>CM039624.1:14430791-17149958 GCA_022457165.1 Juglans mandshurica
ATCACATCTCGGTCTCATTGTGATTCAATAGATCGAATAATAGTTAGCTAGAAAATTGCAAACATTAAGAATAAAGAATAAACACTCAATCATGAAAATATTGAAAATAAAATAACTTGGAATATAAATTGTGTTCAGTGCTAGGCTACATCAAAGCTCTAGAAAATAGAATTAGTTCATAATGAAATTAAAAAGAAAAAGAATAAAATTGGTGATCTTTGTTAAAGTCGGTTGATGAAGCATTCGGCTCTCGCCTCTGCCCTCCAGTTTTGCCTTCTCAAAAGAACACTTCAACAATTAAAAATTGGAACTCTTAACTCAGACTCAGACTCAGACTCTAAGACATAAAAACTCTCAACTCTGATTCAGAACTCGAACCCCCTATTCATCCCCCTATTCATCCCATAAGTCGAGATTAAATAGATGTCGAAGTTCAAATCTGGAAACAAGATAACTGTGTCTACAATCTAGCCTAAAAATCTAGAAAATAATTTTTAAAGATAGATGTTAACATAAAAAGAAATTATCCTAAGAATAATGAGATTATCTAAAATGGAATATTCAGTGATATGCAGCTTGACGGAGTTCGGGAGGATTTGGTTGCCAATAGATTGATTTCGAAACTCGAATTTGGTGGTCAGCAGCAGATTAAACCCGGTCGGGAGGAATTATCCTACCGAGTAAATGCTGTGTGGGCTGAATATAACTAGCATGGAGGTCACAAATGAATGGGCATGGAGGTCACAAAGACCACACGGCCCTCTCCTCGCCTACTGAGTAGAAACTTCCAACCGGGATGAAAGACTCATCTTGCCTTTTCTAGTTGTTGTCCATGATGTCGTTTAGGTTGGTATTTTAAGTTGGCCGTTTAGACTAGTCGCTCAATCTAACAGCCTAGAGCATTGTTGCCAAGTCTTCGCACCTTCTGGTCGCGAGTCTCCTCACCTACCAAGAGGTAAGTCTTCTCGCCTTTGGGTGAGAAAGATTTCTTTGCTGTCCACGAGACAAGGCTCCTCGCCTTAATCTCATTGGCTCTATTCAGATCTCGCTGCCTCTCATCTATCTGGATCCGTAGTCTCTTCTTTTGTACCAAAATGTTCTCATTTTGCACTAAATCTTCTCATTCCTTCAAGTCCAAGAAAATAAATAAAAATATGTAGAAATAAAATAAAATCAATAGTATTGAAGGAAAAATGACATTGTTCATAAATAAAAGAGTGATAAAAATCACATAAAAGTACCACTAATCAAATACCTCCAAACTTAAGCTTTGCTCGCCCTCGAGCAAAGAAGAAAAGAAAAGATAATTAAAACAAGTATTGGTTTGATTCACAAAATTGATTGCCTCAAAAATTGTCTAAACTCTATAATTCAAAGGAATCATTCAAGATCAATCAAGTCCAAAAGTTAATTCAAAACTCAATGTCACCGCATTATACATCTCACATTCATGCATACCCATCATTTTCACTTCATCATTAGCTCTCTAGATAGTTTTATGCAAACTAGTAAATCAATAATGGATCTCTAAAAACTCCATAGGCTTGCTTTTCAAACCACTCTCCATTAATGTAGAACATAAACTATCACCAGGGATCAATGGGTCTTTATCAAACTTGTAATGTAAGTCTAGGGTGAGGGCCATAAAAAAAAGGTTGGATTCAAACAAAGAAAGAGAACTTAAGTTTGAACACTAACAGAATAAATAGAGCATTCTCACAAACATCTCTTCTATATCATTGTAAATCTCTCAACATACCTCTCTTTATTGTACTTTCAAGTACCTCTCTATTTACCCCTCTATTTAGTAGGTCAAACATCTTCTTCTTCTTCTTCTTCTTCTTCTTTTTTTTTTTTTTTTTTTTTTTGTGTGTGGAAATATTCCATACTTTTTCGACTGCCTTTTTGGATGACTCTCACCAAAACTTGTTCGCTTAAAAATATAATCTGCAAGTGCACAGAATCGTAACAAGTAGTAAAATATTTTAAAGAAAATGGTTATCGTACCCACAGGGAATAATTATACTATTGAGTATTGAAACTGACTAAATTAATTATTATTTGAAAAATCGAAATTTGAAGAATGGTTTATCTAAATTAAACTGAAGAAAAGAACATTAAAATTACGATTTTAAAAATAATGAGAATAGATCTAGAGCGTTCGACTTCACCTAGCAAATCTCATACAGTTTATTCTTCCTTGTTATAGAATCCCAATTATCCCAAAATGATGATAAAAATCCCTTAACTATTCAATAGTTTCTCTCGAACAATACCAAAAATATCTCCAACTAATAACTCCATATCTCTATGTGAATTTAACTAATTGGAGACTCATTAAGTTCTTTGGAGTTTTCTTGAAAACCACACTAGTCGAGATAAAGTATCTCTGCTTTCACTCAACTAATGTTGTTTAATCATAAAGAACAAAACTGATGTTCTTTGTTGAAGTCGATTGATGAAGCATTCGGCTCTCGCCTCTGTCCTCCAGTTCCGCCTTCTCAAAAGAACACTTCAATAATAAAAATTGGAACTCTAAACTCAGACTTAGACTCTAAAACATAAAAACTCTCAACTCTGATTCAGAACTTGAACCCCCTATTCATCCCACAAGTCGATATTAAATAGATGTCGAAATTCAAATATGGAAATAAGATAACTGCGACCACAATCTAGCCTAAAAATCTAGAAAATAATGTCAAAAGATAGATGTTAACATAAAAGGAAATTATCCCAAGAATAACAGGATTATCTAAAATGGAAGATTCAGTGATATGCGGCTTGAATTGCAGTGTTCGGAAGGATTTGGTCACCAATAGATTGATTTCGGAACTCGAATTTGATGGTCAGCAGCAGATTGATCCCGATCAAGTGGAATTATCCCACCGAGTAGACGCCGTGTGCACTGAATATAACTGGCGTTGAGGTCACAAATGAACGGGCGCGGAGATCACAAAAAGCACACGACCCTCTCCTCGCCAACCAAGTAGAAAGACTCCCGACTGAGATGAAAGACTCCTCTTGCCTTTTATAGTTGCTGCTCACAATGTTGTTTAGGTTGGTATTTTAAGTTGGTCGTTTAGACTAATCACCCAATCTAACCGCCTAGAGCATTGTCGCCAAGTCTTCGCACCTTCTGCTAGTGCCTTATGGTCGTGAGCCTCCTCACCTACTGAGAGGTAAGTCTTTTTACCTTTGGACGAGAAAGATCTTTTTGTTGCCCATGGGACAAGGCTCCTTGCCCAAATCTCATCAACTCTCTTCAGATCTCGCTACCTCTCATCGGTCTAGATCCGTAGTCTCTTCTTTTGTACCAAAATGCTCTCCTTTTGCACTAAATATTCTCATTCCTTCAAATCCAAGAAAATAAATAAAAAATATGTAGAAATAAAATAAAATCAATAGTATTGAAGGGAAAATGACACTTTTCATAAATAAAAGAGTGATAAAAATCACATAAAAATAATACTTATTAATTACCCCCAAACTTAAGCTTTGCTTGCCCTTGAGCAAAGAAGAAAATAAAAGATAATTAAAACAAGTATTGGTTTGATTCACAAAATTAATTGTCTGAAAAATTGTCTAAAGTCTATAATTCAAAGGAACCATTCAATATCAATCAAGTCCAAAAGTTAATTCGAAACTCAATTCCACCGCATTATCTATCCCACATTCATGCATACCCATCATTTTCACTTCATCATTAGCTCCCCAAATGTGCCTATATGCAAAAGTGCCGTAAGGACAGGTGAAAGTGGTCTTCTCTTAATCCTCGGGTGCAATGGCTATTTGATTGTACCTGGAATATCCATCTAGAAAATAGTACTAGGCATTAACGACAAGTCTTTCTAGCATTTGATCAATAAACAGTAAGAGAAAATGGTCTTTCCGAGTTGCATCACTCAGTTTTTGATAGTCTATGCATACTCCTCATCCTGTGACTGTCCTCGTTGGTATGAGTTCATTGTTGTCATTTTTTTATCACGGTTATCCCTCATTTCTTTGGAACGACTTGCCCTGGATTTACCCATGCACTATCTGAGATTGGATAAATGATCCTGGCATCTAAAAGTTTCAACACTTCTTCATGCACCACTTCTTGCATTGATGGATTCAATCTCTTCTGGGGTTGGACGATCAGTTTAAAATGATCCTCTATTAAAATCTTGTGCATACAAATTGAAGGACTAATTTCTTTGATGTACGAGACAGTACAACCCAAAGCCTTTTTTTGCTCCCGTAAGACTCTCAACAACTTCTCTTCCTCTACATCACTCAATGAACTATTAATAATAATTAAAAAAGTAGAGTCCTGGCCCAAGAAAGCTTACCTTAAATTTGATGGAAATGGCTTGAGTTCAGGCTTGGGTGATGTCGGCTGAGATGAGTGTAGCTCTTCCACTTTCGGTTTTATTGAAGGAGAAAGGAATGGTGTAGCTTCCAAATATTTCTCACACTTCCTAACCTCTTCATCTTTGGATTCAATAGATGTAGAGTGAGTAAGACATATCTCAAGTGGTAGTTTTGGAAATTCAGCTCCATAAGTCTCGTCATCCTTGACCATGTCTCGATCGCTTATTTGAAAGCAGGAATGTACCTTGAAAGGGAATTCCATAAATTTAAATACATAAAAAGTGACCTGCTCCTCGCCGACCCTCAAAACAAGTTTCCCTTTCTGGACATCAATTAAAGTTCTCCCCGTCGCCAGGAAAGGTCGGCCCAGTATCAAAGGGATCTCCTCGTCCTCCTCCATATCAAGTACAATGAAGTCGGCGGGAAGATGAACTTATCAACTTTTACCAGTACGTCCTCAATGAGTCATCTTGGGTATTTGATAGATCTGTCTGTCAACTGTAGAGAGATAGTGATCAGTTTTACTTCTCTAAGACCCAGTTTCTTGAAAACAGAGAGATGCATTAGCTTAATACATGCCCTAAGTCACATAAAGCTTTTTCAAAATAGGAATTTCCTATAGTGCAAGGGATCGTGAAACTCCCCAGATCTTTCAACTTAGGCGGCAGCTTTTTTTGTAAAATTGCACTACTCTCATTTGTCAGCATCACAGTCTCGTACTCCTCCAATTTCCGCTTGTTTGATAATATATCCTTCAAAAATTTTACATATTTAGGGATATTAATATGCAATTGCTTAAATATACTCAGAAATTTAGAGAATTGATTATCAGTTTTATTTTTCTTTAATCTCTGTGGAAAGGGAATTGGTGGATCATAAATTGAAGGAGAATAAGTTTCAGAAGTAAACTCCTTGGATCTCTTGAATTTTGCATCCCCTTTATTTTCTCTAGTCTTCTTAGCTTGCTGGTTGGTCCTCTCCTGATCGGTTTCTTTCACCTCGTCCTCAGTTTCCTTCTTCTAGATCTCCACATTTTTAGCTTCTGCATCTCGCTCGGTACTTACTGCTTGTGACTGGTCATATGTCTGCCCACTTCTCAATGTTATGGCTTTGACATGCTCCTTCAGATTGATTACAATGTTGCTTGGTAAAGCCCCTAATGTCCTTTCAGTAAACATGTTTGAGAGCTGACCAATTTGCATCTCAAGAGTGTGGATGGATGCCGAGTTGTTTTGAATCACCATATCAGCCTTTTGCATGTATTGCATGAACATATCCTCAAGTGCCGGCTTCTTCTCTTACTGTGGAAACTGTTAAGGTGGTCTAACTTGCCCTCGGTTATTGCTCCATGAAAATTTAGGGTGATGTCTTCATCCAGGATTGAACATGTTTGAATAAGGATTGTTTTTATGTTGGAAATTGGACACGTAGATGGTTTGTTCTTGATTCGGTTGGACAAAAGGATTCTCCACTTGGCAATCTACACTTGAATGATTTCTTGCGCGATGATCAGAAACAACATTAGTTTGAATAGCATTAATGTTCATCTTCCCTAGTTGTTGTGAAAGATTTGCCATCTATGCCGCCAATGTGGTAATAGAATCAAGTTCAAAAACTCCAGCCGCCTTTCTTGGCATTGCTCTCTTTGCAAACCATTGATAATTGTTGGATGCCAATTCTTCCAGACCCCTCCAACGGCCGCATCAACCATATATCAATTTGTGGGTCTCAAAACATTGTAGAATGTCTGTACTTGAAGCCAGGCGGGGAGGTCGTGATGTGGACACTTGCGCAATAAGCCTTTATATCTCTTTCACGCCTCATTCAATGATTCACCCTCAAATTGGGCGAAGGTAGTAATATCATTCCTTAATTTCACTGTCTTGGCCAGAGGGAAATACTTTGCTAAAAATTTTTGTGCTAACTCCTCCCAAGTGGTGATGATACCGGGCGGCAAAGAATTCAACCAAACTTTTACTTTTTCCCTAAGTGAAAAAGGGAAAAAGTCTCATTCGGATTGCATTATCTATCACTTAGATGTGTTTAAAAGTATCACAAACTTTTAGAAAATTTGCAATATGGACATTAGGAACCTCTTGTGACAACCCCCCAAACTGGACGGTTTGTTGGATCATTTGAATGATGGCTGGCTTGATCTCTTTGTTGCCCACAGGACAAGGCTCATCGCCTAAATCTCATCGGCTCTCTTCAGATCTCGCTGCCTCTCATTGGTCTGGATCCGTAGTCTCTTCTTTCTTACCAAAATGTTCTCATTTTGCACTAAATCTTCTCATTCATTCAAATCCAAGAAAATAAATAAAAATATGTAGAAATAAAATAAAAACAATAGTATTGAAGGAAAAATGACACTTTTCATGAATAAAAGAGTGATAAAAATCACATAAAAATAGCACTTATCATACAACACGAAAACAACCAGGGAATGAAAATTATTTATCTTTTCTTGTAAAAGCATAATCATATATACAAATATAAGCACTATTTACTCCCAAAAGTCTATCAACTCAATGAACAAGTTTATTGAGAAACCCAAAAAATAAACAAGATCACTAATCTCATGACAAGAAAGGTATCACTTTCAATAAGAAAAACTTGTTCAACTATCAACTAGTACATACATGTTAAAATTAGAAAAACTACTCTCTCGCTAGAGTCCCTCTGCACATTGTAGTGCTTCCTTCCCAGCCATAAAAAACAACCAACCTTCTCTCAAAATCTGAAACTTGAGAACCGAGCAATGAAAATAGCACAAACTGGAGAAGCATCGAATGGATTTGGATTCACTCATCACACAAACTGAAGCTCTCTCTTGGCAAGACTTAAACCTAGAACCTGCACCAAAATCAGCAAAATCCATATTAGACATAGTTTTAATAGGAAGATTGGTAGCAAACAGCCCCTCAACAAATTTCCAATTCACTCTAGCATCAAGGCAATATGGAACTTCATCCAAGAATTCCTGATAAAAGATCTTGAAACAAATATGTTCATATTTACATTCTGACCCACACAGGACAAGCTAAGAGTCTTGAAACAAGCTTCATGGAACTTCACATCTTCTCATCCTCATATCGTGGCCCCCAGGAGCGACTCTGCAAGAAATCAACCTAGAGCACGCACTATTTAATGTGCAAATACACGGACTACCTCTTGACCACATGACACTGAGAAATGCAACCAACATTGGGAAAGCTTTAGGCAACTTGATTAAAATGGAACAAGAGCCAGTCTATGGGATAGCCTGCAGAAAATTCATTAGGATGAAGATTGAAATTGATGTCACCAAGCCTCTACAGCAAGGTTTTGTAATGCCAAGGTACGAGAATCATGAAATATGGATTTCCATAAAGTATGAACCCCTATCCGATTTTTGCTATGCATGTGGAAGGTTGGGTCATTCCCAAATTTTCTCCAACTATCTAAAATAAATCCAAGAAAAGCTCAACTACGAACCCTGGCTAAGAGCAGAATTCAACAGTACAAATTTATCTCAGGCATTTCAACAAACAGAAGGAAGGCATGACAAATAGTGAACCTTCAGAAAATGTAGCACAATCTACCATGACTCACGATAGAAACAACAAAGGGAAAGAAATCCAACTCTCAAACACTCACCAAGGAAGCTATCATATCGCATTTGTCAACCAAAATATACTCACCTGAGGAGAAAGAAACCCATTTGCAGAGAAGAATCCAGAGCTCCTACAATTTTTTCCGCCATCGTCGACCGCCCAGCAACATGAAGAAAGCTCCCTTCAAGCGACGCCATCGAACTATCCATCACTGTTCAGCTACAGTGAAACAAGTGAATTCAATTCCCTACCAACAAAAATAATATATTCACTATAGAACCAACTGCTGCCTCTAATCAATTTAATCCAACCCACAACCAACTATCACTCTTCTCAGTGGGATCAAAAGCAAAATCAGCAGAAAGAATAACAGTGAAGACACAGATCTTGCAGGAGTCACACCATAGATCACTTCTTTGTTGGCTAGAACGCACACACCCTGGAAGGCACAGTGGAGGCAAATATATTTGGCTATGCAGAGTTACAAAACGTAGTTGGTCAAACACAGAGCCTCAAATTCGTCAACCTATCTAGGTGAGCCCATATCTCATTCCCCATTGCACAAAAGCCCATTTTCATTGATAAGCAAGAGAAACACATTTTCTCTACCAAGCCAATAGACATCTGCTCACAAAGCCCACCCAATCCAATCCAAGAAAGCCAAGTTGACCATTCACCAAAATCCAATCAATCTTTTACAAAGCCCACCCAAACCGATTCAGAGATTGTGGCCATCGGAATGTCCCAAGCCCAAAGCAATAAAATTCCACAAAAACTCAAAGCACCCCAGATCATGGCCACATACACGGTCACTCACTCAGTCGACTCCAAAGAAATCAGCAAAGCCTCCATAAGCCCACCACATTGTACCAACCTAGACCACTACCAAAAATCACCACAATCAACGACCTCAAGCTCCACAACATAGTCTGTAACTCCTGCTCCAACATCTGATTCCATGACAGAAATGCCACCCTCACTCACCATTACACCTCCTCAACCCATGACACCCAACTTAGCCAATCTTCCATCCAAAAGACCAATGAATGCAGACCCCATACAACTCTTTAAAAGAAAATCCTAGCGCCTGATGAAAATAGAAAAGCAAATAACTAATGAACTTTCAGCCAATGCACTACAAATGGAAGAATCAACATTGGCTCTCATATTACTGGAAATGCAATCAGGCTTCAAACCATCATCTACTATTGATGCACACTACGGAAAACCATTGTCAAGCCTCACCTTTCAAATTTGAAGAATTTTGGATCTGAGAACCGCTTAGCCATCAAAAAATAAAAGAAGCATGGGATAAAAGCTATCAAGGCAATCCAGACTATATTCTTTACAAGAAAATCAAAGCAACCAAAGAAGCACTCAAACAATGGAATAAAACACACTTCGGGTGAATTCCAAATAATATACAAGATTTAGAAAAAGAGTTGCTCGAAGTTCAAAGCTGCCAAATGACATCTTACAATCAAGAAAAAGAAAGAGTCTTGCAACACAGACTGCACAAACAAAGAGAAAATGAAAAAAAACCATGGCATCAAAAATCATAGATCACCTGGCTCACCTCTACGAATCTCAACACAAAATTCTACCATCTCACAACAACAATCCGAAGGAGAAGAAATGCCATAGACTCCATCAAATTGGGACCAGGTAACTGGTCAATTGACCCTCTCATTATTGAATCTTCATTTATAAATCATTTTAGATCAATATATTCTTCTTCCAACCCGCAAATCCCAGAGCAACTTGAAAATCTTTTTGACAAGCAAGTTCCGGATCATGACCATGAATTGCTCAAAAACAAATCCCAAGCCACAAAGCACAGGCCAAGATGGCATGACGACTCTTTTATACAAACATTATTGGAATATCATAAAAAAAGAGGTCGTCTAAAAAGTTCAAAATTTTTTCAGAAGCGGAAAACTCTTGAAGCAACTGAATCATACCAACATAGCTCTCAATCGAAAAACCCCAAATCCGAATACCCTAAGCCAATACTGCCCCATAAGTCTCACAAATGTCAGCTACAAAATCATCACGAAGATATTGGCAAGCCGCTTAAAAATCATGTTATCAAATATTATTTCCCCCTACAGACAGCATTTGTCCCAAGTCGTAACATAAAAGAAAACACCATCATTGTGCATGAGTTATTCCACCATCTCAAAAGGAAAACAGGAAAAAATGGGTTAATGGCCATAAAGCTTGACATGGAAAAGGTTTTCGATCTAGTGGAATGGGATTTTCTTTTCATGGTAATGAAAGCATTGGAATTCAATCATAGATGGATAAACTTGATAAAAGAATGTGTAACAATGGCAACATTCTCACTCCTTATAAATGGCTCACCACGAGGATAACTCAAAGCTCAACAAGGACTCAGACAAGGAGACCCGCTCTCGCCCTTTCTCTTCATACTAGTCATAGAGGCACTCTCAAGAACTCAATTAAAAGCCGAAGCATAAAATACACTTGATGGAGTAAAAATCAGTAGAAACAACCCCACTTTGCTTACCAACCTCTTTTAACAAAAATAAAAGAGAAAGCTATAGAGAAATGTTAAGCAAAGTGGGAAAAAATTGGAAGGTTGGAAATCAAAGCTCTTACCACAGGTAGGAAGAACAATATTGATTAGATCAGTGGCAAGCACCATCCCATTCTACCACATGAGC
This sequence comes from Juglans mandshurica, assembly GCA_022457165.1. Lineage (NCBI taxonomy): Eukaryota > Viridiplantae > Streptophyta > Magnoliopsida > Fagales > Juglandaceae > Juglans > Juglans mandshurica. Next base: position 14,441,425 of record CM039624.1, read on the forward strand.
TCCTTTCAACCTCAAAACTAGTGTGCAAGGCCCTCGACACAAGTTTCAAGAATTTTTTGTGGGAATTCCCAAAAGACAAAGTCTATAATATGACATTAAAATCATGGAAACCCATATGCCAAACAAAAAAATTAGGACTTGGACTCAGATTGATGGAGAAAATGAATCAAGCATTACTAGCAAAAAACTGGATGGGATTTAATCAAAGGACACAATGGCTTGTGGCATTCGATCCTCTTGAAAAAATACCTTCAAAATACAAATTTTTGGAATACAATACCAAAACTGTCAGACTCAAGCATGTGGAAAGGCTTTCTTTAGACTAGAGACATTCTCAAAAAAAGGACGCTGCTACCAAATTCTCAATGGACTTTCAGTCAATATATGGTCAGAACCATGGATTCCCTCAATGGAAAATTTCAACAAAAAAACAATCCAAGGTATGGACCAGATCTACTCTTCCCTCACAGTTTCGGATATAATTGTAAACAACCCATGATCATGGGACACGACAAAAATGCAAAGTCTCTTTGACCAGGAAACATCGCAAAAATACAAAAAATTCCACTGACAATCTCACAGTGGCAAGACAAAATCATTTGGACACCAAATTAGAGTGGAAAATTTTCGGTTAAAACAACTTATCATGTAACAATTAACAACCAAGGCTTAGAACCGCAAGGCACAATGATGGAGCTTTTCAAGCCTCTCTGAAGCCTAAGAATCCATGACCGTCACAAGAAACTACTTTGGAAGCTACTCTGGAACATCTTTCCCACCTAAACAAGGATCAACATAATTGTTCCTCAACTTGAATCAACAGAATGTTCACTGTGCAACCAAACGGAAGAAACTTTTCTACATCTTTCCGTAGAGTGTCCAATAAATTGGATACTATGGTAACAAAGTAGTTGTCCATTAAATCTAGCAAACTTGCCCATCAGCTCTATCTCAGACTGGATAAGAATGATCATATATCCCAAGCAGACCTTGGGATTACGGGACAAGGAAAAACACCACTTCTAACTATTCATAGTAATTATCATGGATTTTATCTGGAGGGAGCGAAATGATATTGTCTATAATCACACTACACTGTCACTGTGGAAAGCAAATAGTATATTGTGTCAAATTTATGAGGAATACAAGGAAGCATGGGAAAATAAACAAAACAGGCAAGAAGAAACTTGGAAGTCTCCATCTCCAAATTTTCACAGTTTCTCCTTTGGTGCTGTGGTCAGAAATGATTTCTCAGTGGCATCAATGGTTCAAAAGAACCATGATGGGGATATCCTGGAAATCAAAATAGAAAAAATTCAAACTTTAAATCCACTAGTAGCTAAAACCTCAGCTACATTGCTAGCTTCCAAAATGGCAACTAATCAGAATCTAACAATTATTGAAGGTGACACCCAAAACGTAATCACAACCATAGCAAGTCTTGACTCATCACTTTATTGGCAAGTCTTCCTCATCATTGCAGACATTCAACAAATCCTCCGTCATCACCAAAGATGGAAACTAGCAAAAATTCATTAATCTCAAAATCGATGTGCGCACTCAGTGGTGCAATGGGCAGCAACCAATCTTGATTTTGGATGCCTACCCCTAGATAAATTCCCTAGATATTTTCTGTTTATTGACAGTGGGAACGACCCACCTTAAACTCTTGTAATTATGTCTTTTATTCTATAATATGCTCGATTAGTATAAAAAAAAAAAAAAAAAACACACACACACACACACTAGTACATGCCTGTTATGTTATCACTTTCAACCAAAAAGGTATCAAAACAACATGTTATGTTATTGCAAGCAAAAAGTTGTTGAGACTCAAGAGCAAATAGAAAAGCATTAAGAAATTAGTCACAGTCACATTTGTTGACACCTTTTACCAGAGTAAAAAAGAAATGCATTAAAGTTTCAAACGTAATTATCAAATATTAGTAATACAACGTAAGGGTCAATTGCAAATCACAACAAGACTGCTAATACCTTGCAGTTATCAAAGAATCTTGTAGTCATAGTTATAATAACCTAGGAGATTTTTAATATAAGGATCCTACATTCAGAATGATAGTTTGATATTCAATATTAATAACATTAAAGCTATTGAGAATATTTATTGCTTAACAAGTTAGAAAAAATAGCGTGAAACGTGACCAATAGTAATATTTATATAAATTGAAGTTTCATGAATTGCCATTGGCCACAATTGCAGCATGAAGGGAGCAATGAATAGCAAGAAGAACAAGTTTATGGGCTTCATTTGAACATAGCCAAAAACAAAACTCAATCCATAAATCTGGTAGAAACTCGGTTCATAATTCTGGTATAAACTTAGTCCCTGCAAATAGTAATATTTATATGAATCAAAACCACATTAACCAAATGATGAAACGGTTCAATTAACAGCAAAAAGAAAATAAAAGGAAGAAAGATTTTCGTCTTTGAGAACATTTTCTCTTTCTTTTAGAGATGTGGAGACACTGAGAAGGGTGGAAAACCTCAATTGCCTAAGAAGCAAGAGGTAGGGGTGATAAGAAAAAATACATCATATAAAGTAATAAACCCTAAGATCATATAAAACATTTGTAAACGAAAAGATAAAAACATTTGAAAAAATACAAAAATTAAAGGACTCATGAGACAAACCTAAAACGACGGTAGGTAGCCATGGTAGAGGAAGGGAAGACAAACCTTTAAGAGAGGGCAAACCTTCCATTGAGATCGGCTTGGGTTCCGCATATATGGAGCTCCCCATCCATGAAAGACCACAACCTCGTTTCAAGAATAAAGAAATGAAAATCTTGTTCAACAAGTCTCCTTGTGCTATCCACCTTCATTTGAAATCCTCTCATTTTTTATTCAAAAGCTTGACTCCAAGATTTGAGCTTAGAAGAGTTTATTTCTAAAAAATCACAAGATATTTGGAGATTTTGAAAGAGGCTTTCGAGTGAGATAGGGATTTGAGTATTTCAAACGAAGGGTTTAATGTGATTGAAGTATTACTAGTTATAGTGGGAGATTTTCGCAGGGGAGAGAAAGAGAGAGACAGATGAAGAGAGAGAGAGAGAGAGAGTGAGAGAGGGAGACAAAGGATTGAGACTCACCGGTATCCCTTGGTGAGAGACGGTACAGTAGCAGGTGAGCTTGGGATAGCATAAAACTCTAGAGAGAGAGAGAGCTAGGAAAAAAAGAAGTTAGGGTTAATTTATGTCCTAATTTTTTGTGGCGGCTATTTGTAGTCACAAAATCAAGTATGGGCTGGTTTGGTTATAAAAAACCAAGCTATCTCATATCATCTCATTTCATATTATTATTACAATTTTTTTAAACTTTCACACAAAATATAATAACAATTCAACTTTTTTGAATCTCAAAACAAAAATAATATTAAAAAATTATATTATAACAATATTTTATTCAACTTTCAACAAAACATATTATCTTATCTCATCTGAACTGCGTAACCAAATGAGGCCTAAGTTGTCGTTTAGTAACTCTTTCTCGGTGTATTTTTATGCGGCGACAAATAAGTCGCCGTAAAAATTCATATTCATGGTGACTTTATCTATCACTAGAAATAAAATGTGATTAAACAACTCTTTCATGGCAGATTTTTTGCAGTGACAAAATGGAGCCGCAAAAAGTGGTATTTGTGTCCTTATCTATTTTAAAAAATTTTGCTTATTAAGTTAACGGTTTTCAAATGTATTACTTTCCCATTTTTATGATTTTTTAGTTTTTAGTTACCTTAATAATTGATTTTCAAATGATTAATTGTTAGGTGATTTCAAAATGCACATCATGGTGTAAATATTTTTAGCCAAATAATGATCTATCATCTTCATATTGTATAAAATGATAGGACGAAAGTACTAATATATTTGAATTCCAAAAATGCTTAATGATTAAACATGTAAGTCTCAATTATAATGCCACTAAAAGGGTCATAAAACGATTTTTTTGATTGTTGGTTGTGCGTTCCTAATTTTCATTCTCTATTTACTCAGCTCAGTTGGGTTTGCTAGGTCATTCAGACTTCTTCCTTCTACTTTCGATTGCCCCATGGTAAATAATAGTACAATGAATGTCACAAAGCTCATCAATAAACCAGCAGCATGAAGTCAAGATGTTGTCCAAGGTTCTGTTGTCCAAAACTCGCAGCATAAAGTTGCTGTCCAAGAGACAAGTGACGCATCAAACAATGCACATCATGGTAGTGCACCTACTGTGATCAGAACAGATGAAACAAAGGATGATAGTGGGAGCATGACACAACAGCCATTTGATAAAGTTGGCTAGGAGTACAGCAGACAAAAAGCATTCTTTTATGTACAATGGACATAATTGATCCCTTTTGTTCTTTTTCTATTTTTGGCAATTATGCTTTATGTACATGATATATATAATGGTTTGTATACATCAGAAACAATTCAATGAGAATAGTTATTTTTCTCCTCTTCATCAGTGCACATCTTCAAGCTTTTTTCTCATTTCATCCATATTTTTTCATCTTCAGCTTACTCAACACATTTTTCAACTTGTTGTTTCATTTCTTCAACATGGTATCAGAGCGGGGTCACCGGTTGTGTTGTTGTCACAATGACTGATGAAGCCTCTTCTATTAACACCTCTCACAAGTCATCTCCATCTGAAAATCCCAACAGTCCCTTCTTCCTGCACCACAGTGATAATGCCAATACAATGGTGGTGACTCCACACTTGACAGGACCTAACTATCTCTCATGGAACAGATTATCCACATTAGCCATCTCCATCAAGAACAAACTTGGGTTCCTTGATGGAACCATCGAGACACCTGCCCTCACAAATCCTCTCTACATACCCTGGTTGAGGTGTAAAAATCTCATCCTATCATGGATTTTAAACTCCATATCTAAAGAAATTGCATCTAATGTTTTGAACATTAGCTCTGCCAAAACAGTATGAGATAAGCTCAAGACTCAATTTGCACAACCAGACAATGTAAGGATTTACCAGCTCCAACAACAGCTTGCCTCCATCACACAAGGATCTCAAACTGTAAGTGACTACTTTACCCAGCTCAATGCTGCTTGGGAAGAAATGCACAACTACAAACCCCTTCCTCATTGTTCTTGTGGCCTGTGTACTCGTAACAATATAAAAACTTTTGCTGATTGATTTTATTTTTAAGTTTCTAATGGGATTGAATGACAACTTTGATGGCTTTAGGGGGCAGATTATTTTGATGACTCCTATGCCATCTTTGGTTAGGTTTGTTTTCATTAGTTTTGCAGGAAGAAAGGCAAAGGGAAACTTGTGCCCTCTTGCTGCCTAACCATGAGACCCCAGCCTTGGCTGCATTTCAATCTCAGGGAAAGAAGAGAGACAAGGCTGAGGTAACCTGCTACCACTGTGGCAAGAGTGGACACACTAAGGACAAATGCTATCACTTGATTGGTTTCCCTCCAAACCTCAAACTCACCAAGTCAAAAGGAGGATTCTCAGGTGGACACTCTGCAAACCAAGTCACATCACAAAGCCATGAGAAAGCACCTATGGAAGGACCACAGCTGCCCATTATTGAAGCTCAGAATCAAAAGCTCCTTGCACTTGTCAATGCCAAAACATCTCAACTCAATGTTGGTAACCCTCCATCACCTGACCAAGATAAGCCTGCTGAAACCACAACTAGTGTTCCTCATTCCTCCAACAAGGCAAGTACATATTTACATCCATATACTACTCATTCCTTGCCAAATTCATCAATTTTTTCTGCAACTCATCATGAATACTTTACCTCTCTTTTGAATCATCACCCAACCAACTCACAAACTGCACCTTGGATACTTGACATTGGGGCTACAGACCATATGGTCTGCTTTACATCACTACTTACTTCCATCAATTGTAAGACCCGATCCTTTATTCAATTGCCTAACAAGACTCAAGCCAAGATAACTCACATTGGAACTGTGAAACTCTCTGATTCATTAATCCTCAACAATGTACTCTGTGTTCCATCATTCACCTTCAATTTGATCTATGTTAGCAAACTCACTCACAATAGCTCATTTTGACTTATTTTTCTGAGCAAACTTTGCTTCATATAGGCCCTCTCTTCATGGATGACGCTTGGATTTGCTAAAGCACACAATGGCCTTTACTTCCTCACTTTCAATCCACCTAGTTGTAATACAGTCAATGGTTCACACCCTTCCAGTCACACTGTCAATCAACTACCTCAAGCAAACCAGATAGCTCAAGCAAACCAGCATCAGAAATTTGATCTTTGTCACTTTAGATTAGGACACACTTCTCAACAGAGAATGAATGTAATTGAGTCTTGTGTTTCCAATGTAAAAAGTAACAAAGATATGCAATGTATTGTCTTCCAGTTGGCTAAACAGAAAAGAAAATCATTCAATCTAAGTACCTCTTGGACTTTAGCTCCTTTTGAACTGGTTCATTGTGACATTTGGGGGCCTTATTCACAAGCATCAATTTAGGGTCATCATTATTTCTTAACTTTAGTTGATGATCACTCTCGGGTCACTTGGTTTATTTGATGAAATCAAAATCTGAAACAAGGACCCTCTTGTAGAATTTTGTTCACATGGTTAACACTCAATTCAATGCCAAAATAAAACAAATCAGGTCTGACAATGGACCGGAATTCGACATGCCCATCTTTTACAATTCCAATAGAATTTTACACCAAAAGACTTGTGTTTATACCCCCAACAGAATGGGGTGGTTGAGAGAAAGCATCAACACCTCCTATGTATGGCTAGGGCCCTCATTTATCAAGCTTCCCTGCCTCTTCATTGTTTGGTGGATGCTATCATGACAACCATCCACCTCATTAACAGAATATCCACTCCCACCTTGAACAATAAATCCCCCTTTGAGGTCCTCTTCCCAGCAGTGCCATCATACACACATCTAAGGGTATTTGAATGCCTTTGTTTTGCATCTACCCTCAAGCATAACATATCCAAACTAAGTCCTAGAGCCAAGAGGTGCATCTTTCTTGGCTACCTAGCAGGTGTTAAGGGATATAAACTCTATGACGTTCTCTCAACTATGTTGCAGAGTTCTACCAAAATATGAGAAAACAATGTCACCCATTATTTGAAAGGCTACATAAAAACCCTCCTATCTGGTCAGAAATTCATACTAATCTTGTTAAAAAAATCAAGACACATGTCAAAACTGTCCCATGTCTTGGTATTCGTACATCCAATTCTTTTAAAATAGTTGAAACAGATGCCTCTGACATTGGTTATGGTGGCATTCTGAAACAAATTGTTTCACCAGGCTCATCTGAACAAATTGTTCGATTCCATTCTGGAGTCTGGAATACTGCATAGCATAATTATAGTACTATTAAAAAAGAAATCTTATTTATAGTACTATGCATTTCAAAGTTTCAAAGTGATTTATTAAACAAAAAATTTTTTATTACGCATTGATTGCAAAAGTGCTAAATATGTTTTAGAAAAATATGTTGAAAACATTGTATCAAAACATATTTTTGCCGATGACAAGCTATTTTAAGTGTATTTGATTTTGATATTGAATATATTAAAAGTTCTAAAAATTCCATTCATGATTTCCTTGCCCGTAAATTCTTGTAGCAAACATGAGCAAGAAGAAAGGAAAAGGAAAACAGATTGATGTTCCCCCTCCAATTCCTGATGGTAAGCTCATAAAAAATGAGTTTGCTGCACCTTTAGAAATTGCAAACTGGTTTACTACCCTCGGTAGTATTCCAATTGTTAAATCTGTCTCTAATACCAAAAGGGACGGAAGTAAAAACAGAATTACGAATTGCAAAATTAAGCACAAGCAGCAGGTTTAAACTGGTGAAAAAGTAATGCAGGACTAGATAACTGGATGCAAGACCAGATAACTGGAAGTAATGAAATAGTGATAATAAAAATAAATTAAAAGCAAGACTAGATGACTGGACAGACCAGATAACTGGAACTTGGTAATAATGAAAATAAACTGAAAACAATTAATAAGAGAAACAATATTTATTCATGATGAAAATAACTTACAAAGATAATTTTAACAAAAATTATCTGGGAGGTATGAAAGAGAGGGAGGAGAAGAATGTATTCGGAACGAATCCTAAAACAAGTAATGCCTTATTCTGAAGCAAGGTTCCCCTTTTATAGATGAAGGGGGCCTCTGTTTACAACTATTTACAATAATTAAAGCAAATACGTGAAAGCAGAATGCTTTTATCGTAGACAGCTTTTCCAGCGGAAATTGCGGGAGAGTTATCTTCGATCATGAAAGCAGTGAGAATTTGGCAGTAGGAGATCAGTTAGTCTTTTGTAACATTTGTCTGTTTATGCCAACAGATCATTCATCTTCAGATAGTCTTGGTGTATCTTCATAGTCATGTCCAAATATATTGATGTATGAACCCTCTGATGATGCTTCCGACTTATTATCAGATTCGTCATAATTATCTTTTTCAAGGGATTTTTTTAGCAAGTAAATTAAATCATTTTTATGAAGTCCGTCAAGAATACTCTTCTTTTTAGACTTTGAGGATTTATCAGATTTAGCAGAAGAAGAAGTAGTTGCTTTTTCCTTTTGTGAAGTAGTAGCAGGAGGGCCTGGATTAGTAGATATCTAGGTGATGTTGATTGATGAGCAATAGCAGGGAATTCCTCCTTATTCTTCAGATCTGGAGCAGTTTGGGGAAGTCTCTGATGACTGAATCAATAACATTGGGTATGGGGATATTTATCCCACCATTAACAAAGCAGAACCGCACCAATAAATCACCATTTCTTTCATAATTCTATTTCATGATCCAAGAAACCTTGTACCATTTGCAGAAATGAAAGGAATAGGGGAATTTGACAGCATAGCGATTCAACTTTAAAACAATTGCATTTGTAAAACATTTGAAAGCTCTTTGAAGCTCTCCAGGGAAAATATCAGGAATAGGTCCAAACTAGTTCCACCATTTGGAGAACCAGAGGGAAAGCTTTCCTTTGAATTTCTTGTCAAAGTTGAGAAACCAAGAATGGCTCATGTCGGTCATCTGAAATAGCATGAATTCTGACCAAGCATCAATATAGTCAGAATAGTTGTAAACTATCTCCGAATCAGAAAGTCTTTTTGAAGTACAGGGGTGTGTACCCAAATCTTATTCAGTAATGATCTGTAAAATATAAGCACCGTAATAAATCAATTTTGATTTATCAGTGCTTCTTCAAATATAAGTATTGTTTGAAGAGTAAAATAGTTGTAAACTATCTCCGGATCGGCCAATGATTACTAGCATGATTCAATTCAGTTTTACATGTATAGCTTATTTTGATACTCATCGTGATGCTGATGCTGATGATGAGCACAACACCACCACCACAAAAAGTGCTTTTACATGTAGAAAATTTTCATGGACTCACCGACTCAGAAAAGCACTCAAATATATAGCTTATTTTGAAATAAGTATGCAAAAATATCTAATATCTCTCCAATTGTTTGTTTCTTTGGTTTTGTTTTTTTTTTCCCTGATGAACGTCCATTTATTCTCTCGATTACAAAGTATTATTTTTCGAAAGAGAAGAAACGGCACGGCAGCATAAGTATGGCCATGGTGTATGTCTCTCTCATAAAAGAGAAATTTATTTACAATGATAGGGAAGGCTCAATATGTTTTAGGACTTAAAAGTCAGCATTAATTAAGATGAAGACTTTTTAATTTAAATAATTAATCAAACATTTAAATTAATGTTTTTCTAGTACTATTATTCTTTTCAATTAATATATATGTTTAATCTAGATGTTCTTCATGAACATTTAAAAAATAAAAGTAAGTCGAAATATTTTTAAAAAAATAAAACTTGAGAAATATTTGACGACAAGCAAATCGGATTTGGATTCAATTTAGTTGATAATACACAAGTTTTATGATTAATTCAAAGAAAATAAGATATTTTCGTAGAAAGTAAAATAAGATCAGATGAGAAACAAATAATTAATGGTATTTGATGGCTCAAGCACTTAACCATTATTTAATTACTTTTACCTTCTTTCATCACCCTTTTTTCGATCTTTAATTTGAAATATTGTGTCTTTTATTTTTATTTTTATTTTTTTACTTTGAAATTTTCTATTCCATTTTTTTCAAATTTCTTTTGTCTTCAGATTTGTTGGAGTGAATGAGAAGAGTTGAAAATATGAATATTTGAAATAGTAAAAGAATATACTCTTTTAACACTTCAAAATGTTTAATATTTAGTCGCATCATTTTTCTAATTATATTAAACTTGAGATTAAGATCAAATTCATTTTGTATCATTTAACAATACGATTAGATGATGTGATCACCACAACAATATTTTTGTTTCGGTTGATATATATATATATATATATATATATATATATATATATATATATATATAAGATATATCCACATTTTTCCGAAGTTTGCTAGCCCCACCTGTCTTTATAAACTTTTTGATAGATTCTAATATCCCAATTGACTCTGTTCTTTCAGTCCCTAAATGTTTACGGTCCAATTTTTTTTCCCCGATTTTCCCACCTTTTTATTAAGAATAAGAAAATTCTATTTATTTTTTTTTAATAATTTTGTTGAATAATTTATTTATAAACTTTTTATAATTCTATTTTCAATGGGAGAACAAATAAAAGCATTGGTATTTTTAATTATGTAATACTATTATATTTTTTGTTTTCTTTTTTTTCTTCTTTTTTTTTTTTTTTTTTTTTTGGTTTGTCGATAGTCAAGCAACTCGGCGGTCTGCAGAAATTTGAGTCTCATGTTTGTAGTCCGATTTCAAAGGGGGTAAACATAGGAGGTTGAGAAATAACAAGTGTCCCAAGAACCGGTGGAGTAGTGGGGCAGTTTTACACGGGAACCAGTAGTGTCTCGCGCATCACTCTCTCCCACTCCCTCAGGCTCTTCGATCCTCACCTCCCCTCTCTCTAGATATACCAACCCCAACTGCCATGGTGTTTTAGTTTCTCCTCTTCTTCTTCTTCTTCATTCCCTTCTCTTTCTTTTCCTTCTCATCCCCATGACATGTTTAGCCACCTTTCTATACCAGCTTGAGCTCCAAATTAAGCCTGTGTTAATCCTCGTACCTTCTTCCTTCTTCTTGTTCATCTTCTTACTGGGGCAGAAAAGAAAATCCCGATTTGTTGTGTAGAACTTAAGACATGTTTGACATCTTGTTCGGATGGCGAAAAGCTTCAAAATGGTAAGCTAATATGTTCAGGAGCTTGAAGTTACTTTGTTCATGATGATCAATCATTTGCGGCTGATCATATCAGGTACTCGTGTGTGTTTCCTGTTGCAGCAAGAAACTGATCAACCGGGTTCAGTGCCGTCTAAAGCTTCTGAAGAACAAGAGGAATTCGATTGTCAGGCAACTGCGCGAAGACGTGGCTCAGCTAATCAATTGTGGTTATGAACATATTGCTTTTAATCGGGTAAGCTAATGAACATATATTGCTTTTTAATCCAGAGTTTTATTAATTACCTCTGATTTTTCTTTTGTTGACTTCAGAATTCATTTTTCAAGTTCTATAGCTTCTCTTAATTATTGCTCCAGGCTTGGAATAAAACGAGTTTTCCATGAAAATCCTGTTGCGTTTGTCCTTTTAGGAAATCGTGATTTTCTGAGAAGTCTAGGGGTTAAAAGATTGCAGATATTAGGGGAGGTTATGATGTAAATAGCAAACTTTCTGTTTGTTCCATTTCTAGCTGATTGTTTAAGGTTTCCCAATCATTCATGGGAAGTTTGATGATGAGCCTTGTATTAGATAACATATAAGAATCGTTTCCTGACATCAAAAGCTCTAAATATAATAAAGATGATGAGAGGAAGAGAAGCAAGAAAGAAAAAAAAGTTGATTGTGGCAAGATTGGCAATTATGATTGAGGGCAAGTTTCATTAACGTATACACAATTATAGAACTAAATAGTAACAATATAACTTCAATCTGGAAAATAGTTCAATTTTATGCCGGGACTTGTTCGAAGAAGTTAAGGTACAAGTTCTGCCATTGGAAAGAGTTATTTTTGAGTTTTCTGACCAAATGTTCCTGTAATTTCTGTTTCGTGCACCTTATTGGTAAATTTTAAAAGTCGGACTCGAAAGGATCTTTTTTCTTGGCAGCAAGACCGTTTAAGCTCGCTTTCTAATCTGTTCTGAAAAATAATCCGAGTAGGTTAAAGTTGAGCATAACAAGATAATGACCAAAACAGAATTCGATTTAGAAAGTCAGTTGTAGGTTGTCTCAATTTGATTCTGTAATTATGCATGCTAGGAGTATATATGCTTTCTTGTTTGTTTCATTAGTTTCTACTCCAAGATTACTATGGCAACTTTTGCTGAAGTATTAAGAATTTGTTTTTGCAGCCATTGGTATGTGACCATTTTTCTCATCTTTCAGGTTGAGCAGCTCATCAAAGATGAAAGCATAGCAGCAGTGTATGAATTGTTAGATCATTTTTGTGAATTCATCCTCATCCATCTTTCGTATATCCGAAGACACAAGTATGTAACTACAGATAACCGATCTCTTTCCTGTGCTACATACATTAGCCATTCTGAATCTCTGATGTTAATCAAAGATTTTTGTTTGTAATTTCGTGGATACAGGGACTGTCCAAATGATATCAATGAAGCAGTTTCAAGTCTTATATTTGCATCTGCAAGATGTGGGGATCTACCTGAGCTTCAGGTGATCCGGAAGCTTTTTGGAGAGCGTTATGGTCAGAGATTTGCAGTGTCAGCTGTCGAACTATTTCCTGGAAATCTAGTGAATCATGAGGTTAATAATCTATACCAGTTAGTAATATTGATGGGGGGTATTCCAGTTTCTAACATATGAATTCAATTTGGTAAAATCTAAAACTACAGATAAAAGAGAAACTCTCCATTCAGTCAGTCTCAGAGGATGTGAAGCATAGATTGGTTGATGACATAGCCAGGGAATGCTGCCTGAAATCAGAAGTTTTAGCACTTGAATACTACCCTGAATGGCAAAAACAGCAGGTGACCTACATGCTTGAATCAGTATGTAAAAAAACAAATTTATTCTGCTCTTACCAATTCTAAGCAATTTTACTCTTTTTTCTACCATGGAACCTGCAGGTGAAAGAAAATAGTGGACATCAAGTACTGGATACAGATGTTCTGACTTATTATGATACAAACAAAGGATCTGAAATTCAAGCTTCAAATGCTAGAGAGATAGAAAGAAATGTCATACATCTGGATTCATTATCAACAAGCAAGAACATTTCGAATGAGCATTGCAGCGCTCCCAGCCATCAAGATTCTGGTACATCTAGTGCTTTGACTGTTTCTTCTAATGTTCAGTCAACTAGTTCTTCTGTTGTTCAGCAATCATCCCCACATGTAGTAGAATCTCCTATGCATGAAAAAGCAGATAAAGTAGAAAATGCCAGCCTCAATTCACCAAGTAAGTGTAGAATTTCTGGTTTGGACCACAAGGAAATGAGAACTCCCACAGCATCTTCTACAGGGAATTTGCCTCAATTTTCTGAGGAAACGGTAGTATGTTTTGATGACATAGAGGAGTTTCAGTCTTTCACGAAAAAGGATGGAAATTTCCAAGACCAAAGAGTATTTAAGTTCAAATCATCTGTCGCTCCCAGGTGTGAAAAAAATGGAATCAGTTGTGATCAAAATAATATCGACAATTGTGAATCATTGAGTGAGAAGTCTGGCTCAAGAAGATGTAGAAAAGGTGGAAAGGCATCTGGGAAAAGATTGAGGACATCAATGCCTCGGGAAAAACAAAGCATGAACAACGTTGAATGTGTAACATATTATGACAAACCCTGCAAAACTTCTCCAACTAATAATCCCAGCAAGCATCAGAAGAAGACTCCAGGAGTAGGAAGGCAACACTCATATGATGCTCGGAAAGGACTGAAGGAACCTTACTGTTTTGTCGACTTGAGTGGTAACATCCAGACATGTAACTGCAAGCATGATCTCAAGGGATCATTCTTTAACCATGAGATGCCTGAGAACAGCTTGAGACACCGATTTTATGTTTGCTCCTGTGGGGACAAAGGCACAGACAACCTGGAAGTTTTACCATGGAAGCTAAAGAGAGAAATCACCTTCCCAAATCACGGTACCAAAAGAGAACATGTTTGTCATGAATGTTGTCATCACCACAGGTTCTGGAATGGAGAATCAAATAAGGACATAGAATGGACAATCCTCCCTCAGAAACCTAGGAGAACAAGTAACTGCAGTGGTGCTAGTGTGCATAATGATTTCACCTGCCCAGATTTCCAGCATAATTGGCAGAACAGTACTGAAATGAGAGGCAGTGAAGACAGATTTTCCTGCCAAACGATGGATAGTTGTTTTACAAGAAAAGAAACTTTGCCCCCCTATTCAAGAGCTGAGACCATGCCCTCGGAACGACCTAAAGAAGCAAGCAAGGAAAACATGCAACGCTCCAATTCTTGCCCTTATCAACATCCCAACCATGTTCATCCCAAGTTGCCTGACTATGATGCTATAGCAGCTAAATTTATGTCTCTCAAGAAAGAGCATCTGCGAAAGAAAGGCTGTGGCATGCCAACAACAGGCATCATGATCTCATAATGTAGAGCACAAAGTCGAAGCAGTCTGAAATGTATAGCACGAGGTAATTAATCAGCTTTCAACAGGAACCCAATTTTAATTAATCAGCTGTTTATATTGTTAACGAATTTTAATTAGATAAATGTTATTTTTCTTCTCAAAACTTATCATTCTCAATAAGCCAGCTGATGTATCACATGATTTTAAGTGATTTTAAGATGATATATCAACTGATGTGAATGACGATATATAATAAAATCCAATAAAAAATAGCATTAATGAGTGGTTAGTCCATCGATATCTAATATGCAATTTGCAACTTGTTCTTCATGATCAGTACCGTTTATTCAAAGTTAGAAGGTGAATCATATATAGGTTCCTGATAAATACAAGAGTCAGAGGGATTTTATTCCTAAATTAGTTATCAGGGAAAAGATAGAGAAATATGCAAAATAGAGTTGGTATACTGCGGCCGTCCAATGCCGAGCATATAACATACGAGAAATTCTATATGAAAGCTTTATATTATATACTTTCACTTAATTAATATGTGATTTATATTTTTTTCTTTTTATCTTAATGCTTAAATATTTTTATCATTGAGCTTTATGAGAGATAGAAAGATTAGGTTGTGATTTCCCTCCGTTGTGTTTTTAGTCCATTGTGTCTCTTAGGTTTTATTGATGCCTTTTGTCTTTTTGCTCTTATCTATTGTCGGTACATGCAAGGCACTGGACAAGATTTTCAAACTCCAACATCTGTTTTTTTTTGGGTCGAAATAGTGAATAATCATACATAATTTGTTTAATTTTTATTTGAATACGAGTCGAGTTTGAGCTTATCACCGAGTTGCATTTTATATTCACGAACAACACATTTAATTATTTTATAACCTTATCTATAAATTTTAACAAAAAAAGTTCGATTTTTTTAATATCTTTATAAAGTTTATATTCACAAGGATTTAGAAACATATATAATATTTAGAACATGATTAATTTCCTCTTATCTTTTTAAATATTTTAACTTTTTTTATTTATTTATATAGAGATAATATTATAAAAAATATAAATTATTTAGGTTTTATACGAGCTGATACAAGTTGAGTTGAGTTTAATACAAGTTGTATTGTTTAATAATCGTTCATGATTTTTTGTTTACAAAATGCTCTTTCAATAAACAAATCAAACCAAATTAAAGTTTCATTAATCCGATCTCAAATGGTTTATCGAGTAGTTTTATTTGCTTATAGCCCTATTTACAGAAGACTCATTCGTGCACGGGGAGGAATAAACAGGGAAAGTAGTTGTGAATTTCTTTTATAAGATTTGTGTGTTGGCTTTTTTTTTATTTTTTTGAAACCAAACTTCAATTCATTGAACGCAAACAATACATGATTTGTCAATAGAGATGATAGGAAGAATCTCAACAGGTCCCTCCTCCATCCATACATGCTCAAAGCCAGTTTTGTAGCTACATGCGCAGCTTGATTTCATTATCTGCCAATGAATGAGAGCAGCCAACTTGGATGTCATGACAAAAGTATCATGATGTCTTCAATTACTTGCTCTGTCCAAGAGGAATCTACTCTGCTAGCATTAATAGAATCCACCACAACCTTAGCATCCCCTTCCAGTACCATCTACCTAAATCCCAACTCATGACATAAATTAACAGCTCTCAGCAAAGCGTAACATTCAACAACATAAGCAGATCACCACATCTATAACACATCACTTAATTAACTCTTGATTAACCCTTAAGTACTCTAGATTAGGCTTTTATTTTTGGGTTAATCACTTTCATTAAGGTTGATAGTGGGATTAGCATTAATGTTGCTACTTAGAAGCAAGCACAACCTCCACATCTGTAACACTCCATTTAATTAACTCTTGATTAACCTTTAAGTACTCTAAATTAGGCTTTTATTTTTGGGTTAATCACTTTCATTAAGGTTGATAGTGGGATTAGCATTAATGTTGGTACTTAGTGTTAATGAGCTATGGATTAGAGAGGCAAGCCTATTAGTAAGTTTGGTGAGGCTTTTTAAGACCCAAGTACATTCATGGGCCTAGTCCAAAAAAACTTTGAACCAACATCTTAGAAAATCAAGGTTAGTCTTGGCCCAAGTATAGGAAGGCATAAGGCCTTTGATGTAGATTGGACCATTGGCCCTTTTCTAGCCCATATGGCCCAAAGCCATGTTTGGACCCATTTTACCATTCAAAGACCAAAGGCCAAATACACCATACTATTGGTTTCCTTAAACTCAAATCACACACAAAGTACCCAAATTAAGTTTTGAAAATTGGCTAAAGCCATTAACCATCATACTTGAGGTTAGTGCACTTTAAGCCATGCTTTGAAGCTTAATCATGCTTAATATTTTCTTAAATTTTTTAATTCAAATTTTCTTGAATTAATATTCCCTTAAACCATGATTAGACCATTTTAATACCCTAGTTAAACCATTCCACATGTCATTAAGAAAAATGACATAACAAATCCAAACCATGCTTCGATCGGTTTTGTGCATTGTCCTTTGTAATGCTTGGATTGTTTTGCTCTTGGGCCCAACATTTTTTTGGTTTATCCTCGAGGGTAATATGGTCCTTAAACACCTTATGAGACCCTCTCAAACTCAGTTTGAGCCTTGGACAAAATTGGTTGCATCAACCAACTCAAAGAACCAAATCGGGTGCACGTTGGTCTAGTTTGTGTAGGAACCAATTGGATTGAGTTTGAACCAGCCTCCTGCCATGGTTTGCACTACCACTCCACGCCACCTCCTTCTCCACCCAATCACTAAGAAGTCCCATGACCATCATGAAGGATTTTGACTCATTTTTGCTGCCCAAAAAGATCCAAAACCGAACTGATTTTCTGCCACCACAAAACCACCTTCATCCACCTGTTTTCAAGGGTGGTTTGAGGGATCTTCTGCTATCCAAATGATGCCCCACGACCTGGACTCATCTACAGGACCCTTGCAGCTACTGTAGAGAGGAAATGATGGTGGTTTAGGGCACTATTTGATTTTGCACAAGTGACCTAAGCTCATGCAGGCAAATTTGAAAATTTTCCAGATTTGAGCACCTCCCACTTCACCCAATCACCGAGCACCCAAGCCCACGTCCTTCACCCCTTGGCCACCTATAAATACTTCCCTCGTCTTCTCATTTCATCCACACCACAGCTTCAAGCATCATCTTGAGCCTTGAGAGCATTTCCCTCATCTAGTGATCAAAAGAGTGCAAACCGAGTGAGTTTTGGTGAGTTTTTTAGTATTCTTGTGTAAGGCAGTCTAGAGTGCTTGGAAGACCACGAAATTTGTAATTTGTCTTCCTTTTGATCTTAGCTAGAAAGTCAATCTCTGTTTCCAAGTGTTGGTACGAAATTTGGTTGAGTTTTGATAAGGTTATGATGCTTAATGTAAAACCGGGTCAATTAAAGGAATGTTTGAATGTTTTTAATTAGAAATTTAGCTATGGCATGTCCTAAGCATGATTTTATATGATCTATAATTATCCTAACATGATTATGGAAGGTTAAATTTGTGATTAGAAGCATGTCATGATAGGTTTTAAATCTATCTTGTTTTGATCATCAAGCATGAACCGGTTTTAAGCATATTGGTGATTAAGGATTTGTTAGCTTTGATTAAGTGTTGGGATGAACTTGATTACTCAAGGCCTAGACTTCATAATGCCCATAAAGATTTTAGTGATCATTAATGGTTAATGAAAAAATCTCATATGCATGCATTCATAGGGATCAATAGTTGAAAATACACATAGGCATCAACTAAGATGCATGCCACGAGTTGGGACTAATTGGATAAGTTACACTTTGAATTTTGAAAATCTAAAGGCATAGATTGTTTTAGAATGCCAAAAATATGAGGTTCATGAAAGTTGGTTAAATTTAGAATTCGTTTGCAATTAGTGAAAATTCAGGGCTTAAATAGATATTTTTGAAAGTCTTGGGATATTTTTGTAAATATCCATGTGAGACCCAGCCACTAACACTCATGCACGTGGTTTACGGCTCCATAAACTATCGCACGGGGTCACGCCTTACGTCGTTTAAGCTCACGTTCTCATTTCCATTTTCATGCAGGTTCGTTCCTCACTTTTCCTCTAGGTTTTATTTCCTTACTTCTTATAGCATATATATATATATATATATATATATATATGTGTGTGTGTGTGTGTGTGTGTGTGTGTGTGTGTGTAGAGCATCCTTGACCTAACTTCAGTGCCGCTACTACCTCTTCATGTTCTTCAGCCACTCTGAAAGTCACCATCGTGTCCACTGCCCAGCCACCGAAGCTGCTGCCCAACGTGCCGTAACCTCCATTGCAGATTTCGGTTTCCCCTGTTTTAGATATAAAAAATAGAGCATTTCAGCCACCATCCAAGCCGCTGCAGTCACGCTCCATCGGGAGCTACTCCGTGCCGTGCCCCCACAGAAACCGCCGGCGAGGACCTTCCATCACCCCGATCCGCCGCACACTGTCTCATCCCACAGTAAGCTCGCACCACTTCCTGTGGTGGTCCGTGCATTTCAGCCTCTTCCCGTCCTCTCACCGTGTGTCTCTCCCTCTCATTTCTTTCTCTTGCTCTCGCAGCTAGTGACCAAGCACCACCCTCATCCTCCGTAGCCAGCCCCAGCTCCACGCCGTCGTGCTTCCCCACCTCTCCGTAAGTGCTTCCACCGCATTGTGTGAAGTATTTTTCTGTGTACATGCATATACTTATATGCGGAGATATTTATACGTAAATCCATTTTTTCTGGTGTAAATATATATATATATATATATATATATATATATGTATATATATATATGCGGATGTAATCAATTTTCTGGCGTAAATATATATATGTATATATATATGCGGATGTATATGTAATTTATGTTAACTTAATAATAGGAAATAATATCGTTTTGATTTTATTTTCCCGTCCTCTTATAGTACGCCTCCAAGGTTAGTGTTTAAGGTGTTAGCTTAATTAAGTTTATGTTATGTACTTCAGATTTAAGTTTATGTTAAAGTAGATTGATAAGTAACACTTAAAAAGAATATTTTAAAATACTCTTTTAAATTATCCTTTTTAAAAGAATATTTTTGTTTTATTATTATTTAAACAAAAGTATGAATTTCTAATTATAATGAATTTATTATAGTTATGTCACTTTGTATTATAAATTATAATAAGATCTCTTTCGTAAATAAGTTAAAATTAAATGTTTAGTCGAAGTGGGATATTGATGAGTTTAGAAAGTGATGTGGGTATTTTTTAGAATAATGAGAAGTTTGAGTTTGAGAAAATTTAGAAGTTGCGGGCTTGAATATCGAAATATGAGATTGATTGGAAATTTATATGATTATCTTATAGGTGACGATTAATTTTGTTCGGCATTGTTGAGGAAATTCTCGAAAAGCTAAGAAGTCCAGGTAAGCGGGGTTCCTATGCTAGATTTGCATAAAAAGAAATGAACTGAGGTTGGTTTGTAAAAATGTGCATGTTGTTTTAAAAAGAAAAAGTGAAAAACAACCTCAGTATATGTTTTGCATTCCCTCATGAGATACATATGAAAGAGAAAAAAAATGTTTTTGACATGAAATGTGTAGACATGAGCAATATTTGACATATTTCTGAAATATGCAAAAGAGCGAATATGATATCATTGAAATTTTTATGCATGTAATATGAAATGATTTGGATTTGTTTTTTATCAAATAGAAATGATATGAATATGTTTCGCACGTGTTTTGATATGATATGGATATGATAAAACTTTAGCATACTTATCTGTTCTGAATATGGTTCTGATATGATGATACTGTTCACGTGATATGGTTGGTACCACCATGATATGATATGAGTGCACCCACTTTGGAAACAAAGTGGTCTTTTTACGTGTTCTTTCCTGTGTGCACACTCGGGGCTCCGAGATTGAAAAAGGGGAAGTTCATTACATGACACTGCCTGGTTTGGCCACCGGGGATAGCACAACCCTACCACGGGGGTTAAACATGGAATTATGTTCTGATATGAGGTTTCAGATATGCTGTGCCAAGGAAATTTTGAATAAGAGTATTTTTGAACTATCGCTCTGAAATTTTTGATAATATGTTATAACTCTGCATTCACAAAATAAGAAGTGTTTTGTTTATATATTGAAATCTGTAAATGCTCATGTTTACATACTAGTATATGCACTCTGCTTACTGAATTGTTGATAACTCACCCCTATCTTCATAATATGTTTCAGATAATTTTGATGCAACAGCTGAGAATCAGGAATAGAGAGTATTTGCAAGTTTTGTGGATTATAGAAGACTAAGTGCCTTAGGGTGCAATGACTTTTGGAGAGTAACTTTTGGTAGTATTGATATTTTATGTGATTTTGGTATGTTGAGTAATGAATATTTTTAGTCTTTGTGGAAAAGTTATGTGTAACGACGAGACACCATTGATGTGACCTTACGTAGGAACAGGGATATTTGTGTTGAACAAATAGCTTAATATGTTATAGAGACTCTGGTTTATTTTTAAACGCATTATTTGAAGTTGATTTTTAGGTGATATGAGTTAACTCTCCGGACCCTCTGGGACGGGGCGTTACAGTTGGTATCAGAGACAGGTTTGAGATTCTGCAGACTATAGAGTGTAAGATTTTGGGTATAGATAGGCTTCAAGAAAATTTTTCAGATTGGATGTAATTTTGGAGTAGGCTATAAGAAAGAACATTATAGGTATTCGAGGTCCCAAAAATTCCCAAACCTTAGGAATCATTTTGTTGTATAGGATTTTATAGATCTATGAGTTGAATCCATGTTGTTTGTGGTTTGGTTTGATTTTTTTTTTTTTTTTTGAGATTTTTATCTAACAGATTTGATGGCGTTAAGGTTTTAGACTGTGGAGATTAATCATTACTACTTTTGTGCGTACTTCGCTTCTCTTTATTACAGGATGCCACCTCGTCGTCGAGAACGAAATGTGTCAGATTTGAATGCAACCAATAACGGGAGGGAAGCAAATACGAGTTCTTCCTAAGTACTATGAGCAGCAGCGCATCAACTTATAGACGATCTCGCACAGAATCCTTCGGGTCGTCAACGTAACGATAGTGAAGGAGGATGCACTTTCAAACAATTTAATAGTACCCATCCCCCCACTTTTGATGGAAGAAGTGATTCCAATGCAGCTGAAGATTGGATGCAGGACATTGAAGAGATATTTAGTGTTTTGGAGTGCACAGATCAACAAAAAGTTCGATTTGCAGCTTTTAAATTAATCAGAGAAGCGAGGAGATGGTGGAACTCTGAGAAAGCCATTAGAGAAGCTAATGGAACTGGAGTAGTGAGCTGGCCTCACTTTAAGCAAAACTTCTTCGACCGTTTCTTTCCGAGGGCAGACAGGGAAGCTAGAGCCCGAGAGTTTGCTAACTTGGTACAAGGGACCATGACGGTACGCCAGTATGCTGCAAAATTTGCAGAGTTATCACGTTTCGCCCCATATTTGATTCCGGATGAAGAGAAGAAGGCCAGGAAATTTGAAGAAGGCATGAATTTCCAAATATATGAACGAGTAATGGTCCTACAGATTCAGAGTTTCTCAGAGTTAGTGCACAAGGCAATTTTAGTAGAACAAAATATTAAGAGGGGTGTGGAATTGCAAGAAACAAGAAAGAGAACTACTCCACAAGGATCCTTGGGTAGGGATCAAGGGCCATGGAAGAAGAGACATGAAGGTAATGGCTCGGGAAAAAGGTTGATTCAGGGCACCCAACAAGCATATCAATGTAGGACTTGCAACAGAGTACATGCCGGAGTGTGCAGGAAAGAAGCGGGACTGTGCTACCGTTGTGGCAAATCGGGTCACTATCTCAGGGACTGCCCTTTGCGATTGGATGGCAACAGGCCACCACCACCACCTAGGGCAGAAGGGACATCTCGAGGCAACATCCAGCGTAATACTGCACCTGCAAGAGTTTTTGCCCTGACACCTGGAGAGGCTGAAGATAAGAATGATGTGATCATGGGTATGACTTCTCTGTTATGTTTTAAGATAATAATGGGTAGATTGAGGTTAAGATTTGGAAATTTTAGTTCATGAATGATGTTGATTGTGACCACAGGTACTCTTTCTTTGTTTTCTAATAATGCGATTGTGTTATTTGATTCGGGATCTACACATTCGTTTGTTTCTATGACATATGCTCGACTTTGCACCTTAGAAACCAAAAAGTTAAAGTCCAAGTTACTAGTCGCGACCCCAACAGGAAATTCGGTAGTCTGTGATGAGTTTCTACCAGGGTGTTCTGTAACAATTGAGGGAAGATTGATGCCAGCAGATTTAATAGTGTTTAACATGATCGGGTTTGATGTAATTTTGGGTATGGATTGGCTGGCTCGCTACCAAGCCAGCATAGACTGTTTTAAAAAGGAAGTGATTTTTAGACCCCCAAAAGAAAGTGAATTTCGATTCACAGGTTCGAAAGTGAGGACGCATCCACCCATCATATCCGCAGTTCAGATTAGGAAATTGTTACGAGATGGTTGTCAAGGATTCTTAGCCCGTGTGGTAGAAGCACCAAAAGAGGAGTTGAAGATAGAGCCGATACACGTTGTGAGGGAATATCCAGAGGTTTTTCCAAAAGATTTACCTGGGCTCCCGCCCGAGCGGGAGGTAGAGTTTGCCATTGAACTAGTCCCAGGCACAACACCCATCTGAATTAGTGGAACTCAAGGAGCAATTGCAAGACTTGTTGGACAAGGGTTTTATCAGGCCTAGTGTATCACCTTGGGGAGCCCCAGTTCTCTTTGTGAAGAAGAAAGATGGATCGATGAGGATGTGTATTGATTACAGGGAACTTAATCTGTGACCATAAAGAATAAGTACCCGTTACCTCGTATAGATGATTTGTTTGATCAGCTCCAGGGTGCTCAGGTATTTTCAAAGATTGATCTTCGATCGGGTTACCACCAATTCAAAATCAGGGCAGAAGACATGGCTAAGACAGCTTTCAGGATCCGATATGGCCATTATGAGTTTTTGGTTATGCCTTTTGGCCTGACTAACGCCCCAGCGGTATTCATGGATTTGATGAACAGGGTGTTCCATGAATTTTTGGATAATTTTGTAGTTATTTTTATTGATGATATATTGGTATACTCCAAAAGCAAGTCTGAGCATGAGGAACATTTGAGGTTGGTACTTGGGACACTCAGAGATAAAAAGTTGTTTGCTAAATTGAAGAAGTGTGAATTTTGGCTTGATTCAATTGCATTTCTGGGGCATGTAGTTTCGAAAGATGGCATTTCAGTGGATTCGGGAAAAGTGGAGGCAGTGGTTAATTGGCCGACACCGAAGAACATTCATGAGGTTAGAAGTTTCTTGGGATTGGCGGGCTATTACCGTCGATTCATTGATGGTTTCGCCAGGATAGCAATTCCTCTCACAGCACTCACCAAGAAAAATAATAAGTTTGAATGGACAACAAAGTGTGAAGAAAGCTTCCAGGAGTTGAAACGGAGATTAGTGACAGCTCTGGTGTTAACTGTCCCCACTGCTAGAGGTGGATTTGTAGTTTATAGCGATGCATCAAGGCTTGGTTTGGGGTGTGTACTGATGCAACATGGGAAGGTTATAGCATACGCCTCACGCCAACTGAAAGCATATGAGCAGAATTACCCCATACATGATCTGGAACTTGCGGCAGTCATCTTCGCACTCAAGATTTGGAGACACTATCTATATGGGGAAAAGTGCGAGATTTATACAGACCACAAGAGTTTGAAATATTTCTTCACCCAAAAGGAATTAAATATGAGGCAGAGGAGATGGCTTGAGTTGATCAAGGATTACGACTGCACGATCAATTATCACCCAGGCAAGGCTAATGTGGTAGCCGACGCCTTAAGTAGGAAGTCTTTGGGACCAGCAGTTGCAGCCCTTACCACGCAACATAGGTTGTTAATGGACCTAGAAAGAGCCGGTATTGAAGTTATCACTAGTGATACAAGTACTCTCTTGGCTAGTTTGATAGTTAAACCAACCTTAATAGATAGAATCAAAGCTGCTCAGAAGATGGATTTAGGGTTGGTGAAGCTAGTGGAAGAAGTTGAGAACGGGGACCAATCTGACTTTAGCATTTCCGAAGATGGAGTTTTAAGATTTAGAGGTAGATTATGCGTGTCAGCTGATGAAGAACTAAAATGGGTAATTCTTGAAGAAGCACACCGTTCCTTATACACAGTTCACCCAGGGAGTACCAAGTTGTATCAGGACTTGAGAGAGTCTTTTTGGTGGAATGGCATGAAAAGAGAAATTGCTAAATTTGTAGAACAGTGCCTAACTTGCCAACAGGTGAAAGCGGAGCATCAGAGACTAGCAGGATTATTACAACCACTCCAGATTCCAGAATGGAAGTGGGAGCATATCACCATGGACTTTGTGACAGGCTTATCGAGAGCATTGAACGGACAAGATGCTATATGGGTGATTGTGGATCGCTTAACAAAAACTGCTCATTTTGTACCCATTAAAGTCTCTTATAAACTGAACAAGCTAGCCGAGTTGTATGTGCGGGAGATAGTGAGGTTGCATGGGGTACCGGTATCCATTGTATCGGATAGAGACCCTCGTTTCACCTCCAAGTTCTAGCAAAGCCTACAGGAGGCAATGGGTACTAAGTTAAATTTTAGTATTGCATTTCATCCTCAGACAGATGGACAGTCAGAAAGAACTATTCAAATCCTGGAAGACATGTTAAGGGCATGTGTGATGGATTTTAAGGGAACTTGGATGCAACACTTACCATTGGTCGAGTTTGCTTATAATAATAGTTTCCAGGCTAGCATTGGAATGGCACCCTACGAGGTTCTGTATGGCAGAAAGTGTAGATCTCCATTGTATTGGGATGAAGTAGGTGAAAGGAAACTTTTGGGGCCAGAGATTATCCAGCAGACCAAAGAGAAGATAGATGTCATTCGGGCTAGAATGAAAGCAGCTCAAAGCCGACAAAAGAGTTACGCGGATAAACGACGCCGTCAGTTAGAGTTTGAGGTTGGGGAAAAAGTATTTTTGAGAATAGCACCGATGAAAAGAGTTATGAGATTTGGAAAGAAAGGCAAGTTGAGCCCAAGGTATATTGGGCCATTTGAGATTCTTGACCGAATTGGACCAGTGGCTTATAGAGTAGCACTTCCACCGGCACTTGCGAGAGTGCATAATGTATTTCATATTTCCATGTTGAGGAAATATATTCCCGACCCGACGCACATTATTGACTATGAACCACTTCAGATTCAGGAGGATATGACTTATGCGAAAGAACCAATTCGGATTTTGGAAAAGAAAGAACAAGTGTTACGGGCTCGAACTATCCCTTTGGTTAAAGTAATGTGGAAGAATCATGCTACTAATGAAGCTTCTTGGGAGTTGGAGGAAGAAATGTGAGATAAGTACCCACAACTCTTCGAAGCGGGTTTTGACTTTTGATAACAAAAAATTCTGAGGACGGAATTTTTATTAGGGGGGGAGGATGTGAGACCCAGCCACTAACACTCATGCACGTGGTTTACGGCTCCATAAACTGTCGCATGGGGTCACGCCTTACGTCGTTTAAGCTCACGTTCTCATTTCCATTTTCATGCAGGTCCGTTCCTCACTTTTCCTCTAGGTTTTATTTCCTTACTTCTTATAGCATATATATATATGTGTGTGTGTGTGTGTGTGTGTGTGTCGAGCATCCTTGACCTAACTTCAGTGCCGCTACTACCTCTTCATGTTCTTCAGCCACTCTGAAAATCACCACCGTGTCCACTGCCCAGCCACCGAAGCTGCTGCCCAACGTGCCGTAACCTCCATTGCAGATTTCGGTTTCCCCTGTTTTAGATATCAAAGACAGAGCATTTCAGCCACCATCCAAGCCGCTGCAGTCACGCTCCATCGGGAGCTACTCCGTGTCGTGCCCCCACAGAAACCGCCGGCGAGGACCTTCCATCACCCCGGTCCGCCGCACACTGTCTCATCCCACGGTAAGCTCGCACCACTTCCAGTGGTGGTCCGTGCATTTCAGCCTCTTCCCGTCCTCTCACCGTGTGTCTCTCCCTCTCATTTCTTTCTCTTGCTCTCGCAGCTAGTGACCAAGCACCACCCTCATCCGCCGTAGCCAGCCCCAGCTCCACGCCGTCGTGCTTCCCCACCTCTCCGTAAGTGCTTCCACCGCACTGTGTGAAGTATTTTTCTGTGTACATGCATATACTTATATGCTGAGATATTTATACGTAAATCCATTTTTTCTGGTGTAAATATATATATATGTATATATATATATATATGCGGATGTAATCAATTTTCTGGCGTAAATATATATATATATATGTATATATATATATATATGTATATATATTTATATATGTATATATATATATATATGCGGATGTATATGTAATTTATGTTAACTTAATAATAGGAAATAATATCGTTTTGATTTTATTTTTTCGTCCTCTTATAGTACGCCTCCAAGGTTAGTATTTAGGGTGTTAGCTTAATTAAGTTTATGTTATGTACTTCAGATTTGAAATCATGAGTATATCGCGTGGGTTGTAAAGTATGTTTAATTAGGTGTAGACGCATGGTTTTATTTTGTTAAATGGATATATTTTTTTAAAGGGCTAATATTTTATTGGAATAGTTAGTAAGTAGACTGATAAGTAACACTTAAAAAGAATATTTTAAAATACTCTTTTAAATTATCCTTTTTAAAAGAATATTTTTGTTTTATTATTATTTAAACAAAAGTATGAATTTCTAATTATAATGAATTTATTATAGTTATGTCACTTTGTATTATAAATTATAATAAGATCTCTTTCGTAAATAAGTTAAAATTAAATGTTTAGTCGAAGTGGGATATTGATGAGTTTAGAAAGTGATGTGGGTATTTTTTAGAATAATGAGAAGTTTGAGTTTGAGAAAATTTAGAAGTTGTGGGCTTGAATATCGAAATATGAGATTGATTGGAAATTTATGTGATTATCTTATTGGTGACGATTAATTTTGCTCGGCATTGTTGAGGAAATTTTCGAAAAGCTAGGAAGTCCAGGTAAACGGGGTTCATATGCTAGATTTGCATAAAAAGAAATGAACTGAGGTTGGTTTGTAAAAATGTGCATGTTGTTTTAAAAAGAAAAAGTGAAAAACAACTTCAGTATATGTTTTGCATTCCCTCATGAGATACATATGAAAGAGAAAAAAAATGTTTTTGACATGAAATGTGTAGACATGAGCAATATTTGACATATTTCTGAAATATGCAAAAGAGCGAATATGATATCATTGAAATTTATATGCATGTGATATGAAATGATTTGGATTTGTTTTTTATCAAATAGAAATGATATGAATATGTTTTGCACGTGTTTTGATATGATATGGATATGATAAAACTTTGGCATACTTATCTGTTCTGAATATAGTTCTGATATGATGATACTGTTCACGTGATATGGTTTGTACCACCATGATATGATATGAGTGCACCCACTTTGGAAACAAAGTGGTCTTTTTACTTGTTCTTTCCTATGTGCACACTCGGGGCTCCGATATTGAAAAAGGGGAAGTTCACTACATGACGGGGGTTAAACATGGAATTCTGTTCTGATATGAGGTTTCAGATATGCTGTGCCAAGGAAATTTTGAATAAGAATATTTTTGAACTATCGCTCTGAAATTTTTGATAATATGTTATGACTCTGCATTCACAAAATAAGAAGTGTTTTGTTTATATTTTGAAATCTATAAATGCTCATGTTTACATACTAGTATATGCACTCTGCTTACTGAGTTGTTGATAACTCACACCTATCTTCATAATATGTTTCAGATAATTTTGATGCAACAGCTGAGAATCAGGAATAGAGAGTATTTGCAAGTTTTGTGGATTATAGAAGACTAAGTGCCTTAGGGCGCAATGACTTTTGGAGAGTAACTTTTGGTAGTATTGATATTTTATGTGATTTTGGTATGTTGAGTAATGAATATTTCTAGTCTTTGTGGAAAAGTTATGTGTAACGACGAGACACCATTGATGTGCCCTTACGTAGAAACATGGATATTTGTGTTGAACAAATTGCTTAATATGTTATAGAGACTCTGGTTTATTTTTAAACGCAATATTTGGAGTTGATTTTTAGGTGATATGAGTTAACTCTCCGGACCCTCTGGGACGGGGCGTTACAATGCAAATTTTTGAAGCCTTTAATTTTGAACCTATCCATAAGATTATTAACCCTAACTTAGTATACACACGATTTATGCAGCTACGACGCTAATTTCGAATTTCTCCTGAGGTTTGTAAGTTGGCATCTAACTTATACCTTGATAAATTTCTTATGAATTATTGATAAATGTTTCATTTATTCTTCAATTATCATTTTGAGCATAAATTATCATGTTATATGAAATATTGAGTGCATACTTACATAGCATATGACATTTTCACCATTTTTGCATATTATATTTATAAATGTCATTTTTGCATGAATTTTATTACATATGCACATGTCATGAAAAATATTTTTTTTAAAGCATAGCATGAAAATCATTTTTGTCACTACCCAAAAGGTCAGGATGGAGAATTATCTTGGTAGAACTCCTCTGTCCACTCTGGAGTGTTTAATAATGGAGTGGTAACCTCTAGGTTGACAAGGAACAGTCAACAGGCTTCGAATGGGTTCTTTTTAAAGAACACCGGAGCGAAGTCAACATGTTATGACACCTAACGCTGATGGGTGTATACATCATAATTTTTATGATGTTATGTAATTTACCAATGCATTGAGAACGAGTTTATAAACAACGTAGTTTCAACGTAAGTTATTCTATGGTCACCGGCAGGTACTCACAGTGCATATGGGGAACTGTGACACTACCACACGTTATGTTATTAATTAAGATAATAATGTAAGTCTATGATGAAGAAAATTTATGATGGAACTTTTATGAAGAAGTTATGTCTTTTAAAAAAAATAATGACGAAATTACTTACTAAGTAAGTAATTTGAGGAATGTTGAGGAATCTGGATGGAAGACATGCATACTGATTTTCTGCATCACATGTATTGCATATTTATCATTTTTCATGATTGATTTATCTTTGTGTCAGTTAGTTGTTTAACTTACTGAGACTTCGAGTAAATCTCACCCTTTTATGGGATCACTATCATTCCACTCGGAATAATAGAAGTTGTGTCAGGAATCGACCAGAACGAGATTGATGGAGCACTGGGTTCGCATGATTTAGGAGGAGCCGGATCTAGAGAGGAAGCTGGACTTAATTTTGATGTTTATAACCCAAGTCCTTTATGCTATAGATCGCATTAAGAGAATGATATGACTTTGTATATAAGTCTATGCTACTTTAGTATTTCAAACATGATGATTATCTAATGAAGTTGGGATATTTTAGTTATTCTGGCATATTTTCACCTCAACTTTTTATTTTCGCTGCGATTATTGCATACTTCTAGTTGCATACTAGGATGCATTGCATATTAACTGTCATGAACGGGGATATGTAACTTGTGTTGCATGTCCCAACGCTCTAAGTCTTCGTTCCATCCCAAGCGAGGATTGGGGGCGTCACAGCGGTGGTATCAGAGCAGCTCGTCTCTGGGTAAACCCACATGTCCTTAGGAACCTTATGCTAGAATATAAGTTTGAATCATTACTCTTGCATAGGCTTGAATCTTGCAGTTAGAGCTCGGTCTGATACGCATATATCGCAGGAGTCGGAAGGATTAAGACGAGATGACACGTGGCAAACAAGAGAGGAACGCTGATGGATCTAACACCCATAGAGATCAGGATCGTTGTTTCGATGGAGGACGTGAGTTGGCATACACAATTCGTCAAATGACAAAGACCATGAAGTAGCAGCAGGAAGTAATCCTGAGGCAGAACCATCAACACCTGCTGAATGAGAACCGAGGGTGTTCCTACGAGAAGTTCCTAATATATAGATACCCCAATTTCATGGAAACTGGGGGACCCATGAAAGCTAACAAGTGGCTATTAGATCTAGACAGGACCTTCGAGATCAAAGGTTGTACTGAGCAACAGAAGATACAGCACGCGGGGCACCTGCTGCAGGGTGAAGTTGGAATTTGGTGGGACACCAAGAGGCTACTTCTGATTAGAGAATTGGGAAATATCACCATTTAGACCTGAGAGAGGTTTAAGGAGGAATTTGACAATCGTTTCTTCCCAGAATCAATGAAGACCCAGAAGGCCTAGGAGTTTGCCACGTTGGTACAAGGCAATCTCACTATTGAGCATACGTTGCGAAGTTTATGGAGCTGGGAAGGTTTTCCCCACACTTGATTGCTATTGAGAAAATGCAAGCCCAGAAGTTTCAAGCAAGGTTGAATCCTAGAATTTGCAGTTATGTGGCTGGATTCCGCATCCACAACTTCCAAGAGTTGGTTAATGTGGTGGCTGCAATAGCCGAGGCGGAACAACGAATTGTGACAGCCCAGATCAACCTCGAGAGAAAAAGGGCTTCTACCTTCACTGCTAGCGGGAAAAATGCTAAGAGGAGGATTATTCAAGGAGCTAAAAAGGAAAAAGGCATTATAATAGCTCCACCTGTCACCTGCAAGAAATGTGGAAAGAACGACAGTGGTGAATGTCGTGTGGGCCTAGGAGTGTGCTACCGATGCGGACAGTCGAGGCATATGATCCGGGAATGCCCACAGAATGTTCAAGGAGGAAAGAACATTCCTAACAAACAACCCAATCAGAGGCCACCTACTCAAGCCCGCGTTTACTCCATCACCCTTGGTGATATCAGCGAGGAAATCAGCGAGGACGAGGAAACAGACGTTATCACTGGTATTTTCCTTCAATACCCTTCTTTAGAAATTAGCTTTTTAAATAGTTGCTTAGTACTAAGCAGTTTATTACACCTTAGGAAAAATCACGTTATACAAATACTTCTTGTGCTTTATTTGACTCCGGCGCCACGAAATCATTTGTATCCACGACGTTTGCACGTATGTGTAACTTGCCGACTCAGACACTACCTCAAGCTCTAGTAGTGTCGATTCCCGACAGAAGCACGATCACTTGCACCCTTGTGTTGAAAAAATGTCCTCTGACCCTAAAGGGAAGATTGATGGATGCTGACCTGATCGTCTTCGATCAACTAGGGTTCGACGTTATACTAGGGATGGACTGGCTGTCCAAACACTGCGCTAGGATAGATTGTCGAAATAAGGAGATAATCTTCGATTCGCCCGAGGGTAGACATATTCATCATACAGGAGGGATGGTGGCTACCCCCTCTCTGATTTTAACTTTGCAAGCAAGGAAGTGCATTGCTAATCGTGTCACGGCCTACTTAGGCCTCATAACGGAGAGTTATGGTGATGATAAGGAGATACGAGGGATACTTGTAGTTGAGGAATACCCTGAGGTTTTCACTGACGATCTACCCGGACTACCCCCCGATAGAGAAATCGAGTTCACCATGGAACTAGAACCCACAGCGACCCCTGTCCATAAAATCCCTTACCGTATGGCCCCTCTAGAACTGAAGGAGCTAAAAGAGCAAATAGAAGAGCTACTGGAGAAGGGCTTCATTCAACCTAGTTCATCACCTTGGGAAGTGTCAATTCTATTTATTAAGAAGAAGGATGGATCATTAAGGATGTACATTAACTATAGGGAATTAGACAAAGTAACTGTGAAGAACAAGTACCCATTACCACGTATCGATGACCTACTAGATCAATTACAAGGAGCATCGGTGTTCTCTAAGATAGACTTAAGGTCTGGTTATCATCAGCTCAACATTATGGAGAAGGATATCCCCAAGACGGCGTTTCGAACCAGATACGGACATTACTAAGAATTAGTAATGTCCTTTCGTCTAACCAATGCCCCAGCCGCTTTCATGGATATGATGAACAGAGTATTCAGACCCTATCTAGATAGCTTTGTTGTTGTATTCATCGACGATATATTGATTTATTCAAGGAGTATCAGTCGATCCCAGCAAAATTGGAGCTGTAGTAAGCTGGAAGCGAACGACGAATGTGCACGAAATTTAGAGTTTTCTGGGACTAGCTGGTTACTATCGGCAATTCGTGGAGGAATTCTCTAAGTTGTCAGGACCCCTCACTGCCCTAACTAAGAAGAAAGCTAGGTATGTCTGGACAGAGAAGTGTGAACAGAGTTTTGTGGACCTCAAGGAAAGGCTCACAACTACACCGGTACTAGCCCTACCTAAACCTCATAAACCCTATGTAGTATTTAGTGACGCATCCAAATCAGGACTTGGGTGTGTGCTCACGCAAGAGGAACGAGTTGTCGCCTACGCTTCACGACAACTGAAGAACCATGAGCGAAACTACCCCACCCATGACCTGGAGTTAGCCACCGTAGTTTTCGCCTTAAAGATATGGAGGCATTATTTATATGGAGCAAAGTGTGAAATCTACACCAATCACCAGAGCCTTAAGTACTTGTTTAGTCAGCAGAATTTGAATATGAGGCAGAGAAAGTGGTTAGAAACTATTAGCGACTACCAGTGTGAGATTAAGTATCACCCTGGCAAGGCTAATATAGTGGTGGATGCGCTAAGTCGAAAGACGCAAAGGGATAATTCCGCAGGTCTTGCCTTGGAAGTAGAGTCCCTTCTGCATAGTATGAGAAGGTTGTTGATCAAGGATCTTCTTGGCGAAGTATCCCTAACCGCGGTACAAGCA
This sequence comes from Juglans mandshurica, assembly GCA_022457165.1. Taxonomy (NCBI): domain Eukaryota; kingdom Viridiplantae; phylum Streptophyta; class Magnoliopsida; order Fagales; family Juglandaceae; genus Juglans; species Juglans mandshurica. The sequence goes on from CM039624.1 coordinate 14,474,834, forward strand.
ATTGTACCAACAAAATGGGAAGAAGTGAAGAAGCGTCAGATGGAGGATCCCAAATGGGTAGAAATTCGACGGAAGATAGAGAAGAATGAAGGATCCAAAGGTTTCACCCTAAAAAATTATGGGTTGCTATACTACAAAGATTGGAGAGTTATCCCTGCTGATCAAGAGATCAGGGATAAGATACTACGGGAAGCACATCAGACTCCATACACAGCCCACCCAGGGAGCACCAAAATGTATCAAGATTTGAAGCAACACTTCTGGTGGGAAGGATTAAAAAAGGACGTAGCGAATTATGTTAATAGATGCTCAATATGTAGAACGGTCAAGGCAGAGCATCAGAGGCCCGCTGGAGATTTAAAACCACTCCTAATCCCAGAATGGAAATGGGAGGATATATCCATAGATTTTGTAATTGGATTACCAAGGACCTCAAAGGGAAACAACTCTATTTGGGTCGTGGTCGATTGTTCAACGAAAAGTGCCCACTTTTTGGCAATTAAGAATACCGACTCCATGGAGAAGTTGACTCGGCTGTTTGTTGCTGAAATAGTGCGATTATATGGAGTCCCAATGATGATTGTATCTAATAGGGATACACGTTTCACTTCTCGTTTTTGGCAAAGCCTTCATGACGCTCTAGGCACAAAGTTGAAGTTTAGTAGTGCCTATCACCCTCAGACTAATGGGAAGACTGAACGGACGATTCAGACCCTAGAGGGCATGCTAAGAGCTTGTGTTTTGCAAGAGAATGACGAATGGGAGAAGCTCTTGCCATTAATACAATTTGCCTACAATAATAGCTTCCAAGCCACCATACAAATGGCACCCTACGAAGCATTATATGGAAGGAAGTGTAGATCTCCCTTATACTGGGATGAACTAGGAGAAGGAAGGATCTATGGTACGGAGATTCTTCAAGATGAAGGATCAGATCTGCCAAATAAGGGAAAGGATGAAGGTTGCCCAGGATAGGCAAAAGAGCTATGCTGATCATCGAAGAAGGACCCTCGAGTTTGAAGTTGGCGATTGGGTCTATCTTAAAGTATTGCCCATTAAAGGAGTATTTCGGTTTGGAAAGAAAGGGAAGTTAAGTCCAAGATACGTGAGACCATATGAGATTCTGGAGAAAGTAGGAGCAGTCGCTTACAGGCTGGATCTTCCTACTGAATTGTAAGGAATCCACAATGTTTTCCATGTATCTTCCCTCAAGAAGAGCTTCGAAAAGCAAATTCCAATCGTTGTTGACACGAGGGATATTTCACTTCAGCCTAACCTAACCTACGAGGAAGTTCCAATTCAGATCACTGATTGGAAGGATAAGGAACTACGGAATCGTAAAATCCCCTTGGTTAAGGTTTTGTGACGAATGATGTTGAAGAGGCCACGTCGGAAAAAGAAGCTGACATGAGAAGCAAATACCCTTATTTGTTTGCCATGTGACTTGTTTAGCATCGCATCATGGCATTCGCATTCATGCATGGCATCCTCTGGCATTTCACCTATATGATCCACATTCTTTCACGTCATTTTCAGTTGTGACATTGCCGGTGACGACAGGACCACCCGTCAGATGTATATGACTCGCAGCCGACTTCGGAGGCTAAGAGCGGAGCAAAGACGGAGACGCTTAGACCGCATGGCTGACACGTTCTGGGCTCAGCAGGAGAGGTTAGAGCATCACAGGACTCATATCCTCGACTATGATAGGGGAGGACGCATCCATCTGAGGAAGGCACGGCTACACGAAGAGCGTCAGCCTTATGACCCCATTCTTTGGATGGGAGAGACTAGGGCTAGATGGCTCAGAAGACGTATGAGATTGCCTCTCTCAGTAGGTTTAGATGAGCCAGAGTCGAGTAGGACGGCAGAGCAGCGACAGTATGAGCAAGAGTCACTCATTCCTGACCCTACTCCCCTTGACACAACATATACATCTGACTCTTTTCTCAGTCGCACTCGCTTTCGAGAGGAGGGAGACTCCTGGCTTGAGGATGAGGAGTTTAGGCAGTGGAGGCAACACCAAGAGAGGGTTAACGCCTTTTATGATTCAGAGGAGAATTAATACTATTACAACACCCAGGACGAGGTGTCCGAGGATAGCGATGGGAGACCCCCATCGAGCCCCGAGCTATAGCGCGATTGGTGAGTCAACACTTAAACCCTTACCCATTGCATGTTTTATTTTACCCCAATTTCGAGGAAGAAATCTTGTTTTAAGGGGGGAGGATGTAACATCCCGCTTAATTAACTCTTGATTAACCCTTAAGTTCTCTAGATTAGGCTTTTATTTTTGAATTAACCACTTTCATTAAGGTTGATAGTGGGATTAGCATTAATGTTGGTACTTAGTGTTAATGAGCTAAGGATTAGAGAGGCAAGCCCATTAGTAATTTTGGTGAGACATTTTAGTACCCAAGTACATTCATGGGCCTAGCCCAAGAAAACCTAGAACCAAGACCTTAGGAAATCAAGGCTAATCTTGGCCCAAGAATAGGAAGGCATAAGGCCTTTGACGTAGATTGGATCATTGGCCCTTTTCAAGCCCATATGGCCCAAAGCCATGTTTGGACCCATTTTACCATTCAAAGACCAAAGGTCCAATACACCATACCATTGGTTTCCTTAAGCCGAAATCACACTCAAAGTACCCAAATTAAGTTTTGAAAATTGGCTAAGGCCATTAACCATCATACTTGAAGTTAGTACACTTTAAGCCATGCTTTGAAGCTTAATCATGCTTAATCTTTTCTTAAACTTTTTAATTCAAATTTTATTGAATTAATACTCCCTTAAACCATGATTAGACCATTTTAATACCCTAGCTAAACCATTCCACGTGTCATTAAGAAAAATGACATAACAAGCCCAAACCATGCTTCAATCGGTTTTGTGCATTGCCATTTGTAATGCTTGGACTGTTTTGTCCTTGGGCCCAACATTTTTGTGGTTTATCCTCAAGGGTAATATGGTCCTTAAACACCTTATGAGACCCTCCCAAACTCAGTTTGAGCCTTGGACGAAATTGGTTGCATCAACCAACTAAAAGAACCAAATCGGGTGCACCTTGGTCTAGTTTGTGTAGGAACCAATTGGATTGAGTTTGAACCAGCCTCCTGCCATGGTTTGTACCATCACCCCACGCCACCTCCTTCTCCACCCAATCACTAAGAATCTCATGACCATCATTGTAACAACCCGATCCTAAGATAAGAATATAAGATAAGTTTTATGTATTTTTATAGACCTATAAATATTCATTTTAAGTTTTAGTTTGAATTTAAATCTTAGTTTTTTTCCTATCTCCACCAACCTCATCTCTTGATTTTAGCTTCTGAAATAAACACAATAAACCTCTAAACCCGTACGCCTCTCAATTGATGATCAATTTCTCCACTCCGCACGTCTCCACTCCCATGCACATGCACGTCTCTACTCCTCTAGGTTTCCTTTTGTTTCTCAATCATCTATATATATATATATTACGCTTATCCCTTCTGCGTGAAGAGAAAACTTAAAACAGCCCCGCCGCACCGCCAGTCATCCCCAACCTCTTGGAATACTCTGTTTTTCTATACCAAAAACAGAGCATCCCGATCATCCGAAACCACCATCACCCATGTTCCTCCACAGCAACTCCACCACCGCCCAGAACATGCCGATGCCACCACCACTTTCAGATCACGCCGGTGCCAGCTCATGGATCGCCACTGCCCGAGAAACCAGCTCAACCACGCTACGGCCTCTTGCACCCGTAGACGAGCACCTCGACGTAGCCAGTCCAAGAGGTTTCGCAAGCCACCTTAAGGACGTCGAAGCACCTCTCGGGAATCACAGAAACCGCCAGAGAAGACTTCCTGTCACCCCAGGTACGCCGCACGCCACCTCAGCCTCGACTGCCTCAAGGTTCTCGGTTAGGCAGTTCTCTCTCTCTCTCTTTCATGGCGTCGCACCACCCTGCCAGGGACCCAGTCGCGCCGCTGTGACCCCCTCGCCAGCCACCCAAAACTGCCGCACGTCAGGCTCTCTCTCTGTGAGCCCCTCTGTCGCACGCCCCTCTCCGAGCCTCTGTTCTCTCTTCTAATGATACATGCTGTATTTTTAGGTTTTCAAGTGTTAATTGATAAAATTACAAGTATGCCCTTTTTAATCTAGTATCTTGAAGCAGTGTTCTAAGTATAATTATATTTATAACCTTACGTTTAAGTATATGTTAATTATGAATATTATTATGTCTTTTTAATTGAAGTTGAGTTTAATATTTCAAGTTGAGTTTAATTTTATTAAATAAATATATTAGTCAAATGCTCATTTTATTAAGAAAGTGTTGAAAGAATTTGAAATATGTTTTAAAGTATATTATTGAGCCTAATATTTTGTTAATATTCATTTGTCTATTTAGTAGACTTTAATAAAATTATTATGTTAAGAATATTTAAACAATATTAGTACTTATTAGGTTTCTAATAAGATTTAATAATTATGTTAAGAAATGAAACTTAGTTTAAGAATTTAAGTTTTATGAATTATTTTGAAATAACTCGAGTATTCTACTAAATTATAAATTAGTATTTTAAGTAATTTAAATACTAGGATTTATTGATTATAGTGTTAAACAAAAGATTTGTTTGACTATCTTTTAGATTGTGAATTTAATTAAGTAGGATATTAGTACTTATTTATTCCCAAACAGAATTAGTGATAGTTAATATTACGTATAGGTGACGAGCTACAAAGTGAGATTCAAGAGGAAGCACAGCGAGGTAAGTAATTTGATCATAAATTAGGATCATCACAGTTCAGCTTATGTATAAGTATTATTCAAGCCAGTTCATTGACAACCATTATTTATGAACCACTCATGTCATATGCAAACATGTCATCCAGCATAGCATACGAACATGTCATTCCGCATCATGTTTAAATTCAGAAATTATAATTATGTATGTATTATGTCATGCATTTCATGTGTATAAGACACGTAAGCAATCTTAAGTTCAAAGTGCAAGATAAGATAAGATCAGTTAATAATCAGATGGCCATTCAGATGCATGGTACCAATGCAGTTCAGTTCAGTGTGGGTGTGCAAGCCACGAACTCAGTCTTGGTCCACCATAGTATGCCAAAATACTATCAGCAGCTCCCCTTGCTGCAGCGAGACGTGGGGTCGGTGCACAACCTCGCACACATGGTTAAGTGTGTTGGCCAGTCAGTTAAGTCAGATCAGTCAGTTAATTAAGATAAATCAGTCATGCATAGCATCAGTATCAGTATGAACAGTCATGAATTTTAAGCTCTCAGCATGAAAAATTTTATGAAAACCTTATGTTTATCATGTTTACGTTGTGATGGATTTATTGCTGAGTCTTCGACTCATTTTAGTTTGTTTTCATGTTTTTAACCACCCAGGTGAGGATGATGAATACGAGCAGGCAGGCCAGGATTAAAAAGAGCAGTTGTTTTAGTTTCAGACCTTCTAGAATAAAATTGCTTTTATCACATAAGATTTTATTCAGTTTGTTCATTTAATGTTTTTGGAAAACATTTTTATTTGACAATTTTTCTACAAAATAAATCTTAAAGTTCATTTATTAAATATGAGATCTCTTGCCGAGTTTATTTTATAAAAATACGTGACACTCCTAGCCTACGGGAAGGGGGTGTTACAATCATGAAAGATTTTGACTCATTTTTGCTGCCCAAAAAAGATCCAAAACCGAACTGATTTTCTGCCACCACAAAACCACCTTCATCCACTTGTTTTCAATGGTTCTTTCAGGGATCTTCTGCCATCCAAATGATGCCCCACGACCTGAAGTCATCTACAGGACCCTTGCAGCTACTGTGGAGAGGAAATGATGGTGGTTTAGGGCACTATTTACTTTTGCACAAGTGACCTAAGCTCATGCAAGCAAATCTGGAAATTTTTCCAGATTTGAGCACCTCCCACTTCACCCAATCACCAAGCACCCAAGCCAACGTCCCTCACCCCTTGGCCACCTATAAATACTTCCCTCCCCTTATCATTTCATCCACACCACAGCTCCAAGCATCATCGTGAACCTTGAGAGCATTTCCCCCTCTTAGAGATCAAAAGAGTGCAAACCGAGTGAGTTTTGGTGAGTTTTTTAGTGTTATTGTATAAGGCAGTCTAGAGTACTTGGAAGGCCATGAAATGTGTAAGTTTAATTCCTTTTGATCTTAGCTAGCATTTCAATCTTTGTTTCCAAGTGTTGGTACGAAATTTGGTTGAGTTTTGAGAAGGTTATGATGTTTAATGTAAAACCGGGTCAATTAAAGGAAGGTTTGAATCATTGAATATTTTTAATTGGAAATTTAGCTCTGGCATGTCCTAAGCATAATTTTATATGATCTATAATTATCCTAACATGATTATGGAAGGTTAAATCTGTGATTAGAAGCATGTCATGATAGGTTTTAAATCTATCTTGCTTTGATCATCAATCATGAATCAGTTTTAAGCATATTGGTGATTAAGGATTTCTTAGCTTTGATTAAGTGTTGGGATGAACTTGATTACTCAAGGCCTAGACTTCATAATGCCCCTAAAGATTTTAGTGATCATTAATGATTAATGAAAATCTCATATGCATGCAATCATAGGGATCAATAGTTGAAAATACACACAAGCATCAACTAAGATGTATGCCACGAGTTGGGACTAATTGGACAAGTTTCACTTTAAATTTTGAAAATTTAAAGGCATATATGGTTTTAGAATGCCAAAAATATGAAGTCCATGAAAGTTGGTTAAATTTGGAGTTCGTTTGCAATTAATGAAAATTTAGGGCCTAAATGGCAATTTTTGAAAGTCTAGGGGTATTTTTGTAAATAATCAAAATTTTGAAACCTTTGATTTTGGACCTATCCATAAGATTATTAACCCTAACTTAGTATACACACGATTTACGCAGCAACAACGCTAATTTCAAATTTCTACGGAAGTTTGTAAGTTGGCCTCAAACTTACACCTTGATAAATTTCTTATGAATTTTTGATAAATACTTCATTTATTCTTCAATTATCATTTTGAGCATTAATTATCATGTTATATGAAATATTGAGTGCATACTTACATAACATATGAGATTTTCACCATTTTTGCATATTATATTTATAAATGTCATTTTTGCATGAAATTTACTACATATGCACATATCATGAAAAATATTTTTTTTAAAGCATAGCATGAAAATCATTTTTGTCACGACCTCAAAGGCCGAGATGGGAAATTATCCTGGTGAAACTCCTCTATCAACTCTGGAGTGTTTAATAATGGAGTGGTAACCCCTAGGTTGACAAAGAACAGTCAACAGGCTTCGAATGGGTTCTTTTTAAAGAACGACGGAGCGAAGTCAACATGTTATGACTCCTAACTCTGGTGGGTGTATACATTATAATTTTTATGATGTTATGTTATTTACCAATGCATTGAGAACGAGTCTATAGACAACGTAGTTTCAACGTAAGTTGTACTACCGTCACCGGCAGGTACTCACAGTGCATATGGGGAACTGTGACACTACCACACGTTATGTTATTAATTAAGATAATGATGTAAGTCTATGATGAAGAAAATTTATGATGGAATTTTTATGAAGAAATTATGTCTTTTAAAAAAAATGATGACGAAATTACTTACTGAGTAAGAACCTGTGTCTCCACTTTTTTTTTAAAAAAAAAATGTTGAGGAATCTGGATGGATGACAGGCATACTGATTTTCCGCATCACATGCTTTGCATATTTATCATTTTTCATGATTGATTTATTTTTGTGTCAGTTAGTTGTTTAACTTACTGAGATTTCGAGTAAATCTCACCATTTTATGGGATCACTATCATTGCACTCGGAATGATAGAAGTTGTGTCAAGAATCGACCAGGACGAGATTGATGGAGCACTGGGTTCGTATGATTGAGGAGGAGCCAGATCTAAAGATGAAGCTGGACTTAATTTTGATGTTCATAACCCAAGTCCTTTATGCTATAGATCGCATTAAGAGAATGATATGACTTTGTATATACGTCTATGCTACTTTAGTATTTCGAACATGATGATTTTCTAATGAAGTTGGGATGTTTTAGTTATTCTAGCATATTTTCACCTTAACCTTTTATTTCCGCTGTGATTATTGCATACTTCTAGTTGCATACTTGGATGCATTGCATATTAGCTGTCATGAACAGGGGTATGTAAGCTTGTGTTGCATGTCCCGACGTTTTAAGTCTCCGTTCCATCCCAAGCGGGGATTGGGGGCATCACAACATCTCCCCTGTAATCTCTAATCACAATACCAATCCCCCTCCTCTCCCCCACTTTGTCAAAAGCAGCATCAACATTTACCTTAAATCAAGATATAGATGGTGGTCTCCAAATCTACCTTTCTGCAAATATCACCACCCTTTCAGGTGTATTACAACTCTTAAAGTGAGCTAGTTTGTAAGTTTCAAGATCCTGTATTGCCAAATTGAACACAATAGTAGGACCTCTAAACTTACTTTCAAAAACTAACTCGTTTCTCCTACTCCACAACCGATGGAATGTTTGCTACTAATTGCCTTCTTAATATATAAAATATCTTGTTTGTTTTTATTGCTAATAATAGAAAATGTATACTTATAAAGAATTTTATATATATATATATATATAGAGAGAGAGAGAGAGAGATTCTCCATGTCTATTCTTTTAGGGATCTTGAAAGAATTCTTGTAGGTCTGATATAGATAATTGACAAAATTATGAAACACTTTGATAGTTACTTAGTTCATTAATTATCCTGTTAACATCATCGTTTATCCTCAATATTTTCAATATTAATGATCTATTTTAATTGAGATTTATTTAAAGTTTATATTTTGTCACGTAAAAAAGTAGCAACACTTTCAACAAAGGATATGTGTCTTACACGTAAACTTTTACCTAGTATGTATGCATGTAGATACATATACATATAGAAAAAATCTACACAATCTCACAATCTCTACACACCACACATTTTTTAGTTTTTATTATTTTTTTCTTTCATCAAATATTTAATATATGAATAATGAATAGAAAAATTAAATTATTTTAAAAAGAATAAACTAAAAAAAAATTAAAAATATTAAAAAGTTAAAAAAAATGTGGTATGTAGAGGTTGGGGAGGTTGTGTAGTATTACTCATACATACATATATATATATATATATATATATATATATATATATTAACAAAACCAAAAGACGAGAAATGGACTAATTTCATAAAAATATAGATATATATATTAACAAAAACTAAATAATAATAATAATAATAATTAATAATTAATAATTAAAAAAAAAAAAAAAAAGCTCGTAGTATTGGTGGCCCAAACTAGGCTACTAGTGGTGGTGGCTCCTATCAAGTAGAAACGACCCAAAACCTTTGTTAAAGTCAAATATGGGCAACCTAGTGATGCGACCCACGAAGGTGATTTGGGAGGCAATCTTTAAATTAACTGAAAGAGAATCACCACTTTTTATGATTTTCTGTTTTAACTTTTTAGATTTGTTTTATTTTTATTTTGTTAAAATGTTAGTCTAAATCCAAAATAAACTAAAGTCTAGTTTAGATAATGAGTTTAGGTAAGATAAGTTAGAAATTATTTGAATTAAAATATTTTACGAGATTTTGAAAAAATAAGAGAGAAAAAGTTAAATAAAAATATTATGAGGTTTGTGGTGTTTTAATATTGATATAAGATGAGATAAAATAGGATGGGATGGAAGCATCTCTATCCTAACCAGGCCTAAAAGAATCAATATTTTATTTAAAGGGTATGTTTGGTTCGTGGAATAGGGTGCATGCTAGAAATTGATGATGATAGGCTTACTACCTCCTATCACTCATTTACTACTCCATAGTGTATTTGAAACTTTTATTTTTTATTATTATTTTATTTTAAATATTTTTTCAACATCCTTAATCATTAAGAAAAATTAAAAAAAAATATACAATTTCACTAATAGTCACTTTCTTAATCATTAAGTAAAAACAATAATAAAAAAAATTTAAAAACAATAATGGGAGTAGTAAATGAGTGGTAAGAAGTAGGAAAAGCCTATCATTATCAGCTAGAAATTAATGACAATTCAATAAAAATAACTATTCCTTTATTTGGTTGTCTTTCTTATATACGAAATAACCATTTATGGGAATGACTATTCCTCAATATGAGTGATGGTTATTCTGGAATAACTATTCTATCAAAAACTGGAATAACTATTCTATGGATAAATGCGTAAAGTTTTTACAAATTTATTTATATAATTTTTTAAAAATATTATGTTGGTCGGTTGGCCACAAAAATTTTATTTCAGTTTGGATGATATTAGGATGCACTGTTGAAGAGAGGTGCTAGAATAGTAGGTCACGAACATATTTATGTTGTGATAAAAAGAGACCTACACAAGTGAGAATTATTTCCACTCCCAAAAAGAAATGAAGAGAGCCCATATCCTTCAATGATAATTTGTCACCCACTTGTTTAATAATATAAGCCACAAAACTGGAATCACTTCCTGTAATGACGAGGTCATCAACATAGACAAGAAAATAGCAGGTGATAGAGCCATGTCTATAAGTAAACAATGATGAATCAGCTTTTGAATTATTAAAGCCGTGCTCCAATAGCACATTTTTCAAAGCTGAGTACCATGCCCTAGGGACTTTTTTTAGCCTATAAATAGCTTTTCTCAACCTACACACATGATCAGATTTGGACATATCTCGAAAGCCAAGAGGTTGCATCATATATACAGTTTCAGTGAGTTCCCCATGCAAAAAAGTATTGTTAACATCCATTTGTCTCAAGTCTCATCCATTCATAACAACAATGGTTAACACGTTCGAATAGTGGCTGGTTTAACCACTGGACTAAAAGTTTATTTATGGTCAAGTCCAGCACGTTGATTATACTCATTTGCAACAAGTCTAGCTTTGAACCAATCTACAGAACCATCAGCTTTTCTTTTTACTCTAAACACCCACTTACATCTCACGGGATTACAGTGTTTGAGAGGAGTGACCAAGTTCCAAGTGCCGTGCCTCATGAGAGCAGTAAGCTCACTAGACATGGCATCACCCCATTGAGGGTGTGATATGGCTTAACTCACACATGTTAGTTCAAGAGTCTGAGGAAGGGGATGTTTGGGTTTAAAAATTTTGTTCATGGACCTTGTGGTCATTTGGTGAAGACGATGTGTTTGACAGATTTGATTTTCGAGTTGACCTAGACTATTGGGAATAGAGTTTTGAAGGGAATGGTCTGGAATCGAGGCTGATGGATTGTTTGGTATAGGATTTACATTTAAAATCTGGGAAGATATATTCAGATTCAGTGCATTGGAATCTAGGTTAACATTCAAATGTGCAGTGTCTTGAGAGAAAGAGGAAGTGATGTTACCTGGAGGTGATGCGACAGCGACGGGGACAGCTTCCAAAGTCACTGGTGGCGGCGATTTTTGAGTTGACGGTGGCTTTTCGTGCCCCACCAAACTAACCAACAAATCCACATCCCATGAATTAGATAATTTACAATCCATGACTTTAAGCCAAGGGCTACCCACAATCAGAAGATCAGTAAATAAAGGATCCCAATCCCTCCATTTTTCATACCAAAAGAAAAGATTGTCTTCCCTGATATGCCACTTAGAGTTCTCAAAAGCCAACATAATACATTTAACAATCATCTTCCAAAATCTCGTACCTTTATTCAAATCGATAAGAAACCACGGTTTAGAATCCCGTATTTATCTTTGAAAAAACGAGCCCATAAAGAATTACCTTGGATTAAATTCCAAGCGAACCTCATGTGGACGGCCTTCTGCATATCATCCAGGTTTTGCAAACCCAAACCACCTTCTTCCATAGTTTTACACACGTGCGACCAAGCCACCAATTTTTTCTTACCTCTCCCATTAGCCTCGCCCGAAGAGAAAGTACTCAATAAGCAATGTAACTCTTTGATGATAGAATGAGGAACCTGTAAAACATCAAACAAATGCAAAGCCATTCTAGAAAGTACATGCTTAAGAGAGAAACTTCATCTTTCAACCACTGATTTTATGACGGACTTTGTTAACCATCTCCTCCAGATGAACTTGCTTAAGTCTCCCCAAAGTAATAGGCACCCCTAAGTATTTGAAAGGAAAAAAAACCCTCCGAGTACCCAGTCATACGCTTAAGAGCTCTCTTGTGACCCAGAGGGATTTTTTTAGAAAAGAACATAGTCGTCTTTTCTTTATTGATCCTCTGTCCTGACCAAGTCTCATATTTATCAAAAACAGATCATCAGCATACATAAGATGGGAGATTTGAGTCGTACCTCTGGCTTGAGAAAATTGACCAAACATTTTCTCCATGACACTATTCTTAAGAAGTTTAGAAAGAATCTCTTAAAGAATAATAAATAGGTAAGGAGAAAGAGGATATCCCTGACGCAAACCACGACATCCTTGAAAAAAAACATTTACAGGTTTCATTCATCATAACAGAGTACCAAGGAGACGAAATACAAACCCGAATTAAATCACAAACTTGAGGGGAAAATCCGAAGCTACAAAGGACCGCCAACAAGAAAGACCAATCAATCAGATCATACACTTTAGCCATGTCTGGATAATATTGCCACCATGAGATTTTTTTGTTAATAGAATAGACCATTTCCTGAGTGAGGGAAATATTTTTAGAGATGCTATGCCCAAGAATGAAAGCTTCTTGCTCAAAAGAGATCATTTTATGGAGGAGACATGTCAACCGATTAACAATAATTTTGGAATAGATTTTATAGAACACCAAACATAGCCTATTTGGCCTAAATTTATCAAAAGTCTGTAGGCACATCAACCTTCGGAATTAAAACAATGAAAGAGGCCAAATAGAATCTTGGCAACTGCTTAGAGAGAAACAATTCCAAAATTGCTTCCCAGACATTCACTTTTCCAATCTCCCAACAACTCATAAAAAAATCCGCACCAAAACCATCAGGCCCCAGAGAATTATTTGTAGGAATAGAAGAAAGAGCAGCAAAGATTTCATCCATAGAAGGTGTGCAACAAATACGATCATTATCCTAACCAGAAATAACAGGCGAGATTAAATAAGAAATATCCGAAAGATCTTGAGGAGGGTCCGCTTGGAGAAAACCAGATAAATAATCAATAGCTCCTTGATGGATGGCTTCTGGCAAAGCAAAAACAGCCCCATCCGCAGCTCTCATATCCGAGATGCATTTTCGCCTTTTACTGGCCAAACAAACATGGAAGAAATTAGAGTTATGATCCCCATCCACCTTCCATTTTAACTTAGCCATCTGCGCCAATCAAGTATCCTCACAGTGTCTCCAAGAAGACAATTCCTTTGAAGTCAAGATTAACTCCCTATCGGCATCTTCATTCCACTCATGTTGTAACCGGCTTTTGAGCCTTTCTACTTGCTCCTCAAGCTGTCACCTTGTTCCATTCACGGAGAGCAATCCGAACCTATTTTAATTTACTAGCAAGTTTCCACAAACCACTACCCACAACAGGTGCCATCCAAGCCCGCTGAACACAATTAAAAAAATCCGAATGATCAACCCACATTTGCTAAAAACAAAACGGAGAAGATATGAGAAAGGGTCAACAGTTAACTCAATATGCATCGGGCAATGATCTAACGTCAATCTCGGTAAGTATGAACAAACAGCCTACGAGAAACGGGACAATAAAGTGGCATCAAGAAAAACATGAACAAGCTTAGCCCAGCTCCTGGATAGCCCATGCTAACCATTGCACCAGGTTTATCTGCTACCCTTAGTTTTCATTTCAATCAAACCGCCTTGATCAATCCAACTACTAAACTCTTCCATAGCAACCCGAGACCTTGGAAGAGCCCCCCGCCGCCTTTCCGAATCAAAGCGAATAATATTGAAGTTGTCTGCAAAGAAACAAGGCTCAACCCCCAGACGGTGTGAGTTCAAAGCATCCTATAACTCCTGCCTTTCAATCTAATTACACTTTGCATAAATGAAATTGCACAAAAACTAGTGATTCCCAATCCCTACACGAAGTGATATAAAATGGGAGCTCATGCCAACCATCTGCACCACCATGACATTACTCCAGAAAATCCAAACTTTCCCACCAACATCTTCATTCGAAGTACCATTCCCAAAATAAAGAAATCTCATCAACCCTTAAGCTTTATCAAAACTATTAAACGGCTCCATTAATACAATAATATCAGGCTTAAGAGTACCAATCAACTTCTTTAACTGACCTTTTGAGGTTCTTATCCCTCTAATATTCCATACAAAGATGGAACCAATCATAGGAAAATTTTAATGGCTCGGGTATGAACCCAAGAAGAGCTCCTGACCTTCTCAAACTATTTTTTCGTATATTTTTCTTAGCAACATCACCCTCGACTTCGGTATGATAGTCTTTTTCCCGGGGTAAAAAATCTAAAGATAACTCAGGTTCGGGGTCCGACACGGAAGTCCCTTCTAGACAAAATTCTTCCACCCCCCGAGATCTTTCTTCTGCATGTACCACTAAGGCATTCTGGGAATCCCCTGCTACCTCACCCACTAGCTTTGTTTCAGTGTCATTGACCTTAGGGAAAAGATGAGAATTATAAATAACTATAGCATCAGATTGTTAAGGCTTCACCAGAGTAGGCTCTGTATACTCTCGGCAATTCCAGAATCCACCTCCATATACTTACCCGCACGACATGTACGTGAATTGTGGCCCTGCACCTTGCACTTACAATAGAAAGTTGGGAGTGTTTCATAAATGATCTCTTGTCTACGACTCAATGGCAACCCAGGGACCCCAATCCAAAAGAACGACAAAGGCTCTTTAGCCTTATCCGTTTCCACACACAACCGAGTTCCGCCCGTTCGAGTAACACACCGAGTGGGATTATCACGTCTGATGAATTTACCTATTGATGCAGTAAGAATACGAAGAAAAGACTCATGGTAGAAATTAGGGGCAAACCTGGCAGCACAATCTAGATCGGTATCGAGGAGGCTTCTTCATCTTCACTGAACTCAGGAGTCCAATGGAAAGCATAGTATGTCACACCCTCAATATCGCAGGCTTCACGGGACATGGCTTCAAGAAATCAGCCTCAAACGACATTCAGATAAAAACATTACGAGGAAGCCGCATAGCAGGTACAACTGGGGTGCCTTCAAGACCTCAACAACTGCATATGAAGGCCCTAATGGCATCCAGAGAAGAACGTTGTCCGAGAAATTTAAGAACAATGGAGAACTGGAACAAATCCACTGAAGGAGAAATTTCATCCTTAGAGAACTGAAAATATAACTCTTCATCTAAGCAATTAGGTGCACGAGACGGAACAAAGACCTCAGGGGGAGGCTAAGGCACCGCCGTGACGAGGTCCAGGATGAACGACGATCGGCGTTTGCATCAGCGACTACCATGCAGCCTTACGTGGGAACCATATGCTGCAAGAAGAAAAGAAACCCTAGGGAAGGAGAAGGTTTCACGGGTGAAATGAGGTTTTTTTTCCCATCGAAGGTAACACGCCTGGAGATGTAAAGCTTTTGAGTTTTTGGATCTAAGCATTTTTATGCATTTTGGGTATGAGAGTATCCGAGAAAAAGACACGGAATGGACTTGGGCTGTAATTTATGAATTTTGTAAGGCCTGGTGAGTGGGTAGCAAAGGCACCAAATTTGTTTAATTTGAGGTAATTGGGTTTTTCGCCAAAAAGAACCTCAAAAGGAGATCTGTTTTGGAAAAGTGGAGTGGGCTGTCGATTTATGAGATATGCGGTTTGAAAAGCATGAGTTCAATATGAGAGTGGGAAGGAAGCATGATGAAGCAAAGTGAGGCCTGTTTCCACAAGATGGCGGTGGCAGCATTCAGAAACACCATTTTGTTGGGGAGTGTGAAGAGCGGTGGTGTAGTGACTAATGACGTGAAAAGACAAATATTGTTTTAGACCTATAAATTCACCATCATTATCAGAGTATAGATTTCAGATTTTTGAGTGAAAGCGTGTTTGAACAAGAGTTTTGAATTGGGGAAAAATATTGGACACACCAGATTTGGTAACCATAGGATAAAATCACATATATTTTGTGTAGTAATCAACAAAGATAAGATAATACCGAGAACCATCAAGGCCGGTATAATGAGCAGGGCCCCAAACATCAGTGTAAATAATTTCAAGAGGACTATGACTGTGGAAACTAGTGGAGAAAAAGGTTGCATATGTGCTTTATTAATAGAACAGGAGGTGCATGAAGATGACAATTTATTTGTTGTAAGCGGAAGAGAAAATTGATTAAAAGTATTTTGAACAATTTTGAGTGATGGATGTCCAAGACGTTTGTGCCACCCATCAATCAAGGTCCGTTCATGCACATTTGCAACCATTTTTGGAAGAGAAGCCACTAGTGAATCCGGAAAGATGTAAACATCATTTTCACATGCACCTCTTAGTTGTATCGCCCCTGTGGTCATTCCTTCACAAGAAAATAAGAAGGATGAAACTCAATAAAAAAATTGTTTTGTTTTATGAAGTGATGAACATAAATTAATTTTTTGTAAATATTAGGAACACAGAGTGTATCATGTAGAATGCAATTCTTTTTGGGTGAGTGTAAGATTAAAGAACCAATATGTGAGACAGTCAAACCTATACCATCACCAAGAACAACTTCATCAGTGCCATCATATTCAAAATGAATAGATAAATTTGTGAGATCACCAGTGTTGTTATGAGATGTTGCAAAATCAATGAGCCATTTGTTGTCTTTGACATTAGAGGTGGCGGTACATTTACAGTAACATCATTGGACTGTAACTGAGGGCATGACTTTATTGGCTCTTTGGCATTAGATGTGTGACCCAACTGGTCACAGAACTGGCACTTGGGTTGATAACGCCTTTGATTTGTATTGGGCCGACCTGAATAATTACTAGACCGGCGGACATCTTTATTGGCTCCATTGGACATCCGATTTGGGCCCTGATTGTGTTGAGGCTCACTTGGCCTGTTAAAGCCTTTGGACTGTTGGCCTCCATTCAAACCAAGTTTTCTGGTTGTATAATTTGCAACAGCAACAAGTTGCTTGGTAGCAACCTCCATCCTACAGAGATAGCTCTCTTGTCCAATGAGCAGATCATGAAACTCTTCGAAATTAAGGGGTTTCTCCCTTGCCCAAATGCCAGGAGCGATTTCTCTAAAATCGAGACCTAAGCCATTGAGGACATAGAGAGTTAAGTCATCGTTGGAGATGGGGTGATCAATTATTGTGATTTCATCAGTCAAGGCTTTGACAACATGCAAATAATCTGGGATCAACCGATTTCCACGCTGGATCAAGGTGAGTTCTTCCTTGACTTGCATAGCCCTTGTGTGTGATCTGCTAGCATACATAGTATGAAGCTTCTTCCATGCCTCATGAGAAGTTTTAGCGGTGGCGATTAGGGGGTAATGGTGGGAGAGGTGGAAGCTAGGATGGAACTGAGGATGAGTTTGTCTTGCTGAACCCAGTGGGTTTTGTTTAAGGTAGAAGATGAAATGGTATCGGAGGGAGGGCACACTGAAACACCATTGGCATAATCCAAGAGATCATAGCCAATTAGAAGGGGTTCAAATTAGGCACGCCATTGTGGAATGTGGATGGTGTTAATTTCTCATTGATTTGAGCAATGATATTAAGAGCAATGAGTGGTGTTTCGGTGGAGGAGAAGGGTTGGGTATTTGTGGAGGAAGACATGTCAGAAAGCTGGATCATGGTCTCATTAGAGAGTTGGTCTCCTAATACCATGTAGAGAAGAGCACTGCATGTATTTTCAAATAAGAAATTTTCACACACTTTCATTGATTCTTCACAGGAAGTTATATACACTGTCTATAATTCTGTTTTAAGCAATAAACAAAATAGAATACTGAATTTACAACAATTACAAGGAATCAGAAATTACAAGAATTATGGACAAAATTTATGGCTAGGAATCCGCCTCTGTTACTAAGGCTTGATTTGGGCAATCTTCCCTAATATGCACTCCAAAGATCTCAAAAGTATTTCAGTGCATTTTGATTTTTTTTATGTTAAAAAAAACACATGCAAGAATACACTAGTGGTAAATTTTTAAACATTAAAAAACTTATATACTAAGAGACACATTTGGAATGCACCTAAGCATTTTTCTTTTAGTTTTATTAGGAAAGTCATATTTTGTTACCAAGCAAAAATAAAAATAGACATTCCTATTCTTAAAGCATTAGGAAAAGGAATTTCTAATCTCAAAACCAAACATGTCCTGAAAATTTAATGGAACGTAAAAAGCATTAAATTATTAAAAGAAGTGATACGCCCATAAAAATATTCTATAAAAATAAATCCATAAATTGATATATTTGTATATAATAAGTTAGATCTATTTTATAATAGAAAATTTTATACATTATATTATTATCTTACTATGAAATATGTGGCACATTTATCACTATTAGATGATATTTTATTAGATTATTTTTTATCATCTAATGATAATAAATGTGACACATCTTATATAATGGGATGAAAGTAGGATAAGAATATAATATATAACATTACATTACTCTTTTGTAATATAATACCTTAAATCTATTTTATTTTTATAAAAAAAATTTGTGACTAAACCACTAAAACATTTCTCAAATATTAAACTCTTCTTTAAGTATTTTGTTTAACTCCTAAACGATCTTCTAAACATGGTTGAAAAAATTCAAATAAACATGGTTTTTTTTTTTTTTTTTTATTTCTGCAAGAGCCGGTGGCCCTACAGTAGTAGTTCAGTTCCAAGTTTATTTATAAGCCGAGGAATACCGTAATAATATCAATACACTAGAGAGTTTATTGGATATAATATTATAAACTAACCCAAACCAGTGTATAAACAAGGCAAAAACCAAGTGACATCAATGGTTGGAGGTCGAACGTATAATGCAATAAAAAATGCGTATAATGTGAATCTTTCCAAAGCCCACTCATAAAAAAGATAACATATCTTTCATTTGGCATCACTACACGTCATACTGTCACTGTTTGCAGTCGCAGTCACTTGCAGAAACACAATACTAATGAGAGTACGTGGCGTGATATGTTTTAAGATAAATGATACTTGCAGTCGTGAGTATGTAAGTGTCGTGCAGTCACTTTGAAAAAAAGTAAATAAATATGGGACTCACATGAAAAGAAATTAATTTTTTAATAATAGATTTCATTTTTTTTCAAAACGACTACACGACATTTGTATATTCCATAACTATACATAACATTACTCATATTTTAAAGAGTGTACTGTCCCATTTTGCATACTTGGGTTTATGTCCTAGGCTCTAGCTAGGTTTCTAGCCAATGGTTATCCATCCTATAAATTTTAAATGAAAAGTTTTATACTACACATTTCTGTTTAATGACATAAAATCTATTATTTTTATTCTTCTATTTATCTTAATGGTTAAATATATATATTCAAATAGAATGAAAAATCACATATTAATTAAATAGAAGTATGTGACATAAGACTTTTTTTTAAAATAAATCTGTATTCATATGTTTAGATAATTAATATGATGTGTTTAAATAAAATAATAAAAATGATAAATCACATATTAATTAGATAAAGGTATCTAACGTAAAACTTCCTTAAATCTATATTCATATGTCTGGATAATTGCTCTGATGTGAAAACCTCTTCCTAGTCCTCACCACCCATCTATACAACCTCCGCACAGGATTTTTTTTTTAAAAAATAAAAGGTTGAAAAGTAAAACCAAGAATCTTGGCATTCCACCCACCCTCCACCCAGCGTGAGCTTTTCTCCCACCCAGCTCGGATCTCGTTGGGCGCACGAGCCAAACCTCTCCATAAATCCTGGCACAACCCGCGTTCTCTTCTCAACACTTGTGACAAATCTCTTCTGCATGGCTTCATCGACAATATTTCCTCTTCTCACCACTCCTCTGGGGCCGCTGACATTGGTATTAGTTCGAGTATGTTCCTGGATTTCCAATATTCATATTTCATCTAAGGCTTCATCTTGAGCTTTATCTCGGACCAATTTAACGCTTCAATGATCCTACCAAAGGTATAACTCCTTGAGCGTTATCTCAGTGCATGGCCGTCATCTTTAATTAGCGACATACCCCCTAGCTAGGACCAAATTGGACAAAGTGCAAATGAGAGTTTGAGAACATATTGTACGTACATTGGGTTATTCATGGTGAATTTAACACAAATAATTAGCTCCGTTGCCACAATACCTAACCAAGAAAAATCTTGGTATCCCCTTTTATTTTCTTGAATTTATTTATCTCATCAAACTATGGATGCATAACACCCCCATCGATCGTCTTCGATAATAAACAACTTCTTGTCGTGACTCCACATCATGAAGAAGATTTATCTTGCGGCAACCTAAGGTTTCATTGATCCTATCCATGATTAATGCATGACTTCTCAATTAGCGTTATCTCAGAACCCTTTGGTGAACGTCTTAAACAATATGCCCAAGTCCCGACTCCTCAAATGTTATGGTCTCAGAGCACCGGCCCCATCGGCTATCTTACCTGCAATTATCCCATAAGTTAAAAGTGGTTTTAATTACCATCTTAACTGAGATAAAATATATTATTTTTTGTGTAAAGACGATGTCATTGTTGTAGAACGTAGAACTCTTGCAATTTTCCATCATCTTCTCAGCATCTTATGATATTATGATATTGAAAAATTAGAATCAATCATTGGACATCACATTAAAGAAGGATATAAAAATGATAAATAGATATTTTCTTAATCATACAACTAACAAAATATTCAATTAGGAATGATTTAAAAAGGCTGGTCACTGATAATTCCAGGTGTGAGCAAAAATGTCAAATGAGTTTGGAATTACAGATCATGTTCAAAGTCATCATGATGAATGTGCATTGCCAAAATATTACTGTGAAAGCTAGAGTTCTAAAACTCCCGATGGCATGCATATCCATGCAAGTGTTCCAAAACTTGTGCAGAGAAAGAAATAGAAAAAGTTGGAGAATTTTCTGTTTTGAGGGGTCAAGGGAAATGAGTCAGTATATACCCCCATTTTTGTCACCATATATGCACCCACCTGAATAATTCTAAGTTCTGTGCAGATATTTTCCACATGAATTCAGCACCAAGGCCACAAACGGAGGAATAGAGGACACCTGTCCATTGGATCGCCTAATAAACTTAGAGCAAAGCTTAATTAAGCTTTGTTTTTGCAGCTAATTAAGCGGACTGATACTCCAAATTAGGCCAAAAAAAAAAGTGGTTAGGATGAGCTTATCCTAACAGGCCAGGGGTAGTACTAATCCTTTCTTTATCTTAAATTTATTGTTTTTAGTCATGGTACTCATTTATTTGATGCATTTTTAATTTAGAAATACTTTAGCCATAAAAAGATTACACAAAAGTAAATCTACAAACTGACGTGACTTGATACAGTACGTTAGATTATAAAATTACTTTTATTGTAAAGTAGATCTAACGGATCACGTAAAGCAACGTCATATATCAATCTATTAAATTAAAATTCACTTAAAATAAATTAATTACATCATATGCACAATGTAATTATAAATTAAGGATGTAAAATAAATAATAAAAAATAACATTTCTCTCCCAGTTATATTCCCACTAATTAACATGCTCGATCACTTTTATAATTTCACTCGGTAGAATTTACGATCACTACACCTTATCATTTTTATATATATGAAATTTCTTTGTCGAATATTAATTGTTGGAGTTTAGTTTTAGAATATTAATTTTGAATATAACCTTCAGTATAAAATATTCCTTCATCTTAGACGAAAATTATTAATAAAACTGGAATATTGTCTTACTCCTTTAAAAAGATTATTAAATATTATTGAACCTATATTTAATAACGTTTGAAACTAAGATAAATGATTTTAACCACAAAGAAATTTTATAAAAATAAACTTTTAAATTAATATGATTTGATGTGGTACGTTAGATTGTAAAGATATTTTTATTATAAAATAAATTTAACGTATCGCATAAAATTAAATTAATTTATAAATTTAATTTTATAAAATCTTTTTATATTTATAACCTTTCTCATCAATAAACGAGGAGAAATGGGAAGATGCTAGCCCCATCAGCTTGGACCGAGCTGGGCAGGGGCTTGATATTTTTGGGCAGAAAGGTGACGGAGTTTCATGTGCGTGGGGGCGGTTAATTGGACAATTGGACATATATAGAAAGAAAGAACAAAATGATGAGGTTTTAATTATGGACCACCGACACGTGCCGATCTTCACCGACATTCACCGTTATGTTGTTGACTTTTGTAACGACAAACCGAAAGTGAAAGAAAGCCAGAATGCCCAACGTCGTGGAGTATGATGATACCATGATCACCTGCGTGCGTGCGTGCGTACCTGCATGCATCCATCAAATCACATCCAAATTAAATTTTTGTTTAAATTAAATAGTTCTCTGTCTTAAGACATGTTTTTTAAGTTGGCATTTAATGATTCTTTTTGTTAATTAAAGTTTTAATTTACGTAATTTTTGTATATAATTTAAATATATAATTTAAAGTAACCATTACAAAAAAAATTAATTATTTGTGACCAGTTAATTACAACGAAATGATTATTTATAATTAAAATTAATCTATTTTAATTATAAATATTCTTTTCGTCGTAATTAAATGACTATAAAAATCTATTTTTCTTGTAGTGAATGTTAGACACTGATTAACCCAAACTTTTAAGTGGATGTAGCCCAAACTCTATTTTCACACTCAACCGACTCGAAGGCAATAATTTCTAGAATAGGCTAGGGACGGTTTTGGTTTGACATATATATATTCTACCCCACTAACCTCCCCCAAAAAAAAAATCAAAGGGAAATGAGTTTGGTCCAACCCTAAAACATATAGTCTAGTCCTAAGTCAACTAATAATACATTATAAACTTTAATAAAAATCAGACCATACTCTGATCTAAAAAGTTGAATCCTGGAGTATAGACTTTCAGACCTAGCTAGCTTGCGACTAGCCGTGCATGCATTTTGTTTTATGCAAAATCCAAATAATTTTTCCAAGACACAATTAATCCTTATTCACATAGGAAATTAAATACTTTAGCTGCAAAAAAAAAAAAAAATTATATAAAACTGAATTTATAAATTAACGTAATTTGATATGGTACGTCAAATTGTAAAATTATTTTTATTATAAAAATAGATCTAACAGATCTCATAAAATCACGTCAGTTTATATAATTATTTTTACGTAATCTTTTTATCTCTTTAATAGTTTTCATTCACATATATATACATATTGACTTGAGTAATTTCATCAGACTTATATAACATTAGTCTTATGTTTACACACTTATTTTTGGTTGAAAGCATGCAATTTCTCTAGCAAATAAAAGCAATAGCATATTAATTAATAATTGTAAGAGGCATATGTGATGAATCTAAATTCTAAAAGACATTCAAAAGTAGAGAAAAATAGGAGACCAAAATGAATGAATCAATTGTGTTTGGGTAGTAAGGTATTCTATGAATAGTAGTTAAAAATTAATAAAAAATTAATGATAGAATATTGAATAATAGTGAATAAAAGTAAAATGTAATAATAAAACAATGAATAGTAGTGAGGTATTCTCGGAATACCTGAAAATACCTTACACTCTAGGAAAGATAAGAGGGAGAAAAGAGAAAGGGAGAAGCTGAAGAAGTACATGTTATCTCGTTTCAATTTGATTTTTTTTTAAGTAGATTTAAAAAAAAAAAAAGTAGACTTTTAGTTTTTTCTATAAATTTACCGAGCATACTATTTGTTCTTTAAAAAAACTTTTAGCTTGTTAAAAGCATTTTTTAAGCTTCCAAACTCAAAGTCAAGCAAACATTGGGATGTTTGGACAAAGAGATGAGACACAAAATTTCAAGCTTATTAAAATTTTTCATAATTTCATTCTCAAATATTACTAAAAAACAAAACATTTTTCAATTTCAAATTTTTAACTTTTTCATCTAATGATTACCTAATAATTATCCAAACACAAAAAGAAATATAAATTTTCCAAACTTTAAAACAAAATGCATAAATCAATACAATTCTTACAAACTTTAAAACAAAAATTATATTTAAATAATTTTTTAACTTTATAATATTTTTATTCAACTTTTTCTCTCTTATTTTTCAAAACTCAATAAAACATTTTAACTCAAACAATTTCACTATTATTAATAGAATTCTAAGATACTCCAACTGTCCAAACGAGCCAGCTCTTCAAGGTGATTTTTCTTTGAACAATACTAAGAAAGATTTTTGGTAGAGTTGGGGTTCTAGTAAAATAGTTGTGATATGGTTGTTTTTGTATCACTATTCTATTATTAAGGTCTTGTTTGGGGTTACATTAGAGGTTTTAAAAAATACTTAAAGAGCCTTAAAAAAATTTTAATAATAAAATTAGATTTGTTTGAGTATTACATTTCAAATAAGCTAAAAAATACATTTGAAAAAAAAACATATCAAATGTGTTTTTCTAGATGATGCAGAACGTAGTTTTAATTTTAAAACACACTGTCAATGGGTGAAAATATACATACAACTTTCATATAATTACATGATTTCATTTGATCTTATCATGTGCAACTTTCAAATTATCTTTTATCTAATTTCTTTCTCAAAAAAAGTTTTTTTTTTATATTATTTTCAAACAAATGTAATATTTTTTAAAATGTTTTAAAAAACAGTAAATAACTTTTTAACAGTAGAGCTTATTACTTAAACTCTACAACTAAAATTACTCCAAACATGCACTAAACTCTGTCTACTTGATAACCCTCATTTAATCATTGCTAAAAAGGGATAGAGAAAATAAGATGATAATTAAATACATATAAAGGGATTGGGATAATATTATGATAATGGAGTAGTTCTTGCTATTAATTCCAAGATTTATAATATGGAATCATCTATTTGTTAATCAAGCCACTGAACCGACCCTTTTATTGTTGTTTTGTCTTTTGGCAGTTATGAAATAAGAACCTAGTACTTACAAAAATAAAAATATCATACCATTTATTTTTGTTTTTTGTTTTTTTTAAATTCAGAACCATGTAAGTATAATAGTATTATAGAAATGATTTATACAAGTTTCAAATAGACAAGTCTCATATAAGTCCTTTTAAAAAAAGTAGACCTCACCTTAAAAAAGTATAAAAAAAATTATTATTTATTAATAAGATCCATTATTTTACAAAAAATTTATATAAAACTTATCTATTTAAAACTTGTATCTAGCATTACTGGCGTTAATACCTAACATTGGTGTACTCTGTTTTTTGGCACAGTAGGAGACGAGAGCAGAGACTGAGGCAGAGAGAAAAAGTTGGAAAGGGAGTGAACAGAGGAATTGGATTTGAAGCAAAGAAACAACGACACAAACCAATCTTCATGGGACCCAAACATGAGCCAACCAACCACGAGGCTTCTACATATTCTCCCTCCCTCTCTCTCTACTCTCCCACGAAAAGTCTCCTACAAAATCTTTTTCTGCTCTCCTATAAACCCCCTCCTCCCCTGTCTCTCTTCTATCTCTCGCAATACAAAACTTGTGTAGCTCCCCTGCTTTCGCTTCCTTATTTGGCTCCAAAGTCTCCCATTTTAACGCCTTTAGATAAAAAACAGCAGAGCCCAACTTGGATTCCCTCCTTCTTTCTTTACAGAGAGCTCGCTCTCTCTTCTCTGCTTTCTTGCTCCGTGTTCAGAGTTTTGGGGATGGGTTCCTTGCACGTAAACGCTTTTGGGTATCCGATTCTGTTTTTGGTCCAATCGGATTAGCTTTTGAAATCTAACCCAGATCCGAATATCGGTATTTTTTTTTATTCTTTGACCAGATTTTGGATTCATTTGGGGGTATATCGTTTCGTTTGTTCTGATATCTATATTAGCTTTTTTGACCCATCTCGAATTCTCTTCAATCACTGAGTTCAAAAATTGTCTCCTGGTTTTACTTGTTGGAGCCTTGAGAGGGAGAGAGAGCCGAGCACAGCGATATCTTCTGTTTTGGATTTTCCTTGTTTTTGGTATCCGATGGCTGCTGGGAATCATGGCAAATCCAAGTTGGGTGTTGATGAATCACTGAGAATGAGCCAAGATTGGGAGATTGACAACGGCAAGGGACCTGAGTTTAGCTCCGAGAGGCGGCGTTGGAAGTCAGTTTTTGATGAAGCTTCCATGTCGAATAGGCCTCTCAAGAAGATCCGAAGCCCTGAACGTCAAAACCCAATTCATTCCTCTGCTTCTTTAGTTCACCAACCTCATCCATTCTCCATTCCCAGCTCAACTTCCTCTCTAACTCTTTGTCCTCCTCCCTTTCCTTCAAGACTTGCGTTTCCTTTTGCATATGATGGATCTCAACAATCCTTTCAGTTTCCCCACCAATTTAGAACCACAACTTTGCCGATGTACCGCCCACCTCTGCTGCAACCACTACAAAATCAGCAGGAGATGATTTCTTTCGCTTCGAAACAACATCATAGCATCGCTTATCCGCAGTTCTTGGGCGGAGACGTGGCGCTGATGCATCTCCAGCAACAGCAGCAGATTCTTCAATATTGGAGTGATGCACTGAATTTAAGTCCCAGAGGAAGGATGATGATGATGAATAGGTTGGGGCCGGACGGTAGGCCTTTGTTTCGTCCTCCGGTGCAGCCCCTACATACTACCAAGCTTTACAGGGGAGTGAGGCAACGGCATTGGGGCAAATGGGTAGCTGAAATCCGTCTCCCTCGCAATAGGACTCGCCTTTGGCTAGGCACATTCGACACAGCCGAAGATGCTGCCATGGCATATGATCGTGAGGCCTTCAAGCTGAGAGGAGAGAATGCTAAGCTCAATTTCCCAGAGCTTTTTCTCAATAAGGACAAAGCAGCGTCCACAGCTCCTAGTTCCACTACATCTTCTCCCCCGACTCACAATGAAAGTTCAAGGTCAAGTCGGTACTCGAAGCAACCTAAACAAGCTCCAAAAAACCTTGATTTGCAGGCTTTAGATATGGAGATAAGGCCACCAACACCACCACAGCCACAGACCGTAGAAGATAACAGCCATTCAGGATTGGGGTCAAGTGAGGAAGCTCAGGCAATTTCAGCAGGTGCTGATGTAGGGGAAGGAGTTTCACAGTCACGGGAACTGGTTTGGGGAGACATGCAAGAGGCTTGGTTCAATGCAATTGCAGCAGAAGGTTGGGGGCCGGGTAGTCCTGTGTGGGATGATTTGGACACCACCAATAATTTTCTACTGCAGACTCAAATTCCCTTTGCTATTCCAAATCACCTGGAATTCAACGACTCTGATCTTCAGACTCAGCAAGAGACCTTAGCCTCAGCCTCCTCCTCCTCCTCCTCATCTTGTCCCATGAAACCCTTCTTTTGGAAGGATCAAGATTGAAAGATCATTCCCAACCTGTGCGCAACCTTTCCTTTTTCTCTATAGGATCAATAAGAAGGCTTAGAAAGGCCTGCAAAATCCTTGTACTCTTTATAATATGCATCTTAGGATAGTCTAGCCTGAATTCCCACCTTTTCCTCTCCCTGGTTGCTCATTTATCACAAAACAACCAGTGATTCCCATTTGGAAGTTGATAACTTTGTTAGGATCTTCGAAGTTTCAAAGTTCAAACCATCGTTAGCTTTGAGTTCCGAACTCAATACACATCCCCACTACCCCCCCCCCCCCCCCCCCCCCCCCCCCCCCATTAAAGCTTCGATTCTCCTCCACTCCATCTGCTGCAAAAGGCTGAATATTTTTCCAGGCCTTTCAGCAGTGGCAGTACATTCCTTAGGAATCGTTGAGCAGTGACGTTTTAGCTTTTTGTGTTTGTTAAGGTCATGCAGTGGTTGTC
Organism: Juglans mandshurica; assembly: GCA_022457165.1. NCBI lineage: Eukaryota > Viridiplantae > Streptophyta > Magnoliopsida > Fagales > Juglandaceae > Juglans > Juglans mandshurica. The sequence continues at coordinate 14,502,811 of CM039624.1, forward strand.
GTTAATTATCAAAGTGCTGGACCAGCACAGAAGAAGACGGTTTTGTGATCTCCTTCAGTTGGTCCCCTTAAATCAGTAGCTTTGTTTCAATCGTAGATTGTGTAGTACTTCTTTCTAGTCTTACCATTGTAATGTTAAATATCCCTTTGTTTTCTTTCCCTTCAGCAATAATTATAATTACAGATCAAGTAATTTGCATCATTCTCACTTTTATTCTGTTGGTAGTATTCCAAATTTGTTGTTTACCACTTATGCATAGGCTTCTTAATTTCAACTAACATGCTGCACCAATTGTGGGTGTCACGCTTGTCTTCAAAGATTTTCCGCTCACAATCGCATGAAAGTGTAGGAAACGAGAAACATTATTCATCATTCTTTTAATTATCGTTCTTTTTAACGCTCAATTTATGTTTCATTGGGAGACTATCATTTATATCGCATATATACTTAGTCCTAAACTCTAATGTTAGTACAAATTTCGACAGCATTTCCCTACAATTCTTCAAGTATGCTAGTCACGATAAGTCGTCAACCCTATTAATGGGCCGAAAAACTTACAGACCACATACCCGAAGAATGTAAGGAATCGTTGAACCAAAACTTTAATTGACTAACATAAGAGTTTAAACTGAATATATTTGTCGTATAGATGATAGAATCTCAAAATGTCCACTTTGGACAATTCAAGAGTTGTATCCAAACATTCTTTAAGAGAATATTTGGCCACAGCTCTCGAACGGGTCTAAGGTTTATGTACATATAAAAATAACCCTAAAATTCAAAACTATCCAACTCCTAATACAATTATATAATAAAATCACATTCCAAATCACATTAATTTAACTATTAATAATTGCTATGTTATATCCATATTTTAAGTTTCTATTTTAATTTTAGTGCATAATATTTTGTAATTATATTTAATTATTTTTATTTTATAATTAAATTTTTTATAAGTATTAAACATTAATTTAACTATTAACAATTGTTATGTTATATCCATATTTTAAGTTTCTAATTTAATTTAGTGCATAATATTTTGTAATTATATTTAATTATATTTATTTTATAATTAGACTTTTTATAAGTATTAAGCATTAATTTAACTATTAACAATTGCTATGTTATATCCATATTTTAAGTTTCTATTTTAATTTTAGTGCATAATATTTTGTAATTGTATTTAATTATTTTTATTTTATAATTAATTTTTTTATAAGTATTAAACATTAATTTAACTATTAATAATTACTATGTTATATCCATATTTTAAGTTTCTAATTTAATTTTAGTGCATAATATTTTGTAATTATATTTATTTTATAATTAAATTTTTTATAAGTATTAAACATTAATTTAACTATTAATAATTACTATGTTATATCCATATTTTAAGTTTCTAATTTAATTTTAGTGCATAATATTTTGTAATTATATTTATTTTATAATTAAATTTTTTATAAGTATTAAACATTAATTTAACTATTAAGAATTGCTATGTTATATCTATATTTTAAGTTTCTAATTTAATTTTAGTGCATAATATTTTGTAATTATATTTAATTATTTTTATTTTATAATTAAATCTTTTATAAGTATTAAACATTAATTTAACTATTAACAATTGCTATGTTATATCTATATTTTAAGTTTCTATTTTAATTAAATATATTAAAAGTATATTTTATAATTATATTATATTATTTTTTAAGCAATTACTATATTATATAATTATATTATATTATAATTTAAGCAATTACTAGGATGCTGTTCGAACAAAATTTTTATCGTACAGGGTCCCGTTCGAACTAACATTATAGCGTTCGAACGGGACTAACCCAGATTTTAAATACGAAATAGAGACAAAATATTTGCCACAAAACATAATTTTCACAATCACAATCTCATAAGATGTATATTAGCAGAGTGCCCATTTTAAATGGGATTGCATAAAAATAAATATACAAAAAATCTTAACATAATTAATTAAAAACTATAAATTATCAAAAATCTAAAAATTATAAATATTACCTCGAATTTAAACAATCCAAACAAAATTATCAATCCACAATACCTATATAAGCATAAAACACATTATGAGAAAACCTAAATCATGTACAACAAATTAACATTAATGAAACTCGAAATATAAAAAAACATAGAACAAAAATAATAATACCTTTTATAAACCTCTCCTCTCTCTCTCTCAAGAATCCCTTCTCTCACTAAATCCGTTCCTCTCTCTCTCTCCACAACACTCTCTCACACACACAAAATCGCCTGCCTTCAAATCATTTTTCTCAACTGTGAAAATGAACTGGAGGTTGAGGTATTTGAATATGTGAAGTCTCGTTCGAACTGGACATTTACACATTCGAACAAGAAAATTTCGAATAGGCGCCAAATTTGCCGCAATTTATTTCACGTTCGAATGTGTAATTTTGTTGTTCGAACTAACAAATCAGAATATTCACTGGCATATTCTTCAAATGTAGACAAGCTCAAAGGGTATTTTCATAACACTGTTCGACCAGTACGTTCGAATGATGAATTTTCACGTTCGAATAAATAAACATTCAGAGTATTTGGCGCGAAGTTTCCCTCCAAAGAAATTCCACGAGATAAAACCGTTCGAACGGGACGTTATTGGGTTCGAACCAATCACAAAATATTTTAATAATATATAGTATATAATAACTATATATTATCGCAACTATTTTATATTATAGTTGATAATATATAATGTACTACAAGTCTAATAGTTAATATAATACTTATATTATATACTAACTATTAATATATAGTACTTATTAATATATATATATATATATATATATACTTTTGGTCTTCTCATTTTGCACTATATATTATATAACTTACTACCTTGTAATATAAAATATAATAAGTATAGTTATAGTAACTTATAATAGTAACTAGTAACTATGGTAACTATAGTAACTAGTAATTATAGTTACTAGTAACTATAGTAACTAGTTACCATACTTATGATAACTTGTATAGTTATCATAATTTATCATACTTACACATTAGTACCTATATAACTAATAGCTATTATATATATATTAATTATTTTAACTTGTATAGTTATCCTAACTTATAATACTTACACTGTAGTAGCTATATAACTAATAGCTACTATATATATTAACTATATTAACTTGTATAATTATCATAACTTATAATAGCTATAGCTATATAGTAACTATATATATAATACTTACACTATAGTAGCTATATAACTAATAACTACTATAGCTATATTTATATTAATTATATTAACTTGTATAGTTATCATAACTTATAATAGATATGGCTATATAGTAACTATATATAATACTTACACTGTAGTAGCTATATAACTAATAGCTACTATATATATATATATATTAACTATATTAACTTGTATAGTTATCATAACTTATAGTAGCTATAGCTATATAGTAATTATATATATAATACTTACACTATAGTAGCTATATAACTAATAACTATTATATCTATATTTCTATTAATTATATTAACTTGTATAGTTATCATAACTTATAATAGATATAACTATATAGTAACTATATATAATACTTACACTGCAGTTATATAACTAGTAACTATAGTTAGTGTTATAATATTATATAAACTATACGAGTATAGTTATCATAACTTATAGATAATAGGTATATAATTAAGTCATTGTAATTATACTAAGTACTTAGTATGTACTTAGTATAATAGAATAAATATATTTACAAATAATATACTAAATACATTAATTAAAAGTATTATAATACTATTATTAGTTTTATTTTTATACTTTTGTACTTTGTAATATTAGTATTATTATATACTACTATTAGTAATATAATTAGATATATATTAATATACTAACCGTTCGAACATATATTTATCCAGTTCGAATGAGACGCCACGGTCATTATAGACGTAGTTCGAATACAATTCCACAAAACCCTCTCACTCGAACCAGCAACCGCCGAGAGCCTCCGAGTTTGCCCCTTATCTCCGCCGCGAAAACCGCCACTCAACCGTTGTAGCAACCCCACATTTGAACTTCTAAGAGTTATAGGTCAACTCTCCACCTCTATTGTTTAGTTTTTTGTACGAATGAGTTGTGTTTGGGGGTGTATGGATTTCGAATCTGAAATCCACCCATTTTGGTGTATTCCATAGAAATAACATCAAAATAATCGATAGAAATGATTGAGCTTCACTCATTAATCATTTCTACCGATTAAAACAAAGGATAACATCTAGATAGGAAGTTTTTCAGTCCGGGGCTGAGTCGACTCAGCCATGGCTGTTTGGCTTCTTCCCGTTCAAACGCTTAGTTGCCAAACAACATTATTTCTGTTCGAACAACATAAATTCGTTCGAATGAACAAAACGGTCCATTCAAATAGATTTGACTAGTTCGAACAGAATATTTTTCGTTCGAACTAATTATTTCAATTCATTTCAATATACTATAATTCTTCAATAATATAATTTAAATATTATGATTAATTATATTCTTACTTTCCTTATGGTTAAACAGTATATCAATGGCATCCAGTGGAAGAAAACATGCGAGAGATCAGCCCAGCCAAAGTAGTGGAGCAGCTCATGCTCAGGAGACGAGGCCGATACTTGTTGAGCGTCCAATCATTTTGTCTGACTTCTCCGATCTTTCATGGGAGGGACGGAGCATACAGTCCATCTTCACCGAGCGGAGATGGATACCGATCTGTGAGCAACTAGGGACTGCATATCCAGAGATGGTCGGTGAGTTCTACCGTGCCATGGGAGAACTTAGCATTGATGCTCTGTTCTACACCCTATCGGTCTGGGGAGTGAGTATTAATTCTCTCCCCGCATTATTGCTGAGTTCCTTGACATCCTGTGCGTGGCCAACGCATATCCTGCAGCAGCTACACGGGGACTAGCGGCTGCACCATCTGATTCCGACACACCGGCCACATCCTCCACGCTAGCCCCAAATGTAGATTCGGATGCTAGTTCGGATGGTAGTGAAGATGAGGATCTACCTGATGATGGTCTCACAGATGATCAGGTGCGTCAGCTAGTGTGAGACCCATCGACTCCTCCATATGATGGGAGCAAGGTGATCCGACAGGTTGATTGTATAGCATTTTTTAGAATGCTTAATTTGATTGTTGGCTATAACATCGATCTGAAAAAACACAAGACTGATTTCGGAATCGATCGAGCCAGATTTTTGCTGCAGATAGCACGGGGGAATCCCATTGATCTGGCATTGTATTTATTCCTCCGCATTCGATCAGAGTCACAATTTTCCAATAGAGGTAGTCTACCATTTGCACTGCTGATTAGGGCTGTGCAAAATTCCAAAATTTCTTACTCCGCCCGACATCCACTCCGGTTTTGACTCCGACATCGGAATTCAGAGTAGCTCCGAATAGATAATCGGAGTCGGAGTCGGAGTCGGAGTCTGAGTCGGAGCTCCAAGGAGCTCCGACTCCGACTCTGATTTTTTTTAAAAACAAAAACCCAGCTGTAAAACGACGTCATTTTGAATATTGGCTCGAGCGAGATGTCGAGCGCAAGTCGAGCGAACCTCTCTAGAAGAGTTCTGCTCGAGGGCCACGTCGAGCACACTTCGAGCGAACCTCTCTGCATGGGTTCCGCTCTAGCGCTGAGTCGAGCGCACATCGAGCAAACCTCTCTAGAAGAGTTCCGCTCGAGCGCCACGTTGAGCGCACTTCAAGCGAACCAATCTGTATGGGTTCCGCTCAAGCGCCACATCTAGCGCAATTCGAGCGAACCTATTTGTATGAGTTCCGCTCGAGTGTCGTTTGGAGTTCCGCTCAGAAGTCGGAGGGACAATTTGGCTCCGACTCTAGTCGGAGTCAGAGGTCAGAAACGACAACTACCTTATAAAAGTTGGATATTTTTTTATAGTGTTTATCCCATGAATTAGGTGTTTCTTGATAGATATCCGACAAGTAACGGAAATACAATAGATAAAAGTTCGATGCTACTAGGAGATAGACTTGGACAAGACTATAAGGAGTATGCACAAGAGGTGAAGTTTTTTATAGAGTTTGCTCGCATAAGTGTTGACAGTCAAGGATTTATAAGATGTCCGTGCAAGAAGTGCAAAAATCTTAGTTCTTATAAATTGGTGGTAGTGGAGGATCATTTATTTGTAAATAAAATTAATCATAAATACTCACCTTGGATCTTACATGGCGAACCATTTCCCAAAAGAGTTAGATTTAGCAGTCAGACCAATCAAATAGAGGAGGGCAACGACATCGACATAGATGACATTAATGTGGATGATCCTGATGACAGTGATGACAATGGAGAGGATATGACTGAGATGTTAGGCAATCTGGGGGCAGGAATATTTGGGATGAGGGATGGAGAATGAACATTTGCACAATCATTTGAGGGAAATGATAATTTTGCAAGACTGTGGGAGGATGCACAAAGAGAGTTGTACAAGGGGTGCACTTGTCAGAACAAGTTGTCTTTCATGGTGAGGTTGCGTCATATTAAGTCTATTTGTCGTATTTATGCCAAGGCCATCGACATGTTGCTAGAATTATTTTAAGAAGCTCTTCCTCAGGATAATGTAGTACTCCGTAATTTTTATGAAGCGAAGCAATTGAAGCGAGGGCTAGAATTTGATTATAATATCATTCACGCTTGTAAAAATGATTGTGTTCTCTACTGGCAGAAATATGCAGAATTTGACTCATGCCCAGTGTGTCATGAGTCAAGATGGACATCTGATAAACGTAATGTACCCCAAAAAGTGTTAAGACATTTTCCGTTGATTCCTCGACTTCAAAGATTATTTACATCCCGATTGACTACCAAATATATGTCTTGGCATCACACAAAAAGAGTAAAAAATGAAAACTTCCTCTCACATCCTACAAATTCCTTACAATGGAAGAAATTTGATGTCGAGTATCCATGGTTTGCTGAAGAGCCTCACAGTGTACGTCTTGGTTTAGCAACGGATGATTTTAATCCATTTGGCAACATGAGCACTTCTCATAGTACTTGGTCTGTCATATTAATTTCCTATAACTTGCCACCTTGGAAGTGTATGAAGGATCCATATTTTATGATGACTCTACTGATACCAGGGCCAAGGTCACCAGGGAATGAATTAGATGTATATTTGCAACCACTGATTACAGAGTTGAAAGAGTTGTGGGATCAGGGTGTCAGTACATATGATGCGGCCTCATCGGAGGAGTTCAAGATGCATGCTACATTGATGTGGACAATAAATAATTTTCCAGCATATGGAAATCTGTCTGGGTGGAGCACAGAAAGTAAAATGGTTTGTCCTGTTTGCAATAAAGATACACAGTCTCAGTGGTTGAGTCATGATAGGAAATTATATTTTATGGGACATCGTCGTTATTTACCACATGATCATAGATGGCGTTCAAATAGAGTGATGTTTGATGGAAGGGTTGAGCGCTGAGCATCACTGCCAGAGTTGTCTGGGAATGATATTATCGCGCAATTGAGGGATGTTTTAGAAAATAGATTTGGGAAAGATACAAGAGTTCGAAAGAGAAAACGACAAGCAGTGGAGTTGAATTTGACAAAAAAAAAAGTATTTTATTTGAATTTTCATACTGATATACCTTGACATTGCGCCATAATTTAGATGTTATGCACATCGAGAAAAATATATGTGATAATATATTGGACACTCTGATGTCAATAGAAGGGAAGACAAAAGATACAGCTAACTCTCGTAAAGACTTAAAGGAGCTGGGGATAAGACCGGAGTTGCATTTGCAAGATAATGGGTCGTCAGCTTATATGCCAATCGGATGGTATACACTTTCAAATGATGAGAGAAAGAAATTTTGTGATTGGTTTATGAAAATCAAATTACCCGATGGCTATGCTTCAAACATGACAAGATGTGTTCGAACACATGATTGGAATATAACTGGTCTTAAAAGTCACGATTGTCATGTATTTCAGCAGTGTCTGTTGCCAGTTGGTGTGCGTGGAAAGCTTACTCGAGATGTTCATATAGCTCTTACAGAATTAGGGGGATTTTTCAAAGATATTCGTAGTAGAACGTTGAAAGTTGATGCATTGTTAAAAATGGAAGCTGACATTGCAGTAATATTGTGCAAATTGGAGTTTGTACCCACCTTCATTCTTTGATGTAATGGTTCATTTGACTGTGCACCTACCTCGTGAGGCTTTAGTCGCTGGCCCAGTTCATTATAGATGGATGTATCCTATTGAACGGTTTTTGGGAAAACTTAAGCGATCTGTGGGAAATAAAGCTAGTCTAGAAAATTTGATTGCAAAGTCATATATTGATAATGAGTGGCATTATTTTGTTCAATGTATTTTCGTGGGGCAGATACTAGATTTACAAGACCAGACCGAAATTATGAAGGTGGGCGAGAGATGAGAGTCTCATCGCCATTTTTGTAGTTTCCCAGACCATGCGTTCCATAGGCGCACAAGGGGGCTACGATCTATGTGGGCGAGAGTTTGAAAGAGCTCCATGGTATGTCTTGAATAACTGCGCAGAGATTGATCACTACTTGAGGTTAGTGATGATCATCTAAATCAATATTATCTTTAAGTTTATGTATAATAATATAGTATAAGTTCATACAAATTAAACATGAACATGAACATGCACATGCACATGCACAGCCAACATATACAACTACTTCGCTAGAATGGTGTAACTGACATAGAAAAGACGCACGAAGAGGAATTTGCCTTGTGGTTTGAACATACGGTATTACTTTTAAGCCCCATTTTATAATATGAATTTCATATCACTAAATTCTATTTTTTCCTATATAATAATATTTATTGATATAGATTGCATTGAAATATGGTGAAAATTCTGAAGAAATCTTACCAGAACTGTATGCTCTAGCATGTGGTCCGTCCAGGCAGGCCATCCAGTACTCAGGATGTTTGGTGCGTGGATATAGATTTCACACAACTGATAGAGAACGATATAGGAAAACTCAAAATTGTGGGGTCGTAGTCGAAAAAAGCCATGGGGATGATAACATTGACTTCTACAAAATTGTGGAATATATCATAGCGTTAAAGTACGTGAGGGGATATATGGTCTGGTTGTTTAAATGTAATTGGTGGAATGTTTCAAATCCTAGGTTGGGAGTGCGTAACGATGATTATTTTGTGAGTGTCAATACATCTCGCACATGGTATGAGGACGATCCTTTTATTCTCACTTGCCAAGCGAATCAAATTTTTTATTTAGATGATCCGGAGTATGGAAATCTAGGGCGGGTAGTGAAGAAGTTTGCACCAAGAAATGTATATGATTACATTCTAGAGGCAGACGAACCACATGAAAAAGTTGATAGTCCAGCAAATGAAGAAGCATATCAAGAAAATGAAGTAGGCATCAATCTATTTGTTGATCTAAGCCAATATGATATGGTCCCATTGCGTAGAGAAGATGTTCAACCCGAAGTAATTGAGAGTGAAATATCAGAAGAAGATGAGTCAACTGAAGTGTCTAGTGAGGATGAGGGCGACTGGTCCAGCAAAATGGATAGTGAATGAATTTCAAACATGAATTTTTGTAAGTAATATTAACATATAAAAGTTATGATAACGTTTGTTTGAATAATAATTTGTTATAATTTCAAATAGATATGCCTCCCAAACGCAAAGCAACACGTGTGCCATCCCCATCCATTACTGACTCCCCGTGTAGTTCACCTGTCATGAATAGTGAGTCAACATCACCAGGCCCAGAACAAGGTATTCTATCAAATTAACATATCATATTTTATTCTCAATATAAGTAATATATCTATAAAACAAATTAATTTAATTAAAAAAATTATGCTTTAATTACTATATATATAGTTGTTGTAAACAAGCGCCGAGGTAGAAGCACTACGAGGGGTGTCTGCATAAAGAAAGTAAGGAAAGTTGGTAAAATCAAGGTTGATATTCCTGATGATCACACCGGTGGCTCCAGAGATTTGGCAGAGTGGCTTGCTTCTTATGTTGGTACACTTACTTGCACGTATGCACCGATTGCTACATCTTCTTGGTCTAAAGTTCTCCAAGATGTGAAAGACCACACACATAAAAAACCGTTGTTTGGTAATAAGCTACATCTCAAGCATAGTATATAACATATTACTTTCAAGTTACTTTGTATTTATACTAATTGTTTATAATTTTCGAAATGATGAGTTTGAGCTTAATTTTGGTTGAATATAGGATCGATTAACGGTTAAGGAACTGATGTCAAATGTATTTCGGAGGTACAAAGGTCGATGCCATGCACATTATAAGAAGTTCAGTACTACAATAGAGGCGCGCCAAAATCCATTCCAAGCAATTCCACCAAACGAATGGGAGAAAGTTTGTGATATGTTTGAAGATCCTGCTTATCAGGTAATATCGCTGCTATATTTTTTTAATAGTATATCACATATGTATTAAACATATAGACTAATATTTTTTTTTAGCAACGGAGTATTGTGAACAAATCAAATAGATCAAATTTAAAAATAAATTATCATGCAAGTTCTCGATCTTTCTATCGTTTGTCTAACAAAATGGTAAGTTATTTTAGTGCCCGTAAAATATTAACGTATAATACACATTTTCTGATTTAAGTTCTAATATAGATTTTCCTTTTGCAGAAAGAAGAAAGTCCCGCTGACTATGATTTGACCCAATTTTATGCTAAAAAACATAAAAATCGTGATAGTGTTTGGGCCAGTCCCGAAGCAAAGGCAAATTATGTAAGTTTAAGTTTTTAATTCCATTGTCACATAATATTTTTGTTACTTATAGTAAATTTAATGTTTTTGTTTTTGTAGGGCAAGATGATATCTCTTAAGGATACTGTTGCGGATCCATCTTATGCATCATCTGTCAACGATGCTCAGATCATTTCTCAAGTTCTTGGATCACGTTCTGGATATTTGAGGGGCTTAAGACGTTGCGTAAAACCATCCTCATCATCATCATCCTATTCTCGAACCAGATCGAATGACGACAAGACTAAGGAATTGGAGGAAGCAGCACTTGAGATAGAACGATTTCGGTCTAAGGAAAAAGAGTTGCTGGTCCGATTAGATCAAGCAGCAGATTTGGATGCGAGATTAGAAGAGATGATGCAGTTGAATAACCAAAAAATGTTTGAACAATTCCAGTCAATGATGTCCCAAAACTCTATGCCACCACCATAGTCTTCAAATTTATCTTTTCTTTCATTGCATTTATATTATGATATTCCAAAACATTTAAACAATTGATATTTGAATTACAAATTGTGTAATATTAGTATAGTATTTTTAATTAAATTCTTATTTGTATGATTAATACAGTTCGAACAGTAAATAACCAGTTCGAACGGTAAATTACCATTTGTAATTACTTTCGAATCAAAACAGACTCATTCGAACAAAAACTAACTCATTCAAACGACAAAAGAGAAATACGGACGTTCGAACAAGAAATTATTTGTTCGAACAACAGTTATGTGTAAAGCCCCGTTCGAATGGATATAATTTCCGAAAATAAAATTTATGTTCGAACAGACATAATTTTTTTTCGAACACAAGTCATTTGACAAATTTATTAGTTTGAACGCATAAAATTTGTTCGAACACTCTGTTCGTTCAAACATGATCAAATATGGACATTAGTTCGAATGAATATTTCATATTGTTCGAATGGACATCTCGGTTCAGATGGAGAAATATTCTATTCGAACAATATATTGAGATGAAATCTGTTCGTCTAAAAAAAAAATTATCCATTCGAACGGTTTCGACTGGATCCACCCAATTTCGTCTCTAAAAATGATTTTTTTAGACGAATTTTGATTTTTGTCTCCAAAGACTTTTTGAGACAGTCTTTCCGAGACAAATTTGAGATGAAATTTTTTCATCTCCAAATATAATTTGGGACGAAAATATAATGATTAAAAGAACATCTTAAATAATATCTTTCAAGAAAATACTTATAGTCCATCCACTCGACTTTGACATCAAAAAACCCAAGGAGCTATATAGCCAAACTCATTAATCTTTCCTAGTAATCTTAACCCATTGCAATGTACTCCACTCCATATGAGCTATATAGAAACAATACAAGATCACACAACAACCTAAGTAACTCATGTTCCTACTAAAAAATAATATGTTCCATCACATTCATGGTCTTCCAACAATATTAAGCTTGGTACTCACAAATTCCTAATTAGATTATTTATAGTTATTTAGGGATTGTTTTGATAGTGAGATGAGATGAGATGAGATGAGATGGTTTTAGATGAGATGAATAAAATATTGTTAGAATATTATTTTTTAATATTATTATTATTTTGAGATTTGAAAAAATTGAATTATTTATTATATTTTGTATGAAAATTTGAAAAATTGTAATGATAAGATGAGATGAATTGAGAGTATTTATATATCTAAACAGAATGTTAACGTTACAAAAAGGCACATGGCCAAAGACATTGTTCATGATTGCTAAGCATTAGAGTTCATAGTGGAGAAGAATAGTCAATTAGTAAGCAACAATAAATCAATAAAATTTTCATGGTCTGCTGGAATCTGGCATTTAATTAGGTGGGGGTGATAAGCCTTCCATTTTGTTTGTAGACAAAACAAAAAATAAATGTCCTTTTGTGTGGGAATCCTCAAATCTCTCATATTTTAGGGACTTGTTAATCACATCTTCAAGTATAAACAACATATTGAAAGACAACCTTTTTCACATTAGTTAGTGTCATTAAACCTATCGAGATGGGTCATCGACTTTATGGTAAGGTGGGGCCGGTCGCCGTCCCTTGAGATCACCCAACATTTCTTTCTTGTGACGGCACGATATGAATTTAATAAGAAAATGGACATCTTCCTTTTCTTTTCTTTTTTCAATTTAAAATATGTTTAAGTGATGAACTTTATTAAGATTTTTTTATGAGATTAAGGTTACATTTGAATGTTGAACTGAGTTGAATTGAGTTGAATTAAGATGATATTCAATGTTACTAAAAGACAAGGGAATCAAGGTTACTAAAATTTTTACTCAAAGTTTACGGTCTCGAAATAGATATATTAAATAAGTTCTACATCATTTATTATATATTCAATGTTATACGAAATATTTATATCGATCATTGGGTCTAAATACGTTCTATGGGCAAGGAAAGAGTCGCAGACGACTATGATAAAACTCGAATGTATAGCTGTTGAGGAAAGGATAACAAGCAACCAAAAACGTAATGATAAGAGATCCACGTGGGATAAGGTGACTAAATGATAAAATTAATAAAATGTGAATTATATCGAGGATGGAATTCTATAATTGTACTTATATGAAATTGAATTAGTCGAAATGTGCGTAAGCTGACTCGGATATTCACGATTATAAAAAAAAAATTATAATTGTACTCGACCTAAAATCGAATCTTTCTAAAAGCAAAATTTACGAAAATAATTCCTAGCGGGATACTTGCGCCGGAAAGATGCCATTAACGACATAATCATGCTATGAAAGAAATGTTACCATATCGAGTTCATAGAATTGTCATTTTGAGAGACTATAACATACTAGTCTAATATGCTCAAGAATGGACTCTCTTCTTTAGCTTTCTATTATAAAAAGAAAGGGAAATATTCTAGCCACAAAGTAATTACACAAAAACAATCATACAAACTGATATAGCTTGATATGATTCGTCAGATTGTAAACCACATCAGTTTGTATGATTGTTTTTATGTAATTCATTTATGAATGTAGCAGTCTTCAAATAGAAACGATTATCTCTCTAATTTGAACATGAGAGATATCCTCCATTAAATTATTGAGACTTTATCCTAGTTGCAGAGCTTGCGAAAGGCATTATTAGAAATTACATCAATATAAACAATAATAAATATTATAGAATCCATTTCATATATCTTTCTTTAGTCAACAAATTTAAACAAAGAAGTTGAAAAAATATTTTTCCTACTCGTATGTGTTTGGTTTTAAGTAGTTTCTTTTATGTCAATTACTTATAATGATATACCTAATATTTCACATCACCGACTGTAATAAAGCTTAATACGTGTAGTAGTGATGGATTAATGATTGGCAAATTTCTTTAAACCAAACCCAATATAAAATGAATAAGTTGTAAATAAGTACAGATATTACTTAGCTGGACATGATGGATGAGTGTTTTAATTTCAAAATAAATGGCGTTAGTAATAGAATAATTTGGATTATGTATACGTGTGTGAATAAAGTATAAGATGGATGTGACTGCTCTATTATTCAATTTTGAATAATACTACTCTTATTTTTATCAATGGTTTCTATCGCTGTATTTTTTTTTTATTATTTAATAATTAAGTAAGTACTTTTTAATAATATTATGAATTTTTTTTATTTTTTTAAAAATATTTAAATGTATTAAAAAAATTCAAAACCATTAACGGTAACCGCTCGGGGCGGTGGCTCTAGTGCTACTCTTCAATTTTTTTGGATTACCAAACTCAGCCATGCACTTCTCCAAGTTCTCGTGGCATGAACAGAAACTAAACTATGCTATCATTCTACTCACATCTTATAATATTTTTGTAGAATTATTTATTTTACAAAATAAGAGTTGATATAAAGATTGATATATAATCTTTATAAGAAGATATTAGTTTAAGAGCGCAAGTCACGGTTTTTCAAAACGATTACACGATGATTATGCACTTCACAATTGTATATAAGTGGAATCTAGCTTATGTGTAATGGAATTGAAAATATCATGGTGATGACGTGGTATAACACGATGAAACTGATAATATCTCTTGAGGCCCACCCACCCCCATGATATTTTCTACAAGGGCTTTTGGATGGCCGAAAAAGCCCCAATCAAACTGCATCAACCCAATCTAAAACTCCAAACCGGATTGGATAATGGAAGTCCATATGGCCTATTAGTTTGCAATACTCCCCAAACAGAGAAAAATAATATCACTTGCCTTTTTGCACAGAGAAGTATTTCAGTTATTAATTTTTTTTATAAAAATAATTATAAATTGGTGTAATTTTATGTGATATGTCAAATTGTTTTTCATGTATAGTATAAAATTAACTTAATTTGTAAATTTATTTTTATAAAATCTCTTTGTCATTAAAATATTTTTCTTTCTCTGCCCATCTCATACCACAAATCATACATATTATTTTTCTAATTTTTTAATTTTATTTTTACTAAACTAATTAAATTGTTCTACATATCATTCATACACCACATATTTATTATAAAAATTAAAAAAAAAATGGTCCTACATACTCAAGAGCTGCATCTTAGGAATGGACCTACAGTCTCTGTTGCCAACGTTGTTTCTCAAATTGGGATGGTCCCAAGAAAGATACTGGGGGGTTTTTGACGGCCCATGTTTTAGAGATTATTTGGAAATAGAGATAGTTCCATTTTATTATGAGTGACAAATCATGTTTTCGGGGGTCGTAATCGTGTTGTGTTAGTATGAACATTCAGTTGTATAGGTTATTCCGAACTCAACTCATTAAGTTAAACATGTCAAATTTTTATAACATAACACAACTCATTTAGATAAGGGGTCATGTCATTTCATCCTTTTTGACACATTTAGTAATTAATTAGAAATATGTTAACATGACACGACTCATTTAAATCTGTTTGTTTCATATAAATAGATTGAACTAAAACATATTACTCAGTTAACCTGATTAACATAATTTTACATAAAAATTGAAATATCTATTTATTAATAACCACAATATCTTAAAAAATATATATCAATATTTTTCAAATCTTAACATATAATAAAATCAATATTACAAACCATACAATAAAAAATACGAGTATAGGTCTAAAATTACAATTCTAACAATAAAAATAATAAAAATATAAACATACTGAGAAATACATACATTATAACTTAATAATAATAAAATTTTAATTTTGAAATAAATTCAAAACGGGTAAAAAATGGTTGATTTCGTTTTAAGCAGGTTGATCCGTTATTGACCTGTTTATAAATCATGTTTTAATGGATCAACCAGTCAAATCCGTTGACATCAAACTCAAACCCGCTAATTTTGTGTCATGTTCGTTTTGGGTTCACGGGTCGTATCATATATTGTCACCCCTATATTTTATATCATCTTATCTTACAATTTCTTATCTAATTTTTTTAATCATCACTCAAAGATAAACATTTTTCAGTATCAAATTTTTAATTTTTTCATCTAATCATTACTTAATTATTACAATTTTTTCAAACTTTCAACCAAAATACAATTCAACTTTTTCAATTTTCAAAATAAAAATCATAGTAATGCTAGATACAGTCATAGAGTATACAAGCGCCGCACGATCCTTGTGAAAAAAAGTGGGATCCATTATTAAAAAATGAGGGATGTTACTCATCATCCCACACCACACACTATCCATATTTTAAAAAATTATTTTTTTATTTTATTTTTCTTACTAAATTAAATGAGCTGTTCTACTCATTATACATACACCACGGAATTAGGATATTTCAAAAGAATTACACGGCACTTGTGCACTCTACGACTGTAAATATCATTTCTCTAAAAAATTATATCCTAACAATATTTTAATTTTATAATACTTTTATTCAATTTTTCTCTCACATTTCTCAAAATCCAATAAAACTTATTAGGATATTTCACAACTATTCACCGATTTCTCATCAAATCTCTTTCCTCAAGTATCCCTTTAGACTATTTAAAGTTGAGTTTTAAGGATTTAAGGGTTTGAATTTGAGTTTTAAGGGTTTTAAAGGTTTAAATTTGAGTTTAAGGGTTTGAAGATTTCGTAAAAATAAATTTGCCCCAGTTGATTTTTAATTTTTCTTTTTGTAGTATCATGTACGTTAGTCTTTCCTGTACATGAATTTGGGCAGTTTGGGACAAAATATGATAGTGATGTAGGCCACCTCCACAACAAGACGCCGTGTCCCGGCTTGGGACTGTGGGTGCATACCAATAAAAAAACAAAAAATAAAAGGTAGAGCACGGAATCCAGATTTTCGGAGTTCAAAAATTCATATTCATCTAGGTTCGAATCTGGGTCATAATTGGGTTAATTTGGGTCGGGTTCCAGCTCAATTTGGAACCTAGGTTTTGGGAGAATCCAGATTTTCGGATTTCAAAAATCTTTATTTATCTTGGTTCAGACTCGGGTCATAATCGGGCTAATTCGGGTCTGTTTCCGGTCTAGATTTGGAATCTAAGTTTCGGGCCAAGTGTATCCAAGTACCTGGATGAACAGTCCTAATAAAAATGAGTACTTTTATGTATAAGTCTAAGTTGTGTAATCCCTATGCAAACTTTTATTTAAAAAAATGGATTCTACAAAAAAAAAAAAATTTATTTGTATTCCTCTTTTCATGATGAACTTCACTTTTTTAAAAGAAAAATGATATTATGCAGCCAAGTCTGATAAATCAATTTGATTAGATATATTTTATATTTATATATTTTTAATTATTTTTTTAATAGTTAAAAAGGTAACTATTAGTGAATTTGTATATCTTTTTAAATATTTAAAGATGTTTAAAGAATATTTGAAAACAAATTAAAAGAATATAAATACACTAAAGAGGCATCGAATGGTTCATGCTGAACCGCTTATAAGCATCCCCAATTTGTGGGTCGTTTTACAGCCACCAACAATCGTTCCCGCTCGCAGCTATCGCTTGACATGGCATGACAAAGGCATTTCCCTGGTCTCTTTCACTCATCAGATCCGAAAACTGCCAACCCCCAACCCCCTGAAGGTTGCCCCTCATTTCCCTCTGTCCGAAAACTTCCTCGAATCGAATTTGATCTATAAGATCTATAAAAAACCAGACCATTTATATACAAGTTACCATATATAATATTAAACCCAGAAGAATTTAAAGGGTGGTGACATTAAAAAGAATTTAAACCCAGATTGCATCTAATGGCTGCAAGGAATACTGGCCGCAAAGAATTTAAACCCATTTTTATACAAGTTATGGTACGATTATCATCTGGAGCAAGATCTTAAAATGGATGCTTGTGTTTGCTTTTTTTTTTTTTTAATTTTTTGTGTGGTTAGTTAATCTCTATGGAGATTTTTAAAGGAGTTGGAAATTCATGGTTTCTGGGTTATAATTTGTACTGTGTCTTCGGCTGTATTTACTATAAGTTGGAATTTCATGGCTTCTGGGTTATAGTTTAGCAGGGGATTTTATAAGGGCTCTGTTTAGTAGGGCTGTATTTATTAGTTTTTTGCTTGACGAAGATGGAGGCGAAGGATTTTACAAGGGCTCTATTTTCAGGAGAAAGGGCGTAGCTTGAGCTTGAAGTAGACGAAACAGATCTAATTTTTTGCTTGAAGAAGCTCTGTTCTCGAGAGAAAATGCT
Source organism: Juglans mandshurica (assembly GCA_022457165.1). NCBI lineage: Eukaryota > Viridiplantae > Streptophyta > Magnoliopsida > Fagales > Juglandaceae > Juglans > Juglans mandshurica. The sequence goes on from CM039624.1 coordinate 14,521,282, forward strand.
TAACTTGAAGAAGATGAAGAGATGCAAGAGATTGGTATTGGATTAGCAAAATATTCTTTTATTTTTAAATTTAGTAAATATCATCTATATTTATTTTATATTGAATTAGTTAAATTATTTTCATTCAAACTATAAGTTATAGTAAATTTATTATTCTTTTCAAATATAAAAAGAATTATAGTAAGTCTAAAAGTATTTTTTAAGATTATTATATTATTGATATGAGATTTTTATTTATATGAGATTTTACTATCTATATACATATGAGATTATTATATTATAGATTGTTAGATTGTGAAAAAAAAATGAATATGATTTGTTGAAAGTTATTGAAGATTATGAAAATAAAATAAAAATTAATTAAAAAACAAAATAATAATATTTTATTATTATAAAGAGTGTGATGACTAATTTAACGTAAATTTTAAATTTTAAATAATTAATTAAAAATAAAAAATTTATATATTAATCAAAATTTAAAGAATAATATAGTTAATTAATGCTAATGATCTAATTTATTGCTCCAAGAAGATTCAATTGTTTAATCTAATAATCATGTCAGATGAGATGTCACATCAAGCAAAATGGTCAAAAGAGAAGAAAAAGCGGTGGGTGTAACTTTTTTTTAGATTTACTTTCATCTCAACTCATCATTATAATTTTTTTAAATTTCAATATAAAATATAATAAATAATTTAATTTTTTTAAAATCCTAAAATAATAATAATAATAATAATAATAAATAATAATTTTCTAACAATATTTTATCATCTCAACTCAACTCAACTCAACTTAACACACTTTAACATCCAAACTCATCCTTAAAAACAGAGTGTACGATATTTATATATTTAAAGCTATGTAAAAATATGGGTCATCTTCCAAATTAAGACTGCATGGTGCTCAATCCCTAGAAGGGTGGGTTTCATACAAGATGTGATTGCAAGGTGGCAACTAGCCCAAGTACTATAATTGGTGCAGAAAAAAATATCCTACATGAGTAAGCACCACGTATATTACCTTCTCTAAGGCTGACTTTTCTTTATGACGGCTTTGAATATTGAATGGGTTTTCGAGGGCCCCTCACTCCTTCCCTCCCCCTCTCTGTTTTCTACGTGTTTAGATTTTATTTTTTTAGATTAAATAAAAGAAAAATCGTCGATCGAGACTTTTAGACACCCAATAACCAACACGCACCTCACTAGTAGGTTGCCTAGCCGCCAATCTACACGACCACCAAATGCGACTCCAACTGGAGTAGAGCGTAACCCGCACGTGTAGGAAGAAAATTTTGGAGCTCGTTGGTGTGCGGCCCTCACGCGCCACCAAGGAGCCCTCTGCCATTGCAACACGTGGTTACTCCTGAACCGGCGAGGCTACTCCTGAACCGGCGACTCTGGATCTCCCAAGATTGACTGTCGATTTTCCCTCCAGCAGCCTTTTTGTGCACTGTTTTCCCTTTTCACAGTATTTTCACAATGTAGTTTATTTTATGCCCTGTCTTTATTTTCAAGAAAAAAAAACACATAAATGTAGTGCCTTCGAACTTAGGTCTAAAGGGTGTTGTCCCCCCTCCGCTTAGGCTGTGATGATGGGGTTGGTTTTTCTCCTTACTCCAATTAGTCAGGTATGGAGTTTTGTTACTTGGTTACTGCAACCTCTGTCGTGGACATAATTGTGCTATATTTTAGACTTCGGTCTTTAGAAATTTGTAGTTTCGACTAGACCATATCAGTCACGAAAGTGTACTGGGAAACTACTAACGTTTGTAATTGGCTTGTTGTTTAAGTCAACTTTGTATGTCCTCCTTTAATGAATAGAATGAGATCCATTGTTATAAATATATATATATATATATATATATATATATATATATATATATATATATATATATTGAATGGGTTTTGCAATGACTTATAAAAGTCATTGAAGATGTTTTACAAGTCATTACACATGTTCGTTCAATACTTTCGGCACTTGTTATTCAAGGCCATAAATACTATGGTGTATGCTGCATTAATCTCGAGTTTTTTTTTTATTTTTTGAACAAATTGATCTCAAGTTCTCATTTCATTATATTGATGTTACATTATTCATGGATTGTTGAATTCTTTTCAGAGTAATATTAGGTAGAGAATTTAGATGTACAAGTCTAGCAGAAATCCTTTGTAAAAATGTTGATCCCACTAGGAAAAAAAAGATATTTATTTTATATTTTTTTATGATAAAGTCTACTTTTTATAAAATATCTACGTGAAATTTATATATTTAAAATTGTAAAAAATTAATACTAATATTTTTATTGCAGATTGTTACGGGAGTTTAGCTCCAAGGCATCAACTTTCTATTTTTATTGCTTTTTAAATAAGGGAATTGAGGCGTTGACTTGACTTATTTTTATGTAATCAATTAGCTATGATTTTGTTAAGTTTGGCGTCAATTGTGTTTACGTCCAAATAAGTCATTGTAATTCCTTCCTTGTAAGTTTACTGCTCATAAGTTTGGGAAGATTATTATGAATGATATCAAGAAAATATTTCAGCAACTTGTTGCCGAGGTGGGGTCCCTCACAAAACAATCCAACTTTTCTCTTTGATTTATTCACAATAGGTAAAGCACACCGGGTTGATCCTGAGTCTTTTCTTGTTAATCCACCAGTTACTCGATCGATCACTCGAGCTCGTACAATTTTGGCATCAGAGCAGGTCATTGCAGACTCTCGAGTTGAGCGTTTGGAACAACAAATGGCTAATTTTGGGAGCCTTATGGAATGCTTAATGAAAAAATTCGAGGAGACAAGTGCGAATGTGGATTCTTTGGCCAACAAGGGTTCGGGAGATGGAGAATGATCTGGGTCAAGGAATAGGAAAAAACGAAACTATGGTGGTGGGAACAACGCGGCAGTTCCCAAACTGGCCAAGTTGGACTTTCCGAGGTACAATGACCTAAACGATCCGACCAGTTGGATCTACTAGGTGGAGCAGTTTTTTGACTACCAACAAACGGAAGAGATTGAAAAATTACAGTTAGCCGCTTATCACTTGGAGGGGGAGATGCAGATGTGGTACCCAGTATTTAAAGATACCGAATAAATCACATCATGTGAGGCGCTAAAAAGAGGACTTCATATTCAGTATGGACCAACAATGTTCGAGGATAATTTTGGTTCGTTGAGCAAGCTGCGACAAACTGGAACTGTTCGGGAGTACCAACTGCAATTTGAGCAATTACTGAGTCGTGTTGGAGAATTGTCCCCAACTAATCAATTGGGGTGTTACATAAGTGGACTTAAAGAACCCGTGTGAACTGATGTACATGCTGCTCGTCCAACGTCCATCACGGACACCATTGGTCTTGCCTGAATGTTTGAAACCAGACATGCAAAGAGACCTATGGTCTTAGAAGCAAGGCGGACAACGAACATGGAACCAATGCCACCCCTACTGCCGTCGGCAAACTTGGCAAGGAACAAAACACCGCCAATAAGGCGATTGAGTCCAGGCGAAATACAAGAAAGAAGAAAAAAAGGGACTATGTTTTAATTGTGATGGGAGTTTTACACCTCGATGTAAAAAATTATTTCTCATTGAAGGAATATTTTTAAACGAAGAGGAAGTAAAGGACGATGGAGAAGAGGAACAGTTGATAGACAGGGAGCATGACTCGGTGATTTCACTCCACACCATTGTGGGATCAACCTCACCGCAAACCATGAGGATCAGAGGAGTAGTGAAGGGGCATGGTATCACAGTTTTGCTTGACACTGGAAGCTCCCACAATTTTTTGAATACCTCATTCGCTGATTGAATGGGCTTACCACAATAACAAATGCGCGAGATGAAGATAATGGTAGCCAATGGTGAGAAGTTAGATTTTAAGGGAAGGTGTGATGGAGTTCAAATATCTTTCCATGGTATTTTGTTCACCATTGATTTTTTCCTATTACCCATTGAAGGATGTGATGCAGTTCTATGCACTCAATGGATGCAGACTTTGGGACCCATCTATTTGGATTTTAACAAGATGGTGATGAACTTCGATTACTCGAGAAGACGGATAGAGCTGAAGGGGATTAAGGGTCCAACGCATAAGGTGGTGGAAGGAGGTGTCGTGGCCAAAGAATTAAGGTGGAAAAAAACTGGTTTGCTATGTCAGTTGCTTCCATCCGAGCCGCTGAGTGAAAATGCACCGAATCTGCATTTTTCCATTAAATTGGGTGCTAATTTTGCAGGTCCATTAACACTTACCGTCGGCTTGAAAGCAATATTACAGGAGTTCAAAAACTTATTTGCGGAGGCAAGGGGTCTTCCTCCAAACCAAACCCATAATCACAAGATAACATTGAAGTAGGGTACAAGACTAGTCAACGTGAGGCCATACCGCTACCCACACTACATAAAGGGAGAAATTGAGAAAGTTATCACTAGTTTGTTGGAGTCTGGCATGGTGCAACCAAGTAGCAGCCCATATTCTTCACCTGTATTGATGGTGAAAAAGAAAAATGGATCATGTGGACTATACGTGGATTATAAAGCTCTCAATTTGATCACAATAAATGAAAAATTTCCTATACCCGTCATCGTTGAGCTACTAGACGAATTAAATTGGGCGAAGGTATTTCAAAACTTGATCTTCGCTCGGGATACCATCAGATAAGGATGCACAGCTCGGACATTAAAAAAACAGTGTTTCGCACTCACCATGGGCATTATGAGTTCCTCGTTATGCCATACAGACTTACAAACGCACCGACAACATTTCAGTCTCTGATGAACGAAATTTTTAAGCCCATTTTGCGAAGGTATGTCTTGGTCTTCTTCGACGATATTTTTTTATATAGTCGAAATTGGGAGGAACATTTAACACATCTCAAGAATGTTTTAAAAATGTTGCAAGCTAACCAACTTTTCGTGAGAATGGAAAAGTGTCAATTCGGGCAGGGACAAGTAAGTTATTTGGGACATTTGATATCTGACAAAGGGGTCTCCATGGACCTTGAAAAAATCGCAGCTATGAATAGATGGCGCCGACCATAGTCCGTCAAGGAGTTACGCGGATTTCTTGGATTGACGGGATACTACCGAAAATTCATCCGCCACTACGGGATGACCGCAGGTCCCTTAACTCAGCTCTTAAAAAAAGATAGCTTCAAGTGGAATGAGCAGGCCGAAGAAACCTTTCAAAACCTCAAGCGAGCTATGACCACTAGACCGGTATTAGCACTTCCAAGTTTTTCCTTGCCATTTGTGGTTGAGTGTGGCGCGTCCAGGGTAGGCTTGGGGAGCGGTACTCATGCAAGAAGGGAAGCTCGTGGCCTATTTCAGCAAGTCTATTCAAGGATGTAATATGAGCAAATCAACTTATGAGATGGAAGTCATGGCACTGGTGGCAGCCATTCAAAAATGGAGACCTTATTTGCTCGGGGCTAAGTTCATTGTCTGGACTGATCACAAGAGCCTGAGGCATTTGTGGGGCCAAACTATCACCACCAAAGCTCAACAAAAATGGCTTGTGAAATTAATGGGGGTATGATTTTGTCATTGAGTATAAAAAAGGGAAGGAGAACTCAGCGGCGGATAGTTTGTCAAGGCGCAATGAGCATGAATCCTCGAATGTGGAAGAGGCACGAATACTAGCACTCAGCCGCCCCCTACCCAGTTGGACTGACACAATCAAAGAAGAGATTGAGAAAAAGCTCGAGTTGAAGAAGTTGGAAGAAAATATCCAAAATGGGGAGGTCGTTGGTCCTTGGGGATACAAAGCAGGGATGATTTTCTTCAAGGATCGAATTTACTTGCAAGCTAACTCTTCCCTCATTCACACCATTCTCAATGAATTTTATGCAGGCACACACGAGGGCTTCCACAAGATGTGGAAGCGATTATAGACGGTATTCTATTGGTCCGGGGCAAGAGCACAAGTTAAAAAATTAATTCGGGAATGCGATGTGTGCCAATGACACAAGAGCGAGCATACCAAGCCAGTCGGACTTCTCCAACTGCTGCCGGTACCAACACCTATCTGGTCTGATAATATCAATGGACTTTGTCACTAGACTTCCAAGCTCTCATGGAAAAAATGTTATCTTTGTGGTTGTTGATCGTTTGTCAAAGTTCGCTCATTTTATACCACTCAAACAGCCATTTTCAGCGATGATAGTGGCCCATATTTTTTTTAGATTATATTTAAATTGTATGGACTGCCGATGTCCATTGTTTGTGATCGTGATCCGACTTTCACCAGCAGGTTCTGGCTAGAGTTGTTCCAGTTGCAAGGGATTAAATTTAATTTTAGTTCCTCATATCATCCACAAACGGACGGCCAAACCGAAGTGGTTAATCGAACATTAGAAATGTATTTGAGGTGTTTCACTAGTGAGTCACCAACAGGCTGGGTTAAGTGGCTGCCATGGGTGGAGTATGTATGTAATACCAGCGCACATTCGAGTACGGGAAGAACCCCATATGAAGTTGTCTATGGCCGTAAACCCCCCACTCTTCTATCATATGTGCATGGTACAACAAGATTTGAATCAGTGGCACAAACACTTGAAGAAAGAGATCGGCTTATTAAGGAAGTTCGCCTCAAGCTCCAAAAAGCCCATAACAGAATGAAGGTCCAGTACGATAAAGGACACCGTGAAAAGAGTTTTCAGCCAGGGGATTATGTCTATGTGCGCCTACAGCCGTATAGGCAACAAACAGTGGAAAGGAGAACTAATATGAAATTATCAGCTAAGTACTATGGGCCATTCAAGATTATTGCGTGAGTGGGACAGGTAGCATATTGGTTGGAACTACCTTAGGGTGTGTGAGTTCATCCTGTATTTCACGTGTCTCTCTTGAAATTAAAACTTGGACAAAACACTGAAGCAACTACTGAACTACCTGAAATTTCACTCAATGCACCACCAATCACTCCAGAGGCTATTTTATCTCAGCATGGGCATGGACAAGAGGCATAAGTTTTGGCTCACTGGTAGGGCAGCAATCCAACGGAGGCCACTTGAGAGAATCAGGCATTGATAAAGGCTCAATTTCCAGAATTTCTCATTGAGGACAAAGAACACTTTGAAGAGGGAAGGAATGTTACGGGAGTTTAGCTCCAAGGCATCAACTTTCTATTTTTACTACTTTTTTAATAAAGGAATTGAGGCGTTGACTTGCCTTATTTTTATGTAATCAATTAGCTATGATTTTGTTAAGTTTGGTGTCAATTGCGTTTACGTCCGAATAAGTCATTGTAATTCCTTCCTTGTAAGTTTACTACCTATAAGTTTGGGAAGATTATTATGAATGATATCTAGAAAATATACCAGCAACTTGTTGCCGATGTGGGGTCCCTCACAAAACAACCCAACTTTGCTCTTTGATTTATTCACCATAGGTAAAGCACGCCGGGTTGATCCTGCGTCTTTTGCTATTGATCCACCAGTTACTCGATCGATCGCTCGAGCTCATAACACAAAACCTTTTCCATTACCGCATGGATTATGCATTATTTTCAGAGCCTATTCAAAGAGTTTGAATTCGATGGTCAATGGTAATAGGGGACACATCTGATTTAAAAGCTTTCGTTTGAAAAAAACCCACAAAAAAAAAACTAATTCTAAAGTAAGCATTGGCGGCGTTTCCAATGCACAAGATATATATATATTTATATGTAAACTCATTTATGTAACCTAATCTTTACGATAACAGTTAGTTTAATAATAAGTTGTTGTAGTGTGATAATAGAGTATTGAGATCATTTTAATATCAAAGAGTTGAGTGATTTCAAGATTACTACAAAGATATTGCTATGTATTAACCTACATGCCTTTAACTCATCTCACCTTTTCATAAGTTTTGGAAATGAAATTTTTGTACTCAGTCGGGCTGGGCTCAGGTCTCCCGCACCAAGGCCCAAGACCCATAGTGGGGAAGACTAGGGAATAGCAAGGGAGGAGGCCCAGGTGAACCCAAGGGCTCAAGAAGGGGGAAGGCAGCCAACGGCTTCTCTAGTCACAACGCATTAATGAGAAACAGACAGACCAGAATCCTATCTCTTATAAGATCGGCCACATTTAATGCAGCTCGGAGTGGCTAGCCCCGAGGTCGGGCTCCTATAGCTGATAGGGGCGGTCGCATTAAATACGACGCCACACCCACGGGAGGAATACGATCATTGCAATGACAAAAGGACCTTACAAGGAATCGGCTATCAATAGTGGAAGGTTGTCAACAAGAAAGAGGTTACACACACTTTCGGTATCTCTCTCTAATTCTCCATGGCTTCTTACTTCCTTGGCTCCCCTTGGAGAATTCTGACTTTGGTATCGGAGGTGATACCGTCATCCCTCTCGCCACCCTTTTTCCACCCTCGCAGGTCCAAGAAATGGAAATGGAGGAACTTGTGAAACGATTGACCTGCTGCATTCGAGGGAGGTGCTCCGTATTGTACTCATTCTATCCAAACATAACCATAAGTTCTTATAAAAGACTACTGAAAGATTTATAGCATTGTTTTGTACAAGAAGAAGTCTCCCAAGCTTCTTATTGTACTCATTCATTCGATAGTACGTAAATTACTCTCTTGTGACCAAAACATTGGTGAAGGTAGGAGGTATTTTTGGTCAAACTATGGTAAACTATTGCATTCATTATCATTGTAGATTTAATTGTTTTATGTTCATGTGATGTTAGCTTCTTAACATTTGAGATCCAACTAAAAGCTTCAAGCCAACGATTGATTATATAAGGTCAAATCTTTGGCATCTTCAATTGGAACAATCAGTGTGTGGGAACTATTATGTGTGTTCTCTAACATCAAGATTTGATGGCTCACAATTGATTAATGATGAATGCTAGCAACCAATATCTCAAGAGAACCAATTGTCACACTTTATGCAACTTTAAAAGCAACACAAAAATGCCTTTGGAGCATTCTTAAGGTGCGAAATATGATGAAACTTCTTATTCAAAAATGCAATACACAACAACAACACCAAGACGTAATACAAATGCTCAAATATTAGCTTCAATTCAATCCCAATGGCCATCTAGGCTTTGGGACGAACAATTGACGTGCAATACTCATCAGCAAGACAACAATGTTGAGATTGAAGTGACTAGAGTGGCGAGACAACCAAAAGACAAGGGAATCGCATATCCAAAGGCTCCCCAGTCATCTTGCCAGAGGATTCGCATAGATAAAGGGTATAAAAAAAATGAGACTCACTGTTGTCTAGAAGATTGGCACAAAGCCCCGTGTATTATAGTGCCATGGAGCTGGTGAATGGCAAGTACTCAGGTCAAGTGTAGTCGATAGTCGATAAACTCTTCCAATAGAAAAATCTCTCTATTTCTCTCACCATCATGGAATTACTCTTTGAAGGGAACCAAGGACCTTATAGAGAATTGGAGGATTGCAAGATTCACAAAGTTCTAAGGAGGTTCTCAAGGAGATTATGGGCATTTGTTTAATTACATGTCTACGCATCAGAGAAAGTTATGCTCCATGTTGAAGTTAAACTAAATGAAGTTTAGTTGTTCAAGAAGTGAGCGATCCAAGCCTAAGAAAATTAAGTTTTAATGGAATTGGTAGGATTGGACAATGATAGAAATATCAATGTGTAAAAAGATATTTGGATTTCTAATCTCACTTGATAGTTCATACAATATTGACTCACTCATTCAATGTCTCAATGATGAAGTAAAGGTGGAGGAACTGATCATACATCCATAGATAAAATGGTACAATCGGAACTTTTTCAAATGTTACAATTGGAATCTCTTACCATCATAATAAAGGGTAATATCTCCCCATGGGCCAGAACAGGAGAAAGTGTCAATCACGGCCCACGGTGGCGGCTCGTGCCTCCTTGGTGTTTTTCGTAGGCCATGATGGCAGTCCAAAGCAGTGGTACGGTATCCGTACATACACCCATGGCAGTGAATAAAAAATAAATACAAAAGATATAAATAGAGAGGGATACACATATTTACGTGGTTTGGCAAAAGACTTACATCCACGACTTGTTTGGAAGAAAAGTCCACTATTATAAAAGTATTTTACAGTTTCTCAGTCTCTCATGTATCACAATACAGTGGGGCTCAGGACCCCTTTAGCTCAGTGAAGATAAAAAACGGTGTCTGGCCTTGTCGTAGGTTGAAGAAGAAAAAGATGCTTTGTCTTGGCCCGAAGTCCCCTTTCTCATATCTCAATCCCTTTTTATATAGCCCTTGGGAGTGGAGAACACCACCCTTATGACACCTCAATTTCTACTTTCCGCATCTAGCCCCCTTTCCTCTCCTTTCTCCTTTTTCCCATCAATTCTCTCTTTTTCTCTGACGCCTTGCTTTTCTTTTTTGTCTTTTCCCCGTCCTTCATTTTCCCACTTGCTTCCTAATGATGGCCCTTTGATGGGCAGGGCCTAGTATATCTGGGTCTGCTATTTTTATTCTCTCCAGTATGCTCATATTCTTTAGGTCAATTTGCTCAACAAGAAGGCCTTAAGAATCTTGAAGTCAAACTGCAATAAATATAGTTTGTGAAACACTGTAGAAAAATAAATTATGAGAACTGGTCCCTAGCTTTCTATTTGTTTGTGCTAAGCAGTGAAGAATTCTGATCGTGGAGCTCGGCTTGGAGAGCTAGGCGGAAGATGGCTCAACTGGGTTAGGTACAAGCGTGGAGCTTGGTTTGGAAAGATAGGTGGGAGATGTGTTTGACTATGCTAGGTACGAGCACAGAGCTCGGTTTGAAGAGATAGGCGGGAGATGACTCGACCGGGTTAGGTGCAAGTGTGAAGCTCGTCTTGGAGAGATAGGCAAGAGATGACTCAATTGGGTTAGGTGCGAGTGCAAAGCTCGTCTTGGATAAATAGGCAGGAGATGGACTCAACAACGCTAGTGGAGAGCGCGGAGCTCGAAACGACTTGCAAAATTTGTTGTAAGGGCCTTTGAGAATGCAATCATTTGAACATTTATCGTTAGCAAAGAGTTATCTTTGCGATCATTTAAGTAATGATGTTGGAGTTTATTTGTAGTAACCCGCACTAAGTGGTCAGGGAGCCCATCGACCCCTGGGTCCATCTAAGGAAGTTGTTGAATCCGTCAAATCGTTCACAAAGGTAACCCGCATGAGGCGGTTGTGGAGCTCAAGAACCCATCCCCAAAGGTAACCCTCTGGCGGCGGTTCTGGCACGAGTGTCAACACTCGACGCTTGCTGGAAAAGACACTAGGTGAGAGATGTACTCAACCGCACTGAGGCGAGGAGAGATGAGACACTTAGGAGAGGTGGTCCCTCCATATCTCGCCAATACAAGTGTGAAACTTAGATAACTTGACAGAAGATGTGCTCAACCGCACTGGGTGGCAAGGAGATATGAGACACTTAACAGAGGTATTCCCTTCTTTGTTCACCGATGCGAGTGCGAAGCATTAACTTTGCTGCTTTGGCGGGAGATGTGCTCAACCGCGTTGAGGGGAGGAGGGATGAGACACTTAGGAGAGGTGTTCCCTTTGTTGTTCATCGGTGCGAGTATAGAGCATCGATTTAGCTATTTAGGCGGGAGATGTGCTCGACGAGCTGAGGAGCAATGGTACACTTAGGAGAGGTGTTCCCTCCATTGTTCGCCGGTGCAAGCATGGAGCATCCACTTAGTTACGTTGGCGAAAGATATGTTTGACTGCTTTGAGACGAGAAGGGATGGAATACTTGGAGATGTATTCCCTCTGTTGTTCATTTGTGCGAGCACAAAGCATCAACTTAGCTGCTTTAGTGGGAGATGTGTTTGACCACGTTGAGGCGAGGAGGGATGGGCAATTAGGAGAGGTGTTACCTCCGTTGTTCATTGGTACAAGCACAAAGCATCGGTTTAGCTGTTTTAGAGGGAGATGTGCTCGACCGCATTGAGCTAAGGAGGGATGGTACACTTAGGAGAGGTTTTCCCTCCATTGTTCGCCAGATTGAGTGCGAAGCATCGACTTAGTTGCGTTAGCGGGAAATGTGCTCAACTACATTGAGGCGAGGAGGGATGGGGCATACTAGGAGAGGTATTCCCTTCATTGTTCACTAGTTTGAGCACAGAGCATCAACTTAGCTTCTTTGGCGGGAGATGGGGCTCAACCACATTGAGGTGAGAAGGGACTATACACTTAGGAGAGGTTTTCCCTTCGTTGTTAGCTGGTGCGAGCGCGGAGCATCAACTTAGTTGCTTTGGCAGGAGATGTGCTCGATCGCGTTGAGGCGAGGGATGGGATACTAGGAGAGGTATTCCATTTGTTTTTTTCTAGTTCGAGCATTGAGCAGACTCGACCACACCGTTGTGGCAGGAGGCCGGGCTCAACTGCGTTGAGATTTTTTTGCTATAAACCGAACAAGTTAGTGTAGACAATCTAAAAATTTGAGATTGGCAACCTGAGTTATTTTGCTAGAATGTCAAGTTCAATAGCATCCATGGAATGTGCTATAGTGGGAGGAACAAGAGCAAGCATCCAGTGGCAAGCAACCCCTTATGGCGAGGAAAATGGGAGCAAACTTAATTTCTCTGATCAGATCAACCTGGTCCTTATTCCTTGTTTTTTAGAGATTAGATATTTTCACGGGAGCTGGATATGCCCGTTTAATGGACTTAGCCTAGTATATATGGGTCTGCTATTTTTATCCCATTGAAACACTTTCCTTTTAAGAAAAAAGTGGTCCCACTCATCTTTGTCGTTCTCCCTAAGACCAAAGTCTCACAATACTAGTCAAGGTTGCTTTTGATACTATGCATAACATCCATAAAAGACTAAGCAACATAAATATTTCAATAAACTTAGTCAAGACTTCAATTGGAATATCCTGTAATCATGATAAAAGCTAATAACTTTTTCATCCCAAGCAATTTAGGACCCAACTCATTTCCATTCCATACTCATCCTGAGATATTAAAGCTAAGTGCCATTTAAGCCAAAGCCATGCCATCCTCATAAAATTCAAATATTTATAAAAGTTTTGATTATATGCCTATTGCCTACTACTTGACATAGGGATGAGTGAAATAGAATGATTACAATTAGCTGGTATTTTGATGATAATCTTAAACATGAGACAGCCAGAGCACCTCTATAACACTTTGATATTCTGTAATGTATTTGGCTATTGTTTATGGATGACTATAAATGGTTATCTCCTTAGAGAGGAGTACCTCCAGAAATAAGAGAGAAAGAATGAAGGATCTGAAATAACAACTTTGATAAAGATTCAGCATAATTTGATGTGCACAGGACGCTGCCCTCTAATAGGGTCTGACAACCAAGAATAACAGATACTGACTGAATAAGGACTGGGCCTTAGGCCCATGGACTCTTACATAACATTGGACTTAATGTTTATTAATCAAACTAAGGCTTAACAGACAGCCCATACATCACAACCCAACATAACTAGACTCAACCCGGGCCACTACACAAGCCCATCATTAACCCTAACACCAACATTCATTCGAGCCCCTCCTTCATTTGCATCCTCCAACTCTAATGCTGACAGAAGTGTGATAAAGCCCATCCCTTCACAACACCTTGCCCACAAGGTGGGGGAAGGCGACCTTCAGCTGCTCGCATGGCTCCCATGTGGGATTGTCAGCAGTCTGTCCTTGCCATTGAACTAGGAACTCAGTGAGGGGTTGGTTCTTAAACTTGCGCACACGATGAGCCAAAACTTGTTCTGGTTCTAGTTTGAGAACCCCGACAGTGTCTGTGGGTGGCAGTGTGGGCACGCCACGAATCTAACCTTCTCGGCTATTGAGAACAGCCCATAAAACCTGGGGGCTATCTTTAGATTCCTCCGATGACCCACTGGAAGTTGCCTGTAGGGTTGGAGACGAAGGTAGACTTGATCTCCAACCTGAAAAGTTTGCTCCTTTCTCTTTAAATCTGCATAACGTTTCATTCTGTCTTGGGCTCTTTGAAGATTGTGCTTGAGAATTTCTAACATATGATCCCGTGACTATAATGCTTCCACCCATGAGGGGCCTGTAACATAGCTAGTCATTTTAAGAAGGGGTAGCCATACAATGCTTGGAAGGGTATGAATCGTGTAGATGAGTGTTGAGTAGTGTTATACCACCACTCAGCTAAGGGAATCCAAAGAGCCCAATCCCTAGGTCTGTCCCCTAAGAAACACCTCAAAAAGTTTTCCACACACTTGTTCACGGCTTCGGTTTGCCTATCTTATTGGGGATGGTAAGTCGTGCTAAATGTTAGTTGAACCCCTTGGATCTTGAAAAACTCCTGCCAGAAGCCACTGATGAATGTACCATCCCTATCAGATACTATAGCATTAGGCAAACCATGTAGCTTCAAGATATGTTTAGTAAATAGTTGTGGTATTGTCTTGGTCGTATAGGGACGTGTGATAGGAATGAAGTGCCCATATTTTGTCAATCTGTCCACAACAACCCATAGGCTGTTATAACCCTAGGAATGGGGTAGACCCTCAATAAAGTCCATGAAAATTTTAGCCCATGGTAATGAAGGAATAGGAAATGGTTGTAGTATGCCACTAGGCTTGGTTTGATTAGGCTTGACACCCTGACAAATGTCACAATATCAAATAAATTGCTTAACCTCATCCTTCATCCCTTTCCAGTAGAAATCTCTTCTCAATCTGTGAAGGGTTTTATCATATCCTGAATGTCCCCCTAGGGAACTAGTATGTAGCAAGTGCAACAATTTTAGTTTAAACTCATTGTCATTAGCCACCAATAACCTCTGTTTGTAGAAAACCAGACCATCTCTTACTACATAAGTTGGAGGTAACTCCCCTTCTCAAATTTCACAAACACCTCCTGCACCTTAGGATCTCTATTGTAACCTTCATTGATCTCTTCCATCTAATCCAAAGTGGGTAGTGAAATTATTGCCAACATAGCATCTAACTTCTGATCTTCTCCATCACACTTTTTGGGCAAGGCATTCGCCACCTTGTTCTCAAGCCCCTTTTTGTACTCCAACAAGATGTCATAACCCAACAGTTTAGAAGTCCGTTTTTGCTGCATCGGGTTCCTACTTTTTGTTCAAGTAGGTATTTCAAGCTCTAGTGGTCAGTTTTGACCACAAAAGGGTGGCCCACCAGGTAGGGCCTCCATTTTTGTACTTCCATCACTAGTGCATACAGCTCCTTCTCATAGGTTTATAGGTTCAAGATTCTGCCCTTCAAAGCTTGGCTGTAGTAAGCTATTGGCCTGTTCTTTTGCATCAACGCAGCTCCAATGACCCCTCCTGAAGCATCACATTCAATCACAAATGGGAAGGAAAAATTAGGCAAGGCTAAAACAGGGATAGAGTTACTGCATCCTTCAATTTTAAGAAAGCCTCCTTGGTCTCCCCATTCCAATGAAATTGGTTCTTCTTCAATAACTAGATGAGGGGAGCTGCAATACTCCCATAACCTTTAATAAACTGCCTATAGTAACCTATCAAGCCCAAGAAACCCCTTAAGGATTTCACTGTAGTTGGGCAAGGCCACTCCTTCATTGCTACCAATTTCTCGGGGCAACCTTCACCCCATCAACTGTGATCAAGTGGCCTAAATAAGCCATTTCCTGAGTTGTAAATCTGCAGTTGGACAACTTAGCTAGTAAGCTATGTTGTTTCAATATTTCTAAAGTGATCTATAAATGCTTCTGATGTTCTTCCTAGATGGTACTATAAACCAGTATATAAAAAAAAACAAATATGAACTTCCTCAAATAGGGCCTAAATATTTTATTCATCAAACTCTGAAAAGTAAATGGTGCATTAGTAAGCCCAAATGGAATTACTAGGAACTCATAGTGCTCATTATGAATCCTAAAAGCCGTTTTGTGCACATCCTCAAGTTTGACCCTTATTTGATGATACCCCGAACGTAGATCTAGCTTAGAGAAAAATATGGACCCACTCAACTCATCCAACAACTCCTCAACTACTGGAATAGGAAATTTATCATTCACAGTCACTTTATTTAGTGCCCTATAATCAACACACATCCTCCATGTTCCATTGACTTTTCTTACTACGAGTACAGGTGAGGAATAGGGACTGTAGCTAGGTCGGATCACTCCTGAACTCAGTACCTCTTTAACAATTTTTTTTATTTCATCTTTTTGGAAATAGGGGTAACGGTATGGTTTTTTACTGAAATGGGTTGGGTGTTTGGTTGTAGGCTAATAGCATGGTTATGGGACCTTTCGGGAGGTAGTCCTTTAGGCTCACAAAAAATAAAAGTGTATTGGTCAAGTATTTTCTGGATGGATGGGGGTATCTTTGTTGTGATGGGATCCTCTTTAACCTCTACAATCTATAATAACAAGCATTTTTTTCTCAATTTATGGTTTTGGTTGACATTCCCTTCTTCAATCAACCTAGCTGGGCACAACCCTCTCAGTTCAACTGGCTGTTTGTTATATACAGGAAATGCATAGACAACTCCCTGAAATTCCACACAATTGGCCTCAGATCATGCAACCACTCCATTCCCAGTTAATGCATGAAGTGATATTACAGGTTGGTCTGAACTTGTGACAAAGTCCAAACCTATCCACTATCAACCCCTTCTTCCAATTTTACAGACTCAGTTAATTCCTCCTCAATCTCCTCAATTAAAAATAACTTAGGCTGCTGACACTAATGGCCCAAATTCCACTTGGAATCACAATAATAACAAAGGCATTTGTCCCTCCTATCTTTCATCTGCTAGGGTTTTATTTTCTGGACTGGAATAATAGCTTTGGTTTGGTTGTGTAAACTATTTGAAGAACTCACAGGGGGTTGTTTAAGGATTCCTGGTTCATGAGGGTGATGCAACCCTCTAGTATTCTTTCTACCCACTCCCACATTCTACCCTCTAGTAAGCTGTCAACAAACTCTTGGGGGTTAAACATACACACAAGCAGCCAAATTTCATCCCTCAGCCCACTAAAAAAATAGTCGAGCTTATACCCTTTAGATAGGCCTCTCAACCTATTAGATAATGCTTCAAAATTAGCCTTGTACTCCTCAACTGAACTAGTCTGTTTCAATTGAGTTAAGGACTCCATGGGGTCATCATAAGAGGGTGGCCCAAATCTCACTAGTAGGGCTCTAGTAAACCCTTCCAAGTCTTGAATGGCTCTAGATTCTTCCAAATCTTGGAACCATACCAAGGCCTGCCCCTCCATGTGAAAAGAGGCAAGTCGTAACTTGTGTTTGGGTAGAGTGTTATGATAAACAAAGTAATGGTTGGTTTTATATAACCGACTACTCGAGTCCTGTTCATGAAAAGTGGGAAAGTCAATCCTTACTTTCCAAGGATGAGGCTCCAGAACTGGATCTCCTTGTGCATTGTGATGGCTTTGATTGTCAGATGAGGACTCTCCATGCGCGTTGTTGTTCATTCTCTGTAACTCCAATGTAATGGTCGCCAGTTGTTGCATCACTAAGTCTGATTGTCTTTTTAAAGCCAACATTTCTGTCTCCAGGTTCTTGAGCAGTGAGTCAATGGACTTCTTCAAGGAGGATAGCCCATCCTGGAGTTGGTTGAGGCGTGTACCCTCTGCCATGATGAAGCTTGAAGGTTGAATATGGTGATCTACTGAAGAGGTGGTCACCAGGGATCACTCTCTGATACCAATTGTAGCACTTAGATATTCTGTAACGTATTTAGCTAGGGTTTATGGATGACTATAAATGGTTATCTCCTTAGAGGGGAGTACCTCCAACAATTAGAGAGAATGAAGGAAGGATATGAAATAACAACTTTGATAAATATTCAGCATAATTCGATGTGCACAGGACGCTGCCCTCTAATAGGGTCTGACACCAGGGAATAACAAACTAGATTCCCTTCTAGAACATCCAAGCAATAACAGATATTGACTGAAAACTAGGACTGGATCTTAGGCCCATGGACTCTTACATAACAATAGACTCAATGTTTATCAATAAGAATAAGGTTTAAGTGACAGCCCATACGTCACAACCCAACATAACTAGACTCAACCCGGCCCACTACACAAGCCCATCATTAACGCTAACACCAACATTCTTTCGAACCCCTCCTTCATTTGCGTCCTCTAACCTTAACGTTGACGGAAGTGTGACGACCTCCCATGTCCCTAGTAAGAAATTTCTATGTGTGCATGCAAGTACTCTTCTAGAATTGTAAAAAATGGAGAGGTCGGAATGGAAAAAAAAATGTGAAGAAGGACAAAAATACTGAGGGCTGATTCATAAGACTTCGTGGTGTTTGATAGTGATGATGCCTAATTATAAATGGGATCCCATTGTAATGTTTATTTATTTCTTTTACCTATATGTATATTTGTTTGGGAAAAATATTGGGAACCCCACCTAACAGATATGATCCATATGATATTAATAATATTATTTTATGAAAAATGATACTTGATCCCCTCAAATTTACCGTTCAAAATTATCGTTTGAATATTTTATTTAATTTTTTATATTTTTTTAATGGTTAAGAAAGTGATTGTTAGTGAAGTTATATATTTTTATTTTATTTTTTTATTAATGATTAAGGATGTTAAAAAAATTCAAAATAAAAAATAAAAATTGCTTACAATAGCAGTACGTCTAGCGGTAAGCATTGGGCGTACCCTTATTCTTATTCTATTGATTAAAGAACTATTGAAAACCACCATTCCGATGTACCTCGTAGCTTTAAGTTTAGGTCCGTTTGGATATGTAGTTAGTCTCATCTCATTTCATCCAATCTTATCTAATCCATTTGATCAACATCTAAAATTTATTTAAATACAAATACTTTTCAATTTATTTTTATTATTTTTCATCTAATCATTACAACTTTTCTAAAGTTTTATATAAAACATAAAAAAATTTAACTTTTTCAAATTTTAAAATATAAAAATTATATTAAAAAATTATATCTTAACAATATTTTAATTTTATAATTTTTTTATTCAATTTTTTTCCTATTATATTACCAAATTTAATAAAAATTTTAATTTAAATTATTTTATTACTATTTACTGATCATCTCATTATTATTTACGTATTTCTCCTCATTCATATTTTACCATCGAAACGAGTGCTTAACCTCGAGAAAATCCAGATCAAAGAAAAAACTTAAGAATATAAATATACTAGAATCTCCAAGTTTCCTGAAAGAAGGAAGGAAGAAAAAGCCGATTGGCTAGTAAAATAATCATTGAAAATTTCCATATTTTACTCCCCATGACCACAACAGTCCACAGCTGTTACCTTGAAAGCACAATTGGAGCTTTCTGACGTGAGAGGTCGAAGTTTGTGACGCAGACCATTGGCACATGTAAATAACAGGAGAAGTGGGGTTGCTTGTGTGACAAAAAGAAAGGCCCCACTTGCCGAGTCTTCTCCTTCCCTCTGCCCTCTTTCAGATCTAAAACCCAATGCATGCTTAGGCTCAGATAGTTTAGCGGTCAAAACCCCCCCAAATATCTTCTGGGCTGTCTTGTTTTCTGTTTTTTCAACTGAGATGGCGTTGGTGGGTGTCCAAGAAAATGGGAATGGAGAGATGGGGTTTTCAGGTATTCCATTGGGGACAAAGAATAAATACAGAAGGATGGACTCAGAGCTCCCCGAAGCGTCTGATGA
The DNA here is from genome assembly GCA_022457165.1 of Juglans mandshurica. NCBI lineage: Eukaryota > Viridiplantae > Streptophyta > Magnoliopsida > Fagales > Juglandaceae > Juglans > Juglans mandshurica. Next base: position 14,540,884 of record CM039624.1, read on the forward strand.
TGCTTCACACCATCATCATCAAGAGGGAAGTAGTAAGAATACAAGGAAATATGTTTTTGCCTGTGCCGTCTTTGCTTCTCTCAACTCTGTTCTTCTCGGCTATGGTATGTTTTTTATCTCAGCCTTTGAGTGGTTGTTGTTGTTGTTGTTGTTTTTCAGCTATTAATCTAGTCAGAATGTTTCCTTCAACAATTTAATGTATCGAAGATTTTTGAAACCTTGCTATTGCTCTTAATCGGATGGGTTCCCTACCTATATCTTTTCCATTTGGATGAAGAATGAATTCCATTTGTGGAGAGCACCCAAAATCATAGGTATCAGTACTTTATGATTGACTTGATTTGACTTTTATTTAGAGATCGGGAAAAAACAAGGGAAGCTCTTTATCCGATTTTCTAGATTAGCAGGGAAAAGAAACCTCGTTATCCTATGACCGACAATTCAAACACAAACTCTTGTATGATTCCAACGTTTATGTCTAGTTTTTTGCCTTTTTTTTCCAATCATCCATTTTTATTTTATATATATGGTTTTTTTTTTAACTAGGGTCAGAACCGTCATGTTAAGGAACACAGTTATCATGAACTGCTGAATGGATTCTTTTGTTACTTTGATGGGTCATTCTTTGAGTTAAACATTAATGGTACATATAAAAATGCAAACTTTTGGTTTTGTAGATGAGGGTAACTAGTCACTAGTGGAAAGCCACCTAACCTTACTTTTCATTTTTCATTTATATGCCTCCTGGAATTTTATCGCACATCTTTAGTCTCAGTATCGTGGTACATCAGGAGCAGAACTTGTTGAGAAAAGTTCTGCTCTCTCTCTCTCTCTCTCTCTCTCTCCTGGGCAATACACATCGACAAAAGAAAACTGCAATCTCATATTTTACTTTCGAATATTTAACTAGATTAATTTGCAAACCTAGTTTTGATTTTAAGATCTTAGATCTGTTTCACATTACTCAGCGAGAGCTAAACTGAGATTTAAATGGAAAGTTTCCATACAGGGAAACTGTTAAATTCTAGTCCTTTATTTTTGGATAATTCTAGAAGGCATATCATTTGACAATTCAATTTAACTGAATCAATAAAAACTTTTTTTTTTCTTTTTTTCATTTTCGAATTTTTAGAAGAAAAGTCTGTTAGATGAGTTATTTTTACTTAAGAAAAGACAGAAATTAAAATTATTCCATAAGTGAAAATGGGTTGTCAACTGGTATGCTAACTACTATTTCTCTTTCTTTTCCAGTAATAGAAAAACACATGTTGGCAGCTCTTGTTCATTAATCTACCTCAACATTTGACATGGCTGTTGTCTTCTTTGTTGTGTTAATAATCCATTACAACGAACTCCTGTTCCAATCATCATAGTGGTGAAAATGAACTATAAATATCCTTTGTTCTATTAATGAGCCAGCTTCTATGTATATCATGTATGTTTATACTGTCCTACTCTAATAATGATCAATTGTCATATTTGGTGTTTACCATATGTAGATGTAGGGGTCATGAGTGGAGCAATTATATTTATACAAGAAGATCTGAAGATAACTGAGGTGCAAGAAGAAGTACTTGTCGGGATTTTGAGCATTGTTTCGCTTTTTGGAAGTTTAGCTGGTGGTAGAACATCAGATGTTATTGGTAGAAAATGGACAATGGCTTTAGCTGCTGTTGTCTTTCAAGCTGGTGCTGCTATAATGACTCTTGCTCATTCATTCGAAGTACTAATGATCGGAAGACTCCTGGCTGGGATTGGAATTGGCTTTGGAGTCATGATTGCTCCTGTTTATATTGTTGAGATATCGCCCACCGTTGCTAGAGGCTCACTAACCTCATTCCCTGAGATTTTTATAAACTTAGGAATTCTACTTGGCTATGTCTCAAACTACATGTTTTCTGGACTTCCAGCACACATAAATTGGAGAATAATGCTTGGTGTGGGAATTCTGCCCTCGGTGTTCATTGGGCTTGCACTCTTCGTAATTCCCGAGTCACCAAGGTGGTTGGTGATGCAGAACCGAATTGATGAAGCAAGATTAGTGTTGTTAAAAACTAATGAGGATGAGAGAGAGGTGGAGGAGAGACTTGCCGAAATACAACTAGCTGCTGGAAATCCTAATGTGGACAAGTCTGAAGAGAAAGCTGTTTGGCGTGAACTGTTGAGCCCTTCTCCTTCCCTTCGCCGGATGCTGGTCACTGGTTTTGGAATCCAGTGTTTCCAACAGATCACGGGAATTGACGCAACTGTATATTACAGTCCTGAAATCTTCAAAGAAGCTGGGGTCAAGGGGAACTCAAATCTCCTTGCTGCTACTGTCGCTGTTGGTGTTACAAAGACCGTTTTTATATTGGTTGCTATTATTTGTATTGACAAACTTGGCAGGAAGCCCTTACTCTATGTGAGCACAATTGGAATGACTATTTGTTTGTTCAGTTTGGGAATATCTCTATCTCTACTTGGGAAAGGACAGATTGGAGTTGCCTTGTCAATTCTGTCTGTCTGTGGTAATGTAGCTTTCTTTTCTGTGGGAATCGGCCCTGTTTGCTGGGTTTTGACATCTGAAATCTTCCCTTTAAGACTCCGTGCTCAAGCAGCTGCCCTTGGGGCAGTGGGTAATAGGGTGTGCAGTGGACTGGTTGCCATGTCTTTCCTCTCTGTATCAAATGCAATTACAGTGGCTGGAGTCTTTTTCACCTTTTCTGCTGTTTCAGCTCTTTCTGTTCTCTTTGTCTATAAGCTTGTTCCTGAAACTAAAGGCAAATCATTGGAGCAGATTGAGTTGCTATTTCAGAACGAACATGGATGGCAAGGAAGTGAAGTGGAGCTGGAAGATGTGGAGCATCTTGTGCAGAAAGAATGACTGATTAAAGGGGTGTCTACAAAACGACCTAAAATCTTCCTGGTCCTATGACTGGTTGGTTTGAATGAGGCTGCGTAACAGCTTTCAAGGGATTAGAATTTGCATATGGCTACTGGATTTACTCTTGCAGAAGGGATTTTCAAAATGAAAATTTCTACTTATCATCTCCTACACCACGCACCATGTGATTTGTCATTTTCACATTTTTATTTAAACACATATATTGATGTATAAACATGTATGTTTAAATAGAATGACGAAAATGACAAATCGTATATTGGTGTGTGGTGTGGAGATGATGAGTAGCATTTCACGGAGATCTAGTCTCTCTCTGGTAGCAACCAAAGAGAGAAAATACAAAGTGGTTTTGGATTTATTATCCTTGTTGTAGTCGAGGAGAGCAAACTGTTGCTTATATGAGCTGTACATCTACTTTTATTGTAGTCGAGGAGAACAATTGACATAATTGTATAAGGCATTGAAGTTTTAAGCAATCCTGATATTGTTGCCTTCATTGCTACTTGTAATTTTCTGAGATGATTCTTTTAATAGAAGTGTACCATCCAAGCTATGGAGTTATCGATATTCTTTGCAAACAATGTTCAGTCAAGAACTTGTAAGCCCTATTTGGTCAAGAATACGAATGGCAAAAAAAACCTTTCGAGAAAGAGCTTTAGCATCACGAAACACAGTACAAGGTGAAACAGTTGACAATAGTTTCAACAATATTACTATTAAGGTTCGGTTGGTTGCGAGACTTAGCCGAGATCAATTCAGTCTAGTCTAATTTTAAACTGAGTTTAACATCAAATTTTCAAATTATTAAACTCATCTCAAATCAAAACATCTTTATACGTGGGATCCATAATCTTTCTCAACTCAACACATCTTTATACTTAGAATCACAACTTTTTTCAATTTCTCGTAAATAGTACTAAACTCATCTTAACATCTAAACACATATTTTCTCATTTTAGATAGACTCCACATAACTTATTTCACATACTCAACTCTTTATTATTCATTAAGAGCTCAGATCAGCTCAGCATGCAAAGGCAATCTAAACAAGTTCAAACTCGAATCATGCGTATAAGAAATTTCTTTAAAGAGATAGAAGACGAAGATGATGATCGAAGATGTAAAACGTGCTCAAATATATCATTTCCAAGAATGTAATTATTTAATTTATTATCGTGAAATTTCTTTAAAATTTTTTAAAAAAATATCTTCAATCCACGTCACGGATTTGTTTCCCAGTCAACAAAAGTAATAAACACGTGTTTGTTTGGAATTCAATCCATCTGGCTTCAATCTGGTTCCTACAAAACAAACAACGCCCTCCCCGAACACGCCGTTAATTCCTTTGGCCTTTGGACTCAGACAACGACAAACTAACCATTCGACTCCCACTTCCCCCCAATAGACAGACACACAGCCAGAGAGCTCAGAAATGGCGTCCTTCGACGACAACGACGACGGTTACGTTGGCTACGACTACGCTGGGGAACCACCGCCTATTCCCTCCGATGACCTGAACACCGACCATCACGACAGCTCCAATGGTTACAACGACGACGTTTACGGGATCCCTGCTCCAACCGACCCGGACTACGGTTCTCCCTTCCAGTCCGCTTCTATTGGAGATGATGACGTTGATGATGGCGGGCCTTTTGTTCCGGACGGCCCCGTTTTGCCACCGCCTGAGGCGATGCGCGAGGAAGGGTCCAAGCTGCGCGAGTGGAGGCGGTGAGTTTTTAAAAATCCGGTTGAGTTTTCGGCTATGACCTGAAAAAAAGAAGAAAAACTATGCTTGATTTATGACTGCATAGCTGGGTTTCAATAGGTTAGCTAATTATGAATTATGATTTATGAATGAATTTGTTAACTGGGTTTTCACTGATTGATGATTGTTATGAATGAATTTGTTATTGTTTATTAGGAAATTGAGATGGTCGGGATCTGAGCAATTCCTATAACCTAAAACATTAGTATTTATGCATGTTTCTTTACATCGATTATAATAATCATGTTGCTACTTTTCTCGTGATTTATATGATTCAATTGCAATAACAATTATTGAGTAGACTTGAAATTGATTGTTTTATTCTGTTTTTTGGGATAATTACACCAACCTTCCTCAAGGTTTGAGGAAATATTATAATGAACTTACCAGCAACCATAAGATGAGGCTTTGGATGGAAAGTCAACTTGGGAAAATAGGAGATAAGCCCTTGATATTTTCCTAAACCTCGGGGGAGGGGCTAAGATAATTTGTATCTATTGTGTTGTTTTTTAAGCATGAGATTATATGGATTAGTGCAAATTCATGTTAGGTTGTCCCTTTAACTAGTATATATTTACATTCTAGAAAACTTTTTAGGTTTATTAAAATTATTATTTTTTAAACTTCTTAATAAGTTTCTCTAGAGACAGCCAACATCATACCAAGCAATATGTTTGTTTAAGCTTCTTCGTTAGAGTTTGCACTGATTGAAAGAAAATCTTAATTTGGCACTACCAAGGAGGGATGATGGTTGGTGAGTGGCGAAGCTACCCTGGGAGCCAAAGTACTCCCTCTGGAATGGACTTGTGAGTTTATGAAATTGTATTCCGCTACCAAGGAGGGATGGATGGTGGTATGTCTGCTCAGGGTAGCATTTCACTTCAGGTCTTTGGCTAGATTTCCACTTTTCTCTTACCTTTTTCTTGCTTATATAATGAGCATGTGGAAAATAGTCTTTAGGGTTAGCCAAGAGCTGATTACATGGAAAGCTCGCATTCACCTAAGAACCGGTACCGGACTGAACCGGTGAACCCACCGGTTTGGTCGGTTCAACTGGTTTTCTGGGTTTTTTACACCCCTATTCACCTGGTACATGTCTTTAGCCAACGACACAAGGAAGTCTGCCAAGTGTTTGCATGAGCTTATATGGATGTTTCACTATTATATTTAGCGCTAGCCTACTTAGGTACTAGATATGCACATTTTAAAGCCCTTGAAATTACTGGTGCAGTCAAAATGCCATCCATCTCGAAGAAAAGGAAAAGAGAGAAAAGGAGTTGCGAAATCAAATTATTGAAGAAGCTGAAGAGTATAAACAATCCTTTTATGAGAAAAGGAGATTGAATTGTGAAACAAATAAGACTAACAATAGAGAAAGGGAGAAGGTACGAGTTTCAAATGTTATTATTTTCCCTTTTTCCCTCTGGCCGTACTCTCTCTCTCTCTCTCACACACATCACTTTCTGTGCTTTATATCTAATATAAATGGACTTGATATTTTGCATAGCTTTACTTGGCCGACCAAGAGAAGTTCTACAAAGAAGCCCACAAACATCACTGGAAAGCAATAGCAGAGCTCATTCCACATGAGGTCCCTAACATTGAGAAGAAGCGAGGGAAAAAAGATGCTGACAAGAAGCCTTCGGTTTTTGTCATTCAGGGTCCAAAGCCTGGGAAACCCACCGATCTTTCAAGATTGCGGCAGATTCTCTCAAAGCTAAAACAAAATCCTCCCCCACACATGATGCCTCCCCCACCCACACCTGTCAAAGATGGTAAGAACCCGAAGGAAGGGAAGGATGCCAAGAATGGGAAAAGTCCCACGCCAACTACAACAGAGGCTGCTGGAGGAAATGCATCTGCTTCACATGCAAAAGATGCTGCAGCTAATGTTGCTTCTGACCCTTCCAAACCAGAGGCTGCTGCAGCTGCTGAAGGTGAGCAGGCTGCTGCAGCTGTGGAGGCTGATCAAGTTGCTGAAACCGATCCAGCCCCTGCTAAGTGATGACACCACATATTTTCTTTTATTATTAACATCTTCTTTGTTCACTTAAATCTATGTAGTTTCTCTGCTTCGCATTTGTGAGGTTGAAATAAGAACGACCATCTGTAGATGCAGTAGTCTGTCAGATGGCTGTGGAGGATTTTCTTCCTAACCTTATGTTTTCCAAGATTAGGTAACATGCAATTTTTTGCCCCTCTCCACTTGCTTTGGCATTTTTTATGTAGTTATATAATCTCTCCCAATTTACACCTGTACTTTATAGGTTTGTGGATTTACTTTGGATGCATTCTATTGTCTTTAATTGCTTGCCATTTTCTCAGCATTAGACATTCCAGGTCATTATATTTACTGGACAAAGTTTTCCTCCAAACTAGATTAGAGGAAATTAAATTTTCATTTGTCCTTTAGCATGTGAAAGTCCTAATTTTTTTAATAGGAACGACGATATTAATCCACTGATCGATCTAGCGTCAAGCTAGCTGTGTCGTTAGCTCACCTGGAGAGCGCGCAAATGGCTTTTAACGGTTTGGTCCTCCTTTATGCACTGATTATGTGCTAATTTTTAATATTTTTTCAGCTAATTAACATAATGAAACATTGACGAAATATGCATTGAAAGGTGCAGATTCATTAAAAATTACAGGACCCATAAACCTAGCTACAACCCCAACATATAATACAGCACGCTCTCCCCCTCCTTTGGAGAGGGCTGCATTTTCGTGGCTACCCAAAGCAAAAGTAGTGACAAATCAGAAAGAGTTAAAAAGATCGAAAAGAAATAAAAGAATAAAACTAAGATTATGTATACCGAAGTACAACAACGCCTACTTTTTGCGATTAGCCATGCAGAGAAGAGAAGCCCTTTTGGGAAGAAAAACAACTGCTAAAGAAGTAACAGAGATTAGGTTAAGAACTTGAGGCTAGAGGCTGTGTAAGTGGCTTTAGGTGCCCAATTGGTGGGGATGATATTTGTGGCAGAGAGAGTTGTTCCTGTTGTTTGTGTTGTTACCCTTACAGAAAATGGCCCTTTCAAGGGTCCCTTATTAAGGCACCAGTTTGCACCCCAAAGATGCGTCATCTCTTCCCAATCTGTAGAACTTGCCTGCCAACATTAACATGCATGAATAACTTAATTTAATTGATTATGTGATAAGTTTCTACTTATAATAATGTATTTGGCATGCAATTAGCAATTAACTGTTAATAAATTGGTATTTTCTATCAAAATATTGCAATTAGTACTGATATATATATATTTATTTATTTATAAAGAAATTAGTGATGTGCACTTTTGTAGATGGTGGATTAATATATTGGAAATTAAGAGAGTAAAAAATGGTGGAAATTAAAAAGATTGAAGAAAAGAAAAAGAGTGAGTACATGTTTAATCTGCACTGATCCGATGTCTCCATCTCCATCCTCAAAGAGCACGAGAATTGATAGCCAGTAATCTGATGAACCTTCATTTACCTGGAAGGTAACGCTTTTTCCATGATACTTGCATGGTGTACTGTAGTTACCAGACGGACATGAACAAATGGGTTAATAAAATCAATTTACTTCATGGGATTAAAAAAAAAATGAAAATCATTTATAATATGGGTAGCCTGCAGGCAAAAGGTGACAAAAAAAACAAAACACAAACAGTTAAGATAAAGAAGACCACTCGCATATATATATATATATACACGTACCGTCGGTAAACAATTGGGAGCACACCTCGGTTCCGAAGCTGACCACCCTCCCCAGACACGGCCATGTGGCCGAAGGCGGCGCCACTGAGGTCGAAGTGGGTGTGGCCAATGGCGCAGTAGCCTCCGTTGGGGCACTCGTCCGTAACAATTACGGTCACAGCGCGTCTGGAGCATATGCTCTTGTCTAGGCACTTCACCTTAAAGCAAGACCCACATCCAGCACCGTTCTTGTACAGCGCCGGGCTCACTGCAGTAACCCTGGCCCTCATCGGCTTCATGTTCACTAAGGTACCGTACCCGCATGCCCCACCTGCAAAAAGCAACATCCTTTCTCAATCATATGAAATTGTACGTACATCGATTTTCCAAGCCAATTCAAGCAAAACAAGCAATGCGAGAGGGAATCAACTATCAATTCGGAAAACGAAAATGGGGTTGGGTGAGGGGGGAATAGTGACAAACCGTTGCTGCCATCCCCTTCCGGGCTGCCGTACCAGGTGGCGGTGGCTGGGTACCAATGTAGGTCTAATGCAGGGTTCTGAGGGTGAGCCCGAGACCCAACCAAACACTTGAACAACAACAAAACCAACGGCAGGCTGCGAAAGCCAAAGCGGCGTGACATTGTGTCTGGCGGCGGCGGCAACAATACCCAATTCCTCAGGTCTCAGCTCACAATGACCGCTTGCACGAAGCGCAATGCCTGATATAAGCAGTTGGCAGATGACCGGAGAGAGCTCTGCCGTTGGTTTTTGCTGGGTGAAAGCGCTTTAAAGGTATAGGTTGGTGGGAAGGATAAGAGTGTGGTGTAGTTACTCTTTATATATATATATAGGATGTCGAGAGGGCGGGAAGGTTTATGTTGGAGGCTTACGTTTACGAGGCTGTTGTTAGCTTTATTTACGGGAATGCCAGTGAGGGGGTTCCATGGACGGTTAAGCCGTCAATTCCGCACGACCGTACGTCTTTGTTTGGTGTCTACAAAGCTAAGGATGTTTTGGTCATTTAAAAAAAACCGTTAGTTATTTATTTTAGAAAATACTCTAGCTACAAAGTGATTACACAAAAAAATCCTACAAACTGATATGATTTGATGTGATTCGTTAGATTATAAAGTTATTTTTATTATAAAGTAAATCTAATGGTTCAGATAAAGCCACATCAGTTTGTAGGATTGTTTTTGTATAATTCCTTTGTGGATATAATAGTCCTCTTTATTTTTTATTATTTTTTATCCTTTCTAGTTAGAGTTTTGTTAGTCATCATCTCCAAACACCACACACATATTTTTATTTTATTTTATTCTTCTTAAACTAATTGATTACTTCTATTTACCATCCATACACCACACATTTGATAAGATAAAAAAAAATGTATAGTTTATAGTGTGAGGATGATGAGTAAAATTTTTCTTATATTTTAATCGTCCAAAGAAAACGGTCTCTATGCTGGGCTGTAAATGAGTAGTCTTAAATTTTGTTTGTACACTAGAAATGCTTTAGTAATAAAGCTATTTTTAAAAAAAAGTAAAGTCATAAACGTAACTTTATATGTTACATTTTGATTGTAAAGTTATTTTTATTATAAAAATTAAATTTAATTTATTACATAAAATTACATCTGCTTGTAAGTTAAGTATTATGAAATCTTTTTGTAATTGTAACACTTTTATACTATATTGGAGTTTAGTTCATTAAGTAAATAAATTAGTTAGTAAACACTAATATTGGCTAAATTAATGTTGAAAGAGTAAAACTCGTAAAAATTCTAACAAATCAATTTAAATCAGTATAAGTTTGACCCGATCGGTTCACTTGAGCTCTTTTTAGGGTGAGTTTGGATGTTGAAATGAGTTGAGTTGAGTTGAGTTGAGTTGAGATGATAAAATATTATTAGAATATTATTTTTTAATATTATTATTATTTTGGGATATAAAAAAGTTGAATTGTTTATTATATTTTGTATTGGGATTTGAAAAAGTTGTAATGATGAGTTGAAAGTATTTCATGATCCAAACGCAGCCTTAATCTAATAGTGCACTATGTAATGCATATTTATGTTACATGTACTTTATGTTTGGTGCATTTTATATAATTAGTTAATTATCTATTATTAGTTTAATTATAGTTTCTTATATAATATATTTAGTTACAAGCCAACATAGAACACACGAACGTGGTTCACACTATTGTCACAAAAAGATTTGATTTGTAAGATATAAAATTTTAAAATTCTCTTAATATAGTTGGTGAGTAAAATTTGTGTGCAGGATTTAGCTGCTTTTATTGACACATATTACATTTATTTAGGATAGAAGTTATATACCAACAATTTATTATTTCTTTTCTTCTTTGCAAACAAAAAAGATGTTGATTATCATAATGAACGGAAAAAGAGTCTCGACTCTCCAATTTCGAACGGCTTTTTTAATTGAGAATTGCTACAGATACAAAGAGATTATATAAAATAAACTCAAAAACTGACATAACTTCATGTGATTCGTTAGATCTATTTTACGATAAAAATAACTTACAATGAGACGTACTACATCAAGGCATATTAATTGCTATACTTTTATATAATTCTTTTATAGCTAAAGTATTTTTATTCTTAATTAGTTTGTCTACTAGCTTTAATAACATGTGATTAGCATGGTTGCGAAGGGTGAAAGAATCTGTGCGTGTCTCCATTCAAAGATGTTCGTTCATTAAGGTTGCCATCCCTTAATTACTTGAAGCCAACATTAATTTTACCAAAAAAACAAAAACACACTAATAAAAAACATACCATTCACATGGGTACAAATATAAAAGCTCTAGTTTTAAGTAAACAATACTAGCTAGCCACTTGAAGGGTACTTAATTAGTGCTCTTGAAAGAAGATTTTAGTTCATTTATACTATCCTTTCTTTTGACTCTTGAAGAACTTGAATTATTGAAAATGATTTTTGCTTATTTTTGGCGCTCTGGCTCTGCTTCCTAAGCTCCTTTGGGGATTTATTAGATTAAAGCATGAAAAGGGTGCAGCACAAAGTGATGCGTGGTTTAATTTGGTAGAGGAGATGAGATATCTCATTTAATTATTATAATTTTTTCAAATTTTCGTATAAAATTATAATAAATAATTTTATTTTTTTAAATCTCAAATAAAAATAATATTAAAAAATTATATTCTGACAATATTTTATTCAACTTTCAACTTTTATCTCATCATACCTGTGTAACCAAACGAAACAGAAAAACAGAAAATGAGACACCAAGACCTAAAAGGTTCCTTTAAGAAAAGATAGTAAGCATTCAAAGATAATATTGGTAGTTAAAACTGCATGCAATCCCTCTTTTTGTTAATGTGTGCCTGCGTTATTGTTCCATATATTTTATACAGCATGCAATCCTTTTTTTTATAGGAGTGTTCAGCATTATGAATAAGAAGCTTAAGAAAGTCTACTTTGATCCTTTAAATTTGTTTCTTTACCTTTCCCTTTCTTGTTTTGAGGGATAAGTTGTCAAGAAGGAGATTCATGGGCCACTACAACATATTAGCCTATTTGCTATTACGTTCAGTAGCCAAAAGAATTGGCAAAAACCCATTTACTACTTGTTTATGTCGCCGACAAATCATCGAAAATACCGTGCTATAATTTTTTTTATTGGCACCAAGTGTCCGAAAACAAAGTCTCAACTAATTCTTAAGGTGCCAAACCCTCAACAAGGAGAATACCTTGTCAAAATTAGTCTTACTAACTGCAGTCTGCAATGCTCGAGGAGGGTAGCAAATAGGCAGTAAATCTTCAAGAAATGTAGTAAGTAATAGCGACAAAGCACATTCTGTGAGAAGACAGATAATCCTTCTATTTCCTAGGTGTCACCATCATCATTCTTTTGTTCATCTCAATTGAAAATTGTCTCAACATCATGGATGCACATGAAACATGATGTCAAACATTTGATATGAATACAAACCTCAGAAATTGAGCCTTTTGGACCAGCTTTATTTTTCACATAATGCTTGAATTTGCCCAAACATCCAACTCTCGAATGGATACATTCACCTATATTGTATTGGACATGCAAGTAATCTATCGCGCAAGGGATGAATGGCTAGGTGCACCATTACCTAAAAAAGAAATTAAGCTGAGAAAAATATCATCTCAAGCTTTGCAAAGAATGATAGCGATTTAACCCTCAAGAAGCTTCAACACATCCAAGGACAGTGTTTGTGCCCTCAATTCCCTGAAAAAGGTGCTAAATTCTGTCAAAACCAAGTGTATCTCTTGTCTCAAGTATGCACCAATGGCCACAAGAAGTATTTGTAAGAAAACATGACACTCGTGACTTCTGATACCTATCATTTTGCAATCACTAATACTAACATACCAAAAAGTATTTGAAGCAAACCCATCAGAAATTTCACAGCAGCCAACACTCACAAAACCTTTTTCCTTTCATCCCCTTCAACAAATGTGTAATATACATATAAGAGTAAAAATGATCATGATCTTGGAGCAAATGTAATTCCATCATTATACCGAGATTCCAACAGGTCCTTGCGTGCGTGGACGGTAACTTTTGTTTTGCCTTCAATATTCATCGATCATGGGATACTGCTTTCCATTAGGTCTGTTGAAAAGCAAGTAAATGATTTGCTACACCAATATGAGACCAGAACGCCTTATAACATAGCAATAGAGAAGTAACTGGAGGTTTAATCCTTCAATTATTGAACTGCCCATCTTATTATCTCACAACATATTGCGATATTTTTTAGCAAGACAAGCATGTGGTGTAAGCCGAGAAAAATATAAATACATGTGATATGGTACGGTCATTCTCCAGAAGTGAGCTTCATCCTGATTTTGATCATGTTACCTGTTTGTCTGATAAATAAAGTAAAGCACAAGAAGAAAATAAAATCACAAACAGTAACGACAACCTGGCCATCTTGAGCAAATAAGAACCCATGACGATACAAACAAAAAGAATATATAAAGCGGGAAAAAACAAAAAAATAGAACCTGGGAATAGTACTATAGTTCGGTATAAAGCAACAGTTTTGGTTGAAGACTTGATAAAGCAGTTTACATTTTACAATTTACCTTGTCGTTAACTCTTATCCTCCATGCATCATTATTCGATCCATAGATAGGGTCACCAACAACATAAGGATGTGGCTGAACAGCATTATTTAGGAGTGGAACTCTACGATCAGGAGCATAATCATCATCGCTGTCATAATATTGATGTGGCCCAAGAGCTTTCAGAACCATTGACAATAATAGAGAGAGTCCCTGCCATGTAATATGAGAAGCAAACTTCTTTATTATAATCCAAAGTGTTCTTTACCATACTACTGAAGAAATTAGGTAATTCTTTTACAGTTCCTCTTCAAAACGGTCATTCCGTTCTGGGGCATTTAACAGCCCCCAATAATGGCCGGCCATGCCAGCAATACTACACTGCACATTATGAGACTCCTCGCATCCGCTAAAATTAACATAAGTGAAGGTCTAACAAAGCAAAGCAGTCATCGTCCTATTTGTATGTGAACTTTGGGAACCAGTAGCAAATTCCAGACAGCTGCACGACACCAGTTCCGTCACTGCCACAACCGGACAACAGTGTCGGCACACAAAGTAAAGTTCCATCGCCCACTAAGTTTCCCTCGCCACAGTTTCTGCGGCATGGAAATCTAAGAAAAAATCACTCCTTCAACCACTTTCAGAGAAGCTTCAAAGTGGTCGAGACTGTCGCTTATATCAGATTAAAACGAAAGGGAAAAGAACAAACTTTGACGGATAAATTTTCGCAAGAAAAATGCAAAGAATAATTTCGTCATCGATTCCCAGCTTTCTTTTATTCTATCTCTCAAACAAGAAAAATCTTTACCAATCTAACCCCATATGTGAATCTGCAAATTTAAACCTCTAAAAATTGCCCTCCTCACTAAATACTATGAACATTCAACATTGAGGAGGTCCGGTTGCTTTCGTAGCCTCAGTCTCCAAATAGAATACGCTAAAAATACTTTCTTTTCTCCATTGAAATTAATTAGCAAACCACAAAAAAAAAAAAATCAGGAATCTTTTTTGTGTAGAAATTGAGGCAAGGATTGCGGCGAGGGAACTTGATGGGCAACAGAATTTGGGACAGAGAGGGAACATGGTCAAGAAGAAATCGATGGTCTTGGGATAGAGAGGATCTTGGGAATTTTTAGAAAAGAAACTCAGTTCTGAAGATGTTCTTGGGCAAGGCCGTGAGCATTTGGGAAGTGGAAGGTCATCATATGTTATGCAGCTCAATGTAAGTACTATGGGATGACGATGTGGCAACCATTCATTTGAGGCTGTTTTTAAGGCTTTAATGGAAACACATCTCATTCTTTTATCTAAGTACTGGGGAAAGCATAACCCTAAGAGGCACCAAGGAAATTTATAAAATAAATGAATAACCAACTAAAGTCTAAGAAGAGAAACAATAGAACCTTGGCAATCAGCAAAGACAAGGAAATGCACTAAGAAATTTTGAGAAAATAAGTCAACAGTCTTTGGAAACATAGCTTTTTCATTTATTGAGTGGTAGATCCTTGGTCATTTGAAGGCACTACTTAGAAAGAGAGAGAGAGAGACCTGGACAGATACAATGGTCAAGCCTATTCCCTTGCAGATCTCAAAGTTCGATCCCACAAAATCTTTGAATTGAGCAAAACTCCCACTCGGATCCTCTGGAAAGTCCTGGTTACAAGTTAGTGAAAGAAGCATAATTACCGTATTCTTTAAAATCACTTTTCAACTAATCAGTCATCACATAAGAAATAACAGAATGAGAATGCACATCAAATACCTCCTCCCAGTTACGGTTCAGAAATATATCAGCAGTGACTCCAGCCTCCAGCATGAGGAGCAAGAAGACAAACAGCATATACTGCTTTCATTAAGGTTAACTATGATCCATTAACCATTATACATGTCATACTTCGTTAAGTAGTTCCAACCCCACTCTCCCCCAATTTTTTCTTTCGTTTTAAAAAATGAGAACATAAAATAGTTTGACAAACCTAAAACCCCAGAAGTATATAACACAATGATTCAGGACGAGCTATTCAAAATGGCTAAGTTATTGAATATCAATAGCTCTTAAACTATTTTTTTCCTTGCTCAAACTACTTAACATTAACCCCAGTTAATAGAATTCTCAACCTAAGTTGAGCATTACCCACCAGGGAAATCACAATTCAACTCCAAAACCAAGATCCAAAAAAGTAAACAACAAAAGCAGATCAATTTTGGATATATCTACACACATTATAAAAGAAAAGGTATAATCTGTTTAGGGGAGAGATGGTGTACGTGGATTAGATGGTGCATCTCAATGGCAAGGTTCTCAGATATGATAAATGGCAACTCAGCTGGTTTCTTCAGCAGTTCTTGTGGCTTGAGATAAGGAGATCCGATGTCTCCACTTCTCTTTGTTGTTATTATGGAGGCCCTTAGTCAGATGCTAACGGCCATGGTTAGAAACGGTTTTGTGACTGGATTTTATGTAGGTGACCCCAATAGGGGCTTTCTATCATTTTCTCATTTATTATTTGCAGATGACACTTTAATTTTCTGCGAGCAGTTCTTGTGGCCTGAGTCAAGGAGATCCGATGTCTCCACTTCTCTTTGTTGTTATTATGGAGGCCCTTAGTCAGATGCTATCGGCCATGGTTAGAAACGGTTTTGTGACTGGATTTTATGTAGGTGACCCCAATAGGGACTTTCTATCATTTTCTCATTTATTATTTGCAGATGACACTTTAATTTTCTGTGAGGCAGATCAAAACCAACTCAGGGCACTAAAGGCACTCTTATTATGCTTCAAAGCAGCGTCAGGCTTGAGAGCGAACTATGATAAATCAGAGCTAGTGCCGGTTGCTAATGTCAACAACACTCGGCAATTGGCCAGCACACTTGGGTGTAAAGTCGCTTCTCTTCCTATGAAATACTTGGGATTGCCATTGGGGATAGCCTCACGGGCTCTTTCAATTTGGGATACAGTTATCGAGAAGATAGAACGAAGATTGGCAGGGTGGAAGAGATTGTACTTGTCGAAAGGAGGCCGGGTGACTCTAATCAAGAGTACTCTTTCTAACTTACCAACTTATTTTTTTGTCTTTATTTCCAATTCTAGCTTGTGTGGTGAAAATGATTGAAAAACTCCATCGTGATTTCTTATGGAGTGGGATGGGGGACGAATTCAAGTTCCATTTAGTCAGTTGGGACAAGGTGTGCAGGCCAATTTCTTCTAGTGGGTTGGGGATAAAAATATGAGAACTTTCAATCGTGCCCTACTCAGTAAGTGACTATGGAGATATAATATGGAACCAGAAGCCCTATGGAAATTGGTGGTTGATTGCAAACATTTAAGTATTTTTTTTTTTTTTGGGGGGGGGGGGGGGTTGGTGTACTAGAGAGGTGAATAGGGCCTATGGAGTGGGGATTTGGAAGCACATTAGACGAAGGTGGGGGGTGTTTACTCGCGATACCAAATTTGTGCTAGGTGCAGGCACTCAGATAAAATTTTGGAGGGACATATGTGTGGGGAGGAGGCTCTAAAGGACTCATTTCCATCCGTCTTCCAGTTGGCATGTGACCAAGAAGTTTCAATGGCAGACCTCATGGTTCAATTGGGGGACCAAGTCCAATGGAACGTCACCTTCAATAGAGCGGCCCAAGACTGGGAAGTAGACAACTTTAAGGCTTTTTTCAGCCTAATGTATTCCGTGAAGCTAAATGGAATACGAGACGATAAGCTGTGGTGGACACCGGCAGGTAAGGGAGCTTTCTCGGTCCGATCCTTCTATAAATCCCTTACTCATTTAGTGAATACTCATTTCCCATGAAGGAAACTTTGGAATAAGACCCCCCCCCCCCCCCCCCCCCCCCTCAAAAAAAAAAAAAAAAAAGAAAAGAAAAGAAAGAAGCACACTTATTCACTTGGACAGCTGCTCTAGGCAAGATTCAGACATCTGAGGAAGCGCCATGTCGTTATCTTAGATTGATGTTGTATGTGCAAGAAAGCTGGAGAGTCAGTGGATCATCTCTTGCTACATTGTGAGACAGCTAGAGTCTTGTGGATCAAAGTGTTCAGCCGAGTAGAGTTAAATTGGGTAATGCCTGCCACAGTGGTTGAGTTATTGGCTAGTTGGACATCTCTGGGAGGTGCTCCACAAATCAAAGCTGTGTGGAAGATGGTCCATATCTGCATTATGTGATGCATATGGCGAGAGCGTAACAATCGGACATTTGAAGATAAAGAGCGGACACTAGAGGAGCTTCGATCTTTATTTTTCCGTACTTTATTTCTTTGGGCCATAGCTATAGATTTTAATGGCCTTAATTTACATGATTTTCTTGTTTTCACTTCTGTGACCTAGAATTTAGGCTAATGGATCGACCATAATTTTAGCAATAAACCGAGCATGGACACAATTATCATTTTCTATGACTGCATTGCAACTTACATGGTGACATTTTATGAAAGAGTTCAAGTCTGATGGATACAATAAAGGAGCAAAAACTATCGAATCAAAATATTTAGATAATATAAGAGTGGATAATATAATCTAAACACAAGTAAAAAACGATAAGATGGGTAAATTCAAGCACTGTAATCACTTTAGAGAGAAGATGAAAGCAGGAACATTATTGCTCGATTCAATTTATTCTAGGAAAGGATACTATATAAAGGCAACATCCATTTGCAGTCTCTGCAGCAATATGACCTGTGCATGTTATCACACATAAAGTGATCCCAAGGCCAAGGAAAGTGTAAATGAACCTGCGATTCACACAAAGAAGTAGTTTCTCTAAAGGTAAATTTAATGAAAGCAGCTATGAGAAATGTTAAACTATACCTCCTCAGACCTAACCAAAAAAAAAAAAAAGAGGCAAACTTCCTTCAATAATCTACGTACTTCAATAGGTAATGTCCTAAGTGATCTATAAAGAACAATAGGTAGACGTTGGAAAACGAAATCCTTATAATAGCGGAGATAAGAAAAAATAATTCAATGGGGGTAAGACTTCCTTCCAATTAATCCATGTACTACAAGAAAAAAAAAAATCTATTTTTGTTAATTTGTGTATTTGGGAAGTAATGACCTCATTCATACCATAATCAACTCTTAAGAATTCTTCAAGACGGCACCAATTAGAAAATGGTGGTTAATTAACACATCAAGATCAGAAGACAAGAAAGGGACCACCAATCTTCTGAGCCTATAAAACTGGTATTTGATCCGGGAGAGAGTTCAAACTAGTGGAACACACTTCGACTATAATTAGACAATAGTCCTCTATATTTCCATTGTTCTCTATTCCCAAATCCACATTTATTGATCATCCAAACAACCATCAATACACTAGATTTTTTCGTCATTTCCCCCATTTTCTCAATAACCAAATAGTCTACAAATGCAATAACCTTACAAAAAATAACAAAACTCGAACAAAACCCAGAAAAAGAAAAGGAAGAAAAAATCACCATGGAGCTGGGTGATCAGACCCATCAAAAGGCAACTCGCCCATATGCCTCTGCCAAACAGTTATCATCCACACGGCATACAAAATCATGGCCATCCCAACCATCCCAATCAATGAATTCACCAGTTTCAATATCGATTGCATGCAGCTCCTCACTATCCTAGCCATTTTCCGCACAAACTCAATGCAGCCAAAACACTACTACTCGCGAAAAACAGAAGGCAAAAGAACTGGGAAAGGATAATTGCAGGAAGGCCAAGATGATATCTAGGGCTCAAAAGCGCGTGGAAGATACGCGGACAGAGGAGATTTTGTGGGCAGAACGTCACCAGACACCAAGGAGGATGTGTTGTTCAAGGTTTTATAGTTTAGTTTCGAGGATTTTAAGGATTAATTTTGGAAAAACAGAAGCACACCCTCACATGGATGAGAGAATGAGACAGAATGTTTTACTTGAATTAGAAATAATTTGCTATATAAGCTTTTAACTAAGTAAAGGCTAAATTATAATGTGAAATTATAGAACATTATGATTTTAATAATGATGCTGAAAATAGATTTGAGTCTTTTGCTATTCTGTTGGAGTTGCTCGGCAAAATCACTCGATGTCATGTGACTTATTAAAAAAATAAAATAGAGCTTAAAAAATATATATATATATATATATATATATATATATTAAATTCTCTCTATCATTTTATATGTTTATGATTTGAATTTTTTTAATAAATCATGTGACACTATATGATGGTGTGACGCATTAATGGGACAACTCCAATTGTATATTCAGGCGGCATAGTAGTATTTATAAAATAGTTTAATGTGTAATGTGTAATCGCCACGTAATTGCTTTGAAAAATAGTGGGGTCCACTATTAAAAAATTAATTTTTTTCATGTGAGTCTCATGTTTTATTCATTTTTTCTAAAGCGATTACGCGGTGATTACACAATTCACGATTGTAAGTATATTTTCTAAAAAAAAAAATATGAGATGGGTATAGATATTCAATGTTATATCTTTAAAGTTCTCGTTGATTTATTCTTTTTTTAAAATATAAAAAATTGGAGTGTTTTCGTTTTGGCGATTGAGTTTATTGGTTGAATGTAGAGAAGATGTTATTTGGGGGTTAATTATTATTATTAAAGATAAATAAGTGCGCTCTAATTGATACGTGTTGCTGTGGTGTAGTGGTTATCACGTCAGTCTTACACACTGAAGGTCCCCAGTTCGATCCTGGGCAGCAACATCTTTCTTTTTTCACATTTTTCATCTGCTACAGTCCTATTCCTAATTCTGCACCGCTAGTCTTTTTATTTTTTTTTAACAATTTTTTAATATCCTTAATTATTAAGAAAAAAAAATAAAAAATACACAATTTCATTAATAGTATCTTTCTTAAATATTAAGTAAAAAAAATTAAAATAATTGAGCGGTAACTTTGAGAGGCTCTCCACTAGCATTTTCCTTCATAAAAATAAATGTGCTTGTATTTCTACAAATGGGAAATGCTAGTTGTCCCGAGGATGGGACCTAATATATATATATATATATATATATATATATATATATATATATTTACTTAGTAATTAAGGAAGTGTGTTTTAATGATGTTGTGAATTTTATTTTTAAATGTTTAAGGGTATAAAAAAATAAATGAAAAAAAAAGTCAAATGACCTTATCGGAACCCATCCTCAGGCTACACCCTCTGTAGGTATAGCACGACTCTTCAACAAATATATGAATAAACACGAAGTTATCTTAAATTTTATTATTTTCAAATGTACTTATTAGTATGTTACATTTTAAATAGTTTTATATATCAATAAGTTAAATAATAGCCTCTTAATTGTGCTGCATGACTCAAAACATAACTTGAATAATTAACTTCTATTCGGAGGGGTGTAAAGATTACACCACCAAATCACACCCATCAAACAACTACTAAACAGCATATACTTGGCATTAAAAGTCCCTCCTAAAATCCAATTATGGAAACATTCTACAGTTTTTTATCTTTTTAAAAAAAATATTCTACAGGCTTATTACTACATATAGAAAGTTCCCGGATCAATTATGATTTTATTTCATTATGGGAATTATATTGTTAAAAAATCCAATAACTATTAATATTTATTTTAGAGTAATGTTAAAAACAAGTCTCAAATGCACAAAGTTATCACACACATAATTTCTTTTCACAGAATATTATATTTGAAAGTCTTTACACCACACATAATCCAAATAGCATAATTTGCCTACAATCAAATTATGTCATGTGGATGATGTGTGCTTAAAAGACTTCAAATAGCATTGCCCTTTTTCCTAACATGCTACTATTTTCTTTTCTTTACTTTTTCTTCTTTTCTCAATATTGAATTCTTCTATTTGGATTGAATTTTAAAAGAGGTGATACTTTTTGTACCCAAAATAGAGGTCATACTTATTCTTGATATGGAGGAAAAGCGTTGGAACTAGATCAAGTCGTTAGCGAATCCAACCTGATTTGACCCGATTGTTTGCAAGGTCCACTGAGAAAGGAGTGTTGGGTTATCGAGCCTAGTTTTGAGCTAAGAAGATGTCAAATCGAGAGTTCGCTTGACTCTCGCTCGATAAGGTGCTCAAACGAAATTCAGGCAGGGAGTTCGCTCGAGGCTTGCTCAATGGTTGGCTCGAGCGAATGTTGGACAGATTGTTGGCTTGAGGTGCGCTCGACACTCCGCTCAAGCAAATAATCATGTTTTGCTGCCTTAGGATTTTCTAATGCCATGCACTATTTACGTGTTATGTTTTATTTTCAGAGTATGTAAGATTGAACAAAGTGAAACGACAAAAATTGAGAGAGGTGTCTTGTGAGCATTCTTGAGAGAGAAAAAAAGCCCTAGAGAGAGAGTTGAGACTATGAGCAGAGGGAGGCTCTTGTAACTCACTGTGCATGTTGTTATCTCTTATAAATAAAATTTCCTACAGCTATGTGGACGTAAGCACGTTGTCGAACGACATAAATCTTGTGTCATGTAATTGTCTGTGATTGATTCCTGTGTTCTCACATTTATTTCACTATCTATCTCGTTATCGTTGTTGGTTGGTGTGGCGTTTTTACAACAATTGGTATCCGGGCCAAGGTTTTGGGATTCGGGGCTGAATGATGATTTAAGAAGATGTGAAGATTGGAATCAAAAAGTTCGATGGCACAGAGTTTGGATACTGGAGGATGCAGATCGATGATTGTCTCTATGGGAAGAGGCTTCACCTTCCTCTGCTAGGAAAGAAGCCGAAAAGCATGGACGACGCTTATTGGAATTTGTTGGATCGACGAGTTCTGGGAGTTATTCGACTCACCTTATCTAGTTCAATGGCACACACTGTTATTAAGGAGAGAACCATGATGGATCTCATGACGGTTTTATCAGGTATGTATGAAAAACTGTTTGGGAATAACAAGGGGGATCTTATGAAAAACTATTCAATCTGAGAATGACATAATTTAATTTCATCACAAATCAATTGTTGTCGGTCAAGATTGAGTTTGATGATGAAATTAGAGCATTGATTCTACTGGTATTGTTGCCAAACAGTTGGGAGGTAATGAGAATGGTGGTGAGTAATCCAGTTGGCAAGCTGAAATTGAATTACAGTGAGGTTCGTGATATAATTCTTGTTGAGGAGGTATGCAGGAAAGACTGTGGGAGTTTATTGGTATAGGTTTGGCTCTGAGTGTTGATGATCAGGGCAGGGGATATGGTAGTTCTAGAAACAAGAGCATGGGCAAGTTGAGATTTGGGCAACATATCACTTCCTGGAATTGTGTACGAACAGGACATCGGGACTTTCCTTCACAACAACATCGCGAAGTGTACGAATGCCCCGTGGGTTCCCAAGCCCACGGACATTCCAGATGATGATTTTCATGGCATCCGGTAGGGCTGGTGGCCAGCCTCTACCGATATCGTCTGGTAAGTACTCCTCTGAACCTCATTTGTTGTTCCCGAGCTCTGGTGTTTTTTCACCCCTCCGCCCACCTCATCTTCCTCAAATCCCAATCGTTCCTTTAATTTCCTAATGTCAAGCTGCAACGAGGGTTTTGTGACCTGGGCTTTGTTTATATGAGCTAGCCTTTTCCATTTCTTCCCCACCGAAACATCTGGCTTTGTTGAGCAATGGGCTTTCTCATTCAGGCTGCCAACCTCTAGCCCAGTTACAATAACAGAAAGCTTAAGCCCATGGCCCAACTTCTCAGGGTTTAAACTTCCCGCTTGTTTTTCCATCTCCACGAATTCATCCTTCGCCATTTGCTGGGTCAACTGTTGTTTCCCAGGCAACTGCAAATTCTTATCCTCTCCAGACATCCTACGTCTTCCTTCCCCCCTTTGCGGACACCCTCCCTCATTTGCTCCAGGCATCAATACCAAGTCTTCAGCCGATGCAACAGGAGTTTGTGGCCTCAGTTGATTCCTTTCATCATGCTCTGTTCCCTGAAATTCTGCTTCCCATGTCTCCTTCGCCGGATCACCAATCGAAAAAGCGTACTCAGTTTGGCTTTTCTGTTTGTACCGATCCCGCCATCTACCATTGTTCCTTGCACGCAACCACTGCCCATAAGGGAGATCAACCATCGCAATCTTGTCTAGGGAGTTCCCTTGCCAGCCATCGCATTCTTTTTGTTCATGGCCAATTTGGCCTCAAAGGAAGCAAAAGTCAGGTAGTCTCTCATAAGAGAAGCAAACCCAAACTGGTCCGTTTGATCCCAAGTTTAACATTTTTCCCCTCAGTAAAGGTTTGGTTACATCGATCTTAATGCGTACCCTCATGAATTCCCCCCAGGCCATCTCGCCTTCTTCCAATTCCACTTCCTCCACTTGTCCTACCTTACTGCCAATGAGTTTACCCACATATTCGTTTCTTGCACTAAAGGGAAGATCATGCATTCGAATCCAGAAGAGTGCCTCAGTAAGTTGTATCCGATGTATTGGTTGATTGCCATTGACCTCCTTAATCAGTACCAATTGTTTATCGAAGGACCATGGGCCGTCCCTTACAACTCTACATTTATCTCTGATATCCTCAAACTCGACTAACATCAGTGCTGCATTTAAATCTTGAAACCGAGCCACCTTTGCAGGATTCAATATCTTTTTCATGGTCTGTTAAAACACAACCTTATTGTAGTGGCTTGACGTCAAAAGTTGAATCATCAAACACATCTCGCCCTGAATAATAGCATCTTCCAATTTCTATGGTTCCACTAAAATTTCCTCTTGTTCGCATTCTATCAACTGCAAGCGTTGGTATAGAATCGCTAGATTCTCCTCCATCAGGCCCCATTAGAAACCTGCACCAGGCAGTGGAAAGAAACCTCTACAAGGTGGACCCCAAGAGGAGTGAGTTGTACGCCACACAGTACAACTCACTGTGTACGTTGTAATCTCTTATAAATAAAATTTCCTACAGCTCTGTGGACGTAAGCGCGTTGTCGAACAACGTAAATCTTGTGTCGTGTAATTGTCTATGATTGATTCCTGTGTTCTCACATTTATTTCACTATCTATCTCGTTATCGTTGTTGGTTGGTGTGGCGTTTTTACAACAATTAGTATCAGGGCCAAGGTTTTGAGATTCGGGGTTGAATGATGACTGAAGAAGATGTGAAGATTAGAATCAAGAAGTTCGATGGCACAGAGTTCGGATACTAGAGAATGCAGATCGAGGATTATCTATATGGAAAGAGGCTTCACCTTCATCTGCTGGGAAAGAAGCCAGAAAGTATGGACGATTCCAATTGGAATTTGTTGGATCGATGAGTTCTAAGGGTTATTCGGCTCACCCTATCTAGTTCAGTGTCACACAATGTTATTAAGGAGAAAACCATGGTGGATCTCATAGTGGTTTTATCAAGTATGTATGAAAAACTGTTTGGGAATAACAAGGTGGATCTTATGAAAAACTATTCAATCTGAGAATGACATAATGTAATTCGATCACAAATCAATTTTTGTCAGCCGAGATTGAGTTTGATGATGAAATTAGAGCATTGATTCTACTGGCATCGTTGCCAAACAGTTGGTAGGCAATGAGAATGGTGGTGAGTAATCCATTATGCAAGATGAAATTGAATTATGGTGAGGTTCGTGATATAATTCTTGCTGAGGAGGTATGCAGGAAAGACTTTGGGAGTTTATTGGTACAGGTTTGG
This sequence comes from Juglans mandshurica, assembly GCA_022457165.1. Lineage (NCBI taxonomy): Eukaryota > Viridiplantae > Streptophyta > Magnoliopsida > Fagales > Juglandaceae > Juglans > Juglans mandshurica. The sequence goes on from CM039624.1 coordinate 14,565,940, forward strand.
CTCTGAGTGTTGACGATCAGGGTAGGGGACATGGTAGTTCCAGGAACAAGAGCATGGATAAGTTGAGATCTGGGCAGCAGATCACTTGCTGAAATTGTGGCAAGCCAGGCCACATCAAAATAGACTGCCCGAATAAGAAAAGTACTATGGATGACATTGTGAACACAATGGCTGAAGAGATAAACGATGCTCTATTTCTTGCAGTGCACAATCTACTTGATAATTGGGTATTGAACTTAGGGGATTTGTTCTATAGCACCTCACATTGAGAAATCATGCAGAACTATGTTGCTAGTAATTTTGAGAATATGCACACAATTGATGGAGATGCACTAAATGTAGTTGAAGTGCGAGATGTGTGCATTGCACTCCAAAACAAGAGAGTGTGGGTTTTTCAACAAGTTAGACACGTTCCAGATCTGAAGAAAAGTATGATCTTTTTGGGACAACTTGACTACAACGGTCATACATTAGTGTTTTCTAGAAGAGCGTGGAAGGTCACGAAGGGTGCCTTGGTCTTGGTGCATGGTAAGAGAACTGACACTTTGTATTTGACATTAGTGTCCAGTGATGTGTAAGAAAATAAAAAGCTGAGGTAGAGTAGGTTTGGTCGCGCGAATCAAATGAGAAAGAAAAGGAAGTCAGTTTTGTAGTACCTCATGTAAGCTTGGAAAAATCTCCCGAGACCATAGTGCAAAGTAGAGGTGTGAGAGATGGGGATAGAGCGTCTTGTATTTCAAGGATGTCTACACCTACAATTCTTGCTCGCAGAACTGCCAGGACAACCAAACCTTTATAGTGGTCACCCACCTTGAACTATATTCGGCTGACTGAAGGTGGTGAGCCAAGGAACAATAGAAAAATCTTGCGAGACGGGAGATCGAGCAAGTGCGAGTTAGTTGAGAGGAAGCTGATTGGACTTCCAGGGAGGAAGTAGACACTGCACAAGAGATGGGCATGTCGACTGAAGATAGAACAGGTTGGTAGCATGAAATGGGATCAGTCGTCCAGATCAAAGAAGGGGACGTCAACAACAAGTTCTCTAATGTATGCCAGAGTCGGTTCGAGACCAGATATTCTCAGTGCAGTGGAAGTTATGAGTCGGCCAATAGATGAGTTGACTAAGGGCGTTATACGTGAGAGATTGAATTCGTGCTCGACTTCAGTTCGTCTTCTGGCTTGAAGATGGGAGTTGTGAGCTGTAGAGATAATAAGGCTTGTGTTGGAGACAATGGCTGGTATGTGAAGAACCAATCTCCAAGTGGGCGATTGTTGTGTTATAAAGCCTAGTTTTGAGCTGAGAAGACTTCAAGCAGAGATTTCATTCGACTCTTGCTCGATAAAGTGCTTGAGCAAAGCTCATGCAGAGAGTTCACTTAAGTTGCACTCGACAGTTGGTTCAAACGAAACTCAGACAGAGCGTTCACTCAATAGTTGGTTCAAGCAAATATTTGACAGATTTTTCGCTCAAAGCACACTCGACACTCTGCTCGAGCGAATAATCATGTTTTGTCTCCTTAGGGTTTTCTGACACGGTGCACTAAATAAGAGAGTTGAGATTGTGAGTAGAGGGAAACTCTAGTAGCTCACTGTGTGCATTGTAATCTCCTCTAAATAAAATCTCATACAACTCTGTGGACGTAGGTATTAACCTAAGTCAAGATGATGCCACTCAGGAAAACAAAAAACAACAAAAGCCATCTTAGCAGCTCTAGAATCTTCAAGACTTTTCGTGATTTTCCTTTTATACCGATTCAGTTGTAACAAACATTATTCCCTTTATATTAATTTCTGTTATTACTTACAGTACCTCATGCCTATATAATATGTCCAGAGGCATTATGTACAATATTATGAATGAAATGAATATTCAAAATACTGTTTACTCTCTCTCTTCTGATATGGTATCAGACGTGCGAGACTAGCAGTCTCTCTGATCCTCTAACATGGCAGCCATATCATCATCTCCTACCTTTCTTCCTTTTTCTTTTTCTCACTTAGTGACCATTAAACTAAATTTTGAAAACTATATGCTGTGGAAAGTTCAAATCACAGCCTATCTCAGAATCAATCCACCACCAAATACCACCACCAAAAATGCTTTCTCCTGAAAGCACTTCCAGCCCCAAAATCAATCCAGCTTACCTCACTTAGCAATGATTTGACCAACTCATCTTGACTATTTTGTTTTCTTCTCTAACCGAGTCAGTTATTGGTCATGTAATCTCTACAAGTACCTCACACAAGCTCTGGACAGCACTTGAGTTCCAAATCAGGTTTTAGCTCACAAACCTATCCAAAGGTAAGCAATAAATCACTGATTACTTCAGCAAGGTGAAAATGCTTGCCGATACTCTTGTTGCAACTGGAACACCTCTTTTGAACAAAGGATATGTCACCTACCTGCTAAATGGAGAGAGCCTTTAACCTCGATTACAACCTGAATAGAGCCTATAACCTCCCATGAGCTTTATCATCTCCTTCTCATCCATGAGAGCAAATTAAACCATGCTTCCCGTGGTTCCACACCTTCCCCGTTTAAGCCCTTAGCCAACTTTAGCACCACCAACTCAAGAGATCAATGAGGCCAAGGTTACTTTCGTGGAGGCCTAAATGGTCGAGGTCGTGATAAGTTCTCCCCATCTAGAGGAGGTTCCTCCCCCAACTATCGACCCCCTACCAGAATAACACCCATTCCCAGCGACCCACTTGCCAAGTTTGTAACAAACCTGGACATGTTGAATTACAATGTCATTATCGGTTTGATCATGCTTACCGATATGACTCACACAGCTCCATCTTCGCCAATTCTACCTCCCCATCCGCCATCACAAATTCATCTTGGTACCCTGATAGTGATGCTACCCACCACATAATGCATGACCTTTCTCACCTAAACCTCTCATCTGAACCTTATAGTGGAAACAAGCAGATTCGGGTTGGAAATGGTATAGGTCTACCCATTCACAATATCGGTGACTTCTCATTCTCCATTAATTTCTCTTCTTTTAGGTTGTGTTTGGATGTTGAGCTGAGCTCAGTTTTTTATAAATAGTAGTGAGTTGAGTAGTGGAGAGAGTTATGTGAAACCCATCTAAAATGAGTTTAGATATGTTTGGATATTAAGATGAGTTTAGTACTTTTTATGGAAAGTTAAAAAATGTATGGGGCCCACCAATGATTGGAAAGTAATTGTAATGATTGAATAATTATTTCATTATTTCCTTTACTAATAAAGAAGATAAATCAAACATTATTTTCCTCCATGCATGTAAAAAAATTAGAACAAAAAAAATACAAAATATTCCACCCACTATAAAAACAAAATTTAATTACTCCAAATTTATAAAAACAAAATTGAATAATGACTAATAAAATTCGTATGGCTGATGGCCATATTTTATTCTATTACTGATTTACATATTATTTCATTACTAGTAAAAAAATACCAACAACTGCTGGAGGAAATTATCAGTAAAATGTCCAATGGACCTAGCACTCACTCGTAGTTAGCTCCAGACAGTGAGGTCTCGCTGGAGCGGGTGCATGAGGCGGGAGTAATTTCGCTTTTGCATTTAAAAACAACTCGAGCGTAGTGGCTTATTTCCAATCTCATTGCCTTCCTCCCATGTTCCTCCTCCGTACGTTTTCTCCACTTCCATTTTCCTTCCATTTCTCACATCGAACGTGCGTCATTCCGCCCATAAGTGTAGCGAAGTCCTCTTCCACTCACGGTTAACCTATAATTTTCAATTCCTCTTTCATTTTGTACATTGTTAGAAAATAGAGATTTGTAATTTGACAGGTTGGGGAAGTTTGGGTATTTCAGTTTTTCATCAAACGCATTGAAATATAAGCATTTTCGGGACTGAAATTTATGCTCTTGTATGTGTACATTGTCCTTGTACAAGTTGGGAAGTTTTGCATCCAACATTATGAGAGATTTTTGTCATATATTGACTGCGCATCAAGTGCTCGACAAAATGCCCAAATGAGTCATGCATTTCGGGTTTGTTGTGTATTGGCCCTAAATTTTACCTTTAATGTTTACCCAATCTAGTGATGCATCTCGGACATATATGACTGCAATGGATTGAAAATAACTATATTCTTTTATTTTTATTTTTAATTTTTGAAAGGAAACACTTAAAAAATTACTCATTTGAGCATAAACATTATAGGCTCCTATACTAGTTTTTCAACTGACATTTGAGAAACCAATGAATTACCAAGTTTAATGAAAAATCTTATTTACAATACATATTTATTGATACATAATTTATAAAGTATATGAGTGATATGAGAATCTACTCTTATTAGATGGTATTAACAATATTTGTATTTTTTACTTTTTATAACTGACATCACATGGTCAGATTTTATAAATATTATACTAATATTTTTATATATACATGTTTATAGTCTCGATATTGATGGAAAAAACACTGTATCTTTGCTATTGTTCTGGGCTCAAACTCACTCACACAATTAGTGTTTTCAAGTATTTGTTGAATATCACCCTATACATTGGGTCATTCACATTAATTTACCTCAATGTCTAATTTTCTTTATTATGCCTATAGAAAATACCATGCGACGGATGTGAGGCCGAACAACTCCTTCTACTCCCGCTCAATCAGTGTTCCATAATGCTCGGGCACAGCAATTCTACACTGAAAACTTTTCAAAGCGCACTCTCATTATTGAGCGTGAGATCTTCCTATGTGAGCTTCAGGAGACTATATTGTCTCATATATTTGAGTCTCGCCAGTGGGTATCATTAACCACTGGTCTCCCCCCTCCATCTGTGGAGTTGGTCCGAGAGTTTTACTTGAACATTCATGCCATCTCACCCAATGGTTCCTTTGACGTCAGTCTCCAGAACATTCAATTCTGAGTTAGTCCGGGCATGTTAGCTGATTTACTTAACGCCCCCTGTGTTACCGAGGCCCCATATTCCTATGCTAGCATCTTTGGTCCTCACAACCCTACAATCCACACCCTCTTGTGTGGATATGAGATTAGTTGGGATGGTTGGACACCGCTTCCTACCAATAAGTTCTCCCCAGACTATCTCCTTCTTAGTAGGGTCGTCCTCACTAACCTTTACCCAACTACCCATCACAGTGATATTGGCCTTGACAGAGCTACTCTGCTTTATGCACTGATCAATGACGTTCCCATCGATTTGGTAAGTCATCTTTGCAGGGTCATTCTAGAGGCTTATCAGTCTAACAAAATTCGGACGAGATTGCCTTTTACGAGTCTTGTCACTCGCATTGCAATGTTTCACTCTGTTTCTATTCCAAAGACAGAGCCGAGAATCCCTTTGAAGGCTCCTATTAGTCGTAAGACCATTCATCTGAGTCGTGCTCACATTCGCCCATTCCCTTTTGATGATGAGGATCCTGCACCCAATTCACAGTCGTCCCGTGCTAGGCCATCAGGTTCTCAGCCATCTAGCTCGACACCATCCACCCTTGCACTAGATCCGAATGAGCTGGGAATACAACTGGTACTTGATTATTTGAGCCGCATCCAGACTTGTCTTGACCACATTGATAGTTGCATCGATAGTTGTCTTAATCACATCGTTGCTGGTCTTGAGCACATCGATACTCAGCTTGTGTCACGGTTTGTAATTTTGGACCCCACCAATTTACCCTCCAATGTTTCTTGGTACACCATATCAACCATCATCTCCTCCAACCCAAGAACCCATAGGTCACGATCACGTAGAACCTCTACATCATCCATGGTATGCTGCTAATGGGCAATAATGACAATACAAAAAATAGATAATGCAAACAATAGACAATGCACTTAAATCGATATTATTACGTTTTGGTATGTATGTATGTATCATAGACATGGTACATGCATTCAGCACAAACATTTAAGTTCACTAATTAAATACATGTAATATTTTCCTTTTGTTTATAAGTCAAATGCATGTAATATATCATAGAAGGAATCGAGGCCTACATACGAGTAAGACAAATTTATAATGTATTTGTACTGATTAATTTAATACCTTGTACGAGGAGCTGCATGATGAGCGTAGAAAGTATATTTAGAATCAATTGCCAAAAAAGAATTAGATAACAATTACCAAGAAAGAAATCTGTAAACAATATTGTAGAAACCATGTAAATTGCTATTATTTAAGCCATATTACTGCCAAGATAAATTGCAGGTCTCAAATAAAATTCTATAAAATATACCCAGAAAATCCTAGGAATCAATCAGAATCCTTTAGTACAAGTAACCACTACAAGTAACAAATTTTAGTGCTCTATAGTCAATGCACCAACATTATGAGCAAAAACAGTTTCAGTTAATAGAAATGCACTGCATGTGTTTGCCAGTTTATCTCTTATGAAACATTGAAGTTGAAATTACACAAGATTGAGTTGAGATTGTTGCTTACCTGCTAAGAGCGCGTCCTCGAAGCCATGATTGCTGATCTCTTGATGGTAAGACTTCGATCGTGAAGCTTGACCGTGGAGGAACTTTGCTTCCGTAGTACGATGGTGGTGGAGTATCTTGATTTCGGGATGGTGGAGTTATATAAAAAATTGAAAAAAAACAAACAAACGGGGGCACAGTCCACACCTGCAGAGGAGATGCTCACACTATCAAGGTTAGAGTACCAAACTTGAGGGATTGGAAATAAAGTTTGTACCAGACGGAAATAAAGTTGAGTGCAGAGGGCAGAGGATCAGTTTGACCAAAATCGAGAAAAAATTTATATTCATTTACCACGTTGATTGTAGAAGCGACATAGGGATGCAGCGGTTCAAACGACAAAAGGCTGACCAAATGCATTGTTGGAGCACGAGGGTTGCAGGCTGAGTTTGGGGTTGACGGTAGGAAAATTTCTGTTGACACAGTGGCCCAGCCGTTACACGTTATCTCTCGTTGAAGCTGTTTATTGTGGGGGATGATCAGAGTAATCCCTTCTTGCCCGATTGCTTCCAGATTTCAATTAGGTGCCGGCAATTCCAAGATCCCACGGTGATTTTTACGGCAACTGAATTTGGTCACAGACAGCTAGGGGAAGAAGAAGACACGAAAGAGAGAGAGGCAGAGATGCAGGTAGGAGTTAACAGATGCAAAAAAAAAAGCTTTAAAAAAAACACAAGTCAGGAATCTCTGACATTTGGCAGGGAAGGGTTACACTTACATCTAGGTACAGTGTACAACCTACTATGTTTCAGCTCAGCTCGGTGTTTAGTTCCTAGAAACAGTTTAAATTTCAACTACACTCATGCAGTCCAATAACCAAATGCAGCCTTAAACTTCATAATCTTCTACATGTACTTTTTATTACCAAAAACTTGGTTTTAGTCTTACAGTTTTGCACTGACAATTCTTGTTTCTTTGAATTCCATGCCACTCATTTCTCTGTGAAGGACAAACTAACAAGGAGGCTCCTCATCAGCAGACCAACCCATAACGGCCTTTACAAATTTCCCTCCTCCCTACCTCTATCCTTTTCCTCCATCCATCTCGGTGAAAAGGCATCCTTAAGCTACTAGCATCGAAGACTCAGCCATCCAACTCTTAATGTCATCTCCAACACCAAAACTGTTTGTCTTATGTTTCCAGTCAGTCTTCTTTTGTATGTCCTGAATACCCTATTGCAAAGGCCCATCAATTGCCATTTCCTTCATTTAGTACTATGCAATTTGTTAAGCCCTTAGAAATGTTAAGGGCCGATGTATGGGGCCCATCTCCTTATGTTTCAAGAACTGGTTGCAAATACTACATCTCTATTGGTGATCACTTCACAAGATTCACATGGTGTTTTCCCCTAAAAAATAAGTCAGATGTCCTATTTATTTTTACCTCATTCATTAAATTTGCTGAAAGTTTTTTTAACACAAAAATAATTTCATCACAAACTGATGCCGGAGGATAATTTCTCTCTCTCAACTCACTCTAAAAAAATCTTGGCATAATCCATCACTTTTCTTGTCCACATACACATTAGCAAAATGACCTCGTTAAGCACAACCACCGTCACATCATAGAAACTGGGCTTACATTACTAGCCCAAGCTTCCCTTCCCTTTTCTTTTTGGGCCGATGCTTTCGAAACCGTCACTTACCTTATTAATTTACTCCCTACCCCTATTTTACAAAACCGATCTCCCTATTTCATGTTTTATCATAAACCACCTGATTATTCTTTTCTCAAAATGTTTAGGTGTGAATGTTGGCCCAATCTCTGACCCTATAACCGTCACAAGTTAAGTTTTCGGTCCACTTCTTGTTTATTCCTTGGCTATGGTCCATCTCACAAATGATATAAATGTCTTGATTATCATAAAAATCGTCTCTATTTCCCGTGATGTCATCTTTAATGAGACCAATTTTCCCCACAAGAAGCTCAATTTTGTTTCTCTCCCTTCCCCGCCCAATCCTCCTACTGCTCTCCTTCCACATTTCTCCAATCCATCCTTAGCCCATACCCCTCTCCATCAATCTCAGCCCAAAATCCTATCTTAGCCATTCTACCTGATACTCTCCCACACTCTAGCCCAAATTTGACCCAACACATCCCTAGCCCATCTCATAATCTATCCTCTTCACAACTCCAGCCCAATCCAATTACGTCATCTCCATCCCTGAATCTATCCTCTTCCCCATCTCCAATTACGTCATTGTCCCCATCTCCTTCCCCGAATGCCCTTTCCTTGTCTTCTCCTGACATCTTTAACTTAAACTATAGTCCATCTCCTCCTCCACCACCTCACCACTCCACCACTCTTATTCCTCCAAGATCTCTGATCTTTACTTGATCTCTTACCAACCCTTCCCAACCATGCACTCTCACTGATGGTATTGTCCCCTATCCATCTCGGCATTGCTATGTTTCCACCGCGATGGTTCTCAATGAGCCCTCTTCTTTCACTACTGCCTCCAAATTTCCTAAATGGAAAACAACCATATTCCAAGAATATCAAGCCCTTGTCAAAACCAAAACCTAGACATTAGTTCCCCATTCCTCTGTTTCTAACCTAATCGGTTGTAGGTGGTGTTTAAAATGAAACTGAGATCAGATGGCTCTATTGAACGGCGGAAGGCGAGGCTTGTGGCTAGGGCTTGCATCAACAAATCAGTATTGATTTTACCTAAACCTTCAGCCTAGTGGTAAAGCATTCCACTATACGGTTAATTCTCTCAATTGCCATTGCTCATAGTTGGCGCCTAAGACAAATTGATGTACAAAATGCTTTCCTTCATGGTACGCTTTCTGAGACACTTTTTATACAACAACTGCAAGGTTTTGTTGATCCATTGAGGCCTCATTTTGTCTGTAAATTAAATAAGGCCATTTATGGCCTTAAGCAAGCTCCATGAGCATGGTTCTTGGAACTAAGCTCTTGGTTAGTCACCTATGGCTTTTCTGCGTCTAAGGCTAATCCCTCACTTTGTATTATGCACACGGCAACAATCTGCATGTTTATCTTGGTATATGTTGATGATATGATAATTACCTCATCCTCATCGTAGGTTGTTGATAATCTTCTCACATCACTCAGTCAAGCTTTTCCAGTTAAGGATCTGGGCAGGTTGTCTTATTTCCTTGGTTTAGAACTTGAGTACCTCTCGGATGGGCTCCTTATTAGCCAACGAAAATATGTTTCTGATTTGTTAAAAAAGACTGGTATGAGTGGTGCTAACCCTATCTCCTCACCCATGTCAGTCTCGACAAAGCTCTCAAAATTCGATTCTCCATCATTTGATAATGTCACTTTATTTAGAAGCATCGTTGGCAACTTACACTACCTCTCATTAACTCGACCTGATTTTTCATTCGCTGTCAATAAAGTATGTCAATTCATGCATGAACCCAAACTCTCTCACTGGACAGCAGTCAAGAGAATTCTCCGCTACTTAAATCCCACCATCAATTATGGTCTTTTTCTCTAAAAAAAATCTTCCTTCACCTTACATGCCTACTCTGATGCCGATTGAGCCGGATGCCAAGATGATAGAAGATCTACTGGAGGCTACTGTATTTTTCTGGGCAATCATCGTATTTCATGGAGTTGAAGGAAGCAACACACTGTTACGCGTTCCAACACTGAGGCTGAATACAAATCATTGGCCAATACATCTGCATAACTTATTTGGTTGCAAACCTTGATAAAAGAGCTCAATCTCTCTCTCTCTCACTGCCCCTACTTTGTAGTGTGATAATTTAGGGGCCACATATCTGACTTCTAATCCTATGTATCACTCTTGCACAAAGCACATGAACATTGATTTTCACTTTATGTAAGATAGAGTGGCTGCCAAAGCATTACAAGTTCAATTCTGCAGCAGCAAAGACCAAATTGCACATGTGTTCACTGAACCATTAGTATCTGATCGCTTTTCTATTCTCCGATCGAATTTTCGTGTGCTTAACACCCCACTTGACTCGAGAGGGCGTATTAGCCTACATCAAGATGATGCCACTCAGCAAAACAAAAAGTAGCAAAAGCCACCTCAGCAGCTCTAGAATCTTCAAGCCTTTTCGTGATTTTCCTTTTATACGGATTCAGTTGTAACAAACATTATTCCCTTTATATTGCTTTTTGTTATTACTTGCAATAACTCATGCTTATATAATTTGTCTAGAGGCATTATGTAAATATTATGAATGAAATGAATATTTGAAATACTGTTTACTCACTCTTCTGATAGTATCCTCAATGGATTAGCCAAACCTAAATGGCATTTTTTTTTATGAATGTAAGAAAAATTTGACTTTTAGCTATTCCATTCATATAAATATCCACATTTCATTCATATAAATATCCACATTGGAATAACTATTTTTTTTATTATATAACAATAAAATAATATAAGATAAATTTTATTTTGACTATTCATATCAAATCTCTACATTAAATGATCCATTTATTTATTATATAGTAAATAATAATTAATAATTTCAAAAATAATTTAATTTTTTTAATTATTAATTTATTTAATTTTATCATATTTTACTATTCTATACTACCTATTATATATTAATTAGTAATTATATTCTAATTAAATTAATATATCACTAACTCAAATTAATATATTAATGCATGAACCCAGCCCCAACACATGAACCCAGCGATTATGATAAAATATGTGATAGAAAAAAAGAGAAAGAGAAATAATTGATAAAATATGTATTTAGTATATGTACAATAAACTTTAAATTTGAAAATTCTTTTAAAAATAACTGTTATTTAAAATGTAGCTAACCTTTTGTAATCACATTTTGTGTTTAATAGTTAAATATTCATTAGATTTAACTTGTTCATTGAGGATGCTCTATAGTAGGCACGTTGTCCTATCACCGATTGATGGGTGTCGCGTTTTCACAAACGAGAGGGCAAAAGTGGCTCGCTCCATCACCGATTCACCTCGCTGGTGAGTGGTGACGCTAAACGCTTAGAGATAAAAAGTTTAGTTCTTGTTGGGGAGGAGACGAGAGAGATTGAAATGAAATGATATTGTTACAGTGCGCTTCTGTTTATCTTACACCACCCAAATTAAGCATAGAATCTAGGAAACTGCCAGATTCCTTTCTATCTCCAAATTCTCTCCTCCGTTCCTCCATTTTCAAATCTAAGCCAAGCTCGAAAGCTTCTTTCAAGCGTTCTTGCACGCAAAATGAAGACGCCAACGAAGCCTCTATTCAGGTAGATTCACTGCTGCTGCTACACTTTTTTGTTTTCAAATCTTAATTCATTTCTATTTTCATTGTCTGTTGTTTTAGTGGAGACTTTTTTCCTGCTATTAATTGGTGAAAAAGGACTTTTTGAAGGTTTAAGATAATGGGCTTTTACGATTTCGTTTACATAGAGGTTCTCTTCCAGTGAACAAAGGAAACATTTTGGGGAATGTCTACTTACAAATGGGTTTTAAAAAATATACCAAAAAAGGTTCTCGTTTTCATAATGGATTTATGGTCATTTCTTACTTTCCTGCATATTCGATTTCGGTTATTTTCTATTGTAAATGTGAACAAGTTTAGATTTTCTTGGTTATTTTAGAAACGTAATGTATTTGAAATGTATTGGTTAGATAATTAGCGAGTTTTAACTATATACCTTTCGAGTTCTCTGTATGTTGATTCAAATACGTGAATGGGGTTTTTTGTGATTCTGGATTATAGGGGTTCTCGGTGCTGGCAGGAGATATTCCTTGGGATAGAGGGAGTATATGGAGCACAATGGCCTTTTACATGTTCTGTCTGCATATTCCTTTGAGTTTCGGAGGCTTGTCTGTGGTTGCTGCGATATTGCATGAACCTCTTCTTGATCCACAGACTGAGGTGAGTGCAGTGGATCTATAAGATCAATAATTGCATTTATCACATTCTGTACGTTTGAGTACTGAAGCAGTAATGTCATTAAAGATCTATCCTATTCTTCTTGTTTCTTTTCTGTTTTGATATTATTTCGATATGATTTTTTCACCTTTTTTTTTTTTTCTTTTTCCAGAAGATGTAATCAAATGATGCTGTCCATGATCAACGCTTGCATTGTAGAGTGGTGTAGGAGTAGTCTATCTGACCTTAGTCTGAGTTTTTTTCCTTAGTTTTTTTTTTTTTTTTTTTTTGGTTCTGTGGGGATCTGATATGTTTATTTTGGGAAAATAGTTTGGATAGGCATCGGCCATAAAGTGAGGCTAATAAAACCTTATAGTTTATTTATTTTGATAGACATACCATATAATTGATTTTCCCATAATCTTCACTATCTACTTAGAACGAGGATTCAGACTTGAAGCCAGTTACTCCTGTTTCCATGAGCATGGAGATAATAAATAGGGAAATACTCTAGCCACAAAAGAATTATACAAAAGCAATCTCACAAACCGATGTGGCTTGATGTGGTTCGTCATATTGTAAAGTTAATTTTATTATAAAATAGATCTAACAGATCAAATGAAGCCACGTCATTTTGTGAGATTATTTTGTGTAATTCATTTGTGGATGTAGCAGTACTCTATTAAATATGATGTGATACTCTTTTTTTTTAAATGTTGCAGTATAGTAAAAAATCATGTTGCGCTGTGTTAAAAAATCATTTGCATTATATTTAAGTCTTTATCATGGGGCTAATTCAGTCATGTGACTTCCTTGAACAAATCAAATCAAGACTCTAAAGTTGAGGATTTGATAGGCTTGTGTCATGGATCTCATGATATTGGGTGGTGCTGGAATTGTTAAGGAACCAAGTCTTTTAGGTTGAGGAAGCCTTAATAAGACTTGATATGTGATAGATGACAAATTGTGATGCTTGCACTAATCACTTGGAAGGTGAAGCGCAATTTTGGTTTCAATTTTACTAGGAAGACATGGAGGAAATCTCTTGGGAGATCCTAAGAGACTGCCTTGTGCAACTCGAAGATATTTTCAGTGACCTTAACATATTGAAATGACATGGTTTTGTCCTTGAATACCATGGGCAATCAAGTGGCTGCTGAGTAGATCCAGGTGTCCTACATCGCCAAAAGTGAGGTGTTTTATTAGTGAATTGAAAAGAAAGCATTAGGAATGAAGTGCAATCATTTTTAGACTGTTGTTCCTCTGTGCTGCAGTCAACTTGGTCCCTTCTTTATAAAGGGTATAGCGCTTACGGTCCTGGCCCCAAAATTAGCTTTTTGGAAAAAATTCTCGTTTGGCCTCCAACAAATGTCTTATTTCATTGGTAGACCAATTTTGTTTCCAACATAGGTCAATCTAAAAACAAAATGCAAAGTATCTATTTTTTCTGTTGTCAGTAGGCCAGTTACACACTCAATCTCGCTAGAAGGTAACAATTTCTTTGTTCAAATTCTCAATTTGTCTGAGTTTTTGATGCATGAAGTTGCACAATAATGTTTTGTTTTTTTTTAACTAACTTTCTTAACCATTACAGGCAATATCACTTCTTATGGCTCAAATTCTAGAGCTCATTGCAACTCTGTTGCTTCTACAGTGGACTGCTAAGCCTAGACACAAGTTTTTGAACTTATTTAGAGCCAACAAATTATCAAGAGAGCGGAACTGGTTGTTGGCATCAGTACTAGGATTTGGGTTTCTATTTCTGTTGGTGTTTCTTACATCAATCCTAGCTGACAGATTGATTGGACCCAAGGTTGGTGCAATAAGGTTTCTCCTTTTGCTTTGCTTTTTTCTTTGATATAAATTTCACCAAAGAGTTGAAAATGCACAATCTAAGTATACAGGATGATACAAGAAAGATACCTACCTAGCAAGCACAAGGAAAACAAGAAAATCATGAAAGACTCTTATTTGACACGTTGATCCAACACCAACAACAACTGAGACAATTTTTTCCCTTTTGTTGTTGAGTTTTCAGAAAGCAAAGTAAGATTATCTTGAATGAATGGACCTGTTAATTTGTGCCATTTAAGGATAGGCGTAGGGGCTGTGCGTGTCAAAAATAAAATTAAGTGGAGTGTGTCAAAAATAAATTTGAGGATTTACTCTCCATTTACCTAATATATGCATGTTTAGTGTACTAGAAGTTTTTTGATATGTATGTTTAATGTACTAGAAATTGGAATCAGTATATTGTGGTTGTTGAAAAAAAGAAGTGGATAATGGAATGGAATGGAATGAACTTCATCTCAGTCATTGCTGAATAACTAGTCTTAAGCATGCATGATGCGCAAGAATGGTTAAATTTATTAAATGAAAACTTTTGTAATTAAGTTTGCATGCCTTGAAGCCTTAATTAGCATGCGTTGAAGCATTATGGAATAGATAGAAACCTTTAAATGAGTGCAATATTAACGTTTTGATCTCCAACATTTTTGGTTGAGCTATTTGATCTTCTATTTTCTTACGCTTATTTGTTTCTATGTTAATTATGAGAAACCTCACAAAATATGTTTGAGGGAAGAGAGGGATCCAGAACTTCATATTAACAAAAGCTTCATGTTTTGAAAATGATATAGTAACTAGTCGTGTATCCTTACTTATAAAATACAAAAAAAAAAAAAACTAGCCGTGTATCCTTGTGATGCGCTGGAAAAATGGTTAATTTTTTTTACTTTCTTTTATATTTTAATTATACTCATAACATGACTTAGAGTCGTTTTGATTACTAATTGAAATAAATTAGCTATAAATGAAAGAAGATGAAGTGTTGTATAGGGAAAAGGATGAAGTGTTCCAGATTTTCAAATTCCAAATCGTATAATATTTATTAATGAGTCGTGCTACATAGAAGCCCCACACTCTGCACACCATGAAATATGAGTATAAAAAAATAAAATCACATATTTTTAAGTGGTGTGCAGGAGTGTGAGGCTTATGTCTAGAATTTTTCTTTATTGATATGGCCTTCCAAATTATTCTAAACTTAAATGGCCAAATTTATGGCTATTTAATGTAAGAATCGATGGCGTGACTCAATAGGAGCAAAAATTTGTGTTTCCAAAGTTATATATGTCATAAATATAGGTGTGCATCATGGCATTATCATAAGCAAGCAAGCATGCAATACTTCATTGCCATAGAAGGAACTTCATACTATTCAACAAGTTTCTAATGTGGATTCTGATTCTAGTTTTTCATTGTCCTCCTCTTTAATATTTTTCTACATCTCTCAATACAGGGTATATAAATGTCTTTAGGATATGTTTATCGGGGGGGCTTAGTTTTGAAAATTTTGGTGCTTTGCTTTTAGAGTTTTCCTTTTCTATTTTACCTTATCAAGCTACACCTCTTATGCCATATGCATGCAGGCTGTTAACAACCCCATAGTGAAGGAGATCCTCCTGAGCAGTGACATCTCAAGAGCAGCTTGTGTAGCTGTTTACTGTATTGTGACACCTCTTTTGGAAGAAACTGTTTATAGAGGTTTTCTTTTGACATCAATTTCATCAACAATGAAATGGCAGAAAGCAATCTTCGTAAGTTCAGTCATCTTTAGCGCTGCACACTTCTCTGGCGAGAACTTTTTACAGTTGTCCATCATCGGGTGCGTCCTTGGATGCTCTTATTGCTGGACTGGAAACTTAAGTTCCTCCATTGTCATACATTCTCTGTACAATGCCTTGACCCTCATGTTAACGTTGCTGTCATGATTATAAAATTTAATCCATTTTGATAAGAGTTTTGCCCGATGATCTCTAGAAGAGTTTTTCCACTTGCAAGCCGATATGAAAGTAGAAAGGTTAATTTTTCTATGACAAAGAAGTAATTTTTCATAAGCCAGGTTAATTTGCAGTGGATGACAAGAAGTATGCTGCTTGAAGTTCAAAAGAAAATCAATATTGCTGTCTGAATCATCTTTGAAACCACTGTGCTTGAAAGAAGCCAAGTTCCCAAGAGCTTCAAGAACGTTGGAGCTGATTGGTTCTGATCTACAAAGGGATGGTGCCCAATGCCCCATCCTAGTGCCTTACCCATAATTTTGAAAAAGAAAAATTCTTCTCATCAGTTATTATTCACTACTTCGCATCCCACATCTTATGAAAAACACCTTCACACCCTATGGAAAAAAAAAATTATAGGTGTGGGGTATGGGAGTAAATAGTGACTAATGCATAGCATTCATTGATGCTTCGGCCCTAAGAGTTGCATTTTGCATAATCTCATGTTCATTGCAATTCATAAGTCTTCCTTTATGATACCTTACAACCACTCCAAAAGCAACACAATGAAAGAGATCATAGCACTATGGAATTTTCCCGAGGGTAATTTTAGGAATCAGCCCGCATAAAATGGTTAGGAATCTGATCATTTGTCTAAGCCGTCCTCTGCTCTCTTGTGTTTGCCAGCGTGTCTGTCAAAGATGTACTTGACTTTATGACCAAAATCATGGAAAAATGGTTAGGAATATGTCCCGAAAGGAATCTGTAATTTTGACTTTTTATATTAAATAAAATTATTTATTTTTGAGAGATTAAATTGAGCATTTATTGTGTTGTTTCAAGCCCATATACTATATTCGCGATTAGTAATAGAATTTGACAAATGTCAATCTGATGATAATCTTGATATGAAATAGAGATTCAAAATTGGCATATTGGTATTGTTAAATGTCGTGTTTCGCAATCCGAGCAGTTCGCAAAGCCCAAGTTCCACGTTGCCTGCAACTAAGAAAAAAAAGGAGAATCTGGTGACCTTTGGAGTCGCTTCGATGCCTAAGTCAGTGTGTTATTCTCTGGCAAAGAAGAGAGAAATACAGAACATAGTAAAATTATGAGATAGATTGAGTGAATCTCCCCCCATAGAAGGGTTCTCTCTTATTTATACCTATTTCGGGTTCCTCTGTTGAGGGAGATCGTGACGTGTCAGGCGTCAGGTCTGCCACTACTCATTCTCTGTATCTCTAGTAGGTGTCAGGTTACTGGCGAGTCGTCCTTTGTTTGTGGAACGTCTGTTGCATGCCGCCACCTCCCTGCCATGCAGGTGCGTGCCAGATCGTGGGCGAGCCGTCCTTTGTACGCGGAACGGGCCGTCATGCGCCGGATTCTCTGACACTGGCAGGGGTTGCTTCGCGCCTTGGATCTGTGACCCTGGGATCAGGCGTGTGCCGCTGTCTGAACGTAGGCGTGCATCCGGTCCAGTGATTGGGTTTGTCAATTTGCCAACCCCTGAGTCGTTCCCTCTGATTCTCCTGAGCCCGTTGTTGACAACCCCGGGTTGGTTTGCCCTCGCTTCCCGATCCTCTCGCCCCGGGCTCCCAACTTCCTCCCTTGGGCCGTTAATTCCATAACTTGGCCCCCTTTGGACTCGGGCCCTTCTGGAATGTATTGCGCGCTCGGTCTTTAATTCTATGGCTCAAGATCTTTAGCTCCCTCCTTTTGGCCCGGGCCCCGTGGTTGGGCTTTCTTAGGTTTGGGCCCTTTCGGGATGGGTCTTCCCTCACAGGTATTGAGACATCAAGTATGAAATAGAAGATGTAGACTACTCATCAATATGGCAAATGACCCCAATCAAAATTTACAAAAATGCTTTAAAAAAATTCAGAGTACAAAATCGATATGCTCACTCTGTGGCGTAATGGGATTTAAATTTCTAGATACATTACCTAAATGTATTTTGTATATTGACAGTGGAAAAGATCCACCTTAAAAACTTATAAAGCTACTTATGAATCTCAATATACAAAGTATGCTTGAATTAGAAGAAGAAAATAATTCCGTTACACTTAAATAACTAAAACTTACAACTATTTATTGTAATTAATTCGGTCTCGTTCACTTTCACAAAAGTTCTTAACTCATATTATCTCCTCTCATCTAATCATTACAACTTTTTTAAATTTTTATATAAAATAATTCAACTTTTTATAATCTCAAAACAAAAATAATATTAAAAAATATATATTCTAACAATATTTTATTCAACTTTTAACTTTTATCTCAACTCATCTAATCTCATATGCGAAAATAAACAAGGTCTAATCTTGAGGTAGTTGTGAAATCGCATGTCAAATATGTTTAATCTTGAGGTAGTTGTGAAGTCGCATGTCAAATTTGTTTACTTTGATATATTAATCGTGACTTACAATATGTCGATGACAGATTATTTTGAATCCATTAGAGGTAGTTGTTTATTTCTTCTTAGCTAATTGTATTGTATTATAATAAGCATTTCGAGTCAATTGCTTATCAAAGACCAAAAGTCCATTGGTGGCATTGGTTAATCTTGCTAGGCTTTCATTTGGTATTATTCTACATGAAACATAAGATGAAAAGTCTATAAATAAATTGTTTTACTTTTGGTACCCACAAACTCAGAAATCCTCTTTATTTAGAATTAGAAAGAAGACCCTAAGGATATTCTGGCCTAATTTACTTGTTGCCTAAATTCTGTTATTTTCTCTTGTGGTTGCTTAAACTCAAAGGAATAAAAAGAAAATCTCTTTTTGTGGAGTAACAACAAGATACACTATTTTATTTAGGAACATTTGAAGCTTTCCTATTGTAAAAGAGAAATTATATTTGCAGTCATAAATTGCACATGCGCTGCTGCATACTTTTTTTTTTTTTAAAAAAAAGTGAGTAAATATAAGACCCATATAAAAAAAGTTATTTTTTTAATAGTAGACTCTATTCTTTTTTAAAAAGAGCGTGTGGTACTTGCACAATCAATGTATATATTTAGTATTACTCTTTTTGGTAATTGTATATGTTGAAAAATAAAATCTAACATTATCTGTAGATAAGATATTGTGCATGTTTATAAGAAATAAATAATTATTTATTATTAAACTGATTTTATGAGATGTGTTAGGTCATAAATTTCTTTCAGTATATGAGCGGCAAAGGGGTTGGAAATCTGTTTTTGGGATCAGGCCTCAGTCGTTGCTTAGCTCGATCGAGTTTGAAGGATTCATGAACAACTGGGCTCATAACTGTTTAATGGTATCCATGGTGGGTCTGCTTCATGTCATCATTCTTCTGGAGAAATCTCTCCTTTTTCTGTCCCAATTACTCTTTCTGTAATCATTTATTTTCTACTTTTATAAACCAACTTTCAATAATGCTTTAGAAACTTTCAATAATGCTTTAGAATTTCGACAAGAAATCCAATTTGTCCACCTCATAAGGACTCTAAAAACATTGTTCTCCCAATATCTTAAAAATTGACAGCCAGATTTAGCTGTAGATTATTTTTATTTGAACTTCAAAACTCTCTCTCTCTCTCTCTTCTTTTTCTAATTTATAACTTTAATTTACTTTCAAACTCACTTGTTTACTACTTTAATGACCTGAAACTCAAAATATGAAAAGAGTCTCTCACCTTTTGATTATTTAAAGCATATTCCAGCTGGTGAAATCAATTCCCTGTTTTGCTATGAGCTGTGGTTACGTTGGCTTTCATAATTACAGAAAAAAAAAACATATGTATATATTAGAGAAATTCTATTTACAGTCTTCAAGTAGGAATTGTATGTGCATGCACATTATTAAATAAGAGAAAACATAATTTTAAGAATGATAATTTTATAATTTTAAAAAATTTTAAAATTAAAATAGCCTAGGCTTGCATTGCATTTCCCATTTGGAGACTGTACCTAGCATTGCTCTATATATTATACAAAAAACTAATCCCCCAAATTGTTTTTTATAAAAATTAATTATTAATATTCTAATTTCTTATAAAATAAAAAGTATCTCATCAGCAAAAATAAAAAAAAAAAAAAAAAACTGAAAAATCAAATAAATAAATAAAGAAAAAGCTACAGTTGCCCATGTGGGGGTTAAAGAAGTCCTCCTACTCATTAATTTAATAAAACTTCTATTACGTTCAATCACTTCTTTACGCGTTATATTAATTTGATTGATTGTGTTATTTTTTTAATATAAAATAATTATTTTAATTAATCATATCGTAGAATGCATACAAAATACGCAAAATGATTGTTCATGGTAGAACTCTTAATTTAAACCTCAGACGGACACCCCATGATCCATCCACACATGGACACTCTGCTCGTGCTAATCCCGCAATCAACGTAGCTAATTAACTATCAAGAAAAAATCAAATGCCCAGGATTAGCGTCGAATCAGATGCTTGATCCATGCCACGTGCCCACCCATGCTGAGTTGGATCCCACGAGATTATCGTCTTAAAAGTTTTGACTCCCAGCGCAGCACAACCACTTGACAATTCTACTTCTACCTCTGTTCTGGCTGCTAGGTTGCGAGAGGCTTCCGAGCTAGAAATAAAACCTTACAAATCCTTAATAAATACTCTCTCTCTCTCTCTTTCTCTCTTTCTGTTGAAAACTTGAAATGGCTGGATTCGAGCAGCAGGTGAAGGAGAGGGCCAAGGGGCTCAAGATCTTGTTCAAGAAGGGGGTGAAGATTGTTGGGGATTCATGCAGGAAAGGGTGGAACAAGGTCAAGCATATGAAAGGCTGATTAGTATTCATGGCTGTTCTCGGTCCCTTGTTCAATACCCAATTTCCTATGCTTTTATTGTAAAGATCTAAGTCCATCACTTTTTTTGTCTAGCTTTGTGTTTTGGTATGTTTTTTCCTTTGTTTTTCTTTTATTTTTTCGGTTAGTTATGAAGTCTGGAGATTCTGGGTGTTTTGTTAAATGGGTCAAGCTTGGTTTTTGTTTTTCGATACTACTACATATATCTGGGTTATGAACTTCAAGTTTTGGGCTGATGTTAATTTTTAGATCTTATTGGTTTGTATTGTCTTTATTAATGTGAAAAATAATATTTTCCTTGTCTGTGATGGAAACACTGTGGTTGCGAATTGTTAGTTTTGGCATACAATTTCACAAATCATTTGCATGCAGAAAGCAGAAGACTAGCCAGGAATGAATGAATGAATCTCTTTATTATATAGTCATGCAAACTAGTGAGAGTTTATTGTTCATGATACAATTTGATCATCTGGATCCAGTTTATTGGGATCTAGATCTGGAGAGAGCATCCCTAATTGCCTAAAACTGAACCAAACTAGACCCAACTCCCAACTCACTTGATTTCATTCTTTCTTTAATCTTTGAAGGGTCAGTGCCTAAGAGAGTCCAACTTATGATGGTTGAATTCATGATACTCATGATTCAAATCTTTGTTGAAGTTAAACAGAAAGTATAGATCAGAAACAAACACACACATATTGACACGATTCATCTTCTTCTTTGTACTCTAGTGTGTGAGATGATGATGTTGCTGGAAGGAAGTTTAGGTCAGCTCTCATTTGTAGTAGGGAAATTCTCTACCAAACAAATTGATTATACAAAAATAATTTCACAAACTAATATAGCTTGATGTAATTTATCAGATTGTAAAATTATTTTTATTATAAAGTAAATATAACGGATCAGATGAAGTCACATAGTTTGTAAGATTATTTTTATATAATTTGAACAGTCCTCTTTTGAATTATCTTAGCTCAAGGAAAGCAAGTGCCATAGTTTAATGGTTTTGGATCAAGGAGGTTGCTTAAGAGTATAAACAAAGAACATAACTTTGATAGTAAGAAAATCAAGTGCCATAGGGTAAGAAAATCAAGGTAGCAACTTGCATGTGGCTTCTGACTTGTATACCCTTTGGGTTCAACAGTTTTTTATGCACAATATAAATTACATATAGAGCTATCACAAGTTTGTAAACTCGTCTTCTTCTGAAGAAAAAAAAAAGGAGTGGTTGGGAAAATTACAATATACCATAATTCTGTCGTTTGCTTGGCTTGCAAGGATTATCATGTACTCATCAATATCTGAAAGTGGACAATCCAAGCTTTACACGTACCTGTGTTATTAAAATCGTAAGACTTTCTAAAGCGTTTCCTTATACTTTCTTCATGTCCCCACATCCAACTTTGGTTCGAGTTTTATTTTGGTTTATTGTGTAAAAAGAAGTATTATATTTCTTATAAAAATAAACCTATAATTTCATGTGAGGTTGGAAATATTTTTAAAATAATATATATATATATATATTATATTTATTATTAATAATATTTTGGGATTTATTTTCGGAAGTTATGACTTATTTTGAAAAGAGAGAGAAATTAAGGAAATTTTATAATCTTAAAAACTAGCAATCATGATAAACTAAAATATTTTTAAAAAAAATAAAAGAATATTTCTAAAAGTAAAAAAGAGTTGAAATCTTTTCGAAAATTTAGATCGAGGTGTTTTGAAGATTTCTTAAAATAATTCTAGGTATAGAATTCCAGAGGGTTTTGATCCTGTTTCTTGCAAGGATAGTAGTGTCCAAACATGGGCCCATTATGTGTCAAATGAGGCTTAAGTGGAAACGAGCAACGACCCATTATTAAAAATAAGTCCAAACATGGGCCCAATCCAACCTGAATAGGGAAAGATCAGCAAGGCAGATACATTAAGAACCCCTAACACGTATAGTGGGTTCGGGCTCTTTGCCTTAGAGCACTAGCATCCATCTAGGCTTTGATTTAGGTAATTTTTAGCTACAGATTGTCATCCATTTCTCTCTATAATAATAAAGTATTAATATTTTTATGAGAAATGCTAGGTAATCCGATGGTCTACCGAGCATTTGCACCTATAGGCGCATTTTTTTTATTGTTTTTTTCTTAAATGTTAAGAAATATATTGAATTGGTTTTTTATTTTGTTTTTTCTCTTAATGTTTAAGAATAAAACAAAAAAAGAAAAAAAATACAACAATCGGTCATTCCATCTGTAGACCGTAGAATGATCCAAATTTTATTTATTCTTAATCTATTTTAATGCATATATTAAATCCATCAAATTAGCTTTATTTTAATTATTTTAAAAAAGAACCTATACATCAAAATGTATCCATAAAATAAAAAGTATCAAAATACATTAAATTAAATAAAATTTATATCTTATACAGATAAATTTGTTTTTAGAGAGGAAATAATGATTTTAAATTAGTTGCCTAGAGCTAGAGTGACATACAAATATGTCATTCTTTGTTCGCTTACATAAATTAATCTTCCTTAAATAAAAGTCATGATTAATTTATTTGTTCCCTTTCCTAACTCTAGAACAGGGTAAAATATAGTGATATTAACCAAAGAGTTCTTTTACTCATCATCCTTACACTACATACACATGTTAAGAGGGAAAAAATAAAAAATAAATGCATGTGATTTAAAGATGATAGAGTAAAAAAATAGACTAAAAGGTTAAGAGCACTCACAATGGCTTCTTTATCCTATCATTTAAAATATATCACCAAAATCTATTTTTTTATTTTACATACTGATTTTTACAATATGTTATACATCAGCTTATCTATTTTTTCTTTATATCATTTAAATATTATTTTTTTTAATCTTTCTTATTTATTTCAAATATTATATTCTCTACACAGCATATATTTTAAATATTCTCTATACATAATATATTTGCAATATTTCTTTATGTATAATGTAATATTTTAAATTACTTAAAAAAAAAAGTAAAATGGTAAAAAAATACCTGTCTTTATTATTAATAATATCAAAACTTCTACATGCATAAAAGTCAAAGGGACAATAAATGGAGTGATAGAGAGTAAATGAGGGATAAGAGAGTAGGGCTTGTGCAAAAGTGATAAAATAGTTAAAATGAAAATATGATAAAAAGGAAAGAGGAAGAAATGAGAGAGAAACAATAAAAAATTATTTAGATGAATGAATAGTTACCTCTACATGTCGAGGATTTACTGTAACTAAAATAGAAATAGAATAGATGATCCAATTGAAGGAATTTTTAGCCATATTTCTTTATATTTTAAAGAAAAGTGTATTTTACAAGAGTCATTGGGAGTGCTCTACCTCCATGGATGCCAAATACTAAGGCCGAGAGCATTCTTAATGATTTCTTTATCTTATCATTCAAAATATATTATCAAAATTCATTTTTTCTATTTTACATATTGATTTTTATAATAGATCATATATTAACTTATTTATTTTTTCTCTATATTATTTAATGTTCTTTTTTAATATTTTTTTAATTCATTTCAAATATTTCTTTTAACTATCAAATAAATTTGCAATATTTTCATATATTTGATATTTGTAATTTATCTTCATATACAATGTTATATAATTATATCATATTTCAGATTAATCCAAATTTCTTCTAACTATTACACATAATAAGCAACTGATGTCACTTTGTTTTTGGCACGGCCGTGCGGTGCACCAGCAAATGTTACCAGACATACGCACATTTCTTTCAAAATCCAAACAACTATTTGGTGGTTGAAAGTACGATGAAAAATAGGTTTTTAATTCTGAAATATTTTCTATAATTTTTCAAAGTTACCCAATAGAGCCACTCCTATTCAAAACCTAGAATGAAGAGTTATATATATCAAATAAATTGAATTCCAAAGGTACTTTAGCTATTGAAATAACAACTCTATCAACTTTACCCCGTTTCTCCTTTCTCGACCAAAGGTGTTGCCCTTTTTCATTTTTCTATCATTTCCACTTTCAAAGTACTCAACAGCTCATGAAAAAGATACCAATGAGAAAGATAATCACAACTCTATCAGCTCATGTTGAAGGATTTTTTTTTATGCTAAATCACAAAAGAAAAGGTTGATACAGAAGACATTCTTTTATGATATTTATCTCATTTGTTCTCTAAGATTAAGACGTGAAACAACCAACAAACTACTATGGTTCATGCCAAAGAAAACCACTAAAATAAACTTTCATTTATTTGGAAAACATTGAAAAGAAGAAGGAAAACATCTTCCCCTATACTCACTTTGACATAATACCTGCAATTATGTACCACAAGCTAATTAACATGAGTATCCAAGCCCAAATCCCCAACAATTCTTGCCTTCTAGGGTTAGTGAAATGCCATTATTCTTCCTCGTCAACCATAAATATTGAGATCCACTTTTAACAAAGCCCATAAAGCCTGAATAATGATTGCAAATAACAATTAATATTAAATTCAAAACTTGCAAAAAAAATATCCTAAAAGTAAATACAAATTAATATTTTTACAAAATTTAGATGGAGGTCTTTTAAAACTTCTAAAATATCCTATGAATAGATTCTAGAGGGTTTTGACCCTATTAATCATATGCACTTTTTCATTTGCTTGATGTACCATTTTCATCTAAGATTAGTCGGAAGGGTTTTGTTATACATCAGCCACTATTCGTCTTTATATCTGACGAATTTTTTTTTATAGGATATAGTGTGTGGGATAGTGAATAGTGACTGATGAAAAGAATTATTCTACTCAAAATACAAGCCAAAAAAAAAACGCCCATGATTAATTCAGGTTTTTTTTTATTACACTTGAAATCAAAATCATAAAATTCTGGGGTAAGGAAAATGCCAAAACCCCTAATACAATAATGCAAATTTTATTTTGTTCATTTTGGACAAGAAATAAAAATATATATTGAATAAGTTGATATTCTATCCCCATTATCCTAATTTATACCATTCTTCTAATTATCTTGTAGATTACTTTTCTTTATTTTATGCGCCCAAGCGTGGAAACAAGCAACGAGCCAACGACCCATTAGAGGAAATAAGTCCAAACATGGGCCCAACTCAACTAGAGTAGTAAAGATCGGCAAGATAATATAATAAAGAATAAATACCCCTACAAAAGCTGAATAAAAGAAAGAAAAAAAGACAAACCAAAGTTGTCATAAAAGGTGCACATGCAGGTATTTTGGACGCTTCAACGAGTTAAAAAGCAAAAGGAAAAGGCAAATGTGAACACAAGCAAGGTGGTAAAGATAAAGGTTTGAGAAAATATAAATCACACTTTACTGTGTATATAAGCCCCCACACACTAAGTGTATTGGGTAAAAAAAAAAGAAAAAACCACAGCACGGTGTGCTGCGGCAATGGGCTGATGCCCAGAACTTCTCTAAAGATTTTCATATCGAGAATGAGTAGGTTCAGCAACTTTACAACCACACACCTTCACACAATGGAGAAGGAAAATGTACGTTTAACGTGACAATTTTTAATACGAGAAATGTGTTTTTTTTTAATCTTAAATTTGTATTTTTAATTACATCTATTAGTGTGAGACATTTTGAGTAACTGTTCATTTAAATGATTGGCATATGAAATTATTTAATATACCATATCAATAAATATAACAGGAAATGTCAAAACTTAGAACAAAGAGTGACTCCGTTTGGATACAGAAACTGTTTCATCACATCTCATTTTATCATTAAAATTTTTTTAAATTTTTACATAAAATATAATAAATAATTCAACTTTTTCAAATTTAAAAATAATAATAATATTTTTTTTAATTCTCATTTTATCTCATCTCATCTTACTATCCAAATGGGACTAACGCTTAACGATTGAAATAACAACTCTATCAACTTTAGCCCCTTCCCCAAAGGTGGTGTCGTTTGTATCATTTTTCTTGCTTTTGTCACTTTCCAAACATTGAAAAGCTTGCGAAAAAGATAATCACCAAAGACAATGAATGCTCTTGATCTTTTATGTTAGACTAACATTGTTAGTGACCAAAAACAAAAAGAAAAAAAACAAGTTAAAAAAGATGACCTTCTTTTAACATATATGTATATCTCATCGATCTTGTATCTTTTAAGAAGATTAAGACGTAAAACAACCAACAAACTACCATATTTGTGGCACGCAACAGGTGAAAATGATAGGTTATAAAACATGGAAAATAATCATGATTCACATACAACCCTTTACAGTTTACACAATCTCGGCCTATTTTAAATGAGAAATATTTTTATAAAATAATTTATAAAAATAACAATATTTTATAAAAATATCCTTAATTTTAAATAATTGTATAAAATATCGTAAAAATAATTTTATTTGAATTTGTAGATCAATAAAGGCACATGATCAGAGAAATAAAAAGAAAAAATCTTGAGATGCAACAAATAAGGAGGGGTTTGGATTCAAAACTCACCTTAACTCATCTCATCTCATCATTATAATTTTATCAAATTCTCAAACAAAATATAATAAACAATTCAACTTTTTCAAATCTCAAAACAACTTTTCTAAATTTCCATACCAAATATAATAAATAATTCAACTTTTATTCTACTATTCACAAATCATCTCAACTCATTTTTGAATCAAAACCTTTCCTAAATATCGGGTACAGTTTCAACAGGAGCAATAAATTATAAGTCAGAAATTACTGCCAGATAATTTTAAAATGATTAAGATAATATAGAATTATCAAATGAGAGTAAAAGACCGGAGAATTCAACCATAAAATTGGAAGAGTAGGTGGTGGCATTGAATATTGATCATCATAAACTTCTCATTTTGGAATAAGAGTAATGCTACATACAATCGTGGAATGCATAAATGCTATGCAATCGCTTTGAAAAAGAATGGAGTCCACTATTAAAAAATTAATTTCTTTTCATGTGGATCTCATATTTATTTACTTTTTTTAAAACAACTACACGACAACTGTACACTCACGAGTACAAATATCATTTCTCTAAATGGAGTTTCTAGAAAGAGATGGCCTTGTTTGACAGCTCCTCGAAAGAGATGGATTCTACTGTAGGGGCTAATATATAAAAAAATTCATTTAGAGCTAGCAAAACTTAAAAAGATAATTAAAAGCGTACATAAAAATATATCTTGCTAGCTACAAGTTTGAATATATAATAAAAAAATATAAAAATATTATTCATTATCTTTCAGAAATTAATTACTTCATTCACAATATAGACTACTAAATAAATAATTCTAAAATATGTAATTAAAAAGTCATCTTCCATTTCATTTCCATAATGATGGTTTAATACCTTTTAGATATGCCTCTATTATTTCACTACCTTGGTTTATCGGACAATAATGATGCTATTGGAGTTTAGGGGGGCTTATTGATCAAGGATGCAAGAAAAGTCCTTAAATCCTTTGCTACTTGGTCAGTGATTCACGCTAGTACTAGAGGTGCTAATATGACAGCTCATTTTCTGCCTAAAGATGCTCTTAATCTTGATGAAGACGTGTATATTTTGAAAGATTTTTCTCAATATATTCAGTTCACTGTTATCAGCGAGATGCTGTAAGTCTTCAGCTATGAATAAAGATTGGTTCATTTAAAAAAAAAAACTTCTTTAATGTTGAATTCTTAGTGTTTTAGGTGAAAGCTGCATAGGACTTGAAGTATCAGTACTAGCTGTGGGTATTTTAATAGAGAACATTATAATATATTAGAGTTGAAGTGTCAATATTAGCATTAGAGGCTGCAGGTTCAAATCAATGTCTATTTTCTGGAAAAAAAGATTCAATAATTTTGACCAACCATGTTGTTCAACCTAAGTTTTGAAAGTAAAAACTAAAGAAAATGATAAATCATGATCAATAACTCATAAAATTAAAATGTAGAAAACTAATTTAGCCATTTGCATATCGAAAGAATCTGAATAAAAAGGTTTTAAGTATATATATATATATATATATATATATATATGATTAATAAGAAATAGAATACTAGCGGTGGGTCCTTTTTCGTATCTATCTTACTGTTTTCTTTTTTTCTTTTTTTATTGTTAATTAAAATATAAAAAGAGTTCGTCTTTCTGACGTTTGTCTGTAGAGGTTGACTCCTCTCTTTTTATGAATGGTGAGATTGAATCTCTGTTTAGGCGGAGAGTGTTGTTTTTTGAACGTTTATCTGTAAAGAGTATCAGCAATAATGAAGACCAAACCAGCCACAAAAAGAAATAATGTACTGGTGGAGTTTCAAATACATCATTTTGGTTTATGATATCATGTTTGTTGTGGGGACATTCCAAAATGTAACCAATTATGAATATAAGTTTTTTTTATGAATGAATAATTACATTTTCTCTTAAAAATAAAAAAGAAAGAATAAACAAGAGATTGGAAAAAAATTTAAAGTTAATACTTACTCTTTTACCAGAATATCCTCCCCTTAGAAACGTATGCCTATTTTGTTTTTCAATCTATTATTAAAAATAATTAGATATATTTTGGTCTAATTTTGTAAGTCTAAACTCCTGAGGAGAGAAAATTCTTCTGTATTTTTATTAAAAAACCATTAAAATTTCAGAAAACCAAAAAACAACGAAACAGGTGAGGCAGGAGACTTTTTGGAAGACTTGCTGTTACCTAGCTACTAGACTTGAGTCAAAGAACGTGTACGTGGCTGTTTCGTCCTACTTTTTTTTTTTTTTTTTTTTTGGAGGAGAGGCCTTCTCCCGACTTGTCTATGCACAAAACCTTGTATCATGTATGGAATAATGTTGGATATATCTTCAAATTAAATTCTAAATTTCACTCTACTCTATCTTCAAATTTTAATGTCAATTTGTTTTTCTAATAAGTGGCTAATCAACATTCATATGCCATATGTGAAAAAGATAAAAAAAACTGAACAAAATGTAATTAGAATTTTAAAATAAGTGAAAATTTAATCAAAATGATTCTTTGTTTACGAGCTTTTTATCCGATCAGTCATTCATGATATCCCAATTACTCGAATCATTCCTATGATAGCAAACCCGTATAATTGAAAGAGTTATTCTACTTAAAAGTCGGTGTGCAAACCACATCATTAAAAATTCACTTCTAGTTACATGATTCACTTTCCCTCGTTCATTATTTGGACCTTTTTTTACGAGTCATGTAACGCCATGTCCTTGACTTTCTCATCTCCATCGATAATTCCCCCATGATCTCTCCTCTTTCTTTTGGTTCCCGGCCAGTATAGAAGAATGAATGATGCTAATTCTGCTCGATTCCTTCTTGTTCAACTACTAGGACTTCAACAGTGACGTCTTAGGACTGCTTCAAAATTACTTGGTTGCTTTTGCGTAGCTCGTATATATTATTAACCTCTTTTTCTAGTGCATGCAGCCTGTCACTGTGGCCGGCTGCCACCCCTCTTACCTTCTTCTTCACCAACTTGTCAATGGAAGGACGTCAGTCAAGGGGAAAAAAAAGGTGACGGAGACATTTGCCTCGTGACGATGATCGATTGGAGCTTTATAATGGCCGCTCGATCTGTTTTGATGACCAAAATTGTAGTCTACTACTCAGCTTTGAAATTCACCATCTACTAAGAAAAATCCTATCAACGAATTTTAGGCTAGTTGAATTGAATTTTGTTATGAATAATAGTGATTTGAGACGGTAAAGTGAGTTTTGTAGGATCTATTTAAAATGAGTTTAAATATGTTTAAATGTTAAGATGAGTTTAAATGTATTTATGACAAGTTGAAAAAGGTTACGTGTTTCACGTGTAATGAGGTTTTGAGTTGAGATGAATCTAGTAATTTGAGAGTTGAATACTTAAATGTTAGATTTAACTTTAAATTAAACTGAACCGAGTTAAATAACCAAACACGACCTTAGCATGTATGTAACTATTTTCTTCTAAGTCGGTGATACCCTTTTTTAAGTAATAATGATAAGCTTACTTCTGGATAGTTATAAGAAAATCGAGATAATATCACATATATTGTTCTAATCAACCATATATCTACTTCCGGAAATATATGAAATGAGTTTATGTAAATAAGCAAGTAGTAGTTGTGTTGATTGGCCTCCAACGTGTGATTCATTTGAGAGAGCAGAGTCTTAACTATCTATTATTAGTTCAAAGTGAATTTAGACACGTAAATGACGAAAAAAACACCCATGATTCGAATTCCGATCTGTTATGACAACCATATGAAAACACTTCTCATTCTTTGATTTGGCTGATCCGAATATACAATTTAGTCATGAATGTTGAGTTGAATCCGCCGCTGAGCCACATTTCTTCTACAGAATTGCCTCTAATTTCGACTCACCAGATAACTCCAAAGACAATAAAAGCCGACCAAGAAATATATAAGAGCACCAAAATGAGAAAACTAATGCCCCACGAACTCCACACATGATAAACGTAAGAGTAGCGCTACAGCTATAAAGAGATTACACAAAAATAATATTACAAACTGACGTGACTTTATGTAAAAATAACTTTACAATTTGACAAATCACAACAAACTACATCAATTTATAAGATTATTGTCAAATAATCACTTTGTAACTGAGAATTTCTCTCATAAAAATACCAACTTTTTTTTTAATTTCCCATCTTATTTAAATTTCAAGTTTTACATAAATAACATTAATTTAAAAGTCTACACAAAGTATTGTAAAAAGAGTCCTCTCTTGCATATAGCCGTAGTTGTGGAAAATAATATTAATAATAATTACATACAATCACAGCTCTGCCACTGGAAATTCAATATCCCTAACATTTAGTAGTACATCCGGCTGAAATAAAGATGTCCATCATCTCGAAAACTCATAATTTTTTCAACAGCATACAATAGGGTCAGGAAGAGAGATTCAGAACGAAAGAAGACACAAGATGGAGAAACAGAAGATGAAAAAACAGATTCTGTTGAGCGACTTAGCAGCCTGCATTACATGCCTTCTGACTCTTGGACTACTGCTCCCTGAAAGATGGTATGAATTTGGATATGTATATACGTTTGTTATGGTGTTTTTGAACACCCTTGCATACACCATTTCTCCAAACACACCAATCCGTGAATCAAACATATTTGTCGTTGTATCGGCTGGGTTGAGCATCGAAAAAGTATTGTAATGGCCTGAGTTGGGTTGGTATTGTTGTGCTTGATACGAATAATTTTCCTGGTAAAATTGCTGAGTTGATCTTGGTGTGTCAAACCCACTAGCAGGACCAAGAGGTCTTCGAGGTATGACTATCCCAAGACTAGGGGCTTCGCCTTTAGAATGTTTTGTCGTTTGGCCCTTGCCATAGAGTGGGACTAGGGATGTTTGGGAAATCTCAGCTTTGCATACAGGGCATTGCTGCTGTTGCTGGTCTTGATCTTCACAAGATTCGCTCTGGAAATGAAGCCATTTGTAAATGCAGGGCCAGCAGTACAGGTGACCACAGAGTGTCACCACCGGATCTTGCACAGTCTCTAGACAGATGTTGCAATCAAAACCATCCGACGTATTATTTTCAGCATATGCGAATGCATCAGAGACAGATTTCCACTTTTCTAGGGAAGACTTATCGTCTCCAAATGAGTCATTTTGAGACAAGGCCTCCTCAAAGTACTGCTCTATAGCCATTTATCTGTCAATGGATATGTTTTCCTTTGATGTCTAAATCTGAGAACAAAAGGAAAAAGAAAAACACGGTTAGTAAGGATGCAAAGAGACAGAGAGCTTGACACGAGATATATCTCTGCAACCAAACACACCTCAGACAGGCCAAAGGGCAAAAAGAAACATAGGATTCCATCCACCCAAAGGTCAAATTAGATTAAATAATAAAATAATCGAAGCCCCTCTTTAATAATCGAAGTAGACTTTTATTTGTGACGATAAGTTGCATAGAGGCAGTATTAAAGATTGAGACATAAAGAATTGCACAAACCCATTCCTATGTCAGCATATAAATCAGTACAGATATTAAACAACTTGAGGAATTGAATCGAAATTGCTTTCTAGAAAGATTCAGACTTGATTCAGTAAAAGCTTTACATCCGAAATATAAAAGTAATTGGATTATTAAAATACCATATCCAGATCAAGTCCGATGCAGAATTAATCAACTTCTAAAAACATCAAAATATCCCAACACCATCACAAAACAGAGAAACAAAAAATAATCATCTTCTTCTCATATATTCTGTTCTGTGGTAAATTAAGAATATGGCAATTGTTGGCAGGTAGGAAATGGGTGAACAAAAGCTCATCTTACATCTTCACAAAAGCTTCCCACATAAACCTAAATTGCTTAACTCCCATCTAACTGCTTACCCCAATTCAAGTTTCAAAGGCCTGAGATCTTTAACCCCTCGTCTATCCCTAATAAAGATATGATTTTTAAGGTGATTCAGAAAGAGAGGGATAAACCAACATAATCATCGACGTTTTAACATCTATCTCAGAACGAATTAGCAAAGCAGACAACATAAGAACTCAAGATTATATTATGTTTCAAACATCTTCCATTATAATCATGTGTATAAAACTAATAAACTTAGATAATCAATAGAAAATATAATATTGATAGGATAAGATCCAAAACTCCTTACCTATGCCCTTAAAAGAAAGACAACTAGATTTGAATCCCACTTAATTCTTATGCGAAGCAAATAGATCCTCAAGAAGCGAATCATAAACTTCAAAAAGTGCCTAATCTCGATGCCTACAATTTTTTATTCAGAATTAAAGAGACATAACACAAACAACAAGGAACCACCATAAAAGCATCAAACTCCCACCGACGAAATACAATCAATGTTCAGGAAGAGCCGACCTACAAATAAAAATGAGTTCTAACAGTTATAAAACTGCATCTAAAACTACTCCTTGGAAAGAGACAACAGGGTAAGCAACATTAGTCTTCAAGCAGACACGAGCTTCGCGCAAGCTGTTTCTGATTTTTTTTTTGTAAGAAAAAAGAACGATATTTGATCGAGATTGATGAAAAACGCAGAAATTTCACCCATTTTTTTTAGTCAAATGAGCTCCTTAAAAGCATCGACAAGAAAATGAAAGATTCAAGTAAGAAATAGAGGAAGCAGAAAACGACACAAACCCAGCTTGCGAAGTCTGGGTTCCTTTTGCCAAACCCAATAAAACCCAGGTCCCTTTTGCTTAAACCGAGAATCTATACAAATTTCCAGGGAAACGAAAAGTCGCACTCTAATAAATTTCGCGTCTTAAGAGACTGATTTTTCTCTTTTGGTTTTTCGTTGTCTTTCAAGACCCGGTTTGTTGGAGTCTATTATAACAGATAAGCAAGCAAGTTGGACTCTTTGATCTCCAAGTAAATATTTCTTCAGAAGAGTTTCCATCGAAACAGTGATAGAGAGAGCCATCTCAAAGGATTCCAGAGACGGATCCGAGCTCATTAGACCCTTGTAACATACATACACTGATGCAGAGACACAGAGACAGACGCAGACGCAGACGCAGACACAGACACAGACGTGCGTATATGTTTGTGCTGTGAGACTCTTACGCAAAGATAGAAGAGAGATAAAGAGATTGGGAAACGTACCAAAAAGATGAGAGATTGGTTTGGTTTTTGAGATCTTGTTGGCAATGGCGAAACAGAGACGGAAAGATAGTCGATAGGTTGGCAGTGGCGAAAGGCTGATTGAGAGGAGGCAATAACGACTGGCGTTGGAGGCTTTTATAATTGAGAGAATAGTATTTTGTCGTCAGGATCCTAACGTGTCACGTCAGTTAATTTTTATTTATTTTTCATAACCAAACATATCATTTTACTAAGGACCTTCTAGAGTTACCGCAGGGGCGCCCGCGGGAGCTCCCGTTACTATATTTGATTTTTTTTTACATATATTTTTTTAATATTTTTAAATATTTTAAAAAAATTAAAAAAAAATCTAACCACTATTAAAAACATTTTTTAATAAAAAAATTTAAAAAAAAATTAAAAAAAAAAACCCAACGAGAGCTCCAAACGGGAGCTCCCACAAGGAAAACTAGTATTTTCCTTTTACTAAAAAAGAGAGTGTTCTTGGATAAAAATATTTATCAATTTATTTCATTTTATCTAATTATTATATTTTTAAAAATATTTACATAAAATATAATAAATAATTTAATTTCCTAATATTTTAAAATAAAAATAATATTTTATTTAATTTTAACTTTTTATCTTATCATGTCTAAATCTTTTTAAAAAGGAGGTGCCCGACATATTGTCCCGTATAAAAGTACAACTACAAAAAAGAGAAAAAGTAATATGAAATAACCCTAAAGAAAAGTTACATTCTCACTTCATTTGCGTGATCTAGGCGGTTTAGTTTTAAAATATTTTAATTATTTCATCCATCAGATCTAAATATCATAGATAAAAATATTTTTTAATTTAAAATATTTAATTTTTTTTATTTAATCATTACTTAATTATTACAATTTTCTTCAACTTTTAAATAAAATATTAAAAATAATTCAATTCTTTTAAATCTAAAAAAAATTATTATGTTAAAAAATTATTTTTAACTCTCTTTTAATTTTATAATTTTTTTATTCAATTTATTCTCTTTCATTTATCACATCCACATAAAAATTTTAACTTAAACCATTTTAAAATTATTTACAAATTATCTCATTAGTATTTACAAATTTATCATTTTATCTATATAATCAAACGAGACATTTAAGAATAAGATTTGAATTATAAAATTTATATTTTAAATAAAAATTTATCAAGTGTGTACTACACAAACTTAAAAAAATATATATCTAAAAATGAAAATGGTGTTATTGTTTGGTATTAATGATTATGCCTAGGAAATAATCATCATCAAAGTCGGGTTTTACTTTTTGGTGCGATGCCATTGGAGGATTGTGTTAATTGCTAACATGAGTAATGATGTTTTGGATTTGTTTGCTTTTAGACGGAGCTTCCTTGGTGGTGGTCTTCTTCTATATTCTCATAAAACCAAACAAGGACAAATGCATGTTTGCTTCCAGTAAAAAAATAAAAAATAAAAAATATCTTCTAGAAACGTCGGAAAATACACGACTGATAGAATTATTGTCAAATGGAAGCGGTGCGTTGGAGCACATATGCATGGTGGAAGGCGAAGGATGATCTGATGGCGGGCGTGTCAAATCAGCAAGGCGGTGCGTGGTGGCTGTGGGTTGGTGGGCGATGCCAATTTTTTTTTTTTTTTTTAATTCTTGTTTCCGTATTTTATTTCATTATTTTTTTTACACTAGGCTAGCTTCCTTCATTTATTTATTTAAGTATTATTAAATATCCTCCCTTTTCCAAAATCCCTTTCCTTTTTTTTTGTGAGAAAACAAATACAACTATCTTCATGCTAAGACCATTTACTTTTTTATTTTTTTAAAAGCAGGACTATGTGCACTTTATAATTTTACATATAAAACTCATTTTATTATTTTTTTAAAATTTAAATCTTGAGTTTTCAATTTTATAATTATTAATGAGTAATTCTACATACAACCGTGAAATGCGTAAACGCCACGTAACCGTTTTGAAAAAGAGTGGGGTCCACTATTAAAAAATTAATTTTTTTCACGTGGATCACAGTTTTATTCATTTTTTTCAAAGCGATTACACAGTAGTTGCACAATTCACGGTTGTAAATATATTTTCTCATTATTAATATATCAATAACTGATATGTGAATAAGTAAATTTTTTAGAAATTTTTCTTAAAAATAGTTAATATTTTTGAAAAAATACGGTGTTGGTCATCACTAAGATGCGGTTTCAATAGTCAGTTGAAATAAAAGTTGAATAAATTATTATTATAATATTATTTTTTAATATGATTATCATTTTAAGATTTGAAAATGTTGAATTGTTTATTATAATTTTTGTGGGAATTTAAAAAATTTGAGATGAGATGAGATGAGATGAGATGATATAAGATAAAAGACTTTCATCCAAACGAGGCCTAACTTTGATAGATTCATTTTCTTAATGCTATAATACATGGATCTTTTTTATATGTTATTTTCTTTCTTTTCCCAAGGCATATATTTTTGAGCTAGCCAATGAAATTTGCAACGGGTGAAATGAGTTTCTTTTATTAAGATATAATATAAATAGTAAAATATATTTTTTAATTTTTTTTAAAGTTTTGAGATAAGTAGTGATTTAATATGGTAGCAGAGCAAGTATTTTGAGTTTGAGCCTGATGAAGTTTGAATATGAACAGAATTTTTATTGCTCACTAAACAACTTTATTCTCACACACATAGATACATAGACAAGTATAGAATAAATACATGTTTATAGATTCTATTCTAAGTAAGAATCCTAAAATTATAGCTATAATATTCTAGTTGTTACAGAGTCAAAAATCCTTGTGATTCCATAGCTGTTATAGGCGTGATTTATGCCTGATAATCAGCTTGTGTGATCTTGAGCTTAATTCAAGGAATCATCCTTTATATGCCCTGCAAGATGGAGCTACCATCGGCCAATCCAATCTTGTTTCAAAGAAGCTCCGTACGTTGGCGTGAAAATGGTTTTGTTAGTAGATCCACAAGCTGATCTTGTGTTAACATGATGAACATTAAGTGTACCATGTTATACCATGTCACAAACAAAGTGTAGATCAATCTGAATGTGCTTCAACCAAGATCCATGATTGTACTTTTTAGAGCCTGTTTGAGGCCATAAATGGCCTTGCGTAACCTGCAAACATGGTTAGGTTTGGATACATCTTTGAATCCTTGAGGTTGAACCATATACACATTCTCAGTCAACTCACCATTCAAAAATGCATTGTTGACATCAAGTTGTCTCAAAGACCACCCCTGCATCACAACAATTGTCAAAATAGTTCTAATAGTAGCCGGTTTCACAACATGACTGAATGTTTCCTTGTAGTCGAAGCTTGGACGTTGATTGTACCATTTGGCAACAAGCTGCACTTTGAAGCGATCAACAGACCCATCGGCCTTTCTCTTAAACTGAAACACTCATTTGCAACCCACTAGATTACAGTGCTTGGGTGGGGAATCCAATTCCCACGTGCCATGTCACATTAGAGCAGTGAGCTCATCTGACATGACCTTTCTCTAGTGAGGATCACAGAGTGCTTGGCCCACACAATTGGGTTCAATGGTAGGTGGGATTGGGTGTTTTGTGATTGAATTAAATTGTTTGGGTTTGTAGATTTGATTAATTGACCTTGTAGTCATGGAATGAGTTCTTGGTGGTTGGGGCACATGCGGGTCAATGGTGATTAATCTCACGGACACCATTTTGCTG
Source organism: Juglans mandshurica (assembly GCA_022457165.1). Taxonomy (NCBI): domain Eukaryota; kingdom Viridiplantae; phylum Streptophyta; class Magnoliopsida; order Fagales; family Juglandaceae; genus Juglans; species Juglans mandshurica. Next base: position 14,604,187 of record CM039624.1, read on the forward strand.
TGGTGTATGAGGTGCTGTGGTGTAATGACTAATTTCATGAATAAAAAGATATTTTTTAAGAGCAACAAGTTCACCATCATTATCTGAGTAAAAGCTTTTGATTTTGGTTTGAAATCTGGTTTCAACAAGATGTTTAAATTGAGGAAATATGCTACTTACACTAGATTTTGTTGTCATAAGATAGAACCAAATATATTTAGTAAAATGATCAACCAAAATCAAATAATATCGTGAGCCTTCAAGACCAACATCATTAAAGGGGCCCCAAACATCAGTGTAAATAAGATCAATAGGTGCATGACTTTGAAGACTAGTTGGACGAAATGGTTGTTTGTATGCTTTATTGATTAAACAAGATGTACAAAGATGAGACACTTGCTCTTTTATTACTGAAAGAGAAGAGGAATTAACAAGATGGTGAACAATTTTTTGAGAAGGATGTCCAAGACGCTTGTGCCACCCATTGATCAAGATCCGTTCATGCACATTTACAACCATTTTTGGAGAAGAATCCACTAGTGAGTCCAGGAGCGTGTAAATATCATTTTCACATGCACCTTTGAGTAAAATCACCCCCGTGATTTGATCCTTAATAAGAAAAAATCAGGGATGAAATTAAAAAAAAAACATGTTTTCTATAGTAAAATGATGGACTAAGATACGATTTTTACGTATGCTTGGAACACAGAGTATCATGTAAATGAAAGGTGCATGTAGGGGATTGAAATACCAATTAACCAATATGTGAAATATGCAAACCTGATCCATCATCAATGACAACCTCATCTGTACCATCATATTCAGAGTGGATAGATAAATTAGTAAGATCACCAGTAATGTTGGGAGATGCTGCTGAGTCAATAAACCATTTAGTATCCTTGGCTTTCGATGTGGATGCATAGTTAATAGTTGCGTAAGAAAAACTCAACCGAGGAAGTGTTTTGCAATATGACCCAGTTGATCACATATTTGACACTTTGGCTGACGACGTCATTGACCTATGGGCTTGGTTGATTTTCTGTTATCCCGTGGGCCTCCATAGTTACGGGATTGAGCCGAAAACCCATCAGATTTAGAGTGCCCAACATTAGGATAGGAGCCATTCGGCTTGTAGAAATTCCTAGAAGCATTGCTTCCTGGTGAAGAGTTGGGACCCAATCAACGATTTGAATAATTAGCAGTAACAACCAGCTGCAGAGTGGTGGCTTCAAGGCGGCGCAAATGTCCTTCATGGCCTACAAGAAGATCATGGAGCTCCTCAAAGGTCAAAGATCTTTCCCGTGCTCGAATTGGTGCTGCAATTTCACAAAAATCAGGTCCCAGACCATTGAGGATGTAAACAGTGAGATCATCATCAGAAATGGGAAGATCAATGAGTGTAATTTCATCTGCAAGGACCTTTACAGTGTGCATATAATCTTGAATCTTGAATCTTGAATCTTGAATCTTCCGATTTCCCCTCTTGATCAAGGTGAGCTCATCTTTGAGTTGCATTGCACGAGTGCATGATTTGCTTGCATACATGGTATGTAATTTTTGCCATACTTCTTGGGATGTTTTAGCAACAAAGATAAAGGGAGTTATGGTGGTAGTAGTAGAAGCCAAAATGACACTTAGGATAAGTTTATCTTGCCTTACCCAGTGAGCTTTTTGAAAGGCAGAAATGGAGGAGCCATTGTTGGTTGGACATGAGTTGTCACCAGTAACATAATCAAGAAGATTATATTCAAGAACATAATCAAGAAGATTATATTCAAGATTATAACATAATCAAAAGTTGATCGGGTGTAAGTTTTTCATTGATTTGGAGAGCAATGTTTAGGGCAATGAGGGGAGTATCAGTTAGAGATGATGGATTTGTGATAGGTGTATGTGTGTTTTCTGAGTTGGGGATCGAGTTATCGTGAGAGAATGGCTCTCTTGATACCATGATGAAGTTTGAATATGAACATAATTTTTATTGCTCACTAAACAATTGTATTTTCACATGCACAGATACATAGATAAGTATAGAATAAATACACGTTTACAGATTCTATTCTAAGTAAGAATCTTAAAATTATGGCTGTAATATTCTAGTTGTTACATAGTAAAAAATGCTTGTAAATCATTGTGATTCCATAGTTGTTATAGGCATGATTTATGCCTGATATTCAGCTTGTGTGATCTTGAGCTTGATTCAAGGAATCATCCTTTATAGACCCGACTCTATACTATATTCTATTTAATGAGTAATGCTAGATACAATCATGTGTTGTGCAAGCGTTGCACACTTGAAAATAAGTGAGATCCACTATTAAAAAATAATTTCTATATGTGAATCACATATTTACTCTTTTTTCAAAAGTAGTGTGCAATTCTTACGTAGTCTATAATTATAAATATCGTTTCTTTAATATAAATAATAAAAATATATATCTTCATGTCGGTTTAAATTTTAGAGATAAACATAGTTTATTTTTAGTGAATTATTGTTCTCAAATGTAAAAACAAAAAATAAATAAAAAAGGGAATGAAAGTATAAGATGATTTCGTATGCAGATGAGAAATAAGTGTATTAAATATGAATTTTGCACATACCGTACTTGTTGACGGAGTCGAAGCATGCATCCAGCTCATCTTGTCCCATCATTTTTTCACTACTGCTTGGGCGAGCGTCACTGCATGCTACATTAATGACTGAAATTTCTCTCTGCCCATCCAATCAATTAGAAGTTGGAAATAATGTTTTAAGCATGGGTACAACTACAGCAGCCTAGAGATCTCCAAGCGAGAACGGACCAAAATTAATATAGTACTTCTAGAATCAGTCAAAAACAACAAACGCATGATAACTTGTTTTAGTACTTTGGATTTGTCTTAGCAAACTATAATTTAAGGGAAATAATATCTATAGAAGTGTCGTGTAATCGTTTTGAAAAAAAGTAAATAAATATGAGACTCATATGAAAAGAAATTAATTTTTTAATAATAGACACTACTCTTTTTCAAAACGACTGCACCACGTTTGCGCATTTTACAATTATATGTAACATTACTCAATTAATAATGTAAAATTGAACAAATTAATTTGTGTCTCGTTTTTCGATCGTATCCCATGCAGTTTAATTAGTTTCAAATTCCAGCCCTTTTTCTAATTGCACATACATATAATATTTAGACAGTAATCTTGATCAGCCCAATATTAATTATCTCTCTAAGGACCAGCTACCACCATACAGTAAAAATTAATGCAGTAACAATTATTATGGCTTTACAAAATCATTGGGTATAATTAATTTGTGCATCGTTGCCATGAACTTAGACACAAGTGTGACCCATTTTTTTAAATATGTCCCACATTAATTATATGGAGGCAAAATTGGATGTTAAGAGTATTTATTATAATTATTTATAAATAGTAATGAAATAGTTTACGAATAAGATTGAAATAATAGTACGAAATAGTTTATAAGTAATAATTAATTAATTATAAATAATAATAAAATAATTTGAGGAGAAAAGATATTTGTAACTTAAATGGTGCAATCGCCATATAATCGCTTTGAAAAAAGTGAATAAAATATGAGACTCACATGAAAAAAATAATTTTTTAATAATAGATCTCACTCTTTTTCAAAACGATTACGCGACGTTTACGCACTTCATGATTATATGTAGAATTACTCTTCGACATAAACGACGACCAGTATCACGTGAAGTAGTTAGAGAGAAAACTTGTGGGTTTTTTTTTTTATTTGACTGCTGTCCAAATTTGAATACCTTTATAAATATTCCTCCAATATTTGTAGAAGAGTAATACTAATTATCATTTTAATTTTTATTATATTTTTATTATTTTATAATATAATATTAGATGATTAGAGATTATTTATTATATTTTATTTATAAATTTTTTTACTTATAAACCTATCATCTAATATCACATTATAAAATGATAAGAAGATGATAAAAAGATAAATGATGAATAAATATTTTCTTTTCAAATCTTAAGCGTCAGTAACAAGCTTGTTCTCTCTCTCTCTTCTTTTATGCATGGCTGGAAAGTTACACTTGCTGCTCATCAAATCAAATAATAAATATCGTGCACGTTTTAAATTGTGAGAATTAGCAAGCAAAAGATGCATGCATATTGCATGGCATGGCTAGCCAAAAAGCTGGGATGATAGCAAAAGATGCATGCATATTGCATGGCATGGCTAGCCAAAAAGCCGGGATGACATCCTCAATATATTAGTTAAAATTAAAAGATATTTTTTATGAATATAAGATAAATTTAATTTTTAATTGTTCCATTCACATAAATCTCTACATTAGAATAACTATTGTTTTATTATATAACAATAAAATAATATAAGATAAATTTGATTTTAATTATTCACATCAAATCTCCATATTAGATTATCTATTTATTCATTATATAGTAATGAATAACTAATAATTTTAAAAATATTTAATTTTTTAATTATTAATTTATTTAATTTTATCATATTTTACTATTCTACCTATTATATATTAATTAATAATCATATTCTTATTAAATTAATAAATCACTAACTCAAATTAATATACCAACTGTGATAAAATATGTAATAGAAAGAAAGGAAGAGAGAAATAATTGATAAAATATGTATTTGATGTATGTACAGTAACCTTCAAATTTGGAAAAACTTTTGAAAGTCACTGTAGCTAAATTCTTAATCCATTGTGAGTATATTTTACTCTCTAATAGCTAAATACTCAATGGATTTAACTTTTAGTTATTCCATTGAGAATGCTCTTAGAGCTATGATCACATTCTTTTCTCATGATATATATGTGTATATATATATATATATATATATATATGTATATGAATATATATATATATGTATATATATAGGGCCGGCTCAATATGTTCGAATCTTAAGGCTAAAATTTTTATTGAGGTTTTTTTTTAAACGTAAAATTAAATATATTAATTTTTTTATAGAATAAATATATTAATTTTAATTTTAATTTTATATTATATTATATTTTTATTTAAAAATAATTCATATCGTTTGGCAAAGTAAAATTACTAATTAAGATTTTATAACTCCTTTTCAACTAATAACCAACTTAATCTTTATTAGAAAACTTCCCATTTAGAGAGGATTTTATCAAATCTAGTTTTATAAGATGTGCTTTAGACTCTTGGAGCCCTTGGGAAGATAATTGTTCTTAGCTATTATAAGATGTTCTTAAATTCTACTTTTTTCTTTCTCATTTCTCAAAATCCAATAAATACCTTAACTCAAACTATTTCATTACTATTTACAAACTATTTTATTACTATTCACAGATATCATAATATATTCTCAATATCCAAATGAGCCATAGAAGCAATTATAATCATTATTGTCAATAAAGTTATATAAATAACCTATACATTTGAGAAAAGTGGGCCCTTGCCTCTACAAATGATTATACAAAAACATTTTATGAATTATGATTTTACATTATATATTAAACTAATAATGATAAAAAGAAATCTATTCTTAGAATGAGAGTACCTGAAATAATTATTATGTGGGATACTTTCAAAAATACTTTGGATATTCTCATTGAGTTAATTAATTTTTTTAATTAGATATTTTTTCTATTCAAACAATTCTATATAATTTTTTTTTCTGGAGCCTTTTTCCACTAGGGGTCTTAGGTAATTGCCTAACTTGCCTAAAGGAACAGCCGGCCCTGTAAAATATATATATATATATATATATAAAACTGATGAAATAAGTTGGACAAAAAATATAAAAAAAATAAAAAACATGTAGAGAATTAGTCAGCTTTATTATCGACCCGACCTGAAAAAAATCGGGCCGAATCCATATGACCCGACATTCACCAAAGAGGGCAAAAAAAAAAAAAGAAAAAAAAATCTACGTCTTCACTTCCACATCGATTTACAAAACAAGTCCAAAAAAAAAAAAATGAAAAGTGCAGTTTGCAGAAGAGATTTATTGGGAAACAAACAGAGAGAGAGAGGAAAAACCATTTCAGCGCTTTCTGTAAACAAGAAATCTCTTTTAGTTTTCTGGGTTCTTGTTTTTGGAGTAAAGAGATCACACAAAGGTCAATCATGAATTCCATGATCTTCACTTCCTTCGACTCCGTGTGCGCGGAATTGTTGGGCCAAAAGGTGAGGGCTTCATTCCCTTCCAAGGGCTACAGCGATACTATCACGGCCAGCTTCGACCTGAACAAGAAGCAACAGGGGAGACTCACTGTCACAGCCACCTCCGGCGATGTATGTTAAGAAGAAGAAGAAGCAGCCGCAGTAGCGGAGGTCACCACGGTTCACACCGGAGTTGGATGGGCTGAACTACTAATTCGAGACTCTCGTCTCTTATTAGGTGAACTGTGGTTGGCAAGAAAGCCTTTCGAAGAGAGAGGGGTTTCATTCGTAGGGTCTTTTTGAGAGAGAGAGAGAGAGAGGCTGCGGTTTGATTAGTTTCGTCCGCTAAAAAACAGGTTGGATGATGTCCAACCTGCATCTAATTTCAATCCGATTTTATCGGGGCTGATAGGATCGATTTTTTTGGGTGGGTTGGGCTATTGTGTTTTTACATAGGCCTATTGTGTTTAAGACAAATATCTTGTCTTAAAGCCAATATGAGGCCCCTGATCAGCTCGAATACGTAGAAACTAGAAAAGATGTTCCTAGTTATGATTTTTAATATTGAATCCAACTCTTTTTGGAATGTGAAGAAGAAGATGTTCCTAGCTATAATTTTTACCTATTGAATCGAGGAATAGTAGTTCTGCAAATCCTAGTTTGTTCGGAAAGGAATCCAAACCAACCAAACAAACGGGAAACGGATTGAAATATTGGTGAAGCTGTTGTACTTGTAGCCACAATATAATTAATTGGTACTAAAAAATATTTTTGTCATGCATGTTTACTATTTCTAAAGAGTAATGTTATTTTTCTATCTTAAATCTTATCATCTTTAATCACACTACTTATGTGACATAATATTATTGTAAGTAGCTAATTAATTTATGTGGCAATCACTTAAATAACAACCAGTACTTAACATTTATCATATAAGATATAAGTGCAACTAATCTGACAAGATCTAGAATGAAAGACAACATGCATTTTCCATTCCCTAATTATTGGTATAGTTGGTATGAGTACTAAATTTCGACATATTGAAAAAACTCATGAGACTAAAAATGATCATCATGTGAAGCGTGAATTTTGGTCTTGAAATGTCAAAAACTCAGGACCTTCGTGTAAATTGCTTGGAGAAATATATATATATTTATATATATATATATATATATATATATAAGTGCTACATGTACTTACAGTGTTATTTGTAATTTTACTTATAAGACTCATTTTGTTAGTTTTCTTTTGAAATTTAAATTTTGAATTTTGAATTTTGAATTTCATAATTTTCAACGTATCAATAATTGATATGTAGAGAAATAAATTTTTTGTAAGTTTTTCTTAAGTACACCAATTTGTGTTGCGGCTTCGGAGTCAATATTTATAATTGAAGAAAGATTAGGAGATCGATGCCAATTAAGTTGATACTTCAATACTAAATGTGAAAATGGACAAAAGAAGCTGGTCATCATGGATATGCAAATTATATATGCTGTTTCTTTAATTTGAAGATAAACAAGAAATTTTATTTTAGAAGATAGTGGTGATCGATCAACTAGAAGGTGCACGCATTTAGGCTATGACTAAAGTGCTTATTCGAAAGTAAGATCATGATGTTTGTGTGGTCAATACTACACTAATGAAATGGGATTTCTCCCACTTAGAGGTGATGCTCTTTTATAATTAATGTTGGAAGGAAAAAATAGAAAGAGATGCAAAGGAAAAGAGTGATATAGCTGGCTAGCTATCTCCAAAGTAGGAAGAAAAGGACACGATGATGATGATATTTCCCAAGTTTATGCTTAAGGATGCTAAGGGTACGTATATAGATTAATCTATGAGGAAGAAGAATTGTATAAGGGCACGTTTCTTGATGCGTAGGAAGAAGAAAGATACATGTATGCAAGTAGTGGCCGCCGGGAGCAAGCTAGGCATGACATGAACAAGTAGTGTGAATGTGCATGTAACTTATCAAATACCGTTTCGAAAGCTAGCGCTTATTTATTTACTCGAGGCATAGGGATCCAAAAAAAATCATTTAAGTGGATATTACCACTTTCAAAACTACATTATATGTTACATACAGTCGTAGATTGCGTAAATGTCGTGCAATAATTTTAAAAAATAATAGAGTCTACTATTAAAAAATTAATTAATTTTTTTCATATGAATTATATATTTACTTATTTAATATTACATGCTCCACGATTGGAAATATTATTTTTCTTCATCTACATGAGACACTCACGCAGTACCATGAGCAACAAACCGTTTGCTGGAGTTGTTGGGGGACCTTGGGGCTCTCGTTTTGGGTGAGGTACTACGAGCAAAGCGGCAACTTAGAAAAGTGACTAATCAAAGAAGTGATAAAATTAACAGGCGGAAACGTAACTTGATATATCGTAATTTGGGAATAATAAAATCAATGATCTTGATAAAATAATACGAAAATAAAATTTAATAGACTAATCCATGCTAAATAATAATTTATAATTCAGAATTTATTAAGAGAATGAGATTCTATGGCTTAACCACTAACCAAGATCGAAGATGCTTCGAAGAAAACTAGATATACATTAAATTATAGATTTTATCAAAGTAATTAAGACAAAACGTGTTAAAACAAATATAAATTAACGAGTTAAATCTATAATCTCTTCTTATTAGGTTAAATTTTAAGAACAAATGATAATTTCATATGGTATTAGAATAGATCGATCTTGAATTTGAACCTCGCTCAACTCTACATTTTTTAGTTCACAAAACAAAATCATTTATTTATTTATAGAATCTATTTGTTGCTTTCTTTGTTGTTTTAATAGCAATTAACATCGTGCTCCACCATAAGAGTTTATACTTTATATATACAGCATATATAATATTGATCTAATGGTGTGCACGTAACCCATATGCACGTATTTCTAAGAAGAAAAGTAGAAAATACATACAAAATCCAATTTCAAAGACGATAGGCAAATTGCTAAATAATACGTACAATATCATGATAATGATGGCAGGAAGGAGTTCAAGGCAATGACTTCGATAACACTATGGGCCGGGAATGGAGAAATGGATGGGGTTCGTATGAGATGCGAGGTTTGACATCCATCTTAACCAAATGAAAGACTCTAGAAAACTATTTATTTGTGGTCAGTTAATTATAGTAAAATGATTATTTACAGTTAAAATGAGTCTGTTTTGATCACAAATAATCTTTTCGCCGCAATTAAATGGCCACAAAAATTCATTTTTCTTGTAGTGACTCTCATAAATAATTAGGCAAACAGAAACTTATAAATTATAAGAATATCTGTTGACATGATTATTTAATTTAAACGTACTGGATCGATCGCTGCTATCATTCGATCTTTAGGAAAAATACATGATACGTATCATTAATATTATAATTGGGTACGTACTTATGTGCACGCCTGAAATTGTGCAAACTATATATGAAAACCAATATGTTTATATATCTCAGTACTCTTTTAATTGGGACGTTTTCAGTAGTGCAAACATATATGTTTGATATAAAAATATTCTCCTAAGAACAATGAATTAAGAATTTAGATGAAGATCGAGTTTGAGCAATATATTTCTTTTTTCATGAATTGACCAAACTCTTATCAAATGCAAGGAAATTTTATTAATTCCTAAATACTGGTGAAGTCTAATTTAGCCACGACCGCCTCAAATGGAAAATTCTATATACCATACTATCATCTCACTCTCATCCCACTAAGTATGATGTGACACATTTATCACCATTAAATGATCATTTATTACATGCTTCTTTATCATCTAATGGTGATAAATGTGTCACATGATACAATTTAGTATGATCAAAATAGGATGAGAGTATGGTGTATAGCATTACTCGCCTCAAATACATGTGAGGCATTTTTTTTTTTTTTTTTTAAGCACATGTGAGGCGTTTTGATTTTAAATAACTAAGCCAAATTACAAAATGGACGTAAGTGGGAAAACTATCATGAAAAGTCTAACCACAATCACCTCCATTTGGATAGTGAGTTGACATGAAATGAATTGAGATAAAAGTTAAAAATTGAATTAAATATTGTTAATTAGAATATTATTTTTTAATATTATTATTATTTTGAGATTTAAAAAAGTTAAATTGTTTATTATATTTTGTATAGAAATTTAAGAAATTGTAATAATGAGATGAGATGAGATGAGACACTTCTTGTATCCAAACCGGACCTTAAATTGGTGCGTGATACGTCAAATAGATAGGCACGTGAGTTATAAACGTTGCTCACGTTGTATATGATTTGCACTTGTAAACAGTACCGTCCCGCAACGCTTCATTGAACCCATCAGCCATCTTTTAGATCCGAGCACAAGCATGAACCATTACTCAATTTCTCTTTTTATTTTCTTGCTTTGTGTTAATTGTAACAAGATTTTTGTAACCATCGTAAAAGTCATTCCATATTGCTACTTTAAGAACAGTAGGAATCATGGTGCTTGATCAAAACCCTAAAAAGGCTCAAATATATTTAGAAAGAAATGGACATCCTCGGATTTCTTGATAGGAAAACAGTCAGACTCTGACGCATTAGATCCCATTAATGTTAATATGACGAAACTGTAATGTTTCAATCCGAAAGCTCTCTTCTCGTGGTTAAATTGAACTTCGTTCTTGTTTTTGTCTTCTTTGAAAAGAAAAAAAGAAAAAGAAAAGAGAAGTGTTGAGTGTTGTTTGATTTTGGTTCAAAACACAATTCCAGATACTAGGTTTGACTATGGCTCGACCCTGACTTGACTGTGGCTCGAGCGAATTTTGGCTTGACACTTCGCTCGACATTTCGCTCGAGTGAACTCCAGATAGATTGTTCGTTTGACATCTGCTTGAGCGAATGCCAGACAAATTGTTCGCTCGATACTTCGCTCGACATACCATTCAAGCGAATGTTTGTAATTAGGGTTTTACGCGCCATATAGTATAAATACAAGTTATTTTTCATTGTATTGTGACTTTGAGCAGCCAGAATATAGAGAGAAAAAGAGAGATCCTTTTGTAAGATTCCTGAGAGCTCATTGGGTGTATTGGAGCTCTATGATTGACGATTTTGTAATTGATCTCTCATACTATGCCTTTGTTGATAGTGATTTCATTGATACCGACCTTGCCAGTGGACGTAGGCTCATATTGAGTTGAACCACTTAAATTTTGGTGTTCTTTGTATGATTGTCATTATTTCTTTTTGTTTTACTTCCGCTATTTCACTTTAACTTAGTCGCTAATAACCAGTTAATTCCAACAAGAAGTGCAATAATCACAAAATGATTTTATAAAAATAAATTAATAAACTGACATATCTTCATATGATATATTTGATTTACTTTGTAATAAAAATAACTTTATATAAATCTGACGTATCATATTAAGACATGTTAGTTTGTAAGTTTATTTCTATGAAATACCTATTATAGCCCAAGTATTTTTGAGAGAAAAAGAAAACAAGAAGCATGGTCCACGATACATGAGTCATTTAAAAGATCATGTGCATGCAGGATGATGCTATTTTATTTATTTTTTTGTCTTATTAAAACTATATGCATATAGTTAAGGATCGCATTCACCCAATTTCAAAGGATTAGGAATGGAGTGCCGTATCAACTTGAAAAATTATATCTGGCCAGCAATTAATAAAAAAAATCATAGTCAGAAGTAAGATTTCAATCGGTTTTCACTTGATTGATTACTCTTGTTTGAATAATCTTTAATTGTTAGAAATTTTCCGGTGAAAATCTGGAAAATCCAATCTCATAATGCCTATTTTCTATTTTGGGATTGCAGAACGATGTGAGAGGTATTTTTCACAGCTTTAATGATACAACGCGTTATATATATAATACCTGTAACTATGGCTGTAAGGTATTGATATTTCCATATATTAATTGAGGGACGGTGCTAGCGGACCGCCAGCATTTACATGGGCGTATCGCTTGCGTTGTTGTTCTTTTTTTTTTTTTCTATTTTTTTTTTTAATTTTTTTAACATTTTTAAACACTAAGAAAAAATTTAAAAAATATACAATTTTATTAATAGTTACTTTTTTTAATCATTAAATAAAAATTAAAAAATTAAAATACTCAAACGGTAACATTGAGGAGGTTAAGTAGTATTTTCCTATATTGAGTCGCAATGCTATATATATGCACCATATTTTAAATGTTTCATTGATCAACAAGTTAAATGAAAAATTACTAAAATAATTTACGTTTATAATTAATAGTATCATTAGGGATGATAAAATTCAGAAAGAATAACATTTCTTGATTTCGAAATTAGATGGAACGTTTGTCGAAGCTCTAAACATCACACAGATTGATACTTCTTTCAATTTTATGACTTGAATCCTCTTTACATTAATTGAGAATGGAAAAATTCTACTCATTCATATCTCGACACCACATATGATTTTTTTTTATAATTTTTTTCTTTATTAAATATGTAGTGTATAGATGAAGAGTAGAATAATTCAATTAATTTAGAATAACTAAATTAGAAATAAATAAAAATAACTATGATATGTAGTGTGTGATCATGATCAGATGATGAGGTGCAAAACTTGAATAGAAAAAGATAGACTCAGTAAGTAGAAAATTGTATATAGGAAATTAACTCTAATCGACGTCACACGATATGTACATCAAACAGCTCAATTATTGGTTGTAATGGCTATTGGCAATATATAATCATGCACATGACTGTCCTAGCTAGCTACCACGAACAGCTAGTAGGCCGCCAAGGCAATTGTATATTGAAGTATATAGAAAGAAACCGACCGAGAAGATGACATGACCTGCATTATCGGAGTAATTGATCTTTGAAAACTACTCATGAAATATATATATTGATCATCTTTTTACTAATCTAAATGGTTGCTTTCAAGCACATGAAATGCCACTTCCCATGCATGCTCCATCGACACAAAGTAAACTCTTGCATGCATGCACTCGATCGATCCATCTTAGCTCAAAGGAATTGATAAATAATATTATCAGCCCTTATAAACCGTCGATTTTCTGGAGAGGTTTAGATAGTTTGTGAAAAGTAAAATAAAAGTTGAATTATTTATTATATTTGATATGAGAATTTGAGTTATTTTAGAATTTGAAAAAGTTGAATTGTTTATTATATTTTGTATGAGAATTTGAGAAAGTTGTAATGATGAGATGAGATGAATTGAGATGAGTTAATGTGGATTTTAAATCCAAACCTCTCCTTAATTGATATGGACCGGCCCGAGAATCATTCACAAGAAAAAAGTGAATAGATGGCATGGGCCGTAGGTATTTGCTTGCAATGTCAACGATCATAGTCATATATTATATATGTTTAGGATGGAAAGAGATAGATCATTATATTCTTTATGAGTAATGCTAGGTACAGTCCCCATTTGAAGACTGCAATGTAAATCTGGATAATTTTATCTTTAAAATTTTTTAAAATTACAAAATTATCCCTCCACTACAACAGAATGTGTGTTTTGTGACAGAGGAAACTGTCACAAAAAAATGGTAAACCGTCACTAAACATATTTGGTGACGGTTTGAAACCGTCACCATGACCGTCACCTAAAGTGCGTCACAGAAAACATTTGGTGACGGTTTACTGTTCAACCGTCACAAAAAATATTTTTAGTGACGGTTGGAAGTGTTCCGTTCTGTACAACGTTCGAACGTTCCTTTTTTTGTGACGGTTATGAACTGTCACAGAAAATAACGTTCGGACGTAAAATTAAACGTTCGGACGTTATACCCGACCGATTGGCGTTCGAATGAGAGAAGTTGACGTTTGTTGTATATCGTTCGAACGTATCATATTTACGTTCGAATGTTAATGCGGCCGAACGTTAATTACAATAAACATTCGAACATTTGTTCGAACGTAAACGTAAATGTTCAAATGTAGCGCGTTTAATGTTCGGACGTTATTTCGAATGTAAACGAAGGAGCGTCCGAATGCAAGTTTTTTGTTCGAACGTTAGTCGGTTTAACGTTCGAACGATTCAATTGTATTTACGTTCGAACGTTTGTTACAGTGTGAACCAACGTTCGAACGATTTTTATTTACATTCGAACGTACAGATCAGAAATACTAATTTCATAAAATTTAAAAACAAAATACCAATGGTATCATATTACATACCCAATTAACAAGTAACAATGTCTTATAAAAGTACAAAATTAGATATTAAAACTAGTCAGAAATATTGATAAAATTTATTTCTTCTTTTTCCCTCGCCCACGGGGATTCTGTTGCAACGACATAACACGCTCCATTTGCACCATCATCTCTCGTTGCACTTGCTCTTGCACTTCACTGCGTATTCTTTCCTCTTGGTCTCTCTGTTGGTCCTGCAAACGCGTCTCCAAATGAGACTGTCGTTCTAAGAGAGACTCTAACTCTTGCTGTCTCGACCTCATATACTCATTCTCACGCCGTGCAGCTTCTAAATCTGCTGTAAGATTATTAATTTGTGAAGCCGATGAGGTTGAGGAGGATGAACATTTATGCTTGATAGATCGTCCCAAACCTCTTGCCATACTAGACTGCGGCCCGAGCACTTGGGTGAATATGTCTATGTCACTAGGAGAGGATTCCACAGAAGTCGACTGCATCTCCAACATTTTGCTCTGCAATTTAAAAGGTAATGATCGTAAATATCTAGTAACGTATTAAAAGAAATAGAAATAAGAAATAAACTATTAAAATGTTCTATAAAAAATTTATTTAACAAAATTAAAACTGCTTACATAATTATCTGCAGCGACAGGATCCATCCACTCACTATGCTCATTAGTGTGAGCAGCAGCATAGACATGAATGAGGGAAAAGTTTTCAGGATCATCACGTTTCTAACAAAGCGACAATATTAGCAATTTTGAAAAGAATTAGTTAGTACTTATCAGAAAGAATATCAGGAAAATAAATGAATTCTATAATTTTTTAATTACCATTTTTTCAGCAAGACGGTGGAATGACCTTGAACCGGCACGATGGTGGACAGTCAGAACGGATCTATTCTGTGCATTTGTAGAACTCAAGTGCTACAAAATATATTAAAAATGTTAATTGTAATATGTATACATATAATGTATAAAACGAATATGAATGTAAATAATTAAAAGATATAAATGTAAAATACCTGATAATCTGGAGATGCGAAAAGATCACAACACTTTCTCCAATCATCTAACTTCATCTGCTGAAAAGGAGACTGCGCAGCCTCTTCCAACGTCTCAAACTTCTTGAAGTGGTCATGACATCGTCCTTTGTGACGTCGGAATAGTGTAGCCATCAACTCATTCACGGTTCTGAAATCCTCGCTACGGCCAAAGTCGAGGTCGAATTCATCCTAACAAGGGAATCAGGTAAAAAATATAATATATTATTCTAAGTGAAAAAAATGTACTGAAAAGTAAACTCACCAGCACACGACTTCGAATGTGCTCCTTAATCTCATTCGGAACATCTCGCCATGAGCGCACATAAAATGGAGCATAAGCTCGAACTACTATGCCAATATAGGAGGAAAGCGCTGCTGCACTATCATCCACTCCTCCAGTGGAATTATCAGGAATTGTGATCTTCAGTTTACCGTGCCTTCTATTTTTTTCAAGAGAGATTCCACGTGTATAGCCACGACCGCGACGTGCAGATGCATGAACTACATGATAATAATAGATATACTATAATTACAATTATATAGTTATTGAGAAAAAAGTATATAATTATAATTATATAATTATCAACGACAATATTTCCTTACTGGTAGGTGTCGACTGGCTGTTGTTCTCTTCTGTGTTAGCTTGATCTTCAGGAACGGATTCCTCGAGTGGGGAGTCCTCAATGGATTCAGGACTTGGACTTGGCAGAGGCACATTTCTTCGTTGTCGTTTTGGCGGCATTCTTTAAAATAATTAATTATATCAAAGAAAATTAATTAGAAGAAATTATGAAAATTTAAGATATTTTATAGTCACCTATATAAATAAAATATTTAGTACTTTTACTCTTCAGATGAATTTTCCATGCTTGTTTCAGAATCCCCATCAATAACATCTTCATCATCATCATGCACCTCTTCTTCATCATCTTTATCTACCTCCTGCCCGGATTCTGATTCGTATTCATCTTCTGACTCGTCTTCTTCATCTTCCTCCAAACTGACTTGAATTGAATGATCATTTAATACAGACGGGTCGAGATGTACGGGTGGGACATCATCTCTACACAAGGGGACCAACTCGAGTGCACCGAGGTCAACAAACAAGTTAATACCCTCTCCATCTTCCTGGTATGCCTCAACAATCGGATTGTCATCTTCATCTCCACTATTCTCGTAATCTGCACTCGTTCCTGCTTCATATATATTTCGAGGAACAAATTTTTGTACGACTCGCCAAGTTATCTCCCCACTATCTTCATCAACATTTTTTATTGGATCAATCAAGTAATAGACTTGGGTAGCTTGACAAGCCAATACGAATGGATCATCTTCGTACCATTTAGATGCAGTATTGACACTCGTAAAGTGATTATCCCTATGTATCGAAACCCGACCACCGCCTAGATCCCACCAATCACATTTGAAGACATATGTTACAGACCCACCCAGATATTTCAATCCGATAATATCACGTATGACACCATAATAGTCAATATCATCTGTTCCATGACTCCCCTCGACCAACACACCACAATTTTGAGTCTTTCTATTACGTTCACGGTCCAAAGTATGGAATCTATAACCTCGAACCGTGCATGCAGTATATCGAATTGCTCTATTTGAGGGACCACGGGCCAATGCATACAATTCAGAAGAAATTGATCCGGGATCACGAGCACGTTGTTCCAAAATCTAAAAATTGAAATAGTATATATTTATTATTTTATTATCCAGAGTTAAAAATTTCACAATATAACATATATATAATTTTAGTTCATACACGTTCTTCAAACCATCCCGGAAATTCTTCCTCGTGTCTTGCCTCTATATTTTCTACGCCTTCCGTTCTAAGTTTGTCCATGTGGTCACTGTTATAACATGTTGCAAAAGAAGTATATTTTGAGCACAACAATTCTAATTAATTTAAAGAAAACTATAATTATTCAAATAAATTAAATGACATACCTAAGATAATCATCAATCTCTCGGCAGTTATTTAGCACATACCACCGAACTTTACCCAACTCTCCATCAATTAAATCGTAACCTGTTTGTGCACCCAAGGGTCGTACATTCTGGGAAAACACTGATAACTCACGAGGAGGCGGAGTAGCAAGATCAGCATTTCGCTCTTGACGACTAAATCGTGTCTCAACACCACGAAGATATAGAGAGCAAAATGTTAACCATTCATCGTGTATATAAGCCTCTGCTATTGAACCCTCAGCTTTGGCTTTATTCCCAACAGTGCGCTTCAATCGACCCAAATATCTTTCAACTGGATACATCCAACGGAACTGCACCGGTCCACCCAGAAGTACCTCTCGCGGTAAATGTATTGCTAAATGGACCATGACATCAAAAAATGATGGTGGAAAGATCTGCTCGAATTTACATAGTATATTAGCAATGTCTTCTTCCAATTTCAACAACACATCTCGATTTACTACCCGAGCGCACAAATCCTTGAAAAACATACATAGTTCAGATATGGCGACACGTACATTAGATGTCAGCTTCCCACGAATTCCCACAGGTAATAACTTCTGCAAAAAAACGTGACAATCATGACTTTTCAATCCATTGATTTTCCAATCATCAGGACTCACGCATCTACCAATATTTGAAGCATAACCATCTGGCAACTTCACACCTTGCAACCATTTACAGAAATCAATCCTCTCCTCCCTCGTCATCGTAAAACATGCATGCGGCATGACTACCCTGTTGCCTTCCACCCGCAAATGCAAATTATGTTTAATTCTCATTCTCTCAAGATCTTTCCTCGTCTTGATCGTGTCTTTCGTCTTTTTGTTAATACTCATCAATGTACCCAGTATATTATCACAAATATTCTTCTCTATGTGCATTACATCCAAACTATGTCGCAACTTGCATGACGACCAATACGGCAAATCAAAAAAAATACTACGCTTTGTCCAATTCAATTCTGATACGGCTCGTTTTCTCTTGTTCTTTCCCCGACCTTTGCCAAAATTGTTCGCTCTAACATGTTGCAGTTGTTCCACTATCTCTTCTCCAGACAACTCTTTTGGTGCAATCCTATCCTCTACTCTCCCATCAAACTTGGCACATTCTCTTCTCCATGCATGATTTGCTGGTAAATAACGTCGATGACCCATGAAACACAACTTCTGAGAAAATTTTAGCCACTCACTAGTAGTTTCTTTATTACACGTCGGACACGCTAACTTCCCTTTCGTACTCCAGCCGGAAAGATTCCCATACGCCGGAAAATCATTTATGGTCCACATTACCGCAGCATGCATCTGAAAAGATGTCGACGTAGATGCATCATAAGTTCTAACCCCTGTTTCCCATAACTCTTTCAGCTCTTCAATCAACGGCTGCATGAATACGTCAATATCATTCCCAGGTGATCTAGGGCCAGGGATGAGTAAAGTTAACAAAAAGTTTGGCGCCTTCATGCACCTCCATGGTGGAAGATTGTACGGAATCAATACAACGGGCCAAGTGCTATAACTTGTACTCATATTCCCAAAAGGGTTGAATCCATCGGTTGTGAGTCCCAGGCGCACGTTACGAGCTTCTAACCCGAACTCTGGATACTGATTATCGAAAGACTGCCACGCAAGTGAATCAGCTGGATGCCTCATATACCCGTCATTCTTAACTCTTTTCTCATCGTGCCACCTCATATCATGAGCTGTTTTCTTACACATATATAGTCTTTGCAACCTAGGTTTCAAGGGAAAATACCGCAACACCTTAACCGGCACGTTTTTCTTACCTTTCCACCTCGACTCTCCACATACAGGACATGCTTGTTTCTCCTCGTTCTCCTTCCAGAACAATACACAATCATTCTTGCATGCATGTATGGACTTGTACTCAAATCCTAATCCCTTTCTCAACTGTTTCGCTTCATAAAAGTTCTTAGGCAATGCAGACCCTTCGGGAAGCACCTCGTTAAATAAGTCCAATACCATGTTTATTGCTTTCGTCGACATCTCACACAATGATTTTATGTGAAGCAACCGCACAATAAACGACATTTTGGAATGTTTTGTACAACCTGGGTAAAGCTCGCGCTTTGCATCTTCCCACAGTGAAGGAAAATTTTCACAATCAGTCCCTGATCCACCACTTGAGGCATTGTCGTTAACCTCATCCATAAACATCCCAGCTCCAATGTCACCCAACATCTCCTCCATGTCATCATGCTCATAATCATCATCCATGTGCCGTAAATAATTGTGATGATCGACCAATACATCTGCTGACCCTTCATACGGCTCACCATGCAGTACCCATCGCGTATACCCCAGATCCATACCGTTCACAAATATATGACGCTCTACTTCATCCAATCCTATCGCACACAAATTTTTACACCCTCGACATGGACACTTAATGTAACCACGACTATCAGCAGAGGCCCGTGCAAAATCAATGAAAGTTCTTACTCCACATGCATAGGGTACGTAATCCTTTCCAAGTCTATCGTCCAGACGCATCCAATTTTTGTCCATTTCTAAAAACATCCAGATATTAATAACACGTACATTGAAAACTCACATGCATGTCTTGCCTCCAATTCTCATTACTTTTTTGATAAGGTAGTTGGTCCTATCCCATTCGAGATTATATTCTCCATATTACACAAATCTCGTCACTCTACTAATTTCCACGTTAGTAGAAATTCCGGCAGCACCTCCCCATAATTCTCCAAGTATACATGTTCAAATATCGGGATTGTGACCCTACGAACAGTATACCCGAAGAACAGTAGAAGAAGATACCGAAACTTCATATTAAACGTAGAAAGTAGCGAGTAACAAAAATGTGTAATACAGATAATATAATCTCAAACTGTCCACACTGGACAATTCAGGAATCAGTGGACACATAAATGTACACTGATTCCCAAACGGGTCTAAGGGTATTTATGCAATGTCACACGCATCTAGCAAAAAATCATACAACAATATCTCCATGTTGTTTAAATTAACAATGTCACTTTCAAGTAGTGTTATATTGTTAAACTAAAGAGGGATGGAAGATTATGTGACCCTACGTTTCGTGTCTTGTACACAACGAGGGAGAATGATCTTGAAGAAATGTTTAAATTTTAGTCTAATTACTTAACCGTCACAAACTGTCCGACCTTGACAAGTCTCAAGGCCGAAGAGACTATGACAGTCAAGCAATTAAATTGAAATTTCAACATTTCTTCAAGATCATATTCCCTCGTTGTGTACAAGATCATTATTCTTAAAGTATAATTTTAATTGTTATACTTAAATTTCAATGGTTATACTATAATTTTAATTATTATAATTCTTAAAGAGTTACTTTTATGCATGTTATTACTTAATTTCAAATATTATTATAAATATTTAATTATCATACTTAAATTTCAATGGTTATACTATAATTTTAATTATTATAATTCTTAAAGAGTTACTTTTATGCTTGTTATTACTTAATTTCAAATATTATTATAATGCGTTTTATTATCATACTTAAATTTCAATGGTTATACTATAATTTTAATTATTATAATTCTTAAAGAGTTACTTTTATGCATGTTATTACTTAATTTCAAATATTATTATAAATATTTAATTATCATACTTAAATTTCAATGGTTATACTATAATTTTAATTATTATAATTCTTAAAGAGTTACTTTTATGCTTGTTATTACTTAATTTCAAATATTATTATAATGCGTTTTATTATCATACTTAAATTTCAATGGTTATACTATAATTTTAATTATTATAATTCTTAAAGAGTTACTTTTATGCTTGTTATTACTTAATTTCAAATATTATTATAAATATTTAATTATCATACTTAAATTTCAATGGTTATACTATAATTTTAATTATTATAATTCTTAAAGAGTTACTTTTATGCTTGTTATTACTTAATTTCAAATATTATTATCACAATTTTTCAAATCCATATCACAACATATTCACAATAACTCACAATATATTCACAAAATAACATGCCACATGTATTAACAAAGCCTAATGACAATATATTTCTAATAATAAACACGATATTTCAAATTTATATCACAACATATTATTATAACTCACAAACAATATAGAAACTATACCAACAATAATCACAATATGATAAAAAGTAAGCATAAAATAACATGCCACAAGTATTAACAAAACTTAAGGACAATATATTTGTAACAATGTAAACATATTCAAACGTCATTCACAAATAATAATTTAAATATTTCAAGTCTATATCACAATAACTCACAATATATTCACAAAATAACATGCCACATGTATTAACAAATTCTTAAACTTTAGTAAGCAATAAACATGTATTTACAAAGCCTAATGACCATATATTTCTAATAATAAACACAATATTTCAAATTTATATCACAACATATTTAAAATAACTCACAAACTATTTACAAACAATAATCACAATATGATAAAGAGTAAGCATCAAATCACAACAACATATTGATAAAGTTTAGAAATATACCTAGCACTCACAATATCCTCTTACAAATCAAAATCTTCAAACTTCCCAAAACAAGCAATCCTTCAAAAAAATACAACACTAACTTATTAGAAATATTCTATAACAAAAACACATTCTATAAATATCATAAAATTTAGATAAAGACAAGAAATAAAAATATTATCTTACCAAAACTCACCTCTCTCTCACACCAAAACTCAACTCTCTCTAACTCAACTCTCTCACTCCAACTCTCTCTCTCTCTCTCTCTCTTCTCTCTCTCTCTCTCTCTCTCTCTCTCTCTCTTTCTCTCTCTGTTGCGCGCACGGGAGAAGAAGAAATAATGCGCTTCCTCCCGTGCGCGTACTGATTAAGTTCTAAAATTATTACTTTAAACGTTCGAACGTTTAATTTTTACGTCCGAACGTTATATTCTAAAATTATTCCCGCCCAGAACGTTCGGACGTTTACAATACACGTTCGAACGTACCCTTCTTATGATATAACATAAAATCTAGCGGGAAAGTTCCCGCACTTTCCTCATATATGTTCGAATGTATCACAATTTTTCGTTCGAACGTTTGTAGATTTATAGATAAACGTTCGAACATTTAACTTAAACGTCCGAACGTACATTTCATGAAAGTGTTACCATATTTGAGCGGGAAATCTCCCGCACTAATTTAACTAACGTTCGAACGTTGACAGATTTAATGTTCGAACGTATAGTATAAACGTCCGAACGTCTGAATAATCACACAGATACCTTAATCGAGCGGGAAAATTCCCGCCTCTTAGTTTAACGTTCGAACGTTAACTTGAAATGTTCGAACGTACGATTCCTACTATACTTAACTTATAGTATAATAACTATACTACATTTTAAATATCTATAACTATATACTACATTGTATAGTATGATAGCATAGTATAATTTAAATGATAAACTATACCATATATATAAATCAATAATATATATTAAATTGTTACTTATTAAATTCTTTATTATATACTAAGTTATAGTATAATAACTATATTACATTTTATATATCTATAACTATATACTACATTGTATAGTATGATAGCATAATATAATTTAAATGATAAACTATACCATATATATAAATCAATAATATATATTAAATTGTTACTTATTAAATTCTTCAATTATATATATACTAAGTTATAGTATAATAACTATACTACATTTTATATATCTATAACTATATACTACATTGTATAGTATGATAGCATAATATAATTTAAATGATAAACTATACCATATATATAAATCAATAATATATATTAAATTGTTACTTATTAAATTCTTCAATTATATACTAAGTTATAGTATAATAACTATACTACATTTTATATATCTATAACTATATACTACATTGTATAGTATGATATAGCATAGTATAATTTAAATGATAAACTATACCATATATATAAATCAATAATATATATTAAATTGTTACTTATTAAATTCTTTATTATATACTAAGTTATAGTATAATAAATATACTACATTTTATATATCTATAACTATATACTACATTGTATAGTATGATAGGATAATATAATTTAAATGATAAACTATACCATATATATAAATCAATAATATATATTAAATTGTTACTTATTAAATTCTTTATTATATACTAAGTTATAGTATAATAAATATACTACATTTTATATATCTATAACTATATACTACATTGTATAGTATGATAGGATAATATAATTTAAATGATAAACTATACCATATATATAAATCAATAATATATATTAAATTGTTACTTATTAAATTCTTTATTATATACTAAGTTATAGTATAATAACTATACTACATTTTATATATCTATAACTATATACTACATTGTATAGTATGATAGCATAATATAATTTAAATGATAAACTATACCATATATATAAATCAATAATATATATTAAATTGTTACTTATAAAATTCTTTATTATATACTAAGTTATAGTATAATAACTATACTACATTTTATATATCTATAACTATATACTACATTGTATAGTATGATATAGCATAGTATAATTTAAATGATAAACTATACCATATATATAAATCAATAATATATATTAAATTGTTACTTATAAAATTCTTTATTATATACTAAGTTATAGTATAATAACTATACTACATTTTATATATCTATAACTATATACTACATTGTATAGTATGATATAGCATAGTATAATTTAAATGATAAACTATACCATATATATAAATCAATAATATATATTAAATTGTTACTTATTAAATTCTTCAATTATATACTAAGTTATAGTATAATAACTATACTACATTTTATATATCTATAACTATATACTACATTGTATAGTATGATAACATAGTATAATTTAAATGATAAACTATACCATATATATAAATCAATAATATATATTAAATTGTTACTTATTAAATTCATCAATAAACACCATAAACTCATAAACTATTCACAAAATTCACAAACAATAATCACAATTATTTCAAGAGTAAGCATAAAATCACAACAACATGTATATATAAACATATTGCTAAACTTTATAAATATAACAAGCACTCACAAAAAAACCAATAATCTAATTGTCAATAATATTATATAACATCTTAATATATAACTTAAACATTTATAATATAATATATTATAGATAAAATTTTGGAAATTAAATTAAAAAACGTTCGAACGTAATAATAAGTACGTTCGAACGTTCTGTGTATATAAGGCCAAAACCGAACGTTGAAACGACATTTCAACGCCCGTTACATCGTCTTCTCCGTTATTTGCCACCACGCCTCCGTCACCGCCGCCGTCAACTCCGCCATAACCGTCACTAAAAGGTAGGCATTCATCTTTTATGCAAATATCATGTATTTTATTGAGATTTAGATTGAGATTTGGATTGAGTTTTGTTTAAAACCGGATAAATATTACCGGATGTTCAACTTGATTTTCCGGCCACCACGGCCAGTCATTGGCCGAATAGTCACCGTAGAAATGTTTCTTGAAGTGTATACTTCATTTACATGGTGACATTTCGGCATTTAGACTCTTGTAGAGAAATTTTCGAGATTTCAATAATGGCTGAGTCGACTCAGCCATTCTGCGTCGAAACGTTCGAACGTTTCATCGTGACATTCGAACGTACGATGTTTAAATTACAGAGCCGTTACGGCTTCCACGTTCGAACGTTAATCGTCTTACATTCGGACGTTAATATTATTATACGACATACGTTCGAACGTGAATATTTACTTTCGCACGTAAATCACATACGGTCGGACGTTTAATTATAACATCCGAACGTAGTGATTTTCTACATTATTCATGCTTCGACGTTCGGACGTTCATATTTACGTTCACACGTAAAACAAATACGTTCGAACTTAAATTCGAACGTATTTGTTTGCTGCTTATGTTCGAACGTACATCTGTACATTCGAACGTATTTGTTTTACGTTTGAACGTAAATTTATTTACATTATTTTACGTGCGAACGTATAAATTAACGTCCGAACGTTATCTTTAACGTTCGAACGTTAACGATAAAACGTTCGAACGTTAATGCAGAGCATCTTAAAATTAATACAAAAAAATGCATTATTGTAAATAATTTTTTTTTTCCTTTTCTATTTTCAGGATATGGCTCTTCCACTGCATACACGAAAACGAGGGAGGGAAGGAGCCACGTCGGACACTGCCCGTATCGGAGCTCGTACTGTTATGGTAAAGAGAGAGGTCTTAATTAATGAGTTCGACGAACTCTGTTGGCAGCAGACGAACCTAAGAGATGTTTTCCTCAGTAGAGGCTGGGGAAATATCTGCACATTGAGGGGGAAGGTATACCCCTCAATGGTTCAAGAATTCTATATGGGGATGTGTGACATGCCTCCAGATGCATCCTCTCACACCGTGACTGTACGCGGTATTTCTATTGAGGTATCGGCAGATGTCATCGGCGAGCACCTCGGGATTCATCGAGGTGCTCATACTACACACTCAACACCCCGTGAGGATGTAGGCACTTCTACATCATCTACTGGCCGGGGATGTGAGCCAGCATCAGCCAGAGATGCAGGCCAGTCAGAGGCTGAGGATACTGGCGTCGAGGCTCGGGATGATGACCGAGACGAGGATTTCTACATCCTCACCGGGAGGGATCGCATGCAGATCGAGCGGAAGAACGCCTTCAACCAGATCCATCTGCTGCATTTCTTCCGCATGTTGCACCTGATTGTTGCAACAAATGTCGATCCTGTGGCTCATAAAACCACATTTAGTCGGCTTCGGGCACAATTTTTGATACGAGTGGCACGTGGAGATCCTATAGATTTGCCACTGCACATTTTTGAGAGGATCCGTTACGAGGCGAGCATCGTCTTCACGGATAATCTCCCATATGGTGTCCTCATCAGCCGACTATTACTTGCACGGGGAGTGCCGACCCAGCCAGAGGAGCGGGTCAAAGATCAGATGAGCCCCCTCGACATGACCACGCATCGGCGTAGCATTGGACAGGCGAGGGGACGTCAGCCACCCCTGTAGAGGATCTAGTTCCTCCGACGCAGCCTGAGCCAGGTCATGTCGGGAGTACTAGTCAGCATACGCCGAGTACATCTGCAGGAGATGTGCGGCCTGCTTGGGTTGATGCGGTCATATCACAGCTGACTGCGCATATTGATCATAAGATTGATCGATCGCTCGAGGCTATATCGGCGACTGTTGCCGAACTCACCCATCGTGTAACTATCCTCAATGACAAGGTTGATACCTTGACGGAGGAAGTACGGAGTTCGACTTTTGCAGATAACGTTATTATCTGACTGTTGTTTACTACGTTCTATCATTTTTTGTATTTTATTTTTAATATTTGTAACGAAAAATATTATTGAATATTTTTATCGTTTTTTAATTTCAATTTTTAATCTTCTTTGATGTTATAATTTCCAACTTTAATATTAAATCACTGCATTTCAAATATATATAAATCAATAATATATATTTATATATTACAAAGTGTGTATATATAAATATATACAATTCAATTTTTTAGACTTGTTCACAAATTATGCACAATAAAAATCACATAATTTTTAAATTAAAGTCATTTAATTTAAATTTACAATAAACGTTCGAATGCTATTACTTAACGTTCGAACATTGGTGCAAACATTTTACGTTCGAACATAAAATTAATAACATTCGAACGGTTGCACCAAAACACTTTACGTTCCAACGTAAACAGACATAACGTTCGAACGCATATGTCTTATACGTTCGAATGTAAAAAAATCTCATTCTATCTTTAGTGACGGTTTCCAAAAACTGTCACAGAAAATACCTTTTAGTGACGGTCTAGGGACTGTCACAATTTCTCAACCGTCACTAAAAACCAATTGTGTTGTAGTGCTCCTAAAATAATATTTTTTCTCATTTAATGAAGGGCCTGCACATACAATCTCCAAGTGAAGACTACAAATAGAATTTCTCATTCTTTATATATATATATTATTTTTAAAGTAAGGGCACTTAATTTATTATATTTTATTTCAGGTGATCATGCATGCAGTATTTTCTCCAGAATCTTGCAACTTCAAGATTTTTAGAAACGAGCCGCTTGACGTTTGTTGTAATTAATTAATTAATTAATTGATAAAAGGGTATGTGCCTCACGCGATATATATATATATATATTATGTATATATTGTCCATGATTGATCGAGACGGCTGCCTGCTAAAGTCGTACATAAATTGTTTAAGTTACCCAATATTAATATAATTTATTGTAATCATGGACCTTCAAATACCATAGAGTAATTCTACATACAACCGTGAAATGCGTAAACGCCGCATAACCACTTTGAAAATGAGTGGGATCCACTATTAAATTTTTTTTTTTTCACGTGAGTTCCATATTTTATTCATTTTTTTTCAAAGCGATTACGCGACGGTTACACAATTCACGATTGTAAATATATTTTCTCAATACCATATAATATATACACCAAATTAATTAACCCCATCTCGATCCATTTTCGTTAGGGATTATCGAAACCTTTGGAATGATCATTCCAAAATGTAAATAATAAGAAATTAAGCTACTTCACTTGTGCATGCATGAGGCGTGCATAGTAGGGCGATTATCATTCCATTAATAAAGATGAGATTAATGAAACAGTAAATTAATGCACTCCGGTCCGATCGATCTCTCGTTGTGCGTATACAAGTAAACAATATTTACGTACAAATGATGATGCACATGATGAACCATTGTCCAAGTTTTGTGTAAAAATTGTCATAGCCTAGATTTTTTTTTTCTTGAAAACAAGAACACGAGAAAATGCAATAAATAGGACTGTTCATCCAGGATTTTGTTTTTTTTTTTGGCCCGGTCTAGAACCCGAAAAATCGGATTCCAGTTCCGGGTTCCGGTCTGGAACAAATTAAGGCCAAAATCCAGGTTGCAAAACCCTGGTATACCCGGTCACCCGGTTCCCGGGTTTTTTTTTTTTGTTAAGTTTTGGACTTAGAGCAGGGGCCCTCTGCCATATACAAGCCACAAAAATCGAATGGACAAAGGACTAAAACTGATAGCAAACAAGAAAAATAAATAAGGATTGGCTTGAAAAGAGGTTTGAAACTGACAGCAAAGAGGGAAAAGTGGGTTAAAATTTGTGGAAGACTAGAATAAATTAAATATTGTGCAGAAATTTTGGCTTTGTTGGAAGAGAAAAGCTCCCAGCCAGTCGGGTATGAATCTAATTTTAACACTAGCCAATACAAATATGCTAAATAGGCTTTGTACCAACCTTAAATTTACACCCACAGGTACATGATTCATTTTATCTCTCTCTCCCACACCGACGCCTGCAACCCCTCTCTCTCCAGGATGTATGTACAGTGATGATTTTTTGCTATGAAAATAATGCAAGACGCAAAAAAGTGACAAAGGAAAGATAATGCAAATCACCTGAGCTGAGGAAAAGGTTAAAGGAAAACAATGCAAGATGCAAAAAAGTGGTAGCACCCATCCCCCCAAACTGGTCTGGAACAATGACAGAGAAGTTTAAGAGAGAAGCACTAGTAGGTTTTATTTCAAAGAAAAGTTCATCTTTTCCCAAAGCGTTTACATTTAGATGATTTTCTACTATGAACTAAGTGATAATTTTTTGCTATGAAACATTTAGATGAACTCTTCCATTTAAATAATTTTCTGCAACCCCCTCCCACACGCAGAAAATGATCTAAACATTTCGATGTAGAAATGAGGCATTGGGTAGATGGAAGCTTCAAGCAAGATAAGGTGGCAGGCGTATTTTAGAGAGAGGGGGGTGTTGCAGGCTTACGGGGTGGGGAGGGAGGGAGAGAGAGAAGGGGAAGAGATGAAAAATAAAACGAAATCATGTACATGTGGGTGTAAATTTTAGTTTGGTATGCCTCCTACGTGGCAAATCAGTATTGGCTTGTGTTAGAGTTAAATTCCCACCCGACCAACTGGGAGTTTTTCCTTTGTAGGAAAGTTAGAAGTCTTTTCGTTCTGGGCCTATTACTCTATATTTCTACTACAAAAAATAAATCTCTCTCCCTCTCTCTCTTCTATTCACTTTTACAGATATATAGCATAGCTCCCGAATCCCGATTCCCATTAATAGTCAGATTTTTCACCTACTGTATCTTTATTATATCTAGCTTAAAAACTTGTAGACTCAGAAATTCTAATTCGCTGCCAAACACTGGCAAAAGTTTGCAAAACACTGACAGAAGTTTGTGTACGTTGCAACACGTGATAAAAGACTCATCGAGTGCTCCTCAAAAGATACGTTCGATCAATGAATACAGGGACATCTCATCGACCATACAAGTCCCTTTCAATTTTCTATTGATGGATTATTTTTACCTTTTTTCTCCTTTCAAATTTAATAATAATAATAAAAAAAATCGGATTCAACCTGGAATCCAAAAAGCTGGATTCATTCGGGTTCCGGCTAGGGTTTAAACCCGTATTTCGGTTCGGGTATACCCAGGTTCCCGGGCCGAAACTCGGATCAATAGTCCTAACAATAAACAATTTCAACTAATAATATCCCAATAATTTTTTTTTAAATTTATAATATGATCACTTATCATTTTTGTCTTATCTAAATTCCTTTCCCATTTTGTCCCGAGCTACTCACTGAGGGACGAGCAGTACTTCACTTTAGTTGTGTTTTTGCTTGCTGAGAGGTGAGCATCATTACTAATTTCGTTGCTCATAGATCAGATGACGAGCATTAATAAACCTTATGTAGCTCGCCAAGATGTCGAGCACTATTGTTCTTTGTGTTGCTTGCCAAGGAGCGAGCAATAGAATCTCGTAATGCTTGTATTGGGGTGGGCACATTACATGTGAAAATGCTTGCCTACCGTATACTCCCTATCGCTCGCCAAGATGGCGAGCACCATCATCTACTATGTTGCCTAACACACGAGCAACATCTTTCCTTATACTACTTCCCGATCTGACTAGCAATATTCTTCTTACGTTGTTTGCCAAGTGGAGAACACAAAAATCCATAATGTTCACTTAGTAGTGAGCATTTTACACAAGTCTTTGATAGAGGTAAATATGTTAATCAACATCGTAATAGAATACAAGGATGAACCATACATAAAAAATGGATTGTCTTTGTTTTCGTCCCAGATAGCCATGAAAACATTTCTACCATTTCTAGGAATAAATCCCACTCATATCTCCTTCAAGGGATAGGTCCCTCCATGGGAAAATATAGGTACTCTTTCTTTGGTGGTGGGGTTGGGATTACTATGGCAGTGACAATTGGTAAAACTTCACTATTGAGAGATTGGAGGGAAACTGGAGATTTCCTCACACATCTTGCGATGCCATCAATATCCTAGTACATGTAGCCATTCAGGAGTAAACTCTTGTTCTTCTGTTTGGCAACTTTATATGGTTATCTACAAGAATGGTAACTGTTGTGCTTGTAAAATCTTTAATGGCCGTACTGATGTATAGTTCCGTTTAGGAAATAATGAAAGGAATGAGTGAGTTTGTCATTTTTGTAAGTGAGATTAATGCCAGTAATGTGAACGAATAAGCAGATTATCATGAACAGTTTATATTGAGCAATTATTGTGCAACGATGAGAAGATATATAGATATTTAGTTTAATCCACATTCAATATTACCAAAGATTGTAGCAACTATTAATCCAAGACTGAAAATAACTAAGCCATATCATATGAAGAAGACATATTGTTGTGTAGCCTGTGTTTGTTGATAATGTCTACACATAGAGTCATAGAGGTGCTTCGTTTTGATGATACTGTCTAAAATCATCAAAAGCCCTAAGTGATTTTGGTTTGTACAATATAAATTATGTGGTTCTATGTTTATGTTCTTGCTTGAAGTATTGAGTGGTGCTTTGTTTGTGAAGGCACGTAGAGTCAGCTCTTTGTTTTGATGAGTACAATATAAAATCAATTTGAGTTTAACATGTTTGGGTTGATTAATATTTTCCTATTTGGTTCTTTATCTATATTCCTGCTTGAAGTATCGAATGGGTTGATTAATATAAACTATTTGGTAGACTGGTTCTATGTTCATAAATTATAATCTTGGATTCCTGCTTGAAGTTTTTGGAGGTACGTCGCTTTTGGAGGTTGAACAAGTCATCGAGGCAAGGTTGTTTTGACATTGGTCAAGCAAATCTGTTTGACTTTATAATCTTTTTGTTGATTAGTATAAACTGTATGTTCTATATATATATATATATATATATATATATATATATATTATATTTATGTAGGGGCCTTGCCTCTAGAGGCACATCAAGCCATCGAGGCAAGGCTGTTTTTATAAGTATCGAGTCAAATCTATTTTTGATTTTATCTTATTTTAGCTTATTAATATAAACTGTATGTTCTATGTTTATATTCTTATTTTATGTTTCTGGAGGTGCCTTGCTTCTGGAGGCACATCGAGCAATTGAGGCAAGGCTATTTTAATAGTATTGGGTCAAATTTATTTAACTTTAACTTGTAATTTAGTTTATTAATATAATCTGTTTGGTTTTGTGTTTACAATTGATTTATGTTAGAAAAGGATGATTGTATGAATGAACTTGATTCAGTGGAGGAGTATGAAAATGAAAATCTATTGGGATTAGCCTAGTAGAGCCCGTGTCTAATGATGATAGAGACACTGCAATTACTGAGGTTTCTAATACAATCATCAATGAGGGCCCAACTGAAGTGCAAACAAACCACCTATGAAAGAAAGAAGAGAAAGATGACTCTGTTGTATGGTAGGATTTTGTTGAAATTGAACGAGATGGTGCTAAACAACCTCAATGCTAAATGGTATAAAAATTTGTTCAAAGCATCTCGATCGAGTTCTACGACTACAATACGTAGGCATTTGCTAATTTGCTAACTTGCTTGTCATACATAGCCTCTAAGAAAAAATAGAAGTTTTAGCAGTTGAGTCTAAGGAGCCAGACAATGGGTTCACTATGCCAAACTTTACCCATGATCGTAATAGGGTGAGTGTTTTCCTCTCATATGATAATTTACGATGAATATCCATTTTCTTTTATGGAGCATGTTGTGCTTAATAAGTTTATGAGTGCAAACACTCCATATTGGAAAAATATGTCTCGGGCTGTTGCAAAGCAGTGCATAAGAACTTAAGAGAAAAAAAAAAGACAAAGTGAAAGGCTTTGCTTAAAGCTGCTAACAAAGTTTATATCATATATGACATGTGGACTTCTTGTAAAAAACCTTTCAAAAATGGTAGTGACATGTCATTTTATTGGTTGACATGTTTAGAGGCGTGTTTTTGTAATGTACCACCTCCACCTATTGGCTTACTTATTGCCGATACTTTACAAAAGTTTTTTCACGATTGGAGAATTGAGAATAAAATTAGTTCAATTACTCTTGATGATATAAGTTCTAATGATGTTACCCTTAAGATCTTGAAAGATAATTTTAGATTGAAGAAAACATTGATTGTTTGAGGAAAATTGTTTCATATACAATTTTGTGAGCATATAACTAATTTGTTTGTGCAGCATGGACTTAGGGAGATTAGGGAGATCGTTGATTGTGTGAGGGAAGGTATAAAATATCTGGTAGTATCAGAGAGTAGGCTAAAATAATTTAGTGAAATTGGATAACAGTTGTAATTAACCTTAAAGAAACTGATTTTAGATGTGCCTACAAGATGGAACAACACATGTTTAATGTTGGATGCTACAGTTCAATTCAAAGAAGTGTTTTCCAGATATGGTGGTAAAGATAACAATTTTGAATGGGTTCCAAGCGTTGAAGATTGGGAGCAAGTTGAAAATGATTGGGAACTACTTGTAATTTTTAATGAATTAACCAATATTGTATCCAGAAGTGATTACCCAACATCAAACATATATATTTCTAAAGTATGAAAAATGAAGGACATCTTAGGTAAGAAGTCTAGAGATGAGCATGAGTACATGAAATCAATGGTAAGAAAAATGAGTTCTAAGTTTGAAAGATATTGGGAAGAGTGTAATTTATTGATGGCAATTTCCGCAGTGTTAGACCCCAGACTCGACCCCAGATTCAAGATGGTGCTAATCCAGTTTTATTTTCCCTTTAATTTATCAAGATCTAGAAGCTTCTAAGAATATTTGGCATGTCTCTCAAGTGTTGTATGAATTGTATGATGAGTATGTTAAAGAATACAATTCAACTGTTGAGGCTCAAAGAGAGCAGGAACATGCTCGAACAAACTTATCCAGTGGTTCCTCCAGTGTTGGTAGAAGCATGCAGAGTGGCCATTCATTTTCTTTTGTTAGAAGTGTTGATACAGTACAACCGATCAAATCAGAACTAAAAAGTTATTTAGAAGAGTATATATATATATATATATATATATATATATATATATATATGTAAAAAGGGTTCAAATGTAAGTTTCAATGCCTTCGAATAGTGGAAAATAAATACTCTTAAATTTCAAACTTCGTCAAAATTGGTGTGAGATATATTGGCAACACCAATTACCACTGTTAATTCAGAATCAGCTTTCAGCGCATGTGGCAGAGTTATTGATCCTCATCAAGTTTCACTGTCAACTGAAACAATATAGATGTTGTTATGCGTGTCTAATTGAGTTGAAGCATTATATGGGTTTAAAATATCATCAACTGTGACAATATATTTAAATTTTAAGTTGCTAGTCTATTATCTTATATAAAAAAATTTACAGAAATACTAACTGATGTTTTTTTTGTCAATAGAAAGATGTTCCATCAGCAACTCAGATTCTCTTGTTATAAGTGAAATCGTTAAAGCATTTCGATTTGATAATGTGTGATCTAATCGACAGTTTGTTTTTATTTTTGTATGTTTGGTGGATTAAGATGATTTTGTTGAATGATATAATAGTTAAGGTAATTTCTAACTCCCCACCATCCAGTCGATTAAATTTTGTTGAGGCAAATTAAATTTTGCATTATTCTCAAACATCCCTTGATAGTATGATTAAGTTAAAAGTATTTGAGTAATCACGGAAGAGATTAAAAATTAGCTTAATATTTTTTTAGTGTGTATCAATATATGCAAGTTGATGTCATGGTGATTTTATTGAAGTTTGGTGTTTCCAAATTAGTGTATGCTGGTATAGTTGCTAACTTGATGTCATGTTGAAGTTTGTATGCATCTAAAGTCTTAATTGCTGGTTTATTATCTTATATGAAAATTTATAGTTTGTATGATGTTATCTCTGATGCTATCTCAGTGACATCAGTATAGTCTATGATTTTTTATCAGGACTGTATGATACTAGCTTAATCTGAGTGAGATCTCTAGACTCTGATGCTATATCTGATGGTTCATTTTATTTGATTGATGTTATACTGTGTAAGTACATATTAGATATGATATGAATGGACAATTTGAGAGGTCTGTTAATTGTTATTGCAATTATTAAAAATCACCATTATGACATATTAAATATTGTTGAGGCAAATAAAATTTTGCATTCTTGTCATATATCCCTTGATAGTATTACTAAGTTAAAAGTGGTTGAGTAATCATGCAAGGGATTATAAACTAAAATGTTTTTAATGTATTAGTGTATGCAGGTTGGTGTTATGTTGATTTTGTTGAAGTTTTGTTGTTTTGAAATTAGTGTATACAGGTATAGTGCATAAATGGACTTCACTGCAGGTATAGACCTAAGACTAGCTATAGACTGTTTTCTAAGTTTGATGAAGTTTGTATGCATCTTAAGTCTTAGTGATATCTCTTATGGTTTATTTTATTTGGGGATTTTTAATTTGTTATATGGTGTTAGTACATCTCAGTGATATCTTGTATGCTAATTTGTTATATTGGTTTATTTTATCTGTGCTATTTGGGGACTTGCAGGAATCCATTGTTACGTCTGGGGCTGTACACTGCCAACCATTTGTGTGACACTTTCAACCATTTGTCAAGATCGTTGAAGCGGGACACTTGCTAACCATTTGTGGCTCGCTTCAGCCAAGGTCAGATTATAGATTACGAGTCTCCGATGTTATCTCCATAGACTGTGCTTGAAGAAAATGGAGGAAAGCTTCAAGTTGCATAGAAGATGTGATTCATGAAGATTGAGGACTCTAGAAAGCATTTTTTATTTTAAAGTTTAATGTACCATAATTTATAAGCATTGTTAATTTGTTATATTTTATTTAAATTGTTAATTTATAATATAATGTACCATAATGTATCTAAGGGCTTGCTCCTGATGTAACTTTGTATTTTATTGTTAATTTATTATATTTTAAAGTCTGTACTAATTTTAAGTTTGTATTAATTTATTTAGAAATAAAAAAATCACCCATCTCGAGCCGAGTCAAGCTAAGCTCAAGCTCACCTCGAGATCAGACCAAACCTCGAGCCGAGCTTTAGTTTATATTTCACGTAAACGAGTCAAGGTCGAACGAAATTTTGGGCTCAACTTATAACTAGCCGAGCTGAAGCTTGTTAGTATTTTAAACGGGTCGAGCTTGTAATATGCTCGCTTGAGCTCTACTCGAATACAACACTAGTTATAGTCAAAACTATACCAGATGGACCAACTTGACCTGAAGTCTTGCATTGGCTTCTTGGGATTCGATCGGGTTTTGGGTTGATAATGCATGAGTACAGTGAAAGCAAGCATGCTAGACCTATTTGGAGGTTTTCCCAAGAGGAAAATGATAGACATACTGGTTCAAGTTTTTGGCATTACTTTTTTTTTTGTCCTTGCAAAACCTAAAGAGGCTGTTTAACTTGGCCGTATAGCTAGTTCAGCGAGTGAATTCTCTTATAGATTGTACCAGCTGGTTGAACAGGTGAAATCTCTTGGCATTATAACAAATTCTGAGATCAAAACTCACTTTCCTCTTTCCTGGACAGCTGATATGTGGGGATCAGGAAGATCTCTTGGACTGTAAAAAAAAGGAAGAAAGAGAAACAGCCATAAATATATATCCAAGTCAATCAACACCATGAAGACAAAATGGTCTGCCATGTTTGAATTTAAGCTATCTGTGCCTGTATTGGTTTGCATATTAAATGCTAGCAATTGAAAACGAAAGAAAAGTAATCATATTTTTCAGCTTAATTCCAAACTTCGTCAAACCCACGTGAAAAACTAGTCAAATTCGAAGGTTCCAGGTTTGATTGAGGAGACGGAACCTAACAGTTTCTAATGTTCCAATTTTCAAACCATACGTTGACAAAACTGACACTAGTGGGGAGAAAATTTTTCAGCAAAACCAATCATTTATATTATTGAACAAGTTGAGATGTTTCCCTTGCAAAAGAGAAATATTCATCGTCAAAAGAAAACCTGGTACATGAAGCTTCCAGAATTATACAAAAAGATGACAGATATTCAACACAGCATGAAAGACTTTCAAAAGAATAATGCAGAAAAATCAAGAAAAGACTTCTCAAACCCGCGTCCTACAACAACTTCTCGATGCTGGCAGTTAGTGTGGTTTTGGGCACAGCACCAATCACGGCATCCTTCTTCTCACCATTGATGAAAATCATGATTGTTGGGATGCTTCGAATTCCGAATTGGGTTGCGGTTGAAGGACTATCATCAGTATTGAGTTTGAAGCATTTGAGCTTCCCAGCATATTGCATTGATAGTTCACCAATTACTGGATGGATCATACGCCAGGGCCCACACCATGGAGCCCAAAACTCAACCAGAACAGGCCCGTCAGCCTTGAGAACAAGTGATTGCCATGTAGCATCGGTCACAGTAGGAACTGAAGTTTTGAAAGACAATGATCAGTCAACTCAACTTATATAAATCCCGCATGAAGAAACATTTGGGGGCATTTCATGGAAGAAACTAAAAATCCATCCAGTCTTTTAGGGCTGGTTTGAATAGTAAGATGATATGAGATTGTTTTAAATAAAAGTTGAAAGTTGAATGAAATATTATTAGAATATTATTTTTTAATATTATTATTGTTTTGAGATTTAAAAAAGTTAAATTATTTATTATATTCTATGTAAGAATTTGAAAAAGTTGTAATGATGAGAAGAGATGAGATGAAACACCCTCTAAATCCAAATGAGCTCTTAATTCCAATAATTACAAAAAGAAGAATCAGCACTAAACTAAAAACAATGACAACAAGTTGTTTGATGAAATACCTCTTCAAACGTGAGTCCTTGAGAGTCTATTTTATTTATATACTTAGCATATAGTATCAATACATGAGAGTTTGTACTGATTGGAGACCTACGATACATACGATAATGTTGTGGAAATGGAAAGTAATTACATTACAATAAAGATGTTAGCCGTTGCATGATCTATGGAGATGGGCTGGTTGTTCCACAATTCATGGATGTAATCTTGCTTGTAGCTATTGGTTTTTTGTATGGAAGGTAGCCATTTGGTTCTTCACAAGGTAAGTTTTCTTTTGCCTTGTCTTCTATGTTAATATGCCCCCACAAACTGTGCCGAGGGACGAGGCCAAGTTTGGTCCGAAGATCAATAAGAGCCAATTGGCCAAGAGGCTTGGTAAAAATATCGGCAATTTGATGAGAGGCCGAGACATGCCGAGTGTGAAGAAGTCCAAAAGTGACACGTTCACGAACATAGTGATAATCAATTTTAATATGCTTGCTCCGAGCGTGAAAAATAGGGTTAACAGTCATGTAGAAAGCACTAATATTATCACAGAGTAACAACGGAGTGGAGGTGAGGTGAATGCCCAAATCACGTAATAAGAATGATATCCAAGTTAGCTCGGCAGTTGTATGGGCCATTGCTCGGTACTCAACTTCAGAGCTTGATCGAGAGACTGTGTGTCATTTTTTTGCAGACCAGGAGATACAGTTGCTTCCAAGAAAGACACAGTAGCCAATGGTGGAGCGCCTGGTAATAGGACAACCTGCCCAATCTGCATCAGAAAAGGCATAGAGATCAAGTATAGAATGAGAACTAAAATGAAGACCAAGGTCTACAGTGCCTTTCAAATAACGAAGAATGCGCTTGACCATTTTATAATTTGCTTCAGTAGGTGAATGCATAAATTGATAAACAAAGTTAACACTGTAAGAGAGGTCAAGACGAGTAAGGGTAAGGTATTGGAGTGCATCGACAATACTGCGGTAGTGAGCAAGGTCAGAGAATGGTGTCTGAGAGGTAAGTCCTTTGGTCTTTGGCATCATGGGAGTGCCCATAGGTTTACAGTCATGCATCTTATCTCGTTCTAGAATATCAATGGCATATTTGGTTTGAGAGAGGGTAAGGCCATCAGTGGCTAAACTGATTTGGATACCAAGGAAATAGTGAAGAGAGCCAAAGTCTTTCATGACAAATTGACTATGAAGAGTGGAAATAAATTCAAGAAGATATTTAGTAGAGGAGCTAGTTAATAAAATATCATCAACATACAAGAGTAAAATAAGAGTACCATGCGGTGAATGACAAACAAATAATGAAGAATCAGCAGTGCTACAAAGAAAGCCATAAGTTAATAAAAAACTGCTAAATTTGTCAAACCAAGCCCGGGGAGCCTGTTTGAGACCATAAAGAGCTTTATTTAATTTGTAAACATAAGAAGAATGAGTTGGATGAATAAAACCTGGAGGTTGTTCCATGTAAATAGATTCCTGAAGATCACCGTGAAGAAACGCATTTTTGACATCCAACTATTGAATACTCCAGCGGTTGATGAGAGCAAGTGTGATTACAATGCGGATAGTACTGGGTTTGATAACAGGGGAGAATGTCTCATGGTAATTTATGTCATCTTCTTGATGAAAACCTTTATCTACTAAACGAGATTTTAACCGATCCAGGGAACCATCAGCTTTGAGTTTGCTTTGAAAATCCATTTACAACCTATAATAGACATAGTAGAATCACGAGGGATAAGAGTCCAAGTGTTATTCACACGTAAGGCTTGTAATTCGTCATGCATTGCTTATAACCAACCAGGATGTTTGAGAGCGGAGCTAATGGATTTGGGCTCAGTCGAAATGGAAACAAGGTCATGCAAGTGAGCATATTTGGGGTTAGGCTTACGAATACTAGACTTGGACCGTGTGACAATGATGGTAGCAGGGGTCACTGACGAAATGGTGGGAGGGTTAGTGTGTAGCAGGGGCAC
This sequence comes from Juglans mandshurica, assembly GCA_022457165.1. NCBI lineage: Eukaryota > Viridiplantae > Streptophyta > Magnoliopsida > Fagales > Juglandaceae > Juglans > Juglans mandshurica. Next base: position 14,643,719 of record CM039624.1, read on the forward strand.
AGTCGTGGCAGTATCAGATGATGAAGATGGAGATATAGGTAGCCTACTGGCACTAATGAAGGGTGGAGCAGGTGCAGGAGAAGGGGCTAAAGTGGATAGAGGTGGAAGAGGAATATCCGCCGCTATGGTGGATGAGGAAGGTTCGGTACCTACTTCGGGTATGGTGAAGTCGGAGAAAGGGTAGGAGGAGTAATCCACATATCAAACGTGGAAAGGACCGGCTCAGTAAGTGAAGGTTACCAGGCTGTTTAAACAGAAAAGTGGACTCATCAAACACAACATCGCGTGAGATGAAACTACGACCAGAGAGAGGGTGATAACATTTGTAACCTTGATGCTTATCACTGTAACCCATAAAAACACAAGGTAAGGTTTTAGGATCAAATTTATTCTTTTTCGTATCCCAAGTGTAAGGAAAACATTTTGAGCCAAACACACGTAAGAAACTATAGTCAGGATAGGTGTCGTGCAGGATGGAAAAGGGTGATTGTAAGTCAATGGTGGTGGAAGGTAGCCGATTAATAAGAAAACTGGCAGTGGTAAAGGCTTGAACCTAGAAGCTTTTTGAAACGCTAATGTGAAAAAGCATGGTCATCCCAAGTTCACGAATTGTACGGTCATTCAACCATACCATTTTGTTCAGGAGTATGAGGACACGAATATTGATGAATAATACCTTGTTTTTGTAAATGGGATGTAAATTGAATATTAGCAAATTCACCATTCCCATCAGTTTGAAAATTTTTAATTTTTTTGCAAAATTGCCGCTCAACATATTTTTCAAAAAGTAAGAAGGCAGGAAAGATTTTTTTGCATAAAGGAATAAGCCACATAAATTTAGAGAAGGCATCAACTAAGTATGCATAATAATTAAATTTACCAACGGAAACTACAGGCGTTGGACCCCATAAATCACAATAAATTTTATCAAACACATTATGAGTAATATTGCTAGAAAGTAAAAAAGGAAGTTTGCAAAGTTTGCCGAATTGGCAACTGTCACAAAAAGAAGAGTTTTTGTTAGAGCCAGAAACTTGAATAAGCCCTTTTGATTTTAAGACTTGCAAAGAAGATGCCTGAGGATGTCCCAAGCTCTAGTGCCAAACATCTTCAGGGACACGTCGGAATCGAGTGGAAAAGTGAGCTTCGTATGGAGGAGAAACAACATAGAGGTTACCCTTCCGTCCAGTCAACAGGACGCGATTGGTCTCCCGTTCCTTAACAACAAAACCAACACCGTAAAATTTGCAATTATAAGGATAATCAGTGGTAAGTTGCCCAATAGGCAAAAGATTTTTGGCCAATGCAAGTACTAATAAAACATCACATAATTTAATTTTAGTGGTGCCATTATCAATATAAGTATCACCAATATGAGTAATAGCATGTGAACTACCATCTCCAATAATAACAACATCATTATTAAAATAGCGACGTAAATTTTCGAGTATACCTGGGTCGCCGGTCATATGAGCAGATGCACCAGTATCAGCCGTCCATTCAGCATCATGAGAAAAATTCTCAAGAGTCATTGCAGCAAGAGCCTGAGGAATATCGTCAGGTTGATAGGAGTGATTGAACCAGTTCCAACATTTAAGCGCAACATGGCCTATTTTTCCACAAATTTGACAGCTTTCATTGTGGATAGAATTGTGACCTTTGTTAGTGGGCCGATCATCAGTATCATGTGGGTTAGGTCCACTGGTGTTTTGTACGAAATGCACGTTTTGAGTGCCATCTCCAAAAGTCTTCATCGACTAGTTAGAGGGTTGAAACCCTTGACCTTTCGAAGAGAAAAACCGGTTCTGAGGTCGGTTATTGTTGCGGTGATCGGATTGAGGGGGCCGACGATAATCCTTGGTGGAGTTTGAGTGTCTCTGTCCATAGAAAACAAAATTATTAGTGGAATCATGAAGAGTTGAGCGGATTTCATACCCTTGGAGCAGAGGAATCAGTTCGGCGTAGGAGGGCATAGGAGGTTTCAACATCGCCGTCGTGAAGGGCTCGTACTTGGCTCCGAGACTGTTCATCAATGAGAAAACTTTCATTTTGTCTTGCACGGGCCGTCTGATTGAAGCGAGGCTGTCACACAAACCTTTGAATGTGCGAAGATGATCACCCAAAGGCATCGATGGTTCCTTGCGTAGGTATGTTAACTGCTGTGTAAGGTGGAATTCTCGTTCTTGGGAATCATGAGCATACGCCTCTTTGAGAGCCACCCAAATGTGATGGGCAGAATCAAGGCCTATAACGAGGCCAAGGGCTTCCTTAGATAGTGTCCCGATAATCCATCCTCGAAGCAATCGATCCGATTTGCGCCATTGAAGGAAGGTGGGACTAGGTTCGGGTTTGCTCGAACCAGGTGCTAATTCACTGGCAATGATGAATTTTGGGGGTGAGGCCAGGATTTGTTCTCGCCAAAGAGGATAATTGGTGGTGTTTAATTGCAAGGTAACAAAGTTACCGACGTTAAGGGCGATGGTGGCCATGGGAGGAAGACTCTCTTCTCTCACAAGGGCTCTGGTGCCATAAAAACAATGACAACAAGTTGTTTGATGAAATACCTCTTCAAAAGTGAGTCTTTGAGAGTCTATTTTATTTATATACTTAGCATATTGTATCAATACATGAGAGTTTGTATTGATTGGAGACCTACAATACATACGGTAATGTTGTGGAAATGGAAAGTAATTACATTACAATAAAGATGTTAGCCGTTGCATGATCTATGAAGATGGGCTGGCTGTTCCACAATTCATGGATGTAATCTTGCTTGTAGCCATTGGTTCTTTGTATGGAAGGTAGCCGTTTGGTTCTTCACAAGGTAAGTTTTCTTCTGCCTTGTCTTCTATGTTAATATAAACATTTTTGGATAGTTAACATTGAAATTCAATTAATAGAATAGAACCCTACAAAGATAGAGGTTGTTTAAACTTTAAACATGCATAGTGAGACTTTTAGCTTCGGTCCAGATTACGCCCCCCACATTAGCTTCCTAAAGCAGATATGTTTCTCAAAGATTAACAAAACCCCGGTTTTCATATTTTGCTACCTAGGTTTGGCAATTCTTGTTTCTATGTTGGGTTTAAATCGTTCACATCGGTTCATGTTATACATCAAGTCATCGCAACCCGATCCATTTAATTAAACAGATCACATCCCTCAACCCTAAAATACCAATTTCATGTCGAGTTCGTGTTGGATTTATGGTTCATGAAAAAAATTGCCAGTCTAAATGCCATGTCGTATTCAGGTGGTATATGAGTCAAACCCAACCTTACCCATTTAATTAAATGAGGTCCACGTAATCCTAACCTGCTAATATTTCGTAAAGTTAGCGTCGATTTTTAGATCGTGTCAAAAATGGCAAGCCTTATTTTCACTACCCATTCTGGTCGCCAGCCTAGTCATCAAGATTTTTAGACGATTTTTTTTTATTCTCCATATGAATGCACATATATGCTAAGAGCAATTAAATTGACTGGGCAAAGGTACCCCCAAATCGAAAGTAGAAAGGAAAGATAAAGAGGGAATAAGAATATAACAAATACAAGAGAAATCAAGGAGGCAGAAGCAGTAAATATAAATCCCAACAAACATTGAGAGCAAAAGATGAAACAAATGGATTTTTTCCCAAACAGTATCAGACAATTTTTTTTAAAAAAACAAGGTCAAGCCTCTTATTATTACACCCTCACTAAGGTGGAGGAAAACCATGATTACAACATTTCTTCAAAAAAAGAAACATTAATAACAAATATATGGAATACCCAATAAGTCTAGTCGAACAATTCCCCGTAGTCATCCTTGCACCAAATCTTCACCTATAAAATCAACCGTTCTACCCATCTTGCCCTCTTTTGCCAAAAAATCTGCTGCCATGTTTAGGGGTAGGCAGCAGGTGCCTGCCCAAATACCGGCCTGTACCGGTCTATATTTCAGCATGTATCGGCCAATATTTTCGGCCTTTTTTTTTCATTTTTTCAAACTACAAGCTTATTTTTTGACCCCCAATTCAGACTAGACTATTTATAATTTATATATATATGTATTTATATATAATTTATTCATATATAGACTATTATTTTAGAATATAATTTATATATATAATTTATTCATATATCGACTATCTTGAAACGGTACACGAAACGGTACCGATACCGAAATATTTCATTCCAGTGCCTTGACTGGTATGGTGTTCGATACGGTATTCAAAACATTGGGTCCACCCCTACACCCCGTTGAACGAACGGGGTACCCCACCCCCACATGGATGGGGGCAAGGTACGGTGGAAATTTTGACACCCCCGCCCATGCGGGGGCGGGGGGCAGGGGAGGGGTGGCCCTGCCCTGTAGGAGGCAGGTAGCACCCCTAGCCATGTTAGTCTCTCTAAAATTATGTCAAAAACGAATTTTGAGCAAAATGACTAAAGTTTTTATCGCCTCCCAAAAATCCCAAAGAAACCAATATTTGCATATCCTAGAAGCTAGCCAACCCATCACAACACTTGATTCAGATTCCACCAATAAATCTCTCAACCCAAGAGATTGACACAAGCGAAGACCATCAAGAAGAGCACAACACTAGGCAATAGTATTCGTCGCATGACCATAAAAGTGTGCAAAACCCGCTATCACCTTACCCCTTGAATCCCGAAGTATGCTCCCACCACCGGGCCTCCCCAGATTTCCACAAGATTCACCATCAACATTAAGTTTAATTAAGCCTCTATCCAGCGGCTTCCAAGCTATTAGTCTTGGTAATTTCCGACGAACCGGGAGCCCAGGACAATTTAGATCTTGCAAATTTGAAAAGTCATTAGCACCCATCATTTTAAGGGCAGGTTTGGTAACCAAAACAAAACACAAAATTCTCATCTCATCTCATCTCATCATTACACATTTTTCAAATCCCCATACAAAATATAATAAACAATTTAACTTTTTCAAATCCCAATTCAACTTTTTCAAATCCCAATACAATAATAATACTAAAACATAATATTTTAAACACTAAAACAAAACACAAAATTCTCATCTCACCCCCCAAACCTACCCTAAATTTCCTCAATCCATTTGAAATATCTCTTAAATTCACTTTCACTACTCTCAAAATTCCTTTCCAATCAAAATTAATTCCCTCCATCCGAGAAACACATCTAGCCCTCCAAATAGCCCAAGAAATAATAATGGGCAGCACACCTCGGACCCAACCAACCTGCGAAGAAGACTCCGCACACCTCCACCATAGCACCATCATCCCATCCCAAGTCAGAACCCGTGGCAACAGAATCCCGCAAATTACTGCAATATAAAATCTCTCTCTCTAAGTATATTAGTGTACAGGACCACTAAAATTTAGGTCTCGTTTGGTTTCACAAACCTTTGAAACCATCTCATTCCATATCATCTCAATATTTAAACACCATTCAAAAACAAACATTTTTCAATTTCAAATTTTCAAGATTTTCATCTAATCATTACAAATTTCTCAAATTTTCAAACAAAACACAAAAAATAATTCAACGTTTTTAAATTCCAAAACAAAAATTACATTCTAACCCTTTTAACTTTATAATTTTTTTATTCAACTTTTTCTCTCTCCTATCCCAAAACTCCATAAAAATCTTAACTAAAACCATTTCACAATTTCATTTCATTTATGTAACCAAATGAAGCCTTATTCCATTCTTGGGAACTACTATAACTTCATTTTTTTTTTTTTGCAGCTTCTATAATCTCAGTAATCAAATTTGAGCCTCTAGTGCGAGTACTGACCCTTCCCTCCAATAGAACAAAACAGAGCTGGTGATCCTCTACCAACAGTTGTATGATTGTATCCATGCAAAATTCTATAATTGGGGCAGTGAGATGAAGATGACAGAGTGAGGCAGCAAGCTGCAAATTACTAAAACTAGGTTTTGTTATCCTTAGATAAACTAATTTGCTTTCAGGAAAATCATTATTACATACTCCCAGAATATGTATGGCATGCTACTCCCATCTTATCATTAAGCGCTAATCTTTAATGACACGGCATACTGTGATAGAATGAGAGTAACACGTATCAGTAATCCGGAACAACCTAATAATTACTCCTACTTTAGGGACCCGTTAGTATGCACTCGCTATCTCATTTTTAAACGTGTCGAATTTCTATTGAGAACTCTAAACCAAAGTTAAACCCTTGTAGTAAATTCAATGTGTTGTTGCGATCATGCCCATTCCCCTTCTCTTATCTACCTTCCCTCTGTTTCATTGTAAAATAATCTAAAATGCATTTTACTAACTTCAAACTCAGCGCGTAAACATTGTAATATCCAAGCTCGATTTTGTTAAAGCTAGGATCGATGAGAATAATTTTATTGGCCTCACTGGCCCATGAACTTCTGCAAAGCCCCTTTGAGTTTATTGTATATGTTGAACATTTGATAGGTCTGACCCATGATTAAGCCCAAGAAACGTATAATACACACCTGGCCCATTGGGACCCAGCCCATTTAAGCTACCTGATCATCCCACCATCCAACTCCTCTAATATTTGATCAGCTTGGCAAAAATTGCAGTCATCTCCCCTTGAAAAATTCTCTCTTTCAAAAGAGAGATCTAGGATAAGGTCTCTCCAAAACATTTCCAGGCCTGCAGTGGGTCAAGTTGGACCTTATTTTCTCTGTCTCGTTTGCTGATATTACTCAACATAAACAGTCCAAACTGGAACCAAGCATCTGCCAACCAACACAGGGAAGCCATAGGAGTGCCTCAGGGATCCTGATGACTTCTTAGACGCAGCTATAGGACTATTCATCTGGGTCAGATTTTTTTCTATGCCCGATCTGAAACCCAGTTATCCGGGTTCCGGCCCCAAGAAAACCCGAACCGGTCACCGCATAAGGTTTGTGAGAGCTGTTTATGTCAAAACATATATGATTTCTACTCCATTTATTATCTATGTTTGATTATTTATTTGCTTTGTTTAAACATTTATTCTATTGTATTTGGTAGTCTTTATTACTCAATAATAGATGGAAGAAGATTTTATAAGTTGTAATGTTGGTACAATCCAAGGGGTTGATGGTGACTCTTCTATTCTAGTGGATGTGGAGGAGCATGGTAGTCTTTCAACCCCTTCATCCACATATACACAACACCCTGCCCACTCTATCCCACATTTACCCAAGAAATCCACAAAAACACCTAGCAACCAATCGATGGTATGGGAACACTTTACTAGAGTGGAACCTATTGACTGTGATAACCCAAAAGATGAGTCAATTATTGCGCTAAAATATACAGTTGCCACTACAAAAATGACACTTCATCCATGATACAACCACTCCAAAATGAATGTGAAACTTCATCTCTTAGAATTAAAGGAGTTCGAAAAAGCCAAACCTCTAGTGTTAAGAGGGATGTGGAGGAAGAGTGTGTAGTCCACTTGTGAAATATGATGCAGAAAAACTTAGGGTGTCAGCCACTAAGTTTTTTATTAGGTGTGAACTGCCTTTTAGGCTAGTGGAGACAGGCTACGTTTGGATGTTAAGATGAGTTGAGTTGTGAATTACTTATTTTGTGGGTCCCATTTAGATGAGTTTAACTTTTTTTGGTTGAGAATTGTTTAACTTTTTAGGTTAAAATATATAAAGTAAGTTGACATGAGTTTAACTTTTTTATAGGAAGTTGAAAATGTAGCAAATCTCATCAATGATTGGTTTGAGATGAGTTGAGTTTAACTCCTTCCATCAAAGCACAAGTTGATCATAGTAATTCAGCTAGTAGGATATAGCACAAATGTGTGGATCTTTTCAAATTTAGGCATGTTATGTGACAAGCCAAGGAAAGCGCAAGCCACATATTGGCAAATATTCCAAAATGATTAGTTAATGTTACAATTAGAGCCCTTTGAAATTATTATAAAGAGCAAGGACTTCCTCCCAAGCATTGTGTGATCCAAGTCACCACCTTCCTATACTCAATTTGGGGTATTATAATTTCCCCCTTAAATCTATGACAACCTCTAGGTCATTCTATCATAGGTGACATATCTCCAGTCTCACACTTCTTTTTGGAACCTGTCTCTAATGCCATTTGTAACAATCCAAGGAAAGCCAAGTCACATATGGACCTATACTCCAAAATGTAGTCAATGTTAAAGTTGGAACCCATTGTAACTACCAAAATGGGGAAGAATTTCTCCCTCTCAAGAAATATAAAACTTCATTCACATTCTTCCCATACTCAATATAGGATTACACGTTATAATATGATTTGAGCAGTCATGCCTGAGCCCAAACATGAGGAAAACAACTTCATCAAGATCACCAACCATGTTGCAAGATGTTGACTTTCAAACTCCTATCTAATAGTATAGACTGTCCTTATAGATTGAAAAGCTTCAATCTAACATAATATCTGATGAATCATAATGAACACGGATTCAAAACCACGTACAATATTATACATATTGGTCACATATCATTGATCATGTTAATAAACGATTAATTAAATTGGAAAAGTTAAGAAAGTATATCGTATAGGATATTGAATTCCGTCAGTTTTATTCTTCAACTACAGCATAATATATCATACTTTACCATAATCCAGCAATCTAACAACCCCATTCAGAATATGAAAGTTATAACTTCCATAAATTCTAATTTAACTATATCAAGCGCATTAACTCAAATGAGGACTAAGATTCAGGCAAGAGAAACTTACTATCAAGAGAGGTTTCCTGAACTTCACAAAAAATGCAACCACTTGGGCAAAGAACCCTCTGATTTCTGGAGCTCAACGAAGAAACAGATGGGTTCGAAGGGAATTGGATCCTGAGGCCAGATACTCCAGGCAAGGGCCCAGGTCTCAGGCTGCCGAATAGGGCAAGTGATGGATATAAAGTAATCGCCTTTGGGAGTAACGTTCTGAAAATGATGGAATGAGAACATAGAACAATGAGTTTGGGTAAGGTTGCCATCGAAAATCTGACACTAGGGCTGGTCATATTGAGACAATAATATACGTATACATATAATGGATATAGACCGGAAGGAATGGAGAGATTGAAAGTCGAATGTGAGCATAAATGGGGATGTGCTAACATGAAAGGGGAGAGAGAGAGAGAGAGAGTAAAGTATCGGATGGAATTGAAAAATGAGAACTTCTACTCAACCGCCTACTGTTCCTACAACCTCCACACACTGATTTTTTTTAATTAAAACGATGCATTCTATTTTTTTTTAATCTTCCCCCAAAACACCCCCCATTACGTCTTCCCCCCCCCCCCCCCGGTCTCTCCCCTGGTCCCGCGTCTTCCCTCCTCCCCCTGGTCCCACGTCTTCCCCCCCCCCCCCCCGGGTCCCCAACGTCACTCGTCCCAATCTTCCCCCTAGCCCGGCGTTTGTCCCATGTAACCCATTCGGCATCGTCCTTTCCCACCACCCAACTCATTGCATTGTTCTGATTTTTCACAAGGGTAAGAAATGAAAGAAAGTATTTTTATTTTTCTCTTTTAGTTTTGTCTCTCCATTTCTCTCATTTGGTGTGTTTTTGTATTTAATAGATGTGTGAGTTTGTGTTTTTTTTATCTGTGTTTTTGTGGGGGTTGTTGTCTTCTGTTTTGGGGGGTTTGTGGGGCTTTTTGTTCTGTTTTGTGGAGTTTTTTTGTTTGTATGGGAGTTTGTGGGGCTTTTTATTCTATTTTGTGGGGGTGTTGTGTTCTAATTTGGGGGTTTGTTGAGCTTTTTTGTAAACTTTTGTGTTCTATTTTTCACAGAGAAACAAACGAGCTAGCTGATGTTTTGGATTGGTGAAAGCTTGTGAAGTCCACATATAAATGCAAATCTAAAGAGGATCTTAAAAGCTATCGTGTTGGGAACTAAAAAAAGAGTTTATTTTGGGTATCTCACCGCAAGAAATTGCTAGGAATTAATCACCTGTTGGTTGGTTTATCAATTATAGGGAATGGAGAAAAAAAAAAGTAATACACTATAAAAGACAAATAATAAACAGAAAGAAAACAAACCTCATGAAGTTTGGTTGGCCTTGGATGGGTGGGGTCGGGTCGGATCGGGACAAATGTTTGTTGTGTGTACAAGATAGGTAAATAGGTTAATGATATATTTTCTAAATTTGCTCTTTGGTTGCTTTTTGTAAGAAAATGAATGACAATCATGATTCTGATTGATACATCTATAATTTCAGTGCTATTTTGTCATAGCCTTTATGATTTTAACCTCCTCCTACACTTTATGTTTGCGTGTGCAGTTGAAGGAGTGAGTGTTAGTCACTTGTAATCAAATTTGAGTTAAATAGAGTGATGGGCGATGGAGAAGATAAAAGACCACTTATGCCTTCAACATCGATTTCACCGAATCAGGTATGATACACATTGTTAGTTGAAAATGTTGTTTATGTTTTACATTGCAACATTAAGTTAATACATTTTTTACACTTTTTATAGGGATACCATGATCCGCTAATTCCATACTACCCGCCAAGTATGCTACCATCAAATACATATCCAAATTCATATTCGTATGTTTGGGATAACCAGGTAGACATATGTTTTTTTCATTAAATATTTTTAGTTGCGTGCGACCGAGTCTCTATAATGGAATCTTTCTAGCACAATTGATAATTGCAGCATCCTACAATGCTACCATTTTGACCAACTATGCCAGTTCCTCCTTCGAGTAATCCGGAGGATTTGAGACCAATTGAAGATATGATGAAGGTAGTACGTTTTTATGTTTGAGAACTACACAGCGGTCTGAGAGCATGAACGCATTTTTTGACGGGTTTGTGCATTCCGGCACGACACTAAAGGAATTTGTTGATCAGTTTGACAATGCTTTAAGGAAGAAAGTGGAGGTGGAGACAACTGCTGATTTCCATTCTTGCAACCAAACGATACCATGTGCATCCGCATTCAAGATTAAGCAGCAGTTTCAATCATTGAACATGAATGCAAAATTTAAAGAGGTTCAACGAGAGGTTTGGGGGATGATTATGTGTAACCCTACACTCGTCAACACACAAGGTTGCATTTCCGCATTTGATGTTTTCGAAGAAATTTCCACATCCGATGAACATGTAAAAATTGTCAAGTTTTCAGTTTATTATAATGAAGAGGAGTGTGAAGTTAAATGCACATGTGCCCTATTTGAGATGAGGGGAATTGTCTGTAGGCATGCATTTAGAGTCTGTCAGATGAAGTACATCCATGAGCTGCCAGAGAAATATGTATTGGATCGATGGAGAAAAGACTTAAAGAGGAGATATGCATTGGTGAAGAGTAGCTATGATGACTTGAGGGTCAATGCAGATGCACGAAGATATGACCTTGTTGTTAAAAGATGTCTGAGATTGGCGACTCATGTATCCCCAAGTGATGAACATGTGAATGCATTCTTACACCATTTGGATGACTTTGAGCACAAGTTTGTAGGATTACAACTTGAGTCCGATTCAACCAAGGTGAAAGAGAACACAGTCGTCGACAAGGATAAGAAAATATTAAGATCTCATGTAGTTCGGGGGAAAGGGAGGCCGCCAACAAAAAGAAAGGTACCGCCAATGTAGAAGACTACAACGAAGAGAAAGAAGAAACATGTATTATGTTTTGTTCATGTACTTGTGTAAATATTAGTTTATCTGCATATTACTTTCTGACATAAATTTTTTGTCAATTTAGACTTGCAGGAAAATTTTTGACGACAAAGCACAATATAGTGACCTCCCAGAATCACAAGTTGGTGGTAGTCTTGACGAGACTATTATCCCAACCCAATGTAGTACTCTATCACAATCAATGCCACCGTGCACGCCCGATGGGAGGTAGTACAAAACACTGGTCGCATTTTTTGAGCAACTATTGGTTTAGATGGATTACTAGAATGGGTATTTGTAAATAGTTGAATAGGGTATGGAAAATATTTTTGGTGTGGTTTCCATACTAAAGGGGGTGTGAAAATGATTGAATGGGTTATGTAAATTATTTTTGTTGTGACTTACTAGGGGAGGTATGGAAATGATTGTAAAAAAAATGATTGTAAATTGTTTTGTGAATCAATATGGGAAACATTGTAAATATTTCATTTATGCACATTGTAAATACAGGTTATGGTGCAGTGGTAGTGTGTGAAATGGTGCACGGGTAGTGTGTGTAATGGAATTCCTCCAAGTAATTTTTTTTCTTGCTGTATGGTGCAGTGGTAGTGTGTAATGGTAGGTTATTCCCAATATTTCTTGCCTTGTTGGAATAGCTGAACCATGGTAATTGTTTTGTTGTAGTTTTTATCACATTTTCTCTTGCAACTATATTTCTGTTAGCAAAGTGGAGCCTCAGTAAATATCTAATGTTATGGGATCTGTTGCTATAACCCCTATGAACATTGTACAATTCTTAACTTGTTCTTACAAAAGAGAAAGAAAACATTATAGCAAAGAAAGCTTCAATTTTCAGCATGCATCACTTAACTGAATTCTGAAGTTGTTAGTCTGGTAGTATTTTGTATGTGCAGATTTTGCTGCCATGTTTAGTGCAGTAAAGCCAAAGATTTCTACAAGTATTTAGCATCTTTTTTTGCACTATGAACAGTAATGACCAGATTGAGAAGATTGAACAGAACAGAACTACATTTTCACACATTTATGCAAGCCTACATTTTAACAACATCATCCTTCATGTATTTCAGAAATGATCCATTTGCTATCCATAGCTACATTTTCAAAATAGATTAGATTACATAAAATACTATCCACAGAACTATCCACAGCTACATTTTCAAAACAGATTAGATTACATTTAAAACTATCCTTATACATTCTTAGTCCGATCCAACAAAACTATTACAAGAGATATGATCCAGTACAAATATAACAATTTTCAAGCACCTCTATTCTCTGCGATCTGCCTTTGAAGTTTGTGTTCTTGCTTGTGAATCTCTTTCTCTCTCTCTATTAATTTATCTTTGGTTTTTTTAACTTCATACTCACGCAGCAATAAAGCATCTTATAAGAAAGCAGGTGGAACATATAGCTGTAACAGATCCAACCTGAAACAAAAAGCACAATTTTCATTAATTAAACCTAGTTTGAATTGAAAGACTTGTTTTAATAAGTAAGATAAGTTTTATTAATGACCAAAGAAAGTACTGATAAAAAAAAAAGTAATGGCAAAGGAAATTAGAAAGGCACAATCGAAGTACACGAGGGATATAAAATAGATAAACCTATTGAGAGAGAGAAAAGAAAGGAAAATCTTAGAAAGAAAAGGATTTTACAAAGATATCTTTATTGATCTACTGTTTAAATTTCGTTGGATTTGAAGAAAGTTGCATGGTAGAAACTTAAAAGGATTTACTTAGGTGGCAAGTATGACCAAACAACACACCCCAATTGGATAATTTAATCTTTATCATAAAAACTTTGATAAAGCAACAACATCTTGCACTTAGGAAAATTTTTATCTTCAATGTTATAGGCATAGTTATTCTTATGCATCTGAGTGTAGATCTGATAGCCATGATTTCTGACTATGGTTCTATATCCTTCTAATAGTAGAAATGCAACAAATATGCATAGCTATAACAAACCAAAGCATGCAATATATAAAAAGGCCATACAAAACTGATCCCATCATAAAAAGTGGTCCAATTAGGTTGTCTCAAACTTGTGATCACCTAATGGATCTAATGCTCCATCTTTGTGACACTTTCTCATATAAATGAGAGGTCTTTTAATTTGATACTTAGCATATTTAGAATATGAAGGAGGTTGAGCTTTGTAAAACAATTTCCCAAACTTTGTATTTCTGAAAACAAAAGGGAAAAGAACATGCATCTGTTTGTTTAATAATGCTCAAGAGTGGAGATCAGTTTTAGTCATTTCCTTTTCGTTTGCTTCATACTTTTCAAACTATGTGGAGCTCTACAATTCAGAAAGATGAATGGTGGAAAAGAAATAAGAAAGATCTGCTGATCACATTCAAGTCCTGGAACTATCACTGTACAAAACTCAAAAGCCAATGCAAGTGTCACATTACATAGCATGGTTAGCTTAAATACTTTTGGAGTTCTAGAATCACATTTCTCGAAACTTGACAAACTAACCTTTGGGTGCAATACAAACACTTGCGTGTGAAATCCAAACACAATTGCACGTACTGCGAGATAAGAAAGGCATAATCAAAGAATGTAAATTATATCCAAATGAAAAAGTATATCAAAGAGTCTCAACGCCACCAGCCTTAAGAATATCACCTCCATTAACAATGAAGTTCATGAGATGGAAAACTTTCAGCGTTGTCCAACCATATTCAGGCACTCTCAACTCAATCCTTATTAATTGAATCTACACATCACGAAACAGATACCCAACTTCAGAGATTCCCCTTAAACTGTAACGTCCGTCCTTATGGTGAGACTTTTTATAAATATTTTTAGAAAGGACAACAGGAATTACCGTCCGATTTAAAATTTTTCATTTGCATACCCAGGGTGCAAGACTTCACGTTTGTAAATTAAAATATGTTTTGACAATAAAAGAAGTTTACAGCGGAAAACATAAATTTTGAAATAAAAAGGCCTCTCGTACGTTTAAAATTCGTGCCTAGACTTCCGTGCTCTTCCCCATGGGCCGTGTCCGTCTTGATCATGCAATTCCTGTAGGGGAGGGACATGCATAAGAACTAAAATGAGTCGAAGACTCGTAAGCATTACTTCATACAGTTAAAATATAACAATATAGGTTTTCATTCATGCATTCATCATTCGTACATACTAATACGTGCATGCATACGTGTCATACGTGCGTTCATTTGAAAACGTCACTAGACGGGGTTTTGCTTTAATAATCTTTCTTTTCGTGAAACGTGTCTCCCGTCAGTGCCTTCATTTCTTCAAGAGCCACTGTACGGGGTTTTACTTTTAAAAGGCTTTCTTGTTGTCAAACGTTTCCCCCGTCAGTGCCTTCATTTCTTAAAGAGTTCGTGCATTCGTGCGTTCGTACATGTATGCATACATCCATTCGTTTTTATCACTTTCATAGGCCAGTACACACTGTTACACCCCGTGTGTTAGGGTTAGTGGTCTTCCTTTGGACCCGGATTCTGCCCGTAGCCACAGGTTGGGAATCCCTTTCATAGGAGCAGCAATGGGTGCACTTCCAGTACTACTTACTCGACATTGCAATCTGCCCATTCATTGGTACCCTTTTCATTCATTCATGTGGCCGTTACGTATCTTCATACATTTCATGCTTTCATGTCTTTCTTTGCTTTTCATTCATTCGTTCATGTCAGGTCGAAAGAGCTGGAGCTTTCATTCAGTTCATTCTTTCCTTTAACAGTCATTTCATGAGAAAACATTTCTTTTCATGGAAAAACATCGTTTAGGGCGTAAGACCGAAAATCATGTTTTCCCTTTTCAATTCGTTTCAATCCTATCCTTTCTTTAACAGTTCGTTCGTGGAAAACTTCATTTAAGAACATACATGGGCTTAAACGTCAGCTTTCATGGCATCCATAAGCGTCACCTTGAACGTCGTCAATCATGGCATCCACGAGCGTCACCTCGGGGCGCACATGAAAGCATCGGTTCGTAGGATCCACAAAAGCATCCGTTGTCATGTCTTTCATGCATTTTCATTAGTTTATAGATTTTCTTAGAAAATACATAAAATAGATACAGCGTATAGTCATCCATTCACATGTGTACAATTAATACTTTGGTTGCGTAAAAAGGGACTGCCAAGGAGGGGCTGTACATACTTATACATTTGAACACTTAGCATTTTCTTCCTTAAAGCGTGTTTCGTTTCTTTTCGTAAGCATCTTAAAGGAAAAACGTTTCTTGTATCTTGGAAAAACTCTAGAAGAGTATGAACGTAACACTTACCTGGACTCCATGCTATTTGCATGTCATGCAGTCCATTCATGTGCTTGTCAGATGGCAACCTACATGCATACACATAACCTTAACGTCATTCTCTATCTAGTACATAAGCAACTTAGACTTAAAAAGCACAAGCTACACTTCACTTGGAACACTCTCCTTCTATCCCGTATTCTTATGTGTTCCTTACTAAGTTAAAACCTTCGGGAACCCATTACGGTCACCCCATCTTCCAACTCATGTCTTGCCTCGAGTGCTCATCCACTAAAGTAAACCCATGATTTACCTTAGGATTAAGACACTAAGGCCTCTGTCTCATTCTTCTCATTAACCTCATTCCGACGCATGACTTAAACCAACTAAGTCATGCATCCCGTCCTTAGACAGTACACTCGTCACTTTCTTCATGCATTTTAGCCCATACTAATCCTCATTCCCATTCATACAAGCCACACGGCTCTAAACCAACTCTGAGGCTTAAGAATCGTGTAACTGTGCTAATGACAGATTACCCATTACATATGGTGAATCCATCCTGCACATGTGTCTAACCAGATTATACATGTACCTTACCCCTTATCACCTAAGATCAACATATAATATGATGATCACCAGCTTTGAGGGACAAGGGTCATACTCCGATACCAACATTCTCTTAACTCGGCTAGCATGACTCCTCATGCTACCCGTCCCTTTGACAGTTCATCCCAACACTTAACACGACAAGACTCCAATCATAACCATGTTTTATGCCACGTCATATAGCTCGAGACTATTCCCAAGCTACAGCGTGACCTTGTCGCGTTACCCAACAATCTGGTGCATAAATTCCTAGCTCATCATGAGTACGATTCCTTACGTACTACGATTCCTTACGTACTCCCGACACATCGTGACATCTCGTCACGTTCCCGATACGCCATTCATACACTATCACTTCATCACATGGCAGGCATGAATGTCACTAACCACGTCACGAGGTGACGTTGCCCAGTCATGCTTCCACTGCGTACTCTTACACTTATTCCGCTACTTCATCCAAATTCCCAACTGTAAGTCCCACACGGTGACACTTGTCACCGTAGACTACAGGCTACACCATAATTACTCCGGGACACTGTTCCACAGTTCCCGACACTACTCATCACGTTCCACGCCCATCAATCACATAACCATCCATCTCACTGCGACACGCCACACGGCATATCGCTGCACCTCATGGAGTACATCCCATGCATACTCCCTTCATATATGCTACAACTCATCACCATTACGGCATACGTGCCACATGGTGCATTGCTCCTCTACAAGGAGTACACTCCTCATGTACTCCCTTCACATAAGCTATGCCACATTACCATTATGGCGTACGCGCCATATGGTGCATCGCCCCATCACATGGAGTACACTCCACATATACTTCATTCACAGACGCTACGCCACATCATCACTATGGCATACCCGCCATATGATGCGTCACTCCACTACATGGAATACACTCCGCGTATACTCCATGCACGTTACGACACATCACCACTTCGGTATACCCGCCGTATGGTGCGTCACTCCATCACATGGAATACACTCCGCATATACTCCATGCACGTTACGACACATCACCACTACGGCATACCCGCCTAATGGTGCGTCACTCCACTACATGGAATATACTCCATGCACGTTACGACACATCACCACTACAGCATACCCGCTGTATGGTGCGTCACTCCATCACATGGAATACACTCCGCGTATACTCCATGCACGTTACGACACATCACCACTACGGCATACTTGTCGTATGGTGCGTCACTTCATCACATGGAATACACTCCGCATATACTCCATGCATGTTACGACACATCACCACTACGGCATACCCGCCGTATGGTGCGTCACTCCACTACATGGAATACACTCCGCGCGTACTCCCTTTATATATACTATGCCATACAGAGTACACCTCACATGTACTCCATACACGTTACATCACTTCACCACTACGGCATACCCGTCATATGGTGCATCACTAACCACATGGAGTACACTCCATGTGTACTCTATTTACACGCACTACGCCACGAAGTACACTCTACTCGTACTTATCCCACTCCATAATACGCCAGGAGGGTATATTTTACATATACTCTCCTTGTCTCACATTACGCCACACACAAAGTACACCTAGCGTGTACTCTTCCCATTCCACACAACGCCACGCCATCCATACAACACATGCCCCACAACTACACTGCACAGCACAACCACGCCATAATTATAGCACAAACCCCACAACTGCATTACACAGCACAACCACGCCATAATTAAGACACAAACTCCACAACCACATTACACAGCACAGTCCACAACACTTCACAATATGCCCAACACCTCACAGCGCACTACATAGAATGCCCAACACTTCGCCACACAGCACGTCTCGATACTACACAGTAAATCCCCTAATACTAACAGCACAATCCACAACCTAATCCACTAATTAACAACTAACATATAAATAATAAGGGTTAGAGAGTTATACCATTGATGGGATGACCCGTGCATTGCCCATTGACCATCTCAGTCGATGACGTCGGAAATAACGTACGGGGCAGCTATGCCACGTACGGGGACCATTTGGGCGTTTAGATAGCTAGGTGTGGTCTTGGAAGGGCTCGTGATGGCCTTGTGATGGCGGTGAGGGGCATAACAAGGCGGCTCTAGCCGTGTGCGGTGGCGGTCAATCACGTGTAGTGACTGTCCATCACGTGCAGTGGTTACCCACCACATAAAGTGGTGGCTTGGACCTAGGGCTCGGCTAAGGGAGGTGCGGTGGATCTCATGGTAGCATCGAGGTGGCGCCACGGTGGCTCATGGCGGTGGTTCAAGGCCGTGAAGTGGAGGAAAGGCCGTGGGAGAGTGAGAGAGAGAGTGTGCGTGCATGGGTGGCAGATCGGGGCCATGGGTGGTTGGCTTGGCTTGGTGGCGGCCTGAGGAGGCTGATGACGGTGGTTACCCACTGTGGGTGGCGGCGCACGGTGGTGGAGGACATGCAACCCGTGCATGCATAAGGGGGAAACCCCTGCGGTGGAGAGAGGCTATGGGTCTCGGGTCACGTGGAAGAGGAAGGGGGAGGAAGAGGGAAGTCAACGATGTCACTTGGTGGTCATGGGTGCTGCGCACGGCGGCGCACGATGGGGAAATGGGTCAAAGACCCATTTCGGCTACTTGTCGTGAGAGAGGAGGGAGGGCTGCACAACAGGGGCTTGCTTTGGTGGAGGATGATGGCTAGTGGGAGGGGAGGTCGTCGTGGGAGCGGTGGAGCCATTGGGCAGCGCACGGCGGCGCAGTGGCCTTGAGCCTGTTCAGGTTTTGCACTTCCATGGGAGAGGAAGAGAGAGCGTGAGAGGAAGAGACTGCCACGGGGAGGCTCGCCGGAGTGGGAGGAGGTGAACGGTGGTGGAGGTGACGGTCACCGACGCACGGAGGCGCCGGGCTGTGAGGGAGAAGCTTCGGGCGTAGGGGCTGCGTACTATGTACGCCGAATGAGAGAGGGAGGAGAGAGAGAGGGCTGGGGAAAAAGTGAGGGAGAAAGAGAGAGGGTTTGGGTTTATAATCCAGTCCCTTCGTCTTGGGGTCTACGCAACAATCTAACGATGATGAATTAAAATACTATTTTGAAAATGCGTAAACGTTAACTTAATTAAAAGCACTTAGAGGAATTAAGGTAAATATTATTTTAAACTAACTTTAGTTTATAAAATAATATTCTTCATCATTAATAAAATGATGAAATCTTATTTAATATATTTAAGAGAATAAAACCATTTAATTTAATTAAAGCCTTCAACATAATTTAAATCCCTTAATATTTTAAATAACTGGAATCATTTTAATAATTAATATTAAAATGATCTCCAACAATTATAATATTTTGGAGCTCTTCAAAATATTATAATTGTCTCATTTAAAAACAAGTTTAACTCAACGGTGCTGGAAATACCTCATATAATTATTTCCAGTACATTTAAAACACTGGACATACTTTAGAAGTCACCTAATATCTTAAGAGACACGCCATCGTGGTTCGGTACGCATGACGAGGCTCGCAGTCGCTAGAAGGAAGGGCAGACGATCACATAATCTCTGCCTTCGGGATTTGCTTACGTCATAAAAACGGAACGTACGTCAAAAATAGATAAGCGTATGTAAGAAGGAAGGAGCAGAGTATTACATAAACACTTCAAACAAGTTTCCTTATCTTTCCAGTATAGAAATGAAGCATATCTTTTTCCTTTAACAAATCAATTGAAGTCAAAATATTCCGGAAAAATGGCATAATTTGAAAAAACGACAAAAAATAAATTATAAAAAAGAATAAAATAATATGACCTGATACCTATTTGGAAAATGAATTTATTCAACAAGATCTATTAAAATCCGAAAAATACCCATGATTTCCAACAATAAGTTCAATCAAGTCGGAACAATTGAGGAGATGAGGGCGTAAGAAGCGCAGAGAGTGTAGAAGATCCAGTCCTGCCACCTAGTGGAGTCGTTGATCTTATCCCACAAGCTGGAAAGAAGAGCTCCGACCACCCCACACTACAAGAAATAAGGCCTTTTGCGGCGATTTTATGTCCGTTGGAAATAAAATCGCCACATAAAGCCTTTAATTACGACGATTTTTACATCATCACGATCTTTTTACATAAAATTTTGAAACTGGTTTTTTGCGGCGATTTTTTTACTTTTTGCGACGGATATATTTGCCACAAATACTAAATTGGTCTTTTGCAGCGATTTTTCATTTTTTGGGACAAAAAAATTTGCCGGCATATTTGAAAATCTTGTTTCGACGGTTTGTTAGTCGCTGCAATTGCAAAAGTGACCTTTTGTAGCGATTTTTTAACTTTAAAATCGTCGGAAATAAGAATAAGACCTTTTGCAGCGATTTTAAAATCGTAGTAAAAAAGTAGACCTTATTTCTGGCGAATTCCAAGTCACCGCTTAATGTTTAGCGCGAAGTGGGAAATCACATGGGAGCTGAGTAATGTACAATTTTTTTTACGGCGATATTTGTCGTCGCAATAAAGTTTTCAACTGTAGCAGCACTGATCTAATCGAACATTGTCGCCGTAATAAGATATGCTGCCATTTAAACCTTATTAGCGGCGAATAAAAAGTGCCGAAAAAGACAATAAAATTTAAACCCCGAGCCTAACGTTTTCCCCTCATTTCTTTCCCTCCAAGGCTGTCTCCCCCCCCCCCCCCCCCCCTCTCTCCCCAATCCCTCTTCTCCCTCAAGCCTCCGCCGCTCACAGCCCCTCGCCAACGACCCCACCAGCACCTCACCTCGACGGCCACACTCCTTCTCAACCAGCCCCCATGGCGGAAATATTAGGTTTCCCCGAATCTGGCCTCACCTCTCTCTCTCGCTCAGATTTCTCCATGATCGCCGCCGCTAGGGGTGCCGTTCGTCACCAATCACACCTCGACGCCATCGCCAGTCCACCGTCGGAGCCCCCTTCTCCTCCACGCCTAGCCCAGCAGCCCGAGGCCCTCCCTCTCTCCCTTTTCTATTCGCAACCCACAGCCCCCACATGGTTTACTACTCTGCCACTCCCTTGTGAGTTTCGATTCTTCCCTTTGTCAATCTATGTACTCAGGTTTTGGTTTGGGGGTTCTTGCATTTGACTGTTGTTTTTGGTATGACATAATTCTATATATGCATCTAATTATGCAGCCTCAGACTCAGTTATCTCCTAAGAAACCAAAGGCTCAAGCACCACGCTGTGGTGCTTCTTAAGATGCAGAGTTGTAGACCGAGTTTCAACAAGTCTTTTTCTTGGTTCTCTGCAGCAATGTAAGAATATTTTTGTGTGTTTTACTTGATAGAAGTGTCATGAACTCAGAGCTCGTCTTCCGGGAGATAATTGTATTTCTTTTTTGGCATTTTGATGTGAAAACCATTTTAACTTTGCCATCCGTCATGCATTTAACATTCTTACTCAAAACTGCTTTTGGTTACTACCATGTCAAAAGTGGGACAAATGACTTATAGGACAGATGAACATACCATGGGTACATTTGTAAAATGAGTTCGTAATTGAGGATGAGTTCTCATAGTGCAGGTTGAGCTTAAAAATTATTGTACTATGATTTTGTAGCTTCATTGCCAGTAATATACAAGGTAAGACCGATATTTAAGCATTTGCATGCACACATGTGATGTCAATACATTTAAGCGCACTCTTTTGTGTGTGAATATATATATATATATATATATATATATATATATATATATATATATATGACTGCCATTAAAAGGATAGTTTTTATTTTTGGTCTTTTCACGATGTCCACAGAGGCTAGCTTTCTTGAATATTGGCCCACTTATGAATGTAAATAAACCAACATAGGAGGTCATGCTTTCTACTTTAATGAGAAGTCCATATTTGACCAAGAAAATAATTCCTTGTCAATAGGAACTTCTGAGAAGCTGCTAATAAAATGGTGCATCCTGAACTTTGTATTACTTTGACAACTGAGGACAAGTAATTGTTGGTTGATGAGGCTAACTTTTAATTGCATTGCTTCATTTACAGATGTGAATCTTGTCATGGTCAGGCTGAAAGGCTTCTTGACTCTACAAAGAAATGGAAGACTCAATTGCTGTGAATTTGAGGTTGTACAATTCCATCACCAATTTTAATTGATTCTATTTATTAGTTCTTGGAGGCTTGAGGTTATCAGAGTGGAGTTGCTTCTCCAGGTTGGGACATTTTGTGTGGCAGTAAGTATTACAGTAAGTATTACACTCTTCTTTGCATATAGTTGTTGCAACATCTAACCACCCAGGAACTTGCCTTGCCATGCTAAATCTCTTTACAGCATAATTGGTATGAGTTAGGATTAGGACATTTGAAATCACACTTATATATAATTTGATATTTGAAGCTTTTATCTTTATAAATATGTTGTTTTCTGTCAAGGAAGGTTGAGAATTTTAAAGAAGATGAAGATCATCCTTAATTATATGCATGCAGCAGCTGGAATGTCGCTTTTCAATGCAGAATTTGTGGATCCAATGGTGTTGTTTCTTTAACTTGAAGTCAGTGGGGGCAGAGGACCCTTCATTCCCATTAATGTTAGTGAAATAAAACATAGTTTAATTATAGTTTTTTTTTCCGCAAATAGAACTTCATTACCTGAAAATAAACTGAGTTATAGTTTAATTAGGCTATGAAAGCCATACACTTTCACTAGTATTTATGGTGGCTAGAGTGTTCTAGCGGATATGCTTCTTTGAGTTTTTATGGTATTAGCAAGTAAATATGTTCTAGCAAATATGTTCTATGGCATTGAATTCTGTTCTTCTCCAAAAACTGTTTCTTCTCCAAACCTGCTTCCAACTGGGATTTTTTTAAGACATTGTAACTTGTCTTTTTACTCTAAAGTATGTTATTTATGGCTCTATTTTAGTACCCTTTAAACTTTAAAGTTCATATTCTTTTTACTCTAAAGTATGATATTTATGGCTCTGTTTTAAGACAACTGAGTGTGTATTAATTTAGCTGACGTCAATATATGATTTTCATTATCTTGGATGGGCTTGAACTGAGTGTGTATTAGTTTTTCTCAAAAGACTTGAGATATATTCCTTAAATATCATAATGGTCGATCACATGCTTGAATACGAGACCTACATGGAGCTTATTGGTGAAATGATATTGGTTCATACAACCCCTAGTTGTTGGATGAATGTATTTATCGATGTTTTATATTCCCAAGGTTATGGCATTTCTTTATGCAATAGACTTCTTTTCTAAGCTGGGTACTTGATGTAAGCTATGCCGTTCATAGATTCCTGTATGAACTCCCTGTTTTTGTTTTTGTAAACTTGTATCATTTTTAATGTATGCCATGCTCTAATCTCTTGCAGACTACAACAGTACAAATTTGTTGAGATGAAAATCATAGAATATAATACTCGAGAAGGAAGAAACACGGCAGAGGTGAGTCATTTGATTCAACCCTCATATTTAACTGTAACTCATTGCCATGGTCCTTGCTATTTACTCAATTGTCTATTAAACGAGTTTTTAATTGAGAATATTAATGAAGCACCTTCATTGAATAAGCATCTTTGGTTTCTCCAGGAATAAGCATCTTCACCTGGTGTGATGATTGTGAGCACCTTTTCACTCTCTTTCTTGTTTGGGTGTTTTTTTGATTTAGTTGTTTGTACATGTATTGAGTGGAGCTAGGTAATGTCAAAAAAGAAAAGATGTGGGAATTGAATTTAGAGATTTTCTTGGTTATATAAGGTGGTGTGGTTGTATATATAGTTGTATCATTATTGTTTGATATAAATGTTTCATATAAATACTAAATTGCAATTTATATAGCTTGAGCTTTGTGTGGCCATACAGAAATTTCATACTGAATATAATTTGGATGTGTATTATATTTTTTATTCATTCTGATTTGTGCATTTTTTTAAATTTTCTGAAACATCATTTCCGGCGAGTACAGTTCGCTAGAAATATTTTTTTGTCATAGTACATTATTTGCGGTGATATGTATTCGCCGCAAATACTATTTTGCAGCGACAGATACTCGCTGGAAAAGAGAGAATCTTATTCGCGGTGAATTTAACCACCACAAAAAAAAAATCATTCACGCCGATTTTTGAACACGCTGCAAATAATATGAAGATATTTGCGGCGATATTTTGTGTATTCGCGACGATATAAAACGCTGCAAATACTTTTTTGCAGCGATAAATAGTTGAAATATGAACGTTATTTGTGGCATAATTTACATTATTAGCAACGAAAAAAATCGCTGCAAATAAACATTTTTCGCGACGATTTTTGGGTTTCGATGTTTTAAATTTTAAGTGGGTCAACAATTGCGACGAATATCCAACGCAGCATAAATTGCTGCTAAAGGTTATTTGCAGCGATTTTGAGAGTTATTTGCGGCGATTTTTGGCGTCGAAAAAGGCTATTTTTCTTGTAGTGCCATTCTTTATGGGCGTCGAGCTTAAAGGCATTCTAGTTGGGCAATTTTGCAGAGAAGGGGCAAGGGAGACGATTTTGCAGAGAGGATTGTGCGAAGCAGCGAGAGTCCCGAGTCTAAGAAGAAAAAGGGTTGAGGGGTTGAGGGCGTCGAGTCTGAGAAGAGAGAGGCCTGGGTTGAGGGGAGGAGAAGAAGGGTTGAGAAATGAAAGAGGTCGGGGGAGAGAATCAAGTGGAAGAACCGGTGGATGGGGGAAACTGGGTTTGCCACGTGTGTGTGTGGTGTGTGCTATTGAACTGGGGGTTGAATAGATTTTCTCATTGAAAATTAGTTGAGCGAAATATTCTACACAACCTCCTCACTGTAGCACAACCTCCGCACACCTGACGTGGCGAACTGGTTTGGTCGGCCACGTCACAGTTCGTTTCCTCCCCTCCCTCACTCGACGAGACTTTCTCCCCCTCCTCAGTTCCCTTTCTCCCTCCCGAAAGCCAATTTGTTTCTCCCCCTCCCTCACATCCCTTTCTCCCTGCCCCTCCCTCACATCCCTTTCTTCCCCTCCCGAAAGCCCTCACCTGAGTCACCTTCTTCCAACGTCCTCACCCCAGCGAAAACCCTCCCACGTCGTCGCCCCTTGCAAACCGTCACCCCCATTTTCTTTCCCTCCCGAAAGCCCAGCGAACACCACCTCACACCGAGATCTCCCAGCCCTAGTATTCTCTCAACCCTGAAAGGCTAGAAGAAAAATTTCTCATCCTCACCCAAACAGTCTCTCATCCATGAAACCCTAGAAAAAATTCGAACCCTCACCCCAGCCCAAGGAGAACCCCCTTCAGAGCTTCGAGCCCCTCCTTCACCCCCTTCAGTGACCAATGCCTCCCTCTACCGTCATCTCCTCCGTGGCATTGCTTCGTTTTTGTTCAGCTCGCTTGCAGGGTAAGAACTCCATGCCACTTTTCTATCTTTGAAAGTGTTGTATGCTTTTACAGGTTGTATTTGTGATGGTTTGACTTGTTTTTTTCTTTTAAAATGTGCCCTTTCCTTTAAAAACTATTATGCTACCGATCAAACAACAAATTATGCACTTTGCAATACACAACTTCAGTTCCTTTTTACATTACTTGAGAAAATGGAGGTGGTAACGCTGGGTCTAAAAAGGGCGGTGAATGAGATTTTATATTAATTGAAACATAGAATCTCATAGGATTTATAATTATTTCAAAGAGATCCAATTGAAAATTTTATTAGTCATTTTGGAGTATGAGGCCATATGTATACCTTGGATTTTCCTTGGGTCATTACCAATAGTACAGAGCCAATCTCCCACCAAAAGTGGAGGACTTGAGACTTGCTACTACAAAAATGACCTATGAGAATTTGAGTAGGAGAGATTGTAATACTGAATTCAGTATAGGAAAGATCAGGTTTTCCCTGGGTCGTTATAAAAGCATTGTAGAATTGGAATCAAACATTATTGTTTATGGGTTATGCTAAGTGTACAAGTTGTTTATGTTGTCTGAGGAAATGCCCTATGGCTTCATGTTTCTGTGTTCATGTAGTAAATTTAGTTTTACATGCTAACTTGGGTGATGCTGAAAAGGGTAATTGACCTTCTAGCTCCTTGTTGAGGCATTCAGGGCAACTCTAAGATTGCAATGGTATGAAAGATGGTTCCTATTTGTCTATGTCCTGTATACTTGGGACCTTTGCTATTTTATGATCAATAAAATTTTGTTAACCGATGAAAAAAATGCTAAAACTTATTATGAAATGACTATCATGGATACTAAAGAGAATTTAGCAAAGTATGCTTGTGGGTTGCAAATGTTTATCATCTTTTTATTTAAATAAGAGGATAAATAGTAGTTTTATCTTGTTGATTAGCAAACCTTTATTGTTTGTGCAGAGCTGCATATATGCCTTCTCTAATTGAGAGGGCAAAAAAGTGCTTAGACTTTTCAGCCAGTGTTTACATCACGCATCTCTTCATATGCATTGTCTATGGAGGTTGGCCTTCCTCAATAACCTGGTGGGTTCTAAATGGTACTGGAATTGCAGTGATGGCTTTCCTAGGTGAATATATGCATTAGACAGGAACTATGAGAGATTCCCATTACACGATACCATTCAAGTTAAGAAGTTTTCTTTTGTACATTACTTCTTTAGAAAAATTCTTTTCCCCTATGTGTTTCATTGCTGTTAAAGTTTTATGTTAAATCTATTCTTGTTTATACAAAGTAGTGGCTGCCGACTATTTTCTTGCAATGATGAATTTCCATTCTCTAATACATTTTCCTCTTGTTCTAGCACTCAACTTTTTTCTGTTACTGGAAATTTAAGTCAGTCACATTTATATGTTTAGGACATGCTTTTGTTTGTTATTGGAAATTTAAGTCAGTCTCATTTATATGTTTCTTTGTTTTTTCTATAGAAATAATGATGGATATCCAAAAATGGGTTTGGACATCACTTTGGACACTTGCAGGACTGAAGATTTATGGAAATAGTTGCAGCCAAATAATGGCTTTAGCTGCTAGTTTTGTCTTTGTTGTTGTATTTGTTTAAACTCAAGTTAGAGAATACATTCTTGTTGTTTTATTTTGAAAACTGAACTGGTGTATTTCCTTCCATAGTTGTGTGTTGAGTTGTAAGTGTTAATTAATACTTGTGAAGTAGGGAGTACGTTATTTATATGCAATGGAATGAGGTGCTGCTTGGACAGTCCAAACTATATTTTATTACAATTAAATGAGGGGTTTGAATGGAATGAGGTTTTGTGGGCTTTATTTTTATACAATGAAATGAGGTTCTGAATCTTCTGATTATTGGATTTGAATGAAATGAGGGATGCAACTAGGGGACAAACCCGTGACACATTTTTCTTCTTTTTTGATACCTGAGGCAAGTTGTCTCTATTTATTTGGTCAGATTCATTGATATTGATCGAGTTCTAGATAGCTGGTCTCATCTTATGGTTGCCAACTGCCCATTGGCTCACCAATTCGTGAGTTAGCATATATTTATCCAAAGATCATGACAAGAGGCATGGGATTGTTTGATCTCATTAGCCGGAGTTTCTCCCGTAAAGAATGCATTCTAAAATAGAATAAAGGAGGTTGAAAATCAGAAAGATAAAACATCAAGGCATTCTAAAGTAGAAAGGCAAAAGGCATCCCATACCTAAGCATGATGCATTCCAAAAATCCTGAACAATAAGACGCACTCCTCATTGCATTTCACAATTGAACAAAAAATATTTACAAAGTTCAATGAAGTCCTATTTTTTTACACTTCAAAAATAGTACCCCTTTTACATATAGATTACCCTTTTACATATCATGATTTACACTTCTTGAAAATATTACACTTGAAGAAAATGGAACACTTCTCATTTTCACAAAAATGCTACACGCCCAATCTTCCCTCATGTATGCTGAAAGCATCACTCCTCTCGTTGCTCATTATGTGGTTTATACATGTACCAACAGTGCAAAAATCAAATGCACGACCATATAAAATGCTAACTGAATGAGTCTAACTAACTAACAACAATATAAATGCACGGCCATCAAAAATACTTCAACCAATTTCTGAAGATATTAAGTCCCATTGGGCATGCACAACCCATCCTGAATATTTTAAAATTCTGGAAAAATTAAACAAAGACATTAAAAATGGAACAACGAGAAGAAAGATCTAAAAAAGTGAAACATATCACACCTCATCATTGCAAGGTGGTGTTGGTTGTGTGATAGTACTACACTGGGTTGGGATAACAATGTCGTCAACAATAGGACCAAGTTGTGCTTTTGGGACCTCACCATATTGTGAGTCTTCGTCAAATATTTTCTTTCACGTCTAATTTGACAAAACAAAATTACACTTTCATTACAAATTAATATGCATGCACTATACCATATAGAGAATTACTCGACCAAAATGTACTACTTATTTACATACATAAACAATGTATTAACTAAATGACAAGAATATCGGACACTACGACAGTTTTAAATAACCAATGTGTATTATACTTGAGTTTGTGAAATTGATGTAGAAGGCCTGGGTTTAAAAAGGTGGTGCTAGTCTATAAGTGCCACCAATCTTTATAGTTGATTTAGTTATCTTTTGGAGTATTTATCTTTCGATGGGATTGCTATTAAGCTTATTGATAGTCATCCACCCTTTCTTCTTTGATTGAAAACTCTAAAAATAAAGAAAATCAATCATATAAAATCAGTCATATCTTTGCCACCTTCAAAGAGGATGCATATCCTTTGTGATAGGGGAAACAAAAATATGGGACCAGAGGTTGTATGCTTTGGTCAAATGGGACCTGCGAATATTGGGTCTTTCCTTTTCTTATCCTTACCATAATACTTTGAGATTGAACTTCCAAGATCAGAAATCATTGCAAGAAAATAAAGGGCCCAAAAACTATTGTGGATGAGCTTCTTCCATTCCTATCTGCTACAGTTTGGTGGAAAACAGAGAGAAATAGGACATTTTATCACTTAACAGCAGTATCTTTTAAAAAAAAAATGAACCATGGTCTCATAGAAGAAGACAATCTTTTATTACAAATTATTGACCTCTTCTATACATAACTGAATGCATGATATATAGCTACCTATACAACTAAATGAATATTGCATAATTTTTAATTAGAAATGGTAAAGCTTCAAAACAGAGGCTAAACTCTTCAAATTATTATCAAAACTCAATAGATTCAAGTTATGTACAAATCACAACACCTAAACACGTCCTACCCAAGGTTCAAATCTAGACCAATCGTCACCTTCAGACTGGAAAGCTTGAACAGTGCATTACTTCATTACTCACCCAGTGTCTGTTAATCTTACTTATAGCCTCCAATATCTAACCTTAAAACGTAACAACAGTATGTATAAAACATCATCCCAAGTTTCATTCTTCAAGAAAATTCACATATTATAACCAAACTTCAAACAGTGGCTAAAATCTTCCAATACCGAGATCAGAAAATCTAAATCAAAGAAAAGAGTTGCCGAGCTTATTGTGCAAGATCCTCAGGTGTTGCATGGGGGTCGCATGGCATGACGTCCTATAAAGTAAATGCGGAACCACCACATTTTCTTCCCTACATTTTCTTAACAACCAAACATGTATTAAAAAATAGAAACAAACAGTGGCTGAGAAGAAATACCGAGAAATACCCAAAATCAACAACCAAAATACACAAAACACAGATTCAACAAACACAAAACCGCAGATCCAAGAAACACAAAAACACACAAAATGATTCATGCTGGGAAACGAAAACAGAATGGGAAACAGAATGGAGAGAAAAAAAGAGACTTCTTTCAGTCAGTTCTTACCCTTGTCGGTGGCACCAGACGACGGCGTACGGAAGACAATCGGTGAGAAGTGTTGTGCAACGAAACCCAGTGGAAGAGAACCAAGCTTGGGGGGGTGGGGGGAGGTTGATGCAGGGAATGAAATTTGGATGTTGTTTTTGTTTTAAATTTCAAAACGGCTCATTTGGTTAATTTTGAAAAAAAAAAAAAAAAAACAAATTACAGGTCAGCGGTGTGCGGAGATTGTGCTACAGTAGGAGGTTGTATAGTAAGACTCCTCTGGCAAGATTCTTTTTTAACAAATTCTGCAATATTCCTCTATAAAGCAGCGCATACCAGTTGCTTGATATTTTTTCCATATGAATTTTGTTAAGCCTAGCAGTGTATATATACCAACTTGTATTGATCTACTACACCAATGAGAATCAAATACATTTCTTTCAAAAACTCTATCATGGCATCAGAGCTGGAATACGACTAACATCCTCCATGGCTGGTGCTCCTCCTCCGAAAAAGACCACTCCACCAACTTCCAACTCCTCAGTAATTTTTCTCACATTGTTTCCATCAAACTAGGTTCCGACAATTACCTCCTTTGATGGCCAGGAACTCTTCCATTTCATCGATGGCTCTTCTCCTCCTCCTCCTCCGATCCTTCCAGCTTCCTCCCCTTCTCCATCACTCTCCTCCCAATCTTAAACCAATCCTGCTTACCTCCAATGGCGTCACACAAACCAACTTCTTCTCAATGCCCTTCTATCATCCCTCACCGAACCAATTCTTGCTCAAGCCATTGCCTCTCGTACATCTCGTGAGCTTTGGGTCACACTTGCCACAATGTTCACCTCACAATCTCAGGCCAAAATTTTTCAAATCCGCCATCAACTCACTAATCTTAAAAACAGAAGAATCAGGTGCAGCGTAGATTAGGTTGTGCGTTGCCTATGTGTAAATGTAGTGCTCTGGCAAGATTCTTTTTGTAACAAACTCTGCAATATTCCTCTGTACAGCAGCGCATACCAACTGCTTGATATTTTGCCCATATGAATTTTGTTAAGCCTAACCGTGTATATATACCAACTTGTATCGCCCTGCTACATCAATGAGAACCAAATACATTTCTTTCAAAAACTCTATCAGAATAAAATCTTGTTAGAATATTATTTTTTAATATTATTATTGTTTTGGGATTTGAAAATATTGAATTGCTTATTATATTTTGCGTGGAAATTTGAGAAAATTATAATGATGAGATGAAATGAAATGAAATAAGTTGAAATGGTTTCTCAATCCAAACCGGCTGAATCTACTTGGGAAAAAAAATACAAAACTTATAAGGATGCCAAAGTAAATGTGAGAAGTCTTGTACGAAAATTTTGTTGAAATCATTAGTGCATGTAATAAAAATAGAAAAGGCAATACACTAATATTTTAAACCTTTATTTCTTGACAAAGTCAAGAGGAAACTGTCATAAGCTAGGGATGGTGTTTTGAGATCCAGTGCACAATAGTTAGTATGTTTTCCACTTTCACCGCCTTACAGCCACAGTAGTAATAAATGTAGGGGTGGCAATCAAGTTGATCGGATTGTTGGTGGCTTATGGATCATCCGATCATGCATGCAATTCTACGGTGCACCACAAGCGCGCGTTGGTGGTGGAGGGGTGGCAAAGGTAACATTTGGGAGATCCAAGTTTCAAAAATCGATTTATGTGATGCTTTAAATTTACTAATGACTGTGGACGATTGTGAATTTATGATTCACAAACTTCTATAATTGACTCATCACTCAACATGAATTGACTTGAAGATAGATATTCAGGGAATGTTTTGATGGGGGCGTGTCGGTGATTTAGATGGAGGGAAAAAGAGCCTCCTTTTATTTTCTTAGTTTCTCGGGAAACAGAACGGAAGTTAGGTTTTAACACTATATTAAATGGAGAAGTCTTCTTTCAGACGAAGATGACATGGAATGGGGTTAATGAAACGATGCGCATGGGTGAGGCGGGAGACGAAATTTTCGTTTGTTGAAACTGGAAACCAAGATAAGTACACAAATTCTCTTCTTTTCAGAGCTGCATGGTGTTGAGAATCTGAGATAACTTACCTGAACTTCCCTCCCAACAGCATACATGTCAGCCAAGACGGCAGCCCTTGCTCTTGGATCATTACACAGCTTCCCTAGGTCTTGGATCATATCTTTTTCCATTTTCAACTCAATCGAAGCAACAGAATTATATACTTCTAAAACAGGAAAAACAAAAGCTTAAGAGTCTTGTTTTTTATAAAAAAAAAAAAAAGTTAAACTAAAACTGTATACACTCCCAATTTAGCAACTTTTAGGTTGATTTTCAACAATATATAGACATCTAAACAAATTTTAATCGAATCAGAAAGCTTCACTAAGTAAAAATAAATAAATAAATATATAAAGAAGAAGAAGAAAGAACTAGCTCAAAAAAATCAAAAAAGAGTTTTAATGATTAAAAACCTATAAATGAAAGAGAAAAATAATTTTGAACTAGAAATCTAACCTGTAAGTCTCAGCTGGTTTCTACTCTCAAGTGCAGGCAGATGAACGATGTTCCTCAGCAATTTCCGTTTCCGTCGAGGGCAGAAAATGAGAGAGATTTGGGGGTAGTCGTCTTCGGACGGCGGCTTTCCCATCGACTGCACGAGGAACAATTCCGAAATGTTTACTCCTCAACTGGGGACTTTCTGTTTCCGTCGAATACAATGAAAGATGCAGGTGGAGGTTTTGGTTTCAGTCTCTTCTTCTTTCGTATTTTCATTTTTTGCTTTTTGTTTTTTTAATAAAATATATATAGGCCGCCATGTTAGCATTCGGTATGTAGTTGGTGCGCAGACCGCTGTTTCTAGAAGAAATTATATTAAATTTAGGTCGGATTAATCCATTTATTATTTATATTCACTTCAACTTTGGCAAAAGATTTTCCCTATCATTAATAATATTGAGTTCCCATTTCAAGAATTTTTTTTTCAAAGGTGAACAGAAGCTTTTTCTTTCTTCTTATTTTTTTCTCCTTCAATAGGCCGTATTACTTTTCAAAGTCTATTTAATTAAATTTTAATAGCTTTTATTCGGAACAACAAGCGATTTTGACCAACATGGAGGGCAGGTTCGCCAAATGAAGAAACAAATAAAAAATATGGCATCAGAAATAGAAAATCTCCGACGAGAGAATGGAGCAGAGGAACATGGGATTCGGGGAAGATGTTGCATGAGCCAGAATGAGCGAGTTGATATAGAGATGTATAGCACGGGAAGGAGGAGGTCATGGCAGTCTCAATCCTGCCAAAATTCAAAGTCCAATAGATCGAGATATAAGACGAATCTAAAGACCCGGTTGAGGATCTCAAATCATTTAGGGCCCTCATGACGCTCCACGGCTTTCCCAAGAAAATCACATGTCGAGCTTTCCCCCTAACACTCAAGGGAACAGTGAGGGGATGGTTTGAAACTTTGCAGCTTGACACCATCGATAGTTTTGGCGAGCTAGGCTAACAGTTCATTACTCAATTCATGGTCAGCAGAAGGATGAGGCATCTAGCCGCTATCTACTGACCGTAAAGCAGCAAGAAGATGAGAGATTGAAATCGTCTCTCTCCTAGTTCAAAAAAGAGTGCCTGACAACGGATGACCAGGATAAGAAGATCATACTAGCATCCTCCCGGGCGGCATTTGGCCCCGAAGCCTGTTCATGGTTGAACTAGCTAGGAGGACCCCTACAATGCTGTGGGAGTTCAAGGATTGAGCAAAAGAGTGTGTCAATACCAAGATACCTTCCAAAATTTGACCTCCCCAAGAAGGCCTGAGGTAGAGCGGTTGGAGAAATGGGAGAAAAAGGCTGCAGGCGGGGGCACTCGTGAGAAAGAGTAAAAAACCAAGAAATGGTCGTACAAGAAAGGCAGAGATAGTGGCACCTCTTCTGGGAAGACACACTAAAGTATGAGTGTGCAAACGAAGAATGAGGAGTGCCCCGAGGCAATGACGACCATGGTCGGAGAACTCGCCAGCTTTGCACTTACCACAATGTGGAAGGCCACAGGATCAAGGATTGCCATCACCTAAGGCGAAGGATGGAAGAAATGCAAGAGGATGGAGAGCTAGGGCGGTTGATCTCCCAGCATTCACTGCCACCTAGGCGATTCAACTGTGAAGGCAACGAATGGAGAAGGAGAGATCGTACGAGCGAAAGCTCGAGACCAAGGGGAGCCACAAAGAGGGATGCGAAAAACTCCCCATGCCGAAATCTGGACAATGTCCAAATACGGGAAATCCAGACTATTGACAGGGGATTTGCTGGCAAAGGTGCATCTAAATCAAGTAGAAAGGCATATGCTCGAAAAAGCAAGGTACAAGGAGATCTTCAGTATTGGAAGGCCAACGAAACAGGCCTGAACTGAGAAAACAATGGTTGTCTCCTTTGATGAAAGCGACTAGAAAGGGGTGATCTACCCACATGATAATGCCTTGGTGGAGACAATGCTGGTTGCCAACTTCACCACCAGAAGAATATTAATAGACAATGGGAGCTCGACCGGCATTCTATTTTCGAAAGCGTTCGCCAAGATTAGCATTGACCAAAACTGACTGCGCCCATCACCAACCCAATCGAAGGAGTTTTCGAGGGAAATGGTACAATCCTTGGGTTCCATAACGTTACCCATGACGGTTGGATCGAGGATGCATATGACAACCACCTTGATAGACTTCTTTGTGGTCAAGACCCCTCCTTGTACAACAATCACCAGACGGCCAACGCTGAACAGTCTGAAGGTCGTGACCTCTATCTACCACCTGAAGATGAACTTTCCAACACAAACAAGTGTGGGCGAAGTGTGCGGCGAGGAGGTGGTGGCAAGAGAATGATACATGCAGGAATTAAAGGGGGGAGGACCACAACTATTCGCCAACAAAGGAACACCGAACCCTGAGAGGAGAGGGGCTTGTTGTAATTCAAGGAATATTTTTCTTGGAAGGCTCTCATCTAAGAACACCCTACAAATTGAGTAAAACTGATTTATATGACATGACTCTCCTTTGTTTTTCACTTCTTATTGTCAAATTCCTCGCTACAATACAAACGTCACGAATGCCACCCAACGCAACTGAGCACATCTCCCGCCTAGTAACGCAAGCTAATTCTCCGCGCTCACACCTAACAAACAAAGGAGGGAACACCTTTCCTAAGTGTCCCATCTCTCCTCGACACGCGGCACGATTGAGCACATCTCCTGCCTAGTTACAAAAAAGGAGCGTTGAGCGCTCACGTTTCGTCGTAAATACTATAAAATCGCCGCAAATAAGCATTTCCAACGTTATTTTGTTTCGTTGCTAAAAGGATTTTTTGCGATAGACGTTAATAGTTGGAAATACTTATTTGCGGCAATGCGTTGACTTAAAGTCGCCGGAAATAATCTGTTATAAAAATTAAAAAATAATACTAGTGAAACGTTTCACTAGTATTCCAAACCATCGATCGAAGTATCATTATCCTTAAGACATCTTTTATAGTATCATCAGTGTGGATTAACTTCTGTATAGTATCATCAAAAAAAAAAATGCAGAAAAACTCCAACCATATCACAACTGCACAATGATCCCCATCACTTCACATGTTAAATAAGATGGCTTTTATAGCTTAAATATGACAGATGGCACAACAGACTACTTAATTAAAAAAAATTAAGAACTTAGTTAAGCTCAAGTCATTTGCACCATACATGCATACATACATACATACATAATGAATGAGCACAAGCACAAGCCGACTGCAGTCTGCCAATGGGCTATATACACTGAGGTGGACCAACTATCTGTAGATGTGTCATGCTTTTTCCAACCTGGAATAGAATAAAATGGATCATAAACAAATGATCATAAGTTTAATGAGGGGAATGATAGGTATGATCAAATCATACCTATTTACAGTTCATAATTTCCTTCTTTATGATTATCCACTCAAATACACAAGATATAGAAGAAAGATGTGAGAAAATGAAGGTGAAACTCATTGTTAAAAACTGAGGTGAAACTCATTGTTTTTCTGTAACCAGTTTTTAACAATGAGTTTCACCTTCCTTTTTTAATAATAGAGTAACCAATTTTTATTAATTTTTTCCTGTGATGATCAAAGACTGAGGCAAGCTGATAGATAATACAAAACAAATGCAAAACAATAGGCTGACTCCTCTTCCTAGTTGACAAATTGGAAGCCAGCTGCTGCCACAAAGTCAATCTCTAAGCAAAAATATTATCCAACCAAATTTCAGGATAGGTAGATGCATTGATGTTGGTGTTGTGCCATGAATTACTCTGATATTGATAGGTTACACTAGGTTTAAAATATCATATACTATTACTATCTACCTCATAAAGAAAACCCAAAAAAGATATCATATACTAAGAGTGTATATATGGTTGGTGAACATTTAATAACAGTTAATCCAAGTTGAAACTCTTAATAATCGACAATGATTACTAACTCCTTAGGAAACCTAGAAATCTTATTTAAGCATCTTACTGTTTTTGGGTCTTTACCATAAGTTGTAAACAATGACATCCTTGCACTTTAATTAGTACTCAAAGATTTCATTAAAAAACACAAAAGGTGTATGACATCTTTCCAATCTTACTGGTTCAAGCTACATTCCTTTTGCCCATCCCTTGCCCTTTAAAGTCATCAACTTTGACAAATTTCAAATTTGACAATATATGCACCCAACTTAGCCAGCAAGCGGTCCTCGTGATAAAATGACCTGCTAAACCCAGTCTTCCAACATATACAATTTCTCAACGCTTTCATTCCAAACTTCTATCTTGTCTTTAGTTATTTGATACACATACAGCTTAGTTAGTGTCTTCTACTGTTAGAATGCACAACGGAAAAGTACCTCAAGCTCAGCTTATAAAATTGCTCCACAATTTATCCAGATTAATAAATCCCAAGCGTTTCCTCTTAGTGGCGAAGTGTACTACATAGTATAAAACTAGAGTAACACTTAACAAATCCACAACCTAAGTATTTTATCAAAAGAGAATAAAAAGAGAGAAAGATTTCTTTTTGTGTATCAGATAGTTCCAAACAAAACAATTGAGAAGGACTATATATAGTCCTCCTACACATGGCTGGCCTTAAAGGCCAGCCTTCAATTGCGTTATTAAAAGGCAGTAACGTATGGCTTTAAGCCATGCATTACAAGCAAATAACGCATGGCTTAAAGCCATGCGTTACACTGCAGGAGGGGGTCAGCCCCACGTGGGCGCCCCTCCATCTAACATCTCCCACTCGCACACAGTGGGCATGACCCCAGGTCAGCATCTCTCTAATGTTATCAATCTTGTTTATACAAATAAATAGGTCGTGCGACCACCAAGCACATCTGTAGAAATGAGGGAGTACATACACCAAATCTCTCCTAGAGAAGACCAGCATAGTAACATCCCTAAAGTGTCTAGTCATGTTCTAGACTCATTCGATCGCATCAAGATCAAGCATTTTCGAACCCTCTTGAGTTAAAAAAAAAACTCAAAACAATAATTGACTACCTCCAAATATTTCAATGTGTTCACAACCTTTAGCCGCTACCAAGATGTAGCGTCATTGTTTGACGTCAGCAAACACTATCGAAGATACAATATCGAATAGTCTTCCCTTTGTACTCATATCACTCAATTTTGGTCGAACCGCTTTCCCAACAATGCCTCCTTAGACCGTATCAATCATGGTCATAGACAGCATGCCAAAGTAGCAGACATTACAACCTCCATCTCGTGACATAATCAAAAGTAAAGGACATTTAAAAAAAATGAGACTCACACAGTGAGAAAGAGGGAAACATTTTACTCACTTACTCATATGGTCGTATAAGCACATATAGTATGAAACACATGCTACGGTGGATTTCTCTTTCTTAAAGAGCATACGTCTATATCAACACCGTACAGATCTTAATCTAGCCGCTGCTTAAGCGTCTAACCCGAATTCCTCTATTTGCACGCCTCCAAGGCGTCAAAGAGGAACTCGCATCTGGCTTACTACATGCTACATGGATGGTGGGGTAACCCATGCATAGTCCTATCAATAGACCTCATCTTAGCTCCAACTAAGGTGACATAACTTTGTGTCAACCAACTTATCCCTTTGGACAAGTACCTAGGGACACAATGTCTCATCTCTACTCGCTACTTAAGCGCTAGAGGCGATCACTCGTGTGAGTGAGCCGATCTAAGCTTGTTGACATATCTTGTGTGTGTGTATTAAAAACAATACGATAAAGACAAGAATTGAATCATATTGTATTAATATCCCAAAGGAAATGTTACATCTTAATGTCATTTGAAACACAAATTACATTTACAGTATACGCAGTCCTAGATTCCTAACATGAGCCTCGAAGACATCTCTTGCTATAGGCTTTGTTAAGGGATTAGCAACCATGTGACTCGTAGAAAGGTGTTTCAGAACCACTTCCTTATGCGCTACCATGTCTCTGATGTAGTGATATATGATATCTATGTGTTTGGTTCTTCCATGATATTTTGAGTCCTTAGCATATGTGAGAGCAGCCATACTATTGCAGAATATCGCCACCGGATCTGAAGTATCCGTGCCAATATCAAAAAGCTTGAGGAACCTCCGTAACCAAACAGCTTCTTGAACTACTGCAGAACAAGCTATGTATTCTGCCTCCATGATGGATAAAGCTATACAGGGTTGTTTCTTGCTGCTCCACGTAATGGCGCCTTGGTTGAGCAAAAAGACATACCCAGTGGTTGATTTGCGCTCATCTAGGTCGCTATCCCAATCGGCATCACTGTAACCTCTTAGTTGCAAATCTGAACCCTGATAGCACAACACATAGTCCGCAGTTCCCTTGAGATATCGCATAATCCTTTTGACCGCTTTCCAGTGAGCTAGTCTGGGGCTAGATTGGAATCTACTCACTAAGCCAACTGCATAGCATATGTCAGGCCGAGTACACATCATTGCGTACATCAGACTACCCACAGCATTAGCATAAGGGACATGGGCCATCTTTTCCTTTTCTTTTTGAGTCTTAGGACACATCACTTCAGACAAGTTCTCACTTCTTGCAATATGGGTGTCAATGGGTTTACATCCATTCATTAGGAAGCGCTCGAGGACTTTCTTTATGTAAGTCTGTTGGGACAAACACAAAAGTCTCTTTGAACGATCTCTGTAGATTTTAACTCCCAGAATGTATTCTGCCTCACGCATATCCTTCATCTCAAAATTGAAGGATAACCACTCTTTTGTGGCGACTATCAACCCTTTATCATTTCCAGCTAGTAGTATGTCGTCAACATACAATGACAACATAATAAAACTCTTCTTGGACCTTTTGACATAGACACAATGGTCTTCTGTGATCATCGTAAACCCATTCGAGAGAATGGCTCGATGGAATCTGAGGTACCATTGTCTAGATGATTGCTTTAGGGCATATATAGATCGTTTGAACTTGCACACTTTGCACTCTTGACCTTTGACCACAAAACCCGTTGGTTGATCTATTGAGAAATGTTGTCTTAACGTCCATTTGGTAGAGTTCCAAATCCATGTTTGCTACTATAGCTAGAATCAGGCGAATTGAGGCAAACCTCACCACTGGTGAAAAAGTTTCCTCATAGTCTATACCCTCCTGTTGGGTATATCCTTTCGCCACTAAGCGATCTTTGCACTTATCTATTGATCCATTCGACTTGCATTTGACCTTAAGAACCCATTTGTTCCCAATAGTCTTACGCCCTATCGGTAGATCAACCAGATCCTAGACCTGGTTAGTCTTCATAGACTCAATTTTATCATTAAGAGCTTTCATCCACTCATCTTTAGTAGAAGATGAGAGAGCCTCATGAATTGTCCTAGGCTCGTCATCATCATGCGAAGCTACTATAAAAGCTTCCCCTTCAATCTCAAAACGACGACGGGGAATACTTTTACATGTGCTTCTATGCGGCTGAGGTTGTTGTGATTGATTGACAAGTGGTGTGCTCCCACTCGGATTCAAATCCTTCTTATAATTTGTAGGAGCGTGAAGAATTTCTTCCTCATTCTCAACTAAATTCCTTGGAACACTTTCCTCTTGTTCCACAATCTCATGAAGTTCTAAACTCCTATCAACCTCACCTCTACTTGGAAACTCATCTTCAATGAAATCTACATCTCGTTACTCAATCTCAGTCACACTTCTATCAGATTGTTCACCTATTAACACATACCATTTAGAGTATTCTGAGTACCTTATAAAGATACACTTCTTCCCTCTAGGGCCTAACTTCCCATACTTATGAGAAAGATCGTGAACAAAACCTGTTGAACCCCATGGCCGCAAGTTACTCAAATTGGGTTTCTCACCGGTCCATAGTTCATATGGGGTGGAAGTTACTGATTTGGAGGGCACTCGGTTAAGAATGTAGGCAGCAGTCAAAAGTGCATCCCCCAAAAAGAAATTGGTAGGTTTGCTTGCGCCA
The DNA here is from genome assembly GCA_022457165.1 of Juglans mandshurica. Classification (NCBI taxonomy): domain Eukaryota; kingdom Viridiplantae; phylum Streptophyta; class Magnoliopsida; order Fagales; family Juglandaceae; genus Juglans; species Juglans mandshurica. The sequence continues at coordinate 14,684,494 of CM039624.1, forward strand.
TCATTGACCTAACCATCTCAAGCAGTGTTCGATTTCTCCTTTCTGCCACGCCATTTTGTTGTGGCGTACTCAGCATCGTCAATTGTCTTTTGATTCATTTTTCATCACAGACCTTTTAAATTACTCAGAGAGATATTATCGTCCTCGGTCAGTTCTTAAAGTTTTTAAACTCTTGTCTAACTGATTCTCAACCATTCTTAGATATCGCCTAAAGCATTCCACTGCTTCAGACTTATGGGAGATTAAGTAGACATGACCGTAACGTGAAAAATCATCTATAAATGTGATGAAGTAGACACCCCCGTGTCTTGCCCTCACACTCATTGGACCACAGATGTCTGAGTGGACTAATTGCAGTGGAAAAGATGCCCTAGTGGCTTTTCCAAACGGTTTTCTCTTAGTTTTTCCCATTAGACAATGTTCACATGTGGGCAAGATGACCTTAGCGAGATTGCCTATTAGGCCTTTTCTAGCTAACCTAGCCATTATATCTTGCCCTATATGGCCAAGCCTAGCATGCCATTTATATGAATCCAAATTATCAAATGTAGAAAGAAAAGCAATAGACTCATTTATATTTGAATAATCTAAATTAAAAATCATAAAACCGTCTTGAAGAAAAGTATTGCCATAAAACACATGGCCTAAATAAAAGGAAACATAATTGTTTTCAAATACAATTCGAAAAGCAAGTCTTAATAGAGTGACTACAGAAAGTAAATTTCGTTGGATCTCGGGAGCGTATAGCACATTGAGGAGGAAAAGAGTGCAGCCACCCCGCAAGTCCAGCTTGTAGGTACCAAGTCCCAGTACCTCCACGCTAGGTCCATTCCCTACCTTGATATCACGGCTCCCAGTTGGAATCCGGCGATACTCCACAAATCTGACTTTGTCTCACGCTATGTGTTCGGTCGCTCCTGAATCAACAGTCCACACAGGATAAGAGTGAGCAACCATCACATGGCTAGTTACAAAAATAATGATAGAAAAGTCAGAGTGTACCTTCTTCGGCTCAGTGCAGTCACGAGCGAAGTGGTCATTCTTTCCACAGTTGAAACACTCTAATTTTGACTTGTTCTTCCCGCGCTTGCCCCTCTTGCTGCGCTGAGAAGTTTCTGACACCTTCTTAATTTGTCCAGCAGCTACCCCATTCTTAGACTTCTTGAGCTTAGGCCTTGATGCCTTACGCGAACCAGAATCAACCACATAGGCCGTATGATTGGGCTTAGCAGCCTCTAGGCGCTGAGCCTCCAATTCCAAGTGACGCAAGACATCATCAAAGTCTTTAATATTCTCGTTATGCGTCAGGTTCTGGCTCATATTCTCCCAAGAATTCGGCAGTGATCTTATCACTGCCTGGACTTGCTGTTCATCAGTCAGGTTGTTTCCTGCCAACTTAAGTTCGCAGATCATGGTCGACATAGCCCTAAGATGCTGCTTCATCGTGTGGTCAGAGCGGATCTTATAGGAGTCAAACCTCATGGTTAACCCACGCAACCTAGTGGCTGAAGTTCCACCAAACTTCAACTTTAAAGCCTCCCACATGCTTTGGGCAATGTCATAGATCTCGAACTCATACATTAGATCATTGTGCATGCTGCTTAACATTATTATGCGCGTGCACCGACTTTTCGTAGCCCATTGAGTATAGGCTAGTTGATCTATCTTGTGTTGTTCCGAGGTCCCTTCCCCGGGCGCAGTAAGGGAGTGAGATAAGGCCTCCAAGACCTCTTGCTCATCTAAGACATATTGGATCCTGCGATGCCAAATGTCATAATTCTCCCCATCCAATTTCTCTCCTTTGTTTAAATCGGCAACTATAATCTTGGATGTCATTTCACTACAATACGCAAAGAAGAGATATTACATACACACCTAAGAAATATGCAATGTTCATCCAAGCTAGAAAAAAAATAATTTAGACATGTCGCAAGATCGAAAAATCGCTAGGTTTCAGAATCATCTCTTGCGCCACAATATTTAATTATTAAATTTCTAACCTAATTCTCGCACAAATTCAAAAAATAAATATGGGAGAATTAATCATAAATTTCAACCAAACTCCCACTATTTTAAGTAGTCATCAAGTCCTAGTCAAATGTAAAGACATAACCTACTAAAATCGCAGTAACCTTTTGGGCTAGTTTACAAGGACAACTACTCCAACCACAGCAACCTGTTGGGCCAGTCTACAAAGATGGCTCATATAAGACCATTACAGTATATTTTTCTTGTTCCATCAGTGTATTTACAGTTCTTACTGGGGTCACTGTGGTCTTTTGGCCATACAGTGCATTTACAATTCTCACTGGGGTCATTGCAATTTTTTTCAGTCTATCATTTACATTGATAACTAAGATTTCTTAGTGAAAATTTTTCTACTTTATCATTAAAGACTAATGTATAAACATTCAAGCCTAACATTCATAGATGATAAAATAATCACATATTCACATGTTCAATTTACATATACATGTAATCACATTTCATATAACAAATTAAATAAAAGATCACATGTAATATAACATAATGGAATAAAAAAAAATAGCATGAATATAACTATATATTCACATGTAATCACATTTAATCTAAAACATTAAATAAAAGATCACATGTAATATAACAATATATCTAAGCATATATTAAATCATGCAAAATAATTTTTTTTTAATAGAAACAAAATAAATGCATAATAAATACATTTAAAAAACTCCACCTAAACCAGAGGTAAGTCGCAACCCAGTGGTGCGCGCAGCCTTTGACTGGTGGTCCTGGGTTTGAGTCCCAGGGGTGCCATTTCATCCCCTTCATTTTATATTCTGTTAAAAAAAATAGGCTCAAACAAGGTTGGGCTTCGAAAATGGCCCGGATAAATTTTTTTTTTTTTTAAATTGCAGAAGGCCAAACCAGCCCAGCCCATTTTTATTAAGTTTAAAAAAAAACCTAATGGGCTGTGAGGCCCAGGCCCATTGAAACGATGACCATTGCCGTGAGACCCAGGCCCATGGAAAAGATGACCTAATGGTCATCTTCTTCCTCCTGTCGGCTACTGTTCACGTGAACAGTAGCCGTTCCATAGCAACACTGCTGTGGTGCGCGCTATTGTGCACGCTGCAACACGGTGGTGCGCGCTGCACCTCGCTGGTGCGAGCTGCGCCAGGTGAGCGCAGCATTTTGTGGAGGTGCACGCAACACCACTGCGTTGGTGCTCGCAGCACCTCCTGGTGCACGCAGCGCCTTGCGGTGGTGCGCACAGCACCACTGCATTGGTGCTCGCAGCCCCTTGCGGTGGTGCGCGCAGCACCACCGCGAGCACCTTGCAGTGCACTGCCTTTTTTTTTTAATCCAGATAATAATAATAAAAAAAGGATAAAAAAAAACCAGACAAATCTCAAGCATATGCGAGAAAAAGTTATAAACTGGAAGCAATTTAAAAAGCTCTGATACCAATGTTAGAATGCACAGCGGAAAAGTACCTCAAACTCAACTTATAAAATTGCTCCACAAGTTTCTCCAGATTGATAAATTCCAAGCGTTTCCTCTTAGTGGCGAAGTGTACTACGAAGTATAAAATTAGAGTAACGTTTAACAAATCCACAACCTAAATATCTTATCAAGAGAGAATAAAAAGAGAGAGCTTTCTTTTTGTGTATTAGATAGTTCCAAAAAAAAATAATTGAGGAGGACTATATATAGTCCTTCTACACACGGCTGGCCTTAAAGGCGAGCCTTCAATTGCGTTATTCAAAGGTAGTAACGCGTGCGTTACAAGCAAATAACGCATGGCTTAAAGCCATGTGTTACACTACAGGAGGGGGTCAACCCCATGTAGGCGCCCCTCCATCTAACATCTACTATAGCTGCTTTTAATTTGTATGGGGTTCGTTCAATAGCAACACCACTTTCTGCATCCCGTATTCAATTTCAAAGTAACAAGCACTACTACTCATAATGAGAGCAGGGAGGACACATCTAGCAAAAAGTATGCCAACAAATCACTCGCCTATGACAACCCCAAAATTGGCTGATAGGGACTGAATAATGAGAGCAGCACAAGAAGCCACTAATATGATCCAAAGTAGCTGAGTAGAATAATAAGAATGATAAACAAATGATAACGAAAGAATAGAAAAACCAACCCACTTGAAAATATAGAATGGTATACTTGTTAGTAAGCACGTGATTTATGGTGGCACCTAAGGAAATGAGATATTAAAATCTTTCAATTTCCAGGATCAATATATGCAATAGAAACAAGAAACTCGAGGACCATGTATGCAAATAAGTTTTTCTAGCTTGTCCACTGCCAAAAAGAGACATAAATAGGCACAAATCAATAAAGCAAAAAAAAATAATATTTTTCAAATCTCCTTGATCATAGTTGATATTAGAGCAAAGAAAATGAAAGTTTTTTTTGAGTGGCTATGATGTGCAAAGGCAAACACAAAAAGTTAAAAAAAAAAAAAATTCAGATTTAACCAATGTATGTAAGATTGTATTCATTTTATACCAGGTGAAGGTCTTGATTTGTCTCAACAACAGTATCTCCTGCAAAACCAAATCACACACCAAAAAAAAAAACAAGTCTAGGTTCTCCTGCAATATCTCCTTGATTTGTGTTCATTGTACGAATTAGACATCAAGTTCAACAGCAAGCACCAAATCTAGGTTCAAAGTCATAATTGAAAAATGCATGATATCAACAACCCATATACAAACTAGCGACCACACAGATATTTTCACACTACAGGTACAAAACACAAAACTCAATCTCCAAATGGAACTAAAACAAGAAATCAAACAAAGATAACAAGAATGAAAAGAACCCATATGTGAAAACCGAAGGCAATATTAGGGGTGCTTGGGGTGGTTGTGGTGGTTGCTTGGCGTGGAGTGGTGGCTTTGGAGGAGCACGGCGGCGCTAGGGAGAGCTGGTGGCCGTGGGTTGTGAACAGAGTAAGGGAGAGAGGGAGGGTCTCAAGCTGCTAGGCTAGGCGCGAACGGCGTCCCTAGCGGCGGCGACATAGAGAAATCCAAGAGAGATAGGGGTGACGCCAGATTCAGGAAGGCAAGAGATCGGTGGGGGGTTGGGGGAGGAGGGGATGGCCGACGAGGTGAGGTGGCGGTGGCGTGGTGGGAACATTGGTGAAGGGCTATGCCCTGTGGCGTGGGTTGTGCTCGACGGAGGGATTGGGGAGAGAAAGGGGGAGAAGGGGGGGAACGGATGGAGGAAAATGACTAAAAACGAGCGGGACAATTTAATATTATTAGCTATTTGCGGCGTGTTAATATCGCCGCAAATATGGAAAACCTCGCCGCAAATGATGAGAAGTTCATTTTCAACAGATAAAAAATGCGGCTGGAACTACTCATTTGCGGCAACTAAAGTTTGCCAGAAACGATTTTGTACAGTTTTCCATAAATTTTGATAAATTCTATTTCCGGCGCTTTTAATTCGCCGCTAATAAGATTTAAGTGACCACAAAAGCTTTTACGATGACAATTTTTGCCGCAAAAAGTGTCTATTGAGTCGATTTTCGCATTCAACGGGATTAAATTGCCTTTACAGTTACAATTTTTTGCAGAGGAAAAAGTCGCCTCAATAGCTATAAAAGTCGTCGCAAAAAGTTAACAGTGAATTCTCCATCAGGATTTTCCAAAATTGTGCTAGAATTTAGAGGCAAAATTTAAATCGCCGCAAATAAGTACTATTCCCAACGATTTTTTTTTTGCAGCGATCTTAAAATCACTGGAAATAGCCTATTTTCTTGTAGTGTGTTCCATCTCTCATCGCCACCCAGAGCAGTCGAGCACATCACCTGCCTAGTTACTTAAGTCGATGCTCTGCTCGCACCGAGCGAACAAATGAGAGAACATGTCTCCTAAGTGTTCCATCTCTCCTTGACACCCAGTGCGGTTGAGCACATCACCAGCCTGGTTACTTAAGTCGTTGCTCCGCTCGCACTTGGTGAACAAAGGAGGAAACATTTCTCATAAGTGTCCCATCTCTCCTCGTCACGCAATGCGATTGAGCACATCTCCCGTCTAGTTGCCTAAGCCATTGCTTCGTGCTCGCACCCAACTAACAAAGGAGGGAACGCCTTTCCTAAGTGTCTCATCTCTCCTCGCCACCCAGCACGGTCAAGCACATCTCCTGCTTGGTTAGTCAAGTCAATACTCTGTGCTTGCACTCGGTGAGTAGAGGAAGGAACACCTCTCGTAAGTGTCCCATCTCTCCTCACCTCCCAATACAATCAAGCACATATCCCGCCTAGTTACTTAAGCCAAAGTGTTTCTGCACCCAAACAATGGTCGATAGCCTTTCCATTCAAAATCAAAGGGACATCGGCAAACAAATGAGGGAATACGTCCCCTAAGTGTCCCATCTCTTTTCGCCACCCATTGCGGTAAAGCATATCTCCTACCTGGTCACTTAAACCTGCGCTAGCACCTGGTGAGCAAAGGAGGGAACACCTCCTTCTAAGTATCTCATCTCTCCTCACCACCCAACGCAGGGAAGCACATCTCCCACCCGATTACTTAAGTCAATGCTCCGAGCTCGCACCCAACAAACAAAGGAGTTAACACCTCTCCTAAGTGTCTCATCTCTCCTCACCACCCAGTGAGCAAGTCTCATGCCTGGTCATTTAAGCAGATGCTCTGTGCTCGCACCCGGTGAACAAAAGAGAGAACACCTCTCCTAAGTGTCTCATCTTTCCTCACCACCTAGTGCGATCAAGCACATCTCTCGCCTGGTTACTTAAACCAATGCTTTGCATTCGTATCCAACAAGCAAATGAGGGAACATCTCTCCTAAGCATTATGTCTCTCCTCACCACCCACCGCGGTCGAGCACATCTCCGGCTTGGTTACCTAAGTCGATGTTCCACGCTCGCACCTGACGAACAAAGGAGGGAACACCTCTCATGTGTTCCGTCTCTCCTCACCACCTAGCGTGGTTGAGCATATCTCTTGCCTGGTTATCCAAGATGATGCTCCACGCTCACACCCAACGAGTAGAAGAGAGAAAACCTCTCGTCAGTATCCCATCTCTCCTCGCCTCCCAGTGAAGTCGAGCACATCTCCCGCCTAGTTACTTAAGCCAAAGTGTTTATGCACCCAAACAACGGTCGATAGCCAATCTAGTCAAAATCAAAGAGACGTCGACTAGCATGGTAAGTGAGCACCCGGAAGAAGGGAGAAGAAGAGGAAGGAAGCAAGAGTGCACATATTTGCATATACCAACAAAAGTACAAATAAGAACAAATGTATATCATTTAAAGCAACAAAAGCACAAATAAGAACAAATGCATATCATTGAAAGTGGCAAGAGCCAAGACCCAAGAACTTATGTATAAGGCATATATTGTTAAAAAAAGGAGGGCTGATTATTTCTTAGTTTGGATAGCAGGCCAAGGAAAGACATCCGGCATCAGGTCCCTCCTAAAAGAGTCAAGGAACTCGAGAGCCTCCTGATTAGACTTAAATATCTCTAAGTCCAGGGCCTTCAGGTCGACTTGGGGGTTCGACAATAAGTATGCCCGCATTCTCCCCAGGCGTGGTTACGGACCCTCTTGGCCACTGCAAACTAAGGGGAGATACTGGCAAGATCCTCTTTGGCAGAGGCAAGCTCAGACTTGAGGTCCTTCACTGGCCCTTTACGCCACCTCACCCTTTTCTTGGCAGCGGCATACCTGGTTCCATGACGGCCTTGACCTTTGAGAGCATCGTGAGCCACACCCCAAGCTCTTCTCTCTCAGCCTTGACACAATCGAGGTCCATACCCATATCAAACTGAGGCATCGTAGCCAAGGCAACGCTACTGGGTTGCCTCTAGCTCCTTGACCAGACTGAACACCCGAATCCACTCTAAAATTCATTCTTCAGTCAAGCTTCAACCTCGAGGCACTTACGGGAAACTTCCTCCCTAGACTTGCCTAGATCCTTTCGCAAGGCGAGAACCTCTTTGCGAAGAGTCCTAATGTCTCCCTCAAGGGAATGATTGTAATTGTCAACCATAACAAAAGCCTGGCCTAGTCTCTCTCGACCCTAAGCTTCTCGCGGTAAGCCTACTTAGCATAAATCTACAGCTTGCATGCCTACTTTTCTAACTCAGCTCGACCATCCATGATCCAGGCTGCCAAATCATCGACCCCTTGTTTAAAGCAAAGCCAATTGGTTAACAACTACAAAAATGATTGTGAAACCCGGTGGGAGATGGCAAGAGAATTTAACGAAGAAAGAAAAGCCTTGAGTCGGGTGGCCACCCCACGCATGGACTCCACCCTGGCTTTATCAGCACTGGATTGGGAGTGTCGATAACTGAAAGGCCAGAGCATCCCAAATAAGTGCACTCCTCACCTCAACAGGCGGCCCCAAGGGAGATTGGTTGGGATAAGGGAGGTGGCGGCAACTCCAAGCCTCTTTCAGGCCTTAGATCACTAGTTTTCCCTGCGCTTGGTCGGGACGAAGGCCTAGTACTTGCAGGGTCAACAGAACTTGGCTCGTCCATCGGCTACTCACCACCTTCCGGAAGGACCAAGGAGGACACCTCCTCAATGACAACGGGCGAAGAAGCCCCCTGCTTAACATAGTCACTGATAGGCAAGGAAGGAGCCGAGACCCTGTCCTTTCTGAGAGCCATGAGGTCATCAAGGGAGGGACGCTTACGATCAGACAACACAAAGGGCACCTCATCGCTGGGGACTATGGGAGACACCTTTGAAGATGCGATGGGCACCTCGCCTTTGGAGACCATGGGAGGCACCCGACTGAGCGATGTCACCACCTGCCTCCTCAAAGTGCTCCTTGGAAGTCGGGCCTTGGGAAACCCAGGAATCAAATTGATTTCCTTAGGTGGCATGATCACAAAGCTTGATTTCCTTCATATTTTTCATCTCATGGTTCATCTTGGTGCCAAGTGTCCAATATTATTCACCAAGTATGGCTAATATCTTGTCAAGTGTCTAAATAAAACTTTTCTAACCTAATTTGGACATTCTACACTATTTTCTTTTTAAACATTGGTCTAAGTGCTAACACCGAGGTTACTATTCACTAACCTCAAAGTACAAATTATTTATCAAAATTTGACTCCGAAGTGTCTCGAAAAACTCAAAATGCATTTTCGAACAATCATTATTCTGGAAATCAGAATTGTGTAACTGCACCATAAAATCATAAATATTCATCTGAGACTAATTGTACAGACTGTCTCTCATTCTCGCACTCTTAAGTACCTCAAATAAATAAAATAGTATTTTTAGCATCATTGTGAGTAGTAAGACTAACTATGCTGACAAATTAGAACCTACGCGATTGATCGATTAGTGAAAATTTTTCAGAGTTTACACGAGGTTCCTAAAGTCTAAACAAATTCATCCTTTTTGAATGTATGGCAGGCTGTTACATCCAGTGTGCCAAGAAACACCTATGATGTCTAAATCAGTGTATGATTAAGGGTGAGGGAGCTAGATAAATGATGGGAATGAATCCTTGAATCGTGCCTGTAACGAGACTTTTATATCTCTCTTTGCATCCTGGGCATCTCACTTTGTCTTGAGGGGGACAAGCCATTACATTTAATGCGACAGACAGGATCTCTTGCCAGGATCTCTAGTCGGTGCAATTAATGTTGTGAGGTTTCCCGGTCACCCGTGTTGAAGTGACCAATCACTGTATTTGTAATTTTTTTTCTTTTCTTTCCTTTCAAATATTTTTTAAATATCTTTAAATATTTTTTTCTAAAATACACATATTTACTAATTATCACTTTTTTAACCATTAAAAAAATAAAAATATACAGCATCGGTCAACTAGTCTATTCCGACGGTTGGAATAGCATTGTCGAACATAGATTGCAATATATAGTATATACTATTCGATCAAACACACTTTCCATACTATTCCGACGGTTGCAAAAGCATTTAAGTATTGATAGAAAAGTACAGCTCGATCGTTTGCCAGAAGTATGAAAAGGAAGGGAGGAATTTCGGCCACCGAAAGAGGAAAAAAAAAAAAAAAAAACAGAGATGGTGAAAAATCAACATCTCAGATTCTCAATCACATATAAAAGGCAAAGGAAAATGATACTTGTAGTCGTGAGTATGTAAGTGTCGTACAATCGTTTTGAAAAAAGTTAATAAATATAGGATCTATATAAAAAAAAATTAATTTTTTAATAATAAATCTTACTTTTTTTCATAACGACTGTACGACATTTATGCATTCTACGACTATATATAGCATTTCTCAAAAACAGTGCAAGTTATCTATATCATTTTCTAACTCCACTACGTACGCTTTAATTTGTAGAGAAAGGGTAGGAGCAAGTAGTGTCTGGAATATCGTTACATAGCATGTGCGAGCAAGTTGCACACTTACAAGTGGTTGACAATGCTTTTCAAATTAATTGAGGGGTTTAACTTCTTCTGAGAGTGACATGATGTTTGTCCAGAACAGCAAGTATTTTGGCACTATTGCAAGTATTGTCGATATTTATTGAAATCCTAGATTTTTAAATGTCTGTCCTCCATCACAAGGCGTCTCTGGCAAAAGTGTCACCTCTCATTGTATTATGGGTAGCCTTTAATCGTGGAGTTTGTATCAACATTAAAAAAAAAAAAAAAAAAAAAAAAAGTATAAAATGAAAAAGAAAGCATAGCTTGTGTAGAAGCGTGCCACCCTTTGAATCTGGCCTTAAGTATTGACAAAACTAAACCCTCTTGGAAATTTTAGTGAAGAGCAATTCTGGGCATCAGCCCCACACCATCACACACTGCACATCACTTTTTTTTTTTTTTTTACAAGGGAATGTGGCCGTGTGGGGCAGATGCCCGCATTTTTTCTTAAGTGAAATGGTGCACAATCAGGAAAGAACTTGCAATTGGAAGCCATAGATGGCACCAGGAGAGGTTAAGGACGATGGATTTAAGAGTGGCTTAAGTCCAAATTTCTGTCAAATTTTAAGAACTAAATGAGTAATACTAGATCCAATCATGAGATGTATAAGTGATGCACACTTCTTTTGAAAATGAATGTGATCCATCGTTAAAAATTAATTTTTTCATGTAGATCGTATATTTACTCATTTTTTTAAAATAAGTACGCAACGCTTGTGCACTCTATGACTACAAATATTATTTCGCCGCACTCTTTTTAAAATAGTGAGTAATATAAAATCACATAAAAAATTTAATTTTTTAACAGTGAACCTCATTCTTTTTCAAAATAAATGCGCAGCTTTTGTACAATTTATGACTGTATCTAACATTACTCGCGTTGAGAATTGCTATGTTTGGATACACAAAATATCTCATCTCATTATTACAACTTTCTCAAATTCTCATATAAAAATATAATAAACAATTCAACCTTTATAAATTTCAAAATAAAAATAATACTAAAAAAATCATATTTAATAATATTTTATTTAACTTTCAACAAAACATCCATCTTTATCTTTGTATCCAAACCCACCTTACTTTCCTCCGAAGTAAAAACAAAACACTGTTGTAAAGAAAGAAAGAAAAGGGCTACATGCATGCATAGATCCCCCAAAATCTGGAACAAGACCTGAAATATTACAGTTCATCATTTTCCAATGGGAAAGCCTACAAAAAAGGGGTTGAATTTTGCCTTCACTGTCTATTGTTAACAGCATAAGACTAAGAGATGCAGAAGCAATGGCCATGGAGCCCTGAAAACTTGATGATCAAGCTTATCTGTGGGCAGTGATCAGGGTTTCAATGAATCTCAGGCCGTCAAACTTTGGAGCAAACTTTTCGGTCGAAGATGACCTCTGATTTTCTCTAGTTTGTTTCAATTCAGCCTCCTAAAAAATCAAACGCAGAAATTTAAGACAAACTTACTCTTGAAACTATGATTGGAAAAGAAAAAATAAACGCATCTTAGATATCAAACAGGTACTTGGGATTCATTTGACTGAAAGAAACTAAGAAATTGACCAAAAAAAAAAAACTGACCCAAAAATTAATCACTTACAAAAAGTTTTAAAAGTCGGAGATAGAGAGAGCCTCTGATTTTGGTAGAGAAACTAAATGGAAGGAAAGTTATTTGGTTGCCAAGAAAGCAGAGGAAAAAAAACAGAAGAAAATGTCGGGAATTATAAAGTCTTGGGCTACAGTTTGAAGTTTGAACTGGCAAAACAAGTCAAACCTCAATTTGACAGACATTTTCTGAGAAACCAAACAGGGCGGAACTCCAATAAAATAAGAAAAACCGGAGACATCCAAACCAGAAACAAAACAAAAAAGGAAAACAACACAGATATAATATTGAAGGTTTACCTGTTGAGTACTATTGGTGGAGTTCGAGGAAGAAGAAGACGAAGAAGAGAAGGCTGTAGCAGAGGCTGCGGCCACCGAGGCAGCAAAGAGTCCTGGTTTCTTCATTGTCGGAGACGGAATTCCTAGTCCCGGGAAGATGGAAACAGTGTTCGGAAAGGGAAAAAAAATGGCGCAGGAAAATGGGCGAGAAAGTGAGAGAAAGTTGAGGAGGTTTGGGTTGGGGGGTCGTTGACGACAAATTTAAGGAAAAGTGCTATGGTACGTGTTGGTTTATATTCTGAGCATTTACGCGGCAACTACCCTCGCCATTTCGTTAGCAACTGGAGTTACGATTTTAACCCTTGTGGTTTTTCTTTGCATAATTTCGGTCCACTATTAAAATTACACTCTTTTATGTGTATTTTAGATAGTGAGTTGAGATGAGATGAGATGAGTTGAATTGAAATAAATGTTAAATAAAATATTTTTAAAATATTATTTTTTTAAGAAAGAGGCACCTATAGTGGGCACCCCTCCACCTTCTGGTGGAGGTTATGAAGTGGTTTAAGTCATGAGGCTTGATGGCTAGCCATTAAGGACAAGCCGAGGGTTACTCTTATAGGAGTTATTTACATAGCACATCTTCCTTTGGACGAGATACTTATCTCAAACAGAAAATCTCTCTAGATAGTTCTCTCTAGTCCTAGCATTTAGATTGTGGAATATGTGGGTGTTGCTCTGATATTACCACGTAGCACACTTCACCATCACCAAGAGGATTACAGATGAACAACGACGACGACGAAGAATCTGTGGAACAAATGCACTAAATCTACAATTTACCAACGAGGTAACATCGTTTCCGCTACGTATCCTGATCTAGTTTTTTTAACAGTTTTGAAATTTGGAAAAGTTGAATTATTATTATATTTTGTTTGAAAATTTGGAAGAATTATAATGATGAGATGAGATGAAATTAAAACCTTCTCGTATCCAATTGACATTTTTATGAGAATGGTTGATATATAACTCTTCTTATTTAATTTAAAATCGATAGGTTTAGATTTTTTAAATTTTATTTTAGATTTTAACTTTTAAAATGAAAAAGAGATAAAATTATTAGGTTGATCTTAAAATAATTATTGAGAGAAATTTACTTAGCCAGTAAATATTATAATATAAACTTTATGGGTATATCTCTGACACTATAAACTCTAAATTTTGGACAAAATTATAGGGAATTATCATCTAAATAAATTATTTATTTAGTAAAAAGTATAGAATATTCTGATCATTTCATTTGTCAATCTAATCGATTTAAGTAAATAGAGATGATTATATTCTTTGAAAAGTTCAAGTCAAGCTGCTGTAATTGAAATTTGTAAGAATAAATTATTTTTTAACAACTATTTTAATAAGATAACACATATCCACAAGGCATACACTTTATAGCAGTGTTTCACTATTTTATTTTTTTTCTTTTATGATAGGTCATAATTTATTTGAGATAAAATAAGCAGTGTGATTATTTAATGAATATCTTGTTACAAAATAATTTTAAGTGGCTTCCTTCAGTTTTCTGACAGAATTTAATAATAAGAAAATCTTTATTTTTTTCGTGAGGAAGTTAGCCGTTAGTGTCCCCACGACGATGTTTACAAAAAAAACAAAACATCCATTAATGCCTGACACGTCTATGGTGGTAACGAGACCACGAAACCCCCACCAATTTCACAAGCTCCTGAATGATACACAGCTCACAGTAGACATTATTGGGAATAAAAATTCGAGACTTATTTCCTACACAACATAAATGCATATTTATTATTTTTGTCCTTTTATTTAAATATATATTTAAATAAAATAATAAAAATGACAAATCACACGATAATGTGTAGCATGAGAATGATAAATAACATTCTTCGGACAGATTTGGGAGGTGGGATGAGACACAAAATTATCGTCTCGTCTCATATCATCTCATCATTACACATTTTTCAAATTCTCATACAAAATATAATAAATAATTCAACTTTTTCAAATCTCAATTCATCTTTTTCAAATCTCAAAACAATAATAATACTAAAACACAATATTTTAAATTCTCAAACAAAATATAAAATTCTCATTTCACTCCCGAACTACTCTTAATTTGGGACTGGAAATCAGAATATCTATTTGATTTCTAATATTACTACCCTTCTTATCTCAAAATCACAGGTAGGGGTGTAAACTAAAACCGGAAAACCGGACCAGACCGGACCGGAACCGGACCGGTTTTGAACCGGTCCGGTCCGGAACCGGTTTTTAAAACGTAAAAACCGGTCGGTTCCGGTCCGGTTCCGGTTCCGGAATTTTTTGGACCGGACCGGACCGGTTGATTAAAAAAATAAAAAATAATATTTTTATATATAAATTTTATACAAAATATTTTATATATATTAAATATTAATATATATAAGTTTTATATATAATGTATAATTATAAATTTTTATGTGAAATTTTATATATAACATATATATTCATATATAAAATAATTTCTTATTATAATTTATAAATTATTACATAAAATGTTAATACTAAATCACTAAAAGTTTATAACTAATACTAATATATAACTTATAACTATACCAATAGTCTAATATTAATACTATTATATAGTCTAATATATTAATAAAAGTATAAAACAGTTTTTTTTAAATCAATTTTTTTTTATAAACAAATTTTTAATGACAAATTGTGAAATTTATATTTTTAAAAAACCGGAAAATCGGACCGGAAACCGATAAAACCGGAAATACCGGTTTAGGAGGGTAACCGGTGCGTAATCGGTTTTGAAAAATACAAAACCGGTACATACCGGTTCGGTCCTAGATTTTATCTAAAACCGGACCGGACCGGACCGGTTACACCCCTAATCACAGGATATATTATATTTTGATATTAATAAAAAATTTCAAGAATATTTGGAGAAGTAATTAGATTTTAATGATTATTAATTACATCTTTTATCCTACGATATGGTGCTTTACATCACTCTGTCTCTTGCCTATTTTTTTGGAAATCCAAAACACCCATAATCCCTTTTTTCCTTGCAAAACATAACAGAGCAAAATGCACTCAAAGATGTTGAAATTTTCCGGGTGAAAAGGAGCAACACATGCAGAGAGGTGCCAGTGGACATCCTTTTTCTTTAATTTTTTTTAGTTACATTTGTATATTTTATGTTCTAACTCCGACTCTAATTCTAAATCCGATTCTGATATTGTACATATGTTATAAAAATATCTATTTATCTATATATTTATCATATATACTAGTATAGTTATATAGTTATATAATTATAACTTATATAGTTAAATTCAATAATATATTAATATGAGCTAATAATTATAAAATAATATATTAATATTATAACATAAATAGACTAATGATAGTTTAATATATGAAAATATCATAATATTACTACCATACATAATCAAGTATAGAAATAAATTAGACACTAATATTTAAATAAGTCTAGTATAATAAATTAATAACACATATACTAATTTACTAAAGTATAATAACATGTAATTAGATACAAGAAAGTCTAGTATATAATTAAGTTATAAATAAGTTAGACATTAGTATAATAACATATAATTAGACACTAAAAATAATATATAATATCATAGTATGATAACATGTAATTAGACAATATAGTATAAGTCTAGCATAAAATAAGTTAGATATGAGTATAAAAGTAAATGAACAGTGAATAATTTAGTTTTAATTTTAAATCTTTTGGCAAAATCAAAATTTGAAAGGCCAAAAATTTTATTTTTTTTAAATTGGCTAAATATGAAGCTAAAAAAATCTAAAACTAAAAGCCCAAATCCAATTTCGCTCCGACTCCGACTCCGAAAAGTTGTAGTCGGAGTCAGAGTTCGAATTTGAACTCCAACAAAGTCGGAGTCAGAGTTAGGTTGTTTGGGTGTTACATATTAAAGAACTTTTAATTTCAAATAAGCTAAAAAATACATTTTGATGATTTTCTTCAAATGTATTTTTCTAAATAATGCATAACGTAATTCAAATTTTAAAAAGATCTTTAATGGACGAAAATACTCATACAACTCTCAAGTAATTACAACTTTTAAACTCTTAAGGATATGATTATAATTTTTCAAAATTTAAATAATCGTCATTTCTACCTTAGAAAACATTTTTTTAATTTTGTTTTTAAACAAGTGTAACATATTTGAAAGTGTTTTAAACATATGTTTAACAAACAGTAAATAACTTTTGATCAGGAGTAGAATTTATTACTTTTTTGAAATAGTAAAACTTATTACTTAAATTATAAGTTATAAACCCAAAAACTATAAGTTATAATTCATACCGCAATTCCAAACATGCACTAAGTCGGTGCTCACCCCTATTGTAAGGCACTTCTCTAAAATCCATAAATGTATAACGTCTCCCATATTCTCTTCTCCACCCAATTCCTTCCTATGCTTCAACTTCATCTCCGGTGACAAGTTGTCGACCGCCAACACCATGTGAATCTATATATCAATTCGTGGCATGCAAGTGATTAACGAGCGAAAATCGTCAAGATAATTGTGTATTAGCGAGCGAAAATCTATATATGCTTAGTAGGTTCTAGGTATTAACAAGCGAAAATCGTCAAGATATTTGTGCAAATAGGTACAATTTAGATAAGTCATTTTTCTTAATAAAATACATACATTAAAAAAATATATAAATTGTATTCGACTAGGTCAAAAGTTTTACAGATGTTATATATGCTAACTTGCATTTCTCAAAATAATTATTACTGTACCATTGTTTACAAAACTCCCTCCATTTAAAATGGAATCATACAATAGTTGTATTATAGATAAATTTATATTTTTTTTTTAAATGAAGACGTGAAATTTGTACACTTTAAGACTGTATCTAGCATTACTTTAAAATCTATTTTTACGTAGATTTTTTTAATATACCTAACACATAACTGAAGTGGATGTAAAGTATAGAAAATACTTCGATAACAGAAACCCTAGCAGAGCAAGAAGACGAAATAGAAAAAGAGGCTTCTGGTGGAGAAGAAGAGAGTGGTGTGAAAACAAATTAAGCATTAAAGTCCATGTACATTAACCTATTTATACAAGCTGAAATAAAGGGAAGAAAAAAGCTATACGGCAAGTATGCTATATTACAGAAATAAAAAATAAATAAACGAAATTACAATTATTTCCTTATACATAAAATGACAATTATGTCCTGATAGTGGATCCCAAAATAAAGTGTATTGATACACCAAACTTGTAAGTAATAAAATCGCGGGTCCATTCAACCATGTAACGTAGATAAGCTCTGAAAAAATAAATAAATAAATAAAAACTATAAAATATGGTAGTATTTGTCATTTTTAGTTACACGACTCAGTCCATTAAGTATGGGACAATATAATTGAAATGAAAAATTCAAACTAATAGCCGAAATTTTTCCGTATATGATTGGTAATTTGATTACGGAAGAAAGCTATTAGTAGTTGGTTTTTGAATCTTGGCATTTTAATAAAAAAATATTTATTATATCGAAATGAATGTTAAGGATGGGTTTGGATGTTGAAGTGAGTTGAGTTGACATAATAAAATATTGTTAGAATATTATTATTTATTATTATTATTATTTTGAAATTTGAAAAAATTAAATTATTTATTATATTTTATATTGAGATTTAAAAAAATTATAATGATGAGTTGAGATGATCTCAACTTCCAAACGAAGCCTCCTCACACGCATGCGAAGGATATTTAAGTGGATCAACATCCTCATAAAAAGATGATCACTAAAGTCTATATCTTGATTTTCGGGTCATAGTTTTTTGGTAATTACGTTATTTTTACATATTTGAATAAAAATATTTTGATTATAAAAATAAAAAAGAAACTTACAAAATAATGTGCTTTAGATTATAAATTATTTTTTACTGTAAAAAAGATTTAACATATTTTATAAAGTCACGTTAATTTATAAATTTATTTAAGATCTCTTTATAATTTTTCAAATTTAGAGAGAAATATTGTCATATTATCAAATAATTTTTCAAAAGATTACTCACGATAAAAGGTAGATTTTAAGGCATGAATTGTTACAAGTCATAGTTTGAATAGATTCTTTATGATTTAAACAATTTTTTTTTTCCCTCTTGGGTGTTTGATTATGTCACGATGAGATTTCAAAGGGAAGAAAATTAGTACAAATGTAATTAGCATAGTTTTTCAACTTACCAAGGGTTAAGCGGGTGAATCATGCAAGCATATGTCTGACCAAAGGGAGAACCACCAAAATTGACAACACAACCATACCAAATCAGAAAAGATTGCATAACAAGATGAGCTGATAGAGGACTATTGAACATAATTCAAAGTCATCTTAAAAGAAAATTCTATACACCATACCACCATCTCATTTTCATCTCATTATACATGATGTGACACATTTATCACCATTGAATGGTCATTTATTAGATGATTATTTATTATTCAATAGTGATAAATATGACACATCTTACGTAGTGTGATGAAAGTAAAATAGTGGTGTGATGTATAGCATTACTCCATCTTAAAAATGAATGTTCTAAAGTAATGCTTTATTTTTTCAAAAACTATAAACTTTATTCCTTTTAGTAAATACATGTCATGGTGCCAAAATACTCCTTCCCTTCTTCTTCTTCCTCCTCCTCCTTCTTTACGTTTTGTAAAAAAATAAAAAAATAAAAACAAAAGAGAAAAGTTTGCTCGATTATAAATAGATTAACAGAGTAATCAACACTTTTCTCTATTTTTATCCTTCACAAATTAAGTGTAATGCATTAATCCGTCTTTAACAAGAGAAAGTACTACGATGACAAAATTATTTTATAAAGTTAAATTCATTAATTAATTTTATGTAATATATTAAATTTATTTTATATTAAAAATAATTTATAATTTAACGTATTAAATTACGTTAATTTATAAATTTATTTTTATAAAAACTTGCTAAACATTTTCTCTAACCACTGGTTCACAACCATCTTTCTGGGTCAAAAGTTGCGTAAAGCAAGCGGCAGTTACATAGGATCTCGTGGTCAAAATGATGTCATCGAGCATTTAAGAATTTTCAACTCAATTAATGGTACGCTCTTGTGATTGTATCTAATTCACTGAACCCAAGGTTGGAAATTTGGAATGCTATCTCATGAACTCAATATGGTAGCAAAATTCATGATATAGAGTAGTAGAGATGGACGCACATATATACAATCTGATATAGGCATATACCAATACAAACCACGCATTCCCAATCCCACCCCCATAAATAGAGAGAAAGAAAACCAAGTTATTAAAAATTGAATATAGGTTTGTAAATTAATAAGATTACTCAATGACTCTCTCGAAATCAATTCAGTCAAACTCGGATGAAAAATTCTAGTTGCAGTCCTCAAATAGGGACTGCATGTGCAGGCATATTATTAAATGAGAGAAAATATAATTTTAAGAGGGATAGTGTTGTAATTTTAAAAAATTATAAAGTTAAAATAATCTAGATTTGCATTGCAGTCCCCATTTAGAGACTGCACCTAGCATTGCTCAACTCGAATTCACCGCTGACATATCAAATAAAAGAAAAAACGTAAATTTTAAACTTTTGTTGCAAATCAACTTAGACTTATATCATTCGCGTAAAAAATGTATCATCCACACCGACTTGTATTTAGAAAACTATATGGAAATATCAAGGTATGAAGCAGACAAGATGGGTGCAGCATGCTGCATGTGATGTGGACAAGAGAGAAACACAAACAATATCCCTTGTGAGCTTTACAGAAATTATTTGAAACTGGTGAAGGTCAGCATGATCCCCACCTGTTACATTATAAAAGGGATGGAAGAAGTTAGGTCCCCACATTTTGCCTCCCAACAGATCAAACCGACCACTCCCTATTCCTTTGTTTTGGGTAAGCGAGACCATACAAAATATAAGAAGATCGAAAGAAAAAAGATATCGATGTCGGCTATGAATGTATAGTTTATGGAAGGATGTCTTGGGTAAATGTACAAATCAAAAGCTTATAATAAACATCATGTGTTTATTTTCAAATTCTATATCCAATTCTACCTTTCTGCTTTGTGGTCAAAGCAGAAAACTTGGACCCAGTTTTTCTGTAATGACATCAAAGCAACCTCCAAAAGATATCTTGCCTTCTTAATTTTCAGAGGGTGATTGATTATGCAAGTATGATTTTATTTTATTTTCCATGTGTTTATTTCATTCCAAAAATATTTATATTTTTTTTTCACTGTTCCGAATTGGGTAGTGCTACTTAACATATCAAAAGTGACCGAATGATCTATAGCGAGATTTTTTTTAATATTTTCACTTCTTCATAATTTTTATGACTAATTTTTATTCATGTACAATTTCAAGAATGAAAAAAAAATGAAAAATGAAATAAAATATGAAAAATTCGGTACAATTTCGATCACATTTAAGTAGTGTTTTCCTTCGCAATTTACATGGCAATATGCCACGCCAAATTGCCAAAATGGTCACATACCCATTGTATAATCTCTCTCTCTCTCTCTCTCTCTCTCTAGAATTGCGACGAGAAAAGAGACAAGTTGCAAGGAAAAGAGGTAGAAAAAAGTTCAAGTGGAGTTTGAAGAATTTCAAAACATAGAACTCCAACTAATCAGTGAGCAGAAGGGACGCCATCAGTATCTTCACATAAAACCCAAAAAAAAAACAGGCGCAGGATAGAGCTAGAAATCATATATATATACATATAAGGAAAATATCATCATTCATTCATCCATCAAGAAAAACTTACATCCATGACCAGATACATGCGGGGATATCCTCATATCAACCATTTGGAGCTCCACCAGTACACTACTGAACTGGTCTGGATTTCACTACTGCTAATACTCTCTCCAAACAAACATCCAAGAGACAGCATTATGCCTCACCCTTCATAGAAATGGACTCAACATCTACGGACAAACCGTCTAAGAGACGAACTCCTTTTTTATTTTTACTATACAATAAGGAAGACGAACAAAAAAGAATGGATTACAATTTAGACAAACTCCGGTAGACTTTGACGGCACTTGAAGGCAACAAGTATGTCTGTTTTCAGCCACAAAAGTCAAATCTGAAATATTTGGTAGTGAGGATTCCGATGATCTGGCATGTGTGGCGAGAAAAGCTGCCGGAAGGGCTAAAAGACTATAGAAACACATCTGAGTTTTACTATCATGTCAACATCCTCTCATCGTCCCCCATACCTCCAAGTAACATGTATAGTTTGTGAAATCACAGAAGAGAGAAAAAAAAACCATTGAATCTGCAAGTCACACCCAGTAGCATCTCACTTTGATGTAAGATGATTTTCATATCCAATATTGTCTCACTCATAACTGGTTTTCATACTATCAAAATCAGACCAACTTGCAGTCCCAAGTCAGTCTGAAAGAATTATATTTTCATTCAAATTGCTTCCAATGCTACATCAGAAGATCCAGTAACCTTGTGCGAGATCGGAAGGATGTTATGGGCTTCATGGTAGCAGTGGCGTGTGGAAGTGTAGCATAAGGGCTGTGGCATGTAAAGGAATTCAGGGATTTGATGAAGTGTTGTAAGAGTTGAGGACTCCATCAAATCTGTGACTGTTAAGGGCATGAATTCTAGCAGGTCTGAATTGGGGGAAGATGTGCAAATATGCCAGTTAACTACCATTGAGAGAAAGGGTATGCTGTTACAAATTGTACAGCAGGAGCAGTGTAGCGATGTGGGAAGGATTGATTCAAATATAGTGATTGTGCTGGCTAAATACAGTGCAGTTTTTGATGAGCCAAAGGGGTTACCACCCAAAAGGAGTAAAGATCGTCAAATCAATCTCAAAGATGGTACTTCGCCAGTTTCTGTGAGACTATATAGATACCCTTTTTATCAAAAATCAGAGATTGAAAAAATTGTTAAGGAGCTATTGGATGCAGGTGTGATTAGAAGTAGCCAGTCTCCATTTTCCTCACCTATGCTTTTGGATGCAGCTCATCCAGAAAAGTAAGGAAAGCTGATGGATCATGGCGTATGTGCATTGATTATAGGGCACTGAATAGGAAAACAGTGAAAGATAAGTTTCTCATTCCAATCATTGATGAGCTGTTGGATGAGCTGTGGGAAGCAACAGTCTTTTCCAAGTTAGACCTTAGATCTAGATACCACCAAATTCGTGTGAGGGAAGGGGATATTGAGAATACTGCATTCAAGGCTCACCAAGGTCATTATGAGTTTTTGATTATGCCTTTTGGCTAAACCAATGCTCCAACCACTTTTCAGGCCTTGATGAATGAGGTATCTCAGCCATTCTTAAGAAAATTTGTTATAGTTTTCTTTGACAATATACTTGTGTATAGCAAGAACATGATGGAACATTTGCAGCACTTGTCAATGGTACTAGAAGTTTTTTTTTTTTTATAGGTGTCAATGGTACTAGAAGTTTTAGCAAAGCATACTCTTTTTGCTAAAAGAAGCAAATGCAAGTTTCGTTGTAAAGAAATTGATTATCTTGGGCATTTAGTGTATGCCGAAGGGGTAAGAGCAGACCCAACCCATCAAAGATAAAAGCTATAATTGAATGGCCTGTGCCAAAATCCATTAAGTCCTTGAGAGGATTCCTTGGATTAACTAGCTATTACAGAAAATTTGTGAGGAATTATGGGTTGATCGCTGCTCCATTAATTAAAGAAAGATGTGTTCGTGCGGGGTTTGAAGCTTCACAAGCTTTTGAAGCATTGAAAAAGGAAGTCAATAACCCACTTGTCCTGGCCTTACCTGACTTTTCTAGGCCTTTTGTACTCGAATGTGATGCATCATGAAGAGGTATTGGGTCTGTATTAATGCAGCATGGAAGGCCTTTGGCATACCTTAGTCAGGCATTTGAAAGGCAAGGCACTGGATCTATCTACATACGAGAAAGAATTGTTAGCTTTGGTGTTAGCTATCAAGAAGTGGAGGCCTTATCTTTTGGGCTCTACTTTTGTTAATAAAACTATTCAATAGTTTAAAATTTCTGTTGGAGCAGAAGATTGGTACTCCATCACAGCAGAAGTGGATCAACAAGCTTCTTGGGTATGATTTTACAATTGAGTAGAAGAAATGTAAAAAAAACATTATTGCAGATGCTCTTTCAATAAGAGATGAAGTGGTAGAAGGAGAACCTAGTTTGTCAGCTAATGGCTGTAAGCCGGTCGATCCGGACCGGCCCGAAGTTGGGACCAGCCGGTCTCAGTCCAAGAAATTCCCTTTTCTCCATTTTTGGTCCGGTCCCGAGATGGGATTTTCCCAGACCGGACCAACCGAATAGGAAAATATATTTTTTATATATTATTTTATATAATATTTGTATAATTAATTATGTAATTTTCATCTAACCTATTACCATTAACAATATAAAATTTTAAATATGTAATTACAAATTAATATTTTATTAATTAACTAATGTATATTATCAATTAACCTATCACCAATTCACCATTAACTAATTACTAGCATCTACATCTATGATCTAATTAAAGTTATTAGATAATTTTTTTGTAAAATACCTAATTTGCAAGTAAATATAAAGCATGTATGGACGGGGACTTATGGATAATTCAATTATTTATGTTTCATATACAAAATGTAAAAATTTTAATATAACTCATTATGCATTAACTATCATAATACATTGACATACTCAGTTCATAACAAATTTGCAATTAACATCATCAATATAATTTTAATTATAATTAATTTTTTTTAATGAGTTAATTACATAATCTACATTAATAATTCACTTAATTTTAATTTATTAATTTAAATAAATTTTTTTTATTAATTTATTTGAAAAAAATATAAAAAGTAATTGGGCCAGACTGGACCGGACCGGACCAATAGCTACTGGTCTGATCCCTATGGATGTTCGGTCCGGTCCGGGGAAAATGAATTTCGGTTCATCACCCCCCGGACCGGACCGACCGATTTAAGCCCCTAGCTATTACAGTTCTGGATCCAATCTGGTTGGAGCAGTTAAAGGCTTCTTATTTGCATGATGAGGAAATTTCTGGGATATGCAGCAAGTTACAGCTAGGGTCTGTTAAAGATCAATCTTTTGAGGTGAAGAATGGGCTACTTTTTAAGAAAGGAAGGTTGTTTTTTGTCAGCCTTATCTCCTCTCAAGCAACAAGTTCTGCAGTTTATTCACAGCAGTGCTTTTGGGGGACATTCTAGTTACCAAAAATCCTTGCATAGAGCTAAGGCTGATTCATTTGGACGGAGACATCAAGTAGTTTATTAAAGAATGTGCAGTCTGTCAAAGGTGTAAAGTGGAGAATTTATAGCCTGCTGGTTTATTACAGCCATTGCCAGTTCCCACGAGATGCTGGAGTGATAACTGTGATATCTACATGGATTTCAATGATGCCCTTCCTAATTCAAAAGGATTTTCTATGATTTTTATTGTAGTTGATAGACTTAGGGGTGGGCAGCGGGGCCCCGCACCCGTCCGCCCCGCTGCCCTGCCCCGCCCCGCATGGCAGGGTGGGCAAACCTGCTCCGCCCATGCGGGGGTGGGGCCCCCAACCCCACTTCTGGGACCCTAGCGGGGGTGGGTGGCAGGGAGGGCCCAACCCCGCCCCGCCCCCACTTACATTTATATATATATATATATATATATATATATACATAAATATATATTTATAGTTTACAAATTGTGTATATATAAATATATATTACAATTTGTTAGATTTGTTCACAAAATATGCACTAGCAAATTTAAAAACTACATAGTTTAAAAACTAATACACTACTTTTTACACAAAATATGCACTAGTAAATTTAAAAATTAAATAGTTTTTAAGTTATAGTCGTATTTACAAAATTTAAATTTATAATTTGGGTCTAAAAACATATTTTTAATTACTTTTGGACTTAGAAATAATTTTTAAACCAAGGAAAATGTAGTATTTTTTTTTAAGTAGACGGAGGTGGGGCAGATTGGGAATCTGCCCCGCACCCCGCCCAACAGGGTGGGGTATCCTGCCCCCACATCCCGGGGGCGGGGGACGGGGGTGAAAACCCCGCCCCATGCAGGGCGAGGTGTGGGGAAGGGGTGGCCCCGCCCCGTAGGGGGCAGGTAGCACCCCTAGATAGACTTACAAAATATGCTCATTTTTTGCCCTTATCCAATCCTTATATTGCAGTTTCAGTGGCTAAGCTTTTTATTTCTCATATCTTCAAGTTGCATGGTATGCCAGCAACTAATGTCACTTTCACCATTAATTTTTGGAAGGAACTGTTTTGCCCTGCACCACCCCATTTGGACCGCCAGGCTTCTCCCTCCATCTCCTCTCCCATTTTTCCCACTACTCCCAATAATCTTTCCCCCTCTTTTTTCATCCAATTCTCCTCCCCATTTTGGCCAGACAAAAACCACTTAATAATCATTCCTTACACCCTCACAACCACCCGCCTCGCCTTTATTTCTATTTTTCTCATCAGCACATAAGCCACAATTTCCGTCTCAAGCGCATGTAGAAGTCATGAGAAATGTGGCATCACACGATGGATCCTGAACCTTAGTTTTACCTCCTTAGAGAGCTGCCCTAGTATGTGCTCTTCTATCCAAGGTTGTGGGAGAAAAGATCTCCTTCAATGGCCCTAATTGCTCCTCATTTCTGTTTTATACTTGTTTGACTGTTTTGTTCCTGGGTACCAATGTTATGGGGGATTGTAGGAGCCCTCAATTCACCCCCCCCCCCCCCCCTTTTAAATTTTGTAGCGTTTATATAATTGCTTTGGTGAGTAAAAAATAAGTTATATATCAAAGCCTACATGATAATCTTTAATTTTAATTGCCAAGACTCGCATATATGCAACTTTTTCTTACCATCCAGCTCAATCTAGAGCCAAATACTTCTCTAGTTTTGGACAATATGGCCCTACTTTTCTTTCTTTTCTTTTTCAATAGCAAATCAAAGATTTTATTAAAAAAAAAAAAACTCAACTGACATACTCCAAAAACATAGGTAGCAGATAAGAGAAATGCATAACTAAAAATAAGAAAAGAAACAAGAAAATCATGGAAACTCAGCACATTACAATCCATAGAAACTACCCAAAAGAAGTTTTAAGCTCCTCCAACATCCATTTGCGGACCTCAAAATGTCATTCACTAGACAAGTAGAGACCATCTTCAACACTACTGCAATTTGTAGGCTACCTTATAACCCTCTCTGACCGGCGAAGAAGTCTAATATCCTCCAAAGCATTATCCAACTCAACTGAACTAAAAATGTAATTCCACAATGTACGGGGCAACCTAACAATGAAGTAAAAGGTGGTCTACAAATTTCTCACTCTTTTTGCACATATAGAACCAATCTGCATTTCCTTGGATTGTATCGCGTGAGAATTTCCCTAAGACGGCAGTCCAAGAAAATAAAAACTGCTCTCATAGGTGCCTTAGTCCGCCAAATACTATGCATCTCTAGAGAGGCTTCTTTGAGAGCCCCATCACCACACCATAAATCATGTTAGAATCCAGTCTAGTATGACTAGCAAATACCGCAACCCCCCCCCCTTCCCCGACGCCCCCTGTCTTTTGATATTCTTCCATAAAAATACCCAATATGGCCCATGTACTTCATTAGAACACCATCCACCCCTAGGTCACCCAAACTTAGAACCCACCAAGCTTTCCACAAGGCCTCTCTCTCATTTTGATACCACCAAAGCCATTTCCCTAAAAAGGTAGGGTTGAACAGAAGCATGTTTTTAAACTCCCAAACCACCGCTTGAAAGTATAGAGCACACATTAGCCCAATTTCAACTCTTCACCTAGCCCACTCCACTCTTGTTGTAACTTTTTTATCATTTGAAAAGCATCTAGCTCGCTTTTTGAGTGCGTGCACTTGTTAGGAAGTTTACAGGCTCTCAGAATTCAGAAAGTCGATGAAGAATTCTCAAAAAGTAGACTATGGAACATCATCCACTCGTTAGCCCAATTTATAAGGTGAAATTTGAAGTTTTCACCTAGCCCACTCAATAAAAAGTCTCATTGCAATACCTTATTTCCTTGGCTAATATGGAGGGGAAACAAAGACAAAATATGTATGCAAATTCAAGGGAGTGCTCTTTATCAAGGTATTCCCACTACCATTGGATAAATACATCATCTTCCATCCATCGAAACAGCACTTAAATCTTCTCAAGCACACCATCCCAAGGGGAGGCCGAGGTATTATGGGTAGATATAATACCTTGCAACCCAGAATGCTAGCCAGATTATCCACATTAGGAACATTATCCATCGGAACATCTCTAACTTAGCTAAATTTACTTTCAACCCAAAAGCGGCATCAAAGCATGAACAAATGGCCCTAAAAGAGCAGAACTGAGTCAGGTTTGCTCCACAAAGTAGATAGGTCTCATCTGCAAACAGTAGACGTGAAAATTTAAGCACACCATGATTGCTTGCTCTCACTAAGAAGCCCAAGGTAAAACCTCCATCAACTGCAGCTGCATTTGTTGGGAGCCTCCATGATAATAATGAAAAGTAATGGGGAGAATAAGTTTCCTGTTCCAAATCACTAGAAATACTGAAAAAGCCAACAGGAATGTGATTCACCAATACAGAAAAGCACCTGTAGAAATACATCCAAGATCTCCACTCCTCCCCGCCCCCCTCTTTCTTGATAAGTAGATCTCCATTTCTCCTATTACCACATCTCCCAAGCACAAAATAAAGAAAATCCCAATTCACATGATCATAAGCCTTCTCAATATCTAATTTGCTGAGCAACCCTAGTTCTCATGAACTAAGCCTACCGTATATTCATTGAGTAGCAATAATCACTGAATTTAAATTTAAATTTGCCTACCTTTGACAAATGCTTATTTTTTACATTGAAATAATCTTCTCAACAACCCTACTCAATTGATTTGCAAGAACTTTAGCAATTATTTTGTACACCGCATTCACAAGGCTAATGGGGCAGTTGTCATTAGCATTCACTTCTCCATTCTTTAGAAACAAAAGGCTATCAAAGGGGCATTAAGACTTTTCTCAAACACCATACTGGTAAAGGGTTTACTCACCGTCACAATGCCATCAAAGATCCAAAGTTATCACACAACCGTTTTGACACCAAGGTTTGATCTAGCTAAGAAGTTCCAAATGAAGCCTGATTTTTTAACTCAAGGAACCTTCTACGCAGTAAAATTCAAATAATCATTCCAGGCATGTCTAAAATAAACCTACTTTCCTCCAAGACGATTACAGCAAATGAGCAATCGCAGAATCGGCCAAAATAACACAAATATCAATCAAAATTCCGTCTTCCTTATCCAAACAATAACAACATACATTGTATCAGACAATGATACATTAACTGAAACAAAACCATAAGTGTACCTTTTTTCATGAAGATCTAATAGACTCAACAAAACCAGAGCTAAGCAGCCTCTCCACGTACTTCCCCAGTATATCCACCTCCAAGTTGACCTTCTGCCCAACTTTCTTCAAAGGAATCACCACCTTCTGCTGAGTATAAGCCACCAACATGAAATTAAAGCAGCCCTCCTCATCAAACACATCAACCACCGTCAAACTCGTCCCATCCACAGCTATAAATCCCTTGGGCACGATATATTTTAACAATTCCTTCCCCGTTCTTACTTTAATCCACAAGGAATCCCCCTCAGGCTCCTTTGCCACTATCTCCCCCGTCCCATCCACATGCCCCTGAACGAAATGCCCGCCCATTCGGCTCGTGGGCTGCACCGCCCGCTCCAAATTCACGACCGAGCCCGGTTCGAGCTCGATCAATGATGTTTTTCGCAGAGTCTCGGGCGATAACCCGACGCTAAATTCAGACGATTTGGTGTCGAATTCCGTCACCGTAAGGCAGGTACCGTTCACGGCAATGCTGTCGCCGAGGTTTACGCCTTCAAGAACAGTCTTGGCGCCAATTCTCATGTCGAATCCACCATTTTCAGCGATACCCAATTGCTTGATTTCGCCCATTTCTTCGACGATTCCTGTGAAGAGGCCACGGATATGGGATTTGAATTGAGTTTTAACATTGGGTTTCCGTTTTGGAAGGAAGAGGGTGATAGTGGAGGGTCTGAAAATGGGATTGATTTTAAGGCGGGGATTTGGTGATATAGTGAGGGTAGTGAAACCAAAGCCTTTGGGAGGAGAGATTTTGGGTGTTTTGGAGATTAGGGTGAAGGAGAGAGAAGAAACAGGCATTTTTGAAAAATTTGTGTCTGGTTCTAGTAAAAAATTATCGAGGGTGCGGGGAGATTGGAAAACAAGGCGTGCTTAAAATTAGAGGGAAATAGTAGAACTTAACCTGGAACCTCCTCGGACAAGAGTCGACCTTAACGTCCCTGTGCCAACCTATTTTAGCCCAACCCTCTCATGTTATTTGGGCTGGACTCTTCACTCTAATACAAAAGCAAAGAGTTGATGGAGTGGGAGCTGTTGTCGAGCTGGTAGCTGATAAAGTTGGCAGCTGAGGTACGAATTAGGTCTAATTTCGACGGTTAGAATATTTGTGAATAGTCATCAGTGTCTACATTCTTTTCTATTCCTTTTTTTTAACAGTAATTGGACTCATGATCACTACTTTTTCGAGCATTGTCATGTCATGTTTATGATGTTGATTCTCGTATCCATCAATCGTGTCATGCATCCTCTTCTTGCATGTCCGAAATGTTTAGTAGATTCTCGTGTTAATTTAGTGGTTTTGGATTTGTGCCAATACATATGCTTTAATATTCGTGAATAAATAACTTCATTTATCTAAGAAAGTTTAGTAGGTAAGATCCGGAACTTTGAAACTTAGCACTTCGCAGTTTTACGTCTATTTCTTTGTTACCTACATTACTCTCATCTCCAACATACTCAATTATTCCTTTAGGGCATAACATTATTCCTTTTCATCTCTAGGACAACAAATCTCATTATTCCTTTAGGATGTACTTTTCTCTTATCCTCAACACATTGTTTTTTCCTTGAGGATATATGTTCTTATATACCTATATATGATTATATCATCGACTTTTCCTTCTTTTTTTATTTCTATAAAGAGAGAATATTCTCGTGCATCAAAGTGTAAACGAACCAAATTATAGCGAATAGTAAGTGCTATTCATTTAGTTTTTATTTGAACTCGATTGAAACTCGATCTTTTCATTAAGTTGTATTTCATGTTTACAATGACTCATTTAATATTTGAGTGAATTTTTTTTTTTTTTTTTTTTTTTTAGCTGCTACATTATGATAAAATAGATTTTTTTTTTGTGACACTCTCAATCTCCACTTGTGATGTAATGAAGACTTAGAACATCAGAACATGTAACACATGGTCACATATCTCTGTTCGTGATAGATAATATGCAATGCAACCTATAATATGTCTAACAATATGTAATACTCGCGTAAAACTTTTTGTATCAAAATAATTGAAAACATAACTTTATAAAAAAAACAACCATCATTTACGCCACATTAATATTAACAATTGGAGATTACATCTCCTTATTCATATCTTGGTTAAAGGGTCTTTGATCAGCTTATAATTTTGACTTCTAAGAGCATTAGCATTGGTTTATGCATATGCAAATGTAAAGTCATATTTGGATAATATGACTCTAAAATCCTCCACATTGGCTTATGCATATCTAAATATTTAGCTACCTATGAACAATGCTTATCCAAATTTGGATAACCACTATTCACCCTACAAATCATATTTTAATCATTATTTCTCTTTCCTCCCACCCTCTCTCTCACAATTCTTTCATTTTCTCCCTCCTTCAACAACACAACAAACCTTCACTTGCATATTCATTTTATTATTATAATATATTATATATTTTTTTTTCATTTTATTATATTTTTAATATAATATATAAAAAAAATTATATTTTTTATTATTGCATTTATATTATTAATGTTAAATGTATGTAGTGGATGCTAATTGTAAAATATATATATAAAAATTGATTTTAGCAAAAAATAAATAATAAAAAATAATAATATTTTTTTATTATTTTGTCTCAAATATGCATAAGTCAATGTGAGAATTTTGCTTGAATGGCAAAGTGGTTATGTAAAAGAGGTGATTTTACATATGCATATGCATAGACCAATGCTAATGCTCTAAGTGCAGAAATTGTCAAAGTAATACAAGGGAAACCCAAGATCAAATTTACAGGGATAATTGGAATTAAGCAAACATTTCATATTCGCAAGACAATATATTATCGTTTATGGTGACAAGAAATTTCGAAAGGATAAGAAAGCATTAAACTAAAAAATCTAGCAATGAACAAAAAAATGTAAGAAATGAGAAATAAATTTCAGAGGTTGACCACTAACTATATCCACACCATAATGGGGGCTATTTACTAAGGAAGTGTGGACTGAATTAAGAGTAAAATTATTGGTTGTTTTGAAAGTTCAAGAACAAGTAAAACTGAAAATAAATGTGAATCTATATTTATAAAATTACCGAGAACCAAGATATTTAGAAGAAATGTATAGAAATTAAATTAAACTTGTAAGAAACAATAAAACAAATACTTGGGATGCAATTTTTACCTACTGATTTGTGATGGATTTACTTATCTTTTCATCTTCTCTCAATCATTCTCTCATTCTTAGAAATCATAGTCGGATAATATAGCAATGAACTACAATTTTTTTAGCCTAATAAAACTACTTGACAGATTATATAACAACTGTAAAATAATGAAAGAAAACCATAAAATCTTGTTACTTGTTCAAGTATCAATTGTACATTTACGACTACAACTGAGTTAAATCAAGAACAAAGAACTTCAATCATTTCTAGATGCCAATTAAAATATAATACAACAAGTTAATCATTAAAATTACAAAACATGAAAATACAATCCCAAACAGTCATGGGTTACTCCTTGAATCTCAAGCTAAAAATCTAGTATATCATCTCTAGATTAGCAAAATGCCCAAAAAGAATAAATCCCAACATCTCAAGTTTTTTCTCTAAACGAAACTGCCAAAGAAGAAAAAATGCGCTTTGGTTGACTCCATTTCCCTTTGGATTTCTGCTCCACTTCCGCACTTGAGGCCACATGCCATCATCCTTCAGTTGCCGTGCATGAATCTGCCCAGCACTAGATTCCAGCCCTTCGTTTTTGTCCTTGGCCACCTCCAAATGTTGCTCTGGTTCATGCCCATGCACGCCCACGTTCCAGCCATTTCTTTTTTCAGAAAAACTCTGGAGGCAAGCACTCATGCGCACCGATGCGCACCGAAGCGCTGACATGTCACCTAATTTTAATGAACAGCTTGAAACGAACCGTTTGGGAAGGGAGACAAATTTCACGGCTGACTTCGTTTGAGCGGGACTACGAATTAAATCAAAATAATTGTTCAAAACGCACAGTTTTGAACCAAGTGAAGGAGACAAGCCCCTCTTCTTCTCTGGTTTTGCCTCAGCGAAGTGAAGGAGACGAGCCCCTCTTTTAGAGGAAAAGCTCCTCTCTTTTTCACTCATCATGCATGATATTTAACCCATTTTTAATAGGGTTTTAACACTGAATCATGCAATTTTTTTTGTACATTCAGATAGTTTACATTTTTCCCTCTAAGAAATTTTAGTTACAAAAATATAATAAATAAATATGTTTTTTTACACTTACTTCAAATCAATCTCACCATCGTGTGCAGATGAAGAAATTTGGGGAAGGCTTCGTTGAAGAGATTTGGAGAGACAGAGGGGAGCGACGACTGTACGAAGTGGGAAGGGAGGGAAGTGAGCTTGGAAGGGAGACGCGGGCTGGGAGGGAAACAGAGGTAGACGAGATTGGGTTTTCCTTTTCTCTTTTATTTTCTAAATTTACTTAAATGCCCCTGCCATGTCATCTCTCGGTGCACAAGTGGTACACAGAATGGCTTGTACCTAGCAGAATTGTTCTTTTCAACCCTAAGCGTGTGGTCCCCTCATCCTTTTGGTTGTCAGTGCAATTGTTGAGCCTTTTTCAAAAATGCCCTACATCAATTGGGATTAAGTGTACATCTTTAGACATAATGTACATCGTTTTTTTTTTTTTTGGAAATCATTTCCCATATATGTTTCAAAGTAATCTGACCAATGAATTGCCAACAAGTACCTCAAAACCATGTTTAGTACCATTTCTGAAAAAGTCATTTTTATTTCTTAAATGTATCTACTGATTTTGGAATATTCATCGAAACCATTCCTATATTTCTCTTTTATTCTTAAATAAATAATAATACTAGATATATTTTTAAAATAAACAAATTTCGTACACTCTTTAAAAAAAATTGTAAAATTTATCATTAAAAAAATAATTTTTTAATATAAATCTTAAATTTATTCATTTTTTTTAAAAAAAATATACAAGACTTTCACATCTTAAATTATAATTATCATTTTTCTTGACAAATTTCCCTCCTTATAATAAATACAAAGAAAACCAAACCACAGGGTAACTGAGTCATTGAGGAGGGTATAGCTGGAAAAAGTATATGGTGACATGGCCTGTGAGCCTCGTTCTTATCTTCCCTCAAATCTCAACACGTACGAAAGCTTCATTTATATCTGAAAGAAAAGAAAAACGTGTTTCCTCGTACAGAATTCCACGAAACTTCCTCTCCAAACAAAGGAAAGAAAACTCTGTTCTCTCTCTCTCTCTCTTTCAAAGCCCAGTTTTCTCTCTGAAAACCACGCATACCTCGATCCTTCTCTCTTTTGATGGCGTCCGGATCTTCGGTGCGGGCAAACTCGGGGTCCAAGGGGTTCGATTTCGGGTCCGATGACATCCTCTGCTCCTACGAAGACTACGCGAACCAGGACTCCTCCAATGGCAGCCACGGCGAACCGGTCATCGCCTCCAATACAGGCAAGGTAACTGTACCTGCTCTATCTCTCTCTTGAGCTTTGGGATTGTTTCAAATTGGGGGCTTAGTAATATGTGCATAATTCTAGAGACTTAGTTGAGGTTTACTGTTTATGCCATATTCTACAATTTGTTCTCTCTTGGTTGAATTGTAAATATTAGGTTTTTCATATGTTTTATATGGTTATGGATGGTTAAATACCTGGTTACTATATACGGAAAGATATTTAATTTCCAAAGCCTAGAATTTTCCCAAAGCTGAGCTTCTTAAAAGTGTGGATTTTTTTTCAAGATGGGTTTTAATTTTTAGCAAATCAAAGAAGCAGATACCAGTTTCTTTTTGTCCAAGAAATATATGCGTATGGGGAAGGGGAAGGGGAAGGGGAAGTAGATAACATTCTTTACTTTCTATCTTTTTTTCGAAAATCTCTGTCTCTCGATCTGTTTGTAATACATACCAATCTATATCTCTTGATTTAAAAAGGGTGCGAGCTTTGATAATTTGCTGTCCCATTGAAAATGTAGTTATAGCATACTCGTGACGCAACTTTTTCGTCCTTTGGGGGCTTTTACTGGTTAGGATCTTCTATGATTTTGCTTTCAAGGTTGTAAGAATTGCATATCACTACTACTTTGATTCAGGAAAACAACTGGTAGTTACTTCTCAGTCATGTTGCTCATTTGGAATGTTTAATCATCTAATGCCTTTAATTGACCATAATGGAACACTGTTGTATTCACTTTCTAGAAGCTGCTGTTTTCTCTTTTGAGCAGGATTTTCACAAAAGCAGAATGGCAAGATCAGCAATGTTTCCTGCAGGCTATAGCCAACCAGAAGATTCTTCCAGCCAAGATGTGATTGCAACCGTTGAAAAAAGTATGAAGAAGTATGCTGACAACCTTATGCGTTTTCTTGAGGGACTCAGTTCACGGCTGTCTCAGTTGGAATTATATTGCTATAATCTTGATAAATCAATTGGTGAAATGCGGTCGGATTTAGTTCGTGATCATGGAGAGGCTGATTCGAAGCTTAAATCTCTTGAGAAGCATCTTCAAGAAGTGAGTTAGAATATCCAAAGTTTTAGCTATGAGATATGAAATGCGGCACCTTTGTATGTTTAGTCTTATCATTATGGTGATTATTTGCATTATAATTAGTGACCTTTATTCTTCTCTACATTGTCTGGTTGGGAATATAGTTTTTCTTATTGGAAGTACAAGGACCGGTGCTTTATTGAGTTTTCTTGGGCCTAATGAAGAAAGGATGCTAGTGAACTGTAATTTGATAATTGTAGTATGGTTGCTTGGAGTATTTTTAGAAATGACCCGCCTCTTTCAAGTTTATAGTGCATTTTAAGGACCATAACTCGTTGAATTAGGGAAGGGGCTGCATGTTAATGGGAGAATGGAGAATGGAGATTGTTGATGCAGAGTAATTTTTCATATATACTGACTTAATGCAGAGTAATATGAAGGATAGAGAAGACACTCCACACCAGATTAAATTCATTAATAAAAAAAGAACTGGGTGGTTGTCCACCCCAAGAGTGGCTTCCACCCCATTTAGGGTGTGACTGTGACTGGCGTTGCCCCAGAGCCGGGTTGGTCTGCTACCTCCCGGGTGGCTGGGTGGCTAGATCCATCCCGGGCTGAAATGGTTTGCTGCCACCTAGTGGTTGGACCACCCCCCTTCATTGTTTTTTTTTTTTTTTTCTCTAAATATATCATAGAAAAAATAAGTCAGTATAGGTGGCGTCATTTGAAAAATTATACAATTCTTACGTATCAGTGTTCCATAGGAGGGTGCATTTTACACCGCATCTTGACAGTAGGTGCTCCATTTGTTGTTTATGTGTCTCTCTTTTTTACTCTCTTATTTATTTGGGTATCATCTTCATTGCTTTTTATTAATAAATATTATTAACTTGGTTATAAAAAAAAATTCTGAATTAAAATTTTAGTAACACCTTGGAGTGGGTTGTATGCATTCATACCTAGTACTTTTTTTTTATAAGTAAATACCTAATACTTCATAGCTGTCACTGGACTTACAAATGAGCTCATGGCATCATCTGTATGTATGTTTTAAAGTGTTTCATAACAGTAAATTTTAAAGTTCTCTCTTTTAGAAAAAGTCTTCTGCTCCCATTCTGATACCATTCGTTTGATCTACATGCCTACTTTTTAAGACCAAGATAGATTGTTTCAGGTCATATCAAATTTAGAACAATTCATTATTATTATTTTTTTCTTTTGTCAAGTTGAACCTGATAAGAATTTCGTTTTACTTATCAAAAAAAAAAAGTTGAACCTGATAAGACTTTGATGTTGGGGAGGGTATGGATTAATTTATTCATTTTCATGCTACTTTAGCAGGCTGGCATTTACATTAACATGCATTGTGATTTTCAACAAGAGATTAATTTATTTTATACTCACTGCAGGTCCACCGGTCTGTACAGATTCTAAGAGACAAACAGGAACTTGCTGAGACCCAGAAAGAATTGGCCAAGCTTCAGCTTGCGCAAAAAGAGTCTTCTTCAAGCCACTCTCAGTCCAATGAGGAGAAAGCTTCAACAGCTGCAGCTGATTCGAAAAAGACTGAAAATGCATCCGATGCGCACAACCAACAATTAGCTCTTGCCCTTCCACACCAGGTAGTACCCCAGCAACAGCCTGTGGCACCCCCTCCCCAAGCACCCACTCAGAATCTAACCCAACAACAGTCCTACTATCTCCCTCCAACTCCATTATCAAATCCACCGGCCCAAGCACAACACCCTCAGAGCCAATATCCACCTTCTGATTCCCAGTACCGAACTCCTCAACTGCAGGACATCTCTAGGGCGGCACCTCAGCCAGCTCAATCTCAAGTAAATCAAACGCCACCAGTCCAAGCATTCCCTCAGTATCAGCAGCAATGGCCCCAGCAATCACCACAGCCCCCACAACAACCCTTGAGGCAGCCCCAGATCAGGCCATCATCAGCAGCAACATACCCTTCTTACCCACCAAGTCAACCAACAAACCTATCTCCTCCAGAATCACTCCCAAACAGCATGGCAATGCAAGTGCAATTTCCAGGAATCCCTCAACCCGTATCAAGCCACGCTGATGCCATCCCATATGGATATAGTGGGGCAGGTAGAACAGTCCCACAGCAGCCGCCTCAGCAAATCAAAGGCGCTTTTGGAGGACAACCAGGCGATGGATATTCAGCCCCTGGACCCCAGCCCACACTTCCTCAGGGGAGTGCATATATGATGTATGACAGTGAAGGTAGAGCACATCATCCACCTCAACCTCCTCATTTCCCTCAAGGTGGATATCCTCCAACAAGTGTGCCTCTTCAGAATCCACCACCACCAACAACAGGCCCCAATCATATGGTCCGGAATCCAAGCTATTCACAGTTCTTTCGCAACCATCCTTACAGTGACCTGATTGAGAAGCTGGTAAGCATGGGATTCAGGGGTGACCATGTTGCCAGCGTGATTCAGAGGATGGAGGAGAGTGGGCAACCTGTTGATTTCAATACTGTCCTCGACAGGTTGAATATGCATTCTTCTGGGGGTTCTCAAAGAGGATGGTGAGTGTGAAGAAATTATCCAATGCTTGAACTTCGAATTTCTGTGATAATCATTGCGTGTTTTAGAATGCATTGAATAAAAGGATGATGTGATGTGCACGGTCTTCTTGTATATGTCGTTTGAGAGATACCAAATTCATGTATAATTTTTCTTATCCTTTGTTTGATTACGCCCCTTTTATCTAGCAATAGAAAGTTCCTTTTGTCGTCTTTTTTCAAGTTTTATTAAATTCCTTTGCGAGATTGGTAAAAAACTGTGGGCGGATGAAGTTTTTCAATTTTCGGTAATCATTAAGAAAACAGTTTGAAATGTCTAAATTCAGGATGCAGTGGGCAATTACACCTTCCAACCAAAAGTTACATCAACTTTTTCATCAAAACTAAAATGCACACTGTGAGAACCACGCTAGTCTATTCTTAAGAAGAAAAATAAAGAAAATAGGATTTTATTCCTTTTGGGCAAACAAAACGAGCTAGTTGACGGTTTTGGCGAGCAATGAGTGTTCGGGTAGTTTCCTTAGGCGAGCATCAAGCGGCCGAGCAACGCACTTAGTCAGTCAAGGCACAAACCAAGTCAAGCGAAGATGTTGGCGAGCAAAGAGTTGGTACAATATTCAGTTACCGGGCAAAGAAGAATGTTGAATGGACAATAGACGAGCAAGAGAACGGGTGAGCGAAGTATCAGTTTCTATATACAATCGTTAGATACAATCGGCGTGCAGTCATTCATGCCATGTCAGATTTAAAATGAATTGTTTACTCTCTCTAAATGCACATATTCTCTCTCATCAACTCTCTCTATCTCTAGCTCCTCGGATCGTCTCTCTCTCCTATGAGCTCTCTCATCAACTTGGTCTTCCTCTCTCATCAGTTCTCAGTCTCTCTCTCATCAGTTCCATCAGCTCAATCTCTCTCTCCTCAGTTCTCTCATCTCTCTCTCATCAACTTGGTATCTCTCTCATCAAGTGTCTCCCTGTTTGCACGCCGTTTGCACTAGACGCTTGCAACAAGCATTTTTCGTGAAGTATTAGGATGCGCAGAATAGGGCGAGCAAACCAAAGTGGTTTGGTGTGCCGAGCTACTATTGGTCGGGATGCTAAGGATTTCCATGCTACAGGTTAGAACATTAACATTAGATTATGCAAATGTAAATGTAAAATTTAGCTATGCCACTCAAAACTTATTTTCACATTAGATTATCTATCTATTAGTCAAAATAATAATAAAATATTATAAATTCAATAATATTATTTTTCCAATTTTTTTTTGTTCTATTAATTGAAGCCAAACTGCCCACAAATACATTGAGTTACAAACCAAACTAGAGTGCAGGAATCTGCCCACCACAAAAATCAACAATCAAGTGCAGAAAATATTTTAATACAAGTGCAGAGCAATATTTCTAGAGTAATAAATACATTCTAGATATTTAATACAACATTGAAAAAAATACATGTATATTACATTTTCACCTAAAAATTTGAAAAAAATACATGTACATTACATTTTCACCTAAAAAACTATCATTGCAAAAAACACAAATAATCGCTAATGTTTAATACATTTCAGCCATTCACAAAAATATGGAAAAGTCTTTGAAGGCGAATTCACGTAACGATGCTCACCGAAAATGACGTAGAAATTGGGTTTAAAATGAAAATAAAACAAAGAAAAAGCCAGAGCCAACCCCACTGATCAATGAGTTGCATTTCATCAAAAGAGATGCTACTTCAAGCTCCTACAGTCTTCTCAACTTGGACAATGAGAAACCCATCGAAGAGCACTGTGTTGTAGGATGTTATAGAGATCTCCTCTGCCCAAGAAGCCAGAAGTCATTAATGTTTGGGAACTCATGCAGGATCGTGAAGAAGGAATGCCCATTTCTAATACTCAAGCCAAGAAAAGCCCGAAACCAAGAGCTTATCTCCATAGTTTCGTGGGTTTCGATGTTAAGAGTCTACTGAAGTTTTTGAATCAGTTTGGGTCTCCGAACTTCGAAGAAGGGGAAGAGATTTCTTGGAAAAGAGAATAAGGGATGGGTTAATTTGTTCGGACATTCTGACTATAGCCTGAAAGGGATTCTAAAAACTAAAAATCATACCAAAGATTCTTATAACGCAACGTTGAATTTAAGTTATCCGGTGAAAGGGTCTCTAATCATAGTGCACAAAAGAGACAGTCTTGATAGTGATTTAGGACTTTCCTCGTGACGGAAGAGCTTTAGTCTCCCTATTTGATCCAGAGCTTCTTGCTTCTTACGAGAAAGAATTGTCTGAACTCTGAAGAGGAAGGTTTTGGATGGGGAGCAAATGAATGAGATGTGGTGAGTGCATTCAGAATGGGTTGATTTTTCGTATTTTTTCTTTTGCTTTTTCTTTTACTTTTTTTAACAAAAAAGTTAAATGTTGACATGTCATTATTTGGTGCCAGGTTGTGGCCCCAAACCTGTATACAGAAGAACTCAAAATGGTACACCTCTAAAATCAGCCCATCACAATATTTGAGAGATGGCATTATCTGTGCTCATTGAAAGTACATTATCTGAACCTCGCAATTATTTAAAAGATGATGCAGGAAGAGTACGAAAAGAAACCGGCGTCTGACATTTATGGAATAAAAATAAGTTTTGATCATTATACACTAGACAGTCATATTAATATATGACCTACAACATCAATACGGTAACTAAAAGTCATATATTTTTTTATTTGAATAATATAAGAATAATTTTATATATAACTATAAAGTACGTAACCACCGCATAATCGCTTTGAAAATGAGTGGCATCTACTATTAAAAAATTAATTTTTTTCATGTGGGTCCTATGTTTTATTCATTTTTTTTAAAACGATTACGCGGCGGTTACACAACTTACAGTTGTAAGTATTTTTTCTTATAATATAATAAAGAAAAAGTTAATTTATTCACTTTACTTGATTGTTCTATTTGACCGTTCGGAAAAGAAAAAAAATTAATTTTTTATTTAATGATTAAAAAAGTAATTTTAAGTGTTTTGATTTTTTTTTAAAAAAAATAATTAATTATATTAAAAATATATAAATAAAAAATAATAATAATAATAATTATAAAAAATCCATTAAAACGGATTACTCTGAATGAGAGAGTAGCCCGACTCGACTTATGCAATAATAAGTCTAAGTTTTGCATTTCACTGGCACCTACTCGCCCTACACTGAGGGCAGGTTTGGGGCCAAAATCAAAACACAAAATTCTCATCTCATCTCATCTCATCATTACACAT
The DNA here is from genome assembly GCA_022457165.1 of Juglans mandshurica. NCBI lineage: Eukaryota > Viridiplantae > Streptophyta > Magnoliopsida > Fagales > Juglandaceae > Juglans > Juglans mandshurica. Next base: position 14,725,631 of record CM039624.1, read on the forward strand.
TTTTCAAATCCTCATACAAAATATAATAAACAATTCAACTTTTTCAAATCCCAATACACCTTTTTCAAATCCTAAAACAATAATAATACCAAAACTTAATATTTTAAACTTCAAAACAAAACACAAAATTCTCATCTCACCCCCCAAACCTACCCTTAGAATCAAGCTTTCCTCAAATCTGATCTAAGTGCACGGTAGATACATTACTCAGACAAAATGGACGCTCAGAAGCAATGCATGATCGACCGCCTTTCGCTTCTATCCAGACAACACCTCGTACTTGGAAATGTTTGAATTTAAAACCTACCTCAACTCAATTCATCTTATCTTATTATTATAATTTTTTTAAATTTTTACACAAAATATAATAAACAATTCAACTTTTTTAAATCTTAAAATAACTTTCTCAAATTTTCACATAAAATATAATAAATAATTCAACTTTTATTTTACTATTCACAAATCATTTCAACTTATCTCTTCCCACCTCATAGCTTTATTGACAACGCATAGGACACCTGTCGCTGTGGTTGAAGACTATATATAGAGATGCGACGACAACACTTTAAGAGCACTCTCATTGGATTAGCTAAAGTTAAAATATATTTTTGATGAATGTAAGATGAATTTAGCATTTAGCTATTACATTCACATAAGTTTCTACATTGGAATAGCCATTTTTTTATTATATGACAATAAAATAATATAAGATGAATTTAACTTTGACTATTCATATCAAATCTCCATATTGAATTATCCATTTATTCATTATATAGTAATGAGTAATTAATAATTTTGAAAAATTTTTAATTTTTTTAATTATGAATTTATTTTATTTTATCATATTTTACTATTCATAATATTATATATTAATTAGTAATTGTATTCTAATTATATTTTTTTCAATTGTCATTTAAAATGGAGAGAGAAATAATTGATATTAAAGGGAGAGAGAAAGAAATAATATAAAAAGGATTTGATGAATGAATAGTGTGTTCCAAATTTGAAAATTAGTTTGGATATTACTGTAGCTATATTCCAAATATTTGAAATATAGCTAATTCAATGTGAGCAATTTTATGACCTAATAGCTAAATTCTCATTGGATTTAGCTTTTAGCTAATCCAATGAGAATGCTCTAATACATTTCTCTTGATCGCATGCTCACCCAAACACCCTTTCACATTAAAAAATTTATTCATCATTTTTTTTTATCATTATTCTATAATATGGTATTAAAAAATAAATTTATAAATAAAATATAATAAATAGTAAACTGAGGAAGAGAAACAAAAAAGTAGGGATGATAAACGGTCCGGTCGAACCAAACGGACCGACTGTTTCGGTCCAGACCGGACCAGACCGAGACTTAGACCGGTCCACATTTCAGAGGACCGAAAACATTCGGTCCAGTCCACGGTCCAGGGTTTTTTCGGACCGGACCGGACCGAATGAAAAAAATAGAAATATATATATATATATTATATAATAATTGTACAATTAACAATATAAATTTTTAAATATATTATTAATACTTGTTAATATTCTATAAATTAACAATATTTTTTATATATCTTCATCTAACCTATCACTATTAACAATATAAAATTTTAAATATGTCATTAACACTTGTTAATATTCTATGAATTAATAAATATATAATATCAATTAGTTAATTATATAATAATTATATAAATTAATAATATAATTTTCATCTAATTTATTATCATTGACCATATAATATATATTTTTATTGAATTTGTTACATAATTCACACTAAGAAGTCACTTAATTTAATTTAGTATTTTAAATAAAAAAATTATTAATTATTTAAAAAAAAATTAGGCCGAATCAACTGGACTGGACCAGTCCAGTCCCTTTAGGTGTTCGGTCCGGTCCGGTCCGAAAAAATGATGGACCGAAAATATTTGGTCTATTGTCGGATCGGACCGGACCATTTGCAGCCCTACAAGAGAGAGAAGGAGACCGGCTGGCATTTTGGCAAGAAGAATCTATTTTGCAACCAAAAACTTCACTTAAACCACGAGCATTATGACCAACTTGTACTAAAGAAAAACAATAAATTACCTTCGAACTCCATTATGTGACATTCCTTGAATGACCAATTATGAACTCTTGATGTTTAGCATGAACAAATTGTATTATTTTGTAACTGAAAGTCACCAGTTTATCGTAAGAATGGCATTATTGCAGAAGATATGAAATTATATATACAAAAACTATGTGTGAGTGATTGGTGTGAAAATTTCTGAGTTAATACTTATAATCAGCGCACTCGAATTGCGAGTGGGCACTTGAATTAGTTAGAAGAGATTAAGGTCTCTGGTTTAGTGGACAATTCAGACCTTGTTTGGATAATATGTTAATCTTATCTCGTCTAATCATTATTAGGGTTGTAAGTCGGCCAGTCCGGACCTAGAAAATCGACCAGGCCGACCAGTTCGGTCCGAACCGGACCGAAAAAAGGCTTGTTTGGTTTCGGTCCTAGGAAAATAGGGTTTTCGGTCTTCAGTCTGGTCCCAGGTTGGGGGTTTTCAAACCAAACCGATCGAAAAAATAAAATAATTTTTTTATTTATATATATTTTTATATAATAATTGTATAATAAATTATGTAATTTTCATCTAACCTACCCCATGTACAATATAAAAGTTTAAATATGTAATTACAAATTTGTAAATTAATATTCTATTAATTGTATATTACTAATTAACCTATCATCAATTCACCATTAACTAATTACTAACATCTACATCTATCTAAGTTATTAGATAACTTTTTTTTAAGATATCTAAGTTGTAAGTAAATATAAAGCAATTAAAAATAACTAATGTAAATTGTAATTAATTAATGTATGACATGAATATCAATTAACTAACCTATCACTAATTCACCATTAACTAATTACTAACATATACATCTATGACCTAAGTTGTAAGTAAACATAAAGGATGTATGGATAATTAAATTATCTATGCATATTGCTTCATATCCAAAATATAAAAAGTTGTATATAACTCATTATGCATTTTAACTTAGAACTATCATAAATTATAATACATTGACATGCTCTAAGTTAGTAATAAAGTAACAATTAACATTATCAATATAATTATAACTAAACTAAATTATTATAACTATAATTATAAATTTATAACTAAATCAATGTAAGTCTATAACTACAAGTCTATATATAGCATCAATATCACTATGACTAATGAGTATTACTAACGACTATATCACTATGACTCTATGAGTCTATGACCATATATTACTATTAGTATAGTATAGTCCATAATTTAGTATCAATGAATCAATGAGTTAAGAGATTAAATTTAGACTCAATATAATTTAGTATAGTCTATAATTTAGTATCAATATAATTTAGTATAGTCAAGTTTTTGTATGAGATAAATAAAAAGTTTAACAGATTTTCAATCTTCATTCTATCCCATAAATGCATTTTATATTCCATACCATTTTCCATTTATCTTACTCGGGATGAAGAAGGGCCTAGATTAAATTAGTTTTAAATTTAAGCTGGTTTTAAATTTGTTTTATTATATTTATACTATTGCTTATCTATTTTAGTTAGTTATTTTAAAGTGTTTAATCTCTAACGTTGAATCTAGGTTAAAAATCCTAAATGATGAAGGACCTAGATTAAATTAGTTTTAAATTTAATTTGGTTTTAAATTTGTTTTATTATATTTATACTCCTGCTTATCTATTTTTGTTAGTTATTTTAAAATGTTTAATTTATAACTTGAATCTAGGTTAAAAATCTTAGATGATGAAGGGCCTAAATTAAATACTCAAAGGAAACCCTTGATCCTTATTTTCCCTTCTTCTCTCTCTCTCTCTCTCTCTCTCTCTCTCCCCTCCAGTTGCAGCCCCTCCTGTACGATTTCCCTCTCCCTCTCCTCTCCCCTCCAGCCGCACCACCATATCCCAGACCACGAGAGCCGCTCGTCGCCGACGACATCATTAGCTCTCTCTCGCTGACGGCATCATCGATTCATCAACTCTCTCTCGCCGCTCGTCCCCAAGTCATCGCCGCATCCCAAACTTACGGTTTCAAATGTTTTTTTTTTATGGAATCTGTGTATTTTTTCTTTGATGGGAGAAATCTTGTAATTTTTTTTAACTAATTTACAATATACACAACAAACATCAAACGACGCCATTTTGTTTTTGTACTTTATTTGATTGATAATTCATTGTGGGGTTTCTAAACTGGTTCTTGAAAGCTAAAATGGCGTCAAGAATAGACCGAATGGATTTCTAGAAGGCTTGGACCGAACAGTACCATCGAACCGGACCAAATTGGTCCGTATACATTTCGGTTCGGTCCAGGGTAGAAAAACCCTAGACTGGTCTGGTCCACAAAACCTCCTCAGGACCGACCAGACCTGACTGAATTCACCCCTAATCATTATAAATTTTTTCAAACTTTCAAACAAAATATAATAAACAATTCAATTTTTTCAAATTTAAAATAAAAGATTATATTCTAACAATATTTTATTCAACTTTCATCTCTTTTCTCATCTCATCTCACATGAACCAAATCCAATGGCATTAGACTTTTAAGAGCAAGTAATTTTCCATCTCAATCGTAATAGATTTCTCATTGAGAATATCTTCTGGTCAGTACATCTGATGTAGGGCTGAGAACAACAACCATTGTACACCTGCTACGTATCCCGCCCATTACACCCAAGATGCATTCGCATAGCACCACACCGATGCCTGTTCTCTTTCCCACCCTCGTCTCTCGAAGCTTGTTCTGATTCCCCTACCCTCACTCACCCTCGTCTGCGTGTGAGACAATGGGTGTCCCTCTTGCAGTGACACAAGTAATCGGTGTCCCTCATAAGGCACTTGTGAGGCATCTCTCTGCGTGTGAGACAATGGGTTCTGCTAGCTGTATTTGCACGGACAAAACTTGAACATTGACAACAAATCATATGGTGGTGAATAAAATATGGATATTCGAAAAATCTGTCGAAATAAATAGTAGATACAATGAGGATGCGCTGAAGACCTCAAATATCCGAGAGAGTTTTTAACCTTGTAGAACATGGTTAGAGCATCTTAACCCAACAAAACCCGTGAACTGCAACTGCTAATTTGCAATGTAAAACAAGGGTTGGGCAATTTCAATCAGGCAAACATAACCATGGAAGAATGACAGAGAAAGTTAACAAACCATGGAAGATGACAGTGGCGCCTGCATCGGATTGTGTGGTGGTTGTGGGTGGCGTTGGCTGCGTGGTTTATTTGGAAAATGTTAACTTCTTCAGTGGTTTTGTTCCTTTACCGTTTATATATTTATTTTTTTATTTAATAATTAAGAAAGTAATTATTAGTAAATTTGTGTATTTTTTATAAAATATATTTAAAATGAAAAAAATTTGCACTAACGGTAAACCCATCGGTAAACACTAAGTGGCTGAGTATCACTATCCAATTTCTTTTAATGTAAATATCTTTTATATTTAAAAAAATAAACACATTCTATAATGTTAAGTATGCGTAAATAATATCAACCTTTATATTAAATAAAATTAAGAGAAATGATATTTACAGTCGTGGATTGCACAAACGTCGTGCAATTCCTTGAAAAAATTGAATAAATACAAAAACTATATGAACAAAAATTAATTTTTTAATAGTAGACCTCATTTTTTTCAAAACGATTGCGCGTCACTTACACATTTCACAATTGTACGTAACATTACTATGAAATTAATTCACATATTATATATATATAAATACATATTTTTTTAACAATTTAGAATCAGATAAATATGGTTTATAGATTTCAATGATTTCACAGCTTTCTAATCTTTCTTTAAAACAGATTTCATAGCTTTTCAGCTTTCTATGATGGGAAATTATATTTCTAAGCCGGTCCAAGGATCACATTCCACACACTTATGAGGTGGCAAACCCGGTCCATCCCAAATCCAGTCTAGTAGCCTAATCACTCTCCCTTTTGTTCTCACCATCTGCCAAATCCCTTAATCTCATCGACACCAAGAGCTCTCGCCCATAAATTTTGAGCGTGGTAGAGGAAGGATCCCTAGTCGGTTAGATACTATACATTTTGATTGGGACTCAAGAATTTCTGAAGTGGTTGGACCAGTGTTTTTGATTTCGTACGATACCGGCCGATACGATCGAAATTTGCCGTACCGGCCCAGTGGCCGGTACAGGTATTATATGTGTTTCGTACTGGCCCAAATACCAGCCTATATTTCGGCTTGTACCGACCGATATTTCAGCCTTCAGTTTTTTTTCATTTTTTTAAACTACAAGCTTATTTTTTGACCCCCAATTCAGACTAGGCTATTTATAATTTATATATATGTATTTATATAAAATTTATTCATATATAGACTATTATTTTGAAATATAATTTATATATATAATTTATTCATATATCGACTATTCTAAAACGGTACACGAAACAGTACTGGTATCAAAATATTTTATTCTAGTATCTTAACCGATACGACATCCGGTACGGTATTCAAAACGTTGGGTTGGACTGAGGCATAGTGAGAAGCTTGTTAGGGTTTTTCATGATGATGCTATGGAACCCATATTCACACTATCTCAACCTGCGAGTAGGTGGACACTTTGCCCAAGGTGCTAGGAATTTGTCTTCTGTTTAGAGAAGGGGTCTTCCCCGACTTCATTTAAAATCTCCAATAAGATCCAAATTTCGTCTCCTTTCCCATGGCCATCTCCTAGAAGAAGATCTCAAGATGGTTTTGATGGACATCCGGAATTGACTCATTGAATCTGGAGGCGGCCTAGTCGGAGGAGTGAACCTAGCGGCGGCCCCAAACAGTGAAGCTAGCGGAGGGGTGAAGCGGGGAGGTAGAACATGCTAGGGGAAGGAAAAAAATTCAAAATCCCATCAAATTTGTTTTGGATATGTGAACCAAAATGCATGCGTTTTAAAAATAAATAAATAAATGCCACTTCATCAAGTGTGTGGTCTATGTAGAGTAGATGGGCAGATGAGTAGAACTACTCTTCTATGATATCCATAATAGAGTCTGAAAATGAAACACGACACAATCCATTTTTTTTTATTAATGATTTGTGCAAATATATCTTTCGTAAAACAGTAGATTTCACCATCGAAAAATATTAAAAAGATCACTTTTTTTTTAATAGCATCTACATTTTTATAAAAGGTTTATTTTCATACTTAAAATTTGTATCCAATATAACACTTTTTTTAATAGGATCTATATTTTTATAAAAGCTCTGTGCGAGATTTTTTCACTTAAAACTTGTATATAATATTATACTTTTTTTTAATAGGATTTACTTTTTTATAAAAGTTATGTGCGACATAAAACTTGTATATAATATTACTCGACTGTATTTATATATATTTAAATTGTAAAATTATAAAAATATGAGTTTGCTATTCATTATCTTCACATACTACACGTCATACTTATTTTTTAATTTTTTTTTGTTTTATTCTTTCTAAATCACTTGAGTTCTTCTATTTATCATCCATATATTATACATTTGATTAGAGAAAAAAAAAATAATGTATATTATATGATATTAGGATGATAATAAAATTCTTGTAGAAATCTTGACCGTGACATTTTTTGAAGCAACATAAATTAAAAAACCTTCCAAGTATGCTAATCTACGCGTTTGACGCCATATACTCAGAAGAAATGGAAAACCGTCCAAAGACGTTGAAACAAAGTTCACAATCTTTAATCTTACTTACATTTTAAGAAACATTCAAGCGTTAAGAACGAGAGGAGGGGGAGCAAACTTCGAGGAAAAAATATTAGGAAATTTCCCTCTTCCTTTCGTGTTGACTTTATGCCCATGTAGATGGAGACGCTCGATATTTTTCTACGACAATATTTTAAAATTCTTTATTAATATAACTTTTGAATTGACATCTTACTTGTCTGAATTTCATTAAAAATAATATAATTTAAAAAATATCTCAATCCTGACCTAAATTATAAACTCATCTCGTATTATTATCACAATTTTATTAAACTAACACTCTAGTAGCCTTTGTTTGTTAATGCGACTACACCTTTTCTTTTCACTTGGTTCCACTTTTATACGGTCATTATCTGCAATTTTTCCTTCCATATAAAAAAATAATTAAAAAATAGACATAGACCACATCGACAAAACAGATAAGAGTGAGATTATATCACAATATATAGATATATTGAGACAATAAAATTAGAGCAATATTAGGTACAGTCCTTATTTGGAGACTGCAATGTAAGCCTAAGCTATTTTAACTTTAAAATTTTTTAAAATTATAAAATTATCCCTCCTAAAATGATATTTTTTCTCATTTAATAAAAGACCTATACATGCACATACAATCTCCACTAAAAGACTACAAATAAAATTTCTCATAAAATTAACCATTGTAATTGAGATCACATACAAAATTTAAAATAAGCATTATTACAAAAATATAAAAATCACATATTATTACTATATTATATAAAAAAGTTTTAAATTCAAAATTCAAACCAACTCACCAATTTGGACTATTACGGTATCGTGTACACTGTATACACACACAATTAAACGCGCTGACGCGTCCATTGGCCTTTTCCTTTCACCTTCTGTCGTTCCGCCCTGCGCGTTCTCCACTCCGACTCTCTCTCTCTCTCTCTCTTCCAGAACCAACCATTTCCGGATCTGACTCCATGCCATGAGTCTCCGGCAACGTCCATCTCGGGCCCATTCTGAATTCGAGCCCTACAATATCATCCCCATCCACAACCTCCTCGCCGACCACCCCTCCCTCCGGTTCCCGGAGGTCCGCGCCGTCACCACCGCGCTCCGAGCCGTTGGGGATCTCCGCAAGCCCCCTTACTCCCGATGGGAGCCGCAAATGGACCTCCTCGACTGGCTCGCTATCTTCTTCGGCTTCCAGACCGACAACGTTCGGAACCAGCGCGAGCACCTGGTCCTCCATCTCGCCAACGCCCAGATGCGCCTTTCCCCTCCCCCCGACAACATCGACGCCCTCGACGCTGCCGTTTTACGTAAGTTCCGCCGGAAACTCCTCCGCAACTATACCGCCTGGTGCTCCTATCTCGGCAAGAAATCCAACATCTGGATCTCCGATCGTACTCGGGCCGCCTCCGAACACCGCCGCGAGCTCCTCTACGTCTCTCTCTACCTCCTCGTCTGGGGTGAGTCCGCCAATCTCCGCTTCGTCCCCGAATGCATTTGCTTTATTTTCCATAACATGGCCATGGAACTGAACAAGATTCTGGAGGGTTACATAGACGAGAACACGGGTCAACCGGTGATGCCCTCGATTTCGGGCGAGAACGCGTTCTTGAACTGCGTTGTGAAACCGATTTACGAGACGATTAGGGCCGAGGTTGAGAGTAGTAAGAACGGAACTGCGCCGCACAGTGTGTGGCGCAACTACGATGATATCAACGAGTATTTTTGGAGTAAACGGTGTTTTCAGAAGCTCCAGTGGCCGGTCAAGTTAGACAGTACTTTCTTCGTGACTACTGGTAGAGTGGGGAGACATGTGGGGAAGACCGGCTTCGTGGAGCAGAGGTCGTTTTGGAACTTGTTTAGGAGTTTCGATAGGTTATGGGTGATGCTGGTGTTGTTTTTGCAGGCGGCTATTATTGTTGCATGGGAGGGGAAGGATTATCCATGGCAGGCATGGACGAGCAGGTATGTGCAGGTGCGTGTTTTGACTGTGTTTTTCACGTGGAGTGGGTTGAGGTTCTTGAAGTCCTTGTTGGACGCCGGGATGCAGTATAATTTGGTCTCAAGGGAGACATTGGGGCTTGGGGTGAGGATGGTGATGAAGAGCGTGGTTGCTGCAATATGGATTGTGGTTTTCGGGGTGTTTTATGGCAGGATATGGTCGCAGAAGAACGCTGATAGGGACTGGTCCCCTGAGGCAAATAGAAGGGTGGTGACTTTTCTTGAGGTGGCGCTGGTTTTTGTGTTGCCGGAGCTTCTGGCAGTGGCACTGTTTATAATTCCGTGGATCAGGAATTTTCTTGAGGAGACAAACTGGAGGATCTTTTATATGTTGTCATGGTGGTTTCAGAGCAGGACTTTTGTGGGTCGTGGGTTGAGGGAGGGTCTCGTGGATAACATTAAGTACACTTTGTTCTGGGTTTTAGTGCTTGCTACGAAATTTTGTTTTAGTTACTTTTTGCAGATCAAACCGATGATTGCCCCATCAAAAGAAATGTTGAAACAAACAGATGTGCGTTATCAATGGTATCAGCCGTTCAAAAATAGCAACAGATTAGCAGTTGGGCTATTGTGGCTTCCTGTTATTTTGATTTACCTCATGGATATTCAGATTTGGTACTCAATCTACTCTTCTTTTGTTGGGGCAGCAGTGGGGTTGTTTCAGCACTTAGGCGAGATTCGAAATATTGAACAATTGAGGCTGAGGTTCCAGTTCTTTGCAAGTGCCATTCAATTCAATCTCATGCCAGAGGAGCAGCTGTTAAATTCAAGGGGGATGAGGAATAAGTTTAAGGATGCCATCCATCGGTTGAAACTGAGATATGGGCTTGGTCGACATAAGAAGCTTGAATCCAACCAGGTTGAGGCAACTAAGTTTGCTTTGATATGGAATGAAATCATTTCCATATTCAGGGAAGAAGATATCATCTCTGACCATGAGCATGAGCTGTTGGAGCTGCCCCAAAATTCTTGGAATGTCAGGGTCATCCGCTGGCCTTGTTTCCTTCTCTGTAATGAACTGCTGCTTGCACTCAGTCAGGCGAAAGAGTTAGTAGATGCTCCTGATAAGTGGATCTGGTATAAGATAAGCAAGAATGAGTACAGGCGATGTGCTGTGATTGAAGCTTATGACTGTATCAGGCACTTGTTGCTTGAGATTATCAAAAGAAACACTGAAGAGCATTCCATTATGACCATATTCTTTCAAGAGATCAATCACTCTATTCAGATTGAGAGGTTTACTAAGACATTTAATATGACCGTACTACCCCAGCTCCATGCCCAGTTGATCAAACTTGTTCAGCTATTGAACAAGCCTAAGAAAGATCCTAGCCAGGTGGTGAATACACTGCAGGCCCTATATGAGATTGCTAAACGGGATCTTTTCAAGGAGAAGAAGAGCATTGAACAGCTGAGGGAGGATGGTTTGGCTCCCCGTAGTCCAGCTTCCTCTCAGGGGCTGCTTTTTGAGAATGCTGTCAACCTGCCCGATCCCAGTAACGAGACTTTCTATCGGCAGGTTCGGCGGTTGCACACAATTCTTACCTCTCGGGACTCGATGCACAATATCCCAGTAAATCTTGAGGCAAGACGCCGAATTGCCTTCTTCAGTAACTCCCTTTTCATGAACATGCCCCATGCACCCCAAGTTGAGAAAATGATGGCCTTCAGTGTTCTGACCCCTTACTACAGTGAAGAAGTACTCTTTGGTAAAGAACAACTTAGAACGGAGAACGAAGATGGGGTTTCTATCACGTACTATTTGCAGACAATTTATGCTGATGAGTGGACAAATTTTATAGAGAGGATGCGCCGAGAAGGAATGGTGAAAGAGGAAGAATTATGGACAACGAGGCTAAGAGATCTTAGGCTTTGGGCATCATACAGAGGTCAGACACTTGCCCGCACTGTAAGGGGAATGATGTATTACTATCGGGCCCTTAAGATGCTGGCATTTCTAGATTCTGCATCAGAGATGGACATCCGGGAAGGATCACAAGAACTTGGTTCAATGAGGCGAGATGAATTGGATGGTTACAGCTCGGAAAAGTCACTTTCCTCCAGGAGTTTGGGTAGAACAAGCAGTTCTGTCAATTTGTTATTTAAAGGACACGAGTATGGGACTGCTTTGATGAAGTTCACTTACGTGGTTGCCTGCCAGATATATGGGACTCAAAAGGCAAAAAAAGATCCTCATGCTGATGAAATCTTGTCTCTTATGAAAGACAACGAGGCCCTTCGAGTTGCCTATGTTGATGAGGTTTCCACTGGGAGGGACGGGAAGGAGTACTACTCTGTCCTTGTGAAGTATGATCACCAATTGCAGAAGGAAGTGGAAATCTACCGGATAAAGTTGCCTGGCCCCTTAAAGCTTGGAGAGGGAAAGCCAGAGAATCAAAATCATGCCATCATCTTCACCCGTGGTGATGCTGTTCAGACTATTGATATGAATCAAGACAACTATTTTGAGGAGGCGCTCAAAATGCGTAATCTATTGGAAGAATTCAGGCGCAATTATGGCATCCGGAAGCCTACTATATTGGGAGTTAGGGAGCACATTTTTACTGGTTCTGTTTCATCACTTGCTTGGTTTATGTCAGCTCAGGAAACGAGTTTTGTCACTTTGGGACAGCGTGTTTTGGCAAACCCTTTGAAAGTTAGAATGCATTATGGCCATCCAGATGTTTTTGACAGGTTTTGGTTCTTGACTCGTGGTGGCATCAGTAAAGCTTCCAGAGTGATTAACATCAGTGAGGACATTTTTGCTGGCTTTAATTGCACGTTGCGTGGAGGCAATGTTACCCACCATGAATATATCCAGGTTGGCAAGGGAAGGGATGTTGGGTTGAATCAAGTATCCATGTTTGAGGCCAAGGTTGCTAGCGGAAATGGCGAGCAAGTTCTCAGCAGAGACGTCTACAGGTTGGGTCATAGGTTGGACTTCTTCAGGATGCTGTCATTCTTTTACACTACTGTGGGATTCTTTTTCAACACAATGATGGTGGTTCTTACTGTATATGCATTTCTATGGGGACGACTCTATCTGGCTCTTAGTGGTTTTGAGGATTCTGTTTTGGCAGATGACACAAAGAGCAATGCAGCACTTGTTACAGTCTTGAACCAGCAGTTCATCATCCAACTTGGTCTGTTCACTGCCCTTCCAATGATAGTGGAGAACTCTCTTGAGCATGGGTTCCTGAACGCTATTTGGGATTTCTTGACGATGCAGCTACAGCTGTCATCTGTTTTTTACACATTCTCTATGGGAACGCGTGCCCACTACTTTGGCCGGACTATTCTTCATGGTGGTGCAAAATATCGGGCCACTGGGCGTGGTTTTGTTGTGCAGCATAAAAGTTTTGCTGAGAATTATAGACTCTATGCTCGTAGCCATTTTGTGAAGGCCATTGAACTTGGACTGATACTGATAGTTTATGCATCACACAGTCCTGTAGCTGGAAATTCATTTGTTTACATAGCCATGACCATCACAAGTTGGTTCCTGGTTGTCTCATGGATTATGACCCCATTTGTGTTTAATCCTTCTGGATTTGATTGGTTGAAGACTGTTTATGATTTTGATGACTTTATGAACTGGATTTGGTACTACGGCAGCGTGTTTGCAAAATCTGAACAGAGCTGGGAAAGATGGTGGTATGAGGAGCAGGATCATCTTAGGACGACTGGCTTTTGGGGAAAGATACTGGAAATTATCTTAGACCTTCGATTTTTCTTTTTCCAGTACGGGATAGTATACCAGTTAAATATTGCCGCCGGGAGTACCAGTATTGCTGTTTACTTGTTGTCTTGGATCTATGTGTTCGTGGCTTTTGGGATTTACGTGGTAATAGTATATGCTCGGGATAAATATGCAGCAAAAGAACACATTTACTATCGTCTAGTCCAGTTCCTTGTGATTATACTTGCGATACTTGTGATAATTGCCCTGCTGGAATTCACTGATTTCACATTTATTGATTTTTTCACTAGTTTGTTGGCATTTGTCCCCACGGGGTGGGGCATGATATTGATTGCCCAAGTATTCCGTCCCCTTTTGCAGCACACTATACTTTGGGACTCTGTTGTTTCTGTGGCTCGACTATATGATATAATTTTTGGAGTCATTATCATGATTCCTGTGGCATTACTGTCATGGTTGCCTGGTTTTCAGTCAATGCAGACGAGAATTCTTTTCAATGAAGCATTTAGTAGGGGCCTCCGCATTTTCCAGATTGTAACAGGAAAAAAATCTAAAGTTGATTCATGATTTGAGGTAATTTCCTTTGTCTATTTGCAGGACGACTTTTTGAGATTTCCAACATCATTTTGTTTTTTAAACTTTTGCTTATTCATAAGACTTCAATTAACAATGGAATCTTGAGAAGCTGCTAAGGTTAAGCTTCTGCATCATGCAATTGAAAAATGTTCCATTCTTTTCTTTTTTTCAAATTTTGAAAATGGGAGGTAGGTAATTACTTATCTAAAGAGTTGATTAGGTAGGTGCTCTTCTTTTATTAGTAGGATGTATGACCATAAGTGCATTGTATGCTTTATCAATTACCTATGCTGTGCTGTATCCGACACAGGTACCTATTCTGGTTGTATTATACATTTCATGTTAGAGTTGTCATTTACATATTTAAATTCTAACCATGTCATATGGTATTGAATGGTCAACTTCCTCTTGAAAGTTTTGAGAACCGTTATTGCACTACAAGAAAAGTTCAGAAGTGGTTAGTCTTCAATGAATAAAAGATGAATCAAAGTTCAGAAACGTTCATTTATTTTATACCTAAAAAAAAAGGATACAAAAAATATTCGAATCGACTAACTGCGGCTAGAAGTTTGCATGTTTAGGCGCCTGTTATGATGTTTATTACCCATTATTCTATTATCTAATTCTATTTGTTTCTTTCTTTGGTAAAATCAATTTTATTTGGCATAAGCTATGTAGCTTTTCTAGTTTGTTCTTTTTGTAGACTGGTATTTTTTAATCAATAAATTTGGTGTTAGTATAATGTAATGGGTTATTTTGCTGATCTGAAAGGATGAAACTGCCATGTCATGAACCCCTCTGCCGCTTGGTTAACTTTTTCATTCCAAATCTATGTTACTAAATTTGTAAGAGTGTCTAAGTTCGTAGATTCTTACAATGAGGTCATCATCTTCAAGGATGGTCAAAATAATAGTGGAAATTTTGAAAATATATGGGAAGTATTGAGTACAGTTCAGATTTATGAGGAAATTTTATTTTTTGTTAAAGTACTTCAGCTTCCTTTTTTGTTTTTAAATCTGTTATAATTGTATAAATACCAGATTGGATAACTTATTGGGTCTGATTACAAGGTTCTATTCCATTTTTCCAAAATGGTCAAACTTTAACTTAGTGTCTTCCTAGTATGTAATATAGGCCAGTTGCCAAATGGCTCATTAAATATGTGGTTTTCTAGTAGAATCAAAGCAATGTGTGGTTTACTATTACGAACAAGAAAAGTCTATTTTGCTCAATAAAAGAGAAAAGAAAAGAAAAGAGAGAGATCAAGAACAACATACCTAACAAAATACATGAAAAAAACATACCTAACAAAATTCCCAGCATGCGTGGATATAATGTGATTATTTCTATATTGGCATTGATATTTTCCGGTCAGTAGTGGATGAACACTTAAGTTTTTGTTGCTTTTGGTGTTCAGATGATTTCTCAGTTATTTCATATAGAAGTTCTCATTGTATTATGTCTTTGAATATAGAAGTTCTTGCATATAGAATGTCTCAGTTGTTATCACTATGATCAATAAACTAGCACGTTTAAGCATTACTCTTGTATATGTCCTGAATACTTGGGCTCTTGCCTATTCCTATGATCAATAAAATTTTGTTTACCGATTAAAAATAAGTCTCAGTTATTGTTTTTTTTTTTTTTGCATGCCCACTTGTTTGTTTTTATTTTTTTGCCAAGTAAAATATCATTCTTTTGATCAGTTGCCAAGTAAAATATCGTTATCAAAGAGCTTACGTATATGTTCTTTATGGGGCGTCAAAAACCTCATGATTGAAATGTCATAGAATGTTTTAATAGTTTTGTATTCGAATAGAATCAAATTCGACTAGATACTCAACATAAGATAAGTAAGAGGAGAATATAGAAATGAATGGAACAAGGGATTCTAGGTGGGTGTTTTATTCATCTTACCAGCCTTCAACACAATAACATAAGAAATCATTTTCCATAGTCCTTTCTTATATTGAAATAATAATGTAATGTCTTGTGTCAAAGATCCTATTTTATATTTAGTTTCAAATTTTATCCCATTTTACAATATGCCATGGAATATCAGCTCCCTTCATGCATCCACAAGTGCTCTCTGTTGCCGCCCATTTTGCCACCTCATGTGCCTGGGATTTTGTTCTTCTAGGTATCTAATTGATCTGCCAATCAGTCTTGCTCCCGAGGATAGATCTGATGTACTTATGCCTTTGGTCAGCCTCCCATTTTCATGTGGATTGTTCTCAGTAATTGAGTTGATCACTTCTATGGCATAACTTTCTATTTGAGTTTGGGACCTTGGATATAATCCATGATATCAGCCATCTTACTAGCCAGTTAGCCGCATTAAATCAGCTTCATAGGATATACACGATTTGACCATTTCCACCCAAACATTTTGAATTACGCCCTTATGGTCCTGGCAAACTTGCAACCACAGAGTGATTCGACCTCACAGCAGCGTCAAAATTCATTTTCCATGTCCCTTTTGTGACTTTTTCTCATTCCAAGCCATGCCAAAGCACCCAGTTTCTTCTCGTTGTGCGCCACCATATTTCAGTTGTACCAAATTGCATCCATAATGATGTGCCTGTTTTTCTTGTATCTTCATAAAATCGTCCTTAACTCTCTTAGTTTATAAGTTCCTGTGGAGTTTGATTTACTTATCAGTTATGTTCTATATGGTGCGCATGTAAACCCCAACCAGAAATATACTTTCCATGTAAACCTTTTTTTCTTTGAAAGAATGGCTAGGCTAACTTCAATTATATATGATGTGTATTGTATGATTTCACGTTTTTATTTTTATTTTTGTAAGCATAGAAAGTTTTCACCCGTTTCTGAGATTGTTGCCCCATGCTTTGCAGGTCTGGTTTGTGAGGTGGTGTAGAGGAACGATAGAAGTTGAGGGGCAGGATCTTCGTGGAGGTTCTTTGTGTACATCTGTGTAGATTCCATTATGTTCCATTCCTGCAGCGGGGAGGTAAAGGACGATACATACTTTCTTATTCTTCTTCAATGCTTGTGAAAAATGTTCTCATCTTTTACTCATATTTGGTAGGGGAGCTCTTAGTTATTGTGCTTTTACTTCCCACTTCTTCAAAAGTTAAGAGCTCTTCGCATAGTGTATGAACTCTGCATAGTATAGAGCATAGTTTGGTAGTTTGCTCAGGTTAGAATATTTGTTATTCTTTTGTCAGAAATTAAGCTTATATACGTTTGTTCATACTTTTAAGCCTTGCTTTCCTGTTCCGGCTACAACACCAATCATGTTTATTCAGATCAGATTTTTTACAATTTTTTACCCAAATTTTATAATTCAGATAGAGATAGACACAATATAGATCCGTTTAGAGCAGTAATCATGAATTTAGAGCTGTCAGAGCTCGACTCAGCTCATAATGGTCGAGCTCGAGCCGTTTTTACAGACTTTGCTCGAGTTTAGATGGCTTGGTTTAGCTCGGCAAGCCATCGACCAAAGTGCTTTAGTTGAGTCTTGAAATTTTTAACTTTTTAAATTAACTCGAGACATATAGTAATTAAAAAATAAATTAGGAAAAATTCATTATAATTAAGCAATATTTTTACACCCAATTTTGAATAAAGAAATTATATCACATTTCTAAGTTTTTAACTTAAATAATTACAAGTGGAAGGAAATTTTAAATAATAAAATTAATCAGTAACTTTGCCTCGCAAGGTAATACAAAATATAGAATAAAATTAAATTGAAATATAATTTGATCAGCATTTAAAGTAAGAAAAAGGCCTTGGGCTTGACTCCAGTGGTAATGGACTTGGGAGTATGCTCATTCATGTCTAAATTCCCTTTGTACAAAGGGTAATCGACCTCCTAATTTTTTGGAGTGACCCACGATGTTGATGTGGTTCAATGACATCCCACAACAGTGTTACGAGTCTTTAATTGAAGACCTCTCAAGGGCCCCCTACATCATCACATGGTCCCATATTGATGGGCCCTGCCTCTTTCCTTCGGTCTCCTCAATTATCTCTGGCCTTCGCTTACATGTTTTTTCGGTTGCTCTTCTTTGACGGAATCCACAACTACCATTGACAAGAGGGTCATTTCATAAAGTCCCTAAAGTTTGCATCTTTTATCTCTAGCCATTCACTCTTTGTCTTCCTCAAGCATTCCGGCCACCAGTTCAGATTCTCAAGCTTAGCCTCTATGAACCATCGTGCTACTAAATCCGCAATTTCGGCTTTCCTTTCATTTCCTACAAGCTAATCATTTATGGACCATCTCAAAACTCGCTCTTGCCTCCACCATCTCTTCTCTTGATTATATTTATTTTTATTTTGCTTTTCGATAGAAGGAGTTTGTCGGGATTAGAAAATTATTTATTATCATTTTAATCGTCATTTTCGTGTCATCCTCTAACATGGTATTAAATGATTGAAAATTTATTTATTATTTTGTACTTATCTTTTAATAAACTAATATCGCGAAAAAGAATACTGAGAGAATGATAATTAAGTATACGATAAATTAAATTTTTATTGTTGGATATTTACCTATTGTATCATTTATGTGGACCTTCCTTGCAAATGGTGATAAAGTGCCATGTGGACCTGCCATGTGATTCTGCTCTGCAGTCAAACTTCCTCCGAACGAAAAATCCCCCCTTAATCTTCCAAAACCTCAAGATCTGTTGAAAGGGGTGGGAGCTTCGGCTCCTCGCCCCCTCCCCTTGCCCTCTCCCTCTTCTCTGTCTAATTTTTAGTGTTTTTATTTTTCTGTGTTTTTAGGCCGAATAAGGGAGGATAGCCGTTCGAGCCTTTCCGGCCACCAGTTCTCTACACGCGCCCCACCGGTGTGAAGCCCAGCCGCCGATCTTCAAAACCTCCAAATCCGGCGTCCATCGGAGTGGCGCGTAGACCGCACGCGCGGGACGAAAATCCGGACAGCGTTGGCGCGTGACCCTCACGCGCCACCGAGGAACCCTCTAACGACACCATGCTCGGTTGCTGTGGAACCGCTGGCTCCAGGTCTTCCAAGTCTGACCGTCGGCTTTCCTCCCAGCGTGAACAATCCTGCACGAAATATTGCCGACCAAATGTGTACTGTTCATCCGTTTTGTTTTTTGGTTCTGTCTTTTGTTTCGTTTCTATGTTGTTGTCTATGTTGTTGTCTGTTTCAATTTTTGTAGCTTGTCTTGCTTTCTTATGTTGGTGTTGCTTTTGTTGACCCAAGTGAGGGTTGGACCTTTAGATCGGACGTAATCCGGGGCAAGGCTTTCGAGAGTGTTGGGCGATGCTACGGCCGGTGGTTATACGGCCAGGCTGTTAGTGGTCTATATGTACGCTGGGTGCTTGCTCCACCAGAGCTCGAAATGGTGATGCTTGCGGTGGGCGTGTCGTCTGAGGTCTCATTAGAGCATGTGGTCTTGTAGTTGTTATTGTAGTTTTTTATAGTAGTTTGTTAGTTTTAGTTATGATAAAATAAGAATAGGCTTTGGATTTTGATGTCCATAGCAGTGTCTCGTACTCTTCTTCCTTGGGAGGATAGAGAGGACCTTTAAGTTCTTTTTTACAGAGCGCTTTCTCGGGTTCGAGAAAGTTTGATTAGAAGTTAAGACAATGTCTACCACAAATGTATTTGTGTGTGGGGAAGCTACAGATCTGTTGAGTTAGTTGGCTTATAACTAGATTTTCTGTGTATTGAAATTTCTTGTGTCGATAAGTCACATTTGTAACTTCGTTTTCTTAATGAGATGAGTATGCTCTCCATTCAAAAAAAAGATAAAGTGCAAAAAGGGGAAAAAAAAAAATCATATTGGAGTAATTTACGAGGTCTTGGATGTACCTTTGGAAAAGGGATCAGTTGAGCTGGGCCATCTTCAGATACTCATATTTATCCACACATCTTTATCCCAGTTGAGCTGAGCCTTGCAGTTGAATCAACGTTTCCCACAGTAAAACTACTTTGGGGATGTACCCGAATTCTTACTGACAGATTTCTTGTACTTTACGTTGACGGAAAGAAAGATCAAAGAAAAAATTATAAATAAAATTATATATGCATATTTAAAAAAAATAATAATACTAATATGCTTCCTCGTTTTGTCTTATATTTCTTTAATTTTTTTTAATAATTAAATAAATGATTATTAGTATATTAATATTTTTTTTTATTTTTTTAAAATATTTAAAAAATATTTGAAAAAAAATATAATTTACATTAGACAACACATTGAGTCAGCACATATAAAGTAGCACAACTCTTAAAAAAAGTGAAACCATAGTAAAAGAGTTACATTTTTCATATGAGTCATAAATATTTTCTATTTTTTCAAAAAAAAAAAAAAATCGGAAATTACAAATTCTAAATTTATATTAATAATTTCTCTTTAAGATATCCAAGATATGAGGATAAATATCTTAAAAAATACTTTTTTGAACTTCTTGCAATTCTCTACTAATATTTTAATAAAAAAATTAAACGAACTTGATAAGGCCCCAAAAAAAAAAGAGTTTAATGATAAGGTAGTGATAGGGATCTATCGCATTACTATTCATTTATTTCATTTTTTTTTTTAAATATTTTTTTAACATCCTTAATCATTAAAAAAAATTAAAAAATATATAATTTTACTAATACTCATTTTCTTAATCATTAAGTAAAATAAAAAAATTAATAAAATTAAATATAAAAAAGTAATAAATAAATAGTG
This sequence comes from Juglans mandshurica, assembly GCA_022457165.1. Classification (NCBI taxonomy): domain Eukaryota; kingdom Viridiplantae; phylum Streptophyta; class Magnoliopsida; order Fagales; family Juglandaceae; genus Juglans; species Juglans mandshurica. The sequence goes on from CM039624.1 coordinate 14,746,382, forward strand.
GTAGAACAGTAATTCCATTAGTATTGATAGGAAAACAGTATGCCCATAGAGGATTTCTACAAAAATTCTCTGCCGATTTTTTAAAACTTTTTTTTTTTGCTGATTAAATAAATGTTTTTAAATGAATATGTGATTTTTTTTATTTTTAAAAAATAGTGAAAAAAAATTAAAAAAAAAGATTGAGTGATCGGTAGTGGATTTCTCCTATGTGGACGTAGCGACGTCCTTACTGATAAGCGGATGAGGCACTCACTCTCAAGGACTACCTACTCCTATTCTCTGGCCTATCTCATTATTATTATGAGTACTGCTAGACCCAGTCTAGCACCACTTGCTAGGAGTTACCGATTTTTTTATTTTTTTTTAATATTTTTAAATATTTTTAAAAAATAAAATAAATTTAAAATATTATTAAAAAATATTTTCTTAATTATAAAATTAAAAAATATTAAAAAATATTTTTTAATCACGAAATTTATTTTATTTTATGATTAAAAAAATATTTTTTAATAATATTATGAATTTTTTTATTTTTTAAAATATTTTAAATAATTAAAAAAATCTATATAAAAAAACACATAAAAAAATATAACTCCCGCGGGAGTCTGGAGTTTTAGATTTTTTTATTATTATTATTATTATTATTATTAATTTATTATATTTATAACTTCTGACTTTCCGTACCGTACAGAACGTTACAGATCCGTCAGAATCTCAGCCGTTAGACTTTATTTGCCACAGATATTTTAGTAATGATACTATGTGATCATTTTATGATAGCTCCTATAAGCTCGCTTCAAATTTATTTTCCCAAAAATCATTACAAAAAATATTAACTTTTTATTTTTTTCAGTATTAGCATCCGTTGATTACCAAAAATAAATAAATAAATAAAAGAAAATCACACCGGTTAAAAAGCAACTACACTTTCTCTTAAATTGCTTTTCATTAATAACTAATTAATATTTCTAAAATTTTTATTCTGATATCTAATTTAAAATTAAAACATTTGTTATTATTAAATTCACTAGCTTTTGTGGTAGGTATTTAAATACAATTTAAATAATTAAATTGATTTGAATTTATCACTCTAAATGTTTAAAATAAATAGTAATTTAATACTATACGGGAATAAAATTACTAAATTTGAACTTTTAACTCTACATTTTATGATTTTATCCTCTCTTATTAAAATTGGATGGTGCTAGTGTGCCACCCAGCGTTTAGTGTTGGGCATACCGCTAGTTATAAATTTGTTGTTATTTTTCTTTTAATTTTCTTTCAAGTATTTTTTTAACATTCTTAATCATTAAAAATATATATGATTTCACTAATAATCACTTCCTTAACCATTAAGTAAAAAATTAAAAAATTAAAATACATGAACAGTAAGACTGAGCAGTAAGTTTGAGAGACTCCGCTAATATTTTCTATTAAAATTATGTGGGCATATTGAAGGGCATGAAAATTATTATTCAGTACTCTCATCTAGTTGGTAAAGTATGATTGCATACAGTCCAAGCAGAATGTTCAAACTTTGTTAAGGATACCCAGATTCCAAATAGTTCTCAAACTTCCTGGTTCAAGAGTTGCAACTAACTAGCTTCATGCATGGCTAGCTGTAGGTGAAACTACAGGCATGAATATTGACCTATACTTGGTAACATATTTATGTTTTGGACAAAATATTTTTTTTAATAGATAAGAGAATGATGTACCTGTTAATAATATGAAATAAATAATTAAATTTATCTTTTCTCACCAGTTTAAACTTTTGGAATAAAAACTGGTGATTTCACATTATATTAGAGTAGAGTTATCAACTTAAATTTTTAGAATAAGTGGTGGTTTCACTATACCAATTGAGGGAAATGATATAAATATTGAGTAATGTTACATACAGTCGTGGAATGTATAAGCGCCGTGCAGTCGTTTTAAAAAAGAGTAGAATCCATTATTAAAAAATTAATTTTTTTTCATATGGGTCACGTATTTATTCACTTTTTTCAAAGCGCTTGCGCGGTATTTGCACACTCACGACTGCAAATATCATTTCTCATAAATATTTTTCAACTTGGATTTTATGGTTTTATTTTATTTTATTTTTTAAAGCAAGTTGCATAATATTAATAAAGACAGAATACATAAGGTTTTGAAAATATGAAATTAACTAATTACATCATTAATGGGAGGATCATTCCCACTATAGAATTGCAGTTAGGAAGGGGGAATTTGGATTAGAGAGATGAATTTTACTCACCTTCCATTCCTTAATGAGTCTAGATAATGTATGATATTATTGATGATTGAGCTCATGATCCATTATTAGACAAGGGAGATATTTAAGATTGCTTGGATAGTGATTCTTGAATCTCTTTCGAGGACTATACCAATTGATATATATCAAGTGGCTTATTTTAAAATATTATTGATTATGTGTCACATCAATTGAAAAATGAAAAAATCTGATAAAAAGTAGCATTTCTTACGTATTAATTTCCTATTACTAAAATTAAAGTCCTATTTATGTCAAATTCCAAAAGTAAAAGACCGTTATTTTATATAATTAAAACTTGTACATATTACACTTTTATCATATTTTCTTATATGATGAGATGATATTGCCTATCAACTATTAAATATTTTTTTATAAAAAATATATAAGATATGAAATTACTGCTTGTACAAAAAATTTAAACGAAAATAGATAAATTTAATTAATTTATATATTTATCCTAATATAAGATGATCTAATAGTGATAAAAAGTACCAAATTTATATAATGAGATAAAAATAAGATAAAATGTGATATCTAAGATTATTTTTTATATAATGCATGACTCTTGTATGCATGTGAAAATTGACAGTAATTTTTGATTTTGGCGTTCAAGATCTGAAAATTTAAAGGAGAGTGCATGGAGTAGGCTTGAGGGCTACCTCATGGTAGTCCGATTCGAAGTAATAACGGGTAGGCTCGGCTCTGACACACTGACACACTGCCTCAGTATATTCAATTCATTTCGTCAAAATCTGTATGTGCCTGGCCACCACCTTTTTCCATCATCTCTCTCTCTCTGTATATGATTTTTCATTGAAAGAGTGTGAGTTGGTTTTAGTTTCTCTTCTCCCTGGTTTTCTCTTCCTCTCTCACAAATGGAGAGGCCTTTTCTGGGCGGAGAAAGCAGTGGAACTGGGGTTCGTCGGATAGAGCCGCATAATCGGTCTGATGCTATAGCTTTTGGATCGCCTTATGAAAAGGCTGCGGCGCTGGTTGATCTGGTCGGTTACATTCATTGTTTCGTCTGCAATATTGTCATATAAGACATACTTCCTAAAAATGCTGATCCCTTCAAGTTTTATTTTTGATCTTCTGGATGAGCTATATGTGTGTCAATGAAGAAGAGTTATATGTTAGAATGGGGATGAAGGGCTTTGGAAGAAGTGTGTGTGTGAGAACTCATCATAAATGTGATTTTGAAATTTTAATTAGTAATAGAAGGTACAAATGGTGGCATATGTGATATGTTTGACATGTACTGCAGATAGATATATATTTTTTCTTTTACAAATAATGCTATGTGGTGGCATGTGTTACCTATTTGACATTTACTGCTGAGTGATACTTGTATAATTTTCATTTCAAGTATGGGGTCTTTGAAGTCAGATCTTTCTACAAAGCCCTTCATCCCCATTCTAACATTTCTTTTTCTTGGAAGAGTATTTGGAGGGATAAGACTCTACAGAGAGTAGTTTTTTTCGATGGCTGCTCTAGGAAATAATTTTAACGGATAATCTAATTAAGAGCCAGGTATTGGTGTTGGATCGGTATTGTATTTACAAAAGTAGAGGAGAATCTGTTGACCATCTGTTACTGCATTATGAATTAGCTAGTGCTCTGTGGAATTATATGTTGTATCTTTCTGGAGTAGATTGCTTGAAAAGTGGTACTGGACCTCCTTGTGTCTTGGAAAGGGCAATTTGGTAGTCACCCTTGCGAATTTTTGTGGAAATTGACCCTGTCTTGCTTAATGTGGTGTATTTGAAGAGAAACAAATAATTGGAACTTCTAAGATTGTGAGAAACCAGTGGAACTTTGTTTCAGTGCATAGTATTCAGGATTTTCTTCTTCTTTTTCCTTTTATTGCTTAGGGGTATATATATCTTCTATGCTCACTGTGTACATGGGTCGGACCTTCTTGAATTTTGGTAAAATCTTACTTACAAAAAAAAAAAAAAAAAAAAAAAAAAAAAGAACAAGAAAAAGAACCCATCAACAAACTGACAGTTTGTGAGTTTTTCGTATTACTTCAATAAGGATTTTTATTCTCAATTTTCTTTCAAACAAATAATTAGTTTTTGTTGTTTAAAAATGCATTGTGCAGGCTGAAGATGGTATTGGTTTACCCGAGCAAATTCTTGAACAATCAAACTTCCAGAATGCTACAAAATTCTACTTCATGCTTATTCGACTTGATTTCATTTGGTTCCTCAATTATTTTGCATTGATAATCCTAAATTTCATAGAAGTTAGTACACTTTCTCTTCACTTTTGGTTGCTTTGTTAAGTCCTTAAGCAATGCACTTTCATAAACAGAAATTGTTTGTTTATTCTTAACTTGCCAATGTGTGTGCAGAAACCCTTGTGGTGTACCAACTATTCTACATATTCTTGCAACAACAGGGACTACTTTTATCTTGGGGAGCTGCCCTACTTAACTGGGGTGGAGTCTCTTGTATACGAGGTAAGAGTTAGATATTCAGAAAAAGTATATTCTGCCTACTTCTGTATGCATGCATGCATTTGTGCTTATCAAGAAGTGCTATGAATATATTCACTTCAAGTTTGAGTGCTGATGCACTCACACAAGATTTAAGATATCATGAAAGGTTGGGAGTGATGGTAAATTCTTCTGACCAAGTAAAACCTCACCAAGGGATAACCATTTGGAACCACCCTAGAAGAGTAAACCTGGGATGACAACCTCATCCACCATAACCGTGTATTTGATAATCTTGGAGAACTCCTAGTGTGAAGCTGAACCTAGAATGTCTGGGTCTACAGCTCATCTGCCCTCTGACCACTTGGCTGCACCATGACGGGTGATGTGATGATAAAATGATTCTAACATTTATCCAACAAAGCCTTTTATGTCAGCATTTGTTCCTTCAAGTTGCTATCTTTATGTACCAAGTCGGTAGGTTATAAGTCAACTTGATTGGGGTTTATTGTCTTTCGGATGTGTGATTTAGACCTAAAATTATCATCATGATTCAAGTATATTGTATAATTTAAGCAAAGTATGCTAGGCATAATATGAAAATATTAAATAGGTACTCCATGGTGAGTAAAATGTTTCAATAATCCATTTTAATTAGCATTCCAGGAAGAAAAAAAAAATAATGATATATGGATTCTTTTTGTGGTTACTTAAACTCACACGATAATAAGTTCTTCCGGAAATGGGTATTGAATCGTGGTTTAGGTGATCATTTTTGAACTCTATGCTCTCCTGTTAGTGATAATTCAAGGGCGCCCTTATTGTCAAGTTTTATTTATTTATTGTAGTTGCTATGGTCAGAAATTTAATGATGCTAAGGTGGTACCCAAGTCTTGTGGGGATGCCTCAAAGTGCAGAGCTGTTTGCTTTTAGGGATTTTTAGATAGTTAGTCATTTGCAAGTTGCATAAGTTTCTGTTTTTATGCAGGGCATAGCTCTCATCATACTTGTGGCACATACTTTCTTTCCAATCTCATATGAAGGGCATCACCTTTATTGGAAAGATCCTCTAAATCGATTGAAGGTACTTCCCTCCAGATTCTTTCTTAAAGTTATTTTTTGACTAGCCAAAAAAGAAAGTTATTTTCTGTTTTTTATCTTATATAATTGCCAAGAAGCTATTCTTTTTTTTGTTAGGTAGCTAGAAACTCCTATCGATAGTTTGTTAGGGTTTCATTTAGAAGTTTACCAAAGAAACTAAATTTTTTGATGGGCTTTACCTGTTTTGTTTTGAGATCATATTCTCAATTATATTATCGCCACTTTTAATTCCATCTACTGTAGCCGATTTTTTCTGTGCTTGATATTTCGTTCTTGTAATACCTTTAGTTTGAATCAAAATAGTCTGAGCTTTTGGTGCATTTTTTGGGTAATTAAACATATTAGTATTATCTTGAATGAACTAACCTCATCCATAATTGCATTGTCATTTGTCCATCTTCGTATTTTTTTTTTTGTTTTTTTGATAAGTAAAAATTTTATTCATCAAAATAGTAATAGGCGAAGCCCATGTATACAGGAAGTATACAAAAGAAACACCTAGTTACATTCTAAAACTAAAAAAGCGATGACAAAAACTCAGTGACAGCCCCTCCATTGAGTACAATAGCAGAAAACCAACTAAGTAAAGAACTTATAAAAAATTTCCAGAGTTCATCTACATTGTGTTCCCTATTATTAAAACACCTCTCATTTCTTTCCAACCAAATGCACCACACAATACACAAAAGAATCATCTTCCATGCAGCTGCCACTTGGGAGCAAGAATGAAGACTGGTCCAACTTGCTAGTAAATCGACCACTGCTTTTGGCATAACCCAGATCAGTCCAGCTCTTCTAAACATACCATCCCACAACACTTTAGCCACATCACAGTGTATAAATAATGATTCACTGATTCCGTGTCTTTTCTACACATAAAGCACCAATCCAAAACAATCATTCCACGCTTTCTCAAGTTATCTATTGTCTGAATATTCCCTATTGCAGCTGTCCATACAAAGAAAGTCACCTTTGAAGGAACATGAGCCTTCCATATACTCTTCCAAGGAAAACAAATGAGTTGCTGATTGATCAACAACTTATAAAATGATCTAACTGTAAACTTGTTAGAAGCTGTATGTCTCCAACACAATTGATCCCCACCATGTCTTCTAGTATCCACTGTGTACAACAATCTGAAAAAACCAGTAACCTCCTCAATTTCCCAATCCTGAACAGGTCTGGAAAAACTAACATCCCAAAGCACCTCTCCATTAGAATAACTCATCATCTCTGAAATTGAAGCCTGCTGATTAACAGCCAATCCGAAAACAATCGGGTAGGCTCTAAACAATTCAATTTCTCTGCACCAAACATCAAACCGGAATCTAACTTTTGAACCATCACCAACCACAAAGTTGACTTGTTTCAAGAAATAATCCCATCCTTTCCTAATAAACTTCCATAAACTCACTCCATAAGAACCCCTACACTCCTTGGTGCACCAACACCCCCAATCACTTCCATACTTCCGAGCGATCACCCCCCTCCACAATGCTTCCTCTTCCCCATGATATCTCCATAACCACTTCCCCAATAACGCCTTATTAAAACTACACAAGCTGTGAACCCCCAATCCTCCATCAACAATCGGGCAACAAACTTTTTTCCGGCTCACTAAGTGAGTCTTAGACTCCTTTCCCAAACCACCTCACAAAAAAGATCTATACAACTTTTCAATACGGTTAGCCACTCCAATTGGTAAAGGGAATAGAGAAAGGAAATAAGTTGGGATATTAGAAAGGGTACTCTTTATAAGGGTGATTCTACCCCCCTTTAGATAAATAAATTCTTTTCCACGCCGCCAACCTCTTCTCTATCTTCTCAACCACCCCATCCCAAATATGCTTAGCCTTGAATGACGCCCCCAATGGTAGTCCCAAATATTTGATGGGCAGATTAGCAACTTTACACCCCAGTAATTCTGCCAAGTTATGAATATTATGCATGTTAGAGGACATGGTTGTAATTAGTATAGTTTAGGAATGTACAACCATGTCCTCTAACAATGCACAATTCCCACCGGGACCAGCTCCGATTTACTTAAGTTCACTTTTAGTCCGGATATGGCTTGAAAACATAACAGGACAGCCCTCAACGCTTGAATCTGTTCCCCAACAACATCACAAAAAATAAGAGTATCATTAGCAAAAAACAAGTGTGATATGGAAATGAAGCCATTAGAATTAGATCCCATCGAAAAACCTGAAATAAAACCTCCTCCTACCACTTCTTCCACCATACAGCTCAAAGCCTCGATAACAAGAACAAATAAAAATGGAGATAATGGATCCCCTTGCCTTAAGCCTCTTGAGCTCTGAAAATAACCACAAGCCTGCCCATTAACTAAAACAGAAAACCGAACAGTTGAGATACAATGTCTTATCCAGCCACACCACTTATCACCAAAACTGCATCTTCTAAGCATGTATAAAAGAAAATTCTAGTTTACATGATCATACGCCTTTTCCATGTCCAGCTCACAAAGAACCCCTGGAACACCTTCCTGCATATGACTATCTAATCATTTGCAATCAGCACAAAATCTAAAATTTGTCGACCTCTAACAAAAGTATTTTTAGGTTTAGAAATGATCTTCTCCATCACTTTGTTCATTCGATTTGCTAACACCTTCGAAATAATCTTATAAACACCACTCACCAAACTAATAGGATGGAAATCCTTCAACTCTGAAGCACCCACTCTCTTTGGGATTAAGGTAAAAAAGTGGCATTCAACGACTTCTCAAACTTTTGAAACTCATAAAATTCATGAAGTACCTTCATCACCTCCTCCCGCACAATTTCCCAACAATCTTGGAAAAATGCCATAGAAAACCCATCTAGACCTGGAGCTTTGTCTCTCCTCATCTCACAAACCACCCCATACACCTCAAGCTCTTCAAAAGGCCTCTCTAGCCAGTTTGCTGAAAAAGCATCCACAACTTCGAAGTTCAAGCCATCAATTTTAGGTCTCCAAGCTTCCATCTCACTTAGGAGAGAACTATAAAACTGCACAACATGCTCTTGAATCTCATCAGGTGTGGATAGCAAATCGTTCTTAGTTCTTAACAATTCAATGGCATTGTTACGCCTGTGAGAATTCAACGACTTCTCAAACTTTTGAAACTCATAAAATTCATGAAGTACCTTCATCACCTCCTCCCGCACAATTTCCCAACAATCTTGGAAAAATGCCATAGAAAACCCATCTAGACCTGAAGCTTTGTCTCTCCTCATCTCACAAACCACCCCATACACCTCAAGCTCTTCAAAAGGCCTCTCTAGCCAGTTTGCTGAAAAAGCATCCACAACTTCGAAGTTCAAGCCATCAATTTTAGGTCTCCAAGCTTCCGTCTCACTTAGGAGAGAACTATAAAACTGCACAACATGCTCTTGAATCTCATCAGGTGTGGATAGCAAATCGTTCTTAGTTCTTAACAATTCAATGGCATTGTTACGCCTGTGAGAATTAGCCATTTTATGGAAAAAGCTAGTACACTTGTCCCCTTCTTTAAGCCATAGAAATCTCGATTTTTGCCTCCATGATATTACTTCCCTCAAAAGAACCCTTTCGATTTCTGCCATCACTTTTTTTTTCCTAGATGAAGTCACCTCACTTTCCCCTTTAGCCTCCAAGGATTGAAGCTCATCCCAAAGGGATTTTTTCTGCTGCTCTACATTCCCAAAAACTTCCTTATTCCATTTCTTCAGATCAGCTTTCAAAGTTTTAAGTTTACTTGCCAAAACAAAACTAGGGGTCCCCTTAAAATGATAAGAAAGCCACCAGCTTCTTTCCTTATCAATGAAACCCCCCACTTCAAGCCACATATTCTCGAACTTAAAATACCGTTTACCCTCATGAATACCCCCACAATCAAGGACAATGGGAAAGTGGTCAGAACATACCCTTGACAATCTTTTTTGGCATAACTTCGGATAATGAGCCTCCCATGAAGACGAGACTAAGCATCTGCCCAGTCTTGAACCACCTCTAGAATTAGACCACGTATATTCACCCCCCACTAGTGGCAAATCCAGCAGTTCCAAGTCAAAAATCAGCTGAGAAAAATCCTCCATAGCTGTAGTCATAGAAGATAAACCCTCCCTCTCACTTGGAAAATGAATTATATTAAAATCCCCACAAATACACCAAGGCAGATCCCACATAGAATAAAATCCTGACACTTTATCCCATAGCAAGTATCTATCCCGATCCCTATTGGGTCTATATACGCTTGCCAATGCCCATGTCCACCCATCTTCCAAATTTCTTAAAACACAGGCCATCGAGAAAACACCAATACAATCTTCTGCCATCTCGACAACCCTACTATCCCACATTACTAAAACTCCACCAGAAGCACCTGAAGAAGCTAAATATGTCCAACCTACAAATGAACCTCTCCACAAACTACAAATTATACTCCTGTCAACAAAATCCAATTTGGTTTCTTGGAGGCAAACAACATCAATCTTTCAACTATGAATGAGAGATCTAATGCGAAGACGTTATTGACGTCATTGATCCGCCTTACATTCCAAGACAGTATTTTAGGTTTCATTCACAGTAGTAAAATCCCTCCCTTTTAATCTGGCCCTTCCCAAAGTTTCCTCCTTATTGTCATAATCGATAGAGCATTGCAATCGTTTCAACTCTCTCCCCTTTCTAATAGCTGACTTAATGGCTGTGGAACGACCAGCTTCAATGGCTACTAGGAGGGCCATGAATTGTTCTTCATAACCATCACAAGATAGTCCCACCCAATCTTGAATCTCCTCCAATTTTTTTAACACCTAGTCTGAAATTTCTTTAGATGCAATCTGAAGGGGAAGCATCTGTAAAGGTGACGGACTACCCATCTCCTCCTCATCACTATCTACATCAACTACATCCATCTGTAGGTTAGAGTCTACCCTCTCTTTCTCTTCCATGTCAAACAACTCATTCTCAGATTTTACATGAAGATCTGCATCCACCTCCCACTGTCTACTTCCCTCAAAATTCAAAAAATGCTTCAACAACCTAGTGCCATCATCCACCAGACTTGTCTCATTACCTGCAGAAACCAGAAAATCTTTTTTACCTACAGAAATCTCCACGATTTCCCCTTCCTCGATTGCCAGCGCCTGAGACACCACCTCTAACCCTCCAAAAGCTTCTATAGTATCTGTCGGGATTTTCTGTGCCATGGATGGAGCCGTTGGCTCAAGAATCAGCGTCGAAACAGTATCATTAGAGTTGGCTGAGACAACCAAAGTATCGGGATTAATCTTGTCTTTTCTCACAGACAGCTCCTCTTTTCTCAATGAGGTTGTCGTAAGAAATGCGCCGGCAGCCTTCGTTGATCTGGTCTGTGCAAGTACCGAGGAGTTGTGTGGTGTTTGATGTAAAATCATCCTAAGCTTTGTTGTATCCAGAATATTATTGCATTGTTAGGTGTCTAGTGCTCTTGGAACTGCTATTCTCAGTTTTGTTGGCTTAGATTGGGTTATGCCTTGCAGAGTGGTGCAGCTTTTGGTATATTGGAAAGGGAGGTTTTGTTGTCCACAGAGTGCACACGGAAGATATCCTGGGTTGTTTGTTGTGGTGTATTTGGAGAGAAAGAAACAAACAGAGCTTTGAGCTTAAGGAAAAGACGGTGGCGGACTTTTAGAATTTTTTTTTTCAAAACCCTTTATCTTTGGATGTGTACTCATTTTGTTTTTTCTGTTCTTTTATGGGCTTGTTAACACTGCTTTCATTTTCTTGATTGGTGTTACTTGTTTATGCACTGCATTCTCAGGCAACACAATTTGTTTTTACCATGAGCAGCAGCTTATTTCACCATTAATAAAGTGTAAACTAAGAAACAATAAATTGGAAATTCTTATGCTGTTGAATTTTCTATGATTTAGAAGGCCTACAGAAATGGTCTAGGATTCTATACTGTACAGATATAAATGAATAATCTTGATGAAAACAATGTCTCATGAAGTCCAAGTAACAAAACATCCTTTATAGGATAAAAAATGGACCTTCCTAAAGTGTGTTGCGACTGATGTTTGGAATCATTTAGAGCATTGGCATCTGTAGTAGCATCATGAAGAATAAGGATGAGCAGTCAGAATAAGTATTTCTGCATCTTACAAATCATTTGATCTTCCACTTTTTGGTTCAATTCATAAGTTCCGTCTTTGTATGAAATCTGTAGAAAAAATTCTGTTATACTAATCAGAGGTATAGGCAAGCTGACATATCTGATTTATCCTCTGAAAGTATAATGTTATGATGTCTTCCTTGAGTCTGATTTAAACAGTTCCCTTTTATGGTTTTTCAGGTGGCTTGCTTGTTAATTTTGGTTGCTGACATATGGGTTTATGCCATCTATTTGTCTCCAGTGGCCTTTGACTATCTTCCCTTCAGAATCGCACCGTATATCAGGATCGTGTTTTTCATGCTTAACTTTAGGTAATATGTGATATATGGGTAGTTTTTTTTTTTTTTTCATGTGAACTATCTACTTGTATGCTTAAATTCAGGAAATGTAGGCGTGTGCACTGATTTTGAAGATGTTTGTCTTATGAACTTGGGCTTTGAAAAATTATGCTTTGATATATGATATCGCATAGATGGTAAATGGAATCCTGCATTACTTGAGAGGGAGAAGTTCATTCTCTTTATAATGATTGCAAGGGACTCCAATCGTATCATAGACTAGTCCTTTTGGATTATGGCTCAAATATGATTTGGACCTTCCTTTGGGGCATTATAAAAGGTATCAGAGCCTATTCCAACCAGAAATGTGGGATTTGAGCTGTGCCACCTATGATGGTAATTGGAATGGTCCAACGAGGATGTTGGGAGTCTTAAGGGGCCGCGGAGATTATGATGCCCCCTTATTGAGTGAGTATAGGTTGTGAATGAGATCCCACATTGCTTGGGGGAATGTTCATGCTCTTTATAATGATTCTAAGTGACTCCAATTGTAATATTGACTACCCTTTTGGAGTATTGCTTAGATATGGCTTGGGCCTTCCCTTGGGGCATTACAGAAGGAGAATGAGAGAATAAGAAAGAGATAATACTATGAAGATGAGAGGATGGCACAATTCAACTTTGGTTTCTTTTCTATGCTAGTCACATGAAGAGAGGGAAGAGGAGGGAGAGAAAAGAGAGAAGAAAAAAAAGCTTTTTCAATATTCTTCAGCTTTTATTTATAACTAAGTCTGTTTGTGCATTACACCTGACCATTGATCGTCTATATAAGATCTTAGAAAAAGTGGGAAACTTCTATAACTTTTCCTAGCCAATATATATATATATATATATATATATATCTTGCTAATACTTAAGGCCTCGTTTGTTTTCAGAAAACATCTCATCTCATCTTATCATTACAACTTTCTCAACTTCCAATACAAAATAAAATAAACAGTTCAACTTTTTCAAATCCCAAAACAAAAATAATATTAAAAAATATATTCTAACAATATTTTATTCAACTTTTGAACTTTAATCTCAACTCATCTCATCTCCGAAAACAAATAAGCCCTAAATTTACTTGAGCAGGAATAACTTCATAAAAAAATTTAGCAATCTTTAGTACCATACTTAAGTACTGTACTTATAAAAAAAATATAGTTAAGTACTGTGAAGCAGCCTTCCATGATCTTGCTGAATTCTACTTCGTTCTACCAGTAATCCCTTAAACTAGTAGCACTGTCACAGAAACTGAAGCACTTCATTAAGAATTCTAGGTGCATGCAATTTAGTTATAGGATTTCCCTTCACATGTCGCTCAAAGTTTGGGTGTTGACATAAAGTATTCAAAGGATTTGCTGCATATGGTGCTTTAAAGTGAATCCTAGGTAAATGGATCAGTTATATTTTGTCCAAATGAACCTCATGTTCCTTCAGTCATTAATGTTGACACATGCAAAAGAACTAAAGGCATTATTGAGGTAGACATGGAGTATACATTGTCAAATATGTAATGACAATCGACTTCGATATGTTTTATACGCTCATGGAAAACAGGATTAGCAGCAATCTGAATAGCACTTGTATTATCAACATTATGAGGATTGGAATGAAGTTGAGGAAAACCAATTTCACCCAATAACCCACGAAGCCATGTGATCTCAGAGCATGCGGAAGACATAGCACGATACTCAGACTTAGTGGAGGACTTGGAAACTCTGTTTTGCTTTTTACTCTTCCAAGAAATGAGTGCATTGCCTGAGAAGTTCGTATTCCTCCTGATGAAGCTTAAGATTGACCTCCAAGGGAGTAAGAACAGAGTTACCCGATTGGAGACCAGCCAATGAAATAACTTCCTGCGTGTATTTGTGCTGGTGTAACAACGTACCAGTCGGAGTAATTTGCACCTCAAGGCCAAGAAAGTATTGTAGAGGACCAAGATCTTTCATTTAAAAAGAGGCCTTGAGATGCTGTTGTAATTGCTTAATTAACTCAGTATCAAAGCCAGTAATCACAATGCCATCAACATATACCAGAAGTAATACAATTCCTGCAGAAGTCTTCCGAAGAAAAGGAGAGGAATCAAATTGGCTCTAAGTAAAATGAAAAGCAAGTAGGGTAGAGCAAAATTTATCAAACAATGCACACGGAGCCTGTTTCAGTCCATACAAGGATCGGCGTAGCTGACAAACCTCTGAGGAAGGTGTAGCAAACATGCCGGGAGGTGGAAACATATAGATTTCTTCCTTCAGATCCCCATGTAGAAAATCATTCTTCACATCCATCTGCCGGAGAGACCACCCCTGTGTTGCAGCAAGTGCCAAGATAGTCCGTACAGTAGTCATTTTGGCAACAAGTGCAAATGTCTATTCAGAATCAATACCATACTTCTGTCGGTTCCCAAGAGCCACGAGACGGGCCTTATATCTGTCCAGTTAGCCATCAGACAGAAACTTGACTGAGTATATCCATTTATAGCCAATAGGTTTGACACCAGAGGGACAAGTCACAAGATCCCAAGTGTGATTGTCTTGAAGAGCTTGGATTTCTTCTTGCATGACCTGCTGCCAACATACTTGGGTGGCTTCCTGGGTATAAGAGTGAGGAACAAAAATTGTGTAAGCGAGGTATGAGAAAAACCATACTTATCCGGTGGATATGTAACCCTGGTGGAGCGCTGAGGTATAGGAACCGCAAAATCAGATAACGGATCAGTGTCTGGAAGGGGCATTGAAGGAGGACGTCGATGATACACCACATCTGGTTTAAATTGCTCAATAGAAGAAGACACATCATCAAAAGCGAGTTAGAAGAGTAATAGGAGGATCAGAAATAACCTGAGACTGAAAGAAATATTGATTTTCTTCGAAAATCACATTTTGGGAGATTCGGAATTTGTTTGCATGAGCATCATAACAAACAAATTCTTTCTAAGTAGGACTATATCCCATAAAGGCACAAGTGACAGACTGGGCAGCAAGCTTGTGACGCTCAACAGGTGGCAAATGAACAAAACAAACACATGCAAAAGTATGAAATGATTGATACTCAGGAGATATGCCAAATAATCGAAAATAGGGAGAATCAGAATTTAAAGTGGCTGTAGGCAAACGATTGATCAAATAGAAAGCAGTAGCTTTTACCTAGAATTTAGAAGGATTAGAAGAATCAATCAATAAAGTACGAACGACATCTAAGAGATGACAATTCTTACGCTCAACGACTCTATTTTGTTGAGGGGTATAAGGACAAGAACGCTGAGAAATGATTCCCTTTTGCTGAAGAAAAGTTTGAAAAGAATGAGACATATACTCCCCCTTGAGTCGGAGCATAAAGTTTTGATACAAGTGTTGTGGTGTATGTGGATATTGGTTTTGGAGCTGAAAATCGAGAAACAAAATGTTTGCTTGATGTGCACTCGAGCCAAGTTCACTCGACGTGCGCTCGACAGTGGGCTTGAGCGAAGCTCAACTCATGAGTTCGCTCGAGTCCCGCGCGATAGTGAGCTCGAGCGAGATACAAACCTAGTGTTCGCTCGACTCCCGCTTGACACCCCGCTCGAGCCAATGTTGATTTGGCTGTATACTCGATGCGCGCTCGACACTCTGCTCGAGTGAAGAACGCAAATTTTGCCAATTAGGGTTTCCAGTGCCGTTTGTTATATATTTGTCATATTTGACTTGTGTTGGACGACTTTTTGCATATTTTGAGAGATAACAATTGTCAAGTGAGTGCATATTGTGTGAGAGAGCAAAAAACCCAAGAGAGTGTGAGTTGAGATTGAGTGATTGCAATCTCCTCTGGTTAATAAGATTTCTGCAGCTCTGTGGACGTAGGCAATTTGCTGAATCATGTATATTGTGTGTCGTATGCTTGATCGTGATTGCTTTTACTTTATTTGTCATCGTTGGTGTGTGTTTTGCACAATATTTCACAACGACAAGTACTGAACTGTGTCTCGACAAGCTCAACAAATGTTTGAAAGACAGAAAATACGTCAGCTTTAGAACGGAGAAAATATATCCAAGTGAATCGACTATAATCATCGATAAACGTCACAAAATAACGATGCTGGCCATGAGAAATAACATGACTCACACCCCAAACATCAATATGCACAATCTCAAAGCAATTAGAAGCACGACTACCATGCACAGGAAAAAGGTAAAGTTTTACTTTTACCAAGATGACAAGTAGAACAATCAAAGGATATAGGAGAAGAAGAAAAAGAATCTTTATTGCCCAAAAAATCATGTTTCATAAGATGAGCCAAGACAACAGAATTAGGATGACCCAATTTCTTATGCCAGACTTCATTATTATTGGTAGTAGCCGTACAAGCAAGAGAAATAACGTTAGGAATAGAAAACTGTAAAGGAAATAAACATTCCACTTTAGGCCCCTTCGCGATCATCCCCAACACTTGATCCTGCACAAGACAACCACCATAAGAAAAATGAACATCACAGCTATTATCTACCAATTGTCTAACATAAATCAAATTGGTAGACAAGCCAGGAGAGACAAAAACATCGCGAAATGAAGAATCCAAATTACCAATAGCAGTAATAGGAAGCTTCCATCAGCAATCTGAATATTTTGCGTGCCTCTATACTTACGAACACCATGGAGACCCGTCGTATTGCCAGTCATATGATTAGAAGCACCCGAATCAACAATCCAAGAAGTTGAGTTAGTATCCGTACCTTGCAGGCCTAAGGCCGTAAAAGCAGGCACAATCATCTGTTGGACCATTGTTGATGTGAGAACAGATGAATACGAGTTTACAGTTGGGGGGGTGCAGAAGAAGAGGACTGAACAGCAGCTTGAAAGGCTTGGGATTGGCGATTCTGAGGCCGCACTCGATAGTCTTTGATGATATGACCCTCTTTCTTGCAGTAGTTACAAACTTTCTTAAGACAGTTGCGAGCAATATGATCAAACTCCTTGCAACTGAAACACTGCAATTTGTTCCTCCCTCTCCCATGAGCCAGTGACAGTGACAGTGTCAAGGCATGGGCAGCTTGGCCATGAGCCACTTTTCTTGGGGTTCTGACAACAGACAGTGCTGACAACCACACAGCCACCCAGAGACAGTGCCGACAGACACCAAAAATAGCAAACCCACCACCAAGAACAACCAAAACAATCTAAAACCACCATAGATAGCTCCGACTCCGCAACCGAGAACAACCGAGAGTAAGAAAATCTAGCAGAAACAGAGGAAAAAAAAATTTCTCCTGTTGCACACGAAGGATTTAGACCACATAAATGAATATCAGAGTAGGGGCTCTGGTACCATGTCAAATTGGTCTGAATGCCTTTTCCATAGGGTTTCCTTTCATTATATAGAATAGATTTTACATCAATGTTGCCATATTTCCAGCGCCTATGTGCTATACAAGGTAAGTATCTCTAATGTATTT
Organism: Juglans mandshurica; assembly: GCA_022457165.1. Classification (NCBI taxonomy): domain Eukaryota; kingdom Viridiplantae; phylum Streptophyta; class Magnoliopsida; order Fagales; family Juglandaceae; genus Juglans; species Juglans mandshurica. The sequence goes on from CM039624.1 coordinate 14,764,089, forward strand.
ATAGCCTAATTATCTGCTATATATACAAGCTAGTTATAAAGGAAAGCATCCTAAAATATTACAAATCAAATATTATAGTATCAATCAAGTATCCTAAATTATCTCTGTTAACGTACATCAGATATACCAAATGTGAGAAAAGAGAAAAACAAAATCCTGGAAGCTAAAGCTAGAAAGACACAAGTGGGCTGCCATCCCATGATAAAGAGAACTGAAAAAGAAAGCCTTGTGGCCTTCCATGGCACTTGTTCTATCCATGAAACTTCGGCCATTACTTTCCCCTCAGTCCCACATCAAACAAATCGAGATCATTTTCCACAAGGGAACATTGTGATGATTATCAAACCATCCTTTCCAGGATTCTTGTAGATCAACCACTCATCTAGGCATCACCCAATTAGACCAAAAAGACGAAACAACTTGACATAATGGGCTAGCCACTTCACAATGGAGTAAAAGACGATTAATGGATTCTCCATTTTGCTTGCACATTCAACAAATCTATCACCATAATGTTTCTCATCGATTTGTCCTCGGCCCCAACGATTGAGGAGAGCTTTCATGTGTTACCGCCTCCCAACAAGTTTTGAAAACTGCCATAAGATATCCATTTGGTCCTGGGGCCTTGTCTCCACTCATTTCTTAACTACCTGATAAATGCCATTTCCACTCACAAAGGCTCAAAAGCCAAACATCCATCTTCGGTCTCCATCTGAACTTTTCTATATACAACCTCTTGTAGAACTACGTAATGTGCTCACTAATCTCTTGATGGTGGGATACTTATATGCCATTCACATTCAAGGAGTCAAAAGAGTTGCTATGTAGGTAAGAATTAGCCACCTTGTGGAAAAACTTGGTATACCTTTCAGCATCCTTTAACCACAAATCCCTTATTGTTGTCTCCATCAAATATCTTCCAAAAGGCAAGTCTCTACACCTCACTTCATTACTAGTTTTTTCTTCAACATCTAACGCCTTTTCCTCTAGCATAGTTCCAAAAGTGCCTACTTAATCTAGAAGAAGCTTTTCATAACTAATAAAAATCTTGTTTCAAAGAGTTAAGAGTTATTATTATAAAGAGTTTGATAGGCACTATATGGTAACCATTTATCCTTTTAAGTTAGAATTACTGTGTGGGATGATTTCTAAACAAATTGGCTAAGGTGTGCTAACCTAGCCTTCTTAGTGGTTTTTTTGATTATTTTTTTATTGGCACTGGGTGTACGGAACAAAGTTCAGACTGATCTTGTCGGTGCACAAGCCTTCAACAAAGATTTTTCTGCAAGTGCACCTCAGGTAATTTAAAGAGAAATGCCCTCAGTTTGATGGCCTCTAGAAATCGTTTGCACCCAAGGGTTCGAACCATAGACCTAGAGAGTGCATACTGCAAAGACCAAGATTCTCTACCACCATTTTGTGTCAACCCTGAGGTGTCCAGTTTGATTATTATTGTGGCATGTTAGTTGTGCTCATTATTTTGTCTTTATTTGAGGTGTAATGGTTGATGTCCAGTTTTGTGGTGATGTAAGCAAGTTGGAAATATTGCAACGTTAGTAATGTGGTTTTGAAGGGCACTCCACTTTGTATTGTGAGGACACTTCTGTAGGAGAAAAACATCTGATGTACGAAGGGTTAATGGAAACTCACTACATCCACTTTTATAAAATCCTTGCATGATTGGATGCAGATTGTAGGCAGTACTCATCCTCCATTTTTGTGCTCTTAAAAAATTTGTTTGTAATTTCTTAGGGTAAATTTTTATTTTTTATTTTTATTTTTATTTTTTTAATCATGGTCTTCAAGTAATTTTTTGAAGGTAAGATTAACTTTATTAATGATAAAAAAATTGATGCTTCCTAAGTACCAGAGGGTATATATGAGAAATACCTAAGAAAATGAAAAAAGAGTAAAGTAGTTCTGATAACTAGAAATCCATAATGAGCAATCATCCTATGATAAGAGGGGTTTAAAAAAGAAATGCTTAAGGTCTGTTGGATAAAGCATCCATGCATGTAAGGTGTTATGAGACTGTTAGGTCAAACATGAAGGCTGGTACAACTATCAAATTACTTGTTCAAATGTGCACTACTATGCCCGAGGAGATTGTTTTAGGTCCATATAGGGCTTTCTTTAGTTTACATACTTTACCATTGGCTGATGATAATTGAGGGCCAAAAGGAAGTTCCTATGCACTTTAGATCTCCATAAAGGAATGAATTCATCACACCAAACTGCTAAATGGGCAATCTGAGTTTCCTGTCAAAGAAAGCAGTACATAAAGAATTCATTTTAGCTATTGGAAAAAGAAGTGTCTTGCTAGGGTGGCAAATTGGGATTTTTCCTGTATCATTATCAGAACCCAGACTAAAACTTTGGAAATAAATTGGAATTTTTTATTGGGTACAAGGGCAATTCAGGTTGAGTTATGCACACAGTGTTAACAGTGTTGGGACAAAAAAACTTTTCATTTCCTAAGGACTACCTGATTAGAAGAATTGGGCCAGTGATATGTTATCAGTGGCTATAAATCAAGTCTCAATGGTTTGAGGGCTTAGACAATGATTAAATGGATGGTGCAAAAACATTTTGGGACTAGAACTTGCTTAATTGCTGTAGGTACCTATGAATGATGACGTACATGCTTGGCTTACACAGTTTTTTACTGCTAAACAATTTGTAGTACATTAGCTTGATGTTTTCTCATTCTATCTTTGTATCAGGGAACTACGAGAAACCATCCTCATCCTGGCTGGAATGCTTGGCACATTCTTGAATGTCTTGGTATGTTCACTATCTTATAAGTGTACCTATATCCGCCCAGCTTGCAAATTTTTTTAGTTTCTAAATGATAATGGTATCACTCTTTATAGAAAAAGAATTGTTGCACATTTTTTTTTTCAGTTGTGTACAGTTGAGAAAATACTTTTAGTCATGTGACTTACTGCACGAGTGGTCTATTGCTGTTTGCCAGAGTTCGCCTCCTTCTTGTTGGTGTCTTCATTAGTGTAAGATTCATTAGGGCAAACCCCTAGGGGTTGGCTCAAGTGGTAAAGGATTTGGTCTTGGTGGTATGCTCCCTCTAAGGTCTTGGTTCGAATCCTCTTGGGTGCAAACAATCTGTAGGGGCAATCGGATTAGGGGATTTTTTCCTTGAATTATCCGTGGTGCACTTGTGGGAAACTCCTTGTCGAGTGTCAATGATATATATATATGGCAGTAAATATATATGGCTGTAAATAGCAGTAGTTGTATATATGTGTATAGGCGCCAACTTAAGTTTTATTTCCTTTCTTGTATTGCTTTATTCTTTCCTATTTTACCGATGATTAGTAGGCTGTAATTAGGGCTTGACAGTTTATATAATATACGGAAACTCTCATTTGAGAGGGTATTCAAGCAAACTTGACATGGTACTAGAGCCCTAGAATTTTCTGGGCACTTCCTTTGCTTATGTCGGCACTGTCTGTTTTCAGACTAGTGCTTTCTGGGTCCATCGGTACAGACTAGTGTTTTATCTTGGTTCTTTGGCTTGTGTCGACACTCTCTGCCTTCACTTTCTGGGTTAATTTCTTCTGGGCAACTCTTTCTACATAGTTGTCGGCATTCTTTGTTTTTTCGAGCAGTGTTTTTTGGCCTTTTTGGAGCTTTCAGTTAGTGTGTCAGTGGCTGCTGGAAATTTCGGCAGTTTCTGTTTCATTTGGGAGGTGTTTTTTTTTTTGGCCTCTTTCGGTGCACTCTTCTTGGGCTCTCTGTGTAGGCTTTTTGCAGAGAGATTTTCTCAGGTTTTCGGTGCTTTTTCTGGTAGTGGTTTTGGCATTTTCAGGTCAGTGTTCTTTGTGTTGTCTATCGGCAACAAATTGTTTTTCACTCCTTTTGATTTTGTGGTCATTATGTCGGGTGAAAATTCAATCATTCGATTTAATGGAAAGAATTAGGGAAGCTGGGAATTTCAGTTTCGAATGTTTGTGAAAGGAAAAGAATTATGGGGTCATTTGGATGGGTCTTTTGTGGCCTGTGGCGCCCCCAATCTCCCTTATATAAAAACACGGGGATCGAGACACCAAGATGGTGACAACACGGTCACACATCCCAACGAAGTGCTAGTGTGTGTACATGCAACAGTGTACAAATAAAAAACAACGCAGCGGATTAGTCAAGTCTACTAAGTACCAGAATTTAAATACAAACTAAACATCAGTAGAGGTTTAAAAACAGTTATACAGTCTTCCAAAATAAAGTTAACACATGTCCCGAAAATACAACAGGGTAAAATAAAATAATAATAACCAGTGATCCCAGATCACTCCTCGGGCGGAGCCGTCTCCTCAGGCTCGCCCTCCTCCTCCTTATCTGTATCAAAATCTGCGTTACCACAAAATGGTACCGCAGGTAAGTATGACCCAAATAATCCTCAGGAAATAAAATGCATTTGATGCAATCAACATGCATGCATATGATGAAATATGCATTTTTCTCAAAACTTTCCCCGAAAATAACAATTTTCCAACACACGTCAAAATCTCATTGGCCTAAAAATAATCCGTAAAACATTTTCCCAGAAAATGATTTACACAAAATCCAACACACACTATTTTCCCAGAAAATAGCCAATTAATCCATTATTAACCTATGCACCATGGCCTCCCCTAGGGACCATCCGCACGTCCTGGCTTCGTAGCGATGCTCAGTTCCGCGCCCAGCGCGTACGTAGCCAAGCACCCACTAGTCCACGAGCGATGCCCAGTTCCGCGCCCAGCGCGTACGTAGCCAAGCATCCTCTAGTCCCCGCCAGCAGAAGGACCACAGAGTCGGCACGAATCTCTCGTCCGATCCCATCGTCGCCCAGCGACAATCCAGGGGACGTTACTCAGTTTATTCCGCTCCCGAGTAATCAGAGGAGCTCCACCGAGATAATGCCCTATCTCGGCTTGGGGTCGTGATACACACGCACCCAAAAATACTCTCACATAAAATCATAATTTTTCAAATCACACATGAGCATGAATGCACTACACGAAAACTCAGTTTTCTTTACAAACATGATCATGCATGAAATAATGAGATGTACATGTACCAACACTATTCCACAACCATCAATAACCAAACCAACCCAATCACCAATACAACTGACTCCCGTACTCCTCGGACTCAGTCCGGCAAAACCAATCAGCAGATTAAATACAGTGAAATGTGTTAGTGCAAAATACATTAAATTCACAAGAATTCTTTGGAGAAATACTTACAGTGCAATATAGCAATTTCCGGAGGATCACGAAGTTGAAAAAAAGCGACGTCTGAGCAACACCACAGTGTAAAATACATTGTGGCCGTGGGTCACAAATACAAACTTTTTAACGGAGACAAACGAAGACCCAAAAATGGTAGGGTAGGGCCTAGAGAGGTCGGTGAAACCAGTGGTGGTGGTGGTTTGCTGTGGGTGGCGGCGCAAGGGGTGGTTTTAAGGCCAAAAAGTCGAAATCGGAGATGGGTTTGGTTGTGCTTCACCGGTGACGGATCGGAGCCGGGGTTGGGTCCATTGGGTTGCTGGGAGGTCGGGGATGAAGTGGTGAAGAGATGGTGGCCGGTGGTGGCGCGACAGCGGTGCTGGAGCGAAAGTGACGCCGCGGCTTGGTGGGGTGCGTGCGGGCTACCGGCGGCGAGGTAGGGGCTGGGATTTGGGGGGTGAGGTCGCCGGCCAGTGGGGAAGCTAGTCGGCCGGGCGGGGTCGCGCGATGGCGGTGCTAAGGGCTCACGAAGGAACGGATGGAGGGAGAGGGGAGGGCGCTGGGTCGCGCGGGAAGGAAGGGAAAGAAGAAGAAAAAGAAAAGAAAGAGAAGAAGAAAAAGAAAAGAAAGAGAAGAAGAAAAAGAAAAGGAAAAGGAAAAGAAAAGAGGAAAAGAAAAAATGTAGGGAAAGAAATGAGGTCCAATCCTCATAACTTGGGTCACAAAAATGATCCAACGGAAACGATTTTAAAACCACAAGTTAAATGAAATAATTTGAACGTAATGGTAAAGTGAAATTAAAATAATTTAAATCCCACAGTAATTGATTAAATATGAAAAGTAATTTAAATGCACAACAATAAATAAATATTAAGAAAGCACCTAAAAATTAATTTTCACCAAATTAAAAATTCTAAAAATAACCCAATTAAAATCCAATAATTTTAAAATAAGAGAATAAATTTTTGAATAAATAAAAATAATCTTTCAGTAAAAATATACTAAAATACGGAGTGTTACATGGCCCCTACAGATCTCAAAGAACTTAGTTGAACTTAGTTCTTGGTCTAGCAAGGATGCCAAGATTGTTTCTTGGTTATTAAGTTCCGTTGAACCACATATGGTCAACAATCTTCGATCATTTACTACTGCTAAGGAGATGTGAGACTATTTTAGGCGCGTATATTATCAAGACAATACTACATGCAAATTTCAAGTTGAGTTAGAGATTTCCAACTATAGACAAGGTAATCTCTTTATTGAACAGTTCTATGCCGGATTCTTGAATTTATGTAGTGAATATTATGGGATAGTGTATTCTAAAGTTCCTAAGGAAGCCCTAGAAGCATTCCAAGTTATTCATGCCGAGAGTCAAAGAGATCAATTCTTGATGAAACTAAGACCTGAGTTTGAGACTCCATGAGCTGATTTGATAAACCGTAATCCTGTTCCTTCCCTGGATGTGTGCTTGGGGGAATTATTGAGAGAAGAGCAGCGTCTTGCTACTCAACACGGACTCACTCAAGAAACTTTGACAATTGAGATGATTAATGTGGCATATGCTACTCAAGAAAAAGGAAGATCCAAGACGTAGATACAATGCTATAGTTGCAAGGAATTTGGGCATATTGCAAAGCATTGTAGCAGAAAATTCTGCAATTATTGCAAAAAGGAGGGCCATATTATTAAAGACTGTCGTGTGCGACCTCAGAATCGACAGGGCCAAGGATTTCATATCGCTGCCCAGGCTAATTTAGCTGCTGTCCCCCTTGTTTCTGCTCTGGGGCAGCCACCTGCAGCTAGTTCTTCATCGACTCTTACACCCGAGATGGTTCAACAGATGATTGTTTCCGCTTTCTCTGCGCTTGGTCTTCACCTCTCCTTGGTTGGTTGACTCTGCGGCTTCCAATCATATGACTGGAAATGCTGATGCTTTACATGATGTTCGTAAATATAAGGGTGACCAGCACATTCAAAATAGCCAATGGATCAAGTGTTGGGGAACGTGGTTGCGAAGGGGCCTAAAGTGGGTCGTCTATTTCCTCTTCAGTTTTCCATTTCTAGTTTTGATTCCTTTGCTTGTACTGCTGCTACTAATAATAGTGATGTTTGGCATAAAAAATTGGGGCATCCCAATTCGTCTGTTTTGAATCATCTTATGAAACAGGGTCATTTGGAGAATAAAAATCCCGTTTCTATTGTGTCTTCTGATTGTAGCTCTTGTAAACTTGGTAAAAGCAAATCTTTACCTTTTCCTTTACATGGCAGTCGCGCTTCTACATGTTTTGAGATAATTCATACTGATGTCTGGGGAGTGAGTCCTGTTCTTTCACATGCTTAATACAAGTATTTTGTGACTTTCATTTATGACTATAGCCGTTTCACTTGGATATATTTTCTTCGATCCAAAGTTGATGTGTTTTCCACTTTTCAAGCTTTTGTTGTGTTTGTTGAGACTCAATATTTTGCTTCTATTAAAACACTACGTTCTGACTTTGGGGGGGAATATATGTCTCATAATTTTTAGGATTTTCTCAAAACTAAGGGTATTCTTTCCCAACGCTTATGTCCTTACACCCCTCAGCAGAATGGGGTCGATGTTGTTCGTACTTTGTTGCTTGAATCTTCTGTGCCTCCTTGTTTTTGGGTAGAAGCCTTATCTACAATTGTGTATTTGATTAATTGTTTACCCTCTCCAAATTTACAATTTGACTCCCCATATTCTCGTTTGTTTGGTGTTGTTCCTGAGTATAATTCTCTTCATATATTTGGCTGTGTTTGTTTTGTTCACTTGCCATCCATTGAATGTCACAAGCTTTCTGCTCAGGCTGCTCGGTGTGCTTTTCTTGGGTATAGTAATGTTCACAAAGGGTTTGTGTATTATGATGCAGATGCTCACAAACTTCGTGTCTCTTGAAATGTGGTTTTCTTTGAAAACCAATATTTCTTCCAATCTTGCGTTTCACATGATTCTACTTCTGCTCAGTTGCCTATTTTTGATGATGTGTCTTGTACTCTTGAACGTTTTAAGCCGGGGCTTGTGTATCAAATACGTCGTCCACAATCTCTGCTGCCCCTTCCTGTCAGAGAACCGACATCTGACCACATCCCAATAGAACCTCGACGATCATCTCGAGTTTCACCTCCCCCGGAGAGGTATGGATTCGTATATACTACCCATCAGGCTACTCTTGATACTACTTTTGTGCCCAAGTCTTATTCTCAGGCTGCTGCTCAAGCTTGTTGGAGGCAAGCTATGCAAGATGAACTTCAGGCTCTTCAGGATAACCATACTTGGGACATCGTCCCATATCCTGATGGTGTAAAACTCATTGGCTGCAAATGGGTGTACACTATTAAACTTCGGCCTGATGATACTATTGAAAGATATAAGGCCCGTTTAGTGGCTCTTGGAAATTGTCAGGAGTATGGCCTTGATTATGAAGAGACCTTTGCACCCGTTGCCAAGATGACTACTGTACGTACTCTTCTTGCCATCGCTGCTTCTAAAGGTTGGTCTCTTATGCAGATGAATGTGAAAAATGCATTCTTACATGGGGATTTGAAGGAAGAAATCTATATGTCTCCTCCTCCTGGGATGTTCAGTTCATCCTCCACTAAGGTTTGTCAGTTGAAGCGGTCTTTGTATGGCTTAAAGCAGGCACCGCGTGCATGGTTTGAGAAGTTTCGCACCACTCTTCTTGATTTTCATTTTACTCAGAGTCGGTTTGATTCTTCTCTCTTTATTCAGAGAAATGCTATTGGACTTGTTGTTCTTTTAGTATATGTCGATGATATAGTTATCACAAGTTCTGATTCTCACTTGATTGAGCGACTACAGCAACATCTCAAAACTACATTTCATATGAAAGACCTTGGCCCACTTCAATATTTTCTTAGTCTCGAGGTACATTCTTGTCCCAAAGGTATGCTTTTGCATCAACACAAGTATACCCTAGAGATTCTCACCTTGGCTGGGCTTCAATCTGGAAACTTAGTACTTACACCTCTGGAGGTCAATTTAAAGCTTTGTCGGGATGAGGGCAACCTATTATCTGATCCATCTCTGTATCGGCAGTTAGTAGGGAGTTTAAATTACTTGACTATTACCCGACCTGATATTTCCTTTGCTGTCCAACAAGTCAGTCAGTTTATGCAGGCTCCTTGTCAATCTCATCTAGTAGCAGTATGACGGATCATTTGTTATCTCAAAGGTACATCTGGTAGAGGGTTATTCTTTTCTACTGAGAATTCCTTACAATTAACGGGTTACAGTGATGCTGATTGGGTTGATTGTGTGGGTACTCATCGTTCAGTTACTGGTTGGTGTATGTTTCTTGGTAATGCTCTCATTTCTTGGAAAAGTAAGAAGCAAGATTGAGTATCCAAATCTTCTACCGAATTATGTCATCAGCATGTTCCGAGATTGTGTGGCTTCGGGGTTTAATGAGTGAACTTGGTGTTCTGCAACTTACTCCTACTCCTCTTCATGTAGATAACATCAGTGCTATTCAGATTGTTGCCAATCCTGTGTTCCATGAGCGCACCAAGCACATTGAAGTAGATTGCCATTCCATTCGTGAGGCATTTGATCATCATCTGATTACACTTCCACACATTTCTACCGAACACCAAATTACTGACGTCTTTACCAAGGCTATGTCTCGCCAATGTCATCAATTCATGATTGACGAATTGATGCTTCTTGATCGACCCGCATCAATTTGAGGGGGGATGTCAATGATATCTATATATGGCAGTAAATATATATGGCTGTAAATAGCAGTAGTTGTATATATGTGTATAGGCGCCAACTTAAGTTTTATTTGTTTTCTTGTATTGCTTTATTCTTTCCTATTTTACAAATGATTAGTAGGCTATAATTAGGGCTTGACAATTTATATAATATACGGAAACTCTCATTTGAGAGGTATTCAAGCAAACTTGACACCGAGGGCCTGTGCACTCCCGGGATTAGTTGGGACACTGTTCTTGGGCACGCGGTGGCAATAAAAAAAAAAGATTCATTAGGGCATTCTTTTTTATACTTACTCTATTTGAGGGTCTCTTTGCAATAAACTTTATTGCATATTAAAACGAAAAATGTCTCTTTTTCAGTATGTAACTCTAGGAAATTAGGAATGGTGCGCTTTCATTTGCATCTTTTTCATTTTAATCCATTGTCTTGTTTTTTAAAAAACTGTGTAATTCTTTTACTTTTCATACTAATATCTGACTGATTTTGTTTAATTGCAGGCTTTAGGGCTGTTGTTTCTTCTGTTTTCCTCTTGGTTAGCCTATGTTATTTTTGAAGATACCCAACAGGGAAGAGCAGAATTTACTTCATATGGTACCACTCTCTATCAGATGTTTGTTCTGTTCACCACATCCAACAATCCAGATGTCTGGATTCCTGCATACAAGTAAGCGGGAGCTTCAAAATTCATTAAGATGTTTTAAAAATAGTTATTTTCTCTTTACAGCAGTGTTCAACTTCCAGCTTGCTATGGGTAAACAATCTTGTTTTCAGGTTCAAATTGTACATGTGTCTGCCATGTGACAGTTTCTGTTCATGATTGTATAACTAGTTGGTCTATTAGGATTTATTGGTTGTGATTTAATACAAAACAGGTTGAGAAATGGTTGGCTTTAAAATATGAACTATTAATTTGGATGGGTTTAAATAATTCAGGCCTGGTCTGCTGCAGGCAGCAATTCAGAGCTCTGTGGAAAGGAAGCTTTAGTAACATCAGTGCCAAAATCTTAAGCTATTAGAGAGTAGGCCAGTAATGTTTAAAGCTCAAAGATTTAATAACCTGAAGATTTCCTTAGGATTGGTCCACCCAATAATGCCGAGCAAATTGCATGCCTAACAGACTAACAGTGCAGAACAAGCAGAAGAAACTAACAAATGGAGGCTACCAGTGAACCATGGATCTCTTGAAGGGTTTGATACCCTTTTAAGAACTACCAGTTTCCAAAGCTTATTAGGGAGTAGGCCAACAATGTATATCAAGCTTGCAGATATATTACCACTAACAGAGACAAGAGGATGGACAAAATTATCTGAGGTCATTACTCCTAGGAACTAAATCATGCCCTCAAAAGAAGCTTCAATAGCTGCTGCATCATTAATTCCTAAAAGGACATCATTCCTAAATAAGAAAGATTATGAAAATAGTAAACTAAGTTAGACGCATCTCAAACAAAGGAATGACACAGTGACACAGAATAAGGGGATGCTTGGGGAATGAGATGAGATGAGAAGTCTGTGAATATTAGTGAAATGGTTTGAGTTATGATGTTTTATGGGGTTTTGGGAAAGGAGAGAGAAAAAGTTGAATAAAAATATTATAAAGTTAAAATATTGTTAGAGTATAATTTTTTAATATTGTTTTTGTTTTGGGATTTGAAAACTTTAAAATTTTTTATGCTATGTTTGGAAGTTTGAGAAAGTTGTAATGATTAGGTAATGATTAGATGAAAAAGTTGAAGATTTAAAATTGAAAAGTGTATGTTTGAGTGTTGTTTGGATGTTGAGTTGGGATGGGATGGGATGAGATGAGATGAAACCATCTCAACATCCAAACAACCCCTAAGAATCATGTCCACTGCTTCAGAGCATTCCAGCAACTATATAACCAGCAACTTATGACCCCAAAGGAAACATAAGATAAAAGATACAACTACAAGACTAGAAAACCCTACAGAGGCGTTGTATCAATTGTAAACCAACTTTCTAAATTTGTTTGGTCTTTGGACTTGCTTTCCCCGAGCTTCTGGCAGCTTGCATTGTGTATTCTCTCTATATTTGATAAGACTTTAGTTTAAGAACTTTTGAGGTAGTTATTAACTTATTTATGCTCGAGTAAACATTTAGAGTTTTCTTTGGTAAGAAACTCAGACAGCCCATGTACTTCATGATTGCTTATGTTTTGACTTGTGTTATTCATGTCACTAATGTTCGAGCATTAAATGATGTGATATCGACATGTGAGATAAGCTCGTTAAGTTGGCAAAGATTAGATTTTAGAATACCACGGGCATTTTTTCCTTAAATGAAGAGGTATTGTAAAATTATATAATCCGGATATAAGCTTAAAATTTCCCTTGGAAAAATATTTGGAGATGAAAGGTGCCTCTTAAGGTGGCTTTCTTCGGGTGGTTGGCTTCTCACGGGAAAATTCTTATCATTGATAAGTTGAGAAAGCGTGGTATCGTTGCAATGGATTTGTGCTTTATGTGCAAAAGATGTGGTGAATCGGTGGATCATCTTCTTCTTCATTGTGATGTGTCGAAGGCTTTGTGGGACGAGAGGTCTTTGCTAAGGTGGGGGAATTGCTTGGGTGATGCCCAAGAGGGTGGTGAACCTTTTGGCATGTTGGAGAGGGATTCTAGGAAATCGTCAAATAGCAACCGTTTGGAAGATGGTACCTCTTTGTCTTATGTGGTGTATTTGGAATGAGAGGAATGGGCACTGTTTTGAGAATAGAGAACAATCGGTATAAGGGATTAGAGTTTTTTTTTCATACTTTGCTGCTTTGGGCTTCGGTTATTGTATTGGATGGGAATAGTATTAATGAATTTTGTACTGTTTTTCAGGGTTAGCCTGTAATTGGGTGTCTTTCTCTTGTACACTTCCTGTGTATTTGGGCTATGCCTAATTATGTTTTTTAATAAATTTCTTACTTATAAAAAAGAAATTTTTGTATCTGAGATCATTGTTTAATTTATTGTCTACTTTGTGCAGTATCTTTTTTATACTTTTTTGGAATTTTAGGATTTTTATTTTAGGATTGTTATCTTCGTAGGGGATATTTCAGATGCTTGACTTGTACCTTAATTGTTTTAATAACTTTTTTCCATTTGCCCCCAGTCCATTAAAGTTATCAGGCAGATATGGTTCTAAAGACGCTAGTAATGAATGCCCTGGAAAAGTTACATCCTAGTGACATAACTCATTAAATATGGCCAGGAGTAGAATGAGTTATAAATACCTAAGATGAGACAGGTCAGAAGGAGTGGTAGTTATCATGGTAACCTCAGGGTATGCAATTGTTATTCAGTTATTCATTGAGTAGAGTTGTTCTTTTCTCACATTTCTGTAATTTCCTCAGGGATTTTCATTAGAACCAAATCACATCTTCGTTGATGTTCTTTTTTTGGAGTCTTGAAATTTCTATTGATGACATATTAACCAGGATCTAATATTTCAACAAATTTATATTTTCTTGTAAGGGATTCGCGTTGGTATTGTCTGTTTTTTGTTCTCTATGTGCTATTGGGGGTTTACTTCGTCACCAACTTGATTCTTGCCGTTGTATATGACAGCTTCAAAGGTCAGGTATGGTTTGATTCATCGTTTAAGCTGCTCGTACAAGCAGGAACTTTGAGATGTAACTATTGTGTTTGTTCAACTATTAATGTCAGCTGCTAGTATGTTGGTTTCTAAGGCCTCATTTGGTTAGACAGATGAGATAAGATGAGATGAAAGTTAAATAAAATGTTGTTAGAATATCATTTTTGTTTTGAGATTTAAAAAAGTTGAATTGTTTATTATATTTTTTGTGGGAATTTGGGAAAATTGTAATGATTGGATGGGATGAGATGAGATGGTTTGTGTAACCAAACAAGGCCTAAATTTTTCATATAAAACTAGGTTTAGTGCTACTTGTGTTCTCGATAACATAAATGGACATGTTTACATCTATTTTTTGCAGCTTGCGAAACAAGTTTCTAAGATGGATGGTAATAGGAGACGTATCCTGGAGAAAGCTTTTAATCTCATAGATAAAGATGTAAGTGCGGCATTCACTGACCCCTAAATCTACTATTGGCATGCTTCTGTGACAAGTTTTTGCAGTTTTCTTGATCTACTCATCATGGAGATAAATGTTTCCATTATAGCTGCATTTCATTTGCTAGTGGATAATATTATTATGAATGGTAGAAATGGCCCAAGTACATAGGTTGTATACATTAAAAACACCTAGTTGGAATTAGAAACCAATACAAGGAATCATGGAGATTAATCCATAAATCTATAATCCAATACAAGGAAATCGTGGAGATTTAGTCCATTAAATCTATAGCTATCCCATGGATTTTTCTCTCTGGACACTAGTATTCTTCTCTTTGTACACTTTTATGATGGGAGAATTGTTCTAGTGATCTTTGTCGGAACCAGTTTTCTCTTAGCCATTTTCTGATTTTCAGCCATTACTTGACAAGGATGGGTTTTCTAAAACACCTACTAATAGAAACAAAGGTGTTTGTTTTATCATTGGAGGGGGAAGCTACTTCCGTCTCACTGAGAGGAGTAGGGAGCTCATCAAGGAGATGGTGCTTAGCCATGCCAGTGCTTGTTGGCAGGCGAATACAGTGGAAGAGTGCTCACTATTGGAGGGAAGGAAAGATTTTTACAAGACGTATTGCAATGGGACTACGGCATTGTTCGCTTCTAATGCTTTCGGGCATTACTTGGAAGTAATAGACTACGGTGGCAGTGGGCATTGAGGACTTCTAGTGATCTCGGAAGGAATGAAAGGAAGGGGTTGGAAAGCCTTTCTATGGAGATGAAGCATGCTTTGTCCATGCATATTCTGGAAAACAGGGCTCCAGCGTTGGCTCAACGTTTGAATAGAGCGATAGACCACGGGAAGGAGATGGGGAGGATGCTCAAATTGTATGTAGAGGCAGTGATGGGTGGCACACGGAAAAGGGTGGCAGTGCTCGGTGGTATGGGCCACTCCTTGGCGTTACAGAATAGAGAAAAGGACAAAAAGGGAGGTGTAACAAGGGAGTACCACTGGAGAGAGGTATGGTCGACGTGCTGTACCGGAAAGGGGATGATGGTTTGTCCTATGTCTCCTCAGCTGAAATTGAAAAGTAGGGTGTCCTCTTTGGGCTGAAAGAGGAACTTGCTGGTGTGAAAGAAGAACTTGGATTATTGAAGAAGGCGGTAGAAACTCTTTCATATAAATAGGACATGGGCTTGAGCCCTGGCCTTGGCCAAGGCCAAGGTTATTCTGATAAAGGAAAAACCAAGGCTGGAAATGGGCCGAATCCCTTTAGGCCCGACAAAGGAAAAGCCAAGATTGGCTTGGGCCGGATAGGCCCAACTCGCTCACCCAGAATGAAATGGCACCTAAAACGGATCGGACCTACATCCACTTAGGCCCAACATTATTCCTATTTCGAAAAGGGTTCTATGTCTAGGCCTGTCGCGGTACACTGGCCAGGGGTGCCACAATCCTTTGGGCAGGCACCATCTGGTGTTGTTTTTGGCAAAACCGGCGCCAAAAACCTAGTGTCAGTACCGACCGAGAAGGCTGTGTAGACGAGGTTGCCAACTCTGAGCTGTGAAACACCGTCCACGCCTAGGCCTGTTGCGGTACACCGGCCAGAGGTGCCACAGATCTTTGTATTGGCACCATTTGGGTTTGTTTTTGACAACACCTGTGTTGGTACCTACCGAGAAGGCTGTGTAGATGAGGTCGCCAATGCTGAACTGTGAAACATCGGGAGGGCCACTATACTGTGGGGGTGACACAGACTAGTGGGTTGGTGTTCTCTGGGTTGCCTCCCGTCATCACTGCTGCAAGGGTGATGTCCACGATGCCCGAACACTGAGACTATGCTTCACCGTTTTGTAGATGAGAGGGTGGCAGCGTCACTGGGAGGTCAGGAGCACTGGGGGGTGCCACAAAAATGTTTGCTGGAGACTTCTGTGCCGATGGTTGACCTTTGTGCCGTGCAGTTGACTATTCCAGTGCCGGAAAATGATTTTGTAGATGGGAAACATTGTTCGGGAGTGCGACATCAATGGGTGAAACCTTGCATGTGTGTTGGGGGGGGGGGGCGAAATGGAATGAACATCGATTTTATGAGTCTAATAAGGAGAGGAGATATAACAGTTGCCAAAGATGGTAGTTGAAGGGAGGGAGGATGCAGGGAGGGGCCGGTCATCTATGTTGGTCGAAGAACCCATTTGTAACCCCCCGATCCCAGAGGGCTAGGGAGTTTGCTTCTGTTCTCTAAAATCATGTCTCCCAATACAAATATAATTTCCAAAGTCTCCAAAACAAAACATAAATTCATCTATTTCAACCAACTGCATAAATTCCTCTACAAGGTCATCAATGAAATAATTCAATAAAATAAATCAACGATTCCACAATCTCCCAATAACCTCGACATAATGAACTAGCAATTACACAAGTCTCAACGAACCAAATAAACATAAGGAAATCCAGTCTACCAAATCAAAATCCTCTAATAGCAATAGTACCCTTAGGTACTCAACTCTCTATCCTCAACTATTCTTGCCCATGCTTCCTATTCCTGATCCCCAGCTGAACCATCAAAATCTTTTAAAAATATTGTGAAGATAAGAGGTGAGTTATCAACAACTCATTAAGTAGATGACATATACTAGTATGTAAACATGAGCCATTTAAAGAGTTCAGAATGCAGAACAAAGCATTTAGTTTCAGAATGCAGGAACAAAACATATAATCAAAATATCAAAGCGATAGTTCATAAAATAGTCATATTTAAAAGTTCTTTGGCATAGCATAACTGAACATCATCATCATATAATCTCATATCATATCGTAATAGAGTATCATATCAGAACAGAGACCATGTTTAACCCCCCGTGGTAGGGTTGTGCTATCCCTGACGGCTTATTCCGAGTGTCCACAAAGGAAATACCACACAGAAAATCACTTTGTTTTCAAAGTGGGTGCACTAAAAAAAGAGAAGTTGGTACCAACCTGAACAGAGGTCACAATTTTACACTTGTGGTACGGTCAGAGTATAGTAGAAATAAAGCCAGATACATAATCAAAATGTTATGCCAAAGATTCTCAGATGCCACATCATATCAAAACAGAGTATTGAATAGAATTATATCATTTTCACAAAATCAAAACAGATTCAGAGCATCTTCACATAATCATGCACACATTTTCAGATTTCATATTCGCTCTTTTTGCATAGTTCAAAAACAGAATGCCAAAAATATTACTCATGTCTACACCAGTCATAACAAAAATACTTTTTTCTTTCATACAAATTTCATAAGTAATGCAGAACAAATAACTGAGGTTGTTTCAAATTTATTTTGATAACAAAACATGCATATTTTTCCAAAATCAACCTCAATCCATTTCTTTTATGCAAAGTCTAGCATAGAAACCTTGCTTACCTAACTCTGGTAATGTATTCTCTACTTTTTGGGACTGTAATCTAGCCGTGTCATGATGATCTAAATCAGAAAATATTGGTACACGTGTTAATACCCATACTAGCACATAAACTTAGCTAACAAAATTCCACCATCCTAAGAATGGAATAGAACAAGCCTATAAGCAGTTAAATTTATAAATAGCCCAACACCCGTCATATCTAACAATCAACCCCATTTACTCCCGACATGTAAATCACTTAACCATTTCAAAGACTTTGCTACCACGCAATCATCACTAGCCCAACCCAATTCATCACTCAACCAGCCATAAAACAACCCCGACAGCCAACATCAACTCCAATAGTAACACCAAACAGTCACAATTACTAGCCCAAACAGCCACACATAACAGTCCAAACAATCATACTCATCAACCCAAACAGCCACCTATCAACCCGAACAGCCTTGAGTCACATATCAACCCAAACAGTCCACCACTCAACCCCGACAGCCAACTACTCAACCCAAACAGCAGCACACATCAAGTCTTCCAACATATCCAACAGCAACCCAACAAGTAATAACACAATTCACCATAAGTTTACATAAATAATCAGTTCTAACATTCATACTGCAGCAGTGTATATTTCTAACCAACACTATTACGTTAGTCACAACATACACAATGTGTGTTGACACTTTGTGTCCAACAACAAAGAGTATTTATATATCGGCAGGGAGAGAGAGAGCGAGCTGAAAATTTCATGAAACATAAACTGAGGTGCTTACCATTGTGGAGGTGTGTGGTAGTGTACGACAACTGGGTACTCTATGGCGACAATTAAGGGCTACCGAACAATACCCACTGAAATAGAGGGTTCAAAGAGAGGGAGAGTGTGTGAAAATCGTGATGGGTGGGAAGCATCGTGTAAAATAGAAAGTTGAAGGGCATACAATGTTATCTGTGTGAATGGGAGATTGGCGATGGCGTCCGTAGCAATGGTGCTGCATTGTGGGGAGGTAGTGTAGATGCTATGTGAGAGATAAAATCCGTGAGGTGAAAGGTGGGGGATGGACAAAGGACGGGGTGAGTGAGAGGAGTGGGGAAACTTACCGGCGATCGCTAACGTCTCCGGTGATGGGGCTCGATGACAACACTGTTCCACGGGCTCACAAAAACTTAGCACCAAAAATTCCAGAAATTTCATAAGAGAGGGAGAGGGAATGCAAGGGGTTTGTTGAGAAAAAGAAATCTAGAGGGTGAGGAAACTAAAGATGCGTGGGGGGAAAAGTGGGATTCATGGAAGAGAAAATGGGGGAGAGAACCAACGGGGACGAGGGAGATTCGAGGGGGGGGGGGGGGGGGGGGCGAAACTGTCGGGGAAGAGAAAATTGAAAGGGGAAGAGAGACATACTAAAACGATGTTGTGTTGGCCTCCATGGCTGGCTCTTCGTGGGCCTGGGCCTGGGTCTGGGCTTGGTTATTACAACATTCCTCTAAACTCCTTTCATACCCGTGTCTCGGATTGGGTAATTCAAAAAGCTTTGGAGATTAAGCACTGTGTAGGGATTACTTGCGAGGGTTTTGAAGATGAATTCATGGCATTAATCACAGCTATAGAGGTTGGATATGCACAATCCAAATCTAATCTATCCCTTAATTCGGCTAAAAAAAAGAGAAAGAGAACTCAAGAGGCTTACTTAGGCAATGAATGATGATGGTGGGGAGAAGAGCTCTAATCGGGGGCATCCAAAGGGGAGGGCAAAGACGAAAAATAATATTATGGAATGTGAGGGGGATGAATCATAACAAACGACTCCAAGTTAGAAACTCACTTCATCAATGGAAGGGTGATATTATTTGCCTATAGGAGACTAAGTTGGAATTAATTACAAGAAAACTACTCTGAAGTTCATGGAGAGGGCAACATGTTGGGTGGTCGTATTTGCCATTTAAAGGAGCATCCAATGGTGTTCTAATTATGTTCGATAAAAAGGTGGTGGAAAGGGTGGAGGAATGTGTGGGCAATTTAACTGTGGGTTGCTCTTTTACGAATTTAAAAGACGGTTTCCAATGGGCATTCGTTGGAGTTTACGACCCTAATATTGATTTGGAGAGAAGGCCATTGTGGGAAGAATTGGCGGGACTTCTTAGTTGGTGGGAGTTACCAAGATGCATAGGGGGCTGATTTCAATGTAACTAGCTTCCTGAGTGAAAAGCCGGGTGTGTCCCACATCACTCCCGCTGTGAGGGAGTTTTTTGACTTCATTTCCGAATAGGAGCTTATGAATATTCCTTTAATTGGAGGTACGTTTACTTGGTCCAACAACCATGAACTCCCATCTTGGTTGAGAATTGATAGGTTCTTCATAACTCCAGATTGGGAGTTACATTTTCTGGATGTAACCCAAAGAAGATTACCTAGGTTATGCTCTGATCATTTCCACATCATCTTAGATTGTGGAGACATCCAAGGGGGTAGAAGGTACTTTAAATTTGAGAATGTGGCTTAAATCTAACGGTTTTGTAGATAGGGTTAAACAATGGTGGTCTTCTTACTGTTTCCAAGGTTCTCCAAGCTTCATAATGACAAGAAAATTAAAAGTGCTGAAACATGATCTAAAATTTTTGGCAAAGTGATTCAACAAAGGCGCTCTCTCTTAGAGGAGCTCGAAGGTTTGGAGGACGATCAGGAGGCAAGAACTTTCTCTGAATTCGAGAGAAATCGCAAGAATTAGGTAATCACAAAACTTGAAAGAGTAACATTGATGGAAGAGATATTTTGGAGACAAAACTCAAGGGCGCTATGGTTCAAGTGGCTAATTCAAATAAGAGGAACAATGCTATTGACATGTTGATGGTAGATGGAGCAGTTTCCTCGGATCAGCTCGTCATCAAGAATCACATGGTATATGGAAGATTCACAGTTTAGGGAGGCTTGGGGAGGATGGTGCTCAAATGAGGTACGCGGCCCATATGTGGTGGGTTTGTGGAAATACATTAGGAGACATTGGAAGATCTTCCGAAGACATGAACATATTGTGGTGGGCGGCGACTCGTGTTAGATTTTGGTATGACAAATGGTGCAGTCAACGAAGCCTCCAAGACACCTTCCTTGACATTTTGATCTTGCATGAGCAAAGGATGCAATGATAGCTGATCTCTTGGTCTTTTCTAGTGGCACCTCTCAATGGAATGTAGATTTCGTTACGGTAGCCCAAGATTGGGAGTTGGAGACTATCTTAGAGTTCTATGTGGCACTGTATTCCGTAAGCATGACCGAGGGTACCATAGATAAGACGAACTAGAGCCCCTCCAAGAAAGGTAGATTCACTGTCAAATCATTTTACCAAGTTCTAACGAGCCCCGGAAAGACCATGTTCCCATGGAAGAGTATATGGCAGACGAAAGCTCCTTCAAAAGTAGCGTTTTTCTTCTGGATAGCATAATTGGACAAGATCCTCACCACAGATAATTTAAGAAAATGTTGGGAAATGTTGTTGGATTGGTGTTGCATGTAGAAGAATGGGGAATCAGTAGATCATCTACTTTTACATTGTGAGGTGGCTAGGACTATGAGGGATGCTTTCTTTGTGGGAATTGGATTATCATGGGTCATGCCTCTTTGATTGGTGGTAATTCACAAGTGGTAGCAATCTGGAGAATGGTTCCTATATGCAAGTGTTGGCGTATTTGGCAAGAGAGAAATGATAGAAGTTTCGAAGATTGTGAGAGAACAATGGAGGAGTTTAAAGTTTTCTTTTTAAATCATTGTTCTTATGGGCATGGTCCGTTGTTTGTAATGGGCTAAATGTCCATGAGTTTCTACTTTCAGTTGTAAACTCTAGTTAGGTACTTCTAATGTATACTTCCTGTGTCTGTGTACTTGGGTTTTGCCTACTTTTAATGAATAAAACTTCTTGATTACCTATAAAAAAAATCTATAGCTATCACACCCAAAGGACCAAAGTTTTGTAGAAGAAGGTTTTAAGTTCATCCAGTGACTGTTCACAATCTTCGAAGTTTTAAGTGTTCCTTACCCTCAAGATGCACCACAGTAAACAAAGGGTGACCATTTTCCACACTACTGCAATTCGACTGTTTCCACTTAATCCTCTCCAGGTAGCGAGGAGATCTACTACCTTTTTTCTAGGCATAACCCATGCTAAATCGACTTTGCCAGAAAAATCATAACACAGGGTGCTAACAAATTAACAATGAAGTAGTACATGGTCTACAATTTCTCCACCTGTTCTGGACGTACAGAACTAACCCACAACAATAATATGGCATTTCCTTAGGTTATCTGTGGTGAGAATCATCCCTAAAGAAGCTGTCTAAACAAAGAAAGCTGCTTTTAGAGGTGCCTTAGTCTTCCATATCTTCTTCCATGGGAAGGAGTTCATATCCTGGGTAGTTAAGGCTTGATAGAATGAGGGAACGATGTATTTTCCTTTCTTAGAAGGACTCCATAGAGGTTTGTCTACCCCACGACCGTTATTCTCATAGAGTACAATAGATTGAAAAAGTCTCTGAAAGTGTCGACTTTCCAGTCTTGCGCCTCTTTAAGGAAACTGACTTTCCACTGAGGGGACCATTGGGAAGTGCCAATAAGTCAGCAACTGAAGCCTCCCACATTCTTGTGGTCTTAAATATTTCAGGAAAATTTCCATGAGGGTTCCTTCACCACACAAGTGTCATGCCAAAATCTGACCCTAGAGCTGTCGCCTGTCTCAAATATGGTATATCTAGTGAAGACTACCCTCCTCTTCTGATGTTTTTCCATAGCTCTACGCCCAAGCACCACTGTAATTGGAGTCCACTGTAGCCTGTCATAAAACTTCCCTCTCAAGTTGATATTGCCACAACTATTTCCCCAGTAAAGCCTAACTAAATACAAGAAGATTTTGGATACCCAATCCTTCCCCTGAAATCAGTGAGAATACCTTTGTCCAATTTACTAGATGCAATTTAAATTCTTCACCTATCGCACTCCATAGAAAGTCCTATTGTAGCTTGTCCATGTGTTTTGCCATTCTAGCAGGAAGGGACAAGTGGCAAGTTGGATAATGTACTCTTAATTAAATTGATCCCGCTGCCTTTAGACATAACATCCTCTTCCAACTTGCCAATCTGCATTCGATCTTCTTAGTCATGCCATCCTATATGGACTGTGCCTTGAATGAGGCTCCCAGAGGTATACCAAGATACTTCATAGGCAGATGTGATACATTGCAACCCAACAGATTAGCCAGGCTCGCCACATTGGGCACATGTTTCACTGGAACCAACCATGACCTTCCTAAATTTTCCTCTCCAAAAAATAAACGTGAAATATATGCAAATTGATTTTCAATTACTCCTTTGTTCTCCAAAGTGATGGAAGTTTCTAAAAATGAAACTCTTTATCCATTTAACTTCCTGTATTACTCTTAAAACCTGATTGATACTACCATTTGAGTCTATTGACACATCAATTTAAATCAACATAAAGGTGCTTTGAATTTATAGTATGTATGGGCATGGTTTTTATGTGCATATATGGAATGAGTTATGCGGAATGTGTTATGCAGCATGCTTTTGTCAGAATATTGCCCTTGTGTTATCATTCATGTTCTCAGCATTTTTCTCTGCTAACATTTCTTGTTATTGGTAAGTGAGTAGTTATTCTCTTCCTGGCATCATGATTTATCTCTTATATGTTGATATAGGTTAGATACTTTTGTGTTTATATATAGTCACGCTTATTATTTTCTGAAGTAAATTTTATTTGTTTTTGTGCCCCTTGTTTTGTACTTTTAACAGAATCATGGATTTATTGACAAAGAACAATGCATTCAACTGTTTGAGGAACTGAACAAATACAGGTATTAAATGAACACAATCTTTAACTTGCTTAACATAATTTTAATAAGTATACCCCAAGAGGATACAATAGTCAATTGTATGCTGTAGTATGTCTAGTGGAACAGTTAAAAATGGACACAAGTTTGAACAAATCAATTTCCCTCTTCTCTGTGTTCTCTCAAAATCTAACCTTTGCAACATGGTATTAGAGAGTTTACTAGATTGTTAATACCTGATTTTCCTGTGATTTTTGCTTCTGTTTGTGTGTATATATTAACAAAAAAATAGAAAAAGAGTAGCCTTTGAGATAGTGATGGTTGTTTGACTGCACTAATGCCATTGGTTGTTAGTTGGTAGGGGTCGGTTGTCATTGTCGGCACTCTCTGCAGTGGTTGGTGGTGCCTACCATGGGTGAGGCCGGAACTGATTTTTCCCGCATGACAATGGGTTTAATGTCGTTTCCTGTTTTTTCTGGCGTTGTGTCCGGTATCAGCTGCTGAAGTTGAGCTCATCATTGTCTTTTGTGCCGTCTGGTGACTTTCCCATTGTGGAAGGCTGCCAGTCAGGCCATTTGTTGCTGGCAACGTCTAAGCTAAGGGATCAAGCGTTGTTTGGCAATGAGAATAAGGTAACCCACTTATTCTTGTTTAAGACCTATCAAATCCGGTTTGCAAGCTGGATCTGGTACAAGGATGATTTTTACTAGTACATACTCGACATGTACCGGTTTAGATCTTATACTAGCTGGTTCATACTGGTTTGGAGCTGATAACTACCAATATTCAGCTATTTTCGTCAATATTTACCAATAATCAACCGGTACAGGCTGAAACCTGGTTATTTAGGTCTGTTTCATGTGTTTTTCACATAACTTCAACTCGGATTTATACTTTGCAGATCGGGCTCAAGTTGGTTTCTTCGATTTTCATCCATATTGCATATTGTGTAATGGTTTGCTACCTCTGGGTTAGACTGTGTGGTATTTTCAGCTCTCATGTCTATTAAATTTTAGTGTTGTCTTTTACATCAAGCTTTAATGTGCCGATGATCTCGGTAAAGTTGAATGGAAAGAACTATGTGCTTTGGGCGAAATCTGTTGGCGTGTTTTTGCAGGGCAAAGGGTTCATAGCCATTTCGTTGATACAAAACTTGATTCAAGTAGTCCTACATATGCTCAATGGTAACTATCTTGATGAGTTGTTAGACTTTTACTTGTAATTTTTTTTTTCAAAAAATTTTTCAATGGAAGGACCAACCTTGAACCCAGTTACTTTCATTATGACCTCCCCATTTCTGTTGCGAATCAATTTCTTTCTTAGTCACTTGGCGGAGCATACCTTTGGTGCCTAAATGTGACTTCATTCATTGGATTAGTTTTCTCTCACTGATAGGAAGTATAAGAGTAAATTTCAGTGCTTGACGCTTTGATTTGGTTTAAACCTACTCCTTTCTATCCGCTCAACCTATCCACCTCATGGGCTTGACTTAGTATATGGATTTCTGGGTTCTTGAATCATTCCAAACATAAGCGATGGGTCAACCGTGGATAGCGCAGTCGAAAATGTGAAGGTATTAATAATTAGGATACGGGTATTGTAGGATATGTCTTTGTGGAATTGGAGATATTGGACTGCATGGGCACCTTAGGACTTTAGATGTGATGTGCTATTTACGGAACTAGTTATGGTCATAAAGGAAGAACCTATGGAAGTAGAGGTAGAGATTATTGATTCCACAAGTCCTTGGAGATTACTGATGGTCATGTTGAGCTAATTTTAAGGACGAATTTTTATAAGGGGGGAGGAATGTAATAACCTGGCCCGCTAGAAGCTCGGACCCAAGATCCTAAGCCAGCCAGCCCGACTTTTAAAAAAATAAAGGAAACCCAAAATGGTGTGTTCGATGGCCTAAGCCCTTAACCCCTAGTTTTTCTTCTCCCCCCCACTGCCCCCCGACCCGGACACTCCCTCTTTGCCCAAATTCCGGTAAGTCTCCATCCACGTCTCCGTTTGTTTACTTTTTTTCTCTCTCTCTCTCTCTAACCCCTCTGTTTTCTGCTCTCTGCCACACTAATGTTGCTCCTTCGCTTGTTGCCATCCGCTGGGCCAACCGTTGAGTTTAGTGGAAACCGCCACGCCACGTCTAATTGCTCCACCTCACTCTATCGTGGTAAGCGTTTTTCTGATATCTCTCTCTATCGGGTATATGACAGTCCATCTATCCTAACTTGGGTTGTTAAGTTCTCCATATAGTTTTAGAAATTTTTTGGATTAAGATTGTGTTTGTGAAATTTGGTTTAATCGGGTTGGTTTGAGTGGAGGTCGGTTTTGAGATATCATGGACATAGGAGGAAGTGATTTGTGACCTTGAATTGGTAGTCAAATATGTCCGGATGTGAATGTGAATTGTGATGGTGGGTTTGTATGGAGTTTAGACGAAATTCAAGGAGGTTTGGTTGACCATTTGGTGGAGTTGTATTCTTGGACATTGTTCTTTGGCAACTATAAACATGAGGCACTGAGTGGACTAGATGTTGAATGGGTTGTCTATGGGCTTAAGAGTTGGTTCTCGTTGAGCAGTAGTCCGACTATAGAATTATGCTATTTATGTTGGTTTAATGATTTTATGAGTTATTAATATACTAGTGATGATTTTTGGTCTTGGTTGTGACACTGCTACTATTCGGTTTCGAAGCCTAAGATAGTGCACAACAAAAGTTAGGTAAACGGTGCTCCTATACTAGACTTTGCAAAAAACTGATTGAGGTTCATTTTGTGAGAAACTTGCATATTTTATTATGAAAAACAACCTCGGACATTTTCTACACTATTCGTTGTATCTATACAAAAAAATGAAATATTTCTGTCTTGATTGGTGTAGACATGAGCATTTTTGGAACTTTGTTCTCGACTGCATAAAAAGTGAATATGATGTCTTTAAATCTTTACATGATTATATGATATTTATTTGCTTAGTACTCTGTTATGAGATGTATTGCATCTGAAAATCCTCTGACATGACATTTTGTTTCTGCTTTTGTTATGACCTTACTATGAGTGTAAAATTGTGGCCTTCATTATTATATTGGTACCAGCAACTCTGTTTCGAAGGCCCTCTTTGGATACTTTGAATATCTCAGTATATCTATGAATAGTAGTGAAATAGTTTGGGCTAAGATGTTTTATTGGGTTTTGGGAAATAAGAGAAAAAGTTGAGTAAATATATTTTAAAGTTAAAAAAATGTTTGAATATAATTTTTTACTAGTCTTTTGTTTTGAAAATTGAAAAAGTTGTATTCTTTTTTGTGTTTTGTTTGAGAGTTTGAGAAAATTTTAATGATTAGATGAAAAAGTTGAAAATTTGAAATTGAAAAATGTTTTGTGTTTGAATGATGTTTGAAAAGGAAATATCTGAGAATATTTGAAAATACTTGAGAATAGTTGTGTTGCCAAACGGACCCTAATTGCCCCACTTTGAAGACAAGGTGATTTTCTGCATGGGTCTTTCCAGTGTGCAAACTTGGCGCGCCGAGTTTAAAAGGGAGAGATTTCACTTTTGTTTATGTCCGAATTAGCATTCGGGGATAGCACAACCCTGCCATGGGGGTAAACATGACCTCTATTCTATTATGTTCACGTTTCAGTTATACTTATGCCAAAGGTCTTTTGTCTATGATATTATTGTAAATAAATATTTTTGAAATACCGCTTTGCTATTTTTGAGGCTGTTTTGTTGTGCATTCTGTAATTAGCTCATGTTTACACACTAGTATAGGCTCGCTTCTTACTGAGTCGGTGGACTCACCCATTGATCTCCACTAGTTTTTTTTTCAAATGACTTTGATAATTGTGACAGTTGGAATAGATGGTATGTGACAGAATTATAAGATAAATGTGAGATAAGTGCTAGGTGGCATTAGTGGATTTGTGACATTTTAGAGAATATGTAGTAGTGTCAAGTTTACTTTCTTTGGAAGGATTTTGGAGGTATTTTATTTTGGAGGATTATTGTATCTAAGTTTTATATTTTGTGGATTTCAAGTTAAAAGGTTTCACCCCGGGAACGGGGCATGACACTAGTAGCCTATATTATCTCCATTTCAAGCCTTCACCCACTCGAGCTCTCACCTCCTCATCATCATCAGCTTTTGAATGACGTTGTCGCGCTGGCCATCCTTCCCTTTTTGTTTTGAAATGTCAGATTAGGAATCTTGGAAATGCATCTTCTTTTCATTGTGAAGCATATCAACTTGGCAAACACCGTAATGTTGTCTTTTGTATCTCGACATGATAATTGTGCCTCGAGTCCTTTTGAATTGATTCACTTTGATGTATGGGGACTAGTCAATATTGAGTCAAAACAAATTTCATTATTTTCACATTAGTGAATGATTATTCTTGTATGACATGGTTTTTTTTTATTTTATTTTTTTAAATTTTTTATGAAGGCATGATATGAACTTCTTTTCATATTGAAAATCTTTCGAGAATAAATTAAACCCAATTTGGACACAAAATTTGAGTTTTGTGTTTTGACAATGCCAAAGTATACCCATCTAGTGCCCTTGCTACTTAGGAAATAAAGGAATTTTTCATCAAACCTTAGGTTTTTATACCCCAATAGAGTGATGTGCTGAACACAAAAATCGTCATTTGTTAGATGTAACCCGAGCACTTTTACTTCACATATATTTTTCCTAAACTTTTTTGGAGTGATGGAGTCCTTACTGCTTGTCACCTTATTAACAACATGCCTTCATTGATGGTGCCTTTACTTATTCTATTTTGTTCCCTACATCTCATGCATTTCGTCTTCCTCCTAAAATCTTTAGGTGTGTTTTTTAAGTTCATAACCTTGGCCTAGGTTCTAAAAAACTTGATCAATGTGCTACCAAATGCGTCTTTGTTGGTTATTCCAGGACTCAAAAGGATATCGCTGCTATAGTCGTATTCTTCGATGCTATTTCACTCGTGTCGATGTCACATTATTTTAGTCCATACTCTATTTGTTGGACACATCTTTGATTGGTGAGTGTGATATTGTATCGTCACCCTCCCTATGTCTTTTGTTACCCACTCTTACACTTCCATCATTACCCTAACCCACCCATACCCACTCATCATTGATACCTTAGACAGTTCCTTATAGGTTTGATCTTATCGCTCGAGACTACTGGCTCCCGTGCCTCTACCAACCTCGTCTCATCTTCAAATCTTTAGGGGATGCTTGGAGAATGAGATGAGATGAGATGAGAATTTTGTGAATGGTATTGAAATAGTTTGAATTAAGATTTTATTGGGTTTTGGGAAAGGAGAGAGAAAAAGTTGAATAAAAAATATTATAAATTTAAAATATTATTAGAATATTTTTTTTTTTGGGGTTAGAAAAAGTTTAATTATTTTTTGTATTTTGTTTGGAAGTTTGGAAAATGTGTAATGATTAGGTAATGATTAGATGAAAAAGTTGAAGATTTAAAATTAAAAAGTGTTTGTATTTGAATGATGTTTGTGAAGAAAATTATGAAAATTTTTGAGATGAGATGAGTTATGTTTTCTAAACAACCCGTTAGTTACCTAGTATCAGATTCTCACCTTGTTGCTCTTATACAAGGTACTTGTTCTTTTGTTACTCAATACCCAATTACCAGTTTGTTTATTGTCAAATTTCAAAAGTTTTACTCCTCAAATTTCAAAGCTATTTATTCCTATAGCAGTCTAGGATGCTTTATCTCCAGGGTGGAGGACAACTATGAAGAATGAAAGGGATGCACTTCACTATAATGGGACATGGGATATTGTTCCACTACCATCTAATAAACAACTTGTTGGCTGTAAATTGGCGTACAGAGTCAAGTTCCATCCTGGTGGTTCTATAGAACGTTTGAAAGCACCCTTGGTCGTTAAGTGTTAAATTTAAACTTACGACATTTATTATGAGGAGACATTCTCTCCGGTTGCCAAAATACCTTTTGTTTGAGTGTTGATATTTCTTGCTGCTAATCTAGACTGGCCCTTATTCCACTTGGATGTTAAAAATGCATTTTTACATGGAGACTTGCATGAGGAAGTACAGGAGTGAGTACAAGACCAGACAAGTTACTCCCTTGCCTCACAGCAGTGGCATCTATCTTTTAAGTTAAGTAATTCCCTAAGACGGCTCCTCTTATTCTACGATAATCCGAGCAGCAGTTCCTTTTGGAACTGCAACTTTATTTTGCGGAGGAACAAAGACTATGACTTCATTAATGAATCAAACAAAAGGAAAATGAGGAAAGCGATCGATGAAAATGTGGTGACAGCTAGTGAGAGTGAGCAGATGATCACTACATGGCTTTCCCACTTTTTTTTTCGCTAAGGCAATCTGCTAACACGCTAAATGATTCTTGAGACGATTGTTCTCTAGCCATAGAGAACAGCCTACATCTGAACTCAAATGCATTCGAGCTGCGTCTAAACTAAATTAAGGGTAAGGGCCCATACTCTTTCTTCTGTAGATACGCTATCCCTTACGGTTGTGGTATGGGGGAAGGGAAGTGAGATCTCCTGATTGATTTGATATTAGATGAGCGGCCGTACTATGATTGTTTTGGAGACATGGCTCCATGTGCTACACAAGAATGAATTGTTATGTGGTCAGTAAACTATTTATGCAGGCAACCTATAAAATAAAATCACGTATTTTTTAATGTCTTTCCATCGTATTCGGTCTTAAATTTTTATGTTTCTGCTCGTGCCCGGAGAGAGAATGGGCACAACTTCCCCTCTCCCTGTTCTACCGTCCAAAACATGCCGGCCATTCTAAGTTCCGGGGTTGGGTTGAATAGGACCAGACCAAATCAGCCGGATCTATGGAATCTGAACGGATCTGATCATAGCTTCGAGTTTAGGTGTCGTCACATCCGGACTGGAAAGGAAGGGGGCAGTGAACCTCCTGCCAAGAGGCCAAGGTTGCTTGCTAACTCTCAACCACTTGTTAGAAGGAAGTGCAGTTTGATTGTTGGAGGAATCAGCGGGAGGGAAAAAATTAGGTAAATAAAAATATTAGATTTCCCTTACATGGAACCAACCTGGGTTGGTTGCTCTGGTCTAAAATCGAGGTGCTGTATGCAAGTTAATAAAGATAATATATGGTTTGAAGCAATCCCCTTGAACATGGTTTGGAAAGTTTTTTGATGCTGTATTGGCATTTGGTCTTCATGGATGTCAGACATACAGCTAATGTAGGTTTTATTTTGTTGGTAGTATATGTGGACGACATTGTAATTACTAGGAGTGACTCAGTTGGGTGGTAGGATGAAGCAGTTTTTGCATGATTAGTTTCACACAAAAGATTTGGAAAACTTAAATATTTTCTTGGGATGAAGTTGACTGGTCTAAAAAGGGTAATTGTCTATCTCAGAGAAAATGTGTACTCAACCTATTGGAAGAAATTGATTTGTTGGGTGCACGACCTATTGACACTCTTTTATGGATTTGAATCGTAAACTCTTGAATGATGAAAGAGAGTTGTTTGAAGATCTAGGTAGGTATCGACAACATGTTGCAAAATTGAATTATCTTACTATCACTAGACTTGTCATCTCTTATGCAATGAGTGTAGTGAGTTAGTTTCTAGAAACACCAAGGGTCTCACATTGGGATGTTATAATCCATATTCTTTGTAATCTTAAGTGAGCTCCTGGCCTTGGATTGTTATATAGGTCACTTGGACACCTTATAGTTGAAGCTTTTTCAAATGCTGATTGGGTAGGGTCACCTTCAAATAAAAGATCTACTATCGGATGCTGTACCTTTGTGGGAGGTAACTTGTTTACATGGAAGATTAGGAAACAAACAAAAGTAACTCGTTCTAGTGCTGAAGCTGAAGACATGGTAGTGACTCACCCTTCTAGTGAGTTGACATGGTTGCAACACTTCCTTCAAAAGATTGGTGCTGAAGCTTCTGTTCCTCTTTATTTATTCTGGGATGATGAAGCTGCAGTGCATATTGCTTCTAATCCTATGTTTCGTGGGAGGACTAAGCAAATAGAGATTAATTGACATTTCATTTGAGATAAGATATTGAGTGGTGATATTTCTACACCTTTTGTTAAGTCTGCTGATCAACTTGTATAATCTGTTAATACTTATCTGTTCCAGGCTGGGTTTATATGACAAGTATGCCCCAACTTGTGAGGGAGTGTTAGAGGGCATAATTGTCAATTATATGTTTTAGTATATATAAACAGCAAGAAATGGACACATGTTCGAACAAATCAGTTTCCTTCTTCTTTGTGCTCTCTCAAAATCTAACCTTTGAAACACTGTCAAATTACTTTTCCCTTATTGTAAATGGTGACGTTTTTTTTTTTAGGAAATACACATAACTAGGTAAACTATAATTTCGACAATCACCCTCCAAAATACTAATTCTGACAATCACTCCCCTAAACTATCAATTTTGACAATCACCCTCCAAACTGCCAAAAAATTGTAATTGTACTCCCTTTTCCTTCAGAAAGTCAAAATACAACTTTTATTTTGAAAAAAGACATAGATAAAAGGAAAATTAAAAAAGTGACCCACAAGAGAAAAAAAAAAAAATTTTCAATTTTTTATTTATTAGGGTATTTTCATCAACTTTTTTACGTAGGGTAAATTGCAATTTTTTGTAGTTTGGGCCGTGATTTCCGAAATTGATAGTTTAGAGGGGGTAATTGTGAATTACGTGGTAGTTTGAGGGGTTTATGAACTTATGTGTCTTTTCGCTCCTTTTCCTATTTAAAAAAATCTTGCTGGTGAATAGAACGAGGAGAATGGAAGGCTCCTGTGAGAATGAAGGCTTTTTTTCTTTTTCATGAATTTATTTCTGGGACCAAGCAAGATTGCCTTCTCTCTTAACCCCAAAGGGGTTTCAGGAAGCAATGGCAACCTCAAAGAATAGCTTTCTCTGTGGCAACGTAATGTAATACAGTTGTTTGGTTTTAGCTTTCGTAAGTATTGTCACATCCCTGTTTCCAATAAGTAAATAATGCAATACAGTAGTAGATTATACTTCTTAAAACGGGAGAGACCTTGTTATGAAGTGTTTTTCAGTGTTCTTTTTTTAAAAAAGAAAATAAATCCTTGAATCATAGACTTGTAGTTCTTAGTAACTTGCTTATTCAAGAAGTCAGAAAGTGCTGAGTAATTGTTATTGGAGGTTTTACTTTTTCTTTTTCTGAACTTTCAAAACGATTCATGCAGACTCGCCTGTGGCGACTGAAATTCTTGCACAATTTTGCTTTCCTAACTATGCCTAGTCATCTACTTCTGATTTCTCTGAAATATGAAATTTCAATTTAAATCCTTTCGTTTTGTCAATGATCACTGCCATCATTACTCTGTGTTACTTTCATATTGCTGCCTTTTGAATTAAATATGCCCAAGGAAACTTTCAGGCAGCATCTTAGTTGCTTTCTTAGTTGTTGTTGTTGCTGGAAGCCTTCTTTTTAAACCATTTAGATTGTAAAGGAGATTTATATTTTCACCATTCATTAAATCTTATTTTCTCTCTTTTTATTCTGCTACATGAAGTTTGGACATAAAAATGGCCCTGACAGGGGGAGAGGCCACCCTAGATTGAGAAATGGTTTAGGAGGCAGCCTAAAGGCAGAAATGTCACAACCATGTGCTTTTTCTATTTGGTGATGACATCCTGATTTTTAGAATGGAGTCTACAGAAACTTCAGTGAACCACCCATCATTTTAATTTTCTTGTCAATTAATGTGTTTTCTTTATGTTGATTTGGCTCTTTCCACAAGATATCAGCATTTCTAACGAACAAAATGTGTGTTCTTATATTAATTATAGCTTGTGATATATATTTGCCAAGGTTGAAGGATTTCTTGTGCATATTTCACTTAGGACTTTGCCAAAAATATCGAAGGAAGAATTTGAGTTGATATTTGATGAGCTTGATGATAGTCACGACTTCAAGGTATACTGATTTGCTTAAGCTCTTGGTTAGAATAAATTCTTACATATATACATGCATGCATGAATATTTGCTTTTTAATTATGAACTTAAAACTAATCTTTGCCATCAGTCTGAATCTTTTACCACTACAAATGTCACCACTACGAATCTGTTACCCTCTTCCTCTTGCAGCCACAACGCCATTTAATTCGGAAAAACAAACACCAACAAGAAGAAGTTGTCATATGTATTTTTTGTCCTAGATATGCCTACTTACAATTACATACAGCACTCGCTGACTCACAAGCATTCAATATTAGTTTCTGGGTTTGGTGCAAAAACAATTCCTGGATTTTGCATGATTTTCTTGTTTCTCAGTTCCAATTTTATCATTTCACTTCTTGTGTTTGTGATCTTTTCAATAAAAACTCTTCGCCAAATTTCTGTTTAATAATCTAATAGAAATTTGACGTGACATCACATGGCCCAAAATTCTCTATTTATTGGTTGCTTCTTGTATTTCAAAATAATCTTCTTTTACGACATTTTTAGCATGATAATTTACGTGCCTCCATTTGTAGGAAGTCACATGAATTTCCTCTAATGAACACCCAATAACCTTGTTCCCCTTAATTAGTTTTTTTTCCTTTTATTTTTTTCTTAGTTTTTTTTAATCCTCACCTATAGTCATTTTATTAAATTTTATTGTTTCCTTAATTGCAATAGCATAACTCCCTTACCTTTTACTAATACAAAAGACCATTCGGTTCTTATTTTAAAAAGACCATTTAGTTTCTACTTCTCAAAATAACTGACTATAAATTTAAATAATTTAGGGCTCGTTTGATTTGTGAGTTGAGACACGGTTCAATTGAGACAAACTCAAGGAAATTGTACGGACATATATGTTCCTAAAAACAAACACTCAGGCTGGTTTGGATTACACAAAACCAAACTATCTCATCTCATATAATCATTTCAACTTTCCCAAACTCCCACACAAAATATAATAAACAATTCAACTTTTTCAAATCCCAAAATAGAAATTATATTATAACAATATTTTATTCAATTTTCAACAAAACATCTCATCTCATCTGAACTACGTAACCTAATGAGGCCTTAAATGTCAGAAACACTTCTCCTTCTTTCATTGAGCCACCTCAGCAATTTTCTAAATATCTTAGTTTTTTTACTATTTCACTGGTTCCTTAATTTTATTACTTTCTCAATTACAACATTTCCACTTCACCCATTGTGATCATTCAGTTATAAATCTCTTATACTCTCCCTACTATTTAAATTATCATTTACTGCATAAAAAACCTTTTGACTTTCAATTTCTAAGGAACAGTTCGATTTCAATTCCCAAAAGACCCTTCGGGTTCCACTTTAATTGTAATTACTACACAAAAATATGAATTTTTTAATGCTTCTTTCTCTTTTCGCATTAGCCTTGCTCTAATGAAGCCACCTCATCTACTATCTCATTTTATTATGATTAATTATTCTTTTAAAGTCACATCATCCTTCCAAGTGCGTTATTATTAAAAATAAATAAATAATACATGCAATTAAGTTAAATTTAATGAAAAATAATTAAATCAATAATTTTGATTTAAAACTAAATTTCTAAATGGAAAATAATAGATTTATCAAGTTACTAATTTTTATTAAAAATTATGAATCTTTTAGTTTTCAAAATGCGTCTGTTAAATTGAAAAATGAATATGAGAAAGAGTATAGAGATGTGACTAACTTCATCAGCTAATGATATTGCAGGAAAAAGGGGTTCACAAAGATGAGTTCCTCAACTACCTTTTTTAATTGTTTTTGCAGTGGAGGGTATAAAATGAATCTAAAACATTTATACATCTTTAAAACATTCTAAACATGTATACATATTTTGAAATAAATATATTTTAATTTTTTTATTTTATTTTTGATATCTTATATTATTACCGCGCGTCGTGCGGAATATAGCTGGAAAAAAGACAAGTTGCATTTGCACGGTCTCCATGGTTCCTTCTCATATAGAAAGCTTATATGGTAAACATGATTATTTGTGATGCAACTTGATGGTTAGAGAGAGAGAGGTGACAATCTTGATTTTTCTTTTCATGTTTTTTGTTTTTTTGTTTTATTTTTTCACTTGGAATGGATATTGCAGATGAATTTTTTGTGCGGTTACTATCATTCATTATATAGATATTTCTCTGATTTTTCTGCCGGACGTCCTCTTTTTCACCTCTAGATCAACTTGGACGAGTTTGCTGACCTTTGCAATGCCATTCCCCTAAAATTCCAGAAGGAGGAGTCTGTAAGTCCACATTGTCAGGATCTGAATTTTTAGGAAGCTCCTTTTTTCTAGTGATGAAGAGCTTTATTCTGCAGTTTTGATACTCTTGAGTTTTGGTTGCAGCCATCCTGCTTTGAAATATGTCCATCATTCTACCATTCACGCTTCTCTGTAAAGTTTAAAGGCTTTGTACGGAGTCCCATATTTGGATATGTTATATCCTTCATTCTGGTACTGAATCTGTTTGCCGTTATTGTTGAAACAACGGTACGACTTCTATTAATTGAACTTCATGTTTTACACTTGTTATTTTGATCACCTTATAAAGTTGATTAAGTAAAGTTTGTTTTGATTTTTTTTTAATAAAAGTTCAGCTATAATATTCTCGTCTATTAACACTATTTGTATGGTATGGTGCCATAAATCTACTTGCATTTGCTCAATGAGGATGCAATTTCTGGATGCTATTCATTGTTAAAGCTCAGCTATTATGGCATAACTTTTTTCCATCATATCAAAATAAAATTCAAATGGTAATGTGACAGGTTTGTGATTTGTTGGGCAGTACAAATTCCTTCCCAACCCAAGCTGACTGGACAAATCAGAATCCGAAACCACTGATTAGGATGGCAGAAGTTGGTCATTTAAGACTTCTGTCAGATCGAAAGGCTGAAGCACACATACACATACACAGCCTCAACCCAACCTGAACATATAAAGAGTAAAAATAAAATATACAAAATGTGGAGAAATTTTAAAATAATATGCAAAACAGTGCACATTTGGGGCACAAAGCCCTTTGTTTGCGCCTAGAAAAAGGCCAGCAGTGGTTTTGGCCTGTTCTGCATGCTGACTCGGAAAGTCAGTTCAGCTTGGTAGTTCCTACTCTGCAGGCCAGCTTCAGTTTGGGATTTTTTCTCCCAACTTCCATCAATTGGGTTGTAGAAACACCCCTAGCCATTGTTTCTTGATTGGATTTTTCCCTGTTCCCTGCCTCCAATCCATGACTGGTGGGCCTCGTTTAAGTGTTATAAAATCAGAGAATGAAATAATATAGTTCAGTTCAGAACATTTATCAACAGCAGCAGCTTAGAGGATCTATAGCTGCACAATTTGACACAGAAAAATTATTAATTTGTGGAGACAGATGCAACCATTGATCTCATTATGGATATGGGATGTTGGACATGTCAACTTACAAAATCTAGTCCTGGGGACGTGTATATACATTGTATTTGTGAATTGATTAATATGAACATGAATATATAATTTACAGATTTATATATTTGCAGGATAACCATTGGTGATAAGAAATATCATCATAAAAATAATGTGTAATTTTCTTTGCTTAAATGCATTGCATCCTAAAGGTTCTTCAATTTATAGGATAGTTGGTGAATCTTTGTGTCCAAACAAGTGTTAAACATGACTTGGAATGAACATCGCATCTTCAAGCAATGAAATCGCCACTTTTCCACATAACTGTCTGATAAATTGTATTGTGCCATCATTTTTGGCTAGGCTGTGACAAGTTCACGGCTTGAGTCACCCACAATTACAGTGCTAGCTCACTCTCTTTCCCCTTTTTTTTACGAAGGATGCAGTAGGGTTTGATATTCCAAAAGACATGCCGCATGATTAAACCACAGACCACACCACAATCAAGCCTTGTGACTAGTTTTCTTTTTCCATGTTAACCTACAAAGAGACCTGTTGAATACTAATTGCACATCCAATGTCAGATCTAGTTACCTACCATAAGAGCAGCTGTCTGCACCCTCTTTACATGTCATTGTCTTTACTTAGGTTTTAGATTGAGAAAAATAGAGATACATCTACCTCTGACCTCCAATCTATTTGATTTCAGACTTTAATACCTTTGACCGTTCTTTCTCATGATGCAAAAGGGAGGAGAAGCCACGAATAGGAACCTTTAACTCTTGACAAGAGCTTCTCTTGTCATGAAAATAGATGTGGCACTTCCTTCTTGCAGTCTTGGAAAGGGATGAGGTAGTAATTCTAGTCAATGCTCCACAAGTGGAGATAGTGGTCATGGTACTTTCTAGACAAATAAGAAAATCCAAAAGAACAAAGAATGACATATTTAAGTTCCTTTCTTAAAGATTTTGGTACTCAATCAATGTACACACAAAACATGTATCGGCCCTATAATTGTTGTACTAAAAGTTTGTGCTTGTGTTTTTTCGGCTGGTGGTTCCTGTACATTTGATATCCAGGCGGCTCATGTAAATTGGATCCTGACTGGATGATGGGTAAAGCTAATGTGGGATATTTTTTTTATTGCAGCTTGATATAGAAAACAATTCTGCTCAACAGGTGTGGCAAGAGGTAGAGTTTGTCTTTGGTAAGTGCCTGTTGAGGATTAACCTCTGCTTATTTATACAGATGTGAATTAACTAAGTTATGGTCGAGAGATGTTTATGGTGAGCGTCTGAGTTTCTTCAGGCCTAACATTCTCATATCTGGAGATCTTCAGAAAACTTAGTTTTCCAACATAGATTTTTCTGCCACTAGTTATGGTTGGCTGCCAAAATGGTCCTGTTTCACATGTCAAATAAATGCTTAAGCTTAATGGTTTAATTAGGTTTTATTGAATGAATGTCTTAAGTCAGTTATTAGATATGGGAATGATCTGCCCAAGGATTTTGAGTTGAAGCTCTCATACCCATGAATGCATACTTGATGAGATGGTCAATTGCCGTTCTAACCATCAGCAATGATGCTTGGAATTGTATCTGTTCCCTCCTGAACATTGGTATGTTTACGGGCACTAAAATGTAACTTAGGGTTAATTCATTGCGTGGGAGGAAGAGCAGAACACATGAATGCTAGTGTCAATAATTAGACACAGATAATCTGAGGAAACGTCGGGTACTAGTGTTGGACTGGTGTTGCATGTGTAAGAAGAATGGTGAATTAGTAGATCACCCGCATTTACATTGCAAGGTGGCCGGGAACATGTGGGATGATTTTTTTGTGGAAATTGAATTATCATGGGTCATGCCTCTTAGGCTGGTAGATTTCATAGCAAGCTGGAGAGGCCTCCAAGGTAATCCACAAGTGCATTTGGCGGGTGAGAAATGATAGAAGCTTCAAGGATCACGAGAGGACAATGGATGAGCTTAAAGTTACTTTTTTTTTTAAACCTTGATCTTATGGGTGAGGGCCATTGATTTTAATGGACTAAATGTCCATGATTTTCTACTTTCAGTTGTAAACCCTAGTTAGGTACTTCTCATGTATACTTCTTGTGTACTTGGGCTATGCCTTCTTTTATGAATAAAACTTCTTGATTACCTAAGCAAAACTTTTGATGGCACTGTTGGCTGTTAGTTGTGTTGCTAGATTGACTTGTAGACATAGTGGTGCATACTGGCAGAAAGGGAATTAACTAAAATCTTGGGTCCCTTTTTCTTCTTTTTCTTTTTCAATATCTGTTCTTTCGTGTTTAGCAATGTCTCATCAGTCTTCTTCAGTGATGCCTGTTTTATAATTTGAAGTTTCAGGTAGTGTTGTAGCTAGTAGTGATTGGAACTCTTTAAAATTTTGGTTACAGAGGCTAAGTTGAGGTCATAATTCTCAATATATCTGAATCAGCTTGTTGTTCCACTCTTTACACTCATGTATATGAGACTTCTTCAGAGCTGTTTTACTTATTAACTCCTTGATCTGCATGCATTTGGTCTAGTTACTCAAACTTTTATATGGTATGTTGACATTGGTTTCTATTTCTGAAATAAATAAGTTTTTTTGTTGGTCTCACAGGCTGGATATATGTACTGGAAATGGCTGTAAAAGTATATTCATTTGGATTTGAGAATTATTGGATGGATGGCCAAAATCGCTTTGATTTTGTGGTGACATGGGTAATAGGTAATTGTATCGGAAGAGCATGGCCCTTTTCTAGTGCTACTTATTACAACTTTTTTCCATAGAAATTAACAATTACTGAGTCAGTCTTATAGGCAGTAGAATAGCGATAGTTGAAAATTGAAAGTCATAACTTCATTAGTTTTGTTTGATTCATGGAAATATTTATAGAAACTACGTTTGCTATTGTAATCAAGCATTGTTTGATTATTACATTCTAAAATCAATTTTTTTTTTCATTTTTGTTCTTATGCAGTTATCGGAGAAACCTTAACTTTTGTGTCCCCTGAAGGTCTAACATTTCTTTCCAATGGAGAATGGTAGGGAAATTTTTGTTTTAAGCTTTCTGTACATGAAAATTCTTTATTGTCCCTTGCTGTATTTGTCCTATTGTGTTACTACTAAGCTTTTTATCTGATGCTAAAATCTTTTGAAGAATAGGAGTTTCTTGGTCTAGAATGATGAAAATTCTTTGGGATAATCATAAATTACCTCCCATTATCGTTGTCAAATTGCTTTGAGCGTAAGATACTTCTCAAGGATATTTAGAATTTTCTGATGGAAGTATTAAAGTGGCTTGGGATATATTGATGTTTTGGGGTCAAAGTAGCTTCTAATTCTAAAATCAAAGGATAGCTTTTACAAAGAAGCAGACTTCTTGAATACAGGAACACTAGTGCTCTGGATACTGGTAAACCATTTCCACCTTTTATTTAGGGTTAAATACAAATATGGCTCCTGTGGCTTTTCTTGAAATCATATTATTTTCTGTGTTTTTATTTGACCTTTTCACTCCCTGTGGTTTTAAGAAAGATCAACTTGGTGCTTCCGTCGGAATTACATTACTAAACCATTGGTAACATGACATCAACACCTATCATAGTTTGACATATATAATTTTAACTTTCGTATATGCGTTTTTTTTATAAAAAATATTAGGTCTTTCTAGCTTAATATTTTAAAGCTTGATGTTTATATATATATTTTATTTTTATTTAATTTTTAAGTTTTTTGTATTTTATTTTTTTAGTTTTGGATTTTTATAATTCTTTACTTGTTAAACTTTAACGTTTTATGCTTTTTATTTCTTCTAATGTTTTATTACACGTGGCGCAAACAATGACAGAAAAGATACATGTGGTTAACTCTAATTAGTTGAAAATGGATTTACGAACCCTTATTCATGGGGATTAAGCTTAGTTGAGTTTGTTCAGATTACTTGACTTGGCTTAAGCTTTTGACAGCACAATTAGAATTAGAATTATACCAGTATCTTCATTCCATTAATCTTTACGCTGGTTTCTTCTGATGTGCACTAAGTGTGAAGTTACAAGTTTAGAGTTTACTCTTATGGTTATCATGGCTTTTTAAGTACTTGCTCACTTATGAATACATCTCTTCAATTAATTATTCTGCTTTAATGTCAACAGGATCCGCTACCTTCTTCTTGCAAGAATGTTAAGGTTGATAAGGCTGCTGATGTATGTTCAGCGTTACCGTGCCTTCATTGCCACTTTCCTAACCCTTATACCAAGTTTGATGCCATACCTTGGGACCGTATTTTGTGTCCTATGTATATATTGCTCTCTTGGCGTACAGGTAAATGTTTCTCACCTGTTTGGCTAAAGATATATTTTTGGCCATCTTTCTTTCTTTGTTAATTTGAGCTTCCCTTCGGAAAATATAAAAGAAATTGTCGAATAATGATTGTTTTTACTATTTTTCTTTTTTTGTTAATTTGTGCTTCCCTATGGGAGTATAAGAAACTTGTCTACCCTGTACTATTTGAAAATACTCAAGTTTTACTGTCTCAAAACTGCATTTAGTTATTTATTTTGCAGATTAAAGTTAAATACCCAATGTGGTGGCCGTCTATATAGATTAATTGATTGTCCTTGTGTTAAAGGTTCCATGTCATATACATCTTGCACGTTGACAATTGTAATTAATGGATCTTTGTTACTCAGCACGACATATCTTTCAGACAGCTGATTGTTATATCGATGTGTAAAACTGAAACGTTTCCTGTTTTATGTTATTGTTACAACATTCATCACATTTTTCTCCATCTGATTTTAGATATTTGGTGGGATTGTCAATGCTGGAAATACTAGTTTGGAAGCAACAGATCTTTATGATAATGAGTATCCTTGATTTACTGAAGACTTTCCTTGCCTTTGATTTAGTCCATTCAGCGTACAAACTGTGATATCTCTGTATGGTATTGACAAAAAAGCTAAATTTAGGAAAATTCTTTTAGATATCATTTTTCAATCATCTTCTGACATGTTTAATGCTCCTGCAAAGTTTCTACTGCGAGAATGAATGCCAATTTCCTCGATCAATATTCTTGACAAAATCAGCTATTTACTTTTCAATTTCAACGACTATCCGAATGGGATGGTGACGCTTTTCAATCTACTAGTCATGGGAAATTGGCAAGCATGGATGCAGGTATGACTGCTATGCTATTAATTATAAATTTTGAATATTATGCTGTGCATCCTCTTTTTCTACATGATAAATGGTATTCTAAGTGTAGATGTCCTCTTATGATGTATGTTCCCACAAAATGCTAGCAGGGCACTTTTTAACTACTACCTTTTTGTCTTATATATTTTCACACGTGATTATGAGTATTTGGGTTTTTTTATTCTACACTGATAGTGATGGAAGTGTTGGGTGGCTTCTTGTGAGCAAGCTGGTAATAGGTTGGCAACTCTAAACAACCTTGCCCTAATATTAGTAGGCAGTCTGAAAACTATGACCATATCTTCTGCCATGCATGCATGGATCTAGACCATTCATGCATGCATGCTGATCTCAATCAGGACCAGGGGAATCATGTAGGCCCCACCTAATGTATAATCTAGTTCTGTATGTCAGGAGTAGTAGTATATGGGACCTGATCTTGTGGAAACTTACTCAATGCATAGTCACTCAGACAATTGGTTCATACAAGTTGCGGTTTTGTGTTTGATACAAAGTCAACCCTTTATTGTCACATCTACAACATGTACACCAAGCATAATAGGAAAGTGTTGAGCCTGACTCGAATTCCCTATCCTGACATATTCTATTCATTTGGCAGGATTTAGATCATTTTGCCAGGCCCAATACCAAGCTAGAATCCCTTTTGATTCATTGAAGTTACTTTCTTAGCAAAAAGGAATTGTCTTAATCAGGCTCCTCTAGAGAAAATCTGTACAGTAAAACTGTTAGTGAACTGTATGTAGTGCATACAGCTGATATTCAGAATATATAAGATGCTCAAGCATTCTTAAGTTGTTTTCAGTAGTTCATCAATGCTAGTGTACTGTTAATTTTATGGCTTGATTAGTAAAGTTGATATGTAATTGTAGCCTACACTTTCGAGTCATTAATTGATTTTAGCTTCACTATTACAGAGCTACAAGGATTTAACAGGAACTTCATGGACCCTTACTTATTTTATCAGCTTCTACTTAATAACTGTGTTACTGCTCTTGAATTTGGTGAGTTTTATTCGTTACCACTACGATGTTTCATTTTCTTTTCGTAAGTTTGTTATTTGTATGTTTTCTTATATTTGCAAGTCATAATGTGATTACCCATGAAAGTCCAAATCAAATTTGGGCTTATACTCCAAAAAGACTAATCAATGCTACAATTAGCATTCGTTTTAATCATTATAAAGTCTAGTTCACCTAGTAAGATAATCAATGTGTGATTTGGCACTTAATGCACCTTTATCGCTTGCCATACTTCTCCCATCCAATATGGGACTTAGTGGGGCTTTACAAACTCCCCCACTAAAATCTCTGATATCCTCGTCATAACCCATGCCACACTAAGTGCCTTAGCAGTACATGGTGTTACTAGGTCAGTGCTGCTACCATTTGTAACGAGACGAAATGTCAAGCTACGTTTGGGCTTATACTCCAGTGGGACTAGGTCAATGTTACAATTCAAACTCTATAATCATTATATAGCTCAATTATACCTAGTAAGGAACCAATGTGGTACTTGGCAGCCAATGCATCATTATTATTTCACTTTGACCATACTTCTGTGATGCAATTGTGGGATTTAGTGGGCTGTTACACATAAATGCAACCAATTTGAAGTCATATAGGGGGCGAAGATGTCATTTAAGCTAAAACTTAATAGCTGGTTATCTATTTGTTGCAACAGCATAATGCCTGCCGTTTTGGAATTTTGGGGGATAGAGAAACTTGCATCTTGAAATATACACTGCAGAAACACATTTTCTGCACTAAAAACCAGAAAGTTGAAATGTCAGCATTTTTGTTTGCCTGATTTCACATAACTGAGAACCCGTACAACTAGTCGAAATTAACTTGACATGGGTGTCAACCCATATCCAACCCATACGACTAGTTTCTGTTTGATTAATTAGGCCAGGATCCTTGCTTCTGTTCTCCAGATTTTACACGCGATTGTCTTCAGGGTCATTGAGAATAACTTTTAATATTTTAAGGGTCTCTGTATTAGGAGTCTAGATTATGAACCCTTCAGCCTTCACTGCTGTGGTTGTCTTGTCTTTATTGGAAATGTAAAGCTTATTGCGCTCTATGGGTAAAATTTAACTTGAATATTTGTTTTCCATGTAATTTCAGATTG
Source organism: Juglans mandshurica (assembly GCA_022457165.1). Taxonomy (NCBI): domain Eukaryota; kingdom Viridiplantae; phylum Streptophyta; class Magnoliopsida; order Fagales; family Juglandaceae; genus Juglans; species Juglans mandshurica. The sequence goes on from CM039624.1 coordinate 14,808,108, forward strand.
TAGCTTTTGTCTTAGAGGCATTCTTTGCTGAAATGGATATCGAGTATTCAGGAAAGAGTGAAGAGGACAAGGTTGGTAGCTTTTCTGATGCTTTTGTTGCAATGGAAAATTATACTGCCAGGTCCATATGTGAAAAAGTGATCATGATGGGTCTCCCTCATACATAATTATGATATAAAACGATTCTTTGAGGAGCATGCTGCTGGGTTTTGAACGGTGTTGGTAGGAGTGTGCTTAAGCACGAAGTGCCAAGACTTGAGTGCTTTGCTTACCGAAAGTGAACGCATTTACAAAGTGCGCTTTTTGGGGAGCTTAAAGAGAGAAAATAAATAAGATTGTAAATTTTTCTAAACAAAATAAATAATCTGTTCAAGACCCAGAAAATTATTCAAACCTTCTTGAGTATTTAGTTGATGCTATGCCCTTTTCGGCATAATTTGGTTCAACATCATATTTTAATTTGATTATTGCTACCAAATGTCATAGATGGGTATATTTAGTAAAGCAGAAGAGTTACATAAAATGCTGTATAAATTTATTATAATTAGACGATTACTTGATTTTCATGCTACATAATACTCTAATAAATTAATACTCTAATAAGCTAAACATATTACCATCTTGCTTTTTTAAATTTTTGTATTGTATTTTATGGATTTTTTTGTTGATATACATTGTTTTTCAAAATATGCGCTTTACTTCAATCAAGCCGCTTGCTCAGGCTTTGCACTTCGTGCCTAGGCACTTTGTAGCTTGAAACTTCATTAAAAGTTATAGAGGTGAGTTTTAGTGCACACAAGCCAAGTACATCCCTTGTTTTGCCTCCTGTTAATTTTGATCGTTAACTTACTGTGCCAAGAGTTTATACAGATAGTCAGACACTTTCTGTTAGTAGTGACCATGTTAGGTTAAGCTCTTCAGGCTCTTGAAAAGCTTAAGATGGAGTTCTGCCATAAATTTGTCAGCATTACCTGTATATGTTCTGAAAGCTATTTGATATCTAGATTTTTGCAATTCTTTTTGATAAAGTATTTGATATCAGACACTTTCTGTTAGTAGTGGCCTGGATCTCGAACCACTATTCAAATAGAGCAGGGTCTTTTTGAGATATAATGAGAGCTTTTCTTGCTCCTACCCATGTTTGTTGTGTGGTAGTTTTTCTTTCCACTCGAGTCATGTCTAATATACACTCACGCACGCATATAAATTGATGTTCTACCAAAATTCTTGTTTAAATCTTAATAATTTTTTACTTCCTCAATCTAGGATGCGGATGGAGAAAAGGACCGTCGACGAACTGTTGGGTATGTATGCTAACTATTTACTCAAAGCTCACGTTTAGTTTCATTTTGGATGTTAACAGTAGCCTGGCCTCATTCTTTTGGCTTGGTGCAGCACAAAATCACGAAGCCAGAGGATTGATGCTCTTCTTCATCATATGTTGAGTGCAGAGCTCGAGCAGTCGCAATACTCCAATCCATAGCTTCGCTTCATTCCAATTTTAGAAGTGAATTTGCCTATTAATATCTTTGATTCAGAAGATTTAATTACTTTACGAGACTTTACAAACCTACATCCTGTTGTCCCATGGATTTGGTATTGTAAATTTAAGGTCAGATCTTTATAAATTTCTCGTATTTGATTTTGAAAACCTAGATTTTGGCTACTGGCTCCTACACAAAACTGCATGGTTTCTGTATGTGCTAGCCCTTGCAATTGCTATCCTGGCCATTATTATCTTTGCTAAACTATAGAGAAAAAAATGAAGGCATTTGCAGCTAGGGAGTAACACCCCGTTTCCGAAAAGACATTTTGAATTTTCGAGGAGCCAGTGTGCTACTACTAAACTTGAACTTAAAACTTTTTCTTTTTAACAATGCACCAGATGTGAAAGATTTCCATAAAATAACAAACTTCAATAAATACTGAAAATCCAAAATAAAGTCTGCGGAAGCGCTTATAAAAAAATACGGAAGTCTCATGTGCTTATTAAAATAATTTATTTAAAACTTTAAACCATAAAAATAATCATAGCATAATCTGTTTAGGCCTCTACCTCGCCTCCCTGGGTCAAGTTCTGTCCTGCAGTCTTGTCTTCATAAATGTCATCACCTGGGGTGGTTTAAAAATATAAAAACAAACTAAAATGAGTTGAATACTCAATAAGCAACACATCATACAGTAAATATAATAAACATAAGGTTTCTTAAAAAGCATGCATATTCATAAATACATTCATAAATAACATGAACATTAACTTATCATTCACTTGTCATAGGCCGTTACCCACTATTGACCCCCGTGAGTTAGGGTTAGCGAATTTAAATAGATTCCGATTCCGCCCGTGGCCGCGGGTTGTGGAATCCATACATAAGGAAGACATAGTGGGTGCACTACCAGCATGCACGACCTGGCAATGCAATATGTCCATAACATAGGTACCGTTTTCATATCATAATATAGGCCGTTACATATTTTATCAAATCATACTTGCATACTGGTCATTTCATAGATTTCAACAGAAATCGCATACATACTTGTCATATTGTATCATAGATTTCAAATAAAATCGCATTATTTCATAATATCATGCATTTAATAAATAATTTTATGAATAATCTTTCACATAAAATCATGCATTTAATAAATAATTTTATGAATATCTCTGACATAAAATCATGCATTTCATAAATAATTTCATGCGTGTGACTTCTAGGGCATGCCTAGTGTTTTAAATGTGCTGGAAATATTTATAAAGAGTATTTCCAGTATTGTTGAACTAAGCTTGATTTTAAATACGACAATTATAATATTCTTGAAAAGTTCCAAAAATATTATAATTTCCAGAAATCATTTTAATATCATTATTAAAAATGATTTCAACTATTTTAGATATTATGGGATTTAAATTATGTTGAAAGCTTTTATTAATTAAATGGTTTTATTCTCTTTAATATGTTAAGTGAGACTTCATCATTTTATGAAGGAATATTATTTTATAAACTAAAATTAGTTTAAAATAATATTCTACCTTAATTCCTCTAAGCGCTTTTAATTAAGTTAATAGTTAATGCATTTTAAATCAGTGTTTGAGATCCATCGTTAGATCATTACGTGGATCCCCGGACGAAGGGACTGGGTTAAATACCTAGACCCCCTCTCTTTCTTCCTCACTTTTCCCCAGCCCTCTCTCTCTCCTCCCCAGCGTAAGTGATACGCGGCCTCTCCCCTCGCCCGAAGCTCCATGCCTCAGCCCGGCACCGCCGTGCGTCGCCAGCCCTCACTGCCGGCACCACCAGCTCCACCTCACGCCAGCGAGCCTCCCTAGCCCAGCCCCTCTCTCTCACGCTCTCCCTTTCTCTCTTTCGGAAGTGCACAGCCCGAGCGGGCTTAGTGCTTATTGCGCCACCGTGCGCCGTCCTCCGGCGCCACCACTGCTACAGCAGCTTCCTCTTCCACCGGTCATCACCCTCCAGCGAGCTCAGCCCCTCCCATGCAGTCACCTTTCGCGTCGCACGCACAAGAGACCCACGCACGGCTTCACCGTGCGCGACCTCTAGCACCGCCGTACACGGCCACCAAGCACTGCCATAGACCTCCCCTTCCCTCCCCCTTCCTCCTCCACGTGACCCATGGCCAGAAGCCCTTCTCCACCACACGGGCTTCCCTCTCTCTCACACACGGGTTGCACACCCTCCACCACCGTGCACCACCACCCGCGGCAGATGACCACCACCTCCAGCCTCCTTAGGCCACCACTGAGTTATCCCAACCGCCCATAGCTCCGATCTACCACCCATGCACGCACACTTTCTCTCACTCTCCCACTGCTTCTCCTCTACCGTGCGGCCAGATCCGCCGCTGTGAGCCACTGTGGCGCCACCCCTGTGCCACCATGAGCTCCACCAGCAACCCCTTAGTCCAACCCTAGGTCCAAACCACCACTTTGAGTGGTGGGTAGTCACTGCACGTGATGGACAGCCACTGCGCGTGGCTGACCGCCACTGTACATGGCTAGATCTGCCGTGTTATGCTCCTTGCCACCATCACAAGGCCACCACGAGCCCTTCCAAGACCACACCTAGCTATCCAAACGCCTAAATAGTCACCGTACGCGGTTTAGCCACCACGTACGACCCTTCCGACGTCTTCGACCGTGATGGTCAACGAGCAACGCACGGGTTATCCCATCGATGGTATAACTCTCTATCCCTCGTATTTATGTATAGATATTGATTAGTTGACTAGGTTGTGGACTGTGCTGTTGGTATTTGTGGAGTTGTGGTATTGTGATGTGGTGCTGTGTAAAGAAGTGTTGGGCATACTTGTGTTGTATGGAGGTGCATTGTGCCGTGTAGTGTGTTGTGAAGTGTTGGGCGTAGTTGGGAAGTGTGCTGTGTAGTGTTGAGGACTCTGTTGTAATGGTGGCGTGGTGTAGGTGGAATGGGAAGAGTACACGCTGTGTGTACTCTGTATGTGGCGTAGTGTGAGACAATGAGAGTATATGTAAAATATACCCTCCTGGCATATTGTGGAACGTGATGAGTACAAGTGGAGTGTACTCTGTGGTGTAGTGCATGTAAAAGGAGTACACGTGGAGTGTACTCCATGTGGTGGGTTGATGCACCATATGGCGTGTACGCCATAGTGGTGATGTGGCGTATGTAAAGGGAGTACATGTGGAGTGTACTCCAAGTGGTGGAGTGATGCACCATATGGCTGTATACCATAATGGTGATGTGGCATAGTGTATATGAAGCTAGTACATATGGAATGTACTCCATGTGGTGGAGTGATGCACCATATGGCGTGTATGCCATAATGGTGATGTGGCTTGGTGTGTGTGGAACAGGAAGAGTACACGCTGAGTGTACTCTGTGTGGCGTGATGTGTATGAAGGGAGTACATATGGAATGTACTCCATGTGGTGGAGTGATACACCATATGGCGTGTATGCCATAATAGTGATGTGGCATGGTGTATGTGGAATAGGAAGAGTACACGCTGAGTGTACTCTGTGTGGCGTGATGTGTATGAAGGGAGTAATGTGGAATGTACTCCGTATGATGGTGTAATGCACCATATGGCGGATATGCCATAATGGTGATGTGGCGTAATGTGTATGAAGGGAGTACATGTGGAATGTACTCTGTATGGCGGATTGATGTACCATATGGCTGTATGCCATAATGGTGATGTGGTGTATGTGGAATGGGACGAGTACACGTTGAGTGTACTCTGTGTGGCATAGTGTGTATGAATGGAGTACATGTGGAATGTACTCCATATGGTGAATTGATGCACCATATGGCTGTATGCCATAATGGTGATGTGGCGTAACGTATATGAAGGGAGAACACGAGAAGTGTACTCCATGTAATGGAACGATGCACCATGTGGCAGATATGCCATAATGGTGATGTGGCGTGATGTATATGAAGGGAGTACATGTGGAATGTACTCTGTATGGCAGATTGATATACCATATGGCTGTATGCCATAATGGTGATGTGGTGTATGTGGAATGGGACGAGTATACGTTGAGTGTACTCTATGTGGTGAAGTGATGTACTATATGGCGGGTACGCCATAGTGATGATGTGGCATAACATGTGAGAAGAGAGTATGCATGGGATGTACTCCATGAGGTGCAGCGATATGCCGTGTGGCGTGTTATAGTGATAAGGATGTTTGTGTGATTGATGGGCGTGGAACGTGATGAGTAGAGTCGGGAACTGTGGAACAGTATCCCGGAGTAATTAAGTGAAGCCTGTAGTCTAAGGTGACAAGTGTCATCGTGTTGGACTTATGATTGAGAATATGGATGAAGTAGCGGAATAAGTGTAAGAGTACGCAGCGGAAGCATGACTGGGCAACGTCACCTCGTGACGTGGTTACTGATAGTCGTGCTTGCCATGTGGTGAAGTGATAGGGTATGAATGGCGTAAAGGGGAACGTGACAAGATGTCACGATGTGTCGGGAGTACGTGAGGAATCATACTCATGATGAATTAGGAATTTACGTAGCAAAATGTTGGGTAATGCGACAAGGTCACGGTGTAGCTTGGGAATAATCTCAAGCTGTATGACGTGACATAAGACGTGATTATGAATGGAGTCTTGTCGTGTTAAGTGTTGGGATGAACTGTCTAAGGGACGGGTAGCATGAGGAGTCATGCTAGCTGGGTTAAGAGAAGGTTGGTATCGGAGTATGGCCCTTGTCCCTCTAAGCAGGTGATCAACGTGTTATATATGTTGATCTTAGGTGATAAGGGGTAGAGTACATGTGTGTCATGGTGAGACACATGTGTCGGACGGATTTACCATGTGTAATGGGTAATCTATCCTGAGTATAGTTACACGGTGCTTAAGCCTCAAAGTTGGCTTAGAACCATGTGGTTTGTATGGATGTGAATGAGGGTTAGTATGGGCTAAGATGCATGAAGAAAGTGACGAGTGTACTATCCAAGGAAGGGATGCGTGACTTAGTTGATCTGAGTCATGCGTCGGAATGTGGTTAATGAGAAGAATGAGACAGAGGCCTTAGTGTCTTAATCCTAAGGTGAATTATGGATTCACTTTAGTGGATGAGCACTCGAGGCAAGGCCTGAGTTGGAAGATGAGGTGACCGTAATGGGTTCCCGAAGGTTTTAACTTAGTAAGGAACACGTAAGAACATGGGATAGAAGGAGAGTGTTCCGAGTGAAGTGTAGCTTATGCTTTCTAAGTTTAAGTTGCTTATGTACTAGATAGAGAATGACATTAAGTGTATGCATGTAGGTTGCCATCTGATAAGCACATGAATGGACTGCATGATATGCAAGTAGCATGAAGTCCAGGTAAGCGTTACGTTCATATTCTTCTAGAGTTTTCTAAAAGATATGAAAATGAAAATGAAACGCTTTTCCCTTAAGATGCTTTAAGAAAAGAAACGAAAGACGTTTTAAGAAAGAAGACGATAAGTGTTCAAACGTATAAGTATGTACGGCCCATCCGTGGCAGCTCCTTTTTACGCAACCAAAGTATTAATTGTACGCATGTGAATGGATGACTATACGTTGTATCTATTGTTTGTATTTTCTAAGAAAATCAACGAACTAATGTAAATGCACGAAAGACATGGAAACAGACGCTTTCATGGATCCTACGAACCGACGCTCTCATGGACGCCACGAGATGATGCTCGTGGGCACCACGAGAGATGACGTTTAAAGGTGATGCTTGTGGATGCCATGAAGGCCGATGTTTTAAATGTTTTACGATGCCACGAATGGATGTTTTACGAATGCCATGAAAAGAAGATGTTTATACACATGCTCGTGAAAAGATGTTTTCTCACGAAAAAGAACGTTTTTCCATGAAAGGACATGTTAAAGGAAATATAAGAAAAGAATGAAAGCTCCAGCTCTTTCGAGCTGGCATGAATGAATGAAAGGACTGAAATGATAGCATGAAATGTATGAAAATATGTAACGGCCATATGAATGAATGATATGGGGTGCCCAATGAATGAATGGACAGATTGCAATGTCGGGCAGTAGTGCTAGTAGTGCACCCAGTGCTACACCCTAACGGAATGGGATTCCAGCCCGCGACCACGGGCGAATCCATTGGCCATAGGGCCGCTAACCCTAACACACAAGGCGTAACAGTGTGTACCGGCCTATGAAAGTGAAAAGAAAAGAATGTATGTATGCATGAATGTATGAATGCATGAATACACGAGAGCACGACTCTTTAAGAAATGAAGGCACTAACGGGAGACACGTTTACGAAAAGAAAGCCCATGTTTAAAAGCAAAACCCCGTCTAGTGACATTTTCAAAAGAACGCACGCACGACACGTATGCATGTACGTAATAGTATGTACGAATGATGAATGCATGAATGAAAACCTATATTGTTATATTTTAACTGTATGAAGTAATGCTTACGAGTGTTCGACTCATTTTAGTTTTTATGTATGCCCCTCCCCCTACAGGAACTGAACGACCAGGAGGGACACGGCCCATGGGGAAGAGCACGGAAGTCTAGGCACGAGTTTTAAAAGTACGAGAGACCCTTTTTATTATTAAAATTGATGTTTTCCGCTGTAAATCTCTTTTATTATCAAAGCACATTTAAAAAAAAAAAAATTTTAAATCGAAAGGTAATTCCCGTCGTCCTTTAAAAAAAAAATTTTTTTATAAAAAGTCCCACCACTAGGACGGGCGTTACATAACTGCTATGAAGCATGAATCTCAATCATGAAACATGAATGTATGTAATGAATTTTGAGTTAAGCATGAAATTATTATTTTTTTCACGAACCCAAAGTTAGGATGATGGATTATCCTAATGGAACTCCCTATCCATTCTAAAGTGTATAAAATGGAATGGAATCCTCTGGGTTGATAAAGAATTGTCAATGGGTTTCGAATGGGGTCAAAAGATTCCCGGAGAGAAGTCAAAAGCACCTAACACTGGTGGGTTTCGTGAAGACTCATGGTAATGGTTAATTTGAACTATCATGAGGAAAAACACTAATGACGTACTCATAGATGGTCTAAGGACATGTAATGTGGTGCGGTAACTAGTAGGAGCACACGATCAATGAGGAACCGACCTATAATGAATGAGATCTTTTTACGAAAGCAAACATGTTGTGAGGTATGAAACTCTATGACAATGATGTTACTTTTCTATTAAAAGCAAGTTCATGTCAATCATGCATAGATGTCATATTTATTATCATTCATGCTTTGTAAATTGATGGTAGATTAGTGATATAACTTGCTGAGATGTGTAAAATTCTCACTGTGGTAGTCTCAATTACTATTCCCACCTGGAATGGTAGAACCTGTACCAGATTATCATGAAGAAAGACAAACCAGCCTCGAGAGATCAATTAGCGAGAGGCTAAGTATGGTGGATCCAATGGAAACTATTCTTCAAATTTTTAATGTCATTTTATTGTTGATAGCTGAGATGTGCGAACAACTGAATTTGTAGCTAAGGAACTATGTAGTCAACTATAACGAATGAGTTCCTACTCCAGACTTCTAGTATTATGTTTCTTTTGATTTAAGGTTATGTTTTAATGGAAGTTGTACCAACTTATGTATTAATGTTATGAAGAGTATTTTGGGATTTAGTATATTCTAGTGCAACTTATGATTGAACAAAAAAATAAAAATAAAATTTTTTTGCTGCAATTATTGCATAGTGCTAGAAACATGCTAGGTTCATTGCTTATTATCTGTCATGAATAGGGTGTAACGAGTCCGGTTAGGTCCGATTTTTGAGAAATTTTGAAATCGAACCGGTATATACTGGTTTTAGAAATTTAAGAACTGATATGGACTGATTTATCACCAAAACTGAAACTTTTAGTTTTTTTGGTTTCGGTTCGGTCCTGTCCGATTTTCCAGTTTACCATTTACATGTGTGACACTATATATGTTTAATACTAAACTTAATTGTGAGAATTTAGTATTTATTATTAACAATTACTAATTCTTTAATGTTCAATTATAGTAGTATAATATAAGTAGTGTCTAACTTATTAGTGAGATTAATAAACTTGAATAATAAGATTAAAATAGTATAATTAGTGTTTAATTATACTAGTATATTGATTTTATGTTATAATATTAATAGAATTGAATAATAAGATTAGAATTTCATGTTATATTAATTAGAAATGTAGCATATAATACATATATAATAATAATATAAAAATTATATATAATATAAAAAATTAAAAATATATATGTAATGGTCCGATTTAGGACTAGTTTTCATTTTTAAGAATCGGTACTACATCGAACCGGTTACAAACTGGACCAAACCCACTGGTTCGGTCCAGTCTGGTTAGGTTCAACCGATTTTTCAGTTTTTTCTTACACCCCTAGTCATGAACGGGGGTATGTAATCTTGTGTGGCATGTCTCGATACTTCAGTCTCTGTCACATCCCAAGCGAAAGTTTGGGCGTTAGGGTTGTATCAGAGCAATTACGTCTTTGGATAAAATACAAGTCCTTAGGAATTTGTGCTAGAATATAGTTTTATTACTAGTGTCTTGTATAGGCTTGAATTACAGGAACCTATGTGTATCAGGAAGAGACACATGACTCGTGGTACACCACCTAGAAATCTAGTCAGAGACAATGATGAAAGGGAGCAGAATCCTCTCATGGATGGAGGACACGCCATGGCGGAGGCTATTCGTCAAATGATGGAGATGATGAGGCTGTAGTTGTAGCTGTTTTATCGGAACCATCATGAGTGTAGCCCAAAGGTTGCCCTTATGAAAAGTTTCTAGTGTATAGATACCCAAACTTCGTGGGCACTGAAGGACCCATAAGCGCGGACAAATGACTGATTAATTTAGATCGGTCATTTGAAATCTACAGGTGTACGGAGGATTAGAAGGTGTTATTTTTCAGATACCTATTGCAAGGCGAAGTCGGTATTTGGTGGGACACCAAAAGGCAGCTGTTGGTGAGAGAGCTTGGAAACATTGTTGCGTTAACCTAGGGAAGGTTCAAGGAAGAATTTGATAATCGATTCTTCCCAGAATCAGTTAAGCAACATAAGGTGCATGAATTCGCATCATTAATAAGGGGGAGCATGTTAGTTAAGCAGTACGCTGCCAGATTTTTGGAATTTGGGAGATTCACACCTCACTTGATTTCTACGGAGAAGATGCAAGCGAAAAAGGGGGCCTGTAGTAGAGAATCTGCAGCCAGGTTGACGGCTTCTGAATCGACAATTATCAAGAGCTAGTCAACATGTCAACAATTGCAGATATGCCATGAGGGCCTGTTTCAGGTGTGGCTGGCTAGGCGATATGATTGGAGATTGCCCCAATAATGCTCAGGGAAGTGGAGCTACCCTTAACATAGACAACAAACTAAACTTGCAGTCCCAAATACCAGCTCGAGTGTATTCTGTCACTCTAGGAGATGTGGATGCCAACGCTCCAGAGAGTAAAGAAGCTGGAGTTATCACTGATATTTTTCTAGACCTCTTAGCCATTAACCTTAGTTAAGATTAGTTGAACTGTTGTTAATAGTAGTATTACATTATTGTTGATGTTAGGTAATGTCAAGCTGTTGAGGTTTACAACTTGTGCATTGTTTGATTCGAGAGCGTCGTAGTCTTTTGTGTCTGCAATGTTTATACAAATATGTAGTTTGCAAACTGAGATGTTGCCCCAAGAAGTAGAAGTAAGGATTCTCGATAGGAGTACTGTTTCTTGTACCCGAGTAGTTAAGAAGTGCCCTAAAGGAGTGAAAGGAAAAATATTAAAGGCTGATTTGATGGTATTTTGTCTAATGAAGTTCCATTTGATTTTGGGGATGGACTGGTTCTTTAGATACTATGCTAAGATAGACTGTAGAAAAAGGGAAGTCATGTTTGAGCCGGTAATGATAGTAAGGTTAGTTATGCAAGAAGGTCAGTTAGAGCTACACCTCTTGTAATTTTAGCCTTACAAGTTAGAAGATGCATTGCAGAGGGTGCATCGACGTATTTAGTGATGGTAGTTGAGAAGTCTATTGGGATTGGAGAGGTTCAGGGAATACCTTTGGTAGAGGGTTGTCCCAAAGTATTTGCGGATGAATTTCCCATGTTACTGCTGAATAAAGAGATAGATTTTGGAATAAAATTGGAGCCTATGATGGCTCAGACTCACAAGGCACCATACCACATGGCTCTAGGGAATTTGAAGGAGTTGAAGGTGCAAATAGAAGAGCTGCTGGAGAAGGGGTTTATCTGCTCAGGTTCTTTGCCCTTGGGTGCACTTGCATTGTTCGTAAAGAATAAGGATGATTCAATGAGGATTATTGACTATAGGGAGTTGAACAAGGTGAGGATAAAGAACAAGTATCCGTTGCCTCGAATTGATGACCTATTAGATCAACTATAAGGAGTTTCAGTTATCTCGAAGAGATCTGCGATCGGGATATCATCAACTGAAGGTCAAAGAGCAAGATGTTTCAAAGACTTTTTTCAGGATGAGATACGGCCATTACGAGTGTTTGGTGATGCCTTTTGGGTTAACCAATGCTCCTACGACATTCATGGATATAATGAATAGAGTATTCAGGCCATACCTGTATAGCTTTGTTGTCGTGTTCATCAATGATATTATGATCTATTCGAAGTGCAAGGAAGAGCATCAAAGGCACCTTGGTTTGGCTTTGACCAGACTTAAGGAATGGGAGCTGTACGCCAAACTCAATAAATGCGATATCTATCTCAGAGAAGTAAAATTCTTGGGACAAATGATATCTAGTGAATGAGTAGCCGTTGATCCTAGTAACGTACAGGCGGTGATGAGTTTGAAGAGGCTAACCAATGTACATGAGATTTGGAGTCTCTTAGGACTGGCCGAATACTACATGAGATTTGTAGAGGGCTTCTCCAAACTATCTGGACTACTTATTGCACTAACCAAGAAGAATGGTAGGTTTGTATGGAGTGAGAAATGCGAGCAAAGTTTTCTTGAATTAAAGAGGAGGTTGACAACGGCACCAGTTTTGACTTTGCCGGAGCCACATATGCCTTATGTAGTATATAATTATGCACATCTAAGGTGGGCCATGGATGTTTGTTGATGCAAGAAGGATGAGTAGTCACTTACACTTCCCAATAATTGAAGAACCACGAATAGAATTACCCTACTCACGATTTGGAGTTTGTTGTAGTGGTATTTGCCCTGAAAATTTGGAGACACTACTTGTATGGTGAAAAGTGTAAAGTATTAATGGATCATAAGAGCCTCAAATATCTTTTCAGTCAGAAGAATTTGAATATGAGGTAGAGAAGATGGCTTGAAATGATTAGTGACTACCAATATGACATCAAGTACCACCCGGGTAAGGCAAATGTTGTGGCAGATGCTTTGAGTTGAAAGACCCGAACTGAAAATTCTTCAGTTTCATCAACAGAGATGGAGTCTCTTTTAAGTAGTATGAGGAGTCTACTGATTGGAAACCTTCAATAGGATTCCGTTCTGGCCTCAGTACAAGAGATTGTACCTTTGGACTGGGAGGAATTGAAGAATTGTCAAAGGGAGGACAATAAACTTTTGGAGATTATATGTAAGATAGAAAACTCAGAAGGTCCAAAAGAATTTGGGGTTAGAGGAGATGGTACCTTGTACTATAAGGATTGTAGAGTGATCCTAGTCGACCTGAAGTTAAGGGATAGAATTTTGAGGGAAGCTCATCATACTCCCTACATAGCCCAAAGATGTATCAGGATTTAAAGTGGCACTTTTGTTGGGAAGGAATAAAAAGAGACGTGGCGAATTTCGTAAACAAGTATTTAGTGTGTAGAGTTGTCAAAGCAGAATATCAGAAGCTCGCAAGAGTGTTACAACCACTACCGATCACAAAATATAAGTGGGAAGATATTTCTATAGATCTTGTAATGGGATTACCGAGAAGCGCTGCTGGAAATAATTCTATTTGAGTGATAGTTGATCCTTTGACTAAGAACACTCACTTTATACCCCTCAAGAACATCGACTCTATAGAAAGATTGTCCAGGTTTTATGTGTTAGAAGTAGTACGATTGCATGGAGTGCCAAGGACGTTTTTGTCAGACAGAGAAACTTGTTTTACATCTTGGTTTTGACAAAATCTGCAGAGCTTGATGGGCACAAGTTTGAAATTTAGTAGTGCCTACCATCCTCAAATAGATGGATAGACCAAGTGAACTATACAGACTCTGGAGGATATGCTTAGAGCTTGTGTCCTGGAGCATGAGGGTAACTAGGAGAAGCAACTACCTCTAGTTGATTTCGCTTATAACAATAGCTTGCAGGCCACCATTCAAATGGCGCCTTACAAAGTGTAGATCCTCGCTATATTGAACCAAAGGTTCAACAAGAATGTTTAGGATTTTATGCTGCAGTAAAAGGTTTCGTGATTTTTAGGTCCCAAAAAGTCCAATTGAAGGGCAACATGTGGCGTCTAGCATGCCACGCCATCAACCAGTTGTCACCATGCCACCATGCCATGTAGGATGCCCAAGTTAGCCAAGAGACACTAGGAAACCTCATTGACACATAGCAGCATCACCACCCTCTATTTGGACCTCATTTACATATATTAAGCTTGGTACATTTGTGTAACGAGCTTGAGTGTAAAACAAGACAAGGCCATGCTTTTCTTGTAAAGGCTTACACACTTTTTGAGCACTATCTGCCTTTGTAGCCTTGTACTAGGTCCACACAGCCTTCTCCAGATTTGAATTTCACTCCCCAAACACCCAACACAACACACACTCAGGTGGCTTTCTTGCACACACACACACACACACACAAGTATATTTTTGCAAGCAACGTATTCCATGCTTCTTACAACACCATACGCTGTCCTTGTACCAAGTTTTTCCATCTAGCAACTCACCTTGCCACTCAATCAATCCGCCCCTCACATGCCTCTAGTTACTTCATCAATTTCTTTTTAGCACAAGTCTCATTTCACAAGCAACAAAGCCCATTGTCCTACACTGTATTGAGCCATCAATCCCCATCTCTAGTCCCTTTTTTCCACATCCACCCCTCACTCATCCTCATTTGGTCATCCTAACTTACACAAGATTAAGCACTTCAAACTTTCCAGAAGAGGAAAACTAAGTGAGTGAGAGAGAGGGTGATAGAGAACAAGTCTCATTCTCCAAGTGCAAATTCGATAAGCCCATTTCCTGATCCCTTCCTCTTCTATTTTGAGTACTCAAGTTCGGCTAGCATGGTTGTATGTTGTTAGGAGTTGTGAATTGGAGTGCCATATGGGCTTAGGCTTTACTTGATGATTTTGGTTTTGATGAAGTTGGTGACTTGTATTGTACATCAAATCTTGATTCGAGCTTGTAACACAAGTTCTCTCACTCAAAAGTTTGCATGAATCACTTAGGATTCATGAAATTGAAAGTTAGTGTGAGCTTTCTTGGTTAGTTGATTTTTCTTAACTCTAAAGTTTTGGTTTGGTAAGTGGATCCTCTAAACCCTTTGTAATGGAAGTTAGATCTATGTGTTAAGCTTTGATTTGAAACATGAAACTTGTGATTGAGTTGAATTGGTGATGTATGTTTATGGATACATGATTTTGGTTCCAGCTTTGAAGTTTTAGCTATTGACTTGATTTAATCTTGAAGCTTGGTTATGACATGGTGCTAAAAGCTAGCTAAGGCTTGACGATGCATGGGTGAGTTACTTCAAGAAAATCAACATGCTATATAAAGATTTAGTCAATTATTCAAGAGTAAAGGACATGCATGTTTCTCCTCTCGAGGGTCTCCCTTCCATAGAGGTTTCTCCTCCTGCCAAGTGTAGGTTGTGCATGGTCTTTTTCCTAGTACATAAATGTCCTCTACTGTGCATGGTGATTCCGAAATGGATCTTAATCTTGAAAAGTTGTGTGAACGCTTGTTGTTGATTGAACAAGAAGAGGAGGTCCTAGTAGTGGAGGAAAATTCGTTGGATGATGCTCGGGTGAGGCGAGAATGTTGTTTGCTGTTCAAACTGCTCACTACAAAACATTTCAATAAGGCAGCATTTAAACTGACTATGAAGAAGATTTGGCTACCTGCAAAATCGATCACCATCCGAGATTTAAACTCCACTATGTTTATTGCTAAGTTTGAAGCTTTATGGGATAAAGAGCAAGTCAAACGTGATGGGCCATGGTCGTTTGACAAGCAAGACTAGTGACATTGAGGGTTTCAAGCAAGTTCATCAAGTTACACTTTCTGAGGCACTGTTTTGGGTTCGTGTTCATGATCTCCCACTCATGCTCGCAATTCTACCATGGGGAACATTATTGGTAAGGCTATAGGAAGGGTGGTGGAGGTGGATCTGGAGGAAGATGAAATGGCATGGGGAGAGTTTATGAGGATTTGAGTATGCTTGGATGTTTCAAAATCTCTGTTACGTGGGAAGAAGACTTGTGTGGGTTCCTCTCAACCTATATGGGTACGCTTCACGTATGAGCGTCTCCCTAATCTCTACTACATCTGTGGTTTGCTAGGACACAGTCATCGTGATTGTGATCATTGGACTGAGGCCACGAATAAGTTGAATGTTTCTGATTTTCCTTATGGTCCTTGGCTTCGTGCGGGTGGTCTCAGAGGAGTTGGGGTTCTATGCATAGTCATTTCATCCAACATAATGACAAGAGGGGTTCACCGGAGCATATAGCTGTCTCTGCTACCAGAGATTCTCTGGTTAACCCTTAGAAAGAAGTTACTGTTGACCATTCAAATTCAGAGGAAATTTCGGAGAAGATTATGCATGAGATTAATGAAAGTAATACTGCCTCTCTTTTCCGTTACAATTAGATAATTTTGAGGAGCAAATCTCAGGATTTGATAAAGGAGAGGTTACTGGCAAGAAAGGTGGAGTTTTAAATGGAAAGTGTTCGCTAGTGGACTATGAGAATATTGGTTCTGTGGGGGGTATTTCAGTCATTGAGAGGGGAGGATGTTTGAATATGCAAATTGGCGGGAATGGAGAAACTGAACATGTGCATGCTGCTCATCAACATGCTAGTGTGTCTCGTAAGTGGAAGAGAGTTCAAAGATCTCAATTCAATAAGTCTTTGTGTATTGATTCTGAGGTTGGCCTTAAAAGAGCCTCTAATCTTGACACTTCAGTGGAGGCCTCTAGATCTTCAAAGGGATTAAAGAACAAGGCCAAGTTGCATGAGGAATTCGATGGTATCAACCAAAATGTATCGGTGGTGGCTGATTCACAACCCCACCGAGATCAATGAAGATCCTAAGTTGGAATACCTGAGGGCTTGGGAACCCTTGTGGTATCCAAACTCTTTCTGACCTAATTAGGAAGTAAGATACTAAAGTTTTGTTTTTGCAAGAGACAAAACTTAAAGCTGCTAGAATGGAATTCTGTAGAGTTAAATTAAAGTTTGCTAATTGTTTGACTGTTGAAAGAGGTAATCGCTAATCGTAGTGGGGGCTTGGCTCTCTTATGGAAGAAAGAGGTGAAGTTAACTGTTCTTAGCTACTCTTCCTCTCATATTGATGCCTATGTTGAGGATGACTCTAAACATTGGTTCTTAACTGGGATTGATGGCCAACCTGAGGCTGCTCATAGGACGGAAACTTGGAATCTGATTAAGAGGTTGAATAAGGGCAATTCTGAAGCTTGGCTTGTATTTGGGGATTTTAATGAGATAATTACTCATGTGGAGATATAGGGGGGGAAGGGTTAGGCCTGAACATCAAATGCTTGATTTTTGTGAACTGTTGGTTGATTGTCAGTTGAAGGACCTAGGTTTTAGTGGGCCTCGATATACATGGTGTAATAAGAGAGGTGATTCAGCAATGATTTCTGAGAGATTGATAGGTTTTTGGGGAATATGTCTTGGTGTAACCTGTATGAGAGAGCCTCTGTTTTGCATGGAATCTTACTCTGATCATCTACCAATTTGGTTGGATGTGATGGGTGTTATCAATAGGAGGAGAAGGCCTAAACCATTTAGATTTGAGGCTATGTGGTTGGGTGAGGAGGACTGTGCACAGATAGTAAAATATTCTTGGAGACAGTCTGTTTCTCATAATTGCTTACAAGGGGTGATGTTGAGTATTTATGGTTGTAGTTCAAAGTTGCAGTTATGGAATAAGGTCAAGTTTGGGAAGGTCCAAGTTAATATGCAAGAAGCAAGACAAAAGCTGAAGATCGTGCAGCAGAGGGATCCACATGATTTGAGTTCAAGAGAGGTTTGTTCAGCCTCTAAGGAAGTTTAGAAATGGTTAGAGAGGGAGGAGATAATGTGGAAGCAGAGATCAAAAGCTCTTTGGTTAGCTGAGGGGGACCAAAACACCAAAATTTTTCATGCTAAAGCTTCCCAAAGAAAGAAGAAGAATAGCAGTGTGAAAATTATGGATGATGATGGCTATTGGTAGGAAGAAGAGCAATGTGACAGCCTTATTATTAACCATTTTTCTTCTTTGTTTACTTATGTAGGAACTCAAAATGAAGCAGTTGTTCTGGATAACGTTGAAAGGAAAGTTTCTGATGCCATGAATGAAGAACTCATTAAGGAATTCAATGCTGAAGAAGTGGTTAGAGCTTTGAAGGAAATGCATCCTTCGAAGGCACCAGGGCCTGATGAATTCCACCTTTGTTCTTCCAATAGTTTTGGCCTGAAATTGGTAAATCTATCACATGTGCCGTTTTACTTGCTCTAAACTCTAGTATTTTCCTCAAGCTGTGAATCATACATTTATTACTATGGTCCCTAACAAGAAGTGATTATGCCCAAACAAGTACGCAGTGTTCTAGTATAGTTCAGGGTGTCGATCCACAGGGAGTTGGAAGAAACAC
The DNA here is from genome assembly GCA_022457165.1 of Juglans mandshurica. NCBI lineage: Eukaryota > Viridiplantae > Streptophyta > Magnoliopsida > Fagales > Juglandaceae > Juglans > Juglans mandshurica. The sequence continues at coordinate 14,826,447 of CM039624.1, forward strand.
AAAAAGACTCAAGCTTGAAAGGAAAGATCAAATTATAATATGACAAAAATCTAAAAATTCTACCTAAAGCACGTAATTAAAATGAGATTAGGGCACGTATAAGAAGGCAAGTAAAGCTTTGGGCTTCCATCAACCGGATCCAATACTCTGACTTTTTCAATCCAAACGATATACACAATTAAGAATTATAGCACCAAATTCCTAATTGGAAGATATGACATTATATTCATCTACTTTCTCAAATTTAAATCTAGAATCTATTCTCCCTTTACAAACCACAGTTTTCATATATAAAAATGAATATCAGATTTAGAGATGACACTATATTCACAAATAATAATGCAGCAAAAGATCACATCAATGGAATGAAAAGCCTATTTAAGTAACAACCATATATGCATAATCCTATAGCTCAACAAAATCAAACCATAGCAAGATTTAATATAATTGTCTCAAACTTATAATATCCAAAACAAATAGAGAATTGAATCCTAGAATCTTAAACAATAAAGCTTAATCTATGAATTGAAATATAGTTAAAGTATTTTCATCAATCAATTTCCGCCATTGGCTTTACCCAAGATTTAGTTCACCATAGAATAACTAAAAAATAAAAATTGTATTTTTTCTTCTCTAGATCTGTGCCTCCTCCTTTTAAAAACTTCTCAATTTCGTACTAATGATATGCTTATATAGGATAGGAAGGAAACCCTAATGTCTTCTGCATAAAAAAATTGTCTAAATTTTAGGACTCATCTTGGTTGTCACGTATGCACTTCAGAAGTTTGAATTTAGAAATCATTATTAGACATAAATTTGTATCCCTTTAAGATATATTTCCAACGCGTCAAGAACCGCATCAATCTGATGTGTGAGTGGAAAGTTACGATCAAAATCCTAAAGTATGTCCAGGCTGTCTCCTTGCGCGTTTTGGACTCTGACTTTTTCTCTTGATCCGAATTACTCTCAACCCCCTTCATTATCTTTATTTGAAGAGTCCTACACTCGTTAAAAGTTCTTAAGATGTTAAAACGTCTTGCCCACTTGAAAGTTCTTTGAATTTGACTAGGCTTTGACTTGCTCTTTTATAGACCCTGGAATTAAACATAAAAAATTACTTAGGAGTATCCCAAAGTAAATAGAAACTCAATTCAAGAATACATATTAATTCATATAATTTCTATTCATATTTTAGCATTTTAGTCCAATAATAGAGTATTTAGAGTGCACTTTTGTACACTCATCACATCCCCCAACTTACTTATTGCAAGTCCTTAGCAATTCCTATGCAAAAGAGATCAAAGAGACTAAAGAAAATATTAAAATAACCCATCAATTCACATTTTCCAGATTCATGTATCAAAAAAATCTAAGAAATCCAATAACTCATCAAGATCAATACACTTGTAGCAATTCACAGAGTGTGTGTACTCTCCAAGCCATAACCATCTTACCACAGGCCTTGACACATGCAACATCAAGAAAGTCTCAAGCAAAAGGTTCAACTCCATAACTCACGAGTATAATAGTGTTTCGTATAAGAGCTCTCTCTATGGAGTTGAGAAGTGGTGTACACACAATCACATAGAGATTTAGGTAATTATGGACAAGCAACAACCAAGCATTGATCTTATGATAGGAACACTAACAAATGAGAATTCAACCATTCTTTCCACATGCTTAATTGGGATCAGAATGGCTAAAACAAAAGGTTGTAATGTGACTTAGTTTAGGCTATATGACAAGAAAAGGAAAATGATTCAAAAACTTTCAAGTACATACCTAAGGAATCTTATTAAACATCTCAATAAACCACATTTCTGACTCGATGTACTCTTCAAACTTTCAAACCACATTTCTCACTTAATGCCTTTTTTTTTGCTCTTCATTTTTTTTCATTTTTTTTAATAATTTGGTGAGCAATTATATGTCACCCTGACATTTTGCTATTTCTACCTAGTCTTGGTATGTTTGCCTTTGAAGCTCACTCACCTGAACACCTTGTAACTCATGTTCTTCCCTTTTTTTTTTTCTCTCTCTTTTTTTTATTCCTTGCAAAAAAGAAGAATTCCACATCTAGTATACACTTGGAAGTAACAAGGGTAGGGAAAATCAGTGTATAGATTATACTCCAATATAGAGAGGTATGGATAATGTAGGTATATGAAGAAAAAATGCTATATGTGTTTCTTGGCTCAAAGTTGGCGATGAGGAATCTATAATTCAAAGGGTTGGCTTGAAAGACTCAAACGTTAATCCTAAATTAACTTTCATCATATCCCATGTATATCCGCCATCATATCACAAACCATACATTGATATTTTCAAAAGAAGTGCACAATTCAAAAAATCAATGAACGCTTATCACAATTTTCAGATGGCGATGTGTCAAACCACCATCTTACCACAAAGCTTGGATGAGTGCATTAGAAATCCTGTGAATACTTCAGCATAATAATCAAGATGGGTTTGTTGAATTCACTAAGATGGCGATGCATGAGAATACATACACATGTGAAGAGATGTATGCTGTGATGCTAAAAAAAAAACACTCTGACACATGTAAACATGCCACAGAGTTCCAACAAACATTTGTGAATGTATAATTTACACCACCCCCCAACTTAAATGAAACATTGTCCTCAATGTTTAAGAATCACAACTGAATGAACAGTAATTGAAGATGGTAGAATACACCTGATGTGTGATGTGGGTAGCCCGGTAAGTGGGTAGCCCAGTAAGCATAAGAGATGACAAACTGAAATGGCAAAATGACATTGTCCTGCAAACAGAAAATAAAGAAAACAACAACAAACACAAAATGAAAGAAAAGAAAAGAAAAGAAAAGAAAAGAAAAGGAAAAAAAATTAAAAAAAAACCATAGGTTGATATACTGGGTCTGCAAGTGGAATGTCTTCCACTTTAGGCACTTGCTTATCAATAAGGATTTTGAGGCGTTGACTATTTACTTTAAAGACCCAGCCATCCCTATGGTCCTCTATTTCTACCGTCCTATTTTAAAAAACATGCTTCACTATAAAGGGGCCGGTCCACCTAGACCGAAGTTTTCCTAGGTGCTTGTGAAGTCTAAAATCATAAAAGTATACTCGGTCATTAGGCTTAAATATCTTCTTAATAATATTTTTATCATGAAATGCTTTTGTAACGCCCCGTCCCCAAGGGTCCGGAGAGTTAACTCATGTTACCTAATAATCAACTCCAACACTGCTAATATACTTCCAAAAGCTCTAAATCAAACATAAACAATTCAAATTTAATTAACTACACAAACTCATATATCAAATCCTCGATACAGTAACCCCAAAAAAATATCAACTTCTCTACATGTCACTTAAACTCACATTTCAACAATATAATTAACAAAAATACCAATACTCACCGAAAACTTTCTATTCTTAATCCACTATTCTTAAGTCATCTCACCCAATGCTTCATAGTTTTGATCCTCAGTTGAAAAATCCAAAATCATCTGAAAATATTGTGAAGATAAATGGGATGAGTTATCAACAACTCAGTAAGCAGAGAACATATACTAGTATGCAAACATGAGCATTTACAGATTTCAGAATGCAGAACGAAACACTTTTTATTTTCAGAATGCAGAGTCAGAACATGTTATCAAAAATATCAGAGTGAAAGTTCAAAATATATTCTTATTCAAAATTTCCTTGGCATAGCATAACTGAAACATTATATCAGAACAAAATCCCATGTTTAACCTCTGTGGTAGGGTTGTGCAAACCTCGACTGTCAACTGAGCAGAAACAGAATGTGAATCTTCCCTTATCATTCTCAGGGCCCCAAGTGTTCACATAGGAAAGACCACTCAGAAAACTACTTTGTTTCCAAAGTGGGTGCACCAGAAACAGAAAAGTTGGTACCAACCCAAATAGAGGCCACAGTTTTACACCCGTGGTGAGGTTAGAACAGAACAAAAATAGAATGTCATGCCAGAGTTTTCAGAAATTGCATCATATTAAATTAGAGTATAGAACATTTTTAGAACAAAACAGAACATAATCTAATCACAAAGATATAATTTATGCACAATTTTTCATATTCGCTCTCTCTTACATAGTTCAGAAGCAGAATGCCAAAACTTTGCTCATGTCTACACCAGTCATGACAGAAAGTACTTTATTCTTATACAAAATTTCATGAGTCATGCAGAAGAAATAACTGAGGTCATTTCAAATCTCTTTTTATAACAAAACATGCATATTTTCTAACTAATCAACCTCAGCCCATTTTATTTAATTTTATGCAAAGTTTAGCATAGTAATCTCGCTTACCTAGACTTCTTAGCTTTTCAGAATTTTTCTAAAAAATGTCGAGTCGACTTTAATTCATCACCTATAAAAATAATCACGTAATTTTCATAAGTTTCCAATCAATACCGTATTTTCGATATTTAAGCCTAAGCTTCTAAAATAACATATTTTAATTCCTAAAAACTTAAAACCCTCATAATCCCAAAATATATCATCAATATCCACCACAACTAACGTCAAACTCAAAACACCAATATTTAAACCCGAAACAGCCAACAAATCTCATCATAAACTAAATCACACAAACAACTCTATTATCCAATCCAACCGACCGACCCCTTTACTCATCGGACTCAGTCCGACACAACCAACCAATTCACAGTAAATATGAGTTAGCGCAAAAAATACATTTAAATCTCAAAGTTTTTTGGGAAAATACTTACAACGCTATAATATACTTTTCGAAGAATCACAAAGATGCTAGAAGTGGTAGCACAACAATGAAACAATGTATTTTGGACAATGGCTGTGGGTCTCAAAAATCCAATTTTTGAACGGGGACAAACGAAGACTTGAGATTACTAGGGAAGAGCTTAGAGGTGTTGGTGAAGCTAAAGGTAGCGATAGTTGGCCGTGGGTGGCGGCGTGGATGGCGGTTGGAGGACAAAAATCTCAAATCGAAAATGGAGATGGATGGGCTTCACCGGTGACGGATCAGAGCTGAGGATGGGTGGGTTAGGTAGCTGGGGGTCGTCGGTGATATGGTGAAGAGGTGGTGGCCAATGGCGGCGCGCGAGCTCAGTGGGTGCCGCGGCTTAGAGTTGCGTGTGGGGGTTGACAGTGGTGCGAGAGGGGTTGAAATCGGAGGGGTGAGGTCGTCGGCCGGTGGGGAGACAGTTGGGAGGGGTGGTGACGGAAATGGGTGGCGTACAGCGGCGCTGTGGAGGACGACGCACAGACGGGGGGAGAGAGGGAGAAGAGAGAGAGAGGAGAAAAAGAAATGAAGAGAAAAAGAAGAGAAGAAGGAAAAGAGAAAGAGGGAAAAAAGAAAAAGGAAAAAAAGAGAAAGTGAGGGAAAGAAATGAGGTCCAATCCTCACAATTTGAGTCACAAAAATGATCCAACGAAAAGAATTTCAAAACAGTAAGTTGAATAAAATAATTTAAACGCAGTGACTAGTTAAAATGAAATAATAATAAAAATTTAACAATACAATAATTTTAAAGTCCAACATTAAACTAATTTAAAGTAAAGAGCAATTTAAATGCAAAACAATAATTAATACCAACACATCAAAGTAAATTTCACAAATTAAAAAATATAAAAATAAATCCAACGAGAAATCCGATAAACTTAAAATAAGAGAACCAATATTTAAATTAATTAAAATAATCATTCAATTAAAAAAATACACTAAAATACGGGGTATCACAACTTTCATTTTAGCCTTATAGATTTTAGAGTTCTCATAAGTATTATTTCTCAACTCCTCTAACTTGGTCAACTGAAATTTTCTAAGTTTACCCACCTCTCTTTGGTCAAAATTAAGATGCTTGATGGCCCAATAAACTCGATGCTCTAGCTCTAAGGGTAAGTGGCAAGGCTTTCAAAAAACAAGCCTATAAGGTAACATACTAAAGAGAGTTTTGAAAGCTGTACGGTAGGCCCAAAGTGCATCAACTAGTCTTAAAGACCAATATTTGCGATCATGGTTAATTGTTTTCTCTAGGATTTGCTTAATTTCCCTTTTGCAAAGTTCTACCTGTCCATTTGTCTTAGGATGGTAGGCAGTAGAAATTTATGAACAACCTCATATTTTTTCATCAAAGCCTGAAATGAACAGTTGTAAAAGTGTGTGCCCCGATCACTAATGATAGCACGTGGTATACCAAACCGAGACTACACATTTTCTTTAAGAAATTTGATTACCATCTTATTATCATTGCTCCTACAAGTTGCTGCCTCTACCCATTTTGGATATATTGGTATCCAAAAGGAGGGAAAGGTCCCATGAAATCAGTGCCCCAACAAAAAAAAATTTCAATCACTAAGATCGGGTTTAAGGGCATCATATTACGACAGGACAAAACTCCTAGCTTTTGACACCTATCACATGAGTGACAATAGATGCTTGTATATTTAAATAAGGTGGGCCAATAAAATCCACACTGTTGAATTTTTGCAGCTGTTTTTTTATTGAAAAATGACCCCCACATGCTTGAGAATGACAAAATTGTAAGATGCTAGCGATCTCCTTATTAGGGATGCAACGCCTTATAATTTGGTCAGGGCAATATTTAAAAAGAAAATGTTCATCTCAATAGAAATTGCATGCCTCAGCCATAAACTTCCTCTTGTCTTGCGCGCTCCAATCTGCCTGTATCTTGTTTGCAACCAAATAATTCACAATATGTGCAAACCATGGTAAAGAAGTAATAGACGATAAATGTGCATCTGGAAAATCATCCCTAATTGGCATGCGGTCGGTGGTGTCCTCAAATGTGAGCCTCGAGAGATGGTCTGCCACTACATTGTCCACTCCTTTCTTATCTTTCATGGTGATGTCAAATTTATGCAAAAGTAAAATCCACTATATTCGCGCTTTAGCATCATTCTTTGTGAAGATACTTAAGGGCTGCATGATCTGTGAAAATTATAATAGGAGAACCGATCAAGTAAGCACGAAACTTGTCCAAAGCAAAAACTACAGCTAGCAACTCTTTTCAGTGGTTGAATAATTCATTTGAGCATTATTTAGAGTCCTACTAACATAATAAATGACAAAGGGCTTCCTTACCTTCGCTATCCAAGGACAGCACCTACAACATTATCACTAGTATCGCACATAATCTCAAAAGATAAAGCCCAACCAAGAGGCTGCATTATGGGTGTTGAAGTGAGCTTTCCAATCAGCATTTTAGAGGCCTCTTGACAAGCTTGTGTCCACTCAAATGGGGCAGCTTTAACTAGGAGGTTACATAGCGGTCTAGATATGGTAGAAAAATTTTATATGAACCTCCTATAAAAACCCGCATGACCAAGAAAGGATCTAACATCCTTTGCTGTCCTAAGTATAGGTAACCTAGAAATTAATTCAATTTTAGATTGATCAACCTCTATCCCCTTGGAAGAAATAATATGCCCTAGGATAATACACGAAGGCACCATAAAGTGACATTTTTTCCAATTCAAAACCAATTCCTTTTCGTCACAATGGGTCAACACTCTTTCTAAATTCAGCAAGCATGCATCAAAAGAAGTTCCAAAAACAGTCAAGTCATCCATAAAAACTTCCATGCAATTTTTAGCCATGTTACTAAAAATGCTCATCATACAGGGTTGAAAAGTAGCAGGGGCATTACACAATCCAAATGTCATTCTACGGAAAGCATAAGTACCGAAAGGACAAGTGAAAGTGGTTTTATCCTGGTCTTCTAATGCAATTTCAATTTGATAATAACCAGAATAACCATTCAAAAAACAATAAAATGGGTGACTATCTACACGCTCAAGGATTTGATCAACAAAAGGGAGCGGAAAATGGTCTTTTCGGGTGGCAGTATTCAATTTTCTATAATCAATACACATCTGTCACTTAGTCACAAGTTTTTAGGTACTAACTCTCTCAATTCATTCTTCACCATAGTAACGCCTGACTTCTTGGGGGCAACCTGTGTAGGACTAACCCATTTACTGTTAGCAATAGGATATATAATTCCTGCATCTAACAGTTTTAACATTTCATTTTTTACCACTTATTTCATTGTGGGATTAAGTCTGCGTTGAGGGTCTCTATGAGGGCTAGTTCCTTCCTCTAAATTAATTTTATGAAAACAGATTAAGGGGCTAACACCTTTTATATTTGCAATGCTCCAACCTATGGCTGACTTATGCTCATTTAAGGTTTGAATTAACTGCTCACCTTGAGATTCAGACAATTCAGATGAGACAATAACATGAAAAGTATCACATGGACCAATGAAGACATGTTTCAAACCTTTAGGCAAATGTTTCAATTCAACTCTTGGTGCTTCCACACTTGAAGAAATTTGTTTTTCACTTTTCTTAGGCAACTCCTCAAATTTCGGTTGCCAAGCCCATGTGCCATAATCCTGAGTTTCATAAAAAATAGTACAAATATGAACAACATTAGAAGAATCACTAATAGTATCAAACTCAAAATTAACAAGAAAATATTCAAGGGGATTAGAATCATGAGTTGTGTGAATTCCCTTGTCTATGAGTGCATCAATCATGTACGTGTGGTGGCACTCAACATCATCTTTTGGCTGTTTTCCAATATGAAAAATATTCACCTCTAGAGTCATATTACCAAAAGAGAGATTCATTAGACCATTCATGCAATTAATAAGGGCATTAGCAGTAGCGAGGAAAGGTCTACCTAAGAGTAAGGGGATTTTAGAATTAGAGTCAACAATAGAAGTAGTATCCAGGATTAAGAAATCAACAAGATAATAAAATTTGTCAATTTGAATAAAAACATCCTCCACTACACCTCGTCATACTTTGACTGAACGGTCAGCCAATTGCAATACCACTGTAGTTGGTTTGATTTCTCCCAACCCTAGCTGCAAATATATGGAATAAGGTATCAAATTTACATTAGCTTCTAAATCTAGCAACATTTGCCCAAACTCATGATTCCCAATGTTACATGCAATGGTTGGACAACCCGGATCCTTGTACTTAGGAGGAATTCGCTGCTCAATAATAGCACTAACTTGCTCTGTTAGAAATGCCTTTGCATTTAGAACTTGCTCAATAAGAGCACTAACTTGCTCAATGAGATCAATCTTGCTCTTAACATGGTGCTTCCTCTTTTTTTTTTGATAATAAAACTGATCTCATTAATCATCATCAAACACTTACATGAACTCGCTAGTACAGAGTAAAGAAAAACAAACTAAATCATATCCTTGGCAACCAAAGGTAAAATACAATTTGGACAATTCTCAATGTCATAAATATCTTCTATGCATTCGAGTGCAGCCTTTGCTAAACTGTGAGCTGCCATATTAGCCTCGCGATATACATGTGAAATTGACCAAGCAGCAGCCGAATCTAATATAATTCTGGCATCTGTTAACAGGCATCCACCTATACTCCAATTGGAAGTAGCTTGGTTCAGTAGGTCCACTACCTGTTTTGAATCCCCCTCCAGGCAGAACTGCCTTAAGCCAATTTCCTTGCAAAAAATAGCTGCCGAAAGTATCCCATAGGCTTCAGCATCAAAAGCATTTCCTCTTAAGGTTCTGTTAGCACGAAGGGCACCTATGACAAAACCTTGATGATCTCTGATGAGCACTCCTATGCCAATCCTCCCCTCCCTCGATTGTATAGCTGCATCCCAATTGACTTTGAAAGACCCTACTGCAGGTTTTGTCCATCTATGAACCCTTGCCAGATACTTTGAATTAAAACCAGCTTCCTATTTGAGGGCCTCCTTATGAGAGAAAAGTTCTGTCCTGGCCTGATTTGTGACTTCCTGTGGGTGTTTAAAAACTTTTCTATGCAAACGGTCATTTCTTCTAGACCATATCACCCTTATTGTCACTGCAACCTCATCTAGTTCCCCTGGATCAAGAGTTTCAACCAGGCCTGCCCAAACATTGAAAATCAAATCACTCTGAAGAGATAGCTTTTGCACTTTCTTTGGACCTTGAACCACACATCTTTGGCAGCAATACATCCCCATAAGGCATGGCCAGAAGTCTCAGGTTCCTATTTGCATATCAGACAGAGGCTGTCCTCTACTACCTTCCTCCTTTTCAAGTTAGCTAGAGTGGGGAGAGCCTCACTACATGCTCTCCATAGAAACACCTTGGTGGCAGGAGATGATATCCACTTCCATTTCTTTGCTGAGATGATATCCACTTTTAACTGTGTAGATGCCATTAGGAGTAAACTGCCATATTAATTTGTCTTCTCTCCCCCCTAAGCTTATTGGAATGGCTTTGATGCCCTCTATTTCCTGTTGGGTAAAAAGTTCAAAAAAGACCTCCATTGCTTCAATTGAGGGTCAATGAGATCACTAACTTTGTCACACCAACAATCTGCTCCTCGAAATGTCAAGATCTTTTGAGAAGGTAATGAAGGTATCCATCTGTCTCGCCAAATGTTTGCTGTTTGGCCATTACCAATCCTCCATATGAGACCTTTCTTCAACAGTTTTAAGCCAGCATATATGCCTCTCCATGCAAAGGAAGGCCCTGTCCCCAACTTAGCTTCAAGCAAACCAACTTTGTTAAAATATTTTTACTTTAGTATTTGTGCCACTAGGGATGTTGGATTTTGTAGGATCCTCCAACCTTGCTTCGAGAGTAAAGCAATATTAAAACATCTCAAGTCTCTAAACCCAAGTCCTCCAATTTCCTTGCTGTCACTGAGTTGCTTCCAATTGACCCACTGAATTTTGGAGGAATCCTCATTGAAACCCCACCAAAATTTCCTGAGAATCTGGTTCAACTTACTGGTAATAGATGCTGGTAGCAAAAACATTCCCATTGCATAGGTGGAGATGGCTTGGAGAACTGCCTTGAGTAGGATCTCCTTGCCTGCAGCAGAAAGAAACTTAGTTCTCCAATTGGTTACTCGAGTCCATGTTCTGTCAATTAGGGAATGGAATGAGTCTATCTTTTTCCTGCCCACCAGAGCAGGTAAGCCCAAGTATCTTTCAAAACTGGAAGTGGATTGGACACCTGCTAACTGCAAGATCTGTTGTTGAGTTACCTGGGCAGTGTTCTTACTAAAGAAAATGGCAGATTTGTCTTTGTTTAAAACCTGTCCTAAGCCTTTCTCGTATAAATCTAGGATATTAAGCACACAATTGAGTTCCTCAGGCTTTGCTTGACTGAACAAGATCAACAAAGAACAAGTGGTTCACTGTGATTGGACCTCTTCCAATTGAAACAAGAGTTAAGTTGCCACATGCCTCAGCTTGATTTAGAAGAGAAGTGAGGGCTTCAGCACATAAAATAAATAAATAAAGGGACAAAGGATTTCCTTGTCTTAGGCCTCCAGAAGGCAAGAAATGCTGTTGAGGTTCTCCATTTACAAGGATTGAGTAAGATACATAATTGAGGCATGCCTGGATGATGTGGATCCAGTGTACAGGAAATTCCATCTTGGTCATGATGGCTTCAATGAATTTCCACTCTACCCTATCATAGGCCTTGCTCATGTCCAATTTAAGGGCCATGAAACCTCTTTTGCCTTTCATTCTTGAATTCATAGAGTGTAGTATCTCATAGGCTACAAGAGTGTTATTAGATATGAGCCTTCCAGGTACAAATGCACTCTGGTTGGGGGCAATGATCTTGGGCAGTAGATTTTTTAGCCTATTTGCAATGGTTTTAGACACAACCTTGTATAATACATTACAAAGGCTAATAGGCCTATAGTTAGCTACTTTTTTAGGGCTTTGAACTTTGGGGATGAGTGAAATGAAGGTATCATTGATATCATGGAGAGAGCCACCATGATTTAGAAACTTAAGCGCATAACTGCATAACTGCACACTTGTTCACCTACCACCTCCCAGTGTTTTTGATAGAACTGAGCAGGGAACCCATTAGGACCTGGCGACCCTAAAGGGTTCATTTGAAAAACAGTTGTTGTAATGTCTTCCCCAGTGAAAGGGTTTATAAGCCAAGCCTTCATGTCCATATCTAACTTAGTGCCCATTGCATGCAAGCAGTTCTCAACAAACGAATGGTGGGAAGTAGTAAATAATGAGGAGAAAAAACCTGTGAAGACCTCTCCAATTTCTGCCTGTTTAGTGACACATCTTCCCTGAGAATCCTCTATGCTTTTGATTGCATTGATCTTCCTTCTCTGGCTTGCCTGCATGTGAAAATATTGAGTGTTCCTGCCCCCATGCTTGAGCCAATGCTGCTTTGCTCTTTGCTTCCACTTGATGTCATTTTCTGTTATGGAGGAAACCATCTCCTTTTGAATTTGTCTCATAGTTGCAAAATGCTCGCCTATTCCTATGCTTTGTAGATGGCCAATACTTTGTTTCCCCTTTGTGATAACCATATTTTCTTGTTGCTTTAGTGTCTGCCTCCAAACCAAAAGATCCTTTTGGCATAACTCAAGCTTGGTCCTCAATAGTCTCGCCTCACAATCTGTTGTACTAACTTTTTGCCATGCCTCACTCACCACCCTCTGGCATTCTTCCTTTAGTTCCCATGCCATCTCATATCTAAAACACCATCTCCGTTTCATCTTCCCATCATTATTGTTATGTAAAACAATGGACAAGGGAGAGTGATTAGACTTAATTGCAGGAAGAACAGTACATAAGCCAAGATTATAGAGATCATTCCATTCCTTGTTTCCAAAAGCTCTATCAATTTTTTCCTTTGTACAGTCCCTGCCATTTCTATTATTCGACCAAGTAAACTCCTGCCCCTGTGAGTGTATGTCATTGAGACCACAACATTCAACAACTTGTTTAAACTCTTCAATTTGTTTGTATGGTCTGTTGGCTCCACCTATTTTGTCACTTTGATGCAGGATCTCATTGAAATCCCCAGCACATAACCAAGCTATAGAGCTAGTAGGTTTGAGCATCTTTAACAATTGCCAACTACTACTTCTCTTCCCTGTGTCAGGATGTCCATAGAAACCTGTGAATTGCCATGTTGGTCCACTTCCTTCCTCCTGGATCAAAGCACTATTGTGCCATCTTGTATAATTGATGACTGTAACACTCCATTCCTCTTTCTGTAGGAGGGCAATCCCCCACTAAGTCCCACACAATCCACTGAAAAACACCCATCCATCTGCAAACATCTCCTTACTACCTCCATTCTATTCCTTTTGCACTTAGTTTCCACTAGGAAAACTAAGTTGGGATACTTTTCCTTAGTTAAATTCCTAAGGACACTAACTGTCCGAGGGTTCCAAAGCCCTCGACAGTTCCATACCAAGATGCTCATTGAGAATGGCAGGACAGGGAACCAGCCTCTGCCTTAACCATGGTATTTCCTTTGGTATCATTTCATCTCCTTGTCTTCTTTGCAATAGGTTCCTGCAATGATATACTCCTTTTACAACCCCTCTCATATTTGTTCCTTGCAGGACAGTTTGCGATATCAACCAAAGTCGAGGGACCATTGCCTTCTATGTTAATTACACTGTCACGAGCCCTCCTTTTCCATTTTCTCAATGTGCTTAGACCTTTATCAATAATCGATTGCATGGTAGTATCTTTGCCATGTAAACTACCTAAACCCACCCTCTTATTTTGATCGTTTTGTTTAAGACCACGAACATCAACAGTAGGTGCCACCTCATTGCTTTTTGTGATGTCCCACGCTCCCCTTTCAAAAAGTATTTCCTTCATAGCTACATGAAGGTTGTATGTCTCTGGTGTTAGGTTGGCCTCAACAACCATCCCCACGTGAGGTCCTTGGTTGTCTTGGAGACCAGAGGGTTCTAAAAGGCTTATCACCCTCATGTACGTAGGTGGCCTGTACATGGCCAGAGGGTTGACTTACCTCCTGGTGTTTAAACAGATTCCCAAGGCAAGGATCATTAGGAATTCCTACTCCTGCTTTGCCCTCTATTGATGGCTGATATGGGCTAGCACGAGATCCTCCTCCCTTGTTTTTCGCTGCCAACTTCTCCTCTTTCTCTGCCACAATTTACAGATGGACCTCTGATGTGTTGTGCAGTGAATCTTCCTAGACCAAAATACCCCCTCCACCTGGCTGATCCCTCTGGTGGTTGTTTCCTCCCTTAGAGCCACCATATCTACAACTGTAAAAAATATTTGTATTTCTGGGTTGTCCTCAAAGCCATGGACCAAACTGAGCTGAAGACTGTGTATCTCCTTGTTGAGCATTACGTGATCTAATGCACCCTTTCCCATTGTGATTAAGAACACCACAATGAAAACAGAAATTTTGCAATCTTTCGTATTTAAAAGAGACCCAATGCTGCTTGTCATCTAGCTTTAGCCATTTCCCTCTCAGCAATGGTTTGTTGAGGTCCACAACCACCCTTACTCTAAGACACCTCCCCCATGCACGACCATCTGCCTCTACGTCAACCCTAATGACAGGGCCTATGGACTCTGCAAACTGCTCTCCAAAGCCTTCTGTCATGACTGATAGTGGAAGGTTGTGAAGTTGTATCCAGAATGGTTCGTAGCGAAATTGCAATGCATCAATGGACACCTTGTCATCCACCTCCATCATGGTGAGGAGGTGTCTGTCAAAGAACCATGGACGTCCACTCAGTACCCTTTCTTTATCACCTATCTTCTGGAACTCGATCAAGAAACATTGTTTGCCAAGCTCCTTAAAAGTCACCCACCCTTCCAACCTCCATATTTGAGACATTGTAATCCTGAAACCTTCGCTATTAACTCCCTTCTCGGTTAGGGCCTTCCCCACTATACAGTAGTTGCCCTGGTTTTCCTCTCCGTTTGTGTTTTCTTGTTTTATATGGAAGCAGTCACTCTCTTCTTTGGAAAGGTGTAGCCTCTCCCATCGTGATGCCAAATCCTCAGCCTCCATTGCGTCTCACCACCCCAAAACCCAAAATAGAACGAGGGAAGATACACAAGCTCACAGAAAATGAGACTTTAACCTTTGATAGGTCAAAGGCACTGGCACCTCACGCTTTCTCCCAGAGAAAGGGAAGGCACTCATCTCCTTAGTAGTCTCAACCTTTATCTACGTGTACACAAATCCTTGAGAACTTTTGCATTAGTAGGAACTTGTTTAATAACATGCAAAAGAGGAAGATTGATCTTTACCCGCATGAGGTTCTCCAAGATTTCATTGCTAGAATCCAAAGTTAGCATAACAGATTTTAAAGCTAGAGGAAATGGTATCTTAATTGGGCTCTTGATAACCTCGGCTTCTTTGGGCAACTTGGCACTATCATTGCTTTGTTCCTCTTCAACATCCTCTGATTTATCTATTGTTGGGATTTGTAAGGATTTACCACTTCGTGTCACAATGGCATTGCCATCTTTCAAATTTTCTTGTGCCATATGTTGACCTTGAGGTGCGGATTGAGTTTGAGAAGGGAACTTTCCACACTTATTCACACTCAAAGAACTCATCATCTTGGATACATGGCTCTTTATCTCTTTTTTTTTTCAACAATCTGCGTAATCAAAGATTCAAAATTTTGATTAGTTTTACCTTGTGCCTCAATAAAAGGATGTAAAATATCTTCTAAGGGGTTCCTAGAAGAAGAAGATGCATGATACGGTGCAGGGTAAGCTCTAGGTGGCTGTGCAGGTTGCTGGTTTTCAGATTTCCTGCTGAAATTAGGGTGATTACGATTACGCCACCCCGGATTGTAGGTATTTGAGAAAGATGCAAAAAGCTTCTTGTACATACCTAAGGCATTACATTGTTCCTCATACATTCCCCTCATTTCAGAAAATGTGGAGCACTCTTGAGCTAGGTGATCTACCCCACTAGCACAAAACATGGTCCAAAGGACTCTACACGAGTGGCCATGTGTGTTGGCTTTAAGTCCTTAGTCTTTTACACCTTTAACTCCTTAGTAAGCATCTCAACCTTAGCTTTTAGGTTATCTTCTTCCCTAAGATGGTAAATTCCACCACCATTTGGGTTTCCAATAGGCCGTGACCTATTTGTACTTTTAGTAGCACTAGGTTCGGTCCAAGTGTGAGTTTTTTCAGCAAGCTTATTGAGATATTCTATAGTCTCATCTAGATTTTTCTGCAAAAATTCACCATTATACATCATCTTTATGAATGGGCGCTCTCTAGGTGTAAGTCTCTCATAGAAATAACTAACTACGCGCTAGTTCTCATACCCATGGTGAGGACACATAGTCAACAACTCCTTAAACCTCTCCCAAGCCTGATACAAAGTCTCACTATCCTTTTGTGCAAAGGTGGAGATCTACCACTTCAAAGCATTGGTCTTACGTTGGGAAAAATATTTGTTAAAGAATACCTGTGTCATCTCACTCCATGATCCTATGGATCGTGGTCTTAGTGAGTACAACCAGCTCTTTGCTCTATCTTTCAAAGAGAAAGGAAAGAACTTAAGTCTCACAACATCATATGTAGCATTATGACTATGGAAAGTCTCAACTACTTCCTCAAAATTCCCTAGTGTATAAATAAGGATTTTCATTCTCAAAACCATGAAAGGTGGGAAGTAGTTGTATCATCCCTATTTGAATATCAAGTTGACGAGTGTTTGTTGAAAACATGATGCATGATGGTGTGGTTGTGCATATAGGGTGGAGGTAATCCTGAAGGGTTCTAGTGGGTTGATCTTCGTGTTCACTCATTTCTTTAGGACTAGATGGATTGTCAAATAAAGGATTTAAAAAAATTTGATTTTGACTCTAGCACAGGCCTATAAGCAAATATACCCAAGGTGTCTCTATATTTGTGCATGCAAGTTAAAAAAAAAATACTAAAAACTAAAAATAATACGAAAGGAAAGGAAAAACAAAGTGTAGAAAGCTAAAAGAGGGAACAAAGTTGCTGCCTTTACAAACTACTGAAATAAATTATTTTTATCGTTTCTTCCACCGTCTCCCCGGCAATGGTACCAAAATTTGATTACGCCCAAATTAGTACGTGGTGTTATAGTATAGTTAAAGGTGTCGATCCATAGGGAGTCAGAAGAAACACAACAAGACTCAAGCTTGAAAGAAAAGATCAAATTATAATATGATAAGAATCTAAAATTCTACCTAAAGCACGTAATTAAAATGAGATTAGGGCACATATAAGGAGGCAAGTAAAGCTTTGGACTTCCATCAACCAGATCCAATACTCTGACTTTTTCAATCTAAACGATATACAATTAAGAATTATAGCATTAAATTCCTAATTGGAAGATAGGACATTATATTCATCTACTTTCTCAAATTTAAATCTATAATCTATTCTCCCTTTACAAACCATGGTATTCAGTTATAAAAATGAATATCAAATCTAGAGACGACACTATGTTCACAAATAATAATGCAGCAAAAGATCACATCAATGGCATGAAAAATCTATTTAAGTCACAATCATATATGCATAATCTTATAGCTAAATAAAATCAAACCATAGCAAGATTTAATATAATTGTCTCAAATTTATAATATACAAAACAAATAGAGAATTGAATTTTAGAATCTTAAACAATAAAACTTAATCTATGAATTGAAATATAGTCAAAGTATTTTCACCAATCAATTTCCAGCCTAGGTTTTACCCAAGATTTAGTTCTCCATAGAAAAACTAAAAAATGAAAATGGTATTTTTTTCATCTCTAGATCTGTGCCTCCTCCTTTCAAAAACTCCACAAATTTGTGCTAATGATATGCTTATATAGGGTAGGAAAGAAACCCTAATGTCTTCATGATTCCTACATAAAAAATTGCCTAAATTTTAGGACTCATCTTGGAAGCCACATATGCACTTCAGAAGTTCAAATTTAGAAATCCTTATTAGAGATAAATTTGTAGCCCTTAAAGATATCTTTCCAATTCATCAAGAATCGCATCAGTCGAATGTGCGAGTGGAACGTTATGATCAAAATACTAAAGTATGTCCAGGTTGTCTACTAGCGCGTTTTGGACTCCGACATTTTCTCTTGATCTGAATTACTCTCTAACCCCATCAGTATGCTTATTTAAAAAGTCTTACACTTGTTGAAAGTTTTTCAGGTTTTCTAACGTCTTGCCCACTTGAAAATCATTTTAATTTGACTGGGTTTTGACTTACTCTTTTATAGACCCTGAAATTAAACATAAAAATCTGCTTAGAAGTATTCCAAAATAAATAGAAACATAATTCAAGAATACACATTAATTCCTATAATTTCTATTCATATTTTAGCATTTTAGTCTAATAATAGGGTATTTAGAGTGCACTTTCGTACACTCATTGAGAAGCATCCTGTGAAAGTCAATACTTTAGACCCATTAACCTTGATTAATAAGCTAATATCTAAGGTTATTGCAAAGAAAATCAAGAAAGTGTTACCTGCTTTGATATTAGAAACACAATCTGCTTTCTTACCTGGAAGGTTGATCACTGATAATGTCTTAGTTGCTTATGACGTTCTTCACTGCCTGAGAAGGAAAAAGAGGGGAAATAAAGGTTTTATGTCCCTAAAGCTTGACATGAGTAAAGCTTATGATAGGGTAGAATGGAGTTTTCTTGGAGCTGTTATGAGAAAAATGGGATTCCATGACAAGTTGGTCTAGCTTGTAATGAGGTGTGTGCAAAGTGCTTCTTTTTCAGCTCTTATTAATGGATCCCCAACAGGTCATATAGTTTCTTCAAGAGGGTTGAGACAAGGAGATCCTATCTCTCCTTATTTATTCCTCTTGTGCACTGAGGGTTTAATTGGCTTGTTGAGGAGTGCTGTTGAGTCTAATTCAGTTTCTGGTATCCAAATCTGTCGAGGGGCCCCAAGACTTAATCATCTGCTCCTTACAGATGAAAGTCTCATATTTTGTGCAGTGGATGTTGAGACTAATCTTAGATTATTAGAGCTGTTGAAGCAATATGAAGAGGCATCAGGCCAGCTTATTAACCAAGACAAAACTGCCATGGGTTTTAGTAATAATGTTTATGGAGCTAAGAAGATGGCCATTATGGATCTGTGGGGTACGTCTCATGTACACCAGTATGAGAAGTACTTAGGATTACCACTAATGGTTGGTAAGTCAAAAACAAGTGCCTTTGCTAAGATAAAGCACAAAGTTTGGTTGCAATTGCAAGGTTGGAAGGGCAATATGTTTTCTCAAGGTGGAAGGGAGGTGCTTCTTAAGGCAGTGGCTCTGGCTATTCCCTCATATGCAATGAGTTAAGGATATGATGACAAATTGTGGGGGCAGATGAATGAGGAAAGGAAGATTCATTAGGTCAGTTGGTTGAAGATGTGTCAGTCCAAATTTGTTGGAGGGTTAGGTTTCAAGGAGTTGGGGACTTTTAATATGGCGATGTTGGCTAAGCAGAGTTGGAGGCTTTTGCAGAATAAAGAGAGCCTATTTCACAAGATTTATAGTGCTAGATACTTCCCTAGTGGCAACCTGTTTGCTGCCTCTCTTGGTGGTAATCCCTCTTATGCTTGGAGAGGGATTTGGGATGTGACGCCAGCAGATTCCGCTTGGGATCGGACGGATATCTGAAGCATCGGGACATGTAACACAAGGTTACCTGTCCTCGTTCATGACATATAAGATGCAATGTTCCTAACATGCATCTAGCATTATGCAATATTCGCAGCGGATAATTTTTTTTTTAAAAGCAATACTATGCACCAAACTTATGATATCCCAAATACTTACAACATACTTCAAACATAAAGACATACTAAACAACTAAGATCACAACACTAGTCCAAAATGGTTGTGAACAAAAGAGTGCTAGAGATTGAACTCCACAAAATACAATTAGTAAACTAAGGCAACTACATCTAAGTCACACCATCGCTTAGTCGACCATTTCCAGTTGGTCGTTTTCTGGTTCTCCTTCAGATCCTGTAACAAAATCTACCATTCGGGGGGAATGGTAGTTGAGACTATCACAGTGAGATTTGATTACAAATCTCAGTAAGTTAACAAAAAAACTTCACACAGGTTAATGATGCATGCATGACAATAAATGCATGAATGCACAATCAAAGTCAATAGTAAACATAACATAACTTGACATAACATGCCATGAAATAATAAGCATAACATGACTTGACATAACATGGCATGGAATAATAAGCATAACGTGACTTGACATAACATGGCATGAGCTGACATAACTTGAACTGGAACTGAAACTTAGCTTGACGTGACATAAACGTGAAACTAGACATGAACGTAAACTTTAACATAACATAACGTGAAACATGACTTGAACGTGAAATACATGAACTTGGAATCTTTCTCAGTAGACTTAATTAATTGACCATATGGGTGCTACACAGGTCCCCTTGAGCTGTGTGTCCCTGCCGATTACTGCATCACAACACAGGTGTCTATACCAGCTGTGAGTGCGTTAATACGTACTCCACAGTTGTTGTGGCCCCACGTATCCTACGTGTCACAATTGCTGTGTCTCACATAGTGAATGCTCTACAGTTGTTGTGGCCCCATACTTCATGCTCCATAGTTGTTGTGGCCCCATGAATTGTTTGTGCCACACTTGCTGTGGACACACGTAACATAATGTGTGGCACCATCGGCGTTAGTGCCTGGTGCGCTCCGGTGACCAGCTAATTAGGCCCCATTTGTAACCTGTGGACTGTACTTCGTCAACCCAGGAAATTTCACACATATTTAGACACTCCAGCGTGAATAAAGGAGTTTCACTAGGATATTACCTCATCCTAACGCTTAGGGTCGTGATTGACATGAATAACTTAACAAGATTGTTCTCGAGATACACAAACTGTATTCGAGACGAGATGACATGGATACGAAAAGACAGAAGTCCTGACATAGCGTAACGTGACGTGAACGTAAGATGATAGACATGACATAGTTGGGACATAAATGTAACATAGTACATTTCATAACATGGCATACATGTAACATGCAACATTTCATAACATGACATACCATATAACAGACAACATTTCTTAACATGGTGTAACATGTGACAGTGAATATTACGTGACATGAAATACATGTAACAGATGGCATACTTAACTTAACATGACATACTTGCAATGTATAGGTATACGTGACAGAATATCTTGTGTAACAGATGAATAATTCATGACAGAATAAATTTTATGTAACAGATAAATATGTAATGACTTGGCATGGCACATATGATATAACATGCATACATACAATTTAGTTCCCTTACTCATCACTCATACACATTAAACTGATAGTAAGTTAAAAGCTAACTTACCTCGATTGTCGCGTTCTACTATAATAAAGCGCGAAACACGAGGAACTGTAAAAGGTTATTCTAAAAGTTAGAAATTAATTCCTAACAATTAGAAATGTGAAAAGAGACAACTTAGAGTAAAATTACCATTTTACCCTCTACATGTGGGCAAATGATCATTTTACCCCTAACCTAAGGATTTGATATCCTAATTCCAAAAATTACCAAAATTTACATTCCTCATGTAAATTTTGTCCCAAACTCAAATATCAACTCAGAAAAATTTAAGACCAATCACAACTATGAAAAACTCACTATGGCCGAAACCTACATAGGCCATTTGTCTTGATTTTGGTTGCAATTCTTTCAAGTTCCAAAACTCATGAATAAACCAAAATCTTGTAACAAAGATCTTCCTATCCTAAGTTTAAAAACACCCTTAAAAATATCCATTAAGAAAAAAACTAATTATCAACACCAAACTTTTTGTAAAAAGACCCAAACTTTTTAACAAAAAGTAAACCTTAAATCACAAGTTTTGACCTTAATAAAAACATCTTCAAGAATTCCAAAAAAAATCAAATCTTACTTCTAACATATTCATAACATCATCCTAAGATCAAATATGCTTTAAATCATAAAAAAAAAAAACTCACCAAAAATCACAAAACAACACTTGGAGTTTTTGGTTTTAAACTTAGTCCAAAACAGAAACTGTTTTTTCCAACTAACTAAGATCAATCTCTTGATCCATGGCTTAAAAACATGTGATCTTCAAACTAACACATAAAATGGTTTAAAAAAGTGTCCTAAAGAAGATCCAACCATCAAACTTAAAATCACATGGCTAAAATTTAATAAAACATGAATCTAACTCAAAAACATCAAAGTTTAGGCCTAACCGAAATCCTCTTGCATAGAAAATCATATCCTTAAAAAATAATACTAAATATCTTCGAAATAACATCCTAACATGTATATAAGAGGCTTAGGATCATCATATAAAAATATCAAAGCCTTTGGAATAAGATTAAACCACGAAATATTCAAACTTTCACAAAATAGAAACTGTTTTTCCACTTCCAATTTTCAAGTTTCTAACTCTAAGAAAATCTATCATCAAAAGATTTATTCAAGCAACAAAACCTCAATGAACATTCATAAACACATGTTAACAACACTCCATAATAGTTTCGGACCAAGATATGTCCATTAGCTTGGTCAAAACTTCCAAAACATAATTAACATACTCTCCAGTTTCACGCCCAGAATGACCTTTCCATGGTTAAAAATATTTTTGACCGATCAAATGAGCATGGAATGAAACTAATAAGATATCCACGGAAATGAGACTCAAAGACGAACAACTTATGAGAAGGAGTCATCGTGAGATAATACATAAAAGGGATCACAAATAGCCACGCAAAAAGACCCAGAAATATGCCCGAGAGAGTTCTTTTGGGTTTCTGTCTAAGAACGGGGGAAATAAGTGATAAAATGGAGAGAAGTGTGTCTTGCACGACTTTAGAATTCTGGAGGGGGAAGTTATGGGCTTGAATGACCCTTGATTGGAGGTGGCTATGTGACATAAAGTGGAGAATAGAGAGGGGCAGAGATTGCCTGCAGCAGCTGTGAAAGATGGAGGTTGATGGAGTGGATTTCTCCTTCACATCAAGGCACTATTGGGTGCAGCCAATGTCAGTGGATGGTCTGCCATGTGGGGGAGGAAACTTCTCCAAGATGGCCAAGGTGGCCAATTTCGTGGGCCTTGGTGGGTCCCACCAAGTGGGCTTCAATTTGGGGTTTAAAGGGGGTTTGGTTAGGGTTTGAGATGCTATCAAGCCCAAAATCAATTTTTCTTGGCCCAATCAAATTCCCAAGGTTTAAAAGGTTGAATAATGATGTCATAACAAGGATTTGATTAATTAATAGCATGTGGAAGTGATTTAATCAAGTACTTAAACACAATGCTAGAAATCGGATGAAAAAGGGTTTGGAGGCCAACTTTAGGGTTTGGGAAAACCACTTAGGGTTTTGGTTTCAACGAAGCTTTTGGGGTTTCAATTGGATTCCAACCATTTAGGGTTTTGCTAGGGTTGAAACCCTTTATGGTCTGGCACAATTTGGTTGAACAGATGAAACACAGTTTTGCTCAGGTGGCATGATCTCACACCTTGATTCCTTCACAAATCTATCTAATGGTTCTTCTTTGTGCCAAGTGTCTAATACCATTTACAATGTGTGGCTAAGATCTTGCCAAGTGTCCAAATAAAACTTCTCTAACCTAATTTGGACATTCCACACTGTGATTTTGAAAACACTGCAATGGGTGCACTTAACGAGGTTACTATTCACTCTAAAAAGAAACATAATTAAACTTAGGACTAAAAAATTCTAAATATTCATATTAACCTATAGTGAAAATCGTTCACCGAAATTCAACCACGAAGTGCCCCTAAAAAATAATTTCACAATTTCCAACAGACATTGTGAACAAGTGTTCAGTATGCAGATTAGTTAAAGCGGAACACGAGAAACCAGCAGGTGAATTGCAGCCACTGCCTATCCCATAATGGAAATGGGAGGATATCTCGATGGATTTTGTAGTGGGTTTTCCAAGAACCTCAGCTGGAAATAATGCTATCTGGGTGATAGTGGACCGTTTGACAAAAAGTGCTCACTTTATACCCATCAAGAATACAGATTCTTTGGAGAGATTAACGCGGATTTATGTAGCAGAGATTGTCAGATTGCATGGAGTGCCTAAGACGATTGTGTCCGATAGAGACCTTTGTTTCACGTCGCATTTCTGGCAAAGTTTGCAAGACTTAATGGGAACTAGATTGAAGTTCAGTAGTGCTTACCATCCGCAAACAGATGGGCAAACAGAAAGGACGATACAAACTTTGGAAGATATGCTAAGAGCCTGTGTATTGGAAAATGAGGGGAACTGGGAGCAGCAACTACCTTTGATAGAATTTGCTTACAACAATACTTTCCAGGCCACAATTCAGATGGCACCTTATGAAGCCTTGTACGGCCGAAAGTGTAGATCTCCGTTGTATTGGGACGAAGTAGGGGAAAGCAAAGTGTTTGGGCCCGAAGTCTTGCAAGAGATAAAGGAACAAGTCCACATGATCAGAGAAATGATGAAAACTGCACAAAGCCAACAAAAGAGTTACGCTGATAATCGAATTAGGAGTTTAGAATTTGAAGTTGGAGATTGGGTCTATGTGAAGGTATCCCCTATGAGAGGAGTAAGTCGTTTCGGAGTGAGGGGAAAATTAAGTCCAAGATACATGGGACCCTATGAAATAATGGAGAAGGTGGGAACAATTGCGTACCGTCTGGAGCTACCAACTGAGTTCCATGGAATCCACAATGTATTCCACATGTCCTCTTTGAAGAAGAGTTTTGGGAACCTGATACCGACAGTGGTGGATCCCGCTAGTGTACCTTTACAGTCCAACTTGACCTACGAGGAGAAGCCAGTTCAGATCATTGAGTGGAAGGAAAAAGAATTACGGAACCGCAAGATTCCACTAGTCAAAGTACTTTGGCAAAACCATAATATTCAAGAGGCAACTTGGGAGAAGGAAGTCGATATGCAAGCCAAGTACCCCCAGTTATTTGATACCTAATCCAGTCTTGTTTTGTTTTGTTTTCGGCTCAGTCGATACTTTGTGCGTCACTTTGTATGGGATTGCTATATCAGATGTGGTACTTCGTTGTTTGGTTATTAATAAAGTATATGTTTCCATTACAGAGTTTTTGTGGGCCATTTTTAGTGTGTATACTATAGAATATTCTCCATGTTGATTGTATTCTTTTTGCAGTTCCATGGCTCGAGAACGCAAGACCGCCCATAAATCTACCCTTTCGGCACAACGAGTGCGTGAGATGCGAGAACAGCGTCGTAGAAGACGTTTAGCTGAACTGAATAGGGAGGTGTCTGCTTATTGGCGTAAGATGGAACGCCAAGAGCACCACCGCACGCACATTTTAGACATTGATAGTAGTGGAGTAGGTTACAAGAGGAGGGCCTTACCTCATGTGGAGCGTTACCCTCCGTTACACTTTACCACATGGTTTGATCGAGATAACTTCAAGGCTAGGATGGCACGGGACTGAGCATAGTCCAGTAGAGCAGCTGAGGAGCGTGCTGCTGCCGTGGATGCTGAGCCTGCTACCTCAGGCTCATCCATGTCGTCAACTCACTGTGGGCGTTTGTTGGAGGATGGTCAGGAGCCTGATAGCAGTGATGAGGAGGTCGTGCAGCTCCCCAACCCAGGTCATTTTGAAAATTTGGTGTATGATTCAGAGGACGATGTGTTCTACTACTTACCCCAACACACCGTGCCGACGGACATCAATGCACCTCCATCAGAGCCAACCAGTAGTGATACATCGAGTGATGGACAATAGTTCTGGTGAGCAACATCTTTTACTTAGCTTGTTAATGTTGTACTTGCGTCAATTTCGAGGACAAACTCTTTTTTTTAGGAGGGGAGGATGTAACAGCCCACTAAGAATTCATTGGTGGAATTTCTATTAGCTTTAGGAATCTCGTGAAAACCCATAAGTTTTTACGAATCGACCAATCGCTTAGGTTTTAGTCTGTCATCATGATCAGTGTTATCACTCACTATGGTGCTAGATTTATGGGTTTAATTATTTGAGATAGTTAGAAGTGTCAGAATGAGTTATGGTCTGCGCCATTAGACTCAGTGCATTATTTAGGATTTTATGGCGCAATAGCCTATTTTCATAATTTCGGACGAAATGTCTATTGGAAATTGGCTAGTAGATCGTGCTGCACTGGCCTAGTGCTTGACTCAGCGCATAGCAGAGCCGCTGCACCTGCCTTGGCGCACCGATCGCACAGCAGATCTTTCTGCTCCGACATGCACCACGACACTACACCGAGTAAGCTGCTTCACGGCAACTCTTCAGTACCAGCTTGGTACAAAACAAAATGCTCTACAGGTAGCAGCGGAACTGCACAGGCCAGGAGCACCGCCAGTGCTCGACGCAGTAAGCAGTTCTGACCTTGTGTGTGGCATTGCATGCAGTGGAACTTAGCTCTGCGCACGGCCAGGGATTTTCATCTGCTTGGTGTCGCAACTCAGCGCAGCAGAGGGTGCACCATTGCACCTGCGCTGCTTGTCGCACCGTGCCAATGGGCTGTGGTCCTCCATGGCTGAAACTGACTTTTAGGCAGCGTTTTACCAGAGCTACACTGTGGCAGCGTTGCACCAACGCGGTGAACGCTGCAGGTAGGTTGTACCCACGGCACTGCTTGTGACGCAGCACCTGTTGCGGCACTGCTTGTTGCGCAGCACCACTTTGGGCACGCAAGGCTCTGCGCTTAGCTTTGCGTGGGTGGCAATCACTACCTATGCAGCAACGCTACCACCGTAACGACCAACTCGTCGGCAACAATGGTTACATATCATGGTGCATAAAAAATTCACATCACAGAAATATATTTCGTAAAAGAAATCATTACGAGCACTACAAAAATAAATCGAGAACAACCAATTCATTGCTCTGATACCAATGTTAGAATACTAGATCAGAATGCACAGCGAAAGTGATATTACCTCATCGTAAATATCTAGGATCTAGTACGGTTGTTCCACAGATTCTTCGTCGTCATTGTCGTTCATCTGGAATCTCCCGTATTGATGGTGGAGTGTGCTACGTGGCAATACCAAAGCAACACCCACATATTCCACAGCCTAAATGCCGGGACTAGAGAGAGATTTCTTGTTTGTGATGTTTGTGTCATCCAAAGGGAAGAGGGGCTTTTTACATGCCCCTCTAAGTGCAACCCCCAGCTGGCCGTTAATGGCCAGTCATCAAGTCTCATGAAGTGGTTTAAGAACCGCTTCATAACTACCAAGAGAAGGTGAAGGGGTGCCGACTATGGGTGCCCCTTTCTTACACCTCCATAACTACATACTATGTCATCCCACTCAACACAACAGAACTCGATAAGCTCATCACTGAAGCCAAAGCCTTAACATCGAATGAATTAAAGCTGGAACCTAAACCATAAGCAGTAAAGAGTTTCTCAAGCTTAGCGCTGGTTGAGAATCTGATCTCTTCAAAGCCCCTTAACAAACAAACTTTTCATGCTACAATAAAAATTGTGATCTGGAGCTTTATTATTGGACTTACTATAGAAGATATTGATATCAATACTTAATCTCCCCTTCACCTTCCCAACAAATCAAGAGAAAGAACAAGTTCTGGAACTTTAAAGGCTTCTACATGGTGCTCCATCAATGGCCCCCTGGCCTTCGTATCCAAGAAATCCCTATATATTTCTCAATCTTTTGGATACAAATATATGGATTACCTCTGTAGATGCTGAAAAAAAATGAATGCAGAAAAAATAGGGCAGGTCTTGGGGAATCTCATAGAGGTCGATGTCACTTCTATTTATGGGGTGGCACTTAGAAGATTCCAAAGGATAAAAGTGGAGATCAATGTTAACAACCCTCTTCTTGAAGGCTTCGATCTTTTTTGTCCAAATAGAGCAACAATTAGGATCTTTTTTTAAATACGAGCGTCTGTCTGAATTCTGTTACACATGCGGGAATGGTCATATTCAACAAGCATGGATGAGAGTCACCAATAACAATATTAAAAAAGACAATCCTTTTGAGATTCAACATCAATTAAATGCAGCATCAAGAAAATCCAATCAACATCTCAACCAAAGAAAAAATGCATCCAAAATATGCCTGTAAGAGTTTTATTAAAACTCTATATCCCACACACCCATATCCTAATGGGTTTAGACTAATTCAAATATTATCACTTAATTAACGAGTCATAGTGGAACATGAATACCTCTATTCTAGTCATAGTGAGACACGAATGTCTCTAGATTTTATGATGGCCAGAAGTCTAAAAATAGCACTGGGGGATTATGGGTTCTTACCTACAACATAATTTGTGACTCTAGCCATCGAGAGACACTCGGAGGTAAAGTTGTTAGAGTGATCATTCTCTCATAGTTAGGTCAGATTCTTTATCAAACTAATGTGGAGGGAGGTATGTTTTCTAACTATCATTATGTATTATTGTGGATCATAGAAAATCGAAGATCCTAAAATAACTGTTTCATGTTAAAATATTTAACATCACAGTTAGATTGTAGATATTTTATGATCTTGATAAAAATATATTGTAAAGATGGAATAAGTGCCAATTTGATTTTTCGTGTGTTTCTCTTGGCTTGTTAATATATTGAGGTTGACTGAAAACACAATGTCCTCTTTTTGGTCTAAGAAATAGATTTACGTTGTATATGAGAATTTTAAGTGACTGTTTTAGGTTCTCATATGAAGAACTTCATAGTGATATTCATGCTTCTGTTTCGATTTTTACTTGAGTTTTCCTTATTCTTCTCCCCTTTTGTTTGTACTATGTTTGTACTAGGTTGAATAGAGAGAACAACGAGATGGAGCCACTGAGTGGGAAAGGGAGGGGGCGGCGCATGGTGGTCGGAGTGCCCTTGTTGGTACCCCGGAATGGAAAACCGCCGCCGCCAATAAGACCCTCTTTGGTTGGTGGCCCGATTGTGAAATGGGTTTAAAAGAAAAAAGAAAAAAAAGGAAGAACGGAGAAAGGAGGTGGACGTCAGTGGCGGAAGGAGGCAGGGGATGCCATGCCAGGTTTCTCCTTGCCGGCGATGCCCATGGTTGTGCCAAAGCGAAGGAAGGTTGAAAACAATCTGGTGTGGCAGTGGCTCAATACTGAAGAAGAAAGAAACAAAAGGCATGTAGGGTTTTCAACAATGCCATAAGGGTTTGGGTTGTGGGCTTTGGCCCAGTACAAGAAAATTAATGGTAATAAGGGTGCGGGCCAGCTCGATGGGCCACTATTGTGGCCTAGCCTAAAAGTAAACTGAATAAAAAAAATAGAAAAATAATTCTTTCTTTTTCTTCTCTCTCAAAGCATGTGCTTTATTGTTTAATAAGTGTATGAATTATTTAAAGTTGATATATGGCTATTAGTTATAAAAATCTTAATTATTAATTTTTATGAATTTTATACTATGGTAGGCAATATAAATATATGAATTATTTGCACTTGAATTATGACTATATGTTATAAAATTCTTAATTATTGTTTTCTATGAATTTTATTGTATGATAAGCCATATAAATGTATGAATTATTTGGACTTGAATTATAGCTATTAGTTATTAAATTCTCAATTATTGGTTTTATGATTTTTATTGTATAGTTTAGAGAAATATGAGCATGTCAGATTTTCACTAAGGCCTCGTTTGGGAATGACTTTAGTTCTCAACCCTGGTTTACTTATTTTAAGTCTAAAATCAATTATTATTGAGAATAATGGTAAGGGTAAAAAAGGCACAATGTTTAATAAAATGAAATTAATTACTACATATCAAACTTTGAACTTTAGAAATGTAAATAATGAAATCTTCTCATTTTGTAGAGAATGGTTTATTCCAGATGTATTAGTATTTTATCGAAATAATGAAATATGAATGAGTTGACAGCATAGTTGTTAGATTGATACACATTTATTTTATTAATTTGTATTGAAAAACAGTTGCATCTTTTGGAAAATTAAGAAAATGATGGTCATGAAAATTTAAGAATTGTATCAATTTAATTTTGAAAGAAACAATAACACATGAAGGTTTAGATACCCTAAGCATAAGACTTGATTCGAAGGGAAGAGTAAACTTTTTTTTGTACAAGTTTCGAATCAAGCCTTATAAATGTTTATACTTAAGGTTGAACTTGAGCACAAATATTGATGCTTTAACTTATTTCAAAATGTCATTTATGTTGGTTCCATTTTTTCCTTCCAATAAAATCTTTATTTGTCATACATTTTTAATAATATTTTTGTTAAAAGTTTTTCACTCATGAGGCATGTATTGGAACTAAAGGAAAAGTGATTTATGAAAAACTTTTACAATTTGTGGCATAGAATTTGAAACATAATTTGTTGAATAAAAGTTTGGAGAATATCTCCAAGAAAAGTTGTAGAGGTTTATAAATAAAATATTTTCCGCATTTAGATTTTCTAATCTCAGGTTGTGTGTTGATTTGTATTAAATAAAAGCAAATCAAACAAATTAAGAAAATATGCCACAAGAAATATAAAGTTTCCTAAGATAATGCATACATATAGACACATGCATTTAAATCTTTTTCTCTATAATGTTTTATAGATAGGAGTATTTCATTACTTCCATAGACGATTTTTATAGTATGGATGTATCTATCTGCTACATGAAAAGTCTCAAATCATTAGTAATTCTTGAGGTACTTCTCATGGGGAGGAAATGCAGCTAGGTAGAAAGGTGAAAATCTTCAAATTGGATTGAAGTAGTGTTATGAAAAATATTAAAAGTTGGGCCATAACCCTGACCTATTTTGTTAACTTCTTGAAAAAAAATGTGTAGTAGAATTCTTAAAGAAAATGGTGTATATTTTATATTGTGTTTCTAGTATGTAATTACAAAGACTTATTTCGAGTTGTAAAGTGATAAGATACTTGATTTAAGGCATATACATGTATGAATAATTAATCTAAAGTAAGACTTTACAATCCAAATGAAAGGAAGTTGGATCGTATAACAGTTAATGGGTACATTATTGATTACTCAGGGAGATTCAAATGATTTAGGCTGTATTGTTTTTATTCACAATTTGAATTTTGAGGAAATTGAAATGTCAAATTCCTTGAGGTTGGCAAAATGAGTGGGAGCATAGAAGCTAGAGATGTGATGGTCGTGAAGTGCATTCTTGTACCTTCAAAAATATTTATAGTTCCTTTTTTCTGATTATCTCAATGATAATATGAAACAACAAGCAAATGAGCATCCACTCATCATAGAAACACCGCAGAAGAATTGGCCATGGAGACATCAAAACAGGTAATCTCATGTAATCTTATTGATTTTCCATTGATTTTCTATTTGACATAAAAACAAGTAAAAGTTCACATATGCTTTCACAAGTTATAGAAACAAGTGATTATATAAAAGATCGATGCATAAAAGAGTGATTGAAATACATGAATTAATGTAATGTTTGTAATTTCATCTAATTGTCTAAAAAGTATAAAAAGTCTAATGTAAATGAGTCTTGGAAAGAAAACACTAACTTTAAAGGTAATGTTGAACGATATAAAGTCAGACTTGTAAAAAAGGATTTTACTAAAAAATGAGCATTGATTAGAGAGAGATTTTCTAATAAACCTAAAAGAACTAATTAAGGATCACTATGACATTAGTAGCTCATTATGGTCTAGAGCTATATCAAATGGATGTGAAAACAATTGTAGAGTGAAAGTTTGAAGTCTACAAGAAATGAATAAAAGGATTACTTAAAAAAGATAAAGTTTTTGTGGAAATTGGTATCTGAAATTTTGATAATACCAATACTAGTTTGGATTTAAGAAAAATATTTATTATTAATGTATATTCCCGAAGGTCAGTGTGAGTATATATGTATTTATGGTCATGAATGTATATGACTTTTTAGCGAGTATGAATCATGGTTTGTAGTATGACATTAAAGTTATGTCATTAAAGAACTTTAAAAATGAAATTTATGAATGAGACATAATTCGTAATTGGGATTGAATTTTAATATCAAGATGAAGACTGTTAGAATTATCTTAGTATAGTTGCATAGAGTTTTGAAAGACTTTGCATGAAGAATTGTTGATCAATAGATGTTTGAAAAATAAAATGTGATGGTGATAAGGAATTTGACGGTTGCACAACTTGTATAGGGCCGAACGTCAATTTTACAGTTGACATCCTTGGTTGTTGTCAAAGTAACCAAAGGATGTTTGACCTAAAAGTTGTGAAAAAAGTACAAGATTATTTGTAAGAAATTAAAGAATATATTGTTGCCTTTAGAAGAACTGATACTCTTTAGATAATTGGAGATTCAGACTCTATTTTGCATGATTGCATTAATGATAGAAAATACAGTTATGGTTATGTATTTTGCTATCTGATAGAGTTATTTTATGGAAAAATATGAAACAAATCTCTTACTGCTTCATGTGCAATAGATGTTGAGTTTGTTGTATGCTTTGAGGCAACATGTATGGTATATGACTTAGGAAACTTATCTTAGGACTTGGAATTGTTGACTTCATAGCCAAATTGCTAAGAATGTATGACAAGAATTTCTCAGAATATTTTTCTCTGAATGATGAGTATTTCATTAAATTTTAAATACCTAAGTGTTATGGAGAAAATACAGAAACAAATAATGTCCATATCAATATTGTGTTAATGATTATACTTTAAATAACATATTGAAGAGATGGGTCTTATGCTTATACCCATGATGTAAACATCTTAAGAGATCATTGATATGCTGAGTATTTTATTACTGGATATTGAGAGATATCAATTATGGTTATTTATGTTGTCTTTTTTTCTACTTTATATGTACATTGAATGGTGTGGAGGAATGGTGATAAGATCATGTCTAAAATAGACATGAATTGGACCCAAGGCATTACAATATTAGCCTTAATTGTCTAAATTAAAGATCGTGTTAAATTAAGTTACTAGTGTTGTGGTACACGGAAGGAAATTTGTTGGTTATATAATAGAGGACCGCCATAACTCGCATTGGTAGCTAATTTAACATTGATATTACGTAACTCATGTAATAGATTTGAGCTATGGAAGTTTTCTAGAAATGAATGTGTGCAGTATGATTAATTTCCTATAATAAACCCATGAATGGAAAAAGTTATTTTATTGTCGTATGGGCCAAGTGGGAGAATGTAAGAGTTTTATTAAAACTCTAAGTCCCACATACTCAAATCCTAATGGGTTTAGACTAGTTCAAATATCCTCACTTAATTAATGAGTAATAGTGGGACACGAATAACTCTATTCTAGTCATAGAGGGACACAAATGTCTCTAGATTTTATGATGGCCAAAAGTCTATAAATAATAATGAGGGATTAAGGCTTTCTCACCTACAACATAATTTGTGCCTCTAGCCATCGGGAGACACTCGGAGGTAAAGCTGTTAGGGTGATCTTTCTCTCATAATCAGGTTAGATTCTTTATCAAACTGATGTATAGGGAGATACGTTTTCTAACTGCCATTGTTTATTATCGTGGATCATAGAGAATTAGAGATCCTAGTATTACTATTTCATTTTAAAATATTTAACAATGTCGTCCTGATGCAAATCTGAATGGAATGGGGAAAACTCTTCAAATTTTGCCTAGCATCTCCAGCGAATTGCACTCAACGAGCTCGAGTTCATCTCATCTTGTTAGTCAAACTTTTCAAGAAAGTCAACACTTTTATCAGGTGTCAACATATGACAAAGATCTGTACTAGCACAAAAATACAAAAGCAATAAAAGATTGCAACGGCCGGGGTCCTTGTCCAACAGTCTTATCCTTTCCCTTGAGCCACCCGGATGCTACCCGTCATTTCCATTCATGTCCCTTAGCTCTTGAGATATCACACCAGCCTCACTCTCGTTTAATGCATCAGCCACTATTCATTCCCACACCCCACACCTATAGCATTTTCATAGGGTGTGAGAGTGTTTTTCATAGGGTGTAGGGTATGGGGTGGTAAATAGTGGTTGATGAGAAGAATTTTAATTGATGCATAATATCCTTGAAATCCCAAACACAATGCCATCACCCTTAGTTGATAAAAATATGTTAATTCCAAACCCATCTATCTTTAAGAGAATAATAGCCGAGTTCAAAAATTTGTCTGGACCGATTCACAATCAAAACCCAACCCTATCCCTTTTGGATAGTCCCTCCAGTAAAACAAGTTTAGCAATCCAACCCACTGAATCTGTTAGACCCATTTCCACAGTCGACCAAGTCTCAATCAAACCCATTCCCATCGGGGTTATTTTTTAGCCCATAAACAATGATCCAACCCTCATTCTGAAGGAGAAACACTTACCCACTCCCGTCAACACTCTCCCATCCACAGTATCCCTTTTCCCCCATCACATAAAATGCACCATCCTCAAAATTTTCCCTTGCCTCTAATCACTACCCTAACCACCCTGCCACCCCTCCTAAAGTCCCATTGTTACAAAGAAGAGGGTCTTATATCCCCCTGAGAGAGATCCCTCCAAAGAAAAGAAGAATTCTGTAGCATCTAACAAGGAAATCAACAATGAAGAAGAATAAAATTTGGCAGTTTTCGTACAAAAAAATAAAAAAGAAGGATCGACTAGGAAGGAAAAGAGGTAAAAAAAAAAAGGTAAAAGAGGAGAAGCAAACTCTACCAGATGCTGGTAAAAAATCTCAGATTCCTTCTATTTTTTTAACTCATGAAGTTAGAATGGCTGGAGAGGTAGGGCTTAACTTGCCCCCAAGTCAGAGATGAAGATACTATCATGGAACTGTATGGGTTTGGCCTGCCCCTCTATAAGAAGAAGTCTCAGGGCACACATCAGGAGTCACCAACTTGATGTGGCTTTCATTTCGGATACAATTTTGAATGATGTAAAAACACATGGTGCTATAAATAGTTTAGGCTTTTCTTTATATATACATGTACCCTGCCAAGAGAAAAGGGGTGGCCTTTTGCTTATGTGGTGCCCCAGGGTGGATGTAGAACCTGTAAATATATCTAGTAATATAATGGCCTTTTCAATGTACTCCGGTCCTTATATATGGCGTGGTTACTTACTTTGGTTTACTGCCCTGCTCATTATAATTCTAAATCAAATTTCTGGGACCTTTTGAATGCTATAACTCTTATTATCCTAGACCTATTCTAGGAATAGGAGACTTTAATTCCATTCTCAATCAATTTGAAAAATCTTAAGGAAGAACCTTTTCCTCATTTACCTATTCAAGTGGTCATAAGCAATTCATGGATAGTAAAGGATTTGTTGACCTTGGGTATTCTGGCCCTAAATTGACTTGGTCTAACAATAGTCATGGCTCTGGTAAATTAGAGAAAGATTGGATAGAGCAGTAGCCAATTCATAGTGGACATTTTCTATCCTGATGCAAAGTTGTTCCATTTTCCAATACATTCCTCTGATCACTCTCCTCTCCTTCCATACACTCACGAAAAAGTCAATACTTGTAACTCATTCAAGTTTGAGGAATTCTGGGCGAGTGACATAACTTGTGTTGCAGTAATTAAAAAAAAAAGAGCTTGGGATCTCCATTTTAATGGTTCCCCAACTTTTATTCATACTCAAAACCTCAAAACAGTGAAGAAAGTCCTCAAAACTTGGAATATTAATTCATTTGTGTAGATGTAAAAGTTTGGCTAGGACTAGGTGACTATGTTGATAAGTTTTTATACGATTAGGTGACTAAAATGATAGAGTTTATCCTATCATTAAGTTGGTAATTATGGATGAATGTAAAATAATTATTGACTTTATCTATAACAACATTGAGTCTATCTAGAAGTCTTAAAGGTTGTTTAGATAAGTCATCTATGTGAAATTCAAGTCCATAAGGATCTGCACTTATCCAAAAAGAAGCTGAACATAAATCAATTACTGTAGAGAAGAGTTATAGCGACATGTCAGGAATCCGTCAGGAAATTTTCTCGCGACTGTCTCTGCCCATCAACAGAATCCTACTTCATCTGGGACTCTTTTCAGATTGTTTATTTAAAGGATCCTATTGGTTAGGATCCATAGGGATTCAGATCGACGTATTTTCTAGAGCACTTTCTAGTGCATCGTTTGGTGAGAAAATTCCTTAGTAAATTTTCATATTTGTGATCTCTCTTTGAGTGTGATCGTGCTTCGAGCGTGGAGGATCGTATGATTGGACTTTAGCCCCTAGAGTTCTAAGAGGAAAGACAATATTTGAAGATCGCCAGAGGTTCTGACTGCTACTGCAGTAGAAGACAAACAGGTCGTTTGTTGGGCAAGTAAGAGAGTCAAGTTGCAAAGGTTTTGTAATTGATGAGTACTTATAATTGATTTTCAAATAATAAGATTGACTTTCCTGGGTCTGGCTGCCCCATAGGGTTTTACCTTTAAGAGTTTTTTAAAGGGTTTCCCTTCAATACCAATGTTAGTGTTATGCAATTTATTTATTTTATGTTATTGTTTAATTATTAAATTAATTGCATGCTTGAATACTAACCAATTTGTTGAGTGAATTGGTAGATATTTCTGCTGTATTACATAGGTACTTGGGTAATTTCAATTTGGGCACATCCAACCCTACATAAAAAATTTGTCTACTAAGTTGACACACCTTCAAACTCAATTCCCTTCTAATAATTCTTCTTACCAAGAGGATATTCTCTGAGATTGTCTTAATGAACGACTCAAAAGAGAGGAAATCTTGTGGTGTAAAAAATTCAAACTCCATTGGCTTACCACAATTGATTTGAACACAACTTTTTCACATGTTATCCACCATGAGAAGAATAAGGAATGGTATTAATTGTCTGAAAAACTCTTCAAATCAATGGCATTTTAATCCTCGGAGCATTCAATCAATGTTTCTTGATCATTTCAAAACAATCTTTCAATCATCTTTTCCTCCTAGCCCTGAGGATCTAGAGAATCTGTTTCCTGATAAGATCACTGAATCTGATAATACTATTCTCTGTGAAATTCCTTTTGATGATGAGATCCTCCCCACCATAAAAATAAAATAAAAATCTCTACTCAAAGTCCTCTAGTCTTGATGGGTTCACGTATTTGTTTATAAGCATTATTGGGACATAGTGAATGATCATCTTAATGCTGCAATAAAGAGCCTTTTCATCACTGGACATCTTTTAAAAAATATTAATCATACTCACATAGTCCTAATCCCAAAAAATGAAATCCCCAAGTACTGTCCATAAATATAGACCAATCGGTCTCTTGAATGTCTGTTACAAAATCATTGCTAAAATTCTATCCAACAAACTAAAACTGGTCATGCATAAATTCATCTCTCCTTGCCAACTTTCCTTTCTCCCTGGAAAGGTTATCTAAGAAAACACCATCTTAGCACAGGAAGTGTTTCATGTGTTAAAAAAGAAAAAGGCGAGACAAGGACTTATGGCTATTAAGATAGACAAGGAGAAAGTTTTTTATTTCATGGAGTGGGAATTTTTTATTGCTATCCTTTCTAGTATTGGCTTTCATCACTCTTAGATCAATTGGATTAAGGAGTGTGTCACTACTATCTCCTACACAATAGTTGTAAGAAAAGACACATGGTTTATTTTACCCATTAAGAGGGTTAAGCCAAGGAGATGCCCTGTCTCCTTTTCTTTTCATCCTAGGGAGTGAAATCCTCTCAAGACTCATTTGCAATAAGGAACAACTTGGGAATATTAAGGGTATTAGAGAATTAGCAAGAATGGACCCTCTCTCTTCAATCTTCTTTTTGTTAATGATCTTGTACCTTTTGGTTAAGCCACAACCCAAAATGCTCAAGCTTTTTTTTTAATTGCCTTGAATTGTACTCCTCTTGGTCAGGTCAAAAAATTCACCCAGGCAAATCCTCCATCCAATTTAGCAGAAATACTAGACCATCCACCATTAGGAAAGTATGAGAAATCCTCAACTTCAAAATTTCATCCTCTAAGATCAAATATCTTGGCCTTCCTCTCAATTTTGGTGCCTCTACTCAACATCACTTTAAGGAGCTTTTAGAAAAAAAATCATTGTAAATTAGTTGGATGGAAAGCAAAACTCCTATCTCAAGCTGGCATAACAACACTCATCAAATATGTAGCTTGTACCATACCTTCCTACACTATGTCCACCATCTGAATCCCAAAAATTATCTCTAGGAAGATTGACAAGGCCTTCATGAGATTTGGGCATCCATCTTTGGGCTTCACTTGATACCTAATATAGTTGACTTGGGCATCCATCTCTTCATTTGGTCAAAAGCATTTTGTTTTCCAATAAACTCCCTATTTCTATTAATAAGGATTTTGCTATTTGCAACTCATGTCAATAAGCTAAAAGTCATAATTTACCTTTTCATTTATAGCCTTCTCGATCTTAATATCCTTTGGATCTAACTTTTTCTGATGTTTGGGGCCCCTCTCCCATCCCCCTATTGAAGTATATTGCTACCATGTTATTTTTCTTGATGATCATAGCAAATGTACATGGATTTATCCTCTTGCAAAAAATTCTTATATGGAACCTACCTTTTACAATTTTCAAAAACTAGTTGAGCATAAATTTGAGTGAAAAATAAAATATGTTCAAATAGATTGGGGTGTGGAATATAGGCGGCTAGACAACTTCTTTCAGTCTCTTGGTATTACTCATTGTCTCATATGGCCTCACACCCATTTGGCAGGATCTACATATCACAATTTGTGATTTTTTCTGAGGGTCGGTTTCCATTTCAGGAATCTTCTAACTCAAATATTACTCCTAATGTGGCCCAATTCCAACATGCCTCTTTTCTTGTTTGTTTGGATCTAAGATTCTCATCTAGCCTAGATCTAGCCCCTAATTCTTCATCATCGACCAAGTCACGTGACACTATAGTGTCACCTTCTTCCTCACATCAACTTGATAGCACCTTTGCTCCTACCATTGACATCTAAGTACCTATGGAAAGCCCAAACAACACTCCACCAGTAGCTCCTCGTGCTCATCCAATGCATACCAGACTCCATAACAATATTCAGGGTCCTAAAACTCATACTGATGGGAGCATCTTGTATCATGCACTATTTTCCACCGTTGCCTCCGCCAAGCATGAATCCACATGTGACGCCCCAAAATTCCACTTGGGATTTGACGGAACTTGAAGGGTTGGGACATGCAACAGAAGGTTACCTGCATCATTCATGACATATAAAGATGCAATGCACCTAGCATGCAACTAACATTATGCAATATTCGTAGTGGATGATATTTTTTTTTTGAGCAATACTATGTACCAGAAGTAATATATCCCAAAACATAAACATGTTTCATGAAATTCACATGATAACTGATATCCAAAAGGTTATAGTACTTTTTCAACAGTTATGGAGACGGCACTCCAAAACTACAGTTTGGAAATAAAAGCTATTGTACTAATTTGCTAAGTTGTTCGTGCAGCTCAACTATGATATCCAAACTAACGTCCTGAAAATGGGGGATAGGCTCCATCCACTCTTTGTCTATGCTCCACATCCTAACACGTTGTCTACCATTCCTGTGAGAATGGTAATTAGGACTACCAAGTTAGATTTGATTATAAATCTCAATAAGTTAACAAATAATTTAAAGATGCATGCATGATAGTAAAAGCATGAATGCAAAATGTGAGCATGAGTAAGCTTGACGTGAAATGACGGACATCATGACATGTGCTAACATGACTTGAATTGACATGAAATGAAATGATATGAACTGACGTGAAACGAACATGACATAAAGCTGAATGTGAAATTGAACAGAACTGAGACTGAACGTTAAAATAACATGAACTTTAATGTGAAATACATGAATTGGAAATGCTAGCTCCTATAATTGAAATTATGCATTCTGATTAAGAAAATGAGAGTACTCAGGTAGCTCTTACACCTTCACCATGAGTATCATTTTTGTATTATGGCAAATTATACTCCTTCATCGTAGTACCAGGTAGCGCTTATGCCTTACCCGCAATACCAAGTAGATCATATACTCCTTGACCATAGTATAAATTAACTGATAACAAGAACTTGAATTGAATGTGAATTAATAAGACATGAAAGTGAACAAGAAACTGAAACTTGAAATTGACATTACTGACATGAAAATATTGTTTTCAAGACACAGTCTGTACTCGAGATATGACGTGATATGAAATGAAAGAATAGATGAACCAACGTAACGTAACGTAACGTGACAGGTACGTAAGATGAATGACATGACACAACATGAAACAGACAAATATTTCGTGACATGGCATAACATGTAATAGATAAATATTTCATAACATGGCATAACACAAAACAAACAAATATTTTGGGACATGGCATAAAGATTATCAGACAAACATTTTGTGACATGGCATAACATGTAATAGATAAATGTTTCGTGGCATGACATAACATGAAACATATAGACATTACGTGACATGGCATAACGTGTAATAGTTAAACATTGCATGACATGGCATAATGTGTAACAGGTAAATATTGCATGATATAATATATTGTGTAACAGATAAATATTGTGTGACAAAATATAATTTATACAATAGACATACATGTAGGGACATGACATAGCATGACATATATGATAACATAAATACATAACCAATAGTTCTCTTACCAACATACACAGTAAGTTAGAAGCTAACTTACAGTGATAGTCGTGTTATAGAGAAAAATGCACAAAATACGAGAAAATGTAAGTAGGGATTTCTAAACGTTAGAAACTCCATCACTTAATAACTTAGAAACATAAAAATACTATCTTAGAGTAAAATTATCATTTTACCCTCTACATGTGGAAAAATGATCATTTTACCCCTAACTTAAGGACTTTGCATCCTAACTTCAAAACTCACCAAAATTTACATTTCTTATGTAAAGTTTTTCCTAAAGCCAAATATCTAATTAGAAAAATTTAAAGCATATCACAACTATCACAAACACACGAAGTCCGAAACCTTCAAGGGCAAAAACTCTTGCTTTTTGTTGCAATTCTATCAAACCTTATTCCTCATGCTTAAACCAAAATATTGCAACATAGAAAATCATATCCTATCTCCAAATAGCATACTAAAACAACCAACCAAATCTACTTCACAAAATCACAAATCTTTTCAATAAAAAGTCTCAAGCTTTTTCACTAAAACAAACCTTGATTTTCAAGGTTTTGT
Source organism: Juglans mandshurica (assembly GCA_022457165.1). Taxonomy (NCBI): domain Eukaryota; kingdom Viridiplantae; phylum Streptophyta; class Magnoliopsida; order Fagales; family Juglandaceae; genus Juglans; species Juglans mandshurica. Next base: position 14,867,447 of record CM039624.1, read on the forward strand.
CTCTTTTAAACCATCTCCAAGAACTCCAAAAGTTCAAAAACTTTCTTCCAATATGATCATTACACACTTATAAGAACTAACATGATTTGAATCATCAAGTAAAAATCACAAAAGTTACAAAAATCCACTTCTAAACTTTCGGCTCAACACTTTCTCACAAGCCGATTTCCTCAAGATTTGATTTTGATCAAACCTCTTGATCTAAAACATTTCATGAAAATAATCATAAACTACTAACATCATATGATTTAAAATCATATCCTAGAGTAGATGCAATTATTAAACCCAAGCCCACATGGCCAAATTTAACCAAAACATATATCTATCCAAAACCCTCAAATCTATGACCTATTTGAAACTCTTCATGCATAAAAAATCATATCTTCAAAAACAACACCAAATATCCTTAAACTAACATCCTAAAATATATATCAAAGTCTTAGGATCATCATATAAAATATCAAAACCATTGGAGCATGATTTTACTATAAAAGATCCAAACTTTCACAAAACAGAAACTGTTTTACTCCTTCCAGTTTCCAACCTTTTTAATTGAAGTAATACTTTCATCAAAAGCTTATAAAATGCAACTAATCCTCATCAACCTTTCATATAAGCATGCTAAACTATACTCCATAGAAAAAGCAGACCAAGAGCTTGCCAATAACTTGGTCAAAATCATCAAAATATCGTACTTTATCCAGTTTATCTCCCAAACTAACCTTTCTATGTTTAAAACAACTTTTGACCAATAAAATGACCATTACAATCAACAAGTAAGATATCTGTAGAAGCTAGACTCAAATGAGAACAACTCTTGTGAAGATGCCTCTCGAGAAAATACTTATAAGAGCTTGAAAAATGGAGAGCAAATTGACTCAGGAAAATTGTCTGAGAGAACCTTTAGGTTTCTCTCCAAGAAAAGTGTTGGAAAGAGATGAAATAAAAGGAAATGGACTTGGATGTCTTCTTACACAATTGAGGGGTGATGAGAGGGCTTTGAATGACATTTGAGAGATGGTTGTGTTAGCCAAAACAAGGGGCGAAACTAGTGGGCAACAAAGCATGGTTTCAGCCAAAGAAGCTTGGTGCTGAGGTTGCCTTTTTCCTTCACATCAAGTAAAACTTGGAGCTGCTTTGGAAGTGTTGGTCAGCCATGGCATGGGGGGAAACTTCCTCCACAAGCCTTGCAAATGTGGCTCAATTTCGTGGGCTTTAATGGGCCAATTTGGGATTTAATCAAAACGCTCAAAATAATCAAAACGCATTTTCGAACAAGTGTTTCATCCGAAAACTGAAAATGGGTTTATTACTCCATAAAATCCTAAATATTCAAACGAAACTAATGGTGCAAACCGTATCCCATTCTGACACTTCTAGGTACCTCAAATAAATAAAATCGCACTTTTGGCACCGCATTGAGTGGCAACACTGACTATGCTGACAGATTAAAACCTACGCGATTGGTCGATTCGTAAAAACTTTCGAGTTTTCACAAGGTTCCTAAAACCTACAAAAATTCATCCCTTGAGTTTTTGGTGGGCTGTTACATTGTTTTACTACAGCTTCCAAACACCCGGAGTGGAGACAGGCCATGAATGAAGAACTTGATGCCCTTCTGCACAATGGTACCTGGAAGCTTGGTCCGACCTCTCCAATGATGAATATCATCAAATGTAGATGCGTTTATCTTCTCAAACGCAACACCAACGGTAGCATTTAATGCCACAAAGCTCGGTTGGTGGCCCAAGGTTACCATCAACAACTTGGGCTTGACTATGGTGAAACCTTCAGTCCGGTCTTGAAACAACTAACAGGCTCATCTTGTCTTTAGCAGTCACTTGGCATTGGCAAGTCGGACAACTCAATGTTCAAAATGCCTTCTTACACGAGGATCTTACAAAATCAATTTTCATGGCTCAACTACTTGGCTTCATCCACCCACAGTATCGGATTATGTTTGTGAGCTCAACAATGCCATATATGGCCTCAAGCAAGCCTCAAGCTCTTGGTTTGCAAAATTAAGCTCTTGGCTCCATGAGTTTGGGTTCTTCTCCTTTAAAGTTGATAGCTCCCTCTCTATATACAACCAACTCTAGACCTCTTTGTTCTTGTCTATGTTGACAACATCCTAGTTATTAGGTCTTCTCCTCAAGCCATTGATCACTTATTGCAACACCCAGGGTCTAGCTTACATCTAAAAGATCTCGGCCAATTAAAAAGCTGATTTTGATTCTGATGGAGTATTTCTATGTCAACAGAAATACATATTAAATCTCCTTCACCATACAAACATGACCAATGCCAAACTAGTAGCCACTCCCATGTCCACATCAGGTACTCTCACTTTTTTTATAGTGATGCATCCCACTCTTTATTGGAGCACTGTTGGAGCCCTCCAATATGTTTTGCTTACCAAACTTGTTTTCTCATTTGCAATAAATCATATATGTCAATATATGCAACGTCCTACGACCAATAATTAGATTACTGTCAAAAGAATTCTTCGTTTCCTAAAAGTCACCCCCACTCATTGGACTGCATCACTCCCAACACTTCCAATTATTTGCAAGCTTACTCTGATTCTGATTCGATTGGCTGGCTTGGTGACCGACACTCTACCAATATTTACCTTAGGCCTCGTTTGGTTACACATATGAGATGAGATGAGATAAAAGTTAAATAAAATATTGTTAAAATATAATTTTTTAAAATAATTTTTGTTTTGGGATTCGATAAAGTTGAATTGTTTTTTGTATTTTGTTTGGGTGTTTGGGAAAGTTGTAATGATTAGATGAGATAAGATAAGATAACATGGTTTGTGAAGACCAATCAAGCCTTAATTCTTTTTAGCAAAAACTTAATTTCTTGGAGCTCTCACAAGCAACCAAAGATTGCTAGATTCAATACTGAAGTAGAGTACAAAGCGTTGGCTAACTTCTCAGCTGAATTAATCTCGGTACAAGATCTTCTTCGCGAACTTGGTGTATATTTGCACCAACCACCCACTACGTGATGTGATAACATTGGAGCCACCAATCTATTAGAAAACCCATTTTTCATGCTCGTACCGAGTATGAAGCCATTGATTTCTACTTTGTTCATGAAAGAGTCGGCTTTGGAAAGCTCCAAGTTAGTTTCATTTCTGACCAATCCCTTGGTTGCAAGAGTCAGCAAAGATCAATCAGCTAATGTTTTGACCAAGCCCTTGGTTGCTCTGAAATTCTCTAGTCTGCGTTCCAAGCTTACCGTCCATTCTTCCCCGTTGAGCACACAATCAACTCCACTTTGAATGTTATGGTCAACACATCAATCTCACCCAAAAACATGCTCCAGCTCATGAGCAGACAATGGCTCCAACAAATCATGCATACGACTAGCATCCACTTGTACTTTCAATATCAATATATTTTTCCAATGTTTATGGGACTTTTTTTTATTACATTTGTAAAATCAGTGACCTCACATCAGTTGTACTTTGTAAAAGAAATAATATACAATTTATTCCCTTTCTCTTTACCCTCCATTAGAGGCAAGGCGGAATGAGCTCTTTAGCTTATTCGTCATACTTTTATGAAGGTGAGCACGATTTCTGTAACGCCTCAATGGGAGGCCCAAACCACATGGTCTATACTCTAAAAGGACTAGTCAATGATACAATTGGAACCTTATAAAGAGCAAGAACTTCTCATTCCCAAGCAATGTGGGATCCTATACACCACCTACCATTATCCATATCATATGGGGTATCACAATCTACTATCCTTAAATTCCCGACATCCTCGTCGGGCTTGTCCATTGTAGGTGGCACAGCTCAAGTCCCACATTTCTGGTTGGGATATGCTTTGATACCATTTGCAACGCCCCAATGGAAGGCCCAAACCACATGGCCTATACTCCAAAAGGACTAGTCAATGATACAATTGGAGCCCCATTGGAACCTTATAAAGAGCAAGAACTTTTCCTTTGGCTCAAGTCCCACATTTCTGGTTGGGATAGGCTCTGATACCATTTATAACGCCCCAATGGAAGGCCCAAACCACTGGCCTATACTCCAATAGGACTAGTCAATGATACAATTGGAGCCCCATTAGAACCTTATAAAGAGCAAGAAATTTTCCTTCCCAAGCAATGTGGGACCCCATTCACCACCTACCCTTATCCTTATCATATGAGGTATCACAATTTCCCACCATTAGTGCCGAGGAAGACTAACTTTTTTTTCTCATCCACCACAGTCCTCTACATGCCTAAGGGACAAGCTCATCATGGCAACTAGTTGCTCGGTTTCGATGTGGCAGGGAGAGAAAAGTTAACTTGCCATGATTGCATGCAAGCTGGTGGTAGGCTTGATGCCTGCAGTGAATGACCTTGCAAGTGGCATACACATTTGGTTTGCTGTGAGGAATCTGATTCAAGGTGGAAACTCCAGGAGGCGCTTTGGCCGATGCATGACAACATGAAATGGCGTGTTGGCGCTTGTGGTGCCTCATTCTTCGATAAAGAGCTTTGCGAGGATTTGTAATGCCAGGGAAGCCAGCGGCAACATGTTACTATCTAGTCTAGACGTGTAATCATGAATCAAATACACAATTAGAAGAATAAGTTGCAGTGAAATAAGTAAAGATTTACTTAGAGACTAAAAGCTAATTGTACTAGAGGTCAAAACCGATAGAAGATTCACCCATTAATAGTAATAAGATCCACCTGTCGTTGTCACATCTCAAATAATGCTATACAACACCAATTGTTCATTACTCTCATCCAACTACGATGTAGAGAACACGATTTGTCGCTTGACTAAATAGTACATTTTCACAAGTACAAGTAACTAATAGCAGAGACAGACCTCCACTTCTATTACTTGAGCAAGGTCGGTCCTTCCTCCTCTAGAATCTCCTCTCGGACTACATCTACATCAAGGCCTACGGTTCCGATAAACGAAACCATAAGTAGGTTAAACACTATGACAATACTTCTAATGAGACAATGCAAGTGAAGATACATGCACTGTTTCGTGTAAATGATCTGTGAAAACATATATTTATGCATGGCGAGGAATCACCCTCTAAGCAAATCTCAAGTATATGTAATTATCACCGAGACAAGGAACCACTCTCTTATCAAAACACATAAAGCTCATCATATCTCATCGTATAAATGTCAAGTCAGGAATCACTCAACCATTCGACGTGGGGAATTACTCTTCCTGATCAACGTGCAACTTGATTCACTAGTTTCAGATCATCCAACAAGGGAAATCACTCAACCCACTCCACACACCCGAAGACAACACATATGATCAAATCAGAGAATCACTCTACCCAGCCAACCAACTCGAAGACACTACACATGATAACCCGAGAAATCTCTCTACCCTTTTATCAAGTGAGACCAATACGAAAACGTTCCACCTCGATCATCACGGGGACTCCATCTACTTGTATGAAACTCGTGGCAATGTATCATAGTAATGGCGCCAGGACTCTATAACGATAAGACTCACGCACCCAGAAATCACAATCACCACCAATCCACACCATTCAAACTCATCATCTCAAAAACATTGTGTAAAGAAAATCCATAAACATAATGAAGAAGATGTATTATTTTTCATGTAGAAAGGGGGAGAGTTACAAAATATACAAAGTCTAATCTTACAATATACGCACAAACACAATCCACATTCCCAATACAAACTTAAAGCTAACCTACTTGAACAATATTTAACATACTACGGTGGCGCTAGCACTGCTCCTCTTGTCGCTTCCTTCATAGTCACTTGCTCCCTTTGAAGAATCTGCCTCCAAAGAAGATCAATCACTTTACGATCTCAAAAGTAAGATTTTCTTCCTTGTCCTATGCCTTTTATAAGGCGGGACCATCAGCCATCAGGTGGCCTTCTGACGTTCTTTTGACTCCAAATATGCTTCAATAAGAGCCCTTTGATCTCAATCGTCTATTTTTCCTCTGGCTTTAAGATTATAGAGACTGAGTGACTAATGGGATAAGGCACACACGTTCCCGTGGCTTGCCTTGGGTCCAATCCCGCAATCTTTCCGCTAATAATGGTCTCCCATGTGGTGTTGGACCATACCTCTGAGATAAGACGATATGGCCTACAAGTTCATAATCTTTTCTCTGTAGGCTCACTCTAGACATGATGTCACGAGTGGAGTATGGGCCTTTGTGTACCACACCTACCTCCTTCCAGACATCTTCTTATTATTTTAGAGAGCCCTTACGTCCGTATCACTCTTGTCCTTGACCCCTGCTCGCCCTTGTACTGTGAGTCATTCTTTTCCAAAAGTAATAGCCTCTTCAACTCTTTGTTCTCGCCTTCATACGGTTAGCACAATGCTGGCTCGCCTAGCACAGGGTGAAAACTCCTTTATCAGCCAGCGTTGAGATGTGTTAGCTAGAAAGAACGTGCTGATCGCTTTACTCTTCGTTTGGCCACATGTTGTCTGCCAGGTTGCCTCTTCTTTGCCTACTGTCGAATGAACCTTGCTTGGTTGTCCAGTGTTGAACCATGTCTGTCAAGCTTTCTACATAGTGTTGTCACCCTACTCATTGGAGTAGCTATACTTTTCCTGATTGTTGCCTCATCTTCCATAGCACCTTGCTCATGGGAATGGGTATCTTCTCTTGCTTCGGTATAGTCCTCACACTGCTAACTCGTCATCCTATCTTAAGGGAGTTGCTGGCCATGCCTTCTTGGTAGCTTGCCATTGTGATGAACCCTGCAAGTTTGTAGTGGCCTAAGCAAACAAAGCTTGCTAGCTTCTTTCTTCGCAAGTAAAGTGCCCATTATGTATGACAACTTACTGATAATGAAACAGCTTGGGCTTGAATGGGCTAGCTTGGTGACCACCATCACCAAGCTTGCCCAACGCCAAAAACATGTGGGCTAGGAGCTCAACATTGCAGGTGGTGAGATTCACCTTCGGTGGGCTATGTGCATGCCATGCGAGGTCATGGAGGAGACAAAAATCATTGGTGGGTAGAACAACTCTTTGTGAGGAGTAGTGCAGATGTTGACGCTGTAAAAATCACACAACCCATCAGTATTCCGATGCAATTGTACAGTGACAATGTATACATCCATGGAAGATAAGTGTAAGGAAAATAAACAGAGAAAGACACAAAGACTTACGCGGTTTGCCATTGGGCCTACGACCACATGGGTTTGGGGAGGGGAGTTTCCACTATAAAATATTTGTTTACAATCACTCATGGTCCCTCACATCTCACTATAAAAAGAAAGTTGGAGATCCACTTGTTGGAGAAGAAAAACTCCACTGGTGCGCTTCTTTCCTGGGAAGAAGAAGAAAAAGAGAAAGAAGACGAAGATTTGAGTCCACTGGTCATCTGGCTGCAGGCCTTTTATCTATCCCCCTGTTGCGTGTGTCAGTCAGCTATGATGGGACCGTACCCCTTGCTTGTGTCAGCTCCTCTTTCCCTCCTACTTTCCCTCTCACTTGGTCTGAAGGCCTTGCCACCCGCCTGCTGCACATCCCCCTTTGTTCCCCACTCCTATCCTTTTGTATTTTCTCCTTATGTAACCTGGTGGCTGGGCCTTATGTTGGGCTTTACATTTTATCCCTCTACAAAAGCATGCAATTCTTAAAGGCAACTTCTTCAAAAGTTCTTGAGAATCTTTAAGATAAAATATGCAACATAGACTCGTCAACAAAATAATCTGCTTGTCTTAAATGCTTCTAGGGGCAAAATTCAGGGCCCCGGGGGGGGGGGGTATTCGACCTCGTATGGTGTGAGCGCGGAGCTCGGATGTTTGTCATTATTTGTAAAGTGTAGGTTTGTTTGATGCCTTTGTTTTGTTGTTAGTGTTGGAATTTGTGCGAAATAACCCACACAAAGTGGTTAGAGGGCCCGTCGACCCCCTGGGTCCACTTTAGGTGATTATTGAGCCCGTCGGCTTGTTCCCGAAGGTAACCCATGCTAGGCAGTTGTGGAGCTCCAAAGCCTGTTAACTCTGGAGGTAGCCCACTAGCAGCGGTTATACACCATGGTAAGTCTATAGACTCGACTTGTAGCACGAAGGTCGGCGAGTCAAGTGACTTGTGTCCGACTGGCTGTGAAGGGGCAAAGCTCGGGAGGCCCTGGCCCTTAGCCAATGCATCGTGGCCAATCGAGGGATTATGGCTTGTGGTGCACGAAGGTCAGTAAGTCAAGGGACTAGTTTCCGACTGGCTGTGAAAGGGAAAGCTCGAGAGACTTTAGCCCCTAGCCAATGCATCACAACCATGTATTGCATGAAGGTCGGCAGTCAAGTGACTCGTGTCTGACTGGCTGTGAAGGGGCAGAGCTCAGGAGGCCCTACCCTTAGCCAATGCATCATGGCTAGCCGAGGGACTAGGCTTGTGGTGCATGAAAGTTGGCAAGTCAAGGGACTTGTGTCCGACTGGCTGTGAAGGGGAAAGCTCAAGAGGCTTTGACCCCTAGCCAATGCATCACGACCATGCATTGTACGAAGGTCGGCGAGTCAAGTGACCCATGTTCGACTAGTTGTGAAGGGGAAGAGCTTGGAAGGTCCTGGCCCTTAGCCAATGCATCGTGGCCAATCGAGGGACTAGGCTTTTGGCGCACGAAGGTCGACACCAACTGGCTATGAAGGGGAAAGCTAGAGAGGCTTTGGCTCTTAGCCAATGGATCGCAACCATGCATTGCACGAAGGTCGGCAAGTCAAGACACTCGTGTCCAACTAGATGTGAAGGGGTAGAGCTTGGGAGGCCCTGACCCTTAGCCAATGCATCGTGGCCAGCCGAGGACTGGGCTTGTAGAGCAAGGTGCTTATCCGTGTTGAATTACTTTGTCGGAGCACGGTGAAGGTTGGAGGTGTGTTACTGTTGAGGCTTGACTAAAATAGTCCAAATGAGCCTACTGGGAGAGTCCGCTAGGAGAGTCACTAGGTGAGCCCATTGGGGAGAGCCCACTAGGGGGGTCCACCTGGTGAGCCCGCTGGGAGAGCCCGCCGGGGAGGGCCTACTGGGGTGAGCCCGCTAAGGAGAGCCCACCGAGTGAGCTTGCTTGGAGAGCCCGCAGAGAGAGCCCTGAGCAGAGGAGCAGAGCAGCAGAGGAGTGGAGCAGAGGTGTAGAGCAAAGGAGCAGAGTAGAGCAGGGCCCTACAAGTGGGCACTGTCCTAGCCGAACCAATGGCGTTCGAGTCTCATGCAACTGGAGACTATCCGGGCCCATCCGAGTACCATGGAAGTGGAGAGCTTGTTGTGACTGTGTCAAGTGTGTTCGACTCATGTGCAACTGAGATGGTTGTCCGAGCTAAGGAGAGCTCGAAGAACGTCTCTTTCGTGCTGAGGTGGACGTGTTGCCCACCATGGGGTGGCCGTGGAAGACCATGAGTAGAGTAGGGTCCCGTTCGGTGCAGGTGTTTCCTGAGCTGGGAGTCCCGAGTGGAGTAATTTCGAGGCCGAGGAGGTGTCGAGCAGTGGTACCAAGGAGATTTTGAGCCGCACCACTCGGTGGAGAGGGGGCTCGGTGGCTGAGTTCTCAAGCTAGGTGTCCGAGCGATGGGGGGCCTGATCTGTAAGGTTGAGAGCCTCGCCGAGGTGGTGATCAGAGGTGAGTTGTGTCCGAGCAGTGGCCAAAGTGCTCGTGGCCCGATTGTGGTGGTTAGGGACCACACCAGCATAGGCAGACGACCCCGACGGGCCCCAATGTGGCCGCCGGTGCCCTTCCTCTATCGCGCTATGGCTGATGTGGGCTGGTACATGTGCACAGCAGGGTGCACACAGGGTGGACAGTCAATGGCCCCCGTGGATAGAGGCTAGGGTGGCTGAGCCAGAGAGTGCCTGTTGTTCACGTGGTGACCGCCGGCAGTGCAACCATGCTCGCAGTGCAACTAAGCTCCTTATTGTGTGCACGACAACATGCACTTGGATGCATGGTCATTGGCCACCGCATGCCAGCAACGGGTGTCTGGACACACCGGCACGCCTAGACGACGTCGGTGGACCAAGAGGGTTTCCGCCGGCACCCCTTCCATCTGTGACACGGCTAGGCTGTGCTTTGGCCCCGGGCATGATGGGATTTGGTCCGTGTAGGAGTGAGCAGTTGGCGACCAGCCCAGTGATGACAGATGGCACCGACAGTCATCGTGGTGGTCATCGGCACTGCACCTGGTTCATGCCACAGTGGGGCCGTGGCACCCTTTGGTGCCTGGCGTTGCACTTTAGTGCATGGCACTGTGCATGCCATGCATGGTGGGACGTGCATGGCACTATGCACTTAAGTGCACAGTGTCACCGTGTACTATTCACAACTTCGAGTGCCCACATATTGAGTACAATGTCTCGAGTGCTGTGCATAAATTAAACTCCCATAGTTGGAAGATGAGCGACTTGGACAGTGTGCTTTTCACTGTCCTCCCATTTCTCATAAATGTAAAAGTTAAGAAAATTGAGAATACTCATCTGAGAGGGTGTTATCCATTCCTCTGATGATTTATTTAGTGTGCTGAGAAATAGTCATTCTCCCACCTTTGACGAAGAGAGCAAATAAGATCCTACAGACGGAGCCAATGTTGATGCTGTAAAAATCGCACAACATACTGGAAGGAGAGAAAGAGTCGTTGCCGGCCTACTATGGCGACTTGGGCCTCGATTGGTATTGTTTGGAGCCCCCGATGGTGTTCCGGTGCAACTGTATTGTGACAGTACGTACGTCCATAGAAGATAGTGTAGGGAAAATAAAGAGACAAAGATTTACGTAGTTCGGCACTAGGCCTACATCCACTGGAGTTTGGGGAGGGGAGTTTCCAATATAAAATATGTGTTTACAGTCACTCATGGTCCCTCACATCTCACTGTAAAAAGAAAGCTAGAGATCCACTTGTTGGAGGAAAAAAACCCCACTGGTGAGCTCCTTTCCCAGGAAGAAGAAGAAGAAGACGAAGATCCGAGTCCATTGGTCATCTGGCAGAAGGCCTTTTATATATCCCCTTATTGCTTGTGTCAGTCGGCTGTAATGGGACCGGACCCCTTGCGTGTGTCAGCTCCCCTTTCCCTCCTACTTTCCCTCTGACTTGGTCTGAAGGCCCTACCACCCTCTTGATGCACGTCCCCATTTGTTCTCCACTCCTAACATTTTGTCTTTTCTCCTAATGTGGCCTGGTGGCTGGGCCTTATATTAGGCTTTACATTTTATCCCTCCATAGCCGCCATATGAGGCGTGGTATTGGCCTGCTTTAGAGCTCATCTATGTGGGTGTAGTTTGTTGTCGGGGAGCTTAAAGCTTGCCCACTAGTTTAGTTGATGGCAGGCTGGGTGCCAGCCAAATAAGGCACAATGGTCGAGCTGTTAGCTCGCCCAACTTCTTTTCCTCAGTGAGTTATACACCTAAACATCAACCTAGAAAATTGTGGGCTAGATGCTCGCCAATTAGGTCCCGGGGCCTACTGGGGAGCTTAGCAGTTCACTTGGGGTTCTCCTCCAAATGGCGGGCTCAATATCGCCATAGAAAGGTTAGGTTGGGCAAGCTTTAAGACTCAATGCCCCGCTTTGTTTGACCTATTGGGGCGAGCTTCATGCTCACCCGATTGTTTCCTGCCTGTAGCAGGTTGCACGCCCACCATGAGTCATTCGTTGCGGGGGTCTAGCAAGCGAGGTCCATGGCTTGCCCTTGATGTTATGAATTCCATGCCCAACTAGGATTCAACGAATTTGGTGAGGTGCACTGGCCAGTTAGATGGCCACTACCCACCTTACACTCTTAATAAGACGGTGATGTAATTGAGATGTACGGTTTATACAGGCGACAAAATCATAGTATGAACAAATCAAAATTTATTGGAAGCTTTGATGGAGGTTGGGCAAGAAAACTTGTCTTTGTAACACTTGTTGCGATTTTCTTTTAGGTCATGCAACCTTTTATTGAGAAAAAATATTTGCAACCATGAATTGTGCAACCGCCACGTAATTGTTTTGAAAAAAGTAAATAAAATATGAGACCCATATGGAAAAAAAATTATTTTTTAATAGTGGACCTCACTCTTTTTCAAAGCGATTACGCGATATTTACGCACTTTACGATTATACTTAGAATTACTCCCTTTTATTTTGGCAACTATAAATCGTGCTCACAGAGGATCATGTCACACATCTGGGGAGAAGCACGAAGGAGGAAGGAGTTGAAGAGATTCGGGAGTGCAGAGAAGGGATCGTGCGACTGGAAGTGCCCTAGGGGCTAAGTTGAAGGCCTCATCAGGCCTCATCAAGAGGAAGCGGGACCAGCCCGTGAGTCTTGTGAGGGGCGTTGGGCTTAATTTTAATAAAGAATAAGGCCCATCTGTAGTAGGGAGTGACGGCCTTGAGGCCATTTACATTTTAAAGTTTACGATTTTATGGTAATCTTCTAGAAGGAACTTTCGGTTACGCCTGCTGTGTCAGGCCTATTTGGGTGGAACGTCCGCACCTGGAAAAGCATGGAAAATCATATGAGAAATCTGTTATTCCTTCCCTGTGTTCTCTCTCTCTATTTCTTCTCTATTTCTCCCATGGAGGTTCTCACCCTCTAATTGAGCAACACTATCAATTACAGAACTTCTTTTACAGAAAAAAATAAATACATCTAGTTCTATAGTGTTACAGTTGGTATCATAGAGTGATCCCAAGTGCTATCACTCTATTCGGCTTCACCATGGCAGAAGGGACCCGCCTCAACCAGCTTCAAGAGGGCCTTACATCCTTGAAAACATCCACCGATTCCCAGCTGAAAAATCTGGAAACATAAATGTTAGCATTGAAAAGGCAATCTGATTCAGTCATGCAACAGTTAGCTACTATCACTATAGAGTTACAGAAAAGAAATAATGACCAGCAAAGGGAGGTAAGTTTCTCAGGGAATCAGCAACACAATTCTCACAATCGTGACAACGAGCAGGAGCTGCAACCTAGACAGGTAAGGATTGATTTCCCTTACTTTCATGGGGATGACCCTAGTGGTTGGTTGTACAAAACTAATCACTATTTTACTTTCTACAATACAATGCCTCAACACAAGCTAAGGTTGGCCTCTTTCCACATGGAAGGGCCAGCCCTTGTTTGGTTCCAAGATTTAGAAGAATCTGGGACCATCCAAGACTGGGAAGGGTTTACCAATGCATTATTGGTCAGATTTGGACCATCTGCCTATGATGATCCAATGGAGTCTCTTACGAGACTCAAGCAAACTGGTTCGATGGAAGATTATAAAACCAGTTTTGAAGCGTTGTCCAATAGACTAAAGAGGCTTTTTGAGGACTATAAACTGAGTTGTTTTCTCAGTGGATTGAAGGACGAAATCAGGCTGCCAGTACGTATGTTTGGGCCTAAGAACTTGTTGACAGCTTACAATTTAGCAAAAATTCAGGAAGAGCATGTTGGGTTGCCTAGAAAGGGGGTTAGGGGACTCGGCTATAACCATGACCCGGGAATTTTGAAAACACCACAACTCTCTTCCTCAAGCTTACACAATAACCTAAAAGCCCCACACCTCCCTAGTTCCAGCTTCCACAATCACCAAAATAACCAACAAAGAGCCATTGTACCAGTCCATAAAATCAAACCACAACAAATGAAAGATCGAAGAGATAAGGGTTTGTGTTACTATTGTGATTCCAAGTAGAATCCGGGCCACAAGTGCCAACAATCCAAGCTCTTTCTCATTGAGGAGGTTGCGGAAGAGTTGAGTGAGTCCTTGAAGGAGGAGGAAGTGATAGAAGGGGGAGAGATGCTGAATTTTGTTACAAACTCTGTGCAACCAGAAATATCATTACATGCTTTGATTGGTTCAGTCAACCCTAGAACTATGAGGGTGAAGGGTAGAGTTGGGAACCAGGAGGTAGTTATTTTAATCGACTTAGGGAGCACCCATAATTTCATAGACCCTTCTGTGATTAAAAAGGCAAAAGTTCCAGTGAATAGTGACAAAATAATTAAGGTAAGAGTGGCCAATGGAGAGACGGTCATGAGTGAAGGTAGTTGTGCCTCATTGAGAGTAAGGGTGCAAGGGAATGTATTTGTGACTGAAGCATTTGTGTTGGTACTAGTGGGCTGTGACATGGTGTTGGGAGTGTAATGGCTTCATGAGTTGGGGTCCATTCTCTGGAATTTTAAAGAATTATCTATGAAATTTCATTATAACAGTAATGTGATTGAGTTGCAAGGCTTGTGTCCAGCCAAATTAATTGAAGAGGGTAGCTTGAAAAAAAACAATAAGCTGGAGAAAAAGGGGGTGCTGTTACAGTTAGTGGAGGTGACTGAGAACCAAGAGCTGAAGCAAAAAATACACCCAGCTGTTCAAGAATTACTAAACCAATACCAAGTAGTTTTTGGAGAACCAAAAGGCCTACCTCCTATAAGATCCCACGACCACAATATCACCCTACAGCCAAACACTCAACCCATTTCAGTCTGACCTTACCGATATCCTTATTTTCAAAAGAATGAAATAGAAAAAATTGTGAAGGAGCTGCTGTCCTATGGTGTTATAAGGCCAAGCCAAAGCCCATATTCCTCACCGGTGCTGTTAGTGAGAAAGGCGGATGGGACATGGCGCATATGTATGGACTATAGGTCCTTAAACAAGGTGACAATTAAGGACAAGTTTCCTATACCAGTGTTGGAGGAGTTATTGGATGAATTAAGCGGGTCTAAACTGTTTTCAAAGCTGGATTTGCATTCCGGGTACCACCAAATCAGGGTCAAGCCTGAAGATATCCCAAAAATGGCTTTTAGGACTCATGAAGGGCACTATGAGTTCCTAGTCATGCCTTTTGGGTTAACAAACGCTCCTAGCACTTTCCAAAGCCTCATGAATGAGGTTTTCAGACCATACTTAAGGAAGTTTATACTGGTTTTTTTTAATGATATTTTGGTTTATAGTGCTAACTTGGATGATCATCTCAAGCACTTACAATTAACATTGGAGGTGTTACAGCAGCATAGCCTGTTGGCTAAGCTTTCTAAATGCAGGTTTGCTATCTCGGAAGTGTCTTACTTAGGCCATGTGATCTCAGCTGATGGGGTAAGGGCAGATTCGGGAAAACTGGTCGCTGTAACAAAATGGCCATTTCCAACTTCTTTGAAGTCCTTAAGGGGATTTCTGGGGTTGACGGGCTATTATCGTCTTTTTATAAAAGGGTATGGGAGCATAGCTGCCCCATTAACACAGTTGCTAAAAAAAAAAAATCAGTTTGCTTGGAATGAGGAGGCAAAGGAAGCTTTTCAGCTCCTTAAACAGGCAGTAAGTCAACCTCCTGTATTGGCTCTCCCAAATTTTTCCCTTCCTTTCATAATAGAATGTGACGCATCGGGAGGGGCAATTGGGGCTGTCTTGATGCAAAAGAACAGGCCCATAGCCTTTTTCAGTCAGGCTTTAAAGGGCAGAATCCTAAACCTGTCCACCTATGAGAAAGAGCTCTATGCATTGGTGATGGCAGTGCAAAAATGGCAACCCTACTTGTTGGGACATCCGTTTGTGGTGAGGACAGATCACCAAAGTTTGAAGTATCTCTTAGAGTAGAAAATAGGTACTCCTATGCAGCAAAAGTGGACCTCAAAGTTACTAGGGTATGATATGTTGGTGGATTACAAAAAGGGGCTGGAAAACAAGGCAGCAGATGCCTTATCTAGAAGAGGTGAGGGAGAGGAGCAAAGAGTGGAAGCCACCTTGGCGGTCATTTCCTTACCAACTTTGGAGTGGATGGAAGAGATTAAAGAAGGGTACAAGGGGGATCCTAAAGTACTAGAGTTAATAGAGAGATTTCAAAAAGGTGAATTACCTAAAAAATACTCAGTAAGGGAGGGACTATTTTTTTACAAGCAGAGATTAGTAGTGGCTAATGATGCAGCCTTCAAACAGAAATTGTTGCAGCTGGTGCACTCTAGTGCCTTGGGGGGACATTCGGGGTATGATAAGACCCTCCATAGACCTAGAAGAGATTTCTATTGGGTGGGTATGAAGAAAAATGTGAAGGATTACATTAGGGATTGTGAAATCTATCAGTGTGTGAAAGTGGATCAGACAAAGCCCAGCGGCCTAGTTCAACCCCTTCCAATCCCTTCACAACCTTGGACTCAAATATCTATGGATTTCATAGAAGGTCTACCGCCCTCACATGGTTTTAATAGCCTATGGGTAGTTGTTGATAGGCTCACCAAATACAGCCATTTCATTCCTATAACCCACCTGTATACTGCCAAAACCATAGCCCTATTGTTTACTAAGCACATCCTAAAACTACATGGAATGCCCAACTCCATAGTTTATGATCGTGATAGTACTTTTACAAATACCTTTTGGCAGGAGCTGTTTAAGTCTCAGGGGGTGCAATTAGCCTTCAGCACTGCATACCATCCACAGTCAGATGGGCAGACTGAGGCTGTGAACAAGTGTGTGGAGAATTTTCTCAGGTGCTATGCAGGAGATAGACCTCGGGATTGGTCCCAATGGGTGCCCTTAGCCGAATGGTGGTACAATACCACCCAACACTCAACTATTCGGACAACACCTTTTCAAGCATTGTACGGGTATGAACCGCCCAAGCTAATCAGTTACATGCCGGAGTTATCTAAAGTGCAAACAGTTGAAGAAGATTTACAGACAAGAGAACACATGAATAGCTTACTCAAGCACAATATTCAGAGGGCCTAGAATCGCATGAAAAAATACTATGACATGAAAAGAAAAGAGCAAGTTTTTGAAGTAGGAGATGTCGTTTACCTGCGCCTGCAACCCTACAGACAGATGAGTGTGGCTCACCGCAGGAACCTCAAGCTATCCCCATGCTTTTATGGCCTTTTCCCCATCATTCAGAAGGTGGGATCCGTAGCTTACAAGCTGCAACTTCCTCCAATCTCGACAATACACCCAGTATTTCATGTGTCACAGTTGAAGAAAACTTTGGGACAAAGGCATGTGTATTTACCTACCCTTCCACCCATGGGAACAGATGGGAACCTCAAGCCTGAACCTGAGAAGATCCTCCATCGCCGAGTTCGGAAACACCACAATCAGCCTTTGACCGAGTGCTTGGTGCAATGGAAAGGACAAAATGAGGAAGACGCATCATGGGAACCGTACGAAGAGTTGAAGGCATCTTACCCGCACCTTGTGGGCAAGGTGCTCTAATGGGGGAAGCTTTGTTACACATCTAGGGAGAAGCACGAAGGAGGAAGGAGTTGAAGAGATTCGAGAGTGCAAAGAAGGGATCGTGCGACTGGAAGTGCCCTAGGGACTGAGTGGAAGGCCTCATCAAGAGGTAGCGGGACCAGGCCGTGAGTCTTGTGAGGGACGTTGGGCTTAATTTTAATAAAGAATAAGGCCCATTTGTAGTAGGGAGTGACGGCCTTGAGGTCCTTTACGTTTTAAACATTACGTTGTTTTTCTGCATTAAGTTTACGGTTTTATGGTAATCTTCTAGAAGGAACTTTCGGTTACGCCTGCTGTGTCAAGCCTATTTGGGTGGAACGTCCGCACCTGGAAAAGCATGGAAAATCATATGAGAAATCTGTTATTCCTTCCCTGTGTTCTCTCTCTCTATTTCTTCTCTATTTCACCCTTGGAGGTTCTCACCCTCTAAGTGAGCAACACTATCAATTACAGAACTTCTTTTATAGAAAAAAATAAATACATCTAGTTCTATTGTGTTACAGATCACAAGTTATTGATACTTTTTCTTCTTTTGTGAAGGTCAAATGCCAACAGCATGATTGAAAAACCCACAATGGTGCTCGATGGTGGTTCAGCTGTTTGGAATGTTTATCCCTGACTTGTACAATAATAAAGTGCAGAAAATATGAAAATATAGAGATATAAGGATTTACATAGTCCGCAGGCAAATGCCCATTGGGTTTTTGAGAGCAAAATTAATTATAATTGATAATTTTACTGACTCTCGTGGCCACCCCTTAGCTCATTGATACATCCACGGAGGTGGAAAAAGTAAAATTAAGTTCTCGTTTGTTTTCACAGATTAGATGAGATAAGATTAAAAATTAAATAAAATATTATTAGAATATATTTTTTTAATATTATTTTTGTTTTAAGATTTAAAAAAATTGAATTATTTATTTTATTTTATATAAAAATGTAAAAAAAAAAATGTAATGATTAAATGAAATGAGATGAATAAAAAAGAATTGTAAAAAAAAATAATAATAAAAATGCCTTGAAGATAGTGGTTGCCTGAAGTGAAGTCTCTTTCTTATCTCATTACTTCTCCTCGAAGCCAAGTGCGTTGCATTTGCTTTATGTCCATTCCTAGTATGTCACTTTTGTCTCTCATCCCCAACTTTATTTCCGCACTCTCTTCTGTATCTTCTGTGTCTCATGATGGGCTTAACATACAGCCCCATAACGTGGTCATTTTATATTTTCATAAATGATATTTGTAGTCGTGAGTGTGTAAGCACTGTACAGTCGTTTTAAAAAAAATAAATAAATATGAGACCTACATAAAAAGAAATTAATTTTTTAATAATGGACCTCACTCTTTTTAAAAGTGATTGCACGACGTTTGCGCATTCCACAACTGTATATAACATTATTCTTATATCTTATACCCAACACCTTCATGAATTATCTGAAGTTTGAACTTAATTGACTTTTGGTCGTGAGAGGGGAAAGCAATAAACTTCTACAAGTAAGAGACACGCAAGATCAATTCCTTGAAAAAATCTTTCCTTAAAATCGATCTAGACTTCTCGCGTTGTGTTAATGCATATGACACTTGCGGTAATTTCAATTTCTTTGGATAGTGAGATCAACAGCCACGACAACACCATTTTATTTCTATATGTCCGTGGTGAGTACAAGGAATTATGAGTTTGAAGGTGAAACCAGAGACCATCCATGAAAGCATTCTCCTTCTCAGCAACATGGATATGATCTTCGTAAGGATTGAACAAAGAAGATGAAGAAGACAGCATCACCATTAGAGAGCTGTAAATTTATACCATATTGGAAAACAGAGGAACAAAGAAAGAGATTAACAGATTGAAGACTCTAAGTAATTCTACCAAGTAGTTAAACGAAACCATTCGTCTATTTATAGAGACAAACTTAGAGCGGAAAGCACTTATAACAAATTAATCAAATCTGCGCAAAAATATCGGCAGCTGATTTGGCTGATCCGAAATAGAAATATCAAATATGGGTGAACCAAAGCTTGGAGTATGTGAAGAGAAATACTACCAAGTCATTCTACTTGTAAGTTAGCATGCGCGATGCACCCTCTGCATTACTAATATGACAAGCGTTGATTTGCAAAAGAGTATAAAAACTAAGTTTTAGGGCTAGTTTGGATAGTGAACTATTCATTATTTTAATATTACTTTTCATTTACTTTTCACTACTATTCACAACTATTTAATATTTTATTATTACTTTTTCACTACTATTCACAAAATATCTGAGATCATCTCACTATCCAAACCCAACTTTAAGGCTGCATTTGGATATTGAGTTGAACTGAGCTAAGCTAAGTTATTTATGAATAGTAGTAAGTTGAGTTCTTTATGAATAATAGTGAGTTGAGTAAGTAAACTGAGTTATGTGAGGCCCATTTAAAATGAGTTTAGATGTGTTTGGATGTTAAGATGAGTTTAGTATTATTTATGAAAAAGGTTGTAAGTCCCACGTATAAAAATGTGTTAAGTTGAAAAATGTTGTGTGTCCTACGTGTAAGGAGATTTTGAGTTGAGATAAGTTTAATAATTTGAGAGTTGAGTATTAGAGTATTAGACTTGGCTTAAAATTAAACTGAACTGAGTTGATCTCAACTGAGCTTGCAACCAAACGGGACCTAAATGTTAATGGAGTGGGAGGCGTATCCTCTACACGAGCGTGGAAAGCTTTGGAAAAGCTGAGAGTTTCTGCTCTTTGTGTCTTTCTTCTTGGAGTACAAGTTTCAAAATTAACTAAAGGAAAAATCTAATTGCAAGCGATTCTGCGTACTAATACGCGCACCCATTCAATATGATTGGTCAGAAAGTAGACTTTATTGAAAACAATACTATTTTAAATTTAGAATATGAAGACAAGAATATTAGTACGTAGATTAGTACGCAAACTTGCTTGTACATAGCAAAACTCTTAACTAAATATTACAATCCTTCCTGTAAACTCTGCTTCAAGAACACTATCCTCATCTAATTCATTTTAGTAGTAAGTATATAATGTGTATGGACATGATAAGAAACAGGTATAAAACAGTTACCTGCTCTCCTTTTATGGCATCAACCAAGCAATAAATAAGAACCCACATTCCCCCACAAACAAATCGAATTTTCTTATGAGCAAATCGTAATTCTATTCTTTCTCTAAACACAATTCTCTTAAATTTCCCTTCAATTGACTTGGTCCCTGGATTCTTGCCAACCTGCATGATTGTTCTGTTATCACCCTATATGTTGACGGCCTTGCCCATGGAACAATAGCAAAATCATCATAATACTCTTCCATTCCACCAACAAAGAACTGCCAGGCCAAAGCACCTGCCCCTGACCGATTTCTCTTCGCAGATTTATAGATGATATCCAGAACAGTTTTGTAAAACC
Organism: Juglans mandshurica; assembly: GCA_022457165.1. Taxonomy (NCBI): domain Eukaryota; kingdom Viridiplantae; phylum Streptophyta; class Magnoliopsida; order Fagales; family Juglandaceae; genus Juglans; species Juglans mandshurica. The sequence goes on from CM039624.1 coordinate 14,888,023, forward strand.
TATCTCGCTGAGGTAATTGGAAGTCCTTGTTCAGGTTTGACAACCCAAATTCAGTGAACATGACAGGTTTCTTCAGTTCTTTGTCTCCATCCTCAATGTGTGAAAGCATCCACTTGGACACATATTTGAGTTTGTCTTCAAATTCTTGCTCGTGAAACCTAACAAAAGTTAAAAATTTAAAGATGAATTGGACACATTTCAGGTGTATAACCAAGAAAATATAGGTTTTCCTATAGGAAAAGAAGAAAGGTTTGAGGGCATGTGAGCCACGTTGAAGCTCAAGCAAAAGACTGACACCAAGGTGATAGAGGCTGTTATTTGGGTTTGCATCAATACAAAAATAACCGAGCAATAACTGAACACTAGAGGGTATTCTTTAAGCCAAGTTAAAATATTCCATGCTTAAGTATCTTGGTTTCTGAATGGCTTTCTAAGATTTCACTTGGTTGTTCCTATTTTGACTTGATTAATTCCATCACACAGTTCATCACCACGGAGCACATACCAATGGTCAGGGTAGATGTGAACGGAGGCAAAATCAACGTAAGAGATCTTCGAGTTGCGAATAAAATCAGACCCAAGCCTGGACGCCCACTCTTCTGGGTTCATGGTCAAGCTTTTGGGGGTTTTAGGACCATAAAATCCTTCCAAGCCAACAGTCAGTAAATGTTTCTTGTCAATTGATTTCACAAAACTTGACATTTCTTCTATCCAATCCTGCAATATAACGCCATAATTAATTTGTACTAAAAAACTCTTATCAATAATGCGTATCAGAATCTCTCTCTCTCTAACACAGCAAGTGCAGACGTGGCTTTTTTTGCTTTTGTTTTTTGTCTTTTTTGTGTACCTAACCTGAAAAACTCAATTCCTTGACATTCAAAAAAGAAGAAAAAAACAGCTACATTTTTTTTTTTTTTTATATAAGTAGCTACATCAAATATACACAATTGTTACTAATTATTGTTAAATCTCGCTGACGAAGTGGAATTCTTACTAATTCACCAATTTTAAAGACATTTTAGAAGTTTAAATCAGTGTCAAAGGCATGTATTCTTCTTAAATTTGGTATAGAGGAGCAGAATCAAGAGTATACAACTTACTTGGAGAGTATCACCTGAAGTATCAGTCATGCAACGGGGTTCATTTATCAATTCCCAGGCAAAGATGGTGGGATCATTTCTATACTCGATCCCAGTAATGGAGTTTCTCCTTGTCAGGATAGTCTGACAAAAGGATGTATGTCAGAAATAACAAAATATTAAAAAATATCACTTCTAAATATACAATAGCACTATCATTATACCAGTATCATTGAAATATATGTGTGTGTATATATATATATATATATATTTTATAAGTACTTAAATATAGGTATATTGATTAAAATAAAGATTTCAAAGAAAAGGATGGTTGAATGAAAGCTTCAATGGTTCACGTTTTTTAAAATAGTTTATAAAAAGAAAACCCTATATATGTAGTGGACAGGAGTAACATCAATTTCAAACACCGCTAACACTGAATTAGTGTTTTATCCAAATGAAAACCACAGTCCATGATCACCAGCAGCATTGAAAATCAATATAAATATATTTCATTATCTTGATCTACTTCCAACAAATGGTTCATGAGGTATAGGCTAAATCTGTGAGGTGACCACCGTCTTGATGTATTCAAGTTGCTTATCTTCTTAGTTTCCAAAATATCAAGTTATTACCAGGATGACTTCGAACAGCCACTATAATGATAACCTATTCTGGGATCCTGTAATGACAACGACACATATATATATGATATTGAAAATTATGAGGTTGCTGATCAAGCAAAAACAAAATAAAACAATCGTTCCTCCCACATTTGTATCTGGACAAGAACAGTAGAGAGGGATGAAAAGTAATAACTCAAGAAATAAAGCTAATTTATGCATTTTCCATTTATTTTACTAAAAAAAATCTATGCATTGTCCTTTCCTTTATCTCATTTTCTTAATTATAATACATTTGTCAGTGGTCTATTGCAATTAAGTTTTTTATGAACCAGGGTGGTCTGACATGATCAGGTTGAGATAGTTCTGAATATCGTTTAATTGGGTAAGTAGGTAAGTAGCATAATGTTAACTGGGGCCTCTACTTGTGTGTCATGTCATCATAGATACTTTCTACTGAACTGGAGGTACCATCAAAGCATCATAACACACAACATTCTTAGCCTCATTGTGCATGGGGATAAAACTTTCCTTTGAAAAAGAAACTGTTAAAAGAGATACAAGCTTCATTGATAAATTCAAGTGGGCTCAAAATTTTGGCATTATATTTTCTACTGGCCATGGAAGTACCGTTCTTAAGGTATTCAAACCAACTGCTTGCAAGTTATAAATTATAATAACAAATGCACACTAGGCACCAAACCGGAAGGAAGAAGTAAATAAGAAGATACCTTGATGTAATTTTTGAAGTAGTTGCGGATGGATGGATCAAAAAAGAAGGAATCATTGGAGGCGCTTAAACCTATTCCTTCTTCCCATGCCCACTTGACATACTGTGTTTTCCCTCCATATGCTTGCAAGTTATTCACTAAGCTAAGAAGCAACCTTATTCCATGTTGCCTGGCTTCTGCAATGACATGATCTAGTGCCTGCCAACCAACCCAGTTGGCAAATAAATTAAAAAATATATATGATTGGAAAAATTAAGTCAAATGCCATCAAGGTTATAGAAGAACTGGCAAAAATGGAACAGGAAGTATTCTGGCATCATTCATCGTTCAGTATTAACTTTTTGATAATCCATGAGCCTTAAGTACGAATGTTACATTAAGAGAAAGCTTGACAAAAGACTTGTCAAAAAGGGGAAAAATAAAGAATCTTGACAAAAGATATAGGCAATTTCTTATCAGATGTCCCTAAAGGGATGGGCAAAAGCAAAATGAAGTGAGCTGGGATTGGCGAACAAAATGAACAAAGAGAAGGTAATTATAAGCATATACATATAACGTACTTCATCATAAATACGCCTCACATGTTCAGCAAAGGCTTCTCCATCCTCGCTCCCCCTAGCTTCTTGTGGTAAGGGAACAAGATCTAACATATGTTGTGTATATCGATATACATATAACATATATCATATATATAAAAGAGATGTAGGCCTTTACTGGATGATTAATGCAACTTACTTTTCTCTTTTCTTTTTGACAGGTAACTAACTTTTTTTAATACGATAAAAATGTACCACTATAATCTCTTAAGGTTTTCAGTTAATTTGTTTTGTTGAGAAGCAGAGAGAGAGAGAAAAGTGTATGAGAAGGATTTCCAATTTATCTGTACTGAATTCCTATACACAAACCAATACCTATAATGCTTAATTCTTTGCTTTTACTCTTCTCCAGTTCTATGTTATCTAACTTCAGCCATAGACATATAGAGCGGCAAGCAAGCTAATTTGTATCAAAGCCTGCCATGTCAAAAACCTTGGTTACAGGCAACAAACAGGAATTTCTTTCTTAGCAAGACGATTGTCACTACCAATATCAAAGATGATTAGCCAATCCAAGCACCAAAACGATTTCATAGCGAAAAATCATAACACTCCCCCACACCTTGGGGTTGCCAAAAAAAAGAGAGACAGCTCAACGCTCTGACATTTATATCCTATCGAGTAAGATGCAAAAACTTGCAAAGAAGAGAACAAAGTGATAAAACCTTCGTCTTTTGATTTTTGGTTGGATTAGAGCAAAAAGAGGTTAAAATGTAAATTATGAGAGGGGAATATAAAATAACGCCGTAAAATGTGAATTTATAATACCTGGAAAACTCGCTCATTGAACCGTCCAGGGGAAATCTGGAGGGCATTGTAATCACCATCGTTGAATGCCCAAGTTCTGCACACGGTGAGACCCATTTTTGCACCGGCTTGCAATATCGCCCGGATTCTTGGTCTACTATAATCTTCCACGGCATGGTCCATTAACCAGTAAGAATTCCACCCGTTAATATAAAAGGCCCTTCCATCCAACATGAACTGAGTCCCATTCCTCTCAACAAAATCAAACTTTGGTTCTTGATGATAATTGAGCAAAAAGTCCCCAAAAGACATATACATGAAGGCCACACATGATGCAAAACCAAGAATTGGGTAATAAAGTCCGTTTCCTGCCACCATTGTTTCAACTCCTAGTATGGGAGCTGGAGAATGAAAAAAAAAAACAGTTATGCGCAAACAGTTTTAAGAAATTCCCGGAATCACTGACACCCAGATGAACACTACCTCAGGCACAGATTTTCACATAAATGCATATAAAATCCAATCTCCAAAACACCCAGATTTCCCTTTATTGAGAATAACCCAAAAAATGCCTTGGAAGACGCAAAAAATTCAAGAATCCTCAATGAAACTCATAATTTTCAGAGACCAATGTCAAAATCAAACAAAATTCCGTAACCATGGGAGGGAGGGAGGGAGGGAGAGAGAGAAGGGACTTGTATGTTGGTGTGAATGAGTTTTGGGATTTTATAAAGGAAAATGAGCAAGGGAATGTGTAAGCAAGAAACGAGGGAGGTTAACCGCGTGTGAGAGAGAAAGCAAAGAATTTAAGAAAGCACAACCAACATTAGTCATACGAAATCAGTCAAAAATGAGGAGAGAAGAAAGGGAGGAAAGTGAGTATGGTGGTGGGTATGCGGTGATATGTTGATATCAGCCATGTTGGTTATTCAGATCTAAAGGAGGATCTGGTCCTTATACAGAGTCTTTCCGTGAATTTTAATATTGGACTGAACGGCTCCGTTCAGCGTCCATGGGCCATGTGTGACTGTGAGTGATGTAGCCCCTGGAATACCTCTCTTTACCATACTTGCTAGTAATTCTTCTTTAGAGATTAGGATTGGAAGTTGCTTGTGAATGAATATAATCAAAACGTTAAAAGTGACTAAAGAAAACAAAACATAAAAGTTGATGGAATGAATTGAAATAAAAGTTAAAAGTTGAAACTCACACACTTCATGCGCCATTGAAACTTATGGATTTTATTTTTTTATTTTTTTTTTAGAAAAGAGAAACTTCATTCACTTAAACAAGAGTTACATAATTCAAGTTTTTTGGACTAACAGCCAGATCAACTACATCCTGGGGTAGAAATAGAGCAGATTTTACCAATTAATGAGCATATGTATTAGCAGCTCGTTTAACAAAAGAGACCTTTCAATTTTGTAAAGAGGATAAAGAAATCTTAGCATCCCTTGGAATCATTCCCACCCTATCCCATCTATCCATAAGTAGCTTTAATCCTTTGATAATTGAAAGAAAATCACCCTCAAAGATAAGTGAATTGCATCCCAACTCACTAGTTAACTGTACAGCATATAATACACCCTGAGCTTCAGCAAGAAAAAGATAAAAAAAAACTTGGTTTTGAAAATATTTTGTAGGCCATCAATCTGTCTTGAGAATCACGTGCTACAATACCAAAACCTGTTCTGCCTTGTTCTTCACTCATAGTTGCATCTCAATTAATCTTAGTACCACCTGGAGGAGGAGGATTCCAGTTACAAGGGTCCATTGTCATCCCTAGAAAAGATATATCTTGTTTTTGTTGAGTTGTTTTAAATTCTAGTAAAGTTTTTTGAGTTGTCTAAAACAAAATTCAAGGATGAGTAAAAGAGTTCTCAAAAATTAATTGAGTCCTCCTATGCCAAATGTTTCTTGGTGTAATAGTAAATAATTCCATAGTCTCTTGATCACAGGTTGAGATTAAAGCCTCAATTAAATCACTGAAAAGTAGCAGGCCAAATAGAACTTTTCTGCAAAACAATTGGGCCTTGACACCATACATCCATTGCAGATGGACAATTCCATAGAATATGAATCACTGTTTCATTCTCACCCAAGCAAATAGACTCTTAGGAGATTCACAAATTTGCTTCTTCGCCAGGTTAACCCTTATGGGTAAAGACTCGAGATATGCTCTCTACAAAAGTGTCTTGACAACATTAGAAATTTGAAAACTCTAACAGTTAGTCCAATCAATATTCTTTTTAACAACAGAAGAAGATTTACCACTCGTAAGCGTATTTAATTCCTTTTGGAGATAATATGAACTCTTAACAGTGAAGATCTCACCTTTAGTTCCTAGCCAGACTAATATGTTCTCAGTACCTGTGCAACTAATAGGGATCTTCAAGCTAATTTCAGTCTCACCCTCTTCAAAAATCTCTCTAATTAGATCATTCTTCCACTCTTTCATAGTATGGTTGATCAGACTAGTAACTTTGGCATCCCCAGGCAAAAACTAAGGTCTAGATTGGACTTTATAACTAAAGGAGATAGACAGTATGGATTCTGAGTGCATGGCTTTGTAAGCTTTTATGGGATATCAGATACTTGATTGCTATTAATTGGGATCTCAGATGCTTGATTGCTATTCATTCACGGACAATAGATTTTAAGGTTTGGTATTTCTTCAACTACTCCATGTGACGACGGGAATTCATGACCTAGACGGGCTTTTATTTTCTTTAGTCTTTTTGTTTACTTTTTGTTTTGGATGGTTAACTTTTTTATGAGCAACTTCGTTAAAGGGAGGTTTTGGACAGTGAGTTGAAATAAGTTGAAATGAATGTTAAAAGTTAAATTATTTATTATATTTTGTAGAAAAATTTGAGAAAGTTGTAATGATTAAATGAGATGAGTTGAGATAAATTGAAAAACTTTTGTATCCAAACCGGATCTAATTCAAAAAGAAAAATATAAAAGAGAGAAGGGAGTAGGGTTCATACAAGTATCTTGTTACAGTAAATATTGCATAGAAATATAAATAAAAAGAATAATTCTAGATACAGTATTAAGTTGTGCAAACGCCGTAAACTTTCTTTGAAAAATAGCGAAATCTATTATTAAAAAATTATCATTTCTTTTTCAAATGGAATGAGTATATCCTAAAACTGTAAATATCATTTTTCTGTAAAAATATATATATATATATATATATATATATATTATTGTTGCAACGTTATTAAAGGTGACGCTTTCATACAGATGAGAAATCTAATTTTTTTTTTTATATATTTATTTTCTATGGTTTTCCATTTTATTAATGCATGGTTCTTAACGGAAGGAATAAAATGATAAAAGTGAAAGCATATGTAATCAAACGTTCAAAATTAATTTTTTTTAAAATTGAAATAAGCAACATTACCAAAACTATGAGCTTCAAAAGAAATTAAACAAAACCAAAGCGGAGTTGGTAACTTGGTTGCTTTACCAATTTTTGAGCCTTTTATTTCAAGCGTGATCTATGACTTTAAAGTTTGGAAAATGCTTAAGCCACCGAAAAAAGTGACTTTATATTGTACCAATATTGTTTTTTTTTTTTTTTACTTAATAATTAAGAAATAATTTTTTAATAAATTTATGATTATTTAAAAGAATTTAAAAATATTTAATAAAAAATACAATTTACACTATCAGTACAATGCACAATTACCTTTGGTGGCCAAGCATTGTCCTTAAAAGTTTAGGTTGCCTCCATGCTAACCAAGGCAGGCTACCTGACTAAACTTCCTTTAGATTAGGTGTAGATAATGAATTGAAATGAGTTGAGAAAAAAGTTAAAAATTAAATAAAATATTATTTTTTAATATTATTAATATTTTGAAATTTGAAAAAATTGAATTATTTATTATATTTTATATAAAAATTTATAAAATTTATAATGATGAGATGGGTTGAGAATATCAAAGCTGAGCTTCTTTGCTACTTTTTATGTTAAATTTATTATCTCTCATCGCTATAAAAGCGCATCTTAGTCATTTTTCTTTTATATAAATTATTTAAATGAAAAATTAATTAAATATAAAAATAGCATTTCTCTAAAAGATTATTCTACTTGTAAATTTGTCACTAATGATTACCTCACTAAAACGGCATGCTAATTACACACATATATCCACACACACGCACACAAAATAAACTATTCTAAATAAATATATATATATATATTATTAATAATTAATTATTTCCTTTGACTTGTAGTTCCCCTTAGTGATTATTAGAATAAATATAAAATATTGACTTAGCTAAAAAGCCATCATGCATGGAAACTTACTCCTCCAGAATGCTTTCTTTTCTTTCTTTTTTTTTATTGAGTTTTTTTTTTATTTTTTTGTTTCTTTTGGATGGTTAAGCTGTTAACTACTTGAGAAAGAGAATGAATATAGTGTCTGTGCGACCTATCAAGGCGATGCTTTATTTATTATTTTATATTTACTTTCTTTATTTCTTGGAAGGTTAAATTAGAGAATGGTATTTGTAGTTGTGAGTGTGCAAGCGTCGTGCAGTCGCTTTGAAAAAATGAATAAATATGAGACTCACATAAAAAGAAATTAATTTTTTAATAGTGGACTCAACTCATTTTCGAAGCGACTGCACGGCATTTATATATTCCACGACTATATGTAACATTACTTATTACTATAAGCCATGTATAGCCTGAACCGGCATGGCCTAGGTGATGCCTAAGTTACATTATCCATGCAACTAGGGAAGAAGCTAGAAATATAATTTAGAATTGAATATAATCTTAAATAAAATCTATAGTATAAATTTTTGAACCGTTAATTTATGATTTTTTTATCACGTTAATTTGTGATTATACATCAGCCATTATTTACCTTCACACTTCACATTTGACAGTTTTTTTTTTTTTTTTATAGAATGTGAGGTATTTTTCATAAGATGTGAAGTGTAGGATAGTAATTAGTAACTAATAAGAATTATTCATAATACTAATTGTATCATTAATTGTATCATAAAAGTATCATATAATCCAAAGAACATGTAAAATTTATTAAATTAAATTTTTAATTTTGAATGTTAAATAAATCAATTATACTGATTGAACTCGAGATATGTTGAATGAATAAGAGTTATTAATCTCAAAAGAACAATATTCAAAACTAAAACAATAATTAACAAGTGCATAATGAAAGAAAAATGTCAAACTTGATGGGACATTTACATGAGATTGAAAGTCAACCTTCAAAAATTACAAAATTTTAAGTGTACAAGTATACACCTAGATAGGCTAGATTCAATTGTTTTTTAATTAACGGACCCATAAAATCCAAGTAAATGCATACAATAATAAAAATAAAAAATTAACACATCCGTATGCCACGAAAAAAATACAATAAACAAAATTTATACCTGAGAAGAATCTAATATTAATTTAATTTAAATACTCGTAAAGTTATTAGCTTCATACAAGGAGTCAAAGGACAATGCTAGGATCACCTTTCTCGGTGACCCCTGCATTGTAACGAGAATATAAATATATATATATATATATTTTGTATTAAATATTTTTTTAGATCCTTTTAAATATTTAAAAAAAAATTAATAAATTTATTAAAATATGTTTTCTTAATTATTAAATAAAAATATTATCTATCACTTTTGAAGGCATTATTTTCAGTGGCTCAAGTTACAATTACTATAATTTCTCTATGTTAAAAAATGTTGTCGTTCTCGTGCTTAAGCTTTTGCTATAGTTACAATTACTATAAATATTGGTATAACATTTATTTAAATGAAAAGTGTTAGAATTATAAAGAGATTTTATAAAAATAAATTTATAAATTAACGTATATTAATATGATACGTTAGATCTATTTTATTATAAAAATAATTTTATAATTTAACGTACATATTGCATTAATTTGTGAGTTTATTTTAAAATTTATTTATAATTAAATCATTTTTCTAAATTTTTTAGCCAAGATATCATTTATTTTTCATTTTAAAAAAGTAATAAAAATCTGTAATTAAACAATTATTGCCTTGGGAAAGTTTATCTAATCTTCAGTAGTTAACTCAATGAGTCAGTAGAAAGTGGAAACTGCTTGTGGAATTATGTGCGTCAGCAAAAGTGGCAATGATTAAAGTGTGTCACTCGTCATGTGTCATTTTTTTTTAAACCAATCAACTTTCATTGATAACATCCTCTAGAAGAGATTGAATATACCGTAAAGTTTCTTCATGATCAACAATAAAATCAGGCATGTCTAGAGCAGTTTTTGGAAAGTGTTATCAACTACATTTGATTCCCTGTCGGTATATTTAACAGACCATTGAGCATAACTTTGCAGCCTATACTTGATATCATAAATGAACATTCTTGTGCTATTCAAATCTGCCACTTATCCTTTAAATAGACTTTACCATTTTACTTGCATCTCCTTCTAGAATTATTTTCCTCACTCCCAAATCAATGCCAAAGATTAATGTTTGGAGGGCTGCATAAGTCTCAGCTAGTAGAGGATTTGGAAACAAATCCTTTTTTTTTTTTTTCCTCTCATTGTTGCCTTAACATTGCCCTCCCAATCACGAACTATAATCTCAATTCCAACCTTGCAATGCATCCTATCTACTGCAGCATTCCAATTGATTTTGAAAAAATCCATTGGGAGAGCTTTCCATCCACTTAAATGACTATTAGCATTTACTGTCTCACTACTAACCCTACATTGAGAGTCTCTAAAGTCTTACAGCAGCAGCTGGTGTCCACAAGAGAATTTGGGTGGTTGAGAACTTCCTTGAAAACAAAAACATTTATTCTCTTCCAGAGTTTCCAACGCACTACTATCATATCTTCTATCTCCTCCTTTATTAGCTTCTCAAACATTTCATTCATAGTTTCCTTAATCTTGTTGTTTAGAACTCTGTTCTTTTGAATCTTCTTAGAACATTGCCTCCACAAATCGCTAGTAGCATCACATTCCCGTAATGCATGCTCAATAGTTTATGCTTCCTGTAGACAGAATGGACAGTATGGATCTTCCACTATTTTCTTTTTGTGCAAATTTAGCTTAGTAGGCAGCACATTAGCCAAGCTCTCCATAATAAAACTTTCTTTACATTTGGAATTGTCAGCTTCCAGATTTCTAGTCCATCTTTCACTTTTTGTGTTGCTTTAAGAAGTTTGGCCTTGAGATCTACCATGAACTTCACCTTGAAGAGGATATGCACTCCTAACTGTGAAGAATCCATTCTTTGTGCATCTCCACATTATTTTGTCTAGCCTATTGCTTAGACATATGGGGATTTGACAAATGATCTTTGCTTCAACATCTGAGAAAACTTCTTTGACCAACTTGAGGTTCCAACTCTTTTTGTTTGCATTAATAAGTTCAGCCACTTTAGCCTCTGCATTTAGAATTTTCACTACACTTTGAGGTTTGAATGAACTTGGTTGAGGAAACCATCTATCTGACCAGATTCTAACAAATTCTTCATTAACAATTCTCCAGATAATTCCTTCATCAAGCAAGGACCTTGCTGATAAGATGCTCCTCCAAACAAAAGATGAGTTGTTGCCATCTTTGCTTGAAGAAAATCAGGTTTAGGGTATTTGAGTTTGAGAACTCAAGTAGAAAGAGAGCAGAGAGTATGGAGTCTATAACAACCTCCAACCTTGCTTAGCAACCTTGCTTAGCTAGCATTACAAGGTTAAAACTTTCAAAATCTCGAAATCCCAACCCATCTATTGACTTTGCCTTCCCTATTTGGTCCCATTTAGTCTAATGAATTCTTCTCCTCGGGCCTATTTGACCCCACCAATAACCTTGTGAAAGCTTGTTAATCTCTTGCAGTAGGCCTTTGGGAAGTTTAAAAACTCTCATATTTTAGGTAGGGATGACCTGTATTATTCCTTTGATAAGTATCTCTTTTCCAGCTTGAGAAAGAAACTTCAACTTCCAGTTGCTTAATCTACTCCTCACCCTATTAAAAATACCTTTGAAAGATTTAGATCAAGACCTTCCTACCAGAGCTGGCAAGCCAAGGTACTTTTCATAGGAACCTGTGGATTGAATGCCTACAATGCTAGTGATAATGTCTTTTGTTGCTTTTTTGGTATTACTGCTGAAGAAGATAGATATTTTATCTTTATTCAATCTCTGACTAGATGCTTGTTCATAAACTTCTAGGAGACTTGAGTAATCTACTCCATTCCAAAGAACTTGTCTGGCAAAATAACAAGCTGTCATCTGAAAAAAAAAAAAAGGATTAATATAGAGTTATCCACTTGCCATGGGAATGCCATTAATTAGATCAGTTTCTTCAACTCTATTGAGTAATGTGCTAAGAGTTTCTGAACATAAGATAAACAAAGATAGTGATAGAGGATCACCTTGCCTAATTCCCTTGAAGGTTTGAAAGCTCTTTATGGAGCTCCATTTAGTAATAGTGAATAAGAAGTAGTGGAGACACACTTCATAATGAGCTTAATCCATTTACTCGCAAAACCCATCCTTTTCATAACAACTTTAAGAAAGTTTCACTCGATCCTATTATATGCTATACTCATGTCTAACTTCAAGGCCATCTATCCAACTTTCCCTTTCATTCATCTTTGCATTGTGTGCATAGCTTCATAGGCAACAATCACATTATCATATATTAATCTCCCTATTACAAAGGCATTTTGGGTGGGGGAAATGGTCTTTGTTAGTCTAGTTTTCAATCTATTGGGTAGCAATTTGCAATGATCTTGTAAATTACATAGCAAAGACTTATTGACCGGAACTTAGAAACTTTTGTGGGGTTTTTGGTCTTTAGAATTAGAACTGTATAGGTCTCATTGATGTCATATGTCCATCCATTAGAGTTTACGGCTACTAGTACTGGATCACAAATAGAACTGTATAGGTCTCATTGATGTCATATGTCCATCCATCAGAGTTTACGCCTGCCAGTACTGCTGGAAAAATATCTTGGCCAACTATTCTAGAAAAGTTGGCTAATCTTTGGAGAAGAGATAGTTTTGTTGCCATCCCCATTGGTGATGCTACTATTAGTGTTAGTTTGCCTTCTCTAGAAGCCCATTTGTGAAATTTTTTTGTATTTTTGTCCCCCTCCTTTAGCCATCTTTGTTTAGCTTTGTGTTTCCATTTTAGATCATCTACTTCAAGTAGAAGAACCACTTCTTTTTGTAATTGTTTTATTTCCTCAATGTGTCATCCAATGTTAGATTCTTGGAGAAATATAATCTGAGCTAATTTAGCCTTTATAACCCCCTTATGATTTCTTTGTAACTTGTTGCTCCAGTTAAGCAATCTAATTTTGCATCTATTCAAGCCTTCTATAGTTGCTCTCAGAGAATTATTTGTCCTTAGAGAGCAAGCCCAAGCTACTTTGATTAAATCACAACATTCCCATCTCCTACTCCAGCTTGCTTCATACCTTAAAAGTCTTCTATTCCTCCAGATTTATTCCATCCATTACTCATTGAGATAAGAATTGGATTATGATCTGAGCTATAAACTACAGTGCTCATACTTATTTCAGAAAAGAGACTGAGCCATTTGAAATTTCCTAATGATATGTCAAGTCTTTCTATGGTGAAATCATTCCCCTCTCTATTATTACTCCAAGTAAATCTATCACATTTGTAACCTAAGTCACTTAACCCCCAATCCTCTATGGCTTTTCTAAATGATTCCATTTAAGTATAAGGTATGATAGCTCTACCATATTTTTCATGTTGTTGAAGAATCTCATTAAAGTACCCCAGGCACAACCATGCCTTATTATCTAAGGGTTTTAACTCTCTAAGCAATTGCGAGCTTTTTGGTCTTTTAGCAATAACAGGGTTACCATAGAAACCAATCATTACCCATTCCTCCCCTCTTTCATTTTTAGTGACTCTAATAGAGATTTGCCTCCTAGTAAAAGTGTCCAATTCTACCTTCATGGTAGACTTCCAAAATATTGCTAGGCCACCACTCCATCATCTACTATCGACCACAAAACTTTGATCAAAACCAATCTGATTTCTAAATGTTTCCACTCTTTCCCTCCTACTTTTTATTTCCATAAGAAAAATATGTTGGGGCACTTTGTCTTCACCAAGTAGTGAAGTTCTCTAACTGTTCGAGGGTTCCCATACCCTCGATAATTAAAACTTAAGCAGATCATTGATGTTGATGGGGCTACCAAGCAGCCTCCACCCTTTCATCCCAAGTCATGCTCCTTTCAAGATTGAGATTGGTTTTGGACTTTTTGGGAGAATTGTCCAAAAAAGCAGCTACATAGTCATCCCTCCCTTTCTTCTTCACTTTATCACCACTATTAGGATCCATGCAAGTCAAAGATGTTTTTTCTAACAGGTGAGCCCCTCTTGCTCTCCTCTTCCACCCAATTTTCTTTGTAAATTTGGCACTAGTAAAATTAAAACCCATACTAGAGTTTTCAAAAATACTTATTAGATCAGCGTACAAGTTGGGACTTTCAATAGGACTAGAACAAATCTGGTCTTTAAGCACTCAAAGGCTCCAAGCTTCATGCAATCAGAGACCTCCTTTTCCTATTTCTTTCGACTGCCCCCCCTTTACTCTTGAAGCTAAGTCAAGTTGGCTAACCAATTCGACATACTACCACTTGGGCAATTAATAGGATCATAACCTGGATAAGGTCCCTACTTTGCATTTAAATTATTTACCTCGTGATTCCTCTCGGGGTAATCTACAAAATCTACAACAATTACTTCCAATTGAGTGGCCTTTGATTGTGCTGCCAACTTTAGTGAATGACTATCATTTTCATCTGTAGGTTTGCTACTTTCACCCTCGTCTGAACTACCATTCTAACGAGCCTTTGTCTTGGTTTGGTCCTTACTACTCCCATATTTTCTGTCTCCACTAACACTGGGATGCTCTCAACCACTAGCCATACTAAGATCTGCCTGCCTAGTTGGACGGTTCCTTATTTTTTTTGTTGCACACTCCCTCTCCTTATGCTTAAGGACACCAAGATGAAAACAAAAAATTGGCAACCTTTCATACTTAAAATCAATGCATAGTTGTTTCCCTCTAAATTTTAACAATATTCCTCTTGCCAGTGGTTTTATAATGTCTATATTGACTTTGATCCTTAAGAATTTCCCCAATCCAATTCTTTCCCTATCAACATCTACTGCTATCACTTCACCTATTGCAGAACCTATCTTTTCTCCCCCTTCTTTTTTCGTAGCAGCCAATGGCATATTGTGGAGTTGGACCCAAAAAGGGTTAGTGATAAACAATATATCATTAGGAG
Organism: Juglans mandshurica; assembly: GCA_022457165.1. NCBI lineage: Eukaryota > Viridiplantae > Streptophyta > Magnoliopsida > Fagales > Juglandaceae > Juglans > Juglans mandshurica. The sequence goes on from CM039624.1 coordinate 14,903,109, forward strand.
GTGTAATACTTTCAAACTCCTAGATACAGACCAAATGTCTATTAATGGACCATGGTCTACCAAATAGTACTCTTTCTTTATCAGCTCCTCTATGAAATTCCATATAATTAAAAGGATTCTCCCCCACTTCATTGAAGGCTATCCATCCTCTTGGGCTCCAGATTTTTGACATTGTATACCTAAAGGCTTTTTTGTTTACACTTTTGTCCATAATAATGAGCGCTAGAAAGAATTGCTTACCCCTTGAAATGGAAATTTTAACAGCGTCTTCCAGTAAGAAAATCTCCACTCTCGTCTTCCATGAGTTTTAGGCCTTCCCATAATTGAGATAACTCTTCCTCCATCTTGCATCTCTTTAGACATGAGTCTAAGAGGCATACCTTTGTTGAAAGCAAAAACCTTAACCTTACCCTTAGAATGGACCCCAATATTGTTTTGAATGTTTTCTCGTCATGTGTCATTGAAACATAGAGATTCTAAAGTAATGTGGATGAATAAGCTTTCATGGAATATCAGATGATTTATCGCAAGTAAACCACTGCAAAAGATTTTAAAGGAACCTTCCTCTATACAAAGTTTTATTTTCTTTACTGATTTTTTTTTTGTTCAATGGAAAAATAGATCCAACCAATATATAGACAGAGTATTATTAAGATATAATATAAATAATTATATTTACATTTTTTTATGAGAAATTCTATACTCCATACTAGGAGCCGACTACCATCCCACTCGGCTGACATGGCATGTAAAGTAACACGTGCTTAGTTAAAAAAATTTAATTTTTTTTTTTACTTCATTGCCCTAACACTCTCCTGCCCCTTTCTTCCCCTCCATACGCCCCTAACCCAAACCTCCACCCCCATTTCCATGTATGCCGACACTTTCATTATTCTACTTAATGAGTATAATCTCAAGAATGTAGGTGCGATTGAAGAAAAGTTACGCCAAATCCAAGAAGAATGGATAGCTGGTGGGATTGACTAGTATAATGGTATTCACTTCGTTTGCTTTGCTCTTCTTCTTTGATCACATTTAGCATGGTACGTATTTACATATTATATAAGGAGTGGGCTCCCCTTTTCAATAAAAGGTAAGGATTAATGGTTCCCTTTGTTTCTCTTTTCTGACTTTTCAACATGTAGTTCTTCCTTGCGTAAGTGAGTAGTATTGAAGAGGTTGCTTTGGGCATGGATGAGGTTTGGTAGTCCAATCTTGTTGTTCTTTTATTTTATTTTTTCCTGTTATTTTCTTTTTCATAACTCAATATGGTTTTCTTTTTGGCAAAAATTGGATGATAAATTCATTAGATTAATCCTATTTGCAGCTATGTGAATCTGAAACTATGAGATAGTGGTAATTTTTTTCCGGCTATGCAAATCCTATTTGCGGCTATTTTAGCAGATATAACCTACAAGCATAGACTATGAGATAGTGGTAATTTTTAACTTGATCTTGTTCTTGATTATTGATTCTTGATCTGATTTCTTTTCTGCTCTTTATGTTTCTTTTCAATCTTATTTTTGTGCAGTTTCATTTCTTGCCAGCAACCCCTTGTAGAGACCTGAATTGGCTCTTGTGGCATATTAACAGTGTTTACCCAAAAAGTTTTATGTGGATTGAGGAGATTAACGCTGAAGAGATAATACAACAATCAATCTTAGAGCAAGCTAATAGAAGAGTGATGGCATGTTCAAAGATGATAGCAGTGGGTATTTGTAAAGATGTAAAGATGATAGGGAATGTTTGATGTTTTAGTTGTGGTTGATCTTGTAGTTGTTAGCTAAGTTTTGGACCATGAGACCAAATGATATGGTCTGGGTTGGCATTGTAAGTCCAAAGATGATGTTTTATGTTATATGTTGTTATATGTTAAACAAATGGATCCATTTTCATGTTTTTGATGTGCTGAAATTTGATGTAATTTATAATGAATGTAATGATAGTTGGTTTGCACTTGATCAATTGTGGATGGAATATACATGTATCTAATGAGAATTTCAGCAACATTCATATACAGAGATGGCCAAATAGCGCCACTTTTCCGATTGTCTGGACAAAGTGATCAGATTCTCAGCTCATAAATTGTCAAAGAAAGAGTTGTTCAAATAACACTTTGAACAATACTTTCTTTACATGTTTTTACATCTACATCATCCAACAAAAACTTTTTTACAAAAATTACTTCTACATCATATAACAAAAGTGAAATTACAAAATAATGGTCACTATCTTTCTTTATATTTATGGTCTCACTGCCATCTCTAACAAAAGTTTCATTACTAAACAATGGTCACTATCTTTCTTTATATCCATGGTGTCATTGCCATCTCTAACAAAAGTTTTTTTTACAAAATTATGGTTCTGTCACTGCCTTTCTCTTGATCATCCATGTCTTTGCCCTGCCATAATTTTTTTTCGAATTAAAAAACAATGTTAGTGTCAGAGAAGGCTACAAAGCTTAAAAAAAAAACAATATTAATCTTGTTACCTGAAAATCCAAATTGTCCTGAGTGGCAAAACAAATGTTTCTTTTTGCAGCTATCATAGTCACTGGGGAATCACTCAAGTTCACTTGAACTTGGGATACTTGGCTTGTCTACAAGGCAAAAAGTAAAAATAATCAAACATAAACTAAGATTTAATATATAAGTATTAAATGTAAAAATTTACCTGATCATGCTGAACTATTTTTCTATTTTGGTTGTCATTCTTGTCACTTCCAGATTTGTTTTTGGCTCATGGTTTCTTAACCGCTTTATCCACCGTAGACATCTTTCGCTTTGATGGCGGTCTCCCTTTACCTCGAACTACGAGAGGGCTTATCACTTTACTACTTTGCCCCACCAAACCATCACTTCTATGTAAAACCTCGTTATAGTTGGATGAGACATTCAGTATGTGTTGTGAAAGTTGAGAAGATGTACACTTCAACACATGATACATCTCCTTTAACGTATCAATGTGTTTCATCACGTCCAAATAATACTCCACCTCTGTAGATGTCATCGATGCTAGTTCAAAAAAATTATTACACATTTTCTCATATCTTTGTCCAGCAGGGTTGCCACTCAAGTCATCGTAACTACTCTTAATAAGAGAATATCTACGCTTGATATCTTTCCTCCATCTATCAAGTATGTATATAGGTGGCAATGAAGTCACTTTTCTCATAGTCAGAACAATGATTGAATGTCTACACAAAATTCCCCTAAGCTCAAACAAACCACAAGTACACTTCACCTCACATTCATTTTCATTGAAGTAAACAAAAAAAATGACTTCCTTGATAAATTTGTCATCAATTTTTACCTCATCGGTCACTGTGTAGGTAGAAATGGCACCTTCATTTTGAAATAACATGCAATGACAGTATAGCTTCCCTCTAAACTCCTCCCGTACCTCTTTAAATTTTGCAGTGGTATAAACATCTTGAAATTTCTTCTCAATAGGGTAATGAGTGATACACGGTATTACACTATTAAAAGAACTGAAATCTGCTTGGACCTTGTTCTCAACCTTCCTCCTTAGAGCATTGTCGAATTGGTCGACAAATTCTTTTAATGTTGTGCTCGAGTGTACAAAGTCATCATAGAAAACATTCATACTTTCACTACGCTGTGTAGTTGTCATACCAACCCAAAATGTGTCTTTGACATATACAGGGACCCAATGCATCCGCGGGGGGGCAAGGAGCCGAAGCTCCCACCTCCTTTCAAAGGATCTGGAGTTTTGGGAACTTTAGAGAGAAGGGGGAGGGTTTTTCTAGAGAGAGAGCATGGCACCCAATTCTAGATCAAACTTGAATTGTATTCAAGAAGGATTAATCCCTAGCAAATATTTTGAAAAATCCATTGAAAAATTATTCTCGACGAATGGATCTCAGATGAAGATTAATTATGAGTTCACCAATGCTCATGTTTGCCAGGATAATGTTTGTTTTAAAATCCCTTCTGTTTTAGTCAGAAACATGTCTGACAAAGTGATTTTAGGAATTCCTTTTATTTCATCTTTATACCCCCTTTTGACTGAAAAAGATGGTATTACTACCGATTCCTTTGGCCAAAAAGTTAAATTCAAATTTGCTTCTTGTTTTGAAATTGATCAAGATAAATGTTTAAAATCTTTGATTCTTGCAAAAGAAAAACATTTGAATTTCCTCCAACAGGAAATCAAATATAAAATTATTTCTGAACAATTATCTTCCCCTTTACTACTTTTCAAAATTGATGATTTCAGCAAACGCTTAATTTTTTATATTTGTTCTGATCTACCCAATGCTTTTTGGTATAGGAAGAAACACATCGTTTCCCTTCCATATATCAAAAATTTTGATGAAAAAAATATTCCAACTAAAGCCAGTGCTATTCAAATGAATAGCAAGACTTTAGAATTTTGCCAAAAAGAAATTGCTGATCTTCTTCAAAAAGGAATAATTAGACATAGCAAGTCTCCTAGGTCTTGTCCTACCTTTTATGTCCAGAAGAATGCCGAACTAGAGAGAGGAACCCCTCGCCTAGTCATTAATTATAAACATTTTAACAAAGTCTTAGAGTGGATTAGGTACCCTATTCCAAATAAAAATGACTTGATTCACAGGTTGAGTGATGCAGTAGTCTTCTCCAAGTTTGACTTAAAGTCAGGATTTTGGCAAATCCAGATAGCCGAGTCAGATAGGTATAAGACTGCCTTTGTTACCCCTTTTGGTCACTATGAGTGGAATGTGATGCCCTTTGATCTCAAAAACGTCCCTAGTGAATTCCAAAATATTATGAACGATATTTTCAATTCATTCACCCAATTTACCATCGTCTATATAGATGATGCCTTTGTTTTTTTCAAATCTATTGATAAATATTGGAAACATTTGAATTCGTTTCTTGACATCATTAGATTAAATGGTCTTGTAGTTTCTGCAAAAAAGATCAAATTATTCCAAACCAAGATTCGATTCTTTGGTTATGATATTTCTGAAGGTAAAATCAGGCCCATTCAAAGAGCCATCGAATTTGCCAACAAATTCCCTGATGTCAACACTGACAAAAAATAATTGCAGAGATTCTTAGGATCTCTCAATTATATTGCTGATTTCTACAAGGATATGAGGAAACAATGTCGTCCTTTGTTTAAACGACTTCTTTCGAATCCTCTTTCTTGGACATAAATTCACACAAATATAGTAAGGAAGATTAAGGCACATGTCAAGACTCTTACGTGCCTTGGTATCCTTACTTCTGATTCTTTTAAAATCGTTGAAACAAATGCCTCTGACATTGGTTATGATGGCATTCTGAAACAATCTGTTTCACTAGGTTCTTCCAAACAAATTGTTTGATTCTATTTCGGAACCTAGAATACTGCACAAGAAAAATATAATGCTATTAAAAAAGAAATTTTATCTATAGTACTATGCATTTCTAAATTCCAATCTGATTTACTTAATAAAAAATTCCTATTAAGGATTGATTGCATGAGTGCTAAATTTGTTTTAGAAAAAGATGTTGAAAACATTGCATCAAAACATATTTTTGCACGCTGGCAAGTTATTTTAAGTGTTTTTTATTTTGAAATTTAATTTATCAAAGGCACAAACAATTACATTCCTGATTTTCTTACCCATGAATTCTTGCAGACACCCAACCATGAGCAAGAAGAAAGGAAAAGAAAAAACAAATGCACCTCCCCTAATTCCCAAACTGATCAAAACTGAGCCGGCACAAGCACAGTCCCCTGTGTCAACCGCTATAGATATTGCCAATAGGTTCACACCTCTTGGTAAAATTATTCAACCTACGACCTTTGCGTCAACTGTTTCTATACCCTTTGATCCTTATGCCAAGGCTATAGCATCAAAGGTTAATACCCCTGCTCCTTCCCAGTTTTTCCTCCCAAAAGGAAAATCTGTTTATTTGAAGAAACCTTTTGTTTCTAATCTGTTCTACATAGAACCAAAAAGGTCTGTGTACACAGATGTCTTCAAAATTACTTCTTCTTATTTCCCCCCTAATTTTCATTGGATACTAGAAGATTCCTCAAAGAATCTGCAATTTTACTCCAGTATTCTGCTTTTAACTAATTCTCTTGTCATAAAACCCATTTATGACAAAAATGATTCAAACAAATTACTTTACCATAGTGCCTATATTGTTCGAGTCATTACAGAAGAAGAGTGGGGGACCAACCCCTACACTCCTAAACGACTCTCAAATACAGACACTTCATTCAATTATCATGATTACATTACTGCTTGGAACCGCTTCATGTTCTTCCAAGTACCTGATATGAGCCACTCCTAGTTCATTGACTTTGATTTCAAACTTAAAGGAAGCTTTCCCTTTTGGTTCCTCCAATGGTGGAATCAAGTTGGTTTAATTCCGGAGAATTTTCCTGATGAGCTCTTCCAAGCTTTTAAACACTACACCATGATTGTCAATCCCAAACTAGATCGACATCTAGCCAAATTCCCTTACTCTCTCCATTTTTTCAAATCCTACAAATTACCTTGGATTTTTAAGTGGAGGTATGAAAGCAATGCAGATGTTATCTCCTGCTCTTACTACACAAAGTGGTGGGATAAGTTTGCATATGTACAAAAAACTATTGACAGGATGATCAAGGATTTTCCTCAAGCTGCACCAGACCTGCAGAATAAAGAAGAATTCCCAGCAATCACTTCTAGTTCAACTGCTCCTGGATATCCCCTAATCCAGGCCCCTGCTTCTCCAACTACTTCACAAAGAGGAAAAGCCACCAGCTCATCCTCTAAGAAATCCTCCAAGTCTAAAAATAAATCTAATATTATTGACAGACTTAATAAAAAGGATTTAATCAAAATATTGGAGAAACAATTATCGAAGTCTCTGAGTAATGATTCTGAAGAAGACAGTGATTCAGAAGCATCTTCAACGGCTTCTTACAACAATGTGTTTGGTCACGATTCATTAGATACCCCAAAAGTATCTGATAATTGACTACTACTTGAGTCCAAAGAAGACTACTCAGTCTCTCTTTGATAGTACTGTTATTGTTGCCTTATGCCGAAAGCAGCAGCCCAAAGAGACAGCTGAAAAGATATAAAGACGACCATCATACTATTTTATCATCTCATGCCAAAAGCAGTAGCACACAGAGACAGCTGGACGACATAATGATGATTTCTATGCCCCGTGCTTAAACAATCCCCACTATTCACTCACAGATCTACTTTTACTGTTTCACTTTAATTATTGTAAACATGAACTCCTTGTGCTATAAAAGGAGAACCTCGTTTCATATTCAGGCAGAACTCATTCAGACCTCTTCTCTTCTAATTCTCTGAGAGTATCTCTTACCTATTGAATATCCCTGATTGTAAGTGCAAATCTACACTACCTGTGCCCCTGTTAAACTATCTTAATATTATATTTAATGCAAATAATTATTTTTACATTTACTTTCCTAGTTTATGCATACATGCATATGGTCGGTTTAACCGCCTGCATATAAATTGTGCATACTCTGATATTCCTTCTCTTCTTCTTCTATTTTTGTGATTCTTTATAATTTTAGAAAACTTAAAAAAGAAACAAAAACCATTGTACACGCGTTGTTCGATTTTGGCCACCACTTGGGTAGGCTACCCCGTGAGTGGCCCCATTCGAGCCACCTCCATGGTGGCCAGACGTTGGATCACCACAAGGATGGCCCGATTTGGTGGTTGCCATGTCTTAGCCACCGCGATGGTTTTCTCCTTTTTTTTATTTTTTTTTATTTATATATATATATAATATATACTTTTGTCTTAAAAATAGCAAGTTAATTTAAAAAACAAATGAAAGAGAAGCTTTATTTGATTGTGCCATATTGTATTCTTATTAATGGCCATAGAAGATTGTGTAATAGAATAGGTTATTACTAAAAGATAGATTTAATTATTTTTGTTATAACTTGACAATTATGAGCTAGGCCGGCCATGCTTGATTCTTGTTATTCTAGAGATGTTTTTCTTTTCGTTATAATTATTTATATTATATCTTATAGAGAGGCTTTTCTCTTCTTTATTTCTTACTTTTAATTTATTTTCCTTTTATCTAGATGGTTAATTACTCTGATCATATATATATAACCTTCGCGTGACCAAGGTGGGTGATGACTAGGTTGCAGGACCTAGGTGACTTGCGATGAATTTAGAATAATTTAGGGCGTCGAATATAATCTTAATTAAATAAAATCTAAAAATTATTTCCAACATGAATTGTTTTATGATACAATGTTCATTGTGCAAACGAATGCATGTTTTGTATAATATAACTTGTATAAAAAAACTAGCGTATAACCCAAGGAACATGTAAACATGATTAATTCTTAAATCCCGTTTGGATATAGAAACGGTTTCATCTCATTTAATCTCATCATTATAGATTTTCTAAATTCTCAAATAAAATAGAATAATCAATTCAACTTTTTCGAATCCCAAAACAATAATAATATTTTAATAATATCTTATTTAACTTTCAACTTTTATCTAAAATCATTTCATCTCATTTTACTATCCAAACGGGGCTTTAATGTTAATTAGTTTAGATGTTAAAATAAAACCAATTATACTAATTAAACTCGAGACCTTTTTTGTATATAAAAAAAAGTTAATAATCTCACGAATAACCCAAAGACCAATATCTAAAACTAACATAATTAACAAGTGCATAAAGAAACAAACATCTCAAACTTGAAAGAAAATGTTTCAAATCTTATCAATTCGATCATCCTTGTTGGCGATATTGCTTGAGCATCATCTAGGACGTGACAAAAATCTAAAATTAGATTATATATAAAGACTAATAATCTATAAAAAAAAATGCAAATTACTAAGATTATTTTATACTTAATATTTTTTAAAAGAATAATGATATATATAATGTCTAAATTTACAAGTCTAGACGCAGGCCTTTATAGAAAGGTGGATTTCACTATGAAAAAAAAAAGTGAAAAACTCATTTTTGTTGTTGTGGAATTCACTTTTTTATTTTTTTAAATAGATCAAGTAATTAAGCAATAATACTAAACTATGAGTATGCTTGCATTTCAGAAATCCATGGCTTCAGAAGAAAACCAAAACCGACTTACAGGTTTTCATTTCAGAAATCTATGGCTTTAAATCCCAGATTGTCCGAATAAATAGTAGTACTTGACACGGCCTCTTTCTTTTTTAATTTTCTCAACTTACAAAAAAAAAAAAAAAAAACAATTGAATAATGCAATATATATATATATATATATATATATATATATATATATACTTTCATCCTTTTTTTTTGTGGATCAATATATATTCTTTCATCCTTTGTTATATTTCTGTCCTCACAATTAATAATTTTACGGCGCATTTTAATAATTTTTTAGGTCAATCATTTAATGAAAAAATACTTAAAATATGCTAAATCGATCAGTTTGATTTATAAAAATAACAAAATTAAGGATAATATTGGTTGTGAATATTACAATGATTAAAACCTCATTAATACGACATGCTTACATTCGTATGTGTATATATATATATATACAAACATATTTATATATAATTCCATACTGATCGAGGTATCAATTAGGTCTCAAATGCGTATTCCCCCATAAATTATTCTGCCTAATTTATTATTTAAAATTAAAAATAAAGTTTAAAATATAATTTTTTCCAGATTATGTACATTTGGCTTGGTTTTTACAGTACTTGCAGATCACACATGCAACGCCTTCTATGACATCCCTAACCCTTTCGCTAATAATTAATTACGTACTAGCTAGCTCACTACAAGAAAACTGCTTATTTACGATTAGTTAATTCCAGCAAAATAATTATTTACAACTAAAATTAGTTACGAATAGTCTTTTGATTGTAATAAATTAATCACAAAAGTCTATTTTTCTTGTAGGTGTATTATTAGAGATCACTTTTTTTACTCCGCTCATGTCTTACTTGAAAGGGAAATATGTATATATACTTCTACTTAAGGGTGTTTAATTATATATTTATTGACATATCTACCCATTAATTAGGTTTATATTTTAAATCTCATCTCTCAAATTGCTAAACTTTACTAATTTAATGTATAAATTAGCTTTTTGCAACCCTAAACAATAATGTTCAACTTTTTAGAAATGGGATATGTATATTAATAAGCTGTGGGTACGTACGTACTAGCTAGCTAGCTGTATGGCTTTGAATGGAAGATCAAACACATGATACGTACGTACACCATGAAAATATATAATAAAAAAAATTAATTTAATAATACCTGATCATGAAAATCTAATAATTTAATTAATATCCATGCACTTATATATATAATTAGCTTTAATTATAAAAATATATTGGTCAAGTTAATATTAATCAACATTTTTTACTAAATGAAAATCTATATTAATCAATATAGATCTCTGCAGTTTCACATTATTTAACATTTTATTTAATTAAATAAATATTTTACTATATAAACGCCTCAAAGCAATATTTAGACTTCCAAGAGTTGAAACAAATTTTATACTGTTCATTCGGGTCGGTTTTTTTCCTATCCAGTCTAGAATCTTGATAATTAGCATGCATGATGATGCATTTAGGTTTTTAGACAACATGCTACATGCATTATTCTAATCTTTTAAATTAATTTAACTGTGAAACAAGAAGCAGCCGCCAAAATCAACTCTCAAAATTCATATTCTATAATATTGTAGCAAACAACAAACAGTACTCACTTGCAAATTAAGAAACTTTGGCATTGCCATCTGCTGTATTATTTTTCTATATATATATATATATATATATATATATATATATATATTATCTCCTTAGCCATAAGTACTGTGTACCCTTATCTCTAGGTTATCTTTCTCCTTTCGAGATTTTGTAGAAAAGAGACTGAAAACAATGAAGATCACTGTGCATTTCTTGTTCGGAATATTTGGAAACATCACTGCTTTATTTCTCTTCTTGGCCCCAGTAATCACATTCAAGAGGATCATACGGCATAAAGGCACAGAAAAATTCTCAGGCGTTCCATACATGATGACGTTGCTCAACTGCCTCCTTTCTGCATGGTACGGCCTTCCTTTTGTGTCTCCAAACAATCTTTTAGTATCAACAATCAATGGCACCGGGTCGGCAATCGAGCTCATATACGTGACCATCTTTCTCATATATGCGCCCAAAAGGGAGAAGGCTAAGATTTTTTGGATCTTTTTGTTTGTGGTCTTAGTTTTCTCAACCGTGGCCTTGGTTTCCCTTTTAGCCTTTGAAGCTGGCAACACCAGGGCGGTGTTTTGTGGGTTTGCTGCGAGCATATTCTCCATCATCATGTATGCCTCGCCTCTATTAATTATGAAGACTGTGATTAAAACTAAGAGTGTCGAATTCATGCCATTTTTCCTGTCACTGTTCGTGTTCTTGTGCGGGACTTCCTGGTTTGTGTTTGGGTTGCTCGGACGTGATCCTTTTGTTGCTGTGCCAAATGGCTTCGGCTGTGGTTTAGGGGTCGCGCAACTGATCTTGTACTTTATCTACAGAGATAACAAGGGTACTACTTTGACCGTCGAACCCATTGATATAGAATTTGTGGAGATCACAGGACTCCCCAAGGAAAACAAAGATCAAAGCCAATCCAATGTAAGTCTTGATCAAGCTCAAGTAGATCGTCTAGAGCACGTGGTCGTCTAGACGTACACACGGCGTACATGGTTCAAAGCTTGGAGCAAACCCCATTCACACGTATGGCCTCTATTTATACAACCAGTACACCTTTAATGTGGGAACCTTCCACATTATTTATAATAAAAAATTATTTATGTTTTGGTGTTTTATTCCTTAAATGCAGTGGATTCTACGTACAAAAAGTAATGTCATGTTAACTTATATATATAGCATTACTATATATTGCAATATACGTTAGATTCTTAGATGGTGGTCTGTAAAGGTTTGCAGTATGGATTAGACCATATCAGTTATTATTGTGTACTGAGGAATTATTAATGTTGAAGTTAGTTTGTTATGTATGTTTCATGTCAAAGTTGTAATGTTTGTATTGATGAATGCAATATATTTTATAAAAAAGAAGAAGAAAAGAATTGTAAGCAATATACATTTGATCAGTGTTAAAAATAAAAGAAAAATCATTTTAAAGAAAATATATACAATTAAGGAATTAATCGAAAATCGTTCTGCTAGCTCATGATGATCAGTAAGTACTTCCTATGGTTTGCCCCAGTTGAGATATGCCTCCTGTACAATTCTTTTGAGGATTAGCTAGCTGTGTGTACTTATGACAACTTGAAATTTGTCATTACGTTACAAATTCTGTTCATCTCATCACTTAACGAAAAATACGTGACAATTTAATTATAAGAATATCAGTACCGGTCAAAGCGTTTATTATTCTATATATTAATGGAGATAAACAAAATTTGTAACCAAATGTACTATTGCTAAAAAAAAAAAATATTCACAACCTCCTAATTAACACTCCACACTCCATATTATTTTTAGTTTTTATTATTTTTTTTCTTATATTAAATATTTATTATATGAATAATGAATAAAAAATTTGAAATAATTTAACAAGAATAAACTCAAAAAAAAATTTTAAAAAAATATTAAAAATTTTAAAAAATGTAGAGTGTGGAGTGTGGTGGAGGTTGTTTAGCAAAACTCTGCTAAAAAACTCAAAGCACAAGATAGTTATTGCTAAAAGAAAATGCACACGGTTCAAATAGAGAATAGCATCGAGGGTGCACTACAACAAAAAAGACTTTTTGGGACGGTTTTCTTTTGGAACGAAATGAAAATCGTCCCAAAAAGTGAGATTTAGGGATGAATTTCAGATTTTGTCCCAAAAAAGTAACGGAAGAACAAAACCGTTCGAACGTATAATTAGGGACAAAATATTTTGTCCCTAATAATGAAACCGTTCGAATGTAATGTTTTAACATTCAGACGGTTAAATTTAATCTTTTGAACGTACATTTTGGCACGTTAACTAATATTATTATAGCAAGAAATTGTTCTGCCGTTCGAACGTACAATTTTCACTGTTCGAATGATTAATCGGCACTGTTTGATGGTACATTTTGGCGAGTTAAGTATAATTATTATAGCGAAAAACTGCTTTACGTTCGAATATACAATTTCAACGTTCGAATGATAAATTAGCACTGTTCGAACGTGCAATTTGGCACGTTAAGTAACATTATTATAGCGGAAAATTGATCTACCATTCGAACGTACAATATTCACCGTTCGAATTATGAATCAATATTGTTCGAACGTTATTTGTATGGTTCGAACGGTGATCATATGTTTTTTTTAGAGAATTATATTTATATTAACTAGTAATTATAAAAAATTTATCAATTAAATAATAGGAATAATATCAATCAATAATTAGTTTAGAAAATATAAACTAATACTAATTCATAATTAAGTACTGAATTTACAAAACACTAAATATTGTCCATTATAAAAATAAAAATAAAAATAAAAGATACAAAGTACTAAAACCCCAACTCTTTGCACACTTCCCGATTGCAGCTAAGCGTTCCTCTATCTGTGTCAGTCGAGTACTGATGGTGACCTGAGTCGCAGACATGACATCAAGTTTCGTACATAACTCAGAGATGGTACCAGTAATCTCTGTTCGAAACTCAGACATAGCAGAATGGACCTCCATACGCACTACATCGATCAACGCTGATGTCTATCCGCTGATCGCTGCACGCACGACCTCGGCCATGTCCTCACGAGTAGCGCTGTGTACTGATGCCTCGGTCTTTCTGGATGTCCCAGCGGCCGATACTCCATAATCTCCCGGTTGTGCATCTCTCAGAGGATCAACTGGGTCTGGAACATGTCCATGAAGACGCAGTCTCGAGTGTCCCGTGTTGTGTGAGAGGGTGGTGCTATTGATCGGTCTCATCGGCTCCCGTTTACGCTCGGCAACATCAGGCACGACACCGACAAATAGCAGAAATCGGGTAATCAGGATCCCGAATGGTAGTATATCCGTCGAAATGTACTGGGACTCTGATCGAATCCTATCGAATATATACCCCACCAGGTCGATAGGAATACAACGAGCGACCTGTATCATAAATTTTGTCCGGTCAATGCCAACCTCTGTCTTATGCTACTGAGAGTCAATATTGTTGGCGATTATCAAATTCAGGAGCTTGAAGAAAGAAGATAGATCTGCCTGCTTGATGTTCTTCGTCCCGTCATATGGGAAGCATCTGGACCAACAACCAAATCCCTCACCTCATGATCAACAAGGGTATCGACCTCATTTGTATAAATTGGTGCCTCCTCCTCAGCTGTCTCTGCTTCAGCTGAAGGATCAGACTCTCTAGGCACCACGTTCGGATATGCATCTAGCAGCCTAGGAATACCGAGATGCTCAACGAGTCCGTCCTGTGAAAATACAATTGAAACTCCACAGACAAAGATCCTGTATGCCCCTCCGTCATCTGGGCTGGCACCACCGAGCTCTCTATAGAACTCATAAACAATGTCAATATAGGAGACGATCTCCCATGATTCCTCCTACTCATCTAAGATAGGTCCCCAACCACGTTCGCTGAAGACTTAAGGCAGGGAATGACCCTCCTAGACAAGACTCTGGAAGTCAGAAAGCTTCACTTGTCGCTCTAGTGAAACAGTCCTCTCCCTACCTGGATTGATATTAGTCTCAGCTGGATTGCGTCGCTTACGTCCCACCCTAGAAGAAGACATTTTAATCAACCTGAAATTTACAATTAAAGAGTTTATCAATACAACATTAACGATAAAAATATAATAAATAACTAATCCCTAAATTTCATACGAATAGTAATTTAATAAAGTGAGACATTGTGAACAACATAATTTTATAAAAATAATATCACATTATTTAATATTAATTAGATTAATATTAATAGAAATTAAATATTTAACAAAATGTGATAAATTTCTATATTAATTTAATTATAATATAATATCTATTCTCGTTAAGATTTAATAGAACTACAATATGGATAAAAACATCGATTCACTAATAATACTAAAATTAATTATACCGTTCGAACGTTTAAAATAGTATTCGAACAGTATGCAAACCTGTTTGGCTTGTATACCATTCGAACGTATAAAACAACGTTCCAACGGTATACTACATTTAGTACCGTTCGAACGTCCTAACCAGCGTTCGAACGGTATGTCCTAACCAGCGTTCGAATGGTATGCGAATATAACTCAGCGACTACACTAAGTCGACTCAGCCATTGAAATTCATGGAATCCTTCAATTCCATTGATTTTTCAACAAATTAATACAAAAAGACTTAAATAAACCTTCCTACAATGGATTTAAGCAAATCTACAGTGAGTAGTGATGGATAATTGTTTTATCCTAATTTAAACAAATAATGCATCAAAAACCTAAATTTACACGGTAAAATAGTTAGAAAAATAGCATACTGATGCTTAGAGGAAGAGGCTTCGACTGGGTACTGTTCGCGGTGGCGACGGCGGCTTTAAACGGCAGAGATGGACAGTTCACTTGGAGAAAACGAAGTTTTTTTAATAGTCGAACGTCTGTGAAAATGACCGTCCGCGAGAACTTATTTATGTAATACCGTTCAAACGGTTAAAATACGTTCGAACGGTTTACTTCAATACATTTAAATATTATACTAATATATTAATATATTATATTTTAATTATAGTCTAACTAGATGACACTATGTATGCTAGTACTATAGATGACATTATATATGATACTATATATATATATATAGTCTAATATATTAACATAATTTATTTTAGTTATACTCTAATTAGATGACACTATATATGATATTATATATATGTTATATATATATATATCGTCTAATATATTAACATAATATATTTTAGTTATAGTCTAATTAGATGACACTATATATGTTAATACTATAGATGACATTATATATGATACTATATATATGTTATATATATAGTCTAATATATTAACATAATATATTTTAGTTATAGTCTAATTAGATAACACTATATATGATACTATATATATGTTATATATATAGTCTAATATATTAACATAATATATTTGTGTTATAGTCTAATTAGATGACACTATATATACTAGTATTGTAGATGACATTATATATGATACTATATATATGTTATATATATATATATATATAGTCTAATATATTAACATAATATACTTTAGTTATAGTCTAATTAGATGACACTATCGATTATATATTATAATATGATATTACTATGTTACTAACTATAGTATCATCTAATATGTCTATATATATTAATGTTGTTCTTTTATTTGAAAGTATAGTGTAAAAACAAATATTAGTAAACATTTACCAAACCGTTCGAACTATTAACAATAAACGTTCGAACGGTTAATGTTCGAGCGGGAATGCATCCATTACCGTCCGACATACTATTTATACGTTCGAACATGAAAATTTAGGAGGGAATTTTTTCCTACTACATATTTTCATGTTCGACCGTTCGAACAGGAAATCTTCTGCAAATACACGACAGAACTTCACAATCTCACTCTCCTCCCGCGCGCCACTCTCAGTCTCTTATGAAACAGAGACCCTTCGCGACACCAGGTATAATTTTTCCTCAATCTAGCCCCCAAACTCAAAAGAGTTTTCATCTCACTCAATTATTCTCGGATTACTACTTGTTAGGGAGCTCATTCGCATGGCATATAATCTAATCTCCTTGCCTTTTCATCTCTAAAAATTCAGGTATGCCTTTTATATTCTCATTTTCGTTTGAATATAATATTTTGCAATGTTGAAAATTTGTATGCTATTGATATTGTTGTTTGTGTTGCTGTGAGTTCGTGATTAATGGGATTTTCCATTGTTGAAGACGACTGAAATCTGGAATGAATTCATTCAAAGGGGTTAGTCTTACCGTTCGAACGTGTATGTTATGTTTGAACATAGTTTAGCATCGTTCGAACGTAAACTATACATCAATATATTTACAATTAGAATACAAATATATAAGGACAGTTGTAAATTAAAATACTACTAAATCTTTAAATTAAAATAAAAATAGTTAGGATTTAATAACACTTAAATAGTTAATTATAAATTAATAAAATGAAGTTTGTAAATTATATGTACTACTAAATCTTTAAATTAAAATATAAATAGTTAGGATTTAATAACCTTTAAATAGTTAATTCTAAATTAATAAAATTAAGTACTTAAATTAAAATACTATTAAATCTTTAAATTAAAATACAAGATTTAATAATACTTAAATCCTTAATTCTAAATTCTAAATTAATAAAATGAAGTTTGTAAATTAAAATACTACTAAATCTTTAAATTAAAATACAAATAATTAGGATTTAATAACACTTAAATAGTTAATTCTAAATTAATAAAATTAATATTTAAATGAAAATACTATTAAATCTTTAAATTAAAATATAAATAGTTAAGATTTAATAATACTTAAATACTTAATTCTAAGTTAATAAGATGGAGTTTGTAAATTAAAATACTACTAAATCTTTAAACTAAAATACAAATAGTTAGGATTTAATAACACTTAAATAGTTAATTCTAAATTAATAAAATTAATATTTAAATTAAAATACTATTAAATCTTTAAATAATACCTACTAATTATGTTTTTGTTGTATTGTTGTATAAATAATATGTTGTTATTGTTTGCCATATGTTAGCATATCTTGCATTGTTTGTTCATCAAAATAATCCTTAGACTCGTTCGAGAGTTATCAATCCGGATGAATGCTTGATTGATAACTCTTGAATTGTCCAAAGTGGATAGTTTGGGATTGTAAGATCATTCTCGCAAACTATCGAACTATATCTGTTGTCGTCCAACATTATGATTTTGGTAGATTCATCCCTTGTTCTCCGGATATGCAGTTTCGGTGATGGTGCAACAACGTGTTAATCGTCAGTGCACACAACCAAATGAGCATATTTAAAGAACTATGGGGAGATGCTATCGAGATTTTGTTAGACGTGACAGATAATAGATCATAGGTTGGCGACTATGATCTTACAATCCCGAACGGGATAGGACCAACTACCCGGTGAAAGGTGGCATACTCCTTGATTGATACATGATACAGCTTGCTTGCTGATGCACACGTGATTGTTGTTAATGAATATAGTCAGCATGGATAAGAATTGGATGAGAGTTAGCGATCGATTGAGTCAGAATTACAATGTATATGCTGAAGGTGTTAAGAAATTCTTAGAGTTCGGATTGGGTACATGCGATAGTGATGGGCGTATTAGAGGCCTATGTAGAGAATGCAAGAATTTGCGTTCTCATAAGATAGGCTTGGTGAGAGAGCATCTGTTTGTTAAAGGTATTGATAAGGGTTATACTGAGTGGGTCTTACACGATGAACCATTTCCAACTTCATTTGAGGCTCCACATGAGGAAGAAGAGATCGATGAAGATGTACAACCAGAGGTTTTTGGAGATGAATACGATGAGGATATGGAGTAAATATTAGGTGACATCGGTGCGGGAATGTTTATGGATGAAGGTGACATGGACACATCAAGTTCAAATGATAGGGGCCATAACCCTTTTGCACGATTGTAGAATGATTCACAACGTGAACTATATCCAGGATGCAGAAGACACTGTAAGTTGTCATTTATCGTAAGATTGCTTCACAGAAAATCAATGTGTCGATTATCTATTAAGGCAGTCAATATGTTATTTGAGCTGTTTAAAGAGGCACTGTTGATAGACAATACCTTACTTCGTAACTTCTATGAAGCAAAAAAGTTGAAACGAGGACTCGAATTTGATTACAACGTAATACATGCATGTAAGAATAACTGCATATTATTTTAGCGAGAGAATGAGCAGTTGAATGAGTGTCCCATATGCCATGAATCAAGATTGGCATCGGACAAGCAAAATGTTCCGCAAAAGGTCGTACGCCACTTTCCATTGATACCTAGATTACAACGATTATTTATGTCATGTGCAACGGCTGTAGACATGACATGACACTCATCAAACAGAGTAAGGAACGATGATATTTTGTCACATCCTGCTGACTCCCAGGTGTGGAAGGAATTTGATCAGGAACACCCATGGTTTGCTGAAGAATCGCGTAATGTAAGACTTAGGTTGGCAACAGATGGATTTAATCCGTTTGGGAACATGAGTACTAGTCATAGTACTTGGCCAATTGTACTTATGCCATATAATCTATCATCGTGGAAGTGTATGAAAGATCCATATTTCATGATGAGTTTGCTCATTTCAGGTCCGAGGTTACCGAGAAATGATATAGACATACACTTACAGCCATTGATTGCAGAATTGAAAGATTTTTGGGAGAATGGGGTTGTCACATTTGATTCATCAACAGGCAAGTCATTCAAGATGCATGCTGCAATGTTGTGGACAATAAATGATTTTCCCGCTTATGGAAACTTGTCAGACTAGGGTACGAAGGGGAAAATTGCATGTCCAACTTGTAACAAACATACCAAATCTGAATGGCTTACGTATGGGAGGAAGTTATGTTTCATGGGCCATCGTAGATTTTTACCTGGTGACCATAGATGGCGTTAAAATTCTAGAATTTTTGATGGAACTGTTGAATGGGGCCAACTTCCACCATATTTGTCTGGCGAAGATGTACTTACACAATTTATAGATGTTGGTTGCAATGAATTTGGTAAAAAAAAAATGAAAGAGAAAAAGAGCTACGAATGAGTTGAATTGGACAAAGAAGAGTATATTTTTTGAACTCCCGTACTGGTCGAAGTTAAAATTGCGGCATAGTCTTGATGTTATGCATATTGAAAAAAATATCTACGAATCCGTATTGGGAACATTGATGTCAATTGAAGGAAAAACAAAGGATACAATAAACTCAAGGAAGGATTTGAAGCGATTGGGAATAAGACGGGAAATGCAATTGCAAGAAAATGGTTCGTCTGTCTACATGCCGATTAAGTGGTATACATAGTCAATGAACGAAAGGGTTACATTTTGTGAATGGCTAATGAAGATTAAATTATCGGATGGTTATGTCTCGAATCTAATAAGGTGTGTGAGAACAAATGATTGAAAAATAACTGGATTAAAAAGTCATGATTATCATGTCTTCTTATAGCGTATCTTGCCTATTGGTATCCGTGGTTACTTGATGAGAGATGTGCGTGTGGCTTTGATTGAGTTGGGTGCATTTTTTAAAGACTTATGTGCTAGAATGTTGAATGTAGAAACTTTGGATCGAATGGAACGAGAAATTGCCATAATATTGTGTAAGCTAGAAAGTATTTACCCACCGTCATTCTTCGACGTCATGGTTCACCTAGCCGTTCATTTGCCACGTGAGGCTCGACTTGCAGGACCAGTTCAATATAGATGGATGTATCCCATTGAACGATTTCTTGGAAAATTGAAATGTACAGTGGGTAACAAGGCCCGCCCAGAAGGATCAATTGCAGAAGCATATATTGACAATGAGTGGCATACATTCTATTCCAAATATTTCTATGGATTTGAGACTCGGTTTGATCAGCATGAAAGAAACTTTGACGTTGACCGAGCAAGACAACGGAATGTGTTTTCTGTGTTTTCCCAACAAATACGTTCAATTGGTGCAGTGCGTGGTTATGACTTGTGTGGAAGAGAGTTCGAGAAAGCTCAGTGGTACGTGCTGAACAATTGCCCTAAGATAGAGAACTACTTGAAGTAAGTTATAACTTTTTCTTAATTTAAATTCGCTCATTTACTTTAAAAAAAATATAAGAATATAAAAGATTTGTGGTAATCATCAATTTCAGTGATCATATTAACGTGCTCAAGGAACTGAGAGTAAATAATATAAACCAGAAACATGAAGAGGAGTTCCCGAGATGGTTTGAAGAACAGGTAATGACATTACATATGCTTTACTCAATAACCAATGAAAAAATATTGATTTAAATTTTGATATAATATATGCTTTAATTAATATGTAAGTTGTACAAATGCATGCGAATAATCCAAATGATATATCAGATAAACTGTATGTATTGACATGTATCCCATCGAGACACACTACTCAATATTCTGCATGTATTTCTCGGGAAAGTAGGTATCACACAATGGATGTATTGACATGTATCCCATCGAGACACGCTACTCGATATTCTGCATGTATTTCTCGGGGAAGTAGGTATCACACAATGGATCGAGATTGTCATAGGAAAACCCAGAATAGTTGTGTCCTAGTCGAAGGAAGTCATGATGGAGAAAATATTGATTTCTATAGGTTATTGTCGATATAATTGAAATGAAATATTTGGGAGAGCTTGCGGTGTATCTGTTTAAGTGTGATTAGTGGGATTTAAGCAATCTTCGAACTAGAGTCCGTGATGATGAATACTTTTTTTGTGTTAATACATCAAAAAAATGGTATGAAGATAATCCTTTTATTTTGGCTTCTCAAGCATCTCAAGTATTCTACTTAGATGACCCAAAGTTAGGAAATTAATAGCGAGTAGTACAAAAATATTCTCCAAGAAATATATATGATGTTATCCCTCAGGCGGAATGACAAGATAAAGAAGAAGATGATCCATCTACACAAGAAGCATACCAAGAGAGTCAATCTGCCTTAAATTTGTTTGTGGATTTGAGCCAGTATGAGATGATTCCATTAAATAGAGAAGATATTGAGGCTAAAATTGTTGATGCGACAGTTGAGGAAAATGTTGAATCATCTTAAGTATCTACAGATGATGAGAGCGAATTGTCAAATGAAACTGATACAAATTATGATTGACCAATTATGTGTTAATATTACACTTGATGACAAATATTTTACTTATTGAATGTATCAGTAGTTTGAAATTATGCTGCCAAAGAGGAAGGAAGTTCGCAACCCATCTCCACCTATTTCTAGTTATCCTTCAGACTCACCATTAGAGATTGACTCTATATAACAAGGTAAAAATCTAATACTTATAAAAGTTATTAATTAAGGTCCTATAATAGACATATAAATGAAATTGATTATAATGTTATATTTTATAGAGTCTACAGTACAATCTCGTCAAGTCGAGGCACCACTAGAGGGGTGACGTTGAAAAAACATCGTAAGGTGGGTAAGATCAAGGTTAACATTCTTGAAGAACATACCGGGGGCGAAGGACAACCAACAGCTTGACTTGCATCGCATATGAGTGCTCTTACACGAACTTACGCACCTTTGGCAACGACTTCATGGAAGAAAGTCCCCCAAGATGTTAAAGAGCTTATCAAGAAGCGTTATTTGGTAATGTTTAAAACATTGATTTAGTAAAATAAATTTTTATATTTTACTTAAATTTAGAATATTATAAATGATAATGTGTTTGTGACTATTTTTTTCAAGAATGATTTCGATTTAAATTTTGGTCGGAGAGAGGAGCGTAAGACTATGGAAGAGCTTATGTGTAATGCATTCTGCAAATATAAGGCGAGGTGTCATGAGCATTATAATCAGTTTGAGAAGAAAGAAGATGCACGCTAACATCATTTTCAGGATGTCCGACCTTCTGAGTGAGAAAAATTTTGTGACATGTTTGAGGATCCATCATATCAGGTATAATTAAATTTAATTATTTTACTTGTCTTATTTGTCATTTCGCTTCATAATATTTTCAATTTCTTTGCAGGAGCGAAATTCTATAAAAAAACAAATAGATCAAAATTGAAGATTAATCATCATGCAGGCTCAAGATCTTTCCATCACCTCTCTAAGAAATTGGTATTGTTATTTTTATTTATTGGATATAGTTAATTATTTGGATGAATCATAATGACTTTATATCTTAACACTTTTATTGTAGCAAGATTCAGATACCAATTATGATCTAACAAAATTATATGCTGCATCGCACATTAATCATAATGGAGAGTGGACTCATCCTGATGCCCGTGAAAATTATGTAAGTATTATAACCTGTTTTAATTAAATATATTAGAATATTTATGACGATATTAATTCTTTATCTTATATATGTCTAGGATAAAATGGTTGCCATACGTGCTGAATCTGTGTTAGTTTAAAATTCTTCAACAAGTGATATTGATATTTTTACATAAGTCATGGGTCAACGTTCAGGATATTTGAGGGGTTTGGGTCGCTGTGTAAAGCCTTCTCCCTTTTTCTCTTCTTCTAGGATTGCATTTGTGACTTCTATAGCGCTAGAGAATGCGAATTCCAGAATCGAAGAATTGACTGCAAGGCCGCATGAGTTAGAGGCTCAATTGGCAAAACAAGCAGATATGGAGATGCGCCTCAAACAACATGAAGAACAACAAGAAGAGTTCAGAAGACAGATGCAACTCCAAATGCAGCAGCTTTTGCAACAGTACAGGTCTCCAAGCAATTGATGGTTTTTGCGTACAGATTTTGAGATTATCTATTTATGTACGAACAATGCCAGTCTCACGGTTATTTATTTAGTTCGCACTTATTATAAAACTTTTGTGAGTGTTAAACAGTTTCTAATGTATTTTTTCAAATATTATAAATGTCTATTTGGTTTTCTATTATTGACTTTAAACAAAACAATTATTGCTCGGACGACCAAATAACGTTCGAACGCTTATAACATTCGAACGTTAACATAATGTTTGAATGCAATTTATTTTCGTAGATTTCGAACGATCACACAACGTTTGAACGTCATTTATTTTCGTAGTGTTCTAACATAACTTATACCGTTCGAACCCCTATACCGTTTGATCTGACCCTTTAACGTTCGAACGCAAAGCTTTATTCATACCGTTCGAACGAATTTATTTTTGTTCGAACGTATTTTGCAATAATTCAAACACGTCACTACTGTTCGAATGTAAAATTTTTTCCGTTTGAACGATATTCTGGGATGAATTTCATCCGTGACAAAAGAAATTCCTGGTTTCCTTTAATTTCGTCCCAAAAGATATTTTTTGGGACGAAATGGTGATTTTCGTCCCAATATATCTTTTGGCACAATGTTGTTGGAACGAGCTCGGGACGACCTTTTTTTATCCCAAAAAGTTTTTCGAGATGAAATGACTATCTTTTGGGATGAAAATTTTTGTCCCAAAAGAGCCTTTTTGTTGTAGTGCTGCATGTCCGAACAAAATTTCCTAAAAGTTATATAATTCATTTTAGCTATATTATATAATACATAATATGACATACATATATGTTCATAATAACTACGATAATATATATATATATATATATATATATGTATGTATTTATGTATGTGTGACGTTTGTGCATGAAATTGTTTCATTTTCTAGTCAGCTATACATAAATAAATAATATAACGAATATCTTAGTACCATATATAATACTATATGCGAATGAGCAAACAAATCGAGTCGAAAGTTTTACAGTTATATCATAAATGTTAAACTAATTGAGTGAGTTTTAAATAAGTTGTATCATTTAACAATCGACTCTAACTTCTTCATGTTCGTAAACAACCTATTTAATGATGGAATCAAGTCGAATTCGAGCTAACCATTAGTTTTTGGGTTTGCTATTGGTATTTGTATATTTATTTTAAGTAATACATATAATTACCCCAAAAGATTATAAAAAAATATAAAATTAGAAAAATATATTATTCAATATACGTAGTGATCATGAAGAGGCAGATATACTCTATTACTGCTGTGAATCACTACATCATGTTTTGCTCCATATTTTCCTCTACTTGATTGTAGCATTTTATTTCCATGTATAGCGTATGTCTTACTGTCATGTAGAACATTGTCTCACTGTCACCTTAGCTGTAAACAACTAGTAATTAGTATTGACATATGTAATGTTCTATATATATAAGTTCATACATCACTACAACAGAAAGGCCTTTTTCCCGCGGAAAGTTTTGTCCGAAATAGTTAGCATTATTGCCAGAAATGACTTTTTCCCGCCATTTCGACTTGTAGGAGACTCCCTAGAAATAACTGGCAATGGATGCTGCTAGTAGCCGCGAATTTAATTGCTGTCCCTAATACTATTATTTCTAGCATATGATAGTCGTTGGAAATATAGAGTTTTCGTGGGAAATATGTCACACGAGTGGAGCTTGCTCGCGAGAAAAGTTTATTATAGCGAATGATGTTGCCGGAAATGTCTATTTTAGACAATAAATATGGCAGGAAATACTTTTTTTCTGCATGAAAAAAAATATTTCCGATAATTTGTTCTCATTGGGAATAGTCTTTTACCAAATAAA
This sequence comes from Juglans mandshurica, assembly GCA_022457165.1. Taxonomy (NCBI): domain Eukaryota; kingdom Viridiplantae; phylum Streptophyta; class Magnoliopsida; order Fagales; family Juglandaceae; genus Juglans; species Juglans mandshurica. The sequence continues at coordinate 14,928,380 of CM039624.1, forward strand.
AAAAACACTAGTACTAAACATCATTATCATGCTTTTTAACTCCACTATTACTCCATCATTTAATCATAACACTTCAACACAATTCATCTCCATCCAAACTTCATACATTAACACCAAACATCTCAATACAATGCATTTATGTAGCATTTAACAAAGCCAAACATAATTATGCAATTACAAACGATTTCTACGCTCATTGGACAAATACTAGTGTAACCAAGGAGTAAATATTGAATCTGTCCATTACATAACTATGATACAAATCTGAAATTACTCTTTTTTTTTTATATAAGTAAGAAGTAAGTTTCATTGATATGAATGAAAGATAGGCAAAACTCATGTACATAGGAAGTATACAAAAGAAAATGCCTAAATACATTCTAAAGGAACTACATTAAAGATAAGAAATCATGTACATTGTTTCCATTAAGGACAATACCTGAAAACCATAGGAGTAAAGTGTGTAGAAAAAAGTTCTGAAGCTCCGCTATTGTTATCTCTCTATCTTCAAAGCACCTTGCATTCCAAATTTGAAATTACTCTTGAAACCCATGAACATACTATTACTATTACTAAATCCATATTCCACTTAAACTCAACATACAACAAACACACACAAGTAGGCTTTGCACTACAAGATATACTCTTCTGCAAAATTAAAAAAAAAACTTTGTACTTGAACAGAATAAATGCTATAAAATAAATTGCATAAATTGTAAAGTGTATAACCCATTCATGCAAAATAGCACAACAGATTTGAAGACATCAGTCATTGGCTTACATCCAACTTTAGTTGCGTGAACAAAAAAATCAACCCCAATTGCTCTTAACACTTTCACTCAAGGGGCTGCAATTTAAAAAGAATCAAAAGAACATAACATCAGAAATGTCAAAGAAAGAACTTGACAAAGAATCTGTACATACAAAGACCCCAACTATGTTATGAAACTGGAGGGGAAAAAAAAGTAAACTATATTAAGTTCGATAACATTCTAGCTACCATTTAGTAAAGGTACTATATATAAGCAAAAGCATGTCAGAATCTCAATTTTCTCAAACCTATATAGAGACCATTTCTCTCTCCCTCCCTCCACAATATAATATATAGGATATCAGAGCATATTTTCTCTACAATTTAATAAGAGGTGTTATAGGTTCAAATTAAAGAAGTCTTGCTGCTAATTAAACAACCAAAATCTGAGCTTCAGCCAGAAAATACTCAAATATATCTTTGTTCTAATTTCATCTGATCATTGGGTATCCCCTAGTACAATGGATCATTAGCAATAAGTTTGTCATACAAGTCACAACTCAAACATAGTTCTCAGGCCATTTTGTCAAACGATTTTCAAGGATTGAAAATAAGCCTTTCTAAGATGAAATTCCGGTGCGCAAAAATTTGGTCAAGAATAGTTTTGTTTCTTGCAATATTGCAGAAACCATAATGTTTTGGGATAACAAGTTAACATCAAGCCAAAACATAAGGCTGCACACAACCAAAATAGAACAAATGTTTTCAAGCCACCAAGTTTGTTGGAGGTAGGTGACAATGCAAAATCTACATGAAAGGAAGAGGAGATCTAAATCAATTCAAAACTCCATAGCCCACAATGGCAAAATAAATAAAGCATCATATTCCAATGATACAACTGCATTCGAAGCACTAGAATAGAAGGAAGTTAGGCAGTTCTTCAATCTTGAAAATCTTAAGCATCACTTATCATCACAAGAAAGAAATGGAAACATCAAGATTCCTAATCTATGGGAAAATATAACTGACCAATAAGGTAATAAAGCCTTAGTCTTCATCTCATATGATATAAACAACTAATGAATATATAAATAATTAAGTACCTAAAATTAACCAAACACGAGTAAAACCAATAGGATGCACCTTGAGTAAAACCTGTATAGCTTTCAACCCCAAATGTTAGGATAAAATAAAAACATATACATTAAAACAAGTAGCAAAAACCCTAGATTTCTCACCAGAATAACTCCAGTGCAACAAGTAGTGTCCCAAACATCTTCGTTTTGTTCTTGAGAAAAACAAAGAATGCGTCCTTTTCTTTTCAATTTCCCAACGGCCACTTCAGAGTCCATTTCTTGACTCAAAACATGGAGAAACACAATGATCTAAGCTTTAAAAATCTTCCGCCTCTTTCATTTCCCATGCTCTCAGAAGTGAAATAGCATATAAAAAAAAAAGGAAAAGCAAAATTAGAGGAAGAGAAAGTAGATTTGAAGACTTACTCTGGATAAGTAGAGAGAATGAACAGTGAGCCGAAGAGACTCTTCCGATGAATGAATCCAAGGCCATGTCTATATGAAAAAGGGTTTTGCATTTCAGAGAGGTTAAAGCTTTATCTCATCCCTATTTCAGGCGATCTCTTTCTTCTGCAAGCAATTGATCAATTACTAATGATTAGACGCTTATCTCATCCCCATTCCTGTAATCTATCAACAAATACAGAACTGTATAGGATGGGCTTAGCAACAAATGTAGAAATTGAAAATAAAAAACCATACATGAAATCCCAGAAGAGAGAGAGGTGAGGTCGCGGTGGGGGGAGAGGTGAGTAGTCGATGGGAAGGAGAGAGAACGGGCAGAGACGAGATATCTGCCGGGGAGGAGGGGAGGGGAAAGAAAATGAAATAGAAGGGGGAGTTTTAAATTTTTACCTTTTACGGTGACTATAACAAATGGTATGCGACTAATAATTATTACTAAAAGATATATTTAAATATATTTATTATAACTTACCAATTATGAGCTCGGCCATACTTGATTCTTGTTATTTTAGAGATGCTTTTCTTTTCGTTATAATTATTTATATTATATCTTAACAAGTATGACTGGCATGCTTGATTCGTGTTATTCTAGAGAGGCTTTTCTCTTCTTTATTTTCTACATTTCATTTATTTCCCTCTTGTCTAGATGGTTGGTTACTCTAGATCATATATCGCAATCATATATTATAATATGGGCTTTTCCCACTATATACACGATCGTGGCAAATAGTGTGTTGATGACACTAGCCTTTTGTCACGAAATCATGTCGGCAAAAAAAAACTTTGTGGGAAAAAATTTGTTAGGATGAAATAATTATTTTTTGCAGCGATAAAAAGTCACCGCAAATAAGTTTACCATAAATAGTTTACTTTCGTGGGTTAATAGTTTTTGCGACAAGGTTATTAGATTTTTATGGTGATGTTTTCTCGCTGCAAATATGGTTCTCCAATTTTATTACCTCCCATGTGCAAGAGGTGCTGTGTTGATGTGTAGTGAAGGTCCCAAGGTCAATTTCACAAGAATTAAGACAACTTATACTATAGGACTGAAAAGAAAAGAAATGGAAGATGTATCTATCTAAGAACACCCTCTTAGTCACTGTATTGACCAAGGGGCAGTTCTTTAATAGAGTTGCTCTCTTCCTAGTTGCCCAAAGATTCAATAGGAGTGAAGTAAGATTGGCCTACTCTTCTATTAAATCAAATCACTAAAGAAACTAAAATAAAACTTGTATCAAACAGACTTAAGCAGATTAAATGAAAGAATGAGAAATTTGATTATCTAAAAAAAATAAACCTAAGTCTCGGGGAACCCTCTCATAGTGAATAATCTAAAGAATTTCATAATCCCACTGACTTCTGCAAATATTAAACCAGTCTAGGGTAAAACATTTGGATAACGGATATAATGTATGCATAGCAAGAGAAATAATAAAAGATATTCTCAATAAATTTCTATCATCCCAGTTTCGGTTAACACATTCAGAGAAATGGGGATTTCACCTTTCAAGCATCCAACGTGCTCTCAATCAACGAAAGATAAAAAAAAAGGGTGAAAAGAACCCCAATCCTTGACTTGATTTGGGAATGATAAACAAACTTACCCAATCCTTGACTTGATTTGGGAATGATAAACAAACTTAATGAAAGAAAACAAATCACCACAATCTGGGAATCGAAACCCTTAAAAATAAACACTGCTCGATGGTTTCCCTTGACTTAGGGTTATGAAATTACTCTCCCTTCATCTAAGGATTCCCAAGTTCATCCAAACTAAAAATGAACAACAATCCTAAAAAAAACCCTAAACTTTTTCTCTTTTTCTTCCGTACCAAAAACCATGACCCCCTTCTGATTCCCCTTCCTTTGCCTTTTATCCTCACTCTTTTCATCCTTTGTCGCGCCCTCAACTGAATCCTCTCCAATTCCATCCGGTTCCTTCTAGAGTGTAGAATCTGTAAGCACAACACAGAAAGAGTTAGGTTTCAAGTAAAAGAGCATCTGAGAATATCCTAAGTGTAGTGCGAAGGTGTAATGGGAATTCTAAGGGTGAAACGACCATATTACCCCTTTATCCTTTCTTATTGACTTCGGACTGTCCTTTTAGTAAAAAGTGATGTGTACGTTAGTATTTGTAGTGATTTTCAGGTCAAAAGTCTTAACTTAAACACTCACTTACTACAATTTTTCACTTAATCACACCCCCAACTAGCTTTTTACTAGCCTCTAGCAAATAAAGTGATCATGAGAGCAAAAATTCAACTTTATTTCAAAATCTAATTCATAGATTCATGCCATCAATCAGATCCATTGGTTTTAGAATTTTAGAGCTAATGCAGATCTGATATTGACTCTCCACAAAAATTTATACATTACCTAGTCAATCTGCCAAAGAGACAAGAAACCACCAAAAACAGCATAACCCTGAGTGTGCGTTGTGATAGAATTTCCAAAGTTGACCACTAAAGTCCATTCTAAAGATTCATCAGAAACAACTATTTAGGAAAGATCACTGATCTTACTCTAAGTCAAAACTATTGCAATGGTGGCTTTCATGCTATTACACTTTAAAAGGCGCATACTTTTTTTGTAAGGACCTCGGTAATAGGCAGCCTTTTCCAATACACAAGCGTACATCATGTATGATGATTGTTTTTTTTTTTTTTATTTTTTATTTTTTATCCCTGGCTTGTCCATTTTCTCATTTAATACACTTTATATTTCTTCCTAAGCCATTAGGATATAGTTCATTAGAGTTCCTTATAGCTACAGTGATGAATACTCCCTCATGGTACGATGGGGTTACCGAGGTAATTGAAGTGTAAGTGTAACCTAGTAGTTAACTGTTTTAAGCAACACAATCCTGGCTGAATCAACCCACCAATGGATAAACATCTATTTTGAATTAACATATCAATCCTCAGATGCTACTGCAACTCATAATTCCAAAAGTTCTTTTCTCAGGCATAAAATTTTGAGCATAGCAATTTGGAAAATAAAATTGATGAGTAAAGAACTTTTTGCTCTCAAGCTTCAAGACAACTGATGTGATGTGCATTAACTCGTGATTGTGTAAAAACAATTCTGATCCCAATTTTGTTCCCACCCCCAACTAAAAATATGCATTGTCCTCAATGAGTAGAAACTGAAGGTAAGGGACAGAAAGAATACCTGGATCATGTTGTAGGTAAAAAGAGAGAGAAAAAAAGTATATTTGATAAAAGAAAGCCTGCAAAACAACATAATTAAGTAAAACTAAAACAAACTGAAAGGCAATATTGAGCAGTAGGGTAGATGGGATCTTGCAACAAAGTGGTTGTAACCCCAGGAAAAAAATTAGTCAGAAAGGGTTTTAGCCTTTGACCATTTACTTTGAAAGTGTTTCCATTTTGAGGGTTCGCAACTTCAATAGCACTGTATGGCCAAATGGTTTTTACAACATAAGGTCCACTCCATCAAGACCTTAGTTTACCATGGAACAAATGAAATTTGGAATTATAAAGCAAAACTTGCTGATTGGGTTCAAAAGATTTTCTGAGAATGTTCTTGTCATGCAAAGTTTTCATATGTTCCTTAGTTAGCTTAGAATTCTCATAGGCATCCTTTCTTAATTCTTCTAGTTCTGAAAGATGCAGTTTTCTCATAGAGCCAGCCTTATCCATGTCAAAATTAAACCTTTTCACAGCCCGGTATGCTTTGTGCTCCAACTCAACAGGGAGGTGACATGCCCTACCATAGACTAGTCTATAGGGAGACATGCCAATAATTGTCTTATAAGTAGTTCTATAAGCCCACAAAGTATCAGTTAACCTCAATGATCAGTCTTTTCTATTTGGGTTCACTGTTTTCTCAAGGATATTTTTAATTTCCCTATTGGCAAATTCGACTTGACCATTTGTTTGTGGGTGATCATAAGGTGTGGACACCTTATGTTGAATTCCATACTTTTCAGGAGGGCTTCTATGGGTTTGTCACAAAAGTGTGACCCATTGTCATTGATAACATCTTTTGGCATGCAAACGTTCATACAATGTTGTCTTTTAGAAATTTGAGTACAACATGATGGTCATTCTTTTTGCATGGAATAGCCTCTATTCACTTAGAGACATAGTCCACTGCAACCATAATATATATATATATATATATATATATATATATCCAAAGGATGGAGGGAAAGGTCTCATGAAATCCAGACCCCAACAGTCAAACACTTCTAGGATAAAAACTAGTTGTAAGGGCATCATGTTCTTTCTAGTGATTCCTCCCAATTTTTGACAGTTTGCACACTTTTTACAACTCAAAGGCATACCTAAACATGTGTGGCCAGTACAACCCAGACTGAAGTATCTTTGCAACTATTTTTTTAGCAGAAAAATGTCCACCACAGGGCTCAGTGTGACAGGAAGTGAGAACTAAGGGTATTTCAATGTTTGGAACACATCTACGAATGATTTGGTCAGAACAATACTTAAACAAGTAAGGGTCATCATAAAAAAAATACCTGACCTCTGTTTGAACCTCTTCAAGTCTTCGGTAGTCCACTGTGAAGGTGTAATTCCTGTCACCAAAAAGTTCACAATATCAACATACTAAGGGATAGACTCAACTGACAAAATGTTTTCATGAGGGAAAGAGTCATAAATAGGTAGGAGAGATGTAGCCTCTATGAAGGTGAGCCTGGATAAGTGGTCAGCCACTACATTCTCTACTCATTTCTTGTCTTTAATTGTAATATCAAACTCTTGGAGGAGCAACATTCATCTGATCAGTCTTGGCTTTGCATCCTTTTTAGTCAACAAATATTTCAAAGCTGCATGGTCAATGTAAATGACCACAGGTGACCCAAGGATGTATGTCCTAAACTTGTATAAGGCAAAAACTATTGCAAGCAACTCTTTTTCTGTGGTTGAGTAGTTTTTCTGTGCCCCATTCAAAGTCTTGCTAGCATAATAAATGACATGGGACAACTTATTTCTACGCTAGCCAAGCACTGCTCCTATGGCATATTCACTAACATCACACATTATTTCAAAGGGTAGGGACCAATCAGGGGGTTGTATGATTGGTGTTGTAGTGAGCAACTCTTTGAGTTGCTCAAATGCAGATTGTTGGTCTATGACCCACTCAAAACCAGTATCATGCATAAGTAATTTACATAAGGGTTTAGAAATGAAACTAAACCCTTTTATAAACCTCCTATAGAACCTTGCATGCCCAAAAAATGACCTAATATCTCTAACTGTTTTAGGTATGAGAAGTTTAGAAATTGTATCAATTTTTTACTTGTCAACCTCAATACCCTTAGGAGACAGTATATGCCCTAGCACTATACCTTGCTGAGCCATAAAATGGCATTTTTCCCAGTTGTACAGTAAATTCTTTTCCTCACACCTAGACAAAACAACTTGCAAGTTAGTTAAACATTTCTCAAAAGTGTTTAAAAAAATAGAGAAATCATCCATGAAGATCTCTAAGCTATTTTCAATGAAATCACTGAATATACTGAGCATACATAATTGGAAAGTTGTTGGAGCAATACACAGCCCAAAGAGCAAGGGCATCCTTTTAAAAGCAAAGGTCCCAAAAAGGTAGGTAAAGGTAGTTTTCTCTTGGTCCTCAAGGGCTATTTCAATATGATAATAGCCTGAAAATCCATCTAAGAAACAATATAATGCATTTCCAGTAACCTTTTCTAAGACTTGGTCCAGGAATGGTAAGGGGAAGTGGTCTTTCCTAGTGGAAGAATTAAGGTTCCTATAGTCAATGCACATCCTCCAACCCGTGGTCACCCTTGTAGGTACCAATTCATTTTCTTCATTTTTTACCACGGTCAATCCTTATTTTTTTGGGACCACATGGATGGGGCTGACCCATCTACTGTCAGAGATAGGGTAAATAATACCCATATCTAATAGCTTAAACACTTCATTTTTCATTACCTCTTTCATCGTGGGATTAAGTCCCCTTTGCTTTTCCCTAGATGGTCTGGCATCCTCTTCTAAATAAATTTTATGGGTACAAATCAAATGGTCTATACCCTTAATATCTGCCAAAGTCCATCCTTTGGCCTTTTTGTGTTTGGTCAGGACCTCTAATAATCTTCCCTCTTGATTTTCAGTTAAGTGAGAAGAGATTACCACTGGAAAAGTTGGGTGAGGTCCCAAGAATGCATATTTCAGCTGGTTTGGTAAAGGCTTGAGATCCAAGGATGGGTTCTGCTCTTCTGAAGGTTTCAGGGTTGTTGCTACTGTGGGCAGCTGTTCAAACTTAAGCATCCACTGTGATTCAGCTGAGTTTCCTGCAATACATGCATAGAACAATTCAATAGTTATTTCATTTGAATCATTAATATCTTCTAACTCAACTAATGAATCAATGTGCAGATAAGTCAATGGGTAAATCTCTGAAATAATGATGTCCAACAAGTTCACTTCCTGTGCTTCTTCCACTTCTTGGGGCTGCCTGCATATATTAAGAATATTCAGTTCCAAGGTCATGTTCCCAAAACTTAGTTTAAGCACACCACTTCTACAATTTATAAGAGCATTAGAAGTGGCCAGAAATAGCCTTCCCAAAATTACAGGTGCTTGAAATAGAGAGTTTGTTGATATTTTCATGTCAAGAACAACAAAGTCTACTGGGTAATAAAACTTATCAACCTGCACTAAAACATCCTCCACTACCCCTCTAGGTATTTTAATTGACCTGTCAGCTAGCTGTAGGGTAATAGAGGTAGATTTCAACTCCCCTAGGCCAAGTTTTTCATAAACACAGTAGGGTAATATATTTACATTAGACCCCAATCAAGTAATGCATGTCCAATTTTTGAATTTCCAATCATGCAAGCAATAGTGGGTGAACCTGGGTCCTTATACTTGGGAGGGGTGTTGCTTTGTATGATTGCACTGACTTGTTCAGTGAGGAAGGCTTTCTTTTTCACATTCAGTTTCCTCTTAATGGTGCACAAGTTTTTAAGAAATTTTGCATAAGTGGAAATTTGTTGAATAGCATCTAACAATGGTATATTTATTCTCACTTGCTTAAAAACTTCAAAAATTTTAGCATGATTCTTATCTTTGTGCGCAGGGGTTAGCCTTGTGGGAAAGGGTGCAGGTGGTTGCCAATTATTCACCTCAGGTTCAACATGCATAGGGTTAGTGTCCTTACCAATGATGGCTGGGTCAAAGTTGTCACAGCTTTTACTGGTTTAATATTGGATGTCTCCACTACCTTTGATACTTGATGAACCTGCCCCTAAGGGTTACATTATGGTTGAGTAGGGAAATTTCCCTTCTCCTGGGTGCTCAAGGTTGTGGTCAACCTTTTTAAAGATCCTCTAATATCATTGATAGCCTGAGAAGTCTGATTTTTTATGGTAGTCTGCCCTTGAATGAATTGTTAGAGGTTTGCTACAATTTGATGGACAGAGTCCTCAAGGTTCCTCCTCTGCCCATAACCTGTTGCAATAGGATATTGAGATGATCCTGATGCTGTTGTATGTGGGTTTAGTGCATACTGAGATGGGCCAGGTGCATGACTGGGGGGTTGAGCTGATTGCTCATTCCTCCAGCTCAGATTTGGGTGGTTCCTCCAAGAGGGATTGTACTTGTTGGAAAAATGATCTGGAACAAATTTAGAAATAAAATTGACAAGGTTAGATTGATCTAGAAGAACTTTCCTAAAAGCTGGAATTGTAGGGCAGTCACCAGTGACATGCCTTATTTCTTCACAGATATTGCATTTCTTTGGGATTTTCTGAATAACTTGAATTTCTATGTTTGTATCTATGGTTTCCAATTTCTTAGAAAGTATAGACACTTTAGTATGCAAATCATCCACCTCTCTCAAGTTATATGTCCCCCCTTCAGCTATTTTTAAAGGTTCAGTTCTGTCATACACATCTGAAACATCCCATGACTGAGCATTTTTAGACAGGTAATCAAAGTACTCAAAGGCCTCTTCAGGTTGTTTGTTAAAAAATTCTCCATTGCACATTGTCTCTATGAATTGTCTCATCTTAGGTTGTAAACCCAAATAGAAAAAACTTATTACCCTCCAATTTTCATACCCATGATGAGGACAAGCAATGAGTAAGTCCTTGAACCTCTCCTAACACTGATAAAAGGTTTTAGTATCTTTTTGGGCAAAATTCATGATTTGCCTCTTCAGTGCATTGGTTCTGTGCATAAGAAAGAATTTTTTTAAAAACTCAGTCTGCATCTCTTGCCATGTTCCTATGGATCTAGGCCTCAAAGAATTTAGCCAGGCCTTGGCTTTGTCTTTTAATGAAAAGGGGAATAGCTTGAGTCTGATTACTTCTTCAGTACAAGTTCGATCCATAAAAGTTGAACAAACTTCCTCAAATTCTTTGATGTGCAAATATGGGTTCTCAGACTCCATACCATGGAAATGAGGTATAAAGGGTATCATGCCAGGTTTAAAACTGAAATTATTCGCATTAAGAGGTTGTATAATGCAAGAGGGTGAGCTAGTCCTAGCAGGTTGCAAATAATCTTTGAGAGTCCTGTTATGATTTCTCACTCTCCTCTCATCTTATTCTTCTTCAGCCATGGTACTAAGACTCTCAGAGGATGACTCGAATGAAAGTGACTCACAATCAGAGTGTGTCACAGGTTCTGTTCTGACTAATCTAGAGGAATAGTCTCCACTCCAAGCAATCATACACAACCCAACCAAAACCCTTAAACAACTCCAAGATTGGTGTAGGATTGTGGCAGCAATTAACTGCTCACAATCGAAGTTTGGCATGCAATTATCACTCAAACTTAACACAAAATAACCAAAACACAGAACATGCAAATGATAAAGAAAAGGTAGGGTTAGATATCACCAAAGTGTGAAGAGGTTCACACTTAGTCTCCCCTTATTTTTTCCTCGTTGTGTCAATTCTGTAAATTGTCATTAATCCCCGACAACGGCGCAAAAAACTTGGTTCAACAATTTTATTACCTCCCAAGTGCAAGATGTGCTGTGTTGATGTGTAGTGAAGATCCTAAAGTCGATTTCACAAGGATTAAGACAACTTATACTTCAGGACTGAAAAGAAATGGAAGATGTATCTATCTAAGAACACCCTCTTAGTCACTGTGTTGACCAAGGGGCAGTTCTTTAATAGAGTTGCTCTCTTCCCAGTTGCCCAAAGATTCAATAAGAGTGAAGTAAGATTGGCCTACTCTTCTATTAAATCAAATCACTAAAGAAACTAAAATAAAACTTGTATCAAACAGTCTCAAGCATATTAAATGAACGAACGAGAAATTTGATTATCTAGAAAAAATAAACCTAAGTCTCGGGGAACCCTCTCACAGTGAATAATCTAAAGAATTTCATAATCCCACTGCCTTCTGCAAATGTTAATCCAATCTAGGGTAAAACATTTGAATAATGGATATAATGTACGCACAGCAAGAGAAATAATAAAAGATATTCTCAATAAATTTCTATCATTCCAGTTTCGGTTAACACATTCAAAGAAATGGGGATTTCACCTTTCAAGCATCCAATGTGCTCTCAATCAACGAAAGATAAAAAAAAAGGGTGAAAAGAACCCCAATCCTTGACTTGATTTGGGAATGATAAACAAACTTAATAAAAGGAAACAAATCACCACAATCTGGGAATCGAAACCCTTAAAAATAAACATTGCTCGATGGTTTCCCTTGACTTAGGGTTCAAAAACTACTCTCCCTTCATCTCATATTCCCAAGTTCAACCAAATTAAAAATGAACAACATTCCTAAAGAAAACTCAAGAAAGAAAATAAACCCTAAACTTTTTCTCTTTTTCTCCCGAACCAAAAACCACGACCCCGTTCTGATTCCCCTTCATTTGCCTTTTATCCTCACTCTTTTCATCCTTTGCCGCACCCTCAACTGAATCCTCTCCAATTCCATCCGGTTCCTTCTAGAGTGTAGAATCTGTAAGCACAATGCAGAGAGAGTTTGGTTTCGAGTAAAAGATCATATGAGAATATCCTAAGTGTAGTGCGAAGGTGTAATGGGAATCCAAATGACCATATTACCCCTTTATCCTTTCTTATTGACTTCGGACTGTCCTTTTAGTAAAAAGTGATGTGTATGTGGGTATTTGTAGTGATTTTCTGGTCAAAAGTCTTAACTTAAAAACTTACTTACTATAATTTTTTCACTTAATCACACCCCCAACTAGCTTTTTACTAACCTCTAGCAAATAATATGTCGCGAGGCTCCACGAAAGAATCTAATGAGAAATTTTTTTTCCCACCAATGTGGTATGTAATTCGACCACTTTGACTCGTGGGAAAAGGCCATAAATGGTGTAGCGAGCCTTTGCGTGACCAAGGTGATGCCTAGGTTGCATCATGCATGACCTAGCTAGGTGATGACTTAGGTGACTTGCGATGAATTTAGAATAATTTAGGGCGTCGAATATAATTTTAATTAAATAAAATATAAAAAAATATTTTCAGCAATTGATTTATGATACAATGTTCAAGTCATTGTGCAAACGAATGCATGTTTTGTACAATATTACTTGCATAAAAAACTAGCAAGCATATAACCCAAAGCACATGTAAAAATGATTAATTCTTAATGTTAATTAGTTTAGATGTTAAAATAAAACCAATTATACCAATTAAACTCGAGACCTTTTATATATATAAAAAAAAAAGTTAATAATCTCACGAACAACTCACTACAAGAAAAATGAACTTTTGTGACTAATTTATTGCGATTAAAAGACTTTTCACAATTAATTTTAGTTGTAAATAGTTATTTCACTGTAATTAACTGGTCGCAAATAAACAGTTTTTTTATAATGACCGAAGCCCAATATGTAAAACTAACATAAAGAAACAAACATCTCAAACTTGATAGAAAATGTTTCAAATCTTATCAATTCGATCATCCTTGTTGGCGATATTACTTGAGCATCATCTAGGACGTCGTGCTACGTACCAAAAATTGTAATTTCTTGCTCTATTTTTATAAATATTGTGTTTTGGCTTATTTCTCTCGATTTTATTTTTCTGTTATTTTTACCGGTTGCACGTGGAAGCATACGTGGTCATCTAGTCATTGACATTGACGTGATGCGTGTTTCAAAAATTAATGGTTTAAAATTAGATGAAAGCAAATATATTGAATAAAAAAATCTAAAATTAGATTATAAAGACTAGTACTCTATAAAAAATGCAAATTACTAGACTATTTAATACTTAACATTTTTTAAAAGATTAATAATGATATATATCATGTCTAAATGTACAAACATTTAAAAAATGTAGACTCTACTGTGAAAAATGTGAAGAACACAATTTTTTATTCTTTTTTTTTTTTCGGTGGAATCATTTTTTTACAAAAAAATTTATATGAAATTTGTGCATTCTGAACTTGTTCCTAGTATTATTATTTTTTAAATAGAAGTAATTAGGCAATAATACTAAACTATGAGCATGCAGAAGTAAAGGCTTCAGAAGAAAACCAAAACCGACTTGAATGGCTTTAAATCCCAGATTGTCCGAATAAATAGTTGGTTAAGATAAGTAAACTTATCAAGCTAGCAAGGCTAGTTGGCACCTCTTTCTTTTTTATTTTTATCAACTTACCAAAAAAAAAAAAAAACTGAATAATGCATGCAATATATATAACTACTACAACAGATTGTGTTTGTTGAGACAAAAAATTGTCTCAAAAATCAAAATTTTTGTCCTAAATTAGAATTATAGATGAAAAAATTTCGTCTCAAATTTGTCTTGGAAAGACCGTCCTAAAAAGTTTTTGATCTCAAAAAATCATTTTTAGAGACGAAATTGGGGGATCCAGTCGAAACCGTTCGAACGGATAATTTTTTTTTTGAGACGACCCGATTTCGTCTCAATATATTGTTCGAATGAAATATTTATTCATCCGAACGGAGACGTCCATTCGAACAATATGAAATACTCATTCGAACTAATGTCCATATTTGATTCTGTTCGAACAGATTTTATGCGTTCGAACTAATAAAATTTTCAAACGACTTGTGTTCGAACAAAACTTATGTCTGTTCGAACAAAAATTTTATTTTCGGAAATTATATCCGTTCGAACGGGGTTTTGCACATAAATGTTGTTTGAACAAATAATTTATTGTTCGAACGTCCGTATATCTCGTTTGTCGTTCGAATGGGTTAGTTTTTGTTCGAATGAGTCTGTTTTGGTTCGAATGTGTTAATGGTAATTTACCGTTCGAACTGGTTATTTACCGTTCGAACTGTATTAATCATACAAATCACAATTTAATTAAAAATACCATACTAATATTACACATTGTAATTGAAACATCAATTGTTCAAAGTAGTGCAAACTTCATAATATAAATGCAATTAAAGAAAAGATAAATTTGAAGACAATGGTGGTGGCATAGAGTTTTGAGACTTCATTGACTGGAATTGTTCAAACATTTTTTGGTTATTCAACTGCATCCTCTCTTCTAATCTCGCCTCCAAATTTGCTGCTTGATCTAATCGGGTCAGCAACTCTTTTTTCTCGGAGCTCAATCGTTCTATCTCAAATGTTGCTTCCTCAAATTCCTTAGTCTTGTCGTCATTCGATTTGGCTCGAGAATAGGATGATGATGATGATGAGGATGGTTTTACGCAACGTCCTAAACCCCTCAAATATCCAGAACGTGATCCAAGAACTTGAGAAATGATCTGAGCATCGTTGACAGATGATGCATCAGATGGATCCACAACAGTTTCCTTAAGAAATATAATCTTGTCCTACAAAAACAAAAACATTAAAGTTAGTTTAAGTAACAAAAATATTATGTGACAATGAAATTAAAAAACCTTAAACTTACATAATTTGCCTCTGCTTCGGGACTAGCACAAACACCATCACGATTTTTATGTATTTTAGCATACAATTGAGTCAAATCATAGTCAGCGGGACTTTCTTCTTTCTGCAAAAGAAAAATCTATATTAGAACTTAAATAAAAAATGTGTATTATATGTTAATATTTAACGGACACTAAAATAACTTATCATTTTGTTAGACAAACGATAAAAAGATCGAGAACCTGCATGATGGTTTATCTTTAAATTTGATCTATTTGCTTTGTTCACAGTACTCTGTTGCTAAAAGAAAAAAAATATTAGTCTATATGTTTAATACATCTGTGATATATTATTAAAAAAAGACAGCAGCGATATTACCTGATAAGCAGGGTCTTAAAACATATCATAAACTTTCTCCCATTCGTTTGGTGGAATATTTTGGAATAGATTTTGGCGCGCCTCTATTGTAGTACTGAACTTCTTATAATGTGCATGACATCGACCTTTGTACCTCTGAAATGCATTTGACATCAGTTCCTCAACCATTAATCGATCCTCCATTCGGCCAAAATTAAGCTCAAACTCATCATTTTGAAAATTATAAACAATTACTATAAATACAAAGTAACTTGAAAGTAACATGGTATATACTTAGTTGCTTGAGATGTAGGTTATTACCAAACAACAATTTTTTATATGGTCTTTCATATCTTGAGGAACTTTAGACCGAGAGGGTGTAGCAATCGATGTATACGTGCGAGTAAGTGTACCAACACAAGAAGCAGGCCACGCTGCCGAATCTCCGGAACCACTAGTGTGATCATTAGGAATATCAACCTTGATTTTACCAACTTTCCTTACTTTCTCTATGCAGACACCCCTCGTAGTGCCTCTACCTCGATGCTTGTTTACAACAGCTATATACAGCAATTAAAACATAACTTTTTAATTAAATTAATTTATTTTATAGATATATTACTTAAATTGAACATAAAATATGATATCTAGTTTGATAAAATATCTTGTTCTAGGCCTGGTGATGTTGACTCACTATTGATAACAGGTGAACTACACGGGGAGTCAATAATGGATGGGGATGGCACACGCGTTGCTTTGCGTTTGGGAGACATATCTATTTGAAATTGTAACAAATTATTATTCAAAAAAAGGTTAAAGATATTTATATGTTAATATTACTTACAGAAATTCATGTTTGAAATTCATTCACTATCCGTTTTGCTAGACCAGTTGCCCTCATCCTCACTAGACATTTCAGTTGATTCATCTTCTTCCGATATTTCACCCTCAATTATTTCGGGTTGAACACCTTCTCTACGCAATGGAACCATATCATATTGGCTTAAATCAACAAATAAATTGATGCCTACTTCACTTTCTTGATATGCTTCTTCATTTGCTGGACTATCAACTTCTTCATGTGGTTCGTCTGCCTCTGGAATGTAATCATATACATTTCTTGATGCAAACTTCTCCATTATCCGCCATGGGTTTCCGTACTCCAGATCATCTAAATAAAAAACTTGATTCGCTTGGCAAGCGAGAACGAAAGGATCGTCCTCATACCATGTGCGAGATGTATTGACACTCACAAGATAATCATCTTTATGCATTCCCAACCTAGGATTTGAGACATCCCACCAATTACATTTAAACAACCAGACCATATATCCCCCACATACTTTAACGCTATGATATATAACGTACTACAAGTCTAATAGTTAATATAATACTTATATTATATACTAACTATTAATATATAGTACTTACTAATATATATATACTTTTGGTCTTCTAATTTTGCACTATATATTATATAACTTACTATCTTGTGATATAAAATATAATAACTATAGTTATAGTAACTTATAATAGTAACTAGTAACTAGTTACTATAGTTACGATAACTTGTATAGTTATCATAACTTATAATACTTGCACTGAAATAGCTATAGTAACTATTTTAACTATAGTACTTATGATAACTTGTATAGTTATCAAAACTTATAATACTTATATTGTAGTAGCTATATAACTAATAACTACTATATATATATTAATTATTTTAACTTGTATAGTTATTATAACTTATAATACTTACACTTAGTAGCTATATAACTAATAGCTACTATATATATATTAATTATATTAACTTGTATAGTTATCATAACTTATAATAGCTATAGCTATATAGTAACTATATATAATACTTACACTGCAGTTATATAAATAGTAACTATAGTTAGTGTTATAATATTATATAAACTATAAGAGTATAGTTATCATAACTTATATATAGTACTTATATAATTCAGCCATTGTAATTATACTAAGTACTTAGAGCATTGGCATTGGACTCATCAAATGAGTTCAGTCCTTAAAATTTGATGAATTCATGTTTAAAATCACTGCATTGGATTCACCAAACATTAAAATCTGAAACTTTGACAAATTGTGCATTCCAATTCATCTTCAATTGCTATATAGCTAAATATCCACTATATCTATATTTATTTACTTAAATTATTGTTTCTCAATTTTGAACCACAAAATATTTAAGTTGGGAAACAATAATTTAAGTATCAAATTAAATTATTAGTTAACATATAGTTAATATAATTGTAAAATATGAAAAAAATAAATTAAAAATATTATTATTAAAAAAACCATATTATATTATTATTTTGATGAATCCAATGACTAATTCAATGTGGTGTTATGTATAGAGAGATTTTGAGTTTATGGAAAATATGTATTTTTCATCAAATTTTGAAGATGAAAATAATGAATCCAATGTTAATGCTCTTAGTATGTACTTAGTATAATAGAAACAATATATTTAAAAATAATATACTAAATATATTAATTAAAAGTATTATAATACTATTATTAGTTTTATTTTTATACTTTTGTACTTTGTAATATTATTATTACTATATATTATTATTAGTAATATAATTATAAATATATTAATATAATAACCGTTCGAACGGATCTTTATCCAGTTCGAACGAGACGCCACGGTCATTATAGATCCAGTTCGAATACAATGAAACAAAACTCTCTCATTCGAACCAGCAACCATCGAGAGCCTCTGAGTTCGCCCCTTAACTCCGCGGCGAAAACTGCCACTCAACCGCCGTAGGAACCCCACATTTGAACTTCTAAGAAGTATGGGTCAACTTTCCACCTCTATTGTTTAGTTTTTTTCACGAATGTGATGTGTTTGGGGGTATGGATTTCGAATCCGAAATCCACCCATTTTGGTGTATTCCGTAGAAATAACATCAAAATAATCAGTAGAAATGATTGGACTTCACTCCTTAATCATTTCTACCGATTAAAACAAAGGATAACATCTAGATAGGAAGTTTTTCAGTTCGGGGCTGAGTCGACTCAGCCATGGCTGTTTGGCTTCTTCCGTTCGAACAAACTCTAGTCCGTTCGAACTCTTAGTTGCCAAACAGAATTATTTATGTTCGAACAAAATAAATTCGTTCTAATGAACAAAGAAACTCTATTCGAATGAACTAACAGTCCATTCGAATAGAGTTTTCTAGTTCGAAAAGACTATGTTCTGTTCAAACGAATTATTTCAATTCAGTTCAATATACTATAATTCTTCAATAATATAATTTAAATATTATGGTTAATTATATTCTTACTTTCATTATGGTTAAACAGTATATCAATGGCATCCAGCGGAAGAAAACATGCGAGAGATCAGCCCAGCCAAAGTAGTGGATCAGCAGCTCATGCTCCGGAGACGAGGCCAACACTTTTCGAGCGTGCAGTCATTTTGTCTGACTTCTTCGATTTTTCATGGGAGGGACGGAGCATACAGTCCATCTTCACCGAGCGGAGATGGATACCGATTTGTGAGCAGCGGGGGACTGCATATCCAGAGATGGTCGGTGAGTTCTACCGTGCCATGGGAGAACTTAGCGCTGATGCTCTGTTCTACACCATATCAGTCCGGAGAGTGAGTATTAATTTCTCTTCTCGCATTATTGCTGAGTTCCTTGACATTCCCCGTATAGCCGACACATATCCTGTAGTGGCTACACGGGGACCAACGGTTGCACCATCTGATTCCGACACCGGCCGCATCCTCCATGCTAGCCCCGAATGTAGATTCGGATGCTACTTTGGATGATAGTGAGGATGAGGATCTACCTGATGATGGTCTCATAGACGATTAGGTGCGTCAACTAGTGCGAGACCCATCGGGTCCTCCATATGATGGGAGCAAGGTGATCCGACAGGCTGATTGTATAGGATTTTTTAGAATGCTTAATTTGATTGTTGGCTATAACATCAATCCGAAAAAACACAAGACTGATTTCGGGATCGATCGAGCCAAATTTTTGTTGCGGATAGCATGGGGGATCCCATTGATCTGGCATTGTATTTATTCCTCCGCATTCGATCAGAGTCACGCTTTTTCAGTAGAGATAGTCTACCATTTGCACTGCTGATATCTAACCTCCTACTCTGATCGGGGGTTACAGTGTCGGCCACTGAGCGGAGGTCGCTACAGATGGGGCCCCTTAACCAGATCACATTCAGCAAGAGTAAGGGGCACTTGCGGAAGACTTCACCAGAACAACCTAGTGATCCTCCCATAGATCCAGCTTCTAGTAGTGCTGCCGCTGTTGAGAGACAGCCTCCTGGGGTTACTTTGGATTAGGTACGAGTTCTGTTTGTGGAGTTCGTTGAGCCCATCATGGAGAAGCTTAGGGATCTGAAATGATCTTTTAAAATGGTGCAAGAGGATGTTGATATACTAAGGAATCAATAATTTGAAGTTAATTACATAAAAGTAATTTATGAATTTATAAATATTTTAACTCACCGCAAATCATAATATATAATATATACACATTTTTATATTTTGAAAATGATAACAAATTAATGGAAAAAATATTTATTACTTTAATGGAAAAATATATGCACAAATCCATACTAATAAAAAAACTAATTGAATCTCTATCCGTTTGATCAAAGAAATTTAAGTTTGAACAGTTATTAACTTACGCCGGGAAAAATAAATTAATTTTCCGCCAATATTATTATTCGAACAGATTATATACTGTTCGAACGGACATTAATTCTATGTTCGAATCTATTTTGTTCCGTTCGAACGGTTTTCCTTTTTTGAGATGATTTTGTTCGTCACAAAATACCTTGTTCGAATAGATATTTTTCCGTTCGAATGAATTTAGTAGCTCAGGCATTTTTTGAGACGTCTCCAAAAATGACTTTTAGGGACGAAACCTAACAAATTTCGTCCCTAAAAGTCAAATTTCTCGTAGTGAACATTCATCTTTTTTTTTTTTTTTTGATCAATATACTTTCATCCTTTGTTATATTTCTGCATGTCCTCACAATTAATAATTTTACGGCGCACTTTAATAATTTTTTAGGTCAGTCATCATTTATTGAAAAAAGACTTAAAATATGCTAAATCGATCGGTTTGAATTATAAAAATAACAAAATTAAGGATAATAATATTGGTTGTGAATATTACAATGATTAAAACCTCATTAATACGACATGCTTACATTCGTATGTATGTATGTATATATATACAAACATATTTTATATATAATTCCATACTGATCTGATTGTGGTATCAATTGATTAAACAGGTTTGCAATGCTGGCAACTTGTCGCAAATGCGTATTCCCCCATAAATTATTCTGCCTTTATTTCTAAAATAAAGTTTAAAATATAATTTTTTTCCAGATTATATATATATATATATATGTACATTTGGCTTGGTTTTTACGTATATACAGTACTTGCAGACACAACGCCTTCTATATAATTGGGCCATTATTAAAAAATAGATTTTCTATATAATCCAAATTTGCCCACAATTTTTGAAGAAAATAGGTTGAATTTGTACACTTCAAAATTTCATAAATCATTTTCCTTTAAATAAGGTCCCCTCTGCAACCTTCTTAGCTTAAAATTGAGAAAATTATATGATATCACTTCATTATTTATAATGCACACTTGCCAACATTAGGGGAGTGCTATTCCATTAACAAGTAGTAATATTTAAAAACAAATTGTAATTAGCATGCATGATGCATTTAGGTTTTTAGACAACATGCTACATGCATTGATCTAATCTTTTAAATTAATTTAACTGTGAGACATCAAGCAGCCGCCAAAATCAACTCTCAACATTCATATTCTATAATATTGTAGCAAACAACAAACAGTACTCACTTGCAAAGAAACTTTGGCATTGCCATCTGCTGTATTATTTTTCTATATATATATATATATGATCTCCTTATCCATAAGTACTGTGTACCAAGTAAACAAAAACAAAGAGATATATCTAATTCTTTCACGAACTACGTACCCTTATCTCTAGGTTATCTTTCTCCTTTCGAGATTTCTAAGAAACGAGACCGAAAACAATGGAGACTGCGCAATTCTTGGTCGGAATATTTGGAAACATCATTGCTTTTTTTCTCTTCTTGGCCCCAATAATCACATTCAAGAGGATCATACTGCATAAAGGCACAGAAAGATTCTCAGGCGTTCCATACCTGATGACGTTGCTCAACTGCCTCCTTTCTACATGGTACGGCCTTCCCTTTGTGTCTGCAAACAATCTTTTAGTATCAACAACCAGTGGCACCGGGGTGGCAATCGAGCTCATATATGTGGCCATCTTTCTCATATATGCGCCCAAAAGGGAGAAGGCTAAGATTTTTGGGATTTTTTCGTTTGTGGTCTTAGTTTTCTCAATCGTGGCCTTGGTTTCCCTTTTCGCCTTGGAAGCTGGCAACACTAGGACTGTGTTTTGTGGGTTTGCTGCGAGCATATTCTCCATCATCATGTATGCCTCGCCTCTATCAATTATGAAGACTGTGATTAAAACTAGGAGTGTCGAATTCATGCCATTTTTCCTGTCATTGTTCGTGTTCTTGTGCGGGACTTCTGGGTTTGTGTATGGGTTGCTCGGACGTGATCCTTTTGTTGCTGTGCCAAATGGCATAGGCTGTGGTTTAGGGGTGGCGCAGCTGATCTTGTACTTTATCTACAGAGGGAACAGGAGTGCTACTACGTCGACCGTCGAATCCATTGATATAGAACATGGGGAGACAGGACTCCCCAAGGAAAACAAAGATCAAAGCCAATCCAATGTAAGTGATCAAGCTCAAGTAGATCGTCTGGAGCACGTGGTCGTGTAGACGTACACATGGCCGCGTGTACATGGTTCAAAGCCTTGGAGCAAACCCATTCACACGGCCTTTATTATATAGTTTCATAAAAATAAATAAATTGTTTTAAATACATGAATGTAGTAAAATACATGATTCCATGTATTTGATGAATGACCATTAGAATTCTAGCTTGAATGTTCATGTATCCCTTTGATTAATGTATTGTCATTCCCTAAGTTCATGTATTCATGTATCCTCTCATGTCAATAAAAGGGTGTCTTGAGGTGCATTTGTTGCAGACTCACAACAAAGAAGTTGAGAAAAATAATATTTAGATATTGTGGTATTTCAATTCTCTTACAACTTTTCTTTAGTTTTACAACACGCTATCAGCGTATGAAACTTTAGCCAATTGTCTTGTTCTTTGACGTTGAAAACTATCTATGAGATTTCTTTGATCACCATGATTACGAAAAAAAGGGAATAAGCATTCAACGAAGATATTCTAAAAAATGTATATTTTAGCATTTAAAAAGAATTGTAAGCAATATATATACACTTGATCAGTGTTAAAAATAAAAGACAAAACATTTTAAAGCAAATATATACAGTTAAGGAAATCGAAAATCGATCTGCTCATGATCAGTAACTTCCTACGTTTTGCCCCAATTGAGATATGCCTCCTGTACAATTCTTTTTAGTTCTTTTGAGGATTAGCTGTGTACTACGACAGCTTGAATTAATTTGGTCATTACGTTACAAATTCTGTTCATCTCATCAACTAACGAAAAATACGTGACAATTTATAAGAATATCACCGGTCCTAAACTTGAAAGCATTTATTATTCTATTGATGGAGATAAACAAAATTTGTAACCAAATGGACTATTGCTAAAAAACTCAAAGCACAAGATAGTTATTGTTAAAAGAAAATGCACACGGATCAAATAGAGATCAATAGCATCAAGGGTGCATGTTGACTCTATTTCAGATGTGCTTCCAAGTATAGAAGTGCCAAGTTGTACTAAGGATAAATCCAGGATCGTATTCCACAGGGACGCTAAAATGAAGTTTAAAACTCTTTCTTTTTGTATTTTTTCATGTATGTATAAACAATGAGTAAAAAAGATTTTAATATATTTCTTTGAAAATGAATTAAGAAGATAAAAAAAGAATGAATTTAATTCCAGTAAAAATTAAATCAAAACTGAAATTAAAATTTCTAATCAAAGAGGCAAATTAACAAACACTTGAATTGGGTATGGAACTCTCCTTGTTTCGGTTTCTAGAATATTTTCTCGATTAACAATCCAGTCAAGACATTGATAAAAGGAAGATAAAAAATTATGCTCAAGTTTTGTAATATTTCCCTAAGGGAATCACAACATTACTAACCAAACACACTTTAACAATCAACTAAGAGAAGTCTTGATAATTTTCAAGCATTTGTTGTGCCTTACGTTAACAACAAATCAAGAGCAAGAGCTGCACTCTTTTTTCAATTCAAATTTGACTAGCAACAAGTGAAATCAATATTCATCAACAAAATATTGCATTAAACTAGAACCCAAAACAAGTTAAGTCTCATTCCACAACCCAAGCTTCAGAAATTAGCTACACATGGTATTTCTAACAGTAAAAATTAATCTAAATAAAGTTATCACAAAATCTGAAAGTAAAAGAAATCCAAATGAATTAAACCCTAGAATGCATAAATTAACTTCTCAAAGAAAACACTGGTTAAAATGAGCACGAAAGGAAACGAGATCCAAGTCGTGAAACTCAGGAATCCACAAGAACCAAAGTCAAATGTGAAGAGCCCCCCTTTCCCAAGAGGAAGCTGACGCCCAGTGTATGAAAAAAAAAAAGAAAAAGAAAACTCAAAGATAAAAGTTTTGGGAAAAAAATAAATATCCCTCTCCCCGTGCAGTCCGTTCTAGATTCCCCTGCCTCTTCACGCCTTGCACGTCCAGCTGCAGAATGCGTTCCTCGCCTACCGCGCGTTCCACTCCCAAAGCGCAGCACAACAACAAATCAGTTAGGCCTTCACGTGGTAGTGAATTAATGTGTCTATCGGGCCTGGTAGTGAGTTGGTCCTTCACGTGGCCTTCAAATCAATTCCTTCTCAGGATGCCTTCTCCACATGAGTTTCAAATAAAGTCACGTATGGGCTGCTTGTAACAAACTTGAACTTCAGCAATTGACTTGAACTTCTCATGGGTTGATTTATTCATAGATGTCATTTGTGGGCAACAATCCTTCATGAACCAAAATAAAGCTTAACTTTAGTCAAATGTTAGCTAGCCAAAAAAAAAAAAAAAACATAAACCCATCTATATTTAATTAGAGGTAAAATATTATTTCACATGCCAAAACCCAATTAATTCATATTATCTTATTAATACTCTTATTTTAACAACTAAAACTCATTTAACCCAAGATATTAAAAGTATTAATAAAGCATAATTGACCATTTATCACACCCCTAACTGACTTTTTGCTAGCCTCTAGCAAATAAAGTGAATGAAATCATACAAATGGGAGGTTACCAACTACAATTCCAGGAAATCTGAAAATCACATGCCATGAAGTACACTTGCTGAGTTTAAGAACATTGGAAATAGCTTAATCTGAAATTTAGTATCAACTGAGAGATTTATACACAATTTAATAAATCAACCAAGGGAATTACATGTAACAAAGTTTGCTTTATTTTAAATGCATAGGAAATGGGTTAGAATTCCAAGATTGACTACCAAAAGGCATTAAAAGTTTCAATCACAACAGCTACTCTGAGAACCACATGATTTTACTCTAATTCAAAACCATTGTAATGGTGGTTTTCACGTTATTACACTTTAAAAGACGCCTACTTTCTTATTTAGAAAGGACCCCGATAATAGACAGAATTTTCCAATACACAAATGTACATCATGTATGATTTTTTTTTTCATTTTTTTTTTCTGTTTCTGTTTTTTTTTTCTTTTGTTTTTTTTAAAATCCCTGGCTTGTCCATTTTCTCATTTAATCCACTTCAGATTTCTTCCTAAGCCATTAGGATATAGTTCATTAGAGTCCCAAATAACCGAAGTGAAAATCAACAAATAATGACCCAATGTAGTCTTTCCAAGCATTTTGGGCATGTGTTGTGTGTGTTTTAGCAAAACTTTTAAAATCTTTCCCTTGGTTTAAAAAATAAATAAAATGGATAAGTCTATCTTTTGACCTATGCTCAGATTTGCACTTCATTCCACATGTTCCATGACCTCAACAAATTTTTCAGTTCACTTTCCAGCATGTAAAATTCAAAAATAGGAATTTTAATATACTTTGAACTCATTACCAGCACTCCCCCAAGGTGGACCAACATATGTCTAAGGCATGCAAATAGAAAAATAAATTATCTTCCACACCCCCAACTAGATTGTAGCATTGTCATCAATGATGCAAGAGAAATGAAATAATTTACACAAAGAGAGCAGTTAAGGAAAAGGAAATACTTGGGTAGCTTTGAAAGGAGTGCAGCAAAAAGAAAAATAAAGGCTGAACAAAAGAAAACAATAAAAAGAAATGGACAAATCAAGAAACCATTAATTAGGATCAAGTAAATGTAGAGTAGATTCCCTAGGTGCAAAGTTAGAAATAAAAAGCTTCAGCTTTTGACCATTTACCTTAAAAATGTTACCATTGAGAGGATTCATTATCTCTATAGCACCATAGGGAAAAATAGTTTTTACCACATAAGTCTCACTCCACCGAGACCTTAACTTACCAGGGAACAAGTGTAACCGAGAATTGTACAATAACACTTGTTGGTCAGGCTCAAAAGTCTTACGTTGGATGTGTTTTTCATGGAAGTTCTTCATTCTTTCTTTGGAAAACTTAGAGTTGTTGTAGGCATCCATCCTCAACTCATCCAACTCAGACAACTACAATTTCCTCACACAACCAGCTTCATCAATATTGAAATTACATTGCTTAACGGCCCAATACGCTCTATGTTCCAGCTCTACAGGCAAATGACAAGCCTTACCATACACTAGTCTATATGGAGATATGCCCAAAATGGTTTTAAAGGCTGTTCTATAAGCATACAGGGCAACAGAAAATCTCAGAGACCAATCCTTCCTGTTTGCGCTAACTGTTTTTTCAATGATATTTTTTAATTTCCCTATTTGCTAGTTCTGCCTGTCCGTTGGTTTGAGGATGGTAGGGAGTAGAGATGTTGTGATGGATACCATACTTCTTCATTAAGGCCGATAAATGCTTGTTACAAAAATGAGTGCCATTATCACTTTATGGCTTTAGGCATGCCAAACCTTACAAAAATATTTTCTTTCAAAAATTTTAAAATAACTTGATGATCATTAGATTTGCAAGGGGCTGCCTCAACCCACTTAGAAACATAGTCAACCTCAAGTAAAATGTATAAATAGCCATAAGAAGAAGGAAATGGGCCTATAAAATCTATTCCCCAACAATAAAAAATTTCGATCACTAGTATGGGTTGCATGGGCATCATATTTCTTTTAGTGATTCTTCCTGATTTTTAACAAGGTTCACAAGCTTTACAAAAACTAAAAGCATCCTTGAACATAGTTGGCCAATAAAATCCACTTTGAAGATTTTAGGCACTGTTTTGTGGGCTGAAAAATGCCAACCACAAGCTTCCGTATGGCAAAAAGTTAAAACACCAGAAATTTCATTATTAGGCACACACTTCCTAGTTATTTGATCTGAACAATACTTAAAGAGGTATGTATGGATCATCATAGAAAAAATACTTAGCTTCAGATTTCAGCCTCTTGATGTCCTGAGCAATCCACTGAGGGGGAGTTTTTCCTGTGACCAGAAAATTTACAAGGTCAGCATACCTGGTAAAGTTTCAATTGAAAATAATTGTTCATCAATAATAAGAAATTAAAGGAAACTGCTCAAAAACTTCGAGGGTAAGGCGAGAAAGATGATTCGCCACCACATTTTCTACTCTTTTTTTGTCTTTTATTGTGAGATCAAATTCTTGCAATAGGAGTATCCGTCTTACCAGCCTCGACTTTGTGTCTTTTTTTGACAATAAAAATCTCAAAGTTGCATGATCAGTGAATATTATGACAGGTGAACCAAGAAGATATGATCTAAACTTATCCAATGCAAAGACTATAGCTAGTAATTCTTTTTCTGTGGTGAAATAATTCTTTTGGGCAACATTCAAAGTCTTACTAGCATAGTATATGACATATGACAGCTTATCTTTTCGCTGTCCAAGTGCAGCCCCCACAACAAAGTCACTTGCATCACATATTAATTCAAAAGGAAGTGACCAATATGGGGGCTGAATGATAGGTGCATTGGTGATAAATGTTTTCAGCTGATCAAAACAATTTTGACACTCTTCGGTCCATTCAAACTTGACATCATGCATTAAAAGTTGACAAAGAGGCTTAGAGATAAAGCTAAAATTCTTTATCAATCTTCTATAAAACCCAGCATGCCCTAAAAAAGATATAACATCTTTCACATTTTTAGGCGCAAACAAATTTGAAATTAAATCTATTTTAGCTTTATCTATCTCTATGCCTCGATGAGATAAAATATGCCCCAAAACTATCCCTTGTCTTACAATGAAATGCCATATTTCCCAATTTAATATCAATTATTTTTCTTCACACCTTTTCAAAAAAGTTTGAAAATTAGACAAACACGCATCAAATGTTTTCCCAAAAATTGAAAAATCATCCATGAAAACCTCAACAATGTCCCAATTTAATATCAATTATTTTTCTTCACACTTTTTCAAAAAAGTTTAAAAATTAGACAAACACGGATCAAATGTTTTCCCAAAAACTGAAAAATCATCCATGAAAACCTCAACAAAGTCCTTAATCAAGTCACTGAAAATGCTTAACATGCATCTTTCAAAAGTGGTCGGGGCATTGCATAGCCCAAATGGCATTCTCTTGAAGGCAAAAGTCCCAAAAGGACAAGTGAAGGTGGTCTTCTCTTGATCCTCATGGGCTATTTCTATTTGATAATAGCTAGAGAAGCCATCTAGGAAACAATAATATTCATGCCCCGCCACTTTTTCTAAAATTTGGTCAAGAAAGGCAAGGGAAATGGTCATTTCTAGATGCTGTATTTAATTGAATATAGTCTACACACATTCTCCAACCTATTGTCTTTCTAGTAGGCACCAATTCTCCCTTGTTATTTTCCACCACAGTTGCACCAGATTTTTTTGGAACAACTTGGATTGGGCCAACCCATTTGTTATCAGCAATGGGATAGATGATGCCTATGTCTAACAATTTCAAGACTTCATTTTTTTCCACCTCTTTCTTTGTGGGGTTTAGTTTTCTTTGCATCTCTCTAGAGGGTTTTGAATCCTCTTCCAAATATATCCTATGTGTGCAAATAAACTGACTTATATCTTTGATGTCAGCAATGGACCAGCCAATGGCTGATTTGTGTTGTGCCAAAATTTACAGCAACTTCCTCTCTTGGTCAGGGGTTAAGAGTGCAGAAATCACCACTGGAAATGACTTTTGTGGCCCAAGGTAGGCGTATTTCAGCTCTGAGGGCAGTGACTTTAATTCTAGCACTAGGGTCTTTTCATTGCGGGCTGTGCCGAGGCTTGTAATGCTGGTAATGGCTCAAATTTGAGCTTCGACTACATCTTATTTGAATTTCCTGCAACACAAAGAGAGGAAAATTGATTAGTGGATTCCATTAAATCAAGGGAGTCTTCTAAATCCTCCCAATATTCATCACAATTGTAAATAAATAAAGAATTTTCAGAAAGTAAGGATTCTAATGCATTGACTTCTTCAATGTCTTCAAGTTCTTGAAGTTGTCTGTACAAGTTAAAAATATTCAGTTCTAAAGTCGTATTCCCAAAACTCAATTTTAAAACACCACTCCTATAATTAATTATTGCATTAGAAGTTGCTAGGAATGGTCTTCCTAAAATCACAGGTGGTGAAGAGTTTGAGTGGGATGACAACTTCATATCCAATACCACAAAATCCATAGGGTAATAGAATTTATTTACTTGGACCAAGACGTCCTCAACAATACCCTTGGGAATTTTTAGAGATCTCTACCAAGACGTCCTCAGCAAGCTGCAAAATGATGGAAGTGGCTTTTAATTCCCCTAGGCCCAATTGTTCATACACACTATAAGGTAGCAAATTAACCCCACACCTAAGTCCAGCAAGGCTTGACCAATCTTGGAATTTCCAATGACACATGAAATAGTAGGTGATCCAGGGTCCTTGTACGTAGGTGGTGTGTGATTTTGACTAATGACATTGACTTGCTCAGTGAGAAAAGCCTTTTTCTGCACATTTAGTTTGCGTTTCACAATGCATAAATCCTTTAGAAACATGTCATGAGGAGTAATTTGCTTAATAGCATCAAGAAGTGGAATGTTAATCTTAATTTGCTTAAAAATTTTTAGAATTTCAGCATACTATTTTTCTTTATGCAAAGAAAGCAAACAATGTGGAAAAGGTGTAGGTATAGGACATGCATTATTATTTGGATCTCAAGCGCTTGACTCACCACTAACTAAGGGAGGGTTAACCTTTTTACCTGAATTTCCTGCACTATGGGCAGGGATATCCACAACTTTACCATTCCTCAAAGTTGTAATGGCTTTCACTGATCTCACATTGGCCCCTTCACCATAATTCTGAGATGGTTGACCTTGCCCTTGTGGATTGGGTTGGGGTTGAGCTGGGAACTTTCCCTTCTCTTGGTTACTTAGAGTAGTAGTTACTCTAGTGAGGGTCCCTCTGATCTCGTTGATGGCCTGGGCATTTTGGTTGTTGATCGTAGTCTGACTTTGCATAAACTGTTGTAGGCTAACAGTTAGTTGCTAAATGGAGTCTTCCACTCTCTTTTTCTACATTGGAGGGGGTTGATTTGCAAAATAAGAGGGTTCTGAGCCTTGGCCAGATGCTGCATAAGGGGTGTATTGACTTTGTCCTTGTGTAGATGGCCCAGGTTGTTCATTTTTTTAGCTGAAATTTGGATGATTTCTCCAACCTGCATTGTAAGTATTAGAATAAGGTCTAGAAAAATTCTTAGAAATCATATGCACATGGTTGGATTGATCAAGCAAAAATTCCTTAAAAGCAGGAATTGTTGGGCATGCATTAGTCACATGCCCTGGATCCTCACATATGTTACATTTTTCAGAAAGTGATGGTAAAACATGCATTTCCTTGACTTTCTTAAGCTCTAAAGACTCTAACTTTTTAGACATTAATGCAAGCTTAGCATGTAAATCATCAGATTCTTTCAAGTGGTATTTACCACCCCCACTAACACATTTTTGATTTTCAGATCTATCATACAAGTCAGAAATATCCCAAGATTGGGCATTTTCAGCCAAGTAGTCAAAATATTAAAAGGCATCCTCGGGCCCTTTGTTGAAGAATTCACCATTGCACATGGTTTCTACAAATTGCCTCATTTTTTGTATTAAACCCTCATAGAAAAAACTTATGATCCTCCAATTCTCATATCCATTATGAGGGCATGCATTTAAAAGGTCTTTGAATCGTTCCCAACAATGATAAAATGTTTTCACATCTTTTCGGTAAAAATTCATGATTTGTCTTTTCAAGGCAATGATTCTATGCATGGGAAAAAAATTCTTTAAAAACTTAGTTTGCATTTCTTGCCAAGTCCCAATGGATCTTGGTCTTAAGGAATTCAACCATGTCTTAGCCTTGTCTTTTAAGGAAAATAGAAATAATTTTAATCTTATGACCTCTTCATTGCATATTCTATCCATAAATGTGGAACAAACTTCTTCAAACTCTTTGATATGCAAGTAGGGATTTTCGGATTCCATGTCAGGAAAATGTGGTAGCAATGGAATCATGTCGGGTTTAAAATTAAAAGCATTTGTATTAAGAGGCAAAATGATGCAAGAAGGGGTGCTACTCCTAACAGGCTGTAGATACTCTCCAAGTGTCCTGTTTTCATTTACCATTTCCCTATCATGATGTTCATCTTCAACCATGATGCTATCAGTGTCAGATGATGTTTCAAGAGATAGTGATGCAGAGTTAAAAGATGCCAATGATTCTATCCTAACCACTGAGATGTTTGGTCTCTAGTCCAATCAATCATACAAACAAGTGCAGAAAATCAAAGACAATGAAAAATAAGCAGAGAAGAGGGAAAAAGATCAGATATCACCTAGGCTATGAAGAGGTTCACAGCTCCACAAACGCCCTTTCAGCAGTAGAGGAATGCTCTGATAAACACTAGTTGTCTTCGGCAACGACGCCAAAAACTTGACTCTATTTCAAATATGCTTCCAAGTGTAGAAGTGTCAAGTTGTATCAAGGATAAGTCCAGGATCGTATTTCACAGGGACACAGGATTATCAAAACATTTGTAAAATTTAATTGGAAAGTATGATGATGTATGAGAAGTGTGAAGAAGTAAAATGAAGTTTAAAACTCTTTCTTTTTGAATTTTTTTATGTATGTATAAACAATGAGCAAAAATGATTTTAATATATTCCTTTGAAAATGAATTAAGAAGATAAAAAAAGTATGAATTTAATTCCCGTAAAAATTAAATCAAAACTGAAATTAAAGTTTCTAATCAAAGAGGCAAATTAACAAACACTTGAGTTGGGTATGAAACTCTCCTTGTTTCGGTTTCTAGAATATTTTCTCGATTAACAATCCAGTCAAGGCATTGATAAAAGGAAGATAAAAAATTATGCTCAAGTTTTGCAATATTTCCCTAAGGGATTCACAACATTACTAACCAAGCACACTTTAACAATCAACTAGGAGAAGCCTTGATAATTTTCAAGCATTTGTTGTGCCTTACGTCAACAATAAATCAAGAGCAAGAGCTGCACTCTATTTTCAATTTAAATTTGACTAGCAACAAGTGAAATTAATATTCATCAACAAAATATTGCATTAAACTAGATCCCAAAACAAGTCAAGTCTCATTCCACAACCCAAGCTTCAGAAATCAGCTACACATGGTATTTCTAACAGTAAAAATTAATCTAAATAAAGTCATCACAAAATCTGAAAGCAAAAGAATCCCAAATGAATTAAACCCTAGAATGCATAAATTAACTTCTCAAAGAGCAACAAGCTATTAGGGATGATGTTCAAAAGTGGTTGGAGCGGGATGAAATCATGTGGAGGCAGCGGTCTAAGGCTCTTTGGCTTAGGGAGGGGGACCAGAATTCGAAGTTTTTCCATACCAAGGCTTCTCATAGAAGGAAGAAAAATTTGGTAGGAAAATTGCAAAATGATGAGGGTGAATGGCAGGAAGAGGGAATGAGGGATAGATTGATTACTGAGTATTTCCAACAACTATTTTTCACTGCAGATCAGAGAGGTCCCATGGATTTTCTGGATGCACTAGCAGGAAGAGTTTCAATTGAAATGAATGATTTATCTAAGAGTTACACAGCAGATGAAGTTCAGGAGGCTTTGAAGCAGATAGATCCAGCCAAAGCACCTGGCCCTGATGGTATGGCTCCTTTGTTTTTCCAGAAGTTTTGGCATTTTGTTGATGATTCAGTTACTCGTGCTGTCTTAGATGCTTTAAATTCTGGGTCTTTTCCGTCGTCTTTAAATCATACTTTCATAACATTAATTCCAAAGAAGAAGAAACCAAAGAAAGTAGCTGATTTTAGACCCATTAGCTTGTGTAATGTGGTCTATAAATTGATTTCGAAAGTGATAGCTAATAGAATGAAGCGCGTTTTGCCTAGCATAATTTCAGATTCACAATGTGCTTTTGCGCCTGGACATTTAATTACTGATAATGTGCTTGTGGCGTATGAGTTAGTCCACTATATGAAAAGGAAAAGGATGGGTAAGAAAGGCTATATGTCCCTTAAACTTGCTATGAGTAAAGCCTATGACGGGGTTGAATGAGATTTTTTAGAGAAGGTTATGGGTACTTTGGGTTTTGATACAAATGTGGTCAATCTGATTATGTATTGTGTTAAAACGGCTACTTTCTCAGTATTGGTGAATGGGGAACCAATAGGAAATATTGTTCCAAGTAGAGGCCTAAGACAAGGTGACCCATTGTCCCCTTTTTTGTTCTTGCTATGTACTTAAGGGCTTATTTCCTTATTAAAAGCTGCTGCTTTAGACCACGATATTCCAGGGATCAAAATTTGTATTGGTGCTCCGTTTATAAATCACTTACTGTTCGCAGATGATTCAGTAATTTTCTGTACAGCAGATGTGGGGGAAAATAGGAAACTTAATGCCTTATTGGAGAGATATGAGCTTGCATCGGGTCAAAAAATTAATAAGGACAAAACAGCCATGGTTTTTTTAGGCAATGTTTCTCTTGATAGGAGGACTGAATTAATGCGATTCTGGGGAGTTCAAGGGGTACAATAGTATGACAAGTACTTAGGACTTCCTCCTGCTGTTGAAAGATCAAAATCTCAGGCTTTCTCTCATATTAAGCAAAGAGTATGGCAGAAATTGCAGTGCTGGAAGGAGCAATTATTATTTCAAGGAGGGAGATAAATTCTTATTAAAACAGTTGCTATGTCCATTCCAACCTACTCGATGAGTTGCTTTTTGTTACCTACTGGTTTTTGTGCTGAGTTGGAGGCCATGATGGCAAAGTTCTGGTGGGGATAGAAAAATGATGAGAGGAAGATACATTGGCTTAGTTGGCAAAAAATGTGATCCGAAGGGGCAACGAGGGTTGGGGTTTAAATCTCTACATGTCTTTAATTTGGCTTTGTTAGCCAAACAAGGGTGGCGCATTTTGAAAGAGACAGATTCTCTATTGCATAAAATTGACAAAGCTAGATATTTTCCTCATGGCTCTTTATTAGAAGCTGGTTTAGGAAGAACCCCATCTTTTGCATGGCGAGGCATTTGGGAAGCTAAAAAGTTATTGAAGGATGGCTTTATTTGGAAGATTGGGGATGGGAGGACTGCTAAGTTGTGGAAAGATCCATGGATACCTGGTCACAAGGCTTTGATTCAAGAACAAACTGATCTCAGCGTTGATTTTCAAGAAGCTGCTGTGGCTTGCTTGATAGATACTCAGATGGGAGGATGGAATGTGGCACAATTAAGGGCTCTCTTCAATCCAAATTTAGTAGTTGATATTTTGAAGGTGCCACTCAGTTTTTGGGAACAACCAGATCAGTGGATTTGGTCTCAAGAAAGGAATGGAAAGTTTAGTGTAAGAAGCTGTTATCGGATGGCTATGGAGAGGAAAAATGGGATGCAAGGGGAATGTTCAAATTCTAACCAGATGAGGAAAGTATGGAAGGCTTTGTGGAAAATAAGAGTCCCACACAAAATTAAGATATTTGCTTGGCGGGCATGCAAAGAGGGTTTACCTTTAAAATTTAATCTGTATAAGAGACATGTCTTAAGTGATGTTTCTTGCTGTTTTTGTAGGGGAGGGACCGAGAATTTGCACATGCACTTTTCTTTTGTCAGTCTATTTTTCCTAGTTGGAATTTGTTGGTACCTATAATGCAAACATTGGATAGAGATATGTCTGTTATGCAGGTTGTGCTGAAGGTTGTGAAGCAGGGTACGAAAGGGAGTTAGCTCTCCTTTTTTGTCTTGCTTGGGGCTTTTGGTGGAGGAGGAACCAGATGGTGCATGAGCAGAAATCTGTTGTCGTGCATCAAGTTATTAATAATGCATTATTGGTGCTTGATTCTTTTAAGGAGGTTCAGTTGATATCAAGGCCTATGATCCAAAGCTTCTATGAATGGAAGCCGCCTCCTATAGAGTGGTTAAAAGTTAATGTTGATGGTGCTATGTTTTGGGATGTTTATAAGGCTGGTGTTGATTTGGTGTTACGAGATGATAAGGGTGAAGTTATGTGGGCAGCTACTAAAGTTGAGGACGAAGGGCTTAATGTGGAAGCTGTTGAACTTTTAGCTATTTTACGAGCTTTGCAACTTTGTGCTGGTCAGGGAATTTCCAGATTAGTTGTGGAATCAGATTGTCTAATGACCGTGCAAGTGGTGAATGCCGAAACTGAAGTTGCAGCTTTGCTGGAGGAGCTGGTTTTTGAAATTAGGAAGCTTCAAGCTTTATATACTGAATGTCAAATTCAACATGTTTATAGAGAAGGAAATGGGATAGCTCATAAGCTTTGCCCGGTATGCTTGGAATGTTGAGAGTATCACAATGTGGTTTGATTGTTTTCCAGACTTCATCTCTCAAGCTATTTGGTTTGATAAATGGCTGTAATGTTTTATTCTATTAATCAAATGTTTGTTTCTTAAAAAAAAAAAAAAAAAAAAAAAAAAAAAAAAAAAAAAAAACTGTGGTTAAAATGAGCACGAAAGGAAACGAGATCCAGGTCGTGAAACTCAGCAATCCACAAGAACCAAAGTCAAATGTGAAGAGGCCCCCTTTCCCCAAGAGCAAGCCGACGCCCAGTGTATGAAAAAAAATAGGAAAAAAAACTAAAAGAAAAAAAAAATGCCGGTGCAGTCCGTTCCAAATTCCCCTACCTCTTCACGCCTGAACGTCCAGTTGCAGAATGCGTTCCTCGCCTACCACACATTCCACTCCCAAAGCGCAGCACAACAGCAAATCAATTAGGCCTTCACGTGGTAGTGAATTGTTTTAGTTGTTAAAATAAGATAATATGAATTAATTGGGTTTTGGCATGTGAAATAATATTTTACCTCTAATTAAATATAGATGGGTTTATGTTTTTTTTTTTTTTTTGGCTAGCTAACATTTGACTAAAGTTAAGCTTTATTTTGGTTCATGAAGGATTGTTGCCCACAAATGACATCTATGAATAAATCAACCCATGAGAAGCTCAAGTCAATTGCTGAAGTTCAAGTTTGTTACAAGCAGCCCATACGTGACTTTATTTGAAGCCCATGTGGAGAAAGCATCCTGAGAAGGAATTGATTTGAAGGCTACGTGAAGGACCAACTCATTTAACCCAAGATATTAAGAGTATTAATAAAATATAATTGACCATTTATCACTTGTTCGAACAAAATTTCCTAAAAGTTATATAATGCATATTAGCTATATAATATAATATAATATGACATACATATATATATATATATATATATATGTTTATATATATCATGTATATGTATATGTATATGTATATGTATATGTATATGTATGTCGTGTTTGTGCATGTAATTGTTTCGTTTTCTAGTCAGCTATACATAAATAAATAATATAACGAATATATTAGTACCATATTATATATAACGAATATAAATGAGTTTTAAATGAGTTGTATCATTTAACAATGGATTCTAACTTCTTGTTCCTAAACAACCTATTTAATAATGGAATCAAGTCGAATTCGAGGTAATTATGAGTAGTACTCTTGTTTATTTACAACCCTACAAAGTAATATTGGAAAAAAAAAACGAACAAGAGAAAGAAAATACGTACTAGTCTACAAGGTCAATATTCTAATCAACTATATATAGTTTTTGTTATAGTTTCATGTATGTTTAATTTTCGTTTCTATTTCACATATATATATATATATATATATATATATATAATCAAAATTTTCTATTTTTTTCAGTATACCATTGGATTTCGATAGTGTTTTTAGAGTTTGATAGTGAGTTATTAAGGTTTGTCAATGTTTTCTTAACTCAATATGTTTTTGGGTTTGCTATTGGTATTTGTATATTTATTTTAAGTAGTACATATGATTACCCCAAAAGATTATAAAAAAGTATCAAATTAGAAAAATATATTATTTATTCAATATACGTAGTGAAGAGGCAGATATACTCTATTACTGTCTTGAATCACTACATCATGTTTTGTTCCATATCGATCCGTCTGAATTAAATGATCATTTAATTCAAGTAAGTGAGGAGGAAGAAGAAGAAGAATAGTCAGAAGATGAAGACAAATCAGAATCCAGGCTGGAGGTGGATAAGGACGATGAAGAAGAGGTGCATGATGATGATGAAGATGTTATTGATGGAGATTCTGAAACAAGCATGAAAAATTCATCTGAAGATTAAGAATAAAAATAATAAATATTTTATTCATATAGGTGACTATAAAATATCTTGAATTTTCATAATTTATTCTAATTAATTTTCAAGAATGCTGCCAAAACGACAACGAAGAAATATGCCTCCACCAAGTCCAAGTCCTGAATCCATTGAGGACTCCCCACTAGAGGAATCCGAAACTGAAGATCAAGCTAACACAGAAGAGAACAACAGCCAGTCGACACCTACCAGTAAGGAAATATTGTTGTTGATAATTATATATATAGTTAATACTTTTGTTTCAATAACTATATAATTATAATTATACTATTTATTATCATGTAGTTGATGCATCTGCACGTCGCGGTCGTGGCTATACACGTGAAATCTATCTGGAAAAAAATAGAAGGCACGGAAAATTGAAGATCACAATTCCTGATAATTCCACTGGAGGAGTGGATGATAGTGCAGCAGCGAGTTTCCTCCTATCTTGGCACAGTAGTTCGAGCTTATGCTCCATTTTATGTGCGCTCATGGCGAGATGTTCCGAATGAGATTAAGGAGCACATTCGAAGTCGTGTGCTGATGAGTTTACTTTTTAGTACATTTTTTCATCTAGATTAGTATATTATATTTTTGACCTAATTCCCTTGTTAGGATGAATTCGACCTCGACTTTGGCCATAACGAGGATTTGAGAACCGTGAATGAGTTGATGGCTATACTATTTCGACGTCACAAAAGACGATGTCATGACCACTTCAAGAAGTTTGAGACGTTGGAAGAGGCTGCGCAGTCTCCTTTTCAGCAGATGAAGTTAGATGATTGGAGAAAGTGTTGTGATCTTTTCGCATCTCCAGATTATCAGGTATTTTACATTTATATCTTTTAATTATTTACATTCATATTCGTTCTATATATCATATGTATACATATTACAATTAACATTCTTAATATATTTTGTAGCACTTGAGTTATACAAATGCACAGAATAGATTCGCTCTGACTGTCCACCATCATGCAGGTTCAAGGTCATTCCACCGTCTTGCTGAAAAAAATTAAAAAATTATAGAATTCATTTATTTTCCTGATATTCTTTTATTTAAGTACTAACATTATCTTTTTAAAATTGCTAATGTCGCTTTGTAAGAAACGTGATGATTCTGAAAACTTTTTCCTCATTCATGTATATGATGTTGCTCACACTAATGAGTATAGTGAGTGGATGGATCTTGTCGCTGCAGATAATTATGTAAGCAGTGTTAATTTTGTTAAATAAATTATTTATATAACATTTGAATAGTTTATTTCTTATTTCTATTTCTTTTAATACGTTACTAATTATTTACGATCATTACCTTTTAAATTGTAAGGAAAAATGATGGAGATGCAGTCGGCTTCTGAGGAATCCTCTCCTAGTGACACAGACATATTTATGCAAGTGCTTGGGCTGCAGTCTAGTTTGGCAAGAGGTTTGGGACGATCTATCAAGCATAGATGTTCATCCTCCTCAACCTCATCAGCTTCACAAATTAATAATCTTACGGCAGATTTAGAAGCTGCACGGCGTGAGAATGAGTATATGAGGTCGAGACAGCAAGAGTTAGAGTCTCTCTTAGAACGACAGTCTCATTTAGAGACGCGTTTGCAGGACCAACAGAGAGACCAGGAGGAAAGAATACGCAGTGAAGTGCAAGAGCAAGTGCAACGGGAGATGATGGTGCAAATGGAGCTTGTTATATCTTTGCAACAGAATCACGGTGGGAGAGGAAAAAATAAGAAATAAATTTTATCAGTATTTCTGGCTAGTTTTAATATCTAATTTTGTGCTTTTATAAGACATTGTTACTTGTTAATTGATGGTATGTAATATGATACAATTGGTATTATATTTTTAAATTTTATGAAATTACTATTTCTGATCTGTACGTTCAAATGTAAATAGAAATCGTTCGAACGTTGGTTCACATTCTAACAAACGTTCGAACGTAAATGCATAAATTGGATCGTTTGAATGTCAAACTCTATGTTCGAACGTCCTCACACTAAAATGAACAAACCGTTCGAACGATAAAGCGATTAACGTTCGAACAAAGAACTTGCATTCGAACGCTCCTTCGTTCACATTCAAAATAACGTCCGAACTTTAAACGCATTACGTTTGAACATTTACGTTTACGTTTGAACAAATATTCGAACGTTTATTGTAATTAACGTTCGGACGAATTAACATTCGAACGTAAATATGATTCGTTCGAATGATAATCAACGAACGTCAAATTCTCTCATTCGAATGCCAATCGGTCGGGTTAATGTCCGAACGTTTAATTTTACGTCCGAACGTGACTTTCTGTGACAGTTCTCAACCGTCACAAAAAAAGGAATGTTCGAACGTTGTACCGAACGGAACACTTCCAACAGTCACTAAAAATATTTTTTGTGACGGTTGAACAGTAAACCGTCACCAATTGTTTTCTGTGACGCACTTTAGGTGACGGTCGTGGTGACGGTTTCAAGCCGTCACCAAATATCTTTAGTGACGGTTTGCCATTTTTTTGTGGCAGTTTCCTCTGTCACAAAAGACACATTCTGTTGTAGTGATTGTAGCATTTTATTTCTATGTATATCGTTGTACGTCTTATTGTCATGTACAACATGCATTGTCTCACTGTTACTTGGGCATGGCCTCGTAGGCTAAGTAAAAATTGAGATTCCTTGTCCAGCACCAACCATTTTGGGTGAAGATGGGAGTGTCGCAATCCAACCCTGCTGCCGTATGCTGGCTTCGTACTGATCAACTTATACTTGGTAATTGGTTGAATATCTCACTGTTTGATGCACCCTTGTCTCAGGTGGTCAATAGTGAATCCTCTCACAATGCTTGGAAAGTGTTGGAAATTTGTATGGAAACCATACAAGAGATTGGGTCCAACAAATGAAAGGCGAGCTTCAAACAATCACCGAAGGCACGTCCTTCAAAGGCGAGCTTCAAATCGTTGCCTCTCTCTCTTTGGCATGCCAGCAAACCTGTGGATGAAAATGACTTAGGGCAGGTTTGGGGTACAAGACAAAACATAAAATTCTCATATCATCTCATCTCATCATTACATTGTTTTCAAATTTCCATACAAAATATAATAAACAATTTAACTTTTTCAAATCCCAATATACATTTTTCAAATCCCAAAACAACAATAATATTAAAACATAATATTTGAAACTTCAAAACAAAATACAAAATTCTCATCTCACCCCCCAAACTTGCCCTTAATCACTTGCATCCTCAGAGGTCTTGGATCTGAATTTGATCCTATTGTCGCTCCCTTCAATGCTCGCGACGTTTTCCCACCACTTGAAGGTGTGATTAGCAAACTAAAATATTTTGAAATGCATATTGTATCTGCCTGTGAAGCATTTGTTGCGATCGACCTCTACACAAACTTTGGAAACTATAAAAACCGTACTAGGGGATCTCTAATTCTCGTGGACGTGGTTCTGCACCCTCCTACTCTCACCAACATAAATCAAAAAGCAACCGTGGTGCTCGTACCCCAACAAAATCCTCTACTGGTCGCTCTCAACCAACGCACAATCATGGTAATGGTCGTTCTTCCTCTATTCGTGGAAGTGGAGATTCTCCACAAATAACGTCCTGTTTTCACTGTGGGGGTCCAAATCACAAAGCAGATGTATGTTGTGCCATAGAGAGAAAAAATTAAAAAATATTATCAAATTAAAATATTGTTAGAATAAAGTTTTTTAATATTATTTTTATTTTATGATTTTTAAAGGTTGAATTGTTTTTTGTTTTTATTTGAAAATTTGATTAGTTTGAAAATTTTGTAATAATTAGTTTGAAAATGTTTTTGTTTGAATAATATTTAGAAAGAAAATAAGATAGAATGAAATGAGATGGAATGAGATGAGATAAGATGAGATAAAAATTGTTTTCAAACATCCCATTAGTGTAGTATGTGTTTCGGTTTTGGTGAATTATTCCTTATAGTAATTGCATGATTCATTAAGTTCTAAGTTCAAAAATGGATTTAGAATAGAAAATAAATGAGGTTTGTAAGGTTTTGTGATTTTGGGGCCGGATTGCAAGTAGTGAAAGTTTAGGGGCATATTTGCAATTTGGAAAAAGTTAAGGGGCAGATTTGCAAATAGTGCTCTAAGAGTGTTAGATTCTATAATTTCCTTTGATAACGTGATTCTTAACCTTAGATGTATCTCTTATTTCAGCCCACGACGGTATAGAATTCAAAGATTTTGTAAGTTAGCTTCTAACTTACTTTCGGTATATGCTAGTATGTAAATAATAAATATCATGTTAGTGATTCATATATTACTTTAGTTTCTCATCAATATCCGGAATTTTTATGTCATATCATATTGCCTTAAGTCATGAAGCATGGATAGTTGTCATGAAGCATGAATGTCTGTAATGAGTTTCAAGTTGAGCATGAAATTAAATTTTTGTCATGAACCCAATGATGTGAGATTATCCTACTAGAACTCCCTTGTCCACTGTGGAGTGTATAAAATGGAGTGAAATCTCCTGGGTTGACGGGCTTTGAATGGGGTCAAAAGATTTTCGAGACAAAGTCAAAGGGCACCTAACGCTCATGGGTGCCGTTAAGACTCATGGTAATGGTTAATTTGAACGATCATGAGGAAAAACTCTAATGAGTACGTCTAAGAACTTGTGACGTGATGCGGTAACCAGTAGGAGCACATGGTCCATGAGAAATCGTTAGGCGTCCATCCTCTGTAAGAACAAGATCTACAATGAACGAAATCTTTTTATGAACGCAAGCATGCTATGAAGTATGAAAATCTGATGACGATAATGTTACTTTTTTGGTAAAAGAAAGCTCATGTCAATCATGGAAACACATTATGTTTATTATTATGCATGCTTTGTAAACTAATGGTAGATTAGTTTCATAGCTTGATGGGATTTTTAAAAAATCACAGTAGTTGTCCAAACTATCATTTTTATTTGGAATGGTAGAAGTTGTACAAGGTTATCATGAAGAAGGACGAACCAACCTCGACGTGATCGATTAGCAAGAGGCTATGTCTGGTGGATCTAATGCAGACTATCCTCCAGTTTTTTAATGTCATTTTACCGTTGATAATGAAGTTGCATGAGCGGCTTAATTTGTAGCTAAGGAACTATGTGGTCAACTATAACTTAAGAGTTCTTACTTCAGTATATGTTTCTTTTGATTTAAGGTTATATTTTGATGGAAGTCGAACCAACATATGTATAAATATTAAGAAGAGTATTTTAGGATTTAGTCTATTCTGGTGCGTACAATTTATAATTGAACAAAAACAAATCTGCTATGATTATTTCATACTGCTAGAAACATGTTAAGTGCATTGTATATTATTTACTATGAAAAGGAGCATGTAACCTTATATTACATATCCTAATACATCAGTCTTTGTCAAATATCTGTCAAATATCAAGTGGAGGTTGGGAGTGTTAGAGTTTGACGTCTTCTCTCTTATTGCTTCCACCCTCTGCAATTTATCATTCGACAAATTTTTTATATATATATGGTTTTGTGAATGAAATTAACACATCCGTACGCCATGAAAATATAATGAAAAAATGTAAACCTAATAAGAATCTAATATACCGGTCGAGTTATCCTATATAGATCTCAGTAATTTTTTATTATTTAGTATTTTTTAAAAAATCATTTTTTAACCCCGCGGGCCAGCACATCATAGGCTTATAGGGTTAAAATATCACAGTTTTTCTTTGTCAGATGATTAAACTCTTAATACAGCTAGGGTAATTTGGAATTGGATAAGAAGAAAATTCAAACTAAAACTTAACAAAATAATGATCTATTGAAAGTTACCAATTACTATAGATATTGGCATATGTTTAGAAATGTTGAATAGTACAAGTACAAAGAAATTTCTCAGAAGTAAACCATTTGATTATATCCTAGATCTATTTGCTGATAAAAATAATTTTATAATCTGATATACCAAATCAAATTACGTCAATTTATGACTAAAATATTTCTATAAACTTTTTAGCCAAGATCTACTTTATTTTCCACTTTAAAAAAGTAATAAAAATACGTAATTAGACAATTCTAATTGCCTTGGAAAGTTTAGTTAATTCATGGAAGAGCTACGAGAATTGCCACAAATTATAAATTTTAATCTAGTCTTCCGTAGTTAACTCAATGAGTCAGTAAAAAAATGGAAACTGCTTGTGGACAGTGGACATACAAAAAGAGGCAAAATTAAAAATTGAAAGTAAATGTGTCACTTGTCATGTGTCATCGAAACACAGATATTCTGCAGTACTGTGGCTAAGTAAGGTTTCATGGAATATCAGATGCTTCATCACAAGTAAATCACTGCAAGTGATTTTAAGGGAATCTTCCTCTGTACAGAGTTTGATTTTCTTTATTAACTGTTCTTTTTCTTTTCATGAATAAATAGATTCCAGTATTATCAAGATATAATATAAATAATTTAATTTATAATTTTTTTTTATTATTATTATTTTTTTTGGATAAGTGTTA
This sequence comes from Juglans mandshurica, assembly GCA_022457165.1. Classification (NCBI taxonomy): domain Eukaryota; kingdom Viridiplantae; phylum Streptophyta; class Magnoliopsida; order Fagales; family Juglandaceae; genus Juglans; species Juglans mandshurica. The sequence goes on from CM039624.1 coordinate 14,972,264, forward strand.
TTTCACTTGTAACATTTTAAACTACCACTTGCAGAGTTAATTATTTATAGGAAATTTTGATGGGACACTCCTATTCTATGTCCGAGTTGGATTTTGATGGGACACCCTATACGCACTACAACACAATTTGTTTTTAGTGACGGTTGAGAAATTGTGACAGTCCCTAGACCGTCACTAAAAGGTATTTTCTGTGACAGTTTTTGGAAACCGTCACTAAAGATAGAATGAGATTTTTTTACATTCGAACGTATAAGACATATGCGTTCGAACGTCACATATACGTTCGAACGTTATGTCTGTTTACGTTGGAACGTAAAGTGTTTTGGTGCAACCGTTCGAATGTTATTAATTTTATGTTCGAACGTAAAATGTTTGCACCAATGTTCGAACGTTAAGTAATAGCATTCAAACGTTTATTGTAAATTTAAATTAAATGACTTTAATTTAAAAATTATGTGATTTTTATTGTGCATAATTTGTGAACAAGTCTAAAAAATTGAATTGTATATATTTATATATACACACTTTGTAATATATAAATATATATTATTGATTTATATATATTTGAAATGCAGTGATTTAATATTAAAGTTGGAAATTATAACATCAAAGAAGATTAAAAATTGAAATTAAAAAACGATAAAAGTATTCAATAATATTTTTCGTTACAAATATTAAAAATAAAATACAAAAAATGATAGAACGTAGTAAACAACAGTCAGATGATAACGTTATCTGCAAAAGTCAAACTCCGTACTTCCTCCGTCAAGGTATCAACCTTGTCATTGAGGATAGTTACACGATGGGTGAGTTCGGCAACAGTCGCCGATATAGCCTCGAGCGATCGATCGATCTTATGATCAATATGCGCAGTCAGCTGTGATATGACCGCATCAACCCAAGCAGGCCGCACATCTCCTGCAGATGTACTCGGCGTATGCTGACTAGTACTCCCGACATGACCTGGCTCAGGCTGCGTCGGAGGAACTAGATCCTCTACAGGGGGTGGCTGACGTCCCCTCGCCTGTCCAATGCTACGCCGATGCGTGGTCATGTCGAGGGGGCTCATCTGATCTTTGACCCGCTCCTCTGGCTGGGTCGGCACTCCCCGTGCAAGTAATAGTCGGCTGATGAGGACACCATATGGGAGATTATCCGTGGAGACGATGCTCGCCTCGTAACGGATCCTCTCAAAAATGTGCAGTGGCAAATCTATAGGATCTCCACGTGCCACTCGTATCAAAAATTGTGCCCGAAGCCGACTAAATGTGGTTTTATGAGCCACAGGATCGACATTTGTTGCAACAATCAGGTGCAACATGCGGAAGAAATGCAGCAGATGGATCTGGTTGAAGGCGTTCTTCCGCTCGATCTGCATGCGATCCCTCCCGGTGAGGATGTAGAAATCCTCGTCTCGGTCATCATCCCGAGCCTCGACGCCAGTATCCTCAGCCTCTGACTGGCCTGCATCTCTGGCTGATGCTGGCTCACATCCCCGGCCAGTAGATGATGTAGAAGTGCCTACATCCTCACGGGGTGTTGAGTGTGTAGTCTGAGCACCTCGATGAATCCCGAGGTGCTCGCCGATGACATCTGCCGATACCTCAATAGAAATACCGCGTACAGTCACGGTGTGAGAGGATGCATCTGGAGGCATGTCACACATCCCCATATAGAATTCTTGAACCATTGAGGGGTATACCTTCCCCCTCAATGTGCAGATATTTCCCCAGCCTCTACTGAGGAAAACATCTCTTAGGTTCGTCTGCTGCCAACAGAGTTCGTCGAACTCATTAATTAAGACCTCTCTCTCTACCATAACAGTACGAGCTCCGATACGGGCAGTGTCCGACGTGGCTCCTTCCCTCCCTCGTTTTCGTGTATGCAGTGGAAGAGCCATATCCTGAAAATAGAAAAGGAAAAAAAAAATTATTTACAATAATGCATTTTTTTGTATTAATTTTAAGATGCTCTGCATTAACGTTCGAACGTTTTATCGTTAACGTTCGAACGTTAAAGATAACGTTCGGACGTTAATTTATACGTTCGCACGTAAAATAATGTAAATAAATTTACGTTCAAACGTAAAACAAATACGTTCGAATGTACAGATGTACGTTCGAACATAAGCAGCAAACAAATACGTTCGAATTTAAGTTCGAACGTATTTGTTTTACGTGTGAACGTAAATATGAACGTCCGAACGTCGAAGCATGAATAATGTAGAAAATCACTACGTTCGGATGTTATAATTAAACGTCCGACCGTATGTGATTTACGTGCGAAAGTAAATATTCACGTTCGAACGTATGTCGTATAATAATATTAACGTCCGAATGTAAGACGATTAACGTTCGAACGTGGAAGCCGTAACGGCTCTGTAATTTAAACATCGTACGTTCGAACGTTTCGACGCAGAATGGCTGAGTCGACTCAGCCATTATTGAAATCTCGAAAATTTCTCTACAAGAGTCTAAATGCCGAAATGTCACCATGTAAATGAAGTATACACTTCAAGAAACATTTCTACGGTGACTATTCGGCCAATGACTGGCCGTGGTGGCCGGAAAATCAAGTTGAACATCCGGTAATATTTATCCGGTTTTAAACAAAACTCAATCCAAATCTCAATCTAAATCTCAATAAAATACATGATATTTGCATAAAAGATGAATGCCTACCTTTTAGTGACGGTTATGGCGGAGTTGACGGCGGCGGTGATGGAGGCGTGGTGGCAAATAACGGAGAAGACGATGTAACGGGCACCGAAATGTCGTTTCAACGTTCGGTTTTGGCCTTATATACACAGAACGTTCGAACGTACTTATTATTACGTTCGAACGTTTTTTAATTTAATTTCCAAAATTTTATCTATAATATATTATATTATAAATGTTTAAGTTATATATTAAGATGTTATATAATATTATTGACAATTAGATTATTGGTTTTTTTGTGAGTGCTTGTTATATTTATAAAGTTTAGCAATATGTTTATATATACATGTTGTTGTGATTTTATGCTTACTCTTGAAATAATTGTGATTATTGTTTGTGAATTTTGTGAATAGTTTATGAGTTTATGGTGTTTATTGATGAATTTAATAAGTAACAATTTAATATATATTATTGATTTATATATATGGTATAGTTTATCATTTAAATTATATTATGCTATCATACTATACAATGTAGTATATAGTTATAGATATATAAAATGTAGTATAGTTATTATACTATAACTTAGTATATAATTGAAGAATTTAATAAGTAACAATTTAATATATATTATTGATTTATATATATGGTATAGTTTATCATTTAAATTATACTATGCTATATCATACTATACAATGTAGTATATAGTTATAGATATATAAAATGTAGTATAGTTATTATACTATAACTTAGTATATAATAAAGAATTTAATAAGTAACAATTTAATATATATTATTGATTTATATATATGGTATAGTTAGTTTATCATTTAAATTATATTATCCTATCATACTATACAATGTAGTATATAGTTATAGATATATAAAATGTAGTATAGTTATTATACTATAACTTAGTATATAATAAAGAATTTTATAAGTAACAATTTAATATATATTATTGATTTATATATATTGTATAGTTTATCATTTAAATTATACTATGCTATATCATACTATACAATGTAGTATATAGTTATAGATATATAAAATGTAGTATAGTTATTATACTATAACTTAGTATATAATAAAGAATTTAATAAGTAACAATTTAATATATATTATTGATTTATATATATGGTATAGTTTATCATTTAAATTATATTATGCTATCATACTATACAATGTAGTATATAGTTATAGATATATAAAATGTAGTATAGTTATTATACTATAACTTAGTATATAATAAAGAATTTAATAAGTAACAATTTAATATATATTATTGATTTATATATATGGTATAGTTTATCATTTAAATTATATTATCCTATCATACTATACAATGTAGTATATAGTTATAGATATATAAAATGTAGTATATTTATTATACTATAACTTAGTATATAATAAAGAATTTAATAAGTAACAATTTAATATATATTATTGATTTATATATATGGTATAGTTTATCATTTAAATTATATTATCCTATCATACTATACAATGTAGTATATAGTTATAGATATATAAAATGTAGTATAGTTATTATACTATAACTTAGTATATAATAAAGAATTTTATAAGTAACAATTTAATATATATTATTGATTTATATATATGGTATAGTTTATCATTTAAATTATACTATGCTATATCATACTATACAATGTAGTATATAGTTATAGATATATAAAATGTAGTATAGTTATTATACTATAACTTAGTATATAATAAAAAATTTAATAAGTAACAATTTAATATATATTATTGATTTATATATATGGTATAGTTTATCATTTAAATTATACTATGTTATATCATACTATACAATGTAGTATATAGTTATAGATATATAAAATGTAGTATAGTTATTATACTATAACTTAGTATATAATTGAAGAATTTAATAAGTAACAATTTAATATATATTATTGATTTATATATATGGTATAGTTTATCATTTAAATTATATTATGCTATCATACTATACAATGTAGTATATAGTTATAGATATATAAAATGTAGTATAGTTATTATACTATAACTTAGTATATAATTGAAGAATTTAATAAGTAACAATTTAATATATATTATTGATTTATATATATGATATAGTTTATCATTTAAATTATATTATGCTATCATACTATACAATGTAGTATATAGTTATAGATATATAAAATGTAGTATAGTTATTATACTATAACTTAGTATATAATAAAGAATTTAATAAGTAACAATTTAATATATATTATTGATTTATATATATGGTATAGTTTATCATTTAAATTATACTATGCTATCATACTATACAATGTAGTATATAGTTATAGATATTTAAAATGTAGTATAGTTATTATACTATAAGTTAAGTATAGTAGGAATCGTACGTTCGAACGTTTCAAGTTAACGTTCGAACGTTAAACTAAGAGGCGGGAATTTTCCCGCTCGATTAAGGTATCTGTGTGATTATTCAGACGTTCGGACGTTTATACTATACGTTCGAACATTAAATCTGTCAACGTTCGAACGTTAGTTAAATTAGTGCGGGAGATTTCCCGCTCAAATATGGTAACACTTTCATGAAATGTACGTTCGGACGTTTAAGTTAAATGTTCGAACGTTTATCTATAAATTTACGAACGTTCGAACGAAAAATTGTGATACATTCGAACATATATGAGGAAAGTGCGGGAACTTTCCCGCTAGATTTTATGTTATATCATAAGAAGGGTACGTTCGAACGTGTATTGTAAACGTCCGAACGTTCTGGGCGGGAATAATTTTAGAATATAACGTTCGGACGTAAAAATTAAACGTTCGAACGTTTAAAGTAATAATTTTAGAACTTAATCAGTACGCGCACGGGAGGAAGCGCATTATTTCTTCTTCTCCCGTGCGCGCAACAGAGAGAGAAAGAGAGAGAGAGAGAGAGAGAGAGAGAGAGAGAGAGAGAAGAGAGAGAGAGAGAGAGAGAGTTGGAGTGAGAGAGTTGAGTTAGAGAGAGTTGAGTTTTGGTGTGAGAGAGAGGTGAGTTTTGGTAAGATAATATTTTTATTTCTTGTCTTTATTTAAATTTTATGATATTTATAGAATGTGTTTTTGTTATAGAATATTTCTAATAAGTTAGTGTTGTATTTTTTTGAAGGATTGCTTGTTTTGGGAAGTTTGAAGATTTTGATTTGTAAGAGGATATTGTGAGTGCTAGGTATATTTCTAAACTTTATCAATATGTTGTTGTGATTTGATGCTTACTCTTTATCATATTGTGATTATTGTTTGTAAATAGTTTGTGAGTTATTTTAAATATGTTGTGATATAAATTTGAAATATTGTGTTTATTATTAGAAATATATTGTCATTAGGCTTTGTAAATACATGTTTATTGCTTACTAAAGTTTAAAAATTTGTTAATACATGTGGCATGTTATTTTGTGAATATATTGTGAGTTATTGTGATATAGACTTGAAATATTTAAATTATTATTTGTGAATGACGTTTGAATATGTTTACATTGTTACAAATATATTGTCCTTAAGTTTTGTTAATACTTGTGGCATGTTATTTTATGCTTACTTTTTATCATATTGTGATTATTGTTGGTATAGTTTCTATATTGTTTGTGAGTTATAATAATATGTTGTGATATAAATTTGAAATATCGTGTTTATTATTAGAAATATATTGTCATTAGGCTTTGTTAATACATGTGGCATGTTATTTTGTGAATATATTGTGAGTTATTGTGAATATGTTGTGATATGGATTTGAAAAATTGTGATAATAATATTTGAAATTAAGTAATAACAAGCATAAAAGTAACTCTTTAAGAATTATAATAATTAAAATTATAGTATAACCATTGAAATTTAAGTATGATAATTAAATATTTATAATAATATTTGAAATTAAGTAATAACAAGCATAAAAGTAACTCTTTAAGAATTATAATAATTAAAATTATAGTATAACCATTGAAATTTAAGTATGATAATAAAACGCATTATAATAATATTTGAAATTAAGTAATAACAAGCATAAAAGTAACTCTTTAAGAATTATAATAATTAAAATTATAGTATAACCATTGAAATTTAAGTATGATAATTAAATATTTATAATAATATTTGAAATTAAGTAATAACATGCATAAAAGTAACTCTTTAAGAATTATAATAATTAAAATTATAGTATAACCATTGAAGTTAAGTATAACAATTAAAATTATACTTTAAGAATAATGATCTTGTACACAACGAGGGAATATGATCTTGAAGAAATGTTGAAATTTCAATTTAATTGCTTGACTGTCATAGTCTCTTCGGCCTTGAGACTTGTCAAGGTCGGACAGTTTGTGACGGTTAAGTAATTAGACTAAAATTTAAACATTTCTTCAAGATCATTCTCCCTCGTTGTGTACAAGACACGAAACGTAGGGTCACATAATCTTCCATCCCTCTTTAGTTTAACAATATAACACTACTTGAAGGTGACATTGTTAATTTAAACAACATGGAGATATTGTTGTATGATTTTTTGCTAGATGCGTGTGACATTGCATAAATACCCTTAGACCCGTTTGGGAATCAGTGTACATTTATGTGTCCACTGATTCCTGAATTGTCCAGTGTGGACAGTTTGAGATTATATTATCTGTATTACACATTTTTGTTACTCGCTACTTTCTACGTTTAATATGAAGTTTCGGTATCTTCTTCTACTGTTCTTCGGGTATACTGTTCGTAGGGTCACAATCCCGATATTTGAACATGTATACTTGGAGAATTATGGGGAGGTGCTGCCGGAATTTCTACTAACGTGGAAATTAGTAGAGTGACGAGATTTGTGTAATATGGAGAATATAATCTCGAATGGGATAGGACCAACTACCTTATCAAAAAAGTAATGAGAATTGGAGGCAAGACATGCATGTGAGTTTTCAATGTACGTGTTATTAATATCTGGATGTTTTTAGAAATGGACAAAAATTGGATGCGTCTGGACGATAGACTTGGAAAGGATTACGTACCCTATGCATGTGGAGTAAGAACTTTCATTGATTTTGCACGGGCCTCTGCTGATAGTCGTGGTTACATTAAGTGTCCATGTCGAGGGTGTAAAAATTTGTGTGCGATAGGATTGGATGAAGTAGAGCGTCATATATTTGTGAACGGTATGGATCTGGGGTATACGCGATGGGTACTGCATGGTGAGCCGTATGAAGGGTCAGCAGATGTATTGGTCGATCATCACAATTATTTACGGCACATGGATGATGATTATGAGCATGATGACATGGAGGAGATGTTGGGTGACATTGGAGCTGGGATGTTTATGGATGAGGTTAACGACAATGCCTCAAGTGGTGGATCAGGGACTGATTGTGAAAATTTTCCTTCACTGTGGGAAGATGCAAAGCGCGAGCTTTACCCAGGTTGTACAAAACATTCCAAAATGTCGTTTATTGTGCGGTTGCTTCACATAAAATCATTGTGTGGGATGTCGACGAAAGCAATAAACATGGTATTGGACTTATTTAACGAGGTGCTTCCCGAAGGGTCTGCATTGCCTAAGAACTTTTATGAAGCGAAACAGTTGAGAAAGGGATTAGGATTTGAGTACAAGTCCATACATGCATGCAAGAATGATTGTGTATTGTTCTGGAAGGAGAACGAGGAGAAACAAGCATGTCCTGTATGTGGAGAGTCGAGGTGGAAAGGTAAGAAAAACGTGCCGGTTAAGGTGTTGCGGTATTTTCCCTTGAAACCTAGGTTGCAAAGACTATATATGTGTAAGAAAACAGCTCATGATATGAGGTGGCACGAGGAGAAAAGAGTTAAGAATGACGGGTATATGAGGCATCCAGCTGATTCACTTGCGTGGCAGTCTTTCGATAATCAGTATCCAGAGTTCGGGTTAGAAGCTCGTAACGTGCGCCTGGGACTCACAACCGATGGATTCAACCCTTTTGGGAATATGAGTACAAGTTATAGCACTTGGCCCGTTGTATTGATTCCGTACAATCTTCCACCATGGAGGTGCATGAAGGCGCCAAACTTTTTGTTAACTTTACTCATCCCTGGCCCTAGATCACCTGGGAATGATATTGACGTATTCATGCAGCCGTTGATTGAAGAGCTGAAAGAGTTATGGGAAACAGGGGTTAGAACTTATGATGCATCTACGTCGACATCTTTTCAGATGCATGCTGCGGTAATGTGGACCATAAATGATTTTCCGGCGTATGGGAATCTTTCCGGCTGGAGTACGAAAGGGAAGTTAGCGTGTCCGACGTGTAATAAAGAAACTACTAGTGAGTGGCTAAAAGTTTCTCAGAAGTTGTGTTTCATGGGTCATCGACGTTATTTACCAGCAAATCATGCATGGAGAAGAGAATGTGCCAAGTTTGATGGGAGAGTAGAGGATAGGATTGCACCAAAAGAGTTGTCTGGAGAAGAGATAGTGGAACAACTGCAACATGTTAGAGCGAACAATTTTGGCAAAGGTCGGGGAAAGAACAAGAGAAAACGAGCCGTATCAGAATTGAATTGGACAAAGCGTAGTATTTTTTTTGATTTGCCGTATTGGTCGTCATGCAAGTTGCGACATAGTTTGGATGTAATGCACATAGAGAAGAATATTTGTGATAATATACTGGGTACATTGATGAGTATTAACAAAAAGACGAAAGACACGATCAAGACGAGGAAAGATCTTGAGAGAATGAGAATTAAACATAATTTGCATTTGCGGGTGGAAGGCAACAGGGTAGTCATGCCGCATGCATGTTTTACGATGACGAGGGAGGAGAGGATTGATTTCTGTAAATGGTTGCAAGGTGTGAAGTTGCCAGATGGTTATGCTTCAAATATTGGTAGATGCGTGATTCCTGATGATTGGAAAATCAATGGATTGAAAAGTCATGATTGTCACGTTTTTTTGCAGAAGTTATTACCTGTGGGAATTCGTGGGAAGCTTACATCTAATGTACGTGTCGCCATATCTGAACTATGTATGTTTTTCAAGGATTTGTGCGCTCGGGTAGTAAATCGAGATGTGTTGTCGAAATTGGAAGAAGACATTGCTAATATACTATGTAAATTCGAGCAGATCTTTCCACCATCATTTTTTGATGTCATGGTCCATTTAGCAATACATTTACCGCGAGAGGTACTTCTGGGTGGACCGGTGCAGTTCCGTTGGATGTATCTAGTTGAAAGATATTTGGGTCGATTGAAGCGCACTGTTGGGAATAAAGCCAAAGCTGAGGGTTCAATAGCAGAGGCTTATATATACGATGAATGGTTAACATTTTGCTCTCTATATCTTCGTGGTGTTGAGACACGATTTAGTCGTCAAGAGCGAAATGCTGATCTTGCTACTCCGCCTCCTCGTGAGTTATCAGTGTTTTCCCAGAATGTACGACCCTTGGGTGCACAAACAGGTTACGATTTAATTGATGGAGAGTTGGGTAAAGTTCGGTGGTATGTGCTAAATAACTGCCGAGAGATTGATGATTATCTTAGGTATGTCATTTAATTTATTTGAATAATTATAGTTTTCTTTAAATTAATTAGAATTGTTGTGCTCAAAATATACTTCTTTTGCAACATGTTATAACAGTGACCACATGGACAAACTTAGAACGGAAGGCGTAGAAAATATAGAGGCAAGACACGAGGAAGAATTTCCGGGATGGTTTGAAGAACGTGTATGAACTAAAATTATATATATGTTATATTGTGAAATTTTTAACTCTGGATAATAAAATAATAAATATATACTATTTCAATTTTTAGATTTTGGAACAACGTGCTCGTGATCCCGGATCAATTTCTTCTGAATTGTATGCATTGGCCCGTGGTCCCTCAAATAGAGCAATTCGATATACTGCATGCACGGTTCGAGGTTATAGATTCCATACTTTGGACCGTGAACGTAATAGAAAGACTCAAAATTGTGGTGTGTTGGTCGAGGGGAGTCATGGAACAGATGATATTGACTATTATGGTGTCATACGTGATATTATCGGATTGAAATATCTGGGTGGGTCTGTAACATATGTCTTCAAATGTGATTGGTGGGATCTAGGCGGTGGTCGGGTTTCGATACATAGGGATAATCACTTTACGAGTGTCAATACTGCATCTAAATGGTACGAAGATGATCCATTCGTATTGGCTTGTCAAGCTACCCAAGTCTATTACTTGATTGATCCAATAAAAAATGTTGATGAAGATAGTGGGGAGATAACTTGGCGAGTCGTACAAAAATTTGTTCCTCGAAATATATATGAAGCAGGAACGAGTGCAGATTACGAGAATAGTGGAGATGAAGATGACAATCCGATTGTTGAGGCATACCAGGAAGATGGAGAGGGTATTAACTTGTTTGTTGACCTCGGTGCACTCGAGTTGGTCCCCTTGTGTAGAGATGATGTCCCACCCGTACATCTCGACCCGTCTGTATTAAATGATCATTCAATTCAAGTCAGTTTGGAGGAAGATGAAGAAGACGAGTCAGAAGATGAATACGAATCAGAATCCGGGCAGGAGGTAGATAAAGATGATGAAGAAGAGGTGCATGATGATGATGAAGATGTTATTGATGGGGATTCTGAAACAAGCATGGAAAATTCATCTGAAGAGTAAAAGTACTAAATATTTTATTTATATAGGTGACTATAAAATATCTTAAATTTTCATAATTTCTTCTAATTAATTTTCTTTGATATAATTAATTATTTTAAAGAATGCCGCCAAAACGACAACGAAGAAATGTGCCTCCGCCAAGTCCAAGTCCTGAATCCATTGAGGACTCCCCACTCGAGGAATCCGTTCCTGAAGATCAAGCTAACACAGAAGAGAACAACAGCCAGTCGACACCTACCAGTAAGGAAATATTGTCGTTGATAATTATATAATTATAATTATATACTTTTTTCTCAATAACTATATAATTGTAATTATAGTATATCTATTATTATCATGTAGTTCATGCATCTGCACGTCGCGGTCGTGGCTATACACGTGGAATCTCTCTTGAAAAAAATAGAAGGCACGGTAAACTGAAGATCACAATTCCTGATAATTCCACTGGAGGAGTGGATGATAGTGCAGCAGCGCTTTCCTCCTATATTGGCATAGTAGTTCGAGCTTATGCTCCATTTTATGTGCGCTCATGGCGAGATGTTCCGAATGAGATTAAGGAGCACATTCGAAGTCGTGTGCTGGTGAGTTTACTTTTCAGTACATTTTTTTCACTTAGAATAATATATTATATTTTTTACCTGATTCCCTTGTTAGGATGAATTCGACCTCGACTTTGGCCGTAGCGAGGATTTCAGAACCGTGAATGAGTTGATGGCTACACTATTCCGACGTCACAAAGGACGATGTCATGACCACTTCAAGAAGTTTGAGACGTTGGAAGAGGCTGCGCAGTCTCCTTTTCAGCAGATGAAGTTAGATGATTGGAGAAAGTGTTGTGATCTTTTCGCATCTCCAGATTATCAGGTATTTTACATTTATATCTTTTAATTATTTACATTCATATTCGTTTTATACATTATATGTATACATATTACAATTAACATTTTTAATATATTTTGTAGCACTTGAGTTCTACAAATGCACAGAATAGATCCGTTCTGACTGTCCACCATCGTGCCGGTTCAAGGTCATTCCACCGTCTTGCTGAAAAAATGGTAATTAAAAAATTATAGAATTCATTTATTTTCCTGATATTCTTTCTGATAAGTACTAACTAATTCTTTTCAAAATTGCTAATATTGTCGCTTTGTTAGAAACGTGATGATCCTGAAAACTTTTCCCTCATTCATGTCTATGCTGCTGCTCACACTAATGAGCATAGTGAGTGGATGGATCCTGTCGCTGCAGATAATTATGTAAGCAGTTTTAATTTTGTTAAATAAATTTTTTATAGAACATTTTAATAGTTTATTTCTTATTTCTATTTCTTTTAATACGTTACTAGATATTTACGATCATTACCTTTTAAATTGCAGAGCAAAATGTTGGAGATGCAGTCGACTTCTGTGGAATCCTCTCCTAGTGACATAGACATATTCACCCAAGTGCTCGGGCCGCAGTCTAGTATGGCAAGAGGTTTGGGACGATCTATCAAGCATAAATGTTCATCCTCCTCAACCTCATCGGCTTCACAAATTAATAATCTTACAGCAGATTTAGAAGCTGCACGGCGTGAGAATGAGTATATGAGGTCGAGACAGCAAGAGTTAGAGTCTCTCTTAGAACGACAGTCTCATTTGGAGACGCGTTTGCAGGACCAACAGAGAGACCAAGAGGAAAGAATACGCAGTGAAGTGCAAGAGCAAGTGCAACGAGAGATGATGGTGCAAATGGAGCGTGTTATGTCGTTGCAACAGAATCCCCGTGGGCGAGGGAAAAAGAAGAAATAAATTTTATCAATATTTCTGACTAGTTTTAATATCTAATTTTGTACTTTTATAAGACATTGTTACTTGTTAATTGGGTATGTAATATGATACCATTGGTATTTTGTTTTTAAATTTTATGAAATTAGTATTTCTGATCTGTACGTTTGAATGTAAATAAAAATCGTTCGAACGTTGGTTCACACTGTAACAAACGTTCGAACGTAAATACAATTGAATCGTTCGAACGTTAAACCGACTAACGTTCGAACAAAAAACTTGCATTCGGACGCTCCTTCGTTTACATTCGAAATAACGTCCGAACATTAAACGCGCTACATTTGAACATTTACGTTTACGTTCGAACAAATGTTCGAATGTTTATTGTAATTAACGTTCGGCCGCATTAACATTCGAACGTAAATATGATACGTTCGAACGATATACAACAAACGTCAACTTCTCTCATTCGAACGCCAATCGGTCGGGTATAACGTCCGAACGTTTAATTTTACGTCCGAACGTTATTTTCTGTGACAGTTCATAACCGTCACAAAAAAAGGAACGTTCGAACGTTGTACAGAACGGAACACTTCCAACCGTCACTAAAAATATTTTTTGTGACGGTTGAACAGTAAACCGTCACCAAATGTTTTCTGTGACGCACTTTAGGTGACGGTCATGGTGACGGTTTCAAACCGTCACCAAATATGTTTAGTGACGGTTTACCATTTTTTTGTGACAGTTTCCTCTGTCACAAAACACACATTCTGTTGTAGTGACGATTGATTTATGATATAATGTTCAAGTTATTGTGCAAAAGAATGCATGTTTTGTATAATATTACTTGCATAAAAAACTTATCAAATAATCCAAAGCACAAGTAAAAATGATTAATTCTCAATGTTAAGTTTGGATATAAGTTAAAATGAAGCCAATTATACTGATTGAACTCGAGAACTATTTTATAAAGAAAAGTTACTAATATCAGGAATAACACAAAAGACTAATATCTAAAACTAATATAATTAACAAGTGCATAAAGAAAGAAATATCTCAAGAAAATGTTTCAAATCTTATTAATTCGGTCATCCTAGTTGGCGATGTTTGAGAATCATCTAGGTCGTGGTACCAAGATTACGTTGGGATCTAGTCACTACAACAAAAATTAATTTTTGTGTTAATTTTTGTGATAGTTTGAAAATTGTGATAGTGCCTAAACTATCACAAAAAAAAAATTTCTGTGAAGGTTTCCACAAATCGTCACTGAAAGTAGCTGAGAAATTACATTACGTTCGAAAATATACATATTAACGTTAGAACGTGCCCTGGACATTCGAACGTGGAGGCTATTTACGTGTGAATGCGAATGGAGAGGACATCCCAATCGGTTAGCCCCTAAGATGGACCTGGGCCCTTACCAATGACTAAAGCCCATATCATAACCGAGGAGCCCAGCCCATCACAAAGGAAACCAGCCCATGGCCAATAACGACTGGATAAGTTAATATCGACATGATAGTTATCCAGTAAAGGGCAAAAGATAACGGAGGCTATTATTCAAATTTGCTAAAATTTGCTAAGAGATTAATTCTCATCTCTAAATTTGAATTTGAATAAAGGATAACCACCATCCATGAGGGAACAAAGATAGCTCATGAAACCCTATATAAAGGAAAAACCCAGGTAAGTAAAAGGTGGGAATGATTATTATTATTGTTATCCTCAAGTTACTGACTTAGACATCGGAGGCGTTCCCTTGGACCCTGTGCTCTCTATACTTTGTTGCAGGTGATCATGAGGTGGTGGCAATGAAACACGTCCATAACAGTTGGCGCCGTCTGTGGGATTTGTTAAGTCTCATACTTTGCGTGCTTTCCACATGCTCATCACTACTCAGTCTCAGACAATAAGAGATTAGGGAGAAACTTCACAAAGCATGGAGGAGAAGATTACGGAAATGGAAGAAATGATAAAAAGCTTACCACAGAGGTGGATTCCTTGCATAAGGAAAATGAGATTCTTAAGTCACGAAATGAGCAGTCAGGCGAGGTTGCAACACCCAGTCAGGCTAATAGGGTAGAGGTGGAGGCAAATAGTATGGGAAAAGGCCATCAAGAGAATGAGAAAGCGAAGAAATTGCACCACGACGTACATAGCTTGATGGACAAGTATGAAGAGATTGCCAAGAAGATAGGAATGTCTTCTTCAGTCGATCAGTTGTTGTCCAACACAAATCTACCGTTTTCTACGGAAATCCTAATGATGCCCCTGCCTGCAAAATTTAAAGTCCCATCAATGGACCAATACAACGGCTTGAAAGATCCCGTGGAGCATCTTGAGACTTTCAAAGCCCATATGATGCTTCACGGGTTTCTGGGAGAAATTGCTTGTAGAGCTTTCCCTTTGACTCTAAAGGGATCGGTGAGAGGATGGTTTGGTGCATTACAGCCAAACTCTATAGAGAGTTTCGAAGAGCTGGGCCGATAGTTCCTGACCCAATTCATGGCGAGCAGAAAGCGTAGAAGACCCACCGCATACTTATTGACTATCAAACAACGGGATGATGAAAGTTTGAAAGTGTATTTAATACGATTCAATAAATAAAAGATGACGACCGATGATCAAGATGAGAAAATCATGCTAGTAGCACTATTGGGAGGTGTTTGGCCAAGAAGCCCTTTTATGGCCGAGCTGGCCCGAAAAACCCCTTCCATCTTATGAGAGTTCATGGACAGGGCTGACAATTTTGTTAATGCTGAAGACACCTTGATCGCCCTAACCACCCAGTCAGAAAGAATGAGTGAACGAGAACAAAAAGGAGTGCAGAGGAAAGACTGAGATGGAGGTCAAAAGGTGAAAAGGGACCAACATGAGTCAAGGTGAGATGACAATACAAGGAGGCATAGTGGCGGGTATGTACACTATTCAGAAAAAAGCAAAAGAAGAAGAACTAATCGAGAACGAGTGGCAAACCGAGAAGTACTGTACTTATCACAAAATAAGGGGACACAAAACCGAGGATTGCTACAACTTGAAACAAAAAGTAGAGGAAATGAAGAATAGTGGCGAGTTGGAACGGTTGATCGCCCAGAACATCACCCCTTCACGACGAACAAACGAACGGAAGAATGATCATAAAAGGCGAAGAAGTAAGAACCCCAGGCGACGGAATTCACCAAAAAGGGAGAGGAGGTCAAATGAACCTAGGGACCAAAGAACAAGAGGCGATGAAAACCACAGAAACCCACCTCTAGGCGAGATACACACTATCGCCGGTAGATATGCAGGAGGTGGCCCAACTTCTTCAGGAAGAAAGGCCTATGCAAGGTGGGTGAGATATGAAAAAGTCTACAACGTAGAAAGGCCCATCAAACAAGCCCGAGTACAAGTATCCCCCACAATATCTTTTGACGAGGAAGATTGCCGAGGGGTTGTATATCCCTATGATGATGCTTTGGTGGTAACAATGTTGGTGGCAAATTTTACTACCAGGAGGATATTAATTGACAATGGAAGTTCGGCAGATATTTTGTTTTGGGACGCTTCCAGCAAAATGGGAATCGGCAAAGAACAATTGAAACTAGCACCAACCACGTTAAAGGGGTTCACTAGAGATGCAGTGTAACCAATGAGATCCATTACATTGCCCATATCTGTAGGCACAAACCCTTATATCGCCATGGCGATGACTAAGTTTTTAGTAGTAAAAACTCGATCAGCATATAATGCGATCATTGGGTGACCCACATTAAATGCATTAAAGGCCATTATCTCGACCTATCATCTAAAAATGAAATTCCCAACAGGCGAAGTGCGCGGCGAGCAAGTCTTGGCCAAAGAATGTTATGTGCAGGAACTCAGACAAGGGCAAGCAGAAGTTAGTATCGTGGATTTTGAAGAACAGACGGTCCTCCCGCTGGGACCACAGGTAATGACGATAGAGTTAGAGACTGCAGATGAAGAAACCTTGAAGAATGGGGAGGTAGATGAACCTCTAGAGCTGGTCACCCTTAAGTAGAATCATCCTGAAAGCCATGTGAAGATTGGGACAAAGTTGTCACAAGAAGAGAGACATCAACTGATAGACTTCCTTCTACACCATAAAGACGTATTCGCATAGAGGCATAAAGATATACCAGGGATAGGGGAGGAAGTCATTGAACATGAGCTAAACGTAGACCCTAAGGTACACCTAGTAAAACAAAAAAAGAGAAACTTTAGTACTGAGAAGTATGAAGCAATTACAGAGGAGGTGGATCAGTTATTAGCAGCTAGATACATCAAAGAAGCACATTATCCAGAGTGGCTATTTAACGTGTTGTTGGTAAAAAAGTCCAACGGGAAGTGGCGAATGTATGTGGATTTTACCGACCTCAACAAGTCTTGCCCGGAAGACAGTTTTCCATTAGCAAGGATAGATCAGATAGTAGATGCAACAACGGGGCATAAAATGTTAAGCTTTATTTATGCCTACTCGGGATACAATCAAATTAGGATGAAAAAGGCTGATCAAGATAAAACCGCTTTTAAACTGATTGGGGATTATATTGCTATAAGGTGATGCCTTTCAGCATGAAGAACTCTGGGGCAACCTACCAAAGGTTGGTAAACAAAATGTTTAAAAACCAGGTCGAGAAAAGCATGGAGGTGTATGTCGATGATCTACTAGTGAAAAGTAGGGAGTTTGACCAACACATAGAAGACCTTAAGGAGGCTTTTTAGGTTTTACTTCAGTACCGAATGAAACTCAACCCAATGAAATGTGCATTCGAAGTGCAGTCGGGAAAATTCCTCAGTTTTATGGTGTCAGAGAGAGAGGAATTTAAGCAAATCTCAAGAAACTCAGAGCAATAATGGAGATGAAATCACCCACGAACTTGAACGAAGTACAAAAATTGGCAGACAAGAGTGCAGCTCTGAACAAGTTTGTATCCCGATCAACGGATAAATGCCTTCCTTTCTTTTAGGTGCTTAAGAAAGCACGAGAGTGGGATGCCAAATGCGAAGAAGCATTTACTCAGTTAAAAGGGTATCTAGTTAAGCCACCATTGCTCAGTCACACCTAGCTAGGAGAGCCATTGTCATTATACTTAGTAGTAAATCCAGACGCAGTATCAGTTACGTTGGTAAAAGAGGAAGGAAAGGAGCAAAAGCCAGTGTATTACGTAAGAAGGGCGTTGAGAGGAGCAGAGACCAGGTATCCAAAGGTGGAGTTGGTCGCCTTTGCTGTGGTAGTAACAACAAGGCGATTACAGCCTTATTTCCAAGCTCATCCAATAAAAGTAATCACTTCATCGCCTTTACAAAAGTGTTGCAAAAACCAGACACCTCAGGATG
Source organism: Juglans mandshurica (assembly GCA_022457165.1). Taxonomy (NCBI): domain Eukaryota; kingdom Viridiplantae; phylum Streptophyta; class Magnoliopsida; order Fagales; family Juglandaceae; genus Juglans; species Juglans mandshurica. The sequence continues at coordinate 14,990,682 of CM039624.1, forward strand.
GTTGGTCAAATGGTCAATCAAACTCAATGAGTACGACATCAGCTACATACCAAAAAGCACTATGAAAGGGCAAATACTAGCCGATTCTATAGCAGAGTTTTCCAATTTCAAAGAAGAAGTCCACAAACCACCTGAGAAGAATCCATGCCAAGTCAAGTGTATGTAGATGGGTTAGCTTGCCGAGTAGGTGGAGGAGTCAGAGTGTACATAGTAACAAGTAAGGGGAAAAAGTCATACCACGCAGTACGATCGGAATTCAAAGTGACAAACAACGAAGCTGCGTATGAAGCAGTACTCACCGGTTTGACGATTATGAGGGCATTAGGAGGCGAAGAAGTTGAAATGAAAGCCGATTCACAAGTGGCAGTCGAGCAAATCACAGGGGAATATTTGGCGAGGGGGTCCAAGCTGATAAAATACCTTCACCAAGTACAGGAACAAAGCAAAGATCTCAAGTACTTTTGAATCGAGAAGATACCTCATGGAGACAACTCCAAGGCTGACCGATTGGCACAGCGGCCTTAGCAAAGCAAGAAGAAACACTACCATGGAAGATTGATTTACAAGTAATGGCTACACTAGCGATAGGAGAGGAAAGTTTGCACATCGGGTAGAACACTCCAGGATGAGCTAATGATATAAAAAGTATTTAGAGACAGGTGAACTTCCCTCATCTCGGGAAGAGGCGAGAAAGTTAAAAAGCAGGGGACCAGATTTACCATAATTGACGGAGTACTTTATAGGCGGGGTTTCTCAAACCCATTGTCGTGATGCGTAACAGAGGAAGAAGCTGAGTAAGTGATGAAGTAAGTACATGAGGGGATTTGCGGGAGTCACTTAGGAGGGCGATCACTCGCCGCAAAGATTGTAAGGGCAAGGTACTATTGGCCAAACACATTCAAAGATGCGAGGGAGTTCACGAAAAAATGTGTTTAGTGTCATATTCATGCACCAATCCCAGGTGCACCCCTTGAAGAGTTGCGGTCCATAACATTTCCATGGTCGTTCACCCAATGGGGAGTAGAAGCTGAGGCGATGGCAACAATAACTATTAAAAGCTTACAAAGTTCCTATGGAAGGCAGTACTATGCAGGTTCGGGATACCCCAGTGCATCATTTTTTATAATGGAAGACAATTTGACTCCGAACATTATCGTCAATGGTGTGCAGAGCTAGGAATCAAGGTTAAGTACTGTTCCCAGTGGCTATCCCCAGGCAAACGGGCAAGTGGAAGCAACTAATAAAACCATCATGGGAATACTAAAAAAAAAGATAGGTGACATAAAAGGGCTATGGGCCGATGAGCTCCCGGAGATCTTGTGGGCTTACAGAACAACCACAAAAACCTCAACAGACCAAACACCTTTCGCCCTAGCCTATGGGAGTGAGGCGATGGCACCAGTATAGGTCGGGCAACCAAGCTACAGAAGAAGAAATTTTTATCTAGAAGCAAACGTAGCAGGGCTAGAAGAAAGCCTAGACCTATTAGGGGAGATAATGGCAAATGCAAAAGTCAGAGTTGCAGCTTCTAAGAGGAAAGCAGAGCAATACTTGAACAAATGAGTGAGGCCTAGGCCATTCAAAGTAGGCGACTTAGTGCTGAAGGAAACCGGCATGCCCTCGGGAGAAGAAGGGAAATTAGGCCCTCAGTGGGAAGGACCTTACGTTGTAGTGGCAAGCCACAGGCCAGGACTTACCACCTCAAGGATGTTGCAGGACACCAGCTACCTTACCCATGGAATGCAGAGCACCTATGAAAGTACTACTTTTAAAGGAAAGGTATGTAGTTTTCTTTTATTTCGTTTGTTGATTTACGCATGAATATCATTTTCAATAAATGCCGGCACGTTTTGTCTACCTTTTCTTTTGTTTTGTTCCTTTTTGGCTTTTCAATAAGTATCTAAAACTTAAAGGATAAAACAGTCAAGGAAACCTCCCGTTAACACCTTCACGCCAAAAGGCGACGTGGTTGAGGAACTCTCCCACAAGTCTAAAAACATTAGGTTTAAAACAGTCGAGGAAATCTCCCGTTAACACCTTGACGCCAAAAGGCGACGTGATCGAGGAACTCTCCCACAAGCCTAAAAACGTAAGGGTTAAAACAGTCGAGGAAATCCCCCGTTAACACCTTGACGCCAAAAGGCGACGTGGTCGAGGAACTCTCTCACAAGCCTAAAAACGTAAGGGTTAAAACAGTCGAGGAAATCTCCCGTTAACACCTTGACGCCAAAAGGCGACGTGGTCGAGGAACTCTTCCACAAGCCTAAAAACTTAAGGGTTAAAACGGTCGAGGAAATCTCCCGTTAACACCTTCAAGCCAAAAGGCAACGTGGTCGAGGAACTCTGCCATGATCCTAAAAATTTAAAGGTTAAAACGATCGAGGAAACCTCCCTTTAACACCTTGACGCCAAAAGGCGATGTGGTCGAGGAACTCTCCCACCGGCCTAAAAGCTTAAAAGGTTAAACGGTCAAGCAAATCTTCCGTTAACACCTTCACCCCAAAAGGCGACGTGGCCGAGGAACTCTCCTGTGAGCCTAAAAACTTAAAGGTTAAACCGGTCGAGGAAATCTCCTAAATACACCTTCATGCCAAAAGGCGATGTGGTAGAGGAACTCTCCCACGAGCCTAAAAACTTAAAGGTTAAAACGATCAAGGAAATCTCCCATTAACACCTTCACCCCAAATGGTGATGTGGTCGAGGAACTCTCCCACGAGCCTAAAAACTTAAAGGTTAAACTGGTTGAGGAAATCTCCCGAATACACCTTCACGCCAAAAGGCGACGTGGTCGGGGAACTCTCCCACAACCCTAAAAAAACCTAAGGGTTAAAGCGGTAGAGAAATTCTCCTGCTGACACATTCTCGCCAGCAAGCGACATGATCGAGGAACCCTCCCGCTAGCCCTAAAGGGTTAAAGGAGGTCAAGAGAAACTCCAACCGATGGGCGACGTAATGCTCACAATCGGGAACAACATAAGGCTAATACATAAGGTATGAATAGCATAGGTTGATATCATGATGCAGAAGCATCGATGAATACTTCACAGCCAACAAACAAAGTTCAAAAGCCTAAAACAGGGCTTACAAAAGTCCAATATAAAAATAAAAAAAAAGGACGGCTTTCAAAATTCAGTCATTTACAAGGTTAAAAAAAATCAAAAGCAAATCCCCGAGGGGAATGAGAAAGCTCCAAGCTAAGTAGGCGTCAGGACGGGCGGCGAAAAGTGTCAGGCATCTCGACACGACCAAGGGAGTCACAGAAAGGAAGGGCAACCTCGCTTGCCCAAATAGACCTCCATTCCAAGGTATGCAGGTTCGTTGTGGGTTCTCAAAGAAGAAGCTCACGAAGCTATTTTACCCCCAACTTGAAGCCTATACCCCAAGCTCGTAATCGAATCTTGGGGGCAACCGCTAACTAGGGAAGGACCCGATTAAGGTCATTCTGAGAATTCTCCAAAGCGGATCCAATTTCAGCCAATCAGCATTCCAGGATAAAATTTATTTTCTTGGTAGATTAAAGAACTTCATCAGGCTGAATGTATTTACGATCACTGTCTTTAAGAAGGCCCTTCACCTCAGCCAAGTTTTTCTTGGCTTCAGCTTTCATCCCTTTAGCCACACTTAGCTTTATAAGCAACTCCCTTTTTTCGTTTCCAAAAGAGGCCAGGCGAGAAGTATATTCGGATTTGGACTTAGCCAATCCTTCGATTTCTAAGTTCGCACGATCAAAGTTGGTGGCGAAGCCATCCCATTCGGTCAAAACACGCTCCACCTAAGCAGCCAACTCATCACGTTCTTTCTTAAAAGCCTCTGCCTGGGCAACTAAGTTGTCCCTCTCTCGCACAGCTCCCTCTGCTTCATTTAGGCGAGTAGGTCATCCCGTTCTTTCCCAATTGCTACCACCTCCCGACAATAGTGGTCAGCATCTGCAGCAGAAGTCGCCAGCTCTTCCTGGAGTGAAGCAACTTGGGCACGAAGGGTAGCCAACTTTTCATCAGAACAATGGGAGCGTGCCTCAAAGAGAGCCAACTCATCAGCCAGTTGGTTCTTCTCGCCCTCTAAATGCATCCAATCATCCACCAAGTCAGCAACAAGATGATCAACCCCCTAAAAAAAAGAGATAGAGAGAAAGAAAGGAATAAAAATATGTTCTTTGGAATTATTGACCAAAGCATTAAGGAGAATGTAACAATACCGATGCAAAAACACTACGAAGCTGTTGAACATAGGCATTGATGACCTCTGCTCAGAGAGTATGTAGGGAGGACGGGAAAACCACCGGATGGGAGTTAGAGGAACCTCTCGAGTTGATAGCTGGTGAGGAGACATTAGCGAAATCCCCCTGGGGAATGGCAGCTTCAGTAGCGACGAACAAAGGACAGCAAACAGATGGTTCAAGAGGAGGCCCCGAGCAGCTTTTGGCCTTACCTATCTCACCAGTTTCATCATGGTGGGGTACAGCCTGATCAATCCTGAGATTCTCCTCAGGAGTTGTCAAATATGCTTCGCCACTTCCTCGGGGAGATACATTAAAAGGCAGCGAAGAATCGAAACTCTACTGCCACTGGCAAGGGAGAGAGCTTGGAAAACAAATGGCAAATCCAGAGGTTGATCATCTTGTTGCTGACTACAAGGGGAACTAGGCATCGCAACTAACCCTTGAGCACTCCCCTCTTCGCTCCCCTCCAATTGAGGTAGATTCAAAGAAGTGTCTGAAGGCACAAAAGTGATTGGCGAGGGCAAGGTTAGTAGAGGCTTAAAAGCTTCAAAGGGCGGGAAGCTCGCAGGAGTGGAAGGTGGCGTTGTAAGGAGGATGGCATTCAAAATAAGAATGTCCTCTTCCCCTGGAGTACCATCACATTGCTACTGGAAATCATCAGTCAGAGCCGTCGAACGCTGTGCAGCAACTTCGGCGGCCGCCTCTGCGGCAAGTATACTATCAAGGTCTTTCTTGGCCTGCAACATGACGTCATCCAAAGAGAGAGGTAATGGATCCATAGAGGTGGCCATAACACTTAGTTTCTCCTGAGAAGTGGCCACCTTGGTGCTCCCACCTTTCTGGGAGGCAATTTTACTCGACAAGCCCTGAGATGAACTCAACTTGGCCCCACTTTGTTTTTTAGGAGGTACCAATTTTGTATCTCGTCCCACCGCCGAGGGAAGTAGAGAACCACATTTGGATGAAATAGATTCATCGGAACGAGGTGAGACACGAGCCTTTTTAACATTTCTTTGTTTCTTCCCGCCTTCGCCAGAGCGTTTCTTCTTTTTCATGTCTCCCACCGACGGGGGGCCCCCCAAAAACTCATGCCCCAAAATATGGGCTCGACTGGGAACCATCACGAACCTCTCAATGTTACTAGGGGTTAAAAGCGCATCCGAGAGGCACAGTTTGGGGTGAGCTTGAGCCCAGGACTCCACTAGCCTAACACGGGCCTTCTCACAAGGGGACATAATCACTTTGTAGTCATCCCCATCAGGGATAGGAGACCAACATGCCTTAATGTAAAGTTCCCGATTAGGAGCTTCATCGAAGAGAAATTCCCAGCCAGAGCCAGCAATAAGGAAAATTTTGTTGGTCCATTCCTTCACATGAGAGTAGTTACACTCTAAATCAAGCAAGGCTCGACGGGTTCTAAAACTACAGAGATTCTCGTCCAAACGCCTAAATCTGTGAAGGGACAAAAACTCACAGGCTGTTAGGTCTGGGTACTCATCGCCCATCAATTCCAGCACCCGTCGCCACAAAACACAGTAGGCCATCAAGATCCTCCAAGCGTTGGATACCAACTGAGTCGGAGCAAGTCCTAAGACGTCTAACACGTCACGAACGGGGCGCACAAAAGGCAGTCGAAGCCCCATGGTGAATATAGCAAGATAAAGGGCAACAGAGATGACCATACCTTTGGTGTCGATAGGTTTCTGGTTGGGAGCTGGAGCTTTCAACTCAACAAAATCAGGGATCTTGAAATTATTCCAAGCATTCTCCAACTCACGTGAAGTGACGACGGAGGACTAGCGAGAACCCACAAAAATGGAAGCTGGCAGAGCAACGAGTCGGGGAGGGGAGTCGTGGGGTGGAGAAGAGTCCGGAGCAGCAACTGCCTTACCCTTAGAAGAAGAGGAAGCCATGGAAGGATTGAAAGAAATCGAAAGAAAGGTGAGAGGCAAGAACTCAGAGAGAAGAGAAATGCAAGAACTCAGAGAGAGAAGAGAAAAGCAAAAAAAGTGACAGAAGACCAAAAGAAGAGGGAAAATGGGCAATAAATAGAAGTTGAAATGAGGTGACGGTTGACATGCCCGAGAAGAGGAAACAAAGCGACGTACTGTCATGCCTTGAAGAAAGAAACGACACTGGTATTTAAGTCCCATCACGCCATGCTCAATGAGACTTCGCGGGGTAATTGGAGAGGACTTACTGACCGGTTAGCCCCTAGATGGACCTGAGCCCTTACCAATGACTAAAACCCATATCATAACTGAGGAGTCTAGCCTAGCACAAAGAAAACCAACCCATGGCCAATAATGACTGGATAAGCTAATACCGACGGGATAACTATCTAATCAAGGGCAAAAGATAACAGAGGCTATTATTCAAATTTGCTAAGAGATTAATTGTCATCTCTAAATTTGAATTTGAATAAAGGATAACCACTATCCATAAGGGAACAAAGATAGCTCATGAAGCCCTATATAAAGGAAAAACCTAGATAGGTAAAATGGGGGAATGATTATTATTATTGTTATCCTCAAATTATTAACTTAGGCATCAGAGGTGTTCCCTTGGACCCCCGTGCTCTCTACACTTTGGTTGCAGGTTATCATGAGGTGATGGTTGTGTAACACATCCATAACAGCGAAAAGTTTTGGCGCCAACGTTCGAACGTTATTTATTCTCACGTGCAAACGTTAATTGATTTAATATTAAAGTTGGATATTTCAAATTAAAAAAGATTGAGAATTGAAATTAAGAAACAATAGATATATTAAATAATATTTTTTATTGTATATGATAAAAATAAAGTACAAAATACTCACAAGTCGTTGGTTACATATTTATTAAAATCGTTAGTCAATGCGTTGACCTTTGTGTTTAGGATATCTATCCGATGGAGAACATTGGCGAAAAAATCTCCAACACTCTGTTCTACTGACGTGATCTTTCGGTTAATGTGCACAGTAATATCTGAGACCATTGCATCAACCCAAGAAGGCAGCGCATCTACCATACATGTACCTGTCAGCAGCTGACTAGTACTCCCAGCACTGGGCTCAAATTGGCTCGGAGGAACAAGATCTGGTATAGGATCAGGTTGACGTCGAGCATGCCCCTTCCCCTGTCCAATGCTCTGACCGTGTGTGGTAATGTCGATGGGGCTCATCTGATCTGTCATCCACTCCTCCACCTTGGGTTGCACACTTCGAGCCAGTAATAGCTTGGTAATGATGACTCTATATGGGAGGTTGTTTGTGGAGACGACACTCGCCTTATAACGGATCATACGAAGTGGCAAGTCGATGGGGTCTCCACGTGCCACTTGTATAAGGAACTGTGTGCATTTCCATCTAAATGTGGCCTTATGTCCTACAAGATCCACATTTGTTGTAACAATAAGATGCAACATGTGGAAAAAAGGGAAGAGCTGTACCTAGTTGAAGGAGTTCTTCCTATCGATCCAGTCTTGGCAGTCCCAGTGATGATGTAGAAATCCTCACCTCGGTCACCATCATCTTCATCAGTATCCACAGCCTCCGACCGATCAACTGGGCCAGTACATGATGCAGAAGTGCCTACATCTGCATCTACTCGGGATCCATCCATAGGCTGAGCATCTTCTACAGTCAATATCTCAGCTACGCGACCGATCCCCAAAAGTTCGGCGATGACATCTGCCGAGACCTCGAGCTGAACACCGTGTATTGTCACGGTGTGAGAGGATGCATCCTTAGGCATGGAGTACATTAGCATATAAAACTCCTGAACTATTGTGGGGTATATGATACCCCTCAATGTGCAGATACTCATCCAACCTCTCGTAACAAAAATGTCTTGAACGCTCTTCTGCTCCCATATGAGTTCGTGAAAGTGGTTCGTTCAGACATCATTGTTCGAGCCCTGATTCGAGACGTGTCCTCGCTTGTTCCTTCCCTCCTCATTTTCCTAGTAGTCAAAAGATGAGTCATACCTTGCAAGAAAGAAAAAAAATTGAGTAATATTAATATTATGCATTGTAATCTAAATTATTTCTGGTAAACATTTGAACGTAAAAGCATTTCAACGTAAGATGACAAACGTTCAAACGTGACGACTCAAATACACATGCGAACGTATAAAACATATCACGTTCGTACGTGAGGAAGCTGTTGAACGTATTTAATAATATGTGCGAATGTACATAACTAGTAGTTCGAACGTATATTGGTTTATGGCAACTGAAAGGTTTTACATTCACACAAATTACAATATTATTCGCACATAATATTAACGTTTCAAACGTACGTTTGCATGTACAATTTACATTCACATGCATACTCAATACATTTGCACGTACTGTATAACCTTCACATGTTATATGATTCATGTGCGAACATATATGTCGTCTTCCTTACTTGGAAGATATAACGTTCACATGTTAGAAGCTAACGTTCGAAAGTTACAATACTGAAATGGGTGAGTCGACTTAGCCATTTTGAAACACCTTAAACACAATGATGGTCGTTTGACCATTGACAATTCGTGGTGGCTGAAAAATGAAGATGAAGGTTTGGCCACCAATGGGTTTCGGGAACCACCGAAACCTCCATTAAACATAAAAAGAAATGTCTCCAAAGGTTAAAGAGGGATACCTACCTCTTTTGTGACGTTTGAAGGCTGCGGTGATGGTTCAAGTGGCTGTTTGCAATGGTTTGAGCGGATGTGTGTTTGGGAGAGAAAGTGATTTGTGCCGTTTCGTGTTCGAACTTGAGCTTTTATACACATAATGTGAACGTTTAAGTGTTAACGTTCTAACATCAAGTGATGAGAGAGAAAGACATTCGAATGTTTCAATTATAACGTTTGAACGTTTAATTACTTATTTCCGTGACATTCGAACGTTACGTTAGTATGTGCAAACATTTGTTGCTTAATGTTTGAGACATGCGAATGTTATATTGAAACGCTCGAACGTCTATAGAATAAATTTTAAATAATTTATACTAAATAATATATTATATATACACTATACTTATGCATTATGTACTAGTATATATACTATATATACTAGTCTAATGTTGTTAATTAGTTTAATAAAGTGTAATTAACAGCTAATATTATGTACTAACATATTATAAACAAATAATATATGTTATACTAATAACACTAATGTACTAATATATAAGTTATACCAGTACATAGTATACTAGTATAGTATATATACTATATATACTATATATACTAGTCTAGTGTTGTTAATTAGTTTAATAAAGTGTAATTAACAACTAATATTATGTACTAACATATTATAAGCTAATAATATATGTTCTACTAATAATACTAATGTACTAGTATATAAGTTATACTAGTACATAGTGCACTATTATAGTATATATACTATATATAATAGTCTAGTGTTGTTTATTACTTTAATAAAGTGTAGTTAACAACTAATGTTATGTACAAACATATTATAAGCTAATAATATAAAAATTTTTAAATATATAAACACTATTGTTATATAAACCAATATTGTTTAAAATATATATATATATATATATATGTGAATTATGTTCGAACAATACAAATATACGTGCGCACGTTAAGTTACACGTGTGAACGTGTTTAAAAAATTAGCGGTATCTTTTCCTACATTAATTGTTAGAGAAACTGAGATAGTTACGTTTGAACATTTAGAATATAACGTCTTAACATAAATGCATGGATGTGCGAATGTGAAGCCTGGATGTGCGAACGGAAATGAAAAATATGACGGGATATTTCCCGTGTGAATTATGGGTCACCTCACTTGTGAAATCATCAACAAAACGTGCGAACGTTTTGAATGATACGTTCGAATGTAATCCACGTGATTGTTTCTTGTTGTGGGATTATTAACGTTCACACGTGAACTATTGTACATTCGAACATGGAGAGTGTTAAAAATTAGGCGGTTCTTTCAGCGAGAACCAAAATTTGACGTTATGTGCGAACGTGCTAATTTGATGCAGTGACTTTGCATTTAAAATGTCGCTGCAATAACTTGAGGACGCCATTAAAATGTTGTTGTTCCAGTACGGAAGCAACCGAAGTTGCTGCAATAAGTCAAAAATGTTTGAAAAAAAATAAAGACGATCGCACGGGTTGAAGGCAATTCATCCCATTGCCTTCAACCAGTACAATAGAGTGAGAGAGAGCGTTAGAGTGAGGGAGAGAGTGCGAGTGAGGTTAGTATTATATTTTTTGTTTATTTTGAATTATGTTGTATTTTTCTTGGTATTATTTAGTTTGAACTAATTATTATTGTGCTTTTGTTTGAACGATTATTTGTTGGGGATTTTTTAAGCTTTGTCATTTGTAAAGGGATATTGCTAACTCGGTATATTTCTAAATTTTGTTGGAATATTGTTGTGAATATGTTTGGATATTGTGAATATGTTTGGATATTGTAAATGTGTTGGATGATAATTGATTGTGAAAATGTTAGATAATTAATTTTGAACATGTGAATATGTTGTGAATATGCATGTTGTGAATTTAATAAGAATATGTTGTGAATATGTTTGGATATTGTGAATATGTTAGATGATAATTGATTGTGAATATGTTAGATAATTGATTTTGAATATGTTTGGATCTTGTGAATATGTTGTTAGAAAACTGATTTTGAATATGTTTGGATCTTGTGAATATGTTGTGAATATGCATGTTGTGAATTTAATAAGAATCAAGCAAGTTTGCACACATGCTGAGGATGATGCTCATTTTCATAGCCTGGTGGTTGCTGCATGTAAACATGTTTGTTAAGAAATCCATGAAGGAATGCATTCTTAACAGATAATTGGTGAAGTTCCCAGTTTTTAATAGTGGCAAGTGTGAGAACCACTCTAATATTGGCAGGCTTCACAACTGGGGAAAACGTTTTAGAACAGTCCACTCCATCCACTTGGTTGAACCCTTTGGCAACTAGTCTTGCTTTAAGTCTCTTAAGTGTGCCATCTGCCCTTAGCTTAGCCTTGTACACCCACTTAGATCCAATGACATTCATGTTAGCTATTCCTGGAACCAGTTCCCAGATGTGATTAACTGCAAGCGCAGCTAATTCTTCTTCCATTGCAGCAGACCATCCAGGTGATTTCTTGCAGATTTTATAGACTTTGGCTTAGTAGGAATGGAAACCAGATTATGCAAGTTTGCATAACGAGGGTAAGGTTTGTGTTTTCCACAGATAGTTCTGGTTTGTATAGGATGCTGTGTTGAGTGTACCTACACTGTAGGTTCAGCAGAGATTGATGAAACTAGATTTTGCATAGGATTTGTTTCTGGATTTGATTCAGAACCCAAATGAGGTGAAGCTGGATTTTGCACAGGATTTGTTTTTGGGCTTGATTCAGAACCCAAAGGAGGAGGTGAACAATTGCTCTCAGTTTGAACTAATGATGAGGGAGGAGGAGCAAATGCAAAGGGCATAGGCTACAAAACAGATTTCTTGAGAGTGCCATTGTGCCAATCATTGAAGTTGGTGAATTCCCCTCCAATAGAAGGAGAATCATATAACATAGTTGGTGTTGAATAAGGAAGAATAGACTCATCAACCACAACATGCCTTGATGTAAATATTCGACCAGTGGGTGGATAAAGACATTTGTAGCCTTTGTGTTTGGTGCTATATCCAATAAAGACACATGGCAATGACTTTGGTTCAAGCTTATTGGACCTATAAGCTCCAAGATAAGGAAAACATATATATCCAAGGGTTCAAAGAATGTTGTAGTCAGGATGTTTAGCATAAAGTCTGAAGATGGTAGTCTATTAAGCAAGAAAACAACAGCAAAACAACAGTCTAACCAGAATCTAAATGGAAGTTTGGCATGAAACATCATAGTCAAACCTAAGTTGGTTATACTTCTGTGTTTTCTTTCAACTTTGCCATTTTTTTTTGGGTGTTTTTGGACAGGCAGATTGATGAATAATTCCATGGTAGTGAAATTATGCAATGAGGTTCTTGTCATTAAATTCACCCGCTTCATCAGTTTGGAACACACTGATTTTGGCATTGAATTGGCACATGACAAACATATGAAACTGAATAAAGGTAGAGTGAAGATTAGATTTTTGTTCAAGAGGAATCAACCATGTGAAATTTGTAGCTTCATCAACAAAGATAGCACAGAACCTATATTTTTCTCTAGAAAGAGTGGGAGTAGGTCCCCATAGATCACAATGAACTTTTTGAATAGGAACATTGACAATATTTTCTCTTGAAAGAAAAGGCAATTTAGCAGCTTTTCCCATTTGACAGCTTGTACAAATTTGAGAAGAATAATGTTTTGAATCAAGATTAATAAACTCCTTATTACAACGATAGTCTAAAATCCATGAATTTGGATGTCCAAGCTTGAGATGCTAGTTCTCTTTATTGGTGGATCAAAATCTGGAAGAGAAAAAAAGTCTTTTTATTATGAGGAGTTGGAACAACATCATAAAAAACGTATAGTCTCTTCTGCTTCTTCCTTGTTCACAAAAAAATATATCAACAAGCGCACAGAATCGTAACAAGTAGTAAAGTGTTTTAAAGAAAACGGATATCGAACCTATAGGGAATAATTATGCTATTGAGTATTGAAATTGACTAAATTAATTACTATTTGGAAAACCAAATTTTGAACAGTGGATTATCTAAATTAAACCGAAGAAAAGAACATTAAAATTAATATTTTAAAAATAATAAGAATAGATTTAAAGCATTTGACTTCACCTAGCAAATCCTACACAATTTATTCTTTATTGTTATAGAATCCCAATTATCCCAAGTTGATGATAAAAATCCCTTAACTATTCAATATTTTATCTCGAACAGTACCAAAAATATCTCCAACTAATAACTCCATATCTCTATGTGAATTTAACTAATTGGAGACTCATTAAGTTCTTTGACTTTTTCTTGAAAATCACACTAGTTGTGCTAAAGCATCTCTGCTTTCACTCAACTAATGGTGTTTAATCCTATAGCTTTAATCACAAATCACCTATCAGTCTTATTGCAATCCAAAAGATCTAACAATAGTTAGCTCAAAAATTGTAAGCATTAAGAATAAGGAATAAACACTCAATTATGAAAGTATTAAAAATAAAATAATTTGGAATATAAACTATGTTTTCAGTGCTAGGCTACATCGAAGTTCTAGAAAATAGAATTAGTTCATAATGAAATTAAAAAGAAAAAAAATAAAATTGGTGTTCTTTGTTGAAGTCGGTTGATGAAGCATTCGGCTCTCGCCTCTGCCCTCTAGTTCCACCTTCTCGAAAGAACACATCAAAACTAAAAATGGAACTCTAAAACTAAACTCAGACTCAGAAACATAAAACTCTCAACCTCCGATTCAGAACTTAGCCCCCTATTCATCTCACAAGTCGAGATTAAATGGATGTCGAAATTTAAATCTGGAAAACAAGATAATTGCGGCTATACTCTCGCCTAAAAATCTGAAAAATAATTTATAAAGATAGATATTAACAAAAAAGGAAAAATCCCAATAATAACGAGATTATGTAAAATGGAAGATTCAGTGATATGTGGCTTGAATTATGAAATTCGGGAGGATTTGGTTGCCCAAACAGACTCATTACGGAGCTCAGATTTGGTGGTCAGCAACAGATTTATACTGGTTGGGAGGAATTATCCCACCGAGTAGATGTCGTGTGCACTGAATATAATTGGCATGGAGGTCGCAAATGAACACATGACCCTCTCCTTGCTTACCGAGTAGAAAGACTCCCGACTGGGATGATAGACTCCTCTCGTCTTTTCTAGTTGTTACCCACGATATCGTTTAAGTTGGTATTTTAAGTTGGTCGTTTAGACTAGTCGCCCAATTTAACCGCCTAGAGCCTGGTCACGAGTCTCCTCGCCTACCGAGAGGTAAGCCTTCTCACATTTGGGCGAGAGAAATCTCTTTGATGCCTATGGAACAAGGCTCCCTGCCCAAATCTCACCAGCTCTTTTCAGATCTCGTTGTCTTTCATCAGTCTGGATCCGTAGTCTCTTCTTTTGTACCAAAATGCTCTCATTTTGCACTGAATCTTCTCATTCCTTCAAATCCAAGAAAATAAATAAAAATATGTATAAATAAAATCAATAGTATTGAAGGTAAAATGACACTTTTCATAGATAACACAGTGATAAAAATCACATAAAAATAGCACTTATCACTCCCTGTTGCTACTGTCCTCATTGTTACCCTGTCCTTTATTACAAAACCATGTTCATCAAACTCAATTTTCAATGGGTAAATTAGAGGTAAGTTTACTAACAGATCATAAATCCTTCATAATGTCAGGTACTACTAGCACATCTTGCAACTAAATTGGAGATTGAGATGAGCCAACTATTGCATGATCAACATGAGTGATAGGCAAGACCTTGCCATTTCCAACCATTATACCATCACGACCATCATAAGGAATTAATGAGTGAAGAGTACCTTCATTAGCAGTCATATGGTCAGTGGCACTTGTGTCAGGATGCCATGAAGATGTTTTACGAACTTCATCCATTTTGATTGCTGCAAAACTTTGAGAAAGATTGTCATTTGTGAAAGAATGATTAAATCGATTGAAACACTTTATTGCAGTGTGGTTTTTTTTGTGACATATTTGACAAATAACTTCTTCTTTGTTTGTAGATTTGTAATTTGAAGATGGACCACGAGATTGATTGCTGGAGGGAAAGTTTGATTTGGATCTAGTAGTCTGGCCTTGGACAAAGCCAAGACGTTTGGATGTAAAGGAACTTGTGTTAGCATTTGGTTTCCTTTGTTTGTTTGACTTCTATCCATAGAAGGCCATAGATGGAGCAGCAGCATCAAGTTTGTTTCTATCAGCATAGCTCTCCAATAAAGTGACTACTTTAGAGTATGCTAGACAGGTGGCCTAAGCATGGTTGCTGTAAAAAATTCAAATTCCTTACCAAGACCATTGAGAAGCCACCAAGACTTCTTGTGTTTAGAAACAGGCTTGCCAATAGTAGCAAGTTCATCACAAATTATTTGAAATCTCCTCAGGTATTCACTCAAGGAACCAAATCCTTAGTGATTGAGGTAAGTCTTTGCTTAAGTGCAAGACTACGATCATAGGATACTCTTGCAAAAGCATGAACAAGAGCACTCCAAACTTCTGAGGCAGTGTTTAGACCAACAACAATGCCTAACACTTCCTTAGACAAGATGGTTGTAAGCCATCCTTTAACTAGCCTATCAGACCTGTGCCACTTGTGATAAAGTGGATTAGGCTAAGATGTATTAGACTCATCAAGAATAAATTGTGATGGGGTGTGGATATCACCTGTGATGAATCCTTGAAGATCATAACTTTAAAGGATGTTTAGCATCTAAGTTTTCCAGAGCAGAAAATTGGATGAGCTGAGTTTGAGAGAAACATAATTGGATACATTTTGTGACACAGGATATGGATAGGGGTCTGAAGATGTAGATGAAACAACAGAGGCAGTGGAATCCATTGACAGTAAAAAAAGAAAAAAAAAACTCACTGTCAACCAGTAGAGGCTCTTGATACCATAAAGATGTTTTGAGAAAAACTATCTCACAAGTTCAGTGAGAGAGTGTACTGTCATTCATATTTATATAACCATTTATAGTATGAGAGAGTGTACTGTTTTATCTAAGGAAACTATACAAAATAGAAAGAATGCTAGAATAAAGGAAATTAGACATTAATAATATACAGCAAGACAGATTTGACTTGCCAAGTTATGATGTTGCAGCTTTGGGAATTATTGCTGAAATCTTGTTGCATCATTGTAGCTGATCTGCTGCGTCATTCCTTATACAATCATGGAAATATTGAAAATAGGATAACTTAGAAATAAATTGTGTTCAATGCTAGACTACATCAAAGCTCTGGAAAATAAAATTAGTTCATAATGAAATTGAAAAGAAAAAGAAAATTAAACTAGTGTTCTTCGTTGGAGTCGGTTGATGAAGCATGTGGCTCTTGCCTCTGCTCCCCAAATCCGTCTCCTTGAAAGAAACTTAAAGAATAATCTCTAGACTATTGGACTCTAAAACTCATACTCTCTCCCTCCATTTCATGCTAATAATATGCTTATATGGTAGAAAGAAACCCTAACGTTTTTTTATTTTCTCCTAACTTTTAGGACATATCTTGGGAGCTGAGTAAGTGCTTCAGGAATCCGAATTTGAGAGCCCTTATAGGGACAAAGTTGTAGCCCTTCGAGATATACTTTCAAATCATCAAGAATCGCATCCATCCAAAATGTGAGTAGGAAGTTACGGTCAAAATACTAAAGTATGTTCAAGTTGTCTCTAGCACATTTCGAATTTGAATTTCTTGTAGATTCCTTCTGTGATTATTTTTTTCTTTTTTCTTTTTCCAAATTACTCTCAAACCCTACAAAAAATATATTTATGGATTAAGACCCATTTTAAGCACAAACTTAAGAAAATAATATTATTCTAAAACAACCTATAAAAATCAATAGAATTGAATGAAAACTGATACTTTTCATAAATAAAATAGTAATAAAAATCACATAAAAATCATACTTATCAAAGTGTAAAATAAATAAAAAATTAATAATAATAAAATTATAATATTTTATTATTATTTTGGCTTATAGATGGAGAATCCAATGTGAAAGTATTTCTTAAATGGCAAAGACAAAAGGTAAAGCAAGTGATTTTGCATTTGGCTACACGAATGCCAATGCTCTAATTAAGTGATTAAAAACTATGTTAAAACAGGGTTCAACTAGGGTTTGGAGGCAAATTTTGTGGTTTGGAGAAACCATTTGGGGTTTCGATTTTCACAAAGATTTTGGAGTTTTAATTGGATTCCAAGTGTTTAGAGTTTCTCTAAGGTTTAGACCTTCTTTGGTTTGGCACAAATTGAATAGTTGGATGAAATAGAGTTTTGCTTAGGTAGCATGATTACAAAGCTTTATTTCTTTCACATTTTGATCTCATGATCCCTCTTTGTGCCAAGTGTCCAGTACTATTTACCAAGTGTGGTTAAGATCTTGTCAAGTGTCAAAATAAAACTTCTCTAACCTAATTTGGACATTCCACAATGTGATTTGGAAAACACTGATCTATGTGCTAACTTTGAGGCTACTATTCACTGTAAAAAGTGAAAATTAAACTTTTCACTAAAAAATCCAATCATACTAACCTTAAAGTGCAAATCTTTTATCAAAATTCAACTCAGAAGTGCCTCGAAATAATCAAAACGCATTTTCGAACAAGCGTTATTCCAGAAATCAAAGATTGTTTTATTGCGCCCTAATAAAAAATATTCATCGTAGTCTAATGGCGTAGAACGTTTCTCATTCTAACACTTCTAAATACCTCAAATAAATAAAATCGCATTTCAGGCACCATATTACGTAGCAAAACTGACTATGCTGACAAACTAAAACCTACGCGATTGATCAGTTCGTGAAAACTTTTAGAGTTTTCACTAGGTTCCTAAAGCCTAAAGAAATTGCTCTGTTGAATTTCTGGTGGGTTGTTACAATGGATCCAATATGCGCCCCTAGTTCTAAAAGCTGACTTTTAGGAAATACTACGGGCTATATCTCTAAGGATGGTAAATTTAATGGCATTAACCTTCCACCAAGAAAAGATGTCAAATCCCAGCGTAAATGGGTGCATCTCCACTACTAAGTATCTATCCAACTCCGACTGTGTGTCTGAAGGCTAACGAAGCTCGACAACCTGCCCTAACCTCTCACTCCACCCTAACCTATTCTTTTTCCCCATCCCGACTTCGAGAGGAGGTGATGTGGTAGGTGTAGATGCCAAAATATTACCATACCGTAATATGATCCGATCATACCTTCCCCTTCACCAATGTCAATCCATACACCGTGCCATCAGTTTTGTACTAGGGGTCAAGAATAATAGCTACATATTGGAAAATATTTAACCTACTCAAATCCTCCTAATACTTGTCATACTTAGCCTGCATGCTCATTGCATTTTTTGCAGCCGTGTTTGGTCATTCCCACACATTTCATCTAGCTGTTATTTCACCTGATATACATGCTAACAAAACTCATTGGATGTAACATAAAAGAACTAGAAATGGTGGTTGTGACCTCGTAGAAAAGTCTCAAAAACTTTACAAAAATCCTAACAACCACTCAATCATCATCATTAGACTTGCCCAACCCCACCCCCTCTCATCATTAAAATGGTTGACATATTGTATGTCCTCCTCACCAATAGTTTAAAGGCCATTTTAAACTCTTGTGTCGCCTCCAACATCAAGAAGGTTGAGTTTCATCTTGTAGGAATCAACACACAACCCCTTCTTGCTTTCAATACCCATAGCCCATTGAATTTATCAAGTCGTGCCGGTGAGGATCTCACAAACGTCACCGCAGTTCTAATCCTTGCAACTAAATTATGCACATCTTTCAAATTTTCAATCACAATAAGATTTAGAATATATGCAGCACATCTTAGATGTAAAAAACCGCCACCCATGATTGTCCTATTGTCCTCTCTAATCTTATTCTTAAGATAGTTAGAAGATGCATTGTCAACCATTACTATCACAACCCACTGCAACCTTTATGGTTGGCAATTTGATAAAACTTAAGAAATGTTTTGTTTAATTTCCAATAAGAATCTGCAAAATGTGTCATCAAAGAGATATAACTAAAATTTTGGACTAATTGTTGTATCGATCGTGAGGTAAGCTCTTCGACCCCTCAATTAGTTTCTCAACTATTCTCTATGTATACCGTATAGTTTCATAACATCCTTCGCCACCATGTGGCGAGAAGGAATGTCTGTGACGCCCCTAACCTCCGCTTGGGATGGAATTTATGAGCGTCGGGACATACAACACATGCTCACATACCCCCCGTACATGACAGTTAATATGTAATGCATCCTATAAGTGCAACTAGCAGTATACAATAATCGCAGCGGAATAAGGGTGATTAGTTATAACTCAAGATAGAATGGACTAAAAACATCCCAATAGCATTAATACAGACTACTTAATCCAAATTCCATGGTTAGATCAACTATTTCATACGCTCTAAAGTATGAAGAGTCAATGCTTATGAGCATGAAAATTATTTGTAGTCTTCGTTCAAGATTTGGCTCCTCTTCAACCATCTACATCCAGTGATCCATCATGTTCATCCTCTACCTGTCTTGTCACAACTTCTATCATTTTAGGGGAAATGATAGTAGTCCCATAAGGGGTAAGATTTACTCGAAATCTCAGTAAGCTAAACAACCAACTTGCATAGAAATAAATTATGCATGAAGAATGATAAATACGAATTGCATGAAATACAGAAAAATGTGCATGTGTCTCACATCCAGATTCCTCAAAGAAAAACCTTGATGCACGTTCACTTTTAGAGAATATTTTCAATTTCTCATTCCTAAAATATGACATTTCGAAAGAGAACATTTCATAATTCATTGCTTTCAAAAATCATAACTTTCATTGCTTATTAAAGCTATCATTAACGTATGTTTGGTAGCAACATGTTCCCCTTATGTACCATGAGCACCTGCTGGTGACTGTAGCACAACTCATGTTGGCATTACATCATTATCTGCAGACATCATTCTCAATGCATTGGTAATATAACATAACATCATCATAACATCATAACATATACACCCACCAGCATTAGGTGTCATAACATATTACTCTGCTCCTGCGTTCTTTAAAAAGAATCTATTCGAAACCCGTTGACAATTCTTCATCGACCTAGGAGTCAACACTCCATTCTTAAACAATCCAGAGTGGACAGAGGAGTTCCACTATGATAATCCCCCATCCTAACCTTTGGAGTCGTGATAAAAATTATTTTTATTCTAAGTTAAGAAAATGTGTTCCATGACATGTGCATATATAGCAAGTTTTTTATATGAAATGACATTTATAGATGCAAAATGTTAACATAGTAGAAATATCACATGTCATGCAAATATACATTCAATGTATCATATAATATGATATTTTATGCTCAAAGTGATAATTGAAACTGGAATGAGGCATTTATCAATAAATCATAAATAATCTATCAAGGTGTAAGTTAGAGGCCAACTTACAAACTTCCTGAGTAATTGAAAATAATGTCGTAGCTACATAAATCAAGTGTGAGGTTTTAGGGGTTTCAATATTGAAATCCCAAAATTCATTGAGGTTTTAATATTAAAACCATAAATATAATTTAGGGGTTTCAAAATTGAAATCCCAAAACATCTAGGGGCTTAGATATTGAAACCTCTAACATAATTTAGAGTTATAATTGAAACCCTAAAGTAATTTAGGGGTTCAATCCAAAATCCTAAATTAATTTAGGAGTTCAGATTGAACCCCTAGATACTCAAGAAAAATCAAACAAATCTCCACAGCACACAAATCACAACCTCATCCTTGAAATCTGTTCATCAATCTTATCCTCCAACTCCAAACATCAAGATACAATCTATAGGAGGAATCAGGGATACTTATAGAACGTACTACGTAGGAGAGAGAGTGCAATAGCTGAGGGTGCTCCGCGAGAGAGAGGGAGTGACGGCTGAGGGTATTTTGTTCAAGAGAGGGGCAAGATCCAAGTTTTAGAGAGAGAGTTCTAGGAGAGCGGGAGTCAGGAGGAATTTTAGTCTTAAAGTAAAATGAAGTTGTTAGAGTATCCTAAAACGGTGTCGTTTTACTATAACTATTTTTATTAATATATATCTATGGTGGGGAATTGAAAAAGCAGAAGGGGCCCAGCCCAGTCCCACCCCCTGCCCCTGCAAGTTTACCCAAATGCGAGTGGGGTACCCGACCCCCCACATCCGGCAGACGGGGCCACCGGCTAATCCAGATGGGGATGGGACGGGGGGCCAGGGCCCTTCTGCATTCCCGACCCATGACCTCATGGTGCCAAAAGTTAAAAGGAATCAAGGAAGCAACAACGCGATTGAGTAGAGAGCTCGACCTTGTGAAGTAGGTTAGCTTCTAAGACAGGATTGGGGAACTAGATTAGTTTTTTTGTAACCTTCCCCTTTCTGACATGAATAAATCAGTTTTTTATTGTTATATTTATCTTATATTCATTTCCTTATTTTCGAGACTGTGAATGTGTTTGATGTTTTTCAATGATTCATGATGCCAGTGTGCGTATCTTTATCTCTGTGTGAGTATGTGTTATGTGCATCAATCTTCATGGAGTGGGATGGAGTTCCCCATGCCCATTCCTACGAGACTTCGCCATGAGCTTCTAACGGGTAGAGGGACTCCCCATGAATGATTAGGGTAGGGAGGTATCGTGTTGGCCTCACCTGATAGACGGGATGTAGAATTTCCCTGTGTATCACGTGTTGGTGTCTATGAGTTGGTTGGTTGGGTAGACGTTTCATGGTGCAACATGTTATCTCTATGAAAGAGTCAACCTGCGTTGCGGTATAAGCGAGTTGGCTTGCACAATTCCGATCAAGTGGAAGGGACTTCCCTAATGTCGAACAGTGGAGCAACTCATCCCCTGTTTGCCCATCAAGCAACGAAATGTCTGCGTGACAAAATGTCTTTATGACAAATCTCATTTTTTTTTTATAAAACTGATCTCATTAATCAAATCAAACACTTACATGAAACATGATGAAACAAAGTAAAGGAATCAAATCAACTCATTTCCTTAGTAACCAAAGGAAGAATACAAGTTGGACACATCTCCATATCATAAACATCTTCAATGCAGTCGAGTGCAGCCCTTGCAAGCATGTGAGCTGCCATATTAGCCTCAAGATATGCATGTGAAACTAACCAAGTAGCAGCCGAATTTAAAATATTTTTGGCATCTGTTATGAGACATCCACCCATGCTCCAGTTGGAATAATCTTGGTTCAAAAGATCCACTACCTGTTTTGAGTCCCCCTCCAGGCATAACTGCCTTAATCCAAGATCCTTGCAAAAAACAGTTGCCAGAAGGAGTCCATAAGCTTCTGCATCAAAGGCATTGCCTCTTAAGGTTCTGTTAGCACGAAGAGCGCCTATCACAAGGCCTTGATGGTCTCTTATTAGTACACCTATACCAATTTTCCCTTCCCTCGATTGCATAACTGCATCCCAGTTAACTTTTAGAATCCCTACTGTAGGTTTTGTCCATCTATGAGCCCTTGCCAGAAGCTTGGTGTTAAGGCCAGTTTCCTGTTGGAGGGCTTCCTTATGAGATGAAATTACTGTCCTGACCTGATCTGTGATTTCCTGTGGATGTTTAAAAACTTTCCCATGCAAACAGTCATTTATTCTAGACCATATCACCCTCATTGTGACTACAACCTCATCCATCTCCACTGGATCAAGAGTGCCAACCAAGCCTACCCAAACATTGAAAATCAAGTCACTTTGAAGAGATAGTTTCTGCACTTTCTTTGGACCTTGACACCACACGTCTTTAGCACCAATACATCCCCATAAAGCATGGCCAGAAGTCTCAGGTTCTTGGTTGCATATTAGACAAATCTTGTCCTCTACTACCTTTCTCCTTTTAAGATTAGCCAGAGTGGGAAGAGCCTCACTGCATGCTCTCCATAGAAACATCTTGGTGGCAGGAGGTATTTTAAGTTTCCAAATTGCCTTCCACACTTGGCAGTCCCTTTTCTTGCTTGATGATTCCCCTTCTTGCTCTCTTTCCATTTCTTTGTTGAGGTGGTAACCACTTTTGACTGTGTATATGTTATTCTGAGAAAACTGCCATATAAGTTTATCTTCTCTCCCCCCTAAACTGATGGGAATGGCTTTGAAACCTTCTATTTCCTGATGAGTAAACAATTCACAAAGGAGAGATTTCTGCCATTGCTTCAGATGGGGTTTAATAATATCACTAACCTTGTCACACCAGCAATCTGCTTCTCGAGGAGTCAAGATCTTTTGGGCAGGTAGTGAAGGGATCCATCTGTCTTGCCAAATGTTTATCTTCTGGCCATTTCCAACCCTCCATATGAGACCTTTCTTTAACAGTGTTAAGCCAGCATGAATGCCTCTCCATGCAAAGGAAGGCCTTGTCCCCAATTTTGCTTCAAGCAAATCTCCTTTGTTAAAATACTTTTGCTTCAAAATTTGTGCCACTAGGGATGTTGGATTTTGAAGCATCCTCCATCCCTGCTTTGAGAGTAAAGAAAGATTAAAGCATCTTAGATCTCTAAAACCAAGTCCTCCTATTTCTTTGCTGCCATTGAGTTGCTTCCACTTAACCCATTGAATTTTGGAGAAGTCTTCATTGAATCCCCACCAGAATATCCTAAGAATCTGATTCAACTTCCTGGTAATGGATGCTGGTAACAGGAACATTCCCATTGCATAGGTGGGGATGGCTTGTAGGACTGCCTTGAGCAAAATCTCCTTTCCTGCTGCAAAGAGAAACTTAGTCCTCCAATTAGTAACTCGAGTCCAGGTTCTGTCAATTAGGGAATGGAATGAGGCAATCTTTTTTCTACCCACCAAAGCAGGTAGGCCCAGGTATCTTTCAAAACTATAACTGGAATGGACACCTGCTAGTTGCAATATTTGTTGCTGAGTAGACTAGGCAGTGTTGTTACTAAAGAAAATAGCAGATTTATCCTTGTTTAGTACCTGTCCTGATCCTTTCTCGTATAATTCAAGGATATTAAGCACACACTTGATTTCCTCATGCTTTGCTTGGCAGAATAGGAGGCTGTCTTCAGCAAAGAAAAGGTGATTCATAGTGATTGGGCCTCTACCAATAGAAACAGGAGTTAAGCTGCCACATGCCTTAGCTTGGTTTAGAAGAGAAGTGAGGGTTTCTGCACATAAGATAAATAGATAAGGGGACAAAGGGTCCCCTTGTCTTAGGCCCCTTGAAGGTACAAAAGTCTATTGAGGTTCTCCATTTACAAGAATTGAATAAGATACAGAATTGAGGCAAGCTTGAATGATATGGATCCAGTGAACAGGAAATTCCATCTTGATCATGATGGCTTCAATGAATTTCCACTCTACCCTATCGTAGGCCTTGCTCATGTCCAATTTAAGAGCCATGAAGCCTTTTTTGCCTTGCATTCTAGAGTTCATAGAGTGTAGAATCTCATAGGCTACCATGGTATTATCAGATGTTAGCCTTCCAGGTACAAATGCACTCTGGTTGGGGGCAATGATCTGGGGCAGTTTCTTTTTCAGTCTGTTTGCAATGGTTTTAGACACAATAATGTATAATACATTACATAAACTGATAGGCCTGTAATCAGCTACTCTTTTAGGGCTTTGAATTTTGGGAGTAAGTGAAATGTATGTGTCATTAACATCATTGAGTGAGCCCCCATGATTGAGAAAGTTAAGAGCATAACTGCACACTTGATCACCAACTACCTCCCAATGTTTTTGATAGAACTGAGCAGGGAACCCATCAGGACCTGGCGACCCTAAAGGATTCATATGAATTACTGCTGAATTGATGTCTTCCTTAGTGAAAGGATTTAAAAGCCAGGCCTTCATATCCATATCTAGTTTAGTGTCCAGTGCATACAAACATTGTTCAATAGATGAAGGGTGGGAAGTGGTAAATAAAGAGGAGAAAAAACCTGTTTAGTAACACATCTTCCTTGAGAATCCTCTATGCATTTGACTGCATTGATTTTCCTTCTTTGGTTTGCCTGCATGTGAAAGTATTGTGTGTTCCTGTCCCCATGCTTGAGCCAGTGTTGCTTCGCTCTTTGCTTCCACGTAATATCATTTGCTGTTATGGAGGATACCACCTCCTCTTGAATATGTTTCGTAGTTGCTAAGTGCTCACCTGTACCAATATTCTGAAGGTGCCCAATACTTTGTTTCCCTTTTATAATAACCATCTCTTCTTGTTTCTTTAGTGTCTGCCTCCAGGTCAACAGATCCTTTTGGCAAAATTCAAGCTGTCCTTAGTAGTTTGGCCTTACTATCTGTTGTACAAGTTTTCTGCCATGCCTCACTGACCACCTACTTGCATTCTTCCTTCAGTTCCCAGGCCATTTCATATCTAAAACACCATCTTTTCCTCTTCATCCCATGATTGATGTTGTGTAAACTAATTGACAAGGGAGAATGATCAGACTTAATGGCAGGAAGAATATTGCATACACCATGGATATAGATATCATTCCATTCCTTGTTTCCAAGAGCTCTATCAATTTTTTCTTTTGTAAAGTCCCTGCCATTTCTATTATTCGACCAAGTAAACTCCTGCCCATGTGATTGTATGTCATTGAGACCACAACATTCCACAACTTGTCTAAACTCCTCAATCTGTTTATATGGTCTACTGGCTTCACCTATTTTTTCACTTTGATGGAGGATCTCATTAAAGTCCCTAGCGCATAACCAAGCTATAAAACTAGTTGGTTTGAGCATCTTTAACAATTGCCAACTACTGTTTCTTTTCCCTGTGTCAGGATGTCCGTAGAAACCTGTGAATTGCCATGTTGGTCCACTTCTTTCCTCTTGGATCAAAACACTAATATGCCATCTTGTATAATTGATGACTTTAACACTCCATTCCTCTTTCCAAAGAAGAGCAATACCCCCACTGAACCCCACACAGTCCACTAAGAAACACCCATCCATCTGCAAACATCTCCTTACTACCTCCATCCTATTCCTTCTGCATTTAGTTTCCACTAGGAAAACTAACTTGGGCTACTTTTCCTTAGTTCAATTCCTAAGGACATTAACTGTCCAAGGGTTCCCAAGCCCTCGGCAGTTCAACACCAAGATGCTCATTGATGATGGCAGGGCTGGGAACCAGCCTCTGCCTCAGCCATGGTAATTCCTTTGGTGTCCTAACATCCCTTTTTCTTCTTTGCAATAGACTCCTGCAAAGATAAACTCCTTTTACAACCCCTCGCATATTTGTTCCTTGCAGTACAATTTGAAGTGTCAACCAAGCTCGATTTACCTTTGCCTTCTATGCTTTCTATGTTAGTTACACACTTACGAGCTTTCCTTTTCCATTTCCTCAAAGTACTCATACCATTAACATTAATCGATGCCATGGTAATATCTTTGCCATGTAAATTATCCAGAGACACCCTTTTATTTTGATCATATTCTTTTAAACCACGTACCTCAACAGTAGGTGTTACCACATTGCCTTTAGTAATTTCCCGCGTTCCCATTTCCCAACCTAATTCCCTCGTAGGACCATGAGGGATGTAATTCCTTAATATTAGGTTGGCTACAGCATCCATCCCCACTTGAGGACCATGGTTCTCTTGGAGGACAAAGGGTTCTAAAAACCTATCACCCTCCTGTACAGAGGTAGCCTGTGCATGGTCAGAGGGTTGACTTACCTCCTTTTTTCTAAACATGTTCCTGAGGCATAGATCATTAGGAGTTCCTACTCCTTCTGTGCCCTCTGTTGATGGCTGATATGGGCCTGCACGAAATCTTTCTTCCTTATTTTCCGCTGGGACCTTCTCCTTCTCCTTCTCCTTCGCCACCTTTTCTGGATAGACCTCTGGTACCTTGTGCAATGAAACTTCTTGGACCAAATTACCCTCTCCACCTTGCTGACCTCTCTGTTGGTTGTTTCCGCCCTTAGAACCACCATATCTACGTGTATAAAAAATGTTTGTATTCCTGGGTTGTCCTCGAAGCCATGGACCAAACTAAGTTGAAGGCTGTGTGTCTCCTTGTTGAGTAGTATGTGATCTCAAGCACCCTTTTCCTTTGTGATTAAGTACACCACAATGAAAACAAAAATTTTGTAGTCTCTCGTATTTAAGAGAAATCCAGTGTTGTTTATCATCTAGCTTTAACCATTTCCCTTGTAACAATGGTTTATTGAGGTCCACAACCACCCTTACTCTAAGGCACCTCCCCCATGCATGACCAACTGCCTCCGCCTCAACTCTATTGACATGTCCTATGGACTCTGCAAACTGCTCTCCAAAAATTTCTGTCATAACTGAAAGTGGAAGGTTGTGGAGTTGTATCCAGAAGGGTTCAAAATGAAACTGCAATGCCTCTATGGATACCTTGTCATCCACCTCCATCATGGTGAGTAGGTGTTTGTTAAAGAACCATGGACGTCCACTCAAGACCTTTTCTTTGTCTTCTATCTTCTGAAACTCGATCAGAAAGGATTGTTCACCCAGCTCCTTAAAAGTTACCCACCCTTCCAACCTCCATATTTGGGACATTGTAATTCTAAAGCCATCGCTATTAACTCCCTTCTCGGTCAGAGCCTTCCCCACTATACAGTATTTGCCCCGTTTTTCCTCTCTGTTTGTGTTTGCCTGCTTGAAATGGAAACAATCGCTCTCTTCTTTGGAAAGTTGTAACCTCTCCCATCGTGATGCCAAATCCTCAAACTCCATTATGTCTTAACCACCCAAAACCCATAACAGAACAAACGAAAACGTAACACAAGCTCACAGAAGGTGAGACTTTAACCTTTGATAGAACAAAGGCACTGGAACCTCACGCTTTCTCCCAAAGAAAGAGAAGGCACTTCTAATCGGTACAAAATATTGAACAATCGATTGCCCGTCTTTATGACAAATCTCTATGTGTTGGTAGTTGTTTTATGGATTTGACCTACTAGAGTGACGGTTCATTCCTTGCCTAAATAATACTCATACTTTAAAGTGCAATACACAAGAGGGCAACTTATGAGAGGGTGATTTCTCGCCATGCTTATATAAATATGTGTTTCACTAAGAGGGTGATTCCTTGCCATCTTTTACAGACCCATGTGTCTATACCCAAAAGGGTGATTCCTAGCCAAAGCATACATAATTTGTTTCCTTTCATTATTTACATGAACTGTTCATTGCATCTTCAGAGGTCTTATCTTCCCATTAGCAATTCTTGTCATAGCGACCAAACCTTTCTATGGCTTCATTTTCAAAACCATAAACTTTGATGCAAAGTTAGAACCATGAGTGATGCCTGAGGAGGAAATGCCAACCCTACCTGAATCTTGAAGATGAAGGTCTGTCTCTATCGTAGTAGCCATGCATTATTTTGAGTTGTACTTAGCCCTTTGGAAGGGTTGTATGTTCTATGTTAATGTTTATGTGGAATGACAGTAATTATTTCTGAAATGTATTTTTGTTTTTGGTACTATAAGGTCTAGTTTACCGATTAAACCTCTTATCTTTTTTACAGTGATGATATACCTTAATCCCACACATGCACTTCCATGCGAATGAGGAACATCTAACCCGATCATATCTTGAGTGCTGACCACCTGGCTAGCACCACATAATCTCATCAGGACCTTTACACGAGGGACGTGGTGCAATAAGGACTGTGTGACACCCCCCCAAATTTCTGTTTGGAATTTGGAGGACTCTGAAGCGTCAGGATATACAACACAAGGTTACCAGCCTCCGTTCATGAAAATTAAAGATGTAATGTACTTAGCATGCCTCTAAGAATATGCAATATTCATAGAAGATAATTTTTTTTAGCAATACTATGTACCAGTAGTAACTAATCCCAAAACCATAAACATACTTCATAAAATTGACATAACAAATGTTCAAAAGTTACTATATATGTCCAAAGATCTATAACAATACGAGTACTGGAGACAACATTTCATAAGTACATGTAAATACTACTAAACTATACTAGTCTAATCCTTCGAGTAGCTTGCACAACTCGAAAAAGGAAACCACTATACTATCAATGAATTTGTGCATTGAGGCTATAAGCTCATGTTGTGGCGTTGGCAGCTAATCAATCTCCTTTAGTCAACCGTCGGTCTCGTCTCCCGATCCTGGCACATGATCTACCATTCTAGGGGGAATGGTAGTTGGGACTACCAAGTGAGATTTGATTATAAATCTCTGCAAGTTAAAAGATTACTTTAACTGGCAGTGTACAGATGCATGCATGACAATAGAAACGCAGATGTTGAAGTGAACATGAATAACATGATGTGATTGGGCAAATACGTGACATGAACTAACATACTCTAGAACTGACGTGAACTGTACTGACATGACATGAACTTAGACTGTATGTGAAATAACGTGACATGAAATCTGAAAATGACCTGAACTTGATCTGAATTGAACTTGAAACTGAACATGAACTTGGAATCTTGTTCTCATATTAACTGCTTGCTTAAACATGAACTGTGAATGCTACGTGAATCCACTTGAGTCGTGTGTCCATATCGACACTGCATCATATTATAGGTATCTGCACCAACTGTGAGTGTGTTAACATACACATCGCACCATGGTATCTGTATCCGCTACAGGTACGTAATGTACACATCCAGTGACATGTATCTGCACTTGCACGAGTACGTATAACATGAACAAGAATTATGGTTGGCACCATTGACATTGGTGCTTGACTTCGATCTAGTGACTAGTTACTTATGCCCTATTCGAAGCCTGTTAACAATATTTTGTCAACCCAAAGAATTTTACACCAGTTTAGACACTCTATTATGAACAATGGAGTTCCACTATGATAATACCATATCCTAGCACTTGTGGTCGTGATAAAAATAAAAGACCCAATTGACTTAAAAATACCATTTTAGTGACGAATTCCAAACTCGTGACATGACGTGGCGTGAACAAAATGATAAATGGCATGACATAACATAACATGACATGTGTACGTGTGATGAATAACATGGAATAATATGAAACAAAAAAACATTTAGTAACATGGCGTATCGTGTAACATATAAGCTTTTTCTGACATAACATAATGTCTAATAGATAAACTTTCATGACATAGCATCATGTGTAACTGATAAACATTTTGTGACACAGTATATTGTGTAATAGATAAACATTTCATGAAATAGCATAATGAGACATGTATAAGAGCAAAAGAACATGAATAATTGTTCTCTTATGAACACACATATACGATATCCTGATAGTAAGTTAGAGGTTAACTTACAACAATTGAAGTGTGATGAAAATTAAGCGTGAGTAATATGAACTATAAGGGGGTAATTCTAAAGGTTAGAAACTCCTTAATATTACACTAAGAAAAATAAAAATTACTGACTTAGAATAAAATGACCATTTTACCACCTACTTGCGGGAAAATGATCATTTTACCTCTAACTTAAGAATTTCACATCCTAACTCCAAAACGCACCAAAATTTAGGAATGTAAACTTTGTCCTAAATCTAAACGTCTAATTATAAAAACTTAAAACACAACACAAGTATGTGGACTAAGCATATGCCGAAACATGAAAAGTGCTAAAACCCTTGATATTTGTTGCAATTCTTTCAAACCCTATCTTTCATGCTAAAACCGAAACATGCAACATACAAAATTACATCCTATGCTTCAATAAAATGCTAGAAAAGAGACAAAACTCATATCATAAAAATCACAACTTCCTTCATGTCAGAATTTCAAGTTTTTTACCATAGCCCTTGATGTTCTTGGTCTATCCCTTTCAAAACAACTCCAAGAACTCCAAAAGTTTATAACCATACTCTAAATATGTTCATAAAATAATCCTAAGGACTATCATGCTTTGAATAATTAAACCAAAACCACGAAAATTCACAAAATCATACTCAACATAATCAGTATGCACCTATTCTCCAAAGCTGAGTATTATGTGATTTTGTTTTTTATCAAACCATTATATTTGAAAATTCCATGAAGTAAGTCATCAAGAAATAATCTCATATGCTTCATATTCAAGTCTAAAATAGATCTAAGCATCAAACCTAAGATCAAATGGCAATAATTGCACAAAACATCCATCCGTGAGCCTCACATACAAGACCTAACTAGACCTTTGCATGCATAAAAATTCCTAACTTCCTTATGAACACCAGAAGTCTTCAAAATAATATTCTAACACTTAGATCAAAGTCCTAATTGAAACATATGTGAATATCAAAGTCAATGGAGCATGTTTTCATAACAAAAGACCTAAGCTTTCCCTATGTTTTCATACTCTCAGTTTTCAACTTTTTAGATCTATGTGAACCTTTATCAAAAACTGATAACATGCATCGAGTCTTCATCATACTTGCATATTAACATGTTAACTACAAAGGATAAAAAGATCGGATCAAGATCATGTCAAGAACATCATTAAAAAAAAATTAAAGAATCACACACTATCCAGTTTATCGCCCAAAATGATATCTGCATGCTTAAACAAACTTCTCACCCATCAAAAAATTTACACGAAATATACTAGTGGAACAAACTATGTGAAGATAGTTTCATGAGAATCCACTTACAAAAGCTTCAAAAAATTCGAGCAAGAAAGGCCAGAAAAGCTATACGAGAGCTCCTATGGATTTCCCTCCAAGAAAGTGTTTCTAAAGTGACAAAGGACTAATAAAATGGCCATGGACGAGACTTATAATGCAAGAAGGGTTGAGAGGAGATGTGGAAGTGACTTTTGGGAGATGTCATGTCAGCACAACCACAAACAAAACCAGGTGCCACTGCCCATGGTTTTTCAGGCTATTGCTACCTTGTGAGAGGAAGGTGGTGAGGTGGCTCTTGGCATTCCCATCAACCATTATTTGGGGTAGACTTGGGCAGAAAAAGGACACTAATGGCAGGGGGAAGCTTCCACCAGAAGGCTTGCCTTGGTGGTGCAATTTTGTGGGCCTTAATGGGTCGTAACCGAATGTGCCATATTTAAGGTTTCATTGGGGTTTGGGTTTCTAACAAGCCCAAATCTAGCTTTTCTTGGCCCAATTAAAATACTATGGTATAAAATAATTAATAAGGGTATAATGACATGAACTTGAGTGGTTAATAGCACGTAGAAGTGATTTGATCAAGTGATTAAACACTAAGCTACAACCAGCCAACACTTATCGTTTGAGATTACCATTTGGGGTTTGGGAAATCATTTAGGGTTTCGACTTCCACATAGAATTTTGGATTCCAAGTATTTGGGATTTCACTAGGGTTGAAATCCACTTTAGTTTGGCACAAATTGGATGGTTGGATGGAATAGTGTTTGGCTTAGGTACCACGATCACAAAGCATGGTTTTCCTTCACATTTCCATCTTATGGTTTTTCTTGGCGACAAGGGTCCAATACTATTTACCAAGTGTGGCTAAGATCTTGCCAAATGTCCAAATAAAACCTACCGAACCTAATTTTGACATTACACATTGTGATTTGAAAATAGCTAGACTGAGTGCCACATGATGCTTACATAGGAGTCACTATTCACTCCGAAAATGGTGAAAATAACTTTGCATCATACAATCCTAAATAATCCTAAGAAACTAGGAGTGTACTTCATTTCACGAAATTCATATCCTAAGTACTTCAAACAAATCAAAACGCATTTTCAAACAACTGTTGTCCAGAAAATGAAAATCATTTTACTGTGCCGTAAAGTCCTAAATATTCATCTGAGACTAATGGTGCAAAATGCTTTCTCACACTCCTAAGTATCTTAAATAAATAAAATTGTATTTCTGGTACCTAAGTGGGCTAGAAACTTATTATGCTGATAGATTCAATCATATACTATTGCTCGATTTGTGAGACTTTTCTGGGGTTTTCATGATGATCCTAAAGCCTAAAGAAATTCATCTTCTGAATTTATAATGCTTTGTTACAGACTATCAGTCATGGTCCTAACGAATGTTAACCTCTAAATGACTAAGCAGATGATCTTGAATCTTAGTCGTCCATGTATTGGCAAGACTAAATAATGGTCAAGACCCAGTGGACTAACGAGACAAAGCGACCACATCCCTGCAGCTTGTCTCATGATCAAGCTCGTAGTCCTTCTCCTTATGAAAGTCTACCACATGGCGTTAGGGCTTACTTTTGAGATCCAACATATGGCATGCTAGTCTGTATCCCTCCATCCCCAAGCGTGCTCCTACTGTGTCATCATTGATGGACTATGGGAATTGGTACATCACCTGTTAGCATCTGAGGTCCTTTGTGTTATCTCGGAGTGCTCCTAATCTTTGCACCAAGCTTGCCTTTGCTAGTTGCTCACTCTGTATGGTCAGCACGTCCTTTGCTTGCCCGGTGTAGAATGAACCTCTTTAGTTACCATTGTTGTCTTTTGCTGCTTGTACTAGCCAAGCTTTCCACAATATGCTGCTCACCGTATTGTGTCCTTGGTCACACGTTGCCTGCTTAGGTGCCTTTTTACTACTAGCATTTCTTCTGCATAAGGTTATTCTTTCCCTCAGTTTGTTGGGTTCCTCACATAAACAAAAGTTGTAGCAGAATGGACTACTGCTAAAAAACTGAAAGCACAAGATAGCTATTGCTAAAAGAAAATGCACACGGTCCTAAATTCAAACATGGAATAGTTGTGGATTAATTTGTAATATTGTTTTATAAGTATGTGGTTTATGGCAAAATGTCTGGATTGTAATAACTTTTATGTATATTTGTTTGTTTCTTTTTCTGTTTTTCCCTTTATTTGGAGTTTGGATATTGCATTTTTTTAATTTATTTTATTATGATGATTGCTAGCCTTCATGGATAGATAAATGGTGATGGTGCGCATCTTTTAATATAACAAAAATGTAGTTTAAATGTCTTTCTATAACATTTCTTATGAATAAGTCCCTAATATGTTAATTACTACTTTTTCCA
Source organism: Juglans mandshurica (assembly GCA_022457165.1). Taxonomy (NCBI): domain Eukaryota; kingdom Viridiplantae; phylum Streptophyta; class Magnoliopsida; order Fagales; family Juglandaceae; genus Juglans; species Juglans mandshurica. The sequence goes on from CM039624.1 coordinate 15,024,479, forward strand.
AATTTTTCTTTAGGCAATTTTTAAGAACAAAATGGGCAAACGAAGTTAAATAGTTGATATTTTCAAAACTGAAGTTTTTTAGACTCATTTTTTAGTTGGGCTGAAATAAACAATGTTTACTCAAAAGTTGGGCCTTTAGCAAAAGAGTGGCTATTTTGCGCAAGCCTAAACCGATTGGACTAACCAGTCCAATAGATAATGGTCTAGTCCAGTCTAGTCTCAGGGTGGAAAATAGATGGACTGAAATTTTCAACTCAGAGAAAAAATAACCCTTAGGATTGGACCGATTACACTCCTAATCAAACTTTCCTATTTATTATAGTATATCATTGCATTTTAGTAGTGTTTTTAGAGTTTGAATAGTGAGTTGTTAAGGTTTATCAGTGTGTTCTTAACTCAATATATGCTTTTGGGTTTTCTATTGGTGTTTGGATATATTTTTTTAAAATAATACATATAATTACCCCAAAAATTTATTAGAAAAAAATATATTTATATAATTCAATATATGTAAAGGCATACATCTCAAGATTTGAAAGAGGTTGTCTTGAAATAATATCTAAATTGGGTTTGTGTTGATGTTAATTTTTATATACAGAAGCTAACACTCTTCGGATCGCTAGGAGTTGGAGGGTGAACAAAGACAAAAATAAATCAAACATAAAGACTCTATAAGCAGAGAAATCATGAGATCAATATTTAAAATGGTTCGGCACTAAGACATACATCTATAGATAGACTAAGGTAAATTTCCTATAAAATGAGGAGAGCATAATATGGATTATGGAGTAAATCAAGCTCTATTATCTTTTTTTATGATAAATATTTCATTAAACTAAAAGGACATGAAGTCAAGAAGATGTGACCACTCAAGTGATTTTTAGCACAATCAATTGTTAAGGTCTTGTGAAGTGTGCTCTATAAGATCTTGATTGGAGTAATGCTATTGAAAGATAGACCCAAGCTGTTATTTGTAAGGGGGTTTTCCCCCCACTAAGTCCAGGAAACCCAAGGATCAAGGAGAAGTAAAGACCAAAGGCCCAGCCCAGGGCAAATAGTTCCCAACCCGACCCACGGGAGAAGTCCTCTGGACGCAACCTTGTAGGGGAGATGGTGCTGCAGGGGATGAGACTCGTCAATCTGAAGGCCCCTCGAGTAGTATCCAGTCTTCAAGTGTCCGCCCACAAAACAGGCGTAATATGCAGGGAGCCTTTGATCTACAGACAGAAAATATCAACAGACCATGAAGAAGACGGTCTAAGAGAAGAAAGTTAGAGAACCATGCTGCATTAATGGCTCCACTACCTGGGGACGTCGTCGCAAAGCCACTCCGCATTCAAAGATTCGAACACAAGAACAGCATGAAGGACGCAGACTCCATGGGGACATGCACGATCTATCCCCCCTCAAACGGATAGTATAAATAGTAGATTCCACGTATGAGAATATCTCTCTTCGATCCCTAGATTCCTCTACTTATTTACAAACCTCCAAGAATATTAACTAACTTTGGCATCGGAGGTTATCCGGCCCCTAGGCCGCCCTCTCCAAGTTGCACTTCTCTCTATCTTTTACAGGCTCGTTTTCAAAGACCTGAGTTGTCGGAGACTGGCCCAAAGGCGTGCGTAACACAACGTTAACAGTGGTGCTGTCTGTGGGATCGTTATAGATCTTACTTGTCTTTCTCATGCCTGCGACAACCCGTTCTATACAACTCAAGAGAAACATGGGAGACGAAGTGAGGTTTAAAACTATGGAGGAATGGGTAACAAAATTAACTTGTGAAGTGCAAACATTTCGCAAGAAAAATGAGGAACTTAGAAAACCTCGGCAGGAGCAGGACGTCGGAGCAGGATCCAACGACAGTGAACGTGTGGGGTCCCAGAACACGCAAGCTAGACAAAATAAAAATGAGTAGCAAATGAACATGCAATATGAGCTCCGCAACCGTAAAGGGAAATATGAGGAGATAGTGAGGAAGGTGGGTACATCGTCAACGATGGACCAGTTGCTCACAAGCACTGGTCTGCCCTATACAGAAGAAGTGATGGCAGTGCCCTTACGAAGGCAAGGACCCTATTGAGCACCTGGAAACTTTTAGGGCTAAAATGATGTTGCATTCTTTCTAGGGGAAGTAGCATGTAGAGCATTTCCACTGACCCAGTAAGGGCTAGCAAGTGTATGGTTCGGGTCACTGGCACCTAAATCGATAGCCAGTTTTGGCAAACTTTCTAGACTGCTCCTGACGCAGTTCAATGTCCAGCTAGAGGAGGCAGCATCTGACAGTGTACCTCCTAACCATCAAACAAATAGAGGACGAAAGCCTGAAGTCCTACCTATCTCGGTTCAACAATTAGCACATGAATACTGACGATCAAGATTAGAAGATAACCTTGGTGGCACTTCTGGGAGGAGTTTGGCGATGATCCTAGTTTATGGCCAAGTTTATGGCCAAGCTTGCCAGGAGGACTCTTGTGATGTTGTAAGAATTCATGGACCAGGCCGACCACTTCATCAACATGGAATGTATCTTCGAGCGTTGACGGAACCTCGAAGGAAGGAATTGGAGTGGGCAGAGAAAAGGGCGAAGGTCTCAACCAAAGCCAAGCCCCTTCATATCCTTCACAGAGGCCGACGAAGAGGGGGTTCTATACCCCCACGACGACATGCTAGTGGTCACTATGATTGTTACCAACTTCACCACCTGTAGAATCCTCATCGATAACGGGAGTTCTGCGGATATCGTATTTTGGGGAGCCTTCACCAGAATGGGCATAGATGCTTCTCGGCTGCGACCAGGCCCCATGCCCTTGAAAGGTTTTTCCAAAAGTATGGTCCAGCTTGTGGGAACCATCGCGTTGTCTGTCCTTGCTAGTAGCAGCCCCTACACAGCCCTGTCCTGGTTGACTTCTTGGTAGTAACGAATCTGTCATCATACAACACCATTATCGGAAGGCCCACCCACAATAGCTTGTGGGTCGTCACATCGACCTACCACCTCAAAATGAAGTTCCCAACGTCCCATGGAGTGGGGGAAGTCTGAGGCGAACAGGTTTTAGCAAGGGAATGCTACATCCAAGAGCTAAAGCAGATGGATGTGAGCCCACCTTGGATGACTTTACAGTGAAAAAGTAGGCCTGACACCACTAAAGAAGCCCTGGCAGGCTTCTGTCTGCAACTCACCCTACCAGGCTTGAGGGGGAGTAAGTAGCGATGCGTAGCCCTAGATGCAAAAACAAACGATAGAATCCAAGGCCGAAAGATCCATCTCCTGTTTTCTTGTAATACTTCTTTATCCAGCACGTAATTTCTTTATCTTTAAAATATGGTTTTTCAGGATAATACAAAACCTCTACTTCAAACTTTTGTACCATTAGCGAAAGCGTCAACAAAGACACTTTGCGACTAATAAAATCTACGACAACAAGATCACCATCAAATTAATAATTACCTCCCCACGAGGCACTATTGGGAAAAGTAGGCCTAAAGGTTGCCCTATCCTTCCTGCAACGGAGTGCGGGTCAGCCTTCGGGTGGCCCGAAGATAAAGGCTTACCTTCCTTTCAGGCGTCAATAGGTGAGAATGGGTCTAGTTACAAACTGCCCGAGTAATGTACGTCCTTGCGGGATACCATGGGAAAAGGTAGGCCCAAGGGTTGCCTTATTCCTCCCCCAGAGGATAGCGGGATCAACCTTATAGCTCCTCGAAGGAATTACCCCGGCCTCCGCCGCAACGAAGAGTGGGATCAATACTAGCCTAACCCAACACTTATCTTCCCTACGATAGCAACAAGTAGAAATGGGTCCAGACTCAAACTACCCGAACCATGTACCTCCCACGGGATCAAAGGGATGAACAAGGCCAAAGGTTGTTCTACCCCTTTGGCGATGGAGAGCGGGCCATGCCCCCTGGTGACCCAAACAGCTTATCCTGACTGCTATCTGGTGAAGAACGGCCAACTAGATTGTTGCCCGAAGTTACCTCCCCGCGGGATACCATAGGGAAATGTAGGCTTTTAAAGTTGCCTTATCCCTCACACGGTGGAGTGCAGGTTAGTCCTCAGCAACCCAAAATCAGAAACTTTACCTTCCTTCCTCATAAGCGTCAACAGATGGGAGTGGGTCTGGTAACAAACTGCCCGAATGACTTACCTCCTCGTGGGGTACCATGGGGAAAGGTAAGCCTAAAGGTTGCCTTGTCCCTCCCGTGGAGGAGAGCGGTTTTAGCCCTTGCAGCAACTCGAATACTTACCCCAACCTCCACTGTGAATGAAAGTGGGTTCAGCGCTAGCCTGGCCCAAAAATGTTACCTTTGCTTGTGATGTCAACTAGTGGGAGCGGGTTCAGTAACAAACTGCCCGAATGACTCACCTCTCCGTGTGATACTATAGGGAAAGATAGGCCTTAAGGTTACCTTATCCCTCCCACGAAGGAGAGCGAGTTTGGCCCTCGGGGCGGCCCGAATATTTACGCCGATTCCAATCACAATGAAGGAGAGGACCGGCCCCTCGGCCATCAGAAGAAGTTACCTCCTTGGGGAACCAAAAGGGATGGGCTTACTTGAGGCACCCCGACCTCTCCTCAATGGAGTGCGGGCTTAGTCTTTCGGCTACCCAAAGCAAAAAGAATCTCCATAAAGGAAATGACGTCACACAGAAGGCTTAGGTTTGCAATATTGACTACCTTCTCCAAAAGAGTAATGATAAACCCCTATTTGATGAGCAGGAGAAATACGAAAATAAAAATAAAGAAGGGATAATGTGGCTCCAAACTAACTAGGCAACCCCCCCCCCCCATCAACATGGACGAAGGAGACATATCCAACCCAAGGTCGTCTAGCCCCACCAGAAGATCTTACAACGGAAAAAGGATGAAGCGGGAAAATAAAGCAGCAAGGCAGGGCAGAACCAATACCAAAAGGCAGGAGGAAATAACATGAACAAAAAGCTATCGGCTAGCAAGGTCGATAGGGTAAAACCAGATGCCAGCAGGGTAGGTCAAGAATCCTTGAACCCTGCCCCAGGTTATGGGCACGTGAGAAGAAAGAGTGAAATAACGGGGAAGGTATGGTCGTGCATAGTCATCAAAACAGCAAAGTACAGCTGACTAAATAACGAGAGGTTGGGAGCACGACAAAAGTGAGTGGGTACATCTAAACTGAAAAGGCATTGACAACAAAATCAATAGACATTTCCCGAGGACAACTATCCATAAAAGATAAACAAAGTGTAGCACATCTGACTGGCAGGGTGGGTAAGAGCCCTACGAACTCCTACGCCAAAATTCTCTTGGGTTAGTCACAAAAGCAAAGAAAACAAAACACTCAGAAAATAAAAGAGAGATCTTCTTACGAATTAATATATACAAGTCATTGGGCGACACATTGCAGGTACATGCACAACTAAAAGGGATGAACAAAGCAATGAAGTAGGATTATCCGAGTACATCAAGTCTTAGCTCTGGAAACATTAGCCTCGATAGTAGTAGGAGCATGATTATCTGACACTGCGACGACCAGTGCGGGAACAACTAGATCCGAGAAAGCATCGGGCATCTCTTTCCTTCCAAGATCGCGGTTGGCTTTGAAGGCCATAGTGCTGGTAGGAATCTTGTTGACCGCAAGTCCCTGCAGGTACTTTGTGAAAGACCTCGAATGTAGCTCCGGACTCTCCAAGATGAATGCCTGCATTGACCTACAGCCCTCGACGATCCCGAGTCCCCACGCTTTGTCACAGATTCTTGGGAACAACTTCAACTACCTCTCCAAGGAGTGGGCGACATTCTGCACGCGGGATAAGTCGTCTCAAAGACTTTGGTTAAGCCACTCCAATTGTTCCTTCTCCTCTTTCGCCTTCCTCTAGTGCTTCTTCCAGCGGCGCTCCAACTTCCACACCCTCTTGTGCTCATCTATCAGGTCGAGCCATGTCCTCTCCAACTCACGCACCAGTAACTCCCTCTCTTCCCTTTCGGAGCGAGCACAGTCAAGGGAAATTCTAGTCACCGAGTGAAGGCACAGATTCTCTTGCACAATGGACTCTTGACCATCCACGATAAAAGCTACCAGTTGAGAAGTAACCTGGTGCAAAAGAATCAACATCCAACAATCAGTAAGGGGAGGCAAGAAAGAAAGGGAAAAGGAACAACCAAACCTCATGGAAGAAGCCAGACAAACACTTGACGACCCGATCGATGGCCTCATCTGAAACAAGAGAGGGAGAACTTCCATAGAACCCTCGACTTCAGACGATTCCGCAGCTGCTTCAGGAGGAGCAGGCTGGTCCCCGTGCAAACCCTCCTGATCAGGGCCAATTACAACATACAGAAGGGGATCTTCCTCTACTGGGCATTCGTTGATGGGAGGCGCTGCTAGGATTACCAGCCGACGAGGAGCCTCCCCGGGCTTCAGAGTAGTGCACATATCAATAAAGGGATCCTGGCCTTAGTGGTAAGGCGAGTTCGGATAATGATGAAATTCCCACCATACTTCTCCGGTGAGAATAAGTGAAGTAACTGTAAGGGGATTTTCCACCCATTAAGCCCAAGAAGCCCATGGATGAAGGAGAAGTAAGACCAAAGGCCTAGCCCAAGCTGGCAAATAGTTCTCAACCTGGCTCACAGGAAAAGTCCTATGGATGCAACCTGCAGGAGGGATGGTGCTACAGGGAATGTGACTCGTCAATCTGGAGGCCTCTCGAGTAATGTCCAGCCTTCAAGTGTCCGCCTACATAGCAGGCGTAATATGCGAGGTGCATATTACACCTGCGATGTGGGCGGGCACTTGAAGGCTGGACACTACTTGAGGTTACCCATTCCCTAGGTCATCCTCTCCAAGTTGCACTTCTTTTGCAGGCCCCTTTCTGAATACTTGAGTTGTCGGAGCCTAATCCAACAACTCAGGTGCTAAAGGCAACAAAGTTGCGAAGGAGTTGGGCGGATTGTGAGGAGCAACACATTGGTGATAGTACTTGTCACACATGTACCGACCAAAATAAAATCTCAGCTGGCGAATGTAGTGATTGCTAAGGGGCATATGTGGATGATAGTGAATAAGCACAAATTGGAGCTCAAAAACTCCTGAAATACCAAGCAAGAAGCCAAGAAAACAAAGGAAAAACTATATAAAAAGAACATGTTTAAGAACAGAGAAAAATAAGAGAGTAAAAAGATGAAAAAAAAGATCAAACACGCCGAATAAGGTTGCACGTAGGGCTCATGCATCAATGAAAATAAGAAAATAGCGATATAGACCAGTAGATAAGCTAGGAGGAGGGACTTCCAAGGTAAGGTGTGTGGGGGTCAAACGGTGAGATAAATGTCTAGAGGCACAGGCATATTTGTAAGATTTAAGAGAATATTTATTAATATAGTTTACTTTTCTTTTAAAGAGGTTTTGTGAGGTGATGTTATTATTGTATTGAGGATTTTTACTGCAATTCTTGCTAAATATGGTTAAAAGCTCCACCCCTGGTACCAAGTATGATAAATTGTATTAGAGCCTATCTGAATCAAAGTATGAGACTTGAGCCAACTCACCTATGATGAAATGGCACCGACAAGGATAACGGATGTGACTTAATTAGGTCATTCCTTGAGGCATTATAGGTACTTTAGATATGAAGGTGTTTCAACAACTAAAGAGTCCCAGTTATTCCTTGCAGGAAAAAGAAGTTTTCTTTACTAAAATGGTAGAAGCCGAAATTGGGGTATTTAGAACTTAATGTTGATGGAAGTACTTTGGGTAATCGGGGGGTTCTTGTGGACATGAGTAATAAGGGATGAAAGGGGCAGTTTTGTAGCAGATTTTTCTTCTTCCTAGGGTTGGGGTTCTATTTTTTTTGTTTATAATAAACCTGATCTCATTAATCAACATCAAACACTTACATGAAACTCGATAGTACAAAGTAAAGGAATCAGATCAACTCATATCCTTAGTAACCAAAGGAAGAATACAGGTTGGACATATCTCAATATCATAAACATCTTCAATGCAATCGAGTGCAGCCTTTGCTAACATGTGAGATGCCATATTAGCCTTACGATATACATGTGAAACTGACCAAGCAGCAGCCGAATTTAGAATAGTTTTGGCATCTGTTATGAGACATCCACCCATGCTCCAATTGGAACTATCTTGGTTCAGTAGGTCCACTACCGGTTTTGAGTCCCCCTCCAGGCAGAATTGCCTTAATCCAAGATCCTTGCAAAAAACAGTTGCCTTAAGGAGCCCAAAGGCTTCCGCATCAAAAGCATTGCCTCTTAAGATTCTGTTAGCACAAAGGGCGCCTATCACAAGACCTTGATGGTCTCTAATGAGTACACCTATGCCAATTCTCCCTTCCCTCGATTGCACAGCTGCATCCCAATTGACTTTTAGAATCCCTACTGCAGGTTTTGTCCATCTATGAGCCCTTGCCAGAGGCTTTGAATTAAAACCAGTTTCCTGTTTGAGGGCCTCCTTATGAGAGAAAAGTTTTGTCTTGACCTGATCTGTGACGTTCTGTGGGTGTTTAAAAGCTTTCCCATGCAAACAGTCATTTCTTCTAGACCATATCACCCTCATTGTGACTGCAACCTCATCTAGCTCCACTGGATCAAGAGTGCCAACCAGGCCTGCCCAAACATTGAAAATCAAATCACTTTGGAGAGATAGTTTCTGCACTTTCTTTGGACCTTGACACCACACGTCTTTAGCACCAATACATCCCCATAAAGCATGGCCAGAAGTCTCAGGTTCTTGGTTGCATATTAGACAGAGGCTGTCCTCTACTACCTTTCTCCTTTTCAGATTAGCCAGAGTGGGGAGAACCTCACTGCATGCTCTCCATAGAAACACCTTGGTGGCAGGAGGTACTTTTAGTTTCCAAATTGTCCTCCACACTTGCCAGTCCCTTTTTCTGCCTGATGATTCCCCTTCTTGCTTTCTTTCCATTTCTTTGTTGAGATGGTATCCACTTTTGACTATGTATATGTTATTAGGAGTAATCTGCCATATTAATTTGTCTTCTCTCCCCCCTAAACTGATGGGAATGGCTTTGATGCCCTCTATATCCTAATGAGTAAAAAGTTCAAAGAGGAGAGATTCCTGCCATTGCTTCAGTTAAGGGTCAATGATATCACTAACTTTGTCACACCAGCAATCTACTTATCGAAGAGTCAAGATCTTTTGGGCAGGTAATGAAGGTATCCATCTGTCTTGCCAAATGTTTATCTTTTGGCCATTTCCAACCCTCCATATGAGACCTTCATTTAATAGTGTTAAGCCAACATGTATGCCTCTCCATGCAAAGGAAGGCCCTGTCCCCAACTTTGCTTCAAGCAAATCACCTTTGTTAAAATACTTTTGCTTTAATATTTGTGCCACTAGGGAAGTTGGATTTTGAAGGATCCTCCATCCCTGCTTTGAGAGTAAAGCAAAATTAAAGCATCTTAGATCTCTAAACCCAAGTCCTCCTATTTCCTTGCTGCCACTGAGTTGCTTCCAATTGACCCACTGAATTTTGGAGGCGTCTTCATTGAATCCCCACCAAAACTTTCAAAGAATCTGATTCAACTTCCTGGTAATAGATGCTGGTAGCAGAAACATTCCCATTGCAAAGGTGGGGATGGCTTGGAGGACCGCCTTAAGCACAATCTCCTTTCCTGCTGCAGAGAGAAACTTAGTCCTCCAATTAGTAACTCAAGTCCAGATTATGTCAATTAGGGAATGGAATGAGGCAATCTTTTTTCTACCCACCAAAGCTGGTAAGCCAAGGTATCTTTCAAAACTAGAAGTGGATTTGACACCTGCTAGCTGCAAGATTTGTTGTTGAGTTACCTGGGCAGTGTTCTTACTAAAGAAAATGGCATATTTGTCCTTGTTTAGTACCTGTCCTGATCCTTTCTCGTAGAGCTCAAGGATATTAAGCACACACTTGATTTCCTCATGCTTTGCTTGACAGAATATGAGGCTATCATCAGCAAAGAAAAGGTGATTCACTGTGATTGCGCCTCTACCAATTGAAACAGGAGTTAAGTTGCCACATGCCTCAGCTTGATTTAGAAGAGAAGTGGGGGCTTCTGCACATAAGATAAATAAATAAGGGGACAAGGGGTCCCCTTGTCTTAGGCCCCTAGAAGGCAAAAAATGCTGTTGAGGTTCTCCATTTACAAGAATAGAGTAAGATACAGAATTGAGGCAAGCTTGGATGATATGGGTCCAGTGTACAGGAAAGTCCATCTTGATCATGATGGCTTCAATGAATTTCCACTCTACCCTATCATAGGCCTTGCTCATGTCCAATTTAAGGGCCATGAAGCCTTTTTTGCCTTTCATTCTAGAGTTCATAGAGTGTAAAATCTCATAGGCTACCAAGGTGTTATCAAATATGAGCCTTCTAGGTACAAATGCACTCTGGTTGGGGGCAATGATCTGGGGCAGTATATTTTTCAATCTATTTGCAATAGTTTTAGACACAATCTTGTATTACAGAGACTGATAGTCCTATAATTAGCTACTTTTTTGGGGTTTGAACTTTGGGGATAAGTGAAATAAATGTATCATTAACATCAATGAGTGAGCCACCATGATTCAGAAAGTTAAGAGCATAACTGCACACTTGTTCACCAACTACCTCCCAATGTTTTTGATAGAACTGAGCAGGGAACCCATCAAGACCTAGCGACCCTAAAGGGTTCATTTGAAATACAGCTGCTGTGATGTCTTCCCTAGTGAAAGGATTTAAAAGCCAAGCCTTCATGTCCATATCTAGTTTAGTGTCCATTGCATGCAAATAGTGCTCAATGGATGAAGGGTGGGAAGTGGTAAATAAAGAGGAGAAAAAACCTGTGAAGACCTCTCTAATTTCTGACTATTTAGTGACACATCTTCCTGGAGAATCCTCTATGCTTTTGACAGCATTGATCTTCCTTCTCTGGCTCGCCTGCATGTGAAAATATTGAGTGTTCCTGTACCCATGCTTGAGCCAGTGTTGCTTCGCTCTTTGCTTCCACTTGATATCATTTGCTGCTATGGAGGATACCACCTCCTCTTGAATATGTTTCATAGTTGCTAAGTGCTCACCTGTACCAGTGTTCTAAAGGTGCCCAATACTTTGTTTCCCCTTTGTGATAACCATATCTTCTTGTTGCTTAAGTGTCTGCCTCCAGATTAAAAGATCCTTTTGGCATAACTCAAGCTTGGTCCTTAGTAATTTGGCCTTACAATCTGTTGTGCAAGTTTTCTGCCATGCCACACTCACCACCTGCTGGCATTCTTCCTTCAGTTCCCAGGCCATCTCATATTTAAAGCACCATCTAAGTTTCTTCCTCCCATGATTAGTGTTATGTAAACTAATTGACAAGGGAGAATGATCAGACTTAATTGCAGGGAGAACATTGCATACACCATGGATATAGAGATCATTCCATTCCTTGTTTCCAAGAGCTCTATCAATTCTTTCTTTTGTAAAGTCCTTCCCATTTCTATTATTCGACGAAGTAAACTCCTGCCCATGTGATTGTATGTCATTGAGACCACAACATTCCACTGCTTGTTTAAACTCCTCAATCTGTTTGTATGGTCTACTGGCTCCACCTATCTTGTCACTTTGATGGAGGATCTCATTAAAATCCCCAACGCATAACCAAGCTATAGAACTAGTTGGTTTGAGCATCTTTAACAATTGCCAACTATTGCTTCTTTTCCCTGTGTCAGGATGTCCATAGAAACCTGTGAATTGCCATGTTGGTCCACTTCCTTCCTCCTGGATCAAAGCACTAATATGCCATCTTGTATAATTGATGACTTTAACACTCCAATCCTCTTTCCAAAGGAGAGCAATACCCCCACTAAACCCCACACAATCCACTGAAAAACACCCATCCATCTGCAAACATCTCCTTACAACCTCCATTCTATTCCCTCTGCATTTAGTTTCCACTAGGAAAACTAAGTTAGGGTACTTTTCCTTAGTTAAGTTCCTAAGGACATTAAATGTCCGAGGGTTCCCAAGCCCTCGGTAGTTCCACACCAAGATGCTCATTGATGATGGCAGGGTTGGGAACCAACCTCTACCTTAGCCATGGGAATTCCTTTGGTGTCATAGCATATCTTTGTCTTCTTTGCGATAGATTCCCGCAAAGGTAAACTCATTCTACAACCCCTCGCATATTTGTTCCTCGCAGTACAATTTGAGATGTCAACCAAGATCGAGTTACCCCTGCCTTCTATGTTAGTTACACACTCACGAGCTTTCCTTTTCCATTTCCTCAATGTACTCATACCATTAACATTAATCGATGCCATGGTAATATCTTTGCCATGTAAATTATCCAGAACCACCCTCTTTTTTTTATCATTTTTATTTAAACAACGTACCTCAACAATAGGTGCTACCACACTATTTCCCTCGTAGGTCCATGAGGGCTATAAGTCCCTGATATTAGGTTGGCTACTGCATCCATCCCCATGTGAGGACCATGATTCTCTTGAAGGACAGAAGGTCTAAACACCTATCACCCTCCTGTACGAACGTAGCCTATGCATGGTCAGAGGGTTGACTTACCTCCTGGCTTCTAAACATGTTCCCGAGGCATGGATCATTAGAAGTTCCTACTCTTGCTTTGCCCTCTGTTGATGGCTGATATGGGCCTGCATGAAATCCTCCTTCCTTATTTTTCGCTGTCACCTTCTCCTTTTTCTCTGCCACCTTTTCCGGATAGACATCTGGTACATTGTGCAGTGAAACTTATTGGACCAAAGTGCCCTCTCCACCTTGTTGACCCCTCTGTTGGTTGTTTCCGCCCTTAGAACCACCATATCTACGGGTATCAAAGATGTTTGTATTTATGGGTTGTCCTGAAAGCCATGGACCAAACTGAGTTGAGGGCTGTGTATCTCCTTAGTGAGTAGTACGTGATCTCAAGCACCCTTTTCCTTTGTGATTAAGAACACCACAATGAAAACAAAACTTTTGCAGTCTCTCGTATTTAAGAGAAACCCAGTGCTGCTTGTCATCTAGCTTTAACCATTTCCCTCGTAACAATGGTTTGTTGAGGTCCACAGCCACCCTTACTCTAAGACACCTCCCCCATGCACGACCATCTGCCCCTGCATCGACTCTAATGACAGGGCCTATGGACTTTGCAAACTGCTCTCCAAAACTTTTTGTCATGATTGATAGTGGAAGGTTGTGGAGTTCTATCCAGAAGGGTTCAAAGTGAAACTGCAATGCATCTATTAATACCTTGTCATCCACCTCCATCATGGTGAGGAGGTGTCTGTCAAAGAACCATGGACGTCCACTCAGGACCCTTTCTTTGTCTTCTATCTTCTGAAACTCGATCAAAAAGCATTGTTCATCAAGCTCTTTAAAGGTCACCCACCCTTCCAACCTCCATATTTGAGACATTGTAATCCTAAAACCTTCACTATTAACTCCCTTCTCGGTCAGAGCCTTCCCCACTATACAGTATTTGCCCCGTTTTTCCTCTCCGTTTGTGTTCTCCTGCTTGAAATGGAAACAGGCGCTCTCTTCTTTGGAAAGGTGTTACCTCTCCCATCGTGATGCCAAATCCTCAGCCTCCATTACGTCTCACCACCCAAAGACCAGTAACAGAGAAAGGAAAGGAAAGTTACACAAGCTAACAGAAGGTGAGACTTTAACCTTTGATAGAACAAAGGCACTGGAACCTCACGCTTTCTCCCAGAGAAAGGGAAGGCACTCCTTGCTACGTGTGGTTGGAGTTCAGGGCTGGGGTTCTAACATCATCTGGGTTGAGTTCTTTTGGATGCAGTGGCTGACCCACGTGGACTCCCCAAAAAAAAAAAAAAAAACTTTTTGAAAACACAATATACCCTCTTAGATTTTATACATAATTCTATAAATATAGAAAATTGCCCCCCAAAAAATTTATAATCTTCATATAATCTAAAATTTTCTAAAATTTCAATATACCTAAAAATGCCTCTCTCTAGTTTTTTTCTTATACTTCCAAAATTCTTTTTAATTTCTATATATTATTTATTTTCAAAGATGTGACTTCTTCAAAATTAAACTTAAAACTGAGTTCAGGAGAAATAATAAGCTGATGAAAATTGGGTTTTATCCTCTTGGTTTGTTTGTTAATTATCTTTAATTGAGTCTTTTAATTATGTAAATTGACCAATACGATATTCATATTTCCATCAGCTTATTATTAGGATACGCTTAACATAATGTCGTTTCTGCGAGCATGTGCAACTTAAGATCTCATTTGTTTTCAGAAAACATCTCATCTCATCTAATCATTACAATTTTTCTAACTTCCAACACAAAATAAAATAAACAATTCAACTTTTTCAAATCTCAAAACAAAAATAATATTAAAAAATATATTCTAATAATATTTTATTCAACTTTTTAATTTTAATCTCAACTCATCTCATCTCCGAAAATAAACAAACATTAATGGGTGATGGGGAAAGGACACAAGTTTGGCAATTGCAATAGTGATTTTCAGTTATTTGAACAATTAGCAAACAGATGCCGAAAAATGACAAGTAATAAATAATTAAAAAATAAATAAATAATTATTATTTCAACGATTGGTTATCAATCCAAAACAAAAATCAATAATTTCAATCTTTTTCCATTTCTTTCTGACCTCTACGTACGTCACTTCCCTCTTTCTTTCTTCCTCTCTTTACTTTTCTTATCTTGTCCAGGCCATCACCTACTCTCATTTTCTCTTCGTACATTTACAAATGATTTGATTATCGCCACGACTTTAGAGAGAGTGCCTTCATTTCTCTGGGAGAGAGTGTGAGGTTTCAGTGCCTTGGGTTTTCACTCAAAGGTTTACGTCTCACTTGATGTGAGTTTGCATGGCTAGTTTTGCTGGTTTGAGGTTTTGTGGCTGGTTTGCTGGTTTTTTTGGTGTTCTCATAAGGGTTACTGCTCACCTCATGTGAGTTACCTGGTTGGTTTTATTACTGGTTTTTCAAAATGGAGGCAGAAGACTTGGCAACACAATGGGAGAGGTTCCATCTATCCAAAGAAGAAAGCTCTTGTTTCTATGCAAACCCAGAACAATACACCGAGGAAGCTGCACGGGGCAAATACTGTATTGTTGGAAAGGCCCTAACGGAGAAGAGTGTCAACAGTGAAGGTTTTAGGGTCACCATGTCGCAGATATGGAAGCTGGATGGGTGGGTCATCTTCAAGGAGTTGGGAGAGCAATGTTTTCTGATTGAATTCCAAAAGTTGGTAGATAAAGAAAGAGTACTAAGTGGACGTCCATGGTTCTTTGATAGACACCTTCTGACCATGATGGAAGTGGATGAAACAATATCCATCCAGGCATTACAGTTTCGTTTTGAACCCTTTTGGGTGCAGCTGCACAACCTTCCTTTAGCCACCATGACAGAAGATTTTGGTCAGCAATTTGCAGGATCCATTGGGCACGTTATCAGAGTGGAAGCTGAGGCTGATGGACGTGCTTGGGGGAGGTGTCTCAGAGTAAGGGTAGCGGTGGATCTACATAAACCTTTGCTGAGAGGGAAATGGCTGAAGCTAGGTGAAAAACAGCATTGGATTTCCTTGAAGTATGAACGTTTACAAAGTTTTTGTTTCAAGTGTGGGGTGTTGTCTCATAAAGGAAGAAACTGTGCACGGTTGAGAGCTGAGCAACTAGGAGATGAACAGGCCTCGTATCAGTTTGGATCCTGGTTACGAGGACAACCCAGGAACACAAATTTATTTGATAGGCGCAGGTATGGTGGTGGTGGAGGTGGAAACCAACGTAGTGGTGAACAAAAAGGAGATAGTGGACGAAATGGAAGCCAATGCAGTGGTGAACAGAAAAGAGCAGGAAAGCAGGATATGTCCTCAGCAGAAAATGAGGAAGAAAATAAGCAAAGGGTCCAATCTCAACCACCAACAAAAGAAACAATAGTAGGCGAAGATTATATTCAGGGTGGTTATCTTGGGAACCAGTCTAAAGATCACATAGGACAGGCATATTGGATCCCAGAAGTCAAGCAGTCAACACATGGGTATGAGGTGTTTAGTCTCGAGGGAGCCACTGAAGCTACTGATATGCAAGGGATCCAAAAGAATATGGGACAAGGTTCTGAAGTACGAAAAGGCCTCCACGTGCAAAGTAGATAATTGGCCCCCCACTTATGAAAATGGGGAGTCCTACAAAGGAGTGAGGTGGATACTACTAGAAGGCTTGCTGGTACTAGGCAGGTATCCGGGAAAAGGGTGGAGACAGGTAAGTTGGATAGTATAGATTATCATGTGAACCCTAGTAGGGTTGACTTGGTTAGTACTGTCAGAAGGTGGAAAAGGAAAGCACGTGAAAGAACATCCCATGAGGAAGACAATGCTGGTACCTCTCTGACTGAAACACCTAACAGGTCCCACCAGAGTGTTTAACCAGAGAGGATGCAAGAGAAGGAACTCACATTGTAATTCTATTTCAAAAAACTTTAAAGAAGATGATGATAACAAGAAAACATTGCTTGCTCAGGCAGAGGCTGGTCTCCAGCCGTACCATAATCAATGAGTATCTTGCTGTGGAACTGCCGAGGGCTTGGGAACCCTCGGTCAGTTAGTGTCCTTAGAAATTTAGCTAAGGAAAAGTGTCCCAATTTAGTTTTCCTAGTGGAAACTAAAAGTAGAAATAAAAGGATGGAAGTGATCAGGAGAAATTTAACGATGGATGGGTGTTTTGCAGTGGACTCTGTGGGATTAAGTGGTGGTATTGCACTTTTATGGAAAGATAAATGGGATGTCAAAGTGATTAACTATACTAGATGGCATATCAGTGCACTGATCCAAGAAGATGACAGTGGACCAACATGGCAGTTTACTGGCTTTTATGGCCATCCATAGATTGGAAAAAGACGTGGGAGTTGGCAACTTTTGAAGATGCTTAAACCTTCCAGCCCCATGGCCTGGCTTTGCTCGGGAGATTTTAATGAGATACTGCACCAAAAGGAGAAAATGGGAGGAGGAAGCAGACCTTATAAACAAATTGAGGAGTTTAGGCAAGCAATAGACTACTGTGGCCTCAATGACATCCACTATCAGGGACTCAGTTTTACATGGTCCAATAACAGGCTTGGAAGGGAATTCACAAAGGTAAGGATAGACAGAGCATTTGGAAACAAGGAATGAATGAGCTTTTCAAGCATGCCTCATGCACTGCCCTGGCAGCAGTAAAATTTGACCATTCCCCTCTCCTCATTGAATTATGCAGAACAAGTAATGGAAGAAGGAGAAGACAAGTGTGTTTCAGATATGAAATGGCATGGGAACATAAGGAAGATTGCAAAAAGGTCATTAGTGAGGCATGGAAGGAAGATAATGGACCAAGTAGTGAGGCTAGCACTCTGAGGAGACAACTAGATGCTTGCAAATAGGAGTTACTAGTTTGGCAGCAACAAACTAAAAAACAGCAGGCCAGGAACATTACACAGGGGATACAAAACATTCGTCACCTCCAAGAAACTGGCTTGGGCAGCCACTTAGCTACCATGAAACAAGCTCAGGAGGATGTGGTATCTGCCTTGATAGAAAATGATCTAAAGTGGCGCCAAAGGGCAAAGCAACACTGGCTTAAGCATGGAGATAGAAATACCCACTACTTTCATATGCAGGCAAGTCAAAGAAGAAAGACCAATACCATCAAAAGGGTTGAGGCCTCACAAGGAAGGTATGTCACTGAGCAGGCAGAGATTGGAGGTGTGTTCACAGGTTACTTGTCTTCACTATTTACTTCCACCCATCCCTCAAATTTTGAAAACTGCATGTCTGCTATGGAAACAAAACTTGATTTGGAGATGAAGGCATGGTTAATGATCCCTTTCAATAGAGAACACATAACAGAGGCTATTTTTCAGATGAATCCACTAGGGTGCCCTGGCCCTGATGGTTTCCCAGCTCAGTTTTATCAAAAGCACTAGGAGGTAGTGGGTGAACAAGTGTGTAATTTCAAACCAAGGTGGATCTCTTAAGGAGGTTAATGACACTTTCATTACCCTCATACCAAAAATTAAAAACCCTAAGAGAGTTTCTGATTTTGTGCAATGTGGTGTACAAAATAGTCTCCAAAACCCTTGCAAACAGGCTGAAGGCCATCCTACCTAAGCTCATTTCCCATAACCAAAGTGCATTTGTACCCGGGAGGCTCATTTCTGATAACACACTAGTTGCCTATGAGATCCTTCATACCATGAACTCAAAAATGAAAGGCAAAAGAGGCTTTATGGCTATGAAATTAGATATGAGTAAGGCCTACGACAAGGTGGAGTGGCAGTTTGTTGAAGCTATTATGGCCAAGAAGGAGTTCCCTCCACATTGGATTAACTTAATTCAGACCTGTCTTCAGTCTGTTACATACTCAATACTGGTTAATGGTGAGCCTCAAAGGTCTTTTTTGCCCTCAAGGGGCCTTAGACAAGGTGACCCTTTATCCCCCTACATCTTCATTCTATGTGTAGAAGCCCTCACTGCCCTTTTAAACAAAGCTGAAGGCTGTGGGTTCTTGACCCCTATCCCTATTGGAAGAGGCTCAGTATCAGTGAATCACCTATTCTTTGCAGATGATAGCCTGCTCTTCTGCCAAGCTTCAATTGAGGAACTTAGACATGTGCTCAACTTACTTGATATATATGAGAAGGCCTCAGGACAGGTGATAAACAAAGACAAATCTTCAATTTTTTTAGCAGAAACAATGGCCAAGCAGTTCAAAAACAAATTTTGGAGATTGCTGGAGTAAAATCTTCGGGCTCTTTTGAAAGATACTTGGGTCTACCTACATTGGTGGGAAGAGCAAAGGTGGCATCATTCCATTCTCTAATTGATAGGACATGGAGTCGAGTTACAAACTGGAAAAATAATTTTCTCTCTACAGCAGGGAAAGAAGTTCTCCTCAAAGCAGTCCTTCAAGCCATACCTACCTATGCCATGGGTATGTTTTTGATACCAGCCTCCATCACTAGCAAAATAACTCAACTACTCAGGAAATTCTGGTGGGGCTTCAATGAAGATAGCTCCAAAATTCAGTGGGTTAAACAGCTCAGTTTCAGCAAAGACATGGGAGGGCTTGGGTTTCGAGATTTGAGAAGCTTTAATCTAGCCTTACTTTCCAAGCAAGGTTGGAGAATTTTACAAAACCCAAATTCTCTGGTGGCCAGGGTTCTTAAGCAGAAGTACTTCAGCAAAGTGGGGCTTTTAGAAGCCAAAGTGGGGACAGGGCCATCTTTTGCCTGGAGAGGTATTCATGCAGGCATAAGGCTCTTAAAGGAAGCTCTCATATGGAGGGTGGGGAATGGAAAAAAAGTAAATATATGGTCAGATAAATGGCTGCCCTTCTCCCATCCATATAAGATTCAGTCCATTCGAGATGGGGATTGTTGGTGTGAAAAGGTTCGTGATTTGATTGATCCCCAAGTGCAGTAGTGGAAGGAATCCTTTCTCCAAGAGCTCTTCACCCAGCAGGAAATTGATGATACTAAATCAATACCAATTAGTCTTGGGGGGAGAGAGGACTAGTTAGTCTGGCAATTTACGACACATGGGAGATATACTGTCAAGAGTGGATATCACCTCAGCAAAAGTTTGGAGTGTAGACTAGAAGGGGAGACCTCAAGCAAAGCTAATGAAAAACAAGCTTGGAAGGCTATTTGGAAGTTGAGAGTAACCCCTGCTACCAAAATGTTTCTATGGAGAGCATGCAAGGAGGCCGTACCAACTCTAGCAAATCTGAGAAGGAGGAAAGTAGTGGAACATAGTTCATGCCTGATCTGTAAGCAAGAGCCTGAAACTTCTGGACATGTTCTGTGGGGCTGCATTGCTGCAAAGGATGTGTGGGGTCAGGGAGTAAAAAAGGTGCAAAAACTATCCTTTCAAAGTGATCTAATCTTTGATATCCGGTCAAGAATGGTAGAGATCCTTAGTTTAGAGGAACTTGAAGAAGTGGCAGCTACTATGAGGGGCATATGGACTAAAAGGAATCATACTCTTCATGGTAAAGACTTCAAACATCCAAATGCTCTCCACCAACTGGCCAAGGCAGAACTGGTAGCATACAGGGAAACTCTCACAGAGGAGATAGTTGTCAATCCCACAGCTCATGTAGGGACTCCAAAGTGGTCAAAGCCTGAGACTAGTTCCTTTAAAGTCAACTGGGATGCGGCTGTAAATCAAAGGGAAGGGCATATAGGAATTGGAGTGCTCATTAGAGATCACCAAGGTTGTTTGATTGGAAGCCTACAGGCACATAGATCCTTCAAAGGAACCCCTTTTGATGCTGAAGCCTATGGCATACTCCTAGCAGTAGTTTTCTACAA
The DNA here is from genome assembly GCA_022457165.1 of Juglans mandshurica. NCBI lineage: Eukaryota > Viridiplantae > Streptophyta > Magnoliopsida > Fagales > Juglandaceae > Juglans > Juglans mandshurica. The sequence goes on from CM039624.1 coordinate 15,044,795, forward strand.
AGAGATTGGCATAACACAATGTTTGTTGGAAGGGGATTCAAAGCAAGTAGTAGATTTAATGAACCATCATTCAAATAACTGGAGTTTGGGTGGCTGCCTGGTGGAAGATGCAAGGGTGGTACTAAATTCTTTTGCTTGCTGGTCAGTGGTGCATACATTCCGAGAAGCTAACATGGCAGCACATCACCTAGCCAAATCTGCCCTGGAATGCACAGAGGATCGATATGATCTTGAAACATCCCCTCATGTATCTCATCTATTGTCACAAAAGAAATGAAGTAGTTGTTTTACTCGTTTTCTGTTTGTGAATTCATGTAATTGGACATATGTCTTAATGAGATCAGTTTCTTCTATAAAAAAAAAAAAAAAAAAAAAAACAAATGATTCCCATTTCCCAACAGATTTTTCTTACATTTTTATTTATAAAATTCATTTTATTTGTTTTCTTTTAAAATTTAAAATTTAAATTTAAAATTTTATAATTTTCAACATATCAATAACTGACATGTAAAAAAAATAAGTTTTTTGTAAATTTTTCTTTAGTACATTTATGCTTCATTCACTTTCATAAAACTTTTCATTTATCTTATCTTATCTCATCTAATCATTATAATTTTTTTAAATTTTCACATAAAATATAATAAATAATTTAATTTTCTCAAATTTAAAAATAAAAATAATATTAAAAATATATATTCTAATAATATTTTATTTAACTTTTAAATTTTATCTCAATGTATCTCATCTCATCTCATATTTAAAAATAAACGAAACTTTAGTATTTTCTTTATATATTTATTCATATTTCTTTCTTAGTGCTCAAGTTTCTTGCCTCAGGAAAATCTTATCATGTAGCAAGCACAAAACATTGACTGGATTGAGTGGACGATTAGTTCGGCCATCCACTTTCTTTTTCTCAAGTCGCTTGTGTCAGGTAACCTTATCCCCACTCCTACACTCTTGTATAGGTTTGGGCAACATTTCTGACGCCCACCTTTCGTTAATTTATAAATGAAATTCTCAAAAATAACAATATCTATAGATAAATATAAAACTAATAAATAAAAAATAACCTCCATTTCCTTTTGATAAAAGAACATGCACCACCATTACTAATCTGAACTACTTGCAACAAAATATAATAAAGACTACTTTAACTGTTATTTAAGGATAAATAATCAAATATCGGTATATTCTATCTAGAATAAAAGAATGAGTTTAGACAAAACCATATAGGAATTCGTGTGATTGACTTGGCCCAAATTCCTAACATGGACTGAAATATCCCTGCTATAGATAATGATACGACCAGATTTTAAATAATTCATGTGATTGAAAATATTGTTGTATTTTCTTCCCTTCAAATTTTAAATAATATGTATATATGGAACCAGAACTAAAGCAAAAGCGCCTTGCCCGCCACCCGCCCGCCCCCCCCCCCCCCCCCCGGCGACTCGAGCGCAAGCACTTTCACTTGCATTGTGCAAGATTTGTTATTGCAAGTCCTGGAATTCAAGCACTTGTTATTCGCTCAAGGTGCAGAATCATTCGTTATCTTGGTCTAATCAATTTGCTCATTTTTCTGGCTTCAACCACCCTTTGCTTGCCACGGGAGTTGGATATATTTGGAAATCAATCACGGGTACGATTTACATGCTTGGGGGCCAACCCCCGATCAAATTGGTTGAATCATGTGGGAGCTCAGCTCCCGAGCATGTCAAGCGTGCCCCAATCTCCAAAAGTATCAAACCCCATATCATATTGACCGGATTATGTGAAATTTGGCTCTGAGCATGTATAGGATCTGTTAGGGGGGCCCTCCGAGTGGCCCAAGCCCAAAGAAATCAAGCCGTGGAGACACTAGGCCCCTCAGGCGAAGACCCAAAGTAGGCCAGGAATCCAAGCCAAGAAGCCACGTACCGAGCCCACGACTTGGCTACCCATCTAGAAGGTCTTGGCACCAGCTCGACCCGATCAAGGAGCCCACAATAAGGCAATGATCGCCTAGGACCTAGGTGGGCTGCCAAGCCCTGCAATAGGGTACATAGCGCACAACTGCAGCGGGACGTAGGCAGTTGGGTGTGTTCCCATCATGGGTGTGCCAAGCCAGAGACACGCCGCATTCAATGTGTGTCAGGGAACACAACACGCAACGACATGATGCTAGTGGTGCCATAGGACGGCTCAGCCACGACCTGACACCCCACGATCTCCCTCGGCAGTTGGGCCCAAGCCAGGTATAAATAACAGTAATCCCTCTCAAGGGAAAGCTCTCTGAACTCTTCTACTATTCAACTCACTTAGCTTTCTTTATCACTCAAATATTCTCCACTGGCTTTGGCATCGGAGCGACCCTGGACGTCACTGAAGCCATTCTTCCTCTTACCTGCAGGTCCTAAGAGTTTGGCTACTGTGGTACTGCTCAGGCTGTGAAATATGACATCAACATTGGCGCCGTCTGTGGGATATTTTCCATAAAAATGTATACTTCACATGTCGGCAGCAACACGGTCCCAAACTATACGAGGGGAGGAGAACCAGAACGAAGCAATGGAGGCGAGATTCACGGGGATGGAGGAGACGATAAGGAAGCTAACAAAGAAAACATGAGTGCTCCACCAAGAGAGCGTAGCGCTCAGGCGGACCAACGAGGAGCTGGTGGGAAGAGGAGAACCTAGCGGCACCGAGCTTGTGGATTCACAGCAAGTCCCTATGAACACCACAGCGGAAGAGGAAAGATGCAAGATTTAAGATGCACCTCATCAGCATTGATTTACCGTACAGCGCAAGAGTTATGGTGGTACCTCTCCCACCCAAGTTCAAAATTCCCCAGATCGAAGTGTACGACGAGTCCAAAGACCCACTGGAGCACCTAAAGACATTCAAGCCCACATGACCTTACACGGCTTCTCGGGAGAGATTGCCTGCCAAGCCTTCCCATTGACATTGAAAGGAGCTGCCCGGGCTTGGTTCGAATCTCTCTCACTTGGGACCCTAGATAGCTTCGACGAGCTCGCTCACCTCTTCATGACGCAATTCATGGCAAGCCGGAAGAGGAGGCACCCGGCTGCTTACCTTATCACTGTTAAACAGCAGGACGACGATAGGCTAAAGTCGTATCTCTCCCGGTTCAATCAAGAACGCATAACCATGGATGACTAAGATGAGAATATCACCTTGGCAAGCTTCCTAGGTGGGATTTGACCTAGGAACCTGTTTATGGCTGAAATAGCGAAAAGGACTCCCACCACGCTGAGGGCATTCATGGACTGAGCAGATGGAATTATCAACACCGAAGACCTTGAAGACCTAACGGCTACATGACGGTCCGAAATGGAGCAGGAGGATCGGAAGGCGGCTGGGCAAAGAGGAGGTCACTGCCACGAAGGGGGAAAAAGAGGAGTGCCAGACACAAAGAGAAAGGGGGAAGCCCCAACCCTGTCGCATGCCCACACAAGTTTGGCGGTAGAAAGGGATCGCGAATGGAGCCCTCAGATGGAGCCTGGTCGAGCCCAAGTGAGTCACCAATACTGCAAATACCACAAGACTGATCATCACAACACCAAAAATTGAAGGGAGGAAGACCAACGGGACCAGAGACGCCAGTCAGAGGATCCAGAAGATCTGCATGAGGGAGGCATCTAGGCTCCCGGTAAGGAGCAAGCCTGGGAAGACGGGGAATGAGGATGAAGGCATGGAAAAGCCTCCCACCGGCGGATGCACCAATTGGCAAAATCCACACGATCATCAGGAGGAGGAATCACCTTGTCGGCTCGGAGAGCACACGCACCAAAAGCACGCTATGAGGAGGTGTTCACTACCGGGAGAGCTTTTGTTGGGCCCCCGCAGCACCCCAGGGGCACCACAATAACCTTCGGTGAGAAGGACAAAGACGGCATACTCCACCCGCACGATGACGCATTAGTACTGACAATGCAGGTTGCGAACTTTACGACCATCCTGGTCGACAACGATAGCTCGGCTGACATCCTATTCTGGGAGGCTTTCGTCAGATTGGGGATCAACCCCTTCGCGACCCCTATGCCATTCAAGGGTTTCGCAAGTGACATTGTTCAACCGATGGTGGCCATCATCGCATCCGTTCTGCCTCTAGGACCACTGCGACCATGGCTAATTTATTGGTCATCAAAGCCCCATCCTCGTATATTGCAATATTGGGACGTCCCACCTTGAACTACTTGAGGGCGGTGACATCCACCAACCACCTCAAAATGAAGCTCCCTACCAACTTAGGAGTGGGCGACGTTCGCAGTGAGCAGGTCCTAGCTCGGGAGTGCTACGATTGAGAGCTAAGGCACAAGATCAAAGTAGTAGCGGCTGTTGAAAGAATTAATGAGATGCTCAGGCTGGCTTCACCACCAGCTCTGACCTATTGGGATGAAGAGGTCCGTGACGAGCAAGCCATTCGACAGGCCGAACCCAATGAGCCCTTGGAGCTGGTTTTAGTTGACCAACAGAGGCTGGAGTGCACAGTTCACTAAGCTGGACCCAGAATTGAGAGAGGCGCTGAAACGTCTCCTCATCGAACACCAAGACGTGTTTGCTTGGAGCCACGAGGAGATGCTCGGGATAGACAATTCCACCATCGAGCACTGGGTCGACCCAAGGCTTGGAAAGTCAAGTAAAAACAACGAAACTTTAGTGCTCGAGGAGGTGGACCGTCTCCAAGCAGCATGGTTCATCCGAGAAGTTCACTACCCTGAATGGCTCTCCAACGTGATCATGGTGAAGAAGGCCAACGGAAAATGGAGGATGTGCGTAGACTTCACCGACCTGAATAAAGCTTGCCCAAATGACAACTTCTCATTGCCACGTATCGACCTAATTGTGGATTCGATAGTAGGACATCCCCTCATTAGCTTCATGGACGCCTATTTGGGGTACAACCAGATCAGGATGAACTCGGACGACAAAGAGAAGATAGCATTCGTTACAGACCGAGGGCTCTATTACTACAACGTTATGTTGTTCGGCCTTAAGAATGCTGGGGCCACTTACCAGTGGCTGGTCAACTGGATGTTCAAGTGGTAAATCGGCTGAAATATGAAAGTCTATGTGGACGACCTTCTAGTAAAGAGTAAGGAGACCGAGCAACATCTAGAAAATCTTTGAGAAGCCTTCTCTGTCCTCTGGTGGTACCAAATAAAGCTCAACCTGTCGAAGTGCGTGTTCGGGGTGGATTCGAGAAAGTTCCTAGGATTCATGGTCTTTGAGAGAGGAATTGGGGTGAACCCTAAAAAGGTGGAAGCGATAGTGGGGATGCACTCCCCCTACAACCTCCATGAAGTTCAGAGGTTGGTCAGTCAGGTGGCAGCCCTGAACCGCTTCATCGCCCGATCAACTGACCAGTGTCTCCCCTTCTTCAAAGTTCTGAGGAAGGCCCAAGAGTGGGATGCAACCTATGAATAAGCCTTTACCGACCTGAAGAAATACCTGAGCCACCCCCTGCTTCTAGGCCAAACAAAACCAAGTGAGGACTTGATTGTGTACCTAGCCTTGTCCTCGCACGTTGTGTCAGTAGTTTTGATCCGATAAACATAAGAAGGACAACGGCCTGTCTACTCACGAGCAGGGCCTTCCACTAAGCTGACACTAGATACCCACGGACTGAAATGTTGGTGTTTGCCCTGGTTGTCTCAGTAAGAAGATTAAGGCCATACTTCCAGCCCACGCGATCAAGGTGCTCACCGACCTTCCCCTCAAGAAAGTCTTATAGAAGCCAAACACCTCGAGACGGCTTGCCAAGTGTGCGATTGAGCTTAGCAATTTCGATATGGAGTACTTCCCCCGCACCACGATCAAAGGGCAGGTATTGACAGACTTTGTTGTAGAGTTCACCAGCTTCCAGGAGGAAATACCAACCGCACCTCAAGGAAAGCCGTCGTGGCAAGTCTACGTATATGGCTCGTCCTGCCAGGCTAGCAAGGGTGTGGGGGTGCATATAGTCACCGAATAGGGGGAGAAGCATAACTACGCAGTCAAACTGGCCTTTAGAGCAACCAACAATGAATTCAAGTATGAATCGCTCTTGGCCGGGATGTTGGTAACCCGGTTGCTAGGAGCTGAGGAGGTAGAAGTGAGGGCTGACTCCCAAGTGGTCATCAGCCAGATATTGGGGCAGTTCGCCACAAAAAAAGAAAGATTGAAAAAGTATCTTAAGCTCATCTACAACAAGCACGACACCATATCCAGCAAGTCCTAAGAGACGAAAATCAGAAGGCAGACTAGTTGGTGAAAGCCACGTTCGGACAGGAAGAGTTCCCTCTCCCAAAACACACCGTGGTCAGAATGGTCGACACCCCGTCCATTGGGAGAGAACATCAGGAATAGGGCCAGGAAGTTCTTGATGAGCTGCAGCTTTAGGAAGTTCATGTAGGAACAGGGCGGCTTGGTTTACCTTACTAGAAGAGGTCTTGTACAAGAAAGGCTTCTCCGAGCCACTACTCAGATGCCTCTTGTAGGATGAGGCACAGTGCATACTAGTGGATATCCACGAAGGAGTCTGCGGGAGCCATCTGGGAGGAAGGGCGCTAGCAACAAGAGTAACTCAAGCCAGATACTAAAGGCCCCGTTCCCTCAAAGATGCAGAGTATTTCACCAAGAAGTGCCCGAAGTGTCAGGAGCACGGGTCGGTGCCGCACTGCCCACCAGAGGAGCAAACATCGATCACGGCCCCATGGCCTTTCACCTAGTGGGGCCTGGATCTGATATGCCAGTTCCCAGCGTAGCGGTCGATTACTTCACAAAGTGGGGCAAAGCGGAGGCCTTCGTGAGCATCACCTCCCCAGCCAATACAAAGTTCCTGTGGAGGTTAGTTGTAATGACCCGACCCTATATTTTTTTCTTAGGGATAAAATTTGAATAATTTTATTAAGGCTCCATTATTATTATTATTATTATTATTATCTGTCCAAGCCCTTGAATCCTCTTCATAATAGAACTCCTTTCTACCGGATTTTTTTTTTTCCTTCTTTGAATTTCAAACAAGCCACCCACATGCTCATGCACATGCACGTCTATTCCTTTATTTTTTTTTTATCTAGGGTTTTCTTTTAAGATCTCAAACATATATGCATACACACATGCAAGCCGCAATGCCCTCCACCGTGAGTCTTCTAATCGCGTATTAATAAAATGCATGCACGGCTTCATCCGTTTCCTCCACATTCACGTTTCTCATCCTAGGGTTTTCTTCTTAGCTCTCAACTGGCTAGGTTATAAATAGGTTAAGCCCTCCTCTGCATAAAAGGAATAGCCACTGCCGCCCACGTCTTTATACACTCACGCACACAGAGCACTTTCCACAAACCTCCTCCCCTCAAAACCACAGCACACGTCCGAGAAGACAAGCTCCACCACCTCCCTCAAGTTCGTCTTGCAGACCACCCAAGACCTTCCCCGTGACTCCCACCATAAATCCCAGAAAATAACTTCATTGCCGAGTTGGTTCACTTTTTTCCTCCACACACACAACCACTGCACGCCACCAGGAACCCACTACACCACCTTGCCAAAGCCAAGCAAACAACGACGCAGCTCCTCCCTCTGATCACCTCGTTGCCCTGATAGGCGAATCACTGCACGGCCTGCCCTCGGAAAAGCCATAAACCCGCTGCCATCCTCCCCTGTTTTAGCCCTAAAAAACAGAGCACTAAGCTCTTCGACCGTAAGCCACAGCCCGGCCACCCTCAGCCACAGAACTCGCCGACCAGCACAACCCTGAGGCACCCACTCCATCCCGGTAAGCCCACGACCGTCGTCGTCCCTCTCTTTCTCTCGGTTTGTTTGTGGTTTGACTGAACTCCCGCTCTCCTCCTCTCGGCGTCAACTCCCACTCTCCTCCTCTCAGCGTCATACCACCACTGCCCAGAGAACCTAGTCGCATCTCCGGTCCTTCCCCAGCCACCCAGAGCCGCCGCGCATCAGCTTCCTCTCTCGGTGAGCATCGCACCCCAACCCAATTGCATGCTTTTCCTTTCAAGCGCCAAACTGAATCCATGCAACCCGTAAATCAATATTTGTTTTTGGTTAGTTAAATTACAAAAATGCCCCTCTATTTTATTTTTCCAAAATGCCCATGTACAGTATGTTGTTTTCCAAAAAATATCCTTTCTTATTTTAAGACTAACGGGTAAGGATATTTTAGTGTCAGGAAGTGTTTAGGTTTAGAAAATATAGACTATTTTAGTAGTTAGGTTTTTAAATAGAATCACTTGTTTAATTAGAAATTTATGCAAAGTACGTGTTTATTTTTATAGGCGACCGATTTCGTGCCGAAAATAGTGGATTAGCATTGCAAGGTAAGTAGTATGATCATATTCTTACACGTATGTACGGTAAATTGTTTATTTTTGTTATAAATGATATTACGCATGTATGCCCTTCATTGGAAGCCCTTTTTTACGTACCCAAGACATGATAAAAAGTCATGATTTTATGTGAAAGTTTATGAATATTGATGATCTTATGTGATAATTTATGCATTAAAATAATTATGGGAAGTCATACATGATTTTATGTGAAAGATTATTCATGAAATTATTTATGGAATGCATGATTTTATGTGAGAGTTATTTCATAAAATTTTCTATGAAAAGTCATGAATTTATGTGAGGAAACATGTATTATGATATTATGAAAGAATGCGATTTCATTTGAAATCTATGATACGATATGACAAGTATGTATGTGATTTCTTTTGAAATCTATGATATGATATGTATGTGATTTCTTTTGAAATCTATGAAATGACAAGTATGCAAGTATGATTTGATAAAATATGTAAAGGCCTATGTTATGATATGAAAACGGTACCTATGTTATGGGCATATTGCATTGCCAGGACGTGCATGCTGGTAGTGCACCCAATATTGTCTTCCTTATGTATGGATTCCACAACCCGCGGCCACGGGCGGAATCGGAATCTATTTAGATTCGCTAACCCTAACTCACGGGGGTCAATAGTGGGTAACGGCCTATGACAAGTGAAAGATAAGTTAATGTTCATGTTCATGTTATTTATGAATATGCACACTTTTTAAGAAACCTTATGTTTTATGTTTACTGTATGATGTGTTGCTTATTGAGTATTCGACTCATTTTAGTTTGTTTTTATGTTTTTTTTAAACCACCCCAGGTGATGACATTTATGAAGACGAGACTACAGGACAGAACTTGACCCAGGGAGGCGAGGCAGAGGCCTAGACAGATTATGTTATGATTATTTTATGGTTCTAAGTTTTAAATAAATTATTTTGATAAGTACATGAGACTTCCGTATTTTTCATAAGTGCTTCTACAGACCTTATTTTGGATTTTCAGTATTTATTGAAGTTTGTTATTTTATGGAAATTTTTCGCATCTGGTGCATTGTTAAAGAGAAAAAGTTTTAAGTTCAAGTTTAGTAGTAGCACACTGGCTCCTCGAAAATTCTAAAATGTCTTTTCGGGAACGGGGTGTTACATTAGTAGTCTGCCGATTCGGCATACCCCAGAGCTTTATATCGGACAATGGAAGACAGTTCAATTGCACGCATTACCGGGAGTGGTGCGCAAAGCTTGTAATCAAGGTAAAGTACTCCTCGCTAGGACACCCGCAAGCCAACGGCCAGGCTGAGGCAACCAATAATACCCTTCTCTTCACTCTGAAGAAGAAGTTTGGGGCACACAAAGGAGCATGGGCTTAAAAACTCCCAAGCGTGCTATGGGCATACCAACGACTATCCAAACCCCCACTAGGGAGACACCCTTTGCACTCACTTATGGGATCAAAGTAGTAATCCCTGTGGAAGTCGGAATGCCCACGTTTCGCATTCACCATTTCGGTCCGAACACCAACAACGAGAGGTTAGCCGAGGGGCTGGACCTTCTGGAAGAGAGAAGGTAAAAGGCGGCAATTCGAACGGCAAGCAACAAGCAAAAGGCGAAACAATACTTTAACAAATGGGTCAGACCGCGCTCCTTCAAAGTGGGTGACTTGATGCTGAGACAAACCCGAGTAACTACCCAGGAAGAAAGGAAGCTGGGACCACGATGGGAAGGCCCGTATGTAGTGACCACAAACAACCGACCCGATTCTTATCACCTCAAGAACAGCCAAGGACTCGAGCTCCGCCACCCTTGGAACACCAAGCATCTGAATAAATACTACCTCTAGGGACACGAAACAATGCGTTGTATGAAAATTGTAAACTTACTTAATGAATGAGAATGCCCAAATGTTTACTTCAAACTCTTTGTCGTCTAAAGTTTAATACCAACAAAACCGAGTCTCTAGACTTGCTACGGGGTTAAGGCCAAGTCCTTGGACTCGCTGACACCCCGTCCAACAAACCCCGTCCAACAAAGCCAAATCCCTAGACTCGCCAAGAAGTTGGGTCCCTAGACCCTCTACGGGGTAAGGCTAAGCCCTTAGACTCGCCCCCATTCAACAAAGAAGTCGAGTCCCTAGACTCGCTACAGGGTAAGGCCAAGTCCATAGACTAGCCGACCCCCCCCCCCCCCCCATTCAACAAAGAAGTCAAGTCCCTAGACTTGCTGTGAGGTAAGGCCAAGTTCCTGTATTCCCGACCTCCCGTCCAACAAAGCCAAGTTCCTAAACTCGCCACGAAGTCTGGTCCCTAAACCCTCTGTGGGGTAAGGCCAAGTCTTTAGACTCGCCAAGCCCCCATCCAACAAAGTCGAGTCCCTAGACTCTTCATAGGGTCAAGGTCGGGTACCAGATCCGAAACCCTCATCAAGGCACCACGAACAAGGAAGTCGAGTCCCTAGACTCACTCTGGGTAAGGCTAAGTCTCTATACTCATCGACCCCTCGTCCAATAAAGCCAAGTCCCTTGACTCGTCGTGGGGTCGAGGCCGAGTACCAAACCCCAAGCCCTCGTCAAGGCCTCCAGAACAAGGAAGTCGAGTCCCTAGACTCGCTATGGGGTAAGGCCAAGTCCCTAGACTCGCCGACCCCCCGTCCAACAAAGAAGTCGAGTCCCTAAACTCGCTGCGGGGTAAGGCCAAGTCTTTGGACTTGTTGAACCCCCGTCCAACATAGAATTCGAGTCCCTAGAGTTTGTTGTGGAGTTGAGGAAGAATGAGAAAGGCATAACCAGTCGGAAGAAACACACTTTCATTTCATTTATGAACAACGTGCAACCTTTACAAATAGGGAGGAGGAGGTGGATGAGCACCTAGGGGGTACGGGGGATATCCAAGCTTCTCGAAATTCTTGATGAAGGCCTGCGCCTGGGAGTTTAGAGGAAGGGAAGTAATGGATAGAGTATGCAAATCCAACCCGAGGTGCTCCAGCAGGTGCTCGTGCATTCGTTCAAGACCCTCTAGGTAGCCGTAAGACCAAGCTGCATCCTAGATAGCGTTAGCCTTTGTGAATAGGGACCTGATCTCCACAAAATGTTGGGCAAGGTCGTCCAAGCGAGACCTCAAACCAGTGATTACTATGTCATGGTCTATGAGGTCAATATTCTTGTTGGTCACTTTCTATGAGAGTTCACCAACGTCACCCGTCGCAGTTGCTCCATTTGGTGCAGGGCCTCCTTCATGTACTCCACCTCTTTGACCAACCCTCTACGCTCAACCTTGAGGTCCTTGATCATCTGGGCTACCTTCTTCAGCCTTAATTACCCAAAGCAACCCTGAGTCCCAAGCTTTCAGTTGGCCTCCTCTAGCTCCCCCTGCTCCTCTCCAATCATTGCAAAGAATTGATCTGTGGCCTGAAATAGAAAGAATAGTTAGAAACGCCAAGGCAAGGGATGGAAAGGGCCCAACGAAATGATCTGAGTGTGGGGGAAAACCTACTTGGGCAAAGAAGGTTCGCAGCATCTAGGACGTCGACTTGGTTGCCGCAGCCCGGGCCTTGTCTAAGTTCAAGGCTGAGGTTTGGCTCCCCCCGACCCCAATGGAAGAGAAAGAGCTGGCGACCTCCAACTGCCAAGAGAAGTCTGGTATCCCCCCTTTAGCCTCCCTCCCGTGTTCAACAAGAACCTCACTGGCTAGACCAAGACTGACCGATGACAGAGCCTGAGAGTTGTTGTCGTCGTCACTTAGCTCCACAATGGAGTAGGAATCCTAGGGAGCTCCCTCGTGGCCAGCACCACTCGGCTCTGCAAGGGGAGATTGGGGGAAATAGTTCTGACGTGGGGAGAAGCAGACCTAGTGACCTCCTTTCAGTTCCCAATCGTGGGGGAAGGGACCTCGGGGGAGGTTCTCCCCTGACCTTCTGGTCTGGCTTCTTCTTCTTCTCTTCTTCTTCGCATGCGGCCCTAGAGGCGACTGGGGAACCTCAAGGGGAGAGGCTATGCTCTTCTTCCCGACGCCTAGCCTTTGAGGTCGTCTACGGAGCCTTACGAGCGGCATCCTCCTTCAGAGTGTCTTCAAAGGATATGAACGGCTCGAACATACTGGGCCCGCGAGGGGGGGATGCGCGAAGGAGCTGAAGAAAGGTGCCTGAAGGTCGCACTCTGGCAGAATGGCTTGAACATGAACACCTGATGCCGTGGCAGTGTGTCAGGTAGTGGCTGAGCCATCCTATGGCACCTCTGGCAGCACGTCGTTGGGTGCACGACACCTCTGACACTCATTGAAGCAGCGTGTCTCTGGTCTGGGGCGCCCACGATCGGACACTCCCAACCACCCGCGTCTCACTATAGATGTGTGCTACGTACCCTATTACAGGGCTTGGTAGCCCACCAGTCCTAGGCAATCACTTCCTTAAGGTGGGCTCCTTGATCGGGTCGAGCTCAGTGCCAAGGCCTTTCCAGATGGGCAACTGGGTTGCGGACTCTATACCCGGCTTCCTAGCTTGGGCTCCTGGCCTACTTTGGGTCTCCGCCTGAGGGGCCTGGGGCCTCCGCGGCTTGATCTCTTTGGGTCAGGCCACTCTCCAGAGGAGCCCCCCTCATAGGATCCCCCATTCTCCAAAAGTATTTGACCCATATCAAATTGGTCAGATATTTGACCAAATTGATCAGACCAAAATAGCTCTTACGTCCAAAAGGGCACTCTAGTCAGACCAATATTTATAGTAAGGGTATCATGTAAAGCATACCCCAATCTCTAAAAGTATCCGACCCTTGATCAAATTGCTCGGATCTTTGAGCATGTATAGCGTCCTTGTTCTCTATAAATGGTCAGATTATGTGGGAGCACGGATCTTGAGAATGTAAAAGCATGCCTCAATCTCCAAAACATAATTTTTAGAGATTGAAGTATGCTTTACATGCTCAAGAGCTCCAGCGTGATTAAGGAACTCTTTGCTTGTTGTGGTGGATGAACAATTATCTTCCATAGCATTTTTAGAAAATTATTATTTTTTCTTCAAATTTGAAATTTTCTGTAAGGGGGAACCAGACACATGCCTCCCTAGTATAAATTCTAATTTTGGGAATATTACTTCAACTATAAAATGTGTGATTAATCCTCTTGGTATTACAAGCACCATCAAGGAAAACTCACCACCTCAGTAATCAACCATGAGAGAGAAACTGCTTGAACCCCAGGCGAGCATCGTGGAAGGCAAAGTGCTCACACTCTGGTGAAAGTGCTTGCAACTGATGCGAGCATCTAAGGAGACAAGGTGCTCGCATCCTCGGTCCTATTGTATTTTTCTATCATATCTCCATTTATCAGTTTTCCATCCTATCTTCATTTTCTCGCCCTTTAATTTTCCGTTCTATTGTATTTTTCTGTCCTATCTTCTTTTGACATTTTTTCAACCTATTATCAATTTTAGCCCTATCTTTAATTTCAGCCAAATCTTCAATTTTTTGATCAATTACATTTGTCTGTACTATCTTCTTTTGTCAATTTCTCGTTCTATCTTCTTTTCCGTCCAATGTTTAATTTCCCGTCCTATCTTCATTTTTCCGTCATATATTTAATTTTCCATTTTATCTTCATTCATAACAAAATTTAACTTAACTATTATCGAATAGTGGTCAATTATTAATATATTTATGTATAAATATTTGCATAAATTCTAATTATGTGAATACTGCTTAAACTACAGAGTATGTATTTACTGTTCGAGTATTAAAAGTCTTGTTATTTTTCATAAGCAAATTTTCATTCAAGATGACTGGGAAAAATAATAAAAAAAAATAAAAATCGATTAGTCTAGTCTAGACACCCATTCGCCTTCACAAATATCAATCCAAAATATATCTATTGTTTTTTCAAAAAAAAAAATGACAGAAATTTCTACCTACCAGGCATAATCAAAATAAATCAGAAAAATTCAAAAATTATACAGAACCTTTTGAATGGGTATAACTGTCCATTAAAGTTTCGTTTCTTTTGATGTGTGGTTGGAATTTGTCAATTATGTTGAGGTTACTCCACGCTTGTGGGGCTCGGTCTCTTTCCTGCGAGATGAACAGAGGGGAGAGCTCGGGGCTGTGGTATTGCCCAGTCCTATGGGCCGTGGGGAGCTTGGGGGCCGTGATTATTTTATGGAATGAATACTAATAATTTGTTTTTCTTTTTCTTTTGAGAATATAAAGATAGCTTTTGTCGCCTTTTATGTTTTCTATTATTGATTTTATTTCACTATTTCAACTGCTCACAACTTTGAACAAATGACATGTTGATTGTGTTTTCAGACAAGATTTCCAACATGCCCATAACTTTTTCATCATAATTACTCCGAAAACAGCTTGTTTCTTTGACGAACTAGCAGAAAAAATTGTTTTAGTATTTCACGATGTTTAATAGATTTATGCTATTTACAAGTCTGTGTAACATACCACTAACTATGGTACCCATTATATCTATAAAAGTAATCAAAATGTCAATAGTGTGCCAATAAAATACTTGCATATAGATTTATTCTTAGAGATATATGTTATCTGAATATGCTTTGGGTGCCTTTTCTTTTCTTGGTTAGAGCATTGGTAGTGGCTTATCCATCTTTATCTTTATCTTCATCTTTAAATTTGAATAATATGTCTTTAAATTCATCTATATTAGCTTATACATCACTAAATTTTTACATAATTATGAACAGTACTTCTTCAAATTGTACTGTTCACTCTTCAAACAGTATTTTTAATATTTTTTCTCTTTCTTTCCGAAGAAGTCTCTCTAGCGCGTATTTCCTCAAAAGTTCTCTCCTTCCTCTCTCTTATTCTCTCTGCTCTCTTCTCTTCGACACCAACATTTCCAGAAACAATATTCTAGCCTTCTCTCTGCTCTGCTACACCATTATCCAAAGCAAAGCTCAACTGCACCACCTGGCGGTTCATTCATTAACAACAGCCTCTTCTCTCGCCCAGTAATCAATTTCGTGCGGCTGTTTGGAAACCCTAGAAAAGGTACTTTCATGCAAGCCACTTGTTTTGATTTCACAACTTGTTTTGTGTGATTTCCCCTCATATGAAATGTGTGATTTCTCCTGATTAGAGTTTTTTAGGATTTTTTATGTGATTTTTCCTGATATTGAACCGAGAATAGGGATACATAGAGCAGTGGAGTTTGGTTCTTGGGTTTTTTAGATTTTTAATTTTCTTCTCGATCTTGTGCATGCCTCTGTACTTCTCGATCTTGGAAAGTGAAAGATAATAATAAAAGACTTTAAAAAAAGAGGATACACATAAATTTCTAGCATCTTCTTCTTGAAGATTCATTAGATATTTCTTTTGTTTTTTTTTTCTCAATTTTGATATTCAACGGCCTTTATAATAATCTTATTTCTCATGAAAAAAACTCATGGGCTGTATATATATGTTTTCTCTAAAAATTTGGGATTTGCTTCTCATGGTTTGAAACCAAGAATGTATACTAATTACCTACATTGATTGGTATGATTTGTTTATGTTCTCTGCCCTTTTATTGCCAAAATAAAGAAAACTACTCTGTATTTAACTAAGTAATACGTTTTGAAAAATGCTTGGTTGCATTCTTATAATGTGTCTATAATATGCCCTTTTATTTTTGCTCGTTGTTACTCCAGTGGCACCCTTAAGTCAATAGGTATGCAACCATGTTTTTGTATGCCTTTATACTAGATGCACAACATGTTTATATATGCCTTTAGACAGATTCACACAAATAAAAGGTAACCATATTTATGTTTTTCCCATGTTCACTGCATACATACTTTGTTTTTCCCATGTATTTTGTTTTTTTCATGTTGCATACATACTTTTTCCACATACTGTTTTAGTAACATTTTATCTTTCAATATTTTGTTGAAAGATGAACTATTTAATTGATGAGGATCCCTTCTTCACCACACTGTTGGAAAGTGATGAAGGTGTTATTAACAACCCCTATGGATGGTACAAGTGTTGATGTCCAAGCAACACAACCCCAAAGGGAAAAAATGAAATAAAAATCTCAGCGGGATGTGTCATTTACTGTAGAAAAAGATACTCTCCTCGTTTCAGCTTGGCTAAATATTAGTATGGACTCCATACGGGAGACTGACCAATCATCTATAAAATAATGAATATTTTATTATTATTTGGTTCAAATCTGCATAATTCAATATGTGGATTTCTCTTCATATGCGAAGTCATCTTCAAAAGATGGATTTTGCATATGAAGATGCATAAATTACTATCAATGCTCTAAGAAACAAAGCTAGAGAAAAGTCAGTTGGCATTTAGTAATGAATGATCATTGAAAAAACTAGGAATGTATTTGAGAAATCTAATAACAAGAAATCAATTTGGTGGGGAACTTCACTCCCATATCTGTGAAACAAATTCGACTCCATTTAAAACGAGAATAATTATTGATAAAGTATTAAAACTGCATGATTAAATTGCTTAAGTGAATAAATTGTTCAACTAAAAATGAATTAAACACTTAATTATGCAGTAGATTATAGTATTTGACTTAAATTGATAATACCTGATAGTTTGCACTTAAAAAGATTCATAATGCGGCTGATTGTAATAAGGATACATGTGACATTGCTGAGCCACATTAAGTTTAATATTCCAACTTTGCCCTTATAGTTTGACAAGCACTTGATCCTATTTGCTGTAGGACATTTTTGGAAGATAAAATACCAACTGAATTGATGCTCTTTTTGGGGACTCACTCGGTGTGCCTAGGGGAGCTAGCGAGAGGAGATTCTGTGGTCCTAAAGGGGAGACAATCGGTTATGACACCAAGGAAAAAGAAATGACAAAAAGGAAGGAAATAGGAGGGAGAAGACACACATTTTTTAGATTCATCCTGGGAGGAAAGCAGACGCACATTTTTGTTGTTCTTCATGTTAATTTTTCTGAAAGAATTGAAAATTCACCATGAGTGAGTAGTGCTGTAACTAAGCTCGGGAATAGCTCGGATTGGATTGTGGTTTGTTAGATTAATGTTCCTTTGGTTTTATTTCATCATCCTATGAAGTTGCAAAGCAGTCTACATTAGAAACAACAAGGATTCATCATTCGAATCCTTGATTTATTGTTGACGCTGAGGCACAATAGAAGCTTGGAGTTACATTATGAATACATTGTTATTATGTTCATTCTGAAATTGTTTTGCAACTAAGTAGGTACTTTTGGTTTTAACTGGAAATTGGGATTTATTTGTTGAACCTTCCGAATGCTAGTTTCTTTTTTTTATTTTTTTGAGTAAACAGGTGTCAACCTTCATTAAGAGAGGACTTGCAAAGTTGATTTGAAAAACAAATCAATTACAATCGTTAATAACTCACCAGTACACTTTCGTGACTGACATGGTCTAGTCTAGACAGTAAATCTCTAAAGACCTAAATCTTCAGAGAAAATACCCTCTCTGTCCACGACAGAGATTACAAAGCCCCATACCCTGACAAAGCAGGGTAGGGTATCCCAAACCCCAACAACTCCGTCAACGCGGAGGGGGGACTAATACTCCATTCGGACCAAAGTCCGAAGGTACTAATTTTTTTGGATTTTTATTTAACCTAGAGACTACATTACGCAAAGAAAACTACAAAGAAAAAACACTACAACAAAACATAACACAGGGGCTGCTGTGGCGCGTGCAGTACACGCGCCACTCTGGGGAGGGAACTGCCAGTCGACCTTGGAGGTCCCGGACTCAGAGACTCCAGAAACGCCACACGTGGTGTTGGCAGAGGGCTTCCAGGTGGTGCGTGGAGGCCACGCGCCGAACGACGCCGAAACTTCGAGCCGCGCGTGCGGGCTACTCGCCGCTCCATTCGATGCCGTATTCGGTGGTCTTTAAGATCAGCGGCAGGGCATCACCATGGCGGGGCGCGTGCTGGCTTGTGGCAGCGGGAAGACCCAGATCGGCGATTCAAACTTATTTCCCCTGAAAAAAAACATAAAAACACAAAACAAAAACTACATAGAAGAGAAGGGAAGGAGGAGGAGGAGGAGGAAGGGAGGGGAAGGGAGCCGAAGCTCCCACCCCTCAAGCCGGATCTATGAACGAGTTCTTTGTTTCGGCAAAAACGAGAGAGCGCAGGAAGGAGTAATTTGCTATCTCTAATCTATATCAAACTTCTTCCGCTAGTTTCTTGACAGAGTTAGTATTTGAAAGGGAATGGATTTGAGATTTAACTAGAACACAACCCATGAAGAGTGACACCCGTAGCTTAGGTGTTTGATATTTTGCCTCTTAGACTTAAATTTACTTTTGAGAGTCTCATAGTTTTTTTGTTTCTATTTCAGCTTGTTAAGCTTCAAACCATTTTTCTTGTTTTCAAGATTCTTTACATACAAGTTAAGTTGTGGGAATGAACTTGATACTTCGACATCTCGATTTGGACTCAAATGTAGATATGCTTACGGCTTACTCTTGTAATTAAATTGCATAAATCCTTTCATACATTCTGTTTTTATATAACCATAAAAAGTCCAAAAAGATTTTACATAGCATCTCCTCTCCTTTCTTTATCATTATACATATACATCAGATTTTAAATAGTATTTTCAAGATTGTTTTGATACTCTTCTGTCCTTGTGGAATACGATCTTTGATACAACTTGACACTTCTATACTTGGAAGAACACATTTAGAACCATGTCAATTATACACATCAAGGAGTAGTGGTTCGATGTTATTTTTCATCTTGATTTTTTTTTTTTTTTTCGCTCACGTCACATAATGTGATTCAGATAAGTGAAATATTATGTTGATCATTAAAATGAAAAATAGTTATATATATATATATATATAACGCATTAGCCAATGCGATTAAGGATGAAATATTCCTCAACTCCCATAAAAAAATAAATTAAAAAAAAATCTTTAACATGAAAGTGGGCAACATTTGCATCCAATCATCAAATATCAAATAGATTACATTTTTGTAATGTCAGTACATATATATATATATATATTAAAGAACTCTAACTATACAATCCAACAATCCAAACCTTATTTGGCAAACTAGAAAAAGAAACTCAAACCAGCATATACATTGGTAGGCCAAACTTCTAGCACATACACTGGAGATGGAGCAAGTGTATTACAGCTAAGGGATCAACATGTACGCAAACCAGCAGCCAACCAACAAGCACAAACCATAGCAGCAAAGGAACGAGGGCCAACACAACCATTCTTTTATAACAGAGTACCTTCAGAGCAGTAGGCTGAAATCATGCATATCCATCGACTCTAGTTCTAAAATAGAGAATATCCAAATATTAACAGACTAATCTACTCGTTCTACCAACACAACAGAATCATTCCCAAGTGAACTCATAATACCAACAACGGTTTCAAAGCATTAATGCAGAATCCTTGTGAAACAATGTGTTGATCCCGGGGAGGTTTGTCAAAATTGTTGAATGTGCAATGCAATTTGGAACACCAGTCATGAAAGAATTGTCAGAACTATGGTTTACGACGTGTTCACCTGCCTGTAGCAGACCAAGAAAATGACGTGATAATTTCATCAAATGTAGGGTGTCTGCCAGCAACGATCTGGCTAAAATTAGATGACATTGCAGTTGCTCTAATTCTGTCAAACAAATTCATTGACATTGCCTCCCCATCAGGTTCAGTGCCCTGGTTTGGTCCCTCCAACACCTTCACCACTTGTCTCATTGGAGGCCTAACACTAGGGTCTGGATAGGCACACAACAAACCCAGATGAAGCATACTCTCAACTTCCTCAATGCTATAACCACCCTTCGACTTTAGCCGCTCATCTAGAGCAAGATGCAGCTCTCCTCTATCCATTAGCCTCCATACCGAATCAACCAACCCAGGCTTTCCCTCTTCAATGGGCCTTCTCCCGCACACAACCTCTAGAACCAATATCCCAAAACCAAACACATCAGTTTGAGTGGAGGCTCGACCAGTTCGAACAACTTCTGGTGCCATGTATCCAACGGTACCAACTACTCTTGTTGTGCTAGCCAATTGGCCATGATGGTGAATTCGGGCTAACCCGAAA
Source organism: Juglans mandshurica (assembly GCA_022457165.1). Lineage (NCBI taxonomy): Eukaryota > Viridiplantae > Streptophyta > Magnoliopsida > Fagales > Juglandaceae > Juglans > Juglans mandshurica. The sequence continues at coordinate 15,065,182 of CM039624.1, forward strand.
TCCCCCAACCTAGCATTCATATCCTTATCAAGTAGCACATTGCTTGCCTTAATGTCTCTATGCAAGACTTTAGCTTCCCAACCCTCATGCAAATATGAAATCCCACCAGCCACATCTTTTAAAACCTTCATCCTCTCTTGCCAACTCAACATTAGGCTCTCATCACACTCAAAAATCCTCTTGTCCAAACTTCCATTTTCCATATAATCGTAGACCAAGATCAATCTGCCTATCTCATTCTTGCACCAACCTCTCAATCCTACCAAGTTCCTATGCTTCAATCTCCCCAGACTTGAAACCTCAGCAACAAACTCAGCCATCCCATGTTCACTCTCGTGAGGGATTCTCTTTACTGCGACTTCTACACCTTGCAAAACCCCTTTGTAGACCTTCCCATCCCCTCCAAATCCAATGACATTTTTTTCAGAAAAGCCGTTTGTTGCAGCATAGATGTCTTGGTAACCAATCCGATGTGGCCAATATTCCAATTCCCAATCTTCCATTCCCGCCGTTTCTTTATCTTTCATTCTTTTTCTTCTAGACAAAATCACATACACCAAAATTGCACACCCAACTACAAAAAAGCCACCAACACTAACCCCCACAATGAACCCTTTTGATCGAAAAATCGACCTTTTGGGAGGCGCAAACGAAGGTAAATTTGTTGTCACCAAAGCATCACCGATCGAGAAATTTGAATTGCTAAAGCTCCAAGCCAATATCTTGTGACTCTCAACCAATTGCCCGGTTGATGCGCAAAAACCTACATACATCGCATCCAAAAGAACGCTAGAGAGATTAACAAACTCACTTATCAAAGGCTTTCGAGGTCTTCCCATGCCCGCCACAGCCATAGAAACATTAACCCGTGAATCCACAAAGTCAATCCACACTTGATAGTTCTCCCCATTATTAAGGTTAAGCTCCTCAAAAACTTCACCATCTTGTCCGGTCCAAAACCCCGCTGTATATGAAGCAAAAGACGTAAGCGTATTTACGTCCACACCGACATGATTATCATCTATATCGTTGAATTCTTGGTTCTTGAAAACATCGAATTCGATCGCAAACACATGGTTACTGGAGCTCGCATCATTGGTTAAATTGAAAAGACCCAGATGCTGCGAGGAACTTGTGCCGTTTATATCTGTAGAGGGTGCAAATAGAAAGGCAAGGCCATGGCCGGGAAGGAAGTTCGCGACTTCTGCGATGGAGAAAATGAAGGAGGTTGAGAAGGGGAGGGGCGCAGAGTTGGCGGATTTTGTGGGGATTTTGGAAGGGTACAAGGCACGGCCTATGGAGAAGATGGTGTCATCAGTGATGGCGAGAATGGAGGATTGGATGGTGGAGTTGCCAAAGAGGAGGAGGTTGGTGGAGCTGAAGTTGGTGTTGAAGATGAACTCAGTTGCCGAAGTTGAACCGAGGAGGATCAAAAGAGTTATGGCAGGGAGGAGAGGCATAGTTGGGGAAGCCATGAGAGCTGAGACCGAGAGAGAGAGAGAGCGATATAGACAGAAATGGAGAGTTTATTCAACAAGAAATGTTATCACAAGGTGGTAGCGAACATGGACAAGAAACGTTATCACAAGGTAGTCAACAGATATGAGCCATCTGCTAAAGTTATAAACAATCTGGCCCCCAGACATCTCTTGGGTAATATACTTCCATGGCATGGAACTCGAACTTACCAAATTCAGCAGAGGCTTCGAGGAAAGTGAGTGCGATTCACTTTTCGATTAGAAATAAACGCGGATAGAAGGTCAAAGAGGAAAGGTAACATTAATTATTTTATTTCTGTCGACTTTGAATCCATTACTAAGTACTAACCGATGAAAGGACTGGAAAGTGGAAGGTTTTGGTTTCTTTTCGCTTCGGCTGGTTCGGATAGAAATCATCTCACTTCGTTTCATTTCATATTATAATTATAATTTTTTAAATTTTTACATAAAATATAATAAATAATTTAATTTTTTTTTAATTTTAAAATAATAATAATATTAAAAAATAATATTCTAACAATATTTTATTCAACTTATCTAAAATCATCTCATCTCATCTCACTATCCAAATGAGCTATTAAAATAAAATCATCTTATCATTTAAAATACATCACCAAACTTCACTTTTTCTATTTTACATACTGATTTTTACAATATATCATATATCATCTTATCTATTTTTTTTCTTCATATCATTTAAATAATATTTTTTATTCTTTTTAAACATTTCCTTTCTACCAATAAATTTGTAATATCCATATAATTTTTTTTATGTTTGCAACATATTATTATATACAATGTAATATAATTCAATCCTATACACACAAAATAAAAATATATAAGCCAAATAAAAATTAAAAATAAAATCAAAATATGAAAAATTGGATAAATAATATTTCCAAGACAATTTTTTTTTTTAAAAAATAAAATAGAGATGTTTTAAATGATGAACAATAAAAATGAATTTGTATTGAAATGTAAAAGTAAAAGGAAATGAGGGAGTAAATGAAATATAAATAATAATAAAAAATTGCTTGAAGGATGAATAGTACCTGTTACATGTAGCAGGTTGCTGTAGTGATTTATATTTTAGATGTTCTTTTACATAATCGGATGGAATCATTTTATGAAACATTCTTCAAATAATTTACATTTTTTATATTATACATAAGCCATTGAGAATGTTCTTAAAAGTCAAAAAGACTGTATAAAGTGTGTTTGTGTGTGTATATATATATATATATATATATATATATATATATATATATATATAAATATGCCTTCAGCACAGCCACATGACTAACTTAAAATATAAAATCAATTGACAATCTAAGTATCAAAAACAACAAACTAAGTAGTAAATTCATAAAATTAACATGTGATGTGATACACCCCCTCGAGATGGAGAGTAAATGGAGTGAACTCTCATCTTGGTAATTAATTACAGAAAATGTTGATGTTCAAGGGATTTAGTGAGCACATCTATTAGTTGGTGCTATGATGCTAGATGAAAAGTCTTGATTATTCCATTTTCTATCTTCTCCCTTATGAAATAGCAATCAAGCTCAATGTGTTTGGTTCATTCGTGAAACACCGAGTTGACAGCAATGTGTAGGGCAGCTTGATTGTCACAAAACAATTGAGCACTTTGAGTATGAGGTACATGAAAATCAAAGAGCAAGGTATAAAGCAAAACAATCTCGCAAGTAGTAGATGTCATTGATCTATATTCAGCTTAAGTGGATGAACGAGAAACAATTGGTTGTTTCTTTGATTTCCATGAAACCAAAAAATCACCAAGAAATACCAAGAAACTAGTTGTAGATCAACAGCTGTCAGAGCAAGATGCCCAATCTGAAACTACAAAAACTTTAACTGTTAAAGAGTTATCAACTGGAAAGAAAAGATCATGTGCTGGAGTGTTTTCAATGTACTGTAAAATGTGATAAGCTGCTGCCAAGTGAGGTTGTCTAGGCTTGTCCATGTATTGACTGAGCCGATGAACTGACTAGGAAAGATCAGACATTGTAATAGTGAGATACAAGAGCCTACCAATCAATCTTTGAAAAACTGTTGAGTCTGTCAACAACTCTCCATCACTTTTAGTAAGTCTAAGATTCTGCTCCATAAGATATAAGGCTGGTTTGGCCCCAAGAAAGCTAACATCTTGCAAAATCTCAAGAGCATATTTTTTTTGACACAAATAAAGCCCTTGTGGAGATCTAGCTACCTCCAAACCAAGGAAATACTTAAACTGCCCAAGATCCATGAGTTTAAATTTTTGATCAAGCAAGATTTTCAAACACTCCACAAATTTGATATAATTACTTGCTATCACAATATTATCAACATAAACAAGAAGAGCAGTAAAAGAAAAACCTTGGGATTTTGTAAAAAGTGAGCAATCAGCTTTGGATTGCACAAAACCCATATCAATAAGAGTATTAGAGAATTTTGAGAACCATTGGCGTGAAGCCTGTTTCAGCCCATGGAGAGATTTAGTAAATTTGCATACTTTGGACTCTTCTTTAATATTAAAACCCGGAGGCATTTTCATGTAGATCTCCTCCAACAAATCTCCATGCGAAAAAGTATTATTCACATCAAGTTGAACTAAATGCCAATTTTGGATAGCTGCTATAACAAGTAAAGTTCTAATAGTAACCATTTTAGCCAATGAGGAAAATGTTTCAACACGATATTTGATTTTATAAACTCATTTGCATCCTATGGGCGGTTTTCTAGGTGGTAAAGTGGTAACAGTCTAAGTATTATTGGCTTCCAAAGCTACAATCTCAGCGGCCATAGCATCTCTCCAATGAGAGTGCTTGACTGCTTGATGGTAAAAATTAGGTTCAATACCAGTAGTAATGGCTAATACAAAGGATTTATGATTAGGAGATAAGCGATGATAATAGAGAAAATTAGAAAGATCATACAGTGTCCTTGAAGAAGTGAGACCTGCTCTAGAATCTGATGTAGAGTGTGTAGTAGAGGAGTTGCAATAAAAGTTCTGCAAGTAACCAAGAGCACCTCTAATTCTATTGGATCTTTGAGGATGAATAGATAAAATATTAGGATTATGAACTTGGACAATAGGACTATGAGAAGAATCTAGTACATAAGTAGGAATATTAGAAGGAGGAGAAGAGTCCCCAAGAGAAACATGATTTGGGTAAGATGTTGTTGAAGGCACAATTAAAGGATCTTTTGTTGAAGATTCAACAGGTAGAGGTAAAGGAATGATTGAATTTGAAGGTGACATGGTAGGAGAAAGAGATGAGAGATTGACGTTTTTATAAGGAAAAATATGTTCATGAAAAACAACATGTCGAGAGATAAAAATCTGATTATTGGCAATATGCAAGAGTTTATAGCCTTAATACCAAAAGGATAGCCAAGAAATATACACTTACGAGCTCAAATCTGGTTCAAGATTGATGTAGTGTAGAAGCAAAACAAAAACATTTAAAGGTCTTTAAATGAGTATAGGAAGAAGTTTGGAACAAAAGCTCAAAAGGAGATTTGTGTTTTAGAATAGGGGCTAGAAGTCTATTTATGATATGAGTGGCTGTAAGGACAACATTACCCCAAAAATGAAGAGGCAAATGAGACTGAAACATTAAAGCTCGAACTATATTCAGAATGTGCTAATGCTTTCTCTCCATAACAGAATTCAGAGAAATTCATCACAATGAATAGGATCAAAAGACACTTCAGAGAAATTATTATTATTAGGGAATGAAAGCTTTTTTTTTTTATTAACTAATGGGCAAATTGAACATGATAAGGCAGATACAACAAAGTTAGGAACAAAAGTATGCAGAAAATGCATTCTAGAAACAGAAGGATGTCCCAACCTAATATGCCAAAGTTCAAACACAAAACATTTTGAAGATGTAGAACAAGTATATGGCTGCAATTTATTATTAGAACTAGAGATACAAGATAAATTTGATGAAGGAGAAAAAGAAGAGCTTGATTCTTACAGCATGCAAAGGCCTCCACTTTGTTTTCCCACTCCAATCAGCTTACAATGGATCAGCATTAGCAATCAAAGAAGATGAGGTTAGTGCCATGGAAGACGAAGGGTAGACTTGAGAGAATTCTATTTGGGCAGACATGAAAAATCCGATACCATAACAGATGAAAGGCTAGAAGGTTCTGGTTTCTTTTCACTTAAGAGTCAAAAAGACTGTACAAAGTATATATATATATATATGTATATATATATATGCCTTCAGCACAGCCATGTGCCTAACTTAAAATATATAACCAATTGACAAGCTAAGTATCAAAAACAACAAACTAAGTAAAAAATACATAACATTAACATGTGCTATCATAATTACCCTTTGGCGGAATAGATCTTCAAGCTGGTCATGGTCTTATGCTGTGCTTGGATAGTGGAATGATTTCACTATTATTCAATATTTTATCATTATTTTTATTTACTTTTTACTATTTTTTATTATTATTCAATATTTTATCATTACTTTTTCATCACTTTTTCACTACTATTCACATATCATTTGAGATCAGCTCACTACCCAAATGTAGCCTTAGCGCTAAATCACACCCTCCAATAGGAGGCTCTCAAGTCAAGCTTCCATTTGTCAAAGAATGAGGCTGGATAACCGGATTGGGAATGATTAAGGTCTTCAAGTGATTTTGTCAAAGCCACAGAAAGGGTACCAAGGTTGGAAATGATTAAGATCTCGTTTGGATAGTGAGATGAGACTAGATAATCTGTAAATAGTAATAAAAATATTTATGAATAATAGTTAAATGATTTGAGTTAATATCTTTTACGGGCTTTTGGGAAAGAAGAGTGCAAAAGTTAAATAAAAATATTATAAAGTTAAAATATTATAATAATTTTATTTTTTAATGTTATTTTTGTTTTGATATTTGAAAATGTTGAATTATTACTTGTATTTTGTTCGAAAGCTTGGAAAAGTTGTAACGATTAAGTAATGATTAGATGAAAAAGTTAAATATTTGAAATTGATAAGTGTTTATATTTATTGTGTTTGGATATTGAGATAAGATGTGATGAGTTGGGAGGGTTTTGCTATCCAAACCAAGCAAAATATTTCAGTGTAGAAGTCACTTGAAGGAGGTTTATATTGTGATAAATCCAATCCAAGATCGCCATGACCCATTGTCGTAACTGACAAGATTGTAATTGCCCAATCATTGTCGTCGATACTCACTGTAGACTATCGCTAGATCCGATTCATATCTCTAGAATGATCAAGTACACTTCGAAATCGTCGATGCCCACCCAATGTCGTCGACTCGTCGTAGACCATCACTAGACCCCGCTTATACCTCAAACGCAACCAAGTATAAACCCACTTCTTTAAATTGATGTTCTCTTGAACTTCATAACACTCTCCACTATCTCAGCCATAGTAGTAAGACCTCTCCAGACAACCCTAGCTCATTGGCATCTTTGCATTCACGCTAGAATCAACCACAGATTAGCAAATTAAAAACCAGCTCATTGATCCTACCATTACTGAGCAAATAGCATAATGTACACCATGTTTCCATATTTGTCCTATCATGTGCTATACATATTCATGCTTTAGGATGCAATCTCTAAACTTTAGGCTACAATTTCTCTTCTTGTATTTAAGGGTACATCTCTTGTAAATGAAATCATCAATCTTTTTACCATTACTTACCAATAATCATATAACTTCCCAGTTTGAGAATCTCTTACTCAACCAACTATTTTAAGGTACTGGAGTTGTTACTGTAAAAAATGGATCAAATATGCCCATTGCTAATACTGGTTCTACTTCTCTCCTCACTAATTGATCTTCTTTGCACTTAAATAACATACTTCATTGTGCACAAGCTTCTGCTAATTTGTTGTCTATTAAAAAACTTTGTGCCAATAGCAACTGTCATTTTATACACACTACTAATCATTTTTTTGTGAAGGACAACCACACACAGAGAATCCTTTTAGAAGGCAAGGGTGAAGATGGATTGTATCCCAAGCATCTAAAATAATTTTTCATCAGTAAAGCCCAGCCACATGCAGCTTTTCTTGGTGTCAAAACCTCCCTTCCCACTTGGCATAATAGGCTCCAGCATCCTTCTAAGGATATTGTTAATCACATAGTCCATAAATTTCAATTACCAATCAATATTATAGGTCCTTCTCATCTACATGAATCTTGTCAATTAGCTAAGAATAAGAGATACATTTTGCTTAAAGTTCTCGCAACACATCTTCTCCTCTTGACTTGATACATTTTGATGTTTGGTTTTCGCCTATAAAATCTGTTGATGGATTTCAATATTATGTAATCTTCATAGTCATAGATGATTACTCAATATTCATTCACATGGTTCTTTCCCCTTAAGCTTAAATATGATGTTTTTAGCTTGCTTCATCAAATTTAAGTCTCTTGTTGAAGACCTACTCTCCCATAAGATCAAAAGTTTCCAATCTGATGAAAGGTTAATTCACCTCCCTTCTATTCAAACAGTTCTTCACCACACATGGCATCATCATCACATCTCATGCCCTCATACAGCACAACAAAATGGGTTGGCTGAAAGAAAGCATCACACATTGTGGAAATAGAATTAGCACTTCTTGCCACATCTCACCTACCAAAAGATTTTTGGACAGATACCTTCTCAACCTCTGTTTATCTCATAAATCGTCTTCCCAATCCAGTTCTTCAACTCTCCTCTCCTTATGCCAAATCATGTCACAAAATCCCTCATTGTCGTTTCTTCAAAACATTTGGTTGTGCTTGTTTTCCTTACGTCAGACTATACAATCAACACAAGTTAGAGATTCGAGCTAAGAAATGAATTTTTCTTGGTTATCCCTCTAACTATCATGGATATTATTGTCTTGATCCCACAACAAACAAGATATACATCTGTCAACATCTCACATTTGATAAACAATGTTTCCCATCGAAGGACATTTTCATATCTTCCTCACTACCCTGCAAGGGTTCTCACTCAGGTAATGATTTCTCTCCAATTTCTCTACCACCTCCACTTTCCACTACTCTTAATGACTTTAGTCCTCCCTCTGTATCAACTCCTCTTGCTTCCTCATCACCTTACACACAAACACTGATTCTTCCTCATCACCCTCTCAACCTACCTCCTTACATCTCCTCCCACCTCTACTTCCCAATTACCCTTGCCTTCTCATCCCATGACCACAAGATCAAAAGCTGGCACATCTAACCCAAAATCATTTCTAGATTACCACCTCTATTACTCTACAAAACATCTCATTCAAGCATTTTTAATACCACCCTTCTACCCTCTGAACCTAAAACCTTCAACCAAGCTGCCAAGCCTTTAGAATGGCAAGAAGCCATGACCAACGAATTCAATGCCCTCCAAGCCAATCAAGCCTAGACACTATGTCCACAACCCACTGATCAAAATGGAATTCATTCTAAGTGGTTGTTTAAGGTTAAATAGAAGTCTGACGGGACACTTGACATGTATAAATTACTCCTCATAGCTAAAGCCTTACAGCATAGGGATGCTATTGACCACACCAAGACCTTCAACCCAGTAATCAAACTAGAAACCTTAAGAGTGGTCCTTGCCTGGCAGTTCATTTTGGTTGGGACATCAAACAACTTGATGTCTCCAATACATTTCTCCATGGTCATCTATAACAGGTTGTCTTCATGGAACAACTACAAGGTTTCCTAGATACCAATTTCCATGATCATGTGTGCAAACTCCATAAGTCCATCTATGGTCTCAAGCAAGCCCTAAGGGCTTCATTTCATATACTCTCTCAAGTACTACTTGCTCTCAGATTCTTAGAGTCATAAATGGATCATTCTTTGTTTACTTTTCATCAAAATAACATCCACGTTTACTTACTAATCTATGTGGATGATATCATAGCTACTGATACCCATGCCAGTCATATTTCTTCCTTGATTCAGCATATATGTCAAGAGTTTTCTATGAAGGACCTTGGTGACCTATCTTTCTTTCTTGGAATTCAGTCCATCAGAACTTCTTCTTGCTTTCATTTAAATCGGTCCAAATACATCTTAGACATCCTTCATCGAGCTCACATGGTTGATGTCTATAATGCCTGTCCTTGCGGTGGGACTTTAGAAAATCACTTTAAAAAACGAGACGGGAATTACTGCACTTTTTAAAACTTCTTCCTTCTCTTCCCAGGATATAAAAGATTCCATACTTAAAATTTGAAATCTTCTTTATAAATCTAAAAGAGGGTTTTTTTTGCAGCGGAATTCATTTAATTAAAAATATAAAGTCCTTTTGCAAAATTGGTTTCATACATTACATAAAATGCCTAGGCTTCTGTCACATCTTCCTTAGACCATATCTGTCCTGACGCTTCGTCCTCATTTCATTCCTAGGTGGGGCAAACATAAAAATAAAATGAGTCGAATACTTAGTAAGCATTACTTTATACTGTAAAAATATACTAATATATGTTTTATTCATGCATTTCTCATTCATATATGTACTTTACATAAAACATTTTATTTTCTTTAAAAAATTACAATGTGAGATTTTTCTTTTAAAAAGATTTGCATTCCTCAAAACATTTCCCACCTTCATAAAACTAAAACATTTCATGCATCCAATTATTCTTATCACTTTTTCCCTGACCGATACACACTGTTACGCCCCGTGTGTTGGGGTTAGCAGTATTTTGGACTCGATTCTGCCCGTGGCCACGGGTTGGGAATCCCCCAATTAGGGGACAACACTGAGTGCACTACCAATACTACTTACCCAATATTGCAATCTGCCCAGTCCATTGGTACCATCATTCATTCATTCAATCATAACCGTTACGTAACTTCATACATTAAAACGTTCATTTCTTTTCAGTCTTTTCCTTTCCTTTCATTCTTTTTCATTCATCAGTCCATTTCATTTCATAAAATATCATTTCATAACATAAAGCGTAAAACCTCATCATTTCATTTCATGGAATATACATACAATGCATACTACAAATAACATTCATTCAAATGCATACAACTATTCTTTGGGTGCATAAAAAGGAGCTGTCAAAGAAGGTCATTACATATATATACTTGAACAATAATACATTAGCATAGATTCATAAAGCGTCATTTCATTCTAAGAAAGCATTTCTTTTTCTTTCATTTCCAGAAAACCATTTCCCTTTTCTTCATTTCATAAAAGAATATTTTTCTCATAAAAGCATTTTGTTTCGTTTTTCATAAATAAAAAGTTCCTTTTCATTTTCATATCTTTAAAAAACTCTAAAATAGTATGAACATAATATTTACCTAGACTCCATGCTATTTACATTTCATGCAGTCTATTCATGTGCGTGTCAGATGGCAACCTACATGCATACATAACTTTCCGTCATTTCTTTTTATATTTACAATAGAACTAAACATAGAATTTGCATATTAAAATTACTCTAACTCTTAGTTCCTTCTCTTCCACGGGGCTTAACTTCCGATTGATTCCTTACTTAACTTCCTTTCATTCAAACTAGTCCAAATAACTTCATCAACTACTTACTTGCACACACCTTCATGACCTTCTTGATTGTACAATTTACACCTCTAGGCATTCTTGACACCCTTTTATTGAACTTACACAAGTCATCATTAATTCCTTGAAGCATAACCCTTGCCATAAATCTTAATCCTAAATTATGAATCTAGAAACCCAACTTCATTTTCTAACTAATAAAGTGAGCTCCTATGCCTCACTTAAATCCTCCAACCATCACTCACAAGTCTACAACTCAATCCCACCTCACCATGAATTTCAACTAGAGTTGCAATACCATTCCTCAAACAATACCCTTCCTCCCTACACATACAATCAAATCCAACATCAACTTAAATTCCCATTCACTTCCTCACCTACAAACATATTGCACAATCCATACCAAACATAGACGTGTCATGCCCCTTTATCACCTAAGATCAACATATAATCCATTTAAGCACTAGTTGTTTTAAAAAGCTCCATCCATACTCAATACATTTAATAAACACAAATCTGTGCATTCAGAAACCAACATCATCATGATGCTTTTTAACTTCACTACAATTCCATCATGCCATCCCAACACTTCAAGATAATCCATCCAAACTTCATATATTCACCTCAAGCATCTCAATACAATTCAATTATAAACATAGTCCAACTCCAACATAATCAATCACTTCCGTGCTCACACATCCAACATAAGTGAAGCTAAAATTTAAACTTAAAATCTATCCATTACATACAATAAACTTCAATTGCAATCCCAGCTAACACAACCAATATATATAAAACCTATCCAGTATTTAGAAACCAACTATCACCATGCTCCACCACCATTGTTCATGCCAAATACACCCAACATATATAAATCTGTCAAATTCTTGGACCTCATGGTCCTTATATAAATTCAAATCTATAAACCATTGCATTCAAGTAAAATCACGCCAACTCTTCCACTAAATTAATATACACACATCACTTAAATCCATTATCCATTTAAACCCAATAAACAGCAAACAACACAATGACATGGCTCCCCAATATCCCAACCTTCATAAACATTATTCTCAATCAATAAGCCTATTAACAATTAATACAACACACATATTCAATCCATCATCCATTTAAACTCAATATACAACAAACTCAAATAATCACACATACTCCATAACAAGTTTCCAATCACCACATCAATTCTTCATAGTCTTTTGAAACTTATACATTCAATACATAAAATCTGTCCAATATTTTTACTTCTACACAACACAAAATCACAAAACTTTATAAGTTACAATTTATGTGTAATACTCGAGTCCTACTGCGTAGACTCTTATGTCATCTTTATTGATTCTTTAAGTGAAATATTCTTTTTTGCATTTTAAAATGAAGATTTTTAATTATTTTATTTTAAGATGAGTATGCTTTATTTTAAAATGGGATTTATTAAAATAAATCAAGGGTATGATTTTTACGACCTTACAATATTTTTTTCCTTCAGCCCCCTAATTTTCATTTATTCAATAAATGGCCCAAGCACTCTCCACCATTGGATGGGTAGGTAAGGGAAATATCTTCCCACACTTAATCTCCACATTCCATTTCCCTAACTTATAGGACAAACTTTGACTAAAGCAAATCAATCCCTCATTCCCTTGAACCCGTCGGCTTCTAAGGAAAGCAATTAAATTCTTTTTTCCTTGCACCCGTCAGCTCTAAGGCAAGAAAGAAGAGAAATCCCTCAAGCCCAACCGTGCGACCTACCTCCCATTCTCTCCCATTTCCATTTCTTTTCCAATCCCAAGCCAAGCACCCATCATTTCTTCTTCTCAAGAGGAAAATAGCAAGGTAAGTGTACCTTTAACCTTCTCCCTTGTGTATTTCGAAACTTAGTCATGGTTTAATCATGTGGGTTTTTCTTTTGTTGATTGTTGATGTTTCAGTTTTGGACTTCCAACCAAGTGTTCGTGTGCTCTCTATTTCCCTAAGCCGAACCCACCTCTTCTCTTCTCCATTTTCTTGTTTTGGGAAGAATTCACCAAAGGTAAAAATACTAGCTTGACCCACTCGATTTTAGTTGATTTTGAAGGTCAACTAAGTTGTTTTAGTTTGCATTTTAATTATAGTTACTATGTTATCAATGAAAGTGAATGCTCTGTTTTTGGCCCAAACCGAGTATGTTGAAGCTATTTTTGCTATGAATTTTCCTATCATTCGAAAATGGTATTTTGCTATTTAACTTGGTTAGTCATAAGTGATGTTAGATGATCTTTTGATATATATATATATATATATGTTGATGCCGTGTGTGTTGTGTTAAGGTCTGGTTGGTGACTTGTTATCAGGATGCTAGAGGATCGGTTTAAAAGGGTTGGCTTAGTTCCTTGTAATTTTATATGTTGCTTCTAAAATGTATTAAATGAGTAAACTATATTATTGGGTGTTTAAAGTTTTCAAGTTTACTTAATGGTTTAACCTAGCTGTTTTATGCTATGTTTAACCAAATAATTATGTTTTAACAAACTTTTCTTTGACGCTAATGTCACTATATTTATAGTATGAGTTGGTATTAGAAGTAGATGATTATTTGAGCATGTTATACTATTGTGTGTGAGCTGTCCAGCAAGCCTAATCCCATGTATATACCCTGTTTTGATGACAAGTGAGCCTTTTCTAATAAGGGGCAACTAGCTATTCTAAAGAGCATGTTTTTCTAAATTGATTAGCCTGTCCAAAATGCCAAATCTGTCCTAAGCCCCTTTATTAAGCAAATTCTAGATTTGAGCCTTTATCTCCATTAATTTCAAAGTATGGTTAAATCCAATAAACTTTATTAAGCCTATGAGTCCTCAACTAACTTTCCATTTAAAATACCCAAGTGGCCCTTTCATCGACAGCTAACATGTTTTAGTATTAATTATGTGATCCCTGTAAAGGTTAGATGAGAGGTTGGTTAATTGGGATAACGCTAAGCATAGAAGGGACTTTAGATTGTAATATCATCGCTTTCTCTTTTAAATGGAGGGTTAAAGAATATTGTATGAGTATTAACACGCTTATGTTATTTATTATAATAGGACCTATATTGACGTTGGAAGTATCGAGGAGCATCAAGGTAAGTAGCTATGACCATGCTTATTACACCAAGTTCTCTCTATGAAAGAATGTTTATCTCTCTTATTGCAAATGTTCTTCTAAAAAAAGCGTAAATGAATATAGTATGTACAAACTCTTTCTTGATAGCCCTTGTTAAGCACCCTACCAATTATAATTGTGTGTATATGTATAAGGTAATGCATGCACGTAGGTTCTATATCATGAGATTTTCATACATGCTCTCTCAAGAAACTTATTGATTATTCCTATATGTAGTATAGCATGAAAATGTATCTTGTTCATAAAAATGCATGTGCATCGGACTAAAAATGATGATGAAAATGCTTTGATTGTAAAGGAAAGGAAAGGAAAGGAAAGGAATGTCTCATGCCTTATGATTTAAGCGACCCTTTAAATGATGCGAAGAAAGTCTTTTAAAATGTCTCTATGAACTGATACTTTAAATGACGCGAACAAGGTGTTTTAAAATACCCTTATGAACTGATGCTTTAAATGAAGTGAAGAAAGTGTTTTAAAATGTCCCTATGAAATGATGTTTTATGGATGCCATGAAAGATGATGTTTACACTCATACTTTTAAAATGACGTTTTTCCATTAATGAACTGTTAAATGAAAAGGACTAAAAAGAAAGGACTGAAAGGGCTGAAATGAATGAAAGAAAGAAAAGACTGGATGAATGAATATTTTAATGTATGAAAATACGTAACAGCCATAAGAATAAAAAGGGTAGCAAAAGAATGGGCAAATTGCAAAGCCGGGTAAGTAGTACTGGTAGTGCACCCAGTGCTGCCCTAACTAAAAGGGATTCCCAACCTGTGGCCACGGGCGGAATCCATGTCCAAAGGAAGACCGTTAATCCTAACACACGGGGAGTAATAGTGTGTACCGGCCAAAGGAAAGTGAAACATGAAAGCATAATTATTTCTTAAAATGTTTATGCATGAAAGTATTGCTTATTTCTTAAAATGTCTATGCATGAAAGTATGGTTTATTCCTTAAACTGTTTATGCATGAAAGCATTGTCAAATTCTCAAAATATATGTATGCATGTTTTCAAAAGAAAAATAATAGATGCCTAGTATGTTCACTGCATGGTGTACTACTTACTGAGTATTCGATTCACTTGATGAAGAGGTTGGGGAGCAAGGCATTACTGTAGAGAGAGAGCCAGACACTCAGTGTCTTCCTTGTTGGTTCAATTTTGCATGGATGATGAGTTATGTTTAAGGATGTTTATGGATGTTTATGGATGTTGTATGAATGGTAGGGATGGAGACCTTTCCTAACTAAAACAATTATATTTTTATGAACGTATGATGGACTCTGAGAGTCTCTTATGGATGAATGTTTGAATAGAATTTCTATCAGGAGTTCCCCTTTATTAAATTAGAAATTTAGAGTACACGTGTGTTATGTTCATGCTGATCACATATTACTAGAAAAAAAAAAAGGAAATAAAGAAAGAACAACTATGTACGTAGCGATTCCACCCTTTCCAGGGCAGGGTTGTTACAAGTTTGGTATCAGAGCAAAAGGTTATAAGGTCCTGTAGACTTTAGGGATGAACTTAGTTGAAGTCCTATCTCTAAAGTATAGCAAGCTCCGCAGCAAGTTTAAAAGGTATTTTCTTATTGTGTATCATGAATTATGTGAGAATGATTGCAAGTCATGCATATTGTTACTGTTATATGTGTTTTAGAATGGCACCGACTGACAATACTAAGAAAGACAAATGTTGGGGGGACGACCCCGTTCCCATAGTGTAGAGAATCAACAAGAGGTTCTCAGAAATACGAGGGACCTCACCAATGCAGTTGCAGCTTGATAAAGACCGTTATTGATGGACAAACTGAGACGCAAAGGCAAACCCAACATTCAACAACCTTCAAACTATTCGGTAGAGAGCACCCTCTGATGTTTGATGGCAAGTGCAACAAAGTAGATGTTGACAGCTAGATCGAGTGGCTAGAGAAGATCTTCCGCGTAGTCTTGCGTCCGAAACAAGAGAAGATGAAATTCGCTGCTTACAATATATTTGACGTGGCAAATGGGTGTTGGAAGGCTACTCATGGGCTTATTCCGCAAGAGTTAAGTGAGGCAACTTCAATTTTGTAGGCGATATTTAAAGAAGCTTTCATTGACCTGTTCTTTCCCTATTTCCCCATCGTGCATTAGTATTAGGCGATTCTGGTGCCACACATTCCTTCATATCCCGTAAGTTTGCATGTTTAAGTGAGAGGACCCTCGAGTCCTTAGAGTGTTTGATGTTTGTTTCCACTCCACTTGAAGACTCCATAAATTGTAGTTCTGTATTGAATGGATGCGTGATAGAGATACAAGGTCGACACCTTCTTGCCGATTTAATCCTATTCGACATGGAGGAGTTTGATGCCATTTTGGGCATGGACTGGTTGTCCAAGCACCATGCCTGCATGGAGTGCTTCGAGAAGAGAGTGGTCTTTAGACCACAAGGTGAGATAAAGTTTCACTTTTGTGTAGAGCCCTAAGCCCAAGATGGTTTCCGCGCTAAAGGCCACCAAGATGCTGAAGAAGGGTTATGTGGAATTCTTGGCTAATTTGGTTATGTCTCAACCACATGAGCCTCAGCTTCTGGATATCGAGATAGTGAGAGACTTTCCCGATATCTTTCCTGATGAGCTACCTGGTTTACCTCCGAATAGAGAGATTGAGTTCTCAATAGACTCGGGGACTTTTCGATTCTTCTTCAACTGCTTCTTCAACCTGGGAACTTCAGAGAGAACCGCTTCTCCAGCAAATAGATCTGTAGCTCCCATTGTATAGTGAGAAATGAGAGGTTATGAGAGACTTTAAAAAAAGCTTATTATAATGAAATCTCTCCTCCCCAAACCCCCGTAGACGTGGGCCTAGTGTTGAACCACGTAAATTTATATGTTCATCTCTTCTTGTTTTCTCTGTATTTAAATACTGTTCACCGCCATGGATGTACGCACCAACAACGTACAGCCGCACCAGACCACTGCCGGGGGCTCCAAGCAACACTGATCGAGGCCCAACCCATCTCAACATGTGCTAGGA
Source organism: Juglans mandshurica (assembly GCA_022457165.1). Classification (NCBI taxonomy): domain Eukaryota; kingdom Viridiplantae; phylum Streptophyta; class Magnoliopsida; order Fagales; family Juglandaceae; genus Juglans; species Juglans mandshurica. Next base: position 15,082,390 of record CM039624.1, read on the forward strand.
ATGGATCTTTCTTCCCTTCCAGACTGTACATTTTTTGACATTAACGGTTGGCGCCGTCTGAGGGATCGAGATTTTTTTGTCAAGGAAGCGGAAGAATGATGATTTCTCGCGCTAAATAATCTCCACAGGAGCAAATGAAATTCTTTCAGATAAGTATCTTCAGTCTTTCCACTTTTATTTTATGAAAAGTACTACTGCAAGAAAGGGGCGATTAAAAGCGCACTGCATTTGAATATTTTTTATACATTCAGCATGTAGGGTCGGGGTCCCAAACTCCCTTGCCACTTGAACTTACATGTACACTAGGTGCATACACATGCACATCGTGTAGACACTATGCACTTATGTGCACAGTACCCGCCTGGGAATCACGTCTCAACTGTGCATGCCATGCACAGTGCAGGTTACGCATGACAGTGCAACGAGGAGCTCACGGCAGCCTGCCATGAGCTCGCAAGACCTGCCAACGGCCACCATTAGGTCTGCCGAGACCTTCAGTACTCGACTGTGGGGCACCCTATGCCGACGGCTGATGTACGTGCTCCAAGACCACGCAGGGTAGCGGATAGCTAGAAATGCCACAGAGTCACCATGGCGCGGGGTGGGAGCGGCACTGACGGTCACCTGTATGATCGTCTATGTCGTCTGTCCCCGTGGGGATGGTCTGCGACTGCCCCTCACGTCGGGGAACTCATCGTGCAGTCCCCATGCCCATGACCAGGGCATGACCACACGTGGCTAACTTTCTCCTCAGCCCAGTCTCACCGTGGCACAGTGGGGGTGCCGGTTGCCACCATGTAGACTGCCGACATTTTCTGCCCCTAACTGAACGCCATCTCCGCAACCAGTGGAGGTACTCTTCGACCATGCACTATGGCCAAGGACTACAGGGCCTCCTCTCCTCAGCCAGCTCACAACCGAGGTCCACCACTCTTCAGCCATGCACTGTGGCAAAGAATACCATAGCCCCCTCTCCATGGCCATGTGCACCACGACCAACAACCACAAATACTGGACTACACTGCCACTAATTGGCGGGCAGACCACTCCACGGCCAGTGCGTTCGTCACCCAGCAACCTACTCGGCCACTCCATCGTAAAAACCTTCAGCACACATCTCCACGACCATGGGCCACCCCGGAGGCACGTCACACGGCCCATGCAAGTTTGCAACATGCAGCAAATGTTGTGTGGCCCATGCAACGTGTTCACCAGCTGTGTTCGCTTGACCGCCACATGCATGGCTCTGAACGCCTCACGTGTCACACGCACGCACTACCAGTACCCTGCATGTCGCGTGTACACCTTGGATGACCGCCACCTCAGCCAAGTGCAAGCGGGCAGCCGAGGCTAGATACCTCAGCCAAGCATGCACCTAAATAAAACAAAAAAAAAAAGGAGGAAAAAATGGAAAAGGGATTAAAAATGAGGAGCAAGAAAGAAAAAAATGGCAAATAGCAACGAGAAACTTCGGTCAAGCAGAGGACAAACAGTAGCAGGCAAACAAAACAAAAGGAAGAAATGGAAAGGAGAATAAAAACGAGGAGTGAGGAAGAGAAAAAAAAAAGCAACAAACAGCAACGACCAATTTTGGTCAAGTAGCGGGCAAACAATAGGAGGCAAAAATCAATCACAGCAGTTAAATGCCCCCCTCAAAACTTATGTGAATTTTGTTTTACTAACATAATTATTTCATGCAGAGCGAAACACCAATTGTACAACCCGACATGATATTTCCAATAAGTGTAACCTACAATGACAAAATCAACTAGTTTCCATCAACAAAGTCAACTCCACTAAACAGGAACTCCATCAACAACTTACCTCCCCGAGACGCAAAAAGGAAAAGGCAGGCCTAAAAGGTTGCCTTATCCCTCTCGTGGAGGAGTGTGGATTGGTCCTTAGCCACCCAAAGACAAAAATTTACCTTACTCATTAAGCATCAATAGCTGAGAACGGGTCCAGTCACAGACTGCCTGGACGACTTACCTCCCTACGGGATACCAAATGGAAATGTAGGCTTAAAGGTTGCCTTGTTCCTTCCATAGTGGAGAGCGGGATCAGCTTCACGGCTCCCCAAATGAATTTCCCTGACCTTCTCTATGATGAAATGTGGGATCAGTGCTAGCCTGACCCAAACCTACCCTTCCCTGTGATGTCAACGGGCGGGAGCGGGTGCAGAACAGATTGCCCAAACAACTTACCTCCCCGCAAAGGATGATAGGTGAGCAGGTGGCTCAACCTCCTCTTCCGGGAGAACAAAACCAACCCCCATGACGGCCTGAATAATTTATCCCAACCCCAATCACTGTGAAGGGAACGGATCAGCCACATCGTTATCTGAATTACCTCCCCACAGGGCAACAGAGGGAAAGGTATGCGTAAAGGTTGCCTTATCCTTCCTGCAGCGAAGTGCGGGTCAATCCTTAGCTACTAAAAGGAAAATGCTTACCTTACTCGTCAGCGTCAACGGGCAGGAGCGGGTTCAATAGCAAAATGCCTGAACAACTTACCACCCTGCGAGATACCATAAGGAAAGGTAAGCCTTAAGGTTGCCTTATCCCTCCTACAATGGAGAGCGAGATCAGTCTCGCGACTATGACAAATAACTTACCCTAGCCCCCGCTACAACGAAATGTGGGATCAATGCTAGCCTAACCCAAACTTACATTTCCTACAGTGTCAACGGGCAGGAGCGGGTACAGAACAGACTGCCTGACCAACTTACCTCATGCGGGAAACAAATGGATAAGATGAGCAAAAGGTCGTCTTGTTTGTGCGGGCTCAGTCCTGAGGCTGCTCTAATACTTACCTCGACCCCCACTGCGGTGAATGAGCGGACCAGCCACATCGTAGTCTAAATTACCTCATCGGGGGAGAATGAGGCAGTTTAGCATGAGCTATTCTGACCTCACCCCGATGGAGAGCGGGCTGAGTCTATGAAACACCCGAATAATGAAGAGAAAGACACGGTCATCATCAACAGAATCTCTATTAACGGAATCTACATCAACAGAATCGCCACCAACAGCTTACCTCCTCGCAAGGTGAAAGGGATAAGTGTAATGCCTAAGGCTACTCTATCCCTCTCGCGGAGGAGTACGAGTCAGCCTTCATCTACCCAAAGACAAAATCCCTACCAACGAAATTGTCGTCAACAACTTAGCTCCACGCGAGGTAAAAAGGATGAGTGTAATGCCTAAGGCTACTTTATCCCTCTCGCGGAGGAATTCGAGTCAGTCTTCGGCTACCCAAAGACAAAATCTCCCAAACAGAATCTCCATCAACAAAATCTCCATCAGTAGAACCTCCATCGACTGAATCTCCATTGATGAAATCTCCACCAACAAAATCTCCAGCAATGGAACATCATCTCCAGCAACAAAACGTCGAACGAATAGCGCCTCAGACCTTCACCACACCCCTACAAGACAACTTAGGTTTGCAAATTTCACACTTGTGATTGGAAAATATTTGCACTAACAGGTTTGACTTGTGCAACATCTTCTACCTACCTTCCTGCCAAGGTCAACAGGTAGATCCAGCCTTAAGGAGGCCTGGCCAGCCTCACGGCAGAGTGTGGGTTCAATCTTTCGACTTCCCTACATTACTTTCGACATAACATAGCACGGCCGGGCATCTTTTACTTACCTTTCCTTTAAGGGTCAACAGACGAGTCCAGCCTTAAGCCGGCCGGCCTGCCTCACGCCGAGGTGTGAGTTCAGTCTTTTGATTGCCCGACATTACTTTTAATACAGCATCTCCACCAGCAAATATCGGATGTTTGCACTTGTGCCTTAACTGCAGCCAACGGGTTACCTTCAGGAACAAGCCTTCAGAGTTAACGTGCCTCCAAACTCCACAACCGGCTGAAGTGGAACCTAGAAGGTCGATGGGCTCCCTGACCACTTCGCGCGGGTTATAACAAGCAAACTCTAACATTGACCGCAATCCGCATCAGAAAATGAAAATTCACCAACATCATCAACAACGAAAATGCAGGAAGAAAGTATGCCTTTCGACAAGATTTAGGGCGAGTTCAGTCTTACGAACTGCTCCCCTCTCTTACCATTTTTATAAAAGTCAATAGGCAGGAAAGGCCAAGGAACGTTTGGCTTCCCAGGCATCTAAATAGGCAAGTAGGTCGCTTGATTGCCCGGCAAACTTTCTTACGCATCTTATGCGGTCGAGCCTACCTCCCGCTTCCCTCGCCATAGCCGACCAACTTTCGTACCCGCTCCGTGCAGTCGAGCCTACCCACTGCTTATCTCGCCAGGACGTATATGCACCTTACGCATCTTATGCGGTTGAGCTCATCTCCCATCTAATCCCGCGCTCAAAATCCTTTACTACTTAACGCAAGAGGAAGGGATGACCAGGGCTAGATCCCGAAATTTATTTCTCAACGGACGAGGTGAATTAGGTCAATTACATATTTTACTTTTAAAAGATTCTCAAGGTCACAAACTACTCTTAAGAATCGCAGGCAACTTTGAATGGGTAAAATACACCAGGCTCAAAATAGTTGTTAAGGCCCAGCCCATCAAGGGGGCATCACTAAAATACAAAATATGAGAAAAGGAGAATGTGGGAAAAAGGGAAGGGACAAGAGACAAGAAGGGACTAGAGACATGGAGGTGTCAGGAGAAAGGGGAAAAGGAGAGGGGATCAGACACGCAAAACAGACATCTCTCACCACTACCAAAGTGCACGTATGAAGACGGTCAGATAAAAGGAAAATGGTGCCTACTGTTTCAGGGACTTCTTTTCGACTCGGGGACTTTTCGATTATTCTTCGACTGCTTCTTCAACTTGAGAACTCCATAGAGAACCGCTTCTCCAACAAATAGATTTGTAGCTCCAATTGTATAATAAGAAATGAGAGGCTATGAGAGACTATAAAAAAAGTTTATTATAGTGGAATCTCCCCTCCCTAAGCCCCCATGGACGTAGGCATAGTGTCGAACCATGTAAACTATGTTCATCTCTTCTTGTTTCCTATGCATTTAATATTGTTCACCACTATGGATATACACACCGACAATGTACAGCCGCACCGGACCACTACCGGGGGCTCCAAGCAACACCGATTGAGGCCTAGACCATCTCAGCGCATCTCGAAAATGGATCTCTCTTCCCTTCCAGACTGTGCATTTTTTAGCACAACCAATATATATAAATATTAATATGCCTATTTTCAAACACAATACCAACAACATCCATACAAACTACATGACATAATACTCTTTGAGGCATAGAGATAGAATTTAAACCACAACATGAGGGGCTGCTCAACGAGGGAAGCGTGCGACTGAAGTGGTCTGAGATGGGCTGAGCCTGGGGTTTGGGCGTGAGGCTGGTGGCTGTGGTCTTCGTGGGACAAAACTACCATGGTAGAGATCGGGAGGGAGAGGAAGACAGAGGCATTGGGCTGAGCTTGGGTACGATGGTGGCATGGGGGTGGTCGCGGCAAGGCTTGGTGGTGGTGCGGGAACAACAAGGCTGAGGCCGTGGGTTGAGAGAAACAGAGAAGGAGAGAGAGATGTAAGGGCTGGGCTACACGACGGTGGGCTGTGAGGCCATTCTGGGTTGCTACTCTAGTAGCTTGCAATGGTGCAGCGTCTTTCATGGCGGCTAAGTTAAGTAACCGAGACAGATGAGAGTCAAGGGATGAGATGCAAAGGGAGGCACGATGGGAGTTTCGGATTTTTTTTTTTTTGGGGGGGGGGGGGGCGGGGGAGGGAGGTGAGAGAGAAGAGAGGAAAGAAAAGGGATTAGGGTTTTAATCATAGCCCAACATCTAGGGGTTCCTAACCTAGATCCAACTGTCGAGATTAGTTTTAAATTCCGTTTGTGTGATCATTCCAATATAAGCATTGAAATATTGAATAACTATATATATATATATATATATATATATATCTAGATTTATATTTATAAATAAAGTGATAATTAATAAAATAAATATATTGTAAGTGTTTATAGTGTGTGTGTGTGTATATATATATATATATATAGAAGAATTGATCATTTGTAAAATGAATTATATATGTTGAAAACATTAAAAAAATATAGAGATATTGGTGTTAAATGATAATACTAAAAAAATACAAATTTGAGTTGAGAAAAAAAAAGTGAAGAAAAAATAAATTAAAGAGCAAAGAAATCATTAAAAATAATGATATTTTAAAAAAGAGAAATTGATTGGACATATTTAAAATTATAAAAAATAAACTAAAACTATATAAATACCTTTTAGATTTTAAAGTTATATAAATACCATCTATATTTAAAATTTATAAAAATACCAACCAAACTTAAAAAAATTACAAAGTTGCCATTAAAATAGTCAAACGGAATAGGGTCCAGAATTGAAATTTGGATGTAGTAATTTCAATTCATTTCATCTAATCACTATAATTTTTTTAAATTTTTAAATAAAATATAATAAACAATTCAATTTTTTCAAATCTCAAAATAAAAATAATACAAAATATTAATATTTTATTCAATTTTTATTACATTTCATCTAAACTCAACTTACTACAAACCACTGATGTATCAACCTTTAGTCGGAAAGCAAGTAACATTAATGCATAGAGCCTCTCAACGAAAGATCGACTGTTCCAAAGGAAGATTACTGGAGAGTGGAGACTCGTAGTGTCGGCGAGTGCCGGCAAGAACTAGAGACGATAACACATCGTCCTACGGAATTGTGTCGTAACCAAGGGATGTGTGGGCCGAGAAGTGGAGCTGTGAAGATATAGATTTCCAGACCTAGTATCAGTGCAAATGAGGAGATGGTAGCTAGCCCATAATGAGGAAGACATTGTTTTAGACTCTTTGAAGGAGCGACTATGTATTCAACAATAAATAAATACGTAAGAGTAGTATGGCCCCTAGTCGTATGGGAGGAACGAATTAAATGCCATTAGGTCAAAGGCCCATTGATATATATACATATATATATATATATATACATATTAGGTGAAAGCAATGTGTAATTAGTGGCGGAACCAGAAATTTGTTGTAGGGGGCCGAGCAAAACTAAAACTATAATAAAATATTTTTTATTCTATTTTTGAGTCAAAATAATTTATAAGATCAAAATAATTTTGTAGAGGGGGCCAAAATAATTTTTTAGAGAGGGGACCAACACAATATGAGATAATATAATCCTATTAAATCATAAAAAACTAATACATATTATTTTTCTTTTCAAACTTTGGGGGGCCATGGCCCCCTGCCCCTACGTAGGTCTGCCGTTGCGTGCAATACACATTTGCTTAGTTTATATATATATATATATATTTTTTTTTTTTTTTGTTAAGAACTATTTTTTTATTAATAAGGACGTAATGTTTTGGTTAATTAAATAATGATGTAATGTTTATGTAATTTATAAATAATTACATGTTGTGATATATTATAAAAGAAGAGCATTAATAAAAACTATAACATGGTCGAGTCGACCTCCACCGCATGCACATCCCAGAGGGTCCAATTCTGCCTCCTCCACTTAAGAGACGTACCTCGACTCCCTTTTAAATCTCTAGCATCTTTTGTTTCCATTACAACTCCGAAAACATCGTGGCATAAGTTCTTCGTCGAAGTAGAAACCTGCAGTGGTAAACCATAATCAATGTCTAACAATATTATGAGTAAAAAATGAAAAGTATAGTGGGCTACACAACAATGTGCATGGTGGGAAGGCTCCCTTACATTAGAGAATTCAGGTTCAGATGCCCCACAGAGCTCAATCAACTTAAGCTTGTCTACCTTCAGCTGTAAAACAAGCAGTAAATAAATTTGTAAATTGCTCAAAAAGAACATAAGGCAACTAATTTCCCTGCCTATGTATGGTGAGAGACACAAAGAGGGATCATGAATGAGGGGCGAGTGAAGTCAGCACTTGCATGCCGAGAAGTTGGCAATGAAGCCAGAAACCGTTCCTTAAAACTGGAAAATATAATCACCATTACCAACCAATTAGTAAGAATCAAGTCACAATATTCCTTTATTATACCTGGCTGAGGCAGCCCTTTGTTCATGAAAATCAAATGTGTAGACATGCCCTGTAGGAGCAATGGCCGTTGCAAGTGGCGTAGTTAAAGATCCACTTCCAGTCCCAGATTCCAGAACCAAACAACTAGGAACTATTTCCAAATACATGATGACAAGGCTAATATCAGCAATATAGAGAATCAGGGTCTTGTGACTTAGAACTAGAGTCCACAATTCAGGAGTTGGAGCTAACAAGTAAATAAAACCACCCTTGTTGCAATCACATCGTCTTCTTCTCTCTTAAAATACACCCTTGTTTTGGCCTTTTTTTTTCTTTTTCTTTTTTTTTGGGTGGGGTTAATTTTCATGATTTTCTTGTATACTTTTCTAGCTCCTAAACTGTAATTAGGTGTTCTCTCTTGTATACTCCCTAGAAGACACTGAAAGAGATTACCAACAACTTAGTTATGACACCGACTAACAAGCAACTTCAAAGAACCTTTTTTATGGCAAAATAGAAGTTGCATTTAGATAGTGACAAGTTTGTAGTCAAGAAACCAACTGGTCTCTAAATACTAAAAAACAACTTTTGATACAATAGATATTTATCAGAACCTCCAATATGGATACAAAATAAGATAACGTTTGCACATCTATGTCACTTTGTTGCCAAAAGAAAAAGAATTATACCATCTTAGGCTCAGTTGGTTTGGCATAAAGCCACTGGGGTGACAGAGGTATGCTACATTCTGATGCCACCTGATCTGCAATAATGAATACTAACAATTCTTTACATCAGGGCAGAAACAGGAGGCAAAATGACAGCATGTAACACACATAGGACTCAATAGTTGATCCTTTTGGCAAGAAATAAATCCAACTCAACAATAATACCTTTCCACTCATCAAGCAACCCCATAAGTGCCTTGTCCTCTTCATTCCCTTCAGAAGCTTCTCCTAGCAAAGTATGAACAAGATGAAAAACTTATTATGTTAAGCTTCCATTTGCAAAGTGCAACTGAAAACAAACAATAGAGAAAGAAATAGCTTATAATTGCTGTCCTGAAACGTGTATAAGAGCTTAGAGCTCAATCGAAAACAAATTACTCCAAGCACTGAACCAAAACGCTCAGAGCTCTAAAATATGAAAGATTTCAGTCAAATAAATAACTAACTTCCCAATAGCCATCCTCATGGGCTAACAATTCTCAGGCAAAAAATCAATGTCATTCCTGGGCACTCATGAACTAAACCGTAAAAAATCAGAACAACCTTGTGGTTATATAAACCCCTAAAATTTTGCATTGGAACGGGAAAAAAAAATTAAACCAACATAAATAAATAAAATGATCTGAAATATGACCAATAAAAGGGAATGAAAATCAGAAACGTATTTGCATATTATGTTGAAAAAAGTAATCTTGGCAACTGGCAAATACCTTATGATTCATGCCAAACAAAGAGTATATCACAACTGCATATCTAAAACGACATTAACTCCAACAAATCAATAAATATATCTATTAGTAAATTTCACTCTCAATCTACATTAAAACCAAAGTACTAATCTGAAACTAAAAAAAAAAAAATTGAAAAACTCACTACCCATCTAATAAAAAGAACAGAAAATAAAACATATATTTTCCCCAACTATTCAACATCCAGCCGAAATGTCATACCTTGTTCATAAAAAAAAAAAAACCCAAATATTATAAAGACAAAATCTTCCATACAGAATTTGTTGCCAGAGTACTTCGAGAGCAAACCATGGATCAAAGAATCCATTTAAAAACCATTTGAAAACATTAAAAAAAATCTTAATACAAGAAAATATAACTTCGAAACCACCAAAAACCTAAAAAAAATTAAAAAGAATAAGAAATATAGGGCAGATTTAATCTTTTAGAAGCAGATTTAAGCTCGTTTGAATTCAAAACCCACATCTACTCATCTCATCTCATCATTACAACTTTCTCAAATTTTCACACAAAATATAATAAACAATTCAGCTTTTTCAAATCTCAAAATAACTTTCTAAAGTTCCCATACAAAATATAATAAACAATTCAACTTTTATTCTACTATTCACAAACCATCTCAATTCATCTCAACTCATCTCTGAATCCAAACCACTCATTAACCTTATGATTAGCAGTGGTAGTGGAGGAATGGAGGCGCGAGAGGGCTTTGGAGTGACGCTGATGGAGGGATTTGAACATTCCGAGAGAGATTTCGGGGTTGGCATACAAAAAGCACATACAAAAAGCTAATAAAATGATCAACTTAACTTGAAAAGCAAAGAGAACAACATTCAAGTCAAATCAACAAAATATGTGGAACGGTACTGAAACCATTCTAAAAGCACGTGAGTATATCTACAAGTTTCTTTGTTCAACCAAAAAGGTCTAGATCTCTTGGAGCCAATCGAAGGAAGGTTAATTTCTGGAACAGTGAAACCATCCTCCATGCACCTTCTGCTGAATTTTATGTTTGTAGCTTCCTTCCTCTCTTTGAACACATTCTGCCCTACTATTTTCGGGAAATCTCATGTGGAAGACAAAGCGAGAGCGATGAATACGAAGAGGTGTTTGGTGCTGGAAGCGTTATTTTCCTTTCTAATAAATATTCTTTTACAGCAACCAATGAGACAACTGAAGTTTGATGCCCAGACGGATTTAACGGAAACATTACGAAAAATAATTAAAATTACTTAGCTCCGTTAAAACAAGAAATTTCCGTTTGATAGGCTATTTATATATATATATATGGAATAATGTTAGAGCCACCGCTGGCTCTAGCATGTGTTTTTTATGTGTTTTTTTTAGTTCTTTTTTTATATAGATTTTTTAATTTTAAATATTTTAAAAAAATAAAAAAAAAATCATAATATCGTTAAAAAATATTTCCTTAATCACAAAGTAAAATAAAAAAATATTTTTTTATTTTACTTCCTGATTAAGGAAGTATTTTTTAATGATTCTTGTTTACTTTATGATTAAGGAAGTTTTTTTTAATAATGTTCTAAATTTATTTTATTTTTTAAAAATATTTAAAAGAATTAAAAAAAATTTGTAAAAAATAACTAAAAAAAACACATGAAAAAATACATGCTAGAGCTAGCGATGGCTCCCAACGGTGGCTCTAGCAGCACTCATATATATATCACAATTCGCAATTCTGTATGCACTTCCACCCCTTTTTGGTATCAGAGCCATTTGGCTTCTGATAGTCTAATTACTTCTCTTCATTCTTGTTTATTGTGTTTTCTCCAAGTCTCTAATTTATACTTGTTCATTCCTTTTCCATTCTTGTTTCTGTTAGCGTCACCCTGTCTGAAATTGACTTCCTAAAACCATGTCTTTTTTGCTGAGAGAGCGTGTAGGGCAAGAGAGAGTACAAGGTTGGACCAAGGGTATGTATTACGAAATGCAACAGACCCATGAGTGAAGATAGGTTTCGTAAGTATTGAGCTTTGTCTTGGTTGGTTCCATAATGAATAGAATGTTTAGATCCAATTCAACTATTAGTTCCAGGTCTAGTATACCACTCGATATTATTAATGAAGAAGATTTTTCTATTGAAGAAACTGATTCTGTTGATTTTAATGGATGGAGTATTCCAAAAATTGATTCCAAATCTATTTACAAAACCACTTGGGTTCAGTCTTCAAGACTGAGTTCAATGTCAAAATTGTTAAACAAACCTACGCTATTTCAAAAACTCATGAAAAATGTTGCATCTTTAGCAGAAAATCAATTCAAGATTTTCTGGTAAAAGGTTACAAATTTTTGCATATTGGTTCTGTTCAAGTGGTTGTTAAGCCTCTAATTAGGAAAGACATCAATGCTTCAGTGCTTCTTTGTTTACGAGATGCTAGATTCAAGAAATTTGAAACTAGTATCCTTGGCATGATTCAATCTTCTCTGTTTAGTGGTCTTGTCCACTTTGACTATTTTCCTTATTTAACTCTTGCTTTAGATGATCCTAATATTTTGAAAGTATTGACTTTAAATATTTTAACTTCCAGTTATGAAATGGAAGAAGGCAATAAGTCTCTTGCCATTGTTTACTGAATTTATTATAGGATTTTAAAAACTAATTTAAATCCTAAAACTATTTTAAAAACTTCAGGAAATAAAACTCTATTAATCCAGAGTTTATCTCCTGATGCGAATGTTCAAGTTCTAAAAATGGTTTATTGAAAAGATATCTCTCTTCCCAACAAATGGAATTTGGAACATGAAGTTCCTCCTGCTAAAGTTTTTACTGATGAACTTAATCTTGACTATATTCAACAATATTTGGATGGTACTGTTAAAATTAGTTTTCATCAAACTTCAGTTCCTAACATAAGAAGAAATTCTTTCACTGGATCTAGATCTTCTTTTGTTGGTTTCTATTTCAGAAAACCCGGTACGAAGAGATAGAAATCTCAAATAATTTCTAAAAGATTCTATTAAACAGCCCAACCTATGAATCCTGATTTAAAATTGAAAGAACTTTCTACTTCCTCTCAAGTTTCTTCTTCTTATTACACTACCAAGGATGGTGAAACATCCAAGGATAAATCCATAAAGGAAGAAGCTAATAAAGAAGAGGAAGACGCTTCATCTTTATCTCCTACAACTTCGGATATGGCTGCACCTGTTACACCTTTTCATAACAGTCAGTTTACTGTGATAAATAGAGTTTTTGAATTTGATTTAATTGCTTTAGTTAAATAATATAGTTCTCTAGAAAAATCTGATAAGAGAAAATCTTATCATGCTACTTTTTCTACTTCTGAAAAACTACATGTTAAAGAAAATGGAAAGAAAAAATGAATGACCTTCAAAGGCATATACTTTTCTTTGATTTTGTTGAAAACTATTATGTTCCTATAAACAGTTTAAACGTTGTTAAGACTACTTTTGTCAAAGAAGAAGGCAAGGTCGTGGTTAAATCTAGCCACCCTCCTTTAGAGACAGTACTAATCTCCCATAATAGATTTGATATAACTGCTTCTCCTTTCAAAATACCCAGTACGGAGTCCAAAGAAACAATTGTTTTGCTGTAAACAAAAAAGATTATTCAACAAAACAATTTTGTTAATCATACTCTTGAAACCATTGGACACCAGTTGGATCGTATTGAAGAAAAGGTAGAAAAACCTATTTCTACTTTATCTTCAAAATATGTTCTAGACACAATTGAAGAATCTTTGATTATCTTACCAGGGGATTGGCCAAATATTAATTTTCAAAACAAACAGGCCAAAACTCTTGATAAAATTAATCAAAAGCTTGCTGATATAAAAAAAGAACAACCTTCTACTAATGCTTTAACTAGCAACAAAATAGAAGTTGTTTTTATTGAAACCACGGATGAATCATCTGATAGTGATTCCTCCACTATTAAAAATATTAATTTACTTGAAAAGAATTTCCAAATTTTCAATTTAAAACCTGAGATCGCCAGATTTTCTTCAAAAAGGCCCAAACCAATGAGTTTGACGAAAACTGATATTCCAGGCCAACTCCTCCAGATTTACAGTTTGAAGAAAAGATTTTTCAATCTCAATCTTCTTATTATGCTGACAAGACTTATAAATAGGATATTGATGGATTATCTGAACAAGAAATCCTCAATACCATGAGTAAAATGTCTCTTGTTTCCAATGATTACATTAACAATAATATCAGACAACCTGATATTGTTATTATTTTAACTAATGGTTTTACTAGTGTGCTTCGAAATTGGTGGGACAAACATCTCACTGCTGAAAGAAAGGAAATCATTCAGAATGCTATTAAGCATGTATGAAATAGCAGGAATGACAATTCCTGATGGTGTTAATACTTTGATCTATACTATTATTAAACATTTTGTTGAAACTCCTTCCAATATCACTAATCGTATTAGTGATTATTTGAACAATTTAAGATGCCATTAGATGTCTGATTACCGATGGTACCAAAATGTTTTTATATCTAGAGTAATGCTTAGAGACAACAGTCATAAGCCTTACTGGAAGGAAAAGTTCATTGATGTATTACCCCATTTATTTGCTCATAAAGTTAAGAATGAGCTTACTGATATCTCAAAATTTCTTAATTATGAAAATTATACATATGGTGATATTTTTAGTACAATTAAGAAACTTAGTATTAGTATGTGCAATGATCAAAGAATGATTCGTCAACAGATGAAGAATTGTAAGAAAGCCAAATATGAGATGAGAACTTTTTGTGAACAATTTGACCTTTCTCCTATAACTCCATCTAGCCAAAGACAAAAATATTCTACTAAGTTTTCTAAACCTCATGGTGGGACAAGGAGAAAATCCCATGATGATTTTTACAAAAAAATCTGTTAATAAAAAATCTTTTAGCAAGAAAAAGAATTTCAAGAATTCTTCAAAAGGAAATTGTTATAATCGTGGCAAATCTGAGCATTTTGCTAATAAATGTCCCAACAAACCCAATAAATTACAAAATAAGCTTAATCAGTTGAATATTAGTATCAATGATCAAAAATATATGTTTCGACTCCTAGAAACAAAATCTTCCTCATCATCTGACATCAATGAGTTTAGTTCTACTGATTCATAACAGCACTCAGAAACTGAACCTTTTGATTCTCCTAATATTAAGTTTGGTTGTAATAATTCTTGTTTTAAATCTTTGAGTAAAACAATTAATGTTTTAACCAAAGCTGAAGGACAAGAAAATCTATTATTAACATTGATTTCTCAAATTACTAATCCTGAGCTTAAAGAAGAATATTTTCACAAGTTCAACAAGACTATGGTTCACCAAGAATTAGAAACTTCTAAGCAAATTGTTAGTTTTCAATACACTTTGGAGAGATTTCAAAAGAAAAAATCTAAAGATGTTTCTACTAATGATTTACAACATGAAATAAATATTATTAAAAAAGAAATTATTGAACTCAAAACTGAGATCAATAGTCTCAAGTCTGAAAATGACTCTTTAAAACAAGAATTTTTATGTTTTAAAATTAATAAACAACTTGATCAGGACATTCCTTCTGACAATGAGCAAGCAAAGAGAAGATAAATCTTCTGAGAATCAGATCTATTTAATTCGTCATACTATTCCTCCTTAATGGTTTTCCAGAGTTTCTATTATTGTTTGCAATGAATTTTAATTTTATGTTGTTGTCATGATTGATTCCGGATCGAATATTAATTGTATCCAGGAAGAATTAATACCTATTAAATACTATGAAAAATCTACTGAGAGATTATTTACGGCAAATGGTTCTCAGATGAAAATCATCTATGAACTAAATATTGCTCATATTAGGATAATGTCTGTTTTAAAATTCCTTCTGTACTTGTTAGAAACATGGCTGACAAAGTCATATTAGGAATTCCTTTTATTTCTTCTTTATATCCATTTCTTTCTAACAAGGACGGTATTACTACCGACCCTTCGGACAGAAAGTTAAATTTAAATTTGCTTCAAGATTTTAAATTGATACTAACAAAAGTTTGAAATTCTTGCTTTCTGCAAAAAACAAACATTTGAATTTCCTTCAACGGGAAATTAACTTCAAAAAGATTTCTGAATAATTGTCTAGTACTTTGCTTCAATAAAAAATTGATGATTTTAATAAACGCTTGATTACTGATGTTTGTTTTGGTTTTCCAAATGTCTTTTGATATAGGAAGAAACACGTTGTTTCTTTAACTTATATTAAGGAGTTTTGTGAAAAAAACATTCCAACTAAAGCGCGACCTATTCAAATGAGTAGTGAAACATTGGAATTTTGCAAAAACGAGATCAATGATTTACTTGCTAAGAAAATTATTTGGCCCAATAAGTCTCCCTGGTCTTGTGCTGCTTTTTATGTCCAGAAAAATACAGAGATTGAGAGAGGGACCCCCCGCCTCGTCATTAATTACAAACCCTTGAACAATGTCCTAGATTGGATTAGGTATCTTATTCTCAATAAGAATAACTTAATTTATAGGCTTTGTGATGCTGTTGTCTTTTTTAAGTTCGACCTAAAGTCAGGATTTTGGTTAATCCAGATCAGTGAGTCTAATAAGTATAAGACTGCTTTTACTACTCCTTTTGGTCACTACGAGTAGAATGTGATATCTTTTGGTCTCAAAAATACCCCTAGTGAATTACAAAATATTATGAATGATATCTTTAATTCATTTACCAACTTCACCATTGTTTACATTGATGATGTTCTCATATTCTCCAAATCTATTGATGCACATTGGAAACATTTACAATCGTTTCTTGATATCTTTAGATTAAATGGTCTTGTTGATTTTGCAAAAAAAATCAAACTGTTTCAAACTAAGATTAGATTCATTGGCTACGATATTTCTGAAAGCAAAATTAGACTCATCAACAGGGCTATTGAATTTGCTGACAAATTGGCTGATGTCATCCTTGATAAAACTCAATTGCAGAAATTTCTTGGTTCTCTCAACTATGTTGCAGAATTCTATCAAAATATGAGGAAACAATGTCACTCATTATTCGAAAGGCTAGATAAAAACCCTCCTACCTGGTCAGAAATTCATACTAATCTTGTTAAACAAATCAAAACACATTTCAAAACTCTCTTATGTCTTGGTATTTCTACATCCGATTCTTTTAAAATAGTGGAAACAGATGCCTCTGACATTGGTTATGGTGGCATTCTGAAACAAATTGTTTCACCAGGCTCATCTGAACAAATTGTTCAATTCCATTCTAGAGTCTGGAATACTGCATAGCGTAATTATAGTACTATTAAAAAATAAATCTTATCTATAGTACTATACATTTATAAGTTTCAAAGTGATTTATTAAACAAAAAATTATTATTACGCATTGATTGCAAAAATGCTAAATATGTTTTAGAAAAAAATGTTAAAAACATTGCATCAAAACATATTTTTGTCCGATGACAAGCTATTTTAAGTGTATTTGATTTTGATATTGAATATATTAAAGGTTCCAAAAATTATATTCCTGATTTCCTTACCCGTGAATTCTTGCAGCAAACATGAGTAAGAAGAAAGGAAAAGGAAAACAGATTGTTGTTCCCCCTCCAATTCCTAAAGTTAAGCTCATCAGAAATGAGCCTACTTCACCTTCAAAAATTGCAAACCGGTTTACTACCCTCGATTGTATTCCAATTGTTAAACCTGCTTCTTTTACTTCAACTATTTCTACCTCTTATGATCCTTATGCAAAACCTCTTTCATCTATTACAACTATTCAGTATTTTCTCCCTGCTTCAAAAACTAAGTACATCAGAAAAAAAAAATTTCATTAAATCTGTTTTATATTGAACCTAATCGATCTGTTTATACAGATCCTTCCAAAATTGGTTCCAACTATTTCCCTCCTGGTTTTCAACGGATTCCTGAAAACCTAGCCAAGACCCTTCAATATTATTCTAGTATTCTACTTCAAACAAAATCCATTATCATCAAACCTATTTTTGATAAAACTGATAAATCAAAATTGATTTATCACAATGCTTATATTTTACAAATCATTATTGAAGAAGATTGGGGTACACACCCCTTTACTTCAAAGACTTTCTGATTCGGATATAGTTTACAACTATTTTTACTATATTGATGCTTGGTCAAAATTCATGCTATTTTAGATGGCTGACATGAGTCATTCTTGGTTTCTCAACTTTGATAAGAAATTCAAAGGAAAGCTTCCCCTCTGGTTCTCCAAATGGTGGAACCAGTTTGGACCCATTCTTGAGATTTTGCCTAGAGAGCTTCAAAGAGCTTTGAAATGTTTTACAAATGCAACTGCTTTAAAGTTGGATTGCCATGCTGCCAAATTCTCCTATTCCCTCCATTTCTGCAAATGGTACAAGCTTCCATGGATCATGAAATGGACTTATGAAAGAAATTGTGATTTATTAGTGCGGTTCTGCTTTGTTAAATGGTGGGATAAATACCCCCAAACCCAAGATGTTATTGATTCAGTCATCAAAGACTTCCCCCAAACTGCTCTAGATCTGAAGAATAAGGAGGAATTCCCTGTTATTGCTCATCAATCAACATCACTTGGATATCTACTAATCCAGGCCCTTGCTACTACTACTTCACAAAAAGAAAAAGTAACTGCTTCTTCTTCTACTAAATCTGATAAATCCTCAAAGTCTAAAAAGTAGAGTGTTCTTGACGGATTTCACAAAAGGGATTTAATTTACTTGCTAATAAAGTCCCTAGAAAAAGATAATTATGACGAATCTGATAATAGGTCAGAAGCATCATCAGAGGCTTCATACAGCAATATATTTGGACATGACTCTGAAGATACATCAAGGCTATCTGAAGATGAATGATCCGTCGGCACAAACCAACAAATGTTACAAAAGACTGACTGATCTCCTACCGCCAGATTCTCACTTCTTTCATGATCAAAGATAACTCTCCCGCAATTTCCGCTAGAACTGCTTTCACGTATTTGCTTTAATTATTGTATACAAAGGCCCCTTCATCTATAAAAGGGGAACCTTGCTTCAGAAGAATGCATCACTTGTTTTAAGATTCATTCTAAATATCTTCTTCTCCTCTCTCCCTTTCATACCTCCATCTATAAAAGGGGAACCTTGCTTCAGAAGAATGCATCACTTACGCCTTTTTGTTAAAATTATCTTTGTAAGTTGTTTTCCTCATGAATAAATATTGTTTCTCTTATTAACTGTTTTCAGTTTATTTTCATTATTACCAAGTTCCAGTTATCTGGTCTCCCCAGTCATATGGTCCTGCTTTTAATTTAATTTTATTATCACCAGTTCATTACTTCCAGTTATATGGTCCTACATCCAGTTATCCGGTCCTACACTACTTTCATTTCTATTATATCTAGTTATCTGGTCCTATCCAGTAATCTGGTCCTATAATTGCTTGTGCTTAATTCTGCAATTCGCAATTCTGTATTCACTTTCGCCCCTTTTTGGTATCAGAGCCATTTATATATAAGTTTCAAAATGATTATGTGATAGAGTGTTGTTGCCTGCGGCCTAAAAATCATGAAATCTTTCACATGTATGCTTGAAAAAAATAGAAGTAGTTATAAAGGTAGGGTGACAATTTTATGTTCGTGCTTCGTGTTCTTGTCTTGTTAAGTTATGAGTATTTGCGTATTTCGGTCAATCTAAACACATTCCGTTTAATTTAATAAGGCAAACATTTCAATCCTAGTATGTACACTTCATATAAATAACGGATGATACGAGATGTCATACATAACATTTTCAATAATTAATTGAGCTACGTTAATTTGAGCACAATCCATTTCATGTTTCGTACAAAAATCTTGAGTGGACTCAAATATTTATTTTGGCCAAATTGACATAATTACATTATAAGTATAAACTATATAAATCATTTAGGGCATCCTTGGTAATGAGATAAGATAATAATTCTGTTAATAGTAGTTAAATTATTTGAATTGAGATATTTTATTAGATTTTGGAAAATGAGAAAACAAATTGAATAAAATTAATATAAAGTTAAAAAATTGTTTGAATATAATTGTTTGAATATTGTTTTTGTTTTGAAATTTGAAAAACTTATAATATTTTTTATATTTTGTTTGGAAAAATCGTAATGATTAAATAAAAAAGTTGAAATTTTGAAATTAAAAAATATTTTGTGTTTGGGAAGGAAATTATAGAAAGTTTTGAGATGGAGATGTTCTCAAATCCTCTCACCTTCCAAACATGGCTGCATGTTTGGGTTAAATCAAACAAATTTCTTATATCTTTATTCTCAAATATCACTTAAATATATAATATTTTTCTATTTCAAATTCTAAACTTTTTATCTAATCATTACTTAAACACAAAAATCAATACAATTTGTACAAACTTCAATACAAAAATAATATTTAAACAATTTTTAACATTATCTATTTATTACTTTCACAAACTTCTATACAATAATTTTTAAAAAAAAAATTAGTCAAACTATTTTTCTCTCATTTCTTAAAACTTAATAAAATATCTTTAATCAAATAATTCCATTATTATTTACAAAATTTTGAGATATTTTAAGTATCCTTGACAGCATCGTTGACGTCATCTCCAGGTTTGGGTTCAGATGCACTCTTCTTACTGATTCCACGAGGACTCGTGTTGTTGGTTCTTGTGAAGAAGCACTGTTCGACTTCCAGTAGTTACCCAGATCCCATTCGTATCGGCATATTTAGCTTATTTATTTTGGGCCGAATTTTCTCTTCTTCTAGCCCATATCGTGATTTTGGCCCACTTCTTTTTCTTTTTTTTTGAGTCCGTTTCTAGCTCAATTTCATTCTGCTATGAAGAGTTTCTGACCCATTTTGATATTTCGGTCGGGTTCCTTCCTGTTTATCAAAACTGCTTGCACTTTTATTTTGGTTCTTATATCACAAATCGCCAACCCTTTTAAGTAGGGCTTTTTCTATTGACTCATTTCTCTTTGAAGCTCTAGTGACACTACCTCCTTGATTAGTGTTTACTACTCTAAAAGCATCATGAGATGAGCTCAATTCCTACCACTCTATTCCTTCATTGTAACATCCCGTTCGAGATCATCGTAAGATGTATTATCTCAATTCCCACCTCCGAGCTCCGACACCGACTGGGGTCGGAGGTCAAAACACCCTCCAACTTCGACTCCGATTGGAATCGGAGTTCGACTCCAATTGAAGTTTGGAGCTCGAAGCTCCGATCGGAGTAGCAACTGGACTTTTTCAGGTATAGTTGCCCTACTAAGAAAATTGGCTCCGAATCTCCGATTGGCCAAGTATTAACCCATGTTTAATAATATAAAAAGTTAATTAAAAAAATCTAACTACACAAAGCAAACCATAAATTTAAATTTAAAATTACAAATCGCAATAAATTTAAATTTACAGCACCAAAATATTAAATATTGTCATAGATTTCATTCAAATGTGAAATAGCCACAATGGCCAATGTCCCACATCAGTCCTTGACGGCCCATGCATTTGAGTCGATAGTGATTCCCAATTTTCCAGCATGAAGTTTTAACTTTTATTGATAAGAGGCACTATCTTTTTTTTAGTCATTTAACTGAAGACTTCTAAACCATTAGGCAAGACTCCAAGTGATATTATGAACTAACCTCCACCTCTAACTCTGACGAGTTTTGCATAATGGTAATCATCTCACAGTGCGTCGGTCTCAGACTCTCAGTCATCCACAATTAGTCTGGGGTTGACAACTAGGTCTAGAAAATCATATAAATTATAAATTAAATAATGAAAATATTAAACTTATGTAAATAATTATTTAAAATCATAAAGTTACATGATTCAACTCTATAGTTATCGACATCAACGGTATCTACTCTCCAATGGGCGTTGAACTTAGCTAGTTCTGTGTGCAAACGAGGGCCTCGACGGTGGTCAGAGACAATGAACTTCGATAAGCATCTAAGACACGACCTCTAGGGCTAAACGTCGACTCAGAGGCAAACATATTGATAGGAATGGCTAGTACATCCTTGGCTATTCGGGAGATGATTGGAAACTTGCCAGAATTCACCTTCCACCAAGTTAATATCGGGAATGTATCACTAGGTACCTCGACATCTTCTAGAAAGTAACGCTCAACCTCAGACTTACACTGCATAATATTCCAAGATTCACAGTTTTGATGATACCGTCGTAGCCGCAATAAATTTGAACTTTGTGCATGTGTGTCATCCCAGGAAGATGTTGAACCGGTCAGGCGAGACGAGCTACCCCATTCGGTTGAAGACTAGCCACTGCTGTTGTAATGACTATATAAATTATCAATATCAGATTTAAGCGATTTAATAAACTATTCAGCGTCCTCATCACCGAGGACGTCCCTAATCCAATCTTTTACAATCGCTAACTTATATCGGGGGTGAAAGATTGCAGCCATAACTAATAATCTATTTATCTTCTCCACATTCCCTCAATATTTATTATATTTGATTTTTATCATCATAGTCATTGCTTGCAACAAACCCCCATTGTCAGCGCAACTCTCTTGCAAGTGGTCATAAAGTCTCGAGAGCTCCACGAAGTACATGTTCATAGTAGGATATTTTTTCTCAGATATCCACATAGTTATGTCATAAAATAACTTCAAAAATTAAACAAAATACCTGACATTGGCCAAATCAACTATGTTCAGCTCACCAAGCCCCTTCTTCCCCCCAACTGACTCTAGCAAATCATATATCATGCCCCCATCATCGACCTCCATCCGCTCGAACGCTGTTTGGTACTTCTGCGCTAAATCCAATATCATGTATGTAGAATTCCATCGAGTCGGAACGTCCAGTTGCAACAAAGATGGGATCTCAAGTTGTTTGGCTATTACCATAAACTAGCAGAGCCGTTAGTGGGAAGCCCTCACATAACTCACTGGGTTCCAGACTTTAATAATGAATTCATCAACCTCCTTAAACCCCTCAGAAATTATGAGGTTGATGATATGGGCACAACATTGAACATGAATAAATTAGTTCTCAGGAATGATATCCTCCTTTACCATCGTATTCCACTTGAATCAATCAATGGCAGTATCATTTGCACTGGCATTGTCAACTGTGATACCAAGTACTTTTCTTATCCATCAATCTTTTATACAGTCATCTATCTCCTTGCCAATAGATGAACCATTGTGATCAACAATTTTTTTGAACCCTACAATCCGCTTCTGCAGTCCACGCATTATCAATAAAGTGGGTTGTGATACACATGTAGCCCACATTCTGTATGGAGGTCCATGTATCAGTGGTAACTGACACTCTCTGCTCAATGGTAACAAATATTTCCTTCATCGCTGCCTTCTGCTTGGCATGCCTCTTCAAACAGTAGCGCATCACAGTATACCGTGAAGGCATAGGAAATCATGGCTCTAAAGTGTGTACAAATTTGCGAAAGCCTGCCTTGTCAACTGTGGTCAAAATCATCTCATCAGTGATGATCATCTCTGCAAGAACATCTCTCAACATGTTCTCACTGTATAGAGGGATTGATAGCTTCTTAATCTGCGTGCCATCAGTGGCCATAGAAGTCTTATAACTTGGCTTCGTCTGATCAGTTGCTACCAGCCCTTTGTGTATCTTATACCGCTGGCTGCTCGTAAGATGTGCTATTAATACTGACGTGCCTTACTTCTTTGAATGACAACAATATAGTTGCCTACAATAATGGCATTGAGCCTATGGGTTTTCACGATCACCGGGAACTTTGGTGAAATGTTCTCATGTCCACGACCTTTTTTTACTAGATTGTGCTGATGGATCGTCCTCAACACTCATCAACCCCTCCTCATTAAGCATATCTATGTCTTCTAGATCTATTGGAACTCGACTAATTGCACAAGAGGTAACTGTTCTAGATAGGGGTCTACAACCTGAAGTACCAGTTAGTGATGCCAACGGCTGTACGTCATTCTCTTGTGGAGACTCGCGGTGAGAATAAGATGGTGTAGCATCCATAATCTGAACTAATAATCTGAGACAATTAAATGTTATGATAATTATTTACAAATTTGAAACACATTGAAAAGGAACAAACATGTGTCTAGTCATTTTTGTGGTTTTAAAAATAAATAAAATACAAAAAAAATGAACATCCTCTCGTGCCAAACTCGAGCAAACAATCTGTGTGATGTTTGCTTGAGCCAAACTCAAGCGCCACTCGAGCAAACCTCACCTGGAACAAAAAATTCGATTTTTACAAAATCTAAATCCCTCAATTCTTAAATTTAACAGCCTAAAAATCAAAATCATTGAAATGAAAACAACAAAGAAGCTGAAATGAACAACAAATCATACACATTATACAAAGGGAGTCACAAATTACATTTCACAAATCATATTTTACAATTACACGGAGGAACAACAAATCTATTGGAGGAGGAAGTTAGAAATAATTCTTACAATTACTCAAAGGTGGCTGAAGGTGAACTTCCTCGTTCGAAAGCTAAAAGTTGCTGTGTGCAAAAGCTTCAAAGTTGAAACTGAGGGGGGAAGAAGGGGGTCCTGCGTTTTGGACCCCCTTCCTTCACGAAAAGAACGGCGTCGTTTTGTTCATGTGTTTTTTTTTTTTTAAAACAATCAGAGTTTGGATTTCGGGCTCCGACTCCAACTATACCAGAGTCAGAGTTCCTTCGACTCCAACTCCAAATTTTGCAAACTCCAACTCTATAGGAGTCGGAACCTCGTCGGAGGGCGGATGAATCACCATTGTTTAGCAATAAAAAATCATATTAATTTAAATCATATAATTGGTCTCAAAGTCTCACTAGGTTCAAATTAATATGATTTAACGTATATGTAACTTCGTATAAATTCTAACTTTGCTATAACATCCTTCTTATCAAGAGTTTCCAATATAAATTTTAAAATCTGAATCTTATAAATCACATCTAATGTATTATACGAAATTACGTCAATTTATGAATTTACTTTTATTAGATCTTTTTGTGACTACAACACTTCTCTATCCTATATAAATATATATATATATATATATATATAATAAGACCATATCATTAATGGGATAAAAACCATTACATGCTATTTTTGTCTAGCCAAATAGCTTGAGAAACAAATATTCGGACATCATCCCACCACATTTCAATATTCTCAACATTCCAAGAATAACGAGGAAGCCTAGCTGCCTCATTTTTCATCCTATGTACATGTTGGATTTTGCACTCAATGAATGGTTGCAGCAAACACTTTGTTTCTTTTAGCAGGTTTTCGAGAGTTGAAAACGATTCTGCTCCTTCTTGTAATTCCTTGTGCATCAGCATACAGTCACTCTTCAGAATTAACTTAGAAAAACCCAAGTGTGCACATAATTGTAAGCCACGAAACATAGCTAGAAGCTCAACTATTTTGGGTCAATTACTTCTTCTCTACTTTGCTAGCAGCCATCACAATATCACCCTTAGCATCTCTGAGAATAGCACCCACACCTGCCTTATGTTGATCAAAGACATTGCTCCATCCACATTGAGTTTGAGGTAGCCATTAGGAGGTGGTTTCCAGCAACAGAAAGTCTTTAATTTTGTACTTGGTAAAGATTCTAGATCCTGGTGAATTTTTTACAGAGACAATGCATAGTCAATCACAGTTGTAGTTTCAATATAGATTTTTGCAGCTACCATCTTGTTCATCCTAAACCAAAATTCCTAAGCTATTAAGAAAAGAGTGGTCAGGTTATTTATATTGCCCTTCTCCAGTACAAATATTGTAAAATGTAGTATGTTCATATCCTTCTCAATGTTCAGCATAGCAGGAATATATTTGTTCCACAAATCGGGCAATAAATTAAAGCATGTTGAAGGTCTTCCAGATAGTTCTTGCAAAACCAACACTCATCTTCAACATCCACTTTCTTTCTCCTAAGATTAGATTGGGTAGGTAGGCCTTCTCTACAAGCTCTCCATGCAAAAATCTTAATCTTATTGGAGATTTTCATCTTCCACAGCAATTTCCATAAATTCTTCTACCTATGAACCCTGGAACTTTCACCTTGGTTTCTTCTGGGCTTCTCTCTAAAAAATATGTATGCACTTCTAACACTGAATTTGACATTCTTTTCTTGTGTCCATAACCACTAGTCCTCATTCTCTCTTGGGCAGATAATTATCTTCAATATATCAGCAACTATAGTTGGATTGAATAGAGCTCTAATTTTTTTGTAGTCCACCACATAGTTTTTTTGTCAATAAGATTAGCAACAATATATTCACTGTCATCTACCTCTATCATGCTCATTTCTTTACTGTAAAGCTTGATGCCCAAGAATCCAAGCATCTTTCCAGATCTTCACTAATTTTTCATCACCTATTCTCCATCTAACAAGTTTTTTGCTTCCCAAGTTCCTCTCCATTCATAAGAAGGATTTGTGCCCAAATTTGAATCAAGAAAACTTACTTGTGGAAAGTATTTTACTTTATAGATCTTATTAAGCAAAGTACCTCTTCTTGCAAGATTCTCCATCCTTATTTAGTCAAGAGAGTCATGTTGAAAATCCTCATATCTTTAAAACCTAACCCACCCCTGAGTTTTGACTCACACATGTGATCCCAATTAATCTAATGAATTATTCTCTCATTTTTTTTTCCTATCCTTACCAGAATTGTGTCATCATACTCTCCAAATTAGTACATAAACTACCTAGTAATTTAAAGCAACTCATTGCATGAGTAGTATAACCGTCTGCCAAAAATTTAAAGGATTAATTTCTTTTGACTTTAGGAATCTGGTGAAAATCCGACATTCCTACGTTAACTCTATTCCTCCATGTTCACGTTGTCATCCGAAGTCATCCCGATCAAGATCATGGAAAGATATGTTATCTCGATCGACTGTTACTGAGTTCTAATTAGAGTTATCACATTGAAAAACCTTTTTCTTTTTCTTTTTCTCCATTCTCGCATGTGGTCCCCTCACCAATCTTTATAGGCAAGCAATATCTTACATAGTATTTTTTTTAACAAATTTGCAAGCTATATATAATTGCAAGCACCGACACTTGGTTTATGGGTGAGCAATTACTTGATCGACCATCAATCTTGCACAGTACATTCCCCCAAATTCTTGGATCTGGAAAAGAATGGAAAAATGTGACTAAACATGGGCTCTAACAACACAGTATCAATAATGAAAAGATCTTAATTGCTCACCCATAAACCATAGCTGGAATAAGGCCCTGTCCACTAATTGAATCTATTATAGGGGCAAAGCAATCCTGACATACAAAGACAATCATCTCAAACTAAATATAGCACAGCTTTCCACTCATTTTCAAGCATATGAAGATTGCTTCATTTGTCACCCCCATGTGCAAGCATTACAAGTGTGATTTCTAAAAGCTTAAACCTAAATACATTAAAAGTTCAATAGCTTCTTTGAAATTGGGAAACACCTGCACCAATATAGCATAAAGAAGGCACAGTTTAACAACTGGTTGTTATTATATGGTAAGTTTTATTTTATACTAAAACATCATTTTTCAAATGCATGTAACCTATTACATATTAAAGCAAACTAAAATTCACTCATGAAAACGGCTATTTAAAAATGGCAAAGTGAATCATATAATTTAGATGTATTCGAAGAAGCTATCAAATATCATTTGGTCTGATTATACCATAAAAACAATATCAAAAACTTCAAGAACTAAAGAATGTGCATGTAAACTGGGCTGAACTTACATGGAAAATTGCAACAGCCTCTGAAAGATAAAACCTAGTTTTAGGAGAAGCAATTTTGCCACTAAGAAGCCTCCATCTAACATCCATGTCATGAATGGAGTAAACAGAGTGCAGAGATTGACAAAGGGAAGAATCGAAGCTCACGTACGGGAGTGGCAGAGTTGTGAACAGAGCAAGGGAGAGAGGTAGGGCCTTGGGCTACTGGGCTACGCGTGGAGGAGCAGGGGGCTTCGACGGAGGACTGGCGATGGCGTCGAGGTGTGAGTGCTGGTGAACGGCAGCCCTAGAGCGGCGATAAAGAGAAATTCGAGAGGTGAGACTAGAGTCGGGGAAAAGGATATTTCCGCAGTAGGGACTGGGGGAGAAAGGGGGTGGTCGTTGAGGTGAGGTGGTAGTGGCATGGTGGGGTTGTTTGCGACGGGTTGTGCAAGGTGGAGGCTTGAGAGAGAAGAGGGATCGAGGAGAGAGGTGGGGGGAGGGAAATAAATGAGGGGAAAACAAATAATAGGGTTTAAAATTTTATTACCTTTTTTGACACTTTTCATTCACCGCAAATAAACAATAATTGTCCGAATATACTTTTACGGTGACCATTTTTGCCGCAAATAGTATATATTACAGCGATTTTTCAAATCGACACAAAAGAATGCTGCTACAGTTAATTACCAAACGTTCTTACGGCAACTTTAATTACTGTAAAAGGTAAAAAGTCACCGCAAAAAGAAAGGACAAAATTCAATTCCCAAATTCGCTTTGCAATTTAGCGATGAGTAAAAAATTGCCACAAATAAGATCTATTTGCAGCATTTTTTTTTTTTTTACGATTTTGAAATCCCTGCAAATAGTATTTTTTCGGCGGTTTTAGAGTTAAAAAATCGCTACAAAAGACTACTTTACAATTGCATTGAACAATGAACCATCGCAATAAGTTTTTTAAAATTTTGGCAAAAGTTTTCATTGCAAAAAGTAAAAAATGATGCAAAAGACCAATGTAGTTTTTGCGGTGAATTTGTGCATCGCAAAAAGTGTAAAAATCGCTGCAAAAGACCAGTTTCAAAATTTGATGTAAAAAGATCGCAACGATGTAAAAATCGCCGCAATTAAAGATTTTTTGCTGCGATTATATTTCCAACAGACATAAAATTACCTCAAAAAGTCTTATTTCTTGTACTGATAGGCGGGCCAAAGTTATCAACCTTTTAGAAAAATAAAATAAATATATAAAATAAGATAAATATTTTAGTATTATTTTTTAAGTAAGAAAGTTAATTTAAACAAAATCGATTTTTTTATGGAAAAAATCAATACACCACAAGTTAGCAATATGAATCATCATCTTAAAAATAATAAAAAAAATCATATAACTGATCTCAAACTAATATATTTAACATATATATATATATATATATATATATTGTAACTTCATATATATTATAACTTCTTATAAGATCCTTCTTAACAAGAGTTTTCCAGATAAATTTTAAAATAAGATTTTTATACCTCAGTAATGTGGATAGTATATCCTATATCTTTACAGAGTGGATAGTGTATCTTTCATAATTACTTACACAATAGTTTGTACTATAGCAATACTAGGCAAAAGTCTCAAATATACAAATCTTGCACAATTAATATTTTATAAAAATGTGAACCCGAAAAAAGGCGAGTTTTCACATTTTATTTTTTTTTTATGATAGGATTCACTTTTTTATAAATGACAAACTTGTGTCTTTATCATTTCTCTTGTATTGTACTATTTATTTCTAAATTTTATTCTTATTAAAAAATTAATAATATTGGAGGGCTATTTTTAATAATCAAATCTCATTGCAATCCATATATATAACTGATTTTTTAATGTCATTTTCAAACTTATAATATAACTCCACGCCTGCTTGAAGATCATATATATCTATGATCTTATAATATCCACGAAAAAGTTGAAAAAAGAACATTATTATATATAGAGAGATTATAATAATATATGGGAATTCATGCGCTCCATTACTCTTGTGAGGAATTAACAACAGATGTTCCTAGTGTTTGGTCGTTTAAGCACTCATGAGAAGATAGAAAAAGTAGCGCGCACTGTCTAAAAATAAATAAATCTACTTGCGTCAACTTCCTGATCTGATCATGAGATAGCTGATCCATCCCCACGTTTCTGTAACACGCCTTAGCTACGTTATATGTGTCTCCTCTGCCTACGACTTCGTCTTCTCCACCTACGTACAATCATTACTCAATTAAACTTTTATGGCTATGAAGATCATGAGCTTCTTCAGTTCAGATCCACAACCAAACCATAGATATTAATACAAATCTCATCAATTTTGGTCAATTAGCTAGATTCGTTTAATTAAGGGAAATATATATATATATATATATATATATATATATATGTTTACAAATTAATTTGCATGGAGGATAGATCTTGTGGTATACTGTTAATATGATATGATTTGATCTATAAAAATATTTAATTTTTAAAAGCAAGTCTTATAAATTGCATCAGCAATACTCATTACAAGAAAACTGTTTATTTGCAACCAGTCTTTTAATTGCAAAAAAAATAGTCACAAATATCCGTTTTTTTTGTAATGACTGTAGAGGTTGTATCTTCTACATAATCAGTGGTGTAAACGTGTTAAATTCGAACGATTAGTGAGTAGTCAAATCTTGTTCGTTTAATTTTTACTTGAACACGAGTTGATCAGCTATCAAGTTATTTTATTAAGTTTGATTTTATATTCACGAACAGGTCATTTATTATTCGAGCTGTTTTATTTTATGAAAATATTTTATTTATCTTATATCACATAACTTTATCTACAAATTTTGACAAATAAAATTTAAGTTTTTACTAATATCTTTATAAAGTCTATATACATATTAATGATTATATTTATAAGAGTTCAAGTAAAATGTTTAATATTAGGAACATGACTTTCTATAATTCTTTTAAGTACTAAACATATCTTCATCATAAATATAAATATAATACGATAAAAAAATTTTAAAAAAAAAATATGAAGTTGCACCCACAGAGTCGAGTTTTATACAAGTCATATCGTTTAGTAATTGATCATGATTTTGTGATCACGAACGAGTTTATTAAGTTGAACTCAAATTTGACCAGGTCAATCTCAAGCGGTTTAAACTCGGTTTGGATATAAAAATCTCTATAATTCATCTCATTTAATTATTTTATATTAGAAGATAGGAAAGTTGTAATTATTAGATGAGATGAGATGAGATGAGATGTTTTCTGAAAACAAACGTTAATCTCCACGTTTGTATTCTACACTAACCTGCAAGTACAATTAATAGAGAAAAGATATTTGTAACCGTGAATTGTGCAACCATTGTATTATCGTTTTGAAAAGAGTGAATAAAACATGAAACCCACATGAAAAAAATTAATATTTTAATAGTGAACCTTACTTTTTTTTAAAGTGGTTACGCGGCGTTTACGCACTTCACGGTTGTATGTAGAATTATTTTAATTAATATATTTAAAATTTGTATTGACTTTGAAAGGAATTGAAACTTTCAGTACTTTGAAAGTACAATACGTTTCAGGGCACGCATGAAAGGAGGGCTTAAGTGTGTACATCCCTAGCTAGTTGTCCACTAATTTACACGAACTTTCAAAGAAGCAACCATACAGGCACCACAGGCAGCTAGCTAATTGTTGAGTGGAAATCTTAACGCCTAGTTTAAGTATGGACAGTATTTAAGATATTTTTAAAATATTTCATTATTATTTTTTATTTTTTATCTATTTTTTAACTATTATTTAATATTTTATTATTAATTTTTTATTACTATTCATATAATATTTTATTATCAAAACACAAGCAACGAGCCTAGTTTGTATTTAGAATTCATCTTAAATAAAATATAATAAATAATTAATTTTTATTTTATTATTTACAAATCATCTTAATCCATAACAATTCATATTTAAATCCAAACGACTTTTTTAAGTGTGGCGCTCTCTAACAACCTTATTATTGGCTCCTCTCGGTGACTTGGTTTGCAGAGTAGTGGATCTTTAATGGAACGACTTCGAAGTCCAAGTCCTTCGGCTTCCCAAACCAAAAATAAATAAATAAATAAAGGGCCGCAATATACACAGTTCTCACATTCCCGTTGAAAACTCAAAACAGAACGAAACAAGAGGAGCAACGGCTAAACTCCGCGTCCCATCACCACTTGTCGACACTACAAAAATTGTCTGGGACATCCAGGAAACTTCCTGTTAAGACTCGAACACCTAGCTAGATAGCTGCTCACGCGGCCGGCGATGAGTAAGATCTCGTTTTCTAAGAACGTGTAAATATGTATAGCGATGGTCAGTCAGACACGATGATCAGTCAGACACTGGTCGTGACATTGGTGGGGCCTGACTTTTTATAAAGCTTACGAAACAAACAAAGGTCTCACTCTCATTCATTTGGTTTGGTCGGTATAGTAACAATTTCAACTACTATAATAAATGAAAGAGATTGAACCAATGAATCCTTGACACGGATCGGCACTAGCTAGGAAGGGACAACAAAATCTTTCCCTTATTCTTCATTTATTTAGCAAGTTAGCACTTAGCAGCGTCCCTTGCCCGCCCCGAAAAATCATCGAAGGTGCTAGATGTGGATGACTTCGGCACTTTGCTGCTGAGTTTGGTTTAAATAGTATAGTGACTTTGCTGCTGACTTTGCCCGCCCCGAAAAAGTATATAATATCATTTTATTTTATTTTTATAATTTTTTTAAATTTTTACATAAAATATAATAAATAATTCAAAATATCATAAATATATTAATATCTCAAAATATATTTTTTAACAGAAATTACTCTATATTCTCATAAAAATTAAAATGATTGATTTCGACAAAAGAGAAGAGACGTTAACAGTGAAGAAAAATGATTTCAAAATAAAATTGGAAAAAAAGAAAAATGCACCCCTTACATACATTTTTGAAAAAATCTGCTTGTGTGTGAAGCAGCCCCAGCACACTTAACGTGCTGGGGTGAAAAAAAAAAAAAAAAAAAAATTTTGCTGAGATGATGCGGTTTCCGACTGTTCCCAACAAAACTCTACATTTTTACCGTTTGTCAATTTTGCTCTGTTCATTTTATTGTTTATGTTAATTTTGTACTGTTTATTATACTGTTTATGTCACTTTTGCATTGTTTTTGTTGATTTTGTAAGGTTTATTTTACTGTTTATATCATTTTTGTACTGTTTTTATCCATTTTTATGTGATTACTTAACTTTTTACTATTTATATCAATTATTAATTTCAAAACAAAAATGAAGGATAAAAACACAAAAATGAAATAAAAACATTCTACTAACTGCTTAAATATCTAGATGAGACTTGTCGTACAGATATTTATCGGTTTTTCTTTTGTCGGTTTTTCTTTTTAACTTAAGTTACACCAATTTTATAAATATTTAAAAGATAGAAAATTATAGAATTATTACTCTCTTATTATTTATTTATTATTTTTTTACTTTTTTATTAATTTTTTTATTTATTTAATGATTAAGAGAGTAATTATTAGTAAAATTATATTTTTTTTTAATTTTTTCTTAATAATTAAGAAATGTTAAAAAAATATTTATAATAAAATGATAAAAAAAATTTAAAACTTTAAATATAATATAAATAATAAACCGGTTGCAAGGTATATTATCCTTAAAAGATTGTTACTTTGTCAGAGTTCTTGAAAAAGAGATTTGATATGCTGTCAACCAATTTTCTTTTGAATTAAATTTCTGAGTTGACTTTTTACTTAGCTAGGCATCATTTGTTTTATAAAATAGGTTTAAACAGGTTAGATGAATTAATATTAAAATTAAAAAATAAAATAAAATATTATTAGAATATTTTTTTTAATATTATTTTTATTTTAAAATTTTAAAAAATTGAATTATTTATTTTATTTTATGTGAAGATTTGAAAAAAATTATAATAATGAAATATTAATATTTCAAAGTATTTAATAATTATGACTCTATTATGATATGTTAATTAAAATTAATGTTAGATACAGTTTTATATGGCGGCTCAAAATAAATTAGGGCCTATGAAAAAATTTAAAATGTGGCTTTTTTCTTTACTTATAATATAATAAAATATAAATTAATATTTAAATATTATTTAAAAATTTAAAATATAATAAGGCTTTACTTAAAATTTAAAATTTTATATTTAATATAACAATTTAAATTTTAAAATGAGGTCTCATTGTAAATTTTCTCTTAAGTTTCAATTTAGGAAAATTACTTAAAAATATAAATATTCATTGTTTTAGATATAAAATTTTGTATCGAGCCTTGCCCACATTAAAAATGTTGAGAATTGTGATTTATTTAATATTTAAGTTTAATTTGTGACTTCTATATTTTTTCTCAAAAACACAAAATACAAATAAAGTTTAGTTTTATTTAAGGGGCCTTCCAAATAAGGTGGGGCCTTAAGCAATGACCTCAGTGGCCTTACCTTTGAGCCTGCTTTGATCATATGTCATATGATGTGCAAGTTTCACGTCCTTGTTTTAAAAAAAAAAAAAAAAAAAAAATTGAGTTTGCTATTAAAAAATATTTTTTTTATATATATCTCAAATTTACCTATTTTTTTAAAAAGCGTGAGACTTGCATATTTTGACTATTTTGCTACTCATCATCCTCACACACCACACTTATTATATTTTTTCAAATTTTTTTTTATTCTTCTTAAATTAATTGAATTATTTTACTTATCATCCATACATCACACATTTGGTAAGAGAAAAATAAAGAAAAAATAATAAAAAAAAATGTGGTGTGTGCTATATTGGGATGATGAATAGAATCTTTCATTGGTCTTGTTTATTTTTACAACTCCTCTCAATGCATCTCATCTAATCATTATAACTTTTTCAAATTTTCACACAAAATAAAATAAACAATTTGATTTTTTTAAAATTTTTAAATAAAAATAATATTAAAAATATATATTTTAATAATATTTTATTTTATTTTAATTTTAATTTCAACTCATCTAGTAAAAAATAAAGAAATGATGCCTTAGTTTTACAGTAGCAGCACCAATATATACCGACGTGTAATACAATACTACTTGACAAAATAAAAGCAATTATATATTGAACTGAAAGGATGAGGATGGTTGATGGTTCTCCTTCCTGGATACCGGTCTAGAAAATTCAAACGCCCACGTGCAAATTTGTTGTTTTTATATTTTCAAACTTGACGGCCGATCATGCATATATATGAACTCCTATGGCTGACGTTCCCACACATGACGATCAACGTCAGGCTTGTGGGCCCCAAAGTTTCCTTTCCCAAGACTCGCACTTTTTCAAGCGAACTGCGAATATATATATAAGCGTCAAGAAGGGAAAGGAAATTGGCAGCAAGCAGCAAGCCATCTAAATTCATCAAATTGTTAAAGTAATTTGTTAATGGGAGTCTCGGTCGTTAACTTAGCAGAAAAACAAATGGATCATCAGCAAAGTCAATCCTCTTCAACAAAAGTAGAAAGAAGGATCATAGAGAAGAACAGGAGAAATCAGATGAAAGTCCTCTACTCCAGGCTCAATTCTCTCCTCCCAAACCCCGACTCCAAGGTACGTTTATATATACCTCTCTCTCTCTCTCTAATTTTCCACCTCTCTCAACCAAACATCCTAAATTTTTACAAAATTTGTCCAAGATCAACGAACGAACTTCAGAATTTGTACGTACTGTACGCGTCTGTAAATGTATATGTACGGATCTTGAATTCTATTCCTTGAAATGCAGGAGGCAATACACTCACTTCCTGATCAAGTAGACCAAGCAATAAACTACATCACAAGCCTAGAGACAAAGCTGAAGAAATCCAAGGAGAAGAAAGAGAGCTTAATGGGCAGGAAAAAAAGACCGTATACATGCACAAATTTCGAAGAAACAGCAGGTCTAAAATCGCCGAAAATCGAAATCAGAGAAACCGGTTCCACGCTAGAGATCGTTTTGATAACTGGGCTGGATAATCAGTTCATCTTCTATGAGATGATTCACATTCTTCATGGAGAACAAGCGGACGTCTTGAATGCCAGCTTTTCGACTTCTGGGGACTCAGTTCTGCATGTAGTACACGCAGAGGTATTTTAATCACTTATACGTATTTTACAAAAAATAGATTCTATATGTATCTCAAGATCATGATTATGATCATTTATATGTCGTCGACACTTGGGTACTTAAATTTCGTTTTGTTCTATTTTTGTGCAGATTGTCGGATGTTCTTTCGATTTTGGAGCTGCAAAAGTGACGGAGAGGCTCAAGAGACTAGTTTACGGATCCACCAGTGATGTAGAATTATCACCAGACCTGTGGGACTTTCCTATAAATTCTGAGGCTTGGGGTTTCTGAAGATAATATTCAAGCAATGTGAATGGTTGATGTTCCCAGGGTAGCAAGAGGCCAGATATATGCATGCAATTTTGTAAAATATCTTATTGTAAAAGTGCTTAATTCAAGCCCATATATTTTTAATTAAGGAAATTAATTATGGTAGCTAGCTAGCTAGCTAGCCATCATGTATTCCTGCTCATGATGATGATTAATTTCAAGATGTTATATATGAAATTGTGCCTAGCTTTGATTTGATCAGTTTGTAATTAAGCTAGCTAGCTAGTTCTCCAATTCATGTATACCAATGATAGGAAATTAATGAGATTTTGAAACCCCAACCTAAATTTCCTCCTCTTTGATAAGTAAGAATTATATATATAAAGCTTAGAAAACCTGAACAAAAACAGTATCTCAGAAGCAAATTGAAGGAACGGAACCACAGACTATATAATTTAGTCCGTTTACAATTTATTTTGAGGTTTGTAGCATCAAGAAATGGTTTTTCTTTAGACATGATATATGTCCTAAGTGTGAAAATAATGTAACAAGATCAAAAGGCGGCCATAATAATCATTCCATTGTATTGCACTATGTTAAAGAAATTAAAAACTTGTTACATGTGATCATAAGCGCTTATGATCACATGTAACAAGTTCATGCTTTTACATGAACTTAATTATGTTTAAACAGATTTGGGACTCTGAACAAGATCTTTGAAGTAGTTTCATCTTCATGAGATAACGGTTGACTTGGACTAATTGAGAGCTAAATGATCAGCAAGCTTCAATGGAAGTTTAGGTCATGGATCATGCAACTCAGTAGTCCCCCCAAACTCACAAGGGGTATGATCATGAGTTTGTCCCAAAGAAACCAGAATCGAGCATAGGTCAAATGTTTTTGTAAAGATATCTATACACTAGTCTCTGCAATAGATCAGATGCACCGAGTTGTTATGTTCTTGCGTAAGATTTTCCCCCTTATAAAATACTACTCAAGCTCGATGTGCTATTGTTCTAATATGAAAAATTGGATTAGATGCTTGAGAAATAACCTAATTGAGATTATTACACCATTGATAGGTAGTTGCAATTCCTTAAAGAGCATGCTTAACCAAAACAACTTAGTTGTAGCACTAGCGCGCAAACGCAATAGAACAATATTTAGACTCTGTGCTAGACTTGGTACCATCGATTGCTTAGCTTGCCGAGAAAAACATCATAACCACTTGTATACTTTCGATCAATCGGAACCCCTACCCAATGTGAATCGCAATAGGATTGTGGGATTAAGGGTCCTAGAGTAAATAGTAGACCATAACTTGTTTTGTCCTTAAAATACCATAAAAATCTCTTTGCAATGGTGAAATGTGTTCTCGTTGGATAATGTAAGAATTGGCTGAACTGATTGACTGAGTGAGAGATGTGATCAGGTCATGTAACAGTGGAATATTCAAGAGAGCGAACAATTGTTTGAATATGAAGCGTTATCCAAGGGACCACCATCGAATTTTGTCAATCTTTTTCAAAGGTAGAAGGTACAATATATGGTTTGGTCCCCACATATTGACTCGATGTAGAGGTCTAGCTACAATGTGTTTAGAGTATTGACATTGGCTTCATCAAAAGCCTAGCCAAATGTAAAATATAATGAATTTCATCAAAATAGAACTGCATTGGATTAGCCAAAGTGATAAGTGGGAAGTTTTGAGCTACAGTAAATGGATGGGTTTTTTCAAATTTGAAGGGCTACTATTCACCCATCAAATCTATTTTTTATTCACTTTTAATAATAATGTAAGAATCAAATTAAATTATTAATTAATATATGATTAGCGTAATTGTAAAATATGAAAAAATAAATAAAAATATTTTTATTAAAAAAATAATATTATATTATTATTTTGATGAATTCAATGGCTAATTCAATGTGAGATTATGAGTAGGGAGGTTTTGGATTTATAGAAATCATGTACTTTTCATCAAATTTTAGAAATAACTTTGATGAAGCCAATATCAATGCTCTTAATTAGCTTGCTTTAAATGTAAACCTATTCACTGCGGCTAACATGAATGCATAACAAATAGGACAAGTCACCTAGGTCTTTCAACTTAAACTCAACTTTCAATTGTTTCTAATCAAGTTACCCATACTTGATAAAGGAGTGCTAGTGAATATTATGTCATCTACATAAACAAGAACAAAGAAGTGGTGGTTTGTGTAACATGAAAGAGAGGTATGATCAATAGGTGATGTTCTAAACCCGAGATGATTAGATCTTTATGCAAATTGATGGAACAAGCTCTTGAGGCCTAAATAAGGCAATAAAGACCTTGTGAATCAGATTACATTTTGCATGAGTTGAGTAGAATCTTATATAAATTGATGGAACAAGCTCGCAGGGCCTATTTAAGGCAATAAAAACCTTGTGAATTAGTTTACATGATTTTGTATGAGTTGTATCAACAAATCCTCTTGGGAATTCCATATTCTAAAGGTCATGCAATGTAAAAGGTTAAAATTTACATGCATGGTAGCTAGATGCGATTTTGTAAAATAGCATAGATCAAATTATAAGAGTTCAAGCCTATAAATTTTCAAGGAAATGACATAGAAATTATACAAGTTCAAGCCTATAAATTTTTAAGGTAATGATAGCTAGCCATGTATTAATCCTGCTCATGATTACTAACTCAAAGATGATATATATGAAATTGATCCTACTTTCGGTTTCAAAGGTCTTCTAAGTTTATATAGTCCCCAATCATATGCCAATAACAAGAAAAGCGATAAAGAGCGTGCATTGAAATCCATACTTGAGATTTACAAAGTAATTATTCTTAAACAATTAATCGCTTACTTCCTCAACATATATCATAAGATGATAAAAGGTACTTAAATATGGTAAAGATCTTAAGGGCCTTCTTATGGCATGAAGCTTACGACTAATGCCTACTCTAATCTTTTTACACCTGCGCAAATTAGTTGAAGGATAATGATACATTTGCATCTTCTTTATCATCCAGTTTTTTTTTTCTCTTTTGCTATTTGAATCTGGATTAAAAATCCCAAAGAGTTTAACTACAGATTAGTCATTGTTCCTCATCAGCCATTGCACACCTTACGTGGATTTTTTTTTTCAAGCAAAACGTGTGTTTTGCATCTTTGGTTTTACTCTTCCCATTCAAGTTTTGCATGCATCCCACGTCCCCCTCCCTCTTGTCGCCAAGCACCCTCGAGCGTCGTCGCCCAGCACCGGCGACTTGCCGGAAGACCTCTGCCCATCGCCACCCACATGTTCACGAGAACCCCTCGTCACCCAGGACCCGCATTGCCCTCCCTCCACCAGCGCTATCCTGTGACGCACCTTCGACTAGTCGCCTAGCACCCACGACTCATCGGCCTTCCCTCTGCCCATCGCCGCCCAGCACCCGCGACTCTTAGCTCTATTTCGCCACCCATTTGTTTTGTCACTCTTCGAGAGGGAACGAGCAAGGCACCTGTTCACGGGTTTCGGGAGGAATCGCTAGAGATCGGATGGGGTTTGAGGGGGCTTCAACTCGGAAGGGAATCTACTTTGCATCTGAGGGGGCTTCGTCGAGCTCACGGGATGGGACGCAAAAATGAATGGGAAGAAAAGAGAACGGGAAGAGAAGAGAAATAAAAAAAAATGGAAGAGAAGAAAAAAAATAAAACCCCACACGTCAGGTGTGGGGTGTAGAGTGTTTCAAATCTCAAAACATGACCTTGCATAATTTAGAAGAAAATAAATTCAATTAACTAACATAATCATGTAATTTAATTAAAAATAAATTCAATTTTATAAAAATTGACTCAGAGCAAAACAATTGAATTTATAAAATTGAATTCAACAGTTGAATTCAATTTTATAAAAATTGACTCAAAGAAGGTCAATTTTTATAGAATTGAATTTATTTTTAATTAAATTAATAAAGAAAGTGTAAGAGTATCATTATCCTTATTAGCTGAAACCTAGCTAGGTTTCCTCCTCTTTGATAATTAAGTAATAATTAAAGATCAATAAAAATGCATAAAAACATTATGTTGAAGGAGGTATGGACAGGATCATATTGGAGGGATCAATGACCTGGCACAATGGATGGTGTACGTGCAGATATTGCTTTGATGGAAAATTGTTTATTTTACATCAAATAGCCACATTAAAACAGCTTGGTTATCAATCATTAATAGTACTAATTTGATGGTATGTGCATGTGTGTGTATTATTATATAGATATTAAAAAATGATGGTTTCCTATAATGAAAACCCTAACTTATGGTGAAAAATTTGTTGGGAGTAATCCGGCAGTACCCTCCCCAATATTAAAAAGAGTAATGTTACTCATCATCCCAACTTCCATCATTCTTTCATCATCCTATGATGTGGCATTAAGTGATTGGAAATTATTTACTACATTTTACTTGTGAACCTATCATCTAATGTCACATCATGAGATGATGAGAGAATGATGAAAATTGGGATGATGAATAGATTTTTTCTCACAGTAGTATCTTAATTAATGCGACAAAAAAAAATGTCCTTTTATATTGACTAGCTAGCTATTGCATGAAAAGCTAGAGAATGGATCGACTGATCATCAAGTTATAAAGACAGTATAATTTGAAGGGGACTCTATAAATGTACGTAAAAGGTTGATCAGGAGGTTTGAAATAGCTGGGACAATATGCATGGGTACTGATGTGTTTTGAAATCATGAAAATAATAAGTACAATGATGGCTACTTGCACTTGCCACTTTCCTGTTAGGCACAATTAGCTTTTGGTGAAGCTCGAGTTTCCCTATATATATGTCATTTTCACTGTAACAAGCACAAAATGCTGGATCTGGATGAGGCAGAATTCTAATGGGACTATGTAAATGTATGCAATTAAATTGGTCGATGCGCGCGGTCTCTATCTGGAGCTTATAATTAATGATGATCATATATAGCATATTCGATCGACATATAATTAGGTCCAATCATTAAATGGAAGATTAAATTTGTTAATAGCACATCAAGTCATGGGATGATTAATTACTATATCTTGCTAGAGCAATGCTAGCTAGGAATACGGACCTGTGTCCACATGAACTGTATTTTTATTGTTTATATTAAGATGGAAAAATCTTCTTGCAATCAATTTCAGACACCAACTGTGTACCAATATTAAATGTAGGGTATTTTTTTAATTTATTTTTATAATAAAAAAATTATGTGAGTGTTGGTACGCAGTTTGGTACACCAAACTGCTTGTATCTAGCAAATTCTTATTAAGATTGTTCATCAGGGTGGGTTTTTTCCGGCCCAGTCAAGAACCAGGATAATCGGGTTCCGGCCTAGAACAAACCCGGGCCGGTATCCTCAAAGTAAAGGTACCAGATTTTAAACCTGGAACCCGAGTTTAAACCCGATACTTTTTTTTTTTTTTTTGATATCTGGATTCAACTTGGCATATTTGCATAACAAACTAGTGTTCAATACTTTGCTCTCTAATGGCTCGAATCATATTAATTCACAAATGTCACTACTTCCAAAAAATCAAAATGAATACACAAGAAGAGAGTTTGTTGTTTCACACGCGAATTCCAGTGTTTATCTACAACTATACCTTCTTGTTCTGGCACCCACTTTTTGGGTCCCTAACAATTTATCTTTATCTATACATTTTTGTCCTTGTTAAGTTGTTCCCTTCTTTTTCCTTCTTAATGTTGTCTTCGTCATTGCCTTCCTTTTCTTTCAAAGACGAGAATGGCAATCGTAATGGCGATCCCAACGAAAGAAGAGCAGGAGATTTGGGTAATCTCTTTCGTGTAG
The DNA here is from genome assembly GCA_022457165.1 of Juglans mandshurica. NCBI lineage: Eukaryota > Viridiplantae > Streptophyta > Magnoliopsida > Fagales > Juglandaceae > Juglans > Juglans mandshurica. The sequence continues at coordinate 15,123,841 of CM039624.1, forward strand.
CATTAGGAAAAAGAAATACTACACTAGTTATCTGATTATTTTTTTGTGAATTCTAAAAAAAAAATCAGGTTCAACCTGGAACCCGAAATCTGGATTTTAAGAAACCCAGATTCATTTGGATTCCTAACCCGGGCTAACCCTATCCGGGTTTCGACCCGGATTTGAAACCCGAGTTCTAGTCCAGGTATACCTGCAGGATTCTCAGGCCGGAATCCGAATGAATAGTCTTAGTTTATATGAACAGTAAAATATTGAACAATATTAGGATCATTGTCCATAGTATTTTCGATGTTTTAAAATGAATGAATACCATTCATTGTAAAACATAGTTGTGTAATATGTTGTATGTTTTTCATTTTTCATTTCGGATCTTACTAAGTGGGCAGCACATGGATTCATTCTTGTTCAATGCACGCATGAGGATATCAATTAGAAACTATATATGTGACTCTAAGGTCTTCTGATCTTGATAATAATTAGTTTTCTTTCGACCAAGAAAACAAAGGTACGTATTGTGTATTTAGCTGTGAATTATCATCAGAGTACTGATTGAGCAATACTCTCAATTATCTGAGTAATTATTAAGTTCACGGAGTATGGACATGTCCTACTCTCATCCCATCACGGGAAGCTATTTAATTAAAGTTAGTACATAAACAATTTTAATTACATGGCATCTTATTATAGGATGAGAATGCCACTTATCCCACTCTGAAAATACCTAATAAGTTTTCAAGTTATGATCTATCCTCTAATGTTGCCATAGCGTTGAAAGTTATGATCTAAATCTCTCATTTCGGCCCTCATCTTCTTCCAATATCAATAAGCATATTAATTATCGAAGAAATAAAAAGAACTTTCAACTGATCAATGTGCTCTCTAAGTCCATGCATGCACTCCCTATTATCATCAATAATATTTTTGGCGTTTCTTTAAAGCACAGTACGTACAACATCTTGTGAAAAACACTACTGATGAATCTGTTGAAAAAATCAATCAAAAAACAACCAAACAAGCACTACAACAAAATTGCTTTTTAGTGACAGTTGGGAAATTGTGACAGTCCCTAGACCGTCACTAAAAGGCATTTTCTGTGACAGTTTTTGGAAACCGTCACTAAAGATAGAATGAGATTTTTTACATTCGAACGTATGGGACATATGCATTCGAACGTCACATATACGTTCGAACGTTATGTCTGTTTACGTTGGAACGTAAAGTGTTTTGGCGCAACCGTTCGAATGTTATTAATTTTACGTTCGAACGTAAAATGTTTGCACCAATGTTCGAACGTTAAGTAATAACATTTGAACGTTCATTGTAAATTTAAATTAAATGACTTTAATTTAAAAATTATGTGATTTTTATTGTGCATAATTTGTGAACAAGTCTAAAAAATTAAATTGTATATATTTATATATACACACTTTGTAATATATAAATATATATTATTGATTTATATATATTTGAAATGCAGTGATTTAGTATTAAAGTTGGAAATTATAACATCAAAGAAGATTAAAAATTGAAATTAAAAAACGATAAAAATATTCAATAATATTTTTCGTTACAAATATTAAAAATAAAATACAAAAATTGATAGAATGTAGTAAACAACAGTCAGATGATAACGTTATCTGCAAAAGTCGAACTCCGTACTTCCTCAGTCAAGGTATCAACCTTGTCATTGAGGATAGTTACACGATGGGTGAGTTCGGCAACAGACGCCGATATAGCTTCGAGCGATCGATCGATCTTATGATCAATATGCGCAGTCAGCTGTGATATGACCGCATCAACCCAAGCAGGCCGCACATCTCCTGCAGATGTACTCGGCGTATGCTGACTACTACTCCCGACATGACCTGGCTCAGGCTGCGTCGGAGGAACTAGATCCTCTACAGGGGTGGCTGACGTCCCCTCGCCTGTCCAATGCTACGCCGATGCGTGGTCATGTCAAGGGGGCTCATATGATCTTTGACCCGCTCCTCTGGCTGGGTCGGCACTCCCCGTGCAAGTAATAGTCGGCTGATGAGGACACCATATGGGAGATTATCCGTGGAGACGATGCTCGCCTCGTAACGGATCCTCTCAAAAATGTGCAGTGGCAAATCTATAGGATCTTCACGTGCCACTCGTATCAAAAATTGTGCCCGAAGCCGACTAAATGTGGTTTTATGAGCCACAGGATCGACATTTGTTGCAACAATCAGGTGCAACATGCGGAAGAAATGCAGCAGATGGATCTGGTTGAAGGCGTTCTTCCGCTCGATCTGCATGCGATCCCTCCCGGTGAGGATGTAGAAATCCTCGTCTCGGTCATCATCCCGAGCCTCGACGCCAGTATCCTCAGCCTCTGACTGGCCTGCATCTCTGGCTGATGCTGGCTCACATCCCCGGCCAGTAGATGATGTAGAAGTGCTTACATCCTCACGGGGTGTTGAGTGTGTAAATGTCTGAGCACCTCGATGAATCCCGAGGTGCTCGCCGATGACATCTGCCGATACCTCAATAGAAACACCGCGTACAGTCACGGTGTGAGAGGATGCATCCGGAGGCATGTCACACATCCCCATATAGAATTCTTGAACCATTGAGGGGTATACCTTCCCCTCAATGTGCAGATATTTCCCCAGCCTCTACTGAGGAAAACATCTCTTAGGTTCGTCTGCTGCCAACAGAGTTCGTCGAACTCATTAATTAAGACCTCTCTCTCTACCATAACAGTACGAGCTCCGATACGGGCAGTGTCCGACGTGGCTCCTTCCCTCCCTCGTTTTCGTGTATGCAGTGGAAGAGCCATATTCTGAAAATAGAAAAGGAAAAAAAAAATTATTTACAATAATGCATTTTTTTGTATTAATTTTAAGATGCTCTGCATTAACGTTCGAACGTTTTATCGTTAACGTTCGAACGTTAAAGATAAAAACGTTCGGACGTTAATTTATACGTTTGCACGTAAAATAATGTAAATAAATTTACGTTCAAACGTAAAACAAATACGTTCGAATGTACATATGTACGTTCGAACAGAAGCAGTAAACAAATACGTTCGAATTTAAGTTCAAACGTATTTGTTTTACGTGTGAACGTAAATATGAACGTACGAACGTCGAAGCATGAATAATGTAGAAAATCACTACGTTCGGATGTTATAATTAAACGTCCGACCGTATGTGATTTACATGCGAAAGTAAATATTCACGTTTGAACGTATGTCGTTTAATAATATTCACGTCCGAATGTAAGACGATTAACGTTCGAACGTGGAAGCCGTAACGGCTCTGTAATTTAAACGTCGTACGTTCGAATGTCACGGTGAAACGTTCGAACGTTTCGATGCAGAATGGCTGAGTCGACTCAGCCATTATTGAAATCTCAAAAATTTCTCTACAAGGGTCTAAATGCCGAAATGTCACCATGTAAATGAAGTATACACTTCAAGAAACATTTCTACGGTGACTATTCGGCCAATGACTGGCCGTGGTGGCCGGAAAATGAAGTTGAAAATCCGGTAATATTTATCCGGTTTTAAACAAAACTCAATCCAAATCTCAATCTAAATCTCAATAAAATACATGTTATTTGCATAAAAGATGAATGCCTACCTTTTAGTGACGGTTATGGCGGAGTTGACAGCGGCGGTGACGGAGGCGTGGTGGCAAATAACGGAGAAGACAATGGTAACGGACAGGGAAATGTCGTTTCGACGTTCGGTTTTGGCCTTATATACACAGAACGTTCGAACGTACTTATTATTACGTTCGAACGTTTGTCAATTTAATTTCCAAAATTTTATCTATAATATATTATATTATAAATGTTTAAGTTATATATTAGAATGTTATATAATATTATTGACAATTAGATTATTAGTTTTTTTGTGAGTGCTTGTTATATTTATAAAGTTTAGCAATATGTTTATACATGTTGTTGTGATTTTATGCTTACTCTTGAAATAATTGTGATTATTGTTTGTAAATTTTGTGAATAGTTTATGAGTTTATGATGTTTATTGATGAATTAATAAGTAACAATTTAATATATATTATTGATTTATATATATGGTATAGTTTATATATTATATACGTTGATGTTCTCATTTAAATTATATTATGCTATCATACCATACAATGTAGTATATAGTTATAGATATATAAAATGTAGTATATATATTATACTATATGTTAGTATATAATAAAGAATTTAATAAGTAACAATTTAATATATATTATTGATTTATATATATGGTATAGTTTATCATTTAAATTATATTATGCTATCATACTATACAATGTAGTATATAGTTATAGATATATAAAATGTAGTATATATATTATACTATATGTTAATATATAATAAAGAATTTAATAAGTAACAATTTAATATATATTATTGATTTATATATATGGTATAGTTTATCATTTAAAGTATATTATGCTATCATACTATACAATGTAGTATATAGTTATAGATATATAAAATGTAGTATATATATTATACTATATGTTAGTATATAATAAAAAATTTAATAAGTAACAATTTAATATATATTATTGATTTATATATATGGTATAGTTTATATATTATATACGTTGATGTTCTCATTTAAAGTATATTATGCTATCATACTATACAATATAGTATATAGTTATCGATATATAAAATGTAGTATATATATTATACTATAAGTTAGTATATAATAAAGAATTTAATAAGTAACAATTTAATATATATTATTGATTTATATACATGGTATAGTTTATATATTATATACGTTGATGTTCTCATTTAAAATATATTATGCTATCATACCATACAATGTAGCATATAGTTATAGATATATAAAATGTAGTATATATATTATACTATATGTTAGTATATAATAAAGAATTTAATAAGTAACAATTTAATATATATTATTGATTTATATATATGGTATAGTTTATCATTTAAATTATATTATGCTATCATACTATACAATGTAGTATATAGTTATAGATATAAAAAATGTAGTATATATATTATACTATAAGTTAGTATATAATAAAGAATTTAATAAGTAACAATTTAATATATATTATTGATTTATATATATGGTATAGTTTATCATTTAAATTATATTATGCTATCATACTATACAATGTAGTATATAGTTATAGATATATAAAATGTAGTATATATATTATACTATATGTTAATATATAATAAAGAATTTAATAAGTAACAATTTAATATATATTATTGATTTATATATATGGTATAGTTTATCATTTAAATTATATTATGCTATCATACTATACAATGTAGTATATAGTTATAGATATATAAAATGTAGTATATATATTATACTATATGTTAATATATAATAAAGAATTTAATAAGTAACAATTTAATATATATTATTGATTTATATATATGGTATAGTTTATCATTTAAAGTATATTATGCTATCATACTATACAATGTAGTATATAGTTATAGATATATAAAATGTAGTATATATATTATACTATATGTTAGTATATAATAAAAAATTTAATAAGTAACAATTTAATATATATTATTGATTTATATATATGGTATAGTTTATATATTATATACGTTGATGTTCTCATTTAAAGTATATTATGCTATCATACTATACAATGTAGTATATAGTTATCGATATATAAAATGTAGTATATATATTATACTATAAGTTAGTATATAATAAAGAATTTAATAAGTAACAATTTAATATATATTATTGATTTATATACATGGTATAGTTTATATATTATATACGTTGATGTTCTCATTTAAAATATATTATGCTATCATACCATACAATGTAGCATATAGTTATAGATATATAAAATGTAGTATATATATTATACTATATGTTAGTATATAATAAAGAATTTAATAAGTAACAATTTAATATATATTATTGATTTATATATATGGTATAGTTTATCATTTAAATTATATTATGCTATCATACTATACAATGTAGTATATAGTTATAGATATAAAAAATGTAGTATATATATTATACTATAAGTTAGTATATAATAAAGAATTTAATAAGTAACAATTTAATATATATTATTGATTTATATATATGGTATAGTTTATATATTATATACGTTGATGTTCTCATTTAAAATATATTATGCTATCATACCATACAATGTAGTATATAGTTATAGATATATAAAATGTAGTATATATATTATACTATATGTTAGTATATAATAAAGAATTTAATAAGTAACAATTTAATATATATTATTGATTTATATAGATGGTATAGTTTATCATTTAAATTATATTATGCTATCATACTATACAATGTAGTATATAGTTATAGATATATAAAATGTAGTATATATATTATACTATATGTTAATATATAATAAAGAATTTAATAAGTAACAATTTAATATATATTATTGATTTATATATATGGTATAGTTTATCATTTAAATTATATTATGCTATCATATTATACAATGTAGTATATAATTATAGATATATAAAATGTAGTATATATATTATACTATATGTTAATATATAATAAAGAATTTAATAAGTAACAATTTAATATATATTATTGATTTATATATATGGTATAGTTTATCATTTAAATTATATTATGCTATCATACTATACAATGTAGTATATAGTTATAGATATATAAAATGTAGTATATATATTATACTATAAGTTAGTATATAATAAAGAATTTAATAAGTAACACTTTAATATATATTATTGATTTATATATATGGTATAGTTTATATATTATATACGTTGATGTTCTCATTTAAAGTATATTATGATATCATACTATACAATGTAGTATATAGTTATTGATATATAAAATGTAGTATATATATTATACTATAAGTTAGTATATAATAAAGAATTTAATAAGTAACAATTTAATATATATTATTGATTTATATATATGGTATAGTTTATCATTTAAATTATATTATGCTATTATACTATACAATGTAGTATATAGTTATAGATATATAAAATGTAGTATATATATTATACTATAAGTTAAGTATAATAGTCATCGTACGTTCGAACGTTTCAAGTTAACGTTCGAACGTTAAACTAAGAGGCGGGAATTTTCCCGCTCGACTAAGGTATCTGTGTGATTATTCAGACGTTCGGACGTTAATACCATACGTTCGAACACCAAATCTGTCAACGTTCGAACGTTAGTTAAATTAGTGCGGGAGATTTCCCGCTCAAATATGGTAACACTTTCATGAAATGTACGTTCGGACGTTTAAGTTAAATGTTCGAACGTTTATCTATAAATCTACGAACGTTCGAACGAAAAATTGTGATACATTCGAACATATATGAGGAAAGTGCGGGAACTTTCCCGCTAGATTTTATGTTATATCATAAGAAGGGTACGTTCGAACGTGTATTGTAAACGTCCGAACGTTCTGGGCGGGAATAATTTTAGAATATAACGTTCGGACGTAAAAATTAAACGTTCGAACGTTTAAACTAATAATTTTAGAACTTAATCAGTACGCGCACGGGAGGAAGCGCATTATTTCTTCTTCTCCCGTGCACGCAACAGAAAGAGAGAGAGAGAGAGAGAGAGAGAGAGTTAGAGTGAGAGAGAGTTGAGTTAGAGAGAGTTGAGTTTTGGAGTGAGAGAGAGTTGAGTTTTGGTAAGATAATATTTTTATTTCTTGTCTTTATTTAAATTTTATGATATTTATAGAATGTGTTTTTGTTATAGAATATTTCTAATAAGTTAGTGTTGTATTTTTTTGAAGGATTGCTTGTTTTGGGAAGTTTGAAGATTTTGATTTGTAAGAGGATATTGTGAGTGCTAGGTATATTTCTAAACTTGATCAATATGTTGTTGTGATTTGATGCTTACTCTTTATCATATTGTGATTATTGTTTGTATAATTTGTAAATAGTTTGTGAGTTATTTTAAATATGTTGTGATATAAATTTGAAATATTGTGTTTATTATTAGAAATATATTGTCATTAGGCTTTGTTAATACATGTTTATTGCTTACTAAAGTTTAGAAATTTGTTAATACATGTGGCATGTTATTTTGTGAATATATTGTGAGTTATTGTGATATGGACTTGAAATATTTAAATTATTATTTGTGAATGACGTTTGAATATGTTTACATTGTTATAAATATATTGTCCTTAAGCTTTGTTAATACATGTGGCATGTTATTTTATGCTTACTTTTTATCATATTGTGATTATTGTTTGTATAACTCTTTAAGAATTATAATAATTAAAATTATTGTATAACCATTGAAATTTAAGTATGATAATTAAATATTTATAATAATATTTGAAATTAAGTAATAACAAGCATAAAAGTAACTCTTTAAGAATTATAATAATTAAAATTATAGTATAACCTTTGAAATTTAAGTATGATAATTAAATATTTATAATAATATTTGAAATTAAGTAATAACAAGCATAAAAGTAACTCTTTAAGAATTATAATAATTAAAATTATAGTATAACCTTTGAAATTAAGTATAACAATTAAAATTATACTTTAAGAATAATGATCTTGTACACAACGAGGGAATATGATCTTGAAGAAATGTTAAAATTTCAATTTAATTGCTTGACTGTCATAGTCTCTTCAGCCTTGAGAGTTGTCAAGGTCGGACAGTTTGTGACGGTTAAGTAATTAGACTAAAATTTAAACATTTCTTCAAGATCATTCTCCCTCGTTGTGTACAAGACACGAAACGTAGGGTCACATAATCTTCCATCCCTCTTTAGTTTAACAATATAACACTACTTGAAGCTGACTGTCCACCATCGTGCCGGTTCAAGGTCATTCCACCGTCTTGCTGAAAAATTGGTAATTAAAAAATTATAGAATTCATTTATTTTCCTGATATTCTTTCTGATAAGTACTAACATTATCTTTTTAAAATTGCTAATATTGTCGCTTTGTTAGAAACGTGATGATCCTGAAAACTTTTCTCTCATTCATGTCTATGCTGCTGCTCACACTAATGAGCATAGTGAGTGGATGGATCCTGTCCCTGCAGATAATTATGTAAGCAGTTTTAATTTTGTTAAATAAATTTTTTATAGAACATTTTAATAGTTTATTTCTTATTTCTATTTCTTTTAATACGTTACTAATTATTTACGATCATTACCTTTTAAATTGCAGAGCAAAATGTTGGAGATGCAGTCGACTTCTGTGGAATCCTCTCCTAGTGACATAGACATATTCACCCAAGTGCTCGGGCCGCAGTCTAGTATGGCAAGAGGTTTGGGACGATCTATCAAGCATAAATGTTCATCCTCCTCAACCTCATCGGCTTCACAAATTAATAATCTTACAGCAGATTTAGAAGCTGCACGGCGTGAGAATGAGTATATGAGGTCGAGACAGCAAGAGTTAGAGTCTCTCTTAGAACGACAGTCTCATTTAGAGACGCGTTTGCAGGACCAACAGAGAGACCAGGAGGAAAGAATACGCAGTGAAGTGCAAGAGCAAGTGCAACGAGAGATGATGGTGCAAATGGAGAGTGTTATGTCGTTGCAACAGAATCCCTGTGGGTGAGGGAAAAAGAAGAAATAAATTTTATCAATATTTCTGATTAGTTTTAATATCTAATTTTGTACTTTTATAAGACATTGTTACTTATTAATTGGGTATGTAATATGATACCATTGGTATTTTGTTTTTAAATTTTATGAAATTAGTATTTCTGATCTGTACGTTTGAATGTAAATAAAAATCGTTCGAACGTTGGTTCACACTGTAACAAACGTTCGAACGTAAATACAATTGAATCGTTCGAACGTTAAACCGACTAACGTTCGAACAAAGAACTTGCATTCGGACGCTCCTTCGTTTACATTCGAAATAACGTCTGAACATTAAACGCGCTACGTTTGAACATTTACGTTTACGTTCGAACAAATGTTTGAACGTTTATTGTAATTAACGTTCGGACGCATTAACATTCGAACGTAAATATGATATGTTCGAACGATATACAACAAACGTCAACTTCTCTCATTCGAACGCCAATCGGTCGGGTATAACGTCCGAACGTTTAATTTTACGTCCGAACGTTATTTTTTGTGACAGTTCATAACCGTCACAAAAAAAGGAACATTCGAACGTTGTACAGAACGGAACACTTCCAACCGTCACTAAAAATATTTTTTGTGACGGTTGAACAGTAAACCGTCACCAAATGTTTTCTGTGACGCACTTTAGGTGACGGTCATGGTGACGGTTTCAAACCGTCACCAAATATGTTTAGTGACGGTTTACCATTTTTTTGTGACAGTTTCCTCTGTCACAAAACACACATTCTGTTGTAGTGAAGGTGGCTCGATCGAAGGCTTGCATGACTTCTCCATCCAGGCCACTAGCTAGCACTTCCACTGCAAGTACGTAAGATTATGGTCACCACGCGCGGGAAAGTACCTATCGGTACTCTATATATTTATAGAGTAATATTAGTTAAAAGTCTTAAATAGACAAATTTCGTACAAGTTTTTTATAAAAAAAGTGAGTCCGGCTTATTAATAAAGAACAGTTTTTTTTTTAAATGAGATTCACTTTTTTATAAAGACTTATATATATATATAACTTGTGATCTAGTTTTTTTTATAAAGACTCATATTTATATTATACAGCCATTATCACATCTGTTGACACCCACCAAAACAGTAGTAGCTAGTATTATTACTGTACTTAATGCTCACCAAATGTCCAGTACCAATACATCCCCATTTTCTGTGGGCCATTTTTTAATTATTAGCAATTCATGATCGACGACTCCTTTGCACCAAGAGATCGATAGTGCATGGGCACGACACGGGTGATCAAATGACCCGTCGGCCAATCCATCCGCCCGACAGCCAAGCGGGACTATCTACCCATTCTGAACGGGGTTCGGGGGGCGGGTCCAACAGAGGGTACCTTGCTCAGATAGGTGCGGGGGTGGAGTGGCCGGCAGCCGGCCTGCATATATAGGATAGCAAGCCTAAATTTAACATATTGAAATTTTCAAATACATATTTATTAAAGAGAATTGCTGGAGAGCAGCTGCACTCCGTGCAGGCAAAATTTTTTATTTTTATTTTTTTTTTTCACTCAATGCACTAAGTGTGGTGGGGATGTTGTAAACAGTAGAGTGATTTTTATATTTTTTGTTTATTAAAATGTTATCTTTTACAAAAACATTGGGATGAACAAGAAAAAAAAAATTATCTTTTGGGTGTACGTACAGCCTATAAAATGCTCCGTGACGGTAGCATCACTCAATTTTAAAGAGTTAGGTAAGAAAGTTATGGCTCTGTTAAGGATGATAAAAGACGAATTCTGAAAGGGCAACGATGAATAGATATAAAGAAATGATATTTGTAGTTACGAGTGTTCAAGTATCGTATAGTCGTTTTGAAAAAAGTGAATAAATATAAGATTTATATGAAAAGAAATTAATTTTATAATAATATATCCTACTCTTTTTCAAACAACTATACAATATTTATACATTTTATAATTACAAGTAGCATTGGACATAAATATAATATGGGTGTTCCTTCCTCGTGATAAATGCTAGAATGTGATAAATAAACGCACGTGCTATTTTCAAGGGTATTTATAATTAAGTCAAGAGTGGAAGTCAATGAATCGGCCAACTGTCTTTTTTTATTTAAATAAGTAACAATATTATTATTCCGGACAAGGTTGGTTGTGTTCAACCCAGCAACTGTATTTATGATGTGTGTGTCTGTTATCATACATTAATACGAGAAATTCTATTTGAAGTACCCACTTAAAAATTGTATATGCAGATCCTTTATTAAATAAAAAAAATTATTATTTTAGGAGGAATATTTTTATAATTTTAAAGATAGAATTACATAGACTTGTATTGTAGTCCTCAAATAAAGATTGTACGTAATATTACTCTATTAATATAATGTTAGGAAAATACTTTAGTCAAAAAGTAATTATATAAAAATAAATTTACAAACTAATGTAGTTTGATGTGGTACATCATATTGTAAAGTTACGTTTATTATAAAGTAGATCTAACAGATTTCATGAAATCTCATCAGTTTGTAAGTTTACTTTGTACAATCTTTTATATCTATAGTAATTCTTACACAAAGACAATTACTAGTGCGTACAAGGTTGTCCTTTTTTTTGGTAACCATATAAATGGTGTGACACATTTATAAATTAGTCCTGTGTAGGAATAGTAAATTTATTAAGTGAAATATGTCATAATTAGGTGTGAATACCTAGCTTCGTTTGTTTTCAGAAAATATCTCATCTCATCTCATCTAATCATTACAATTTTTTCAACTTTCAATACAAAATAAAATAGACAATTCAACTTTTTCAAATCTCAAAATAAAAATAATATTAAAAAATATATTCTAACAATATTTTATTTAACTTTTTAACTTTAATCTCAATTCATCTCATCTCATCTCCGAAAACAAACGAGATATAATAAAACATAACTTTAAGAAGTGTGTCAATGCCTCTTCTCAATTTTTCGTTTATCAAATGATGTACTATTTTGAAGACTTGTGTATCTTTTTTTCTTTCGGTGGCTCTACAGCCACTGCTAGGGGCTCTCGCTAGTATATTTTATATTTTGTTTTACATGTATTTTTTTAATATTTTAAAATATATTTTTTTAAAAATTTATAATATTATTAAAAAACACTTCCTTAATCACTAATAAAAAAATTAAAAATTAAAAATCCCAACAGGAGCCACCAACGATAGCCCTAGCGGAAAGAGTAGTTTTTTCCTTTTTCTTTTTATTGGCATTGGGTTTACCATATTTTTATTGGCATTGGGTATTGTACCATATTGGTATTGGCTATAAAATGAGTTGTAAAATAATTATATTTATAATTTTACCATATGTTTGCTACTAGAAACTAGTGAATAGGGAGTAGTGTTATAATTATAAAAAAAAAATTATAAAAATAAACTTTCAAACTGACATGACTTCATTTTAATACGTTAAATCTATTTTATAATAAAAATAACTTAATAATATGACGTATCATATTAAGTCACATCAATTTATGAGTTTGCTTTCATGAAATTCCTCATGCTAAAACATTTCTCTTAAATAAGCGCAAAGAAACAATCCATGATATATCAAAATAATTAGAGGGTCCATCACTTGCTAGGGCTGTTAAAAGCTCTTGCTTGGATTCAAATCCTATGTGGGTTGGGACAAGGGAAAGGGATATGCTTAAGATACACTATTAAGAGAGCATTATCATTGATTAATCCAGGATGGAACTTGATGCACTATCAGATTACTTGGTCTATCTTACTCATTATCTTGAGACTTTAGGGCTATGTTTAGTAAAAAAAAAAAAAAAGTGAAAGGGTACTGATGATGATTTAGATGGGTGTTCCTTCCACATGATAAATGCTAGAATGTGATAAATAAACCCACGTGCCAATTTCAATTGGGGGGGGGGGGGGGGGGGGGGTGATCATATCATGACTCATATAGCTGACGTCTCCACACATGACGACCACTTTGTTGGTTTCGATTGTTCACTTTTTCAAGGGAATATATAATGAGTCAAGAATGGAAGTCAATCCAACTTCTTTAATCTACTAAGTAATGATCTTATTCGAGACAAGAAACATATGTTATGTTCACTAGCCATAAAGTCTATCTAGAAAGAGCAAAACCCCAAGTACCAATAGGAAAATGGATGGATGAGGTGGCTTGATAAGATCAGGAAATATTATTAATAAATAATAATAAATTGTGCTAAGGAGGTCCATGGAATATAACACGCTTGTATATTAGATTATGAAGGATAATAAGCATCTTAGTTTGTATTTGGTATCAGAATAAAATTCATGCCACTTTGTATCTTAGTTTCTAATAATAAAGTTGTTGGCATGCATGAAAGTTGAGAAAGTTTATTCTTTTTCCAATTACAATGCAGAAAATTTTCTTTAATGTTGTCTGACACCGATGTTGGTTCTAATAAAAAATTCCACAATTGGTCTTAAAAGAAGGATTGCTGCATTGTAATTTGGAAATAAAAATTTTATGTGCAGTTATTTTTACGTATTTTTTGTGCATTCTATTAATATGATTTGTTGCATCACTTTTTTTAATATAAAATAACTGTTTTGGTCAATTACATCAATAGAATATACAAAAAATATATAAAAATGATTATATATAACATAAATCATTGAGAAAAGAAGAAAATGAGAAAAATCTATTTGGGAAAATTCAATTTAATCGGTCAGATTATGTCTCTTCTGAACTGGTCCTTTCCCAAAAGATGTACTGTTTGTAGACTTATCTTTTTTATGCTTCGTGACACCTATTCATAGGGCTGCCATCCGCGCATGGTATCGGCCCGCTGCCCACCCCTATGCTATTCATCACAAATTGTGACTCGTTTTACCATATGAGCAATGATACATTAACAACATTTTCGCAACTATTTTCGCCTCTTATATAAAAGTATTTATATAAAATATAAAACCCAAATCAGATGGGAAACTCAAAAGGGTTAATGTTTTAATGAACTAACACTATCACTAGTTATAAAATAATTGAATTCGTATCATTATTCTTTGAGTAATATTATGCACCACACTCTCATTCTATTTTAATCATATTAAATAGTATGTGGCACATTCATCATCATTAGATGATAAAAAAATACGCAATAAATTATCATTTAATGGTGATAAATGTGCCACATCATACTTAGTAGGATGAAAATAAGATGGTAGTATGGTGTATAGAATTTTTTTTATTCTTTATCATATTCCTGCTCTTAGCAAGAATTGTCCTCTGGGAAACAAACGGGCCCTTGTGCATTTGGATTTTGCACAAAGGTCCGGTCCATTTTCATCGCCAATCAAAATTATAGGGTGGGCCATCACTTGCTGGGGCTTTTAGAAACTCTTGCTTTGACTCGAACCCTATTCAGGTTGGGAAAAGGGCAAGGAATATGTTCAGATAAGCTACTAAGAAGCTTAAACTGCCGATTTGTAAGCTAACGTCGATTCAGGATGGAAATCCTTTATTGCAAGTTGAATTGAGAATACCTCATTTTCATCGCAAGAAATTCACCAAAGAACAGGTGCATTTAGCTTTAAAGGTGCTTGGGAACACAAATCATGTTCATAAATCTGAATTAGAACCATGGGGATTTGAGGCAGCTCAACTTGTGAAACTTTCTCAAGAATTAAAAACCCATGCACCATAATTCTGCAAACTCTAACGAACTCTCCAGATCAGCATTTACCTTCTAACCTACAATCAAGCAAGGTAAGGGCATTGAAATTGATCATCATCCATCATCTAAACAGGTCCCTGTTTCAGTGCCTAACAACTTAAGAAATCAGCATTTAGTACCTAAATACATCAGCTTTTAGAGCGACAGCTTCACCTGAAATCCATTATGGTGCAAGGCAGACCCTAGTCTCCCCCATGGTATCCAAAACCAAGCTAAATCTTGTCCTATGAGCTTAGCAAAACGGAACTGGCCTACATTCTGCATCCAGCAGCCCCATAGGCAATATGAAATACATGACTTCAATCTAAAATCTTGGCATCCTTTCGAAACAAAAGATATTCTAGAGAACCATTAGGCATGTTATCAGAAAGACTGGAAGCCTTTTTGAAGCTTCTGCACAGGAACCCCGAATCAACGATATCCAACCATGTCACTTCTTGTTATAAAATAACCCAATTAAAAAATTTCGCCTGGGGAGGTGGTTGTCTGCTTTCCAGAAAGACTAACGTGGGAGGTGGTATCAGATCCCATAACAGTTTGAGTTCAATGCAATTTCTAAGCAGTACCACCTAATGCATAAGATTTGGGATCTGTGGTTTGCATTCAACTAAGCTCTCCTAGTGTAAATAAGAGAAAAATCCATTGCTGAAATTTTATATGTGCACTCATGTAATGTGAGGACGACTAACCCCCACCCTGACTCTGATTTCCTGCATCAGCTTAAATCTTTGAGCAAGAAAGATGCGGTGTCTTTGTGATCCTCACAAAATCCCCTAGTCCAGCAACATCTAGTGGCTGCGCTGATCGTTCTAAAGACATGCAAAAAAAATACAATTTCTGTGCTTTCCCCAAGTCAATTATCAGTAGCCTTGTGAATACACACACACACATTGAAAATACCCCAAGATAAAAAACCAGGTAGCTAGATACTACTCAGTTAGTAGCTTAGAGTACTCACTAAAATGTAAATTATCTTTGAAATCTAGACTAGACTATCTGAATGACCAAATATCAGGCTTGGAGAGTGGATAGTCGCATCAAAAGACAGCATAGAGAGTAGATGCAAACAGTTCAAGTTAATATGCTGAAGTTTGTAGAAACATAGCGACTAAATTAGAACTTTAATCAAAGCCTTAAACAACCATAGAAAATATAATAATTTTATTTATGTGGGAGAGGGGATGCCATGCGTAAAAAACTCATAACTATACCCAATGCATAAATCTAAACACGGGATCAGAACAGTATATTGCTTTTTTATATAGAAAAAGCATCTCACACTATAGCTTCAAAGATTACCAAATTCAGTCTACTTCTAGTTTTAATGTGGAAAATTGACATAAATACAGAATTCCATGACACCAATCTATTCAACATAGCAAGACAAAATTTGAATCAAATCGAGGTCGGCTGCCATTCAAGTGTTTCACCCGCAAACATCGGAATGATATCTCCAAATGAAAAGGAGAAAGACTCTGGTACCTTCCATGGAGTCCTGATCATTTTTATTTTTGATGTGTTTCTTGGAAGCCCATAGAAGTCTGGTCCATTGAAGCTTGTAAATGCCTCTAGCTTGTCGAGTGCACCTGCCTGAAACATGCAATTGACAAGTAAGTTTCATGCAAGTCATTCCACGAACGATAAATATTGCTTAGTGTGTAGCCATGAAAACCTTATCTCATGTATTTGATCAATCACACAACAATCAGTATATCATATACTAATTCACCAAAATTTATATCCAAAATACAGCTCATGCATTTCAAACGTTGAACACATCAAAGTCTGGAACAAAGAAAAACAATGAAGAAATAAGCATGAATAAAATAAGAAAGGGTAGATCAATTTCAATAAATATATACTTCATTTTTTTTTTATTAAAAACAAAAGTTTGGGAAAAAACTAATAATAAGCAAAACTCTTTTTCTTCTAAAAGACTATTTCGTTTGGCCAGATGTGTGCTATTGAAAAATCACGTCTCTTATAGCTCCTTAACCCTAATTCATAAGAGATAGTTGTAGCATCCATACGCACACGCCCACACGCACACACGGGGATATTTTCATGTTGCATCATAGATTTGTATAGCATGCACTTTTGAGCTTAAATGAAACAGGTCACAATTGGGCTCAACCAATTGTGACCTGTGCTCACTAAAACTGGAAGAGCTAAGCCATACAGGAGCTCAATATGAATGCTGGAAGCCCGAATTGAGTTCTCCAATACAATCCAAGCTCATGTAAAACAACAACAACTACATATATTAGCACCAGAAGCAGTTCATTTTTGTCTCATCACATTCCCCTTTACTTACTGGGTTAGACCTATTATTTTTTATAAGATAAGAATTTATTGATATGAAAAAAGACTATTACCCAGTACACTAGAAGTATACAAGAAATCCACTTAACTGGGAAAAGAGAAAAGTGCTAGAAAATCTTGAGAAGAAGAAACAAAGCAAGCTACATTGTTTGATACATTTTCCAATGAAACAGGGTACTAAACAAGAAAGACTTGAGGTCTAACAACAACTTTCACATTTCGTTTCTTTCACTCCAAATACTCCAAAATAAGCAAGGGATTAGAATCCTGATGTTATCCGGGTAATCTTCCTTAAAGTCACTGTCCAAGTGATGTAGTTACACTTGGGGAGCCTTATTCATCCAAATATGCTTCCTAGATTTTCACATTATGTGGAAGGGAGAAGTTCAAGCCCTTTATAATGATTCCAATGGGCACCTAATTGTAACCTTGACTAATCATTTTGGAGTATAGCCCCAGATGTGGCCTAGGCTTTTCTTGCTATTACAAATGGTAGAAGACAATCTCAACATGTGAGATTTGAGCCATAAGGGCGGAGATTGTAATACCCCAAATTGTGCCACCTATGATGGAATGCCAAACAAGGACATCGGAGGGGATTTAAGGGGGAGAGATTGTAATCCCCGAATTATGTATAGGAAGTGGTGAATAGGATCCCACAGTGCTTGGTAGGGAGAACTTCAAGCCCTTTACAATTGATTCCAAGGGGCTCCAATTTTAACATAGACTAGTCCTTTTGAAGTAAAAGCACAAACGTGGCTTGAGTCTTCCTTGGTTTGTAACAAAGGGCCCTAACATGAGGGCACAACACATTTATAAAACATGTAAGGGTTGATAATGACCCACCACATAAGCAACCTTAGAGTAAAGGGTTTTAAATAACTCTAACCTTAGGGTGAAGGATTCTCAATAACTTGGAAAGGCACCTTTCAAAGATTGGTCACCACACCACACACCATGCCAAAAGCAGATCCTACACCTGTCACCCATAATAAATCTGGGAAAGTAGGATAAGTTCCCCAATCCCCAATGATGTTTTTCCAAAGACCAAAATAGTAAGATTCATTCACCTCATGGGAACACCAGTCACTACCCAAGCTTCCATACTCGGTGTCCACTAGAACCCTCCAAGGGCTATCTTACATATGCAGAACACTATAGCCATGTCCCCATCAACGCTTGATTAAAGAGAAACTTACCCCCAAAACACCTTCAATCGTTGAACATACCTTGGTCCACTTCAAAAGATGCGGCTTAGGCTCCTCCCCCATACTTCCCCTCAATGCAGTTTCTCCGATTGGTTGGAAACTCCCACAGGTAGTGGGAAAAGGGACATATAATAGCTAGCAAGTAGATCACGTATTCTTGATCAATGTGCTTCTACTGCCTAAGATAAATACAGCCTCTTCATATCCACCAATCAATTCTTCATCTTCTCTATATTATCAAACCAAACAGTTTTAGCTTCAAAGGGAGCTCCAAGGCAGGACCAAGATAAGTCATGGGTAAGCTAGAAATCCTACACTCAAGAATTTCCACCATACTAGCCAAATTATCAACCCTACCAATTGGAAGCAAATCCAACTTAGCGAAGTTAATCTTCAAACTAGAGACGGCTTCAAAGCAAAGGAATAAGTAATGCAAGTAATGGTGATAGCCTTTGTTTGCCTCACAAAATACTAAGGTATCATTCTCTGAACAAAAGATGTGAGATATTGAGCCCTACAGTCTACTGCATTCCTGGAACCCACAAAAAAGCCACAAATAGGCCTTCCTCAACTTCTCTTTGTCAAACAAAGATCTATTTTCTTCAATTGTTTGAAGGCCCTTTAACTCTTCAAAAAGAAGATTCTTTATTTTCCCAACATCACCAAACTACTCATTCCAAACTTGTAGGCCATCTTTGAAGGCCATAACTTTACACGCCAAACTATAGCTTTGAGTACGTTGAAAATAGTAAGACCCCCACCATTGCTTCACTTTTTTCACAAAGCCTTCGAGCTTTAAGCCACATATTTTCAAAATGTAAATATTGTTTACCAACTTAAATATCCCTACAATCAAAAGAATGGGGAAATGATCAGAAACCAACCAATTCTGAAAACGTGATTCAGTCTAGACCAAGAAGGAATGTTTCAACAATTCAACCATTTAAAAGTCCCTCCCACCATCGGCATATCAATTAGGTTCTACTCAAATATGGTAACTGAAAACTCCATCATGGGTCAACACAAGTAAGCTTCACCCGAGTTTTCACTAGGAAAGTACCTACATTAAAATCTGCCCCAACACACCAATGCCAGTTCCACCAACTCATAAGACCAGCTAGTTCATGCCCTTCTACTATTATCACAAACAGGAACCATGCACCCACTCAAGCTTATCCTTTACATTCCAAAAAGAGCATGCCATGTTATGCTCTCCCACACAAGGATCAATTCTTTCCACTATCTTACTATCCCACATCATCAAGATACCGCCCAAGGCCCCTTTCAATTCCAAGTAACACCAATCCACATTTTGGCCACTTCAAATATTGCGAACAATACTTTTTGATTGAGACATGTTTTCAATTTCCCAAAGAGAACAAACTAAATCAGCTTTCTGATCTACTAGCATGTTTCCAACATGAAGGCGCTTATCCTTGTCATTAAACCCCCTAACATTCCACCATAACATCATGAGCTTCATGAATAAATAAAAGAGCACTTCCCCTTAACTCTACCATGGCTAGAGTTACAATTACTCATAATTAATGGAGCATGTCAGTATTTTTAACTCCTTAGGCCTCTAAAAACTGGTTTAGGAGTAGAGGCCAATTCCTTTGACTTTCTACTAGCTTCAATGGCTACAAATAAAGCCCAAAGTGCCTTTTCAAGCCTTCACATGAAACACCAACAATGTGGAAATTTTCAGATTTTCTATAAGACCCATTCAGAAGTTCTTTGATAGCCCACTTTCTAGGGGGAGACACATCGTTACTGGCTCAGAATACAACGATTCCTCCCAAATGCCTATAAATATTGAAAGAGTGTTTAATTACAAGGCCATATTTTCCTGCCCTAATGCAGAGCCCAATGCACAGTTATCAATAGGATCAAATCACACGCCTACCCCCTGCTCGAAAGAGTATCTAATTACAAGGGCATACTTCCCTGCCCTGCTGGATGGAAACCGCAATACACAGCTATCAATTGGATCAAATCATAAGCCTTCCCCCTGCTCAAACCATCCACAGCCGCCACCCCCCCCCCCCCCCCCCCCCAAGAAAAGAAAAAGGAAACTGTGTATGGAAGGGTGAAATGGGGAAAGAGGTACCAATTTCCTTCATGATAGTAAGAATTATGACATAACCTTGAGATAAAATTGAAATTTATATCATGCATGCTAAATTACAAATTACATTCCCCATTATTGTAACAAGATTTAAACATTTTGCAAGTTAGCTTATAACATGATAGTACATCTTTTCTTGTTAAAAGTTAGGTTTTAAGGCTCCAAAGATAGTAAACCCACCCACTCTCCTGTTTCTAAAAGCCATCCCTCACCAGTTAATCAAGTCAAATGAGCTAAGCACAAGCTTCTATTCAGATAGTTGGAAGTTCAAAAATCCATAGAGCATCAATGACAACGGTTAAAGCAGTGCCGAGCCCGAACATGTGGAAGATATATACTGAGGTTTGAGATCAAGTTCAGGTTTTCTCACATCATGATCGGACTAACAAGGGAGAGGAAAAGAATTTACAAAATTCGTAGGAAGAACTAGCAACAACTAGAAATTTGCAGTAGATATACCAAATAATTCTAAAGTTACCTCATCAAAGACTTTGGCATATAGTGATAGGGCAACAGGGGCGTTGTATATACCAGCACATCCACAAGAACATTCTTTTCTTCGTCTCTCATGTGGAGCACTATCAGTTCCAAGGAAAAATCTTTTACTTCCACTGGTCACAGCTGCAACAATAGCCTGTCCTATATGAGAAACAAATGAATGAGTTCATGTAACATAGTCAGAAGGAGAGTCTCTTTCTGAAACTATCATTATAAATTTCTACTATGTGAATAGTTTGTAAGTAAATCATAGAAACCAAAAAATAATAGCTCAAAAATTAATTACCAGGGGATTCTAACCTTAGCAGCTGCTGTCAAACAAAGACAACTAAAATTGCTTTCCCAAAAACTACTTCACGTGTTAGATGCTATTTCGACATTGAAACATATTTACAACATCAGGTCAAAGACAATGGGCATACTTTATAACGCCATAAATAATTCGTGTGTTTGGCTCATAAAAGAAAAGGAAAGTCATGCGTTTAAGAAACAAATTACAAGCCAAGAAATTCGATAGCACATATGGACTTATAAAAAAAAAAAGAAAAAAGTTCAATGGCACATGTGGTAAGAGTGAGAACCAATTGCTGCTCTAGGAAAAATGGAGATTTTTTATGTAACGTACTGTGGATCTCTCTTTTGAGTACTGGAAGGCAGTAATTATGAGGCTGCAATCCTCCTTGAAAGAGAGAATTTCGATTGAGAAGAAGATGCTGTGGAGTAACAGTGGCGGCTACAGATCCTGAAAGTTAAATCAAGGCAGAAAGAATAAATCTGGAAAAGGAATAAAAATGAAAGTAACAAAAGAAAAGACAAATGCCAAAAAGTCAATAATGAAAGTGATTAAGGATACCTTCTTTGCAGGACTCAACAAACCTAACAGCATCCATTGTTGTGATATGTTCCATCACTACCCTCAGCTGTGGAAGTCTCTGAATTAAAGGTTGTAGAACAGTTTCAATGAAGACTTTCTCTCGATCAAATACGTCAACATCAGGGTTTGTAACTTCCCCATGAACCTGCGAGAGAAGAAGCACAACCATATAAAGAAGTTAACACGTAACCCAACATCGTCTAAAGGTAGGAAAGCATCACAACATAAATATGTTGCAGTGTTTTAGTTAAAATCCATTTAGATTTGGCCTAGTTGATGTAATGCTCTGAGCAGCTTACCCATTCATGATTGGAAGAAGCTGAAACTTTTACATAGAATGTGATTTTAGGCCAGTGAAGTGTGATGATGCCTTTCAATCTTGGACAATTATACATGAGTGTTTTTTCAATGTGTCAAGGAATTATCAACCTCCCAGAAAATTCAATAAACCACAAGACTGGTGTGACTTCAGACTTCTACACTAATGTCGGATAACAATTTTTCTTTTTCTGCTAAAGATGTGCATGACATCTAGACAAGGATAATTTTGATCAAACTGCATTAACTTGTAAACAAACCATGAACTATGAAGCAAGGTCAATGCCAAGTTCAGCCTAGCTAGCATGCAGAAAGAATTAGCTTCTGTTCAGCATTAACTTTAAGCATGTCACTTTTTTTAACTTTTTTTTATCAGTAAACAAGATTTTATTGATCATAAGGATAGGCAAGAGCCCAAGTATAAGGATAGTCACTTTTGTTAACTTGCTAAGAATACCATGAAATAGATAATAACATCAAACAAATCACCAACAGAAAGACCCGCAAAAGTAACAACATGGACACCACTTAGAAAAGTACAGAGAAGAAGAGAGTTAGCATGGTGAGTTTACCAACAAAGGCATATTTTGTTCAGCCATCTCCTCAAGGACGGGTAGACATTTCCCAAAAAGATCCGTAACCCCATCTTGAGAATTAGTTGTAGCACCAGCAGGATACAACTTCACAGCAAATACAACCCCACTTCTTCCTGTCAATCCAGCCAGCATTATCATGAAATTGGGATGATGATTAAAGGGGCAATTTACTTCAGTTAATAAAATAAAAAATATATAAGAAAAGAAGAGGAAGCAGCCTGCACTTAAGGAGGAAAAGTTGTTAAGAAGCAGCAAGTTTAAGCTACATCTTTTTCCCAAAAACCTTCATGAAATTCTAATGTTCCAAGATTTAGTGTCCTAGAATAATAAGATCTCCGCAAATAGATATATGATTTGAAGACATGCTACGATTAATAGATATCAAGAATTAAGCCCAATCTCATCCACAAATGAAATGTTGACCAAAATAACTAACTAAAAAGTCAACCCAATACTCTTACATTTAAGGTTTTATCTTAAATATTTAATATTAACTCTCTCCTAAATCTATCAACCAACATTTAACAGCAGAGGCAACATCATATCAGAATCATATGTTTCCAAGCAAAGAGAACTCATGAATTTAAAGTGAAGCAACAATTTTAGTCCTGGATGTATTTTGAAACAGTTAAAAGTATGAGTAAAAACAATTTTTTTCCAAATTTTATTCGATTGAAAACTCCTCAGTTGCATATTTTAACAACACTCACTTGCAAACTTGATCTCTTCTGGGCTTGTCGTATCTGTCAAATAAAGTGTCATAAGAGGAGTGAAGTTGGTATTGGCAGGCAGAGCTTTCAAGATCGATTCTCGATATGTCACAGCAGCAGCTGTGGTTGTAATGGGGGGCTTTAGATTCGGCATCACTATCGCCCTTCCAAAATGACTTGCACTATAGGTGCAATAGTTACGAGACAAGAAAGGAACAACTCAAATAGTATTCATACTCAGGAGACTTTTCCAGCAAAAATGGATAATGATGTGCAACGACCAAGAACAATTCGCAGTGAAATTCAAACTACCTGTGACAGACAACAGCTTCAAGCATGTCCCCATCACGGAGGTGAAGATGCCAATCATCAGGTTGTGTTAGAGTAAGCTCCATCTTAGGTCCTTTGCACCTTAATTGCCTTGGCCCTTCAATCTTTCCCACCGGGAACTTCAATGCCTATATAATAACAAACGAAAAGAAAATGAAGGCAATCAAAAGCATTAAGTTTCAACCCTTTATACGGTAATTGCAATGCCTTTGTACATACTTTCGAAGGAAGGACCAAACTCTTAATCATTCTATAAGCCACCAAACAACCGAAAGCCTCTCTAGAAAACGGGGATTTTTTCTGCTAAAATTGAAAACTTAATATCAGAAAACAAAAATGCTACAGAGAAGCCTCTTTATATATAGCATACTCCGCACACCCCAACGTGGAGGTGACGTAGAGTCCTTTTAATATAAATATATATATATATGAATAAATATAGATAGAAGCCACTATTGAAAGCATCCATTTTATACACATGATGTGGCATCATCTAGACCACACATCTCCCCAAGTGAGTGTTGGGAACAATCAACTAGAAGCAGCCATGCAGTGAGTGCAAAGTGTGTACTGCTATAGTGACTTCCCTCTAGCATTACTCTATATATATATATATATATATATTAGTATATTAAAAAAAAACAACAACAACAACAGAAGTTCGCAAGTAGCGAAATTTTTCTGGTCTGGTTGTTCTTCTTCTTCAAACGAATAGTATTTCTGTTCTTGTCGCATTTCTTCTTCTTTGATTCTTTCTGTAGCAATTCTGTTCTGGTCGTATTTCTTCTCATTTCTACTTCTTCAACGGAATAGCATTTCGTTGGGGGTGGAACTGCACACTCCAGGACGCAAACTCAGAACTCACAAGGCATCTTGTTGAAGCCACTCATTGGACTTGATTATTTAAGCCCAATGACAAAGAAATCTGTGCAGTTGAACAATTTGAATATGCATAAGCTGCCACCACCACCTCCTCCTCATCCTCCAATTCCGCCAACACCTACACCAAAACCACTACCATGTCCAGACCCTCCACCAAAACTACTACTACCCCAACCACCGCCACCATAACTACCATGTCAATCACATTTGATATATGATTGAAAAATCAAACAGATAAAATAAACCAATCTAAATTCAAGCAAAATTAACATAAAAATGACCAAGTAATAACCCTCTTTCTCTCTACAGACTTATGGAAGGGAAATAAATACGCGGAAATTCACAGACCAAAAATTTTTACAAAACAGACCAAATGCGAAATGTCGCACCCGCCTGGGTATTCGGTGGCTAGCCTTTCCGTTGAGACCGTGGTCGGCGAGTGAGCTTTGCCTGAGAAATCTTTCCCTCGAACGGCTGAAGGAGATGGAGTGGAGGAGTTCAGTTTGCCTGAGAAGAGAGAGGAGTGACGGAGTGAGCTGTTATTCCTTCCACGGGCGAGTATACGGAGAAGAGAGGCTGGGTTTGAAATAAGGGTAAAAATGGCAATTTACACGTCATTGACGTACAGGATATAATAAGGCTCGTTAATCCGGCCGGATTTTTTTTCAATCCGGTCCGGCTCCAGTTACGGATTCTGATCCAGAACAAATTGTACCCGCACAGACAAATTTAGATACCTCCTATACCCGATTTTTTTTTTCTTAATTTGAATGTTTTGATGTTTCTTATTTCATTTATTTATAAATTATATTTTTGAAATAGCCTTCGTTATTTTTTTGAAAGGCAAATGAATGGGGCGTTTGATGACGTGAACATATTGTTTTTGAAAGGCAAACGAATGCGAGGCTTGATGCCAACCAAAATATGAGGACAAAATAAGAAGACAAATAATTAGTTTTGCAGAAGAGTCCAAAACCAACCAGAATGATTCCTAGCATGACACTACAAGAATGCATCATGATGGTTTATTATTTAGATCATCACTAAGTTGAATTTTTGTAAGAAAAACAAAAACAAAAAAAAAACCTAAGTACAATCTAAAATTCGAATTTTCGGGTTTCAAATTCATCTGAGTTCCTGCCTAGATAATAACCGGGTATCTGTTCCGGAACCAGAGTGAACAGTTCTACAAGGTAATTTTTTAAGAGCGCCTCCAGGCCGGTCGGTTGTTTTCCTTCGTACGTCGGTGATGCTCCACTGTGGGGCCATATTGAATATGGCCTCTACCTTCTCCGGATTGGCCTCTATTCCCCGTTCAGAAACCATGAAGCCCAATAACTTTCCAAACTCCATGCCAAACGCTCACTTTGCCAGATTAAGCTTAATCTGATAGCGCCTTAGTACTACGAAGGCCTCGCGTAGATCGGCTAAATGTTGTTCAGGGGTCTTGCTCTTCACGAGTAGATCGTCCACATAAACTTCCATGTTTCGTCCCATCTGTTCCTTGGACATGCGGTTGACTAACCATTAGTAGGTGGCTCCTATATTTTTCAGGTCGAAAGGCATGGCAGTGTAGCAGTACAACCCCCTATCTGTGACGAACGATGTTTTTTCCTCGTCTTCAGGCTCATGCGGATCTGGTTGTACCCTGAGTAAGCATCCATAAAGTTAAGCAGGCAATGGCTGCGGTGGAGTCTAGAGTCTACTATCAAGTCGATCCGTGGGAGAAGGAAATTGCCTTATTCAAATTTGTGAAATCAACACACATTCTCCACTTGTCATTGGCTTTCTTCACTAGCACCACATTGGATAGGCAGTTTAGGTAGCGTGCTTCGCATATGAATCCTGCTGCTAAGAGGCAGTCGACTTCTTCCACGATGGTGGTGCACTTCTCGGCGCTAAAACTTCGCCTTTTCTGCCTTCTCTTCTTGGCTTCTAGATCCACACACAAATGGTGTTGGATGATGTCGGGATCAATCACAGGCATGTCCTCGTGGCCCCAGGAAAACATATCATGGTGTTCCGAGAGGAGTTGCTTCATAGCCACCCGCATGTCAGGCACCATTCTGCTGCCAATCCTGACTGTGGCCTCTGAGCCCTCGGGTCTAAGGGAGCCAGACCCAACTCAAGTGGTTCGTCTGGCTCTACTTGTCTGAAAGTCTGCTCGTCCTTGATTTCTTCCTCCACTGTGATGAGCTTTAGAGGACGCGACGGGATGCGGTCATCACCCAGGGCTCTTATCACATGGATTTTGCCCTTCATCGCCTTTTGTTCTTGTACATAACATTACTGTGCCAAGACTTGCTCATTGCTGATCTTGGCCACCCCCCGTGGTGGTCGGGCACTTCATCTTTAAATGGTAAGTTGACGTTACTGCCTTTAGGTTGTCAAGGGTGGGTCATCCGAGTATGGCATTGTATGACGAGGGGGCTTTCACCACTATAAAGTCAGTCATCGTGGAGGCGGTGTGGGGGCCTTCCCAGTGAGAACTGTGAGAGAGTGATGGTTCCCTCCAGCTAAACCATATCCCCTCTGAACCCCTTCAATGGCATGGGTGCAGGTCACGAGCGGGCAAGGTCGATCCCCATCCAAGTGAAGGCATCCCAAAAGAGGATGTCGGCGGAACTACCGTTGTCGATGAGAATTCTCCTGGTGGTGAAGTTAGCCACTAGCATAGTCACCACAAGGGCGTCATCGTGGGGGTAGAGGACTCCTTCCTCATTAGCTTCCTTGAAAGAGATGACTGGCGCCACCTCGTTTCTCCTCTACTTAGTCGGGTAGTATTCCACCGAATATACTTCCTCGAATCGTGCCCTTCTGGCATGTGCTTTCCTACTAGAGAAGGTTGAGCCGCCGCCTGCGAACCCATCGACAATGGTTTGAATCTCGCCTAAGGGGGGGCCTTCGCAGCGTGGCGTCCAAGGGTGGCTACGTGGGGGCTCCCGTTGGGCCTGCCTCATTGGGCTCTCACTCCTCCTCAAATGGTCAAATCTTCCTCTACTTCACTCTCGCTCATCCTGTCGGTCAGTATGGTGTCGTGGGGGTCAGTATGCCACTCCCCCACTCTCACCATTGAGGTATTTGCATTAAGTGGTGATATGGGTGGAGTGGTGGAAGGTACAATAGTGGCAATTATTGTCCCAACGATCAGCTTCCCGCACGGCTGGTCTATCATCTTCTTGTATTGTCATCATGACCTGATCGGGTTGGGCGCCTAGCCCCCCCCTAGGAGTGGGGCCTCATCTCACCCTTTGCCACTATGTCCCTTTTTGGCCTTTTCGCAGATTTGGACTAGGCTAACTCTTTGGCCTTACTGTCAGCCCATTCCAACTCTGTCTTTCTCGGTGTGGTCAATGCTCGAAGAGTATCTTCTGCGCTTATGAATCCATCCATCTGGTTCATTAATTCTCGTAGTGTGGTAGGGGTCTTCCTTGCCAACTCCACCATAAATGGATTTCGAGGCCATATGCCGCCCAGGAAGGCAGCAAGAGTAATCTTCTCGTCTTGGTCATCAGTGGTCATGTGTTCTTTGTTTAATCTGGCCAAGTACGCTTTCAGGCTCTTGTCCTCTTGTTGCTTGACAGTCAAGAGGTAGGCCGTCGAGCGCCTTCTCTTCCTGCTGGCCATGAAGAGGCGAGCCATATCCTTGAAGCTGTAGATTGAGTTCAGTAACAGCGACACAAACCACGCCCTTGCTGCACCCTTCAGGGTCAAAGGGAATGCCCTGCAAGCGATGTCCTCGGAGAATCCATGCAGGGTCATATGGGCCTTAAAAGTGTCCAGATGCTCCAAGAGATCCTTGGATTCGTCATACAGGTCTATCTGGAGAACTCTAAACTTTGGCGGTAATGGCATGGCCATCACTTGTACACCGTAAGGCAGGTTTGTGCTGGTAAGCATATGGTCTACCGAGGATGATGCTCCCACCTTCTTAGTCATCTCCTCCTACTTGCCCATGAGGTTGGGTAACTTGTGCTGCATCTTCCTCTTCTCATTGTCATCTATATCCATCCCTCATATGCCTCATGACTTGCCCTGTCTATTATGACTGGACTCAGTGTCTTCAGGTAGTTTGTCAGCGTGTACCCATAGAGCTTCATTCTCCCTTTGAAACGTCTCTACTTGTGCGGTTAGCGTCTTCACCAATTGTTTCATCTCCACAAAACGTGCTTCTATGTCTTCTGGTAAGGCTTCTGGTTCTCGGGTTGTTTGAGAACGGGTAGTCATTGACATACGAAGGACACGCTATGTCTATAGAAATGCCACAGACGGCACTACTGTTAACGTCGTATTTTGTATGCCTAAACAAGTTTCTAGCAACTCGGGCCGTTATCTTCACCTACAAACACAAGGACAAAGGTGGGCTTGGGGTGGTTCGGGGAACCTCCGATGCTTAAGTTAATCTCTCATAAATAGAATAATTGGCTAGAGAATAACTCAGTTCAAGGGGAACCTTCGATGCTTAATCTCTCATAAATAGAGGAATGGCTAGAGAATAACTGAGTTCAAGGAGAGTTCTTCGTACTCGGGACGTAATTTTTATATAAGGTTTATTGATGGGGGGGGGGGGGTTACATTCCATACCTCGTGTTAGGGGGTTCACATCACCCCTCCACAGTAACCCCAGTCGTGGCCTTTAGTGCAACACATGATCTGGGGTGACGCCATTAATGTGACATGGGATCTAGGATGGCGTCATTAATGCTGTGTGGCTCCCAGAGTGGCATCTCAATGATGGATGATTGGTGTTGTCGCTTCCCAAGCCCATCTTCAGAGAATGGAGGGTTGTCCATTCTCCCCGTTTACTTGCCGGCGTAGATCCTTTAATGTTATTTGTCACAGGGGATGTTATGGTCGACGTGTCCTGTCTGGTTTCCTACGTGAAGTGTCTTCCTTTGGTTGGCACACTTCGTGGGCTGGGCTCCTTTAACGATCCTAGGGTTGTAGGAATATGAGATATGGAACGAGACGAGCCTTTATGCCTTGCACAGGCTCAGCCCATGGGCCGGAAGGAAAATACCCCATCCATTATGTATAAGTTCAAAAATTAAAATATTGTCTTTAGATTTAAAAAATAATATTTTATTACTATAAGATATCGTTTAAAAAAACCTTTGTCTTCATATTGTTTCTCATAATAATGAACTATATTGAATAATACTTTTTAAATTAATATTATTTTCATTCAAAAAATATTATTCTTTTTTAAATTTAAAATTAATATTCTATTTAAAATTTTTTATTCCAATAACAATCATATCATAGTTTTCTAAAACAATTAAAAATAATAATATTATTTTTCATCTATAAGGAAATTATTATTATTATTATTTGAGGAATTCTATGCATCAGCCATTATTCATTTTCACACCCCACACTTATAATTTTTTTTTTCATAGGGTGTGGTGTGGGGTGTGAAAATACCTGATTTGTTATGTGTTCAATAATTTTATATTTTCTGTTTCATTCTTTTTTTTTTCAAGTATAATTATAATCATTTGTAAATTTTGTTACATAGATTTATGACTATATTCATATTTATCATATTTTCTTGTTTTAATTGATAGGCATTTTAAAATTCACATTTACTATAAAAAAAATACAGTGGAAATACGTACCTGACAAGTAGGCTGCTACCTAGTAAATAAAAACATGGACAAGCAACCTCGCCATGACAGAACTTTATATCTAAAGTTCCCATTCTCGTAAACCCTCCCCCTTCTCTCTAAAGTTCCCAAAACCCCAGACCATTTGAAAGGGTGGGCGGGAGCTTCGGCTCCTCGCCCCCTTGCCCTCTTCCTTTTCTGCTCTGTCTTTTTATTTTTGTGTAGTGTTTTTTGTTGTGTTTTTATGTTTTTAGGCCGAATAAGGGAGGATCGCCGTTCGAGTCTTTCCAGCCATCACATCTCTACACGCGCCCCGCCGGCATGACGCCTAGTCGCCGATCTTCAAGCCCTCCAAATCCGGCGTCCATCGGAGTGGTGCGTAGCCTGCACGCGCGGGACGAAGTTCTGGACAGCGTTGGCGCGTGGCCTTGGCCATCGAGGTGCCCTCTGCCGACGCCACGCTCGGTTTCTGTGGAACCTCTGACTCCGGGACTTCCAAGTCTGACCGTCGGCCCTCCTCCCAGCGTGAACAGTTTCTGCACGAGCCAATGTCGATCATTGTATACTGTTCATCCGTTTTATTTTTTTGTTTATTTCTTGTTGTCCATTTCAGTGCTTTGTGTTTGTTTTGTTTATATTTTTGGTATTGTTTTTTGTTGACCCGAGTGAGGTTTGGGCTTTGGATCAGACGTAATCCGGGGCAAGTTGTAACAGCCCGCTAGAAATTCATTAGTGGAATTTCTATTGACTTTAGGAATCTCGTGAAAACCCCATAAGTTTTTACGAATCAACCAATCGCATAGGTTTTAGTCTATCAACATAGTCAGTGTTATCACTCATTATGGTGCTAGAAATATGAGTTTAATTATTTGAGGTGGTTAGAAGTGTCAGAATGCATTATAGTCTACGTCATTAGACTCAGTAGATTATTTAGGATTTTATGGGGCAATATCCTATTTTCATAATTTCGGACAAAACGTCTGATGGAAATTGTGAAATTATTTTTAGGGGCACTTCGAGAATGAATTTCGGTAAATGATTTTCACTGTAGGTTAATATGAATATTTAGGAATTTTTAGTGCTAAGTTTATGATTCACTTTTTCGGAGTAAATAGTAACCTCGGTAAGCGCACCAATTGCAGTGTTTCAAAATCACAGTGTGGAATGTCCAAATTAGATTAGAGAACTTTCATTTGGACACTTGGGAAGATATTAGCCTCACATAGTGGATAATATTAGACACTTGGCACCATGAGGAACGTTTGATGGATTTGAAGGAATCAATGTGTGAAATCATGCCACTTAAGCAAAACTTTGTTTCATCTGCTCAACCAAATTGTGCCAAACCAAAAATATTTCAATCCTAGTGAAACCCTAAATGGTGGGAATCCAATTGAAAGCCCAAAAGTATGGTTGAAATCGGAACCCTAAACGGTCTCCCCAAAACCTAAAGTTGGCCTCTAAACCCTTTCTAATCCGATTTCTAGCATTGTGTTTAATCACTTGATTAAATCACTTCCACATGCTATTAATCCTTCAAATTTTTGTTAGAACATCTTTATCCAACCTTGTTAACCTTGAGAAATTGATTGGACCAAGTGATATTGGATTTGGGCTTGATAGCAACCCAAACCCTCTTTAAACCCTAAAATTTAGGCCCATTCGGTTTAGGCTCATTAAGGCCCACGAATTTGGTCACTATAGGATTGCTTCATGACTAAGTTTTGTACCCTCACTTGGCTGGTCAAATCTGTACAAGAAGGGCCTAGAAGGTTCTAGAAAGACAAAGCTAAAGGGCCACCTCACTCTTTCACTCTCACACTCCACTTTGAGAAAAGATCTTGGTCTGATTTTTATGAGAAGAAAAGGCCAAAACTCAACCATTCCTTCAGTCCTATCACTTTACATAGCTTGTGTAAGAAGCTCTCCAATCCACTTCCCACGAAAAGCAACTCTCCTTTACACTTTTCCTTCATAAAACACAAAAGACACTCTCGGACAGTTTTTCTTACCTCTTTTGAACGCCCGTTTCGAAGCTTTTGTAAGTGTTTTCTCGCAAATTTTCCTTCATGAAAGTTGTTTCTTTTGGAGTCTAGTTTACGTGGATATCTTATTAGTTCCATTTGGAGATCATTTGATTGGTAAAAAGTTGTTTAAACCCCAGAAAGGTCATTCTGGGCGATAAACTGGAGAGTGTGTTATATTTTGGAGTTTTTGACCAAGCTAATGAATAGATCTTAGTCCGAAATTTTTATGGAGTATCGTTAACATGTGTATATGATTATTGGTTGAGGATTTGTTGCATGATTAAAAGTTTTGGTGAAATATTTTCTTAGGTCTAGAAACTTAGAAACTGGAAGAGGCAAAACAGTTTCTGTTTTGAGAAAGTTTAAATCTTTTATGGTTTAATCTTATTCCAATGGCTTTGATATTTTTATTGGAATATCCTAAGCCTCTTATATACATGTTAAAATGTTATTTTGAAGATATTTGATGTTAGTTTCGAAGATATGGAATTTTATGCAATGAGGTATTCAGTTAGGCCAAAGTGATGATGTTCTTGGCTAAATTTATGTTTTGGTTGATGTTTAACCATGTGATCTTGAGTTTGATGCTTGGATCTGTTTTAGAACATATTTTTAAATCATGTGATGTTTTGGTTTGAAGATCACATCTTTATAAGTCATGGATCAAGAGGTTGATCAAAACAAGTTAGAAACAAAATTCTGTTTTGAACTTAGAAGAAAAACCAAAAAGTTCAAGTATGGGTTTAGTGATTTTGATGACTTTTGTTCATGATTCAAAACATGATTATTCTTAGGAATATGTTATGAGTATAGTAGAAGAAAAATTTTGGTTTAATCATGAGTTTTGAAATTTGAAAGAATTACAACAAAATCAAGGGAAATAGCCTTGTAAGTTTCGGACCTATAGAGTTTTAATGGTTGTGTTTAGTTTTAAATTTTTTTGAATTGATATTTGAGCTTAGGACAAAATTTACATAAGGTATGTAAATTTTGGTGATTTTTGTAGTTAGGATGCAAAATTCTTAAGTTAGGGGTAAAATGGTCATTTTCCCACATGTAGAGGGTAAAATGGTAATTTTACTCGAAGTTGATATTTCTCCATATTCTTAATTGTTAGTGATTAAGTTCTAATTTTTAGAAATCGCTACTTTCAGTTTCTCGTCATCGCACTTGAGTTTTGTCTCGAATCGCGAAGATCGATGTAAGTTAGCTTTTAACTTACTATCAATTTAATGTGTATGTGTGATAAGTAAGGGAAGTAAAGTCCATGTAAGCATGTTATCATATGTACCATGCCAAGTCATTACATATTTATCTGTTACACAAAATTTATTCTGTCATGAATTATTCATCTGTTACACAAGATATTCTGTCACGTATTGCTATACATTGCAAGTATGTCATGTTAAGTTAAGTATGCCATATGTTACATGTATTTCATGTCACGTAATATTCACTGTCACATGTTACGCCATGTTAAGAAATGTTGTCTGTTACATAGTATGCTATGTTACGAAATGTTGCCTGTTACATGTATGCCATGTTATGGTATGTTGTCTGTTACATTTATGTCTCAAAGTACGTCATGTCTGTCATCTTACATTCATGTCACGTTATGCTATGTCAGGACTTCTGTCTTTCATGTTACGTTCATGTCACGTCACGTTATGAAAGGTCATGTGTGACAGTTAAGTTATTCATGTCAATCACGACCCTAAGCGCTAGGATGAGGTAATATCCTAGTGGAACTCCTTTGTTCACGCTGGAGTGTCTAAATAGGTGTGAAATTCCCTGGGTTGACGAAGTACAGTCAACAGGTTGCGAATGGGGCCTAATTAGCTGGTCACCGGAGCGCACCAGGCACTAACGCCGATGGTGCCACACATTATGTTACGTGTGTCCACAGCAAGTGTGGCACAAACAGATAAGTCATGGGGCCACAACAACTGTGGAGCATGAAGTATGGGGCCACAACAACTGTGCAGCATACACTACGTGAGACAGCAATTGTGACACGTAGAATACGTGGGGCCACAACAACTGTGGAGTACGTATTTACGCACTCACAGCTGGTATAGAAACCTGTGATGTGATGTGGTAATCGGTAGGGACACACGGCTCAAGGGGAGCTGTGTAGCACCCATATGGTCACGTTAATGATTAAGTCTATTGAATAAGATTCCAAGTTCAAGTCATGTTTCACGTTATGTTATGTTCAAGTTTATGTTCACGCAATCATGGTAATCCCATGAGACAAGAATATGTTTCAAGTTCATGTTATGTTATGTAATGTTCATGTTCAAGTTATGTTCCAAGTTCACGTTGATGTTATGTCATGCTCAGGTTCATGTTATGTTTAAGTTCGTGTTCAAATTATGCATGTTCACGTTCATGCTATGTTTCAAGTCCATGTTATGTTTCAAGTCACGTTCATGCTAAGCTTCAGTTTCAGTTTAAGTTATGCCAGTTATGTTATGTTGTATGTCAAGTTATGCTATGATTACTTATGATTTGATTATGCATTCATGCTTTTACTGCTATGCATGCATCATTAACTTGTGTGGAAGTTTCCTGTTAACTTACTGAGATTTGTAATCAAATCTCATTGTGGTAGTCCCAACTACCATTTCCCCCGAATGGTAGATCTTGTTACAGGATCAGAAGGAGAACCGGGAGTTGACCAACTAGAAACGGTCGACTAAGCAACGAGGCGGCGTAGAAGTAGTTACCTCAGATTACTACTTGTATTTTGTGGAGTTCAATCTCCAGCACTCTTTTGTTCACAACCATTTTGGACTAGTGTTGTGATCTCAGTTGTTTAGTATGTCTTTATGTATAAAATATGTTTTAAGTAATTGAGATATTTTAGTTTGGTGCATAGTATTGCTAAAAAAAAAATTATTATCCGCTGCGAATATTGCATAATGCTAGATGCATGTTAGGAATATTGCATCTTATATGTCATGAACGGGGGCAGGTAACCTTGTGTTGCATGTCTCGACGCTTCAAATGTCTGTCCGATCCCAAGCGGAATTTGGGGGCGTCACACAAGTGCTTTTCGAGAGTGTTGGGCGATGCTACGACTGGAGATTGTACGGCCGGGTTGTGGTCTGTACGAAAGCTGGGTGCTCGTTCCACCAGGGCTCGAGACGACGATGCTTGCGGTGGGCGTGTTGTCTGGGGCCTCACTAGTGCTTGTGGTCTTGTAGTTGTTTTTGTGGTTATTTGTAGTTATTTGTTGGCTTTAGTGTTTTAATAAATAGGATTAGGCTATTGGATTTGATGTCCATAGCAGTGTCCCGTACTTGTCTTTCCTGGGAGGATAGAAAGGGCCTTTAAGTTCTATTTTTATAGAGCGCTTTCTTTGTTATGAGAAAGTTTATTAGAAGTTAAGACAATGTCCGCCACAAAAGAATTTGTGAGTGGGGAAGCTCCAGAGCTGTTGCGTTGCTCCAGAGCTGTTGCGTTAGTTAGCTTATAGACAAGATTTTCTATGTATTAGATTTTCTCATATTGATAAGTCACATTTATAACTTCGTTTCTTTAATGAAATGAGTACGTTTCTATAAAAAAAAAAAAAAAAAAAAACCTCACCATGACAGATTTGGGTTTGTGTTTACCCGAGTAAAGAATAACATTATCAAGGACAAGTGGACAAACAAATAGCTGTAGCCAAACGGCGGGATTAAAAGAAATCAGGAGGGTAGGCCACTAGGGCTTCAAGACTCAAGTTAAAGCACGCCCCTATAAAATCTTCACTTTCTGCACCTTCCTGCTCGTCCTCTCTTCCCGTCTCTCACCCTCTCTTTCTGTTCTCACCTCTGCTCTCTGATTTTCTATCATATTTCCTCTCTGTATCTCACTGAGCGTGTGTAGATTTATGAACGTGATGAAAGTAATGGACGGGTGATGATCAATTTCACATGATCAACAACTCCTCGCTACGTTCTTTCTGATTCTTGGTCTGTTAAACGATCTACAGTTATTTCTCTTTTGGATTTATTTTTTTGCAATGTTTTGAAGCTGTTTTTGTTAGCATCATCAAGATGATGAATTCAGAAAAAATCTTAGGACACCTTCTGAAACAGCACGAGCGTGCTGTTTATGAGAAAGATTTTTTTGTTTTCTGATAATTTGATGCTGATAATCAATCGTCTTGATTAATTTTTTGTTTGTTTTATTTTGTTTTCGCTATTTTCTAGCTGATTTTTCTTCTTGTTTCGGGAATCAAAAAAGTTGTGCATGTTTTCTTTAACGATTTCTCCATTTTGTAAATTATTTATAAATCCTTCCGATGGAACTCGCTTATTATCTGTATTTTGGGGTGAAACTTGATTATACTTCATCGATAAAGATGTCTCTTTGGATCTGGCCATGGAGTTTTTGTGTATTTTTCTTAAAATTGGGCTAATGAGCCAATTTAGTTTTGGAAACGGAAGGTCTGTGTTAACAATGTTTATTTGGTTAAAATGTACTTGGCAACAAGAACATGTGGTTTCGTTCTTGCCCAAAAAAATCATTCTTGCATTTGTATAACTTCCTTTTTACACAAATCATTCAGCAAACATACTTCACAGTTCACACGCGCATCACATCATTCTCTGTATCGAAAGGAATGCGTTATTCTTCAATGTCTCGCAAAATGTTAAGACATTGGACGTTAATGATTCGAATGGACGTTATTAACCATAGACAATGACTTTTAACTTGTAAAATCTTGCCAATTAGCTTCCGGAATAAAGAAAAAATTTGTTTTCATCCGGTCATCAAGCCTTCCCAAAAAGTCTCAACAACAGGTACCCCAAGCACCAAAACCTTCACAAATATCACAATGTGAGCAGTGGCGGAACTGCCTAATTGCTCCAAAAAAAATTTTATAATTAATAAATTTCCCTCTTTTTCTCATTATATGTACATAGAACTTAACCCCCCCCCCCCCACCAAACAGAAAAAACCCTCGTGTCCTCTTCAAAACTTTAAAAAATCTGCAAATATATATATATATATATATGTGTATATGTAAATGTGTCTCCAATTTTTTCCTATGACTTGGGGAGTAATTTGTCCGGGGTTACAAATCGAAACCGAAAATTTCGGTCGATTCTTTTTTTGGACCGGACCGTTAGCTATTGGTCCGATTGGACAAGTCCAATCCGGTCCATATGAGTTAAAAACATTTTTTCTCTTTTTTTTTTTAGATAAAGTAATACAAAAAATTAATTAAATTAGTAAAATCAAAGTTAAGTGAGCTTTTTAATATGGATTATGTAACTAATTCATTATAAAAATAA
The DNA here is from genome assembly GCA_022457165.1 of Juglans mandshurica. Classification (NCBI taxonomy): domain Eukaryota; kingdom Viridiplantae; phylum Streptophyta; class Magnoliopsida; order Fagales; family Juglandaceae; genus Juglans; species Juglans mandshurica. The sequence goes on from CM039624.1 coordinate 15,161,948, forward strand.
TTAATTATAGTTATAGTTATGATGTTAATAGTTACTAACATAGTACTTTAGTAGAGTATGTATCTACATATAATAACATATGATTTATTGTATATATTAGTTAATTGATAACATATATTATTTTACATTTTATATTATCAATGGTGATATATTAGAGAAAATTACATAATTAACTTATACAACTACTATATAAATAATATATAATATATATAATATATTTAAAAAATTTATATGTAAGTGATTTGATCGGTTTTGGTCCAGTCTGATCCAAAAAATCACACCCTGGCACTGGACCAAAAATCGAATTTTGGAGACACCATGAATCGAGACCGAATAGGGTGAATTCAGTTAAGTCCGGTTTAGACCGAAATAGTTTCACCCCTATATATGGCCCAACATTTTATTTAATGTTTTATATATCATATAGTTTTATGATGTGGCTCCTTCAAAACTAATTTTTTTGCCCCCAAGAGTTCTTTCAATTTGATGAGTAAGTTCTAAAAAATTTAAAATCTTAGATTTATGAGAATAATAAATTTATTAATATAGACCTAAATATTCTTGATTATATGATATTAAGCTTCTTAAATCTAAAGTGAAATAAATACTAGAAAGATAATTTAAAGTTGACATTTTGTTTGAAAAAATAGTTGAAAACTTTTATTTTTTAGATTTCATTAAAAACAATATTTGAGATCTCAATTGTAACATTATATTCTTCACCAAAATATCCATATTTTATAGGAAACTTGTATAAATAGCTTACGTGGTTGAATGGCCTTCGATGGTTGTTTGGGCATTGGTACGATACTTGAATGCTCATCCATAAATAAATAATAAATGAAGCATACAAAATAAAAATAAAAATGAAAACAAACAGAGATTTTTGTAGTTTGCCATAAAAGCTAACATTACGGGTGTAATTGGTCCGATCCGGTCCAGTTTTGGATAAAATTTAGGATCAAACCGGTATGTATTGATTTTGTATTTTCGAAAACCGATTATGCATCGGTTACCCTCCTAAACCGGTACCTCCGGTTTTACCGGTTTCGGTCTGGTTTTTCAATTTTAATAGTATTAGTATTAGTGCATAAATGCAATTATTATACTAATATATATTAGTATATTAATGTATACTAATTAATTAAAGCGAAATGTAATTAATATACTAATGTATATTAGTATTACTAATATATTATGTATTTATTAAAAGGAATATGTTAAGAATTTATTAGGCCATAAAATGTTATTAATATATATATTTTATGTTTAAAACATATGATCAAATAAATTTTTATGTTTATGATTAAAAGTTTATGTTATAAATTATAATAACGTTATCTGATATATAATTATAATTTATATTATTATATATTATATATATAAATTTTATATAATATAAAAAATATTATATATAATATTAGAAAAATTAATTTAAAATATATAATGTAGTGAGCTAGTTCGGTCCGGTCCTAAAAAGTATAGAACTAGAATAGGACCTGTACCGGCCTATTTTGGAATTACGAAAACCGGTTCTGGATTAGTTCGGTCCAAAACTGGACCAATTCCACCGGTTCGAGCTAGTTTACCGGTTTTTTGATTAAATTTTACACCCTTAGTTGACGTCCACGAGCCGTTTTGTGGGCAAAATCTTCTATATTTTGTGATTGTACAATTGCTCATTTTCTCATAGTCTCATATTGATATAACTCTCAAGATGGAGAAAATAGGGTTTAGCAGAGAGGTGAAAAAGAAGTCATCCTTGTAGAAATCTAGATCGAGAGTGAGTCTGAAGATAATTAATCAGTCCTTTGTAGAGAAGTCTCTTTGAGAGTTGTTATATCCCCTCCTTTTATAGAGGCCGCCTTCCTCATTTGGAGTAGCTAAGTCATACATGTCTTATGTCGCTTTCACATTTTTGTATGTGTATCAATCATTTTTGGCTTTATTTCTTCATTGTCTCATCTCTTCCTTTTATTATTTGCACTTTTGGATTTTCCCGTCTTTCTTTTTTTCTACTAGAGTGTGGCAAGGGCTCGAGGTGCTCAAGTGATGGCGATCCTGCCTTGATAATAATGAAGATCTGGTGTGCCTGAGCAAGTGCTCTAGGACTGTCTGTTATGGTGAAGATAGGGAACTAAGGTACCTAAGGGCGACCTCGCAACCGGTGCTCCAGATTAGGTGGCCAGGTTTCCAAGTTTTTTGTTTGGCGGGGGTTGATCACTGTTGTGTGTCTTCTTTGTTTCATTTATTCACCCTAAGGTCTTCTTTGGGACCTGGATTGCATGAACTTGTTTTTGGTTAAGACCAACGAACAAAGTGTGTTACTTATCCATTTTTGTGTTCTTGCTTATTCACTCCTTAGGAATCTCGTGGAGACCTAAGAAATCTTATGGGTAAAATCTCCAAAAACTATATTTTTTAGTGAAAAGAAAATTCAAATAGTGAGTTTTTAGAGAGGCAAACCTGGGCATTTAGCTACTACTGGAAATCTTGAGGGGGGGGGGGGGGGGGGGGGGAGTGCTTACCAGTTCTTTTTTCTTTCTCCTTTTGTTTTTTGCTCACCCTAGTCTCCTTGTTTCTCAAGGGAAGAGTATTGATACTGTTGTGAAATGTTACGCAAAACACACATACCAACGATGACAAATAAAGTAAAAGCAACACAAGCAAGCACACGACGCACAATATATGTGGTTCGGCAAATTGCCTACGTCCACAGAGGTGCAGAAATCTTATTGACCAGAGGAGATTACAATCACTCAATCTCAACTCAGACTCTCTAGGTCTTTTTGCTCTCTCACACAATATGCAATTACTAGACAATTATTCTCTCTCAAAATATGCTTAAAGTCCTAAAAAATAAGTCTAATATGATATATTTATAGCAAATGGCATTGAAAACTCTAATCTGGGGAAATCTGTGTTATTCGCTCGAGTGGAGTGTCGAGCGTGCATCGAGCGAACAACATTGGCTCGAGCGGGGGTCTAGCGAACACTAGGGTTTGTGTCTCGCTCGAGTTCACTGTCGCGCGGGACTTTAGCAAACTCTTGGAATTGAGCTTCGCTCGAGCCCAGTGTCGAGTGCATGTCGAGCCAACTTCGCTTGAGCTCACTGTTGAGCGCACATTTAACAAACACCTTTTTCAGCTCCAAAACCAGTCTCCACATATACCCCAATAATCTCCCACTTGGAGACTGGGTCTCCACATGCTAGCCACTATTTTCAGCTAAGCCTTGTCATCTCTACAGCTCACAACTCCCGCCTTCAAGCTAAAAGATGCACTGAAGTCAAGCCCGACTTCAGTCTTCTATGTACATCGCCCTTAGTCAGCACATCCACAGGGCGACTCACAACTCCCACTGCACCAGGAGTATCTAGTTTCGAACCAATCTTGGCAACCTTAGACAATTTTCTCAGGTTTTCATGAAAAAAGATAAAGCTGACTCCCTTTGGCTTTCTCACATGTTTCGTGCGATCAAGCTTGCCTTTTTGCACTCTTATATTTACCTGCACATCACTAGACACTGATGTTAAATACAAAGAGTTAGATCTCTTACCATGCGCTAAGACCAGCGCACCCTTAGTGATCTTCCAAGCTCCTCCAGAGAACGCTATTGCAAAATCACTGTCATCAAGTTGTCCTATAGAGATCAGGTTTTTCTTCAGATTTGGAATATGTTTGACTTGCTGTAAAGTTCACACGCTCCTATTTAGAAGTGTGACGTGCACATCACCCACTACCACTACATCCAGTGCCTCTCCATCAGCAGCATACATCTTTCCAAAATCACCAGCAACATAATTCTGTATGATTGCTCGACGTGAGGTGTTATGAAACAAAGACCATGAATCCAACATTCAATTATCAATTGAATTGTGCACTACAAGAAGTAGGGCATCATGAATTTCTTCTGCCACTACATTCACCACATCATCCTCAATACTTTCTTGATTCCTACAGTTTTTCTTAATGTGGCTCGACTTGCCACAACTCCAGCACATGATCTGCTGTCCAGATCTCATCTTGCTCTTCTCCCTACTCTTGGAGTTTGACTAGTCATGTTCTCTGCCCCGACTGTCAACATTCAGGGCAAATCTTGAACCAAAGAACTCACCCGAGTCTCTCCTACGTACCTCTTCAGCAAGTACCATGTCACGTATGTCGTCGTAATTCAGTTTTGTCTTACTGGCTGAACTACTCACAGCCATCCTCATGGCCTCCCAATTATTTGGCAACGATGCTAACAGAATCAAACTCAATCTCTATAGAAGACAGTTGATTTGTGGTCGTATTGAATTCATTCAAGTGGTGGGCTACAGACATACCTTCTGACATCTTCAGATTGAACAATTTCTTCATCAAGTGCACCTTATTGTTTGCAGATGGCTTTTCATACATACCTAACAAAATCGCCATGAGATCCAATGTGGTTCTCTCCTTACTAACTTTGTGTGCCACTGTTCTGGACAAGGTCAGCCAAACAACCCCTAGAACTTGTTGATCTAACAAGGTCTGCTCAGCATCAGCCTTGCTCTCCGAGTTATTTCCCAACAGTGGAAGGTGGAGCCTCTTCCCATAGATATAGTCCTCGATCTGCATCTTCCAGTACCCAAAATTGATACCATCGAACTTCTCGATCCCGTGTGCTTTCATTTGATCTCTAGCCATCGTTTTCCTTGAAATTCGACCTTAGCTCTTGATACCAGTTGTTGATGTTGTGTTTCGCAGCCCGAGCACTTCTGCGATAACCAAGCTCACACTACCTGCAACTGAGAAGAAAGGACTCCGATGACATCCGGGGTCACTCCGATGCCAAAGTCAGTGAATAATCCTCTAGTGATAAGAACAACTCTAAAGAATAGTAAGAACAATCAAAATTAAGAGAGAGCCCTCCCGTAGAAGGAATGACTATTATTTATACCTGATCAGGGTTCCACTACCGAGGGAGATCGTGGTGTGTCAGATGTCAAACCTGCTACCACTCATTTCCTGCTGCCTCAGTGTGTCAGCCATCCTTCGTACCAGATGTCAGATGTCAATCCTACTACCACCTTTCTACCAGGGTTGGGTGTTAGGTCGTGGGCGAGCCATCCTTCGTACATGGGGTCCACAATTGTGTGCCGAGTCTCCTGACACATGCATTGAATACGACATGCCTTGAGTCTGACGAGTCCATGACCAGGCACATTCAGCCTTCCACGTGCAGTTGGGCATCCTATCCGGCACTCTGTGGTAGGGCTCAGTAGGCTGCTGAGCCCTGAGACGATCCCATTGGTATATCCGAGCTCGGCGCTAAAAGGCCTTCCCAGGTAGGTTTGCGATCACGGGCTCAGCACGTGGTCCTCCGGCCCGGACTCTTAGCCCATGGGAGGGTTTCGTCTTTGGGCCTAGAGTTCCGTGACTTGACCTCTTTGAGCCTAGCCCTTCTAGGATGGGCCCCTCCCTCACATCAGTTGTTGTGAAATGTTATGCAAAATACACACCAACGATGGCAAATAAAGTAAAAGCAATACAATCAAGCACACGACGCACAATATACGTGGTTCGGCAAATTGTCTATATCTACAGAGCTGCAAAAATCTTATTAACCAGAGGAGATTATAATCACTCAATCTCAACTCACACTCTCTAGGGCTTTTTGCTCTCTCATACAATATGCACTCACTAGACAATTGTTATCTCAAAATATGCTTAAGGTCGTACAAAACAAGTCTAATATGATATATTTATAACAAACGGTGCTGAAAACCTTAATCTGGCAAAATCTGCATTATTCACTCGAGTAGAGTGTCAAGCTCACATCAAGGGAACAATATTGGCTCGAGCAGGGGTCGAGCGAATACTAGAGTTTGTGTCTCGCTCGAGCCCACTGTCGTGCGGGACTCGAGCGAACTCTCGGACTTGAGTTTCGCTCGAGCCCAGTGTCGAGCACATGTCGAGCCAACTTCGCTCGAGTGCACTGTCAAGCGCGTGTCGAGCGCACATTCAGCAAACACCTTTTTTAGCTCCAAAACCAGTCTCCACATACACCTTAACAGTTACTCGGCATGGCCCGTCCTTATTGCTCAAGGGCAAGCATTGTTGCTTAGCACAGTCCTTTGTTGCTCGCCTATGATCCTTTGTTGTTGCTTGGATTGAGCATTGTTACTCAATCCGATCTTTTGTTACTCGGGGTGAGCATCATTGCTCGCCCATTGTCCTTTGTTGTTGCTCGGGGCAAGCGTGATTGCTAGCCTAAAGTCTCCTCGTGTTCGAGTGAACGCCATTACTTGCTCGAAGTCTACTTGTTCTCGAGTGAACACAATTGCTCGCCTTATGGCTGCGTTTGAGTGCTAAGGTGATCTCATATGATCTGAGTTTATATGTGAATAGTAGTGTTCTGTGGGTCCTATTGAGATGTGTTTGAATATATAAAGTAAGTTGAGATATATGTTTGAATATATGAAGTAGGTTGAAATATGTTTAACTTTTTATAAGAAGTTGAAAAGGTAGTAGGTCTCATTAATAATTTGTTTGAGATTGACCTTTTCAATTGTGTTCATTTCTTGTCCGTCGTTCGGGCCAAGTTTCGAATACTCACCAGTGGGCCATGTTTGTTGCTCAGGGCGAGCTTCATTGATACGGGTGTATTGAGTGCCCCTATAGCTCGTTGATTTTTCAGTCATGCCTTTATCCGAGCTAAGTGCCCGCATGTTTGTCCGTGCATTCCTTTAAGAGCTTCGTAATAAACTTGAGGAACTCTTCGTGGATGTCTTGGTGTGGTTTCCTTTTTGATCTAGAACTCTATTCCTTCTCTCTCATTGTGATCCCCCGTTGAGTGCATTGCCTCATTTGTGTTGAATTAGTTTTCTTGGGTCATGCGACCTTTTGTTTTGAGAGTGATTTGTCGATCCCATAGACGGTATCAAACTGCTGATGCAGTTTTCAGTGGGGTTGGAGCCCAACAATATGGTTAAATGACCCCCCCAATAGTTGTTTGTGCATTGATACGTTATTTGGATGCTTATCTATGAAATAGATAATAAATAAAGCGTATAAAATATAAATAGAGAGATATTTACATAGTTCGGCATAAAAGACTATGTCTACCCCTTATTTGGGGATGAAATTCACTATATTTGGTGATTGTACGGTTTCTCATAACCTCACATAGCTCTCAATACAATAGATAAAATATAAGGTTGGGAGAGGGAAGAATAATAGCAAGATAAATGTGTTCATGTCGATTCCATATTGACTAATGAGTTCAATGGAGTTTTGAATCTGTTGTAATTGACATCATTGAACGGAATTTTCACTTCATACATTTATTTGTAGACGATTCTCGATAGTGTAAATAATTCTCGAAATTGAGCGAGTAGCAAGTAGTCAGGTTATGTTTGTTTAATTTTTAATTGAAGACAAGTCAAGTCTTACCTTTTTACCAAGTTACACTTGTGTTCACCAACAACTCAGTTATTTTTCAAAAGCCACGGCAAAAAGGAATGCTTCTTCTAGGGTTGAGCAAAAATTCGACAATCCAATTCCGCACCGGCTTCGCTCTGGCTCCGACTTGTCAGAGTCGGAGTCAGAGTCGGAGTCGGAGGTTTTTTCCTCTTGGAAGTCGGAGTCAGAGTCATTGATGAACCGACTCCGGCTCCGCTCCGATCCGACTCCGGCTCCGCTCTGATCCGACTCCGACCCTCCATCTCCGCCTCCTCCTCCGCCTCCACCTCCGCCTCCGCCTCTGCCTCCGATTTTATACATATTTTATAAAAAGATGTGTTTTTCTATATATTAATTATTTAAATTTTATACAACTATATCTTATATAGTTAGTTAAACTCAATAATATACTAGTTAAATAATATATTTATACTATAATATATAGACTAAATTGACTAATAATAGTTTAGTATATGACTATATGTAAATATCATACTATTACAAATTTACAATATTACTACCATGTAACACTAAATTACTAATGTATAAATATAATAGCATATAATACTAATGTATATATAATATACTATAAACACTAAGATGCATAATAACATCGACATGTAATATTGTAATACTAATGTATAAACACTAATCTATAAATTTATAATAGCATATAATACTAATGTATAATAACTAAAGTATTATTCATATAAATTACTAATAGTATTAATTACTATATATAAATTAGTAAACCACTTTAAGCCTATATATAAATTACTATAGTATTAATTACTAATACTATATTACTATATGATACTATTAACTATAGTGATATACTAGTATTAGACATTAGTGTACTAATACAATCAGTGATATAGTCAGTATAATATTTATATTAATACTATTATATAGTTATACTACATTAAAATCACTATAGCAAATACTAATATATAATTATGCTAATCACTATAACTAATACTAATACTAATACTAATATAGACTATAGTTATAACTTGTAGTATTATAACTATACTAAATCACTATAACTTATACTAAAATTTAAATCATTATAAGTAATACTAATATAGTTATATTACTATAGGGTACTATTAACTATAGCGATATACTAGTATTAGTATACTAATACTATTAGTGATATAGTTAGTATAATATTTATACTAATACTATTATATAGTTATACTAAATTAAAATTATTATAGCAAATACTAATATATAGTTATTCTAATCACTATAACTAATTCTAATACTAATATAGACTATAGTTATAACTTGTAGTATTATAACTATACTAAATCACTATAACTTATACTAATATATTATATAGTTATACTACATCACTATAACTTATACTAATATAGTTATACTAAATGACTATAACTAATACTGATATAGTTATACTAATCACTATAACTTTAACGCCCGTCCTTGAGGTGAGACTTTTTATAAATTATTTTTAAAAAGGATGACGGAAATTACTGTGTTCCCTTTAAAACTTTTCACTTGCATACCCAGGGTGCAAGACTCTACGTTTATAAAATAAAATGTGTTTTGGTAATAAAAGAGGTTTACTATGGAAAATATTAATTTTAATAATAAAAAGGTTCCCTCGTACTTTTAAAACTCGTGCCTAGAGTTCCGTGCTTTTCCCCATGGGCCGTGTCTCTCCTGACCGTTCAGTTCCTATGGGGGGAGGGGCATACATAAATACTAAAATGAGTCGAAGACTCGTAAGCATTACTTCATACAATTAAAATATAACAACATAGGTTTTCATTCATGCATTCATCATTCGTACATACTATTACGTGCATGCATACGTGTCGTGCGTGCGTTCTTTTGAAAACGTCATTAGACGGGGTTTAGCTTTTAAACATGGGATTTCTTTTCATAAAACGTTTCTCCCGTCGGTGCCTTCATTTCTTCAAGAGTCTGTGCTCTCGTGCTTTCATGCATTCATACATTCATGCGTACATACATTCTTTCCTTTTCACTTTCATAAGCCGGTACACACTGTTATGCCCCGTGTGTTAGGGTTAGCGGCCCTATGGCCAATGGATTCGCCCGTGGCCGCGGGTTGGAATCCCATTCCGTTAGGGTGCAGCATTGGGTGCACTACCACCACTACTGCCCGGCATTGCAATCTGCCCATTCATTCATTGGGTATCCATTTTCATTCATTCATGTGGCCGTTACGTATTTTCATACATTAAACGTTCAGTTCTTTCAGTCCTTTCATTTCATTCATTTATTCATGCCAGCTCTAAAGAGCTGGAGCTTTCATTCTTTTCTTATCTTTCGTTTAACATGTCCTTTTATGAGAAAACGTTCTTTTTCGTGAGAAAACATATTTTCATGAGTATGTGCATAAACATCTTCTTTTCATGACATTCGTAAAACATCCGTTCGTGGTATCGTAAAACATTTAAAACGTCGGCCTTCATGGCATCCACAAGCATCACCTTTAAACGTCGTCTCTCGTGGTGTCCACGAGCATTACCTCGTGGCGTCCATGAGAGCGTCGGTTTGTAGGATCCATGAAAGGGTCCGTTTTCATGTCTTTCATGCATTTACATCAGTTCGTGGATTTTCTTAGAAAATACATACAATAGATACAACATATAGTCATCCATTCACATGCGTACAATTAATACTTTGGGTGCGTAAAAAGGGGCTGCCACGGAGGGGCCGTACATACTTATACGTTTGAACACTTATCGTTTTCTTTCTTAAAACGTCTTTCATCTTTAAGTAAGGCATCTTAAAGGAAAAGCGTTTCGTTTTCATTTTCGTATCTTTTAGAAAACTCTAGAAGAGTATGAACGTAACGCTTACCTAGACTCCATGCTACTTGCATATCATGTAGTCCATTCATGTGCTTGTCAGATGGCAACCTACATACATATACATATCTTAACGTCATTCTTTATCTAGTACATAAGCAAACTTAAACTTAGAAAGCATAAGCTACACTTAACTTGGAACACTCTCCTTCTATCCAGTGTTCTTACGTGTTCTCTACTAAGTTAAAACCTTCGGGGACCCATTACGGTCACCCCATCTTCCAACTCAGGCCTTGTCTCGAGTACTCATTCATTAAAGTGAATTCATGATTCACCTTAGGATTAAGACACTAAGGCTTCTGTCTCATTCTTCTCATTAATCACATTCCGACGCATGACTTAGACCAACTAAGTCACGCATCCCTTCCTTGGACAGTACACTCGTCACTTTCTTCATATATCTTAGCCCATACTAATCCTCCCATACAAACCACACGGTTCTAAGCCAACTCTTATTCTTAAGCACCGTGCAACTATACTCAGGATAGATTACCCATTACATATGGTGAATCCGTAAAGTACATATGTCTCACCATGTTACACATGTACTTTACCCCTTATCACCTAAGATCAACATATATAACACGTTGATCACCTGCTTGGAGGGACAAGGGCCATACTCCGATACCAACCTTCTCTTAACCCGGCTAGCATGACTCCTCATGCTACCCGTCTCTTTTGACAGTTCATCCCAACACTTAACATGACAAGACTCCATCCATAACCATGTCTTATGTCACGTCATATAGCTCGAGACTATTCCCAAGCTACACCGTAACCTTGTCGCGTTACCCAACATTCTGGTACATAAATTCCTAACTCATCATGAGTACGATTCCTTACGTACTCCCGACACATCGTGACATCTTGTCATGTTCCCATTATGCCATTCATACCCTATCACTTCACCACATGGCAAGCATGACTGTCAGTAACCACGTCACGAGGTGACGTTGCCCAGTCATGCTTCTGCTGCGTACTCTTATACTTATTCCGCTACTTCATCTTTATTCCCAGCCATAAGTATAACATGGTAACACTTGTCACCTTAGATTACAGGCTTCACCTTAATTACTCCGGGACACTATTCCACAGTTCCCGACTCTACTCATCACGTTCCACGCCCATAAATCACACAACCATCCTTATCACTACGACACGGCATATCGCTGCACCTCATAGAGTACATCCCATGCATACTCTCTTCTCACATGCTACGCCACATCATCACTATGGTGTACCCGCTATATAGTACATCACTTCACCACACAGAGTACACTCATTGTGTACTTGTCCCATTCCACATACACCACATCACCATTATGGCATACAACCATATGGTACATCAATCCGCCATATGGAGTACATTCCACATGTACTCCCTTCATACACATCACGCCACATCACCATTATGGCATATCCGCCACATGGTGCATTGTTCCACTACATGGAGTACACTTCTCGTGCACTCCCTTCATACACGTTACGCCACATCACCATTATGGCATACAACCATATGGTGCATCAATCCACCGTACGGAGTACATTCCACATGTACTTCATTCATACACATCACGCCACATCACCATTATGGCATACACGCCATATGGTGCATCACTTCGCTACATGGAGTACATTCCATGTATACTTCCTTCATATACCATACGGCACACAGAGTACACTCATCGTGTACTCATCCCATTCCACTTACACCACGCCACATCACCATTATGGTATATCCGCCATATGGTGCATCACACTATCATACGGAGTACATTCCACATGTACTCCCTTCATTCACATCACGCCACATCACCATTATGACATACACGCCATATGGTGCATCACTCTGCCACATGAAGTACATTCCATATGTACTCTTTTCATATACACTACGCCACATCACCATCATGGCATACAACCATATGGTACATCAATCCATCACATGGAGTATATTCCACATGTACTCCTTTTACACGCACTACACCACAGAGTACACTCTACGTCTACTCATCCCGTTCCACCATACACTACATCACCATTATAGCATACAACCATATGGTACATCAATTTGCCATACGGAGTATATTCCACATGTACTCCCTTCACAGTCATCATGCCACATCACCATTATGGCATACAGCCATATGGTGCATCACTACACCACATGGAGTACATTCCACATGTACTCCCTTCATACACCATACGCCACACAGAATACACTCAACGTGTACTCGTCCCATTCCACATACACCACGTCACCATTATGGCATACAGCCATATGGTGCATCACTCCACCACATGGAGTACACTCCTTTTACACGCACTACACCACAGAGTACACTCAGCGTATACTCTTCCCATTCTACTTACACCACGCCACCATTACAACACAGTCCATAGCACTACACAGCACTACACAACACACTTCCCAATTACACCCAATACTTCACAGCACATTACACGGCACAATACATCTCCATCCAACACAGATATGCCCAACACTTCACTACACAAAATGCCCAACACTACGTTACATAGCACCATATCACAATACCACAACTCTAGAAATACCAACAGCACAGTCCACAACCTAGTCAACTAATCAATATCTAACATAAATACGAGGGATAGAGAGTTATACCATCGACGGGGTAACCCGTGCGTTGCTCGTTGATCGTCATAGCCGATGATGTCGGAAAGGTCGTACGTGGTGGCTAAACCGCGTACGGTGACTGTTTAGGCGTTTGGATAGCTAGGTGTGGTCTTGGAAGGGTTCGTGGTGGCCTTGTGATGGTGGCAAGGAGCATAACAGGACGGATCTAGCCGTGTACAGTGGCGGTCAGCCACGCGCAGTGGCGGTCAGCCACGCGCAGTGGCTGTCCATCACATGCAGTGACTAACCACCACTCAAAGTGGTGGTTTGGACCTAGGGTCGGGCTGAGGGGTTGCTGGTGGAGCTCATGGTAGCACTGGGGTGGCGCCACGGTGGCTCACAGCGGAGGAGGGAGGAATGGCCGTGTAAAGGGGAGGGAAACTCGTGAGAGAGTGAGGGAGAGTGTGTGTGCATGGGTGGCAGATCGGGGTCGTGGATGGCTTGGTGGTGGCTTGAGGAGGCCGAAGGTGGCGGTCAGTCACCGTGGGTGGCTGTGCACGGCGGTGGAGGGTGTGCAACCCGTGCTTGAGAGAGGGAGAAACCGTGAGATAAAGGAGGGGACTACTGGCCATGGGTCATGTGGAGGAGGAAGGGGGAGGGAAGGGGAGGTCCATGGCAGTCCTTGGTGGTCGGGGATACTGCGTACGACAGTGCTAGAGGCAGCGCAAGGTGAAGCCGTGCGTGGGTCTCTTGTGCTTGCAACGGGGAAGGTGGCTGCATGGGAGGGGCTGAGCTTGCTAGGGGATGATGGCTGGCGGAAGGAGGAGCTGCGCAGTAAGCACTAAGCCCGTTAGGGCTATGCACTTCCGAAAGAGAGAAAGGGAGAGCGTGAGAGAGAGGGGCTGGGCAAGGGAGGCTCGCCGACGTGAGGTGGAGCTGGTGGTGCCGGCGGTGAGGGCTGGCAACGCACGGCGGCGCCGGGCTGAGGCATGGAGCAGTTCGGGTGAGAGGGAAGCCGCGTACTGCGTACGCTGGGGAGAGGGAGGAGAGAGAGAGAGCTGAGGGAAAAGTGAGGGGGTCTGGGTATTTAACCCAATCCCTTCGTCCGGGGATCCATGTAATAATCTAACGATGGATCTCAAACACTGATTTGAAATGCATTAACTATTAACTTAATTAAAAGCGCTTAGAATAATTAAGGTAGAATATTATTTTAAACTAACTTTAGTTTATAAAATAATATTCTTCATCATTAATAAAATGATGAAGTCTCACTTAACATATTAAAGAGAATAACACCATTTAATTAATAAAAGCTTTCAACATAATTTAAATCTCATAATATCTTAAATAGTTGAAATCATTTTAATAATGATATTAAAATGATTTCTGGCAATTATAATATTTTTGGAGCTCTTCAAGAATATTATAATTGTCGTATTTAAAATCAAGTTTAGTTCAATAACACTAGAAATACTCTTTATAATTATTTCCAGCACATTTAAAACACTGGGCGTGCCCTAGAAGTCGCACGATATCTTTGAATACACGTCATCAGGGTTCGGCACGTATAACGAGGCTCGCAGTCGTTAGAGAGAAGGGGCAGACGGTTTACATAATTTCTGTCCTCAACACTTGCTTACGTAAGAAGGAAGAAATCTTACATAAGAAAGAGAGAAACGTACGTAAGAATTAAGAACCGTACGTAAGAAGAATGAGCGGGGTATTACAATAACTATATATAGTATTAATATCACTATTAGTATAATATATAGTATTAATAATAACTAATACTAATATAACTATTAGTATAACTAATATCACTACTAGTATAACTAATATTAATACTAATACTAATACTAATATACTAATACTATTAGTGTATTACTAATATTTATATATATTAATATATATATCAAGTATATTAGTGTATTACTAATATTTCGTATACGGTGCATTTTTTTTAATATTCACATATAATAATATATATCATATATTTTTCTATGAATCTTCATATATATATATATATATATATAATATAAAATAGATTCATATTAATTAGTATACTTCTATACAATACGGCGCCGTTGGGATACCGAACTCTAGGTCAGGTGCTTTAGTGCTTAGGGTTCCCGAATCATCTTCAATGAATCAATCTTCACTGAATCACTTCAGAATCTCAGCCCTCCCTTCTCTCGCACAGCGCCGCAGGCCCGCAGCCCTCCCCTCCCTCTTGCGCAGCCCTCTCTCGCTGCTCCTCTCGCAAACTCGCACAACTCTCTCACGCAGCCCTCTCTCGCGCAACTCCTCTCACACGTAGCCTATCTCGCAGCTCCTCTTGTGCCGGCGCAGCTCCCTCTCACGGCCCTCTCTCGCGCAGCTCCTCCCTCGTGCGGCCCTCTCGCGAAGCCTCTCCCTCGTGTAGCCCTCTAACGGAGCCCCTCTCTCGCGCAACCCTCCTCTCACGCAGCTCCTCTCAGTAGGTTACCCAAGTCCGACTCTGCTTCGACAAGTCGGAGTCGGAGTCGAAGTGGATTCTGTACATCTCGGAGTCGGAGTAATCCGACCTCCTCCGACAAAGTCGGAGTCAGAGTTGGAGGTTGGTACCTCCAACTCCGAAATGGTCGGTGCTCAGCCCTGCCTTCTTCCATATCCTGTCTAGGAGTAAGAAAAACCTTGCCTTCTGGATACTGGTAATTACATCCATAAAGATTCAAATAGGTATAGTATTAGAAATATTATTCTCTTATCCTTCTAAATATTTGAGATATTCTTAAAAAATACATACAAAATAACAGATTTAAAGTTGTTTGATTTTTTGAATTAATATGAATCCGAGCCGAACTTTAATGAGTTGTATTATTTAATAACTGATCACATTTTATATTTATAAATCGATATATGACTTATAAAGAATAATTCTATTTATCATCCTCAAACACCACACACCACCTATTTTTATTTTTATTTTTATTTTTCCTATAACAAATATGTGGTGTATGAATGATAAGTAGAACAACTCAATTAGTTTAACAATAATAAAATAAAAAATAATTTTAAAATATATAAATTATGTGGTGCGGAAACATCCCTCACTTATAAAATAGCCCAACCTTCAAGACAATCCATCGTGTCTCAAACCATCAGTTTTTGGTGTCCCTACCTTTGGGTCTGAACTCAGGCTACAAACACAATCAAGGATACCAAGAGAGATCTATAGACTAGCCGCCCAGGTTTGGGTCTCAAAGCAACTATCACGTTCTCTGTGCCAAGAGCCACAGCCATGCAAGTAGGGAAGAAAAAGACCGTCTGTTACAACATTATCTAACAAACATCCGGTATAATGCCAACCGAGCATCGTTCTGGCCATTATCCTCACCAAAAGAAAGAAAGTTACACCTTCGGGCACAAGCGTGTAAACCAAACAACGAAAAATTCTAGCATGTCTTCATATATACAATTTTAATATCCACCCCAAAATACTGGGTCCTATCGACCTTCCAAAATTATTCAACACTTGAAGAGAAACAAACACAATCATCATCGGCATTCATCGTCATCATCGTAATTCATCGTCAACATCGCCACAAATCGTCCCATATTAACCACCACCACCAGATCCATATTTCTTGCCAAATACAATTAACTGCAACTTGTCATAACCAGCAAGAACACCAGCACCTGCAACAGCACGCAAAATGTTTGCACCAGCACCCTTGAAGAGTGATTTAGAACCCTCTTTCTTGACTATTTGCCTAAATGCATCCAAAGAGCTCTTATACTTGACAGCTTCTCCAGAGGTCATCATCATCCTTCTACGAACGGTATCAATGGGGTAAGAAGCCAATCCAGCATTTATGGTGATTCCCCATCCCAACAAGAAACTAGCAAGGAAACTATCCTGCAAACAACAAACATGGGCAGTGAACATAAAATATTACAGAAACTAAAACAATTAGGAGATTGGACAAATGCAGAAAAAAAGATGCACAAGTCCAAAAGTTTGACACGGTAATTATGACACTCGCTCAGTCTGAGTCGGAACAGTGTGGGCAAGGAAGACTAATTGGAGAATTCACAGGTGTGCCTCCTTCCAGTAATTAAAACATGATCAATCCCGAGAAAAGAGAAAACAATGAGAGATTAGTTAGATCCCACAGAACCAGAAGAATGCTTAGAATGAGAATCCAACTCAGCACCTTCTGTGGACAAGAGTGCAAACTGAAACCTTTTTTTTTTTAAAGTTAAGAGGCAGG
The DNA here is from genome assembly GCA_022457165.1 of Juglans mandshurica. NCBI lineage: Eukaryota > Viridiplantae > Streptophyta > Magnoliopsida > Fagales > Juglandaceae > Juglans > Juglans mandshurica. The sequence continues at coordinate 15,179,088 of CM039624.1, forward strand.
CACCAGTGCAAACTGCAACTTGAAAAGTGTAACGTACCTGTAATCCACCAACAAGAACCACGGGTTTCAGAGAGTCATAGAGTCCAAAATAGAGCCCACGGTAAACTATAATTCCAACGCATGAGATTGTAAATCCGCGATAAAGCCCAGGAAGGCCATCAGATGCAAGGGTTTTCTTGTAAACATCAATCAAACCATTAAACTGCCTCTCACCACCACCCTTCTTCACAGACTTTGCGTCATTAGCCAGACGTGTTCGGGCATAGTCCAGGGAATAGACGAATAAAAGAGAGGAAGCACCAGCAGCACCTCCTGATGCCAAGTTACCAGCAAACCACTTCCAGTATCCATCTTTGTCTTTCTTGAAGTTGAAGAGCTTCTTGAAGTAGTCCTTGAAAGCAAAGTTCAAGGCCTGGTATATGTGGAGGTTCACTATAAATTTCAAGCGAAGAGAATGAAAACAAAACAAAAGAGAAATAGTGAAACCTACAATCAACACTAAGTCACTAACATGAAAAAATGCAAGAAAAACATTTTGAGCAATAAAAAACCAAGAGAGAAAAAAATGACCTGAGTTGGGAAGTATCTGATAACATTTGCAGTGTTTCCTCTCCAAAGTGAAAGGACACCTTCTTCCCTAACAGTTCGGCCAAAGCAGTCCATAATTCCCTTATATGGTTCGCTTAATCGACCAGTCTTGATCATCTCATCCTGATTCTGAATTAGTAGTTTAACACGTTCAATAGGAGCAGCTGCTGTTTTGGAAACAGCAGCAGAAACTCCTCCCATGAGAAAATCTATAAGAAAACCTTTTGCTCCTTCCTCTTTAGGGGCTGGTACAAACACAGGAGACATGGATGAGAAATGTGCCAAGCCAGTGCCCCGGCAAACCAGCTGCAGAGAACTCTGCAAACCACCATTGGCATACACATCACAAGCACCATAAGTCCGAGAGTGCATGTTGGGGGAGAACCTAGAAATGAGGTAAGACTTCCGATGTATCTTTTGAAAAATTGACGGATGCTGCAATCCATCTGCCATGTTTGAGATTCAGTATGGTGACCTGCAAAGGAATAACATTATATATACACTGAAGAATGAATAACTAAACAGCTCCTTTAATTTACATTATCAGCATCATTTTCTAATTACTCATGAACCTTTAATTAAATGTAGCTCCTTGGATCTCGTATTGGGTGAAGATATAATCTAATAATTGCAATTTTGTTGTATGAATTCAATTAAGGGTGTAATCAGTCCGGTCTATTTGGTCTTGGAGGAGAATTTCGGTCCGATCGGATGTTTCGGTCCACCAAAAGTCTGGACCAATAAGGACTTTTGACCGGACAGGACCGTTTTGGTCCGGTCCGGTCCGGTTGGTCTTATTGGGGTATTTTGGTCCAGACCATATTTTCTTTTCTTTTTTCCAAGATTTTGACAAAAGATTACATAAAATGAAAAAAAAAAATCAAGTGAATGATATAATCTAAGTTGTCTAACTAAATATATACTTAATTACTCAAATATTTTAATTAAGTATAATAAATTAATAATGCTAATAGTACGTGTACTAAAAATAAGTAATAGTTAATACTGTCTTAAAATTCTTAACCTAAAATATAATCTAAGCATAAATAATTAGGTTAGAAGAGAATCAAATAATTAGTTAGAAGAAAATTACATAATTACTTGCTTTTAATTTATATAACTACTTAAAAAAATTATAAATATCACATGAAAAATTATTTAAAAACTTATATATTAAATTCGATCCGGTCCGGTCAGGGGTGAAAAAACCCCACCCCGAGACTGGACCGAAAACTCAATTTCTTCACTTTCTTGGACCGAGACCGACCGGTCTCTTAATCGGTCTGGTCCGGTCGGTTTTCTCTATCCAAAGGAAAATCTTTACACCCCTAAATTCTATGCCTTTAATAGTTGGAGTCGGGCTTTATAATGATTCTAAGGGACTCCAATTGTAACTTTTACTAGTAATTTAGACTATAAATGCATTTTACTAGTAATTTAGACTATAAATGCAATGTGGTCAGCACTTTCTTTTGAGTTGTTATAGCTGAATCGGTAACATCATATGAAAAAGTACTGTTTGATGCTGACCTTGACGAGTACATCAGAAATTCGAGTGTGTGAGATTGTAATGAACCCGATCCCACATTAGGTGGGTGAATTATGAGAAGGGTTACAACTATCACATCCTGCTTTAGTTATTTACTAGGTAGAACCAAGCTTTATAATAATTCCCAAAAACTTCAATTGTAACCTTGACTAGTGAGTTAGAGAGTTAAGAAGTTATATGAGTGTAAAGTCTCAAATTAGTTCTTTACTGGGTGGAACTAGGCTTATAATAATCTCAAAAACCTCTAGTTGCAACCTTGACTGGTCCTTTTAGACTATAAGCACAAACGGCTAGCATTTTCCTTTGATATTTTTCCCCTCAGAGAAATAAGGTGAAATCCCTATTCTATTCCTATGCTATGAAAGGAAAATCCATTACTTAAAGATCAATTTTCTTTAAAATTTATTCAAAGAAAAAAAACTCTTTCTTATGCAAATATATGAACAGCATACAAAAAAAAATTGAAACCATAATCAGGAACATCCACAAAATGTAACTTAAAAAATATTGGAAGATTATGATCCTTAGCAATCATTCCAAGCCGTCAGTCACAAACAATTATCTATACAAAGGTGACCAACAAACCCAGCACAAGAAATATGTAACATAAATATATAACAAAAGAAAAGTGAAAAAGATCGAGTGGGAGAAGGGTGTTGGTTTTGTGCAAAGCCTTTGCCGCAGGAAGATATATTTATCATTTGAAAGGAAATGGCCCTTTTAAAGAGTTCCAAACCTGTGCAACCTGATTAAAAGGCACTCCCACCCCCAGTAGTAGAGACTGAACAACTGAAAGTTTGTCAGAAATACACCTGAAGATGAGACAGACTGTTCATTCTGTCAAGGGAGGGGAGACAAAATTGTAAAATGGTGGACCAAATAGGGGAGTAAACCAAAAGGCTCAGCTTTGCTGACAATAGGTTGTAGAATGGACTAGAGATTTATGTTGTGTACTGCCAACAACTGCAATTACAAGCTAGGAGCCAGATATAAAGAGAGGAGGGTTGAAATTTACCCATCATTTCCTTTTTTCAATTTATAGTAAAATGTATGCACATTAAAAGAATCAATATCAAAAGTCTTTCCTTGATGTTTTAACATATGCACAAGGATATGGTTTCCCGAACAGAGACACAAATCACAAGCAAGATCTTCCCATGCCCTTTTGCCTATGAAGGAATCGTTCGTTCTTGCTGCCCAAGCAGGATTGAATTGGTGCTGGTTAGGTTGTGGTGGCATGGTAAAGAGAGCTGGTGCAGGCATTGGTTGATGGTTGACAAGGATTAGGACGGGTTGGTTGAGTGCAAACTTTTTGTTCTATATGTTTCCATTATAGCATTGGCTACTGGAGTCTTCACTGGGCTTGATTTAGAGTGCCACAGCTAGAATCGGCGACCATTAAAAGGTGAATTTTTGTCCATTTGATGTGCCGTTCACTACCTCACATCATAATTACAAATGGCCCAGTTAGAGTTCTAAATAATATAGCTACAACCTATCTCCTGTTGGGGATAAAGGTACACCCTGCCCTTTGGCTTCCCATGGCTCAAACCACCTCAGTCAAGCCACTGCTTATACCTCCTATAGTATAAGGACCTCACTGCCACTCCTTACAGCTTGCTACCATATATATGTAGTAAAGCTCAAAACAATTTGAAGCCTGATTTGCATTGCAAGGATAAAATGAAGACTACATTATCTGCTAGAAGTTTTTCAGATAGTGTTTCTGCCTCTATAGCAATGCTATACAAGAGCAATACTGCATAAACTTACAAATACCAAATTGGCCAACATCGTTCAATTACTTTCAATAGTTCCCCTCCCATGAAATCAAACACCACAAATAATTACATAGTACATGTTGAAAGAAGATAAACCACAATTTGAATCACACATTAAAAAAGAGATAATTCCAAAACTGAGAAAAATAAAACAATAGGTCCCATATTCCATAAAGCTGAGCTTAATTAAGTATTTCATTTAATGATGATGGATTCTCACTTTTAAAGCATTCAAAAGCACATACAATGTCAAGACCCAAATTTCCTTTTCTTTCTTCTCTTTCGCAGCAGCCAAGCATATGGTGCACAAAAAGGGTACATATTTTAAGTTTCAAGCAAACCAAGAGGCATATATTGTATGATATAAAGCATCAGAAACCAATACAAATGAAAGTGAAACCAACCGCAATCAATTCCAATTAAAATCATCATAAAGCAAAAGGGAAAAAAATACATCAGCTAGGAAGTTTCTTCTTTCTGTCGCTCGATTTCCACAGTAAGCAAACAGTCTATGAAGGAAAATGAGAGCAAAATCAAAACGATCCCACACAAGCACAACATAAAACACAATTTTCATTCAATAAATCTAACTGGATCTTCGCAGCAACCAAACAGCGGTGAGAAAAATGAGAGCAAAATTGCAAATATCAGCTTCGACCACAACACAACAAATTTCACAACGACATAAGTTCGAAAGTCACATCTCATAGAAATGAAAGCAACACGACGAAGATCACCTCTAAAGAAATACACAAAAATAGACAGGTACACAAGGTGGAAACGTTTCGTTTCCATTCCTTGGCTCAACTTTCTCGGCAGCCAAACGGTCTCAGCGAAGATGAAAGAGTCAAAGAAAGTGAAAGTATAGATCAGTGGAAGAAATCCTAACCCGAAGAGATCGCCGACGCAGAGAGAGAGTTGTAGGCAAAGATCTATCACAGACACAGTACCTACTGAGAGGGTGGGAAAATGGTAGGCGACAGAGATGAATGTATAAATGGGGAGCTCAAAGCAGCCATAGGGTTTGTCAAGGAATGAGGGATTTGACCTTGACTTAAGGTTGAAATCACACACGTGCCACTGAAACAGTTAAAGTCCTCCAGGGAGTAGGGGAAGGTCCTGAGAGAGTGGAGAGACGCTGAGACAGTTAAACCGTGAGGCGTGAGCAAGAGGAAAGAAAGCCCCAGCATATGTAAGATTATTTATCAAATTTTTTTTTTTTTTTTATATAAGATAATACATATGACTCCTTAAATTATTTCATCTTCCAAATTATTCATTATGACGATATTCTTTTAAAAATTTCAAAGAATACCTTAAAAAAAAAAATTCAAAGACCAAAAAAGTGAAATAAATAAAAAGAAAAAATTCACAACAGTTGGTGAAATCACCCATTATTTCAAAAGGTTAAATTGATAAAAAAAGATAAAATTTATTATTTATTTTTTTGATTGGTAAATAGATTTTTATTGATCAAAAGAGAGACAAAAATGCCTAAGTATATGAGACATATACATAAGTAAGTTTATGTCTAGTTTAGAGATACAAGGAAATCATGAAAAGACCTGCCATGAAAATCAATTACAATCGGCCAATAGAGTAAAGTATTGAAAAACAAAATTTTGAGCTCTTCCATTGACCTCTCTTGATCTTCAAAGCATCTTGTGTTCCGCTCCCTCCAAATGCACCACCATAGACAAATAGGTAACATATTCAATTTGAGAGTTGCCTCTAATACCTCTCCACGAGGCTAAAAAATCACATACCCTTTCCGACATCACCCACGCTAATCCCACTCGTACTAAGACTTCGGTCCACAAGGTCATGGCAATCTCACAATGTAGTAATAGATGGTTAGCGGACTCACTGCTCTTCTTATACATGTAACACCAATTCATAGCTATAATGCCATGTTTCCTTAGCTTATCTATAGTAAGAATATTTCTCAAAGTGGTTGTCCATACAAAAAAAAGTTACCTTTAGAGGTGTCTTTGTCTTCCAAATGCTCTTCCATGGGAACGGGACTGAGTAGTGTATGTTCAAGGAATGATAGAAAGAGCGGGCCGTAAAACTCCCTTTTTAGAGGGTCGCCAATATATCTTATCTTCACATTCTCTCGACACACGAATGGAGTACAAAAAGTCAAAAAAGACTAAAAAGTCATCCATCTCCCAATCTTGGGCATCTCTATGGAAAGTGAGGTTCCATTGGGAAGGGCCATGGGAAAAGATGACTAAATCTGCTATTGATGCTTCTTTCCTTCTTACTAAGATATAAACTTGTGGAAAGACATCCTTGAGTGCCCGATCGTCGCACCATAAGTCATGCTAAAATTTTACCTTTACTCCATTTCCGACTTTGAAGCTAGTATGTGCTGCATTAATGTCCCACCCTTTTCTAATAAGTTTCCAAAGCCCAACTCCATGAGGTCCACTCACCTCATTAGAACACCACCCTCCCCATGATTCTCCGTGCTTCAAAGCAATGACGGTTCGCCACAAGGCCTCCCCGTTCTTGATGATATCTCCATAACCAATTGCCAAGCAAGGCTTGGTTGAAAGATTTCAAATTCCGTATACCCAAGCCTCCTTCTTTGATGAGGGAGCAAATTGTGGCCCATTTTACCAGGTGATAAACTCATCCTTGATCCCTCCCCACAGAAAATCACATTGAAGTTTCTCCATACGATGAGCCACCTTGGCGAGGAGCAGAAATAATGAGAGGAAATATGTTGGTAAGTTAGAGAGAGTATTTTTTATGAAAGTTACCCGGCCCCCTTTGGATAAGTACATCCACTTCCAACCAGCTAATTTCCTCTCCATTTTTTCTAACACATCATCCCATATAGATTTCGATTTGAACGTCGTGCCCAACGGAAGACCAAGATATTTCATGGGCAATTGAGATATCTTGCACTCCAAGATGGATGCCAAACTCTCTGCATTGGGTACATACCCCACTGGCACTACCTTTGATTTAGCCAAATTCACCTTCAACCCTGACACGGCTTCAAAACATAGTAATAGAGCCCTCAATGCTCAAATTTGCTCCTGTCTGGCCTCACAAAAAATTAGTGTATCATCAGCAAACAATAGGTGAGATATGTTAAGCGAACCTGAACTTGCCTCTCCCATTGAGAATCCTGATATGAACCCTCCCTCTACCGCCCCTGATATCATCTTGCTGAAAGCTTCCATTACAAAAACAAAGAGAAGAGGAGAAAGAGGGTCTCCTAAAAAACCTTTTGACGTATCATTCACCAATACGGAGAAACATGCCGTAGAGATACAATGATGGATCCAGGAACACCATTTAGAGCCAAAGCCACATCTCTCAAGCATATAAATTAAGAAACTCCAATTGATGTGATCATACGCTTTCTCAATATCTAACTTACATAGGAGTCCCGACTCTCCTGATTTAATATGACTCTCCAGACATTCGTTGGTTATAAGTACCGAATCAAGGATTTGCTACCTTGAACAAATGCATTTTGAGGTTTCAAAATCAAGCTTTCCATCACCTTACTCAATCTGTTCGCCAATACTTTGGATAAAATTTTGTATAGCCCACCCACCAAACTAATGGGACGAAAATCTTTCACTTCTACGGCACCGAGCTTCTTGGAAATGAGTGCTAAGAAGGTTGCATTAAGACTTTTCTTGAACTGCCCGCTTCCATGAAATTCATGGAAAACCTCCATGATAACATCTTTAAGCACACCCCAACAAGTCTGAAAAAAAGGCCATGGAGAAGCTATCGAAACCTGGAGCTTTATCGCTCGTCATACCCTTGACCACCGACCTAACCTCTACCTCCTCAAAAGGCTTTTCGATATGTTCCACAACCTGCGAGTCAAGAACATAAAAAACCAGCCCGTCAAGTCTCGGCCTCCACTCAAATTGTTTAAAAAACAGCTTATCATAATAATTAACAATGTGGTCTGAGATCTCGTTATGGTTGGATGAGACCGCCCCATCTATCAACAGAGTATCTATAGCATTGTTCCGCCTATGTGAGTTGGCCACTTGGTGAAAAAGCTTGGTGCATCTATCCCCTTCCTTCAACCATAAAGTTCATGATTTCTGTTGCCACAATATTTCTTCCAAAAGAGACATCCGTTCAATATCCGCAATCACTTGGGATTTGTAGGCCCGCTCTGTTTCAGAAGGAAATCTCTCCTTTTCCACACCCTCCAAGCCCTTAAGCTCCTCCATTAGAACAGTCTTCTTACTTTCCACATTACCAAACTCTTGTGTATTCCACTCCTTCAAGTCCTTTTTCAAAGACTTAAATTTGCAAGCCAGCGTATAACTAGCATCACCATGGAAATGGTAAGAAGACCACCATTGTCTTATTCTGTCCAGAAATCAACCACATGTTCTCAAATTTGAAGTATCTTCCAATGCCCCTGCAACTCAAAAGAATGAGAAAGTGATCTGAACACAACCTAGGTAGTCTTTTCTGAATGAGATCTGGATAGTGTGCCTCCCATTCCGACGAGATTAGAACTCTGTCTATCCTTGACCAAGATGGAAGATCTCGGTTGCTAGACCAAGTGAAGGAACCACCTGCAAGAGGAATATCTTGTAAATTTTGTTCGGAAATGAAGTTAGAAAAATCTTCCATAGGTGAGTTGAAACCCGAAACACCCGATCTCTCACTCGGGAAACGAGTGACGTTGAAATCACCTCCAATACACCAAGGTAGGTCCCATATGCTACTAATACTGGCCAACTCATCCCATAAAAAATTTCGTGACTGGTCAAGATTAGGCCCATAAACACCTGCAAAAGCCCACTGATATCCATCCATGACATTCTTAAAAGAGCATGCCACCACATAATCGCCCAAGAAATCTTCCATATTTTCCACTACTTTTTTTATCCCACATTACTAGTATGCCCCCGGATGCTCCATTAGACGGTAAATAATGCCATCCCACTTGAAAACAACCCCACAATGTAAACTGCCAGTTTAGTTTCTTGTAGGCTAACAATGTAAACTTTCCAGCTTTAGAGAAGGGATCTAGTACGTAGGCGTTTATTCATGTCATTAATCTCTCTCACATTCCAAGACAGTATTTTAGGCTTCATTAACAAAAGAAGCGTCCCTCCCTTTTGCTCTATTTCTCCCCGAAGTTCCTTCCTTATTATCGTAGTTAACGGAGCATTGCAATCGTTTCAACTCTCTATCCTTTCTAATAGCTGACTTTATTACCCTAGATCGACCAGCTTCCATGGCTACAAGGAGAGCCATGCATTGATCTTCATAGCCCTCACAAGAAATTCCCACCCAACCATGAAACTCCTCTACTTTTTTTAATACCCAATCTGATGCTCGAGGTGCAATATGAGGTGGTATCATCTATAATGGTGACGGGCTACCCATCTCCTCTTCCTCATTGCCCTCATAATCCACAAAAAGATTCAACAGATTGGTACCCTCCCCTACTGGGCTTATCTCCTTACCCAAGACAGAATCTCCTCCCGCTAGAGTCCACTTCCTCCATTCCCAGCACGCAAATCACCTCATTTGACCCTCCCATAGCTTCCTCAACAGACATCAGAACTTTCTGTGTCTGGTTAGAAAGCAATGAGTCGACAACAGTATCCAGGGCAGCCTCATATATTTGTCTCGAAACTTCCCCTTCCTCAAAGGGACTGCTCTCACCCTTACCACTGCTCACAACAGTTTCCATAGGCCTTGACGTAGTTTTCTATGTGCCGATCGCCTTGCCAACCAATGGGTGGAAGCAGTCACCTTGCCAACCAATGATACGAGGGTCGTGGTGAATTTTCTGCGGAAGAACATCTTTTTCCAATTTAGCACTCCGAGAGCCATAATCAGTGATGGCGGAAAACATTTTTGCAATCACCAATTTGAAGCGCTACTGACTAAGTATGGACTTACCCATCACGTGGTGACACCATACCATACTCAAACGAGCGGCCAAGTCAAGGTGTCTAATCGGGAGCTAAAGCACATACTGGAGAAGACCGTGAGTGTCGACAGACTGGGTGAGAAGGTTAGATGATGCACTATAGGCCTATCAAACAAAATTCAAAACACTGATCAGGATGTCACATCATCAGCTCGTTTATAGAAAAGCCTGTCATCTACCCGTGGAGCTAGAACACAGAACCTATTGGGCGACGAGGACACTAAACTTTGATTTACAAGCGGCTGGCGAGAAGAGAATACTGCAGATCAATGAGATGGATGAGTTTCTTAATGATGCTTATGAGAATGCTCGAATTTACAAAGATAAAACTAAAAGATGGCACGATAAGCATATTCTGAGAAGGGAATTCGAAGTCGGGCAGAAAGTTTTATTATTTAATTCAAAACTTCGACTCTTCCTAAGAAAGTTGCGCTCTCGATGGTCAGGATCGTCTGTATTGACTCGTGTCTTTCCTATGGGGTGGTTGAAGTCCATTATGAGACAAAAGGCACATTTAAATAAATGGATAGAGATTAAAACCCTATATGGATGAAGACTTTAACTCGAAAAAGTGTTCCCTCGATCTTGCCAGTAATAAGTGATGAAGAGGACAATGTCTAACTATAGACTTTAAATAAAGCGCTTTTGGGAGGATTTGGTCGTCAATAGATTGATTTCGGAACTCATAAGGTGGTCAATAGCAAATTGATCCTGGTCGGGAGGAATTATCCCACCGAGTAAATGCCGTATGCACTGAATATAACTGGCGTGGAGGTCACAAATGAACAGACGTGGAGATCACAAGAACATGGAGGTCACAAATGAACGGGAGTGGAAGTCACAAATGAACGGGCGTGAAGATCACAAGGACCACACGACCCTCTCCTCGCCTACTGAGTGGAAAGACTCTCGACTAGGATGAAAGACTACTCTCGCATTTTCTAGTTGTTGCCCATAATATCGTTTAGGTTGATCTTTTAATTTGGTCGTTTAGACTAATCGCTCAATCTAACTGCCTAGAGCCTTGTCGCCAAGTCTTCACTCCTTCTGGTCGCGCTTGGTCTCCTCCTCTACTAAAAGGTAAGTCTTCTCACCTTTGGGCGAGAAAAATCTCTTTGCTGCCCACTGAACAAGGCTCCTCCCCCAAATCTCATTGACTCTTTTCAGATCTCGCTGCCTCTCATTGATAGCCTCTTCTTTTTGTACCAAAATGCTCTCATTTTGCACTAAATCTTCTCATTCCTTCAAATCCAAAAAAATAAATAAAAATCTGTAGAAATAAAATAAAATCAATAGTATTGAAGGGAAAATGACACTTTTTATAAATAAAAGATTGATAAAAATCACATAAAAATAACACTTATCACAAGCCTATGGCATCATTCATGAGCGTACCTGTGTTGAAACTTCTCAACAAAATGGCGTTGCGGAACATAAACACCGGCATCTTCTGAATGTTACTCGGAGTCTTCGTTTCCAGGCACATTTACCACTTAAATTTTGGGTGAATGTGTTCTCACTTCTGCCTATCTCATCAATAGAACTCACAGTCGCTCTCTTAAAAAACAAACCCCTTTTCCACTTCATCTAAACTCTCTTCCCGCCTACACCCATCTACGTGTGTTTGGTTGCATTTTCTCCGCTCAGACCCTTACCGCTCATCGCGAAAAATTTTCACCCAGAGCATCCCGCTGCGTCTTCCTCAGTTACCCTAGCAACCGCTGATGTTACCTTTCATGAATCTGACCCTCCTCCCACTTCCTCCCTGACCATACCTCTTCCTAATCCTGCACCCACACTTTCTTCTTGTCCCCGCCGCAACATTACTCAACCATCATATCTTCTTGATTATGTTTGTCCTACCATACCCACAGAGTCCATTATTTCTTCGACCACTGCACAATCCTCAGGTACTTCTCACCCCTTATCTAATTTGTTGTCTTATTCTCATTTTTCCCCTACTCATTATTCTTTCTTAACTGCCCTTACTGCATTTATTGAACCTACTTGTTACTCAGAAGCCACTCGCCACTTCACTGGCGTGAAGCTATGGCCTCTGAACTTCAGGCACTTGATGACAATTCCACTTGGAAACTCAAATCTCTTCCTCTTGGTAAAAAATTCATTGGTTGCAAATGAGTTTTTAAGACAAAACTTTGTGCCGATGGTACTATTGAGCGCAACAAGACTCAACTTGTGGCCAAAGGTTACACTCAAGTGGAAGGTATAGATTATCATGAAACTTTTGCTCCAGTAGCCAAGATGACCACGGTTCACTGTGTTCTAGCTGTTGCCGCCACAAAAAATTGGATTATCCACCAAATGGACGTTCACAATGCTTTCTTGAATGGCGAACTTGATGAGGAGGTTTATATGAATCCTCCGCCTGGCTATTGTATTAAGGGGGTGACACATGTATGCCTCCTTTGGAAATCACTCTATGGCCTCAAGCAAGTCTCCCGGAATTGGTTTTTTAAACTAACATATGTTCTTCTTACTGCAGGTTTCATTCAATCTCAGGCCGATCACTCTCTCTTCACCTTGATCACTACTACCAGTCTCACAATTGTTTTCGTTTATGTTGATGACATCTTGGCTACAACAACTTCTTCATGACCTCGGCAATTCCACTCCCATGACCCTCAATTGTGACAATCGGTCCGCATTCTACATTGCTTACAATCATTTTTTCATGAGCGCACCAAACATATTGAGATCGACTGCCACATTGTCCGTGATAAACTCCGTTATGGTCTCTTTACCACCGCTCAGCTTCCCTCTTCTGAGCAAATCACTGACATCTTCACCAAAGCCCTGGATTCTGATCTCTTTCATAATTTATCTTGCAAGTTGGGCATTACGGACCTTCATGCGCCAACTTGAGAGGGACTATTACAGCACATAATCTCTTAATTTTAGCAATCCCACCAATTTAGTTAATTGACAGATTTACAATTTCTGTATAGCTAATTTGTCTCTCTTTCATGTATAAATCATCTACTCATGCTTATATATATTTGTATATGAGATCAATGAAGATATGAGAATTATTTCTACCAATATATTTCTTAACAATAACTTTCCACTTACTAAGATGGCCATGTCGTTGTGATAAGTTTGAAAGAAAAGAAAAAAAATAAATAAAACAACCTCTTAAAATCTCGAGCTCGCACCTTCACCCACCATTTGCGAGTTTCTTAGAGAGAGAAGCATGAGTGGGTTTTGGAGAGAGACACCATGCGAGATAGAGAAAGAGGGAGATGTAGTGAGAGAGAGAGAGAGAGAGAGTGTGTGTGAATACTTGTGTGAGAGAGAGTCTTTACCGATGACAGTTTTTGGAAAGAGAAGGACCGTGTAAGATGGTGAGAGGGAGAGAGAGGGAAATGCAGTGAAAGAGAGAAACAGAGAGGTAGTGGATGCAGTGAGAGAGAGAGAGAGAGAGAGAGAGAGAGAGAGAGAGAGAGAGATATTTCGATAGATTAATTTTTGTTGCGTTTGTATTGGTTTTTTTTTTTTTTTGGAAGTGGAAGTCTTTGGGTATGTATTTCAAATTCAGGTAGTTGATGTAATTTAGATTTGTTGATTTTGATTACTGAGTTTAATATATTTGATTTTGTAGATTTTATTTACTTGCTTTGATTAATTAAAATACTTGTATTCAAGGTAAGCTCTTATCTTCTTCATTTGTGTTTGTTAAATAACTATGTCTTATGTCTATTCCATAATTGGTCTTATACTTAGGGTTGTAAAACGGTCAGTCCGGACTGGACCAAAAAAATGCATGGTCGGTTTTGGTCCAATAAGTAGCGAAATCTCGATCTTCGGTCCGGTCTCGGGGTGGTGATTTCTCGGATCGGACCAGACCGGACAGACCGAATAAAAAATAAAAATAAAAAATATTTTATATATATTATTTATATAATAATTGTACAATTAACAATATAAAATTTTAAATATGTTATTAATACTTGTTAATATTCTATAAATTAAAAATATTTTATATATATCTTCATCTAACTTATCACTATTAACAATATAAAATTTTAAATATGTTATTAACACTTGTTAATATTCTATGAATTAACTAATATATAATATCAATTAGTTAATTATATAGTAATTATATAAATTAATAATATAATTTTCATCTAATTTATTATCATTGACCATATAAAATATTTTTTTCTTGAGTTTGTTACATAATCCACATTAATAAGTCACTTAATTTAATTTAATATTTTAAATAATTTTTTTATTAATTGATTTAAAAAAAAAGGCCGGACCGACCGGACCAGTCCCTATGGGGGTGTTCGGTCCGGTCTGGTCCGAAAAAATGATGGAATATTCGGTCCATCGCCGGACCAGACCGAATTGACCGTTTTACACCCCTACTTATACTTGTGCTTTTATGTTTAATGCATGTTATTGTATATAATTGGATACAATAATCTCAAAAATGACATTTAGGTTGTGTTTGGGAATGAATATTTGTTTGATTTGTGTTTCCATATTACTTTGTATATTGGTGTTTTGGAGTTTATTACAAATTATGTATTATTTAAAATTTCAATTTTTTAGAATGTTTGTTTAATTTTCTAAAAAATTGAAATTTAAAATAACACAAGTAAGTAAACAAAAATAAAGAATTCAAAACACTAGAAGTTAAAACATCGCAAGCAAGTAGAAAACACTACTGCTTAAACAAGAAAATAGATCCCTACTTAGAAAAAAACAACCAAAGGATTACAAATATCCAAGTGTATAAAAAAAGGCACTAAGTTAAGAAAATCAACAACTTAAAATAATTTCGTTAGTTAAAAAATCCAATAATTGAAAAATTAAAATAAATTAAAACATCTATATAGGTAAAAATACAACATGAATAAAAAATCCAAAAAAATAGCAAATTCTCTGTACGAACTCTAAAACCAAAGGATTACAAATATCCAAGGGTATAAAAAAACACACTGAGCTAAGAAGAACAACAATTTAAAAAACCAAGAATTTAAAAAAAAAAATTATTGCTTAAACAACCCAAAAAACAGAAAATCTTGTTCCTGCAGAAAAAACCAACTGAATATAAATATCAAAGATCATTAAAAAAAAAACACACAATGAGTTAAGAAAAGCAACAATTTAAAACAACTTCTTTAGTAAAAAAAATACAAAAATGAAAAATAAATAATTTAAAACATCTCAAACAAGTAAAAAAAAAATCATGAATTAAAAAAAACACTCTTACTTAAACAAGTCCATTATGTATTAGATGAAGCTGATGTTTGTTTTACCAATTGATTGTTGCATTAAATAATAAATATAACCTTAGACTCGTTCAAAAGTTATTTGCACCCATTACATTTGTAGTGAAGGTGATAGGTGCTACTAATTCTTGAATTGTCTACAGTGGACGGTATGAGATTATTTGATCTATATGACATATTTACTTAGTCTTTTTTTGTCATGTCCATTTGCTATATTTTGATAGCATTCCTCCTTCTATTCGTTGTATATGTGGTCGGTATGTGTGGCACACTTGTATTGGTGTGAGCACAACTGGTAACAAGTATACTTAAAGAATTGAGGGAAAATGCTGCCGAAATTTTGTTTGGCATAGAACCACATGGCTTAGTATTTATGCGATATAGATAATAGAATCTCATATGAGATATGACCAACTACCGTAGAGGTTGGTGTGGATGAAGTAAGAAATTTTTTGCATGTTTTTTTATGTATGTGGATTTTTGACTTATCGAAAATGATAATGTATTAGGGCTTTGCCAATGGACAAGAGTTGAATGTGCCTCAGAGACAGACTTGGTAGAGACTACAAGACATATGCATGTGGGGTAAGGGGACTTAATAGTCTTTATACAAGGCAATGCAACTCATATGTATGTATTAGATATCCATGTCGAAAATGCAAGAATTTGAGCAGTCACACTTTGAAATTGGTTGCGGAGCATCTCTACGTTAATGGAATTGACAAGAGCTACAGACATAAATTATTACATGGTGAACAATTTGAAGGAGTTGATTTTTTTACTGAAGGGAATGAGACTATCGAGGATAGTGAGATGAATGCCAGTGACAATTCAGACAACAGTGACTATGGTGAAGACATGGAGGAATTGTCGAATGATATTGGGGTAAGAATATTTGGGAATGAATATATAGAGGGGGACAAGCTCTGATAATCTCACCGACAATGATGATCTTACAAGATTTTGGGGGAAGCAACAAAGTGCTAAACCCATTAATTCTTCTAAGCAAGGGTAGGCCCTCATCTAAGCGAAAAGCCTCCGTCATGGAAAAAGCTATTAATAAATCGAAGGCAAAAAAAAAAAAAAAAAAAAAAAAAAAGGTTGGCTTTCATTGTATTTCATTTTCTATAGACTAATATAATCTATTTGATTTATAACTTTGTGTGCCTATGCAGTCTAAATTGAAGCCAACTGAGGAAAGCAAACATTTACTCACTTTCAATGCAACATGCAACGTATGAAACACAACATCAACTAAGTCTTTCCAAAGTATGTTTTAAGATCACTATTATTTAGTTTTCAGATCATTAATAAGATGTCACTATTATTTGTGTTTATGATCATTATATTTGGAGTCAAGCAAGTACACATCTTAGTGCACCTTCTGCCATACAAAATGATGAGTGACATAGATGTGGTGAAGATATAAATCTTAATATTGGTAAACACTTTAGTCAAATGTGAAGACGTGGATTTTTTCTTTAATAACATGAGACTGATATTAATATTGTTAAGCACCTTATTTTCAGGTTGGCCCACTCATTTTGATAGCAACAGTGATGGGTACTTATTTTATCTTATTTGTTTTGTAATATTTGTAGGTTGCACTTATGATTTTGGAAGTCAAGGTGGTGGACACTTGGATACAAAATGATGCCCCTATTATGCAGTGAAAAATATTGGATATATAATTGCCACGCCATGTATTCTATGTGGAGGTTGTTACAATTGTTAGTGTGTCATATACTCATAATTACACTTATTTTTGGGTGACTTTGTGTGTTGAGGATTCAGGTTCTGTTATTATTAGGATGTTATGTACTCAACAATTGAACTTATTTTTGGGTGACTTTGTGTGTTGAGGATTCAAGTTCTGTTATTATTAGGATGTCATGTACTCAACAATTGAACTTATTCTGGAGTGACTTTGTGTATTGAGGATTCAAGTTGCTGCTATTATTAATGTGTCATGTATTGATCTTAAAGGGCTCCAATTATACTGTTGACTACTCATTTTAGAGTATAAACTCAAATTTGGCTCAACTATAATTTCCATTTATCGTTATTGAAAATCATACATTCTTAAAATTGACTCAATTTCCTACCTATTATTTTTTCTGACAAGGATATGACCAAATCTAATCATTCTATTTCAACATCATTTAGAAAATTAAGGAAAAACTGAAATTTCACTTTGCTGGAATTTTTTTCTTCATTTTCGTTATGGTTCTAGTGAAATTTGAAATTTTACTTCACTGAAATTTTTTCTTCGTTTTCTTCATCTGAAGAGGCGTTGCTAGGTTGGGGCAATGGGTTGAGGGCGTTTTCTGTTGCTTACTTTTATTTTTCTTAGAGAAATGCATTTCCGTTTGTACATTCTTGTTTTTGTTTACTTTTCCGTTTGTGAAAGTTTGGATAGTGAGTTGAGATGAGATGAATTAAGATAAAACTTAAAAGTTGAATAAAATCTTATTAGAATATTAGTTTTATTTTAAAATTTGAAAAAGTTGAATTATTTACTGTATTTTGTTTTAAAATCTGAAAAATTTATAGTTATTAAATGAGATAAAATGAGATGAGTTGAGATGCTTTGTAAATCCAAACAGACTCGTTTGTTTTCAGAGATGAGATGAGTTGAGATTAAAGTTAAAAAATTGAATAAAATATTGTTAGAATATATTTTTTAATATTATTTTTGTTTTGGAATTTGAAAAAGTTGAATTGTTTATTTGAAAAAGTTGTAATGATGAGGTAAGATGAGATGAGATGAGATGAGATGAGATGTTTTTTGAAAACAAACGAGATTTTACTTTTTCATTTGTTCGTTCACTTTGTCAGATTGCTGTCACTGTTTTCAATACCATTTTAGCCCAACTCCAAACATTCTCAGTCCAACAAGGAAGTGCAATGGATACAAGACTCACAAAATCCTTCAACATTCCACCAGCTTCACTTCAATCCATCCCCTACATAATGCTCATATTTCTAGTCCCTGTCTGACACTTTTTTAGTCCCTTTTGCCAGAAAATTCACGGGGCATTTTCAATGGCTTCTGTTGCCATAATGGAGAAGAAGAGAATAGATGCTGCAGTAAACCTAAACCAAAAACTATCCATTTTCTGGATCACCCCTCAATTCTTAATATTTGGATTATCGGAAATGTGTTTCAGTCGACTTCTTTTCAGCAATGGGTGCCAGTCGACTTTCAATCTAATTCTACGTGCGTTTGTCAGTCTCTCTGATGATTCTTCAGCTTTTTTCTTCCAATAATCAAGTTATATCAATGGTTCAAGTTGTATCAGTTTATGAGATTATTTTTGTATAATCCATTTATAAATAAAGTATTTCTCAAAAAATAAATATGGATGAACTTGCCCATGGCTGATCTAGTGATTTTAGCTCCAAAATGAAAACTGGAATTCTAATATATTCAACTTCAGCTGTTAACTGCAGCCACGTCCAATCATTCGAGAGAACTGAGAAAAGATGGATGAACTTCCACTAATCCAAACTGGTATATATGATAAAGCTAGCCAGCTAGGAATTAGTGAATAGCTCAGGCAGTCAATCTCAGCTACCAAAAATATACCTGACCTGCTATACGATTATTTTTCTCCTGAAGTTACATTAAGCAAAATCTGGATCCTAAAGATTGCAGTGATTTGATTTATTCATTAATGCCAGGCCAAAATTTAACAGTACATATATACTATTCATCTCTGTAACTTGTATGAATAAGGATTTCTCCTGACCTCCTTGAGCTACAAACACTGCCCTTTTATAACAAAAATGAATCCAAAATCTGGGGCACCTAGAAACCATTTGTTTCAAGCTGCTGGATGAATGGTATGATTCAGTTGTCTTTACAGTTTCTTGCATAACTGGAAGACAATCTAGACGGCGACTGAAAGAATTCGAATGGTGTTCCTGATCCAAAAGACCTTCTAGTATTTGGTGAATCTGATAATAGAGGCTCAAAAACTGGATTTCTGTTCTTGGGTAGGGTTATAGACAAAGGAGAAACATCTTTCTCTAAAGATCTTGGCTGTGGTTCAATGCTCCCAATAGACAAGATAGGCCCACCCATGCGTTCAGCCTGCTGAAGTGTATTGATTTTACTTGGTCTGTATGTATACCGGAAGTACTTGAGAGCCACAATTGGACCCATCCCAGCTGCAACTATGAGCTGCAGCAATACAATTGAAGCATCGTTAGCATATAACTTTGGAGTACAGAAATGTGGCTTGGCCCGTGTTTGTGGATGCGTGTGCATGTGCATGTGCATGTGTTCCTTTCTACGTCAGAAATTTTGAACAGAAAACCATCTTTTCATTTATTTGGCAGGAGGTGGCAAACCAATGAATCCAAGGAGCATACATTCTCTTAACAACCACAATGCTTTGCTTGTCAAATGATGACATTACATCTTTTCCTTTTATTTGGCTACAAACTCCCCATTTCTGAAAAACCCCAGGGGCAGTCCTTTTACATGAGTAGAGACAAGCTGTAGTGTAGCAGTTTTTATTTCAAGCAAATGATGACATTACATCTTTTCCTTTTATTTGGCTACATACTCTCCATTTTTGAAAAAACCCAGGGCAGTCCTTTTAACATGAGTAGAGATAAGCTGTAGTTAGCCACCCAAAAAATAAAAAATAAAAACTGGAAAAGAAACTTACAAACACAGTTGTCCAATAAGATGGTTGTCTACACAGCCGAAACATAATGGTATACATCCCTGATGATGGAACAGCACTGAAGATCCAGTTGATTATATAGAAAGCAACCAAATTCCCCCATATGGCAATATGTTGCAGTGTTGTAAAGGAGCTGCATGTAGCGAACATTATTAAAAGCACTTATAGTGTAATGAGCAATACTAATCATTTCAATGTGAAGGAGTGGACATTTTTCTGTGATCAAGGAAACACCATCACACCCTTCTTTTCCCTGGTTTGCTTAGACCGATGAAAATCAAGCACAGAAAACATTTTTTGTGAACAAACATCAAAAGACTCTAGGCAGCTGGCAGTATAGGGGAAAGGGTAAGAAATGAGGGAAGTGTAGGCCTGGGAGACCAGGTTTGAGAAACCAGAAAGCATCGATAAGATATATCGGAATCGGGCAAGGGTGATCTAGCCTTAGCAAGTCTCAATCAACAAAAAAAAGCGGGCAGTTTCCAGGTGCAATTTATTGCCGGTGAATTGGAAAAAAGCACCTCCCCCACCCCCCAAAAAGAAAGCCTATAAGTGCACAGAAGAAATCTGAATGGAAGAGGTAAAAAGGAATATGGTGGTGGTGGATGTGTAAAGGAAATAAGAGCTTAGTGATTAGTGAATTTGAGAGGGGAGAGAGATATGAAAGAGCTGGAAGGTGGAAATTGAAGAGACAGAAGAAAGACAAGCATAGAAGAAAGAAAGAAGAGAGGGTGGTGCACTACCGCTTGCAAGGGTTCCTGTAATATTTTGGGACTAATTTTCTGCTGACTACCAAAGTATTTTACATTGACTAGCAGATATTGGTAGCATCATACACTGGATTGCGAGAAAAACTATTTCTAGAAATTTTTTTACACCAAACAACCTTAAATTTTCTATTGAGATAAAAAACAAAGATTATTAATGCCAGTAGAAAAGGCTGTGTTAAGTTCAGAGGACTATAGCGACATTGGAATTTGCAACCATGACTAATGAGATTGAAGCTTACTTGGTTTCCAATATCACAACAAAGACCTGTAACCAAATACATCCCGAGAGTGCCACCATCGAAACCTCCTCCATTTCGCTTTTTTCATAGGCATAGGCATTTATGCTGATTACAAACACAACAAGTGCCTGCAGATCATAGCCAGTGTCAATAGGTAAAAGTAACTGGCATTGTTCCTTATCAAGCAAATCAACTCGCCAAGGAAAGAAACTTTTTAAGTTGATTTCATATTGGGGAAAAACAACTTACAGACACTACAAAATCACATGAGATGAACTTTTTACTTTCTTTTCTTTTTTGGCTTTTTACCAATATGAGCAATAAAACATAATTAAAAATACTGCCAAGAGGGGATGCAAATTCTTGGTGTACAGGTATATTTAGCAAAGAAAATAGGGGGCACAACTTTAGCACATAAGAAATTGACAAGACAAACAACAAAACTGAGAGAATATGCACAAAAGTAAGCCAACCAACCATGGTTGCAAAAATGATAGTAAAAGAAGAAGAAAATTAACAAACAAGAACTCACATGGAAGAGAGATCGCCCAAACGATCCAGCAAATGTGCTAGGATTTAGAAGCCTGTTTAAAAAATAATAATGACTATTAACTAACAGGAAGCCTAATTTCCATTTGAAATAGAACAGTTTAAAATCCATGGAACATAAACAAATAAGGATAAGTAGTGAAGGCAAACCTCCCCGCTTGGCAGTAAAATAAAATTTGTGGATGCTGCATCACAGTTTCTTCACCAAGATCTTTGTCAAGGACACTGACTAGAACCGGAATACTAGTGTAGAAAACATTATAAGCCATCAAGCTGACAGAATTGAAAAGACTGGTTCCAGAGACACCTGAAATAAAAGAGAAACTGAATGTTTTTCCAATATCAGTACAACAAGGAAGAGAGAGAGAGATATTCAAAGGAAGAAAGTCAAATGAATGATGCAGTAGAATCAAATTGGAAAAAGAATCAAAACAAAGGACACTGACAACTTACAAGATCTGGATGAAACATATTAGTAGGGATTTATAAAAGGAGTACTGGGACAGAAATGCTGTACGGTTGTATGAGTACCGCCCATGGACTAGTATTAACCTTTTCAGAAACCTGAACTCTGCCAAACCAAGAGAAGTAGTTTTGAGTCTCAACATTTATGATCTCCAACTCGAGACAGTAAATAGTTAAATAAAATAAAACTAAGTTAATATTTGTTGACAATATTAAATTTTAAGATAATTGTAATATGACTAAAAAAAATCTAACATCAACTGAGATGTGTACATTACATAATTAGGCCAAAGAAACAAGTAACAAAACTTGAAGGACATAATTTAAAACACCAAAAGCATGAAATATGCCCAAAATAGAAGATTTGACGTGCATGATCTTAATTGAATTATTAGTTATTAACATGCATGGTAGATTCACGATCCACTTTGAGGGGCTTAACATATTGGTTGAGCAACTCCTGTTGATTCCTGAACTCTTGCCAACTGATTCTAAGTAGCTTGATTTGGAACAGTGATGATATCTATGCCCATCACAACTCACAATCTAAAATTCCTTAAAAGCTGATATTTGAGGCTCAATCAACAAATAGTTCTAGGGATAGGATCATTTTTATTTTCAATTATGGATAGAAGTGCAGGATATATGTGAAATTAAGTCTCTTTTAAACTTTCTCACACTATACAAACTTCAATAGTTTCTCTAATGCTATGTAGTCTTTCAACGTCAAACAAGTGTCAACGCATTAGAAGAGCTATGGAGATCTCAGTTTGAAGTCACAGAGATACTTAATGTCAGAAAATAAGCATCAAAACTCCAATGTAGCATCAAGGGTCTCCATATACAAAACAGATAAGAAAGTCAGCTAACATTTTGAGTTCCCTGCAGAAATATAACATCTCAAGTGTTGTAGAAAGAAATTTGCATGTACAAATGAAAAAGAATAAAATTTATCCAAGTTTAGCTGTGACTCACTACCAAAGACAAAAACCAAATCCAACAGTAAATACCTACAACTTTCTAACATAACTGTCTCATCTAGACATGAATGCACAGCACAAGCATACATGCACGGACAGATATATATTGACTTACTCCCAATGCTATAATCAGCTGCCCTTGCTGCCTGCAGACCTTCTCTCCCACTAATGCCAACACCTATATCGGCTTGTTGTATCATCCTGACATCATTCCCACCATCCCCAATGGCTAATGTTCTATAGTCACATGATTTTAGGAGCTCCACAAGCTGCAAAAAATAATTATAAGAAATATTAAATGTCCTCTTTACTGGACCGAAATGGTAGCCTTCACAATTAGTGTTTAAGTAAAAAGGACTACACTTAATTGGCTTTTGTCCATTACAAAAGTAGTCATAGCATAACCCAGCACAATTCAAAAGTCTTCAAGACCACATAGAAGAACTTAGTTATATATCTGGTAGACTGATATAGAGTTTTCTGTAGCTGGGAATTCAGAACATGTTGATAGAACAAGTCTTGAAAATATTCATAATTTTTTTTCTTTTCGATATATGACTAATAGAAGAGAAAAACAAAGAAAATATAGAGAACCTAACACCTGAAATTTAAGGAGTTTTAAGAAAACAAGCAAAGTTGTGCCTAAACAGCAGAAAATGAATTTATCCACGACATAATCAAGTGGTCTAAAATTAGGTTCATTCTTCATCTCTGCTTTAGGTTATGCTGATCATCGCTAGACATTATATACATCAATAATAGTTCTTTGATGTAGTATTAGATTAAAATATCTCATGGCATCAAAATTATCTTACTTAAAAAAAATATATATATATCTCGTGGCATCGGTGGAATTTGTTGCAGTAGGGATTTGGTGAGGTAGGTCCAAAACTAGAAGTACCGGAGATTCCTTTTGTTGGATTTTATGAAGACTATAAACCCTTCAAAACCGCCTTAGTTTGTAATTCATTAACCATTCAAAGCTTAGTGCATCTTATATCAACAATAGTACAGCTGTTAACCTCATTAGTGAAGGAGGGAAAAAGAAAAAAGAGAATATAAACTATAAAAGCAAGAGAAGAATAAATCCAAGAATGTGAATCCTACAACAATGGAGTACTCAATTGTGTGCAGATATTAAATGAGACTAAAAAGCAAAAGTATGTAGGAGGAAAATGAATGTGAAGATAACAAAAAAAGTTAGGCATGGCCACCTGCGCTTTTTGAGATGGTGTCACACGACAACAAATAGCAGTCCTTGACAATGTTGCTAATTCTGTAAAGGCTTTCCGATAGTATTTCAGTGCAATTTCTAGAGCCCAGCCATCAACAACAAATGCCACATCCTGCTAGCAAAGATAAAACTATGAGAAAACATTTTTTTTTTTTATCGCATGTAGAATGTATTTAGGTGTTCTTCTGTATACTTCCTGTGTACATGGGCTATGCCTATTTCATTCATATATATAATATTTATCTCTTACTTATCAAAAAAAAAAAAAAAAAAACATTCATTGTTTCAGAATTCACTTGTTTATTAGATACAGACCCAAGTTCATACAGCAATCCACTAAGACAATACAGAAACATCATTTAATCATTTCACTTTATGAATTACTTTAAATTTTAATTAAGTAGCTCTGAGAATGTGAATGGAAGCAAAGAACTAGAGACTAAAAATAAAGTTCATGATTGACAGGGTGCATAAGCTATACCTTAGGTTCTGACATTGTTATCCTCATTGTAAGTAAAACTCTCTCTAAACTTCTATGAACTTCATCTTCAGTTCTGCCATCAATTGAAAGAAGCTGACCTTTTGGCTCTGTCAAGTTGTCAAAAACAAAAAAGAGTTTAGTGGTGATAATGTTGTAAGCATTTCATATCTGATGAGGGGATTCCGTCAATCGCAACAAATCTTTCATAATCCACACACATAAATGTAATACATGGGAAACCTAAGTGCCACAGTAGCAACTAGAACACGTAATTCACATGAACAGGAAGAAAGAAGGCTGGCAGGATGAAAAAGACTACTTGTCTAAGGGGGGCAGAACCACTCTTTCAAAAGCACACTTTCTAACCTCCCAGCATATTTTCTCTCTCTCTCTCTTTTCCTTCAACTGCAGGTATGACATCTCGTATCAATAAAGTTTGACGTGCTTCTTAGGGAGGAATTGAGGGTGAAGTCAAGTTCCATCTTATCAGTTGGGACAAAGTTTGTTCACCAATCGCATGTGGTGGTTGGGCGTTAGAAACTAGAAGATCTTTAATAAGGCTCTTCTTGGGAAGTGATTATGGAGGTATCATAGGGAGGAGGAGGCTTTGTGGAGAGGAGTTATTGATTCGAAGTATGGGAGATGGTGTTCTAATGAAGTTAGGGGTGCTTATGGAGTTGGGGTGTGGAAATATATTCAAAAAGGGATGGGAGGAGTTTTCCAAGTTCTTTAGGCTCAAGGTTGGAAAGGGCTGCTGTGTTAGTTTTTGGCATGATGTTTGGTGTGGTGTAAGGGCCCTAAAGAGTGTTTTCCCCTCTCTTTTGGTTAGCTAGTGAAAAGAAGGCTATGGTGGCTGAATTGAGGGATAGTTCTAATAGTTCGATCTTGTGGAACATTTGTTTCAACAGAGCGGTTCAAGATTGGCAACTTGGCATCATTGCTGATTTTTTCAATTTATTGTACGCTTTGATAATTGATACTGCAGTGGAGGATAGGATGATTTGGATTCCAAATGGGAGTAGGAAATATACGGTTCGATCCTTTTATGAGACTCTTGAGGGTCATCATGGTAAGCACTTTCCTTGGAAAAACATTTGGAAGTGTAAGGTACCTCCCAAGATTGCTTTCTTTGGTTGGACTGCTTCCCTGGGGAAAATTCTCAACATTGCTAACTTGAGGAAATGTGGTATTATTACGTTGGATTGGTGCTAAAGTGTACGAAAAATGGGGATAACTGTGGATCATATTTTGTTACATTCTGAGGTGGCCAGGTTTTTGTGGGATGATATCTTCTACCAGACTGGTGTGGCATGGATATTGCCTAGAAGGGTAATGGATATTTTCAGGTGTTGGAGTGGTATTCGGGATAACATTCATATTGCTGCGGTGTGGAAAATGATTCCTCATTGTATTATATGGTGTCTTTGGATGGAGAATAGTGGTAGGTGTTTCGAAGATTGGGAGCACTCCTCGGACAAGTTGAAGAGATTCTTCTTCAACACCTTATTTTCTCGGGCTTCTGTTATCATTTGTAATGGGACTAGTTTTCTTTTTTTGATTGGTGTAATGGGACTAGTTTTCATAATTTGCTTGTATCCTTATCTCTAGTTCCTAGTGGTTTCTAGGCGTTTTCAATGTATACTTCCTATGTACTTGGGCTATGCCTATTGTAATTTCAATAAAAATTTTCTTACAAATAAAACGAAAAAAAAAAAAAAAAAACAAAACTAACATAATTTGGGCATGTGTCAAATAGGTAGCTGGATGGACACAAGTAGAGACACCCAATTATTTAAAGTCAGCAGGTCAAGCCATGAAACAAGAGAATCACACAGTGCTTGATACTTTAGATCACAGCTTCTCCCATTTGAACACATATACCTCAAAATTCCAAGGAAAGCAAGTCTAACATTGCTAACAAAAAGGGATAATGCCATTAGACGGTAAAAGAATACATATGACAACAACTACCTGGGGAAATAAAATTGCATGACAGAGCAATCTGTATGGCAGTATTCTGCTTGTCACCAGTTAACATCCAAAAGTTGATTCCTGCTTTCCTTAGTGTTTCTATTGTTTCTGGGACACCATCCTGAATTAGTAAATAAACAGAGTCAGCATTTAAATAAGGATAAAATTAGCATTTGGACATAAGTATATTTTCCCCCTGTTTTCCTTTTTTTGGTTGCTGTGGAGAATCAGCAGAAAAGACCCACCCACCCCAACAAAGGATCAGATTAGGAAAGTGACACTTCTCCAGAAAGTTAAACTACTACAGCCCAACTATAGATATTCACCTGTAGACGGTCTTCTATTGCAGTAACTCCAAGAATTTCCAAATCATGTTCTAACCTTTGGCAGACCTCAGCAATTCTCCACTGCAAAATTTAGCAGATTGAGGGTACCACATCTGTTGATGCAAGTAAATAATCTTTCTATATGTCGACACAAACGCATATACACGCACAATATATGAGTCTACACCCACACACGCACAATACTTTTTTTTTTTATGACAACCCACGGCAGAGCCCCTTAGGACTCACCCATGGAAACTAAACCCCCGGGGAGACTAGCACAGCAACCCACCGCCATGGCCTCCCAGGGGGAATCGAACTTGTGACATGGGGCTCATGCACACATGTTCGCCCTCACCACTTGGGCTACCCACACGGGTGGGTTACACGCACACAATACTTAGTTTATTGAGATGTACATTTACCTCCCTATCAACTAAGGTGCTGCTAGCCTCTTTCAACAACAAAGACCATTCTTGATATTCATCTTCTTTCAACTCACGCCAAGCCAAACACAGCGTACGCAGCCCCAATTGAGTATATTGTTCCACAGCTTCAAGAAAAGCCCTTGTTTGCTGTCCTGAAGGGAATAGGGTTATCACACTAAGTAATATGGCATTAATTGATATTTTCGATATACCTAGTACAAATAGCAAAGTATCTCAGCAAAATAACCAACAAACACTTACAAAAATAATCAATAAGCCACTATTCAGAATCGACATTATAATCATCACACAATAGTCATGCCTGGCAAAACTTAATAAGGCACCACTTTATTTGTTCAGTTCTCATCAAGTCAGCAAAGGAACTGTAGTATTGTGTAGCAGCAAATAATATGTACTAGTCAACATAACTCACTCCATTGCTAAAGAATAAGGCATATGCAAATGAATGGCAGGCATCTTCTGATTAAACGAATAAAAGTAGACTAAAGAACATGCGGTAGCCTTTATCCTACCAATCCCTTCTCTTCCATGGGTGAATCCTTTAGCTTTGGCAAACAACCACACATATTAAGTCTGCAAAAAAAGTTTGTACGCTGACTGAGGTGGCGGTGGCTTGTGTGCCAGTGATTAATACATAATGATTTCAAATTAAGTATTTGGATACCATTTAATAGTCAATGGATCCACTAATCATACGAGAATCACAGCCTCTTTATTTCAGAGGTTCCCTGTAATGTAACTGCTGTGTACCATGATTGCACCGCACCCTATCAGTGCTTTCTTATTATACTAAGTTACTCAACCACCAAAAAAAAAAAAAAAAATCAAGGGAAACATTGAATGACAGAAGCTAGTAATTGTAATTCCCTCTGCCATCTCCTGCTGTAACCAACTAATTTCTCCACCATCACAAGCAACGGGCCCAACTGAGATGCCAGTAATCAACCACAATGGCCCATCTCCAACAAGAAATGTAACATACAAAAAATCAAATTAGGGCAGAAGACTACAACACAGGCAACAGAACCTGTGCAGGGGCATGCAACTAAAATGCCCAAGCAACAACAACAGAGTTCTAAACATGTAGAAAACTAGGACACACTGATATATCCATATTTTAAGTTTTAAGAGTCATTCATTCCCTTTCCTGGGAAGAATTAAACACCAGCAAAATTGCTGCTTACCATAAATTTCAGAACCCAATATAGTCAGCTGAGAGGATTTTTTATATAAAATTAGCATCAGGTGTAAAAGAGTTTATCAACATCAAGGGAGGAGAGAGAGAGAATCAAGGTTTGATGATTTCAATCCCCATAAATTAGAATACGACCTTTAGTAATCACTCCCTACATTAGAATACAGCCTTTATAAATTATAACGAAATGGTGTTGATTCAATAGACTGAACCATTTATGTTTCTCTCATTCAAAAATAATTAAGTAAATTCTGTTTCCCATATGGAACAAGAATTTAGGGGAAAAGAGCTTCCTAACCATGCATCATATACTGTCTTCCTAGAAGACTTCAGGAAGAGAAATGAAAAGCACCAATAGGTAGGGGTTACCAGCACATGCATAAGGAAGAATAGCTTCATCTGCTCCTTTTGACAAAAGGAGGATCCTTCCATTCTGGCAATTTTTCACAACCACTGACATTCTTTTCCTATCAGATGTGAACTCAAGAGTCTCCAAGACTTCATATTGAATTGTTGAAGCATTGAACTTGATCTCTGCAATATATTAATGCCAACTACATCATCAGCAACATTGTCAGCATCGTGCCTTCTGTGACAGCCAAAAGCAAATGATGTTTACCAAGAATATTTGCATTCCTACTGACAAAAACCATATGCAACTGAACAGCAGCACGAACAAGAGCATCCTCATCCTGAGACTGTGCCTTGTACAAGATATCTCCGCTTTTGCTATTGGCAGCAGACAAAACAGATATGAGAGATTTCAAATCTATGAGATACATACGTGTAAGTCTAAAGCATAACAAAATACCAGCAAGAATTAAACCCATAAAATGAAGCTATGCAGCACCTTTTCACTGGTATAACCGTATTACATATTGCCATAACTGTAAGAAAACGCACAACATCCGCAGAGCCATTTGAAACAGCATCGATCAGCTCTGCATCTGGGTATCAAAGTATGGAACTGATAAGAAAATGAAGCATTGCAATCTAAAAGAGCTCCTAGATGTATCGGATGAAACAAATACAAGAGAACCAAGATATACAGCAGCAAATAAACAAGTTAACTTGATAAATTCATGCATTAGCAAAACAATCGTGACTATTCATTTAAAAATTTGCTTCCGTCAGCTATTTTAGTTGGACTGACAAAACTACATCATAAAGTGACAATTTCAGGCTCATAATCCAGAGAAGTGAACAAGTTCATGTGAAGCAGGCAGCCAAGTGACCAATCCTACATAAAAACTGATTGAAATTTGCTCAAAACTAGGAAAGGAATCCGATGGAGCAAATAATTAAAGAGCAATATGAAAAGCTTAATTAGGGCTGCAATGAACAGAGCAGCTTGAGCCCGGCTCATATATACTCGGTTTGAACTTGGGTTCATTTAATAAATGAGATATTCATAAACACTAATATTGATTCGAATATTAAATGAGCAAAACTCGTATAAACTCGGCTTGACTCAGTTTAGGCTTGTGAACAAACTTGTATAAGCTCGACTTGACTCGTTTGAGCTCCTTTTGAAGCTCGTAATATGTGTTATATTTATTACATGTTAGTTATATTTTATATACTTAGTTATATATTATTAATTTATCTATAGTTTACCTTATTTAATATATTTATTATGTTCCCAAAGTGTGCATAGGATAATTTCTATAATATATCATACAACTAGAACTTTTGATTTATGCACTAAATAGTTTAGTTTATTACATTTATCTTATGTCTTATTTTTTTAATTTATAGATATAAGTTAATTTATTTTATACCATAAGAACTTTTTAATCAAAACTATTTGGTTGAATAGTTAAATGGTTAGAGTTTTATATAAAATTTTAAATTTTTTTATCAAAAGATAAGAATCAGAATTTAAAAAAAAAAAAAAAAAAAAGGAGTTCGAGCTTGAGTTGTTCATTTATTTTTAGTCGAGGAAAAGCCGAATTCGAAAATCATTAATGGTTAACGAGCCGAGTTCAAACAAGTATATTTGAGTTTTATTCGAATTCTCAAACGAGTAAACTTGCTAATCGAGCATGAAGCACCCTTGTTTGAATTTGACTCGACTCGACTCGGTTTGTTTGCAGCCCTAAGCGTAATCATAATGATCAACTGCAGTATTAGACTAAAACAGAAATGCTAAACTTAAATTAGCACCCAGGCTAGGTTTGAAAAAATAAGGGAAAAAAGATCCACCTTTGTGCATAGACTCTCTACTTAGCACATAAGAAATGGCTGTAATTTGAATCAAGAGAAACCTCTGCTTTGTTACTTTCTGCAGCAGTATTGACCTCTTCCAGACAGGACTCCACACAAATGACTCATTATAAGGCATCTATAAATAGTTTAGCTTAAAAAATAAAGCATATCCAAGAATAAGATTGAATTAGCTGCGTCCTAAAATTACAATATGATTTCTGTACGCATTACAACACATGTTGAAACAATTTTCCCAAGCAACAAGTACATTGTGACTGACAAGAAGAAGATCTCCATATTGCATAGTAAAAAACCAAACCTTTCAATGCATCGCCACTCTCATTTCCGTAGAAAACACCATTGATACAACACCTTCTAAAGATCATTTTGTTCTCAGTTAGGGTACCAGTTTTGTCAGTTAAAATGTACTCAACTTGTCCCAGATCCTCGCTTATTGCTGTACTGCCACATACAACAAACACCATTTAAGAAATATGAAGCATGACTACATTTTTCATATAATGAGTTTTTTGGAACTTTTTACCCCAAATCACTCACTTGGTTGCGTGGGATGGAGTACCAGTTTCTTGGTCAATCATCTTGTTGTCCCAATCAATAAATTTAGCATATAAGCTCTTCACAAGATCCAGAGAGACCTTCCAGAAATAAACATTTCAGTTTTTCATATAACTAGTAATGGCTGTACTTGACATCTATGCCAAACCTTATAATGATCCAAAAAATAATCACTAAATCAGCCATAAATACCTAGAGCACTATATTCATAAATGACAATTTGCAAGTTAGTATCATGGTCTTCTTTTATTTATCGAGCACCAGCAACTAAACATGCAATGCTGAGGCTATTCTAAATGGAAATTCTACCACTTAGCTAAGAGAGCGTCTTTAGCATTATTGATATTTCTCTGAGACCATAAAATTGAAATTCTTTTTGCCCTTAGTTCTCTCTCTCATTCTCATCTCTCTCTAGCTTTGTACACTCTTTAAAGTAGTTCTTTGGACTTTGGAAAGAGTGTGATCCAATTCAAAAGAAAGGAAAAAAAGAAAAAAATGATTTTTGTTTTTTAACAGTTTGGGGAATGAAAACTGAATTACCTTTTGGTTTCCCCGACAACAAATTTCATTTTTTGAACCCATTTTTAAAAAATTAAAATTAAAATTGCAAAAAAAAAAATGTTTTCTAGTTCTAAGAGTTTTAAAAGAAAGAACAAATTTTTTTCTAAAAGAAACAAAAGAATGGGTCATAAGAGAGGGTTTTTCAATTTTGTGTTAAAAATATTGAAAATTATTAGGAAACATGAAAAAAATAATAATCATGTTGTAGATAATCTAAGATGGTTACAATTATGTGCAACAGCTTACCTTAATTGATATGGGGATCATTATAGAACAAAGAAGCTCAAAGCGAAGAGGAATAACCAATAGTTCAAACCATGGACCTTCCATCGGATAATGAACGTACCATTGCTACAAAAAATGAATACAAAAAGGTTGGCATATGCTTGAAAATAACACTTCTACACATGAAAACAGTAAATATCAAAACTCATCTAGAAAGTCAGAATCAAGTAGAGAAGGAAAATGTGCTTCTGGATAATGAAATTAATCCACAGTCAAATACGGAGTAAAGGAATTAAATTGACCAAATAAAAGAAGAATTGAAAGAAATTATGGACCAAGCAAACAAAAAAAAAAAATGATAGATGAATATCTACAAAAAATATATATTTATCAACATTCCGTCAACATGCACAGGACAAACCACTTCAATTTGATTCAATATATATGGACTTGGGATTGTGCTAGGTGCAGGCATGCATCTAGGTGTCTTCAAACTTGGGACGTGGGGGGCAAAAATACAAAAATGGGTACGGATACTGAGACATTCCATGCTTAATATAGCTCAAATTTCACTTCTTTAAATTTTATCAGTTGAACTAGGGTATAAAGTATATTACCTTTTTTGATAAGTAAAAGTAAAATCTTATTGATAGGAATAGGCATAGCCCAAGTACACAGGAGGTATACACAGAAAATGCCGAAGTTCATACATTATTTTTACACAGGAAGCATATTTTTTTTATTTTCTGGAAAATTTTTCTTTTTGGTTAAAATGTTTTTGCTTGGCATGGTGGGAATGGATTTTAAATTGCTTTACTTGAATATTTGAAACCGTTCAATTTTTAATCATCTCAACTTAGGTTTAAACAATTTTTTATTTAGTTAGGACATGCCAGATTTTAAATAGGCACAACACCCAAACTTTTTACAGAGATAGATGGTAAAGAGCAAAAAAGGAATGGAAGAATTACAATATCAACTATATTATTCAATTAAATGCCGAAATATGGAGCATGCCACATTGGATTATCCCTTTTATATGGATAATTCAGTGACCACATTTTTGGGTTAAGAACTTATTGCCCTATCCACAATGTTCAGCATAAATTATGTGAAGCATGAAAGGCAAGAAGACTAGGAAATAATACATCAATATCCAGAAAGTATATGTAGTATTGGTATTCCATCCTCCTACTGGAATTTAAGAGGTTAACTTTAAGAGAACCAGAGATTAGATCCTTTCAGAAGGCCAGGAATGACAAGTGCAGGGTTTGCAGGACACCATAACCAGAAGAACAGCTTACTAAAGGCTTGTAAAACAAGTCGCTAATCAATGAGCAGCAGTTATAAAGTGCTAGCTAACAGGGACAAGTCATCAATAGGATAAGGAAAGATCAATGAGATTGTTACACTGGATAATCAAAACGCTAGCTCCCCAAGAAATACAAATACCACAGATCCTAGAAAGATGTATAAACATTATCCAAGGAAATGCATCAATTGCACATCAAAAAACTTTAACTGCATATGAAACAGAAGCTTAGTTCTGACATACCTTCCTTGCTTCTGTATCCTTCCAGACATTGCCAGCTATGCCTAGAACAATAACAACCACAATCTGAAAAATAAATATAGCTCCAGTCAACTTGTCAATCATGGCATCCACAGCTGTGAGCTTTGGTTCAGGTATCCCCCTACTCATACCCAGTTTGGTTTCATTGCCTGAAAACATAGAATATATACTAGTTACAAATACATCAATTGCTGCATCTGCTCTGAACAACATCATGGCAACGCAAGGGGTTCAGAAATTGTTCCAAGACACCCACAGTGATTCTCAACTTACCATGTGGTTGCATACATCTAACCTAAACAACCAAAAACTTCTTCAAATATTGAAATTGTCACTTAAGTTCCACTTGCATATTACTTGCTTAAAATATGAGAAATTTGAAATGGGAAGAATGTGTATTTGCCGTGTTGGCACTAACTAGAACCCAAGGTAGGCAAAACATTAAATGTCATACAAGTTTTTTTTGATGGGTAATCATAGAAATATTATTAATAGAAAAAGGCAAAGCCCAGGTACACAGGTAGTATACAAAAATGTCATACAAGTTTTACTGTTTTAGAAGATCATAAATGTTGCAGAATCCAACAACAGAATATAGCAACCACAAACCTAAGTCCTACTCTCTCTTTGGGACCATCTTGCTCCATAGTTTTTGTAAGGACTCACATACTAATTAAACAACATAGAATCACTATCCTTTACACAATTTATTCTTTTACAAGTTACTTGTATTCAAAATTATTTTCCTGATAAGTAAATTGTAAACATAATTTATACACACACATTCTCGTCCAAAACCGAGTACTATCTCCTTCCGCTGTAGAATATTCAGAATACAACAAGAATTTGGCAATAATCTCGGGACATATTCAGCATTTCCAAGGTATGATCTGACAGTAAAACAAAGCTTGTTTATCTAAGTCCTTAATCCACTACAAACTGACTGGAATCAATTCTATCCTTACCCATTGGGCATTATTAATCTAAATGGCTACATACAACCAAGAATAGAAAAATGACCAAGCATAAACCAATGACTCTCAGCCAATAATTGAGTTCCTATGACATAACAAAACTACATTTAGTAAACATCAAATTTTCCCCACTTGATCACAAGGGAAAAAAAAAACCAACTGCCTGCCTGTAACGCCCCAATGGAAGACCCAAACCACATGGCTTATACTCCAAAAGGAGGGTATCACAATTGGCATAATCAGTGAGCTTTTGTATTGCATGATTATTTTTCTCCCATCTTTGTCAAAGGTTATACATATCAGAAGAATGCATTTTGCTGATCAAGTGATCATTTTGAACCTTGTTTTGCTGCTTCTCCACTTTCAGAATTTTCAAAGGATAAAAAAATAAAGGGCACATGAGAACAATCTAGTATGTTGTTAGCTATAACCTTGAGATTTAGGGCTGGTTTGGTTACACAAAACCAAATATATAATCATTACAACTTTCCCAAACTCCCATACAAAATAATATTATAACAATATTTTATTCAACTTTCAACAAAACACCTCATTTCATTTCATCTTAACTGCGTAACCAAACGAGGCCTTATTGTTCATACCTGTGTAGACGGCTACTCCACAAGCCCACTCCGTGTTCCGCAAGTAACATGACTGAAGAATTGTGTTTGTAATTGTTAAAGGGCACAAATCATTATCAAGAAATGGTGGAAACAACCGAAGATTCGCATCAAATCTTCTAATGTCCTTATCTGGACTATGACACTCAATAACACCCTGTAGAAGAGAGTGGAAGAAAAGAACATTTCAATCACCAACTTTGCCATAGGAAGGTAAACTACCAACAAATCTTCCATCAATATTAAGTTACAAGAAACCTGCCTTGATCTTGTGCAATAATTCATACTCTATTCCCATGCAAGCGGAGGGTATAACCCTCGTCTTCAAATCAGTTTCACCATCTAGGGCAGCAGTCTGTAAAACAGGTTACACTATCAGATCGTTGAAATGCTCAAAAGGACATCCCAACCAAAAAGAAACCCCAATGCTAGCATCCCTCACAACACATACAAGGACTCCATCCGATTAGACTCTAAGTTTAGGTATATGAAATTTCCAGAAAATATGAAGTGTAGATCAAAAAAAGCGTAACAACAAAAAGAGGAACCCAAATGGCTGGGCCATAAATTAAAATGAAGAACACCTGCCCCAAGCTTCATTTTGACTTGTATGCCAGAAATTTAATTCAGGCTGACCCTGGATCATCCCTAGCTCAGCCCAAAGCCCAAATTTCAATACCACCATACTTGTCTATATTTACTTATGACCTTGTCAATCACAGTTCAATTGAAAAGTCATCCCTATAGTTTCTCAGTCAGATTAAAACGAGCAACAATCATGCAAAGAAAAGTGCTAGAGATGTATCAATGCTGAAAGTTACAACAACAACAATGGTAATAATAAGGAAAATAAACAATAGCAAACTGTATCCCTCCATCGACGGCGAATGATGCACTCATGACCCAAGAGCAATAAGTTCATCCCACAACACTTCAAAACTCAAATTAAGTTAAGCATAGTAGGCCATGTTTGGATTCAAAATCACCTTTAAAGTTTTAGAAAACTTTTTGACTTTCAATCCAAACATATTTTAACACTACAAATCTTCAAAAAATTCATCTTATTTTTTTTTCGAGAAACGCTTTAGAACAGCCCATCCGAAGTTGTCTAAATAACATACCCCCACTTATATTAAGACATGTAAGAAATCTGTTTAAATAAACACTACAGAAGACCACACTTGATTAAAACCCATTTGAAATAAAACCCTTCTTCCCCCGGGCCGAAACCCCTTCCCCCCTGGCAACCTGCGAAACCCGAAACCCCTCCCTTCCCCTTCCCCTTCCCCTGCGCCGAAACCCCTTCCCCCTGGCAACCATACCAACTACCATCTTTTAAAGCCCCTCCCCTCCTCGCTCTCTCCCACCACTCGCCATAAAATTAGCAAAAATTCACTTCCTAGAGCAGACTGCCAGACATATAAGATCAAAATATCTTCTAATATGGAAGCTACCTCACTGGCGGCACAGGCACTCGTCCCTACCTTCAAACCCGGCCCCTTGCCGGACCTCGACACCCAACCACTGCATCTCCTGCCTAATTGAACGGCTCCGGAGGCCGTAGGATGAGCTGGACAAGGACACGTTGTGCCCAATATGCATGCAGATCATAACAGATGCATTTCTCACCGCCTATGGCCAGAATTTCTATTACATGTGCATTGTCACCCACCTGAGAAACAAGAGCGACTGTCCTTGATGCGCTCACTACCTCACCACCAACCATATCTTCCCCAATTTTATACTCGACAGGGTTTTTCCTTTTTTGATTTAGTTTGTGCATTCTTGCGCATGTTTTTTTTGTGCTTGCTCTGTTTGGCATCGAAGAAAATGTGGGAGACGGTAAGAAATGATGAATCTTGAATTAGATTTTACATCCGTCGCGGCTCGGCAAGGTCGAGCTCAGTCCATCGATGGAGCTCAGGGTTTGGGATGGGTGCTTGGAGGTCAATCTCCGTCCATCGCGGCTCGACAGGGTGGAGTTGAGTCCGTCGATGGAGCTCTGGGTTTGGTCAAGGTCCTTTGGTGGAAGACCAAGAGGGCACGAGCAGAAGATTGGAGAGTTTTGCATTTTTGGATCAGCTATAGGCAGGCGCACGAGATGTAAATTAAACGACTTATGTGGATGCCTGTGATTGGAGGGCTGTTTTTTAAGGTGAGACAGCCCGACAGGCAAGAAGGTATTCTCTTTTTTTTCTCTGTTTACATGAGAATGGCAAAAAACTGAAACAACTTTCAGAAAATCCAAGAAAAAATCTCAAAGATTTTCTCCCCAAACATCTTTATCATTTCAATGGGTCCCACTACTTTTTTCAAACCACAATAAAAATGTATCAAAAAACTTTCTCAACCCAAACATATTTTTCTACGTGTGCCACTATATAAAACCATAAAAAACTCCTCTAAAATTTTCTTAAAGATTTAAAAATTTTCACAAAAATCTTAAAATCCAAACAAGCCCTAGATAAATGGAATTCATTAGTGCTTGAATAGAGAATATAAACTGATTCGACCGTGCACGAAAATATACTAGTGAATGGTGAGTGCGCGTTTCTGTCTGATCATCATCAAGATTTAAAGAAGTAGGCCCTTGCAGATTACTCTTGCTAGTATCAGTAATCAGATGAAGCAGATCCATTCATATATACGCACCAAGCTAGGAGTTTTTGTTTGAGCAATTTAGCATATGCAAATTCGGACCGAGAATTATGACTGAATATACTGAAGAGTTTTTGCATACAACAAAAACATGAAGATATACATCCCATTACTTGCTTAACAGGGACTTCAAGACTCCAAGTTGTAGTCGTTGGTTTCATTACTCTAAAAGAGGCCAGATTTTATGCTAAACAGAGTTCTTGAAACATAACTCACATTCAAGCTAGACTGAGTTTATGGCGCGACATCCAAGCGCGACTCTATTTCAGATTCTCACTTTACCTTTTATAATAAAAAAGGCTTTTAATAGTAAATTTTTACCGTTGATTTTAACCAAATAAAAAAGTAAATTTGTAGTGCTCGTGACTTTGACTTAAGCAAACTCTCCATTGTAGTGATATATGGAGCAGCAGATTTACCTCAATATAGCACACGCCCTGCGGATCTGAAGTACCAAGTAAAACAAGATCACATGGTACTTCATCATTCTCTCGAATCCACACAATATTACCTACATGAATATCCTGCGCTTGGACCTACAAGTCAATGAATCAACAACAGATGAACATACAGTTAGAATGGCAAAGTTTAAGAAAAAAAGAAACAGCATATCTATAATCTGGGAAAGAACTATATCAGAAATAATCAATTGGGAAATTAAATCATAGGATATATGACTTTGTCACCTTCATAACTGATAGTCTAGTTTGTATCCATGAAACCTTCTTTTATGGGTAAAAACAGTAAACATCAAAGTAGGGCATTAAACTCGTTTACATAAGTATCAATGATGATCTACACATGATAATTTCAATTTTGCCCATAAACTCCACAAAAGCATGTATTATAGTAGCAAAAACTTCAAATATCATTAGATAATCAAGTACCTGACTTTTGACGCAACAAATACATTAACCTAATCTTTAATTCCTCCATATTGTGTATTGGTAACCTAGTGGTATCACATGTTAGCTCTAGAGGGTTGAGGCAAGAATCTCATTCCCATCGCTGCTCCTATTGTTTTGTAATGTATGAGCAACTAGAAAACCAATCATGTGCTTTGTGTTCTTCTCAACTACTATCCATTCTCCAATCAATCAATTTTCCTTGGGTCAAAGGTTAGGAGCACATTAACAAACTTACTATTTGTTTATCTTTATTTATTTATTTTTTTTGTGGGCTCCAAAATGAAGAATGAAGCCCATGATATTGACAGCTAACCCCTATTAATAAAGCTTTATTAAGAAAACAGCATTACAAATTTGGCCCCAACCATAACTGCATATGCCACACTAAGGCCCTGTTTGGATTCAGATGGTTTCATCTCATCATTACAACTTTCCGAAATTTTCACACAAAATATAATAAACAATTCAACTTTTTCAAATCTCAAAACAATAATAATATTAAAAAATATTATTCTAACAATATTTTATTCAACTCATCTAAAACCATCTCATCTCATCTCACTATCCAAACCAGCTCTAATGATATTGGGATGGTATTAGGACAAGATTTTAAAGGCATTACAATTGCATAGAATAGAAGATTCCAGATTGGGAATATGGTAAGAAATACAAGGTCATAGGTGCAGCTAAAGAGAACAGGTTTCTACCCTTGATGGTATTGCAAGGGACAGGGCAGGTGGATTGGCTTCTCTAAACTACCAAGGGGGCTATTCCTAGACTTTTATCAATTAAATCTATAATGCTTTTAAATAATGCTAGAGATGGAAGAACTTAAATCTTTTAAAATTTCCCAATGATGTTATAGTGGAAGATAATATTAATTACAACAACTAAGGAATTTGTTCACAGACTGCTTTCTCAGCATAGCATCCTACTGAGAAATCCCTATGAAGTTTCTCAATCCGATTCGCCACACTTGTTGGAATTGGGAAAAGAGATAAAAAAAAATGCGTTGGTACATTAGACAGAGTACTTTTGATTAAAGTGATCCTGCTACCTTTTGACCAAGTACGGTATCTTCCAACCTGCCAATTTATGTTCAATCTTCTCAATCACTCTATCCCATATTGGTATAGCCCTTGAGGTAGCCCCCAATAGAAGACCCAAGTAATTCATAGTAAGGGTGGAAACCTTGCATCCGAGACTGTTAGCTAGCCACCGGATGTTGCGAACATTACCAACTGGAACCAATTTTGATTTGTCAAGGTTCACTTTCAAACCTGATGCCGCTTCGAAACAGAGTAAAAATGCCCTCAGTGCCCGCATATGGTTTTGTTCTGCCTCACAAAATATAAGTGTATCATTTGCAAACAACAAGTGGGAAATGTTAGTGGTACCCCTATCGGGGGGTCACCAACCGAGAATCCATCCATAAAACCATTGTGAGCCAAAGCCAAGGTCATTCTGCTAAGTGCCTCCATAACAATGACAAAAAGAAGTGGGGACAATGGATACCCTTGTCTTAGGCCTTGAGAGCCGTTAAAGAAACCTACTAGACTACCATTTACCAACACAGAAAATTTTGCCGTTGATATGCACCATATAATCCACGAACACCATCTCTCCCCAAAATCACACCTCCCAAGCAAGTAGAGTAGGAAGTCCCAGTTAATAAGATCGTAGGCCTTCTCCATATCTAACTTACATAAGATCCCCAAATTACCAGATTTTTGTCTACTATCTAGGCATTCATTGGCGATGAGAACTGAGTCTAGAATTTGCCTATCCTGTACATATGCGTTTTGGGGTTTTGTTATGATCTTCCCCAAAACCTACCCTAGGCGGTTTGCAAGCACCTTGAAGATAATCTTATACACCCCATTCACTAGACTAATGGGCCGAAAATTCTTGACCTTCGATGCCCCAATCTTCTTGGGAATTAGTGCTATAAAAGTGGCATTGAGGCTCTAAAATTTTCCAACCAAGAAAAACTCCTGGAAAACCTTAATTAAATCCTCCTTCACCACTTCCCAACAAGTTTGGAAGAATCCCATAGAAAATCCATCTAGTCCAGGTGCTTTGTTTTTGGCCATTTTCCTAACCACACCATGAGTCTCCATCTCCTCGAAGGGCCTCTCCAACCAAGAGACTTTCTGCGGCTCAATAGAATCAAAACCTAATCCATCAAGCTTTGGCCACCACCCACTTGCTCGCTAAGCAAGTGTTCAAAGAAATCAACAACATGTTCAGGGGCCTCTATGTAGGCCAAACCATCTATATTCAGCATCTTAATAGTATTGGTTCTCCTATGAGAGTTGGCCACTCTATGAAAGAACTTTGTACTTCAATCCCCTTCTTTCAACCACAATGCTCTAGACTTTTGGCACCACGAGATAGCTCTTCCAAGGAAAGTACTCGACCCTCCTGTATCCTCTCTAACTCTTGTAGCTCTTCCAACATGGTCACCTATGTCGTCAAAGGATTGTGTATTCCAAAGCTCTTTCAATTTACCTACAAGGATGAAGCTAGGGGTGCCATGAATCTGATATGAGGACCACCGTTGCCAAACACTGTCCACAAAACCTTCAGTTTTCAGCCACATTTTCAAATTTAAAGTATCAACACCCTCCTTGGAATACCACCACAATCAAGCAAAATAGGAAAATGATCCAAGGCAAGAAAACCTCATTTGACATACATCCGGATAATGAGCTTCCCACTCTGATGAAACTAAAAATCTGTCTAATCTAGACTACGTATGGTTATTAGACTATGTATGGTTATTGGTGGTTGAAAATAAACTTTGAGAATTCTATCATTGCTAGTCGCAGTCTACTTTCTATTGAACGTTCACTTAGAAACCTTCTAACATTAAAATCACCACCTATGCACCATGGTAGGTCCCACCAACTATGTACTCCAGCTATTTCCCATAACAGACTTCTGTTGCTGTCCAAATTCGGCCCGTAAATACCAGCTAAAGCCCACTTAAGGCTGGTTTCGATAGTGAGATGAGATGAGATGATTTTAGATGAGTTGAATAAAATATTGTTAGAATATTATTTTTTAGTATTATTATTGTTTTGGAATTTAAAAAAGTTGAATTGTTTATTATATTTTATATGAGAATTTGAAAAAATTGTAATTATGAGATAAGATGAGATGGGATGGGTTGAGAGTGTTTCTATATCCAAACGGGGCCTTAAAGTTGTCTTCCACACTCCTAAAGGAACACGCCACTGTGTACTTCCCTATAAATTCCTCTATTTTCTCCACCATCCTTCTATCCCACATCATTAATACACCTCCCGAAGCCCCATCAGATGCAAGATAAGCTCAATCCACATATGTATAGCTCCATATACTTCGTATAATTCTTCTTGTAATATATTTCAATTTAGTTTCCTGTAAGCATACAATGTCCACCTTCCACTCACGAAGCAAATTTTTTATTCAAAGACGCTTATTTGCCTCGTTAAGCCCTCAGACATTCCAAGAAACAATGTTGTGCTTCATAAAGCAAGTGCTAGTCCCTTCCCTTTAGATCTCTCTCGGTTTGCGCTGCCCTCATAATTAATAGACCACGTTAGTCTCTTTAACTCTCTTTGTTTTTTGGAATATGATTTCTTAAACTGAGCATGACCAGCTTCAATGGTTGTAAGCAAAGCCATAAATTGTTCCTCAAAATCCTCACACTCCATCCCACGCAATGTTGAATTTCCTTCACCTTTTGCATTTCGAGACACTAGACTAACTTGGAAGCATACAGGTAAGGGGTATGGGCTCCCCATCCCTGGTTGTAACACTGCCACAACCTGCCTCATAGTTGTCCCTCCTCTATTTTGACTAATACCTCTCCTGTCAGTCACGAACTCCCACAGTGCCTCCACCAACCTCCTCCATCCCTGACCCTCCTTCTCTTCAGGTATGAAGATAAAACTACGCATGCTACCACCACTGTATTTCCACTAGCGCCATGTAGCGACCGCGAGCATTTGAACACCATTGCGCTATGAAGCTACGATTCCCTTCCCTTGCTGGGGTGTAGAAGTCCTTTCTTTCTTCCTTTAGGCACAGTTCCAGTGTTTTAGCAACCCACTGCACCATGGGCAACCCCAGCCTTAACTCCTTCACCACCTTCCAGCTTTTCTCAGTAATAAGCCTAGAGCTCCCCTCCTTCAATATGGAAAAAACTTTGGATTCTATCACTACATGTTTGAAAATTTGAATAGCTCTCAACATCTATTTTCTCTCCTTTCATTTTCTGTCGCTGGTTTTTCTTGCCGTTGGTGGTGGTTCATTAATGGCAACTTCTCCGCGTGGAGATTAGCGTATCATTGCAGCTTGGTTACCATGTGGGTTGGCTTAGATGGGGCTGTGCAGAGAGGTTTTTATTGATCAAAAGTTATTCGAGTTCAGAAAGGAGAACGGAAGGTGGTGGAGAATCATAGAGAGTAGTCGTTGTGTGGTGCAATACATTTCCTTGGATCATGAAGCCCTAAGTTGGTTGGGCTCTATGATGAGGTAATGTGCAGTGTCACTTGACTCTTATGAGTTTTTGAGAACTCGTAGAAAAGGAGATAATGTGTTAATGGTGCAGAAAGGACGCAATCACAATGGCAGTTTTATCTCCCTTTCGGAGTTTGGGCATGATAAGAGGAGAGGGCTGATAGTGGTGCCGGAAGGGAGGAAGGGGGAGGGGTGGAGGAACTTCGGAGATACAGTGAAGGAGCTCCTTTCTTCCTCTGTTTCGAGTATGAGAAACAAAGTGGCTTATGATGCCCAGGTTGGTTACTCGAAGATGATCAGAGGAGATGGTGGTGCTCCATCGTCAACGGTAGGAGGTTCACGGTCGTACAATAAGGTGCTCCAAGTGCAGAAGGTACTGCCTCGAGCCACGAGTGCCGTGGTGCCAGGCGTGTCCATTTCAGAGGTCGTGCAGTGAGCTGTTGGGTTCAAATGAGGAAAATATGTTAAGGGTGTTGGTTGGTATGGAGGAAAAAGTCGGAGCCTTGTTAGAGGAAATAATTTGTCTGAAACGCTACGTTAAGGGCAAGGCAGAGATGAATATGGACATGGGCCATGTATCAGGCTTTAATGAAAGGAAGGGCAGGCCTTTAACTTCGGGCC
The DNA here is from genome assembly GCA_022457165.1 of Juglans mandshurica. Classification (NCBI taxonomy): domain Eukaryota; kingdom Viridiplantae; phylum Streptophyta; class Magnoliopsida; order Fagales; family Juglandaceae; genus Juglans; species Juglans mandshurica. The sequence goes on from CM039624.1 coordinate 15,223,000, forward strand.
AGAGGGAGATGGGCGCATGGAAGGGTAGTTTGGTGAAGGGCCCTGGGATGGGCCAGGCCGCAGGCCCATAGAAGGCTTGGAGGGCAATTCATCGGGTGTCTGCCGATATTTCGGCCCAGGCACCGAGACATGCTCCCGTGGCACCAATAAGTGCTTCGCCGGCTTCCACACCAGCACAGAAAGAAACACTAGTCTCCGTCGACGATCTCGGCAAGCCGGTAGAGTCACTTCGATGGGAGGATTTGGAGGATGGCGAGATGGTTGAGGAGCTGGCAGTGGTGGAGACTTTGAGGGTTGATTTCCCGTCGTAGTCACTTGGGTTGGTGTTGGAGAGTGGGCAGACTGTGTCGTGCGTGGTGGTCGAAGGCCCAGATGCTATGTCGGTGTAGTCTGTCTCGCTGGAGCGTGGGCTCTCGTTTCTGGGGCCTCCGTTAGGCTCTACCACTGGAGATGGGGGGTTTTGTTGGGAATAACTCTGGGGATGGTAAATCTTTTGAAAATATGGCTTCAAGTGGTGAACCAAATTTTGTGGGTGGCTTAGAATTGGTTCTGCTTCCCAATGACAGTGTTGGTGAGGAGGGGACCGCTCTAACTCCTCTGCGTAAACTCCCTCCCAGCTCTAATTATGGGAGTTGCTCGTCAAATTGGGTTTTCAAGAAGGTAGAGGAGCTACAAGCTATTATTTGGGTCTCTTTTGGAGGTTACGAAGAACAATTTATGGCCCTTCTCGCGTGGCAATGGAAGCTAGCCGTTCGAAATCAGCCACAAAGTAGGATAGAGAACTTAAACGGTTAACTTGTTCCATCAACTACGATGTTAAGGAAGGGAGTGGCAGAAAGGATAGATAGAAAGGGAGGGGCAACCTAAGTTTTTATGAAGCCTAAGATTTTATCATGGAACGTATGGGGGCTCAATGATAGCAATAAACACCTTCATATCAAATCATTATTGAGGATGTAGAAGGGTGATGTGGTATGTTTACAAAAAACAAAGTTGTGTTTCATTGATAGAAGAATTGTGCATAGTCTATGGGGATGCTCGTATGTGGGTTGATCTTATTTGGCCTCTTTGGGAGCCTCAGGTGGAGTGTTACTAATGTGGGATAAAAGAATGGTTGAGGCGATTGAGGAGTGTGTTGGAGAGTTCTCGGTTTCGACTTTATTAAAAAAATGTGAGTGACGGATGGGAATGGGCATTTGTAGGGTCCTATGGTCCTAACATGGACAGAGATAGGAGAAGGTTGTGGGAGGAGTTAGCGGGTCTATACTCTTTATGAGATGTGCCGTAGTGCATGGGGGGTGATTTCAACACTACTCGATTTCCTAGTGAACGATCAGGGCATCATCGGAATACTATGGCCATGGAGGAATTCTCCGAGTTCATCTTTGATCTGGACCTTCCCCTAGTGGGGGGCGAGTACACATGGTCAAACGGTTGGGCTTGGTCGAAATTGGATAGATTCCTTGTCTCTCCTTCATAGGAAGCCCACTATCCGGAAGTAAGCTAGAAAAGGTAAGCTCGAGTCAGTTCAGATCATTTTTCCATTCTCTTAGATTGTGGAGGCATCCACAAGGGTCGCCGGTACTTCAAGTTTGAGAACATGTGGCTAACAATGAATGAGTTTGTAGAGATGGTGCGTGCTTGGTGGGCATCAATATCAGTTTAGTGGCACTCCAAGTTTCATTCTTGCAGGTAAGCTGAAGGCACTAAAATAAGATCTGAAGAAATAGAACTTGGAAGTTTTTAGTCACATTGACAATCAGAAGTCTACATTGTTGGAGGAATTGCAGGAGCTAGAGGGTAAAAAACTATTGGGAGATACCTCGGAGGAGGTGTTATTGAGGAAGGAAACGGTTGTGGCAGATTTGGAAAGGGTTTTGTTGCCAGATGAGACTTCATGGCACCAAAAATCCAGGGCCCTTGGTTGAAAGAGGGTGATAGGTGTACGAAGTTCTTTCACAAAGTGGCTAATTTACATCGGCGTAACAATGCTATTGAGTCACTTCATTCAGGTTCTCAGGTGTTATCCTCTCCTCCCGAACTAGAAAATCATATTGTGCATTACTATGAGACTCTTCTCACCAAATCGGCAACTTGGAGGCCGAAGCTTGATGCATTGTCCTTCGAAGCAATTGATTCGCAGAGTGTGAGTGTTTTGGAGAGACATTTTGTTGAAGAAGAGATTTTCAATGTCATCTCTGGTATGGCTAAGGATAAAGTGTCGGGTCTAGATGGTTTCACAATGGGTTTCTTTCAAACTTGTTGGGATGTTGTGAAAGGTGATGTCTTGTAGGTGTTTAGTGAATTTCACACTTTTCAAAAGTTTGAAAAATCCCTTAACGCGACATTGATTGCTCTCATTCCCAAGAAACACGGGGCTTCTCTCCAATTCAGTTTCAGATTATGGTTTACTTATCAAAAAAAAAGAAACACGGGGCTTCGATTATTGAGGACTTTCGTCCAATAAGTTTGGTTAGTAGTGTTTATAAGATTATTTCAAAGGTTCTTGCTAACCGGCTTAGTCCAGTGTTGGAACATATTATCTCCAAGCCTTAGAATGCTTTTATTCATGGGAGACATATTCTTGATTCGGTGCTCATTGCAAATGAGAGCTTAGATTATAGATTGCGGGAGGGAGGGCCAGGTATTCTTTGCAAGCTTGACATGGAGAAGGCTTATGATCATGTGAATTGGGAATTCCTCTTATACCTGCTTGAGAGGTGTGGCTTTGGGGATAGGTGGATTTCATGGATGCGACATTGTATTTTAACCACCCGCTTCTCAGTTCTAGTTAACGGCACTCCTGCTGGTTTTTTTGATAGTACGAGGGGTTTGTGGCAGGGAGATCCTTTATCTCCTCTTCTATTTGTTATAGTTATAGAGGAGTTAAGTAGAATGGTGCAGGCCACTGTTGGTGAGGGTTTTTTATCTGGTTTTCAGGTGGGAAATGGCTCGTGGCCCTATTATCATCTCACACCTTTTTGCAGATGACACTTTGGTATTTTGTGAAGCGGCTACTAGCCAGGTCCAAACTCTACGAGCATTGTTACTTTGCTTTAAAGCAGTGTTAAGGCTCAAGGTGAACCTTGGCAAGTCTGAGATGGTTCCAGTGGGTGAGATCCCTAATATCCTCAGTTTAGCAAGTCTTCTGGATTGCAAGGTGTCCTCTTTCCCAATGAAATATTTGGGCCTTCCGTTGGGAACAACTTTCAAGAATAGAGCTATATGGGATGGGGTGGTGGAGAAGATAGAGAAAAGGTTGGCTGGATGGAAAAAGGTGTATTTATCAAAAGGGGGCATCCCACTCTTATCAAGAGCACCCTCACCAACCTCCCCACTTATTTCTTATCTCTATTTCCTACGCCTGCAGGGGTGGTGAATAGGATTGAGAAACTTTTTAGGGCGTTCTTATGGGGAGGCATAGGGGAGGAGAAGAAATTTCATCTGGTTAGTTGGAAGGCAGTATGTGCCCCAGTTGTGTATGGGGGGTTGGGTGTGTGTAACTTGAGAACCTTTAATAAAGAGCTATTGGGGAAATGGCTTTGGAGATATCACTTGGAGGGGGGGATCATTGTGGAAGGAAATTATAGACGCTAGATATGATGTTGTTTGGGGTGGATGGTGTTCCAATGAAGTGAGAGGGGGTACGGAGTGGGTTTATGGAAGTTTATAAGGAAGGGGTGGACATGCTTTGAAAATCATATTCGCTTTGTAGTCGGTGAGGGCAACCGAATCAGTTTTTGGCAAGACGTGTGGTGTGGAGATCATGCATTGGAAAAGGTTTTTCCGGCTTTATATCATGTTGCAGCTAATAAGGAGGCTTCAGTGGCGGATGTGCGGTTATTTTCTCATGGTTTGCATCAGTGGAATATTCTGTTTAATAGGGATTTTCATGACTGGGAATTATCTATGGTTTCAGACTTTTTCAGCCTATTACATTCTTTGGAGACTCCTATGGCACAGCATAATAGCTTGAAGTGAAGGTCTAATAATCACAAGAAATGTACAGTTAAGGCGTATTATAACTTTTTGACAACACAGGATCATACTTCGTTCCCTTCGAAGAACATTTGGAGATCTCGTGTGCCTTCTAAAGTTGCTTTTTCGTTTGGAATGCCGCTCTTGAGAAGATCTTGACCACGGACAACTTGAGGAAGAGAGGATGTGTAGTGATGGATTGGTGCTACATGTGTAAAAAGAATGGAGAATCGGTAGATCATCTCTTACTACATTGTGATGTATCAAGGGTGTTGTGGGATGAGATCTTTCAAAGGGCTGATGTTGCTTGGGTAATGCCTATGAGGGTGGTGGATTTGATGGGTTGTTGCAGGAAGTTGCAGGGCTATCATCAAGTGGCAGCAGTTTGGAAGATGATTTCGTTGTGTATCATGTGGTGTATTTGGACGAAAAGGAATGCGCACTGTTTTGAAGACAAGGAACGCACAATGGTGGAGCTGAAGAATTTTTTTCTCCATACTTTATTGCTTTGATTTTCCGCTATTGTATTAAACGGGGATACTGTTTATGATTTCTTGTCTTTAATTCATCGCTCTTAGAATGTATCTAGAGGTTCTTTTGTATACTTCTTGTATACATGGGCCATGCCTATTTCATTCATATCAATAATATTTATCTCTTACTTATAAAAAAAAAAAAAACTACATGTTTGAAAAGCCCCATTGTGAACACGCCAAGACACTCTAAACTCAATCACAATCTCGCCGTTGCAAGCACCAAAACGTCACCAGAAAGAAAAATGATCACTTTTCATCATTGAAGTTTTGGGGAGGGAAAAGTTTTGGGTGTACAAGAATAGACTCTGAAAGGTTATATAAAAAAATGAACCAACTAATAACGAAAAGTAACCAACTAGCTGCTAACTCAGGCATCTTAAACTAACAACAGAGTCGAGCAATAGTTGTTGAGCAAGCCAATCAATTTGATAAATTGCAAAAAAATATTAAAGTTAACTTTGCTCTTAAAATTAATTTGAAACATAAGCAACAAGTCAAACCATAAATATAGATAGACGATTTTGGAAAAGTTTCCATACATGTTTTCTTATGCCTTGCCTAACAACCCACACTTCTTTCTCATTTGCCTTCCTGTCTGATAGATATCTATTATAATCATCCCATGCCTCTTTTGTCGCAGAGACTGCAAAAATAAAGATAAGGGGGCCCCATGTACTGGCAGGATTCACTGGAGTAATAAGCGGCCATAGTTGAAGGCAAGCAATTAATAAAAAGTATTGGTTCATGAACCGGCTGAAAACAAAAGAAACCAAATTGATTAGAGAAGGGAGAAAAAGAAGAAGAGAAACATTTAATTTCGGAAAATCAGACAAGATAAATCATTTCTAAAACACAAAAGCAATATGGACTTCTACTCCTCCAAAAGATATCTAACTTGTGAAATAAAAAAAGGTATTATCAACATCAATAAACTTCAAAAGAAGGTGATAAGCAACATTGCACAAAATCACCGAAAAAATCCCAAGTGCCAGTCCACATTGACTGCAGCATAAGATGAAATAAGCATGAAATGAACAAGTGTTCATAATGGGTCAATTTAACATGTGATTAGCTCATCATGCTCCAAAGAAATTGTTTAAAACAGTAAGTCATAGTCAGCCACAAGTGATGCTTGGCACTCGGCACATGACTTCTAAAGAACATTCACGACTTTGCCCAAGCATATTACTATTCAAGCCAAGATGAGAACCTATAAAAAACCCACAGCACGAATTGAAAAATCACCTGAACTGTTCCCATAAGTTCTTCGGGAGAAAGTTCAATAAAGTATATTTTCTGTTTGATATGCGGTTGTCACAGTAAAGATCATGAGATGTTTCATCATCATTGATGTAGATGTAACGCTTCATTGTTATAAGCATCTGATCATGTTTAACTGTTGCTTGCAAGTTCACTATAGACAATGTCACAAGAATTAAAGTTGCTTCATATCCTGCAAAATAAATTAAAACTTTTGAGTAGCAGAAATTGCTATTTTCATCCAGATAACACATAGCAGGGCACAACCCACCTACGACACAAAACAAAGGAGCCCTCAATCAAAGGCTATAATCCAAGAAGGTTTTTGCTAGTGTACTGGAATATCCAAGTACAAAAATTCATGTTGAACACATAAAGAAACAAGATATGATATAAAGAAACCTTGGGAATTGGGCAGTGAAAGCCACCAAGATTTCTAAGACAAACAAGTCAAAACACGGCCAAGCAAACAAAGAATGACGTGCCGTGACTGGACAGTCGCACATACTATCCAGACAGTAAAACACAAACAATCCTAGGCTCAAAATAAGCCACATCTATATGACCTGGTTACCATCAAACGAGACCAAAGTTTGTTCTAATGAGACAGAGATAGGATCTCCATGTGCTATGTGGCATTGAGCCGCTTGATGTGATGTTTATTGGAGATTTTCTAACACAATACCATTCAGATGGTAGTGTTTTGGTGTCTGGACAGCTTGCATCTCCACGTGCCATATGGGCCATGGTGCGATGCACAGAAGTGATAATGATTCGAGGTGCATTTAATGTGACATTACCGTCAGAATGGAACCATTTTGGCATCCAGATGAGTAGCAACTTTCACCCCAAATATTGGTCCTTCAATCTAAAAAGATGCTACAGAGGAATTATTGAGTATGTTAGGGAGGATTTTGGTGATTATAGTGCCCAAAGAATGCACTAGCAACTGAAAGGAAGTTCTTGGAGGAGTAGGCTTTCATGTGCGAGCATACGCTCTTTGAACCACATTTTGGCTGTTTAAGACCATTCCTAGGAATTTTTCGTAGAGTATCTGTCTGTTGCTCTAAGGCAATCGAGGTTATATTGATGTTACCATCATCATTACTAGCGTCTTATGAGAAAACCCTAGCTTTCTCCACATTATCGAAATCCCATTTAGACAATCATTTTTCAACACGATCGCAATTTGTCCAATCTGTCTTATATGAAATGGCCACCAAAATACAATAGTAAACTAAAACTGAACTTTAAGAACCAATCTTTTTTTTTATTTTTGATAAGTAACTAATCTTATACGTAGAATTCTTTAAGAACCAATCTTGAATTTCTTAAATGTCAAATCCGTAGAAAAATTATCCAAATCCCCATTTTTATACATAATCAAGAAATTTTATTAATAAGCCAATAGGCAAGAAAAATAATCCAAATATTTCTGAATATCTCAGGCAATATTACAATTACCAATCTCCCACACCATCCACATACATAATTCTGAACTATCCAGAGGAACTATGTCATAAAGGGCTTAAAATAACTACCAAAACTTTCTTCTTCCTTTTTTATTAACGCAAATTATGATATCCGATTCCCTAAGACTTCGAGCTAATATGCAAACTGGGAAAAGGAAAAAAAAACCCAAATGCCCATAATTTCAACCTAGAAAGAAAACCCATTAATGGAAATTAATGGGTGATCGAAATTTGAAACTCACCCCCCCCCCCCCCCCCCCCCCCCAAGGCGGCCCAAATGCGATCCAATTCGATCCAAATATAGGACATGTAAAAGAATCCCTCCCTTGAGTACCAACCATACCTCGGGAGCTAAAATTGAAATACTATTCAGAGAGATTTAGGAAACAGTCAATAGCATACCTCTTTTCTTCTTCTGAGTGCCGCCGGTTCGGATCTTTGTTCCCTCTCTCTCCCTCCTAACTATTACCTCACTTGTTTGAAGAAAAGGTGGGAAACGCTTATTTGTGTCGGTTTCCGTCGATGGACTTTTAGAAGGGCGCTATGCCGAATTGCCGAGTCTGATGCAGTGGAAAATGGTATAGCATGGTGTCGTAGAAGAATAAAGTCTTCTAATCCGAATTGTTGAGATGAAAACAGGGGCTTGAGTTTGTTTTCACGGTTATTCTTAATTCATTTTCCTATCTGATGATTATAATTTTTTTAAATTTTTATTTAAAATAAAATAAATAATTTAACATTTTCTAATTCAAAAATAAAAATAATATTAAAAAAATATATTCTAACAATATTTTATTCAATTTTCATCTCAACTCATTTAATTTCATCTGCAAAAACATATGATGCATATTCTAAAAAATTTATGATGCAAATGCTTTTTATTATTTTTTATAATTAGGTCTTGTTTGGATTGAAAGAACCTCTAAACTCATATTATTTAATCTCATATAATCATTACATGAACATTCTCAAACTCTCACACAAAATATAATAAACAATTCAATTTTTTTAAATATCAAAATAAAAATAATATTCTAACAATACTTTATTCAAATTTCATATTATCTTAACTCACTATCCAAATCTCAAGTTGCGTTTAGATGTTAAACTGAGTTGAGTTGAATTGGATGAAAGTTAAAATTGAATAAAGTATTGTTAGAATATTATTTTTTAATATTATTATTATTTTGAGATTTAAAAAAGTTAAATTGTTTATTATATTTTGTGCTAGAATTTAGGAAAATTGTAATGATTAAATAAGATAAATTGAGATGAGTTGAGATGAATTTAGAATCCAAACGTACCTGATCGTATAGGGGGTTGAGTTTAAGTTTTTATAAATATGTAAAAAAAAAAAATCGTAATAAAATATTTCTGCAGAGGAAAATTTTACTTATAATTCTTTTTATCACCATTTTCTCAATATTTCTTAATATGATATTAAATAATAGGATAAGTGAAATATAATAAATAATTTCTAATCATTTAATACCAATAAAAATATAATAATAAAACTAACTGAGATTGACACACGATTGTAGTACGATATGAGACGATATTTTGTTAGTTTTCTAACAGAAAATAAAACGATTGCAAGTTTTTTACATATCTGAGAGCACTCCCAATGGATTATTTATCTTATCCTTTAAAATACATTACCAAAACTCACTTTTTCTATTTTACATACTAACTTTTACAATATACCATACATCAGCTTATCTATTTTTTTCTTCATATCATTTAAATATTATACCTTTTAATATTTTTTATTCATTTTAAATATTTTCTCTAATTATAATGATATCCTCATATATTTTGATATTTACAATGAGAAATGAAAAATATCAGCCTACATCCTCAACACACTGTGTTGAGTTGAAACAAAAATAAAATAAAATAAAATAAAATAAAAAAACTTTCTTAAGGGTGTGCGGAGAGTACCAGCTGATGTATAGACAGACTCATTTACAATATCTTCTCATATACAATATCATATAATTATATTCTATTTTAAATTAATCCAAATTTATAAATTAAATCTAAATATAAATTAATTTAAAAAATAAAAAGAAGATATTTTATCAATTCACTTGAAGATATGGAATTGTTATTTGAAAGGAAATGAGAAGCTAAAAATCATTATTTGATCAAAATTCGGTAGCTAGAGTTGTTATTGAGAGACCCAGACTCTTTGATGCTAAACAAAGATAAAAGTGTGGGAAAGAGAGAGAGGGGTGGTCTGAAATGAAAATAAAATATTTTTAAGAGATGGGAAAAATCAGATGAAGGAGAGAGAAATGAATTAAAAAAATTTTACATGGATGAACAGTTCCCTCTAAATGTAGCGGGATCACTGTAGCAAAATGGAAAATGAAGATAAAATACAACATCTATTGTAGGTCATTTTTAAACAAATCTCTTCATATTTTAAAGAAAATTATATTATAGAACATCTATTGGGAGTGCTCTGAGTATCAATTTTGTAAAAACTGAAAACTTAGACCTCGTAAAATTGTAAAAATTCAAGTACTAATTTTACAATTAATACTAAAACGTATAATGCAACCGAAAAAGAAAGAAATATCAATCATGCAAATTCAACTCAGGCCTCGTTTGGATATAGAAACGGTTTCATCTTATCTCATCATTACAACTTTCTTAAATTCTTACAAAAAATATAATAAACAATTCAACTTTTTCAAATCCCAAAATAATAATAATATTACAAATTAATATTCTACTGATATTTTATTCAACTTTTATTTAATACCATCTCATTTCATCTCAATGTTATGACATGCACAAAACATAAAAGGCATCAATCATGCTAATTAATTGAGTTTGCCTAGGGCAAATTTTATGGTGATATGTGGAAACTTTTTAGTGGAAAAGAATCTGTCACTAAAAAGTCATCGATCCGGCCCCGTTTGGATTTAGAGATGAAATGGGATGAATTGAGATGGTTTGTGAATAATAGTAAGATTTGTGAATTGAAATTTATAAATAATAATAAATAATAGTGAGATGAGTTGAGATCTCAATCCAAACCGACTCGAAAGAAGACATAAATAGTCTATGGGCATGGTTACCCTCGATGGAAGAGGAGAAATGTGTGGTTATAGAAGAGAAATGGCATTGTTGATGCAGACACGAGAGGAAAAGACTATTATGGCGATGAAAAGCGTCAGAAGAGATGCCTTCAAATCCACCATGTTGAAAGTCTAGAAACAGGACGATGAAGTTAAGTTTTTTTTGTGGTTAGGAGAACCTCTACTTGTTTGAATTTGCATCAAACATAGACATGCACCAAGTTTGGTTAGGAAGTCCATGGATGTTTGATCTCAACCTTATCTATCTCCAACATTTACATGGACGGACTCCACCATGATTTGATATGCCATTTACTCGGGCAGAATTATGGATTCAAATGCATGCGTAATCTTCCTTTCGACCACATTGACGTTGGGTTAGGAAACTGATGCGGAGAACAATTGGTAAGGTGGAAGACGTCGATGTGCAGGATGAACATGGCAGTGGTTGGGGCAAGTTCTCAAGGGTGAAAGCGGAGGTGAACTTGATGAAGCCTTTGGAGAGGGGAAAATTATGGAATTACTCGTCAAACATGCTTAAATATTTGTCACGATTATATTTCAAATGTGGAGTGATAAAACATGAGCAGTCGAACCATGGAATATAGATCACTTCTAGTGCTCGAAACAAGTAGAGTAATTCTACATACAACCGTGAAGCGCGTAAATGCCGCATAATCATTTTGAAAAAGAGTAGGGTCTACTATTAAAAAATTAATTTTTTTCATGTGGGTCTCATGTTTTATTCACTTTTTTCAAAACGATTACACGACGGTTGCACAATTTACGATTGCAAATATCTTTTTTCTTATTATAAACTAGCATGTATCTTATATTGATCTTGGGCTCATAATGGGTTGGACAAAAACTTATTAACACATGAGGAAGCCTATTTTCTCACCCAAAATATAATAGAGTTAATCCATTATTATTTTTTGCTGGTTAGGGTAAGAGCGAAATTTTTCCTCTCTCAAGATCAGCTATCTTAGAGTGCACAACGGAGATAGGTTTTTCAAGTCATGGAAGTAATTTATTAACCCTTTACTTGTTTTTATTTATGTGTACTCATTGTGTTCATAGTTGTTTCTTTTTATGGTTTCACAGTTTCATATATAGTTTTTTTTTTATCTCTTTTCTTTCCACTGAAGATATTTTACCCATTTACACCAATAGAATCTAACATGTGAGAAAAAAAAATTAAATGTGTTTTCCGGCACTCAACGGGATGCAGGTGGATGTATATATACATTTTCTTTCTTTCTTTTTTCCTCCATTAACAGCAGAACCTCAAACTGAAACCACTAACAAAAAAAAAAAAAAAAAACAAAACAAAACAAAAAGGTGTATGCCAACCAATGGTGGCCAGAGATCGGCTCGTCGGCATCTCCTCGTCTGGGTATGCCGATCTTCTTAACTCAAGTTAGAGATGGTAGAACATCAAAGAAGTGTTGACATCATTGTGCTACATCTTCATGCAAAAGAGGAACATTGTTTTTTTTTCTTTCTCGTGTGAGGAAAAGTGTGTTGTGTAGGTTTTTCTATCTTAAGAGCATTACTAGTGGCCTAGCTAAAGTTTGGCCAAAATTTGACTAGAAAATTCACTTTTATAAATTTAGCAAAACACTTTTTAACAATACCAAATAATAGACTCTTCAAATTTACCACATCAACTAAGTATGAGATTGGTTGGTGGTTTATAAGCCCCTCGACACCCTTCCCTTGTAAGCAAGTTTTCAAGGGTGAGTTCTACCTAGTGAGTTCATAACAAATGGTATCAAAGCCACCCCACGTACGCAGTCCATGTTGGCATGGTTGCAATCATGCGGCATGGGGGGTGACGCCGGCATGGTAGTGTTTGTCCGGGCCTAGGAAAGACCTAGTGCACAGCCAGCCCGTGTGAGTGCCGGGACCGCCGTGGACGTCGGCTACTGAGCGTGGTGGTTGTTACGATCCTACATTGACTAAGTATGGGATTTGTCGGTATTTTATAAGCCCCTAGGCACCATTCCATTGGGTTTTCAAGGGTGAGTTCTACCTAGTAGGTTCATAACAAATGGTTGTTATAATCTCACATTGACTAAGTATGAAATTTGTTGGTGGTTTATAAGCCCCTAGACACCATTCCCTTATAAGCCAATTTTCAAGGGTGAGTTCTACCTAATGGGTTCATAACAATCCCTCCCGCAGCTCCTCCTCGAAGCACGCCCGTAGCCTCTCTCTCTCCCTACTCCCTTGGTTTCTCTCCGCGACGTCGTGTGCTACCACCACTCAAGCCACTGACGTCTGTTTCCTCCCCACCATGCGAAGCTCCCTCTTCCATTCTCGGTATTCTCCCCCGATTCCCTCTTCTTCCTCACAATTTCTCTTCTCACGCCAACGACCTAACGCTATTGCAAAATCCCCTCAAGCCATCGTCGTCCAGCCACCATTGGTAGCCAAGTCACCATTGTACACCAACCATCCCTAAAGCACCTCCCTTAGCCCTTTTGTTCTCTATTTTTCTCTGTAAACTACCTTGGGCCAATGTGAGCCACCGTAGCCCTTCCTTGTCATGGCCAAGGTCACCATAACTCGACCACCTTTGCTCAACCCCCCTCCTAGGCCCTCCATGCCAGCCACCACCACTGTGAGTCCCTCCTAGACAGAGCCACTGTGAGCCACACCAAATTCCCCACCTCCTCTTCAACCCCTCCACATGGCATCAACAACCCTCACGGCACCACCACCTGCTCCTCCACACAAGGCCATGCCCAAGCTCTACCTCCCTTAGCTCAATTAGCCATTGTTCAGCCCCTTATGTATGGTATAAATTCCATCACTATGTCTTAAGGCATATTATATTGAGGTAGTTTGTATGAATGTTGGTGTTGTGTTGTATTATTGGCAGATTTGATGTGTATAATAATTGTGTTGGTTGTGGTAGGCTGAGAAGAGACAGGATGTGGTTTGTGATGTGATTGTGTGTTGTGAATTGTGTGGTTGTGTTATGGTGTTGGACTTCGTGGATCAAGGGAGGTCATGGTTGAGGTTATGAAGCTATATGGTTGTGTTTGAGAATGCGTGGTGTAGGTGTATAATCGATATGGGCAGAACTAGGTATATTGATTGTGTTGGTTGTTATGTAGGGAGTTTGATTGGACTTTGGATTGGGTGTGTAGGCGTAATTGCACTATATGATGTTTGATGTCATGGATTAAGGAAGGTGTAGTTGAGCTAGCAAAGTTTTGTAAATGGGTAGGTTGTTGTAAATAGAGTTTGCATGTGCAAGAAATTGATAGTATGGGCAGCAACCTCGTTTTATAAATTAAATTGTGCTCGTGGGAGATTGGAGTGGGATGGCGTGATCTAGTAATAATTATTGAAGTGATAAATAGTTGTAGTTTTGTGGAGTTATGATTTGTAACTCATAAAGATTTGTAAATGTGTGGTGTAGATTATAAATGGTATAGGCAGATTTCATATATTGAGTGTATTGGTTTGGATTGCAAGGGAGTGGATGGTATTTATTTGGGTAGAGTATATACTTTGAGTGTATTATGTATGAATGACGTTTGTTGATCTTAATTGGATTATATGTTGATCTTAGGTGATAAAGGGGTGTGACACATGTATATTGGGTGGATTGTATATGTATGTTTGATGGATTGTATGGATATGCTTGGTTGACTTGTGTTATGCATTTGGATATGAGGAAATGAATTGTGACTTAGGATTGGTGTTGGATTGGATTATGTACGGGGGAAGGGTATTATTTAAAGACTGGTATTGTGACTGCAATTGGGTTGTATGGTGAAGTGGGGTTAAGGTTTAGGCTCATGAATAATGGTTGGAGATTAAAGTGTAGCATAGAAGCTCACTTTATTAGATAGAAAATGAAGTTAGGATTTCTAGATTAATAGTCTAGGCCTAAGGTTTATGGTGAGGGTTATACTTCAAGGATTGGATGATGACATCTGTAGGTGAAATGAATGGATGTTATGAATACCTAGAGGTATAAGTTTGTACAATTAGAAATCTTATGGAGGAGTATGAAGTAAATAGATAATGGAGATTACTTGGACAATGACTGGTCTAAGAGGGAGAAGTCGAAGTAAAGAACCAATGGAAGGTTAAAGCCATGATGGATAGAATTGAGTAACTTATACCCTTAGGTAGTGAAAGTGTTTGAGAATGTTTGTGAATAGTAATGAAAAAGTAATGATAGAATATTAAATAATAGTAAAAAGTAAATGAAAAGTAATGAATAATAGTAAAAAGTAGGTGAAAATTAATAATAAAGTAAAGACCAGTAGTGAGAGTATTTCAGAGTACTTGAGGACTAGTAGTGAGAGTATTTCAGAGTACTTGAGGTACTCTCATTAGCTAAACCTAGCGAGTTAGGGATAGTTTTATTATGCAAGTTCTATGTTTAGTGTTCTTGTAAATGAAAAGGAAATGACAAAAGGTTGTGAATGCATGTAGGTTGCCATCTGACACGCACATGAATGGACTGGACGAAATGTGCATAGCATGGAGTCCATGTAATTATTACATTCATGCTCTTCTAGAGTTTTCTAAAGATATGAAAATGAAAATGAATCTCTTATAAAATGCTTTTATGAGAAAATATTCTTTTATGAAATGAAAAGAAATGAAATGAAATGAAATGTTTCTTAGAATGAAAATGCTTTATGAATCTATGCTAAGGTATTAATATTTAAGTATATGTATGTAATGATCTTCTTTGGCAGCCCTTTTTTATGCACCCCAAGAATAATTGTATGCATGTGAATGGATGTTATATGTAGTATGTATTGTATGTATGTTCCATGAAATGAATGATGAGGTTTTATGCTTTATGATTATGAAAAGATGTTTCATGAAATGAACTGAACTGATGAAAAGGAAAGGAAAGGAAATGACTGAAAATAAATGAATGTTTTAATGTATGAAACTACATAACGGCCATGATTGATGAACGAATGATGGTACCAAAAGACTGGGTAGATTACAATGTCGGGTAAGTAGTATTGGTAGTGCACCTAGTGCTACCCCCTGACTGAGGGATTCCCCAATTGTCGCTATGGGCGGAATCTTGTCCAAAAATTGCTTACCCCAACACACGTGGCGTAACAGTGTGTACTGGCTAGAAAAAGAAGCGATAAGATTAATTGTATGCATGAAAAATTTTAGTTTTAGGATGGAAATACAAGGTGGAAAGTGTTTTGAGGAATGAAAACCTTTCTAAAAAGAAAAACCCCACCTTGTAATGTTTTAAAGAAAAGAAAACGTTTTATGTAAAGTATGTATATGAGTGAGAATGCATGAATGAAACTTATGTTAGTATATTTTTACAGTATGAAGTAATGCTTACTGAGTATTTGACTCATTTTATTTTTATGTGTGCCCCACCCAGGAATGAAATGAGGACGAAGCATTAGGACATACATGGCTCAAGGAAAAGGTGACGGAAGCCTAGACCTTTTGTGTAATATATGAAATCTTATTTTTGTAAAAGAACTTATATTTTAATTTAATGATTTTTGCTACAAAACTCTCTCTTAGATTTGTAAATTCAAGTTTTAAATTTTAACTGTCAAATCTTTTATACCATGGCAAAGGAAGGAAAAAGTTTTGAAAAGTAAGGAATTCCCGTATCGTTTTCTAAATCTATTTTCTAAAGTCCTGCCATAAGGACGGGCATTACAAGTTTAGATATGATTGTGCTTAAGAATCCATTTTGTGTTTTGGATTCTAGCATATGCTTGAGATGAAAATCCTATTTTCATTATGAGGATATTTATGGGTGCATATTTCTTGTGTATACATAATAAACTTTTGTGCTATCCTCAGCTTTTGGCAATCTTGCTATGTCTCTACAATTCAGGAACCAATTATGAGGATTGGTACGAGTCTCTCACTATCAATTTAGCTATCATGAATTTGGATTTAGCTATGAGAGTGGATGCGCCTACTCAACTTATTGAGGAAAGCTCTAATTAGGAGGAATCTTTGTATGAGTGTTGGGAACATTCTAATAGAACCTGCCTTATGATTGTGAGATATACCATTGACAAGTTTATTAGGCAAAGTATAGCTAACACTGAAAATACAAAGGATTTTATAGAACTAGTGGCGAAGAAATTCACTAAGTTTGATAAGGCGGAAAAGGGAACATACATAAAGCTGCTCACTACCACGACTTATGATGGGCTTGGTGGAGTTCGAGAGCACATTATGAACCTCACTCATTTCTTTAATAAATTGAAGGAAATGAAAGTTGAGTTGGCATACACTTTTCTTTTGTGGCAAGTGCTTGAGTCTTCATCATCTCAATTTGATAGACTCAAGACCACATATAATGCTCAGAAGGA
This sequence comes from Juglans mandshurica, assembly GCA_022457165.1. Taxonomy (NCBI): domain Eukaryota; kingdom Viridiplantae; phylum Streptophyta; class Magnoliopsida; order Fagales; family Juglandaceae; genus Juglans; species Juglans mandshurica. The sequence continues at coordinate 15,239,688 of CM039624.1, forward strand.
AGAATGGAGCTTGAGTGAAATGACTACTATTGTCACTCAACATGAAGAAATCATGAAAAGGGAAGTCTCATGTTGCTCTCATGGTGTCAATCGATGATAGAAACTCAAAGAAAAAGTTCTTAAAGGGTGGTCCGAGCAAGAAGTTGTTCAAAGTGAAGAATTTTGGAAAGCTTCCTCAAAAGAACACTCCTCTTGGGCCTAAGGTAGAACCATCTGAAGGAAGGTGCAACTTTTGTACTTTGTTTGGGCACAAGAGGGCGGATTGCAAAAGGTTTAAGGCATGGTTAGATAAGAAATGTACACATTTGATATTAATGTGCTTCGAGTCTAATTTAGTTGATGTGCCTCTTGATACTTGGTAGTTAGATACTAGAGCAACCATTCACATTATAAATTCTTTGCAGGACTTAAACAACAATAGAAATCCAAATAAGAGAGAATTATTGGTGAACATGGGAATTGGAGTAAAGGTTAAAGTTGAACACATTGGTAATGTTGACCTTATTTTGATATCTAATCATATTTTGAAACTAGTGAATACTGCTTATATAACTTCCGTTAGGAGAAATCTTGTCTCTATATCTATTTTGGACAAATTTGGATACACTTTTTCTTTTGGAAATTGAAAGGTTACTATATATTATAACTCTGTTGTGGTTGGTTTTGGTATATTGTTTGATGGCTTGTATAAAATTCACTTGTCTCCTACTTTAACTTATTGCACTTCCGATACTCTTGTTGTAAATGTTGTAATTGGTTCTAAACATGGTATAATCAATGAATATTCTTCGATTGGGTCACATTTCTAGACATAGAATTGAGCGGTTGATTAAAGATGGTATTCTTAATGAACTGGACATTTTTTATTTTGAAACTTATGTTGATGTATTAAAGGGAAGCTTATTGCCAAAACCATAAAAGAGAAGGTTGGTAGAAGTGAAGGTGTTTTAAACCTAATACATACGAACATATGTGGTCCTATTACACCTGCTGCTTTGAGAAACTACAAATATTTATTTACCTTCATTAATGATTATTCTCGTTATAAATATATTAAGCTCATTCATGAAAAATCATATTCGTTGGAAGCCTTCAAGTTTTGTAAAGCAGTAGTGGAACTTCAAAAAAAAAGAAGAAAAGAAAATCAAAATAGTGAGATTAGATAGGGGTGGTGAGTATTATGGAAGATATGACGAGACTGGGCAAAATCCCGGACCATTTGCAAGATACCTCCAAGTATGTGGCATTGAAGCTCAATATACAATGCTAGGAACCCCTGAACAAAATGGTTTTGCAGAAAGACGAAACCGCACTCTTATGAACATGGTTTGATGTATGTTCAGTCACTCGTCTCTAGCTGAATTTCTATGGGGAGAAGCCCTGAAGACTGCAGCATACATTTTGAACTAGGTACTAAGTAAATCAACCCCTAAAACTCCCTAAGAGTTATGGTTGAGAAAGAGGCTTAGTTTGCACCATTTTCGTGTCTGGGGTTGTAGAGTAGCAGTAAAGCCTTATAATCCACAATTGAATAAGCTTGATGCTAAAACCATTACTAGATATTTTGTTGGCTATTGTATTGGCTCATGAGGTTCAAGGTTCTATTGTCCTTCTCATCCTACTAGAATCATTGAGTCTGGTCGTGCTATTGTTTTAGATTGAAATCGATAGTGGGAGTTCTATGCCGCAAGAAATCACATTCAGGGAATAACGTGTTGTCATACTGGTGCCCGTTGTTTCACTCAAAGTTTTGAATTTCGTACCGTATCGGCCGGTACGCCCGAAATATTTCGTTTCTGTGGTGTAGCCGGTACAGGGAAGCTTGTTGTTTCTTACTGGCCGAAATACCGACCCTATCGGGGTGTTTCGGTCGGTATGCCAGATTTTGGCCGAAATGGCCATTTCGCCCGGTACTGAAATCTGAAATTTTGAATGGATTTATGGGCCTATGACATTTTTGTAATTTAAGTAAAAGTGTAGGGGCATTTATGGCATTTAAGTTTTTAGGCCTTAGGGTTTTTTTTCTTTTCTTCTTCTTTGGTCTAGAAATTCTGAATCTCGCCATGTGTGTTCAACTTCTTTTCATCTTCCTTTTTTCTTTTGGCCTACACACTATGCTGTAGCAACTCAAGCCTCAAGGGATCCATCATCCAAGCTTCCAACATTCAACAATCCAACTTCTAAGGTTCCAAGTCCACGCTCGAGACCTCTCTCTCCACCAAAGACGCAAGCTCCTGAAGGTATGCATTTTCGAATTTTCCTCTAGTTTTTGTTTTCTTCATCTGTTGATTATTTCCTATGTCTAGACTCTGATTTCCGAAAAGCCACTGGGAGAAATCGACTGATAGGTTAATTCATGTTTTTATTTTTTATTCCATTTGATAAATTATGTTAAGTTTATTTTGAGGCCTAGCTAGTTGTGTAGACATGACTTTGTGTGCATTCTAGAATCTAGATCAATGTGCTACGGTCTACCCATATGGAATTTTAATTAAACATAGCAATAATGATCAATAGAAAAGAAAACAGGGAATGATTACCCACTCCTTCCCTACCTATAAAACAAAAAATAAAATAAAAGTTTCACCATTTTCTTTTTCTTGCTTGCTTAACAATCTGAATTGTGAAGTTCTCAGAAAATTCTCCCAAAAAAGAGATTCTACTCATCACCAATAGTTTTACCATTTTACTTTTACATGCATCTGTTAAATGTTGAACACTTGAATTTGAATAAGTGTTGAATTATGAATTATTATATAGGAGTATAAAAATGTATAGTTGCAATCAACCGGTGCTACATCTACAACACTTATTCCTACGAGATCAGAAGATCCAGCATGGGCCCATGCACATGTAGTGTCAAGGGCAAGAAATAATATTGAATGTGTCTACTGTAATAAACTAATTAGAGGTGGCAGAATCACTCGATTGAAGTATCATCTAGCTGGGATTCCAGGCAATGTAGAAGTATGTAAAAATGTCTATGATGATGTAAAATGGCAAATGAATGAGCTGCTTAATGAAATGAAAAAAGTAAAGAAAAGAAAAATAACCTCAGAGATTGGAGGCCATGTAGATTTAACATTTGATGATAATGATATTGAAGATAATATTGAGGGGCACTATCAGAACTTAAAAAGTAAGGGAAAATAAAAAGAATGTGGAAGTGGAAAGTCAGTGAGGGGATTGTGTAGATTTTTTGCCCCAAGAAAAACTCATGGGTCACAACTTTCCATTAAGAGTGCTATGTGTTCGAAGGAGATGATTGACAAAGCAAAGATGGTTGTAGTACATTGGTGATATGATGCTAATCTACCTTTCATTACAGCTCAATCCAAGTTTTATCAACCAGCTATAGATGCCATTGCTTCCATTAGGCTAGGATTCAAGGGTCCTTCTTTATATGAGTTGAGAGGAAATTTGTTAAAGAATTATGTGAATGAGGTTCAGAATTATCTGTAAAAAATTAAAAATATTTGGAATGAGACTGATTGTTCACTAATGGCAGATGGTTGGACAAACTAGAGGCAACAACCGATAATCAACTTTCTAGTTTATTATCCAAAAGGTACAATGTTCTTGAAGTCTATTGATATATTAGGCCTTAGAAAAGATTCTGAAACATTATTTAACATCTTTGTTGAAGTAGTTTAAGAAGTTAGAGTTGAAAATCTTGTGCAGTTCCTAACGGATAATGATGCAAATTATAAAGTTGCAGGAAAAAAGTTACAGCAGCAGTATGACTCTTTCTACTGGTCCCCTTGTGTAGCTCATTGTATAGATTTGATGTTGGAGGATTTTTTTGATCCTAGGCATTTTCCTATTATTGATGAAACTATAAAAAATGCAAGAAAGATAATGAAGTTCATCTATAACTATGCTTAGGTTTTGGCTTTGATAAGAAAAGATTTCACCAAAGGTTGTGATTTATGTCATTATCCAGTCACAAGGTTTGCGACAATTGTTTTAAGTATCCAATGCTTACTTTTGTTTAAGAAAGAATACAGACAAATGTTTACTTGTGATAAATGGATTGCATCAAGTCATTCTAAAAGCAACGTAGGGAAGGAGATAGCTGAGATTGTTCTAGAAGATAGAGTTTTGGGCTTAATGTTAATTTATTGTAAAAGTTAGTGAGCCTTTGGTTTGAGTTCTACGACTTGTCGACGGGGAAGAGAAACTTGCAATGGGATACTTGTATGATGCAATGGAAAGAGCAAAAAAGAACATAAAAGCGAGATGCATTAACAAAGTTACTGTATTCAGTCAATTCATTAGGATCATTGATGCTAGTTGGGATAAGCAGCTTCATAGTCCATTACATGCGGCATGTTGTTTTCTTAACCTTGATATTTACTATAACCCTTACTTTAAAAGTAAAAATGATGTTGTAAGAGGGTTTATGACTTGTGTTATGAGGATGAAACTTGATCTCGATAATCAAGACAAGATTATTGAAGAACTTGAATTGTATAAGAACGCATAAGGTGATTTTGGACATTCTTTAGCAATCCACCAGCATGACAAAATTAATCAAGGTATTATCATTTATCAATATCATTTGTTAAATAGTGTGGATTTGTACTTTAATTTGTACTTTATTTGTTTTATTTGCATTTAATTTATAATTGCACTATTGCTATAGTTGCATGGTGGACTAATTTTGGTCACGAGGTTCCAACGCTTCAAAAGTTTGCAGTTTGAGTACTAAGTCAATGTTGTAGTGCAACTGGATGTGAAAGAAATTGGAGCACATTTGAGTTTCTTCATTCGAAGAAAAGAAATAGATTGGAGCATAAACGTTTGAATGATTTAGTATTTATTCGTTATAACTTGAAGCTGCGAGAGGTAATTTTTTTTCAATATTAATGTTTTTCACTGTTGAGAAATATGTAACATTTTCACTTATGCTTGACATTTATTTTGACAGGAACATAAAAAAAGGTAGAGATAGTGTGGATCCAATCAACCTTGAAAATATTGACTTGATGGAAGAATGGGTGGGTGAAGACTCTGAGCTTATTGATGGAGAAGACTTGGATTGGGCAAGTATTGAAGAGCCATTAAACTCACTAAATTTGGAAGACGTTGATGATGATGGTGACGTTGATGGTGATGGTGACGTTGATGCAAATATTTTAAATAACATTTTGAATGTTGATCCTTATTGTCTTTTTTATGAAGATGAGTGATTTTATTTTAACACTTGGTTTGGGAACTTATTTAGTCTTACAAGTATGCGTGTTGTTAAAATTTAAGACTTGTATTGAGAAGTATTATTGAGTTTATGACTTATTTTATTGTTATTTTGGAATATAGTTTGTGTATATATATATATAATTTATCCATGTATATACTATTCTGAAAAGGTATACGAAACGATACCGGTACCGAAATATTTCGTTCCAGTGTCTTAACCGAAACGACCACCGAAATGGTATTCAAAACTTTGGCTTCACCATCATTTATTACACCGCCTCTGGTGGAAGCGATTGAGAGTACTCATTTAATGAGATCACAAAGAACTCGTAGACCTACAATTTCATACGACTATATTGTCTACTTGTAGGAACATGAGTTTAGTGTCGGATTATCTCTTGATCCAACATCTCTTTAGAAGGATATCAGAAGTTCCCAATCTTTAAATTGGCTGGATGCCATTAATGATGAGATGAAGTCTATGTGTCAGAATAATGTGTGGGATTTGGTTGAATTACCAAATGGTTGCAGGGTAATAGGTTGCAAATGAGTTTTTAAAAAGCGTGATTCCAAAGGTCAAGTGGAGAGGTATAAGGTAAGACTTGTGGCAAAGGGTTTCATCCTGAGAGAATGTATTGATTATAAAGAGACATTCTCTCCTTGTCACAATCCCGCCCAAATCCTAGGACGAGGCCGTGGCAATTTACTTGTTCTTTCCTTATTATTATTATTCTTATTAGTACTATATATTTTTATGCATTTTTTTTTTCTTCGAGTGTGATAAGGGATATGCGTGAACGTGTCACACATGTACTCTGCACTTCAAATCTAGAAGGTTCACCTAATAAACGATCTATTCAATACTCTAATTAAAGGACTCTCAGAGTCCATCATCCATTCATCAAACATAACTAGTTCTAATTAAGAGGGGACTCAATCCCTACAACACATACAAAAAGGCGTTAAACTATCGTATGTGGGGTTACCATCACCCCACCATAGAAGTTACGCATTACCATCACCCCACCACAGTATTTACATTATGCCCGAAGACATATTGTTTTAAAGTCAAGCCAACAAAACGTCCCAACATAGGACCCATCATGAAAAACATAAAAACATAACCATTATCATCAAAAGTCGAACCGACATGTAACTCTAAGCATCGGCCCCTCCCTCCTCAGCAGTGCCCAGCTCCCCAGCCTCTTCATCCATACCTGAACGTTTAAAACATAAACACAAAGTGAGTCTAATACTTAGTAAGCAGTACACCATGCTGTTAACTTATTAATCACATAATCTTTTCTTTTGAAAACATGCATACATAAACATTTGCAAGTGACAATGCTTTCATGCTTAAATAGTTTAAGGAATAGCTATACTTTCATGCGTAAACATTTCTTTGCTTTCATGCATAAACATCTCTTTGCTTTCATGCATAAATATCTCTTTGCTTCCATGCATAAACATTTCTAAGAAATGACTTTACTTTACAATTCACTTTTTTTGGACAGTACACACTATTACGTTCCGTGTGTTGGGGTTAGCGGTCTTTTGGACCCGGATTCAGCCTGCTACCACAGGTTAGGAATCCCTTTCATGAGGGGCAGCACTGGGTGCACTACTAGTTCTACTTACCTTGCATTGCAATCTGCGCATTCTTTGATACATTTTCATTCATATGGCCGTTACGTACGTTCATGTTTTCATTTCATTTCTTTCCTTTCTTTGTAGTCCACGTATGGTAAGGAACAAGGAAGTACCACCCAAATCTAGAAATTTTATCAAAAGGGCATTTTGACAGCTCGTAACATCATGTGGAAAGTGAATCCAACAAAAGACAATGCTTACAAGAGGTTGGTTTTGTCACTTTTTCTTCAAGGGTTTTTCATCCTAAAGTTTATCTTTGATTTAAACAAAAGGGGTGGAGTTGAGCAAGGGATGGAATGGGCTGGTTTAGGCTTCCAAAACATAACATCTTCAGAATTTCTGTAGTACATGGACAACTAGCAAATCTCAATACATTCATGGTCTTAAACATCATTCTCTTAACCAAAACTCAACCATACAATTAAATAATACAAGAGTGGTAGAAAACTTTAAGAAAAGCCTCATATATTTTCTGAAAACATAGCATAGATAAAATATACAACTTTTGGCAACTTAAAATTCCTAAGTAAGCTTACTAGCTTAGATTTAAAATTCTTAGTAGCTTACTTAGGCCATAAACTTGAGGAAAGAAATGTTTAAAATTATAAACTTTAACTTCATTAATTTAACACATAATAACATAATTAAAACATAGCTTGGACTCAAGAGAACACAAGAAAAGGACTACAAATTTGCCTTGCAACACATGGCTGGAACACACCAAAATAGGGCATAAAACCACGGCTTCTTCATATATATATATATATATATATACACAATAGATCAATTAATCAACACTTGTGACTAACCAAGTTAAATAAGAAAATATATCATTTTCAAATGGTAGGAGATACACGGCAAATTGGTTTCGACATACTTGGTTTGGTAAACAATAGGGCTTCCGGTTACCACCCAACTAGAGCAGCTAATAGAGGAAACAAATGAGAAATTTGTCTAGAGGCTACCACATGATACTCGGCTAACACAGAAATCCGGAAACCCCTAAATGCAAGGCACAAATTTGCTTAGCATAATCTCAATCGCAAGAAATCTTAGGGAAAGAGCATCACCTGACTTGGCTCTTTGTCGAGCTACGGAACACACAGCAAACGAGAAGAGAAAGAGAAAATCTGAAATCTCAAAGCTGGAACACAACATAAAATTTTTTAAACAAAACCCTAGGTTAAACCCATAGAATCTACAATTCCAAACTAGAGATTAGAGCCATAGAAATCCACTTACGAGGTTGATTTCCTTGAAGGTTTTCAGTGGGAATATTAGGTTTAGGAAGTGGAAGAAATCGGCTTGAGGAGAAGAAGGAAGTCGCGCGGCTAGAGCTCGGTTTCTCGTGTGAATGAATGAACACTTGAGAAAATTTTCTCTTTTGTTTGCTTTAGAGCCGACGGTGTAGGGAAATGAGGAAGGAAATTACTTACTTGCCTTGGAAGCTGTCGTGTAGGAGAAGGAAGGAGATTTAATTGGCTTCTTGAGGAAGCTACGGGTAAAGGAGATTTACTTGGCTTCTTGAGGAAGCTACGAGTTCAAGGGAAAGAATAGTCAATGGGTTTAAATCAAACTTGTCCCATAAGCTAGGGAATGAATGGTGGAGATCAAATGTGGGGAGTTCAAAAAGAGTTTGGGCCATTTCTTGAGTAAACAAAATTAAAGGGCTTGAAAGAAAATATTGTAATGTCATAAAATCACACCCTTGAATTATTTAATAACCCACATAAAATAAAAATACACTCATCTTAAAAATAATTTAATAAAATAATAAAAGTTGTTATCTCAAAATATTTAACTTAAGAGTTAATAAATGATGTAAGGACCTACGTAGTAGGATTCAGGTACTACACTCCTGTTTCTATCAAGGATTCGTTTCGTATCATCATGGCGTTGGTAGCTCATTATGACTTAAAGTTACATCAAATGGATGTTAAGACAACTTTCCTTAATGGATATATATTCGAAGATGTATACATGAAACAACCAAATGGTTTTTAAGTGAAGGGAAAAGAACACATGGTGTGTCAACTTAATAAGTCCCTTTATAGGTTTAAACAAGCATTAAGACAGTGGTACTTGAAGTTTGATAAGACTGTCACCTCTTGTGGTTTTAAAGAGAATGTTGTTGATCAATGTATATATTTGAAGTTTAGTGGAAGTAAATATATTCATCTAGTGTTGTATGTAGATGATATATTACTCACATCAAATGAAACTGAGCACTTATTATTGAAAAAACATATGTTGTCTCCTCATTTTGACAAGAAGGATCTTGGTGAAGCCTCTCATATACTAGGTATACAGATTATTCGTGAGAGATCTAGTGGCACTCTTGGATTATCTCAGAAGACCTACATTGATCGCCTTTTGAACAGGTTTAATATGCAAGACTGTTCTTCAAGGAAATCACCTATTGTGAAAGGCGATAGTCTGTCTAAATCCCAATGCCCTCAAAATGATAGGGAGAGAAATCAGATGCAAGCTATTCCATATACCTCAGTTGTTGGCAGTTTGATGTATGCACAAGTCTGTACACATTCTGATATCGCTTATGTTGTTGATATATTTGGGAGATACTTAAGTGATTCTGGGTTGAGTCATTGGAAAGCTACTTAAATGGTGTTGAGGTACAACACTAAAGATTTTGTGCTAACATATCGGTGATTCGACATTCTAGATGTGGTTGGATATTCTGATGTCGATTATGCAAGTTGTCCAGATGATAGGAGATCAACTTTAGGTTATGTGTTCATGATGGCAAGAGGGGTTATTCCTTGGAATAGCATCAAATAGACACTTAAAGCTTTCTCAGCAATGGAGGAAGAGTATGTTGCTAGTTATGAGACTACATGCCAGGCTATATGGTTGCAGAATTTTATCCTAAGGTTGGGTATTGTGAATACCATCATGAAACTGCTGAAGATATTTTGTGATAATTTTGTAACAGTTTCATTCTCTCGACAAAAGTATTTAATGTTTACGCTCCAAGCATATCAACATTAAATACTTGTTTGTTAGAGAGAAAGTGACTGACTTTCATATTTGTGTTGAGCACATTTCCATAGAACACATGTTGGCTGATCCACTGACAAAGAATTTGGCTCCAAAAATATTTTAGGAGCATGTGACCAATATGAGTTTGTTTGAATCTTCTGTTGTATTTACTTAGGGAGTTTTGTATGTATGTGCAAATTGTGAATTTTGATTATGTTGCCATATGTTATCGTGTGCATATTTTGTTTTATGGCATTAATATAGTTATAACACAAAACATTCAGATTTAGTCTTGTTGGGCTTCTTGTGAAAATGAGAGTGCTAACCACTGTTTCATATTGTTCCTTCATTATACTTGCATCTCACTTATCTAAGTCGTGATTGTGAGTACTTGTTAAGCGTTATATATCATGTCGGTGTATGGTTGACATAACTAAATCCTTGCAAACACATTTTGGACTTATTATCTTTGGAAGATGTTTGGTTGCTTTTCACATTATGATTAATTGATTTATGCTGTCAAAGTGAGAGATTATTGTATTTATTATGGACTAGCATATATCTTATAATGGTCTTCGGCTCATAATGGGATGAGCAGAAAATATTGACACATGAGGAAGCCCCTTTTCTCACCCAAAATATAATAGAGTTAGCCCATTGGGTTCTATTATCTCTTGCTGGCTAGGGTTAGAGAAAAGTTTTTCCTCTCTCAAGATCAGCTACCTTAGAGTGCACAATGGAGAGGGAATCTTCAAGTCATAGAGGTAATTTCTTAACCCTTTACTAGTTTTTATTTACACATGCTAAAATGAGATAGTTTGAGTAAGAACTTTTCCAACAATAACAAAAGGAACAATGGTGGATGGATAGCTAGAAGATTTCAAAACGACACCAGTAAGGATTTTGAAGAAAACTAGGGAAAGACTATCCAACACGTGAGGGAAGCAATTGCAGATGGAAGGATAGCCAAACACATTTAGGGAGCAGTTATGTAGGAAGTAGTTATGTTTCAAAATGACTGTGAGCTTGGCAGCAAAATGGACAGAATTGGACATGACGAGGACAACACGTTTTCTAATAAAAAAGTAGACAAAAACAAAGTGAAAACCAATACAGGTGCCAAAAATAGCAAGCCCAACAACATGAAAGTTCAGGACAACACTTTTCCTAACCAACTAAAAAGGCACTACAAATACTCAAAACTATGCACTTATGGTGGCTAGAAACTTTTATCAGCATGGGGTTGATGGTATATATGAAAAAATTAAAGATAATGACTAAGAAAAAGTGGAAAACAACAAGGTGGCAATGATTGAGACAGGGGAAATCATATGTCCCTCAAAAAGCTAGAAAATGGAGGCTAGAAGGGAAGAAAATGCACGATTTGGTCAATGGTAGAGATGAGAACCACTAGAAGAACAAAAAGAGGTTGCTGAGAATAAATGTTCCTCATGTGGGGGATAGGTCAAAAGGAGGAAGGAAGAAGAGAAGTATTAGTCTTATCCAGAATATATTGGCGGAGGCTGTTAACCAGTCCCACCAGGAGAATGAGACTCATTAGGAAACCCTTGGATAGTTCGAAACCTTCATTGTATGGTAAAAGTCAAGCGTCCTATTATCTTATTTCTCATGGAAAAAAATATGCAAAAATGTAAAATATACTTGGTAAAATCCAAGTGGGGGATCATTTTAGCTCTCTTATGGAAAGAATATGCAACTTTGAATATCCAAAGTTTTTCCACACGACACATTGATTTATGGATAGAGGATAAAGGGACACAATGGGGATAGATGTGAACTTCTATGGGAATCCCGTTGTTCGATAACAACTAGAAGGTTGAACATTATGAGATGTCTTAACCATACTCAACAAAAGATGTTGCTATGTCTTGGAGATTTTAACAAGATACTGTATTGTTATGAGAAAATTGGTGGGACAACATGAGGCAAAAGACAATGCAAGATTTCTTAGATGTGTTAGAGGAATGTAATATGAGTGATTTCGACAGCAAAGGATCAAAGCATACACGTGGCATAAGATTAATAATAGAAAGGACCACATAGCAAATAGTGAATGGAGTAAATGGTTTGGCAATGGAGAGATGACTGTACTAACTTCCAACTCTTCCGATCATTATCTTCTCTTACTTATCCCTAATAATAGAGATTTTGATCAAAGGTTGCCAAGCAAATATTCAGATATGTGTGCATTTGCTTTACGTAGAAAGAATATTTGGGAAGTGATTACAAATTAATAGAAATAAACTAGGTCTTACAATGGGTAAACTACACAAATGATGCATAAACTAAATGGCTGTCAAAAACAACTCGAGGCATGGAGCAAAAGGAGGCAACTGGACAAATGCAGACACTACAGTAGAAACTCATAGAATTGGACAATCTGGAGGAATTAAAGTATTATGGACAATATGGAGGAATTAAAGTTTTATAAAATGAGGTTGAAAATCTACTAGAAAATGGATAATCTCAAATGGAAAGAAAGGGCAAAGACAAACTACCAACATAAAGGTGACTGCAATACTAAATATTACTATCTCAGTGCATCTCAAATGTGATTTTGGAGCACAATAATACAAGTGATTGATGATAATAGGGTTTCTTACACATTAGCATATGAGACAGGGGTAGCCACTACTAACTGGGAAATTTTGATGGGACACTCTTTATGTCTAATTTGGATTTTATGACCCTGTGCATTTTTTAGCAATAGCTTTCTCATAATTTGAATTTTTTAGCAATAGTCAATTCTTTTAGAATTTTTGTCTATCACAATCAATAGATGGCATAAAGCCTGATTAAAGGGAGCCGAGTGTCCATTTTCTTTTCTTAAAATATTAACTTAAAAGAATAAGAAATATTCTTTTTTAATAAAAAGTGTTTTATATGTTTTTAGAAAACTTAAAAAAAATCGACTCATGGTTGTTGTGTGGCCAACACGGGCGGCCATATCGGGCTATGGTGGCCAGTGCTCGATTTAGCCACCCTTTGGTGGCCAAATCTCAGCCACCACACAACCATCACAGTTTTGTTTTTAATTTTTTTTAAATAATATAAATTCATTATTTATTTTACAAAAAAATATATTTAAAACATATTTAGTGAAATTGTTTTAAAAACTAGAAAATGACACGTGACATTTTTGATGGGGCTATGTGTTATTGTTAATTGTGATGGGCAAAAATTGTAATAGAAATGACTATTGTTAAAAATTCCAAATTACAAGGGAGATTTTTTTTTAAAGGAGCAGGAAGGTCACATGTCCAATAGTAACCTCCTCCCAATTTTATTAATAATGCAATCTCTTATGGCGGAGGAAATATAGTAGTAACAATAAAAGGCCCATAGGAAAACTAACAGGACTGCAATCAAGGAAAACAATCTATGACAATCTTATGACAAAAACAAAGGAAAATAGAAAAAACCACAAGAACCAGAGAGAAAAACCTAAACTCTTAGAGCTGGGAGACCTAAGAAGTCCAACCGGAGCAAACCGCGAAGAATCCATAGAAGAGCGCAATTATTAGAATAGACCAAATCTGCACCTAAAACCCCTTCCTTGGTAACCAATCCGCCACCATATTACCTTCACGAAACACATGTAGAAACTGGCAATGAAGAGTACGAGTCAACCCAATAATTTCTTCCCAAAAATCCTCAAGGTAGCACACACCACAACGCCCTCGCATCCACCAAGAAATAATCACCATGGAATCCATTTCTATAATCACATTAAAAATATTTAAAGAATTGCGAATTCTCAAACCTTGAAAGAGCGCAGGAAGTTCCGCTTTGTTATTTGAACCATAACCAATAGGAGAGGCATAAGCCTTGACAAAACATCCTGACTCATTCCGAATAACCCCACCAATACCACAAGGTCCCAGATTTCCAAGGCTACTACCATCCGTGTTCAGTTTATACCAACCCGACGGCGGCTTAATCTACTTAAACCAATTTGCAACAAGGAGCTTTTGGCACGATCGGTTTGATCTGCAAGGCCTCCAAGATCTTCCCATCCTGGTTAGACAAACACAAAGGATTTTTTGCCCCAAGACAAAGGGAACCAAGGCAAACACAAATAGAATGAACAACAACTTCATGAGTTTCTCAAATACCTTCCATTCTCGCTAGACATCTTTGCCTCCATAGTCTCCAAGTAACTATGATAGGAATGATGCCAACAATAAAACCCACCTGAGAAGAAGAGCTAGCACGCCTAAACCAAGTCCCAGTGTTTTGCATCCAAGATCTACCAAGAGGAATACCAATCAGAGTGCCAAAGAAAGATCAAACTTTGTGCTAAAATTCACCCTAAAAAAGAACATGGTTAATATTTTCAATATGGCCAACATTACAACAATCACATTTAGAAACAAGGGGAATACCAATATGGCACAAGCGTTCATCCACACTCAAAGCCATATGCCAAGCTCTCCAAAATGAATAGACACTTTTAAGGGAAGACATTTATGCCAAATCCAATCATGCCAATCAAGGGGAGAACCTCTAATGCGAATACAATGCCAAGCCGATTTTGTAGAGAACATACCTATCTCCGTCGGTGTCCAAACAAGAACATCTTTTCCTGGCTTAGGCATGGCTAAAGAGACTAAAATCTCATCCATCTTCTACTGCCCAACTAAACTCTCCAGAAAATCCACATCCCAAGTATCCAACAACCTACATTTTTTAATTTTTAGCAAAGGTGAACCCACAAGCGGCATCTCATTATGAGAGGACTATTATCCCTCCATTTATCATACCAGAAAAAATCTCTCCCTCTCTACTCTTCCATTTTGAGTTATTCAGCAAACACGGAATACAATTAGCAACCATTCTCCAGAATCTTGTACCTTTTGTGTCTTCTACTAATGCCCAAGGCTTCAAACCCACATATTTAGCTTTGAAAAAATTGGCCCATAAAGAATTACCTTGTAGTAGATTCCAAGCAAAACGCATGTGTAAAGCTTTTTGTATGTCATGAAGATGCCGTAACCCAAGACCACCTTCTTCCACAGGATTGCAAATATGTCTCCAAGCCACCCATTTCCTTTTCTCCTGCTCTCCAGATTCCTCCCAAAAGAAAGAGCTCATCAATCTATGAATCTAAAGAGGTGAATCGCCATGCTAGAAATAACATGTCTTAGTAGAACGAGTTGCCACCTGTAGAAAGTAGCCTCATCTTCCACCCACTGATTTTTTGTCTAAATTTATTCATCATGCCTTCTAGATGACATTGTTTAAAGCGCCCCACAATAATCGGCATACCTAGATATCTGAAAGGGAAGGTCCTCTCCATGAACCCAGTACGACGTAAAAGCCGATGCTTGCGCATGGGAGAAATATGCTTCGAACAATACAATGCAGATTTCTAAACATTGATAGTCTGACCCAACCATCTCTCATATTGCATCAGGATGTTCTGAATAGCTCGGACCGATCTCTGGTTTCCATTAGAAAAAATCATAATGTCATCAGCTTACATTAAATGAGACACAACTGGCGTACCTCGGGCTTGATAAAACTGGCCAAAATTATTATCTCTCACACTGGCATGAATCATCCTGGAAAGTACCTCTTGCTGAATAATAAATAAATAAGGAGATAAATTATGCCTTGGACGGAGACCACGGCCTCCCGGAAAGAAACCCATGACCGTACCATTCATCATAACTGAGTACCATGGACTAGAAATGCAAGAATGCACCAATTCACAAAATTCAAAAGAGAAGCCAAACCTGCGCAAAACTGCAATAAAAAAAACCCAGTCCACACGATCATAAGCTTTCGCCAAATCCACTTGCAGCATAATATTACCCCAATGAGTACGTTTGTTCATAGAGTGAACCATTTCCTGGGTAAGGCTAATATTCTCGAAAATACTCTTTCTCGGAATAAAAGCTCCTTGCTCCAAAGATATCAGTAGAGGCAGGAGAACTGTTAATCTATTCACAATAATCTTGGAGCAAATTTTATAAAAAACAGAGCAAAGACTAATAGGACGAAATTTGTCAAAACCTGTAGGCGAATATACCTTTGGTATTAAAACCTAATATGAGGTCGTGAAGAATCTGGGAAGTTGTTTGGACATAAAAAATTCCAAAACTGCATTCCATGCATCAACTTTAATAAGCTCCCATCAACTTTTATAGAAACTCGACCCAAAACCATCAGGACCTAGAGCACTTTGAGACGGGATGCAAGACAAGGCATCAAAAACTTCCTCTATAGAAGGAGCACGTAGAAGGGAGACATTTTCCTCCTCTGAGATGACTGAATCAATTACCTGTTCTAGCCTAGGAGGCTCAACCGTTTGATCCCCTTGAAGGAAAGAAGAAAAATATTCCATTGCCCCTTGATGGATGCCTTCCAGCGTCTCATATACAACCCCATTTGAACGCATTTCAAGCACTCTTTTTCTCCTCTTGTTAACAAGGCAAACATGAAAAAACTTGGAATTACGATTCCCATCCACCTTCCATTTTACTTTTGCCATTTGTGCCAAACAGATCTCTTCCCGCCACTGCCAGCTTGCCAAATCTGAGATTGCCATATGTAACTCCTTCTCCAAATTTCCCTCCAATTTACTTGAAGCTGCTGCTCAATCTCCTCAACCTGTTTTTTTAGAAAATCAATACGGCCCAAAGTATGACCTCCCGCTTATTCCACTCCCTTAACACCACCTTAGTATGCTTTAATTTTCTAGTCAGAATCTGAAAGGCCAAACCCTCCACCCAAGATGCCCAACCAGTCTGAACACAATCCAGAAAACTATGGTGATCCACCCACATTTGTTGAAAGCGGAATGGGGCCGGGCCATAGAAGAACGGATCCCTTTTAAGCTCAATAAACATAGGAGCATGATCTGGAGTAGAACGAGACAAATAAGAGCAATTAGCATTAGGAAACAAAGCAAGGGAGGAACTATCCATGAGAGCTCGATCAAGACGTGCCTAGGAGCGGGCAAGCCCCGATTGCCGATTACACCATGTAAACATACTTCCTTTCGTAGCCATTTCCATCAAACCTCCTTGATGAATCCAATTATTAAAATCCTCCATAGCCATACTAGGTCGAGGCCTACCATGCCTCCTTTCAAAATCATTACGGATAATATTAAAATCACCAGCAAACACACAAGGATATGATCCCAAATTTTGAAAATTGAGATCATCCCAAAGTTGTCGCCTCTCCACCATAGTACATTTAGCATAAACCACAGTGAACAAAAACATCTCAGCTCCTTCACCTACTAGCATGGAAATAAATTGCATTCCCATTCGAACCACCTGCACCACATACGTACTATTCCAGAAAATCCAAATTTTACCCCCATCATCCTCATTATAAATGACACTATCAAAATTCAAACAGCGCCCCAATTTACGAGCTTCCTCTAAATTATGAAAAGGTTCTAAGAGTGCAACAACTTTCGGCTTCAACTTACCAATCAATTTCTTAACTCGACTCCTGGAGGTCCCAACCCCTCTAAGATTCCATACAAAAATGGAATCAATCATTAGACAAGGTTTGAATGTCGGGCATGAACCCAAGACGAGCTACGCATTTTTATAAACATCTTTTTCTTATATTTCCTCTTATCTTCATTGGCCTCAGACTCAGTAAGGTACTCTTTGTCTTGCGGGAAAACCTCTGCTTGAATGTCTGGTTCAGGTTTAGAAGCATTCTCCATCTCAATCCTTTTCTCTACATGAACGTCCATAGGCTCCTCTTCCCCAGATAATTCATTCTGCACAACGATCCTATCCCGCACCATAAACGGCTCTAGCCCCTCACTGGGCAACATCATAGGAGTTTCCCCCACTGTAGCGCCCGTAGCATTTTCATCAGAAACTGGAATAGGAATTTATGATGCATTTATCAAGCCACCTTCTGTTTTCGCAGAAACCATGTTATCATCTTGGATTGCATTTTCATCCACTAGTGCAGAGTTACCTTGTGGTAACAACACAACCACGTTAAAATCTTTTTCAGAGAGAACCACTGCATCACCCATTGGGTCAAGTGGAGTAACCGTAGCTGACGAATTCAGAACCTCTGCAACCATGAGACTCTCTGTTTACAAACCAGGCACCAATATTTCTTCTACTACGGGATCAAAATTTTCCTGAAGCACAGAAACTTGTTGTACCGGTTCTTCCCCAGATTCTGGAATAGCCTTAACTGCCTCTGGATTTTCTTTCTTCCCACGCCGAACCTGCCCAGTCTTATCAGGTTTTCCAACTCTGCATGTCCGTGTGTTATGTCCCTGCATTTTGCACGTAGTGCAATATGCAGGAAGAGTCTCGTAAACAACTTCTAGTTTACAATTATCAGGTAAGCCCGACGCCCCTATCCAGAAGTGATTCAACAGTGCTTTTGTTGCTTCCACTTCCACACACAATCGTGCTCCATCAATTCTCGTAGCGCATCGAGTCGGATTATCCCGACGTATGAAGGTCCCGATAGGTGCCATAAGGATTTTCAAAAAGGCTTCACGGTAATAGTTAGGAGGGAGACCAGGTAGAGAAAGCCACACCAGCACCCTCAACGGTTCTGCATCTTCATTAAACTCTGGAGACCAGCGAAAGACATGATAGAAACTATCATTAATCTCACAAACATCCCTGGATAGAGCTTTAGAAAAATCTACTTCGTTAACCATGCGCATGAAAACGTTTCGAGGACGTCGCATAGAGGAAACCACTGGTAAAGCCGAAAGTCCCCAACGGCTATGAATGAATGTACGGACAGCGTCTAGAGAAAGTCGTTGTTTCAAAAACTTGAGGACCACAGAGTATCTAAATGGTTTAGCAGATCATTCTATTTCCTCTTTGGAAAACTAGAAATATATCTCACCATCTACCATCTTAGGGGCACTGGGCGCCAGCACCATCTCAGGGATGGGCTGCGAAACAGTAGCAACCAGGTCGACAAAAGAAGGCCGACCTATGCCACCACCATCAGCGGCTGCCATGCAGCCTCAAGAGGAGGCCAAAGTCTAACGGCAAAATGCAGAAACCCTATTCACCCGTAGAGAGAAAAAAGGGTAAAAACGAAAATTACTTCCTAGGAGGGAGTATAAGATATGACTTACTTCAAATTACAAGGGAGATATTGCTAAAAAAAGGCATAGGATCCTAACACTAAAAAAATAATAGCTATCTTCAACCACCGACATAACACCATGGGGACGACTTCTACATGAAAATGTTGTAATATTTCATATTAAATGCAGCAATTTCCATGTAATTCATAAGCTCTTTTGCAGCAATGTAAATGCAGACCTCTGAAATGCCACTAGTAGAACATATCAATTACAATGACCACTTCTCAAAGTAAACCCTTTAATACAAAATACAAACCTCTGAAATACAACTAGGACATCATATTAAGTACAAAATGCCATTGGTCTAAACCCTTCAAACCAAAATACATAGCAAAGACCTTGTATGATAGCATCACACAAGGTTAGCATTCAATAGATCAAAAACTTGCATGGGATTGATTACATTTCCCTCACAGCCTACCACTCCATTGTCATTTACCCCTAGCGAGGTGCAGGCTGGCCATTTGTAATCAACAAAAGTATATGGAAAACGTCTTCCAGAATAATGCAGAACCTCCATTGTTGCAGGGCATAGTATGAGACATCTTGTAGTAAAATTTAATTGATTAGTCTTTTTTCTTCTCTTCATCTTCAGAAGCAGGAAAGATAAACCACTCCCCTTTCTTTGTTAAGCTTAGTAACAGAATAAAAAGGTTTTTGTGTTATTTGATAACAGATATGAACTTTAAATTTATTGACCTATAGTCGATCATAAAGTGTAGGGCATCTAGAAACTGTTAATGTAAACAAAAAAACATGCCCATAATAAAACCAAGAATATTACCTGAAGAGTAGATTTCTCTTCTCCCGACGACATGAAGAAACACTTAATCACCAAAGAATTATGACTAAAACTTCCAGATAATTTAATAACATGTAAGCGACATACCTATCATAAAGCACAATGTTAAGAAGTATATATACATATATCACTAATAAGCCATAAAGTAGACTTTCCTTTGCAAGAGAACGGTGTATCATGCTTTGGAAATTTCATAGATCAAGTATAAATTACTCAATAATCTACTCCCAATATAAATCATTTGATAATATAACTAGCAGCCCACTCAACAATAGGCAATGCACCAACAGACTCTTTATCTATATCCACCAACTAAAGGCAGCCTACTCTATATAGGTAATGCAATTAAGGAAAGTCGTTATCATCTTCGAAATTAATATATATTGTATCAAACGAACACCCATTTGTTATACAAAATATGGAACTAAAGATATTGAGTTTTCAATAAAGAAAAGGACAACATACTTGAGCGGATGCAATGGAAATTCATGTTTGAAAATATCTCATAACCACAATGTAATAAATTCAAACATCTAATAAGGGGCACATGCTCAAGTATGCATAATACAAGCTAAAATACTTGGGATATTTTGAGAGTGTGGTGTAAAACCTAGATGCATAATAAACCTAAAGCTGTATTAAAAATAAAGAAAGAGTAACGATACCTTAAACATCATCGATCTCTGCATCTGTGTCTTCACTTGGGTCTTCATTAGTGGAAGCAATGGACATGGAATCAGAGTTGTCATCTATAGAATCCTCCAATATGTCGTTGATAAATTCCTGGTCGTCAAGAATGTCATTACTTCCTACAATTAATTCAACAGCGGGAACAGTTTGTGGAAGAACATCTAGCCTTAGCCATGAGGACTGAAGGCCATTCTGGTTGAACTCAAAATCTTTGCAAACATCAGACGGCTGTTCTTCTTGATATACATCACTCTCGCTATAATCATCTCCGTCATCATTTAATTCCAACTGGGGAATGTCAAGACATTCCTATACGTGATATTCATCACGATGTGCTAAGACCCACATAAGTTTGTGTCTCTTAGGTAAAAAAATTGTTATGCTTGGCATGCTAGTATAAAGGGATCATCCCTATACCAAGTTGGGGACATATTGAACGTGCTTACTAACATGTATCCCTCGAATGGTATCACCAACATCAAACCAATCGCAACTAAACAACCAGACATGTTGCCATCCCATATACTGGAACTCCAATATGTCATTGAGAACACATAGAAATCTACCATAGTTGATTGGTGTTCACTTGTAACTACCACACCACTATTTTTTGTCTTACGATTTATTTCACGACGCTTTGTATGAAACCTTATACCATTCATTATACAACCAACATATGATGCCACCCAAGGGTCAGGACCACAAGCTATTGCATAAAGATCATTAGATACTTCGTTAGGGTCCCCAGCATGAAGCACTTGAATCTAAAATATTAACCAGAAGAGAACATGAAAAAATGCCAATGAGTACGGAATGGATTGAGAAAAATAATGTCAGGTAGATATAATAAAATCTTACACGTTTTTTGAACCACTAAGGAAATTCAGTTTCATGCCTCCTTTCAAAGTTAGTTATGCTCTGGTCCTTTAGAATGTCGTAGTGCTCCCTAGAGGAAAAATAATAAAATATAATGTTTGTGCATTCGAATGACATAAGAAATTGATGAGTATGGTTGTAGGTTCTTACTCCAAGTATTGCTCAATTTCTGCACAACAATTATTGAGGATGTACAATCTGGCAGTCTTAAATAGTTTCTTCTCTAATTGTGTAGGAATTGAAGTCCCGAGTGGGCGTACTCTCTGTGAAAAACTGACAAGGAAGGTATTTTGGTTGGTTGCACACCAACATCAATGTTTTGATCTTCTCTCATGAACCTAGTTGGTACATCATGCAGATACATCGAGACAAATGTCAAGCATTCTACATAAATATATGCCTCCGCAATGGAACCTTCTGGGCGGGTTTTGTTTTTTACGTACTGCTTAAATTGACCTAAATACCTCTCGAACGGATACATCCACCTGTATTGAACTGGTTCTGCGATCCAAATGACATAAGAAATTGATGAGTATGGTTGGAGGTTCTTACTCTAAGTATTGCTCAATTTCTACGCAACAATTATTTAGGTGTACAATCTGGCAATCTTAAATAGTTTCTTCTCTAATTGTGTAGGAATTGAAGTCCCAAGTGGGCGTACTTTCTGTGAAAAAATGACAAGGAAGGTATTTTGGTTGTTTGCACACCAACATCAATGTTTCGATCCTCTCTTATGAACCTAGTTGATATATCATGCAGATACATCGAGACAAATGTCAAGCATTCTATATGAATATATGCCTCTGCAATGGAACCTTCTGGGTGGGCTTTATTTTTTACGTACTGCTTAAATTTACCTAAATACCTCTCGACGGATACATCCACCTGTATTGAACTAGTTTTGCGATCAAGAACTCCCGGGGCAAATATATGATCAACAACTCACGGGGTAAATGCTAGGTGGACCATTACATCAAAGAAGTTTGGCAGAAATATATGTTCCATCTTGCAAAGAATGAGGACAATGTCAGTCTCAAGATGCTTCACTACATCTTTCTTACACGTTCGTGCACATAATTCCCTAAAAAAAGTGATAAGTTCCATTAATGCCAAATGTATATTATGTCTTAAGTACTCACTGATTGCTGCTGCCAGTAGCCTTTGCATGAATATGTGGGCATTATGACTTTTCATACCAGATATTTTATAATCACTAACATTAATACATCTAGAAATATTAGATGCAAAACTATCAGGGAATTGAACTCCATTCAATAATGCACAAAACTCTTTATGTTCATCTCTTTGTAGCATGAAATAGGCATGAGGGATTACAACTCGATCCCCATGTTCAAATGTAACTCTTTTCTTATACCAAGTTCGGCCAAGTCCCGTCGAACATTGATATTATCTTTTATTTTACCTTAAATATTCATCAATGTACCTAATACATTGTAAAAAATGTTCTTTTCAATGTGCATCACGTCGAGATTATGCCTAAGTTTCAGAGATGCCCAATATGGCAGTTCAAAGAACATACTTCATTTTGTCCAACTTAACTCCTCATGGGTGTGTTTTCTCCATTTAGAACCTTCGCCAAAATGCACCTGAGCCATGCTATTTAATTGATGCATTATATTTTCTCCAAACAGCTGTCTAGGTGGAATCCGATGATCTTCTTTGCCATTTTAAATCATCTTTTTTGTTCTCCATATGTGACCTAAAGGTAGGAAGCGATAATGACCCATGTAACAATGCTTCCGACTATGTCACAACCACAAGCTATTTGTATCCAAGTTGCAACAAGGACATGCTAGCTTTCCCTTAGTACTCCACCCAGAAAGATTATCGTATGCAGGAAAATAATTAATAGCACACAATAAAGCTGCGTGCAATCAGAATCGTTGGCCAACCATCACATCATATGTATCTACCATTTTCCCACAAATCAGTTAGGTGGCATCAATTTCATTCCCAGGTGATTTAGGCCCAAGAATTAGTGTACACATCATGAATAATGAGTCTTTCATACATAACCATGAAGGCAAGTTATATGAAACCATAATTGCTGGCCATATACTATATGGTTTACTCATATTATTGAATGGGTTGAATCCATCACTAGCAAGACCAAACTTGACATTACGAGCCGCATAAGCAAACCAACGATACTCTCTATCAAATGTGGTCCACACCTCAGAGTTCTCAGGATGACTCAAAGTGTTTTCATCCCCCACCCTTTGTGATTGATGCCACCTCATGGATACTGCAGTTTTCTTGGACATAAATGGTCTCTACAACCTTGGCTTAAGTAGGAAATACCGCATTACCTTTTAGGGGACTGGTCGTCGCTGAGGTGCGGTAGACAACCA
The DNA here is from genome assembly GCA_022457165.1 of Juglans mandshurica. Lineage (NCBI taxonomy): Eukaryota > Viridiplantae > Streptophyta > Magnoliopsida > Fagales > Juglandaceae > Juglans > Juglans mandshurica. The sequence goes on from CM039624.1 coordinate 15,263,407, forward strand.
CTTGGATGCATTGCAATTAGGGCACTCTTACTAGTTGGGATTTTCCTTCCAATATAATATGCACTTATTTGGACATGCATGTATTTTTATGTATCTAAATCTGAGGCCTCACTCCAATAATCGTGCCTCATCGAAAGAGTCTAACAAGAGTGATTTGGAAAAAGCAGTTTTCAATAGTTTAAGCAGCATGTCAAAGGATTTTACACTCCACCCGTCAATTGTTTTGATGTGGAGCAACTTCACAATAAATAATAGTTTAGAAAATGTTGTGCAGCCATCGTAAAGTGGACGACGAGCATTTTCCAACAGTTTCTCAAAGCTGGTTGGTTCGAGCTCAACGGAAAAGGGACCCACTGTATGTGCTGCCATGTCTTCATCAACACTGACAACGGTAGTAGCATGAATGTCACCTAACATATCATCGATGTAAGAATCGTCAACATTACCATTATCATCTTCATCATCGCTATTGATGTTCAGAGGTTCTTGCTCCCTGTGAAAGATCCAATCAGTGTAATCTTGATCTATCCCAGTAATAAATAGATGTCGTTCGACTTCACTTATAGGTAGGAACAAATTGTTATGACATCTACGACATGGACACTTGATACGGTTGTTTCCATGAGCATGAGCTCGAGCCATTGTGAGAAATTGTCTAACCCCTTCGGCATATTCCCTTGACCTAAACCTATCGATGAGATACATCAAACTTTTTTCTATCTGTAAAAAATGAGTCATGATAAGAAATTGGGTACTAACTTGTAAAAAAAATTCAGAAATCTAATTCCAACTGTGTACCATGTTTCTTAACCTCACCTTCTAGCTCTTGATCATTAAGGAGGCTTATAGCTAAACAAGGAAGTTGTGTTCTGAGGCTTCTCACCTAGCTTGGTTCTAATGGAGGTTTCTGACACAATTTGGGTATCGTAGGACTACTCGAAAAAGCATCGAGAGATTTTGACCCCACTGAGAGTAAGGATATTACAAGGAAAAAACAAAAAAAACATATTTTAATACAATATTACTAACTTCACTAGAAGTATTAAAGAAGGTTACATTTTGGCCTGAAATTATGCAACTCTAATGCAAGGGATCTAGAAAGCAAGTTTCAGCCTAGATCATGTACATAAGGTAACTTTTGCTAACCAAAATTTTGAACATTGACAGATAGTCAATTTCAAGTTAAATGTTGTGTTTGTTATTTTAAAGTTATATTTGGATCTTTATATACAGCCAAAGAGGTAAAATATGTTTTATTAACAAACACCATTTAGACCATCTTTTGTCTAAGAATAGTCCATGACAAACAGTGTATAAGGATGTGGTAAAATGGAATTTGGTACCAAGTTCCTAGCTTCATCGAGTAGATAAACAACGTCAATATAGGTTGAGATTGAAGAATGAAGTCCAGATATCAGTTTGTAAAAACAATTTTCCAGACTCTTTAGACTATATTGCTGAAGTTGGAAAATGAACACAATGTTCTTGTGGAGCAATGAACATGATTTGTTACTTATTCAATACAAGGGAACTCATATTATTAGTGTCGTCGATGTATAGAAAGTGGATAAATTCTCCATCAAATTCACTATATGAGTCAAATTATATCCTATACAGTGTGCCCCTAGATGACTATGTATAAACATCCAGCTATCATTAACTGGGCATAATGACCAAGTACTTAACAATAACTCTAAAGATTGAATAAGATACAGATTTGAAAGTCTCCTCATGTAAGAAAAACAGCTTTTTGTGATTGAGAATCAAAGTGTACTTTTATAATGCCATGGGAGAGGCCAATATAATACTCCAACACATACGTGTGCATATATATATATATATATATATTGACTATTAACAACAATAGTAATAATAAGAAAGTACAGTAAAATCCTCCATTACATCCAACAAAATTAATGTAAGCTCTTATTTGGCATAGAACAACAATGGTGAACAACTCACATTGGGGGTAGTTCTTACTGTAGACAACATCCCATATCATTATTGTAGATGGACTAGTGTAGCCAGTGTAACATTCAGGATTTAGTTGAAGATAGATATACAAAATTCCTCATTTCGCATACATCAACTCTGGAACGGATCAATAGGGCAGATTATTCTGACACGAATATAAACTTGGATGCTAGGAAATCAGTTACAAACCAACAAAACAACAATAGCCAAGTGTAAAACAATAATTTAGATAAAAGTAAAAAGGGCAGCCCAACTATTTGTAATCTACTTACTAAAAAAGAAAAGCCAATATGCATCCAGCGAACTTCATCAATTCTCCAACTTGCAGGGTTGTTTAACATGCATTTCCTTGGTAGGAACCACATTGGCAGCTAACTTAGCTCAACTAACCAGCAATGCAAGACCAGCACATTGGCTCACGAGCCACCTTTGGGACAAGTATGAGATTTGAAAACCATACAAGTGGTAGTAAAAGATTACATCTTCGAACCTTCATTTACAAATCAAGCTATTTTAATGGTTAAGATGGTCTAAGGGAAAATTTCCCAACTTATTATGAACCAAAAATGGGAAAAGCAAAGACATGATTTAAACGCACAGTGCAAATAAAGCTAGGGTAATCAATTCTAGCAATGAAACCAAACCAAAGTAACAACAGAGGTGAAATTCACAGAGTACATGTCGATTCACGGATTCATTACTCATGTACAATTAATCACCAAAACAAAGAAGAGAACTGAAGTCGATCGCATGGGCCTACCTGTAATCATTTCAATAGGTTTGTGATAAACAATCCTCCAAACCATTGACGAGGACGTGCCATGTATGTGATCCTTCTTCTCAAAATAAAATAAACGATGGAATGATTTGGAGAAAATATTGGAATGATGTGAAGAGATGGAATGAACCAATCGAAATGATGTGAAGAAATCGAAAAGGATAGACTCTCTTTTGGTTTAGTAGATTTGGGGCTAAGAAAAAATTTGGGAAAAAAATTTGGGGGATTCCCTGCCAACGAGAGAGTGTAAAGAAGAGTGTCTCGTCACAACTAGGGCTTATTGCGGGAAAATAAGTTAATCTTTTGCGGTGATAAAAAACCACTGCAAAAATGCTATATTGTTGCCCAAAAAAAAATCTTAAACAGAGAAAACATATAATCGCAACATTAGCTACGAAACTTTGCGACGACGTTAGGTTGGACGCAAAAATAGAGTATTAGCATCGATTTCTATGGGGATGGAAACAAATTGGCCGCAAAAAGACAATATTCTAAACTGGACCTAGCACATGGTTTCCCTTCAAAATTTCTTACATATTGTTATTAAGCCTTGTTTACTTCATCCAGCCATGAGACATTGAAAAGTGTTTAGAGCCAGTAGAGCAAAGAGCATCCCCATATGGATGAAAAGCTCACAAAGCCATTCTCAGTTGAAGAGGTTGAACAAGATTTTTTTATCAAATGGCACCTTTAAAAGCTCCTTGACTAGATGGATATGTTGCATGCTTATACCAAAAGTATATGCATGTGCTTCAAGAAGAGGTCAATAAAGTTGTTGCCCTTCTGAACTCAAGCACTAGCATAGAAGAGATTGAATTTACATATATTCCACTAATTTTAAAGGTTAATAACCCCAATAAAGTCATAGAATTTGGACCCATATATCTCTGTAATGTCCACTACAAAATCATTTCTAAAGTACTCGCAAATCGCTTAAAACTATCATCCCTTAAGTTAATATCCCAGAACCAATGTGCTCTAATCCAAGGACGATTAATCTTAGACAACATATTGGCAGCATATGAGACAATAGACTCTATAAACTCAAAGATTAAATGAAAAAAGGAGTAGGTGGCTCTTAAACTGGATATGAGGAAAGCCTAAGATAAGGTTGAATGAGAATTTCTTAGAGCTAAGAAGGAAAAACCAAACTTGTTAACAAATGAACTGGTTTGATTACAACGTATATGGCATCATATTCTGTTGAGTTCTTCTCAATCGGGTGCTACAAGAGATTTTCATGCTCGAAAAAGGATTAAAGTAGAGATGTCCATTATCCCATTATCTCATTGTTTTATGTGCGAAGGTGTTTTTCACTATGCTAAACAAAGGGGTCTCATCTTGAGTATTCTGCTTGCTAGCTCGTGGAAAGATAAAAGTAATCCATGTATTTTATTTTTTGCAAATGATAGTTTGTTATTTTGAAAAGGATCATGCTACAACCACCGAGAGTGGCCACCAAATGTGTAATTGTTTTTCAAATACTTTTTAAACCCCATTAAATATTTGTTTTAAAAAAAATATAAATTTATTAGAAAACACTTCCTTAACCACTAAGTAAAGAAAAATAACAACAACAGATCATTAGCTTTCATCGGTGGCCACTCTATGTGGATACAACGTTTTCCTTTTGAAAGTCCTAGAGTGCATAGTTATGAATTGTAATGGAGGATGATGGACTAAAATAATTAAAGTGATATAGCAAAAGTTAAGGACTAACTGAATGTTTAGAAACTCAACAAGTATTCGGGTAGTCCAATAAAGAGAAATTTTAGTCTTTAAAATAATGATATACGAGATTATAAATTGATATGATATTGTATTTAGTGAATAGGTGATTATCGACACGCTAATTGTTATTTAGAGTTGTGAAGTAAGTAATATGATTACATTTTCATTATCATGCAATTTTTCTAAATTATGCAACTAATATGATCATGCCCTTTATTATCGCACATGTTTTCTAAGTTATGTAAGTAATAAGACCATACCATATGTGTTAACCTAGTGTTTCGTATGCCTTTGGGCCAGATTCTAGCAACTTAGGTCTTCAGAACTGGACCTGCGAAAACGAAGAAGAAAGAAGCTAGGAGACGGTGGACTTGGGGTCGGGGAGTCTTCGATGCCAAAGTTAGTAGAGTATTTTGGAAGTTTGTAAATAATGAAAGAGTCTAGGGATCAGAGAGATTTTCTCATACCTGGAAGTTACTATTTATACCAGGAGTTTGGGGGGGGGACTGATCGTGTTTGCCCCCATGGAGTCCGTGTCCTTTTACTGTTCCTTTTGTCAGAGTAATTTAATACGGCGTACCTCTACGACGGCTTCATTGATGTGGCGTGTAGCTCCGATATTGTTGCCATTAATACGGCATAGTTTCCCGATTTGCCTTACCCTTCTGATGTCCTTGGTGGTCCATTGATGTCTCATTGTTATAGGATCGAGGGTCCCCTTACTCAAAACTCACACTTAAGAGAATAAACGAGCCTACCCGAAACCCTATGTCACATTAGATCCCATAACTACACCATCGTAGCTCATTTCAAGGCACACTCAAGAACATTTATCTAACACTTAAACAACAGAAAAGGTGTAGAGAGGATGTTCAAACCTTGAGCCTAAAACTAAAACTCCAAGATTATTCAAGCTAGATGGCGATGAGAGCTTTTGGAGTGGTGAGGATGTGAGGGTAGTGATGCAAGAGGATAAAAGTCTGACAACACTGAGCTGATAGATTTGAAGTTGATGGCACTAGTCTATCCCAAGAAGGCAAATTGGCACAAATATGGCAGGAAAATATGAAGATCCCAAGATTTGGGGCTATATTGCACACGCGTCTATATTTTGGCCTTATCTTTGGTTATGGGTATTAGAATCATGCAAATGACTCTCATTTGGAAAACTCTTTTTAGCATGCAGGTCTTGGTCACCAAGCTATGTCTGGTGGTCTTTGTCCCAATCCCAAAATTAGTCGTTTTCCCTTCTGAATCGTCAATTTAAGTTGGCTTTTCTTTTTATGGTGATAATTTGCTTTATGTTTTTGAGAGATGATTTGTATTTTAGGTGTGGAGCCATATTTTGGAAAGATACTTATTTTATTCCTTATTTGGGAGGTTGCCTAGGCTTCTTCAACTATTTAAGCTCAACTTGTAGGTTTCAGAAGGTGACTTTGGGTTTTTAATAGTAAACCCTACTTTCCAAGTTTTTCTTAGAATTTTCTCTCTGTTTACATCTTTCTCAATCTCAATCCCTAGTTTTTGTTGAACAACTAGCCACCAGATTAATTCTTATTCTGCCCGACATCAGTTGGTATCAAAGCTTTAGCATTTTCCTGGAGTGATTTATTAACAGTTTTGATGACTGGTGGTAGAGGTCTTGGTCGGCTTGGGTAGGTTCTGATTAAGGAAGTCCCTCGCTACGACCATAATGTATAGGACGCGATGATTGTAGATTTGCAGAGGCAGATAGCAAAATTATCCCAGCGTCTAGAGACGCAAAACATGGAGGGTCAGATGTATGGTCAATATTCTTAGGCCTCGTTTGTTTGAACAACACATCTCATCTCATCTAATCATTACAACTTTCTTAAATACCCACAAAAAATAAAATATATAATTCAACTTTTTCAAATCCCAAAACAATAATCAAATTAAAAAAATATATATTTTAACAATATTTTATTCAATTTTCAATTTTTATCTCAACTCATTTCATCTACGAAAACAAACAAGGCCTTACTCTAGTTTTGAGAACCCTTATCACAATCATGCTCCGTTTTGGGGTACTGTGGTAGGGAGGAGTGAGATGGAAACCAAGAAACCTAGGCTTCAAAGTTGATCTACCAGAATTTTCTAGTACTCTGTAGGCCGGGGCTTCATCAATTGGTTGCACGAGGTGGAACGAATCTTTGATTATAAGGATGTCTGAGATCGCATGAAGGTGAAACTAGTTGCCATCAAGTTGATGGGTTGAGCATCTGCTTGGTGGGAGCAGTTGAAACGATCTATGGAGTGACAAGGCAAGACCAAGATTGGTGATTGGGAGAAGATAAAGAAGAAGATGAAGGGTCACTTTTTTGCCCTTCGGATATACTCAAACCTTGTTCCACCAATTTCACACATTGAAACAGGGGGCAAGATCCGTCGATGATTGCACCAATGAGTTTTATCAGTTGTTGCCCAAAATGATCTTTTGAAGATTGAAGTGTAGATGGTGGCATGGTATTTAGGTGGCTTGCGGCAATCTTTGCAGGACGTCCTCAACCTCCACTCTCTGTGGACTGTTTATGAGGCCTATTAGCATGCTTTAATCGTAGAAAAGTAGCTGACTAGGCAACCTGCACCTAGTATCGATCAGGACACATGGGGGGTCCATCCGCTGAAGACTCACCCTATTATGTAGTTAACTCAAGGTCAGAGTTCGAACACCACTAATATTCGGTGTTTCAAATGTGGGGAGCTTGGTCATAGGGCAAATGAATGTAGAAAGTCTGCCAATCATATTGGGAAAAGCCTTCTAATTAACATGGATGACTTGGAGGACGTTGAGGAGATTGGAAAACCCATCTATGAGGAGGAAGACAATGATGGGGATGTCTAGTATGGAGATGGTAACAAGACCATTGTCATCAAAAAAAGCTTATTAACTCCCAAAGGTGTTTCAGGAGAAGACTGGTTGAGGACCAATATTTTTCACACTACTGGCACTATTTTTTAGAATGTATGTAAACCGATCATCGATAGTGGTAGTTATGAAAACGGGGTCTCTGGGGAAGCAGTTAAGAAGCTCCAACTCAAAATAGACTGTCACCCAAAGCCGTACAGGATGTCGTACTCGAAGAAAGACAGTGAGGTCATAATTGATCGACGATAGGGGTGTAACCGGTCTGGTCCGGTCCGGTTTTGGACAAAATCTAGGACCGAACCGGTATATACTGCTTTTGTATTTTTCAAAACCGATTACGCCCCGATTACCCTCCTAAACCGGTACCTCTGGTTTTACCGGTTTCAGGTCCGGTCCGGTTCGATTTTTTGATTTTTTTTAAATGTAAAAAATATATAATAAAGTATTACTTCTTATGATAAAATGTTAATAATAATTTAATATATATATATATATATATTATGTTTAAAGCATATGATCAATTAAATTTTCACCTTTAAGATTAAATTTTTATTTTATAAATTATAATAATATTATCTTATATATAATTATATTAAAAACATATGATCAAATAAATTACAAATGTTCATATTTAAGATTTACATTTTATGTTATAATTTATAAATTATAATTTGAAATGATTTCATATAAAACTTATCTATATAAAAATATTTTGTATAATATATAAAATTAATTTATATATATATATATATATATTTTCCAACCGGTCCGGTTTGGTCCGGTCCGGTCCCGAAAAGTTAGAACCTAAACCGGACTGGATCTGACCGGTTTTCATAATATAGGAACCGGTTCCGGATCGGACCAACCGGTCCAATCCGGACCTATTTTCTGGTTTAAATTTACACCCCTAACCGACGGTGTTTGGTCTCTTCTTTTATTGGTAGGAAGTATTTTGAAAAAGCATAATATGCCTTGGTTCCATGTGATGGTAGTGGCGGAGATGATCGTGCTTCACTGGCAGAGACACCATAGGTGTCATCTAAGTTTGAAGGTTTAATACTAGAGGACCTTCCCCCTAGCCCTCCACCTCACTACCATGACCACCAGAGTGGCATGTTATGACACCTTCTGAGACTTGAATACAAGAGATCCTTCATTCGGAAAAATTCTTATGGTGGTAACTAAAGGAAACCAGAGTAATTTTATATTACAAAAGAGATTTTTCTTTGGTCGCCTACAACAACACTTTGGGCGAGGAAAGACTTTGACGTTGATCGTCACAAATTACTGTTTGCCCAAATTAACCAGTAACGTTGCACGTTACGTGGAGAGATGTTTTGTGTGCTAGAAAACAAATGGGACCCTCACTAATATTGGGCTTTACACTCCGACACATGTACTCGAGGGTCCATAGTTTGACATCAGCATGGATTTTATCTTGGCTTGTAGAAAGACCATGGATGCCATACATATTTCCCTTCTATATTTCAAGGAGATTGTTCGCCTGCATGACATTTCTCAGTCCATCACCTCTAACCAAGATATGAAGTTTATGAGTAATTTCTAAAAACATTTAAGGGAGAAAATGGGCATGGAGCTGAACTTTAGTAGTGCCAACCATCCCCAAATATACAGACAGACCGAGGTGTGAACCATATTATGGGTGGCCTTCTAAGGAGCTTGGCCGGTACTAAGTCGAAACAGTGGGACCTTGCCGTATCTTGGAATCCTTCGGGCATACTTGACTTGGCTCCTATTCCCTGTGTTGGTCGCGAGAACGTGAAGGCAGAGGCAACGACAACGCACCTTCAGGGAGTACACGGTCAAGTCAAGCAAGCAATGCGAAGAACAAGGCTCAAGCTGATAATTACCTTCGCCATGTACTTTTTGATCTTGGGGATTTTGTTTGGGCGGTGCTAAGCCATTTTCATTTTCCTGTGGGTAGGTACAATAAGTCGAATGACAAGAAGATTGTATCCTATGAAGTTTTCCAGAAGATCAACGACCACGCATACAAGCTGCACCTTCCCAGTCATTTGAGGGCCTCTGACATGTTGAACATCAAACATCTCAATCCATGCTTTTTCGATGTTGACATGAACTCGAGGGCAAGTTCTTTCCAACTCGGGGAGACTAATGCAAGAGAATAGGGTCTGATGTAACTGAATTGATATATTTTTACATTGATGGCACTGAACTACCTCAAAAAGGCAAATCGGCACAAATATGGCATGAAAAGGTGAATATCCCGGGATTTGGGGGAGATTGCGCATACATTAGTATATTGGGCATTACTTTGGTTAAGGGAATCAGAATCGTGCATATGACCCCAATTCTGAAAACTCTTTTCGGCGCGCACATCTTGGTCACCAAGCTATGCCTAGTGGTTCCTATCTCAACCTTGAAATCAACTGTTTCCCCCTCCAAATCGTCGATTTAATTTATTTATTTATTATTATATGGTGATAATCTGCTTTTTGTTTTGAGAGATGATTTCTATTTTAGATGTCGGGCCAAATTTTGGCTAGATACTTATTTTACTCCTTATTTGGGTGGTTGCCTAGACTATTCAACTATTTAAGCCCGGCTTGTGGGCTTCAGAAGGAGACTTTGGATTTTTAACATAAACTATAATCCCCGAGTTTACTCCCTGATTGCATCTTTATCAATCTCAATCCCTAGTTTTGGTTAACAACTAGTTGCCAGATTAATTCTAATTCTATCTAGGGTCAGGTAGGTATCGATTATCTTAAGAGATATAGAGAGTATAGTGGAGATGATCTTTTGAGGAAGTGAACATGAAAGAGAGCTTGATAGAAGGTAAGAGAGTTAGAGGAAAATGAAAAACAAGAGAGCAAGAGAGAGTGGGTGTGACTAGCGAGTAAAAGGGATAGGGAGCTCCTAGGTCTTTCTTTGTATGATCACCCATTGGTCCCAAAATTGGTTTCTATCCACATGTACAAGTGTAATGCTAATGGATCATGTGTAAGATGTAAAAATCTTAAAGAAATGGGTTTCTCTTGGTCATGGCATTTTTCACCAAAGGGAGGAGGAGGGGGTATGGGTTGCTCCTTGATGGTCAACCATGTCTTAATGTAAGACACTTGTCCAAAAAAATACACAATTTTGACCAAAGGTGGGTTGAGATTGAGTTGTGGGTAGTTAAAGCATGTTCAATTAATGTTCATCCTGGTGGGGTTAAATACATGGCAAGGCCTTGGTGATGTGGCATGGCCTTGATGATGTGGTGGTCATCCATAGGTCCAAGTGGATGCCAAATGTCAAGCATTTAGGTGATGTGTCACAAGCACCTAATGGAGGGGGTCAGTCACTTCCTTTTAGGGTGCTCTAGGGTTATCATGTGGCACTCTAAGAATGGCCACGTAGGTGAAATATAACTACCACGCGGTGCCAATTGTGTCTCATTTTTTTTTCCTGAGTGGAAGTCCTAAATGTGATAAATTCATAACTTTGTTTACAATCTTTTAAATGAGTTTTTTATGTTTCAGAAGTTGCTACGCAACTTAACCCCTAGAAGCACTTTTTGGGGGAATGAGGCTATCTTTTCTTGCTTCTAGAAGCATTTTTTGTCCATCTCCCCTATAAGCACTTTTAGGTCAAGATACTGCTTTTTGCCTATCTTTTCTTGTTTGTAAAAGCACTTTTTGTCTGTCTTTTCTTACTTGTAAACAAAAAAGTGTTTTATGCTTATTCTATCTTTTCTCCATCTCCCTTTTCTTGTTTCATCATTTATTGTTTCTAGAAGCACTTTTTGTTTTGTTATGAAACGAGCTAAAAATTATTTGTATAGAAAATAAAACAAAATATAGAAAAGAAAAGGCAGACATAGATAGACAAAATGAGGGAGAGACTTTGTGTAACAGCCTGCTACAAATTCAATGGTGGAATCTCTTTAGGCTTTAGAAACCTCGTGGAAACTCCGTAAGTCTTTACGAATCGATGAATCATATAAGTTTTAGTCTGTCAGCATAGTCAGTGTTACCACTCACTATGGTGCAAGAAGCCCGATTTTATTTATTTAAGGTAGTTAGAAGAGTTAGAATGCGATATAGTCTACACCATTAGACTCAGTTGATTATTTATGATTTTATGGTGCAATAATCATGTTTTCAGTTTTCAGATGAAACCCTTGTTCAAAAACTCGTTTTGTTTATTTTGAGCCACTTCGGGGTTGAATTTCGATAAACTAATTGCACAATTAGTTTAGTGTGTATGTTTAAGATTTTACAGCACCAAGTTTATTTTCACTTTCCCCGGAGTGAATAGTAACCTCAATAGTAGCACCAAGTGTAGTATTTTCAAAATCACAGTGTGAAATATCCAAATTGGGTTAGAATAGTTTTATTTAGACACTTGGCAAAATTTTAGCCACACTTGGTGAATAGTATTGAACTCTTGGCACCGAGAGGAACTATGAGATGGAATTGTGAAGAAAGTCAAGGTCTAAGATATGCCATCTAAGCAAAATCCTATTCTATCCAACCATCCAAATTATGTCAAATCAAAGAGGGTTTCAACCCTAGTGAAATCCTAAATGGTTGTAATCCAATTAAAATCCCAAAATCTTGATCGAAACTGAAACCCTAAACGGTTTCTCCAAATCTTAAACTTGGCCTCCAAACCCTATTTGATCTGATTTTTAGTATTATGTTTAATCACTTGATTAAATTACTTCTACATGCTATTAATTCCTCAAATTCCTCAAATTGGATTTGGGCTTGAAATTTTCTCAAACCCTAACCAAACCCTCTTTAAACCCCAAAATGAAGCCCACTTGTTTAAGGTCCATGAATTTTGGCCGCCTTGGCAAAGTTTCTTGAAAAAGTTTCCCCCCACCCATGGCAGACCAACCTCTATGCATGGCAGCCCCAAATAATCCCTTGATGTGAGAGGAAAGCCCATGGCATCAGCCCATTCCCACTCACTATTTGCACTCTTTTGTGACGTAATCACTGCCCATCAGGGTGTCACTCAAGCCCATACTTCATTTTTCTTAAGTGTATTAGGCGTGCAAACCATCCTGTCACTCATTTTGATTTCCAATCTTGGAGAGAACACTTAGAAGCTCTCTTAGGAAAGTTTTTGAGTCTTTCTATGTGCCATTTGTGTAACTCTTCCAAGTATTTTCTCATGATGATTCCTCATGAATGTTGTTCATATTTGAGTCTAGTTTTTGTGGGTATCTTTTTTGTTTGATTTAATGGTCATTTGGTCGGTCAAAAGTTATTTTAACCATGGAAATGTCAATCTGGGCGATAATCTGGATAGTGTGTTGTATTTTAGAGTTGTTTACCAAACTAATAGACAGATCTTGGTCCAAAAATTTTATGGAGTGTTGTTAACATGTTTATATGAATGTTTGTTTGAGATTTGTTGCATGATTAAAATTTTTAATGAAAGCTTTTCTTAGATTTAAAAGGTTAGAAATTGGAAGAGGAAAAACAATTTATGTTTTAAGAAAGTTTGGATCTTTTGTGATCTATCTTACTCCAATGACTTTGATAAATTTATTTGAGGATACTAAGCATTTGTTCTACATTTTATGATCTTAGTTCGAAGATTTTTTGTGTTAGTTCCAATGATATGACTTTTTATGCAAAAGAATACTCGGTTAGGTCAAAAGTTTGATGTTTTCAGCTAGATTCTTCTTAGCCATGTGATTTTAAGTTTAATGCTTGGATCTAGTTTATGAAACATTTTTAAACCAGACGATGTTTTGGTTTAAAGATCTCATCATGGTATGCCTCCGATCAAGTGTTTGATCAAAGCAAAGTTGAGAAAAAAATTCTATTTTTGACTAAGTGTTGGAGCAAAGTACTTCAAGTGAGATTTTGTCTTTTTTGGTGACTTTGATGTGTTGATTCAAATCATGTTATTTCTTAGGAATGTGTTATGAGCATTTTAGAAGAAAGTTTTTTATTTTTGGAGCTATTGGAGATGTTTTGAAAAAGGTCAAAACCTTGTGATTCAAGAGTTTGTATTTTAGTTAAAAAGTTTGGATTTTTTTACTAAAAATTTTTGTATTTATGAGAAGAGGATTTTTGTTGGATGATTTAGGCATGTTTTTAAGCTTAAGATAAGAGGATTTTTGTTGCAATATTTCGGTTTAATCATGAGTTTTGAAGTTAGAAGAAATTGCAATAAAAATCAAGAGATATATGGCCTTTGGAAGTTTCAGCTCTATGATGTTTTTCATAGTTTTGTTTGGTTTTAATTTTTTCTAAGTTGATATTTGAGTTTAGGATAAAATTCACATGAGGAATGTAAATTTTGGTAATTTTTGGAGTTAGAATTTGAAATCCTTAAGTTAGGAATAAAATAGTCATTTTCCTATATGTAGAGGGTAAAATTGTCATTTTACTCTAAGTTAGCATTTTTCATGTTTCTAAGTCATTAGTGATAAAGTTTCTACCATTTAGAATTCCTACTTACAGTTTCTCGTGTTTCATGTTTTGCCTCGTAAAATGCGACAATCCCTATAAGTTAACTCTTAACTTACTATCAGATTAATGTGTATATGTGATGGGTAAGTTATCTCTTTTTGTTATCATATATGTCATGTTATGTCATGTCACCTCATGTAAGTCTGTTACATATTACACTCTGTCCTGAAATACTTTTTTGTTACACAATTTATTATGTCACGTAATGCTATCTATCACACTATGTCATGTCACGTAATGCTATCTGTTACACGTATATCATGTCATGAAATGGTTTTTATTACATGTTATGTCATGTTACAAAATTTTGTCTGTTATATATTATGCCATGATACAAAATGTTGCCTGTTACATGTAAATCATGCTACAAAATGTTTTCTGTCTCATAGTATGTTATGTCTTTCGTCTCACGTTCATGTCATTTTATGTTATGTTAAGACTTTTGTCATTTCGTTTCACGTCACGTTTTGTCTCGAGTACAGTTTGTGTATCTCGGAAACAACCTTTCAATTCATATCAAGTCTCTTTATGTCTATCAGGACCCTAAGTGCTAAGATGATGTAATATCCTAATGGAACTCTATTATTTACGCTGGAGTGTCTAAACTAGTATAAAATTTCTTTGGTTGACAAGGTAAAGATTAACAGGCTTCGAATGGAGCCTAATTAACTAGTCACCAGAGCAAAATCAAGCACTAACGCCGATGGTGCCACCCACATTTCAATTTCATGTTGTACGTACTCGTGCAGGTGCAGATATCTGACATGGGATACGTATAGTTACGTGTGTCCACAGCAGGTGCAGATACCTGTGAACTGGCACGTACAATACGTGTGTCCACAGCAGGTGCAGATGCTTGTAAACGGACATGTATGTTAACGCACTCATAGCTAGTGCAGATACCTATATTGTAATGCGGTAATCAGTAGGGACACACGGCTCAATGGGACCTGTGTAGAATCCATATGGTCAACTTTTATTTATCATGCTTATTGAACAATATTCCAAATTCATGTATTTCACGTTCACGTTCATGCTATGCTCAATTCATGTATTTCAAGTTCATGTTATTTAGTTTAGTTCATATTATTTAGTTCAAGTTCATGTTATTCAATTCAAGTTCAGTCATGTTTTGAGTTCACGTTCAGTCATGTTTCGAGTTCACGCGTTCAGTCATGTTTTAGTTCAAGTTTAAGTTATTTAGTTCAAGTTCATGTATTTCACGTTCAGCCATGTTTCGAGTTCACGTTCAGTCATGTTTCGAGTTCACGCGTTCAGTCATGTTTTAGTTCAAGTTCAAGTTATCCAGATCAAATTCATGTCATGTCAAGTTTCAAGTTCAGTTCATGTTTCAGCTCAAGTCAAGTCAGTTTATGTCATGTTACACGTCAAGTTATTTTATGCTTGTTTATGACTTTGATTATGCATTCACGCCTTTACTATATGCATGCGTCATTAACCTGTGTGGAAGTATTATATTAACTTTCTAATATTTGCATTCAAATCTCACTGTGGTAGTCTTAAACTACCATCCTCCCGAATGATAGGAGATGTGTTAGGACCAGGAAAGGGAACGAAGCCTGGCAGACTGAAGGAGGTTGATTAGGTGGCGCCGACGCGACGCGAAACTTGTGGCCTCCTTAGTTAAATTTTTGGATAATATTATGGCATCGTTGGTCGAGTTATGTGAGTTGCTCGATGAATTAGCCCAGTAATTATATTTTTGGTGATGTAATTATTAAGCTCGCTCTCCCATACTTTTGAGATT
Organism: Juglans mandshurica; assembly: GCA_022457165.1. Classification (NCBI taxonomy): domain Eukaryota; kingdom Viridiplantae; phylum Streptophyta; class Magnoliopsida; order Fagales; family Juglandaceae; genus Juglans; species Juglans mandshurica. The sequence continues at coordinate 15,279,012 of CM039624.1, forward strand.
ACAGTCTTCTGAGACTCATACTGTAATCATAAATGTTTATATTTTCAGTATGTATGGATCATCTTTTAAGTATTTGAGATATCCTTAGTTTGGTACATTGTATTGCTCAAAAGGAAAATAACAAATTATCCGCTGCGAATATTACATATTGTTGTTAGATGCATGTCAGATGCATTGTATCTTTATTTTTCATGAACAGGGGCAAGTAACCTTGCGTTGCATGTTCTAACGTTTCAGATGTTCGTCCGATCCCAAGTGGAATCTGGGGACGTCACACTTTGAGGGTTACATCTTTGCTATTCTAAATTGTACTTGAATACATATCATATGTCTCTGAATGATGATAGAGAATAATGGAAATACAATAGAAATCAATGACACCAATTGATACTAATTGATTTATACAATAAAGTAAATATGGTAGATAATAAATTATATTACCATACATACTAGAATATTATGAATATGTTATAATTAGTATTGTAATATTCTAACAACTTTATAGATCAGTATTTTAGGCATGTGGCCAGTATCTTCGAACAGCTAAAATACTTATAAGTTAGTAGAGCTTTTAGCAAAGCTCAATATACAAAAGCTAGATAGCCAAATCCCCAATCACCCATAGCAATATATACACTACAAGAAAAGCAAGCATTTGTGATAGATTATTTGTAATAATAACGACTATTTACGATAAAAATAGACTCAATTTAACAGGAAATAATATTTTTATTGAAAGAACTGATTACAAATGAACAGTTTTCTTATAATAAATCATTGAGAAGTTTGATCAGGATTTTGAAAAATACGGGACTCAAGGTTGAAGTAGCTATAGTAGACAATGATCGGGATATCAGTTATAGAGCTATCATGTGTTGTACGTAGGTTCATTTATTACTGTTATTGATATTGAAGAAACAAACAGTGATTACAAATTTTATGGAACAAAACCATACCGAACGTTATCGGCAAAATGGACAATGCCAGAGTACTATTGCATTGGTTTTGCTAAAGTTTTACTGAACAGGCCACTTTAGCTATCATGCATGTTTTATTGTTTTTTCGTTGCTTTTTTATTTACTTCTCCAATGATCGATCTTATTTCTAAATTTCCAGTGTTATTTTTTTCCTTGATCTTACGAATCGTATTTTTGCTATATATAAGCTTGTTTGTTAACACATCATTTATAGTCAGACTCATTTTAACGTTAAAAAATCTATTCAACACACATTTTCTTTATACACGCAACACAGTGTTGATGTGGAAACTTCTCAGATCATTTATGCTAATAAATTATTGTTGTTTTAGTTTTTTAAAAATTAAAACAGCTAGGTTTCACTATAAGCAGTGTGCAGAGTAGAAAAGCCAGGTTCGATTGCTCCCTCCTATACGTCCATTTTATTCAACAAGAAATAATATTAATATTAATATTAATATTAATAGGTTCAAAAGCTTTAACACCATGTTGTCTTGCTCGTTAACACCATGTTGATGCTTGTTTGGATTGTTCATGGCCAACGGTTTGTTAAAGAGACTACATCAGGAGTACTTGTAGGCTTCTTGTACTTGTGGAAGTATTTTTAAATCCTATTTTTCAATGAAAAATGATATTTACAGTCGTGTAGTGCGCAAACATTGCATAATCATTTTGAAAAAAAGTGAATAAATATGAAACTCACATGAAAAAAATTAATTTTTTAATTGTAGACCCCACTTTGTCAAAGCGATTGCCGACGCTTGTACATTCTACAACTGTACGTAGCATTATTCTTTTTAATTTGTGTAGCTTTTTGAGCCATTCCCTTGAATTACATCTAAACTATCCATGCCAATAAAGTATAGATTGTTTTCTTCTGCTGTGAAGTCATCACGTCTTTGAGAATTGAGATTTCTTACTAGTACTGCATCATATTTGTGTTTAGAGTTGTGCATCACAGGTATCCGTAATTTCATTGCTAACCCATGCATGTTCATTCTCTTGCAAGAAAGTGGCAAAGAAGGGATCGGCACCCATCTATATATGCATTAATCCTTAAATAAATAGTAACAGAACAAATCGTTACCGAAAAGGAAATAGAAATTATAACAAAGAGCAGTTAGTGTAGATCGACAATAATAATAATATAACAAATTGCATGTTAAAAGCCCGAAGTCTCCTAGGATAATGCAACATGACCAGTTATCTCGTTTGGAAGTACTTGAGATGTAAAGAGATAAGATGAAAAATTTGTAAATAATAGTGAATTAATTTGTGAATAGTAGTAAAATAGTTTAAGTTAAAATGTCTTATGAGGTTTTGAGAAATAAGAGAAAAAAAGTTGAATAAAAATATTATAAAATTAAAGTATTATTAGAATATTATTTTTATTTTGGAATTTGAAAAAATTTAATTATTGTTTATATTTTGTTGAAAGTTTGAAAAAGTTGTAATAATTAAGTAATAGTTTGATGAAAATTTGAAACTTCAGTGTCTGTATTTGAATAATATTTAGATTTAAGATGTGATGAAAGGGAATGAGACAATCTCAACATTCAAAGAGGACCTTAGTCAACGAAGAGAAACATTCTCAACTCATATCATTTTATCTCATCTCACTATCCAAATGAATCGTTAGTCTTTCCATCAGTCACTATTCATTACGCCACACCTCATATCCTTTAAAAAAAAATTATCAAATATGGGGTGTAGAAATAAATAGTAGCTGATGTATAGAAAAATCCGTCAACAAAAGAGAAAGGCCTGCAGTTTTAAAACATCAATTGGACACGTAACCGTATATGGCCCTATTTTATGACATGAAAAACCCCATAATCAAACACAGATTTACAGAAAACAGAGTATACCCTTGTTTAAATAAAAAATGAGCACGACCAACACACAAACTAAACCAGGTCTATTCATCCGTACCCATACAAGAACAAACACTGAATATTCAAATTCACTACACTTTTTCAACTAATTTAAGTTGCTAACAATCCATATTTATAATGGAAGAATTCAGACAAGAACATACACTGCATAACGTTCATAGCACTCCAGTTTTATTGCATAAATCACAACATTTCTTTAACCTCCTGTCAAACCCTAGTCTTCTTGGTCCACATGCATCTAACTCCATGAACGTTATGCATCCCCACCCCCCCATCATCAAGCAAACAATCTGATTCATGATAATTATACTCTTATTGGGAATTGATGTCTAAAGATTGTATGTGCAGCTTGTTACAGCCTAAAGGTCTGCTATTCTTGGTTTTGTTTTCTCAAGGAATCTTCCTGCTACTCTGAGCAGCAGCAGTGTGAGCTTCGAGCGTGGTTTGCTAGCTATCAGCACCTTGAGATTGAAGACCTGATGAAGTCAAGGAGCATCCAAATGCACCACGCACTAAAGAAGGACAAGAAGAATCCGATTTTATCACGACTTGGAGACAACTTGAGGTGTCCTTTTTAGACTTTAGTGGTTATAAAAACCTTAATAAAACGACAAATCAGCATATATAATAAAAACGCATCGACTTCATAGTTCATATATATTAGTACTAGCTAGGTCTCGTGTCTGGAAAGATACTTCTCGTCTGCTCGATCCCCACAAGAAAGGAAATGGAAAACGGGTCTGAGAGATGGCGTGTTAGGGTGAACGAAAGGCTGAACAAGACGTCGGAAACCACCATACGAGGCACTCTAGCGAAGATAATCAGAAATCTTAACAAAGATGATCCAAGGCCAACTGTGCCTCTAGGCCATGGCGACCCCTCCAAGTTTCCCTGCTTCCGAACTACCCCCGTAGCTGAAGATGCCATTGTCGATGCCGTCCGCTCCGCTAAGTTTAACTCTTATATACCCAGTTTTGGAATTCTGCCGGCAAGGAGGTAAAGTTCTATGGTATCAATACTGTCTTCAATTTATGGCTTTTGGTAGATTCATAAATGTTCTATTTGTCTAAAGATACTAGGTTTAATCATTGACTCGTTTGTTTTGGAAAAACATCTCATCTCATCTCATTTCATCTAATAATTACAACTTTTCCAATTTCCAATACAAAATAAAATAAATAATTCAACTTTTTCAAATCTCAAAACAAAAATAATATTAAAAAAATATATTCTAACAATATTTTATTCAACTTTTTAACTTTAATCTCAACTCATCTCATCTCCGAAAACAATCGAGAAGTTATGATGAAGGCTATCCAAATAAAGGAAAATCGTGCGTTTGGTTGATAGTCCATCTTATATCAATTTAATTCAGTCTAATTTTAATCTGAATCTAATATTTAAATATCTAACTCTCAATTATTAAAATCATCTCAACTCAAAACTTATTTACACGTGAAACTCAATATTTTTCAATTTAACATTTCTTTGCACACGGGACCCATAACTTTTTTTAATTTCTCATAAATATGACTAAATTTCTCTTAACATCTAAACACATTTAAACTCATCTTAGGTAGATTTCACAAAACTTGTTTCACCATCTCAACTCACTATTATTTATAAGGAACTCAACTCGATTTAATTCAGTTCAATATCCAAACGCAACTTAGTGTGATCACTTCAAATTATCTTATTACTATTTATAAATTATTTTTTATTACTTTTTTACTATTATTTATAAATAAAAAGATTACCTCATTGTTGTTGGCCACCACAACAATGACTATACCATCGTTGCAAATGACAAATTGGCAATTTATATTTGTAGTATGTGGCCACATAAAAGAACCGCACGGTTGTCCTACCCAACTTTGAAACTTTTTGTAAACTTTCCTAACAAATAACAATGATGTACTCAAGAGATCATGTAAATGAAATTATAAATTCATATAATTTGACGTGGTAAGTTAAATTTTAAAATTATTTTTATTGTAAAATAGATTTTATATACCATATAAAACTATATCAATTTATAAAATCTTTTTTATATAATCATTAACTCATTATTACAGATTTTTTAAACCTAAAAAAAAAATCTTACAGCTTTTTCAAATTAAAAAATAAAAAATAATATTAAAAAATTACATTATAATAATATTTTAATTTTATAATATTTTTATTCAATTTTTTCTCTAACATTTTTCAAAATCTAATAAAATCTTAATTTAAATTATTTCACTATTATTTATAAATTTCTCATCTCATCTTATCTTATCTCATCTCATCCCTAAACAACCCTTAACGGTACAAATTCATGCTATGCCTCGTTTTCACTTTCATTTGCTTGGACTTATTTCATACGAAGAATGCATATAACATAATTTATTAAAATAATTGAGGGAGATAAAATGCTTTCTTCAGTTTCTTGAAAGTTCAATTAACTTCGAGTTTCAGAGATTTTCTTGCCTGTTATAAAGAACAAATATTAGCTAAAAATTAAAAAAAACTCAACTCCTCGTTCCACTAAATTTTATTTATTATTTTTTTAATTCTTTTTCGGATATAAGGATAATGAGGAGAACAACTCTTCTACAAAACTACCATACAAAGTACAAACTAACTAATGGTAAGAGCCTATTATTTAAGGGTTATGAAACACATAATGTTTATTTGCAAATAATCAAATCAAATATTGGTCCGTTTAGATAGTAAGATGAAATGAGATAATTTTATATGAAAGTTAAAAGTTAAATAAAATTTTGTTAAAATATTATTTTTTAATATTATTATTGTTTTGAGATTTGAAAAAGTTGAATTATTTATTATATTTTATATGAGAATTTGAAAAAGTTATAATAATGAGATGAGATGAGATGACACCGTTTATGTATCAAACGGGGCCTTATGACTGATTTGGATTCAGAGATAAGATGAAATAATTTTAGATAAAAGATTAAAATTGAAAGTTGAAAAAAATATTATTATAATATTATTTTTTAATATTATTATTATTTTGAGATTTGAAAAAATTGGATTCATATTTAAAAAAAAATTGAATTATTTATTATATTTTATATAAAAATTTGATAAAATTGTAATAATGAGATGTGGTAGGCTTTTTTGTATCAAACGAGGTCTTTAGGTGCGTTTGGATGTTGAACTGAGTTGAGTTGAGTTGAGATGATAAAATATTGTTAGAATATTATTGTTTATTATTATTATTATTATTTTGAGATTTGAAAAAGTTAAATTGTTTATTATATTTTATATTGAAATTTAAAAGAATTGTAATGATAAGTTGAGATGAGTTGAGTTGCAATCGAAGTCTAAAATCTAAATGATGGTTGAACTCTAACGTCAGGGCTATAGCAGATTATCTGTCTCGTGATCTTCCATACGCATTGTCATCAGATGATGTTTATCTCGCACTGGGATGCAATCAAGCAATTGAAGTAATACTGACAGTTCTAGCCTGCCCGGGTGCCAACATTCTGCTTCCAAGACCCGGTTTCCCATACTATGAGGCTCGTGCGGAATATCTGCAACTCGAAGTCCGTCATTTTGATCTTAATCCAGAAAAGGGTTGGGAGGTTGATCTTGAGAGTGTTGAAGCCCTTGCTGATGAGAATACTGCTGCCATTGTCATCATAAACCCCGGCAATCCTTGTGGAAGTGTCTATACACACCAACATTTGAAGAAGGTAGGTTATACCTTCGTTTACTTTGGCAAGATTAATCATTAGTCCTCAAGATTTGCTGTAATCCCTTCATCGTTTTAACCGATCTCTTTTACATGAATAGAGTCAAATTACTTCTGAGAATATGGGAAGGGAGCACTTTTGGTTAGGAACTGGCTCCAACCACGTGCTGCCGCCTAAGGATTCCGTAGTTTTCTAATTATTACTAAAATCCTGAAATAGAAAGTTTGAATCAAAACTAGTTCAAGTTTGTTTTCGACGAGAAGAAATGGATTGAGATTAAAGTTAAAAATAAAATAAAATATTGTTAGAATATATGTTTTGAATATTATTTTTGTTTTGAGATTTGAAAAAATTGAATTGTTTATTTTATTTTGCGTGGGAATTTGAGAAAGTTGTAATGATTAGATGAGATAAGTTGAGAGGAGTTGTAATACTAATTAAATTTTAAATACTTTAGCCGTTTCTCGGGGTGTAGACCGGCCACCGGTCGGTGGCGGCTGCCACATTGAGAGGTGGCTGAAAATCATACAACACCAGATCTGGAACTGGTTTTGCAAGAATTGGCCAGAACCAGTGCCGGCTTCACCGGAACAAGCCGGATAAGGCGCAGATTTGGCAGAGTCTGTCAACGACAGTTCTTGAAAACTCAGCCGGTTCAAGCAGAATTCAGCGCCGGATATAGTTGGTTTCGGCTGGTAGCCAAATCTGGTGCGAACCATCCCGGAAGGGGTGGATGCGGCACTCTGCCCGAATCTGTCATTAGTCATCCAGTGCCAGGAAGGCGCCCGAAGCTACCAACTTTGGCCACCGGATGGCACAGTCCACTGCCTCCCTGCCGCCACCGTCATCTGGCACTGGGAAGGCATTAAATTTGGTATATCCGTCATGTCCCTGGGGTTGGAGGTGGTTGCCGGCATCACCATCGGCAGCCGAGCAGCCACCAGTTTTTTTTTAAATTAAATTTAAATAGTTTAAATTTTAGTGAGTGTAATCTATTGTGATGTGTCTATTTTATCATTTGTTAAAAAACTGAACTATCACGTTTTTATTGGAGGGTGTTACACCACCTCCTGTTGAAGTTAAATTCATGTGGGAATGCATTAAGCTAGAAATTTTGTAATAGATAAACAACGGCTGATTTAACAGTTTGGAGCTAATGATTAATGCCTTCTTCATAATAGACATGAGTTTTCTTAAGTTGTACGTTTTTTGTTGTTGAAATTACAATTAGTGATGGTCGATTTTCTGAATATTAGATTGCAGAGACAGCAAGAAAGCTGGGCATTCTGGTGATTGCAGATGAAGTTTATCACCACCTCACATTTGGAACAAACCCATTTGTGCCAATGGGTGCATTTGGATCAATAGTGCCTGTCATCACTCTGGGGTCTATATCAAAGAGATGGCTAGTACCAGGTTGGCGACTTGGTTGGCTAGTGACATGTGATCCTAATGGCATCCTTCGAAAATTGGGGGTCATCTCTCTCTCTCTCTCCACTTGATAACTATCTACCTCATATTAGTATATTACACTTCTATCGGATGATAATAACACAGCATAGATAGGCTATTCACACCTTTCAATTTTCCTCCCAGGTTGTAGAATGCATTATGGGTTGTATGGAGATGACATCTGATCCGACAACATTTATTCAGGTTTGTAAAGGGCGCGTTTTTTAAAGAAAGCATATTGTAATGAATGAACGCATCAGTTTTTCATCTTGCAAAATTTTTAGAGCTTAATATATACTTTATTTCTTAATTCCTGTTCATGTAAATTTACCTGAAAGACAATATAGAATAATTTCTTTAGATAGCAGATTAGAGAAATAATGATATTGAAAGCTCCTATTACCTCTAAACCCAACCAGGAGTTTACTCTATACGTAGGGTTTAGGCTAAATGGCTCTTCGGCTGGAAGGATGGGTGGATTCTACCACTATGTGGCTACATACAAGAATTGGTTTAAAGAATTATCTGGTCATTATCGATGTGCATTTTTTCTTTGACATAATAACAGGGCAATACTATAGTGATTTGTGTTTTTCTCTGCCTTCTCTTGCTTGAAATGTAACAACGGTTGTTTATGTATCAGGGTGCGATTCCACATATCCTTGAAAAATCTGGGGAGGATTTCTTTTCAAAAACTATTGACACCCTTAGGGTTGCTGCGTACACATGTTATGATAGAATTAAGGAAATCCCTTGCATTATTTGCCCAAACAAACCAGAGGGATCCATGTTTGTGATGGTAAGGACATCAAATGTCTGGCATATTTGTGGTACAACATAATAAAATTTGAAGATGTTGATTATAGATTTTGTCACAGGTGAAGCTAAATATCTCATCATTGGAAGACATTAATGATGATGCGGAGTTTTGTCTCAAGCTGGCTAAAGAGGAATCAGTTATTGTCTTACCAGGTATGAAAGAAGGTCTTTTTGTGATGCGCCTAGATGTGTCAAACAAGAGCTCCTTCATATTTTCACTCCATTTGATCAACCCATCACAACACCTTCACTAGGTGAACTTGGGGATTGAAATAATGATGATGATGATGATAATACTAAACAACTGAGTCTTTACAAAACTAAACCAAAGCAAAATGCACCATTTTGTGTCTAAATGAATACCAACTACAAAACACACACACACCCTCTCCTCTACGGGAATAAAAAACACAGGTATAGTAAGTTGAACTTTATTCCACCCAGTCAAACAATTAAGGGCTTCAAAGTGTGTCTGTTTCCTCTACTTCAGTGATAAAAACTGTGCTCTATCTTCTTTTATGGCTAGTTCCTGTTGGCGCTACCATCTCTCTCTTTTCACTCGCTTCAATTGGTGACTAAACTAGCCCTTTAATGCAACTGCAAGTTGACTAACATGAAAAAGGTTGTAAGTACTAGCTATTGATGTTATTTCTTACTTATATAAAAAAAAGTACTAGCTATTGATGTAAAGAGCCAAGAAAAAGTCCATGCCCTATCTAGAGTCCTTCTAAATAATTTTATAAAGTTGAGTTCCACTTAGTAAGGAACTAATATGGGATTTGACACTCAATGCTTTTTTATCATAGATCTCTTCCCACCCAATGTTGAACTTATTGGGTAATCATGGTCTCCCCCACTTTAATTTCTAATGTCCTTGTTGAGGCCACCTTGCATTGAGTACGCAGTGCCACATGGTTTACTAGTGTAGGACCAATACCATTTGTAACAATTTAAGGAAACATCCAAGCCACTTCTAGGTTATAATTTGAGCTCCTTGGAATCATAATAACGTCCAATTCCACCTGCTAAGAAACCAATGTGGAACTTGATACTCAATGCTTTTGTATAATACTCATTCACCTTTATCAAAGATTTCCCATCTAATGTGTGACTGAAGAGGGTCATCACATCCAAGTCACATTTGGGGCAAATTGGAATCATTATAAAGCCTAGTTTAGCTATCAATGAACTGATGTGAGACTTGACAGAGTGAAAGGTACTTCAATAAATCAGTCAAAAGAACAAAACCCTCATCTCTTTTCACAGACTCTTTCAAAGTTCATCCAATTCCAATCTTGTAAACAATGCAGGGGCAAAACTGTTGTGATTCTATCGTAGTTTTGATATTATGTATGGGTTGTTTGTTAAGTAGGTAAGATAAATCCCAGTGACGCAAAGAGATACTTTAATAGATTGGTTCAAGCACAACCCTTTTTGGCAATTGGCTGATGCATAGAAGGTTGAATTCTACTGTTGTTGAGCCTGATTTGTATGCTTTGAACATTTTGATCACATTTTATTGCAATTTAAGTACTACGGATTTGGCGAAATTATGGAGTGGGGGGCTTTGAGCTGGATGGTGACAAATAGTACTTTGGTTAAAGGTTGATTGTGTATTTCACAATTGTTTGATAAATTAAGTTAAAAAATATGGCATGGAGAGAGTCTGATTATATATGGGACTCTTCTTAATGGGCTTTGTAAAAAGATTGGTGATGCTTTGGATTTGCAAAGGAGGATGGTGAAGGCAAAATGTGAGTTGAATGTGGTCACTTTCAGCATGATTGTTGATGCTAATTGCAAAGATTAGCTGATGAATTAGGTGATGAAAATCTTCTCGGAGATGATTTGTTAGGGTATTTATTTGAACCATGTTGTTCACAGTTCTATGATTGGTGGATTGTGCAGTTTAGGTTGATTTAAAAAAGTAGTGTTATTTGATGAAATGGCCGGTATCAGGACTTCGTTGTCTTTTGGACCCGATTGGTGGGTCCAAAACATTGATCATTCATGAGTTCCATAAGAAGATGGATTTCAGTGATTGAAAAGAGAGGAAAGTGGGTGTAGCTGCTTGGGCGTTGTAGACACAGTAGGGGATGGTGAGAGGTTTAGCTTCTCTAATTCATGCATATTTAAACGGTACATTTGGAATGATTTAGATGTGGTAGTGCAAGTAAGGTGTGTTTTCAATTTTTCACATAGGAAGAAACTGCCTACTGGTACGCTTTTCTAGTAGCAGGCTGGGTAAGTTGAAACCAAAACTTCGGACTAGAGTGATCTGATAATGAGTTAAAGTTTGGTCAGATATATGAAAGTTGGGCGGGACAGTAGGAAGTCGGGAGTTGGGGAAATCAAATAGGCTCCGTTTGGATGCTAAGAGTATTTCAGAATATCTGAAAATATATGTAAATAATAATGAATTAAGATGTTTGAGTAGGTTTTGTGTAAGAGTGTGGGTTCCATTGAAAAAGTGAATAGTAGCAAGTTTGGATGTACGACGTAAGTTGAGATATGTTTAACTTATTATGAAAAGTTGAAAAAGAGATAGGTAATTGAGATGAAATCACTTGTGTTTGGGATGTGTATTCTCATTCATACGAAAATATCTTAGATAATCTCCGATATTCTCAACACCCAATTGCATCCTAAATATCATGGTGATTAAATTAATTTATTATTTTTGCAAATTATGTATCTAATTATGAACACAAACAATACCGTGTGGTGGCCAGAACTTGCACAGGGGAATCAAAGTTCCTAAAATTTGATTCGAGTGAAACTATGGAGAGAAGAAGTGATCTCGTTTGTTTTCGCAGATGAGATGAATTGAGAGGAGTTGTGAAAATAAATAAGACAATAATTTGTAACTAATTTATTTTCTTCAGGGGCCGCTGTTGGAATGAGAAATTGGTTGCGCATAACTTTCGCAATTGATCCTTCAACTCTTGAAGATGGACTCGAGAGAATTAAAGGCTTCTGTCAAAGGCATGCCAAGAAAAAATAACATCTATTCTAAGTTACAAGATTGAGCGGTGGTGATCAACAACTTTGCGTTGGATCTCATGTTCAAGCAGGTTTCTCGTAGTGCTTTCCATGAATTTCAAGAAAAATAATTGTGATGGGATTTGTTAATAAAATTCTCTCTTTTATGTTTTGCTACTCAAGCAAGACATAACACAGAGAGGACGATGATCGGCAACTTCTTGTTGCATGATCTTGTGTTGTTATTGTTATGTTGGTCAACATCTCGTTGTATGATCCATACTCTTATGCATTACATAAAAAATAAGATTTTAGTCAATCTTTTTGTTGAATTGACTAAGGGCAGGTTTGAGGGCTGAGATGAGAATTTTATGTTTTGTTTTGAAGTTTAAAATATTATGTTTTAATATTATTATTATTTTGGAATTGGAAAAATGTGTATTAGGATTTGAAAAAAGTGTATTAAGATTTGAAAAAGTTAAATTGTTTATTATATTTTATATAGAGATTTGAAAAAGTGTAATGATGAGATGAGATGAGATGAGATGAGAATTTTGTATTTTGTTTTGGTTACCAAACCTGCCCTAAGTTCTCTTTTGGGAATCCATCTCATTACATTTCCAAACATTATTCAAAATTTCAAATACACTTTTCAATTTAAAGTCTTCAATTTTTTCATCTAATCATTACAACTTTTTTAAATTTTTCAACAAAACATAAAAAATAATTTAACTTCTTCAAATTTCAAAACATAAATAATATTAAAAAATTATATTAGAATAATATTTTAACTTTCTAATACTTTTATTCAACTTTTTTTCTTTCATTTTTCAAAACTTATAAAACATTTTAACTCAAATTATTTCATTACTTTTCATAAACCATTTTAGACTCTTCTTCCATGTACGTTTGGAGTGACCGTGAAAGCTAACATATTTATAAATATTCAGTTATGGTTACATTTAGTCTCCGATTGAATATTGAAACGGTATTATATCATTTCATCTCATTATTATAATTTTTCTAAATTTTTTCACAAAATATAATAAATAATTCAACTTTTTCAAATCTCAAAATAATAATAATATTAAAAAATAATATTTTAATAATATTTTATTCAACTTTCATTTTAAATCATCGTCTGCATGACATTTATGTAATTTTATTCTGGGAATACAATTAATGCTCTAATATCTCTTATATTAAGGCTCAGTTTGGATACACAAACCTTTTAATCTCATCTCATCTTATTTTATCATTATAACTTTATCAAATTTCCATACAAAAATATAATCAACAATTTAACTTTTTCAAATCTCAAAATAAAAATAATACTAAAAAAATATATTCTAACAATATTTTATTTAACTACTATTCAAAATATCTCATTCTATCTTATCTCATCTCTTCTATCTAAACCCAATTTAAACTTCATGGCTATGGAGTCATGTTTTAGAAAGCTTTTATGATTGTGTGAACATGCCAGTTTGTAGTTTTGTAAAAAGATAAGTTCCGTGCTTAAAAAAGATTTATTGTAATTTTTTGTGTACTTGTAGCAATGCCACGTAAAATGTGTAAAATATTTCACGGTTAGGCTTACTGTTTTAAGCCAAGGCTTACACTAGCAATTTTTTTTTAAGAGTGGCCAACTTTTCTACTATATGATACGTTTATGTAAAATATAAAAATGACATATAATCTTAATTTCATGAAAAATCATAAAGACATAACTATATATAAAATTAGATCTCGATAATTTACTACATGTATATAGACATAAAATTATAAAAACACAACTTAATATTTGTTTCAGATTTCTGATGACAATATTTCTTGCAATGATACTCATCTATTATTATTTTTGTAATGAAATATTTAGAATTTTTTTTTTCATAAAAACTATCAAGTGATCGTTTAGACCTAAGACCATATTTTATTCTAGTATATAAGCTAATTTATCAAGTCTCATGTAAAATCTAGATGTTTTTGTGTCACATTAAGCATAAAATGCTACAATTAAGATCTTAACTATTTTTTTTTTCTTTTCAATGAAATCTAGAAAATAAAACCTTTCAACTATTTTCACATAGATCATCAACCTTAAATGATGTTTCTTGTATTTTCACTTTAAAATCCACATTAAGAAGCATAATCTTGTATAATAAAAAACTTTGGGGTCCATATCAATATGTTTATTATTTCTCCTAAGCTTAGATTTAATTTAATTTTGATGGAGTTACATTGTAACACCCCGCTCCCCTAGGGTTAAGAACGACGTCATTTTTAGAATCTTAGTATAAAAATCATAATAAATAAAATCGTTTTCTTTAAAAGTATAGACCTTGAATTTTTTAGAAATATTTTTAAAGTCCTACTATTGACCTTGACTTTAAAAATATTTTCTTTTATTCTAAAAGAAGCGTCAGGTATAAAGATTTCTTATAATAAATAAAATCGTTCAAAATATTGAAAATATAAAAGAGACTATGCATAAGCACTTATTAAAATTTCTCAAACTTTGTTACTAACAAAATCATAACTTAAAAGTTTTGTGCATGATCTAGGCCTATGCCACTCTTCTATGTGCCAAGTCTCATTTTGTAGCTCTATGTTCATAAATATTTTCACCTGGAGGGATTTAAAAACATAAAATAAACTAAAATGAGTTGAAGACTCAATAAGAAACTTATCATAATGTAAACATACTAAACATAAGGTTTTTTATAAAATATTTCATGCTGGGAATTTAAAATCATGATTTACGTATGCTTATGACATGCATGGCTTGTCTTGAATTATCTGACTTATCATACTCATCATACTGGCCAAGACATTTAATCCTGTGTGCAAGATTGTGCATTGAGCCCACATCTTGTGGCCACAAGGGGAACCGCTGATTTGATATATAATAATATACTATAGTGGACTATGCTTGAGTCCATGACTTGCACATCCACCTTAACTACATCGGTACCATATATCTGAATGACCATCTGATTAATCTTTATATGTATCTTAATACTTGTCTTATGAAAACTTACATGTCTTATACAATATGGAATGTATGACATACATAATATACACATAACTATAATATGCAAAATGAAACATGATCATGAATTATGATGAATGACGTGCTTGCAAATATGACATGCGTGTTATATAAATATTGGCTTCTAAAGAACTGATTTTAATAATAATATATATAACTAGTTAACGTATGATAATCCTAATTTATGATCAAGTTATTTATATCGTAATGCTAATTCCAAAATCTCGCATCTAAATCATTAGGTGAAATCAAGCCCAAAATGTTGATTTCCTGCCCTGACTTAGAAGTAAACTAGGGCAATAATGTAATAAGGTCTTCAATTAGGTAGTGGGTTATGCTTTACGGAATAGGCTAGATGGCATTTTTTGTAACTATCATTCTAAGTTTAAATGTGCTTTATGGGAGGCTGCAATAATATTCCTTTACAAATCTGACATGCTTTAGGGAGGCTACCCGACAATTGGGAAGGGAAAAGCTACTTGTCTTCTAGTGTAGGTTTTTGGTGGTAAGTCTGATGTTAAAAAAATTAAAGAAATAAAAGTTATTGAAAGAAGAGAGAGAATAACATGAGAGAGAAAGAAGGAGAAACCGAGAAAGACGGAAAAGAGCTGTGAGAGCTGAGTTTGATGGCTTGGGAAGGATCGATTTGAGCAATAGTTTTTAACCAACATGAAGCAAAACGGTGCGTAAAGAACTTAAGTGAAGCTATGTATTTTGGAGAGCAACGACTTTTAACAGAAAAGAGATCAAAACGGTGCATGGTGATTTTGTAATACTCGAGTCCTACTACTACGTAGATATTTATGTCATTTTATTAATTTTTTAAATTAAATATTTTAAGATAAGGATTTTTATTATTTTATTATTTTATTTTATTTTAAGATGGGTGTACTTTTATTTTATGTGGGTTATTAAATAATTTAAATGTATGATTTTTAAGACCTTACAATATTTTCTTCCAAGCCCTTTAATTTTTATCTATTCAAGAAATGGCCCAAGCTCTCGCTACCATTGGATGGGTAGGTAAATGAAATATCTCCTCACATTTAATCTCAACCATTCATATCTATAGTTTATGGGATAAGTTTTGACTAAACTCATTAACCTATTTCTCCCTTAAATCTGTAGCTTCCTAAACAAGCTATTGAAATCCCCTTTTGCTTCCCTTACACATCGGCTTCCAAGAGAAAGAAACAAATTATTTTTCTCTTTAGCACCAATCGGCTTCCAGAGCAAGGAAAAGAAGAAAAACTCTTCCAGCCCTCACCGTGCGACTACAACCCACCTCGCTCCCATTCCATTTCTCTTCCAATCTCAAGCCAATCATCCATTTTCATTCTTCTCAAGAGGGAAATAGCAAGGTAAGAGCACCCTCAACCCTCTCCCTTGTGTATTTCAAAATTTAGTCATGGTTTAATCAAGTGGGTTTTTCTCTTGTTGACTATTGATGCTTCGGTTTTGGACTTCCAGCCAAGGGATTTGTGTGCCCTCTGTTTTCCTAAGTCGAACCTACCTTCCTCTTCACCATTTTCGTGTTTTGGGAAGGATTTACCCAAAGGTGAAAACTCTAACCTGACCCACTTGGTTTTAGTTGATTTTGGAGACCCATTGAGTTGTTTTAGCTTGGACCTTAATTTTTAGTTGTTGTCTATGTGTTAATAAACATTAATGCTCTGTTTTTTGGCCAAACCGAGTATGTTGAAGCTGTTTTGCTATGTATTCTCCTATCCTTCGAAATTGGTATTTTTCTATTTAACTTAATTAGTCATAAGTGATGATAATTAATCTCTGATATATATATATATATATATGTATGATGATCCGTCTGTGTTATGCCCTGTTTTATGTTCCAGCCGTAGGTTTTAGCAAGGCATCTTGTTGCAGTCCTTTCTTGTATATTTTCTTGGGTTTAAGCCATGTCTTGATTATGTTAAATCTTGCCTCTATGTGTTAAATTAATGGAGTTGAAGTTTATAATTTTATACATACTTTCCTCAAGGCTATGGCCTAAGTAAGCCACTAAGAATTTTAATTAAACTAGTAAGCTTGCTTTAGGGTTCTGAGTTTCTGTTGTACCCATTAATTATGCTATGTTTTTAGAAAACTTGTGATGCTTTTCCTAAATTTTTTACAACTCTAGCATTGTTTAATTATGTAGTTGAGATTTTGGTTAAGTGAGGGATGTTTAAGACCATGAATGTACTAAGACTTGCTCGCTGCCCATGCACTGCAGAATTTTCTGCACACTGTTCTATTTTAGGGCTTAAACCAACCCATTTCATCTCTTGTTCAGTTTCACCCTTTTGTTCAACCAAAGATAAATTTTAATATGAAAAACCATTGAAAAACAAGTGACAAAATCAACCCTCTTGTGAGCATTGGCCCATTTACCTTCCATATGATGTTACAAAGTTATCAAATGCCCTCTTTGATAAAAGTTTCAGACTTGTAACAATTTTTTGTTCCCTTCCATTCTTAAATAAATTCATACCATCTATACATTCTTAACCTATAATTTCCATCTATCCTTCACGTATAAATCAATGGCCCTTAAAGGGGCGACGAGCCTGTTATTTACTTTCATAAGTTTCTTTAAAATGTTTTGAATGAGGATTTTAATGTTTTGGCCTAGTGCCATGTATGATGGGTAGCTAAATGGGTTAAGGTTGTACCTTGTAGATAATGCTCATTAAGTGAAAATGGATTAAAGAAAACACTTTAATTCTAAATTGGAATTAAAGTAAGCATGTAAGGGTGTCGGTAAGTAAAACTTAAAGTAAGATGGATATTAATGTGTTTATTTCATTTCATTGAATATGAGTTTATTTTCAAGTTCAAAGGAACTCACTAGTAAAGCTTGCAGGTAAGTAGTTATGATCATGTTTCTTACACCAAGTTCTCTTTATGAAAAAATGTTTCTCTCTCTTTTCAAATGTTCTTCTAAAGAAAGAGTAAATGTATATAGTATGTACAAGTCCATTTTTTATAGCCCCTATTAAGCACCCTATCTATTATAATTGTGTGTATGTGTATAAGGTAATGTATGCACATAGGTTTTTCATAAAAATGCATGTCCATCGAAGTAAGGAAGATGATGAAAATGTTTTGATTGCAAAGGAAAGGAAATGAACGTCTCATGCCTTATGCTTTAAGCAATGCTTTCAATGACGCGAAGAAAGTGTTTTAAAATGTCCTTATGAACTGATGTTTTAAATGATGCGAAGAAAACGTTTTAAGATGTTCCTATGAACTGATGTTAAATTGTCCCTATGAACTGACGCTTTATGGATGCCATGAAAAATGGTGTTTAAGCTCATGCTTTTAAAATGATGTTTTTTTTCATGAATGCACTGCTAAAAGAAAAGATGATGCTTAAGTTCATGCTTTTAAATGACGTTTTCTATGAATGAACTGTTAAATAAAAAAAACTGAAAGGATTGAAATGAATGAAAGAAAGGACTGAATGAATGAATATTTGCAGTAAGACTTTTGGTATGAAAAAAAGTGAATCTATGGAAATAATAATAATAATAATAATAATAATAATATTTGCAGTTATAGAGTTCACAAGCGTAGTACACTCTTTTTGGAAAAAATAAATAAATATGAGACCCACATGAAAAAAATTAATTTTTTAAGGACGGTGTTACGTCCACCGCTTTTAGCTCCCGTTGGGAGCTACCGTTAGGCATAATTGGTCTTCTTCTTTTTTGGTTTTTTTACATGTTTTTTTTACACTTTTTAAATATTTAAAAAAAAACAAAAAAAAAACACAATATTATTAAAAAATACTTCCTTAATATGGGGGCAAAAGTGGCTTCACTCTCCAAAAACTTTTTGTGTAGTCACAAGTCAACAGGCTGGATCAAGATGCAAGAGTGAATGAGCTGATTAATGAGGAGAATCTATAAATGAGCAGTTAGTAGCTGAAGTGTTTAATAAGGAAGAGGCAGAGCAGATTTGTAATATTCCTATTAGTTTCCTAGGAGGACCCGACAAGAGTTATTGGGGATATACAGGTGATAGAAATTTCAATGTAAGGAATGCTTATTATTCTGCTCTAAATCATAAAAATATGAAGTAAGGAGAGTCTTCTATGAAGAGTGGTTTGGAAAAGTGTTGGAAGAAATTATGGAAATTGGAGGTGCCTGTGAAGAACTTCTTGTGGAAGGCTTGTCAAGGTGTTTTGTCGACAAGACTGAATCTATATAAGAAACAGGTGGTAGATAATCCTATCTGTATGGTATGCAAGCAAGAGGCTGAATCAGAGGTACATGTGTTATGGAGGTGTGTGGCGGCAAATGATATATGGAATGATGTAGCAAGTCCAGTGCAGAAACGGAATGTAAATGAAATGGATTTTTAGAGCTATGGATAAGGTGTACAGAGACACTAAATGAGGTGACTCTCAGTTAGGTTACTGTTATGTTGAGGAAAATCTGATTAAGAAGAAATAATTTTCTATTTGAAGGAAGAATGATTGAGCAAAAAGACTTGTACTGGGAACTAATGAGCTACTGGAAGAGTATAAGACTGCACATGTGAGAAGGCAAGAAGGTCAGCAAGGAAGGATTTGTACCAACAACACTAGGAATTGGAAAACACCATCAGAAGTTACATTAAGGCTAATTGGGATGCTACGCTACATGAAGATGATAAAGAAATGGGTATTGGAGTCATAGTTCGGGACTGTGAAGGAGAAGTTTTGGTTTCACTCCTTGCTAAAATGAGTTTTAACTCTAAACCTGTGCTAGCCGAATGCTTGGCATTATATAGAGCAATGATTTTATGCCATGAACTTAACCTTTGCAATGTAATATTGGAAAGTAATGCACAAAGTGTTGTGAAGGTAATAAATAGTAGAGAAGAGAATTGGCTTTGGTTTGGGCAAGTTGTGAATGATATCAAAGAAATACTTAAGAGAAGACAATATTGGAAGGTTGCATGGGTACCGAGAGAAGGAAATGGTGTTGCACACCAACTAGCAAAATTCAATTTTAATTATAGCAATGAGATTGTAATGATTGAGGAGAGTCCTGAGTGTATCTCAGGTAATGTCTTGTTTGACAAACTCTGTAATTGATCTGTTATCATCAATGAGAAGTTCATTTCAAAAAAACAAAAAGTAAAAAGAAAAATTAAATAATAAAATAAAAAATTCCAGCGATAACAACGAGTTGTAAGAGCCAGTAGTGAGAGTATCATTTTCTTTAATTTTTAAGGCGGCACTACAGCCACCGCTGGTTCCCGTTAGTTATTTTGGTTTTTTTTTTTTTTTTTTTGCTTTTTTTTACATGTATTTTTTTAACGCTTTTAAATATATTTTTTAAAAAACAAATTCATAACATCACTAAAAAACAATTCCTTATTCACAAAGTAAAACAAAATAAATAAAAGAAAAAAAAAATCTAGTTGGAGTTAGGAGCGGGAGAACTACCATTATCCATTTGTTAATGATAGACTCCACTCTTTTTAAAAAAGAATGCACAATTTTTACATAATTTATAACTGTATCTAACATTACTTTTAAATAATATATATATATATATATATATATATATATATATATATAAACTCACTTTCTTTTATTTAATTTAAAAAAAAAATCTGGACAAGGTTTGCATTTGGATTTTGAACTTTTCGGACGTTTGATTATACAAAATCAAACTATCTTATATCATCTCATCACATATAATCATCATAATTTTAACAAACTTTCATACAAAATATAATAAAAAATTTAACTTTTTCAAATTTTAAAATAAAAATATTATTAAAAAATTATATTATAATAATATTTTATTCAACTTTCAACAAAATATCTCATCTCATCATTTTGATATCATTCCTAGTGCATAAGGAGATGAAAAAAGTTGCTTTGCCTACCAATTCTTACTGCTCTACTTGACTGTTCGGGAAAAAAAATTATTTTTTATTTTTATTTAATAATTAAAGAAATAATTTTAAGTGTATTGGTATAATTTTTTTATTTTTAAAAAATAATTAAATATATTAAAAAAATATGAATAAAAAAATGAAAAAAAAAAATTGCAAAAGAAACCGGTGATAACAATGAGCAGTAGCACCGCTCCAAGGGGCGATGTGATTCTGAAAAGATTCATAACGTCTGCTCCATCTTAGCTTTTACTGCACATCCCACTTGAGCCTTCCCCCCCTCCCCTCCGAAACCAAGAAATGGAAAACGGGACTGAGAGATGGCGTGTTAGGGTGAACGAAAGGCTGAACGCGACGTCGGCAATCACCGTCCGAGGCATTATCATGAAGCTAATCGGAAGCCTTAACAAGGATGATCCTAGGCCAACTGTGCCTCTCGGCCATGGCGACCCCTCCCCGTTTCCCTGCTTCCGAACAACCCCCGTAGCTGAAGATGCCATTGTTGATGCCGTCCGCTCCGCTAAGTTTAACTCTTATGCCCCGACACATGGTATTCTTCCGGCAAGGAGGTAATTCTTACATTTACTATATCATTGTCTATGGCTTTAACTCGGTAGATTTTCGAACGTTCTTCTATTTATCGGTAAGATAGGTTCGTTTGTTTTAGAGATGGGATGAGTTGAGATTAAAGTTAGAAAGTTAAATAAAATATTGTTATAATATATTTTTTAATATTATTGTTGTTTTGAGATTTGAAAAAGTTGAATTATTTATTTTATTTTGTGTGGAGATTTGAAAAATTGTAATGATAAGATGAAATGAGATGAGATGAGATGTTTTTAGAAAATAAACAATAATAATAATAAAATAGTTAAAAAAAACATCTTAGAATAGTTTCTTTCAAAATAAATCCTAAGCTTGCCGGATAAAGGTAGCTAGGTGTTCCAAACAGCCCTAAGCTTGCCGGAAAAACGTAGCTAGGGTAATGCTAATTTTCTTACCCTCTCGTTACTTTCCTATACAAAACAGTTGTGGCCCATGGGGCACCAATGAAGGTTCAAATTATTGCAAAGGACAACTTGGCACAAATGTATATGTAATTGGCTGCCGTATAAAAGGACCGCACGGTTATCATGTGCAGGATTTTTTTTTCTTTAATGAAAAAATGCTACTTAGCCTCTTTATCGTTTCAAGTTGTTACTTTTGATTATTTTAATTTTTTTTTAATGAATAAGAAAGTGATTATTAATGAATAATTAAAAATGTTAAAAAAATATATAAATAAATAAATGAAATTTACACTAGTGATACACCGAGCAATAAATATTGGGCGGCCCACTAACACTACTTTTTTTACTTTAGAAAGAATAAAACAAAAAATAAAAAATAAGTATGGTGGGTGGTGTAGACGTAATGAGTAGAAGGGCTCATATAACAATTGCCAACTATTATGTAGTATTGTATTATCATTTGTAATTGCTTTATCAAGGCTCTCCTTTAATATATAAATGGTTTCATCTTATCTTATATCATCTCATCTTGTCATTATAATTTTTTTTAATTTTTACACAAAATATAATAAATAATTCAAATTTTAAAATTGATTGGTAACTTTGTATGAGGCCCAAGAGGGAAATAAACATAAAAAAAAAAAAAAAAAAAAAAAAAAACAACGAAGAGGGCGCATTACAGTTCCCGCCCAAGTTAGGTGTTCTCCACATGCCATCTATTTATTTATAGAAATGATTTTGGAGGTTAACAATGAAGTGAAAAATTTTCTGCATAATTATCACTTTCCTTTGTTTTGACCAATTAATATGACGAATATAAACCGGAGAAATAATGGTAAAAAGAGGAAGAACCATTAGTTACCTGTAACAAAGAAAACACTTCCCTTAATTATGGACATGTTGTTTTTCTTTTTATTAGAAACTAACATATTTCACTACAATATATATCGTATTTTCCAGCGACTAGTTTTGGTGGAGGCTTTTGATTCATAGAAGTTGCTAGCCAATTTATTATAACAAAATAGGGAGCCTCATACGATACATCTTTTTTTTTTTTTTTTCCAGCAAGTAATAGATTCATTCCAAAAACAGAAACTGTTCCATACATCAGAAAAACAAAATAAAAGCAATTAAACCAACACAGAAAGCTAATAACTTACATTTTAAGAAGGTGGGTTTTTTCAACTATGGAAATCCAGCAAACAGATTGGGATTTTGATGAGTGAGATATTTCCAAACTCTAGGTTGGAATGAGCCCATTGCGCAATGGAATGCGAGCATCGATTCTGGGAGCGATGTATCTTTACAGCTCTCTATGCTTGAAGATCTTTGAGCAGAAATCTAGTGTCTCAGCAATCCCTTCAGTTTTCCAATTAATAGCCTTGTGAGGATTATTGATGGAGTTGATTGTATTTAGGAAGTCGCCTTCAAGAATAACTTTGTTGATCTTCCTTGTATGTGCTTCTTGAACCCCTATGAAGGCAGCTATTGCTTCCCCTATATTTGGATCAGTGCTCCGATTGTGGTGTGCTACAACAAATTGCATTGTACCTAGACTATTTCTGCACACTGCTATTGAGGTGCTCCTCTCAGTTCTGACTGCCACATCAAAAGTAATGGGGAAAGTATCCTCAAATTCAGGTGGACTCCAATTTGGATTTGATTCTATGGACTTCATTTTCCAGGCTCGGTCATGCTCTCTATGAATATCTAACTAATGTTAAAAAGAAAAAGAAAAAGAAAAAAGAGAAACATATACCTGAACTAACTTACATAAGAAACATAGATACTCCATGTAATTTCGTGACTAAATGTTTAAAATATATATATATATATATATATATATTTCACCTCTTGATCCATGATATTTTTGCAATCGCATCAGCATTCATAAATTTCTGATATAATAGGTAGACGATAAAGTTCACTTATTTCGAAAATGGAAAGAAAAATGACTTCAAACTACCATACGAGTTAATTCTTGTTACGATGGTTAAAGGTTTAACCAAATTAGTATCCAATAGTTTTAGAATTTTTGGATCAATGAGTCTTTAACAATTGGTATTAAAGCAAGGACCATGTCATGGGTTCAAGTCACGGAGAGGGCGTCCTATAGGCTGGATTAAAATGACTTGGTACCATGTATGAGCATAGTGTTAAGTTATTGAATACTGATAGATGAGTGAAGCCTCCAAAAGGAAAAGTGTTACCACTGGGTTAGTGTTGATAGAGTGGGCCACCTTGGACGTCTTCGAAAGCGTGATGAAATGTTATGATTCTGAGGGTTAAAGGTTTAACCAAAT
Source organism: Juglans mandshurica (assembly GCA_022457165.1). Classification (NCBI taxonomy): domain Eukaryota; kingdom Viridiplantae; phylum Streptophyta; class Magnoliopsida; order Fagales; family Juglandaceae; genus Juglans; species Juglans mandshurica. Next base: position 15,303,101 of record CM039624.1, read on the forward strand.
TAGTATCCAACAGTTCTAGGGCTTTTAGATCAATGGTTGGATTTTTAACAATTTTATAATTGAGAAAAATAGTTATTCACATTTAGGCCTTGTTTGGATACACAGTCTAGATGAGATGAGATATTTTGAATAGTTGTAAAATTTTTTAGTTAAGATGAGATGAAATATTTTGTAAAAAAATGTGTTTGGATATAATGAGAAGAGATAAGATAGTTTTTAATTTTTGAGATTTCAAAAAGGTGTGGATCCCACTGTTTTATAGAGTACCTGAATTGTGTACTGTTCATATACTGTTTATGTCAGTTGTGATACTGTTCAAGTACTGTTCATGTCAGTTTTCACTGTTCATTTAAGTAGATGTTTTCAAAACTTAAGAGATGAAATATTGTGTTTGGATAGTCAAAACTACTGTACGGTACAATTTTAGACGAGATGTTTTCATCTATATTGGCTAACCAAACCGGGCCTTAGCGATAGAGGATTTCTCAAAAAGTTATGGATTGGTAATCCTTTTTAGAAATTGAATGGCTTTGATTTTATCTTATGCATACACAAGAAATGTAATAAAAAAAAAAGGGAAGAATACAGAGTTCTTCTTTGTCCTAAACTTAGGACCGTGCGAGATGAAAATCTTATGCACTATTTTGAAAGAGAGAAATGTGAAACCCATGAGGTTTATTTGCACATGAGGAGTGCTATACATCATTTAATTCACTTTCACACTGCGCACTTACAGTTTTTTATTTTTTTTCTCATAAGATGAGATGTGTTTTTTATAAGGTGTGGAGTGTAGGCAGTCAATAATAACTGATGAGAAAGAATTTTTCTTTGCACATGTAGTCACATCTAATTCTTGGGTGGTTGAAATCTAACAGGGCTATAGCAGATTATCTGTCGTGTGATCTTCCATATGTATTATCACCGGATGATGTTTATCTCACAATTGGATGCATTCAAGCTATTGAAGTGATACTAACAGTTCTAGCCTGCCCGGGTGCCAACATTCTGCTTCCAAGACCCGGCTTCCCATACTATGAGGTTCGTGCGGCATCTCTACAACTCGAAGTCCGTCATTTTGATCTTAATCCAGAAAAGGGTTGGGAGGTTGATCTTGAGAGTGTTGAAGCCCTTGCTGATGAGAATACCACTGCCATTGTCATCATAAACCCCGGAAATCCTTGTGGAACTGTCTATACACACCAACATTTGAAGAAGGTAAGGTTAAATCTTCGTTTTACTTTTCTTATCTTTTTTTTATATGATTTATTTACTAATTTGAGAGGGCAAGATATACTCTAATCTTAATAAAAAACATTCCCTGTTAAGCCAAGCTGTTTACAGAAGAGTCTGCAATCCCCTTTTCATCATTTGAATCACAATTTCTTTTTCTGTAGAGTCAAATTACATCTGATAATGCATTAAGCTCATAAGTGGAATAAACTATGAAGTTTGCACTGGTCCAATAATGGTGATTTTACAGTTTGGAGCTCATGTTAGTACGTTTTTATAGTAAGCATGAGTTTTCTTGTTCAACCTTTTTTGTTGTTGAAATTTCATTTTAATGTTAATGATGGTCGATTTCTGAATATTAGATTGCCGAGACAGCAAGAAAGCTGGGCATTCTGGTGATTGCCGATGAAGTTTATCACCACCTCACTTTTGGAATAAACCCATTTGTGCCAATGGGAGTATTTGGATCAATAGTGCCTGTCATCACTCTGGGGTCTATATCAAAGAGATGGCTAGTACCAGGTTGGCGACTTGGTTGGCTAGTGACATGTGATCCTAATGGCATCCTTCAAAAATTGGGGGTCATCTCTCTCTCTCTCTCTCGCCCCATAATGTATCTATCTCATATAACACTTCTATTGGATGATAATAACACAAGATGTATAGCATATTCACATATTTCAATTTTCCCCTCAGGTTATAGAAAGCATTATGGGCTGTCTCGATATGACATCTGGTCCGCCAACGTTTATTCAGGTTTGTAAAAATTTCATTTTTTAAGAAATCATATTGTAGTGAAAGAATGCAACAGTTTTTCATCTTTCAAGCATTTTTAGAACTACATATGTATCTTTGTCCTGAATTCCTGTTGAAGTAAATTTACCTGAAAGACAATAGAGAAGAATTTCCTTTGATAGCAGATTAGAGGAATAATGATATGTAAAGCCCCTGTTATCTCTAAACCAAACGATGAGTTTGCTATATCCTTAGGGTTTAGGCTGAATGGTTCTTCAGCAGAATTATGGGTGAGTTCTACCACATATATGTGGTGTGATATACAAGAATTATCTGGTGGTCATCAGTTTGCACTTTTGTTGAGAATAAGCCTGTCAGCTTATTTTGGTAATCTTTAGAGAAAGAAATGCGTGTAACTTTGAGGATTGGAAGAGATTGGCTTTGAGTTCAAACCTTTCTATTTAATATCCTCTACCTTTGGATAATGACCCAAAATAGTGTTGCACTTTCTATTTCTTCTTTTCAAGAATTTTTAGCACTTTTCTTTTGCCAGTCAGGATTTTTTATGTACTTCCTCTGTGTTGGATAACATTCTTTTCCTTGTAAATAAGATTCATCTTAACAAAACATAATTATGTGGTGCTTTTGGAATGCAAATGGTTTAATTCATTCACTCCATTTATTCACTCCTATGGAATGATGTTTTGCCTGATACATAATGCAACAGTATTGCAACTAATTATCATCGTCATCTGTATATAGGGTTCCTCTATCCCCAGTAGTTTCTTTCAGACTTCTGATACTTTAACAGGACAATACTATAGTCATTTGTGTTTTTCTCTACCTTCTCTTGAAATGTGACAATGGTTGTTTATGTATCAGGGGGCAATTCCACATATCCTTGAAAAATCTGGGGAGGATTTCTTTTCAAAAACTATTGACACCCTTAGGGTCACTGCATACACATGTTATGATAGAATTAAGGAAATCAGTTGCATTACTTGCCCAAACAAACCAGAGGGATCCATGTTTGTGATGGTAAGGACATCAAGTGTTTGACATATTTGTGGTGTAAATTAATGAAATTTAAGATGTTGATTATAGATTTCCTCACAGGTGAAGCTAAATATTTCATTATTGGAAGACATTAATGATGATGCAGAATTTTGTCTCAAGCTGGCTAAAGAGGAATCAGTTATTATTTTACCAGGTATGCAATGAGGTTTTTTGTGTTGCTTGTGCTGGAGGAAAGCCTAAATTTTGATTTACTTACATTCCCATGACGGTCTCTGTTTTTTCTTGTATTTTCGAGCTATTAAATTTGAAAATCTTTAAAAACTTGAAAACTCTCGCACCACCTCCGTGGTGTGTGCTGCACCGTGGGTGCAACACCCTCATGTGCGTTGCACCACCTTCGTATGCAATGAGGGTCTGCGCTGCCCAAGGTGCTCAGCATCCTCAGGTCCATGCAGCACTGAGGTATGGAGCACCCATAGGTAGGGGTGTGCAACCGGGCCATAGGTGCATCCCCCAGCGAGGTGCAACACCTACACATGCGCACTGCACTGACCTGTGCAGCACGTCTAGGTGCAGTTAGCACTTCTCTAGCAGCCATGACGGAGGATGAAAAGGGAGATCTAGAAAAACAGGGCATTAAATTAAATAAAAAACTGGGAACAACGAACGTCCACTCTGAAACCAATATCAGAAATTTTATAACAGAGCACGGTCCAGTGGAATACCTCAAATACCGCAGTGATCAGGGTGGCATTGTTCCACAAGCTTTTTGATGGCTATACCTTAACTTTTCTTCCTCCCGGTGGTGGAGTGGAGTCCACTATGAGATTATGCATGATCCACGGCCTTGATGACACACTTTAGAGGGATCCAAGTTGAGAGAAAATTTTCACTCACTTCGTATTCCCAGCAACAAAGTGAGACAGACTTACTTGTTTTTACAGATGAGATAAGATGAGTTAAGATTAAAGTTAAAAAATTAAATAAAATATTGTTAGAATATATTTTTTTAATATTACTTTTTTTTTTAGAATTTGAAAAAGTTAAATTGTTTATTTTATTTTGTCTGGAAATTTAAGAAAGTTGTAATGATTAGATGAGATGAAATGATTAGATGAGATGAAATGAGTTGAGATGAACTGTGAAAACAAATGAGGCTCCCTCCATTTGTAACCCATGGCTGGCCTTTCGGGCACTTCAATGCAAGTTGTAACCCATTGCTGGCCTTTTGGCCACGTCTAGCCATTACATGCAACCAAGGGGTGCACCCTCCATCCGGGCAACACTTAGCTTCTCCATATACTCGTTCCATACACAGAATGGGGGGCAACATATTAATCCCTATCCATGTTTGACACTACTCTCAGTGTGCTTCTTCCCATTAACCCAACAAAATCAAGCAATTTCGAAATTAAATAAGCTCTGCAGTAAGCAAAGCCTAGCAATTTCGAAAAGAAATTAAGAGAGGTTATTAGGTATAATGTAACGAGTGTCAACTATGTATACAGAGCAATAAAGGATTGTGTAATATTTAAAAGATGAGTAATGATACACCTACAACACATTGTATAACACATTGTTGTACAATGTGTTGTACAATATGTTGTAAGTAAATCATTTTCTTTAAAAAGATCTAAGGTCATATTCTTTTAGAATATAAATTAAATGATTAGATTGAACTATTTCCATCAACTTAAAATTTTGTGGCAAATGGTGATTTAATATATATATATATATATATATATATATATATATATTACTTAAAGAATGAGAGTATATAATTCACATTGGGTATCCTCTAAGTCAGCTTGATTCTTTGCACATAGTTTTGGCGTAGATCTTCTTCCTAAAGAGATTCAATTCGTGTTTAACCCCTCAAACCCATCTTCATTTCATTTACTGGGTTAACAAATTCCTTCCAAATACTAAAACTGTATAAAACTCTAACACCATTGAAAAAACAGTGGTTCTACCCAACACAACACCTAGAGGGGATGAATAGGTGTAGTTCAATTTTTTTGGTCTAATAAAAATATTGCCAAGCACACAATTAATCAAATGGACAAATCACACAAATAATCAAAGCAAAGATTTGGTCATGAAGTGAAAACTCATTTGAAGAACTTTTTCAAAACATAAAACCACTCCAAGTGTAGGTCACCACCACAAATCCACTATAGAAATGAGTTCATTACAATTGTTAATGTAAAAATAAATGTGTTGGCATATTCTTGTGAAAATCTTTGTAACATTGTGTTGTAACAAGTGTGAAGTGTGTCAAAGTGAAAGGGGGGGAGGGGCAACTAAAATCAGAGAGTTCGCTCGACATGACTCGACATTTCGCTCGAGCGAACTTCAAGTTAAAGAGTTTGCTCGACATAGTTCGACACTTCGCTCGACACTGGTTGATGAGACATTTGCACCGATTGCCAGACTTGAATCAATCCAGATATTGTTGAGCATTGCTTGCCATGTGTGTTTTAAACTATATCAAATGGATGTTAAGAGTGTCTTCCTAAATGGGATTCTTCAAGAAGAAGTGTACGTCGAGCAACCAAATGGCTTCAAAGGATCCACAACATCCGAATCATGTCTATAGGTTGAAAAAAACCCTATATGGTCTAAAACAAACTCCCAAAGCTTGGTATGAAAGGCTGACTTCATATTTATTAGATCATAAGTTTTTTAGAGGAAGTGTTGATAGGACACTTTTCATAAGAAAAGTTGGGGAGGACATAACAGTGACTAAGATCTACGTGGATGACATTGTGTTTGGATCATCTATTGACGCTCTTGCTCTTGAGTTTGTAGAAGAAATAAAAAATAAATCTGAAATGAGCGTGGTAGGTGAACTAACATTCTTTTTAGGACTCCAAGTGAAACAATTGGACAATGGGCTGTTCATATCTCAATCGAAATATGCGAGGGATTTAATAAAAAATTTGGGGTTTGATGGCAATAGCCATGCCAGAACCCCCATGAGCACGAGTGTCAAGCTTGGCACTGATGTGTCTGGCAAAAATGTTGAACAATCTTATTGTGAGTAGACCAGACATTGCATTTAGTGTTGGGGTTTGTGCTAGATTTCAAGCCAATCCCAAAGAATCACATCTTGTAGCTGTCAAACGTATACTTCGCTATTTGAATGAGACAGTTAATTATGAGATTTGGTATTCTAGAACTCTAATACTGAGCTTGCGGGCTATTCTGATGCTGATTGGGCCAGTAATGCGAATGATAGAAAAAATACTTCTGGTGGGTGCTTTTATGTAGGCACTAATCTTGTAGCTTGGATGAGCAAAAAGCAAAACTCCATTTCCTTATCCACATCTGAGGCTCAATACATTGCCGCTGGGAGCTGTTGCACACAATTGTTGTGGATGAAACAAATGATATGTGACTATGGCATTACTAAAGGTGTAATGAGCGTTTATTGTGATAATACTAGTGCCATAAATATTTCAAAAAATCATATCCAACACTCTAGGACAAAGCACATTGACATTAGGCATCATTTCATTTGAGAACTTGTGGAAACACATATTGTGACCCTTGAGTAAATTCCCACTAAACATCAACTAGTCGATCTCTTTACCAAACCCTTGGATGGGCTTCGGTTTGAATGTTTTAGAAAGGCTATTGGTATTTGTGCATTGACCTGAGGGCTTGAACATACATCACATGCATTACATGCATTTTCTTTTTGTTTGTTTTGTATATTTTCCCTTTCCTCTTGCTATTCTCTTCTCCTAAAGTTCTTCTTTGTTGTTGTATATAGATAGCATGCACATGTGTGTGGTAAAGAATGTTAGTGATGTCAATTCTGAAAATTTTAGGTACATATGTCTTTTAAAAATTGTATCATGTACCTTTATAAGTTACAAAGGTTTAAAACATGTGTACTATTTGTAATTTGTGACCTGCATCACACACTACACTTCCAGCACAATCAATTGTTGTTTTGCCACCTGTGAGTTCTTCGAGAGGCAATCAAAGGTGTAAGGAAGCTCTACGTGTATACAGAATTGACCACGGACTAGATGACCTCATGATTATATATCAAAATTCCTCTTGTGCAAAAATTCTTTATATATATATATATATAAAGGAAGAAGAAGAAGAAGAAGAAAAATTGGTCATATTACTTGATAGGCCAATACTGATACAGGAATTCAAACAGAAGTATTTAGGTCCTAGCAGCATTAGGTTTTATTTTCTGTATCGTGGATAGGCTTCCCAAGCACTTATAGTTTTATATTTCAGCCCAACCTCACTCACATCTTTTGGTTGAAACTTCTTGATTGAGTAAGGATTCACTAAACACGCATGTTCATCTTCTCTGTGATACTCTATTTTTACTACCTATGTGAATTGTGAAAATATGATGCTTTTTTACATTTGATGTGTTTTTTAGGCTTCAAAATTGACTTCATTAATGCTTGAATCACTTAATGAAATTATGTCAATTTTTTTGCAAATTCTGGGATTTCGCTCGAGCACTACTTAAATCCGCTCGAGCGAAATTGGTTTAAAAAACCTTGCGATGGTTCCTTTCCCCTCAGACCCGTTCTTTTCTTCTTGTGCCGTTTCCTCTCCCCTCTTCGTGCGATTTCTTCTCCCATTTGTTCTCCGTGTGCTTTTCACTCGATTTCTCTCAAGAAATCCTCTTTTAATCATGGTAAGTCTCTCATCTTCACTTCTTCTCAATCATTTTGTTTTGATTTTCATTTCTATCATGCATTTCCATAGGCATGCATTTCGGTTTTGGGTTTAGAGAATGGAGTTAGTTTTAAAATGGAGATTGTTGAAGTTGGGTTAATTGATCTTCAGAAGTAGAAAATGATTCTCTCACCCTTGTATTTAGGAATTTCGAGATTTATACATGAACCACATCTTTGTGTAGCAACACATGCTCACTAAGTGTTTGATAAAATGCTTGAGTGACTCCCTATGTTGCATTTTGATAGAGAAAGTGTTGGGTTTGTTTGTAATTGTAAACATCCATTGTTTGGCATAGCATGCATTGATTGTAAACACCCATTGTTGCAATTGGGTGTGTTGGCCATTATTTTTAGGTGCATTTTATGCAGACATTATGGTTGTTGCCCATTGTACATGCATTAAGTTTGAAATGGGTCAGTCAAGGTCGGTTGGTGAGTCACCCATGTAGTGCATTGAGCATTTTGGGCATGCATAGGGCATGTTGTTCATGCATTTTAGGCATACATATTAGCATGAACTAGGGCTGTGCAAAAAAGTACATAACCCGATCCGTCCGTAAGACCCGATCTGATCCGACCCGAAAATGCAGGTTGAAATAGCTTGCGGGTCGAACCCGCTGAAACCGACTATAACCCTAGCTGTCATCCCTCCTCATTTCTCTCTGTCGTTATAAGCACTTGCAGTTGATTTAAAGCTCGAGTTGGAGCATCGTTCAACCACAAGGAAAATCCTTAATTTTATGCCAATTTGCAAAAAAAAAAAAAAAAAAAAAAAGAGAACAGACAGAGCATTTCATCACGGAAAAAACCCAACCTTGTAAATACACGAACGAACCAACGAATTAAATTGAAGAAGAAAAGCAAGGCTTGCTTGCATCAACCGTAAGGAGCTCGGTCCAAGCACCATCCAGGAATCCCCATAAAACCCATATCGGATGCTCTGCAAAAATGCCCATTTCATCACGGGTCCGATGAAAACCAACATGAAAGTGACGAAAGCAACACCTGAAAGGAGAACCCAAATTGATATCAGGGGGCTCTTGTGGCCACCACTGTCATTGTCACCCGCGAGTGCCACGACTAGAGCCGCAGGATCCACGCAGCGATGTCGTCGAACACAGCTCCAACCACGGCGAGCTCTCCCACTCTGTTACAGTTGAGGTTATGGCGAACTCCAACCATGGCGACCCATCCCTTCTTGTCGAACATCCGTCCCTTCTTGTCGAACGCAGCAATGTTGTCGATTTCCTCTGTTAGTTCCTCTCACTCTCGCTTTCTCTCTGCGTTTATGCCCCTGTACCCCCTTTCGAACTCGATCTTACATCAATCCCGTTTGTATCTTGATCTCTTGATATTAAGGTCTTATTACTCTTCAAACTTGAGTTGGGTCGGGACGAGTCAAACCGCTTATTTTGTTCTACGTGACGGGTCGGGTCGGGTCGGGTCGGTCCTAAATACTAATCGGGTCAGTCTGTGCTCACCCCTAGCATGAACATGCATTGGACATGCAAATATTGGTCATGAGCATTTCTTTTAGCCTTGTCTAATGGTCATTGTTCTGTCTACAACATAAAACCATGTCTCGTCGTGTGCGTCCCCGTAAGGATACTCCCACCCCAGCCCAAGATCCCCCTGCCCCAGCCCAAGCACATTTTCACAATGCGAGGGCTCGGGATCTTTATGATCAGAATTTTAGTATCCGAAACCTTATTGTTAAGCGTGAGGTCTCCTTACACGAGCTCAATGAGACAATTGTGCCCCACATTTTTTAGACTTGCTAGTGGGTTGCCTTAACCATTGGCCTTCCCACTCCTTCTTTAGAGTTGGCCAAGGAGTTTTACTCCAATATCCATGCCACTTCTGACGATGGCTCCTTTGAGGTGAGTCTCCGGACCGTCCATTTTTAGGTGACCCTTGATATGTTGGCTGACTTGTTAAATGCCCATCGGGTACTCGACCCGGTCTATCCGTATCTGACCACTCCTCCTCCTCGCATGCCAGTCATCGCTAAATGCTTGACTGAGAGGTACAATACCTGGAATGGTAGGATACCCTTGCATACGGTTAAGTTTTCACCTAACCACCTTCTTCTTAGTCGGATCGTCCTGACTACTCTCTACCCGACATCACATCATAGTGATTTCGGGTATGATCCGGAACTTCTTCTTTATGCCCTGATCAATGACGTCTCCATTGATTTGGGGAGTCATCTTTACCGAGTCATACTTGAGACATTCCGATCCAACAAAGTCCAGACTGGACTACCATTTCCTTGTCTCATCACCCTGATTGCCTTGGCTCACTCTGTCTCCTTTCTTCCTCATGAGCCTAGGATTTCACTCAAGGCTCACATTGGTCGTAAGACCATTCAGTTCAATCATGCTCACCTTACCCCTCAACCTTTACACATTGAGCATCCTCTGGCACCAACACCAGCATCTCAGCCGTCGAGCTCTCGGCCTTCGAGCTCCGCACCATCCACCTTGGCATCTCCAGGCATGACCCCATCGACTGAGCCCAATCTATAGATAGTTTTGGACTATTTGGTCCGTCTTGATGCTCGTCTTGATGGCTTCCAACAGAATGTCACCCAATGCTTCAACGACATTGAGGAGCTCCTCTGTACTGAGGATGATGGCAGCCAGTCAGATGGTGGTGATTGAGCCCCTTGCATTTAGTGACAAAAGGGGGAGTGTTATGTAGGGGAAAGATGTGTTAGGAGGAGCACATATGTAGGGGGAGCACACTTGTAGGGGGAGCACAAGTGTTTGAATATTTGCTTTGTGAAACACAATTTTTTATCTACTATTGTATTGCATACTGCATTGAAACTCAATGTCATATTCTTTTAATGAAGAATTTTTTATAAAAATTGTGCTTGTCATGTGTATACTTGAATTTTTACTTTTAACTATATTGATTACACATGTGAGAATACTTTGTGCACTTTTATTTTGGTACGCTTACTTGTTTGTCAAGTGTACAAAAATATCTCAACCTGTTAGTAACTTTACCTGTATTTGGGAATCCTGAGTTGAGTATCTCAGGATTAGATCCAAATGTATAGGTCAGAGGTTTTGTCACAGAAATGCCAAAGGGGAGATTGTTAATGTAAAAATGAGTATGTTGGCATATTCTTGTGAAAACCTTTGTAAAATTGTGTTGTAACAAATATGAAGTGTGTCAAAGTGAAAAGGAAGGGCCCCAACTAAAATCAGAGAGTTCGCTCGACATGGCTCGACATTTCGCTCGAGCGAACTTCAAGTCAGAGAGTTCGCTCAACATGGTTCGACACTTCGCTTGAGCTACATTCAAGTCAGAGAGTTTACTTGACTCGGCTCGACATGTCGAATGCTACCATACAAAATCAATTCATTATATAACATTAATTGGGACTTGAGTATTGATCATTTTTTTCAAAGAGAAAAATAATTAAAATAAAAACTAATCAGCATTCAAGTTTTTGGCCTTGTAGTAGAACATCCACCTGCATACATAATTCAGAGACATAATCAATTTAGTTAGTAAAAGTTTAGTATCAGATTTGCAAGATTTTAGCATAATATATTTAATAATCCATACAGCGAGCGACTTGTAAAAAAAAAAAATCCATACCGTGAGTAAAAATATGGAGAGGAGAAGCTTCTGCCAAGTAATATTTTGTTAGAATGCTTTGGCTGCTAATAGTTTGACACTAGTAACATTGTTTTGCTTATTTTCTCCAGGGGCAGCTCTTGGAATGAAGAACTGGTTGCGCATAACTTTCGCAATTGATCCTTCAGCTCTTGAAGATGGATTCGAGAGAATTAAAACCTTCTGCCATAGGCATGCCAAGAAACAATAATATTTTCTCAGTTATAAGATCGAGCAGTGGTGATCAACAACTATGCATTGGATCTCATGTTCAAGCTGGCTTCTCCTGGTGCTTTAGATGAATGTTAAGAACCATTGTTGGGTTGGGATTTCTTAATAAAATTCCCTAATTCCCTCTTTGAAGTTTTGCTACTCAAGCAAGACTTAACAGAGGGAGGATGATGACTAGTGATTGGCAACTTCTTGTTGCATGATCTCGTGTTGTTAATAATATGTTGATGATCTGCATCATCATCTTGATGCATGATCCATGTTGTTAGTACTTGTTCTTCAATGCTCTTTTATTGTTGTTGGAACAGAAAAAATAGATCAAATAAGAGGAGTCATAAAATAAGAATTACTGCTTATCAAAAATAAAATAAAAAATACTGATGGATCTTTTTATTATAATGATTTTATGGAGTCACCGAGATCCAAAAATGGGAGAATCAAAATCTTCCATGAATAATATGAAAACAGAAACTCAATAAAAGTTTTTGAACAAAAATCATATTCGACAGAGAAATTTACCCATTTTGTTGTTTTATACAAAGAAGGTGTCACGCTTGGGAAAGGCGATTGACTTTGGTAATTTATTTAGGACGATGTTACATCTGCCGAATGTGTATTGTTTTAAAAATATTTTTTAAATCGCTCAAATATTAAAAAAAAAAAGACAAACTCATTAAAAAACATTTTCTTAACCATTAAGGCTTCGTTTGGATGTACAAAGCAGTTGAGTGCATTTCACTTTTAAGTTGCTTTGGACATCCAAACACTACAACATATACTAGTTTTTTTCAAGAGGAACTATGGTCAGAAAAAATATATCCATAGTGACAAAAAGTTTTTTCTCACCAAATTGATATGTGGCAGCTTGGTGGCATATAACTGGTGAAGTAAGTCTATTTTTCCACCAAAAGTTTAATTCATGACAAAAAAGTATCATTTTCCACGACATTAATGGTGGAAAAAACATACAAAATTTTGTAATAAATAGTACTAGACATACCCTCAGCTCGTGAGAAATGAGTGAATTTCCCATGAAATTTAGTGGTGGATAATTGTTTTACCCATGACCATGTTAATGGAAAATGCTTGCATTCCTTTTTTTTCCCAAGGTAAATAGTCATGGAATTACATACTTTGCATGTCCAGTGTTCATGAGAAATAACCATTTCCAACCCAATACATAGTCAAAACTAATTTGATTACATGATTAGATTTCATGGCAAAAGACCAATTTTGGAATAAGCACAAAAACATAGTTATCAGAAAATACTTTTTGTCATGACCAAATCTCGTCAATGAAGCCTAATTTGCCACAAAAAAATGTCTGAGAATGGGAGGGAAGCAAGGCTCATTTGTTTGGTTCTCCCCGCGAAAAAGGGTTCTGAACAAAAGAGAGTAATTCTCACCGATGATTTCGTGAGATGGGTCTAATTTTTACAGCCAAGGAAATTTGTGGGCAAGTTTTATTGCGGCGACAAGAATTCGTCGCAAAAACCCTTTTTTCCCACAAATTTAAGCCCGTCGCTCAGCAAGTCGCTGCAACAGGTGAATTCATTTTCCACGCACAATGTTAGTGTAATAATGGAACTATTTCCCACCATGGTTTGCCTTGGGAAAAAAGTTTGTGAGAAAAGGCAATATATGTTGTAGTGAAACACACAAATGAGTGCAGTTCAACTTGAACTCATTGATTGGGCCCCACGTAAATAGCGCCGGTAACTACCGAAAGGGACTTTATGGTTCCCCAGACATGAGCTGACAATTGATATTGGCTGGACAATGCATTACTCATTGACATGTGTTGTTGGGCCCCCACAACTCAAACCCACAATATGACATTTGTTCCTTAATCCTTACGCTAGAATGAAGTGTAGAAAACTTTTATTTTTTTTTTGCAGGTTCGGCACACTGAGGGGAGACATTAATGTTAGTAAACAGTAGATATTTATGGTGGGTCCCAATAATTTTACAACTTCCCATAAATATATCTAAACTCATCGTAACATCCAAACACATTTTAAACCCATCTTAAGTGGGTCCCACAAAACTCACTTAACTATTTCAACTCACTAGTTTTAATAAATAATTCAAATCAACTCAGCTCAGCTTAACATTCAAACGCAGCCTAAATAAAAAAAAAATAATCGGTGGCCACTCTCGTGACCACTATTGGTGGGAGTAACAGTATTGATTTATTTATATAGTTGGTACCTGAACTACAAACAAAATCAAATAATCCATCATCATCTTAACATCTATATTAAATTCGTAACTTTCTCGTATAAAATCTCATCTCATAATTACAACTTTTCCAAATTCTCACACAAAATATAATAAACAATTCAACTTTTTCAAATTCCAATTCAACTTTTTCAAATCCTAAAATAATAATAATATTAAAAAATAATATTTTAAACTTTCATCTAAAACCAAAAATTATTATCTCAGTCTCCAAACCTGCCCGTAATTCTCAATCTCACTTCTAAGTTAGAGAAGACCACTTACAAGAACCGAAGAACTCTTATTCATGTGTTTTTCTCCTCTACCCTCTCTTTCCTAAATAACAATATAAACTGCCCATTGCTGACACACACAACACAATACTCGTTCACTTTGACAAAACTTTTCATCTCATCTCACCTTATCTTATTATTACAACTTTTTTAAATTTTCACATAAAATAAAATGAACAATTCATCTTTTTCAAATTTCAAAACAAAAATAATATTAAGAAAAATATATTCAAACAATATTTTATTCAACTTTCAACTTTTGTCTCAACTCATCCCATCTGCGAAAACAAACGAGACCTAAGAGTTGTGTTAACATTGTGTTTCGCACACTTTTGGGCCGAGCTCCAACAACTCAGATTTTCGAAAACGGGCCCTGCACAAGGTAGAAAAGACTACGGCTTTGAGAGGGTGGCCTAGGGGCTGGGTAATCTCCGATGCCAAAGTTAGTAAATATTCTTGGAGGATAGCAAATAAGTAAGAGAGTCTAGGAATCAGAGATATATTCTCGTATCTAGGATCTTCTATTTATACTACAAGTCTGAGGAGTAGATAGTGCCTACTACCATGATGTACGTGTTTCCCGTACTGTTCCTCGTGTCAGAGTTTTTAAATGCGGCGTGGCTCTTCAACGACGTCATTAATGTGGCGTGTTATCCGAGTGATGAAGCTATTAATGCGGAGTGGTTATCCGACCTCCTTTTCTCAGTAGACATTAATGCGGCGTGGTTATCCGACCTTCTTTTCTTAGACTGTCTCCCTTCTGGTCCATTCATCCCCTTTCTGTCAGTAGATCAAGGGCTTCCCGTATATTACGCCTGCCATGTGGGCGGGCACTTGAGGGCTGAACACTACTCGAGGGGGCCTCAGAGCCACGAGTCTCATCCTTTATAGTACCATCTCTCCTGCACGTTGTGTATAGAGGAGCTTTCCCGTGGGCTGGGTTAGGGGCTTGTTACTTCGGGTCGGGCTTTTGATCTTCTCCCTTTCGATCTTGGCCTCTTGGGCCCAATTGGAGCAGCTTAACCAAAATCTTCAAGACGACTTATCTCAAGCGTGGGAGGAAAAGGAATAGTTGGAACAGCTGAACTAAAGTCTTGCGGACGTCACCCTCTCCCTACAAAGGCAGCTGGAGTGGTGCCCAAGCCTTTGTGATGAAGCGTGGGGACATGGGGTCGTTGAAGGACGCAGATCAATGCGACATTCCTTCTAGAGAGTTCGGAATTGCGTTTGAGATCCTTCACCAAGTACCTTCAAAGGCTTGTGCTTGCTAGTATTCCCACCAGTGAGGCATCCTTTTAAATCAATCATAACCTAGGAAGGAAAGAGATGTTTAATGCTTTCCCTAGTCTGATCATTACTGTACTGAAATTTGTGGAGCCAGCCTACCCTGCTTCTGCTACCGCTGAGACCGGTGCCCTTGGCACCGAGACTTAAAGATTTTATTTTTTTTATACTCCTTTATTTTACATATGTATCTGCTCTTTGTCGCCCAGCGGCTTGTATATATATATATATTAATATAAATATATATATACATTAATATAAATATATAGATATATATATATACCGACTAATACACATATCTTGTTCATCATGTCTCGCCTTTGCCTCTTCTTCTTTTCTCTTCTTTTTCCTTTTTATGGTGGCCGGCCTGGGGAACCATGGTGAAGGGGTCCATAGGGCTCCTACCTACCCCACTGGCCGGTCATGCTGCACTTGCTTATCCTTTATGGATAGTCATTTCTCGGAATATGGCCATCGCTTTAATTGTTATTTGGACGGTCGTACCCAGCCGTGCTTTTGACGTTTCTCGGCCTACCCCGCTGGCATCCGATTTAACCTTTCAGACCCCGCTTGCTGCTTATCCTTTTGAAGTGTCTCTAATACTGGTTGCCTCCTTGCGCCTTTTTTGCTATGTTGTGTGTGAGTTTTTGGGTCCTGATAGTGGCCACAGACCGTTAGGCTGACCTACCCTATCGACTATTCGGCGTCCCTCCCTGGCAGGTGTGTCGCCCCCTTGGCATTCTTGGGGCCCCTTGGACCGGGTACTCGTTCGAGGCTAACTAGGCTTTAAGCAGTGGGGACAAATTCCTCATAGTTACCCCGCTAATTCTTCTTAGACAGATCCAGGAAGAATTCTTGTCATTCCTTTTGACCCCATGTCCTGCCAAGTTCACGCCAAAGATGAGTGACTGTTCTTAATGTTAACAGTGTTGCGCACACATGGCAACACGAAGTCAGTTACACTTCCACATTGAATGGTGACCCTTTGATTTCTACGTCATGGCTTCATTTTTTACAGCCATTAATTCAACAAATTGTATCAGTAGATATGCTCTACAATGGTTGCAATAATCAAGGGATCTTGGTTCTCTGGGGGGGACAAGTGGTGATACATAGAGTTATGGCGCCTCTGGAGGCCAAACGTCAACTCCACCTATATAACGACCATTCTCTACGTTAGGAAAACCATTATACTCACTGTCTTTTCTCTTTTACTCTATGACTCTTGTTCTGCTGTTTTGAGTTTCTTAGTTCCTTTGTTTTCCTTCACTTTTCTTCCAACATTCCTTTCCATGTTCTTATATCTTTCATGGCTCTGACGAAATCTTCACACCCTAGTGGACGACGGGTCTTCTAGTGGCGCTTAGGCCACTGCTGGTTGTGGCAGCCTAGGCACCATAGGGTGGAACCGCCAATTCTTTGTTGTTGGGGTCCCGAATCTTTTGCTCTCGTTCTTGTCCTTTTGCTTATTACACCTCACTCGTTCTCGCCCTTTTGCTTACAGGGCTCGACTTCGAATTCATTCTCCACAACTCGTCGCTCGCATGGGAGCATGATTTGATTGGTCTTGGTTGCAGTGGTGAATGGCTTGGTTGCCGTGGTAACCGTCCTTCATCCGATAAGTGATTCTCAACGTAGAAATCAACTCCAAGATGTTCTGATTCTTGGTGCTATCTTCGTCGTTGTTGGAGAATGGCTTATCCTATTTCATATGAGTCCGATAACAGTGAGGACTTCAAGACCTTTGAGATTATCTTTGGCCATTTTACGGTCTAGGTCTAGGGTCAGGCACTGAAACCTGTTTTGTTGAGTATATCAGCTTCACGGTGTAACTTGTTCTTTGTAGTCTTGTGGCTTTATGTAGCTTTATGATGTAACTTACTCCTCGTTGTCATGTGGCTTTATGATGTAACTTCCTTGTAATCTTGCGTAATTAATAAAATGATTTTGTGTATTCGACTGTATGGTTTCCACATTTTCCTCGATGTATTTTTTTTTCCGAGCTTATTGCCCTCCGTTGTGTGCCGTTGTTGCTTTTGCTTGTATCTTTTGTCTCAGTATTTTGGGGAGTTTACCACCTCAATCTGTTTCTTGCTTGCTGATGCTTGTGCGACCTTCTGGAGATTCTTCTTACTTCGGGTAGTCATAGGACTAAAACCCGCACTCTATCGGGGAGGGATCAGACTACCTCAAATTAATCCGCCCATTTTGGTTCCCCAAGGAGGTAACTTCTTTGGGCCACTTCGAAGGCAAGACCCGCTCTCCTCTACGCGCGCGCGGGGGGGTGGGGATAAGGCCACCTTTAGGCCGGCCTTTCCCTGTTGAGTCTCGTAGGGAGGCAAGTAGTTCTGGCAGTCTGTTACTGGACCCACTCCCGCTCATTGATTTCACAGGGAAATGTAACATTTTGGGCCAGCCTGGTACTAGACCCACTCTTCGCTCGTAGTGGAGGTCAGGGTAAGTTTTCGAGTCACAGTAAGGGCCAAACTTGCTCTCCTCCATGGGGGAACAAGGTAACCTTTTAAGCCTACATTTCCCCTTGTCTGTCGTGGGAGGGACAAGGCAACCTTAAGGCAGACATTTCCATGTGTTATCCCGTGGGGAGGTAAGTTCGAAAAGCGAGTTGGCTGACCACTATTCACCGTGATAGTAGTCGAGGTAAATTTTTTAGGCTACCTCAAAGGCAAGACCTACTCTCCTCTGTAGGAGGGATAATGCCACCTTTAGGCTGTCCTTTCCCTTTTGAGTCCCGCAAGGAGGTAAGTCGTTCGGGCAGTCTGTTACTAGACCCGCTCCCACTCGTTGGTATCACAGGAAAGGTAAGTGTTGGGTTAGGTTGGCGCTGATCCCATTCTTCATTTCGGCGGAGGTCGGGGTAATTTATTCGGGGGCCCGTGAGGCCGATCCCGCTCTCTTCTACGGGAGGGATAAGGCCACCCTTGGGCTGACCTTTCCTTATAGTGTCCCACAGGGAGGTAATTTCGGACAGTTTGTGACTGGACCCGCACCCGCCTGTTGACGTTCGCAAGGAAGGTAAGTTTTCATCTTCGAGAGGCCAAAGGCTGACCCGCACTCCACCACGGGAGGGATAAGGAAACCCTTAGGCCTGCCTTTCCCTATGGTGCCTCGCGAGGAGGTAATTTGTTGATGACTTTGTTGCCGTAGATTTTGTTAGCCGGGCATTTTATTGTTGGCGCCTTACTGGTAATATGAAAGCATGGAGCATACGTTTTGTGTTGTCCTGAAAAATCACATTTTCATTAAATAAAAGGGAAAGTACAAGCTAAATGAAGAGGTGCTACAAAATTAAAGGACATGAAATTTTGGTCCGGGGAGGTCGTCTACCATCCTTTCTTTCAATGTCGTGCACCGCCCTTCCCCTCCCGAAACTGGCAGGGCGAGTTGTAGGCGGAGGCCTGCCATAGTTTCTTCAGTTGTGCCTGGCCTACTTTGTTCTGCTACTGTCGTCAGAGGCGGACCCTCCATCTTTCTGTTTTATCTCCTGGATGTAGCATTCTCTTGCAGAGACCTGCTCTCCTCGGACCTCCCCCACTCCCTGGAGAGTTGGGAACTTCATTTTGAGGTGATAGGCTAACGTGATGGCCCTTAGGCTGTTGAGGGTGGGCCTCCCGATGATGGCGTTTTACGCTGATAGTCTTCACTACCAGGAAATCAACCATAATGGGGGCTATCCAGGGGCTACTCCCTACAAGCCATCCACCTATCCAGGTGCTAGTGACCTGAACCACACACGTGCTGGCCCTTTCAGGGTCAGTGGAAATGCCCTACAAGCTATTTTCCCAGGGAAGCCATGCAGCATCATGTGAAACCTAAATGTTTCCAGATGCTCGAGAGGGTCCATTCCTCCATCGTAAATCTCCATAGTGGGGACTCTAAACTTTGGTAGCAAAGGCACCGCCATTACGTCTTCAATATAGGGTAGACCCGTGCTTGTGAGCAATTGGTCTACTATTGACGGCCTACCTACTTTTCTTGCTATCTTCTTGTATTTCCTTTTGAGGCTACGGAGCTCGTCCTGCATGTTTTTCTGTGCCTATCCCTTTTTAAGTCCCGTTTGTGCATTTCGAGATCCTTTGTACTCATTATTTCTGGATCTTTCCCCGTCGTCTTGCTCTTGTTAGGTTTTTTTTATCTCCTCATTTTCTTTGTGGAGTGTCTCTACTTCGCTAGTTAGTTTCGTTACCCACTCCTACATGGTTTTCCACCTTACTTCCATAACGTCTCCCATTTCTCTCCTGAGTTGTTTGGAACGAGTTGTTGCAGGCATGAGAATGACACACAAGATCTATTACTATCCCACAGATAGCGCCACTATTAACGTCGTGTTTCGCACACCTTTGGGCCGAGCTACAATAACTCAGGTTTTCAAAAACGGGCTCTGCAGAAAGTAGAAAAGACTGCAGCTTTGAGAGGGTGGCCTATGGGTCCAGTAACCTCCGATGCCAAAGTTAGTAAATATTTTTGGAGGATAGAAAAAAAGTAAGAGATTCTACCATGACGTCATGGTAGCAAGCACTATCTGCTCCTTAGGCCTGTAGTATAAATAGCAAATCCGGGGTAGGAGAATCAGAGAGATATTCTCGTACCAGGGATCTGACCAAGTAGAATTGTTGTTCTTATCTGTCCAAGCTTGTACCAAACGAACGTGAGCCACTTCCCAATCAAAAAGGATGATCTCGAAGCCAAGCTCATCGAGAGCCGGGCTCCATGATGCCCTGATGGGAAACTCCTGGTTCCCCCATTCATCTATAGGAAACTCCCAGCCTTCACCTGATATAAAGAAGAATTTCTTTTGCCACTCTTTGGCGTGGGAATACTTGCGTTCTAGTTGGACCAACTTATTATGAGCCATAAAGTTGTAAAAAGTCCCTTCCAAACGTCTAAAACCATGCAAGGTAAGGAATTCACGAGCGGTAATGTTGGGGTATCCATCACCTGTGGGCTCCAAAACTCGCCGCCAAAGAACACATCAAGCCATCAAAATCCGCCAAGATTGGGCACAAGTTGAGTAGGAGCAAGACCAAAAAAGTCTAACACGTCGCGAGCAGGATGGACAAAGGGCAAACGAAGCCCCATCAAGAACATGGCAAAATACAAGGCCATAGAAACGTTCAAACCCCTCATATCTATGGCTCCACGAAGCTGCTCAAGCAGGCCCAAAACCATAGAGTCTTGGATCCCGTAATTATCCCTCTCAGAGTCCAACTTGTGGCGAGTGACAGACAAAGCCCATCAATGGCCTTCAAAGACAAAACGATGAACAACCAAACCCTTAGGGTGAGGGTTAGAGACCATCTCCTCAGGAGGAGGGTCGCAGAGTCCTGAAGATTTGTCCCCACATGAGCAAGAAGGGAGATTGGATTTGAAAGATGCCATTGTTTCGAAAGGTAACAAGCAAGGGTGCACAGGGAAGCAGAGTGTCTGGAAGAAAGAGAGAATACCAAAAGAGTGAGAGTAGAGGAAAGGAATGTTCGAGAACGAAAAAAGGAAGGGTGTATGTGAAGGGGTGTGAAAGTGGAACGACGCCCTGACAGAGTGGCACGAAATGACAGAAAACCCATGTAATGAAGTGACACCACTATTACAAGTCCCATCACACTACACGCGATGAGACTTCGCGAGATAACTAGAAAGGTTTTAATCCTTTTCCCTTTCGGGGGCCTATTGGACCATATCATGGGCCCAAGCCCAAGCATAACTCTATAAACCCTGAGTCGAGGACTTGGCCCACTGAAAGAATATAGTGATATCTACCCAAGAATCTCGGGAGAGTGGTTATCAGTTTATTCGGTAACTTGAATTTCAAATTATGGATTAAACGGTTACCACATGAAACAAAAGACACTATGGGTTCTATATATGCCACCCGAGTACTATAACGAGAATTGTCTTCTACTCCCTAAGAAATCTCTATTATTTTATTGACTTAAGCATCAGAGGCGTTCCCACGAATTCCCCAAACCCTATCTCTCTTTGTTTACAGGTGATTGCGTGCGTGGAGCTGTGAAACACATCCACAACACCCATGATTTTGGATTTACTAAGAGAGGAGAGAGACCAGCTATCGACAGAGAGAGAAGCAACAGAGGGGGAGAGAACGAACTTGAGGAGAACGGGAGGAAGTGTGAGAGAGAGAGGGCTCAGGATTTTGATTTATAATATGAGATACATGACATGGCCTCCAAACCAAGTTCGTCACGTCACGGTGTGCGGTGTAAGAAATCTCAACCGGATGATAAATAGATTTTCTCTTCTATTAAAGCTTCTATAGTAAGTTTAGGCCTTTTTCTTGTAATCTGTGATTGTCTTTTGTGTGACTTGAAGATCCACGTCATTTGTAACTATGGGAAGATCATCTGAAGCATTAATTATAATATATCTGACTTCGTTTTCGAATACCCGATGCTAGTGTAAAAACCTATAATGTTCGTGAGCTTATATTTTAGGCCCCATATGGATGTTCATCCAAACATTATTCAATCACATACATTTTAATTTCAGATTTTTAAATTTTTCATCTAATCATTACAATTTTTTTAAACTTAAAAATAATATACAAAAACAATTCAACTTTTTTAAATTTCAAAATAAAAATAATATTAAAAAATTATATTACAACAATATTTTAATTTTATAATATTTTTATTCAACTTTTCCTCTTTTATTATTCAAAATTCTATAAAATATCTTATTTCGAACTATTTCGCTATTGTTTATCTCAACGTCAAAACGCAAGTGATGAAAAACAGGAGGAATGTGCGATCCATCTGGTAATTGTACACAGCTAGCCCAACCTTGGATTTTGATTGGTACAGTCTTGGCCAGGGGCCAATCCAGGAATTCTAGAAACTTTGGGGGTGGGACTAATGGAGAAATAATATTAAACAAAATATAATTATAGAATGAATAGAAAAAACATAAATAAAATTCTTCATAAATTGATATTGTCTTACAACCAGAAATTAAAAACCGTACAAAAACAAAAATTTCACTAATTTTTTCATCATATATAGTTGGACCCATTGATGTTTTTATAGAGAATAAGAACAATGTATCAACACTTTTGTACTAATTTCTTTTTTAATATAAATAATTAAATAATTTGTAAAGAATTAGTTATCAATATCTTGTTGTGAAACCTTATTTTAATAAGAAAAATTCTTTCCATCAGTCATTATTCACCATCCCATTCCCGGCCCACACCTTATAAAAAGACACGCTCATATTCTATGAAAAACACATCCATACTCTATGAAAAAGTTATAAATATGAAATATAGGAGTGAATAATAACTGATATATAACATTCATCTTTTAACAATATTAATTGTTGAAAATACTCTTTCTGTAATAACCGTTGAACTGGGAGAGTGAACAAAAGACAAATAAATCTATCAATTAAATAATAGATTTTTAATTTTCCCGTCTTTGCTAATTCCTAAGGCAACATAAATGTTGTAGATAAGCTTTTCATGTCAAGATGGTACTGAAGCAAATCAAATTCAAAGCACTGCAATTGATACGTCAAATGAATTTTTTCGTACTTTGAAAAATCCTAAATATAAAACCTTTCAACAAGATTGCCAATATCATCGTTGTTGAAGGACTTGCATGCAATTTTAGGATCCAAGGTTGAAAGAAAGAACTTTATTGCTTTCGGTTTCTAAGGCTCCGTTTGGATAGTTGAGAACACTCCACTATTATTTTTTATTTTATCATTATTTTTAATTTTATTTTATTATTCTTTATTACTATTCAATATTATTCAATAGTTGAGAAGACTCTGTTTGGCTAGATGCATAGCATTTGAAATGACTTAGTTTGTTGTTGCTTGGCATAGAGAATTGTCTACTCATTATTTCTTTTATTAACTGCAAGATAAAAACAAACTCAAATGATAGCATAATTATAAAAGTTGCATCGGCATTCCCATGTTGAGATTAAGCTATGTTTGGTTGTTAGACCCAATTTAATTCATTTCAAATTAATTATTGATGAGATTTATTACTTTTTTAACTTTCTATAAAAAAGTTAAACTTATCTCAACTTATTTCATATATTTTAACTTAAAAAGTTAAATTCATCTTAATGAAATTTACAGAATATTACTATTTATAACTCAACTTATTTCAATATTTAAACATAATCAATACGGTTTAGATTCAAAGGTGAGAGGTTTAAAACTAAACCTATCACCTTACTCTGTACGGAGAGAGTAACTTTTATTTAAAAGGTGAATGTGATATATCAAATATTGTTTCAGAGTTTTTACATAATGAAAAAATCCCACTGTCAATGGATTTGCTTTTTTTATCAAGATGGCTCAATCATCAATGGCATACCTACGGTATTTGCATAAGAGAAATGCTAGAGATCATTTTACTGTACATTATACTCTCCACATACTTCACATAGTTTTTTTTTTTTTTTCAACCCAAGCACGTTGAGTGTGCTGGGGCTTCTACCAACAGTAGAGTGTTATTCAGATTTTTTCTTTGCATAAAGTAAGTTGAAAGAGTGAACCTCATCATCAAGGATGGTTTGAATTTGAAATTGGAAAATGATTTTAATCATAATATTTTTTATTTAATTATATTTTAAATAAAAAATATTTGTACAAGATATTTTTTAAAAATAATTTAATTTTATAAAAATATTGTCATCTTATAATATTATTATGATTATAAAAATGAAATTTTGAGTAGGTAATTTATTAATTACAAATACTTATTTATAAGTACATTTATAAATAAAACAAAATCGTTACAAACACTATGCAATAATTGGTGGGATCCACATCTATCAAATCCCTAAAAAGTTAAAACTATTTCATCTCAGTTCCAATTCAAAATAAATAAAATTTTTAAAAACTATCTAAACTCATCTCATCTGAATTCACTATCTAAATGGGGGCCTAAGTAAATCTGCATGTGACAACATTTTTTAGTACAATCAAAGTTGCCTTAAACAAATTTATCAAGATACACACAAAAATTAAAATAAGAGCTCCACTTGGTATCTCTAGCTTGTTTTAAAGCACTAATTTGATTAACCCCTTTACCGGTTGCAAGTTCACAAATAGCAATAATGTGCAATTCCAACTTCCTCAACAGTATGCAATTCATCATTATGTTTACAGAAAACACAAATAATATTAATGATAAAAGTTAATATCACTTCTCTTAATCACGGGTCCTTCTCTCACAGAGTGTAAGGTTCTCTCTCTAAGTTTCTTTGTAAACTTAGGGCTCTGTCCTCCTAAACTTTTGTCTATGCAGGATAGGAAATGCAGAGTGACTTGTCAACCTTATGTGAGGGTCTAAAGCTGACGGAAGAGGAACATCAGGAAGTGGTGGTCAGTAACGAAGATGTGATTATAACAGAGTCAAAGAGTAAACATTGTTTCATGATGTGTGTGGTTACTGACAAGGAAGTAAATAGAGGTGCACTTAGAAACACTATGGCTCGAGTGTGGCAAATAGAAGGAAAGGCTATCTTCAAGGAAGTAGGAAGGAATAAGTCTCTGGTAGAGCTGAAGGAGAGAGCAGATAAAAAGAGAATCATACAGGGTCGTCCTTGGTCTTTCGATAAGAATTTACTTCGCTTGCAGGACTGTGAAGGCTATGAGTCTTGGAAGGAAATGAAATTCCAGCATGAACCATTCTGGGTGCAATGTCATGACCTTCCTTTTGCTGGGATGAATGCTAACACTCATGGTGGATACAGATAGTAGTGGAGTGTGTTGGTGCAGTTGCCTAAGGATTAGAGCACTAATAGACCTCATAAAGCCCTTGGCGAGAGGGAGATTTCTAACACTCGGGAACTCAAAGTACTGGAATCCTTTTAAGTATGAAAGGTTACCAAACTTTTGTTATCACTGTGGGAAGATCAAACATCTTTCTGGAATGTGTGACAAACCTGATAGAGGAAATGCTAGTTTGGAAGGTTTCAGTCAACAGTACGGTGCATGGTTGAGGACCAGTCCAAAAACCTCCTTTTGTGAGGCTCCTCAAACCAGAAGGGAGTCAGGCCATGGCAGGGATTCGGGGCACACACAGAGAAAGGGAGTTGGAGGTGTACAGCAGGAAAAAGTTGTACCATGGGAAACTGAGGAGAATTTAGTGGCAGGAACTGAGGAGGAATTAGAGGCGGGAGATCAGGGTGGTAGGTATGGCAAGGAAGACTGTGAAACTCCTCAGGGAAAAGCTAACATTTCCTGCACAAAGAGAGGAGTAAGTATAATAGTAAAAGCCTCATTGGGAAAGGAAGTAGTCTAGACTGAAAAAGGGGACCAAATTCCTAGTTTAAAGGAAAAGGCAACAAAGAAGTCAAGGGTGGATCACGTGCAGTTCTCAGAAGAGGGAGACCCTTCTGCTTAGGTCACCAAGGTTATTTCCTCAAGGGTCAAAGGTCAGCCATGTAAATGCAAGAGGAAGGCACGTGCTAGACCAGTCAGCAAGGATATTTAGACTAATACGTGTGAGATGGAGTTGGATAAGTCAAGTAAAGCAAGGAAAAGAAAGGGTCAAGCAGACAAGGAAGGGGTGGCTGGAAAGAGATGCAAACAGGCTCATGCTGAGGAAGGGGGTGAGTGTGTTCAAGGCAGTGACTGGTATGCAGCACTGCCAATCCCCATGAAACTCCTATGCTAGAACTGTCAGGGGCTTGGGAACCCTTGGACAGTTAATGAACTTCACCTATTGGTGAAGGAAAGAGCCCCATCTGTTATATTTCTGTAAGAAACAAAAAGTAACAGATGTAAAATTGAGAAAGTGAGGAACAAGTTGGGATTGGAGCAAAGTTTTGTGGTTGACAGTATAGGCAAGAGTGGAGGACTTGTGATGCTTTTGAAAACTGAGGTAAATGCTCAACTACATTCTTACTCAAATAGTCATATTTCTTTGACAATTATACTAGAGAGTGGAGGTCAACTCTGAAGACTTTCTGGGTTCTATGGAAACCCTGCCACAGATAAGAGGAAAGCTAGTTGGAGTCTCCTCAGATTGCTTAAACCTAAGCCTTCTATGGCTTGGTTATGTATGGGAGACTTCAATGAAATCTTGAGTAATGATGAGAAGTTTGGGTCAGCCACTAGATCTTTTTCTCAAATGGAAAGTTTCAGGTTAGCTCTAGACGAATGTGACTTGAGTGACTTGGGTTACATAGGGTCTAAGTATACGTGGAGTAATAATAGGGAGGGGAGAGGTTTTACCAAAGAAAGATTGGATAGAGCTATGGGAAATGGGGTATGGCCATTACAGTTCAGCAATAGCAAGGTCTCAGTGTTATCTGCCTTCAATTCTGACCATTCTCCTTTGTTGATTACCTGTGACAATGAGGAAGCTGGTTAATAGAAAGATTGGATTATTCAGGTATGAAGCTTACTGGTCATCGAAACAGGAGTGCAAAGAACTAATCAAAAGGTCCTGGCAGGTCTCATGTAGAGGGGATCATCCACTGAGGAATCTCCAAGATGGTCTGGACAGGTGCAAGCAGTCACTGAGTATTTGGTCAAAAGACTTGATTGGGAAGCAAAGACTTCTAATTAGACAGAGGAGTGATATGATCCAAGAGCTGCAGAGATTTAACCAAGGTGATTTCAATGACACCATCCAGGGACTTCAAGGTGAAGCTAATCAGTTATTAGCCGATGAGGAAATTAAGTGTAGGCAGAGGGCAAAACAGTTGTTGCTCAAGGAGGGAGATAAAAATACAAGTTACTTCCACAAGTGTGCCTCTCAAAGGAAAAAGAATAACAACATTCACCAGATTACTAATGAAAGAGGTGAGGAAGTCAGTAACAGGTCAGAGGTCAGCGAAATTTTTCAAAGTTATTATCAAAAGTTGTTTGAATCCTCTAACCCGAATGGTATCATGGAGGCTCTGGTGGACTTAGATTCTGTAGTAACACCTGAGATGAATCTCTAGTTAACAAAGGCTTGTTCTTATGAAGAGGTAAAATGTGCTTTATTTGAAATGGATCCATTGAGCTCTCTAGGACCTGATGGATTCTCTGCTAGCTTTTATCAGGACCACTGGAATGCAGTTGGTGATGGTGTGGTGGAGGCTGTTAAAGAGATATTCAACTCCATGAAAGGACTTCATGAGAACAATGAAACCTTTATAGTTCTGATTCCAAAAAAGAGAAGGCCCACCCTGGTGACTAAATATAGACCAATAAGTCTCTGCAATGTGGTTTATAAAGTGCTCTCCAAAGTACTAGCTAATAGAGTTATGCCATTTCTGTCCCAAGCTGATTTCCCCTTCACAGAGTGTCTTTGTCCTAGGGCGTTTGATCTCTGATAACATCATTGTGGCTTATGAAGCAATGCACTCAATGAAACATAGAATGAAGCACAAGAAGGAGGGGTACATGGCAATGAAACTAGACATGAGCAAAGAATACGACAGAATAGAGTGGCCTTTCTTGGAAGCTGTGTTACTTAATATGGGTTTTGATAAGGGGTCGACCGACTTGGTAATACATTGTGTCTCTTCAGTGAATTACTCCTTGCTATTCAATGGGGCTCCTCAATAGCACTTTCTACCATCTAGAAGACTAAGGCAGGGGGACCCTCTCTCCCCTTACCTTTTCATCCTGTGTACTGAAGTCCTTGGGAAGATGTTGGATGCAGCTGAGAGAAAGGGCTATATATCTGGTTTTCCATTTGCAAGAGGATCTTTGATGGTTAACCATCTCTTCTTCACAGATGATAGCTTGCTTTTTAGAAAAGCGAATGCTCTTGAGTGGAGTAGATTGTCTAGAATTCTCAAGACTTATGAGGAAGCCTCTGGTCAAAGACTTAACCTTGAGAAATCAGCAATTGTTTTTCAGCAAGAACACATCAGCTAAGGCAAAACAGGTTATTCTTTCGACTTCTAAGATGATGGAAGCTAAAGTTTTTGAGAAGTACCTTGGTCTGCCCTCATGTGTGGGGAGAAACAAGTTAGCCTCTTTCAGACCTATTCTAGATTCTATAAGAAACCATATGCAGAATTGGAAAGTTAAATTCATTTTCAATGCTGGAAAAGAAATGCTCTTAAAATCGATAGTGCAAGCTATTCCTACATACTACATGAGTATTTTCAAGCTACCTAAAACAATTCTCAATGCTATTAACAAGCTTATGCAACTGTTTTGGTGGGGCAGTCGAGGAAATAGAACTAAGACTCAGTGGCTCCCATGGAAATTACTGGGAAAGAGTAAGGCAGAAGATGGGTTAGGTTATAGAGATTTTGAACATTTCAACCTAACATTACTGGCCAAGCAGGGCTGGAGATTAATACAACATCCCCAATCTCTAGTAGCTAAGGTGATGAAAGCCAAGTACTTCTTCAGGTCTGACTTCCTCCATGCAAAACTGGGCAGCAATGCTTCTTTTCTTTGGAGGAGTATTCTGGAAGCTAGAACTGTTTTAGAGGAAGGCTTGATGTGGAGGATTGGGAATGGGGAATGAGTCAACTTATGGAGAGACAAATGGGTTCTCCAACCTACCAGAGGTTTGCACACTGGCAAGTCGGCAACTTGATTGATGAGCATACTAAAGCCTGGAACCTAGTTGTTTTGAGGAGCATGTTCACAAAAGAAGACACAATTAACATATGTAAGATACCCATCAGTTGGTGTGGTAACCCAGATAAGCTTATTTGGAGGTGTTCTAAAGATGGCTTGTTTATTGTCAAGAGCGCCTATCATTTATTGGGCACAATGGAGCAGAATTCAATGGGACAAACTTCAGCTCAATCCAATCAAAAGGAAGTTTGGTCCAAAATCTGGAAATTAAAGATCCCAAGTGCTATCAGGGTGTTTCTATGGAGAGCTAGTAACGAATCTCTACCAACTAACCTCAATCTCAGGAAGAGGAAAATCAAGGAAGACTCTGTATGCCCTGTATGTAGATTAGAGCCAGAATCTATCTTGCATGCCTTATGGTCGTGTTCTACAGTGCAAGATGTATGGTCTGTCTGTTCTACGAGACTTCAGTAAATGAAGGTCAGTTTTAGGTCTTTCAAAGAGGTAGTGGAACATGTGCTAGTAACTTTCAGTGAGGATGATGTAGAATTATTTGCTTGTACAGCCTATCATGTGTGGAAGAGAAGAAATGTTCTTTTGTTTGAAGAGAAATTTGAGAATCCCTCAAGGATGGCTCAAGCTGCTCTACAAATGACTAAGGAATTTAAAGAAGCCTATGACAGTAAACAACCTGATGTGGAACCTAGAAGGCCTATTGGGATAGATATCTGGAGTCCCCCACCTATGAATGTCTATAAGGCCAATTGGGATGCCTCTGTTGATCGAATAAGCAGTAGAATGGGGGTAGGTGTGGTGGTCAGAAATTGGGAGGGGCGTGTAATAGCAACTTTGAGATCATCAAGGAGCTTGTTCCCCGATGCTAGCAAAGGCAGTGGCTGCTCTTAGAGCAGTTCTTTTTTGCAAACAGTTAGGAATTTCAAGATTATTGATTGAAGGGGATGCTCTCAATGTGGTTAGTGACATCAACAAAGAGACAATGGATTGGAGCTCAGCAGGTCTGATCATTCAAGACATTAAATCTGAACTCCAGAGTTTGGCTCACGGGTCTACTTAGTACACCTCTAGGAACTTTAATTGTATTGCTCATTGCTTAGCTAAGGATGCATTAAAACTCTCTGAGGAGAGCATATCTATGGAGGGAGTCACTCCTTGTATCCAACATTTGCTAACTTAATGATGAATGTTTGACAAATAATAAAAAAAAATATCACTTCTCTTGATATTGCAACTAATGTTAGTTGTAATCGATGGACCGTAGAGTGCACATAATATGAATGACACTCCTTAAAAAGTAAAGTTTGTAAACCATTCCACTCATGATGCATATTATTGATACCATTGTACCCTTGCCCTCGAATGCTTTGTATGTTGAGATTGGCGTGACTAAGGCTGCTTTTGAATGTTGAGCTAACCTAAGCTCAGTTCTTTATGAATAGTAGTGAGTTGAGTAGTGGAGGGAGTTATGTGGGGCCCATCTAAACTGAGTTTATGTTTGGATGTTAAGATGAGTTTAGTACTTTTTATGGGAAGTTGAAAAAAGTTGTGGGTCCCACGTATAAAAATGTCTTAAGTTAAAAAAGGTTGTGGGTCCCACGTGTAAGGAGATTTTGAGTTGAGATGAATTTAGTAGTTTGAGAGTTAGGTATTTAGATATTAGACTCAACTTAAAATTAGACTGAGTTCAACTGAGCTTAGCTGAGTCTTACAACCAAATGCATAAGAACTACACATTTCCAATTTGAGAGTCATAGCATAGGCATTCTCAATATGTACAAGATCAAATAAGTGTTTTCTTATAAAACTATCTTCATCAGCAAATCTTACAATGATTTTAATTGATATGAGATCTAATGATTTTAATTGATATGAGATCTTATGATAGAATGAGAGTACCATGTGTCTGTACATCAAAAGTATGTAATTATTACTCCAAACCAAGATCCTTCAGTGGGATTATCGATTGGTCGATTAATTGTGCTCATTCATAGATTTGTTAATACAAAAAAACTTGAGAAAATTCATTAGCATACTCTAAAAGACCGACAAAATATGTTGCTCCATACACAAAATCTTCATGTGACCAACCTCCAAATACATGAAACAACCTGCTTTCTTTATGTTTGGAAATCAACTAGTATGAGGTTGTATTAATCTTCCAAAAATAAAGATTTTGATGTTGTTCAAGGAACTGATTTCCCATTAAAACCTAGAAGGAACTGATCAATGTTTTAAATTTTTTTTTTAAAACAGTTAGGGCCACCTGTCCACGAGTGATCCGTTCCTAATTTTATTCAAATAAAAAAAAAACCTCACTTATGGTGGAGGAAAACCGTAGGTACAATACCAACCAACCCAAACTATAATCCAATAAAACAAACACATAAAACCACACCAGAAAGAAACAACCAAGGGAACCTTAAACTCTAATGCTGGGAAGACCCAGTTTATCCATACGAAGGATACCCCTGACATGATGGGGAAGTAACCCACCCTTCTCATATCTACATGTCAAACCTACTTCACCTTGCCGTGCTAGAAAATCCGTAACTTGATTCAATTCCCTATATTGATACTGAATAGCGAAGTGAACACCCTGAAGCTCTTTAATCGTCGCCTCCCATAACTCCCAAAGATACCAAACTGTACAATTTTTTTAGAGAATCCAGTCAACAATTATTTTTGAATCACACTCAATTTCCAAATTAAAAAATCCCAACTCTTTACACAAAATAACTCCCGTATGTAAAGCACGAAGTTCGGCCTCATTATTTGTTCCCTGCGCAAAAAAAACTGAAAAAGCACCTTTAACATTGCCGATAGCATCTCGGATCACACCTCCTCCCCCACAAGAGCCCGAATTACCCTTACAACTCTCATCCACGTTCAACTTCATGTGGCCACTAACTGGCTTTTTCCACACAACTAGACATGGTATGCTGCATTGAGTCCGAACCGATGGGATATCAAAATTGGCAAGAAATTGCTCATCACTGGGCAAGATGGGCCCTTCCTTCATTTGTTTCATAGACAAATTCCTGAGCCAAAATTTTATTGAAATCCATAGACCCTCCACCAAGCAATCAATCCCTTCCATACGTCTTATGCACATGCATTGCCATAAACACCAAGTAATGATCGTGGGTAACAGACCAATTAAAATGCCCCTTGAGGAAGACTTCTTGGCCAACGAAAACCAATGTAGCACACGTCCCCACCAGGTTCCTACATACATGAAGGGTAAACCCATTGCCCTAGCCGCTCTCTCCCATATTTGCATTGCAACATCGCCAGAGCACAGGACGTTTTCAAGCATTTCCATGTTCCGGATAATACTGCAATCGCATCTTGAGGCCAAATGCACCCCACAATTCTACACTCTGGAATCCACTGACAAACAACAGAAGTGAGCCTTCCACATGCATAGCGACATTTTTTTCGGAAGCAATTTATACCAAATCCACTCCATTCTTGGGATTTTTTCTTGTTTTAAACAGATAACCTCTCACGCACTCGCTGAGGAAAAATTACCATCCGACGTTTGCTTTCAAATGATACAATGAACCCCTTCCCTTATTGCTGTAACAGAGCTAATAATCTCCCCCATAACTTCATTACCCACCAACACCTCCAACAACTCCAAATCCCAACCAGAGTTAACCCAACACTCCTAAATTCTGAAGTAGAGGATTTGCAATAATAGTAGCACGTAAACATAAAGGACCAGACTCCAACCATTGATCATACCAAAATACTTCTTACCCTCTCGAATACGCCAATGAATATTATCGCAAACATCCGGCAAAACACTCATAACCGATTTCCAAAACCATGAGCATGCAGGAGTATTTTTTGCAAGAACCAGATGACCCCTTTCCACATATTTAGCGTTGAAGAACCTGGTCCATATATTATCCAACGACAACAACCTCCATGCAAATTTCATATGGAGTGAACGCTGCACATCCACAAACTTTCTGAGTCCCAATCCCCCTTCCACAGTCGGCGCACACATCTTAGACCAAGAATGCCACTTCCTCTTAGCTCTGCCATTACACTCTCTCCAAAAAAAAGTCGATAAAATGGAGTTAATTTTTTTCAAAGACACCAATGGAACACTTAGCACAGCCAACAAATGAGTGGCCATGCAAGAAAACACATGCTTCAACAAGATTAATCGACCTCCTTGGGACAACAGTCTAACTTTCCAGCCTGCCACTTTATCACAAATTTTATTCACCAATGGCTCAATGGATCTAGCCGTTAACCGCCCAGTCACTAATGGAAACCCAAGATAGGTAGCCGGAAGAGACCCTTCCACAAATCCTGAAATTCTCAACAATTCCTGCCTTCGAGCGAAGTTGATCTGCCTGGAAAAATAAATTGCCAATTTTTCCGTACTAATTAATTGTCCCAACCAGCTTTCATACTTCTTTAAGGTCCTCAACAACCTTCGAAATGACCTCGCATCCCCATTTGTAAAGATCAACAAATCATCTGCATAAAGTAAATGCAATACCAAGGGGGCACCTCTCGGATGATAAAATTTCCCAATTCTTCCTTCCTTGAAACTATTCACTAAAAGGCGAGACAAAATTTCCTCCATAATAATAAAAAGATACAACGAAAGCGGATCACCTTGCAGCAAACCTTTAGAAAGCTTGAAATAGCCCTTATAAGTTCCATTGAGCATAATAGAAAACTAAGGAGATTGGACACACTCCGCAATCAACTTGCGAAAATTGTCATTAAAACCAAAGCTACTCAGGACCTGCAAAAGAAAATCGCAGTGAACTCTGTCATACGCTTTGGCCATATCAACTTTCAACAACATATTACCACCCTGGGTCTTTTTATTCAATGACTGAACCATCTCCTGAGCAAGCATAATATTTTCAAAAATACTCCTCCCAAGAATGAAAGCTCCCTGTTTCTGTGAAATCAGTTTCGGAAGTAAACTAGTCAACCTGTTAACCAAAATCTTCGAAAAAATTTTATAAGCCACAGAGCAAAGGCTTATAGGCCTAAACTTGTTAAAGCTCTTTGGGTCCGACACTTTTGGTATGAGCACAATATAAGAAGACGAATAAAACCTCAGTAACGTTGCACCATTAAAGAAATCTCGCGCTGCTTCAACCACATCATCCTTCACAATCTCCCAACAAAACATGTAAAACCCAGATCCGAAACCATCTGGACCAGGCGAGCTATGCTTTGGAATGGAGAACACCGTTGCTTTAACTTCATCTTCCGTCGGGCTTGCACATAGCATTGTATTTTCATCAGCCGAAATCACAGGTTCTACTAGCTCCGAGAGTTCCACAGGATTTGGCCTTGAGGACAAAAAATTCTGGAAAAATTCGGTGGCCCCTTCATGTATGGCTTCTAGCATTGTCAGCACATTTCCATCCGTCAACTACATGCGCGACACAGTAGACTCGCATGAAAAGAACTGGAATTTTGATCCCCCTCTTGTAGCCATTTTCTTTTAGCCTTCTGAGCCAATCTAATTTCTTCCCTTGCTTCCCATTCAAGCAACTCCTGTTTAGCAAGCAAAAAAGCTTCTTCAACCACCGGATCATTGCTATCCTGAAGCTGAGATTCAAGGAACTCCACCTTCTCTTTGAGAGCCTTAATCGATAGCTCCACGCAGCCAAAAACATTACTATTCCAGTGTTTCAAAACACCCTTCACTTTCTTCAGTTTTGCAGCTAATTTATACAAACCACTACCACCAACAACTGGTTCAGTCCACGCAGCCTCCACACATTTCAAAAAAGAGTCGTGCGAACACCACATATTTAGGAAGCGAAATGGAGAAGGACCATATGCTAATCTCGGCGGACATAAATGGACCACCATGGGACAGTGATAAGATGATTTCCTGATCAGGTATTCCATATAAACCATGCCAAATAAATTAGAAAAAGCAATATTCATCACTGCTCTGTCTAATCTAGCCCACCTTCAAGACCGACCCTCTTGTACATTACACCAAGACATACTTCTTCCTTGAACTCTTATTTCAACAAGTCCACAATTATTCAAGCTTTCATTAAACTCAGCCATTGCCGACAATGGACGCGGGTGCCCCCTATACGTTCCGAATCTGAGTGTATAACATTAAAATCTCCTACCACCAACCACAGAGAGTCAATAGTACAAATGCTCTGAAGCTCACTGCATAAACTACGTAGCTCTAGCTAAGTACATTTGGCATAAACCAAGGTCACCAAAACTCTATTAGCCCCCAAGCAAAACCAACCCAAAAGGGATTGATTAGTCATGTGGAGCATCTCAAACTCATAATCATCCTTCCAAAAAAGCCACACTTTACCTCTTGAAGATTCATTACAGCAATATTTCGAAAACTCCAAGAAACTAGCCAGCTGTTGCATCTTAGATTCCTCATGAAAAGGTTCTAGAATCGCCACTACCATTGCCCGATGCTTTTTAACTAAACTCTTAAGTCTCTTCCTAGACCAACCCAATCCACGAAAATTCCATACTAAAATCGTGTTAATCATAAATTAAGCTTAGAGGTTCGGGTAGCCACTCGCTACGAATGCCGAACACCATGTATCAATTGTTCTGTCTATTTAATTTTATGGCCGTGAGGCTCCAGATCTGAATCATATGCCTTTTCCATCCTCACCTCTTGCCCCCTACCTCCCACCTCACCATCAGAAGTATACTCCAATCCACCAATACAAGCAAGATGATGATTAAAAAGCCCACCACGACTTTCCATTCCCAAAGCCTCCGACACTACATCACACTGCCCATTTACCTCATCTCCAACTCCAGGATTTTCCAGCACTAAAAGCTCGAATTCAATAGTCGATGGGAACTTATCCAAACTAGCAGGATTGCATTCAACGCTCGCAAGATTATTTTCACTGGTCGCAAGAGCTTCCACCGATATGCCCTTTAACAGCACGCTTTCACTCACAGCCTTGTATGGATCCACTTCACATTCAATTTCCTCACATACCTCATCATCCTCTAGATCATCCCCAGGTGCCAGTGCTTCAGACACAATCACCTTATTACTTTTTAAACCATCCTCTACTGCTGCACCCGAGAATGAGCCAGCACCGAAATCCACCCCATCCACCACCCCAGCCTGGCAAACGTTGATACATCCTAAATATTCGCCCCTTCATTAAAATCCATCTCCACCTGCTTTTTTTTTATCCTGCCAAACCCGTTTTACTAGAGGCTTCCTAGTTACCTTCTCCCCTTTTGGTTTCCTTACACCAGCCCTACAGACCATCGAAGAGTGCCCCTGACGGAAACATTTAGAACAATAATAACCATGTCGCTCATATTTTACGTTCTGCCAGATTTTCTTCGAAGCCGATAAAACAATGGGAAAGCCCTGCACTGGTTCCGTCGATAGATCCACCTCAGCACACATCCTAGCCTCGGATGCTCTTGTTTTATAAAGTGTGGCATTGTCCGTTCCCAGATAGCGATCGAACCGTGTTGCCAATATTTGTAAACAGTCCAGACGATACAAATGAAGTGGCAACCTTGGCAAAAAAATCCACAGAGGCGCAAGTGGAGATTCATGTGCCAGATCAAACTCCTTGGTCCAACGGAATAACCGAAAAGAGGAATCCCCCATAGTACGCCCTTCACGAGCCCAGCCATGCAAAAAATCACGTTCACTCCTCATCTGAACAAGCACATGCAACACATCCATAAAACTGACAGTGGGGGCCTCTATCTGACCCCAAAATTTAGCAATATGGGCAAGTACAGTCTCAATGGACGGCCGAGAACGAGAAAACTTGAGAAATAATGCAAACTTGAAATCTTCCGCAGCTTTTGACATCTCCACCTCTGAAAAAGCAAAGCCTTGTTCACCATCTATATCCATCGGATATCTCATCGGAAGGCTGAACGTGGACTATGTTGAAGAAGAAACTGCTTGAGGACTTAGCCCCTTGCGCCACAATAGCCCCCACTGTAAAGGACTCTAACGGAGGGGGAGGGGCGGCCTCCATGGCCGAACCATAGTGCAGCAAACGTTACAACTCAAAATTTGGAAACTCCATGAAAAACAGAATAACCATAACCATAATATTCCAATATCGCCAACTTTGAGGATGAAAAATAAGAGAGAATCTAATTTTGTATTAAACTTTTAAAATGCTTGATTACAAGACTTTAATCCACTATTTCTACAATGAAATGAGCTTAACCAATTTCGAACATAGTCCTAAAAACACGTGCTAAGGACGAATGCTATTCAACCAATAGACAAGCCAAGTCATTAGAACATATGTTTTTTTTTCCCCCTTCTCCGTCTCTCAAATTGGTAGTAATGCTTTGGCAAAGCGATTGCTAAGTTTGCTCAATAATCACTGCATCGATTTAATTACATTCGACACTTTGTGTCGAATCCCTTGTTCTAGATCAAGTGGCAAAAGAGTACTGTAGGATATCTAACAACGAATGAGCAGTAGAAATGATCTTTAATCCAAGTATAATTGAGAAATCACGAGTAGAAACTCAGCGGTATTTTGAAAAAAAATACAAAATCTTATAGCTTATCCATCTGATCCATAAATATATAGATGGAGTACATAGACTTGTGATATGTTAGGCTAGCTAGGAACCCTCTCATCAATCTTTCACAAAAGGGATACAAAATTTGGCACGTCTTCAAGCGATACAATAATATTTCATGGAAAAAGCTAGCTAGCGATTCCACTAGGAGCTCCCGCTCCCATTTGTTTTTTGACTTAGGTACGTTTGGATCATCAACTTATTTTAATTCATCTCAACTCATCATTATAATTTTTTCAAATTTCAACACAAAATATAATAAACAATTTAACTTTTTCAAATTCTAAAATAATAATAATATTAAAAAATAATATTTTAACAATATTTTATTGTCTCAACTCAGCTCAACTCAACTCAGTTTAACATTCAAACACAGCCTTAGTGATTAAAAAAGTGTTATTTAATAATATTGTAAATTTTTTTCTTTTTTAAAAAATATTTAAAAGTGTTAAAAAATTATGTGAAAATAAAAAAAATGAAATGATCTAGCGGAAGCTCCCAGCTGTAGGTGTAGACCCACCCAATATTTCATGGGTAATTTTCTTTATACATCGCCCTTATCTTTATATTAAACAAATACTTTATGTGTTGGCCATTTTATATCCGTTAATAAGATATTTGTCTTACATTGAAAAAATTGATGTCGAGATTTCTATCATTCGGCTTTCTTTTTGTCATTCTCCAAAATTGTAAACACATTTTCTTATCAATCTACTTTAATTACATCATTTCTATTTATTTCTTTGAAAAATAAAGGTTGGTTATTTAACATAAGGAATATATTTTTATGAAGAATATTAACACTTTCTAAAATAAATTCAAAATGAAAACAAAGTGATGTAGTCAATAACAAAATGTCGAGAAAGAGTTTCCATTTTTTTAACTTTTGGTCATGAGCATTTCGTTTTTAGAGGATCTTGGTCTAAAACTTATTCCAAAATAAAAAACCAAAGAGCGATTACTTTTCAATAATCAACACTAGCTAGACTGTAAAATTACCATAGAACTGTCAATGACAGACGAAACAAGTCTACCTGATCTCTTTTCTTGTAAAATTTTCATTTCTATATAGCTCCAACACTCACGTAATGCTAAAGAAGAAGAAAGCCAATTGATCCAGACAACAGTACTTCTTCAACGAAAGTCAGATTATCTCGAATGGGGTTGATACAGATTGTTGCCTGATCAAATAAGTTGTATTAAGGGATTTGTTAATGTCAAAAATCGCACAACAGTCCGAAATGGGAGAAAGAGTCATTATTGGCCCACTATGACGATTTGGGCCTCAATCGGTGTAGTCTGGAGCCCTCGACGTGGTCCGGTGTGGCTGTGCATAAATCTATAATAGTGAATGAAAAATAAATATTGAGAATATAAAAAAGAGGGAGACACATAGATTAACATTATTTGGCATAAAGCTACATCCACGAGATTTTTGGGGAGGGAATATCTACTATAATAAGCTTATTTACAGTTTCTCATAGGCAGTCTTTTCTCACTGTACAATGGAAATCTCGAATATATTTGCAGGACAAAATGTTTTAACTGGAGCCCTTTTCGAGAGATTGAAGAAGCTGAAGAATAAGTCGAAGTCAAAAAAGTCCCCTTGAAATCGTTTGGTCGTTTCCTTTCATCTAACTCCTCTTTTTGCGTGCCCTTAGGACTGGTGAGGATTGGCCGCTTTTCCCTTGCATGTCTGACATCTTCATTTCCTTCCCGCTTTTTTCCTTCCCCTCTTTTCCCTTTCTGGCTTTTCTTTTGACATCCTCATCTCAATGTCCCCCCTCTTTATCCCCCTTTGCTCTCTCTCTCTCTCTCTCTCTCTCTCATCTCCTAGTGGTGGCCTTTAGGTTGGCTAGGCCTGGTCTTGGGCTTGAATATTTCATTCCCTTCAACTACCCGTGATTCTTAAGGTCAATTCTCTCCAAAAAAAAGGTATTGATAATATTTAAATATAAAATATGCAGTCAAAATGATCCACTGAGGTCCGTAGAGAAGTAAATCCCTAGAGTGGGTTTCTAGTTATTCTTTTCACTTGAGTTAAGAGATAAAGATTTCTGGGTATGGAGTTAGGCAGGAGGTGTACTTGTCCCTGTAAGACACAAGTACGAAGTTCGGTGTGGCGGGAGGTATACTTGACCACGTAGTGTGCGAGCACGAATCTCGAACGTGGCGGAAGATGAACTCAATAGCGTAAATGACGAGCACGGAGCTAGGACGTGGTGGAAGAAGAAATCGACCGCGTAAATGGCGAGCACGGAGCTCGACAGTGGCAGAATAGGTAATCGACCGCCTAAGTGGCGAGCGGAGCTTAGCCATGGCGGGAGATGTACTCTACCTCGTAAATGGCAAGCGTGGAGCTTAGACGTGGCGGGAGATGAACTCCATCGCGTATATGGCGAGAGCGGAGCTTGGCTGTGGCGGGACAAGTACTCGACAATGTAAATGGCAAGCGCGAAACTCGGTTGTGGCGAGACGCGGTGCTCGACTCCCCTGGTCTTCTCGTTGCCAGAAGTTCGGGAATCGATATGGACAATTGGGACGCTTAACCAAGCTATAGAAGCCAAACCGATTAGCGTAAATAATTTCCAGCCACAAGCGCACGATTTGTGTACTTGGAATGTCCCGTTGGATCGTAGAGAAAGTTTAAGGCGCGTTGGTGTTGCTCGTGAGCCGCCATGTGTTGACGGTGATAGAGATTCGGGGTGCTTGCATGCATGTTAATTCCAAGAAATCAATTTTGATGGAGACAAACTTCGATGTCCAAGTGGGGCTGGGCGGTCGGTGTTTCACGCTACAGGAATCAATTTTTTTTTAGTAAAAATCAAATTCACATAAATTTAAGGATAGACAACCGGTGCATTTTAGCCGTTGCGTGCAAATGTTGCTCTACTGAAATTGTTTGTTGATTGCTACTTCTCTTCTTCCTTGACCTCCATTTTTTTTGGCAATCCATGATAGTGGGTGGACCAAACATGGTCCTCGTCGTGGTGGAGGACTTGGGGTGTTACAGGTTGCACGTTGCATTAAGCGCTAGCCGAGGAAGATAGCCGAGCTTGATGCGTTATTCTGAGCAGGGGTGGCCGAGATATTTCTGTGACTGCATGCATATGGCCGAGCAGTCGTTTAGATCGAGAAGCTCAGATGATCACTTGTGTGCATGGCGAGATGATCATGTCCAGGGAATCTTGTTGTTGGGCAAGGTTGGCGAGGAGTTCCAGCCGTGATAGAGGATAGTGGTACTGGGCGAGGTTGGTGAGGTGGGAGGACTAAGAAGCAAGTGACCGAGGACCTTACTGTTCGAGGTTGCCCGCCAGTGGCTGAGGTGTGATACCCCATATGATATGAATAAGAGTAGGTGGTATATGAGATTCCACATTGCTTGGGAATGGGAAGTTCTTGCTCTTTATAAGGTTCCAATGGGGCTCCAATTGTATCATTGACTAGTGCTTTTGAAGTATAGGCTATGTGGTTTGGGCTTTCCATTAGGGTGTTACAAATGGTATTAAAGACTATCACAACCAGAAATGTGGGACTTGAGCCGTGCCACCTATAATGGATAGGCCCGATGAGGACGTCGGGAATTTAAGGGGGGTAGATTGTGATACCCCTTAAGATATGGATAAGAGTAGGTGGTGTATGAGATCCCACATTGCTTGGGAAGGAGAAGTTCTTACTCTTTATAAGGTTCCAATGGGCCTCCAATTGTATCATTGACTAGTCCTTTTGGAGTAAAGGCCATGTGGTTTAGGCCTTCCATTGGGGTGTTACATGAAGAGCTTGTTGGCCGAGGCTACTCGCTAGCTGAGGAGTCTGTCCAAGGAGTTTGTCCTGGCCGAGGAGTCTATCCGAGGAGTTTGTTTCGCCGAGGAATCTGTTCAAGGAGTTTGGCCGAGGGGAGACCTCGGTGTGAATGGGCAAGGAGTCTAGTGGAGGACTCTGTCGTGGGGCATGTGGGGAGGTTTGGTCAGATCTCTAGTCATGGGTGAGGTGCCCAATGGTCGAGAAGCTCACCGCGTGGGTGAGGAGGCCAAGGAGGACATGCCCAGTGGCTGAGGAGCTCACAAGATGGACGAGGAGGTTGTGACAGTGTTGGCTGAGCAATGCAAGGAAACACATGGCTAGGGAGTCCATGGCCAGTAAGAGAGGTCTCGCCAGCGTTCTCTATCACTGGGAGGCAGCATGCCAGCGGCCTTAATAGCTCGTTGACGCCTGGCGGGTCATTGTCTGCTAGCCATTGTGAGTCCCGGCACGGTTGGTGTCTTGGAGGTTGGTGCTTCTGCATTCGTCACAGTTCAGGAAGGGAGGCTCCTTAATGGAGACAGAAACCACCGGCAACCATAGTGGTGGTCGCCGGTAGTTGTACTAGGCCATCTGCAG
This sequence comes from Juglans mandshurica, assembly GCA_022457165.1. Classification (NCBI taxonomy): domain Eukaryota; kingdom Viridiplantae; phylum Streptophyta; class Magnoliopsida; order Fagales; family Juglandaceae; genus Juglans; species Juglans mandshurica. Next base: position 15,344,973 of record CM039624.1, read on the forward strand.
GGTTGGCGGGGAGTTACAGCCGCTTCACTTCCATGCATGTGTTGCCTGTGGGTTGGCCGTTGTTGGTTGGGGCTGGTCTCCAAAGAAGGAAGAAGACACCGACTCACTAGGTGGCCGCTGGAAGACTTGACATGCCACGATGGGGCTGGGTTGAGGAGTTTCAGTCGCTGCTTTCTAGTGCACGTAATGTGCATGGGTGTGTGGCTGCAAGCCCTCGTTTCCCGCCTTGTGTCAGGGCGTGCATGTGGCATTTTGGCTGGGACAGAACACGCCAGCGGTCCACATGGTGGCCGCCGACACCCCTATTGTGCCACGGTGGGACTGGCCAAGGATCTCGGCTGTGTGTAGACCCGTGTACATGGCTGACGCGGGGAGGATCTCTGCCGAAGGGAGGTGGTCGGAGACCACTCCAGGGACATCAAACGATGCCGACAGTCAGTTTGGTTGCTGCCGGCTAGTCCACGCAGCTCGTAGCATGCTCCCGTGAGTACGCCGCATACCTCACTACATGGCCATGAGCCACCCTCAGCCCACCAGGGTGGTCGGCGACCACTTCTGCGCTGACAGAGCAAACCGGCGAGCCAAGGGGTGCCCACCAGTGTCCTCATTGGCACTGTGGCCAGTGGGCAAGGGGAGCCCAGGGTGCACGGTAATGTGCACTCCCCACTATGCATGGTATTAGGGGTGTTCATCCAGGTTCCAACCCGGGAACCCGGGTAAACCCTGACTGGGACCCGGGTTTCAAACCCGGGCCGGAACTTGGACCGAGTTGGTCCGAGTCAGACCTGGGCCGAAACTCGGTTGAACCCGGGTTTTTTAAAACCCAGATTCCGAGTTCCGGGTTGAACCCATTTTTTTTTTAAGAAGTATGTTTTCATTTTTTGTATAGAAGTCTGTATTTAAAAGAAAAATTTTATTTTAATAAAAACCTATACCATATTAAAGATTTTTCAAGAATAATCCATGTTGGAAAACATAACTTTTTTTTTATTTTATAAAAGCCTATATTATGTGAAATTGTTTTCTAAGAGGTAATGTTAAAAAACATAATCCTAACATTGTGCAGAATAATAAAATATATAAAATTAAAAAACTAAAATGCTTGCAATCTACTACATATTACATTATTACAAAATATAAAATTACAAGATATGAGTTACAAATCAATAACATAGTCTTCCATGTGATTTAATCATACCAAATAAAACTTCAAGCCTATTCGATGTAGCCACCCAACTTAAGGCAATCACTACATTGAATTCCTAGTATATTCTCTGCAGCCACCCAAACTGAAGAGTAAGAATGTATTTCAACAAAGAAAAATACAAACCATGGAAAGGAACACCTAACACAAGCTATTAACAGTAGACACAATATATAAAAGCAACTCAATGACCAAGTATTGACATGGAAATCAGTAAAAATAAATAGTTTGTAACCCCACAACATCCCACAAACTCCATCTCAATCCACTCTAAAAAGACTCCTAGAGAGAAAAATAAAGCAAAATGGTTAAGCAATATGAAATCTTCTGCCTTCATGTGTTTACCTTTGAGCAAAAAAAAAAAAAAAAACAATATTAATGTGTTTATGCAAAATTACTCATAATATTACACAATATTACTGTGTATGCAAGAAATTAGGGATGATGTATAATTAATCCTTCTAGAAATTAGGGCTAGCAATCAACTAATTAATGACTCATGGAGGGATAGAACCAAACAGACCCCTATTTGTAGCAAATCAATCGGGCTAGACATGCATGCATACCTCAAAAATCATCTGCTCAATGCATGGTGACATTTAATTAGCAGCAGCACCAAAAGAAAAAAACTGAATAAGTTTTTAAGGATGTTTGCAATTAATTAAACAAAAATGCGTAATTAAGTTTGGAGCTAATTAATGTAATTTTGTAAACAAACATAAAGTGTTTTTGTAAAGGCTTACCATCAGGATCTGAAGCAGAACAAATAAAAAATAGATTATTTGAAAACAAGGACAGATCGAAATGAAGGACTGTTTAATCAGAAACCTATGTCTTAACAACCCATTAATAATGATACATGAAAATCTTATGAACATTCAAATGTTAATATTTAAAAGAATTAACAAATGTTTCTAAGTAATGAATGATTGATATGAAGGCATCCTCAGAGCCAATTACATGATATATATATATATATATATATATATATATATATATATATAAAACAAAATGTGGCAACATAGAACATAAGAGACCCAAATAAACAAAGTATTGAAGAAATAAGTTTTTCTTCCATTGTTCTCAAAACTTTTATCATTCTTTTTCCTCCAAATCACCAAACCAGGTAGAGAGGCACAGTTCTAAAAGTTCCAAAACTAAATACTCTCTTCACTACCTTATTAATATGATCTACGTCATCTCCAAAAATCCAAACTTTAAGCTTAAAAGCAACTTATAAGACCCATATGCAGTCTGGGCACAGAGAATGAGAAGCAAGCACACAAAATCCATCTTAACAGACATTGAATGTCACCAATATCTCTCATGCGTAGGTATAATTTTCTCTAGATACGCCCAATCCACACCGAGAAATAAAAATAACAAGATACACATGTGCAATAGCGCAAGGATAAAAACTAACCAATTCAGTCATAGAGCAAGCAAAATAACACGCAATAATATAAGGGCAGGAAATGGGGAGTACCCTTTCTTTGCGTGCAGCTTTATTTTGCTCCAACTCTTCGAGGGCAAGGGCGAGGGCGAGGGCACGGCGAGCTTCGTGGGCCTTTGGCTTCAGTTGTGCTTAAGGGTTTGAGAGATGATAGCGGTACCATTTTACCATGTCTAGAAGGCTTGGATGGATGTCGGTGAGAGATGGGTTTGAGAGCTTGATGGGTATGAGTGTATTGGTGGGCGAAGAGGTGTACTGTGATCTAGGGTTGGCTAGTTTGGCCGAGGAAGAGAAGATTTTCAAAGCTGAGCTTCAAGTAACCATCGAGATCATCACGACGGTGGCTAGGGTTTCATAGAATCATTGCTAGGGTTGAGAGAGGGGGGGAGGGGGGGGAGGGGGTCATGGGCCGAAGGAACGAGATTTTTTTTTGTTTTTTTTTACCTTTTATACAAATCCGGATATATTGGGTTATGAATACGGAACCCGAGTTTCATACTCGGGTCCGGACCGGATATATCCAATTTTTATAATATGGGTTCCGGCCCAGATTTGATCAGGGCCGAAACCCTTATCCGGGTTCCGGACCAGGCCAGATTTTTTCCGGCCCGGATGAACAGTCCTACATGGCATTGTTCATGCCATGCATGGTACGTGCATCCCGTGCATTGTGCACGTGTGTACTTGTTTCTTCCTGCGTGTGTATTCTAAATGTATTGCATCATCGCTCCCTTACTTCCCTTTTTTACATAGTACCCTTAAAGGAATTGCAATTCAAGCAATGAGTAACTTAGGGTTGCACTTGGGCTAAAAAAGGTTTATTCGCCCAGTTTTTGCAACAGTGCTACCCATAAAAATAAAAGCCAAAGGATTGAGAATTTTATCTGGGTGACATTCATGTACCCTTCTGGAAATTATTTAGCGTGTCGGAAAGTAGTCCTTCTCCCGCTTCCGGTGTAAAATGTAACTCAATCCCACAGACGGCGCCAACTGTTAATGCCAAAAATACACAATAGTCTGGAAGGGTCGAAATAGTCTGGAGCCTCCGACGTGGTCCGGTGCGGCTATGCGTATGTCCATGGAAGTGAATGAAAAATAAATAATTAGAATATAAAAAAGAGGGAGACACATAGATTTACGTGGTTCGACATAAAGCTACTCTATGGAATTTTTGGGGAGGAAATATCCACTATAATAAGCTTATTTATAGTCTCTCATAGCCTATTCTTTCTCACTGTACAATGGAGATCTCGAATATATTTGTTGGAGAATATGTTCTCGCTAGAGCCCCTTTCAAGAGGTTGAAGAAGCTGAAGAAGAAGTCGAAGTTGAAGTTGAAAAGGTCCCATTGAAATCACCTAGCCATTTCCTTTTATTTGACTCATCTTTTCGTGTTCCCCTTAGGACTGGTGAGAATTGGTTGTCTTTTCCTTGTGTGTTTGACATCTTCTTTTCCTTTCCACTTTTTTCCTTCTCCTCTTATCTGTTCCTGGCTTTTCTTCTGACATCCACCCTCTCATTATTCCCTCCTTGTTCCCCTTTGCTCTCTCTCTTTTGTCTCCTAGTGGTTGCCTTTAGGTGAGCTGAGTCTAGTCTTGGGCTTGAAAATTTTATCCTCTTCAGGATTGTAACGGGTTGTATCCCCTACCATTTTTGAAATAGATATTTGACTTTCATGGTTAGGTTTGTAAATAAAAAAAATTACTTGATGAGTCGTCCGAAATCAGTTTAATTAAAATCTTAGTTCGGTTCAATTTGTTTATTAAATGAGTTAGTATAGCTTTGAATGTATTAATTTTTGTATTAATGTCTTTACGTACATAATAAGAATATCTCAAAGTATTTAAAGAGATAGAAAGGAAATTATATTCTTAATACCTTGTATAAATATATTTATAGATATATGTTTAAACTATATAAAAATATTAACAAAGATTCTACAAAATTTATAAATAAAGTTATAAAATACTTTATTTTATCAAAATGATGAAGTAACTCGTGAATAAATTCAAATTCATTCCAATAATAAATAAGTTGTTTGCAAATATAAAATATAACTCAATATTAAGTACGAGCCTAACTCCTATGGGTGTTAACTGGTCCGGTCCGGTCCGGTCTGATTTTGGACAAAATTTATGATCGAACCGGTATGTACCAGTTTTACATTTTTCAAAACCGATTACTCTCCTAAACCGGTATCTCCAGTTTTACTGATTTTCGGTCTGATTTTTCAATATTTTACTAAAAAAATTAGTATACACAAACTATTAAACACACATATAAAACACACAATTTGTTTTACAATGCAATCTATATACACAAACTATCAAACACACACTATCAAACACACACACAAACACACATATAAATTCAAAATTTTAGTTATCTTCGGAAGTTACAAATGTTCCAATACACTGATACACACACAGACATATACATATAAACAAACACACACAGAAACACAAAAATACATAAATTCAAAAAAGTTAATCTATATACACAAACACAGACTTCTAGCCATTGGCAACTTGCGGACTCAAGTTCACGCATATGGAGAGGGGGGGGGGGGGGTACTGCACTTTTAGTTAATTTCACAATCACAATCACAAAACCCTAATGACACAAACACAATTACAAAACCCTAATAATTTATATAACTTGAATTAATTTCAAATACCTTAAATAAGTGAAATGAAATAATGGAGAAAAATTACCATAAGGAATCGAAGACAGAGAGACGTGAGGTGAGGCCATAAGTCCGTGAGGGGAGGTTCGACGACGATAGTGATTCCATGAGCTCATGGTATGTGCGACAACCGGTGAGGGGAGGTAGAGAGACAGATACGAGAGGGCAGAGTAGAGGCAGAGACTAGAGAGGCAGAGATGAGAGTGAGGAGAGGCCGTAAGTCCGTGAGGGGAGGTTTGTCGAGGATAGTGATGCCATGAGTTCAAGGTATGTGCAACAGCTGGTGAGGGGAGGTAGAGAGACGAAGACGAGAGGGAGACTAGAGAGGCGGAGACGAGAGTGAGGAGAGGGGCGTCGTTTGAAATTGTTTTAGGGTTTATAGTATAAATTGGAATTGTGAGAGGAAATGGCGCCATTTCCTTTGGTTTCAACTTTCAATTGTTTTGTTCTTTTTTTTTTTTTTTTAAATGATCATTAAAAAAAAGTTAATGGTTTGAGAAATTGATAATTATAATTTATATATTTGTAATACATTTAATACATAGTTAATAGTTATAGACTATAGTGATTTGGTTATAGTGATTTAGTTATAGTGATTACTGATTAGTATAACTATAGTCTATATTAGACTATTAGTATTAGTTATATATTAGTATAACTATATAATATACTAGACTACGTGATAATATTAATATTAGACTAGTAGTATAGTTATATATTAGTATTAGTTATAGTGATTTAGTATAACTATATTAGTATAAGTATAACTATAGTCTATATTAGACTATTAGTATTACTTATATATTATTATAGCTATATAATATATTAGAATATATAATAGTATTAATATTAGACTATTAGTATAGCTATATATTAAAATTATTTATAGTGATTTAGTATAACTATTTTTATTTTTTTACTGTAAAACTTATACTTCATTTGAAAAGTTAACCATTACAAAGATTGTCAAACATCAACTCCCTGCGCACTTCCTCAGGGTATTCCTCAATCCAGACTAGTTCCTCTATAAAAGATAAGGCCAATCTAGCTAATTTGTGAGCTACCTTATTTCCTTCCCTTTGAACATGTATAATATCCCAACCCTTTCTATTAACAAAGAAAGTTCTAATATCATCAATCAAGTGTCCATACCAGGATTACATGTCTTCTCTGTTATTAACAGCCTGCACGACAGCCAGTGCATCTCCCTAAAAAATGACATCAGTCAAATTCAACTCCACACACAATTCCACTGCCCTCCACAGAACCAAAATCTCAGCCACAACTGGCTTAAAGACACCCATCTTACTCATACATAATGAAACCTGAATTTCCCCCATGTAATCTCAGATGATGATACCAGCCTTCATTTTGCTATTCTTCAAATCCACAGTAGCATCCCAATTCATCTTTACTCTCGAATCTATTGGTGCCTTCCATCTAATATGCTCTCTCACCACACCTTGAGAATGAACTGTTGCTCTGGACCCCTCTTGAGCCTGCTAAAACATCTCCAAGCTTCTCTTTGCCCCTTGTATTAGTTGACTTGGATTTGTGAATGTTTGTTCAAAGATAAATTTGTTTCTATGCATCCATAAATCCCTCATAGTGACAACCATCAATTCCAACTCATTTGCAGATACTCTCTTAGATAGAGAATCCCATGGCACCAAGAAATCCTTCTCTAGCCCATGCCACTTCTTAATGGAAGCAGGGAACTCCAACCATACATCAGAAGCAGCACAACAACCCCACAGCACATGCTCTACAGTCTCCACTTCCCTCATGCAGACAGGACAAAGCTGGGAATCACAAATCTTTCTAATGAACAAGTTTTTCCTTGTTGGAAGATATTTATTTAAAGCCTTCCATAAAAAATTCTTCACCACACCCTGGACATACAAACTCCATACCTTCCTCCATACTCCTTTCAAGTTATCCATTTCTAAAACATGTCCCCTCTCCCTTGGTCTCCTTTCCATTTCTAAGTAGTATGCACTTACTTTAGTATAACTATCTTAGTATAAATACTATAGAGTAGCCACGGTAATGCATCAGTCGTTGCACACCTTATGTGGATAGAAAAATTCTTTTTTACACTCTACTATTTATCACACACTTCACACACTTAGTGTATTTGAGTTTAAAAAAAAAAAAAAATTGAAGTGCATGGTGTGTGGAGAGTGTAGGTAGATATGTAGAATTGCTCATCCTGCCCGCATCGCCCTCTCTCATCGCCAAGCACTGACTTCGAAATCGTCGTTGTCGTCGCCGTCCCTCTCTTCGCCAACCATCGAGTCCTTGAAATCGCCGTCTCCGTCCCTCTCTTCACCCAGCACAGTCTTTGAAATCGTCGTCGCAGGTCCCTCTCATCGCCCAGCACATGCCAATCGTCGACCTCCCTCTGCCTAGCGCCACCCAGCCTAAAACGGCCCCTCGTTGAATCTCCCCAAAGACCAGAGGCAACTCCACTGCTCTGTTTCGCCACCTAGCCTGAAGCGCCACCCAGCTCTGTTTCGTCGCCCATCTTTCAGCAACTCCACTGCTCCTTTCTTTTGATTATTGTCACGATTTTGTGGGCATTCTCATTAGAGGGTCATGATTTTTTGATGCCAAGATTATTTCTTTTTTATTATATATGAACAGGTTGTGAATGCAGATGACGTTATTGGTCCAGATGTAGAAAAGTTGGTGGCTTCACGTCCTGATGCCAGTGTTTTCAAGAAAGATTTTACAAGGAGGAAGAAAAGAATGGCCCTGACTTTTCAAAGAAGCTTGCCTCCTTAGCTGAGCTTTATATGAATGATGCTTTTGGGACTACACATCAAGCTCATGGATCAACTAAAGGGGTTACAAAATTCTTGAAGCCACCTGTTTCTGGTTTCCTATTGCAGAAGGTGGGTTTCTCATTTTAATTCATTTTTTATGTATTGATTTCTAATTATTCTGCTATAGTTTCTACTTTCTCCAAAAACATTTATGAAGCTTGGCATTTTTGACTAATTTCATATATTTCATGATCCTCAATTAAGTGATGCCAGCTGATATAAAATCCATATATCTGAGTAACACAGTTTGAATAGAGGAACAATAAAGTTGGGGTGGATAAATGGAAAGAATCAATGCTTTCTTCCTGTGTATTCTGTGATATATATCTAGTTCGTAGGAGCTATAAGTGGTTTATATGAATTATCAATCCTTCATTTTATTTTTCTTGGAGGAATCCTTGAGGGTAGTTGACCAAGTTTGTTAGAGTAGCATGCTTGCATGTTTTAGTAAATTGAATAAAATTTTTAGGGTGCCTGGGTTTTTGGATTTGCTGATGATTGTATCAGCCAAGCTGGTGCCCATAGGAATTAGGTCTTTTACGATACCTTGATTTTTGGATTGCTAAGTAAGTTTAAGACCTAGTCCCTGTCCATCAACTACCCGTGAAAATTTTATGGTGTTCTCGTCTGAGTGCATATCAAACCACTGATCAAGTGCATTTCTTCTTTCCAAAACTCACATGGAGGAAAGAAATTAACAAATAAAAGACTGTGGAGCTTCTTTGTGGCTAACTTTTATTCTATCTCCATTCACTGATAAGTACATAAATTCATGGATAAAAATAATATATGATACAAATGCATTAGTTGGAGGTTGGAATTCCAACTGTACAAGATCTTCCCCTATCAACAACCAATAGGTCAAAGCTTTCCAAACTTAAGCAACTCCCACTCCGTTTTTTCTTCCACCATAAAAATAAGAAATAAAACAAAAGGAGAAAGTGGAACTTACAAATTCAATGTCCACCATCAGTTTCTTTTTTTTCCTTCTCTCTTTTTCTCTTATGAGCACTAAAATCACATATAGAAAAGCATATAAAGAAACCTTGTCTGCACTAATATCTTGACAACTAACAAATGAATAGTTATCAAATATATGATCAACACAATAAAATCATCTTTATATTTCAACCATCAAATCTGGAGTCCAATCCCAGCAAAATCTATGATAGTAAACCCAACAACTTCAAACTTCCCCCTCTCATTGCTCTCTGAATTTCAAGTAGTCTAAAGAGACAAATGGCTTGTAAAGCCTCACATTTCCTTCTCCAATCACTTCATCTAGTGCTGTGATCACCTTTTCATCCTCAAAGCACCAAAAGAAAGCTAGAGAAAAGTGGTTTGCTGGCTGGTATGTGATGGATTAGTGTTTGTCTCATTTGAGTAAGTTGCAAATTGTAAGATATTGTACAGATGCTATATAAGATTTGAGTAAGTTGCAAATTGATGGATTAATGTTTGTCTGTTTTTCTCAAATTAATAGCTCTAAAAAGCCAAAAATAAAGTTTCAAGGGTGAAGAAGGTTGCTGTGTGAAAAGATGAAATTGCTTGGCAATAATGAAAAACCATAAAGCTTATGATGGAATTGTCCAAGAAAGGAAAAGGAATAAACGTAACTAATATGAGATTTCTGATTTGGCATAGTGGAAACATTTAGAAGAATAACAATTGTCCTAACAGAGGAAAGAAAATAAGAAGGAAGAGCTGTGCCTTCCAAGTCGATGCAAGTTGTAGTAGAAAATTGGTATTTCCACACATTTATTCCAAAATAATCATGATCCCCTCCCATACAATTGCCTTCGAATATATATGAAGCTTATTAAGGAAATCAAACGATTGAAAGGGCTTGCCTAAGCTGTTGATTACCCCATTGGTAATTTGGAAATTGTTGTTGTGGATGAACATCTACGCTGCAACTTGAATTTGCTAGAGCTTTTTGTGGAAATCCCAATAAATATGGAGATGGAGTAATTAGTGGTAGATATTGAGATATTGTATTAGTGGAGTAATTTATGGTAGATATTGTTTAGGAAGTTTCTATTTAGGAAGTTTTTGTTTTCCTGTCAATTAGTTAGGCAGATTTTCCTGTTCTTATTCTAGGAAATTATTTCCTTTTTTGATATTTTTCTTACAACTTAAATAGAGATCACTAGCATGTACAGAAATACAAAAAATATCATTTTGATTTCATGGTATCAGAGCTAGTGTTTTTTCTAAACCTAGATATCAATGATGGAAATTGCCATCAACAGCAAAGGGTTGATGACCTATGAAACTCACGATAATGAAACAGAAGCTTATCTCCACCATGGGTTCAATTGAACTTGATAATTCATCCTTTCAACTCATGGTAGAGAAGCTGAATGGGAAGAATTTTCGTGAATGGATCCAATCGATTAAGCTCGTAATCGACGTCAAAGGAAAACTGGAATACCTTACCGGCGAGACAAAAAAGCCAGACTCAACTGACGCTTCCTCCCTAAAAAATTGGAAGTCAGAAAATTCAATGGTGACTGCTTGGCTTGTAAATTCTATGAAGCCCTCCATCGGCAAGACCTATCTATTCTTGCCATTGGTGAAAGATGCTTGAGAAGCTGTCTGTGAAACATATTCTGATGTTGAAAACTCCTCTCAAGTATTTGAGATTAAGTCAGAAAATTCAATGGTGACTTCTTGGCTTGTAAATTCTATGAAGCCCTCCATCGGCAAGACCTATCTATTCTTGCCATCTGCGAAAGATGCTTGGGAAGCTGTCTGTGAAACATATTCTGATGTTGAAAACTCCTCTCAAATATTTGAAATTAAGACTCGGCTATGGCAGATGACGCAAGGGGAGAGGGAGGTCACGAATTACTACATGGAGATGACAACTCTCTAGCAAGAGCTTGATCTGAGTTTCGAAGAAGAATGGGAGTGCACTGGCGCGATACAAGAAGTGACTCGAAAATGAAAAAGTTTTTGAATTTCTTGTTGGTCTTAACCGAGATCTGGATGATGTTTGCGGAAGAATTCTTGTCCGACGTCCCCTGCCTTCAACACGTGAAGTCTTCTCGGAGGTGAGGCGAGAAGAAATTAGGCGTAAGGTAATGCTAAAGGAGATTGTCTCTTCTGGACATATTGGACTTGAAATGTCTACCTTGGTGACTCGGGGCACTCTAGTTGGATTAAGTTCAAGACAATAGAAGGGACGTCCTTGGTGTGAGCATTGCCAAAAACCTGGATTAGGTTCAAGACAATATTGTATTAGTGGAGTAATTTATGGTGATATTGTCTAGGAAGTTTCTATTTAGGAAGTTTTTGTTTTCCTGTCAATTAGTTAGGCAGATTTTCCTGCTCTTATTCTAGGAAATTCTTTCCTTCTTAGATATTTCTCGTGTAACTTAAATAGAGATCACTAGCATGTACATAAATACAGAAATATCATTTTGATTTTACTTTTCACATTGGTTCCTCTCTTGCATATGTTGGCCAATCTCGACTTCTGCTAGCTCATGCTTTGAGCCTTGTGGAGAATTTACTATCTTCCGCAATAGAGCATATGAAACCAACTAGCATAAGAAGTCTCAACAAGGGTTGGTTTTTTCTTCACTTGTTGGATTCAAGTCTATATGAGATTATTATGGAGAAAGGGGCAATCTTAAAGGAGGTAAAGGAACTGAACGATGTAGTGGCCTGCCTTCTTACTGCTTTGGTCATTAGTGGCTTGCCTTCTTGCTGCCTTGGTCATTAGGAAACATAGCAAAGCAGCTGAAGAATTACAAGGAAAGTTGGAGATATCGGAGAAACTATTGGAGGAATTGCAGAAGGAGGTGGATTGCCTTCGAGACTAGAAGCAATAGCAACTTCTGTAATATTTTGTTTGTAAAGTTTGAACGCGTGTTGATTCTATAATAACCGCTCCAATTATGTATATATTTTTTCTTTTCTTTCTAAGCAACAAACGCTTGGTTCGGGGAACACTCAAATAAATGAAGGAAATAAAAATTGGAATTGATCGACACTGATCGACTGCTATTGGAATTTTTCTTTAAGCAGGAAAACAATCTTCTTTTTTTTAATTAACAATTCAGAGACTATTTCAGGCTTCTTATGTCTTTTAGATCCGAGGATGAAATTTTAGAACTTCACTCAACTTGGAATAAATCTTGCACAAAAAACTTGCTTCTGGATAAAAATAAAAATTATACAAAAAAATGTATAAATTTTGGAAGAGCATAAAAAAGACCAGACCCCTTTTTACAAATCAAAACATAATGCTTATTTTGCAATGTGTATTATAGGGCTGTGCATAATGGGCCGTAAGCCTGACCCGTCCGAATGAACCGACCTCCTCAACCCGTGAAATACGGGTTCATCGGGTCATTTGTTTGAAATCGGGTTTTAATCAAAACAACCCGTCGAAACCGATTCAGTTCACGAAAACAACGAAAACACTCTCCTCTCCGCTGCGGAAACCCTAGTCAGTGTCGCCATTCTCAGTCGCCGTTCGCCGTTGCCGTCGCCGATCGCAGAGGCCATCGCAGACGGGTGCGTTCTCTCTCTCTCTCTCTCTCTATCTTGTTCTAACTTCGAGCTTTGTTTGGTGCTCTGTGTGTGCGTGTGTGTGTTTGATGGGTAAGCAAGGGAAACGGATTTACACTCTGTCTCTGCCAATCAAACACTCCCTTGGGCTCGGAATCTACATGTTTGATCCCAATCAGAAAATGGTTACCCCGAAATGTGATTTGGCTTATTATCTTGATTTGGGTATATTCGTGAAAAAAAAAACACTGGTATTGTTGGTAATCGTTTGAAGGGATATTTTGAAGGGATACATGTTATATCCATTATCACAAATCTGGTTTGGTAATTGTACAGACATTGGGTCTAAAAATGGTGGTAAGGTGAGTTTTAAATTGAAAGCATCGTGCATTTTGTATTGTCAACATTGGATTCATGTAAGAATATGATAGAAATGATGGACTCATGAGTTCAACTCCCATTTGATGCGTGTACCATGATGTAGTAAATAACCAATATCTGTAGAAAAGAACATTAATGAAGTCTGCCAATCTTAAGCAGAGAAACTACTTGAAGTGGGTTACTCTGTGGGTTCATCGAATAAAGAGAATCTATTACTCATCATATGTGCATTGTAGGTAAATATGAGTTTGTCAATTTATATATCAATTTATGAGTTTGTCAATTTATATATCAATTTATCAGTTTGTTTTTATAATTTGCTTAGAATGTTTCTCCAGCATAAATCTTTTGAGCCACAATCATTTGGCAGGAAGAATTTCAAATTAACAAAACCCATGGTACTTATATTGGATTCCTTTTTCTTATTTTTAAGCAGGTTTGAGAGAACTTATTTGATACATAAATTCTATTTCATCTATCATTGTTTTGATAATTGTACATTACATTAGACATGATATTCTGGTATACCACACATCAACCTAAAGAATGATGGAGTTCAAAAACAATTTTAGTAGAGAACAATTCCGAAGAATTTTAGTACCACACATCTTTGAACATTGTTGAGCATTATGCAATGCTTGCTCTCTCATATCTTTCATGAAAGATACTGTTGTTTGCATTAATCAGAAATTTTCAAAAATACTATTGTCTTTCTGGCTTACTTTCCTTTTTCCTTCTACATTTAAAGATGAACAAAATTACATATTTACTGATGGCATAATAACTTGAGAGAGGCTTCTTTGCATTGAACTCACTAATATATTGGTGCAACCCGTATATTCCTTGGAATTTGGCCACTAATACTGTTGTTGCCTAATGCCAAGATTTGTAGTCTGCGCAGACGCCCAACTTCTGGAGGGATTATATGAATAAAGCTGTTGTTTAAGAGGGTTAGTTCCCTAAGAAAACAAAATTGGACGTGCAATCCCAAAATCTGGGGGGATTTTTTTAGGGAACTAACCCTCTTAAACAACAGCTTTATTCATATAATCCCTCCAGAAGTTGGGCGTCTGCGCAGACTGCAAATCTTGGCATTAGGCAACAACAGTATTAGTGGCCAAATTCGAAGGAATATATCTGGTTGCACCAATCTCTTCTAGTGTGCTAGCTAGGTATTAGTGATTTTGTTTAATTTCAAGTTGCATTAATCTCATCTTAGAATGTTCTAGCTTGTTTGATTTTGTTTAGTTTAAATGATAAGCTAGCTAGGTAGCTCTTGTTGGATAAAATTAACAAGAAAGCACATTTTATCATTTCCCTTAGTGTGCTTCAAACATATATAGTTATCATTAAGGAAAAAGTAGCCGTTGCTGAATCTATATTGAAATTTGTTTACTTCATCAGATTTCATTCTGCACTTAGTGAACATGTTTACTCATCTTTGTAAGGAGCTAAGATCTCTTGGCACCAAATTTTAGGATTTTGATTCACTAATTCAATGCAATACTCACAGGCCGGTGTTAGTGAACATGCTAAATCACTTGGTCCCAAGGGATCAGACCCCCACAAGGAAGCCATCATAGGGGACATGATTGGAGATCCTCTCAAGGACACCTCTGGTCCTTCACTCAACATCCTTATCAAGCTCATGGCAGTGTTGAATTGAGTTTTGTAATAAATACTTGGCAGTGTTGAATTGAGTTTTGTAATAGATACTTTGGACTAATTTAGATATTTTTGTAATAGATAGTTTTATAAGTTCATATAGCTGTTAAAAAAAAAAAAAAAAAAGAAAAAAAAAAAACCGACTCGATCCGTACAGTAGCGGGTTGGGTCGGTTTGGCGCGTGAACAGTAGCGGGTCGGGTCGGACCGGGTCCAAACCCGGTGGGAGTTGATCGGGTTGCAGCCCTAGTGTATTAGAATTGCGATAAAAACAAGTAAAAACTAGCTACAATCTTTGCATTCCCATTAGCCAAACCTCATACAAGGGACCATCTTGTATCAAACCTGCCTAGGAATCCTATCAGCCTCTCCTCTTTCGTTTTTTCCTTTTACATGGCATGGAAAAGTGTAATAACAAAACCTGCTAAACTAGACAACTCTATAAAGTCAGTTCCGCCTATTATGTTGCAATCAAAAGGAGATGAGCAGGTGCCTAGAAATAATGAGATCAGAAAATGGCCATTTGGCTCCCTGAATCATTGGAAAGGATCCCTATTTCTAGTTCCTTCATCTTGCTATAAACATCAATTGGTAACCTGGAAAGCATAGGTATAAGTATGAGACTCTAAAGTAGTAGACTTTGGATGGTGAAAAGTTAGTAGAAAACACATATTGAGAAAGGAGGTGGATATGTGAAGAGGAAAACTGGACAAAGAATTGAATTTGACTTCTTCAAACAAGAAATCAAGAAATAAAACAAAATAGAAAGGAAAATACAATTTGGAGCATTTCCAAAACATTCCACATTAAGCATTTGGTTTGAAAACTGCACTGTACGCCTACAAACCATGTCAATCTCCAAGACATATGCCACTCGAACATTCTCTTTTTCTTAATGATAACAATTCTCGTTCTTATTAAAAATTTCAAAATTTGGCAAAAAAAAAAAAAAAAAGAAGGAGAAGAGTCAAAGATGCCTCAATAGACTACTACGATCATTTGTCAATAAAGTCTTTGTCCTGAATGTTTCATGAGAAACCGCAAACCATCCTAAACCAATAATATCTTCAAGCCATGCTAGTATGAACTTTCTCTTTAAGGTGTGTTGAGGATAGAGATGAAATTTTCCCACTTTGATAGACAAAATAACTCAGGTTCATCAAACTCCACAGGGAAGAAATCACAACAAACCTAGAAATCACAGAGATGACGTGCTTGGGGGGGGGGGGGGGGGGGGGGGGGGGGGAGACTGGAAGCTTCACTGCTTGGGGACTTCGTCTTCCGTTGGGCTGAGGTCGAAGATGCTTGGGGTTGGCGGTGCAGACTAGAAGCTTCGCACGCTTGGGGATTGAGGGCTTTCGTAGGGCTTGAGGTTGAAGACGAAGTTGTGCTTTGCATCGGCCGGGGGGGTGGGGGGGGTGGGGGAGGGGAGGAGGAGAGGAGGACGGGGCTCAAAGAAAATTTTAAATCAGTGAGAGAGGAACGAGCCACATGGAGGAAGGAAAAAAAATTCGGTGCCAAGTAAGATGTACTTTTGGCTTATGTCGCACAGTGGCTAATGCAAGACTGAAGGTTAGTTTGATCTCAAATCTATCTCAACTCATCATTACAATTTTTTTAAATTTCGATACAAAATATAATAAGTAATTCAACTTTTCAAATCATAAAATAATAATAATATTAAAAAATAATATTCTAACAATATTTTATCATCTCAACTCAATTCAATTCAATATTTAAAAGTAGCATTATTGATAAAAATAACTCCATTTTATTGCGTGATGCGCAAGGAATACGTGAGAAAATTGGTCTTTGACATGACTTCCATCCATTAAGACAAGTTTGAAGGGTGAGTTGAGAATTTTATATTTTGTTTGAAAGTTTAAAATATTATATTTTAATATTATTACTAATTTAAAATTTGAAAAAGTTAAATTAAAATTTTAAAAAATTAAATTATATATTATATTTTATATAAAAATTTTAAAAATATGTAACAAAAAATTTAAAAAATAAAAATTTTATATTTTATCTTGTATTTCAAACCAGCCTAAAGGGTGAAAGCATCGTTATTCGAGCAAAGAGCCGAACGTGTCAAATCGAGCGGATGAATTTAATTGTGATTTTCCATACCATTTTTATGTCCGACAAGTGCTCAAAGTCACGTGAAAGTGACAAAATAGACGTTACAAAATCCTCTTTGCTCTATCACCTGTCTCTCGGTCGCTCTCTTGAATGAGAGTTCTATATTCAAGGGCTCAATACTTCACTGTGTAAACCCAACCTCGTTGCTTTGGCCAAGGCATGGACACCGACGGAGCACGGAAGTGGGGTTTCAACGGGAACCCAGAGTTAAACGCTTCCTCCATTTCCGTTCGAGGTGTTCTCAACCAGCTGATGGAAAACCGCAATAAGGACGACAATCGGCCCACCATTCCTCTTGGCCGTGCTGATCCCACAATGTTTCCGAGTTACCAGACGTCCCCTTCATTCGCTGACGACATTGCTGATGCTGTTCGGTCCTTCAAGTTCAACTGCTACCCTCCCTCCTTCGGTGTAGCTCAGGCTAGGAGGTATGCTTCAAAATCCTCTCTGTTTCAGTGATTTATCCTGCAAATTTGTCAGTACGCTTTAGTTCAAGTCGTACTCGAAGCTCCTCCCTCCCCTTGAAATTGGGAATCAAGACTGTTTTCAAAATCCGCGGTTTACCTGCGTAACCTGTCAATATGTATAAGTAAAATATACACATTTTCAGCCGAATAATTCTATAATTTTTTTTTCCTTACCAAATATATGATGAATGGATGATAAAGAAAATAACGAATAAAATTAAAAAAAATGAAAATAAATATAGTTTGTGATGTCCAAAGTCCGCAGGCTTTTGGCCTTTGTATTGTATGATGTGGCGTCTACACAAAAGACAAGCATTGCTCGGTTGTCTTCTGATGAGGTGTTTCTACTTGCTCCACTTTACTGTGAATTTTTTTTGTGCAGAAAGATTCCAAATCTAGATGTCATAGAGATTTTATACTTTTGCAATTTTTTTTTTTTTTTTGGATATGGCTATATACATTCATGAAACGTGCAGTTTCTGCTTTTTGAGAAAATTTATTATTAAATGATTAATTTTTGTTTTCTATATATGTTATAGATTTATAATTTTTTTTTTTTAAAAAAAATGCTGAAAGCGTCCGGGTACATTTAGGTAGTACCCGAATTCTTCCTGTCTTCTTTACATTCTTGAGACCCCACTATCTCGACTTCTTGACCTCTCTGATCCTTTCCTTTCCCTCTGCTTCTTCACTCTCTCATTTTTCCATTCTTTTTGCTTCTTCATCATCCTCATGGCCCAACAAAACACATCCCAAACCCCTTCTGTCCCAGAGTCTTCCTTTGTTAAAGATGTCCTATGCTTCGAAGGTTTTGGGTGGCGTTCCACCCTTACTGCCAGGGACTTTGTGAATCTGTGCAACACCTACAGGATTCTAGACTCAATACTCCTGGAACTCCCTCACCGTGGCTACGTCGATGAAGAAGGGTTTGCTGAAAAGGTTGCTCTTCCTGTCTGTGCCCTCACCCACGGTTTGCGATTTCTTTTATATTGCCCAGTACGCGACGTTCTTGATCTTCTTCGGCTAGCCCCTGCGCATCTTCATTCTCACGCGTTGCGGGTTATTCTTTGTTCTTGTATTGTATTTTGTTTGGTTTTGGAACCCACTTGAAAGAATACCCAGATTTAATTGCCCGAGAGACCTTGGCTTTTTATTAATGGAGGAGCTTTCTGGACAACATTTGCAGCTTTCAGATTAAAAGTTTGCGGTTGGCTTGTTTTGAGACTCACCATTCAAACGCCAAGCAATGGACGAGGAAGTTCTTCTTAGGCCTCATTCACTTTCACAAAACTTTTCATCTCATCTCATCTTATTTTATCTAATTATTACAATTTTCTCAAATTTTCACACAAAATGTAATAAATAATTTAACTTTTTCAAATCTCAAAATAAAAATAATATTAAAAAATTATTCAATTTTCAACTTTTATCTCAATTCATCTCATATGCGAAAACAAACTAGGCCTTAGTCTCTGGCATAGGTTGGGACTTTCCCAATTCAAAGGCTATAAGCTGGGACTTCCCTATCAGAGCCTCCTGGAGTAAGGTTCCCGACGAGAAAGGCCTGGCGGCGGCTTTGGACCCTCTGTCTGAACGGGATCTATCCTGTGTGGACATGGTCGCCGCCTGGGCGGCTAAGCATGAGGATAGCCTTTGGACCAAGGTCCTTTTTACACCCGCCAATATTGATCGTTTCTTGGTAATGTCTGACCGCTCGAAGGTCAAGGGTCGCCTTTTCCTAACCAAGGTCGTGGTGCCATCTCCCCCAATGAAGCCGTCCTCTAAGTCTACTCCAAAGGCCTCTTGGGAGTGCTCTCGCGCTGCTATTACGATACGCCTTCTCCTGTGACGAAGCGGGGGGCTGTGGGCATTGGTGTTTGCGCCTCCCCCGTGGCTAACCAACCTTAGGGTACCTTGCTTTCTACCCCCGTCGTTCGCCAACATGCGCGCCTACTCCAGGTCTTGACGACCTTGAGGGTTTGATGGGTCAAGCCCTTTCTGACCTAGTGACCGCTTTTGATTTTGGTCTTCCTTCTCAACAGCTTGATTCGGCGTCTAGTCTGACATTCGAATTCCCCACATTTGAAACTTTTGATTTGCCAAAGGAAAGCGGCGAAGTCAATGTGGATATGGACACCACCTTTTCATTGAGCCTTGCTGACCAGGCGGCCCACGAAGGAACTCAGGGCGGTGAAGATGGTGCCCTAGGCGATTGTGGTGCCCAGGGCAATGACACTCCTATTATAGAAGAACTTGAAGAAGAGAGTGAGGGCAAAAGTTCAACTCTCCACTCTTTGCCCACCACTGTCTCCAGGGGAGAGATTCCACTTGACCTGGGGATTAGCGGCAGCAAGGTTTCTATCCCCTCTCCTTTTCCCTCCATTGGGGATGATCCTCTCCCCTAGAGGAGGGTGTTCCTTTGGGCGGCCTCGCGAATGTGGACGTTAGTCTAGGGGATGTTGAACTCGCTTACACCAATGATGTTTGCCTGGTGGAAGATTTGGGTAAGGCCCCAAGGATTGGGGTTGGCTCAGCGGCAGCGTCTCCTGAAGCTTTCTCCCTTGGCCTCGGTCTTGAGGCGAGGGATGATGGGGAGGTGTTGGGAGGTGCTTCTACCTCCTCTGGTCTTGCTAGGGATGAAGCCGCCAGCAGCATGGCTAGCCAGCTAAGGAATTTCCTCACTGGGGTGCCTTTGATTGGATAATAAATTGTGTAAGGCATACAAGATAATTGCTAATGTCCTTGCTAATTAGTTGCGTAGGGTTTTGGAGAAGATGAATTAACAAGCCACAACATGTGTTTTTCATAGGTAGAGAAAATTATAATGTTCTTATTGCTATTGAATGCTTGGATTGTAGGTTCAACTTTGTGCAGTGTGGAAGATGGTCCCTATCTATCTAGTGTGGTGCATTGGAGGGACATGAATAATAGAAACTTAAGGATCACGAGTGGACGATGGAGGAAGTTAAAGGTTTCTTTTTCAGTACTTTGTTCCTTTGGGCAACTTCCATTGATTTTAATGGGCTGAGATTTCATGACTTTCTTGTCACTTCCATTCTGGTTAGGTGTTCCCACGTGTGCTCCGTTTATACTTAGGCTATGCCTTTTGCATTCTTTAATAATGAAGTTTTTTAAGCATATTTTCCTAAAATCAAAAAACAAAAAAAATCTAAACCCTTGAAAGAAAAATTCTAAAAGAAGCTAAACCTTAAAAGCCTTGAAGGCCCTAAATCCTATTCCCTGGAGTAAAAAGACTAATACCCCTAATCCATAAATGTTTGAAGCCATAAATCATACCTTACACTGTATGTTCAAACCCGCTTGGTTTAGGTATAACTCAAATTATAACATTCTCTTCTCAAGTTAAAACCTCATTTTTAACTTCACATTACTTTTATTTAGTAATAAAAAAACAAATGGCAGCATAAATTTTTAATGTTATATAGCTTTGGTTTTATTTTGTATGTGAAGATGACATATTAGGGGTGTATGTTCACATTTATAACATCAAACAGACATATAGATGATAATTAACATTCCCAATTTTCACAGAGGCTAGAGTTTGAAATCATGTTTTAACTAGCGAGGAGGTAAGTAGTATCAGAAATTTGTGTCATAAACAACATATCACAGTCAGGTATAAATGATATAACAATTTTGTTAAAACTCTGAAAGTGAGTTCATATATTGGCAAATACAAGAATAGTGCAATGAGATTGACAATTTTGCTTCAATTCATCATAGGGCTGTTGCAGAACATCTTTCTAAAGATCTTCCATACCATTTAGCACCAGACGACGTGTATCTCACAATTGGTTGCACCCAAGCAATAGAAATTGTATCATCTGTCCTTGCACGTCCTGGTGCCAACATTCTACTTCCTAGACCAGGTTACCCACAATATGAAGCTCGTGCGGGTTGTAGTAACCTTGAAGCTCGCCACTTCGATCTTATACCTGAAAGAGGTTGGGAGGTTGATCTTGATTCTGTTGTAGCTCTTGCGGATGAGAACACAGTGGCTATGGTTATCATCAACCCTAGTAATCCATGTGGAAACGTCTTCACCTATCAACATTTGAAAAAGGTCGTTCAATATTCATATGTATGAAGTTATATGCATTCTTTTCAAGATTCGATTGCTCCCTTTAACTAACATTTGCAATTACTGTGTTTTTGTTTACTTAGATTGCAGAGACTGCTAGAAAACTTGGTATTTTCGTTATTTCAGATGAAGTTTATGCCCATCTAGCTTTTGGGAATAATCCATTTGTGCCAATGGGAGTGTTTGGATCAGTTGTACCAGTACTGACACTTGGGTCTTTATCAAAGAGATGGATTGTTCCTGGATGGAGACTTGGTTGGATAGTGACAACTGACCCTGGTGGCATCTTTCAAAAACAAGGGGTTTGTGCTTTATCTATATCAATAGCATTGGTGATTTGACCTGCATAGAATATTGTTGCTGCTGTAGTTGAGTAGCATAGGCTTTAACCAGATTATGCATTGTAACTGATAACTTCTTTCAAGTGGTGATTCTTCAATGCATTCTTGCAGGCAAAAAATGAAGATGAGTTCCTT
The DNA here is from genome assembly GCA_022457165.1 of Juglans mandshurica. Lineage (NCBI taxonomy): Eukaryota > Viridiplantae > Streptophyta > Magnoliopsida > Fagales > Juglandaceae > Juglans > Juglans mandshurica. The sequence goes on from CM039624.1 coordinate 15,366,900, forward strand.
CCCTGAGGGTTGTACCTTGGGGAGGAAATTACCCTTTTCCCTTGAATAAACACTCATAAATTTCTCGTGTAAACATTCTTGATGTGCAAAAGCTGATATACACAGAAATTCAAAAACAAAGTATTTGTTTTATTTTTGGATCTGTAAAGAAGCTCATAAAACCCGTAAGCACATTGGCCCAACGTCAGAGAAACCCAAAGTATTTGGACTAAATATAGATTCACCACCTTCGAATTTTGATAGTAGCTTAAGTTACTTTTTATTACTTATAAAAAAAGATAGTAGCTTAAGTTACTTATAGAATGTGAAACTTATTGCTTGCTTGCTTTGATTAATGTTTTTTCCTCGAGCTACTTGTCTTTATGACAGACATTTGTACTTTAGCAACAAGCATTTTGCATGATAAATTTATTCTCTGTGTTTTCTTCTATCCAGTTAGTGGACAGCATCCAGAGCTATCTTGACATCACCACAGATCCCCCAACATTCATGCAGGTGCCTAGTTTAATTCTATTTTTTTAGTGTTGTTTAAAGAAAAAATTTAAAGAGAAAAGAATGCAGTACCTCATATAACTTTGTTTTTTGCTAAGTTTAAGTGAATGTACATACATATGGTGTGAATTAATGCATGAAACAAGAAGAATATCTTGTTGTTACTAACATCCTAAATTTCTAAAATACACCGAGCGATACAGGTTTGAAGTTTTAGTTTTTAGATATGAAGTGTTGATTGTTTATTCCTATATAGAAAATTTCTACATATAAGAAATATAGAAATGATTTGTACAAGTCTCAAATAGACAAGCCCTACGCAAGCCTTTGTAAAAAAGTGGACCTCATCTTAAAAAAGTACAAAAAAACTATTCTTTATTTGTGGGACCCACTTTTTTACAAAGGGCTTGTATGAGGCTCATCTATTTGGGGCTTGTACCTAGCATTACTCGCAACGGTCTATTGAAGTTGCTAGTACTAAATTTCATGCAGGAGTTACCCATAACAAGTTGTAAGTTCTAGTTCCAATTGTTGTATTCATATGCACCACATAAGACATAATGGCACCATCTTCCAAACAACTTTTTTCTCTCCGTACAGAACTTTTCCCTCTGCGTTTTTTCTGCTTGCTTTTGGTAGTATTAATGGAAGCAGTATTGTGTTAATGGAATAATCGTATTGTGGTGGTTAGTGTACTAGTCCTCGTTGAGTTATTGTGTTGGTTAGCTTTTGATGGGGTCGTGTAGGAATGTTGTCATTGATCAAAAGTGTTTCGAGTTCAAAAAGTTGAACACTAGGTGGTGGAGAATCACTGAGAGCAGTTGTCGTGCTGTGAACCACATTTCCCTTGTTGAAGACTCTTTGAGATGGTTGGCTGCCATGCTGGAGGAAGGGGTAGCTTGTGAGGGCTTCTCTGAGTTTATCAGATCACGTAGAAATGGCTCTCAAGTTTTGGTTTTTCAGAGACATCGTAACTTCCACGGTAGATTTTTCTCTTTGTCGGAGTTTGGCCAAGAGAAACGGCGTGGTTATTTAGTGATCCCGGAAGGGAGGGAAGGGACTGGTTGGAGGAACTTTGGAGGGTTGTTGAAGGAGGTGTCTGCAACATCCTCTGTAATGGGTAGAAAATACAGAGGGAGTCTTTCATGGCTGCCAATTCCTTCTCCTTCCCAGGGTCATCTCGGTCTCTCTTCGTACAAAGAGGCCTTGTCTCGTGCTCCTATTCCTGCAGAGGGGTCAAGTCTTGAGAAGGTGTGGCACAGTGAGGAGGTGTCTGTGGGCAGGTTTCTGTCGGGGTCTAGTTTGTCAACTCTGCAGCATGCCATGGCTGAAATGGAGATGCAAGTGGGGGGTCTACTCCTTAATATGGAAATGATAAAACGTTGTGTTGAGGAGACACTTCAGAGGGAGAGGGCTAGCGCATCAGGCCAGGGAAAAGGGCCCTCTGTTGGGCCGTCTCAATCTGATGGGCCTAAGGGGAAAGGAGTGGCTTCTGTTGGGCCACTCTCGCAGGCCTTTTCCAAAGGGGCCCAGAAGCAAGCTGTTGGGTCTTCCTCGCGGGCCTTCATCCCTGAGACCCAGAGGCTTCCTGTTGGGCCTCATGTGCAGACCCGTGGCCCAGTGGCCTTTCGGCCTTCCGTTTCGGGTCAGCCCTGTCTTCAGGGCCAGGACCCGTCGTCTGCATGGAGACGCAGGGCTCCTTGCAGCGACGCCCCCTCCAAAGTTTCTGATTCGGCGGCGGGTCAGGGGTCGACGGCGAGGGTGGAGAGCACGTCGGAGGTGGCAGTGGGTCTGTCAGAGAAGTCGGGGGCGATGGAGTTAGCGTCGGAGGAGGAGGAAAATACCCCGCAGAAGTTGTTCAGAGTCGCTCCTTCGCCGGATCCTTCCTTGAAGCAGAATTCTTCGGTCTCCCTGACGCTGGAGACTCAGGCGAAGACAGTATCAGTTTCGACTCCCCAAGAAGAGTCTTCCCCCGCGGTCGCCTTTGGCCCTGCGCATTCGTTGGATGTTCCCGAGGAGTTATCTGATGGGCCACTACCCTTTGTGGTGGCACAGACAACGCCGCCGGCACCCTCTGTGGACTCTGTGGGGTTGACGGCAACCATAGAGTTGCTTTCTCAGGGTTCGGCAACTCCCGACGTTGTCAACTACCCGGTGCATAGGTTATTGGAACTTGGGCTGCTCTCGGAGGCGCCTCCACCTTTTGTGGTGGCTCAGATTCCGGTTCTCCCTGTCACTATACCTGAATCTTTGGTGGAGGTTTCTACACCGGAGTTGGCAGGTACTTCAGGTTTGAAATTGGTAGAAGATGCTGGTACCATGGTTTTGTTTTCTGACAACAGGGAGGGGGAGGTTGAACCAACTCCAATTTTCTCTATTCATCCCAATGTATCTGACTGGGTTGTTCAGAGAGCAATGGACATTAAGCAGATGGTAGGAATTTCTTATGGGGTTTTTGAAGCTGAATTTTTGGCCCTTCTTACAGCTACAGAGGCTGCAAACGCCCAATCCAAGTCCGATCAATTTGTGGCGTCGGTAAAAAAAAGGGATAGAGAGCTCAGAAGGCTTGATTGGGCTATGAAAGAGGATGGGGGTGAAAAGAGCTCTACTCGGGAGCGTAGTAAGGGGAGGGGGAAATCGGTTGTCCCATGAAGCCGAAAATCATATCATGGAATGTGAGGGGATTACACGATCCTAATAAGCGTCTCCAAGTCAGAAACTTACTGCGCCAATGGAAAGGGGATATTATTTGCCTTCAGGAGACTAAGTTGGAAGTTATCTCTAGACAAGTAGTTCGAAGCTTATGGAGAAGGCAACATGTTGGGTGGTCTTACCTACCTTCAAGAGGAGCTTCCGGGGGAGTTCTCATTATGTTTGATACAAGGGTGGTGGAAAGGGTGGAAGAATGCGTGGGTGATTTCTCGATTGCATGCTCCTTTGTTGATCTTGAAGACGGTTTCAAATGGGCCTTTGCAGGTGTGTACGGCCCAAATTTAGATTCTGAGAGAAGATTTCTGTGGGAAGAACTGGCGGGGATCATTAGTTGGTGGAACCTACCTAGTTGCATTGGGGGGGACTTTAACACGTCACGCTTTCCTAGCGAAAGGTCGGGAGCTTCCCACATCACTGCTGCTATGAGGGAGTTTTCTGATTTCATTTCAGAACAGGAACTCATGGATATTCCTCTATCAGGAGGCACGTTTACCTGGTCAAATAACCGTGATGTTCCTTCTTGGTCGAGGATCGATAGATTTCTACTTTCCTCCGATTGGGAGTCTCATTTTCCGGATGTTGCTCAAAGAAGATTACCCCGTTTATGTTCCGATCACTTCCCCATCATCTTAGATTGTGGAGGTATCCAAGGGAGTAGAAGGTATTTCAAATTTGAACATATGTGGCTTATAACTGATGGCTTTGTAGATAGGGTCAGACATTGGTGGACTTCATACAGTTTCCAAGGCTCTCCAAGCTTTATTTTGGCTAAAAAGTTAAAAGCTCTGAAACAGGACCTGAAGCAGTGGAACGAGCAAGTTTTTGGCAATGTCTTTCAGCAAAAGCGCTCTCTTATTGAGGAATTACGGGGTCTGGAAGGTGAGGAGGAGGCTAGAATCCTCTCTGAACCTGAGAAATTGCGTAAAAGCCAGGTAGTTGCTGATCTTGAAAGGGTCACTTTGATGGAGGAGATTTCTTGGAGGCAAAAATCAAGGGTTCTTTGGCTCAAGGAAGGGGATAAATGCACGAAATTCTTTCATAGGATGGCTAATTCTCACAGGAGGAACAACGCTATTGACACACTGATGGTAGATGGGGTAGCTTCTTCGGATCAGATGGTTATCAAAAATCATATTGAGCATTACTTTCATCAACTATTATCTGAAGAGCATAATTGGAGACCGAGAGTGGATGGTTTGTCTTTTGCCACATTAGACCAGCAGTGCGCAGGGTGGCTAGAAAGGCCTTTTACAGAAGAGGAAGTGGGCAATGTTATCAAAGGTATGGCAAGTGATAAGGCTCCTGGTCCGGATGGCTTTACTTTGGGTTTCTTTCAAGTTTGTTGGGAGGTGGTCAAGGAGGATATTATGCAAGTCTTTACTGATTTTCATTCTAATGCTAGATTTGAAAAGAGTCTCAATGCCACTTTTTTAGCCCTCATTCCTAAAAAGGTGGGGTCTACGGATGTGAGAGACTTTCGCCCCATTAGTCTTGTGAATGGGGTGTATAAGATTCTTTCCAAAGTGTTAGCTAATAGACTAACCTCGGTAGTGGAAAGACTTATTTCAAAACCGCAAAATGCGTTTGTCAAGGGTAGACAAATTCTTGACTCGGTTCTTATTGCAAATGAAGTTTTGGATGGTCGATTGAAGTCTAGAGAACCTGGGCTGTTATGCAAATTAGACATGGAGAAAGCTTATGACCATGTAAATTGGAAGTTCCTCCTTTACATTCTAGAAAGATGCGGTTTTGGGGGGAAATGGCAGAAATGGATAGAATTTTGTATCTCTTCAGCTCGTTTCTCTGTTTTGGTTAATGGATCGCCGGTGGGTTTCTTCAACTCTTCTCGTGGTCTGAGACAAGGAGATCCGCTTTCTCCTCTTCTCTTCCTTTTTGTTATGGAAGCACTCAGTAAGATGATTGAGGGCCTGGTGGATGGTGGGTTGCTCCATGGTTTCTCGGTGGGGAATGGCAATCTCCATATTTCTCATTTATTATTTGCAGACGACACGCTCATCTTTTGTGGTGCTCATCTTGGACAAGTCCAAGACTTGAGGGCGCTTCTCCTTTGCTTTGCTGCTGTGTCAGGTTTGAGAATTAACCTTGCAAAGTCGGAAATAGTGCCAGTGGGGGCTGCCCTTGATGTGGAAATTCTAGCTTCCACCTTGGGTTGTAAGATATCTTCACTCCCGTTGAAGTATCTCGGCTTACCGTTGGGTGCGTCTTTTAAATCTGAAAGGATTTGGAACGATGTAGTCGAAAGGGTGGAATGCAGATTGGCTGCTTGGAAGAGGCTTTACTTGTCGAAAGGTGGTAGGTTGACTTTGATTAAAAGTACTCTCTCTAACTTACCCACCTATTTTTTGTCTTTGTTCCCGCTTCCTGTAAAGGTGGCTAATCGCATTGAGAAGATTCAAAGGGATTTCTTATGGAGTGGCTTGGGGGAAGAGTTCAAATTCCACCTGGTTAACTGGTCTACTATTTGTAACCCAATTTCGGGGGGAGGGTTGGGGATTCGCCACTTGATGAAATTCAATCAAGCTCTTTTGGGAAAGTGGTTGTGGAGGTACCAAAATGAAAGGGAGGCACTTTGGAAGTCCGTTATAGATTCTCAGTTTGGGGAAGCTTGGGGAGGCTGGTGCTCGAATGAGGTACGAGGTTCTCACGGAGTGGGTTTGTGGAAAAACATCAGAAGCAGTTGGGGGACCTTCCGGGACCATGAGCATTTTGTGGTAGGTGATGGTTCGCGTGTCCGTTTTTGGCTTGATATATGGTGTGGCAACCACTGTTTACGAGATACCTTCCCTGCCATCTTTGCTCTTGCTAGAGTTAAGGAGGCTTCGATTGCCGATATCTTGATCTTTTCGAATGGCGCCCCTCAGTGGAATGTGGATTTCATTAGGGCAGCTCATGATTGGGAACTGGAGTCTTTTACAGAGTTCTTTGCGGCTTTATATTCCGTAAGTATTTCAGGCGGTTTCGGAGACAAGATGCTTTGGAATCTTTCTAAGAAAGGTACTTTCTCTGTCAGTTCTTTTTACCACAAGCTCACGAACCCCGGTTTGTCGATGTTTCCGTGGAAGAGCATATGGAAGACGAAAGCTCCTTCAAAAGCAGCTTTCTTTGTCTGGACAGCTTCTTTGGACAAGATTCTCACTACTGATAATTTGAGGAAACGTCGGGTTGTTGTCTTAGATTGGTGTTACATGTGTAAAAAGAATGGTGAGTCAGTTGATCACTTGCTTCTACACTGCGAGGTGGTCAAGGCTATATGGGATGATGTCTTCTTCAGAGTTGGTCTGTCTTGGGTTATGCCTAGTAGATTGGTGGACTTTCTAGCAAGTTGGAGAGGCCTCCATGGTGACTCTCAGGTTGCGGCAATTTGGAGATTGGTACCAATATGTTTGTGTTGGTGTATCTGGAATGAGAGAAATGCTAGATGTTTTGATGATCATGAGAGAACTTTGGCTGAGCTTAAAGCTTTCTTTTTTAAGTCATTGTTCCTATGGGCGGGGGCTATAGTTTGTAACGGATCTAGTATCCATGACCTTCTCCTTTCTATTGTAACCTCTAGCTAGGCTTTTTCATGTATACTTCCTGTGTACCTGGGCCTTGCCTAGTTCTATGAATATAATATCTTTGATTACTTATCAAAAAAAAAAATTGTTGTATTCACTAATTCTTGAACTTTATCATGAAAAATGATGACAATGGCCTTTAAAGTTTCTACTTTCTTTTTTTCATGGATCTTATATTCTCTTGGCTTGCTTCTTCAACGGGCATGTACTTCCATGCATTGTGTTATAATAGAAATGGAGCATCATATAATGAAGGATGTAATCATACACTATCTTATATCCTTACTTTCCTTACCATGTTCTATTGTAAAAAGTATTACGAAATAGTCTATGTTTTCAGGGGGCACTTAGCCAAATCCTTGGGCAAACTGAAGAGGATTTCTTTTCAAATATTCTAAACCTACTCAGAGAAGCTGCTGACCTTTTATTTGATCGAGTTAAAGAGATCCCTTGCCTGACTTGTCCGCACAAACCAGATGGGTCCATGTCTGTAATGGTAAGGGCATAAGAAACTTTGAGGCTTATCGGCTTCAAAATAATGGTTTATTTTTGGTAACAGGTGAAGCTAAATCTATCAGTACTTGAAGGCATTATCGATGATGTGGACTTCTCAATGAAGTTGGCCAAGGAAGAATCCGTCATTGTTCTGCCAGGTAAGAAATCAACATTTTCGAACATCTCATACTTTCACGGATAAAATTGTTTGCTTTCCTTCGAAATACGGTGTTTGTGGGCATGCACCTTCATGGTTATTAAATATGTTTAGAACATAAATTAAACTAATTTTTAGTAAGTTCTTTTTTGGAACGACTAATAAGTAACATGGTATCAGAAGGGCGGTCATGAGTTTAAACCTTGACTCCACTTAATACTTCAATTAAATTTCAATTGAAGTGTTGAATGAGGAAAAAAGATCCATAAGTGAGAAGCCGTGTGGGAAAAGTTGTAGATGATGGAAATAATTAGAGAGTGAAAAGATGATGGCTGAGTTGGTGTGTATTGGGAGATGGGGAGAGAGAGAGAGAGAGGTCCAAGTAAGGGATGGATGCCTCCCACCCTTTATGCTCTCACTTTAGAGTGCCTAGGGATTATAAACCACTAACCAATTCCATATTTAGTCGATGTGGGATCGTAACAACCACCACGCTGTGCAGCCGGCGTCCACTGCGGTCCCAGCGCTCACACAGGCTGGCTATGCGCTAGGTCTTTCCTATTCCCAGACGAACACTGTCATGCCGGCATCATCCCCCGTGCCGCACGATTGCAACCGTCCCAACATGGACTGCATACATGGGGTGGCTCTGATACCATTTGTAATGAACCTACTAGGTAGAACTCAATCTTGAAAATCGGCTTACAAAGGAAGAGTGCCTAGGGACTTATAAACTACCAATTAATTTCATACTTAGTCAATGTGGGTTTGTAACACATCACGGTAATAAGCTTGATAAGAGCACACATAAGATCACTTCAATAAAGAAAATGATGCAATTCGAATAATACAGGACTTGCACAAAAAATAAAAATGCAGGACTTGTACACAACTTAAAACCTGTTTTGATGCATGGAATTCGCCAACAAACAAAATGCTTAACAATTTCTTTTTTCCTTTTGGCCATCCTATATAGCGGGCTATGATATGGAAGTAACCTTTTCTCATCTTTAAGCCATACCATCTCCCGTGAAAACGAAGGCTAATCCAACCGAGTGTCGTGAGAGCCATAGGACTATTAGTCATTCATGGAAGAAAAATTCAACTATTGTGGTTAACCTGTTATTCTTATTGACGGATATTAATGATGCAATATCCATCAAATTCTATGAGATGTATGACTATTTGACATGTGATGATTTGATTAATTTGTTATATGTAAATCCTTTGGATCATGTTTTATGATCATTTCCTTTTCAACAAATGGAGATCTTTCCTAATTTCTCAACTTGGGCTAGGGAGGGAGGGGGAGGGGGAAGGAAGAAAGAAAAGAAAGGATTGCTTACTTACTCATGATTATATGTGCTTCAGGTGTTGCTGTTGGACTAAAGAATTGGCTTCGGATCTCTACTGCTGTTGAGTATTCTTCGCTTGATGATGGACTTAGAAGGATAAAAGCTTTCTATCACAGGCATGCCAAGAAGGAATAAAATTCATTTGTGCGCAGCAATAAAATTGAGGGATGTTGATCAAAAGCTTCGTGTTGGATCGCATAATCCTTTTTTTCAGTGGTACTCAAAACTATTTGCCCATTTTCCAAACTTTGTGAAACTGATTGTATGTATGAACTACTTGTTCTTTAAATAAATGAAGTAGCTGCTGGAAATGGAATGAACTAAAATTTGGAGTTTGAACATGTTAATTGTTAACATCGTGTTTTGCACACTTTTAGATCAAGTTTTAACGACTCATGTCTTCAAAAAAGGGTCCTCACAAGATAGAAAAGACTACGGTTTTGAGAGGGTGGCCTAGGGGCCGCGTAACCTTTGATACCAAAGTTAATAAATATTTTTGGAGGGTAGCAAATAAGTATGAGAGTCTAGAAATCAAAGAGACATTCTCGTACCTGGGATTTGCTATTTATACTACAAGCATGAGGAGCAGATAGTGCCTGCTACCATGAAGTCTAACTGCTGGGAACCTTATTATGTTATTATGAGGCTCGGGAGGCTTCTGTTGATTAGCATTTCTAACGGGGCTCCTATCTTCCTTGATGAACTCACATTTTCATGACATTTTTAAGTTCATTTATGAAGGGGTGTCAAGCAGTCTTTTTGTGTTTGCATCGCTTTGTAAACCACATTCCCATAATCCGAAATGGTGAGTACCCTTGTTGCCACGGTACATGAGAGTCTAACTGTCACTCTCTACTTATAAAAGGTGGGAGAGGGACCTAGTTTCCGCCCACTGCATTGTGATTGTCCTGCTTTTTTAGTTTTATCAATTTTTCTTATCTTCGACCAATCTTCTTTGCTACTTTGTGCTCTGGTGGTGATTGTCTTTGAAAAATCTATTCAACCCAACGTTTTTGACGGGGGCCTCGCTAATACTAGGCCATTGTTTTTAGGCAGCGGATGGCACTCGAATACCAACAAACCAATGTTGACCACCTTAGCCCTCACCTACCAAGTACCATAGTCCACTTTCTTCAAAGTTCCTGGCCCTAATGAAGGCCTTGTCGACACAAAGGGTCATTACATTAGGGTGGCCCTATACCCTTCCATGTTTGCATGCAGCTTGAGACTGTTCCATGTTTGCATGCAGCTTGAGACTGTTATTCCCTCGCCCTATTCGTGACCTTTTAGACCGCCTTGGCTTGGCCCCTTCCCAACTGCACCCAAATGCTTGGAGATTGTTGATGTGCTGCAGCATTATTTGGTGGCGGGCTTTGTTGGAATCCTTCCAGATCGACGCGGACCTTACTAGTCGTGAGTTTCTTCTTACCCACAGGGTGCAGCAAAAGAGGAATGTATGCAGTTTCAAAGCAGCCTATGCCTTAGTCACCTTGAAGCCGCGATACCGCAAAGTGAAGGTTTGGTCTCTCAAATTCTTCTTCATATCTGGCCGCGAATGGGTGTTTCTGATAGATCAAGTGAACAACCGGGAATTCCCAATACTGATGGACTGGGGAAAAGTTCCGGAAGACAAGGTTGTGCGTCCAACAACCACCCCTTACGAAGTGCGGCGCATCGCGATTGTACACGAATGGGTGCATAAATATCCCGACCGTGTTTTCTTTGAGATCCTCCTTTTTTAGGGTAGTTTAAGGACCTTTCTGCCTCCCCTAGGACACATTTCCTCTGATGATAGGCCGATTGTCACGCGGTCCCAAGTTTTTCCGCTTCGGAAGCATTCCTAGGACCTTCCTCTGCCAGACAAGGGGAAGAAAATCTGTCGAGAGAGTGTCCGGGCCGAGGATAGGCCTCTTTCCTGGGTCTGGGAACCCTTAACGCAGGGATCGGCTACCTTGGAGGCCAACCATCCCATTACTATGATGATTCCAACACCGGATGCGGCCAACTAGTAGTCTTCCCACGACGCCTCTACCGGTGGGTGCTGCTGAAGCGTCCAGGGGCGAGGTCGAGATGGACGTCCTCCTTTAGAGTATTTTCACGTCCACCACTCCTAATGACAGATAGCATTCTTTTCATGGATCTCTCCTCCTTCGTCTCGTTCGGCCATCGGGAGTCATTCTCTTGAGGCTGCTGATGAAGGGGTGTCAGCTACTTCTAGCAACTGCGCGGAGGCATAGGATCATACAAGAGGTAGGTCCCCTCCAAACGTTGTAGTCCTCGGGGATTTGAAGAGTCCCACTGTGGATTCTTCTATCCAGGTCGCACCTCCAGAGAGGGAGAGTTCCTTTCTGCATATCTCAGCCGACGATGGTCTAAGGAGTCCAGTCATTGACCCACTCATCCAGGTTGAGTTCGCTCTCTAACTTGAAGTTCGCTCGAGTGAAATATCGAGCAATGTTGAGCGAACTCTCTGATTTTAGTCCCCCCCCCCCTTCACTTTGACACACGTCACACTTGTTATAACATAATTTTACAAAAGTTTTCATAAGAATATGCCAACACACTCATTTTTACATTAACAATTAATCTTCATTTCATTTACTAGGTTAACAAGCTTCTTCTAAACACTAGAACTGTATAGTAACTCTAACAACACTAAGAAAACACCAATGGTGTCCTGCAAACACCAATAAAGGCAGGAATCTAAAAGAAAAACAGAGTTTTAAATTGCCTGCAATGAACAACTATATACATGGAATCCCTACGGCTGTAAGATCCCTCATTACTGTCTTCCACCATAGTACGCATGAATACACAAAAAAAATCCAGAGGACCGAATCATCTATGATCCTCTACTTCAAAGAATAGTTGTTTCCTCTACTTCATTAAAGGTGTGTATAATGAAGACAAGGTTGATTGTGTATTTTATTATTTTTGCGTATTCTGTACCTTATTATGAATACAAACAATACCATAAACAATTAAACATTCAAGATCAAACTTAACAAATATGTTCTAAAATTGACAACAACTAAAAAAAGGTTGGACAATTTTTTTTAATCATCATGTAGGTACAAGGTACATATAAAAGAATGAAATACAAAAACCAAGTATCTCTATTAGCTCCTCCACTTTGTTGGACGAATGCTATTATACAAAATCGATTCATTATATAACATTAATTGGGACTTCAGTATTGATCATTTTTTTCAAAGAGAAAAATAATTAAATAAAAACTAATTAGCATTCAAGTTTTTGGCCTAGTAGTAGAACACCCACCTGCATATATAATTCAGAGACATAATCAATGTAGTTAGTAAAATTTTAGTTTCAGATTTGCAAGATTTTAGCATAATATATTTAATAATCCATACAGCGAGCGACTTGTTAAAAAAAAATCCGTACCGCGAGTAAAAATATGGAGAGGAGAAGCTTCTGCCAAGTAATATTTTGTTAGAATGCTAATAGTTTGACACTAGTAACTTTGTTTTGCTTATTTTCTCCAGGGGCAGCTCTTGGAATGAAGAACTGGATCAGCTCTTGAAGATGGATTTGAGAGAATTAAAACCTTCTGCCATAGGCATGCCAAGAAACAATAATATTTTCTCTCAGTTATAAGATCGAGCAGTGGTGATCAACAACTATGCATTGGATCTCATGTTCAAGCTGGCTTCTCATGGTGCTTTAGATGAATATTGGTGGGAGTAACATTATTGATTTATTTATATAGTTGGTACCTGAACTACGAACAAAATCAAATAATCCATCATCTTAACATCTATATCAAAAATTAAAAAGTAATTGCGTTAGGTTTCTATCAGAAACTCCAATGGAAATGCTGCTGTGCCATCCTTCTCCGATCCGTAAAAATGTGCACAAAAAATAATATTTTGAAAGTAAAAAAAAACAATTAATAAGTCCCAATTAGAGTTTGGTAGAAACACGGTAAATACAATCGAAAAATGCTTGGTCTACGTAGAAGTTTTACACGAAATTTCACACGCTGACTACTTTAATGAAATCTATTAGATTGCAAAACTCTTTTTATAATAATAAAAAAAAATCTAACATATAATATTAAATAAGTAAACTTTCTCGCATAAAATCTCATCATCTCATCATTACAACTTTTTCAAATTACCATAAAATATAATAAACAATTCAACTTTTTCAAATCTCAATTCAACTTTTTTAAATCCCAAAACAATAATAATATTAAAAAATGATATTTTAAACTTTTATCTAAAACTAAAAATTATCATCTCACTTCCCAAATCTGCCCACAATTCTCAATCTCACTTCTAAGTTAGAGAAGACCACTTACAAGAACCGAAGAACTCTTATTCATGTGTTTTTCTCCTCTGCCCTCTCTTTCCTAAATAACAAAATCAATTGCCCATTGTTGACACACACAACACAATAAGGCCTCGTTCACTTTGACAAAACTTTTCATCTCATCTCATCTAATCATACAACTTTTTCAAATTTTCATATAAAATAAAATGAACAATTCAACTTTTTCAAATTTCAAAACAAAAATAATATTAAAAAAATATGTTCAAACAATATTTTATTCAACTTTCAACTTTTATCTCAATTCATCTCATCTGCGAAAACAAACGAGGCCTAAGAGTTGTGTTAACATTGTGTTTCACACACTTTTGGACCGAGCTCCGATAACTTAGGTCTTTCAAAACGGGCCTTGCACAAGGTAGAAAAGACTGTGGCTTTGAGAGTGCGGCCTAGAGGCCGAGTAACCTCTGATGCCAAAGTTAGTAAATATTCTTGGAGGATAGCAAATAAGTAAAAGAGCCTAGGAATCAGAGAGATATTCTCATACTTGTGATCTGCTATTTATACTAAAGGCTTGAGGAGCAAATATTGCTTGCTATTGTGACGTCCGTGTTCATCGTACTATTCCTTGTGTCAGAGTTTTTAAATGCGGCGTGACTCTTCGACGGCGTCATTAATATGGCGTGTTGTCTGGGTGATGGAGCAATTAATGCGACGTGGTTATCCGACCTCCTTTTCTCAGTAGCCATTAATGTTGCGTGGTTATTCGACCTTCTTTTCTCAGCCTGTCTCTCTTCTGGTCCGTTCATCCCCTTTCTGTGAGTAGATCAAGGGCTTCTCGTATATTACCCCTGTCGTGCGGGCGGGCACTTGAGGGCTGGACACTACTCGAGGGGGCCTTAGAGCGACGAGTCTCATCCTTTACAGTACCATCTCTCCTGAAGGTTGTGTATAGAGGAGCTTTCCCGTGGGCTGGGTTAGAGGCTTGTTACTCCAAGCCGGGCTTTCGATCTTGCTTCCTTTCCATCTTGGCCTCTTGGGCCCAATTGGAGTGGCTCAACCAAAATCTTCTGGATGACTTATCCTGAGCGCGGGAGGAAAGGGAACGGTTGGAGCAGTTGAACCAAAGTCTTGCAAATGTCACCCTCTCCCTACAAAGGTAGTTGAAGTGATTCCCGAGCTTTCGTAATGAAGTGTGGGGATATGGGGTCATTGAAGGCCGCTGATCAATGCGAACATTCCTTCTCGAGAGTCCGGAATTGCGTTCAAGATCCTTCACCATGTACCTTAAGAGGCTTGTGCTCGCTAGTATTCCCACTAGCAAGGCATCCTTTTAAACCAACCGTGACCTGGAAAGGAAAGAGATGCTGATGCATTCCCTGGTCTGATCGTTCCTGCACTGGCATTTGTGGAGCCGGCCAACCCTATTTCTGTTACCGCTGAGACCAGTGCCCCTGGCACCGAGACTTAAAGATTTTATTGTTTCGTTATACTCTTTTTTTTCCTTTTCTTTCTTACATATGTATCCACTCTTTGTCACCCAGCGGCTTGTGTGTGTGTGTGTGTGTGTGTGTGTGTGTGTATGTATATATCGAGTAATACACACATCTTGTTCGTCATGTCTCGCATTTTCTTCTTCTTCTTTTCCCTTCTTCTTGGTGGTCGACCTGGGGAACCATGGTGAAGGGGTTAGTAGGGCTCCTACCTACCCTGCTGGCCAGTCATGCTGTAATTTCTTATCCTTTATGGATAGTCTTTTCTCAGAATACAACCATCACTTTAATTGTTATTTGGACTGTTGTGCCCAACCGTGCTTTTGAAGTTTCTCGGCCTGCCCCGCTAGCATCCGGTTTAACCTTTCTGACCCCGCTAGCTGCTTAGCCTTTTGAAGTGTCTCTAATACTGGTTGCCTCCTTGCGCATTTCTTTCTGCGTTGTGTGTGAGTTTGTGGGTCCTGAGAGCGGCCATAGACCGTTAGGCTGATCTACCCTGTCGACTATTTGGCGTCCTTCCCTGGCAGGTGTGTCACCCCTAGGCAGTCTTGGGGGCCCTCGGGCCGGGTACTGGTTCGAGGCTAAGTGGGCTTTAAGCAGTGGGGACAAATTCCTAGTTGTTACCCCGCAAATTCTTCCCGAATAGGTCCGAGAGGAATTCTTGTCATTCCTTTTGACCCCATGTCCTACCAAGTTCACAACAAAGCTGAGTGACCGCTCGTAACGTTAACAGTGTTGCGCACACGTGGCAACACAACGTCAGTTACACTTCCACATTGAATGGTGACTCTTCGATTTCTGCGCCATGGCTCGATTTTTTACAGCCATTAATTATGCACATCGTATCAGAAGATATGCTCTGCAATGGTTGCGATAATCAAGGGATTCTGGTTCTCTGGGGGGGGGACACGTGGTGATTTGAGGAGTTATGGTGCCTCGGGAGGTCAAACGTCAACCCCGCCTATATAAGGACCCTTCTCTACGTTAGGAAAACCATTATACTCACCCTATCTTTTCTCTTTTACTCTGTGACTTTTGTTCCGCTACTTTGAGTTTCTTAGTTACTTTGTTTTCCTTCGCTTTTCTTCCAAAGTTCCTTTGCATGTTCTTCTATCTTTCATGGCTCCGACGAAATCTTCACACCCTAGTAGGCATTGGGTCTTTTGGCGGTGCTTAGGCCGTTGCTGGTTGTGCCAACCTGGGCGCCATAGGGTGGAACCGCCAATTCTTCATTGTTGGGGTCCCAGACCCTTTGATCTCGTTCTTGCCCTTTTGCTTATTGCACCTCACTCGTTCTCACCCTATTGCTTACAGGGCTCGACTTTGAAGCCATTCTCTGCTACTCGCCGCTCGCACGGAAGCATGATTTGATCGGGCTTGGTTGCAGTGGTGAATGTCTTGGTTGCCATGGTGACCGTCCTTCTTCCGATAAGCTGTTCTCAACATATAAATCAACTCTAAGATGTTCTGATTCTTGGTGCTATCTTCGTCGTCGTTGGATAATAGCTTATCCTGTTTCAGATGGGTCCGAGAACAGTGAGGTCTTCTGGACCTTTTAAATTATCGTTGGCCGTTTTACTATCTTGGGTCCCTGGCAGTTTTACGGTAAGGCACTAAAACCTATTTTGTTGAATATATAAGCTTTACGGTGTAACTTGTTCTTTGTAGTCTTGCAGCTTTATGTGGCTTTATAATGTAACTTGCTCCTCGTAGTCCTGCGGCTTTATGATATAATTTGCTCATTGTAATCCTGTATAATTAATAAAATGATTTTGTGTACTCGGCTGTATGGTTTCCGCATTTTCCTTGCTGTATTTCTTCTTCGTCTTCTTCTTCTTTTCCTTCTCTCTCTCTCTCTCTCTCTCTTCTTCTTCTTCTTTTTTCGCAAAGCTTATTGCCCTCCATTGTGTGTCGTTGTTGCGTTTGCTTGTATCTTTTGTCTCGGTATTTTGGGGAGTCTACCACCTCGATCTGTTTCTTGCATGCTGATGCTTGTGCGTCCTTTTGCGGGTTCTTGCTTTCCTTCTAGAGATTCTTCTTACTTCGGGTACTTGTAGGACTAAAACCCTCACTCCATTAGGGAGGGGTCAGGCTGCCTTAAATTAGCTAGCCCCCTTTTGGCTCCCCAAGGAGGTAACTTCTTCGGGCCGCCAATGGGGCAATTCGCTCTTTCATTGTGATAGGAGTCGGGGTAAGTTCTTATGGCTACCTCGAAGTCAAGACCCGCTCTCCTCTACAGGGGATATGGCCGCCTTTAGGCCGTCTTTCCCTGTTGAGTACTACAAGGAGGTAAGTAGTTCGAATAGTTTGTTACTGACCCGCTTCTGCTCGTTGATATCATAAGGAAAGGTAACATTTTGAGCCAAGCTAGTGCTAAACCCACCCTTTGCTCGTAGTGGAGGTCAGGGTAAGTTTTTCAGTCGCTGCAAGGGCCAAACCCACTCTCCTCCGCGAGGGATATGGTAACCTTTTAGGCCTACCTTTCCCCTTGTATCCCGCAGGGAGGTAAGTTATTCGGGCACTTTGTCACTGTACCCACTCCCGCCTGTTGACACTTACGAGGAAAGTATAGTTTCTGATTTCGGGTAGCTGAGGACTAGCCTGCACTCTGTTATGGGAGGGACAAGGAAACCATACCTTTTCCTATGGTATCCTGCAAGGAGGTAAGTTCGGAAAACTAGTTGGCTAACTGCTCTTCACCGTGATAGGAGTCGGGGTAAATTTTTTGGGCCGCCTCGAAGGCAAGACCCGCTCTCCTCTATGGAAGGGATAAGGCCGCCTTTAGGCCGGTTTGTCCCTGTTGAGTCCCGCAAGGAGGTAAGTCATTCGGACAGTCTGTTACTCGACCTACTTCCGCTCGTTGATATCACAAGAAAGGTAAGTGTTGGGTCAGGTTGGCACTGATCCCACTCTTCGTTACGGCTAAGGTCGGGGTAATTTATTCGGGGGGGCCGTGAGGCCAATCTTGCTCTCCTCTATGGGAGGAATAAGGCCACCATTGGGCCGACCTTTCCTTATAGTGTCTCGTGGGGAGGTAATTTCATACACTTTTTTACTAGACCCGCACTCACCTGTTGACATCCACAATGATGGTAAGTTTTCATCTTTGGGCCGCCAAAGACTGACCCGCACTCCGCCACGGGAGGGATAAGGCAACCCTTAGACATATATTTCCCTATAGTGCCCCGCGGAGAGGTAATCTGTTGATGATGTTGTTGCCATAGATTTTGTTAGCCGCGCATTTTATTGTTGGCGCCTTACTGGTAATTTGAAAGCGTGGAGCGGACGTTTTGTGTTGTCCTGAAAAATCGCATTTTCATTAAATAAAAGGGAAATACAAGCTAGATAAAGAGGTGTTACAAAATTAAAGGAAACAAAATTCCGGTCTGGGGAGGTTATCACCTATCCTTCCTTTCAAAGTCGTGCACCGTCCCTTCCCCTCTTGAAACTGGTAGGGCGAGTTGTAGACGGAGGCCTGCCATAGTTTCTTCGGTGGTGCCCGGCCTACTTTGTTTTGCTACCGTCATCCGAAGCGGACCCTCCATCTTTTTGTTTTAGCTCCTAGACTTGGCATTCTCTTGTTGAGACTTGCTCTCCTCGGACCTCCCCCACTCCTTATGGAGTTGGAAACTTCATTTTAAGGTGGTAGGTTGACGTGATGGCTCTTAGGCTATTAAGGGTGGGCCTTCCGATGATGGTGTTATACGTCGATAGAGTCTTCACTACCAGGAAATCAACCACAACAGGGGCTGTGCATGGGCTACTCCCCACAAGGACATATAATGTGATGGTTCCCACAGGTTAGACAATGCTCCCAGAGAAACCTTTCAAGGGCATGGGGTGGGCTGCAGCCGGGTGGCTTTAATACCCATCCTGACGAATGCTCCCCAAAACAGGAAGTCTGTGGAGCTCCCGTTGTCGATGAGGATTCTACGGGTAGTGAAGTTGGTGACGAGCATAGTGACCACTAAGGAGTCATCGTGGAGGTACAGGAACCCTTCTTCATCGACCTCCGTGAACCAGATTGCCAAAGTAGTGTCACACCTCTATTGCTTGGCGAGATGATACTCAGCTGAGTACACCTTGTGGTATCGGGCCAGCCTGGCATGTGCTTTCCTGCTCGAAGAGGTAACACCCCCACCCATAAATCCTCCAGCTATGGCTCAGATTTCCCTGGGGGTTCCTGCCTTGGTGGCGAATGGGGGCGACCTAGCAGTGGTTCTCTTATTTCCAGTTCTTGTTGAGGGCTGTTCGCCAATCTATTCAGGTCGCCTCGGTCTTGGCTTATTTCCCATGATCTTCCCCTCCTCTCTTACTCATGCCTCTTGGCTGGTTTGTGGCATTGTTTCTGTTAGGGGTGGGCAGCGAGGCCCCGTCCTCGATCGCCCCGCCCCCGCATGGGCGGGCGGGCTACGCGGAGCCGGGGGCGGGGCGGGGCGGGGCCCCGCAGGGGTCAATCCGCCCCCCCGCCCCCGCTCCGCACTCCCCCCTTTTTAATGTAAAAATTTTTAATTTATAATATTTACATAAGTAATTTTTATATAAATATATTGTATATAAATATATACAATTTGTTAAAAACTTGAATTTAACTTCAAGTTAATGGATTACCTTGGCCTCCTAGACCAACCATTATATAAGAGGCCTAGGCAATACAATAGTGATAGTTAAGCAATGTGGGACTTACTGTTAAGCAATGTGGGACTTAACAGTAAGTCTCACATTGCTTAACTATCACAATTGTATTGCCTTGGCCTCCTATATAATGGTTGGCCTAGGAGGCCAAGACAATCCAAAATATAACTCTAATGAGTTTGCAATTTTGTTTAAGTATAAATTTCAATTTATACTTTAAATTATATTATAATTTGAGTCTAAAAATATTTTTAGACTAAACAAAATATTTTTAGATAATGGATTGAGCGGGGGGCGGGGGGCAGGGGGCTGGGCGGGGTGCAGTTTCTACCCCACCCCCCGGTAGCAGGGCGGGGGGCCCCACCCCCGCCGCCCGAGGGCGGGGGGCGGGGTATGAAACCCCTCCACCCGTATGGTGCGGGGCGAGGGGCTGGGCGGGGAGGGGGTGCCCCTGCCCCGCACCATGCGGGTAGCACCCCTAGTTTCTTCTGCTATTCTGCATATTTCTTCCTCCCTCGCGGGAAGAAGCAGTCATCAGTATTGTGTGAGGTGGACCAGTGGTACATGCAGTAGCAGCGCATTGTAACCCAATCGTCTTCTTTTTGAATTGCGAACGTGGGCTAGTCATATCATAGTCTGGATCCGTTTGCCAGGATTTCTTCTCACCACTTCTCTTGGGAGCTCTTTTCCTCTTTTTCATAAGGTTTGGCCTTGGTTGAGACTTTCGCCTTCCTCTCTGCGCGCTCTACTTCCTTCGTAGCTCCATCAGCGCCCGGAGAGTGTCTTCCACATTGATGAAGTTGTCGACCTTGTCTATGAACTCTAGCAATGTCGCAGGAGTCCGTCTGGCTAGCTCTGCCATAAACTAGGAGCGTGGCCAGACCCCCCAGGAGCACCACCAATGTTATCTTCTCGTCTTGGTCGTCGGTGGTCATGCACTCTTTGTTGAATCGAGCTAAGTAGGACTCCAAGCTTTCGTCCTCTGTTTGTTTGATAGTGAGGTAATACGCAGTCCGATGCTGCCTCCTCCAGCTGGACATGAACTGGGTTAGGAATAGCATGGCTACCTCACAGAAGCCGTCCACCGATCCAGGTGCTAGTGACCCGAATTACACGTGTTGGCTCTTTCAGGGTCAGTGGGAATGCCTACAAGCTATTTCACTAAGGAAACCATGTAGCGTCATGTGAGCTCTGAATGTTTTCAGGTGCTCAAGTGGGTCCCTTCCTCCATCGTAAATCTCCATAGTGGGGACTCTAAACTTTGGTTGTAAAGGCACCGCCATTACATTTTTAGTATAGGGTAGACCTGTGCTTGTGAGAAATTGGCCTATCGTTGACGACGTACCTACTTTTCCTGTTATCTCCCCGTATTTACATTTGAGGCTATGGAGCTCGTCCTGCTTGTTTTTCTGCACCTCTCCCTTTTTAAGTCCCATTTGCACATTTCAAGATCCTTCATACTCATTGATGCTAGATCTTTCCCAGTCGTCTTGCTCCTGTTGGGTTTTTTTGAGCTCTTCGTTTTCTTGGCGAAGTGTCTCTATTTCGCCGGTTAGTTTCGTTACCCACTCCTCCATGGTTTTCAACCTGACTTCCACAGCGTCTCCCATGTCTCTCCCATAGTCCCTTCATCCCCTTTCTGTCAGTAGATCAAGGGCTCTCGTATATTACGTCAGCCGTGCGGGCAGGCACTCGATGGCTGGACATTACTCGAGCAGGCCTCGGAGCGACGAGTCTCATCATTTACAGTACCATCTTTCCTGCAAGTTGTGTATAGAGGAGCTTTCCCGTGGGTTGGGTTAGGGGCTTGTTACTCCGGGCTGGGCTTTCGATCTTGCTCCTTTTCATTTATGGGCCTCTTGGGCTTTAGTGAGAAAAATCCCATTAAAAGTTGTTTATTTATTTTATGATTACAACACGATACATTTGCCATTGTACAACACATCCATGGAACACCTATACATAGAACACACATTAGTCCACATGGTTCTCATGTAGGTCTTTTTTTATTTATTATATATATATATATATATACACACACACACACACAAAGGGGTGGAGGAAAACTCAGGTTTCCATTTGGAAAACCAAGTCATATGTCATCAAGCCATCATAGAGCTTATTATAGCAACTTTGGGTTGGGTTTTCAAACTCTTCCAAGCCTATCATATTTTATTTCAAGAATATTGTCCTATAATTTGCCCTAGTTGTCCTCAAGGTTCATCAAAGTAGGAAATTGTTAGTGTACCAGGTCAATATCTTTACACGTCTACTCCTTCATTGACAAATGCAAAAAATGCTCCCATTCTAAATAATTCTGCTCAGCTTTCTACTCTTGTCTTGCACCGAACACAAAATTTCGTACTAGAGAGGGACTTGTGCTAAAATGCGCGTGCCTAGTTTTTGTCATCATCCTTTGCTCCTTGTTTCTCGGCACCCCCCCGCCCCCAAGTTTTATTTTATTTATTTATTTATTGATCAGCTTTTTCTTTTTTAAGGCCATTGGAAGGTTTCCCCTTTCAGGAGCCTACTGGACCATATCATAGGCCCAAGCCCAAGCATAACTCTATAAACCCTGAGTTGAGGACTTGGCTCACTGAAAGAATATAGTGATAGCTACCCAAGAATCTCGGGAGAGTGGTTATCAGTTTATTCGGTAACTTGAATTTGAAATTATGGGTTACATGGTTACCAAATGAAACAAAAAACATTATAGGTTCTATATATAGCACCCAGGTACGATAATGAGGATTATCTTCTACTCCGTAAGAAATCTCTATTATTTTACTGACTTAGGCTTTGTTTGGGTACCAGAGTATTCTCAATACTTTCCAAGTATTCTCGTACTTTTGAAAATACTTCACATGTCAAACAACTTAAAATACTCTCAATGGAACCCACAAACCCACTTCAATCTCTACTCATAACTATTCACAAACATTCTATAATACTTATCACTATTATATATAAATAAAAAATAAAATCACTATAATATTTATCACTATTAAATATAAATAAAATAAAATCACTATAATATATAAATAAAAAATAAAATCACTATAATATATAAATAAAAAATAAAATCACTATTATATATAAATAAAAAATAAAATCGCTATAATATATAAATAAAAAATAACATTACTATAATATTTATCACTATATATATATATAAATAAAATCATTATAATATTTATCATTATTATATATAAAAATAAAATAAAATCACTACAATATTTATTAATATTAAAAAATCACTATAATAAAATTATTATAATATTTATTACTAAAAATAAAATCACTATAATATTTATGGGACCCACACATTTTTCAACTACATACCCAAAAATCAACAACTCAACATACTTCACACATCCAAACAACTCAAAATACTCTCAATGGGACCCACAAACTCACTTCAATCTCTACTCATAACTATTCACAAACATTCTCAACACTTCTCAAGTATTATCACCACCCAAACGTACCCTTAAGCTTCAGAGACGTTCCCACGAACCTCCCAAGCCCTATCTCTCTTTGGTTGCAAGTGATTGCATGCGTGGAGCTATGAAACACGTCCACAACAGTTGGCACCATCTGTGGGATACCTATCCTACAACCAGTGTGTCTTTTACATGCCTGCCACCACCTAATCCCAAACAACGAAAAATCAAGAAGCATCATCCCGAAACATGGAAGGAAGACTCGCAGAGATGGTGGAGATTGTGAAAAAGCTAACCACTGAAGTCGAATCGCCTCGAAGGGAAAACAAAGTCCTCAAGGCAAGGAACAAACCGTCGGGGGAGGATACAGTGCCTAACCAAGCCTATAGGGTTGAGATAGAAGCACAAAGTGCACGCAAACCTCCAAACGAAAATGAGGAGACAAAGAAGATGCATCATGGCCTGTGCAACCTCATAGACAAATACGAAGAAATTTCCAAGAAAATAGGGACATCTTCCTCGATCGACCAGTCACTGACCAGTACCAATCTGTCGTATAGTGTAGAGATCATGACAGTGCCACTCCCACCAAAATTCAAAGTTCCTCTGATAGACAGTACGACAAGTCCAAGGACTCCGTGGAACATCTGGTGACCTTTAAGGCTCACATGAAACTTCATGGATTTCCAGGGAAAATCGCATGTAGGGCTTTACCTTTGACCCTAAAGGGAATGGCTTGAGGATGGTTTGGAGCACTACAGCCTGGCTTGGCCACGCGAGCCTACAACTCTTGTGGAGCTAGATTCATCTGAAAGTTTCGCTGTGGGTTTTACGGAGGATGATGCTCCTAAGCGAGCCTTCTTATTCTTCTTCTTGCCCTCTGCCGCCGGCAACGAACCTCTTTTCAGACCACAAGCCAATGAAGGCGAGTCGAAACATTGGTGAAGAAAAACATGACCCTGGCTGGGCGTTATCACAAATCTCTCAATATTGGAAGGGGTTAGTATACTATCTAACCAAGTAGAATTGTTGTTCTTATCTATCCAAGTTTGTGCCGAATGAACGCGAGCCTCTTCCTAGTCAAAAAGGATGATCTCGAAGCCACGCTCATCGAGAGTCAGGCTCCATGATGCCCTGATGGGAAACTCGTGGTTCGTTGATTCATCTGTAGGAAACTTCCAGCCTTCACCCTATACAAAGAAGAATTTCTTTTGCCCTCTTTGGTGTGGGAATACTTGCGTTCTAGTTGGACAAACTTATTATGAGCCCTAAAGCTGTAAAGAGTCTCTTCCAAACATCTGAAACCACACAAGGAAAGGAATTCACGAGCGGTAATGTCATGGTATTCATCACCTGTGAGCTCCAAAACTCGTTGCCAAAGAACACAGCAAGACATCAAAATCCACCAAGATTGGGCACAAGTTGAGTAAGAGCAAGACCAAAAAATTCTAACACATTGCGCACAGGATGGACGAAGGGCAAATGAAGCCCCATCGAGAACATGGCTAAATACAAGGCCATAGAAATGACCAAACCCCTCATATCCAT
The DNA here is from genome assembly GCA_022457165.1 of Juglans mandshurica. Classification (NCBI taxonomy): domain Eukaryota; kingdom Viridiplantae; phylum Streptophyta; class Magnoliopsida; order Fagales; family Juglandaceae; genus Juglans; species Juglans mandshurica. Next base: position 15,391,101 of record CM039624.1, read on the forward strand.
GGCTACACGGAGTTGCTTAGGCAGGCCCAAAACCACGGAGTATGGGATCCCTTAATTATCTCTTGCGGAGTCCAACTCACGGTGGGTGACAGACGAAGCCCATCAATGACCTTCAAAGACAGAACGAGGAGCAACCACCCCCTTAGGGTGAGGGTTAACAGCCATCTCCTCAGGAGGAGGGTTGCGGAGTCGTGAAGATCTGTCCCCACGTGAGCAAGAAGGGAGATTGGATTTGGAAGATGCCATTGTTTCGAAAGGTAACAAGCAAGGGTGCACAAGGAATCAGAGTGTCTAGATGAAAGGGAGAATACCAAAAGGGTGAGAGTAGAGGAAAGGAATGTTTTAGTAGGAAAAGTAACTGAATGAAAAACGGAAGAGGGGTATGTGAAGGGGAGTGAAAGTGCAATGACGCCCTGACAGAGTGGCATGAAATGACGGAAAACCCACGTAACGAAGCAACACCACTATTGCAAGTATCATCACACTAAGCATGATGAGACTTCATGGGGTAACTGGAAGGGGTTTAATCCTTTTCCCTTTCGAGGGCCTGTTGGACAATATCATGGGCCCAAGCCCAAGCGTAACTCTATAAACCCTAAGTCGAGGACTTGGCTCACTAAAAGAATATAGTGATATCTACCCAAGAATCTCAGGAGAGTGGTTATCGGTTTATTCAGTAACTTGAATTTCAGATTATGGGTTAGACGGTTACCACATGAAACAAAAGACACTATGGGTTCTATATATACCACCTGAGTACTATAACGAGGGTCATCTTCTACTCTTTAAGAAATCTCTATTATTTTACTTACTTAAGCATCGGAGATGTTCCCATGAACCCCCCAAGCCCTATCTCTCTTTGGTTACAGGTGATTGCATGCGTGGAGCTGTAAAACACATCCACAACAGCCATGATTTTGGATTTACTAAGAGAGGAGAGAGAAGCAACAAATGGGGAGAGAACGGACTTGAGGAGAACTGAAGGAAGTGAGAGAGAGAGAGAGAGGACTCAGGATTTTGATTTGTAATTTGAGATCTGTGACGTGGCCTCCAGACCAGGTTTTTCACGTCACAGTGTACGGTGTAAGAAATCGCAACCGGATGATAAATAGATTTTCTCTTCTATTAAAGCTTCTATAGTAAGTTTAGGCGCTTTTCTTGTAATCTCTTATTGTCTTTTGTGTGACTTGAAGATCCACGTCATTTGTAACTATGGGAAGATCATCCGAAGAATTAATTATAATATATTTGACTTTGTTTTTGAATACCCGATGCCAGTGTAAAAATCTATAATGTTCGTGAGCTTATATTTTAGGCCCCATATGGATGTTCATCCAAACACTATTTAAACACATTTTTCAACTTCAGATTTTCAAATTTTTCATTTAATTATTACAATTTTTTCAAACTTCTAAATAAAATAAAAATAATAATTCAAATTTTTTAAATTTCAAAATAAAAGTAATATTAAAAAAATATATTATAACAATATTTTAATTTTATAATATTTTTATTCAATTTCTTTTTTTTTATTTTTCAAAATTTTATAAAATATCTTATTTCGAACTATTTCACTATTATTCAACCCATCTCAATCTTAATGTAAAAATGCAAGCCATGAAAAACAGGAGGAATGTGCGATCCATCTGGTAGTTTTAAATTGTACACAGCTAAGTTGCTAACCCAACCTTGGGTTTTGATTGGTACAGTCTTGGCCAGGGGCCAATCCAGGAATTCTAGAAACTTTGGGGGTGGGACTAATGGAGAAATAATATTAAACAAAATATAATTATAGAATGAATAGAAAAAACATAAATAAAATTCTTCATAAATTGATATTGTCTTACAACCAGAAATTAAAAACCGTACAAAAACAAAAATTTCACTAATTTTTTCATCATATATAGTTGGACCCATTGATGTTTTTATAGAGAATAAGAACAATGTATCAACACTTTTGTACTAATTTCTTTTTTAATATAAATAATTAAATAATTTGTAAAGAATTAGTTATCAATATCTTGTTGTGAAACCTTATTTTAATAAGAAAAATTCTTCACATCAGTCATTATTCACCATCCCATTCCCGGCCCACACCTTATAAAAAGACATGCTCATATTCTATGAAAAACACATCCATACTCTATGAAAAAGTTTAAGTATAGAATGTGTAAGTGAATAATAATTTATACATACCATTCATCTTTTAACAATATTCATGGTTGAGAATGCTCTTTCTGTAATAACCATTGAACTGGGAGAGTGAACAAAAGACAAATAAATCTATCAATTAAATAATAGTTTTTTAATTTTCCCGTCTTTGCTAATTCCTAGGAGCATTAGTATTGATCTATACATATGCATATGCAAAATCACCTCTTTTGCATATCCACTTTACCATTCAACCAAAATTTTCTCATTGGCTTATGCATATTTGAGACAAAATAATAATAAAATATTATTATTTTTATTAATTTTTTGCTAAAATCAATTTATATATATATATTTTACAATTAGCATCCACTACATACATTTGACATTAATAATACAAATGCAATAATTAAAAATATAATTTTTTATATATTATATTAAAAATATAATAAAATGAAAAAAATATAATATATTATAATAATAAAATGAATGTGCAAGTAAATGTTTGTTGTGTTGTTGAATGAGGGAGAAAAGGAAATGATTGTGAGAGAGAGTGGGAGGAGAGAGAAATAATGATTAAAATATGATTTGTAGGGTAAATAGTGGTTATCCAAATTTGGACAAGCACTGTTCATATGTAGCTAAATATTTGGATATGCATAAGCCAATGTGGAGGATGTTAGGGTCATATTATGCAAATATAACTTTACATATGCATATACATAGAACAATACTAATGTTGTTGATAAGCTTTTCATATCAAGACGGTACTGAAGCAAATCAAATTCAAAGCACTGCAATTGATATGCCAAATGAATTTTTTCGTACTTTGTAAAATCCTAAAGATAAAACCTTTCAACAAGATTGCAAATATCATCGTTGTTGAAGGACTTGCATGCAATTTTAGGATCCAAGGTTGAAAGAAAGAACTTTATTGCTTTCTTAAGTAGCTTCGTTTGGATAATTGAGCACACTCCACTATTATTTTTTATTTTATTATTATTTTTCATTTATTTTTATTATTTTTTATTACTATTTATTACTATTTTATTTATTTTTTATTACTATTATTATTCATTAGTTTATAACACTCCGTTTGGCTAGATGCATAGCATTTGGAATGACTTGAGTTTGTTGTTGCAATGCTTGGCATAGAGAATTGTCTACTCTCATGATTTCTTTTATTAAATGTAAGATAAAAACAAACTCAAATGATAGCATAATTATAAAAGTTGCTTCGGCATTCCCATGTTGACATAGCTATGTTTGGTTGTTAGATCCAATTCAGCTCATCTCAAACTAATCATTGATGAAATTGACTACTTTTCAATTTTTTATAAAAAAGTTAAACTTATTTCAACCTATTTCATATATTTTAACTTAAAAAGTTAAACTCATCTCAATGGGACTTACAGAATAATACTATTCACAACTCATATCATCTCAATATCCAAATGTAGTAGATGCGGTTTGGATACAAAGGTGAAGTGAAAACATCTCACCTTACTCTGTACGGAGAGAGCAACTCTTATCCAAATGGTGAACAGTATTTGCATAAAGTAAGTTCAAAGAGTGAACCTCGTCAAAATGATCGATTGAATTTGAAAATGGAAAATGATTTTAATCACAATATTTTTATGTAATTATATTTTAAATAAAAAATATTTTTACAAGATATTTTATAAAAATAATTTAATTTTATAAAAATATTGTCATCTTATAATATTATTATGATTATAAAAATGAAATTTTGGATAGGTAATTAATTACTATTACTTATTTATAAGTATATTTATAAATAAAACAAAATCATTATAAATACTATGCAATGATTGGTGGGATCCAGATCTATCAAATCCTTAAAAAGTTAAAACTATCTCATTTCACTTCTAAATCAAAATAAACAAAATTTTCAAAAACCATCTGAACTCGTCTCATCTGAATTCACTATTTAGACCATCTGAACCCATGACAACATTTTTTAGTACAATCAAAGTTGCCTTAAAATAAGAGCTCCACTTGGTATCTCTAGCTTGTTTTAAAACACTAATTTGATTAACCCCTTTACTGGTTGCAAGTTCACAAATAGCAATAATGTGCAATTCCAACTTCCTCAACAGTATGCAATTCATCATTATGTTTACTGAAAACACAAATAATATTAATGATAAAAGTTAATATCACTTCTCTTGATATTGCAACTAATGTTAGCTGTATAGATGGATGGTAGAGTGCACATAATATGAATGGCACTCCTTAAAAAATAAAGCTTATAAACCATTCCACTCATGATGCATATTTTTGATACCATTGTACCCTTGCCCTCGAATGCTTTGTATGTTGAGATTGGGGTGACTAAGAACTACACATTTCCAATTTGAGAGTCATAGCATAGGTATTCTCAATATGTACAACATCAAATAAGTTTTTTCTTATAAAACTATCTTCATCAACAAATCTTAAAATAATTTTAATTGATATGAGATCTTATGATAGAATGAGAGTGAAAAAATTCATGGGTTTAACACATCTCATAAAACAGATTCTACAAGAGAGGATTGATCATTGCTTATAAACATGCCCAAGACCTTGACTACAGCCAATGTGAGATTATTATTCAACACCCTCCCTCACGTGCAGGCCAGTATTTTTAATGGTCCTTGTCACGGGATAAGTAGTATGGGTCCCCATTCGTCCTATGGCAGGCTCTGATACTATGAAGAAATTCATGGGCCTAACTCATCTCATAAAACTGGTTTTACAAAAGATAATTGTTCATTGCTTATAAACATACCCAAAACCTTATCCACAACCAATGTTGGATTATTCCTTAACAAAGAGTACTATGTGTCTGTACTTCGAAATTATGTAGTTATTACTCCAAACCAAGATCCTTCAATGGGATTAACGATTGGTCGATTAATTGTGTTCATTCATAGATTTGTTAATACAAAAAACTTGAGAAAATTCATTAGCATAATGTAAAAGACCGACAAAATATGTTGCTCCATACACAAAGTTTTCATGTGACCAACCTCCAAATACATGAAACATACTGCTTTCTTTATGTCTCGAAACCAACTAGTATGAGGTTTTATAAATCTTCCAAAAATAGAGAGTTTGATGTTGTTCAAGGAACTGATTTCCCATTAAAACCCCTTCTGATCAATGTTTTAAAACTAGCTATCAACCATATATATATATATAAGATTCATGGTGGTATCCAGCATTCATTCATGATTATGTGTTAATGTTTCATTGATCAACTTTGAGGATGAAAAATAAGAGAGAATCTAATTTGTATTAAACTCTTAAAATGCTTGATTACAAGACTTTAATCCACTATTTCTACAATGAAATGAGCTCAACCAATTTCAAACAGTCCTAAAAACACATGCTAAGGACGAATGCTATTCAACCAATAGACAAGCCAAGTCATTAGAACATATGTTTTTTTTTTTTTTTTCCTTCTCCGTCTCTCAAATTAAATTGGTAGTAATGCTTTGGCAAAGCGACTGCTAAGTTTGCTCACTAATCACTGCATCGATCAAATTACATTCGACATTTTGTGTCGAATCCCTTGTTCTAGGTCAGGTGGAAAAAGAGTGCTGTAGGATATCTAACAACGAATGAGCAATAGAAATGATCTGTTATCCAAGTATAATTGAGAAATCACGAGTAGAAACTCAGCAGTATTTTGAGAAAAAAAAAACAAAATCTTATATATAGCTTATCCATCTGATCCATAAGCCCTCATATATAGATGGAGTACATAGGCTTGTGATTAAAAAGCTAGGGATATTTCATTGGGAGATCCCGTTGGTAGCTCCTGCTCCCCTTTTTTTTTTCTTTTTTTCTTTTTTTACGTAGTGATTAAAAAAGTATTATTTAATAATATTATGAATTTTTTTTCTTTTTTAAAAAAAAGTGTTAAAAAATTATTTGAAAATTAAAAAAAAATGAAATGGTCTAGCGGGAGCTCCCAACTGTGGGTGTAGACCCACCCAATATTTCATGGGTAATTTTCTTTATACATCGCCCTTATCTTTATATTAAACAAATACTTTATGTGTTGGCCATTTTATATCCGTTAATAAGATATTTGTCAAACATTAAAAGAATTTATGTCGAGATTTCTATCATTCGGCTTTCCTTTTGTCACTCTCCAAAATTGTAAACACATTTTCTTATCAATCTACTTTAATTACATCATTTCTATTTATTTCTTTGAAAAATAAAGGTTGGTTATTTAACATAAGGAATATATTTTTATGAAAAATATTAACAACTTTCTAAAATAATTCAAAATGAAAACAAAGTGATGTAGTCAATAACATAATGTTGAGAAAGATTTTCTATTTTTTTTTTGAACTTTTGGTCATGAGCATTCCGTTTTTAGAGGATCTTTGGTCTAAAACTTGTTCCAAAATAAAAAACCAAAGAGCGATTACTTTTCAATAATCAACACTAGCTAGACTGTAAAATTACCATAGAACTGTCAATGACATTGACGAAAAAGTCTACCTGATCTCTTTTCCTGTAAAATTTTCATTTCTATATAGCTCCAACACTCACCTAATGGTAAAGAAGAAGAAAGCCAATTGATCCAAACAACAGAACTTCTTCATCAAAATTCAAGATTATCTTGAATGGGGTTGATAAGGATTGTTGCCCGATCGAATAAGTTGAATTAGGGGATTTGTTAATGTCAAAAGTCGCACAATAGTCCGGAATGGGAGAAAGAGTCATTCTCGACCCTCGACGTGGTCTGGAGCCCCCCGACGTGGTCCGATGCGGCTGTGCGTACGTCCATAATAGTGAATGAAAAATAAATACTGATAACGTAAAAGAGAGGGAGACACACAGATTAACGTGGTTTGGCATAAAGTCTACATCCATGAGATTTGTGGGGAGGGAATATCTACTATAATAAGCTTATTTATAGTTCCTCATAGCCTCTCCTTTCTCACTGTACAATGGAAATCTTGAATATATTTACTGGAGAATATGTTCTCGCTGGAGCCCCTTTCGAGAGGTTAAAGAAGCTGAAGAATAAGTCGAAGTCGAAACATTCCCCTTGAAATCATCTGGTTGTTTCCTTTTATCTAACTCATCTTTTTGTGTTCCTTTAGGACTGGTGAGGATTTGCCGCATTTCCCTTGCATGTCTGACATCTTCATTTCCTTACTGCTTTTTTGCTTCCCCTCTTATCCATTCCTGGCTTTTCTTCTGACATCCTCCCTCTCAATGTCCCTTCTTTATCCCCCTTTGCTCTCTCTCTCTCTCTCTCTCTCTCTCTCTCTCTCGTCTCCTAGTGGTGGCCTTTAGGTAGGCTGGGCCTTGTCTTGGGCTTGAATATTTTATCCCCTTCAGTTGCCCGTGATTCTTAAGGTCAATTTTCTGCAAAAGAAGGTCTTGAGAATCTCTAAATATAAACTAGGCAGTTGAAATGATCCATTGAGGTCCGTAGAGAAGTAAATCCCTAGAGTGGGTTCCTAGTTATTCGTTTCACTTGCGTTAAGAGATAAAGATTTCCGAGCGTGGAGTTAGGCAGGAGGTGTACTTGTCCGCGTAAGACACAAGTGTGAAGCTCGGTGTGGCGGGAGGTATACTTGACCACATAGGGTGCGAGGGCGGATCTCGAACGTGGTGGGAGATGAACTGAATCACATAAATGACGAGGGTGGATGTCGAACGTGGCGCGGAGCTAGGACTTGGTGGAAGAAGAACTCGACCACGTAAATGGCGAGCACGGAGCTCGACAGTGGTAGGAGAGGTACTCAACCACCTTAGTGGTGAGCGGAGCTCAACTGTGGCGGGAGATGTACTCTACCTCGTAAATGGCAAGCCCGTGGAGACACGGTGCTCAGCTCCCCTGGTCTTCTCGTCACCATTATAGATTGAGGAAAGGGATGAAGCAAGCCCGTGGAGACACAATGCTTGGCTCCCCTGGTCTTCTCGTCGCCAGAAGTTCTGGAGTCGATACGGACAATAGGGGCGCTTAACCAAGCTATTGAAGCCAAACCGGTTAGCGTAAATAATTTCAAGCCACAAGCGCGAGATTTTTGTACCTGGATTGTCCCGTTGGATCGTAGAGAAAGTTTAAGGCGCGTTGGTGTTACCCGCGAGCCGCAATGTTTCGACGGTGACAGAGATCTGGGGTGTTTGCTTGCATGTTAATTCCAAGAAATCAATTCTGATGGAGACAAACTTGGATGTCCGAGTTGTGCCCAAGTGGGGTTGGGTGGCTGGTGTTTCGTGCTACAGGAATCAAGTTTTTTTAGTACAAATCAAATTCACATAAATTTAAAGATAAACAACCGGTGCATTTTAGCCGTTGCATGCAAATTTTGCCCTATTGAAATTGTCTGCTAATTGCTACTTTTCTTCTTCCTTGACCTCCTTTTTTTTTTTTGGCAATCCATGACAGTGGGCGGACCAAACATGGTCCTCGTCGTGGTGGAGGACTTGGGGTGTTACAGGTTGCACGCTGCATTAAGCGCTAGCCGAGGAAGATAACCGAGCTGGATGCATTTTTTTGAGCAGGGGATGGCCGAGATATTTCTGTGACTGCATGCATATGGCCGAGCAGTTGCTTAGAACGAGAAGCTCAGATGATCACTTGTGTGCATGGCGGGATGATCAGGTCCGGGGAATCTTGTTGTTGGGCAAGGTTGGTGAGGAGTTTCAGCCGTGATAGAGGTGTAACACCCGAAACCAGCCAATCCCGATTTTTATATATTTTTGGGCTTATGAGTATGAAAAACCCAATTGAGTGTTCGAGTTTTTTTTGGAATAAACTACGGGCTTAAAATCTTTATTTTGAAAGTTTATGATTTTTCTTTGGTGTTGATAATTAGGTTAAAAATCTTTTTATGAGTTGATAAAATTTTTGGATTAGCTGAATTATTTTTAAAAATTGAGTCCTGACCGATGATTCAAGAAAAAGACCAAAACTGAAGCCCACACCCGTTTGTTTTAAACCATGAAAACCAACTATGAGTTTATGATATTTTTCGCCGCCACGCACGATTGCACTCCCATGCACGTACGCCTCTCTTCTCCTCAGCTTTAGGGTTTTTTTTTTTTTTTTGTTCCAATCACCTATATATTCACACGTTAACTTCACAGTTCACGCACGCCTCCATTCTATTTTCACGGCAACTGTCCCTTTATAATATAGAACTCGTACACGTTAGACGTAAATGATCTTCAACCTAGAGCTAGGTTTGCCACAGCAGCTCCATGGTTTCGCACTAGCAACCGTTGCCCCTGCACCCTTGTCTTCTTCCTCCAAAGTCAGCTTCCACCAAGCACTGCCCAAGCCCCACGAGAAACCACACAACCACCACCGAAGGGTAGTCCCACTCCCAAGCTCTTCTACGCCGCAACCCACACGATTGGCCCCTTGCACGACAAAAGACACTAGCCCCGAAGCAAAACCAACCACTGCAAGCCTCCACCGGAAGCCACACGACCCGCAGATAAACCACCGAAAGTAGCCAAAACTGCTCTTTTTTGCGCAAAGAAATAGAGTACTTCCATAGCCAGATCCTCTTTCCCAAGCACGTGCTCAGCCACCGTTCTCGACGGAAACGACCACAACCCTGTCTTGCTATCGTCTTCAACCACCACACCACTGCCGCAAACGAGCCAGCCCGAGACGCAACTTGGCGTCACTTTCTGTGGCATTGCTGCATCAAATAAACCAACTCCCGTGAGTCCTCTCCATACGGGGACCACACTGCCCAACCCAAGTACAACCACACCGCAGCCCAAGTGCACGTCTAGGAAGCAACCACCGCGAGCCATTATGGCATGTCCACTGTTTTATCTCCCCGAAACAGAGCAAGTTCTTGCTCAAGTCGTCCATCGAGCTCCCCTCCGTTGGCCTCTCACTGGATGTTGTACCTCGCTGTCGCCTCCGAGTTCCACCGTCGAGACCTCATAGAAATGATCTCCAAGGACTTTCCGGCACCCCTAGTCTGTCACGCTTCACGGTGAGCTTCATCTCTTTCCCTCACATTTTGCTCTCTCTCACTGTGTGTCTCTCTCTCTCTTTCGCCAGTGGGTATTTTACAAACAAAAGTCTATTTTGCATTTTTACGTAAAGCTTCTTATGAGGGGAAGACTTGTTTTTGTTGAAAATTACAACTTTGCTCTCAGATATTTAAACCAAAGCATTTTGAAGTTATATTTTAGTGGATTGGTTTCTTACGTTGAGCTTGTCCTTTTCTATAAAATTATTGGATTTTTAGTGGGCTTCGACTTCCCTTATAATAGTCTAAAAAGTCTGTCTGACAGAAAATAGTTAAAGATTTTAAATTACAGTTGGTTTTAAGGTCTTAAGAATTTAGGGTTTTTGTCGTGGTCGAAAAAATTGAGTGAAAATCGATGTATTCCAAATTTGATGATATTTTAGAATTACGAGAAATTTAGATTTTTAGGAAATAGGTGACTTAGCATTTAAGGTTTATGTATTGAAAATGGTGTTAATTTCATATGTTTATGGAAATTACGTGACAATCTTATCGGTGACGATTGATTTTCTTTCGACCAGTTGTGGAGAAATTCAGAAAGCTAAGAAGTCCAAGTAAACGGGTTCCTATGCTAGACTTTGCATAAAAATAAAATGGACTGAGGTTGATTTTCAGAAAATATACATGTTTGTTATGAAAAGAAATTTGAAACGGCCTCAGTTATTTATTCTGCATTACTCATGAAATTCTGTATAAGAATAAGGTAAATAATTTTCCTGGCATGACTGGTGTAGACATGAGCTAATTTTTTATATTATGTTATTGAACTGAGAAAAATGAGCGAATATGAAAATTTGATAAATTTGCATGTGACGTGAAGATGTTCTGAATCTGTTTTGGAAAATGTGAAATGATATGAATTTCAATACTCTATTTTGATATGATTTGGCATCTGAAAAACCTTTGGCATGACTTTCTGATTCTGTTCTGACTCTGGTTCTGGTTCCGATACAGTGATTCTGATTCTGTTTTGCTCTGATATATGGCATTGTCACGGGATATAATAGTGACCTCTAGCCCTGTCACGGGATACAATAGTGACTTCTGGCCCTGTCACGGAATATAATAGTGACCACTGGCCCTACCACGAGATATAATAGTAGTCTCTGCTCTAAGTGCAATCGCTTTGATAACATTGTGATTTATGTTCTGCTTGGCTTTCCGTAGAATGCACAACCGTACCACTGGGGTTAAACATGGCTTATGTTCTGATATGATGCTCTGATATGATATGATAAGATGAAGATGTTCAGTCATGTTGTGCCAAAGAAGTCTTTGAATATGAAAAGTTGTTTTCTGAATATGAAATGTTTGAAATATCGCTCTGATTTTCTGATAATATGTATTTTTGAAATTTGCATATTGAAACTGAAGTGTTTTATTTCTGCATTCTGAACTCTGTGAAGATGCTCATGTTTACATACTAGCATATGTTTTATGCTTACTGAGTTATTGATAACTCACCCCTTATCTCCATAACATTTTTCAGATATTTTTATAGTTCAGTTGGAGATCAAGAGTTGGAAGTATTGGAAAATTCTTATGATCATAGATGAATGAGTGTTAAGGGTACAAGTATTTTGGAGGATCATATTTTGTAGTTTTATCTCTAGCAGTTATTTTGGTATGTCAAGTTATGAATAATTTGAGTATTTGCGGAGATGTTATTTATTTTATTGAGGTTTTTGTTTTGTATTTCTATGGAGGGACACAGATTTTTGGATCGAACAAATAAGTTAGGTATTTTTTTGAAGTTTCTGTTTATTTATTATTGATTATTGGAGATGTTCTTGACTAATAGAAGCTAACTCTCCGGACCTCCTGTGGTGAGGAGGGAGGACTAAGAAGCAAGTGGCCTAGGAGCTTACTGTTCAAGGTTGCCCACCAGTGGCTGAGGAGCTTGTTGGCTGAGGCTACTCGCTAGCTGAGGAGTCTGTTCGAGGAGTCTGTCCAAGGAGTTTGTCCTGGTCGATAGGGGTGTTCATCCGGGTTCCGACCCGGGAACCCGCTTATAACAGGACCGGAACCCGGATTTCAAACCCTGGCCGGGTTAATCCAGGTCAGACCCGGGCCGGAACCCGGATTAATCCGGGTTTTTAAAACCCGGAAATCCCGATTTTTTTTTTTTCATGTAAAGTGTTTAGAAGCATTTTTTTGTTTTATTTTATAAAAGCCTATAATTAAAATGTTGAAAATGATAATTCTTCTATACTTATTAAAAAAATTTTAAAAAGTGTTGAAAATCATAATTTTTTTACAAAAGCATAATATTTTATGAAAACAATTTTTGAGTCATCATTAAATAGCATAATACTAACATTTTCCAAAATAATAAAAATATATAAAAATGAAAAACTAAAATACATGCAATCCACTACATATTACACTATTTTTTTATTTACACATTACATTACATTGCAAAATACAAAACTACAATGATTTATATTAGTACAATCAAGATATTAATTCCTCTATAGAAAGGGAGTGTTATCTAAGTCATTTTACTAGCAAAATAACAAAAAAAACCCAGATCTAAGGTTTGAGACCAGAAACTTGAACATTGGTGGACATAATGGATGAAACTCTTGCATCAGGTGCATGGAATTCACTGCTTTGAAAGCTTTTGTTGCCAACAGAACTTACAAAAGATAAACATCTCTCTTTCCAAAATCATGTTAGGATTATAGATGCATAAGTTTGGTGTGACTGAGATGAGAATACCAGGCTGCATACGTCAGAATGCTAGAATTAAGAAAAATAGAACTCATATTAACACAACCAAACTTAGCCTTAATTTGCAAATAATCAGAGACAACCACATGCATCTTTTTCTGTCATTTTATCCTATCTTTTTCTGTCATTTTCTGTCCAACCAAAATTTCTTTGGCCAAGTGAATGTTACAGGAAACATTGGCTTAGATAACGTGCAGAATATTTCCCAACCAGAACAATTCAAATCTGTTGTTAAGGAAACTTGAGGTATGAGTTATACAGCTTTTATGGAGACACATCTAAATCTCCAAGTTCAACTAAATATCAAGGGGCAAGTAAGTATATATATTTGTCCACAACATCCTCTTCTATCACAGATTAGTTTTATCACACTAATTAACAACGCCTAACACCAATGATTGCTTCTCTTTTAATGGAATTCTCGAACTTGTATTATTGCAAAAGAAAAATAGAATAGTATAAGCCTCATGAATATGAAACTGTACCAAGAAAACAAACTAAATCACTAAAAAAAAAGGGATCATTTTGGCTGCCTAACAAATGATTGCCTTTAAATGGGCAAAAAGAAAATGAGGTTCATCATTACCCTCATAGTGGTAACAGCCTGCTTGGCGCTAGTACTTTTTGCTGCCTTCATATATCCTATACTTAAATAGAATATAATTAAACAGAAAATAAAAATTTTTTGAGTTCAAAAACAGGGAGTGGGGATGCTTTAAATGTCAAAAAGAGAGACCCAGAATAGAAATTCTAAGGGAGGGAACATGAAGACGAGGACATGTAAGGGTCATTTGCAAGGACAACGGAAAAGAATGAGTCACTACTGGAGCAATATTAATTAGAATTATTTCAAAACCAAACAGTTTTTCATTAAACCTAATGATCTACGCAACCAAATACTATTCTATTCAACTGAGTACAAGGGTTTTGGTTTTTTTTTTTTTTATCCCCTTTTTGTAACTAAACATTTTCTTGCTTAGAATGAAAATAAACTAGTTGCAACATATTTTTTTTTATAAGTAACTAGTTGCAACATATTAAGACATCCATAATCCCATCCTTATCTCTGATGATAAGGGTTATATGGTTGTACACTCAGTAATCAAATCCTTTCTTACCTCCCCAATTGCAGCCAAAGTCTGTTGCTGATCTGGTTTCTAACCTAACGAATTATCCAAGAAAAACTGCACAGATCTCCTAACCTAGGAATAGAACAAACAAGTTAAATTCTAAGATGGATCATACCAATTTCTTTGAAGCAATATGCTTAATCAATTACACTTTAATTGTTTATAGGGATGACGTGGCGCTTACAGATGACATGTCTCCTGTGGGTTGAAGTGCTTCAAGATCTACAAGGCTTTGAATAACCTACACGGTTGGTGCCTGTCAGTTTAAGCCAAGGAGATCAGAAAAACTATAAAAAACCACCATCAGGAACAGAGTTTGGCTCTATTTTCTTTCAGATTACTCCATTCAAACATTCACATCAAAATAAACCCAAAATCAACGGAGAGAACAAAAATCCAGTTGCAGAAAGCAAGCCAATACATGAAAAAATAGCAGATCTAGTAAAATAACAGCATATGACGGACCCAAATAAATAAATAAGTTTAAAAACAAACCCAAAACAGATTCTAATCCTTTCCCACATGCTTACACATCTAAAACACTGTCAAAAAACACAGATTTGGAAGTGTTAAAGCATGGGTTTCGGGGATATTTTTCAAAAAAGGAAATACGAACCTTCGGTTTGTCAAGAAGAACAAAAATAGAGACAATATTTCACAACCCAAATCGAAATAATAGCACCAACACAGAGAGTATGTGAAATAGAGAAAAACTAACCTTGGTTGTAGAAGTCGACGACAGAGCGAAAAAGTAGAAGACGACTGCCACGAGGAACAGATCTTCGATCGGCAGAGGAAGAGTGATAGGAGCTAGGGTTTCAGCACGAGAGAGAAAGAGAGAGAGAAGAAGACGACAGAGCCACAAGTGAGAAACTCAAAGAAAAGAGAGAGAGAGATGGGACGGATGAAAGCTAAACCTAAGAAAGAAGATGAACTGCGAAGATGAACTCGAAGAGAAGACTCGAAGAGAGAGGGGGAACGGCTGAAAGCGAAACCTAAGAAAGAGATGAACGGGCAACTGGTACTCGACGAAGCCTTTTGTTTTTAGGTATAAATGCGGGTACCGGATTGGAAATCCGGAACCGCTTTAAGTCACCCACATCTGGACCGTATAGGTCCGGGTTTTATAATCCGGATTTCGGCCCGGAGCAAATCCGGGCCGGAACCCAGAACCGGAAAGCAGGTATCCAGATTTCTGACCGGGCAGGGAAAAAATCCGGCCCGGATGAACAGTCTTACTGGTCGAGGAGTTTATCTGAGGAGTCTATCCAAGGAGTTTGTTCTACTGAGGAATCTGTTCTAGGAGTTTGGTCGAGGGGAGACCTCGGTGTGAGTGGGCAAGGAGTGTAGTGGGGGGGACTCTGCCATGGGGCATGTGTGGAGGTCTGGTCAGATCTCTGGTCATGGGTGAGGTGCCCAGTGCTCAAGAAGCTCACCACGTGGGCGAGGAGGCCAAGGAGGACATGCCCAATGGTCGAGGTGCTCACAAGATGGACTGGGAGGTCGTGACAGTGTTGGCCGAGCAATGCATGTAAACACATGGCCAGGGAGTCCATGGCTGGTGGGAGAGGTCTCATCGGTGTTCTCTGTCATTGGGAGGCAGCACGCCAGCGGCCTTAATAGCTCATTGACGCCTGGTGGGTCGTTGCCCTCCAGCCACTGTGAGTCCCGACACGGTTGGTGTCCTGGAGGTTGGTGCTTCGGCATTCGTCGCAATTCAGGGAGGGAGGCTCCTTAAAGGAGATAGAAATCACCGGCGACCATAGTGGTGGTTGCCGATAGTTGTACTAGGCCATCTGCAGGGTTGGCGGGGAGTTCCAGCTGATTCACTTTCGTGCATGTGTTGCCTACGGGTTGGCCACTGTTGCTTGGGTGTGGTCTCCAAAGGAGAAAGAAGACGCCGGCGGGTCACTAAGTGGCCGCTAGAAGCCTTGTCCTGCCATGGCAGGCTGGGCTGAGTAGTTCCAGTTGCTGCTCTCTAGTGCACGTAACGTGCATGGGTGTGTGGCTGCAAGCCCTTGTTGGCTGCCGTGTGTCAGGGCGTGCCGGTGGCGTTCAGGCTGGGACAAAACACGCCAGCGGTCCACATGGTGGCCGTCGACACCCCAATTGTGCCACAGTGGGACTGGGCCAAGGATCTCGGCCATGTGTAGACTCGTGCACATGGCTGATGTGGGGAGGATCTCTACCGAAGGGAGGTGGTCGGGGACCACTCCAGGGACATCAGATGACGCCGGTGGTCAGTTTGGTTGCTGCCGGCTAGTCCACGTAGCTCGAAGCATGCTCCCACGAGTACACCGCATGCCTCGCTGCATGGCCATGGGCCACCCTCAGCCCACCAGGGTGGTCAGTGACCACTTCCGCGCTGATAGAGCAAACGACGAGCCAAGGGGTGCCTGCCGGTGTTCTCATGGCACCGTGGCCAGTGGGCGAGGGGAGCCCTGGGTACACGGTAACGTGCACCCCCCACTATGCATGGCATTGTTCATGCCATGCACAGTACGTGCATCTCGTGCATTGTGCACGTGTGTGCACTTGTTTGTTCTTTCGTGTGTATTCTAAGTGTATTGCACCATCGCTCCCATACTCCCCCATTTTACACAGTACCCTTAAAGGGTACTTAGTAATTGCAATTCAAGCGATGAGTAACTTAGGGTTCCACGTGGGCTAAAAAATGTTTATTCGTCCAGTTTTTGCAACAGTGCTACCCATAACAATAAAAGTCAAAGGATTGAGAATATTTATCTGGGAGACATTCATGTACCCTTCTGGAAATTATTTAGCTTGTCGGAAAGTCGTCTTTCTCCCGCTTCCGGTGTAAAATGTAACTCATTTCCACAGACGGCGCCAACTGTTAATGCCAAAAATCACAAAATAGTCTGGAAGGGGAGAAATAGTCATTCTCGATCCACTATGATGATCTAGGCCTCGATCGGTGTAGTCTGGAGCCCCCGGCGTGGTTCGGTGTGGCTATGCGTTTGTCCATCGAAGTGAATGAAGAATAAATACTGAGAATATAAAAAAAGAGGGAGACACACATATTTACATGGTTCGACATAAAGGTACGTCCATAGAATTTTTGGGGAGGGAATATCCACTATAATAAGCTTATTTATAGTCCCTCATAGCGTATTCTTTTTCACTGTATAATGGAGATCTCGAATATATTTGCTGGAGAATATGTTCTCATTGGAGCCCCTTTCAAAAGGTTGAAGAAGCTGAGGAAGAAGTCGAAGTTGAATTCAAAAAAGTCCCCTTGAAGTCGTCTGGCCTTTTCCTTTTGACTCATCTTTTCGTGTTCCCCTTAGGAGTGGTGAGAATTGGCTATCTTTTCCTTGTGTGTTGACATCTTCCTTTCCTTTCCGCTTTTTTCTTTCTCCTCTTATCTGTTCCTGGCTTTTCTTCTGACATTCTCCCTCTCATTATTCCCTCCTCGTCCCCATTTGCTCTCTCTCTTCTGTCTCCTAGTGGTTGCCTTTAGGTGGGCCGAGTCTAGTCTTGGGCTTGAGTATTTTGTCCCCTCCAGATGACCATTTCGCTGCATTTGAGAAAGAGAAATCCCGCCCGCATCGCCCAGCACCGACTTTGAAATCGTCGTTGTCGTCGCCGTCCCTCTCATCGCCAACCACAGATTCCTTGAAATCGCCATCTCCGTCCCTCTTTTAGCCCAGCACAGTCTTTGAAATCGGCGTCGCAAGTACCTTTAGTCGCCCAGCACGCGCTAGTCGTCAACCTCCCTCTGCCTAGCGCCACCCAGCCTGAAACGGCCCTTCGTTGAATCTCCCCACAAACCAGAGGTAACTCTACTTTTCTGTTTCGCCACCCAGCCTGAAGCGCCACCTAGCTCTGTTTTGCTGCCCATCTTTCAGAAACTCCATTGCTCCTTTCTTTTGATTTTTTGGTCATGATTTTGTTGACATTGTCATTAGAGGATCATGATTTTTTTATGCCAAGATTATTTCTTTTGTATTATATATGAACAGGTTGTGAATGCAGATGACATTATTGGTCCAGAAGTAGAAAAGTTGGTGGCTTCACTTCCTGACAACAGTGTTTTCAAGAAAGGTTTTACAAGGAGGAAAAAAGAATGGCCATGACTTTTCAAAGAAGCTCACCTCCTTAGCTGAGCTTTATATGAATTATGCTTTTGGGACTGCACATCAAGCTCATGCATCAGCTGAAGGGGTTACAAAATTATTGAAGCCACCTATTGCTGGTTTCCTATTGCAGAAGGTGGATTTCTCATTTTCATTCATTTTTTATGTATTGATTTCTAACTATTCTGCTATAGTTTCTGCTTTCTCCAAAAAAATTTATGAGGCTTGGCATTTTTGACTAATTTCATATATTTCATGATCCTCAATTAAGTGATGCCAGTTGATATAAAATCCATATATTTGAGTAACACAATTTGAATAGAGAAACAATAAAGTTGGGGTGGATAAATGGAAAGAATCAATGCTTCCTTCCTATGTATTTTGTGATATGTATCTAGTTTGTAGGAGCTGTAAGTGGTTTATATGAATTATCAATCCTTCATTTTATTTTTCTTGGAGAAATCCTTGAGGGTAGTTAATCGAGTTCGTTAGAGTAGATGCTTGCATGTTTTAGTTTATTGAATAAAATTTTTAGGGTGCCTTGGTTTTTGGATTTGCTGATGATTGTATCAGCCAAGCTGGTGCCCATAGGAATTAGGTCTTTTACGATACCTTGATTTTTGGATTGCCAAGTAAGTTTTAGTCCTAGCCCCTGTCCATCACCTACTTGTGAAAATTATATGGTGTTCTCATCTGAGTGCATATCAAACCACTGATCAAGTGCATTTCTTCTTTCCAAAACCCACATGGTGGAAAGAAATTAACAAATAAAAGACTGTGGAGCTGCTTTGTGGCTAGCTTTTATTCTATCTCCATTCACTGATAAGTACATAAATTCATGGTTAAAAATAATATATGATACAAATGCATTAGTTAGAGGTTGGAACTCCAACTGTACAAGCTCTTCCCCTATCAACAACCAACAAATCAAAGCTTTCCAAACTCTACTAACTCCCACTCCGTTTTTTCTTCCATCATAAAAATAATAAATAAAATAGAAGGATAAAATGGAACTTACAAATTCAATGACCACCATCACTTTCATTGCTCTCCCTGAATTTCAAGTAGTCTAAAGAGACAAATGGCTTGTAAAGCCTCACATTTCCTTCTCTAATCACTTCATCTAGTGCTGTGATCACCTTTTCATCCTCAAAACACCAAAAGAAAGCTAGAGAAAAGTGGTTTGCTAACTGGAATGTGATGGATTAATGTTTGTCTTGTTTGTCTCAGATTAATAGTTCTAAAAAGCCAAAAATAAAGTTTCAAGGGTGAAGAAGGTTGTTGTGTGAAAAGATGAAATTGCCTGGCAACAATGAAAAACCATAAAGCTTATGATGGAATTGTCCAAGAAAGGAAAAGGAATAGACGAAACTAATATGAGATTTCTGACCTGGCATTGCGGGAACGTTTAGAAGAATAACAGTTGCCCTAACAGAGTAAAGAAAATAAGAAGAAAGAGTTGTGCCTTCCAAGTCGATGCATGTTGTAGAAGAAAAATTGTATTTCCACACATTTATTCAAAAATAATCATGATCCCCCTCCCATACAATTGCCTTCGAATATATATGAAACTTATTAAGGAAATCAAACGACTGAAAGGGCTTGCCTAAATTGTTGATTACCCCATTGGTAATTAGGAAATTGCTGTTGTGGATGAATATCTAAGCTGCAGCTTGAATTTGCTGGAGTATTTTGTGGAAATCCCGATAAATATGGAGATGGAGTAATTAGTGGTAGATATTGAGATATTGTATTAGTGGAGTAATTTATGGTAGATATTGTTTAGGAAGTTTCTATTTAGGAAGTTTTGTTTTCCTGTCAATTAGTTAGGTAGATTTTTCTGCTCTTATTCTAGGAAATTCTTTCCTTCTTTGATATTTCTTGTGTAACTTAAATAGAGATCACTAGCATGTGCAGAAATATAGAAATATCATTTTGATTTCATGGTATCAGAGCTAGTGTTTTTTCTAAACCTAGCTATAAATGATGGAAACTTCTGTCAACAATAAAGGGTTGATACCTATGAAACTCACGATAGTGAAACAGAAGCTATCTCCACCATGGGTTCAACTGGACTTGATAATTCATCATTTCAACTCATGGTGGAGAAGCTGAATGGAAAGAATTTTCGTAAATGGGCCCAATCGATTTAGCTCGTAATCGACGGCAAAAGAAAACTGAGATACCTTACTGGCAAGACAAAAAAACCAACCTCAACCGACGCTTCCTCCCTCAAAAAATGGAAGTCAGAAAATTCAATGGTGACTGCTTGGCTTGTAAATTCCATGAAGCCCTCCATCGGCAAGACCTATCTATTCTTGCCATCAGCGAAAGATGTTTGGGAAGCTGTCTGTGAAACATATACTGATGTTGAAAACTCCTCTCAGATATTTGAGATTAAGACTCGGCTTTGGCAGATGAAGCAAAGGGAGAGGGAAGTCACAAATTATTACATGGAGATGAAAACCCTCTGGCAAGAGCTCGATCTGAGTTTCAAAGAAGAATGGGAGTGCACTAGTGATAGTGTGCGATACAAGATGCGACTCGAAAATGAAAGAGTTTTTGAATTTCTTGCAAGTCTTAACCGAGACCTAGATGATGTTCGCGGAAGAATTCTTGGCCGACCTCCCCTACCTTCAACACGTGAAGTCTTCTTGGAGGTGAGACGAGAAGAAAATAGGTGTAAGGTAATGCTGAAGGAGATTGTCTCTGTTGGACATACTGGACCTGAAATGTCTGCCTTGGTGTCTCGGGGCACTCTTATTGGATCAGGCTCAAGACAACAGAAGGGACGCCCTTGGTGTGAGCATTGCCAAAAACCTAGACACACAAAAGACACATGTTGGGAGATACATGAGAAACCATCTTATTGGAACCAAGGTAGAACAGTCGAAACCGTGGTTACCAAGCTGCTATTGATCATCAAGGCAACCTCAAGGAGAAAAGAGCCAAAATCCCAATCCAAGCAGTGCATTTAACGCTAAACAGTTGGAGCAACTTTATAAAATGATTTCTACCCTTCATGCATCGGGTCAGTCCTCCACAAGTGTCTCTTCTGGTTCTTTACAACACAAAGGTAATTTTTTGAAAGCCTTCAGTACCACCTCTCAGCACAAAACTCCTTGGATTATTGATTCGGGTGCTTCTGATCATATGACTGATTCTTATCATCTTTTCTCCTCATACTCACCTTGTGCTGGAAATCTGAAAGTTAAAATTGCAGATGGTTCACTCTCATCTGTTGCAGGCAAAGGGAGTATCCAAATCTCTGACTCTATAACAATAGAATATGTTCTTCATGTCCCTAATTTATCAGGCAATCTGTTATCCATTAGCCAGTTGACAAAAAATTCCAATTGCTCAGCTAAATTTCTTCCCTCTCATTGTATCTTTCAGGACCTATCATCGGGGAAGATGATTGGCAGTGCTAAGGAGTGTGAGGGGCTCTACTACTTTGAGGAGGCTAATGTAAGCAAGCAACGTCAAATTGCTATTTGTGATTCTACATCTATTCCTAAGCATAGTGAACTTTTGTTATGGCATTCTAGAATGGGTTATCCCAATTTTCAGTATTTGAGACTTTTATTTCCTTTCATTTGTTCGAATAAAACATCTCTTGATTTTCAATGTGAAATTTGTGATCTTGCTAAACATTAGCGCACTTCTTTCTCAAAATGCAAATACAAACCATCCAAACCGTTCACTATGATTCACAACGATTTATGGGGACCTTCCCATACTCTTAATCGTTCCCATACAAGATGGTTTGTTACTTTTATTGATGATCATACTCGTATTTGTTGGGTTTACTTGTTGAACGACAAAATTGAAGTTCGTTCTGTATTTATCAATTTCCATTCCATGATTCAAACACAGTTCCAAACAAAAATTCAAATTCTTCGTACTGATAATGACACATAATATTTCAATAGTATCTTGGGAAATTATCGTCAACAGCCTGAGATAATTCACCAAAGTTCATGTGTTGACACCCCTCAACAAAATGGGGTTGCCGAACGAAAAAATAGACATATTCTTAAAGTTGCTCGTGCATTGATGTTCATTAAAACATGCCAAAAAATATTATGGGGAGATGCCATCTTAACAGCTATATATCTCATTAATAGAACACCTAGCCGTGTCCTTTCTTTTGCAACCCCTCTAAAAAATTTCCAGGAATTTTTTCCTACCTTTCGTCTCAGTTCAAGTCTATCTCTCAAATTGTTTGGTTGTACGACATTTTTCTATGTTCATGATCACCATCAGAATAAACTGGACCCTAGAGCTGTTAATTGTGTTTTTATTGGCTATTCTCCTACCCAAAAAGGCTACAAATCTATGATCCAGCCACACAAAAAATGTTTATTAGCCTTGATGTTACTTTCTTTGAGACCACTCCTTGCTTCCAAAAGCCCTCTCTTCAGTAGGAGAATTTGAGTGAAGCTTGGTCTTGGAGATTCCAAAATAGAGAGAGGCAGTTATGGAAAATTGCACTGTACACCTACAAACCATGTCAATCTCCAAGACATATGCCACTCGAACATTCTCTTTTTCTTGATGGTAACAATTCTCATTCTTATTAAAAATTCCAAAATTTGGCAAAAAAAAAAAAGGAAGTAGAAGAAAAAGAGGCGAAGATACCTCTACAGACTACTACAAAATCATCTGTCGATAAAGTATTTGTCCTAAATGTTTCCTGAGAAACCGCAAACCATTCTAAACCAATAATATCTTCAAACCATGTCAATATGAAATTTCTCTTTAAGGTGTTAGTGAGAGAGGAACGAGCCACATAGAAGAAAGAAAAACATTCAGTGCTAGATAAGATGTGCTTTTGATTGATGTTAAAAGTTATTATATATATTATTTATTTTCATATATGTATATTTTTTGTCTTATACACATCAATAAGATTGTTAAAGTTTGTTAGGATTTTTTTTTTTCCTTTTGCCTCACTGTCAATATAGAGCAGAGGCCTTGTGTATATAGTGGTCATGACAGGCACCTTTCTTTTGTACTGAATTTTGTATTGCCTCCTCATTTTTCAATAGAGAAGTTTTCTTCACAGCCTCTTCTTCCATTCTTCTATTCTATTTTTGTCATGGTATCAGAGCACTCTTGAGAAAAGACTTTTCGTGGTCCTGCTTTAACAAAATTCTCGTGGCTCAACCTCCACCTACTGGGAACCCACCTACCGTGAACCCAGATCATCCTTGAAACCCTTATTACCTCCATTATTTGGAGAGCCTAGGCGCAATGCTTCTTTCCCAGCCCCTCTTTGTTTCAGGGGAAAATTACCATTCTTGGCGTCAATCCATGCTCATTGCTTTGGAAGCCAAAAACAAGCATATTTTTCTTGATGGAACTCTTGCTTGTCCTAATCAGAATAACCCTCTTTTTGGAGCTTGGTGCCGTTGCAACAAGATGATTTTATCTTGGCTTTTAAATGCTGTTTGCAAAGAAATTGCCAACAGTGTTTTATACATTGCCAATGCCAAAGAAGTTTGGGATGACTTAAGAGATAATTTCTCTCAAGCTAATGGCACATGAATATTTCAACTTCAGAGACAAATTTATGGTCTTTCTGCCTATTTCACTATTCTCAAAGGGTTGTGGGATGAACTTAGCAACTATAAACCCCTCCCTGTATGTTCATGTGGTGCCCTCAAAGAAGTTGTTGCTATTCAACACTTTGAATATGTCATTCAATTTCTAGTTGGTCTTAATGAATCATTTTCAGCTGTTAGAGCTCAGATCCTTCTTATGGTACCCCTCCCACCCATTAATCAAGTTTTTTCTTTAGTTCATCAAGAGGAAAGACAACATGAGATTCTTCCCACCCCTCCTGTGGAACCTATAACTCTTTTATCTCGACAAGACTATACCTAAGCAAATAGACAGCCTTTCTCTCGTGCCAAAGAAAGACCTCTATGTAGCCATTGTGGTATTTTAGGCCACTCTGTTGGTCGTTGCTACAAACTACATGGCTTCCCACCAGGTTTTAAATTCAAAAATAAACCATCTGCAGCAATTGTCACTATTGCCTCAGATTCAACTCATGCTTCTTATGATTCTTTGTTTCAATCTAACGTTTCTTCCCCTATGGCAGCATCCACTATGTCCTTCACAATTGAGCAGTACCAGCAGCTGATTTCTCTGCTGAATTCAAACTCTGTGAAGCCCACAGGTTCTACTACTCAGTCTGCCAATCTAGCATTTTCTCACAATATCTCAGGTATAGCATGTTTCTCTTCCTCTCATCCTTTATCTTGTTCTTCTACAACTTGGATCATTGACACAGGTGCCTCGGATCATATGATAAATGATCCTTCCCTTTTTACTTTTTCTATACCTTGTTCTTCACTTGTCAAACTCCCAAATAACACATCCATATTTGTTTCTCACATAGGAACAGTTCAGCTTTCCCCTGACTTGATCTTGTTTAATATCCTTTGTGTTCCTGCTTTCCATTTTAACTTGATTTCAGCTAGTAAACTCAGTGTTGATTCTAATTGTTCTCTTCTTTTCATGCCTAATTCTTGCTTGATTCAGGACCTTACCAGCAAGAGAATGATTGGAGTGGGTGAAGAGCGAGATGACCTATATTTCAACAAACAAGTAGCCATGAATAACTCTATTTCTAGTACTAAAGTTAAACCATGTCTTTTTTATTTATGGCATTTCAGACTTGAGCACATTTCTGCTTCTAGAATCAATTTGTTACAAAAATTAGACTCCAATATTACTTACTCAAACTCCTTTCATTGTATTACTTGTCCTCTAGCAAAACATAAACGCCTCCCTTTTAATATTAGTGATTCTATTGCTTCTCATCCCTTTGATCTCATTCACTGTCATATTTGGGGGCCATTTTTTGTGCCCACTTATTATGGTTTCAAATACTTTCTCACTATTATGGATGATTGCACTAGATGTACTTGGACTTACTTGATGAAACATAAATCTGAGACTAGGTCCATTCTCAAGTCTTTCTTAGAGCTTGTTTGCACTCAGTTTCAATATGGCATTAAAAGTATTTGAACTGATAATGGCCTAGAATTCCTTATGATGCATTTTTATAATTCTAAAGGTTGCATGCATCAAAGATCTTGCCTTGAAACACCACAACAAAATTCTAGAGTTGAAAGAAAACATCAAACATTGTTAAACATTGCAAGATCCCTCCGATTCTAATTAGGTGTTCCCTTATCTTTTTGGGGTGATTGCATAATGACAGCTACTTACCCCATAAATAGGATTCCCTCTCCAGTTATAGGTAACATTTCACCCTATGCTGCTCTTTATAAAATCAGTCCATCCCTTGATCATCTAAGAGTTTTTGGGTGTCTATGCTATGCTACAACACCCTTCAGTCATAGACACAAGGTTTCCCCTCGTGCTAGACAGTGTGCTTTAATTGGTTATCCATATGCTTCAAAGGGGTACAAGCTCTTTGATCTTGCTACTAAAACAGTTTTTATATCAAGGGATGTAGTATTCCATGAAACAATTTTTCCCTTTATTACTTCTGTTTTGCCACCTCCACCTTCCAACGATCCCTCTCCTCTTGTACTACCATTATCAGCACCTGAGTCATCCCATGATTTCTCCCTTCATTCACCTCATGATTCTGTTTTCACTACACCTTCTCTAGACTCAAATTACTCTCATTCACCTCAAAATATAGAACCTCCTTCTTCACCTCTTAATCCTCTCATTTTACCTACTCGTGCCTCTACTAGAATTAGAAGAGTTCCTGGCTACTTGTCTAATTTTCATCATAGGCTTCTTCCCTCTCAGACTCCACTTCAGTCTTCCTCTTCTGATGGTCCTCTACAAACAGGTACTCCGCATTCACTAGCTTCTACACTTTCTTATCATCAACTCTCGCCATCTCATAAAGCTTTCACTCTCAACTTATCTACTATTTCTGAACCAAAATCCTTTAATGAGGATGTTTGTTATCCATACTAGAGAAAAGCCATGGCAATTGAAATAGCTGCACTAAAAGCAAATAATACATGGGAATTAAGTATTGTACATGCTGGTAAATCTGCCATTGGATGTAGATGGGTTTACAAAGTTAAACTCAAGTCTAATGGGTCAATTGAGAGGTACAATGCCAGATTAGTGGCCAAGGGTTATACACAATTAGAAGGTTTTGATTATTATGAAACATTTTCTTCAATAGCTAAAATGGTGACTATTAAGACAGTTTTGGCCCTTGCTTCTATTTTTAATTGGCATGTCACTCAATTAGATGTTAACAATGCATTCTTGCATGGTGAACTTCATGAAGAAGTTTATATGAACTTACCACCAGGATTTGCTAAACAAGGGGAGAATCAAAAAGTATGTAAGCTTCTTAAGTCTCTTTATGGCTTGAAACAAGCCTCGGGACAATGGTTTATCAAATTTTCAGGAACTTTGATCACACATGGGTTCATACAATCAGCTGCAGACTACTCACTTTTCACAAAGGTCACGGGTTCATCCTTTATAACTCTACTTGTTTATGTAGATGATGTTTTGATAACTTCCAATGACATGAATGCTGTTCAAGAACTCACTCTTTTTCTAAAGAGCAAATTCAAATTAAAGGACTTAGGACCTTTAAAATATTTTTTGGGTATTGAGATAGCTAGGTCAGCTAGTGGAATAATACTCAGTCAAAGAAAATATGCACTAGAGATTTTTGAAGACAGTCGAATGCTAGGAAGTAAAGTGCAGAATTTTCCAATAGAGCAAAATTTGAAACTCAGCAAAACAAAGGGAAATTTTCTTGATGGTCCAACACCATACAGGAGGCTAATTGGTTGATTAATATATTTAACCATTACAAGGCTTGACATTTCATATTTAGTGCAAGTTCTTTCTCAATTCATGGACAAACCCAGTCATACACATCTTACAGCAGCAAATAGAGTACTTAAATACATCAAAGGTACTCCTTTGTAGATGCAGACTGGGCAGGCTGTGTAGACACTAGGAGAAGTGTCACTGGTTTTTGTATTTTCCTTGGGGACTCACTGATCTCTTGGAAATCCAAGAAGCAATCAACTGTCTCTAGAAGTTATGTAGAGGTAGAATATAGATCTATGGCATCAACAGTTTGTGAATTAATATGGCTGTTCCAGTTACTCAAAGACATACATGTCCCTCACCCATATCCAGCCTTGCTATTTTGTGACAACCAAGCGACATTGCATATAGCAGCTAACCCCGTCTTCCATGAGAGAATAAAACACATTGATATAGATTGTCATAAAGTAAGGGACAAGCTTCAAGCTAGTTTGATAAAAACATTGCATGTTAAAAGCCATATGCAGCTGGCAGATCTTCACCAAGGCTCTGGGACAGCAACAATTCAAGGCCTTAATTTTCAAGATGAGACTATTGAATATACATAGTCTATCTTGAGGGAGAGTGTTAAAAGTTATTCTGTATATTATTTATTTTCATATATGTATATTTTTTGTCTTATACACGTAAATAAGATTGTTAAATAGGATTCTTTTTGTCCTTTTGCCTCACTATCAATATAGAGCAGAGGCCTTGTGTATATAGTGATCATGACAGACACCTTTCTTTTGTATTAAATTTTGTATTATCTCCTCATTTTTCAATAGAGAATTTTTCTTTATAGCCTCTTCTTCCATTCTTCTATTCTATTTTTGTAAGCAACTATGCCAAGACGGGGTCGTTTGCATTCAAAACTCACATCAACCCACCTCAACTCATCTCAATTCATTTCATCTCATCATTACCACTTTTTCAAATTTCTAAACAAAATATAATAAATAATTTAACTTTTTCAAATCCCAAAATAACTTTTTTAAATTTTCACATAAAATATAATAAATAATTCAACTTCTATTCTACTATTCATAAACCATCTCAACTCATCTCAACTTATCTCTGAATTCAAACTGCTCCTTATTCACAAAATTAACTCATTTTGTAGCGTGACGCGCAAGGAATACGTTAGAAAACTGGACTTTCACGCCACCGTTAAAAAGGGTCAAGCATCGTTATTCGAGCAGAAGAGCCGAACCTGTCAAATCGAGCGGGCGAATTTACTGTGATTTTCCATACCATTTTTATGTCCGTCCAGTGCTCAAAGTAAAGTCACAAAATAGACATTAAAAGTGACAAAATAGACCTTACAAAATCCTCTTTGCTCTGTCACCTGTCTCTAGGTCGCTTTCTTGAATGAGAGTACTATATTCAAGGGCTCAATACTTCACTGTGTAAACCCAACCTCGTTGCTTTGGCCAAGGCATGGACACCGACGGAGCACGGAAGTGGGGTTTCAACGGGAACCCAGAGTTAAACGCTTACTCCATTTCCGTTCAAGGTGCTCTCAGCCAGCTGATGGAAAACCGCAATAAGGACGACAATCGGCCCACCATTCCTCTTGGCTGTGCTGATCCCACAATGTTTCCGAGTTACCAGACGTCCCCTTCATTCGCTGACGACATTGCTGATGCTGTTCGGTCCTTCAAGTTCAACTGCTACCCTCCCTCTTTCGGTGTAGCTCAGGCTAGGAGGTATGCTTCAAAATCCTCTCTGTTTCAATGATTTATCCTGCAAACTTGTCAGTACGCTTTAGTTCAAGTCGTACTCGAAGCTCCTCCCTCCCCTTGAAATTGGGAATCAAGACTGTTTTCAAAATCAGTAATGGTACATACAGTCGTGGAATACGCAAACGCCGTGCAGTCACTTTGAAAAAGAGTAGGGTCTACTATTAAAAAATTAATTTCTTTTTATGTGGGTCTCATATTTATTCACTTTTTCAAAGCGACTGCACGACGCTTGCACATTCACGACTGCGAATATCATTTCTCTTTTTTTTTCCTTACCAAATATATGATGTACGGATGATAAAGAAAATAATGAATAAAATTAAAAATAAATATAAATTAATATAGTTTGTGATGTCCAAAGTCCCTAGGCATTTGGCCTAGGGTTGAGCTTCGACTCTGATGGAGTCGGAGTGAAATTTTTTTGCTCCGACTTCGATAGGAGGTTGGAGCTCTGACTTCCAATCAGAACTCCGACCGTCTATTGGACTAAAAAACAATAATAATAATAGTACTTGATCAATTTCTTTTATTACACATCGACCTCAACATTGATGCGTAGTTGTAGGTCAATGAGATAAAAAACAATGTTTGCCTATCTATCTATCTATGCGTGTGTAAAACAAGGTTTACATGCTAAGCACTAAAATTGATAAAACCCAGAACCTGAAAGTTGGAGGTAGAGAGGTCGGGGTTCAATGCTCGAGTTTAAAAAGCGAGGGATGTGTGAGAACAACACAACAATCATGAAGTTATACTTTGACCAAATTTCATGTTTGAAAACTACTAAATTAAGATTATATTATAAAGAACATATGTGAATTTAAAGAAGAGTGTTGAGAATTATACTTGCATGTGTTCATTAGTCGGAGTAACATCTCTTACACATTTTATCAAACAATATGCATGCATACAACACAACTTACAAACACATCATACATTTCATGAAACACATTTCCTTACTACAAATTTAGAAAATCAATTCACAAGAATCATAACAAAATACCAATTCACGAGAGAGACGTTTACATAAAATTAATTAATTAAATTATTTGATTTAATTCTAGGGCTCGGAAGTTCGGAACCCCTCACTCTCACTGTAGGCTGAAGCTGAACGGAGGCTGAAGCTCGGCTTGAAGTCACACGAAGGAGCAACGAGGAATGGCAGCAACAGACGTGAGATGCAGCAAATGAGAGAGAATAGAGAAGGGAGAAGGAAGAAGGGAATGAAGGGGGGGGGGGGGGGGGGGGCTCCTGCGTTTTGGCCCCCTCCGTGTCATAAAACAACGCTGTCCCACATTAAGTGGAACGGCGTCGTTTGTTTTTAAAAAAACCCAGATGGGTTTTTTAAAAATATTCAGAGTCGGAGTTCGGAGTTCAGAGTTCAGAGCTCCATGCTCCGACTCCGAATCTGAAACCTATTCAGAGCTACTTCGAACTCTGACTCCGAAATCCGACCACTCTGACTTCGTCAGAGTCAGAATCGGAACAGATGTCGGGCGGAGTCAGAAATTTTAGAATTTTGGCCAACTCTAGTTTGGCCTTTGTATTGTATGATGTGGCGTCTACACAAAAGACAAGCATTGCTCGGTTGCCTTCTGATGAGGTGTTTCTACTTGCTCCACTTTACTGTGAATTTTTTTTGTGCAGAAAGATTCCAATTCTAGATGTCATTGCAATACATGCAAATAAATACTACTCACGTTTTTTTTTAATATATATATATATATATATATATATATATATATATATATATAACTTTATCCCTAGCTATCAGGCTATCACTCATTTTTTATATGATTTTCCAAATCATTACTTTCTTCGGCGCTACTATTTTTTTGAAAATTTGGACAATAATCTCCTTGCTTTACTCTATTTTCTATTTGAGATTTTATACTTTTGCAATTTTTTTTGGATACGGCTATATACAGTCATGAAATATGCAATTTCTTTTTTTCGAGAAAATTTATTATTAAAAGATTAATTTTTTTATATATATGTTATAGATTTTTAATTTTTTTTGAAAAAATATGCAGAAAGTGTTGAAAGTAACATAGTACATTTAGGTAGTGAAAGTATTTGAGAGTGTTTGAGAATGTTTGTAAATAGTAGTAAAAAAATAATAATAAAATATTAAATAGTGGTGAAAAGTAATGAATAATAATAAAAAATAAAAGAAAAATAACAATAAAATAAAAAATAGTAGTGAAGTATTTTGAGAGGATCTCAGTACCCAAACCTGCCCGATTGCAAATATCATTTCTATTTTTTGTTAGGATTTATGTCTAAGCAAATTAGGACCATCCGTCTCAAATTCCGTTCGCTTTAGTTAACAGGAGAGTATTGCCACTTTGTAAGCCTGCCACATATCAATCTATTTATTTTTTCAAAAACCAAAATTAAAATACAAAAGTGAAATATAACATGAAAAAAACAGAAAAAGACTGAAAAAATAAAAACAGATTTGCAGCTGTGGAGGTATTTTCGAAAATAAGAAAAAAAATAGTTTGACGCTTAAGGGGTGACACGCTGCTTTTGTGAACTAATGTGGATGGAATTTATAACGGAGGTGACTAATTCAAAACTTGTCACAGAACGTGTAACCCAAGAGAAAAAAAAATGCACAAGTGCCAAATCTCAAAATAAGGTAAAACACGGGATTGTTGTCCAATTTTTTTTTTTTTTTTTAATCAATTCTAATAGTTAGATATTAATGGGAGGGCAAATTACAACTTTACAACTTAGGTTTCAAATGACTGTTTTAGTAATTTAGATGACAGAAAAAATAGTTTGGGAGACAATTGTATTTTCCTTATTATTATTATTTTAAAAAAATCTAGTGAATGGTTATAAAGGCTTTAGAAGAAATTTTTTACACAACCATGTTCACCGAGCCACTTTAAAAATTGTTGTTTGAAGAAGGAGATTGCACAATGAATATTGCTTAGCTTCTACCGAGGCTAGGAAATGGGTGGTGAGCTGCAAATTCCAGTTAAACCTCAAGAGGAAAATGTGATATATATGAACAAGCATATATATTTATATATGTATGTATGTGTATGTGTGTTGTCTATTTGTGAATGTAAAAGGACGTGTCCCACCACCGGTCGTGATCGTTAACTTGCAAGTCGTTACATAGGCAACACGGTGTGCCTGTAATACCTCCGATGCCTAAGTCAGCAATAAATGAAGGATAATAACTCAAGAATGTTTAATCAGATGATTCAAGGGTTACCTGTTGCTCCTATATATAGGCGTGGAGAATGTTGGATGAGGACCATAAATTGATCAACTTTGCACAATGCTTAGCCATTATAAGGCTTATCCCTGATGTATCAGAATTATCTAATCACCACGTTATCTATATCTATAATGGTGTCCTAAAGGATTGCTGACGGGGTCAGGATCAAATTCTGGTATGATGCTTGGTGTGATAATGGTGTCCTAAAGGATCTATTTCCTGATCTCTTCAGGGTTGCTAATGATACAGAGGTTTCAGTGGTGGATGTCATGGTGTTAGTAGGGGAACAAATCCAGTGGAACATCAATTTTAGCCGGGCAGCAAATGATTGGGAAGTGGACAGCTTTGTAGCCTTTTTCAGACTTTTGTATTCTCTCAAACCGAATAACCAACATGCCGACTCATTGTGGTGGATATCTTCGGGTGGTGCGTTCTCAGTTCGCTCGTTCTATAAATCCCTTTCACACGAGCTCCCTATTCAGTTTCCTTGGAAAAGAATTTGGAGACACAAGGTGCCTCTCAAAGTAGCTTTTTTTGTATGGACAGCTTCCTTGGGTAAGATCCTCACAACGGATAATCTGAGGAAACGAGGGGTGATCATCACAGATTGGTGTTGCATGTGTAGGAATGGGGGTGAATCCGTGGACCATCTTCTACTACACTGTGAAGTAGCTCGAGGGTTATGGAACGAGGTTTTTAGAAGACTAGACTTGGGTTGGGTAATGCCCGAGTCAATAATGGCGGTTTTGGCTAGCTGGACAGATCTAAGAGGAAATCGGTAGATCAAGGCTGTCTGGAAGTTGATTCCTATTTGCATCATGTGAAGTTTATGGCAGGAGTGTAATGAACGGACGTTCGAGGACAAAGAGAGATCGATGGAGGAACTCATTGCTTTCTTTTTTAGAACCCTTTGTACTTGGGCCTCTTCCGTTAATTTTAATGGACAAGATTTCCATGATTTTCTTGTATCTAATGTCCCTACATAGTTAGGGCACTCTTTATACTACACAAGGCTTTGCCTATTCTTTTATTAATACACTTTGATTACTTATAAAAAAAAAAAAAACATGAGGGTTTATCTGCCCTAATAAATAGGGCAGTTAGGGCCTGCATTCTATCCACATGGCTACTTTGAGTAGTTATCCTTTATG
Source organism: Juglans mandshurica (assembly GCA_022457165.1). Lineage (NCBI taxonomy): Eukaryota > Viridiplantae > Streptophyta > Magnoliopsida > Fagales > Juglandaceae > Juglans > Juglans mandshurica. Next base: position 15,424,226 of record CM039624.1, read on the forward strand.
GATAATGGGCCTTGGGCCCCTAGTTTGGGCTAGGCCACTCTTTGCCCACCAGTGTCTCCGGGGAGAGACTCCTCCACTTGACCTGGGGATTGGCAGCAGCAAGGTTTCTATCCCCTCTCCTTTTCTCTCCATTGGGGATGATCCTCTCCCCTAGAGGAGGGTGTTACTTTGGGTGGCCTCGTGAATGAGGACGTCAGTCTGGGGGATGTTGAACTCGCTTACACCGATGTTGTTTGCCTAGTGGAAGATTTGGGTAAGGCCCCTAGGATTGGGGTTGGCTCAGCGGCAACGTCTCCTGAGGCTTTCTCCCTTGGCATCCACTATGGTCTTGAGGCGAGCGATGATGGGGAGGTGTTGGGAGGTGCTTTTACCTCCTCTAGTCTTGCTAGGGATGAAGCCGCCAGCAACATGGCTAGCCGGCTAAGGAATTTCCTCTTTGGGGTACCTTTGATTGGATAATAAATTGTGTAAGGCATACAAGATAATTGCTAAAGTCCTTGCTAATTAGTTGCGTAGGGTTATGGAGAAGATGAATTAACAAGCCACAACATGTGTTTGTCAGAGGTAGAGAAATTTATAATGTTCTTATTGCTATTGAATGCTTGGATTGTAGGTTCAACTTTGTGCAGTGTGGCAGATGGTCCCTATCTATCTAGTGTGGTGCATTGGAGGGACATGGATAATAGAAACTTGAGGATCACGAGTGGACGATGGAGGAAGTTGAAGGTTTCTTTTTCAGTACTTTGTTCCTTTGGGCAACTTCCATTGATTTTAATGGGCTGAGATTTCATGACTTTCTTGTCACTTCCATTCTGGTTAGGTGTTCCTTCGTGTGCTCCTTTTATACTTAGGCTATGCCTTTTGCATTCTTTAATAATGAAGTTTTTTAAGCATATTTTCCTAAAATCAAAAAAGAAAAAAAATCTAAACCCTTGAAAGAAAAATTCTAAAAGAATCTAAACCTTAAAAGCCTTGAAGACCCTAAATCCTATTCCCCAGAGTAAAAAGACTAATACCCCTAATCCATAAATGTTTGAAGCCATAAATCATACCTTACACTGTGTTTGTTCAAACCTGCTTGGTTTAGGTATAACTCAAATTATAACATTCTCTTCTCAAGTTAAAACCTCATTTTTAACTTTACATTACTTTTATTTAGTAATAAAAAAACAAATGGCAGCATAAATTTTTAATGTTATATAGCTTTGGTTTTATTTAGTATGTGAAGATGACATATTAGTGGTGTATGTTCACATTTATAACATCAAACAGACATATAGATGATAATTAACATTCCCAATTTTCACAGAGGCTAGAGTTTGAAATCAAGTTTTAACTAGTGAGGAGGTTATCAGAAATTTGTGTCATAAACAACATATCACAGTCAGGTATAAATGATATAACAATTTTGTTAAAACTCTGAAAGTGAGTTCATATATTGGCAAATACAAGAATAGGGCAATGAGATTGACAATTTTGCTTCAATTCATCATAGGGCTGTTGCAGAACATCTTTCTAAAGATCTTCCATACCATTTAGCACCAGACGACGTGTATCTCACAATTGGTTGCACCCAAGCAATAGAAATCGTATTATCTGTCCTTGCACGTCCTGGTGCCAACATTCTACTTCCTAGACCAGGTTACCCACAATATGAAGCTCAAGCGGGTTGTAGTAACCTTGAAGCTCGCCACTTCGATCTTATACCTGAAAGAGGTTGGGAGGTTGATCTTGATTCTGTTGTAGCTCTTGCGGATGAGAACACAGTGGCTATGGTTATCATCAACCCTAGTAATCCATGTGGAAACGTCTTAACCTATCAACAATTGAAAAAGGTCGTTCAATATTCTTATATATGAAGTTATATGCATTCTTTTCAAGATTCGATTGCTCTTTTTAACTAAAATGTGCAATTACTGTGTTTTTGTTTATTTAGATTGCAGAGACTGCTAGAAAACTTGGTATTTTCATTATTTCAGATGAAGTTTATGCCCATCTAGCTTTTGGGAATAATCCATTTGTGCCAATGGGAGTGTTTGGATCAGTTGTTCCAGTACTGACACTTGGGTCTTTATCAAAGATGGATTGTTCCTGGATGGAGACTTGGTTGGATAGTGACAACTGACCCTGGTGGCATCTTTCAAAAACAAGGGGTTGGTGCTTTATCTATATCAATAGGATTGGTGATTTGACCTGCATAGAATATTGTTGCTGCTGTAGTTGAGTAGCATAGGCTCTAACCAGATTATGCATTGTAACTGATAACTTCTTTCAAGTGGTGATTCTTCAATGCATTCTTGCAGGCAAAAAATGAAGATGAGTTCCTTCCCTTAGGGTTGTACCTTGGGGATGAAATTACCCTTTTCCTTTGAATAAACACTCATAAATCTCTCGTGTAAACATTCTAGATGTGCAAAAGCTGATATACACAGAAATTCAAAAACAAGGTATTTGTTTTATTTTTGGATCGGTAAAGAAGCTCATAAAACCTGTAAGCACATTGGCCCAACGTCAGAGAAACCCAAAGTATTTGGACTAAATATAGATTCACCACCTTCGAATTTTGATGGTAGCTTAAGTTACTTTTTATTACTTATAAAAAAAGATAGTAGCTTACGTTACTTATGGAATGTGAAACTTATTGCTTGCTTGCTTTGATTAATGTTTTTTCCTCGAGCTTCATGTCTTTATGACAGACATTTGTTCTTTAACAACAAGCATTTTGCATGATAAACTTATTCTCCGTGTTTTCTTCTCTCCAGTTAGTGAACAGCAGCCAGAGCTATCTTGACATCACCACAGATCCCCCAACATTCATGCAGGTGCCTAGTTCAAGTCTATTTTTTTAATGTTGTTTAAAGAAAAAATTTAAAGAGAAAAGAATGCAGTACCTCTTATAACTTTGTTTTTTGCGAAGTTTAAGTGAATGTACATACAAATGGTGTGAATTAATGCATGAAACAAGAAGAATATCTTGGTGTTTACTAACATCTGAAATTTCTAAAATACACCGAGCGATATAGGTTTGAAGTTTTAGTTTTTAGATATGAAGTGTTGATTGTTTATTCCTATATAAAAAATGTCTAGATATAAAAAATATAGAAATGATTTGTACAAGTCTCAAATAGACAAGCCATGCACAAGCCTTTGTAAAAAGGTGGACCCCATCTTAAAAAAGTACAAAAAAGTATTCTTTATTAGTGGAACTCACTTTTTTACAAAGGGCTTGTATGAGGCTAATCTATTTGGGACTTGTACCTAGTATTACTCACAACGGCCTATTGAAGTTGCTACTACTAACTTTCATGTGGGAGTTACCTATAACAAGTTGTAAGTTCTAGTTCCAAATGCTGTATTCACTAATTCTTGAACTTTATCATGAAAAATGATGACAATGGCCTTTTAAAGTTGCTACTTTCTTCTTTTCATGGATCTTATATTCCCTTGGCTTGCTTCTTCAACGGGCATGTACTTCTATGCATTGTGTTATAATAGAAATGGAGCATCATATAATGAAGGATGTAATCATACACTATATAATATCCTTACTTTCCTTAACATGTTCTATTGTAAAAAGTATTACGAAATAGTCTATGTTTTCAGGGGGCACTTACCCAAATCCTTAGGCAAACTGAAGAGGATTTCTTTTCAAATATTCTAAACCTACTCAGAGAAGCTGCTGACCTTTTATTTGATCGAGTTAAAGAGATCCCTTGCCTGACTTGTCCACACAAACCAGACGGGTCCATGTCTGTAATGGTAAGGGCATAAGAAACTTTGAGGCTTATCAGCTTCAAAATAATGGTTTATTTTTGGTAACAGGTGAAGCTAAATCTATCAGTACTTGAAGGCATTATCGATGATGTGGACTTCTCAATGAAGTTGGCCAAGGAAGAATCCGTCATTGTTCTGTCAGGTAAGAAATCAACAATTTCGAACATCTCATACTTTCATGGATAAAATTGTTTGCTTTCCTTCGAAATATGGTGTTTGTGGGCATGCACCCTTGTGGTTATTAAATATGTTTAGAACATAAATTAAACTAGTTTTTAGTAAGTTCTTTTTTAATAAGTAGAATATAAATTACACACACATCACATCTTCCTGTCGTTTTTAAGTTTTTGGAACGACTAGTGATGTAAAAGAGTATCAGAAGAGTGGTCATGAGTTTGAACCTTCACTCCACTTAATACTTCTTTTAAATTTCAATTGAAGTGTTGAATTGCGGAAAAAAGATCCATAAGTGAGAAGCCGTGTGGGAAAAGTTGTAGATGATGGAAATAATTAGAGAGTGAAAAGATGATGGCTGAGTAGGTGTGTATGGGAGAGAGAGAGAGAGAGGTCCAAGTAAGGGATGGATGCCGCGCACCCTTTATGCTCTCACTTTAGAGTGTCCTGGGGATTATTGACATGGTAAGTTTCAGCCTTTGGATAAAATTTTGAGTTTTGCTACGTGCAACCGCCCATGCGGAACCAATGCGTAACCGAGTGATGTGGTAATTTGCCACGTTAGCATCTGACAGAAAATATAATAATAAAAAAATAAATGAAAACTGAGCAAAGGAGAAGTCCTTCGTCTTCCAGCACAGAGCTCCTTCATCTTCCCCATGCATAGAGAAGCCAAATCCCCTTTACCCTTCATCTTCCCCAAGCACAGATATGAAGTCTTGCACCTACTTAAAATCATCTTTCACACGTTCAAGAAACACGAAAGGCACACTCCTCCCAACCGACTCATCAGCAACAAGAAGAAAAATTGCATGCCTAAAGAAATGAATTCAACTATACACGTAGCAACCAGAACTAAAATCAAATTGGCTAAAACAACTAAAAGATTAAAGAACTAATTGGCGAAAGCAAAGCAATTGGTAGCTAATTTTAAAGAACTAACCCAAGGCTTCGTCTGGCTTCTATTCCTAGAAAATGTCATCAAATTTAATAAATTGATGATTCCAATTCTAGACTTTCAAAAAGTCTATTCAAATGAGCCTGGCAAAGGGAGACATGAATCAAGACCCAAAAAATCAAATTGACTTGACTTGAGTTTTGGCAGGATTGTTAACAGAAAGGAAATTTTCATCTGATAAACAAAAGTGGTAGATATTAATGTTTTTTTAGGGAGAAGAAAACACATGGAAGAAAAAAGCTTGGGGAAGGAAGAAATGAAAAAAAATTAAAAAGAAGAAGGGAGAAGACGATGGAATGACAAGAGAGTAAAAACAGTGTATTCGACTTTAAAGGAGAAGACTATCACGTGATTAATTGCTCTCATTGTCTGCTGCAAGCTTCAATTAAAACACACCGTTTTATTTAAATAATGTGAAGATTACCCGGCGGTTGCACTAGCCGGTTGAACAAAGCTTTAAAACAGGTGGTAATGAGATTTTCAACAATAGAAGAGCTGGACCTTATTCTTACCTCTTAAGGTTTAAGTGCCTAGTTTTTTAACCAATTCATCATGTTATGAACTCACTAGGTAGAACTCATCCTTGAAAACCGGCTTACAAAGGAAGGGTGCCTAGCGCTTATAAACCACCAACCAATCCCATACTTGGTCGATGTGGGATCGTAACAACCACCACGCTCTGTAGCTGGCATCCACTGCGGTCCCGGCGCTCACACAGCCTGGCTGTGCGCTAGGTTTTCCCTAGCCTCGGACAAACACTGTCATGCTGGCATCACCCCCCGTGCGGCACTATTGCAACCGTCCCAACATGGACTGCATACGTGGGGTGGCTCTGATACCATTTGTTATGAATCCACTAGGTAGAACTCACCCTTGAAAACCGACTTACAAAGGAAGAGTGCCTAGGGGCTTATAAACTACCAATTAATCTCATACCTAGTCGATGTGAGATTGTAACATAAGCTTGATAAGAGCGCACATAAGATCACTTCAATAAAGAAAATGATGCAATTAAAATAATGCAGGAGTTGCACCAAAAAAAAAATGCAGGACTTGTACACAACTTAAGACCTGTTTTGATGCATGGAATTCGCCAACAAACAAAATGCTTAACAATTTCTTTTTCCTTTTGGCCATCCTATATAGCGGGCTATGATATGGAAGTAACCTTTTCTCATCTTTAAGCCATACCATCTCCCGCGAAAACGAAGGCTAATCCAACCAATTGGCGTGAGAGCCAAAGGACTATTAGTCATTTATGGAAGAAAAATTCAACTATTGTGGTTAACCTGTTATTCTTATTGACGGATATTAATGATGCAATATCCTTCAAATTCTATGAGATGTATGACTATTTGACATGTGATGATTCTATTAATTTGTTGTACGTAAATCCTTTAGATCATGTTTTATGATCATTTCCTTTTCAACAAATGGAGATCTTTCCTAATTTCTCAACTTGGGCTGGGGAGGGAGGGGGAGGGGTAAGAAAGAAAAGAAAGGATTGCTTACTTGCTCATGATTGTATGTGCTTCAGGTGTTACCGTTGGACTAAAGAATTGGCTTCGGATCTCTACTGCTGTTGAGTATTCTTCGCTTGATGATGGACTTAGAAGGATAAAAGCTTTCTATCACAGGCATGCCAAGAAGGAATAAAATTCATTTGTGCGCAGCAATAAAATTGAGGGATGTTGATCAAAAGCTTCGTGTTGGATCGCATGATCCTTTTTTTTTTTTTTTTTCAGTGGTACTCAAAACTATTTGCCCACTTTCCAAACTTTGTAAAACTGATTGTATGTTTGAACTACTTGTTCTTTAAATAAATGAAGTATCTGCTGGAAATGGAATGAACTAAAATCTGGAGTTTGAACATGTTAATTGTTAACGTCGTGTTTTGCATACTTTTGGGCCAAATTTTGACAACTCAAGTTTTCAAAAATGGGTCCTGCACAAGGTAGAAAAGACTACGTTTTTGAGAGGGTGGCCTAGGGACCGGGTAACCTTCGATATCAAAGTTAGTAAATATTCTTAGAGGGTAGCAAATAAGTAAGAGAGTCTAGGAATCAGAGATACATTCTCATATCTAGGATTTGCTATTTATACTACAGGCCTGAGGAGCAGATAGCGCCTGCTACCATGAAGTTCATGTCCCATGTATTGTTCATTGTGATAGAGTCTTTAAATGCGGCGTGACTCTGCGACGACGTCATTAATGTGGCATGTTGTTCGGGTGGTGGAGCTATTAATGCGGCGTAGTTATCCGACCTCCTTCTCTCAGTCTGTCTCCTTGCTGGTCCATTTGTTCCTTTTCTATCAGTAGATCAAGGGCTCCTCGTATATCATGTCTGTTGTGTGGGCGGGCACTTGAGGATTGGACAATACTCGAGGGGACATTAGATCGACGAGTCTCATCATTTGCAGTACCATCCCTCCTATGGGTTGTGTATAGAGGAGCTTTCCCATGGGCTGGGTTAGGGGTTTGTTACTCTGGGCCTGGCTTTTAATATTGCTTCCTTTCATTTATCGGCCACTTGACTTAATGGGGAAAATCCTCTTACAATTATCCTGCTAATTCTAACCGGACGGTGGAAATTTCTTCATGATTTGATCCCGCCTTACTACCAAGGCTGGGAACTTTATTATGTTATTCTGAGGCCCGGGAGGCTTCTGCTGATTAGCATTTCTAACGAGGTTCCTATCTTCCTTGATGATCTCACATTTTCATGACAACTTTTTAAGTTCATTTATGAAAGCGTGTCAGGTGGTCTTTTCATGTTTGCGTCGCTTCTTAAACCACATTCCCAAAATCCGAAATGGTGAGTACCCTTGTTGCCACGGTACATGAGAGTCTAAAGGTGTATTTGGATGTTGAAGTGAATTGAGTTGAGTTGAGTTGTGATAATAAAATATTGTTAGAATGTTATTTTTTAATATTATTATTATTTTGGGATTTGAAAAAGTTAAATTGTTTATTATATTTTGTGTTGGGATTTGAAAAAGTTGTAATGATGAGTTGAGATGAGTTTGTAATCCAAACTCACCCTAACTATCACTCTCTACTTATAAAACGTGGAAGAGGAAGCTACGTTTGGGTAGCCAATATACCTCAACACTTTCCAAGTGTTATCGTACTATTGGAAATACTCAACATGCCAAACGCAATGAACCATCTTTGTATCAAAGTCTTTCCAAAAATATTATAATATTTATCACTATTAAATATAAATAAAAATTAAAATCAATAATAAAATCACTATAATATATAAATAAAAAATAAAATCACTATAATATTTATCACTATTATATATATAAATAAAATCATTATAATATTTATCACTATTATATATAAATTAAAATAAAATCATTATAATATTTATCATTATTATATATAAAAATAAAATAAAATCACTACAATATTTATTAATATTAAAAAATCACTATAATATTTATTACTAAAAGTAAAATCACTATAATATTTATGGGACCCACACCTTTTTCAACTACCTATCCAAAAGTCAACAACTCAAGATACTGTACACATCCAAACAACTCAAAATATTCTCAATGGGACCCACAAACTCACTCAAATCTCGACTCATAACTATTCACTTCACACTCTGCCTACTGCGTTGTGATTGTCCCGATTTTTTAGTTCTCTTGATTTTTCTCATCTCCGACCAATCTTCTTTACTACTTCGTGCGCTGGTGGTTATTGTATCTGAAAAATCTATTCAACCCAACGTTTCCGGCGGAGCCGCTTATACCGGGCCATTGTTTTTGGGCAGCGAATGGCGCTCGACTACCAACCAACCAACGCTGACCTTCTTACCTACCAAGTACTAGAGTCCGCTTCCTTCAAAGTTCTTGGCCTTGATGAAGGCGCTGTCGAAGCAGAGGTCATTACCCTTCCATGATTGCATGCGGCTTAAGACTGCCATTCCTTCACCCAGTTCGTGACCTTTTAGACTGCCTTGGCTTGGCCCCTTCCTAACTGCACCCGAATGCCTAGAGATTGTTGATGTGCTGCAACATTATCCGATGGCGGGCTTTGTTGGAATCTTTCCCGGACAACACGGACCTTACTAGTCGTGAGTTTCTTCTTACCGATAGGGTGCGACAAAAGGGGAATGTATGCAGTTTCAAAGCAGCCCATGCCTTAGTCATCTTGGAGCCACAATACCGCAAAGTGAAGGTCTGGTCTCCCAAATTCTTCTTCGTATCTGGCCGCGGATGGGAGTTTCTGGTAGACTGGGTGAACCGCCGAAGTTCCCAATACGAATAGACTGGGGAAAAGTTTCGGAAGACAAGACTGTGCGTCCAATAGCCACCCCTTACGAAGTGCAGCGCATCGCAATTGTACGAGAATGGGTGTAGAAACATCTCGACAGCATTTTCTCTGAAGTCCTCCTTTCCGAGGAGAGTTTAAGGACCTCATTGCCTCCCCTAGGACACCTTTCCTCTAATGATAGGCCAGTTGTCGCACGGTCCCAAGTTTTTTTGTTTCGAAAGCGTTCCTCGGACCTTCCTCTGCCAGACAAGGGGAAGAAAATTTGCTGAGAGAGTGTCCGGTCTGAGGATAGGCCTCTTTCCTGAGTCTAGGACCCCTTATCGCAAGGATCGGTTACCTTGGAGGCTAGCCATCCCATTACTGTGACGATTCCAACGCCAGATGTGGCCGGTGAGCAGTCTTCCCACGATGCCTCTACCGGTGGTCGTTGCTGAAGCTTCCAGGGGCGAGGTCGAGATGGACGTCCTCCTCCAGAGTATTTTCACGTCCACCACTCCTAATGAGGAATAGCATTCTTTTCATGGATCTCTCCTTCTTTGTCTCGTTCGGCTGTCGAGAGTCATTCTCTTGAGGCTGTTGATGAAGGGGTGGTGGCTACTCTAGCAACCACGCGAAGGCAGAGGATCATACAAGAGGTAGGTCCCCTCTAGACGTTGCAGTCATCGGTGGCGAAGAGTCCCGCTACGGATTCTTTTGTCCAGGCCACACCTCCAGAGAGGGAGAGTTTCTTTCTGCATATCTCAGCTGACAATGGTTCGTGGAGTCCAGTCATCGACCCACTCATCCAGGTTGAGTTCCCTGAGGGTGGTGATTCCGTAGGTGATACAATCGGTGAGGATCCACATGATGAACCACTCACTCAGGTCGAGTATTTAGCAGGGGGTGACTCTCTTCTGGATGTCGCGATTGGTCCTCGTGAAATTTCTACGGGATTGCCTGAATTCCAAGGCCTTGCGGAAGCTCTCCCTTCTTTATCCCGGCTAGCCATGGAGGGGAGTCGAGAAGAGGCAATTGGTCGGGTCGTTGTCGTTGAGTGCTTATCTGGTTTTTTCTACGAGGTTCAACCATTTCTTTCCCGCTTTTTCCTCTCTCCCTCTCGTTTTTTTTTTCTTTCTTTCTTTTTCCTCCTTTTTGTTGCCAGGGTACTTCCCAGCTTGCGGCTTTCATCGTGAATGATCAAGAGGTAGCTGTTCAGGAGAACTTGGATCGTGCTCACGGCGAAAGGGAGGAGAGGGAACTGTTGAAGCGTGAGCTGGAGAGGACACGACTTGACTTGTTGGATGAGAGCAAAAGAGCGAGGAAGTTGGAGCGCCGTCGGTGGAAGCACAAGTAGAAGTGGGACAAGGAGAAAACCCAATTAGAGCAACTCAACCAAAGTCTTCAGGACGGCTTATCCCGAGCACGGAAGGAGAAGGAACGGTTGGAGTAGTTGAGCCAAAGTCTTCAAGATGTCACCCTCGGCAGCTAAAGTGGTTCCTAAGACTTTGTGACAAAGCATGGGGATGCAGGGTCGTTGAAGGCCGCAAATCAATGCGGGCATTCCTTCTGGAGAGTCCAGAGCTAGGTTCGAGATCCTTCACCAACTACCTTCAGAGGCTTGTGCTTGTCAATATTCCTACCAATGAGGCGGCCTTTCAAACCAATCATGACCTAGGAAGGAAAGAGATGCCTGAGGCTTTCCCTGGCCCCATTGTTCCTACGCCGACAGTTATGGAGCCGACCAATCCTGCTTCTGCTGCCACTGAGATCGGTGTCCCCGATGCTGAGATTTAAAGATTTTATTTTATTTTTTGTGCACATATGTATCCGCACTTTGTCGCCCAGTGACTTGTATAAATATACATTGATTAGTACACATATCTTGTTCTTTATGTCTTTTTTTGCCTCTTCTTCTTCTTTTTTGGCAGCCGGCCTGGGGAATCATGGTGAAAGGGTCTGCAGGGCTCCTACCCACCCCGTTGGCCAGTCACATTACGCTTGCTTATCTGTTTTAGACAGTCATTCTCAGAGCACAGCCATCGCTTTCAACCGTGCCGTACTTTGTTATTTGGACAGCCATGCACGTCCAAGCTTTCAAAGATTCTCGGCCCACCCCGCTGACATCTGGTTTAACCTTTTTGACCTCACTAGCCGCGTAGCCGTTCTTTCGTATCTTTAATACTGGTTTCCTCCCTCCGTGTTTTTCTCTGTGCTCTGCGTAAGTCTCTGGGTTCTGAAAGCGACCACAGACTATTAGGCTAATCTGCTCTGTTGACTACTCGGTACCCCTCCCTGGCAGATGTTTCATCCCCTAGGCAGGCTTGGGTATTGGTTCGAGGCCTAGTGGGCTTTAAGCAGTGGGAACAAATTCTTTACAGTTACCCCGTCAATTCCTCTTCTCATTTCTTTTGACCCCATGTCATGTCAAGTTCCCAACTCGCCTTGTCGCATCATGTTAAGTGACCACTCACATTTTGCATACGTGGCAACACAATGTCAATTACGCTTCCTCATTGAATGGCACCCCTTCAATTTCTGCCTCATGGCTCCATTTTTCACAGCCATTAATTCTGCATATCGTATTAGAAGATATGCTCTGCTGCGGTTGTGATAATTAAGGGATTCTGGTTCTCTGGGGGGCACGTGGTGATTCGTGGAGTTATGGCGCCTCGGGAGGCCAAACATCAACCCCGCCTATATAAGGACCCTCATCCACATTAGGAAACCCATTATACTCACTCTATTTTTTCTCTTTTATTCTGTGACTCTTGCTCCCCTGCTTGAGTTCTCAGTCCTTTGTTTTCCTTTGCTTTTCTTCAAAGTTCCTTTGCACTTTTTTTTTTAATGGATCCTCGAAGTTCCTTTGCAGCTTTTTTTTTTTTTTAAATTCTGGGAGGATTGTTTGCCATTTATAGAGTTTGTATAAGTGGATTAAAATCATAAACAATTTCAAAAGGAGAATATGAAGTAGTAGTATGCATAGTCCTATTTATGCAAACTTTATAAATGGCAAACAATCCTCCCAAGTTTTTAAATTCTTATGTACAACAATGTGTAAAAGCTGAGTTAAAGTCCTATTAACTACTTCAGTTTGACCATCAGTCTGCGGATTATAAGTAGTGGAAAATAAGAGCTTAGTATCCAATTTTCCCCACAACACCTTCCAAAAGTAGCTAAGGAATATAGCATCCCTATCAGAAACAATACTCCTAGGTACACCATGGAGTCGCACTGTCTCCCTGGAAAACAAGTCAATTATGTTTGTGGTATCATCTGTTTTATGGCATGGAATGAAATATGTCATCTTACTAAATCTATCCACAACCACAAAAATATAATCTCTATCCCTTTTTGTCCTAGGTAGCCCCAAAACAAAGTTCATAGATATGTCTACCCATGGCTCACTAGGAACGGGTAAGGGTGTATACAACTCATGTGACAAAACCTTAGATTTGGTCTTTCTACATGTAATGCACCTGCCATAAATGCGATTAACATCTCTTTTCATCTTAGGCCAAAAGAAATATTCATGCAAAATGTCTAAAGTTTTCTTGACACCAAAATGTCTCATTAATCCCCCACCATGTGCAACAATGGTGCTAAAGTCTCTAACAAAATGCCGATAAAAGCTAGCTAAGCCATGAAAGCTTCTTACCTCAATAATGCTCTTTGGCATTGGCCACTCCTTAATGGCCTTGACTTTCTCTTCATCCACCTCAATTCCTTTTGTACTAACAACATAACCAAGAAAAACAACTTTGTCGATACAAAATGTACATTTCTTAAAATTAGCATACAACTTTTCACATATCAACACATCAAACACATATCTCAAATGCTCAATATGTTCATTTAATTCCTTGTTGTATACTAGGATATCATTAAAGTACACAACCACAAACTTGCCTATGAACGCACTTAGGACAAGGTTCGATACTTTACTGTCATATTGTTGACCACCCTGCAATCAACGCACATCCTCTACGTCCCATCCTTCTTTGGCACTAGTAGCACTGGTACTGCACATGGGCTCATGCTCTCCCTTACGTACCCCTTATTAATCAAATCATCAACTTGCCTCTGAAGTTCCTTTATCTCATCTGGATTACTCCTATGGGCTGGTCAGTTTGGAATAGCAACTCCGGGCACAAAATCAATCTGATGCTCAATACCTCTAATGGGTGGCAACTCATTTGGCATCTCCTCTGGGAATACATCTTCAAACTCCTGCAACAAAGAAGCAACCAAACTAGGAAGAGACTGGTTAATTTCATTTAGATTAAGATAAGACTATTTATAGATAATAAAAATCATAGGGCGATCTGCTAAGAAAGTATTCTTAACCTCACTCTTTCTTACATATAAACTTACTTTTGTCTTTCCTTTTTTCTCTGCAGACTCTCCTTCTTTTTCACTCTTTCTTTTTTGCTCATTTTCACTCTCACTCTTTTTTTTTCGCTCAATCTCTTTTTCACTCATTCTTTTTTATCAAGCTCATTTTCACTCTTTCTTTTTTTATCACTCTGTTTTCCACTCTTTCTTTTTTTAACAAGCTTATTTTTCAGTTTTAGTTGGCCCTCATAAACCTGTCATGGAGTTAAAGGAGCAAGCTTGATTGTTTTGTCCTCATTTTCAAAGTTGTACATGTTCTTGAATCCATCATGTATCACCCTCCTATCATACTGCCACGGCCTCCCCAACAAAATATGACCAGTATGCATAGGCACAACATCACAAAGCACATTATCCTGATACTTCCCAATTGAAAAAATAACTAAAACTTGTCTATCCACCCTAACCTCCCAACAATCATTCAACCACTGCAATTTGTATGGTCTAGAATGTTTCAAAGTTCGTAAATTCAATTTCTCCACCAAAGTAGTGCTAGACACATTAGTACAACTCCCCCCATCAATGATCATACTACATACCTTGTTGTTGACGTGGCATATAGTATGGAAAATATTCTTTCTTTGTTGTTCTGCATCATCCACCTTAATGTGTGTATTGAGAGCATGCCTGGCAACAAGAGACTCACCTGTCACGGGGTATTCCACTCCATCATATCACTAGCATCAACCAACTCGGAAATCTCATCACTATTATCCTCACTCTCGGTCATCACCTCCCCATTGTCAAGCATAATCATCACCCGCTTGTTTGGACATTGAAAAGTAATGTGCCCTGAACCCAAACACTTAAAGCATTTAATATCTCTATTCCTTGAAGGTTGAGATTCTACATTGAGTTTGTTACTAGTTCCCTCATCTTTTTCCTTAGGTGGTTCGGTCTTTCTATTTGCTTCAGCTGGATTATTCCTATCCCACTTTGATTTCTAAGTAATGCCAGAAACCGAAGTATACCTTGCTATCCATTTTCTCTTTAACTGCCTCTCCACCTTCATAGCCATATACACCATGTCCTCTATCTCCATATAATACTATAATCAACTACATTGACTATTTTCCTATTCAAACCACTCAAAAATCTATCCATGGTGGCCTCCCGGTCCTCCTCTACATTAGCCCGAATCATCACCACCTTCATCTCCTTATGGTAATCCTCCACACTCTTAGACCTCTGTCTAAGATTTTGAAATTTTTGATAAAGGTCCCTATAGTAGTGGCTAGGTACAAATCTCCGCCTCATGAAAGCTTTCAACTTTCCCCATGTCTCTACAAGCCTCTCATAATTCCTCCTCCTATTGGTCACTAATTGATCCCACCAAATAATAACATAATCAATGAACTCAATTACCACCAACTTCACTTTCTTCTCCTCAGAGTAATTATGGCAATCAAACACCAACTCTATTTTTTTCTCCCACTCTAGATAAATCTCAGGGTCAATTCTACCTTGGAAATATGTTGTTTTCATTTTGATGCTCCCAAGATCTCTATCTACACCATCCCGGCCCCCTAGGTTCCCCTGAAGTCCTCTTTCACACCTAACTCTTCTATGTCTACCTGACTCAACTTCATATGTTAGGTCTTCCACATCTTCACCATCTCCTTAATTCTCATACTCATTTTCAACCCTAGGCTCACGTCGCCTCCTATCTCTCCCACCTTGTAGATTTCTAATTGCTGCTTCTTGATGATCCATCATATCCCTTACTTCACCCAACACAAAGTTCAACTGTTCAAACTATTGTTGCATGGCTTGTAACATAAAGGATGAGTTATCTGCCATCCCCTTTGGTGATGAGTCACTCTTACGAGACATCGTAATGTACTGCACAAAAACAATGTTAGTGGAAAATCTCACACACTCCATTACGTGTTTACACTCGAATAATTGCACTCCACTTGTGTTTCAGTCTTAATTGACTTTTTTCCTGATAATAGTCGCACACTCTCTTGCTTTTTACATTAAGAGTTTTTCCACTCAAGTTCTTTAAGAACTAGTTGAACTAAATCAAGAAAATACAACATTGTATTATTCCAACCATCAATAGGTTCAAGAAACAAGGAATAAATAAAATGACACGAGACTCAAGGAATTTATACGAGGGAAAATTAATTATAAAAAAAAAAAAGAAAAAAAAGAAAAAAGAAGATACCAACTAGAAAGATGTATTCAGCCCTTTTGATGATAAAGCTCAATCAACAAATGTCTTTCTTTCTCTTTGTTGTAACTATGTAGCAACCTTTGAATATGCTAAATTTTCTTTTCTTTTTCTTTTTTTTTTAATTTTCTTTTCTTTTTCTTTTTTTTCCCCTTTCTTTTCTTTTGTTTTCCTTTCCTTTCCTTTCTCTTCTTTTCTCTAATTCAATCACAAACAACAATATTCAATTGTAAAAATCAAGTAATTGAATTCAAACACATAAGAATTGACAATGAAGTAGAAGAGAATCAATGGAATGACACTCCAAGCAATTGACAAACTTAAAGATGCAAGAAACCCTAGAATTTTGAAACCCTAGGTGATGCAAATTTCGGCCAAACCAAAATCCCTAAGAATTTTGGCAACCTACTTTTTGTTTTTGTTTGTTTGTTTGTTTGTTTTTTTGAAACCCTAATCAAAGAACAAGGTAACCCTAATCAAAGAATAAGGAAACCCTAGAAAACAATGAGAAATTCGGCAGCCCTAGAATGAAGGAAATTTCTGCACTTTTTTTTTTATAAGTAATGCAAGAATTAAAAGATAGAATCAAACCTGATTGGAAACCGAGCTCTGAATACCAAATGATATGAATCTGTGAGAATGGAATCTCTTGAACCCACAATCAATTTGAAAACTCACACAAAAAGTCAAAAATCAAGTCAATGATGGAGAATTTAGACCCGTTGAGAACTCGTTTCAAGAACCTAAATTATATTAAGATATAGACTCGTTGAATAACCTGTCTCAAGAACTCAGATTACAAGGATGAACGCCACAAAGGTTGTGATTTACCATTGATAAGTTCAAAAGTTCATTCGAGAACAAAAGGAGTAAACTCAACTCACAATGAAAATCCAATATTGTGTAAAGAGCTTGTGTTGGACGGCTACAAGGTATTTAAATACCTAAATCTCAATTAACCCTAGGCCAAAACAAGACCCCTTTTACCCAAAATGCCCCTGGATGAATAGTATCGCAGCTACAGTAACTCTTGAAACCATAGTTCAACAAAATAAAACATATGTGGGCCAAGCATCTTCAAGCCCGATTATTCTAGACTAATTCCTTTAACTAATAAAATAAATCGTTTAAATGATTTAAACAAATTGAAAGCCTTCAATAACAATAGGCCTAAACAAAAACTCTAAGTCATGTATTCCACAACTTGTATCAACTGGATGAAAACTGGTTCACCTTCTTTCAAGCCCATCTTAAGTGTTGAGCTCTTGCTAGCTTCATTCCAAATGGATTGCATCAATCATTGCATTGCTTATTTGATCTTCTTGGCTCTTGATCTTGTAATTGGCCCATCTGGAACTTGCAAAAGATCTTTAAGACTAGGTCTACCTTCGTTCCCATCACCGGGTAACCTTCAATGTCAAAGTTAGTAAATATTCTTGTAGGGTAGCAAATAAGTAAGAGAGTCTAGGAATCAGAGAGACATTCTTGTACCTGAGATTTGCTATTTATACTACAGGCCTGAGGAGCAGATAGTGCCTACTACCATGAAGTCTGTGTCCCATGTACTTTTCATTGTGTTAGATTCTTTAAATGCGGTGTGGATCTGCGATGACGTCATTAATGTGGTGTATTGTCCGGGTGGTGGAGCTATTAATGCGACATGGTTATCCGACCTCCTTCTCTTAGTCTGTCTCCTTGCTAGTCCATTCATGCCTTTTCTATTAGTAGATCAAGGGCTCCCTGTAGATCACGCCTGCTCTGCAGGCGGGCACTTGAGGACTGGACACTACTCGAGGGGACCTCAGATCGATGAGTCACATCCTTTGCAGCACCATCCCTCCTGCAGGATGTTTACAGAGGAGCTTTCCCATGGGCTGGGTTAGGGGCTTATTACTCCGGGGCAGGCTTTTGATCTTGCGTCCTTTCATTTACGGGCCTCTTGGGCTTAGTGGGGAAAATCCCCTTACCCTAATGATATGGATCAGATCTGGAAGAACTTTAATTTATCACATCGAATAGAAAAAGAAAAAGAAATTGCTAACACGATGCATGCAGATTTGAGCAATTACATGCATCCACGTATGAATTAGTTTCAACTCAATAAATTGCAAGCTTGCTTGAAAATGAAATAGAATGGTGGAATTCCCTTGTCCTGTTTAGTCAGGAATTTTTGAAGAGTAATTTGAAAGCTTTACAATCAAAATAAACATAATGCTGGAATTCCCTTTCATGTCCCGTATTTAGGAGATGGTCAAGAACAATGTGCTCAAACAATGAGGGAAATAAATTGGCTCCTTCTAGGTGATATCAAGAGTTAAGGCTGATTCACACATTCATAAAAGTTCCTCAAAGGTTTCCTGCTTACCGAATGAGTCAGGAAAGGCTTCAAACATGTCTCTCTTTTTTCTTTTTTGTTTCAAATGTATCTCATCCAAAAATTTATTTATTTTTTAGTATAAATCCATTCTTATATCATTTTTGTAAAAATCATGTATTACATCCCTTTCCTTTCAATATAGTACTCATAATTACAGTTGGCCCTTCCTCAATCCATACCCTCTCTTCTTCGATACATAGGGCATGCTTTTGCTAACATATGTGCCACTGTGTTCCCCTTCCTTCTATTAAATTGCACCTTCCATTCCTCTCTCCCTTCTAAAAGCCTCTTCAGATCTTCGACGATATGACCAAACCATGATAGATCTTCCACTTCTCTTATGATAGCATTGATAACAATCGGTGCATCACCTCAAAGATCACCTTCCTAAAAGCAAGTTCTATATGAAGGTAGACCTTTGCAAACTTAAACAGGTTTTTCATTAATCAAGCCTCTATACCAATTTATACAAAATACACCAATGGAAACTAAACTCAAAGAAGAACAACCTATATGAGGTAGTTTCGTGAAAATCTACTTACAAAGGCTTCAAAAAAATAAAGCAAGAATGACCAGATAAATTGTCTAAAATCTTCTCTAGAGTTCTCTCCAAGAAAATAAAGTTAAAGTGACCAAAACATGAAGAACAAGCCATGGACAACTTATAGAGCTAGGAGGCTAAGTGGGGATGTGAGGATGACCACTTGATGGTGGTTTTGTCAACCAAAACTATGGGCAAAACCATGGGCAGCAGCACATGGTTTTCAGCTACTATTTGGGGCTGACATGAGCAGTAAAAGTACACTCATGGATGTAGGAAAACTTCCTCAAGAAGCCATGCATAGGTGGAGCTTTTCAGTGGGCCTAAATTGATTGTTTCCATAGAGTTTGGTTTGGGGTTTCAATTTCTAACAAGCCCAAATCTAAATTTTCTTGGCCTAATGAAATGACCAAGGTATAAAAAAATAAATAATGGTGTAATGACTTGAATTTGAATGGTTAATAGCATGTGAAAGTGATTTAATCAAGTGATTAAACACTAAGCTAAAATCGGCAAACACTTAGGGTTTGGGGTAACCATTTGGGGTTTGGAGAAACCTTTTAGGGTTTCGGTTTTCACCAAAGTTTTGTTGTTTTAATTGGATCTCAAATATTTGGAGTTTCATTAGGGTTTAAACCCTTTCTGGTTTGGCACAAAATGAATGGTTGGATGAAAGTGTTTGGCTTAGGTGGCATGATCACCATGCTTGATTTTTTCATTCATTTCCTTCACATTTCCATCTCATGGTTTCTCTTGGTGTCAAGTGTCCGATGCTATTCACCAAGTGTGGTTAGGATCTTGCCAAGTGTCCAAATAAAACTTCTCTAGACTGATTCGTACAATCCACAATGTAATTTGAAAACGACTGGATTGAGTGCTAACACAGGTGTTACTATTCACTCCAAAAATGACGAAAATAACTTTGCACCATAAGATCCTAAATAATCCTACAAACCTATTAATGAAATTCTTTTCGCAATTTTCGAATCCTAAGCGCCTTGAGTAAATCAAAATGCATTTTCGAGTAGCTATCATCTAGAAAATTAATTGTATTATTGTGCCGTAAAACCATAAATATTCATCTGACACTAATGGCGCAAACTGTTTCTTAATCATATACTCCTAAATATCTCAAATAAATAAAATCGCATTTCTACCACCAAAGTGGGCAAGAAATTGACTAAATTGACAAACTAAAACCTTCAGGATTGTTGGATTCGTGAGACCTTTTTGAGGTTTTCACAACGTTCCTAAAGCCTAAAGAAATTCATCCACTGAGTTTTTAGTGGGTTGTTACAGTAATTGATCGCATGAATCTTCCAACAATCTAAAATATCAAAATTGGGTGATTTTATTGCACACCCTCGGATAATATCTATCCACCTCAAATCTAGACTCCATAAAATTCTCCTCCTCCAAAAATTTGTCTAACGTGAAATCAAATCTATGCGAGACTGGTACTAGCTCCTTACCAATGTTTGTAGAAATAGTAGTTCGTCTTCCTTTTAAGTCTCATTAAAACTACCCCCACTAACCACACAAAATGTATTATATTACTTGGTCAAGTGGCTTAAAAGGAGTTTCACCTTTGCCTTAATCCTATTGACCAACTCGGTCCTCTTTGTACTTTCTCAATCAAAACCTCATTGCCTTCATCTTTTATCGTCGGCCAAGCACGAAAGTAGTATATATCATCAAGTTGAACTTTTATGTGCTTTCCTAATAATTGTCATACTTATTTTTCATACTATTGTCTATAGTATTAGTGATAATATCATCACTCATACATATATAATTTAATACATCTTCAATTATGAACATTTTTTGAAAAAATATATTGGTAGTGACGCACAAAGAATCAAATATGTCAATGTAACTTTACGAAAAACTCTCAATAACTTTACAAATTTCGTGCACTTTTCAATTATCACAAGTGAGATTCACAAACTGAGCATCCCCATACTCATTAGTCAAATGGTTTTAGATGTTTTTCAACAGTACTTAATGTGAAATGCATAGAGTTCTATCCAATATGAACATTCAAGCAAACCATCCTCACACCAACTTTCCAGCTCCACATATTCATTGAAATTGACAAATCTTGCTAGTGAAAACTTCACATATCTGATAGCATTCCTAATTTTTATTACAAAGTCATAAGCATCTTTCAAGATGTCAGTAATAATCAAGTTCAATATATGAGCAAGCATATTACATATGAAGAAATTTATCACCCAAAATGGTAGAATTCTTCTCATTTATCATCTGCCTTATGTAATTAACGACAATATCATTAGATGATGTGTTATTGATGGTGATGGTCAAAATTTTATGAATTCCCTACTCTTTCAATTTCGAGTACAACATCCATAGTTTCACCATATGGTTAGGAATTTGGATTAAAGTAATCTTTTCTTAAAGTTTGGCGAAATAACTCGATCAACAATGACTGTTTCTGCCACTAAAAGTTTGACAAAATTCACTTTGGTAACACTAACTTAGGGGACCAAATAGATGTGTTATTTTCTCCCATCCATGGCATTTCTTAAATCCAAATACAATAACTTGGAGCATTTGGAATTAAAGAAAAATATTTTTTCATGTGGCAGACTACTACATGTTTTTCATTAGGTAAAATGAACAGAAGAATTAAAGAAAATTTTAAATTTTTCATCACACAAGGGATTATTCCTAAAAAGTTGATTCGAGGCAAAGCTCACGAGGTTACAAATCCAATTATCATTAAAAGGTAACAAAACTCTAGATGTATACGTAAGACATACCCTTTGTTGTTTGTCATTTTGTGGCACTCACAAGTGTTTATTTGGTTTTTAATTTCTGTTAATTAATTAAAAAGATTTAGACAAAAATACAATTTTACTAATATTACCTTAAAGATTTGAGTAGTGCTGAGAATGTAATTTGAGGATGTGTTTCGAGAAGGTTAATTTTTTAGAAAAACTTTTTTTATAGATTTTTTTTATATTTAAATATTTTTAAAAAATTCATAATATTATTAAAAAAATACATCATTAATTACTCGGTAAAAAATAAAAATCCAGACTCATGTCGAGATCTAACTCTCGATAGCTCTATCATTTTTTTTAAAAAAATTTAATGGAGATTTTATATTGTAATTATTTTTATTAAAAAAAGATTATTTTTATTTTATTTTTCTATAAAAGATAGTTTGGAAAATAAGAGAAATGTTTTGGGTCCTGAATTTGTCCAAATGGTAAAAAAATATTTTTTAATGATATTATAAATTTTTTATTTTTTTAAAAAATGTTTATAATGATTAAAAAATACATTAAAAAAAAAAAATTAGGACATGTTTTGGGTCCCGAATTCGGGACCCAGCAGGACTCGGAAAATAATCTACCATCAGGAGTCAGGACCATCAGGATGCACCATGCCTGCCTACAGTCTTCTCAATCAATCTTTCTTTTTGGGTATTCTATTACTTCTTGCTGCTTTCAGAAATGGAGGCTTTGGGCGGAGGCCTTGGTGGGCTCTGGGGCTTAAACTCCCCCTTCCGGAAAAGAGCTGATACCGGATCCAAATCCAATTCCAAATCCTCCGATTCCGTCGAGGCGACTGGCAGAGCCGGTTACCGCTTCCCATTGAAACAAGCCGTCACGGCGGGCTCACTCGCTCTCGCCGGCGACACTATTGCTCAGCTCAGTGAGCGTTGGAGGAAAGGAAAAGCGCTGAACCAGAACTCTGTCTCTGATTCCCATGGCTTCACAAAGGTTAGAGGAGGATTGTGGTTTTTGGTTTTTTCCTCTCTTTCTCCTTTTGTTGGGGTTTCTGTTATTCCGTTTTTAGTTGCTGAATGTTTTGAGAGTTATGCTTTGTTTTCCTCTATTTGGTGTCCAATTGAAGTATTTATCTGTCTGTTTGGCTTCTTAGAAAAACGTTGTTTAAAGTAGAGAAAATGACAATTTTGTGAATTTTGGAGTTGTTGAATGCCTTTTTGTTGTTCTTTCAAATTTTCTATGCCGTTGGTAGCTAACAGCTCTTTAAGTGAATTTTCTCTTTTCTTTAAGTACGCACATTTCTGTTATATGCTCTCTTTGGTTGCTCAAAACCTAGAATCTTTTTCCAGTTTAGACTATTCTGGGCGTAGCAAAGCAAAGGGTTCGAGAGAGATACATGAGCTAGTTTTTTACAGTTGAGCCTTTGTTCTCACGTAAGTTAGGCATGTGACTTTCAAAATCCAATATAGCATGACCCTAAAATTCTAGAGAATGTTAAAAATTTAAGATGAACTTTATTCTTCATCTGTCTATGGCTATCTATATAGCTAAATATCCACATTGACGCCAACAGAGTTTCCTACTTCTACTCTATTCTTCATATTTGCTACCGCTGTAACAAGGGCTGGTTCTTGATTTCAGCGGTTTGACCTATACTGTTGCAGTGACGGAGTCAAGATTTATATTCAGTTGGTGCAAAATTTAACTAATATAAATAGATAGAAATAAAAATTTATTATGATACTATTTTTTGGCTTTTGGTTTGTCATATTTTAAAACCATTTCATTTCTAATTCTACAAAAAACAAAAATGTCTCCTTCAATATATGTAACAATATTATCGATTATGCAATCGATTTTCTATGATGTTGTAACAAAACATCTCTCTCAAATGTTCTTTTTTCAAGGTATCCCCGTTGAGTTATAGGAGGGATGCTTTAAATGGTGTGATAATGAATGAGTCATTCAGGATGTTTTGAGAGTTTTGGTGTTTTTTTCAAATACTAGTTTTCGGAATCTTTCTGGAAAGCTGATTTACTATTTTTTGTTTGAGAGTATAATTTTTAATGATTAAAATTAAAAGAAATTAAAAGAAATTAAATTTTATATACAAGTTAATAACTAGTAAAATTTTAGTCTGTGCAATTTCACCCACTTTGCCACTGCAATCTAATACCCTGTCTTTGGTATTGTATATATTGGAGAAGTTTTGGCCTCGTTTGGTTACGCAGTTCAGATGAGATGTTTTGTTGAAAGTTGAATGAATAAACTATTGTTATAATATAAATTTTTAATATTATTTTTGTTTTGGGATTTGAAAAAGTTGAATTGTTTATTATATTTTGTGTGAATGTTTGAGAAAGTTGTAATAATTATATAAGATGAGATGAGATGAGATGAGATAGTTTGGTTTTGTGTAACCAAACCAGCCTTAATTTAATGGCATATGGAAAATGATGTACATGCAAGCCCCGTGCAAGCCTTTTGAAAAACAATTGGGGCCCACTATAAAAATCACTATTCTATGATCAATCTCACTCCATTCTCAAAGGGCTTGCACGTTCTGGGCCTATAATCTAGCATTATACTGCATATTTTTGCCCACTCTCCATTTCTAGTTTACTAATTATAGTTAGATGGTTTCTTTCTATATCGTTTTGGTATTTAATCTAATCGCTCACATCCCTAAGTTCCATGTTTAACCAAAATCTCTCTCTTAGGATGTAATGTCGACTCTCCTTTCAGACCACGATTGGCTCCGTGCCCTGCGGATGATTTCCTATGGGTTTCTTTTCTATGGCCCTGGTTCTTATGCATGGTACCAGTACCTAGACCGTTGTATGCCAAAGCAAACGGTGGAGAATGTAATGCTGAAGGTACACTCCTTGTGAATTTTACTTCTCACAGTGAGTATTTTTATTAATATAAGTTATTTAGAAAATGAATGGAAAATCCTTTATAGTTCTATTTACTTGCAGGTTCTATTAAACCAAATTGTTCTCGGTCCATCTGTGATTGCTGTTGTTTTTGCATGGAACAACTTATGGCAGGGGAAGTTCTTACAACTGCCGGAAAAGTACCAGAAAGATGCTCTTCCGACATTACTTTACGGTAAAAAGGACCTTTGACTTAATACTTATCTAACATTTGTGGTTATCCTGATCAATGGTTGCTTTCAATGTCATTTGATCCCAGAAATATCACATACATTACTTATTACCAACATTAGGGTTACCTATAAAAAAAATCAATATGTTAGCTTGATAATGTGGTCCTGATTTCCCATAATTTGATTTTATTTATGCAGGATTTAGATTCTGGATCCCTGTTAGTGCATTGAATTTCTGGTACACTTTGACATCTTTCTCTGTTGTATTTCCCCCTTATTATAATTACTTATGATCAAGAAAAGCCCTGGTGCCTGCACAGGTCCTAAAACAATAGAATTTCTTTGTGTTTTGAAAAAAGGGTATGGGGAGAAGAAAGCTGAAAAAGAAATTTTGGGTTTTGACCCACATCTTGTGACTGGTAAGGTCAAGAAGTGTGATAAATTCATACTTGAGTTTTAATGTAAAACGAACAGGTCTTGCCTCTCAAACATATTTATTAGGAATAACGAGGATGTAATTTGGTGTCTCGGTCCTTTTCTTTACCGAGTTATTTTCACAGTTTCAAGGTTCAACATGGAGTGAAAAAACTTTTACAGACTATATTCCCTGCTAGGGGATACTTGTTGGATGCTTTTCTGGTTGATAGAACTCCTGAACTATACTGCCTTTAACTGGAGGTTGAAACTCATTTCAAAATGAGTTCAAACTTAAAACACACTGAATTCGATCATCATACGATTAACCGGTACTTTGGTGATTTTAACATCTAACTCAACATGCCTTGGCCATTATGCAAATGGCATCTTTACAGGGTGGTGCCGCTTCAAGCCCGTGTAGCTTTCATGTCCATGGGCTCCATCTTCTGGAACTTCTGTTTGTCTTCAACTATGAGCAAGTAACTCATTTACATGACTTCAGTTAATGACTTGGTACCAGCATGTGGAATTTTGAGCACGAGGTATTTTCTCATTGAATCTCCTTTCCTTAATTCAAGATGATTACATTGGTTGTTAAAACGTGAATTCTTTTTCTTTTTTTTTTCCTTCTTTGTAGGTTAAACTGGTGGCTGATTAAATTCTTCTCAAAAAATTTGCGCGCTGAAGTAGGATATAGTTAAGAGCACTGGAAATTGGGAGTGGTGATTTTAATATTTTTTTCATTTTACTTGGTTGGCAACACATTCTCATCAAATTTTCTTAACAATTCTGTCCTCGTGAATTCGTTTGGCTCTAGATCCACATACTCAGGGTTTTTGCTCATGATTGTGTTGGTACATTAACTGAAATACGTGTAACTGCACAGTGTTCATTTATTTATGTGCCCATTTCCCATTCTTTTGTGTTTCTTTTGTTTTGGTTTGGCGTCCACATTGAATCTAATTATTTATCATCAATTTCATCAAAACTTTTCAAAGCTATTGATAATATGTGGGTCTCACTTGGTTTAACAAGCTTGATATATTGTTCAAGTGAAATGACAGCTATTTGTATGAAAAATAGTTTTTCTACTCCAGGAGTGGGAGTATTACCAGTTTACTAGCATCTACTTTTAGAGAGCACCATACATAAAGTTCACCGCATTAGAGTAAAATAAACCCTCTCGAACAATGTTCACCACTCGAAAGGATCAAGATATTAAATATAAGGAAAATTCTATATACCATACTATCATCTCACTTTATCCCATTAAGTAAGATGTGACACATTTATTACCATTAAATGATCATTTATTACATGCTTCTTTATCATCTAATGGTGATGAATATGCCACATACTACTTAGTATGATGAAAGTGGGATGGTAGTATGTATAACATTACTTATTTAATATGTATATCGTTCTGTGACTAAAGGATTTTGTTTTGATGCTGAGAGGATTTGTTAGCATTTGGAAAATGGTTGTTAGGATGTTGGATCTTTGATTTTTCTTTTTCTTTTTTTATTTTTATTTTGTAGGAAGTTAATTGTATTTCTGGGTGGAGTGTAGAATGAGAGATATTATCTTAGTTTTCTCTAATTTTAGGTGGTTCTTTTTCTTTTTCTTTTTTCTTTTTTTATTTATTTAATATATATATATATATATATCAAAACATCATGCATTTCATCAAATAACAGAATTACAAAGATTTTTTTATCAACCCAAATAACTTGGGCAACTGACTGTGGTACATGGTCCCCCCACAAAACAATATCATCAATATTTCATGCTAAGCGAGCCAACTTATGTGCTGCCTCATTACCCAACCTGTTTACATGTTGACAATTACACACATTAAAACATGTCATCAAAGCTTGGACTTCTTTCAGCAGATTCCCTTGCAGTTGCTCTTTGTAGAGTTCGTTAATCCACCAAATAATCAGATTCCAGAATGAGTTTAGAGATACCTGACTGAAGACAAAATTGAAGACCTCGAAGCATAGCAACCAGTTCTATTGTTTCTGGATCATCAACCTCATTCTCAACTATACTTGCTGCCATTATATAACACTGCCCCTTTCATCCCTGAGTATAACCCCAACTCCATCTTTAAGTTGACTAAAGAATATAACTCCATCAACATTAAACTTGAGAAAACCAGTAGGAGGTTTCCAGCTACACGCTGTCTTTGGACTTGAACTTGAAGACTGCACCAGCTCGTTGTGGAATTTCTGCAAGGACAATGCATAAGCAATCACTTATTTAGGTGCAAAAGGAATATTCTCATGAATCCTCTTATTTCTCATAAACCATAATCCCCATGCAATTAAGAAAAAAGTTTGAAAATCATCCATAGTCCCCTTCTCTTTCAGCGACAACACTAGATCCAAAAAAACTCTGAGGTTCTGCAAATTGGGTAAAAATGGAGATGTTAATTTTGGTTATTGGGTTTTAGGTTGTAGGGAAAGGGTACTCTGCAATTCTTATAATTTTTTTTTTTTAAGTAGTTGTTATGGGCCTGTTATGTACGTAAATGTTTCTTGGTTGTTTTGGTGGTCTTTTTCCTATCTGGTTGTTATGGTGTCTTGGCGAAAGGCAAACAAATAATGCATGGGGTACTTTAGTTTTCATTTCCAAGGGGTCTGGACTTGATTCAGTTTTCGGTTCTTTCTGGAAAATTTCGAAAAAAAAAATGTTGTACCTATATGTTGGTGTTCTTCATGATTTAGAAGATAATCCAGTATGCATTTGTAGTGGGTTATTCCGGAAAATTCTGAAAGGGGGAAGTAATTGCAAATATTTTGTTCCGTTTCTTATAGTTTTAGGCAAAAAGTGGGCAAAGTTCGGCTAATATGCCACTTTTTGCCTTATGTCTAATCACTCAAAACTTGGACTTCACATTCAATTAGTTATCTTACTCTCTATAGTAATATAATATTATTTTTTTTAATTTTTGTATATACTTTTTAATGCATTATTTAATTATTTTTAAAATACTTTTTACTTTCATTTTCATAATTTCTAACAATCTCTATATCAAAATACATAAAATCCATCTATCAACCTAAATTAACTTCATAATATGTCAAACTGAATTTCTATCATAAAATCCATACATTTCATGCTAGTACAAAACTTCATACAAATGTATCAAAAGTTCATACATTTCCATCTACCAACCTAATACATAATCTGTTAAACTGATTTTTTATCATAAAATCCATACATTTCCAACTATTACATAACTTTGTACAAATGTATCAAAAGTTCATACATTTCCATCTACCAACTGAATACATAATCTGTCAAACTGAATACATTTCCACTAGGGGTGAAAGTTGGTCGGTCCAGACCAGAGAAATCGACTGGATTGGATCGACCCGGGACCGGGTCGGTCGGTCTCTGTCCCTTAAATAGAGGATCGAGACTTCTCGGTCCGGTCCGATCCCGATCCAGGGGTTTCCCACCCCGAACCAAACCGATCGAATTAAAAAAAAAATTATATATATTATTTATATAATAGTTGTAAAATTAATTATGTAATTTTCATCTAACATATCACTATTAAAAATGTAAAATTTTAAATATGTTATTAACAAATTAATATTCTATCAATTAACTAATGTATAATATCAATTAACTAATTATATAAGTTAAGAATGCAATTTTCATCTAATTTATCATTGATCATATAAAATAATTTTTTATTGAGTTAGTTATATAATCCATATTAATAATTCACTTAATTTTAATTTAGTATTTTAAATAAAAATTTTTATTAATTTATTTGAAAAACAAAGAAGAAAAAAAAATAATAATTGGGCCGGACCGATCGGATTGGTCCCTAGGGATGTTCGGTCCGGTCTGGTCCAGAGAAAATGATAGATTGAAAATTTTGGTCCATCACCCCTCAGATCGGATCTGACCGATTTACACCCCTACTAGCCACCATACAAAAACAACCAAATAAAATATGAGAAAATATATTTGCAATCGTGAATTGTGCAACCGTCGTGTAATCGTTTTGAAAAAAGTGAATAAAATATGAGATTCACATGAAAAAAATTATTTTTTTAATAGTGGATCCTACTTTTTTTCAAAGCGATTACGCAGCAGTTGTACACTTCACGGTTGTATGTAGAATTACTCATAAAATATATTAAGATTGAGATGGTGATCTATTCTTATATTTCTCTAGGATTTCCATTTGAAGTGACTTGAAATATTCTCACTAGACCGCATTCATGTTATCAACATCCAAACTCATGATTTCTATCTCTATTTTCTTCTTTGTAAGGTTTATCATTTTAGTCATGCCCCTCTTAGCTTGACTTACCACTTCCCGTCGCTCAATCATCATTATCTTCCTATCACTTTTCATATGACTTAACCTTTCATCAAAATCACTAGGTGAAGATTTTTTGTGTTTCCTTTTTCTTTCCATTTCTTTTTCAGCTTTCTTGCCTAGTGGCATTGGCAGCTAGAACGGTAGAGCAGCCTCCCTTTCTCTTTGTTGGCAAATTATCCATATGCACTTACTACTTTGGTTGGTGTCTCAATAGATTCAATGAAAATTTATAATAATTAGAGACATACATTGTCTTGTTCATTAGTACCACTTGGATGCATTGATTCAACTTGGACCAAGTAACCACAAAACTTGTTTGTGGATTTTTAGATGGTTGACCATCGATTAGTCAACGAGATTATAGAACGTTCAAGCTAGTTAAGTTTTTTAAAAGTATAGAAGTAATTATAGATTCTTATCCACAATTGGGTGGACTTAAGGGAGATAGCGTCTATGCTAATGTCAAGCCACCTTGATACAAGAAGGTTGTCTTCCTCCACAGTGAAGGATACACCCCATTGGGATTTCTTAGTTTGTGCCCTTACTTTCCTTTCGGGCTGTGTCACTTCAACCTCGGCTGGGTTGTTAATACCTTCTCCACCATTTTGCAAGAGTGTGATGAAAAAGGAAAAAGGGATCGTCCATTATTTGTGAATCCATCCTTCAACAAAATCATAAAATCAGCATACTAATAAACATGCTAATAACCAAATTAGCATGCTAGTAACCATGCTAATTGTTGATGTCGTGTTTCGAGGGCCTGGACAACTTCACACCCCCGATATCCAAGCGCTAGCCTGCATAGTTACAATTGGGGGGGGGGGGGGGGGGGAGGGACTTCGGGGTCCGTTGATCCTCCAATGCTAAAGTCAGTATATTGAAGAAGATAATAAACTGAGGCAAAACAATAATGCGTATGAAGGACGGTAGATTTTTCTCATTACCTCATTTGATGCTAGTTGACCCTTATTTATAATTATCGACTAGGATTCCCCCGTAGTGGGGTGTTGCGCAGCATGGGATAGCACGCTCTGTGCAATTGATTCACTGAGCAGCTTTTGTGTCGTAATCTTTGCCGAGCAGCGATGGTCTCAAGCCTTCTCTGTGCACTTCTCAGGTCTTGGGCTGCATTGAATGCAACACACTCTACGTTCTGGGGTGCATTGAATGCGGCATGATCCCTATTCTGGGCCGCATTAAATGCTATGTGGCCTTTGTTCTAGGCCGCATTAAATGCAGAGTGTTTCCTGTCCCGTGTCCCTTCCATCTGGTGATATACGTCACGTCCCGCTCCCATCTGGTGATATACGTGGCCTTTGTTCTAGGCCGCATTAAATGCAGAGTGTTTCCTGTCCCGTGTCCCTTCCATTTGGTGGCAGCAATTGCGAGAACGCAGTGGACTGTGGTCATTTTGGCAACTGGAGCAAAGGTTTCATGATAATATATACCTTCCACCTGAGTATAGCCTTTGGCTATAAGTCGAGCTTTGTAACGCTCAATGGTACCGTCAGCATGAAGTTTGGTCTTGAAAACCCATTTGCAACTTATGGGTTTTTTGCCAGAAGGAAGAGGTTCAAGTGTCCAAGTGGAGTTTTCCTCAAGGGCACGAAGTTTGGAGGCCATGGCTTCACGCCAATGAGAGTGGCGATTGGCTTTAGAGTAACAAGTGGGCTCAACAGAAGCAGTGAGAGCAGTTAAGAATAAATTATGAGCATGTGAAAAATGAGAGTATGAAAGGAAAGCAGATAAGGGATGAGAAGTACCTGAGGACTGTGAAGCAGTTGAAGATGCATTGGACTCCGTGGAAATGGTAGGACAAACATAATCAAGAAGATAGGCAGGGCAGGTGATAGCACGGCGAGGGTGAGAGGGAATAGGGGATGTGGGGTTTGAAGAGGGAAGATGAGAATTGGGGTTCGGATCTGTAGGTGTGGTCAGTGAAGGAGTAGAGGAGGAAATAGGTTTGGGAATAGGTAAAGATAAAATTTGGGATGGGTTGAGTTGAGAAGTAACAGAGTATTGAAAAGGAAACTGATTTTCATGAAAAGTAACGTCACGCGAGTAAACAATAGAGTTAGTGTCAAGGTTGTATAATTTGTAAGCTTTACGGTTGCTAGGATAACCAATAAAGATACAACGAGATGCTCAGGGAGAAAATTTGTCACGATGAGCAGTGAGGGTTTGAGCATAACAAAGACAACCAAAGACACGTAGATGAGAGTGGGTGGGTGCAGTATTGAGAAGAAGTTGAAAATGAGTTTTATTTTGAAGAGACCGACTAGGAGTCCTATTGATGAGATAAGCAGCAATAAGTACACATTCTCCCCAAAATTTAAGGGGGTAAATGGGCTTGAAAACGAAGACTCCGAGCAACATTCAAGAGGTACCTGTGTTTATGTTCCGCAACACCGTTTTGTTGAGGAGTTTCAACACAGGTACATTCATGAAAGATGTCATGGTCATGGAAGTAGCTTTGAAGATTTTTTGAAAGGAATTCTTGACCGTTATCGGTACGAATAACTTTAACCATGGAGTTATATTGAGTTTTGACAATAGCAAACAAATGCATTAAATGACTAAGAATTTTCGATTTAAAACGCATTAAATAAATCCATGTAGTGCGAAAAAAATCGTCAACAATAGTCAACAAATAATGAGCACCACAAATAGAGGCAGTGGGATAACCGCCGCAAATATCACAATGTAATCGATGAAAAGGAATTAAACTTTTATTCGCATGAACTGGAAAAGGTAAACGGGTGTGCTTAGAACGAGCACAAGTATCACAAGAAGAAAGAATACATGGACGATAAAAAATAGTAGGAATAGTAAAGCTTGAAGGATGACTTAGACGGCAATGCCATAGGGTCTTATTATCAATTTTTTGAACGGACAAAGCAGTGCATTTTTGGGGCCGAAAAATGTAGAGTCCATTGCAAGCTTCACCTGCTCCAATCAGCCTCTTCAACTGAAGGTCCTGAAAAAAACAGTGAGAAGGTGAGAATATAGCAACGCAAGATAAGTGGCTGGTGAGATTAGGGATAAAGAGGAGATTAAAACAAAAAGTAGGGACATATAAGACATTGTGGAGAGTGAGGGTTTCAGAGAGAAAAACAGAGCCAATCTCCTCAATGAGGATGGTCTGTGCCATGGGTAACCGAATGGAGCGAGCCATGGGTGGCGGCTTGAGGTGCAAGAAGATGGATCGGCAAGGGCTCATGTGGTCGGTCGCACTACTGTCGATGATCCAATCTTATTGTGAGTTAACACCAGAGGTGAAGGAGTTACCCACGAATTGCTCGGTCGAAGACGAAGGTTGAAGAAGAGCCATGAGCTGCTGGTAGTTTTCTAGTGAGAGGCCTGGCATCGGACTGAAGCTAGCACCTGCAAAATTGACAGCAACAGGCGGCTTCCCAAGGAGAGAAGGTGTGCGATTGTTGCAGGGTTCAACGCCTAGACGGTAGCCGATGATACGCCAGCAACGGTGATGAGGATGCCCATCTTTGCCACACTCGGTGTATTTGAGAGGGGGCTTATTGGGATGGGGATGAGAAGCCCGAGCAACAAGGGCTATGTTTTCGGGTGGCTGATGGGTGATATGAAGGAGGTGCTGTTTTTCTTCTTGAAAAAGGATGGAAAAAACTTTGTTGAGAGGAGGAAGGGGATCGGTGGCGAGGATTTGGGTGCGGAGGGAAGCGAAGGAGTCGTTGAGGCCAAGTAGAAACTGGAACACACGCTCGTCCTTAGCCCTCTTTTCTAAGGTATTTGCATCAAAGGGGGTTTGAAGGCTGCCAAGCTCATCCCATAAATTTTTGATGCTATTATAGTAGTTGGGGATGGAAAGTTGATTTTGGTGAAGATTATAGATTTCTCGTTTGAGATGGAAGAGAAGGGCGTTGTTTTCATGACAAAAACGTGACTCAAGGTCGAGCCAGATAGCACGAGGATCATCATGGTAGTCTAGGGAGTTGGCAAGGGAAGGACTGATGGTATTGAGAATCCAAGTGAGGACCATGTCTTTGGTCCTACTCCATTGAGCATATTCGGTGGAGGTGGTAGCTTGTGGTTTGAGAGTGCCATCAACAAAACAAAGTTTGTTTTTGGCATTAAGGGCATGGTGAAGATCACGTTGCCATTTGGGGAAATTGTCACCAGTGAGATGACCAGAAATAAGAACAAGGTTGGGAAAATCAGAAGGATGAAGAAGATATGGGGAAGAAGAAGAAGAGGAATCAGAAAAAGGGAAACTCACGGGAGGTATTTCTAAAGCCATGGAAGGTATGGAAGGAAAAAAAAAATCAAGGTCGATATTTGGCTGATACCATGTTAAGAAACTGAATGTGGGAAATAATTCTCTTGTTTATTCATTGATTTCATACTATATGCTTGAGTGAAATAATGTATACATTGAAAGAATTTGATGTACAAAGAATGTATAACGGCGACGGCTAATTAGCTAAAAATATGGGATTGCAGGAATTGTTGAATCTTGCGGGGATGAAGGAAATTTGATTTGGTAATAAAACTTGTGAGTAGTTTACTAAGTGGTTAAACTCATTTAATTATTTTCCCTTTTTTCAAATGAAGTTGAGGAGAATGTTGTGGGACAAAACTAGGTGCAGCTTTTGGGAGGGATAGCTGATAAGAGAGTTTTCAATAAATGTCTACTGGGAGTGAATATAATAAAAGTTTAAGAGGTGTTGGAGTTTCTTTTTTCTTTTTTAGACTTTATCTTATTAATATTATAAAACGAGTATAGTTTATTAAAGGAAAAAAAGTTGTATTATTTTTTATGTGGAATTTATTTGAGTGGAAAATAATCACCTTCAAACCTAAGAATATGGGACATGACAGTTTGGTATTATTAGAGACATGTTTGTATTCAAAGACATATGTGGGATCATGAGCAATGGGTGTGACACCCCCAAACCTCTGCTTGGGATGTAACGAATACTTAGAGCATCGGGATATGCAACACAAGGTTACATACCCTGTATCTAATAGCTAATATGAAATGCATCATAGAAATTCAACTAGTTGTATGCAATAATCGCAGTGAAAAATAAGGGTGATAAAAAACTTATGCCAGAATAACTAGTTCATCCCAATAATATAGATTGAACCATAAGTTTCAAAACATCAGATAGCTTAATATTAAAATATTCAGTTCTCCAAAAGGATCTAAACCAATTGCTTCATGCGTTCTATAGCACAAAGGGTTAGGCTTAGAAATATCAGGATAAGATCAAGTCTCTTGTCGACGTCTGGTTCCTCCTCAATCTTCTTGATCCACTGGTCCATTGGGTCCATCTGCATTTACAACTTCTATTATTTTGAGTGAAATGATAGTGGGTTCACAAGGGGTGAGATTTACTTGAAATCTCAATAAGTTAAACAACTAACTTGCACAAAGATAGACTATGCATGAAAAATGACAAACGTGAAATGCATGCAAATGCAGAAAATTATATTTATCTCCCATTTAGATTTTTCAAGGAAATTGATTTTGATGCTTATTTTTTTTACAGAGAACATAATTTAATTTTTGTCATAAAAACATAACTTTCATCATAAAAATCACGTGAATCTTTCATTAAACATGATGTATGGTAACTATACAGTTTTTCATGTGCATTGCGAGTACCTGCCAGTGATCGTAGTACAACTTGCATTGAAAACTACATTGTTTGCAAACTCATTCTCAATGCATTGGTAACATAACATAATATCATAATGTGTGTACCCACCAGCTTTAGATACCATAACATATGACTTCGCTCCGGCGTTCTTTAAAAAGAACTCATTCGAAGTCGGTTGACTGTTCTTCGTCAACTCAAGGGTTACCACTCCATATTTAATCACTCCAGAGTGGACAGAAGAGTTCCACTAGGATATTTTCTCATCCTAGCCTTTAGGGTCATGATAAAATAATTTTCATATAGAGGCTTTCGAAAAAAATGGTTTTCATGAAATGCATATGAGTGGCACAAAATGATGTTTGAATGCAAACAATGATATGACAGTTCATGTAAAAATGATAGTTATAAAAATGATATTTATCAATAATTCATAAATAATCGATCAAGCCAACTTACAGACTACTGGAGCTATAAGCAAAGTACTGGATGTGAAATAAATTATGCTAAGTTAGAATCTAACTAACTTAAGGGAAAATAAGCAGTGACATGAAAAAGAAAAATTACGAAAATGCCCTTAGACGTCTAAATGATACATGCTATCTAAACCTTTGAAACTTGATAACCTATCTCATGAAATGCATGGCATGTACTCCAGTTAATGCCTCACTAATGATCCTTATGAATGCATGCAAAACAAAAATCCTCAAAGGAGCATGCTCACTAAAATCCTCAATGACATGCTTAGAAACCTAACTTTGAGCAAGTTCATCCCAACACTTAGTCACGTCTAAATGAAATCCTCAAATGCTAGCTATACCTCAATGATGCATGATATGATCCTATCTCCAATCACATGCTAAATCATGCATTCCTCCTATCCAAATCAAAAGGCTTTATAAATGCTCACATTTCAAGCCTAATTAAAACAAACTAATTTCCTCAAAATGAAGCATGGTAAAAGTTGAACCATTCATGCTTTGATGATCAAAACAAGATAGAACTTAAAACTAGTCATGGCATTTTTTTTCATCTTAATCTAAACCTCCATAAATAAATCCTATGATTCAACTATACCACAATTAATCATGTCATAGCTAATTTCCTCAAAAAAAATGCATTTAATATAACCCTGTCCTAAATATGCAACTCGGCTACTAAGGATCCTCATGCTCAAAATAACTACTAACATCTAAACATAAAAAACAATAAGGAAACTAAGATAAAAAAGAGAATACTCACAAAGATTGGAGCTCTTGAAGCTTTCCACTCAAACTCTATGAACTTCTCAAGAGCTCAAGAATACAAAGATCACTTAAGAGAGTAGAGAGGAAATGAAGTGAAGTGAAGTGAAGTGAGGAAGAAGTGAAGTGAAGAGGGGTTTATATAGCCCAAGAAGGTAAGGTGGCGTTGGGCATGGGTGCTTCCTCATTGGGCAGTTTGGGTGGTGGCTCATGATGCCTCTCAAGCTTAGCTCCTCCATCTAGGTTAGTATGATGGTGTCTAGGTTGTAAGAGAATCAACCAAAGGGGAAGAGAGAGAGAGAGAGTTGCCATGTAGGGTGATGAGAGAGAAAATATGGTGTAATTAATACTAGGGTTTAAACCCCTTAATCAACGGCGGCTAGGGTTAAGGCAAGGGTTAGTAACTTTTGTCTTATTCTATTGTCTCTTTCTCTTAGTTTCTAGTGGCAAGGAAAAATGTATTCAAGTGCCATCTATGGTGGCTCAAATGGTGGTGATTAGGTGGTTAAGAGGTGACCTAAAATAGAAGAAAATAAAAGAAAATAAATAAGGGTTGGCCGAAATTCCTAAGGCTAAAATTGGTATTTTGAAAATATTTAGGGTTTCGGCTAGGGTTTTCCATAATCAACCATAAGGAATGTTTCACAGAAAATTCATGGAACTAAAGACAGAATTATCCTTGAAAATAATATGGGCTAAGGGTATTTTGGTCCATTGCACACAAAGTACACAAGGTTGTCAAATGAAACGGTTTTAGGGTTTGACATGTCACCACACAAAATGACATGTACTACTGCTCAATAAAATGCAAGTATGGTTAATGAATGCTAGAAATGGATGATCAAAGAAGGAAAATTTGAATCAGAACTTAAAGAAAGAAATTGAACTACGCTTGCCTAATGAAAGTCAGCATTTTACTAAGTAAGCGAGCTATCCTTCTAAGATCTAGGGTTAACCTAAGAGTTAACCTAATAAGATAAGGAAGTGGGGTGTTACAATGGGCATATTTCCTCAACATGGATATATGGAGTACATTGTATGCTTTGGATAAGTTCGTGGATAAAAGTGATATTGTATGCTAATGTTCTCACTTTTTCATACTTCAAATGGTCCTATGAATTGAGTGCTTAGCTTTCTCTTTACTCTTAATTGCATGCTGCCCTTCATCAATTGGATTTTGATAAATACATTTTTACCATGCGAGGGTCATGCCCACCCTTGGGGGTGTATTTGGCTAGCCATGGGGGTGGTTGGGGGGGTGGTCATCCCCCCAACCATTCTTCTTGGGTGGCTAGACCGCCCCTAAACTGTCCTCTGCAACGGTGGTCTAACAACTCTTTTTTTTCAAATGTATTTTCTTTAGATTTTATTATTTTTATGAGATGTCATTTAGCGTGGGTATGTGTTTTCACACTTCAATAAAAAAAAAATGTTGATTTGTCAATGTTATACTGAAGAACATGTCTTGATTGAAGTTAAATTCTGATTTAATTGATGTATGCTAAAAGTGAGATAAAAATATAACATGCTAGATTAGTCTTTGCCCAAACTAATAAGAAAGATATAAACTTTAGAACTTAATGGGTTAGTTGCAAAATAAGTACTTGGAGCATATTGGCATTGGTTTCATTAAAACCATATCCAAAATTTAGCTAAAAGTACATGTTTTGCATAA
Organism: Juglans mandshurica; assembly: GCA_022457165.1. Lineage (NCBI taxonomy): Eukaryota > Viridiplantae > Streptophyta > Magnoliopsida > Fagales > Juglandaceae > Juglans > Juglans mandshurica. The sequence goes on from CM039624.1 coordinate 15,462,073, forward strand.
ACCAAAATCATTCAAGCTATAGCCCCACATTGGATTAGTCAAAATAATAATATAATATTATTTTGTTAATAATAGTATTTTAATTATTTTTTCATATTTTGCAACTACACTAACCATATGTTAATTAATCATTTAATTTTTACTTAAATTATTATTTCCCAACTAATTTTTTTCCTCAACCTAATTGCAGCCTGTAATTCATGTGGCCAAAATCCTTTGCAACCTTGAATTCATGTGGGCACCTGGAATGAGGAGTAGATTATAGGACCAGTAATGTGAAGTTAAAAACAATATCACTTTTGGAATAAAATATCACTGTAGTTTGTCTAATATTTTGAAATAAAATATCACTTTTGAAGATAAACAGTTCATATCTAAATATGAAGATAGACTTGGAAATACTGTAGCTCAATTTTGGAATTCCCATTATTTGACTACTCCAATGCAAATCATTTCATCTATGAATTTTGAAGATGCACTGGCATTTGGCTAAGCCAATGCCATTGCTCTTAGGGGTGCTCCGGCTAGCCATGGGAGCAGTTGGAGTGGTCGGCCCCACAACCATTCTTCATACTAGATCATCCCTAGTGGGTGCTCTGTAATGGTAGTCTAACTAGGGGTGTAACCGATCCGGTTTAATTCAATCTTGGACATTTTTTAGAATCAAATCAATTTATATCGGTTTTAGAAATTTAAGAACTGATATCGGATCGATTCACCATCGAAACTGAAACTTTCGATTTTTCCTGTTTCGATCTTGTCCGGTTTTATGGATAAAGAAGATCATACTCCCACAATACTTTAGCAAGTGATTGACCCATATCCCTTATTTTATGTTATAAAATTAAAATTTATATGTTATATTAAAATTCAAATATTATATTAAAAATTATAAGATTAATTTATGTTATATTATAATAAAATGTTATATAAAGATTTATGAGATTAATTTTATGTTATATGAATTTTAGGTTATAAGATTAACAGAAATGAATAATAAGATTTTAATATTTCATGTTATATTAATTAGCAATTTAGCATGTAATATAATATAAAAATTATATATAATATAAAAAATTAAAAATAATATATATATATGTACCGGTCTGGTTCAGTCCGAACCAGTGTTCTAAAAACCAAAACCAAAACCAGACCGATTTTCAAGCGGTTTTGCTAAATAGGAACCGGTACCGAAGGTTCCGGTTCACCAATTTTTCGATTTTTGTTTTAGTCTGACAACTCCTATATTGCCAAATGTTTATTCTTTGTATGGGATGTGATTAGTATGGATATGTTTTTTTCACACTTCAATAAAATTGTGATGTGTCAATATTTTATTGAAGAGTATAAAAGGCTTGGTTTACCGCATGTCTTAGTTGAAGTTAAAAATTCTTGATTTAATAGCTATATAATGAAAGTGAGATACAAATGTAACAAATGAGAAAAGTCATTGCCACTTGGGGTCCTTCTCTTTCTTCTCTGAGAGAGTGAGGTTTATTTCTTTGTATTCATATAAAGAATAAGTCTCCCGGTGTGAACTGAGAGTTTTAGTGATTGATAGGATCTCTTTTTCATTTCTTATACAAGATGGATGAGAGTGACTTGTTCAAAAGATGGGAGGGCTGCATTTGACAGAAGTGGAGAATGAAATGTTGGTGTTACCAGATGAGGCTGTCAGGGAGTCTGAAGTTAGAGGAAAACATTGCCTCTTATGTTTAATAGTCACCAAGAAGGGTGTTAACAGAGAGGCTTTCAAGAACACTATGTCACAAGTATGGAAATTTGCAGGTTGGGTTACTTTTAAAGAAGATGGTGACTACAGGTTTCTGATTGAATTCCAATATTAATCGAATATGGATAAAATTTTGTTAGGGAGGCCTTGGTTTTTTGATAGAAGCATTGTTGCTATTAAAGAGTTTGATGGGAGCATTCCTTTGAATGAGATCTGCTTCAATTCAGAACCTTTTTGGGTGCAAGTTCACAACCTTCCCTTATGTGGAATGAACAAAGAGGTAGGCATGAACATTGGCTTAGTTCTTGGTAAGGTGGTGGTTGTTGATGTGGATGAGGAGGGCTGGGGTTGGGGTAAATGCCTGCATGTCTAGGTTGAAGATGATTTTGATAAGTCTCTTGTAAGGGGCAAGAGAATCATAATGGGGGAGAAGACAACTTGGCTCTCTTTCAAGTATGAAAGATTGCAATCCTTTTGCTTCAAATGTTGTGTGATCAAGCACAAAAGGAGGGGTTGTTCTGTGCAAGCAAGTGAAGCTCAGGCAGAAGAAAAATCCCAATTGTAGTATGGTCCATGGCTTAGAGCTCAACTTATGAATTCAAACCTGTTTGCAGTGAAGAGGTACGGTGGCAAGCCTGATTCAAGTCACCAGAATCAACATCAGTCCAGCAAGGAAGATGACTTGAAAGATCAGATTTTCAAAAAAAGAGGGGAAAATCAGGTTGAGGATTCTGAGGCACTTCTTGTTATGAGTCCTAGGGAGGTGGCTAGCAATTCTATTTTGTATCTTATTGTGAGATACCCAATAATGTAGGTGGAGATAAGTATAGAGATAAGAATCAACTGGATAGAGATAAAGATATCATGGATCATTTATCTTTTGAAGATAGCAATCCTAATATCTCGGAACAAGGGAGAGGTGAAGCAGATCATGATCTGAGTTCAATTGGTAACATAATTGAGGTGTGGTGCAAGAAGAGTCAGTTTAGCAAGACAGTGTTGATCTAACAAAAGTTTCTACCAAAAGTGGGAGAAAAGTCTCGTGGAAAAGCAGAGCTAGAGGATCTTCAAACTCTAGTATGATCAATACCAATATGGCTTTGGTTGGAAGGAAAAGGAAAGAGGTAAACATGTCTCAAGAAGTTGAGGTTCCAGTTTTAAAGAAGCTGAAGCCTGGTAGTAGTAGGGAGTTGCTCATGGATAAGAAAACAGTGATGGTGGAGCTGCACCACCAGAAATGAATTGCCTCAGTTGGAACTGCCGAGAGCTTGAGAACCCTTAGACAGTTCATAAACTTCACCTGTGGGTGAAGACTAAGAACCCACATTTTGCTTTTCCCATGGAAACAAAATGCAGAAGGAATAAGGTGGAGTATGTGAGGAATAAGCTGAGGTTTGATTGTAGTATTGTGGTGAACAGTAGGGGCTTGAGTGGAGGACTAGCTTTACTTCGGTATAGCACTAGTTCTGTTAGCCTTAAGTCCTATTCACAACACCACATGTCTGTTACCTTTTTAGTAGAAGAGTTAAATAAACAAGTGTTGTTTACTGGGTTTTATGGTAATCCAAATCCTACCCACAGAGATGAGAGTTAGAGACTGTTAAAAATGCTGAAACCAGATGAGGAGTTCGCTTGGGTTTGTGTGGGGGATCTTAATGAAATCCTTCACCAACATAAAAAACAAGGAACTGCACTCTGACCTTATCAGCAGATGGAGAATTATAGGAGAGCTATGGAGGATTGTGGATTAAGTGATATGGGGTTTAAGGGCAGTAAGTATACTTGGTGTAACAATATGAAAGGTCAAATGTTCATTAAAGAGAGATTGGTTAGGGCTATTAGGAATAAGGCTCTATTTCACTTATTTGATGGCAGTACTGTCTTCACTCTTGCTGCTCAAACTTCTGACCATTGCCCTTTGATGATTGAATTATGTAAGAATACATATGATGGTCTTAATAAAATTAGGCCTTTCAGATATGAGTTGAGCTGGGATAGAAGGGAAGAATGTAAGAAGATAGTTGATGATAGCTGGAAGAAATCTGGGTTGACTCAAGCAGGTTTGTTAGCAGTCTCAAAAGGGATACAAAACTGTAAAGCTTCTCTTGTGCAATGGAGGAAAAAGGATGCACTGAATGGAAGGGGACTTATCCTTAAGAATTGGAATAGATCTCGATGCTGCAAGCTACAAATACGGGAGGCCTCACATATTGCATAAAGCAAAAGCAAAAGGAAGTAGATAAGCTATTGGAAGAAGATAACATCAAATGGAAACAACGTGATAAATAAAAATGGCTTCCAGATGGTGACAAAAATACCAAGTATTTTCATGCTTGTGTAAATCAAAGAAGAAGAACAAATGCTATTAATGCCATTGAGAAAGATGATGGTTTTGTTGCTAGTACTTTAGAGGAAATTGCAGGATTATTTCTGCACTTTTATCAGGAGTTATGTTCTTCATCAAATCCTGATAATTTAGAAGAGTGCCTCAGTCCACTGAAACCTAAAGTCATAGAAGAAATGAATTTGTTCTTAACCAAGACCTACTTAGCTGATGAAGTTAAAGAAGCAATGTTTCAGATGAATCATTTTAGTTCACCAGGACCAGATGGGTTCCCTGCAGGCTTTTATCAAAATCATTGGGAGACAGTTGGTAAAGATGTATGTGGAGCTGTTTTGGAGTTCCTTAACTCAGATCTAGATATAGAACAACTTAATGAGACACATATTGTTCTTATTCCAAAAAAGAAGAATGCTAGGAAGGTTGCTGAGTTTAGGCCTATATCTTTGTGTAATGTGAGTTACAAGATTATTTCAAAGATAATGGCTAATGGATTGAAAGGAGTCCTCCAAGAGGTTATTTCACCCCACTCAAAGTGCTTTAGTTCCCGGGAGATTGATTATGGATAATGTGATAGTTGCTTATGAAGCTTTGCATACAATGGATAAAAAGTTTAAAGGCAAATATGGATTTATGGTCTTAAAGCTTAATATGGGTAATGCTTATGACAGGGTGAAGTGTGCATTTCTAGAAGCTGTGATGAACAAGATGGGTTTTCATTCAAAGTGGATAAGTTTGATTATGAGGTGTATTAATTCAGTTTCTTATTCTATTCTTATCAATGGGGCACCTCATTCTTTTTTCAAAGCTACAAGGGGAATTAGGTAGGGTAATCCTCTTTCACCTTACCAATTTATCCTTTGTTCAAAAGATTTGAATGCATTACTTAATCGAGCTGAGGAAAAAAGAGTTATATCTGGTATCCCTATTGCGAGTGAAAAAATTTCAATTAACCATTTCTTTTTTGCAGATGATAGCTTACTGTTTTGTAGAGCTAATGCAGTAGATTGGAGTTGATTGCTTGAGATCCTAAGTCTCTATGAAAGTGCTTATGGTTAAAGGTTAAACAAAGATAAGACTTCCATCCATTTCAGTAGGAATACAAAGGAGGTGACAAGAAGTTATATCCTGAGTATAGCTGGGGTTAGAGCTTTAAACTCCCATGAGAAGTATCTTGGACTACCTGCCATCATAGGTAGGGCCAAAGGGAAAGCTTTCTGCAACATACTAGATAGAGTGAGAAGTAGAATAAGCAATTGGAAGGTTAATTCTGCATTTGGTTGCAAGACTCAGCTTAGGTCAGTCTAATTTTAAGCTGAGTCTAACATCTAAACACCCAACTCTTAAATTACTAAACTCATCTCAACTCAAAACCTCCTTATACGTAGGACCTACAATTTTTTTCAACTTAACACATCTTTATACGTGGGTCTCACAACATTTTTCAATTTTCCATAAAAAGTACTAAACTCATCTTAACATCCAAACACACTTTAAACTCAATTTAGATTGGCTCCACATAACTCACTCCATTACTCAACTCACTACTATTCATAAAGAATTGAGTTCAGCTTAACATCCAAACGCAACTTAAGTTTCTAATACAAGCTGGCAAGGAGGCTTTATTAAAAGTAGTAGTTCAATCTCTGCCCACGTATTGCATGGGAGTTTTTAAACTGCCTCTTTCACTCCTCAAGGAAATCAACAAAATTATGAGTCAATTCTGGTGGAATCAGCAACATATTGAAAGAAAAATTCATTAGGTCTCTTGGACTCAAATGGGTAAGGCTAAACTTGTAGGGGGCTTGGGATTCCGAGAATTGGAGAGCTTCAATGTGGCTTTACTTGCTAAACAAGCCTATAGGTTACTACAAAGACCTAATGCTTTATCTACTAAAGTCCTGAAATTAAAGTACTTTCCTCAATTATCTTTCTTTGATGCTAAAATTGGCTCTAACCCTTCCTACATATGGAGAAGTATAATTGCAACTAAGAAGTTGGTAGAGGAAGGATCCTTGTGGAGGGTTGGGAATGGACAACAAATCAGAATTTGGAAAGATAGATGGATTCCGAAACCATCATCTTTTCGAGTTCAAAGTCTTGTGCAAGTACTTAACAGTGGTGATTATGTATCCAAGCTTATTGATTCAGATCAGAAGTGTTGGAATGTCTCAATGGTAGATTCTGTATTCTCAAGTGAAGAAGCTGAGTTGATTAAAAAGATTCCTGGAAGCTCTTATAACTGTCCAAACAGACTCATGTGGAGATGTTCAAAAAATGGTATGTTCTCTGTTAAGAGTGCATACCATCTGCATAAGGAATTAGTGGAAAGGACTAAAGGGCAGGGGTCAAGCTTTAATTCTCAAAAAGGTGTTTAGTTCAAGCTATGGAAACTGCACATTCCTAATGCATCTAAGTTTTTTTCTTTGAGAGCTTGTTTAGAATCTCTACCTACAAGGGCAAATCTAGTTAAGAAAAAAGTGGTGGAAAACTCCAACTATCCTATATGCTTGAGTGAAACAGAAACAGTTGTTCATATCTTATGGGATTGTAGTGCAGCTAAAGATGCTTGGGGTGCTTCCTCTAAGCAAATTCAGAAATATGGGTCTTTTGTTATAGATTTTATGCAATTATTTGCTGGTATGATGGAGTTGTTAGAGCAGGAGGCTTTGGAGGAATTTGTTACGACAGCTAAAAAGATTTGGCAAAGAAGAAACTCTTTCATCTTTCAAGATAAGTTTGCTCACCCAAATATGGTAGTGCAACGGGCTTAAGAATTGCTATTAGGAGTGCTAGCTTACAAAAGAGTTTTCCAGGTTAGATATAGGAAGGATCCAATCTAGATGGCAACCTCTTCCTTTGGGATTTTACAAAGTAAATTGGGATGCTGCAACCAGAGAAGAGGATGGAAGAGTAGGAATTGGGATTGTCATAAGGGATTTTGAGGGTATGGGGCTGGCATCTAGGAGTATGCAGAGGACAATGTTCACTGATTCTTCTCAGTTGAGTGTCAAGGAGCTTTGCAAGCCATAACTTTTGCTAAAGAGATTGGGTTGAGGAGGATAATATTGGAAGGGGATGCTTTGCAAGTTGTTCATAGCCTTAAACTGACAATTCACAGTTCTATAGTGCAGGTGTGTTAATTTGGGATGCTAAAGTAGTGTTATCTCTTTTTGATCATTGGGATGTTGTTTATGTGAAAAGGGACGTCAATGTGGTAGCACATGTTTTGGCTAAGTATGCTTTAGAGAGTGAAGATGATGAGATTAGAATGGAGGAGAGTCATTCATGTATTTTGCCTTTCCTTTGATGATTATTAATGAAATTCACTATGTTTCCTTTCAAAAAAAAAAAAAAAAGAAGAAAGAGAAAAGTCTTTGCCCAAATTAACATGAAAGAGATAAACTTCTTGATTTAATGTGTTAATCACAAAATTAATACTTGGTTTTCATGTGTTTTGGAATTTGAGATCTCAATTTTTTAATTTTAACAAAATTAGTATCTGAATTTCAAGAAACTTAAAGTTGTTTACCTCCATCAACCTATTGTTAGAAAATTAACAGGACGATTGTCACGTAGTATTTATTATGTGGCGCCCTCGATCTCCACGTGCGATTTGGTGGAAGTCGTGACATTGGGATGATGACCACACAGATCATATGCCCGATCGCCTTGTGCAAGTGTGTGCAAGTGTGTGCAAACATGCAAAATGTGTATAACATAAATATCGCAGCAAAAAAATAGAAGGCAATCAAACTAAGTACCAAAAAGTTTCAAACAACAGTACAACCTGAAATAAAGTCCTCCAAGAGGTTAATACAATTATCTAATTGAAATAAAGGGAAAGGAAAACAAAGGTCCAATAACAAATAATGCGAAAAAGCCCGCCATCACTTCTCAGGTGGGGCTGGTCCCTTCGGCTCATACCCCTCATCTGCATCAAAGTTTACGATTCCATGAAACAGAACTGTAGGTAGGAATACGACAATGAGATTTCACAATCTCAATAAATAAATCAATAGAATAACAACCAAGAGATTCAAGCATGAATTATACGAACAAACAATGCACAATAGTCATGGAAGCAAAACCTCAAAAATGTCCATTTTACAACCATCCCCAAAAATGCATTTATTAGAACCACTCACTCCAAAAATTTCATTTGTACCCAAACACAACCATTTATTGCTATGTACACCATGGTCTCCCATCAGGTCCACCCACACACCCTAGCTCCCTCCTTACACCACGGATAACGACCGCACCGCGCGTGTGACTTCGTTCGGAGAGATGCCCAGCTTCCCGTCTAGCGCGTAACGTGACCAGGCATCCTCTACCCCCACCAGCAGAGGGGCTCCGAAGTCGTACCAAGAGCATTATCATCTTGGCCGAGCCTGCTGTCGCCCAATAACAACCCAAGGGGCATCACTCAGTTTTACACACTCCCGAGTGACCAAAGAAGTTTCATCGAGATAATAATCCATCTTAGCTTGGGGTTGTGACATGCACGCACCCACACAAAAATATATTTACCAAAAACCCAGTTTTCAGATTTCGTAGTATAACATAGAACATAGCACAGTAATATGCAGATGCATGACATGCAGTTTATTGGATGACATGGCATAACACACAACAGTCACACACAACAACACAACAGTCACAAATCCATAGTTTCACAAACCCCAACTACACGCATTTCCTATCCTCCATACGGCTCTTGGCCTAAATTCCGATAACAAGTACATCAAATAATCCCAACGCTTCCCCGGGCCCAAGGCCCTTCTCAAAAACAACCAGACTGCAATAAAGTTAGTGATAATTTCATGTTAGAAATTCAAGGGTCGCGCTGGAGAGTTACTTACGACGTGGAAGGTAAATATTCTATATGATCGCGCGTGATGGTTTACGGGGTCCCGTGATAGATTGAGTGCGAGCGTTGTTGTGCGGACGGACAAAGTTGGTTAGATTAAAAATTGGTCATCCGATAAAATGAAACACAAGGCAAGAGGCATAAAGGCTTATTGTTGTGGCGTTTAGAGGGGTGGAGCACGGTAGAGCAGTGGCGGCAGGTGGTGGCAGTGGTGAAACTGATTGCACAGAGGGGTTAAAAATGGGTTTCTTGTAACAAAGATGGCAGATTCGACACGCTAGTGGGTGAAGGTGAGGATTTTCGCAGCGGGGTGCAGCAGAGCACGGCAGGACAGTGGCTTTGGTGAGCTTTAACTCACGGGTTGGATGGAACCCAGGGAAGGAGATAGCAAGAAAAGGAAGCAAGGTACACGGGGCTAGTTGTGCGGCCACCAGAAGACTACTGGGAATGGTAGCGCATGGCGGTGCACGATGGCATTAGGGCAAAATTAACCCTAAGGGTTTCGGAAAGCAGATCAGAGGGTGGGAAAAACTAGAACACGGTTTTGAGGGAGGAGGAAGCCATTTGAGGGGTAGCTTGAGGGATGAGGAGCTCAGCTTATTTATAGGCCGAGGGGTGGTTCTTGGCAATCGCAGCTGTGACTCTGATTAGGGGTGCAGGGCGGCATAGGCTTCACGAGCGTCGTAAGAGTGGCGTGCGACGGCCAGCAGCTGCCATGGAAGAGGCTACATGAGGCGCCTTACGAGGAGGTGCGTGTATTGGGCGAGGCACACGGTGGAGGTAGACGAGAAGGATGGTTACTGCACGAGAACCACGCAGCGACGACAGGGTGGCGACGGGAGGAGGCGCTGCAGGTCATAGGCGTCGAAGAAGAAGAAGAAGAAGAAGAAGAAGAAGAAAAGAAAAAAGAAAGGAAGGAAAGAAAGAAGGGTGTGGCGCCAGTTGGAGAAAAAGAAAATGCTTGGGTTTTTCACCCTACACGCCAAAACTACGTCGTTCTAGGGGGGAAAAAAAAATTCCACTTCCTCAGGCCACTAAACGACGCCGTTTTGAAGGAAGGGGGCTGGGCTCCCAGCTAGCCCAAGGGCTAAGCCCAATTCTCCTCTCTTTCAGGCCTAAAAATTAGCCTATAGCCCCTACACAAAAACCCACAACCATCCAATTGAGCTCATAAAACAAAATAACATAAGATAAAATAAAATAAAACACACTAAATATTGGGGTCTAACATATCAATCTTCGATTGGCTGATAATGTTGAGCCAATTAGAAATGACAAATGGCTTTCCATAAGTTTTCTAATTGTTCTTGATATTTAAGTATTAAATTTATAATTAATCCTAAGATTATATGGTGCTATCCTTGTTTGTTAGGAACCGGGTACTCCACTACTCCCAAGCAAAACAAACACGACCGGAATCGGGAATAAGGTATTCTGGTCTGTCTCAGCCTGCCCTGGTCGTAGCCTATTATAACATCCGCGGGAAAGCTCGAAGTGGCGACAACTCGTCTTCCGGTACTTCCTCTCTCTCTGAGTGTGCTTCTTCATTAAAGATTGGTTTTTGTGAACCTTGGACTTTCTTTTCGTTCCTGAAACAATCCTCACGAAGTTCGATAGGGAATGATTATTCATAACAACTACAGTTAATTAGTGCAGATGGTTTGTGAAAATTGTTGTGCAGATCGACAATTTGTGGTACTATCTTTCTCTTCTCTAATTTAATTTTTTCAGTCGGAGCAATCTGCTTCAAGTTTCGGGGGGCGATGGCTTCCCTTTTCAAGGTAAACTCCCTGCCCTGTTTTTTGTTGTTTTGTGTGTATTTAATGCAACTTCGTGAGCTTCGTCTCTCTGTTTCTTAACATTAAAGATGATCATGCTCGTGAAATGTTCCAATAAAAAGTATGGAATTACATATGTTTTAGAGTTAGTTAGTAAGGCTAATTATCTCGGGTTGTTTGGGAATTTAAACGATAATTTGTCTGGGAGTATCAAAGAAGTCCTGTGAATTGGAGTGGGATGTATTAGTTGGAAGTTACAAGGATCCCGATGTCCTTGCACTTGTATTTCTTTTTTCCCGAAGGGTAAGCAACATTCTTAGATTATGTTGTGCATGATTGCATTTGGAGAGGGCATGTGCCGTTCTTCCAAAAAACTTGGACCTTGTAACGATAGTATCTTTTTACGGAATCCATGATATGCTCTTATTTCAACTTTTTATGATGATTGTTGCTACTTTTGAATCACCTCAAGGATCGGGTTTTTTCCAACTGTTCTACTTATTCTAATGGATTCCTCCGTTATATGCAGTGAAAAATATGAATGAGCCAATTCAGATTTAAAGGGCCAACCAAAACTAGCCCTTATGATTTATAGTGCATTTGCGTTAGGTTGCTCATTCAATATGCTTGCCATATTTATTTTGCTGTGTGTGTGTGCATTCAAATTGAGAATTTCCACCTCCCTCAATATCCCACTCCCTCCCCATTTTATCCTTGGAAAGACAAATTATTCGTAAAAATTATAAAACATAGAAAGCGCCCTAGAAAATTAATGAAACTAATTTTTAAATGAAAATATTTAAAAAAAATGAAAATTAAAAAACAAATTGAAAAAAATGTTTTTAGAAATAAAGACAGTTTAAAATAGAAAATTATTTATCAAAATATAAAATTTGTAGAAATTAAAAATAACTATTGAAAAATATTTAAAAAGACATTAAAAATAACTATTGAAAATATTTAAAAAGACATTAGTTTTTAGAAACAAGATTTTTGTCAATGATTTTTTTTTTCATATTTTAACGTTGTTAAAAGTTATTTTTTGAAAATAAATTATTCATCATATATTGTTTGTGTATTTATACTTTATAACTTTTTTATTTTTTATTTTTTAAGGATATTTATGTCAAGTTTCTAATGGAGGGGCTACATGGAGATTTTTTGGTAGTTCAGGGAATAATTGTCAACATTAATAGTTTAGGGGGTGATTGCAGAATAAGTGGTAGTTTGAGAGGGTTTTTTTAGTTTACCCTACTTTTTTATTACCAGACTATAATGTGCTTAAAAAAGACCATAATGACAACACTGAGGTGCTATGTGCTCCAACTTACTAATCATTGTTTATTTATCTGCCTAGGCTGGCTTACTGATAATCTTATTTTACTTTATTTTAGGATCCATCAAAGCTTTCAGCATATAGGGATAGAAGATTTACTGGATCACAAGAGGAATTTGAACATGCACTTCAGACATCAACGACTGTGTATGTCGGTAATATGTCTTTCTATACTACAGAAGAGCAAGTTTATGAGATTTTCTCCCGAGCTGGGGAGATTAAGAAGATAATTATGGGTTTGGATAAGAACACGAAAACGCCTTGCGGCTTTTGTTTTGTCCTGTAAGGCTTCATTCTTCTTCATAATGTTAAAATTTTTGGATAAGAGTTTACATGGCAGGAGTTGTCAATCTTCCTTGAAGTGTTGCCTTTATTTTTCATCTGCCAAAACCATAGCTTCCTTCACTAGTTTTCTTTCTTTTATGTCTTTTTTGTTTCTTTGGGTATATTTCTCTCTGTTGATCTGTACGCACACTGTTGATGCTTCAAACATGAGGGTTAGGGAAAGCTCCCATTAAAGGAAAAAAAGGTTATCTTAATTATTTGAAATAATGGTTCTCTTGGAATATAACCATTTGAGTTTGAATACATATTTTTAAACAAAGCTAATTGCAGAGATATGATAAATTTTTTTCAATCTTTATCTTACTTCTACAAAAACATATCAATCTTCATGGTAAAAATATTGTGATGCCCTGAATTGGATATCAATCTTCATGGTAAAAAGATGAACTACATTTATCTTTACCTTCAAAATCATGTACACCTATAAAAAAAAAAAAATTGTGATACCCCGAATTGGATCGAATATAGGAAGGCTGTGAATGGGGGGGTCCCATATTGCTTGGGAGGGAGAAGTTCAAGTTCTTTATAATGATTCCAAGGGACTATAGTTGTAACCTTGAGTAGCTCTTTTGGAGTATGGGCCTAGATGTGGCTTTGGGCATTGCTTGGGTTGCTACAAATATAAAATGAAGCCCTGTCATTCTTTTTACCCTCCATAAAAATATTCTTTAAAAGTAGTCCTGCTTCTTGTAGACCCAATGCTGAAGCACTCCCTTTTAAAACTTAATTTTACACCCTATGCATAGATTGGCATTGGGTTGAAGCCAAGGTGCCATAAAATTTGAAGTTCTCTTGTATAAACTGTGGTAGTGTATCTTGAAACATGCTATTTTCTTGGGTTATACAGATTTTTCTGTTTCTTTTCCAAATCTGTACTTGTAAAAATATCACAAAGCTTGAGATATTATACTGATGAGTCCTGAGATTAGAGTTGATGGTTATTCATATCTACTGTTTAGAATATTCTATATTGTATTTAAACTTATTTTAGTTCACTTCCCTATCACTTCTTTATTATACTTGTACTTTGCCTGTTTATGATTTCATAAGCTATAATGGTGTGCTTTCTAAAATTTTCCAAGTTGCTATATGCTTGACCACTTTGAGTTTCCAAGTTAAACTTTTGTTGTTACTGCTTGTCAACTCATTTAAGCCAATGCTTCTTAGAATTGATGGTAGCGTGAATGGAACAGTTAAAAATGCAAATATGATTAGCTATAATCAACTTGACATTTACTTGAATTTGGCATATATTCTCTTGAATATACTCCAATTTGAATATACTATTTATATATGTTTACCAGTTTGAAGATAATATGTGTATGTGTGTGTATGTTGCCCTCCTTTTCTAGTTGTTTGGGGCTGGTTTGTCTAAGTTATTAGCAAGCTATTTTTGTGTATGTCTAGTGTCTCAAAAAAAAAAACCAATTATAGTTTGAGCATAAAGAATTTCCGTTAGAACTTTTTTTTTTCTTTTGTATATCTTTGCTATATCTCCTGTTTGGTGGTGTGCTAGAGATTTGTCCTGTTTGTTATCTTCATGGAGTTTTATTTCTCTGGTTAAGAAAATCAAATATAGCATTTCCTGCATGTGTCCCTACCTGTTTCATCAAACTTACTCAAGCATAACTCATTTCATATGATGTGAATTTTCAACTGAAATTGTTCTTGTTTGGTGTTTTCCTTCATGTCCAACCTTTTAATGTTGGTTCTTTTTTCATGAATTGACCAAAATAAACTATTTTTCAAACTCATGTATGATGCATCCTTTTTTTTTTATAGGTAAATGATTATATTATATTAACAAGAATAGGGTTTAGCCCAAGTACATAGTATACAAGAGATAACACCCGTTTAAGAAGAAGAAATAGACATTAAAATCTAAGCCATTGAAATCTACAGCTTTCTGTCTTCGAATGCCCTGTCGTTTCACTCTTGCCAAATGCACCATAGAATACATATAGGAATCATCTTCTACACAATTGAGATTTGTGGAACACCGCCCAGATTCGACCAACATGCCAAAAGTTCGACCACTGTTGCAAGCATAACTCAGGCTAGCTCTACCTGTTTGAATACATTGACCCATAATGCTCTAGCAATCTCGCAATGTAGTAGAAGATGATCCACAGTCTTGCCACTTTGTTTACTCATGCAACACTATTCTACCACTATCACCTCGCGTTTCTGTAGATTATCCATCATCAAAATCTTTCCTAGAGACGCTGTCCATGCAAAAAATGCCACTCTAGGAGGGACATTGTTTCTCCAAATTCTTCTCCATGGGAAGTGATTATTCTGCAGTTGTGTGAGGGCCTTATAGAAAGAACGAACTGAAAATATACCTTTTCTGGCAGGTATCCACCACAAAGTATTAGCTCGTTGAGTGCTCGGTCTCATGGAGTATAGAAGTTGGAAGAAATCTACAAAATAGCTGACTTCCCAATCTTGGACCGACCTAGTGAAGCTCACATTCACTGAAATAAGTCACCATCCATCTCCATGAGGTCTGCCATTGAAGCTTCTTTCTCACGTGCAAGTATGAACACTGTATGGAATGAGTGCTTGAGAGCGCTATCTCCACAACATTAGTCATGCTAGAATTTAATTCTTGAGCCATCTCCCATCACGATTCTAGCATGACGGACAAACACTCCCCACCCTCGTCTGATGTGTTTCCATATACCCACGCCATAAACCCCACGTACCTCCCTAGAGCACCAACCCCTCCACAAGCCTACATATTTGTAATTGATTACTAACTTCCATAAAGCCTCATGTTCCGTATTATATCGCTAAAACCATTTCCCAACTAAAGCCTTGTTGAACACCCTCAGATTTCTAATTCTCAAACCATCAGAAGAGATTGGGGAGCATATCTTGTTCTACTTGATCAAATGGAATTTGAATTCATCCCCAAGTCCACTCCAAAGGAAATCACAATGCAGTTTCTCAATATGTGTCGCCACACTCGCGGGAATTGGAAACAAGGATAAGAAATATGTAGGTTAATGGAAAGAGTGCTTTTGATTAGAGTAATCCTACCACCTTTCGATAGATACAATCTCTTCCAACCTGCCAATCTTCATTCTATCTTCTCAATTATTACATCCCAAATAGTTTTAAGCCCAGGAGACAGCCCCAAGGGAAGGCCAAGATAATTCATAGGGAGAGAGGAGACCTTACAATCAAGGATGTTAGCCAACTGGAACCAACTCTGACTTTGATAAATTTACTTTCAACCGAGATACAGTTTCAAAGCAAAGTAGATGTGCCCTTAGTACTTGAATCTGGTTTAGATTTGTACCGCAGAAAATAAGGGTGTCGTCTGCAAACAACAAATGAGAAATGTGAAGAGTACCTCGATGTATATCATCAACCAAAAAACCAGCCAAGAACCCACTGTTAACCATCGTTGAAATAATTCTGTTACATGCCTCCATGACTATGACAAACAGAAGTGGGGACAAGGGATCCCATTGCCTTAGACCTTGGGAGTGTTGGGGTATATGTGGAGACTGGTTTTGGAGCTGAAAAAGGTATTTGCGGCTTGACTGTTGGCTCGAGCCAAGGTTCGCTCGACAGACCGCTCGAGCGAAGGCAAGTCAGAGAGAGTTCGCTCGAGTCTCGCTTGACACTCCGCTCGAGCAAGACACAAATCCTAGTGTTCGCTTGACACTCCGCTCGAGCCAATGTTCATTTTGTTGTTTGCTCGATACTCCGCTCGAGTCGCGCTCGATACTCCGCTCGAGTCGCGCTCGATACTCCGCTCGAGCGAAGTACGCAGATTTTGCCAAATTAGGGTTTCTAGCGCCACTCACTATATATATGTCATATTAGACTTGTGTTGGACGACCTTAAGCATATTTTGAGAGAGAACAATTGTCTTGTGAGTGCATGTTGTGTTAGAGAGGAAAAAACCCTAGAGAGTGTGAGTTGAGATTGAGTGATTGTAATCTCCTCTGGTTAATAAGATTTCTGCAGCTCTTGTGGACATAGGCAATTTGCCGAACCACGTAAATACCGTGTCGTGTTCTTGATTGTGTTGCTTTTACTTTATTTGTCATCGTTGGTGTGTATGCTTTGCATAGTATTTCACAACAGGGAGCTATTAAAAAGACCAATTGGGCAACCATTCACTAAAACTACAAATCGTGCCGTCGATATGCACCACCTAATCCATGTGCACAACCTCTCCCCAAAGCCACACCTCCCAAGCAAATATAGCAAGAAATCCCAGTTAACATGATTGTAGGTTCTCCATATCAAACTTGCACAAGAGACCCAGATTGCCGGATTTTAATCTACTATCTAGGCATCCATTGGCAATGAGTATTGAGTCCAAAATCTGTCTTCCCCGTACAAATGCGTTTGGGATTTCGTAATGATCCGCCCCAAAATTCCTCCTCCCAGTCAATTTGCAAGCACTTTGGAAACAATCTTATACACCCCATTCATAAGGCTAATGGGCTGGTAGTCCTTAACCTCCGATGCTCCAATCTTCTTGGGAATAAGTGCAATAAAAGTGGCGTAGAGACTTTTCTCAAATTTTCCAACCGAAAAGAATTCATGAAATATCTTCATTAAGTCCTCCTTCACCACTTCTCAATAAGATTGGAAGAAGCCCATAGAAAATCCATCTGACCCTGGTGTTTTCTTTTTTACCATCTTTCTCACCACTTCATGAATCTCGGCCTCCTCAAACGACCTCTCTAGCCAAATGGCATTCAGCTGCTCAATGGACTCAAAAGCTAGCCCATCAATCTTTGGCCTCCACCTCACTGGCCCAGTAAGCAACTACCCAAAATAACCAGCAACATGTTCTTGAATCTCAAGGATACCCGTGCAAACAGCTCCGCCAATATTCATCATCTCAATGGCATTAGTTCTCCTATGGGAGTTTGCCACTCTATGAAAAACTTTCATGCTACGATCTCCTTCTTTCAACCACAAAGCACTAGATTTTTGCTGCCAAGAGATCTCCTCTAATAGGGTAACCCTCTCTAGTTCTGAAACTAGTTCTGTCCTCCGAGCAAGTTCCTCCAAAGAAAGGGCTCGTCCCTTCTGTGCCCTCTCTAGCTCATGAAGCTCTTCCAATAGTGACTTCTTGCGGTTGCCTATATCTTCAAAAGACTATGCATTCCAAAACTTTAAATCTTTTTTTAAAGCTTTCAATTTACCTGCAAAATTGAAACTACGGGTACCTTGGATCTGATTAACCTGTTCCACAAAGCCTTCAGTCTTTAACTACATATTCTCGAACTTAAAGTATCCCCTTCCACCTTGAATACCCACACAATCCAACAAAATAAGGAAATGATCAGAACATAGGTGAGACAGTCTTTTTTGACATACCTCTGGGTAATGAATTTCCCACTCCGGGGAGACTTAAGGCCTACTTTGATTACACAAATCAAACCATCTCATCTCATCTCATACAATCATTAAAACCTCAAACTCCCATACAAAATATAATAAACAATTCAACTTTTTTAAATCCCAAAACAAAATTTATATTATAACAATATTTTATTCAACTTTTATCTCATCTCAACTGTGGAACCAAACGAGGCCTAAGAATCTATTCAATCTAGACCACGTCTTGTTATTGGACCATGTAAATGCACCACCTATAAGAGGAATGTCCACCAATCCCAACTCAAAAATACAATCCGAGAAACTCGATATTGCTGGCCGCAACCTGTTATCTCCTGATCTTTCACTTGGGAATCTGACAACATTAAAATTCCTTCCTATACACCAAGGAAGGTCCCACAAGCTGTGTAACCCAGCTAACTCTTCCCATAGAAAGTTTCTACTGCTGTCCAAGGTTGGCCCCATAAATTCCAGCAAAAGTTTATCTAAAACTATCCTCCACATTTTGAAAAGAACAAGCCACTGTGTATTCCCCTATATACTCTATTTTTTCCACCACCCTTCTATTCCACATATCTAATACTCTACCAAACGTCCCAATTGAAGCAAGAAAGACCCAATCAACATACGGACAGCTCCACAAAATTCTAATAATATCCCTTGGAATATTTTCCATCTTGGTTTCTTGCAAGCACACAATATCCGCCTTCCACCCTCGGAGCAAGTTTTTTATCCACAGGCGCTTGTTCACCTCATTAAGCCCTCAAACCTTCCAGGAATAATCTTAGGCTTCATAGAGACAATGTGGACCCCCTCCCTTTGGATCTTTCTCTTGAACTGCCCACATAATTAATAGACCAAGTTAATCTCTTGAGCTCCCTCTATTTTTTTGAACAAAGTTTCTTGATCTGAATATTTTCACTTTCAATGGAAGTTAGCAAAGCCATAATTGTTCTTCAAGACCGTCACACTCAATTCCCACACAACGCTAGATTTCCTTCACCTTATCCATAACCTAGTCCGAAACAGTATGCTGACACGGAGGTAGAGACTTCAGTGGTATAGGCTCTCCATCCATCTCAACCCCTTCCCTTGATGCCCACGGCAATGCCAACAACAATCCTGTCTCCTCCTCAGCAAAAGAAGACCTGCATTCCCACTCAGGAAACTCATGCACAGGGTCTGGCATCTGTAAAGCTCCTTCATTAACGTCCCCAATGCCCCACCCACCCATCGCAAGCTCTAGTTCCCCTTCATCTATGCTACCCCTCGGCCCTTTCTGTCCACAAACTGCAGGAAAACTACTGGCCACTGGAAGCTCCAACCCCCCCCCCCCCTTCCTTCATCTATGCTTCCCATCGATCCTTTCTGTGGACTCTGTGCCTGGAAACTGATGGTTGACGGTGAGGGGGTTTGGAAACCCATGTCTGGTGCCAAGACTACCATCTCTGTTGACTCCACCACTACTGCATCCTCCATCTCCTCCGCCGTCGGTGATGCCTTTGCCTACGACAAGACCATTGGGATCCTCTCTGGCGACATTGGCTGGTACCCAACTGACGATGGGCCTGTGTCACATATTTCCTGTCTCCTTCATACATGGCCCACCTGTCTCTTGGTGTTTAATTGACCCACGGGCTAGGCCTAAAACCTAGGCCCGAGCCTAGCTTTGCCTTCCCTTTAATTAGATTCACAGCTTGAAGCCCTCTGGAGTGCCCCATGCCACTTCGATCCATGTTGACTAAGCCTTCTGTGTCTAGACCGCCCATAGCTTTTCCTTTAAGTAGTCCATGGCCCAAGCCCAAGCCCAAGCCTGCCCCCTTATTCTCCTCAACACACCGTATACACTTCATTCTCTCCTGGACTACGTCTATCTATTTTTTCATGTCCGTCAGAGTATGATACACACCTTCCTCTACCAGGCCGACTGCACACCTGCCAGCACCATCGTGTCTCTGTACACCTACTGCACCAGCGGCACAACCTGACCTCACTGGACCAATAGCGTCTCTCAAGCTGGCAGGCATGTCAGACCTTTCTCCCGGCCTGATATGTTCATGGGACAGCACCGGTGCCTGCGGTTGTTGGAGGACCTCCTTGTACGAACGCATGTGAGGTTGGTTCAAAGCCACCATGGTTACATGCGGTGGCGTATGACCATGTCCACCCTCTCTTCTAGCCTCCCCCATTGCCTCCATCAACTTCCTCCATCCCTCTCCTCTAGAATGAAAATGAAATTCCGTCGACCGCCACCTCCGTACTCCACCAGTGCCATGTAATAGCCACGGGAGTTCAAACATCTCTGTGCAATGAAACCCGATGAGCAATATAAAACACTCTTCTTTCACCCTTCAAGCAGTCCTCCAATGCTTTGGTGAACCAGAGTACCGTGGCTAACCCCAAGCTCATTCCTTTCACGACTCTCCAGCTCCTCTAAGTAATGTGCAGATATCTTCCATCCCTTATTACGTTAAATACCTTTGATTCGATTACTACCAGTTTCGGAAGACCCATATTCCTTCCAAAACAACAATCTCGCCTTCAAACACCCTCAGCCACCATTGAAATGTTAAGTGTACGGAGAGGAAAAGACTAAGTGTACGGAGTCAATATCATGTTTTCTACAAACACAAAAATAAAATGGAAGTCTATGCATCCTTGTTTTGGAATCAATATTTCAATTTGTCTATTTGATAATTTTGGATGGTGCTGTACCCAAATAAGCTTGTGCGCTGCCTATTTCTGTAATTTTGGTCTAGTATTGGCAAGTTGCTATTATTATGTTTATTTCTCTGTCATTAGCTTTTATGTTAATGTTATTCTTTGTGCCATTTGTTATCAATTATATGGTTGATTTTAATTGGTTATGGGTGCAAACAATTTCTACTTGCCTAGGAGTTGGTTCAAGTGGTAAATGGCCTTGGTCTTGGGGTTATGCTCCCCAGAGGTCTAAGGTTCGAACCCTAATCCTTGGGTGCTAACAATTTCTAGGCGCCATGTCCTTTCTGTCTAAAGCCAATGATTTACTTGATCCTTGATGTGAGTGTGTTACACATATCTAGAGTTTAATTGGGTAAAAGACATGTTGCGTTTGCATGGTCTCTGGGTTCCTCTTCGTTTTAAAAAAATTGACCATAACTTGGTGGAGATGGATGCATGGAATGTTTGGTGATTACAACTAAAATTCTTTTTAATCATTGAGCTGACTATTAGGTACTATTCTCGAGAAGACAGTGAGGATTCTTGCAAGTATATAAGTGGGACAATTCTTGATGATCGTCCTATTCGTGTGGATTTTGATTGGGGATTCCAAGAAGGAAGGCAATGGGGCCGTGGTCGAAGTGGTGGACAGGTGAGCTGCTGTGGTTGCCATATATTGCCCGAGTTCTACCCTCACTTTCTTTAATCGAGTCATGATTTTTTTTTGTGCAGGTGCGCGATGAATATCGTACTGATTATGATCCTGATATCCTCCTGAAGTCTGAATTTAACATATTTTTATCATATTTATAATTTTCTACGATATGGTTTTAGGCCATGGTACTGCTGATCTTCTTGGAAGGGTTTAGGAACTTGTTTGTTTTGGTATACTTGAACACGTGATAGTTATTCAGTCAATATATTTTGCTTTTGCCATTTGGTTTCTGAATCACATGACTTCCAAGTATGTGAGAAGTGGAAGATTCATTCAAATTTTAGTTCATATACACTTTGAAATATCTATCTTTGCGAATGCATATTTGATATAGAGGCTCAATGAATGGATAGATAGACAAGCTGAAGGTTATGCTATCTTGTGAATAAGTCATTTTGCTACCAAATAGGTTATGTCATGCTGTTATGTATAAACAGGATGGAAATTAATTTTGGTTTTGTTCCAAACCTGCTGATCCAAAGTTAATTAATAATTAAAGGAAGTGAAATATTTTGGAGGAGCTAAGCCCTTACACATTATACGGAGGGTAATTAAAAAAATGGATAAATATTTTGAATGACCCGGTTACCCCAGTGCACATTATACTATTTGCAGCAATAATGCTCCTTCCACTTCATCTTCTCTCATTCTGCCTCCTATTGTCCACCGGTGCTTTATTATGACATATTCCTAGCCCATGTAGTCTTTACCATCACCTAGATACTATTGTTGGCTTTGCACTGGCCAAACCAGCTATAGTTCAAATTCTTGTTCCTTTTTGGTTAACCTTCGTTTTCCCCGTTTCCCTACTGTTTTTTTTCCCATCATATTGAGGCAAAAGATTTGACCTTCAGAAGAAACTATTTGAGTATTGAATTTTGATCTGATGTTTAGCCTGGTGATAACAGATCAAAGATAATTGTTTTGATTTTGTTTCTATTAATTGGATATAATTGACTTTATAGGTAAGTTCTTCTTGTGCTGGAGATATCGTTAAAGTTTGGGATTCTTGGCCATTTGGATGTATGTACAAGTGGATGTTATCTCTTTCAACTAGAACATATTGAGTTCTTTTTTTGTACTTTGTTTGTTTGCATCTTTGATTATGCATGCCTTATGTCTTGCAACTAATTTTCATTTGATTGTGCTTTCAAAGAAAAATTGTTTCATAATGCTGATCAATTGATGCCTTTATATGTTTTTATTCTTAATCATTACCTGGATAAGTTTTGGACGATATATTTTGGACAAGCTTGATCAGTTTCCTTAACATACTATACCTAGAGGCGGTTATGGAAAGTTAGTTCAGAGGGAGCTGGAAGCACAAAGGCAGCTTGTAGATTATGGTGGCGATTCATTGGGCTCTTTCCCACCAGTTATAACTCCTCAGTGTAAGTTATTCAGAGCTAATCCATATATAAATATGTAGCTTATAAACTACAACTATAGTTTATAGTTGATTGTCAGACCTTTATTGTTGGAACCATTGCGGTCTTTGGCTTGCTTAATTTCTGCATTTAGAACATTTTGGCCACAAGTGTATTTTGAATTAGCCAGCTTCATAATTCAATAGATGCTTAAGCACTGACTGGCTGGTTGGATGAAGTATTTGTTTAAAGGTGGTAGGATCACCTTGATCAAGAATACCCTCTCTAATATCCCTACATTTTCCTGTCCTTGTTTTCCCTCCCAAGGAGCATGGCTAATTAAATGGAGAAATTATAGCGAGATGTCTTATGGAGCAGGCTAGGTGAAGAATTCAAATTTCAGCTAGTAAACTGGGCCAAGGTGTGCTCTCCAATATTTTAGAGAGGTTTAGGAGTTCGAGACTTGCTTTTATTCAATCATGCCCTCATAGAAAAGTGGCTTTTACGTTGTATCCAACGTGAGATGGAGGCCTTGTGCCAAGCTTTAGCGGGTAATACATTCTGTTGTGCTTGAGGTGGGTGGTGGTTTTTTTTTTTAAAGAGGTAAATGGGCCATATGGAGTGGGGGTATATGGAAAAAATCAGGAGAGGATGTGGGATCTTTTGTAGTCCTAATAGACTTAAGGTGGGTGATGGCTATAGGACTAGATTGTGTGGTGACATGGTTCTCATAGAAGCTTTCCTAGTGGTGTATAGTATTGCACGTTTAGGAGACTTCAGTGGCTAATCTATTGGAGTTCCCCAATGGCTCCCTTTAGTGGCATGTTAGTTTTTTCAAAGTGGTTCATGGCTTAGTTTTTCAAAGTGGATCATCGCTGGGAGGTTGATGCCTTCATAGAGTTCTTCAATCTCTTGTATTCTACTCGATTATGTGTTGAAGCTGCTATTAGATCCATTGGCCTCTTTCAAAAAAAGGAAGTTCATTGTTCCATCTTTCTCTAGGGTCCTTATATTTCATAATAGTAACTCCTTCCCTTGGAGGAATATTTACCGAACATGGCACCTCTAAGAGCAGTGTCTTTTACCTGGACAGCCTATTTAGGAAGGTCCTCACCTTTGATAATCTAAGAAAGCATCATATTATTGTGACGGATGGGTGCTGCATGTGCAAGAAGAGCTGATCATAATTAACCTATCAACTCATCGCATCCAATTATATCTAAACTATTCCTGATCATTCTAATAAAACCTAAATCGACATGAGATCTTTTATATCCTCAAGTCTCGTGCAGAATCTGTGCTGATTAATTACATCAAACCTGGAGTTTTGGTTCATATATCTATCCTTGAATACCTAAGGTTATCCTAAACATGGAACCTTGATTTCATAAAGTCTCTACAAATTCATATGCCATTATCAATAGGGAAAAATCTCCAAAGAATCATTTTCTACAGTCAAAAGATATACCTAATCTCTTTATAAGCATTTAAATCTCAACCTCACTTGTGTTTAAGCTACTAATTATAAATATAAAACAACCTTTAAACCTAGCTTGAGTCACTTCTTTCTGAGACCTCGTAATAAACTGCTATCTAGTTATTCGCAAATTGTAAGAATTTGCATCCTATCCTTGCAAATGCCTTTGCTGTCTTAAACCTTTAGTATGGCAAAGGCTTGCATATGATAGATCAAGCATATTCTAAATCATACATGTACATAGTTTGCTAGGTAACTTAAATTTAGTGTCATGAAAGATCAAATTTAACGCCTTTAATGCATTTCCTCAAGGGTATATTGATACCTATTCCTCGACATACACTTTTTTTTTTTTATTTAAGTAAATTCCTCAACATACACTTACTGGACTACAACTTAATATACTTGTTCATGAATTTTGTCTACAGTCTTATAAAAAAATGCCTACAATCTTTAAGAGTAATGTTCTTTATCTGAAAGAAACACTAATGTTTATCCTCCACTTAACTAATAGGCTAGCGATAACCTATAGATCTTATGCTATATATGCACATATCTAATAACATTGGTGAATGCCTCAAAAGAAATGCATTTTTGCGGCAGCTTGGGCTTCCTTATTCCTGGACACATCTGTTGTCCTCATGGTTAGAGCTGAGCACCGAACATGGTAATAATAGTATGATATTTACATATGCTAATACTATTACTAGTCAATTTATATTATAGAGTATATTATTTTATAATAATTAGCTCATACTATTTTCGAATTTAACTAACTATATAAGTTATAGTTATATAGAATATATATGATGAATGTATAGAAAAATTCATATATTTTTATAAAATATGTACAATATCGGAGTCAGATGTGGAGGGAAAAGTCGGAGTCGGAGTCAGAGCGGAGTCGGTCAGACTCCACCTCCGACTTTGACTTTCCAGCTAAAAAAAAATCCTACTCTGACTCCGACAAGACTTGTCGGAGTTGGAGTGGAGTCAGATTAGGAGACAGATT
Organism: Juglans mandshurica; assembly: GCA_022457165.1. Lineage (NCBI taxonomy): Eukaryota > Viridiplantae > Streptophyta > Magnoliopsida > Fagales > Juglandaceae > Juglans > Juglans mandshurica. The sequence continues at coordinate 15,487,125 of CM039624.1, forward strand.
TTCGGATTTTTGCTCGACTCCACTCATGGTAGAATTTGCATATTCTTTGCGATGAACTTGGTCTGACTTCTTCTCATGTATGTCATCTATGAAGTGTATCTGTTACCCGAGAATTAGCACAATAAAAAATCAGCACTATAACATATCAGTATTTCATTAACTATATACCTATATAAAATAATTATTACATTAACTCTAATGTAGGCCAGAAAACATCCCAAGGAATATTTTACCCATAGTTATCTTTCCTTTTTCCTTAGTGGATCCTAGCTTTTGAGTCTACAGATCTCTTACACTTTGGCCTCGACACCAGTTTTGTAACTCCCAAGAAGGTTAGGAATGCTAATTTACAATTTCCGTATCAAAGATAGAAGCCTAGATTTAAAGGAAACATTAGTTTCCTTGAATAGAAACCCTAGAATTTCGGGTGTGATACAAATGAAGACAATCAAAGAGAGAGAGATACGGAGAGAGTGGCGTCCATCATGATCCAAGAGCTTGGCAAGAGTGACCAGCAAGGGAGATGCTGAGAATGCTGAGTGGCAGCGAGGGACTAGGGAGAGGGGGCCTTTGTGAAACCTGGTTGGGGAAGAAAAATAACCATAATTATAAACCGAGATAGCTGTTATAAATGTCATCCAACCCGCCATCTGCCTGCCCTGGGTGGACTTTTTAAGTCTCCCCTACCTGCCTGGGTTAATGGGGGGAAAAATCTGCCCATTACCCTGTGGGCTGAGCACCGCTGGATCAGCAAACTGAGCCTGCTAGTTGCAGCCACTGCCATTCACAGACTGGCCCCCAAGCTGCCTATATGGTTGTAAATGAAATACACATGGTCAAAATGAACTTTCTTAATTTGTTTCCATGTAAGATTGGATTTGGATATATAACTTTGCAATTGTTGTTGAAGAGAAGTGCGCAGTCAAAAATGGATGTTCAAGCATTATGGACAAAAGGCTTACTGGATGTAGTGAAAAGCATCAACCATGAAGAAGGCAATTGTTCAAAATATTTTTTCAGTTGATAAAATTATTTACGCTGGGTCACTTCTCCCATCTGGATTAGTTCTGTTTACTTGATAACATACAATCATATATGCTTTCCAGTAATAGAAAGTTTTACAAGTGATCTATTAGAAAATTGCTTTGGTCATACCATATGGTCGCTTAGCTCTTAGAAACCTTTGGTTTGACAAACTGTCATGGGTTTCTTTGGTATCCCAAGTCTTGCGCCAACAAGTTTTTGCATGTTGGACCCGTAGAAAAGCTTCATTGTTGGAATAAAATTCAATATATCATGCATATTAATTTCTATTCCAGCAACCACTGACTGTTTAGTCCTACAGATGGTAGACGCGGCGGTGGAAGCCATGGTCATGGAGGTTCTTATGGTAGAGGTAAATCCTTTTTAAGAGCGCCCTTATTATAACTATGCCACCATTTGTGTTTTCTTGTGTTTGTATTCCATCAGACTTCTATACGTGGCTAGAGATTCTTTAATGTCTTTTCTGAGGCAGATTACCAACGAAAGCGACAACGAGATGAGACCTCAAAGAGAACTTCAGATCATGAATCCCGGAGAAGCTCTGACTACGACTCCAGACCGGTAATTTCCACATGATGGTTTTGGCTAAAGTTTTCTGCACTCTGTTGCAGAATTTATTTAACTGAAAAAGAGGAAAACCTATGTTGCTAATCTGCTTCCATTTCATTGGATTGGGAACAAGGTGGCAGCGGCCACATGCCGCCTGAAATGGTTGCAAAATTCTGGCTATTGTCAAGCTTAATTTTACAATGTTTTGATGTGACAGGAGAAGAATCCTCGGTTTCGTGAGAGTGGTGACTCTGATGATGATGAGGAAGATGAACAGAAGAGACGATCTTAGCCAGATTCTTTCTACTGTATTTTGATAAATAGTGTGGTTTTTTATGGGCATTTCTGTGCTCAAGTAGAAATTTTTCGAAATGTGATTCGACCGTTTAATGTAATAGTGCTACTGTGTGATAACAACAGGTCGTTCTGTTCTTCTTTTTTTTTAAGTATTTTTTTTTACCCTAAACTCAGTTTCTGAAATATTTCGGGGCGGCAAGTTATGCCGGAAGAGTGAACGGTGCATGTACCTTAAGAAATTACGGGTTAAGTATAAAATTAAGGAAAACGCTAACTTGCCCCATGCATCCTCATTTTGACAGTTAATGCATTTTTTTTAATTTCTTTTTACTTAATGATTAAGAAAGTAACTATTAGTGAATTTATATGTTTTTTTTTTAATATTTAAGACAATTGTAAATGTTGGGCGGCTGACTAGCACTGCTCTAATATTAATCTATGTATTTCTTTTTTATTAAACCTTCTATTACATGTATTAAGAATGATTGACTTAGGAGTTGTTTGTGCACTTAGAATATCTTAGAATGTGAATAGTAGCGAAATGATTTGAGTTAAGATCATTTATTAGGTTTTGAAAAAGGAAAGAGAAAAAAGTTGAATAAAAATATTATAAAGTTAAAAAGATCTTTTATTTTTGTTTTGTTTTGGAATTTGGGAAAATTGTACTAGTTTTGTATTTAGATAATGATATGTAATGATTAGATGAAAACATTGAAAATTTGAAGTTTTAAAATATTTTATATTTTAGTGATATTTGGGAATAAAATTATGAGAAGTTTTAAACACATTTAAAAATACTTCGTTATCCAAACAAGATTGAAACACAAAATTAATTTAGGGTTTCGGATTGGAACTGAAGTCCTAAAGTCACCAAATCACACAAAACAAACAAAACAATTAACACAAACATCACAAAACACATGCACAAATCGAATCTACACAATACACAATTCACAAAGACACAATCTCATCCTCCAACTCCTCCATTTAATCTCATCCTTCCTCCAATCTCCATAACTCAAAAAAAAAAAAAAAAAAACAATGAATAATCAGATTCGATTAACTTACCTTCAGCGACGGAGATGCAGACAAATGGCAACAACGAAGTGCGTACGACGGACGGACGGCGATAGAGATGAGAGAGAGAGAGTTTTCAGTAGTGGAGTGGGAACAGAGAAGGGGCAGGGGGGAGTCATAGTGGATTGGAATTAGGGGTGATAAACTGTCAGTTCGGACTGACCATTTCGGTCCAGACCGGACCAGATCGAGATTGAGACCGGTTGGTCTCGATCCATGTTTTAGAGGATCGAAAAGTTTCGGTCTAGTCCACGGTCCAGGGTTTTTCCACCCCGGAACGGACCGAATGAAAAAAAAAAAATATATATTATTTATATAATAATTATACAATTAACAATATAAAATTTTAAATATGTTATTAATACTTGTTAATATTCTATAAATTAATAATATTTTATATATATCTTCATCTAACCTATCACTATTAACAATATAAAATCTTAAATATGTTATTAACACTTGTTAATATTCTATCAATTAACTAATATATAATATCAATTAATTAATTATATAAATTAATAATGTAATTTTTATCTAATTTATTATCAATGACCATATAAAATATTTTTTTATTAGGTTTGTTACATTATCCACATTAATAAGTCAATAGTTTAATTTAGTATTTTAAATAAATTTTTTAATTAATTGATTAAAAAAAAGAAAAAAGTAATTAGGCCGGATCGGTAGCTACCGGTCCGGTTCGGTAGCTGTCCGGTCCGGTCCGGTTCGAAAAAATGATGGAAAGTTCGGTCCATCGCAGACCAGACCAAACCTGACCGAACCAACCGATTTGCACCCTTAATTGGAATCCTTGTCCAAGGGTTGTTTGGAGCAAAATCCACGATGATTGATGATTTTACAATCTCCCATGGCCTCGCATATTGCTCAATACAATGGATGAATTTAGTCTAGGTGTAGAGAAGTCATCTCGAGCCTATGAAGAGTCCGTCCTTTATTTGTAGATATCTCGTCCTCTTATAGATATATGTTTTCTTCGTTAGAGTGATAGAGTCTAACTTGTCTTGTGAAGCCTTTTTCCTTTAGGAGTAGGAGCCAACTTCTTTTGGTTTAACTCTTCTTTGCCTTATCTCTTTCTTGTCTTATCTTTTGGCTTTATCTCTTCTCTTATTATTAGTGATCGGTTTTCAAAGGACTGGATCCAATCAATTTAGTCCCTAACAATGTGTTTGAGTCTGGTCACCGGAAGGTAGTAGATTGAGTCTTCGCAGTGTTATAGAGAAACTCAATTAAAAAAAATCTATAAAAGCTTCTAAACATGAGGGAGGGAGGAGAGGAGCCGAAACTCGTCCCTCCTCTCTTGCAAGGAAAAGGTGTAAAAGGAGTTTTGTGGTGTTTCGGCACGAAGTTTGGACGAGAGAGGAGTAGATACTAAATTTGATGGAGCTGAAGAAAATCCAACTATTCACATGCCAAACACTTGTTAATTAGTCACTCATTGATCAATGGATAGTGATATAGTATTTTTGAGTTAAAGAAAATCAATGTATTGATAAGTACATGAGTTTGAAGCTTTTATAGTACATTTCCATGACCAAGTTATGGATGAGGAGACAGTAGCCACTCATGGGTGCGGCGTAGGACTGCAACCTAGCTAGGGAGACTGGAACTTTGAGGACCTTAAAATATTGCCCAAAAAGTCTAGTATGCATGTAGTCAATTGGTCTCTGCAAACAAAAGGAATTGGACGGCCAAATAAGAGGAAGTTGGAGTTTTCGGCCAATCGAATTGGACCGGCCATGTAGTCGATTGAGTGGCTAAGACACCCAACCTGTGGGAGGATCGACTTGGCCAATCGAATTGGACTTTGTCCAATAGTAGCCACTCAGTTTGCTGTTGGAGAACGTCTTCAATTTTGTTTTTCAATACACCTGCAAACTGAGCCAATCTAGGGGTTTCGGTTTGGGGCATAATTGAGCAAGAACAAATCGAGATAGAGATTTTGTAATAACGTTGGCTAGCCGTGAAAAAAAGGAATATGCCGAGTTTAAAGTACTATAGGTGCCACGGGTTCTCTAGCATTGGCAAAAGCAAGGGGTTCAAGGGATGAGTTGGATTGAGCTTCAAAGATTAAAAATTATATTGGATAGAGAGTTCAGATGAGATAAGATATTTTTTTAAAAGTTGAATAAAATATTATTAAATATAATTTTTTAGTATTATTTTTAATCTTAAGATTTGAAAAAATTGAATTGTTTATTATATTTTTGTATGAAAATTTAATAAAGTTGTAATGATGAGATGAGACGAGATGAGATGAATTGTTTATTATAATAGTAGTAGAGAGTTGTGAAGTGTTGAGAAGAGTTGTGAATAGTAGTGAAAATGTAATGAAAAAGTAATAATAGAATATTAAATAGTAGTAAAAAGTAATGAATAGTAGATAAAAAATAATAAATAGTAATTGAGTATTATGAGAATACTTGAAATATTCTTGAATATCAAACGTAGCAGAGTTGGTTTGTTGATACCAACTTTGGATTAAGTGAGCATGTGGTGGTGAGGGGCGATAGATATGGGGAAAACAGTGGTTGTACCTAACCCAATGTGTTTCCACTATCTTGAAACCTCAACAACACATCTTTCAAGTCCTAATGGGTTCCTACATATATACTGCACTCCATTACGCAACCTCCAAACTAAATTCAATTAAACTTTTCTCCATCAACACTATAGAAATTTAAATTACTTTTCTTTTACAAATCTATACCAGTCCTCATTATCTTTGTTGGTAGTGAGTACCCCATGATCCATATTATGTTTACATGGGTGAGAAAATTATTATTTAACTCGCCCCACTAGGAGTTAATTAACTTTCCACCATTGCCACTTAACTTCAAGAAAGTTAATTAACCATACATGTGAGAAAACTCTTTTAGGTACGTTAAAATAACAAAAGTAAAAGGTGAATGTACAAAAAGAAAAGCTCTCTTCTCTCTCTACAATATTTTAGAGAAACCATCTAGCGTGGATTTTTTTAGAAGACTCTAGTAACCTCCTAAGTGGCGTAGAGGTGCAATCACTATAATTTGACGTGGCTGTAAGACGAGCAAAGATCCTAGCTTGTAGGAATTCCGCTCCTTGAGATAATTCGAATTAACCTTATGTAACATTGGTATCAGAAGAGCCTATGTTGCTTGTTTTCACCCATATAAATATGATAACATGTTGTTTCATGCTTTGGAATGAGTTTAAGAGCATGTAATTGATGATATACCATGATTGTTTGTGTTTTAGATTTTTCATTAGAAGCTACGGTATGACATATTTAATGTTGAATTCTCTACATGAAAATATTCCTTATAATGTCATAAACATGTCCCTTAAATTTGGTGAAGTTTCATTACATGTAGAAGAAGAAATCTGAAACCCTAATTTTAAAATTCATGTTCGGACCATGACTTTGAGCCAACTTTTAACTAAATAAATCTTATTTCTGAAAACAAATTTTATATGGTTAGAAAGCTGGATTCATAAAATTTAAATTGACATATCATACGCTTGATTTGGACATAATATGAGTAAGTTATGGTCAATTGAAAATGGATGGTCGAAATCTAAAAAAACAGAAAAATTAATTGCGGAAGAAGATTATGAACAGTAATTGTTACTAGTCCCACTCTCGGTCTTGGAGAGTGTAATCCACCCTTACACTTGGAATACGTTTGTACTCACTTTATCGACACACACACATTAAGATGACTGAAATTTATGTCTGGACATCGGAAAACACCGAGAACGACTGAGGTGATATACACTCTCTTCCGCGGCAAGTAAAATAGAGGCAAGACAAACTCTAGGGCCAAAACGAAGCCCATACGCGTAGGCGGAGCGTGGGGGCGTGTGCAGTGGCTTCCGATGTCCGATTTTTGTCAAGTATGGCAAGTGTATTATTATGTTGGTATCTAAAGTTGATTCATACATTTTTTTTTTTTTTTGTTGAGGTAGAGAGTTTGAAAAATATTTTTTAAATCATTTTCATTAAAATGCTTAAAAGAAATTTGATACTAATAAAAATTATTTTTGGTACATTTGTCATACTTCCTCAAATCCAATTTTTCTGTGTTACATGAACATTTATATAGATTACTTTTTGATGCAAGCAATGAATTGATATTGTCAAATACATGTTCATAATGAATATGTCCCTAGATTTGATTACCTAATAAACACTTCTCATTAGTTGAGAATGTGGGTTCAATATCCATTGAACTATCATGCATACATTTATGATTGGATGTTTGAGTTCATTATTGTTTAATTAAAATGGATAGAGTTGACATTAGTAATTTGTCGTGCTCATGTGTAATGCATGTATTTATTTTTATGTGAATAGATAAGGTATGGTTTATAAGTATATCGATGACGTGAAATCCTTATTTATTTGTTATTTTCCTAGAAGATTTGTAGTAGGATTTTCTTTGAAAATCTAATATTGGGAATGCAATTTTATTATTGAGGCCATGTAAAGGGATGTGTTTCACGTCTATCGATATACTTTAAAGCTCACCTTAACATGATATACCAAACTACCAATGAGGCTTGGGGTGGAGTCTATGTGCAATGTGTTTAGCGCAATGATTATGGATTTTTCATATTTGATGAATGGATTATATGTGCATGAGTTTTGAGTATTTTTTTTAATCTCTTTTATAGATCTTATTCAAAATTAATTAAATGTGTTATTTTGACTTATATAGTGGAAGATGATTGCTAGATTTTCACGAAATTTTCGATCTCAATATGTAGGAAGGAATTCCATAGTCTAGCTAGATTTTGGAATAAAATTAAATGTGTGCTAATGTGAATCTCACGCAATGAATGTATTAATAATGACCACTAAGAACGTAGTTGTTGATCTTACTAAAGGAAAGAAACTGGATGGGACCAATTATGACATATGGTATAGAAAAATTCAATATCTGATTAATGAACAAGAGGTCCTAAGAAATTTGTTCCACTTTATGATACAACTTGAGGAAGGAAATACTTCCCAACATCGTCGTGGTATGGAAGCCTATCAGGTTTGCAAAAAGAACGATCGATGCATGCGCTTTACCATACTTAACATCATGCATAATGATCTTATTGGGGAGTTTGAGAATTGCCCAACTGCCCAAGATATGTAGAACTAGTTGAAAATTGCCTATGGGAGGACATCACCTACTAGGCTCCGTGCTCTCACTTTAAGATTTGAGCAGTATGTTATGGATCCTAAACATACCATGACCAAGAATTTGAGGTCGATGTCTGCCTTGATTGGTGATCTGAAGGCTGGTGGCAATAATGTCACTAATAAATAGCAAGTTACCGCTGTGATATGATCTTTGCCCGAGTCAACTTGGGGGCAAATGAAACTCGTTTTGACACATAATGAGAATATTAAGACTTTTACTAATGTATGTCGCCATTTGGAGTTAGAGGCGGAGCGCATAGATGCGCACCGTAATACTTTTCTTGTTGCCCAAGTTGGGAAGTGCTGGGAAGTGCAAGGTAGTCAGGCCTAAACCCAAGCAACATGGGAGATCTGCTAGAGCGGTAAATAATTTTGGGCCAAGGGATGGAAAGATAGCAAAGCATAAAAAAGACAAGCGTGCTGGCAATTACAGGTTCAAATTGAAGTGTTATAACTGTGGAAAAGTTGGACACTTTGCTCGTGAGTGCATTGAGGCAAAAAAGGTATCCACTAAACAAAGCTCCCTCATTACTTATGTTTGTTCACACATTTTTGTTGCTCACTCAATCCATGAATGGATTGTAGACACAAGAGCAACCAAACATGTAGCTCAAGATCGAGTTGGGTTCATAGATAATAGAAGAATATCAGCTGGCAAACAGTACGTTATATTGGGTAATGGAACTCGGGAGGAAATACTTGGAGTTGGCACCTACCAACTCAAGATGTGCCTGGGGCCTTTGTTACTTCTTCATGATATGCTTTATGCACCTAGTGTTCAATGTAATATATTTTTAGTTATTTCTATGTTGGAACTTGATTTTACTTTTTATTTTGATAGCCCTCAACTGGACTTTTATTTGGATAGGGCTTTGTATGGACATGGTTTTCTTTCGAATGATTTATTTATGTTGGATTTAAATAATTCATCATTTTCTTTTATGGCTACAAATGATGATGATATTGTTTCTAATTCATTGAAATGTCATGTTAGACTAAGCCACATAGGAAAATATAAAATGGCTAGACTAGCTAGAGAAGGTCTATTGGTGTCTCTTGCTAATGTAAGCCTACCTGTGTATGAGCCTTGTTTAGTTGATAAGGCCTGTAGGAAGCCTTTTGGAAAGGCTCTTAGGGCATCTTATCTTTTAGAGCTAATTCATCTGATATTTATGGACATATAAATGTGAATGCACGTCATGTCACCTCTTATTTTCTCACCTTCATAGACCATTACTCACGTTTCAATTATGTCAATTTGATCTCCCATCGTTTTGAAGCATTGGACTGCTTCAAGCGCTTTGTGGCTGAGGTTGAGAATCATAAAGAAATGATTTTTTTAAAAACTATATGAACTGATCGAGATCGAGAGTACTTATCTAAAGAGTTTCATGTACTATATGAGCAAAAATGGATACACAGGCAATTAACAATTCTTGGCACACCACAACAAAATGATGTTGCAAAAGTGAGAAATCGTACCTTATTGGAAATGGTTCGATTAATGATGGCACAAGCTAACTTGCCAATATCATTTTGGGGAATGCTCTTCTAGTTGCTGCCTACATTTTGAACTGTGTGCCTTCTAAGTCTGTTCTGTCAACCCCATATAAATTATGGAATGATACAAAACCAAATTTGGAACATTTGCAGCATTGGGGTTTTGCGGGTTATGTTCACATCACTTACCATATATATGAAAAGTTTAGCCCTAGAGCAAATAAGCGTATCTTCATAAGATATTTAGAGAGCTCAAATGGTTATGTAATGTTTGGTGAACATCTTAACGGAGGGATGACAAAAATAGAGTCGCATGATGTCACATTTATCAATAATATTTTTTCCATTATTAGTGAAGCAAAGAAAGATCTTGAACTTATTGAGTTGCACGAAAGAATTATCACATCCTAGAATCACAAAAGAAAGATAGTGGGAGTGACTTGCCTCCTAGTGGGAGTATACCACTAGAAAGTGACTCACAAGAGTCTTAGTTACATAGAAGTGAACGTGAAACCATTCCTCGTCGTTGTTATGAGATTGAAGGATAATCTTTCATGTGTGCTCCCTGTGACTTTGATAAGCCTTCTTCTTATGAGGAAGCACTAAGTTCACCTGCTTTAAATAAATGTTTGGCTGCCATGAGAGATGAGATGAGTTCTAAGGAAAAGAACCAAGTTTGGGACTTAGTTGATCTTCCATTTGGGCGCAAATCTATTGGAAGCAAATGAGTTTTAAAAATTAAGTGCCACATAGATCGATCAATGGGCAAGTATAAGACCTGACTCATGGTGAAGGGTTATACTCAAAGAGAGTGTATAGATTATGAAGAAATATTCTCCCCTGTGGTGAGATTTGCTTCCATTCACCTCATTCTAGCTATAGTTGCACATCAAAATTTGGAACTTTTCTAAATGGATGTGAGAACTACATTTCTCAATAGAGAACTTGTAACAATCCGGCCTAATAATTTTAAGGTCGGAATATTGAAAATTTATATTGGGCCTAAATTATATTTAATGGGTTATATTGGATAAGCCTACAAACTATAAATCGTTGAGATTGATTAGAAGTTTTAATTAGACTCAATAACTAGGTTAAATATCATTTGTTATTTATTGAACTAGTTAGGCTCCTTTTAGAATGTAAAGATCAACCATTAAAAATTTATTTTAATTTAAAATCATCATTGATTAAAGCTGTTGGGATTGTCCTATATCGGTTGTGGAAGGGACTGGTGGTCAGTTTATAAGTGTGAGGGAAAACCTCACCTCTTGAGCTAGCTTTTGAGGTTGAGAGAGGCCCAAGATCACCCAACATTGGTATCAGAACCTAGATTTACCATCAGTCCGTAGGAGAAACGGGTTGTCGCTGCTTTGACCTAGGGCCCGATGTATGAGGGGGAGATTGTTGGGATTGTCCTACATCAGTTATGGAAAGGGCTGGTAGTCAATTTATAAGTGTGAGGAAAAGTCTCATCTCTTGAGCTAGCTTTTGAGATTGAGAGAGACCCAAGACCACCCAACAGAAGCCTCTACACAGTCTCTTACGTTAATTGAACAATTGAATTTTTAAAGTATATCTTTATTCCAAACTCCCTTATCGGTTCATTATTAATCGATTCCCCTTAAATTTCACTACCAAATTTTATCTAACTCTTCTGTTTCTTAAATATTAGCCATTTATCTGATAAATTTACTACTATCGTATTATCTATAAGCCAACCGATTACACACAAATTTCTTACAGTTCTCCTGTTACACAATTTCATCAAATTAATCGGTTGTTCCAGCTTAAAATCTTGATCACGACCAAATTCCCAGCTTACAGCAATCTTTGTTTGACTCCGATCTAAACTCGTCCAACCAATTCTTCCATCTACATATACCTCCTCCCCCTCTGCAAACTCAAAAATACAACACAACACCGTAGTCTTTCCTTCCTCCACGCCAATAGTCCATCACACCCATATCACCACTGTACGCCTGAAACAACTGGAAACTGCTGGAAGACACCTAGGAACACTCGACCACCCAGTCCGTCGCAAGGTCTCTTCTCTCGATTAGCTTCTTATCCTCTTGGTGAGCACTCTAGTTGCTCTCTCTCTCTCTCTCTCTCTCGACACCGACCTTTGTAACGAGTTTCTCGGTTGTTTTTGTTCTCCAGAGAACTTTATCCCTTCCTCACAGTTGTTTTCAATGTTTTCTCCAAACTTTATGGGTTAATTACACTTTGCCCCCTCGAGCTTTTACTCAATTTACAATATACATCCAAAACTACTAATTGCAACAAAGTGGACCCTTGAATTTTCAAAACTTCGCAATCCCCCCTTCCGTCTATCAGTTGCGTTAAATCTAACGAAAATTCACTATAAAGATGTGATTTTTATCTAATTTAGTATCATTGACTATATAAAATATAAAATAATATATGCTATCAATTAATAATAAATAATTAATCATTAGCCATATATAAAATTATTTTATACCTAAGTAGCAAGCAAGTATGAAAAATCTATGTACACAATGAAATTATTTGATATTCATTAACCATATATAAATTACTAAAAAAATATTTAATGATTTATGATTTATTATTAATTGATATCATATATTATTTTATAATTTATATGGTCAATGATAATAAATTAGGTGAAAATTATATCTTTGCAGTGAATGTTATGCACATGAGCAGCATGTGCAGTGAATTTTCGTTAGATTTAACGCTGCTGGTAGACAAAGGGGGGATTGGAAAGTTTTGAAAGTTCGAGGGTACACTTTGATGTAATTAATAGTTTCAAAAATACATTATAAATTGAGTGAAAGCTCAACGAAAAAAAAGTGTAATTAACCCAAACTTTATTTTCAATTGATGTTAGACATGCAGCTTTAAGTGTTTAAACCCATCATGACACTTTTTCGAAAAGAAACTACCGTAGCCAAAGATCATGTCAACCTTCAACCAAATATTTTAAAAAGGACCATAGACTTGTGTCACAATAATACCCTTACTTTTGTATTTAAATCTCCTTCCTGTCCTTAAATCATAAGCAATTCTTCTAGGAGCAATCAGCCCTTGCAAAACGGCGTGCAGTCGCCCAGTTGAATAATATTTTTTAATGCCACGTCAATTAAAAAACAAAAAGCAACGAAGAACAAAAATGCGGGAAAGACTACCGTTGGCTTCTTCTTCTTCAAGTTTTTTTTCTTCCAAAATATTGTGAGCTCTGCGGAAAAGGAAAAAACTTTCACATTGTGCTTGCTTTGATTGTTGAAAGAAAGTGGAAAAAAAAAACAGGAAATAACGTTGAGTCGTGTGGGATTGTTGTCGTCTTCGTCTTCTTCTGCGTTTAATCTTCGGCATCGTCATTTGTAAATAAACCGGTAAGACATTGTGGGTCTTCGTATTCTTCTTCACAGTACTGTACTGCGTGGGTCTTCATCTTCTTCTTCACTGTGTGGTAAGAAATCACAGTTTAGATTGTGCTTTGAATGTATTGGATGAATTTGCTCTATTTTGAAGCTATTTTTTCAAGCTTGAAAACATGTCTAAAAATGTCTAAAAATGGGTTTCGGTTTCTCAAAATTATTTTTGATGAATGTTTGTGTTGTTCTCATGTTGTAAGATTAGGAAATAGAAAGTCGAGAACCCACGAGTTTGCTTTCCCATTCACAGACCCCCTTGCAACCGTGGATTTTATGTTCATCCCTCTCACATTGTTCCTATCAATGGGAAATGGTCGAGCGATGCTTCTTTGGGTTCAACGACTCAACTTTTTTAGCAGCATTCTGGTTCGGTAATGGATCTATGAAAATCGTAAGGCAGGGGCATAAGCTTGTGATGGACCATTCTTGTCAGTTGTAACTTTCTTTAGAGCAGAAAGAACCAACGTATTTGATTATAATGAAATAAATACAAATACCTTTTTTTTTATTTAAGTTTGAAAATGATTTCCTGACTTCCTCCTTGTGGTTCTTGTGAAGTCTAGCCTTCTTACCTCCACTAGCTAGAACCTATCCGGCCTACATAAAACGAGCTGACCATTGATATCATATTCTGTAATACATTAACTAGATACTTAAGTTCAAAGACAAACACAATAACTTCCATGACCACAAATTTCGGCCTACATAAAATGTTTACGTATTTCTCTTACAAGAACTCCATATTTAACCATTTAGTTTGTCTTGAAATCCATAAGCCATTCATAAATAAGGTGTCGCAAGATAACAAAAGAGTGAAAGTAAAGTAAAAAATAATAGGAGTATTTGTTATGATAAGTAGTACCCCTTGGTTTTAATGAATCATTATGCATGTCTATAGCTGATTGTTTTACTCTTTTAAAGTTGTTTTAGTTCATTTATATGATTTAACTTTACAATATTGGCAATTTGTTCATTCTCCTTTATAATCTATTGTGTAAGATTGCATCTAAAAGTTTTCTTAAAATAATAGTTGTAGCATACTATTTCACATTCTTTGCTGCACGAATTTTCTTGGTGCATTTGTTAGACATCTTTATAAAGAATCTTACAGCTTTTCTTATTCATTTGAGAAATTTCATTCTATTCATCGAAAAAAGTTATAGAAGAAAACTTTATTTTGATAAGAAACTTTTAGCACACCAACATGCGTCTTTGTTAAGTTAACAAGTTTTGAATTGGACTAATGAAGGTGCTAGAAACAATAAATTACGGTTATAAAGGAACAACTTTTGTCTTAATGTACCATCATAAATAATGCTATCATAAGCATTAGATATGAATTGGACAAGGGAGATGCAGGTTTTATTAGGATTGAGCTATATTAACTTATTAGATCTCAATTCTAAGGATTAGAAGCAATATTTCTGTCATTATTGTCTATGATCCTAGTCTTTTCTTATATATTTCTGTCATTATTGTCTATGATCCTTGTATTTTCTTTTATAGTTATTTAGTGCTTCAAGTTTATTTAGTGCTTCAAGTCATTATTGTTTGACTTGTTCCAAAATTATTAGTTTTGGAAGTAAATTAAATGTTTGACTTGTTGCAAAAAGTTTTAAAAAGCCGCTATTTGAAAACATGTTGAATTCTCAGAACTATTTTGCTCCTATAAAAATGGTTGTACAATTCTTTTTAATGAAGCATGTCAGCATGGGAAAAGGGGAAGAAAACCCATCTCTCTCAACACCATGTGGCTCAAATCCTCCAATCGCGGTATGTTATATGATTATTAACATTTGTTAGGAGTTTTTCAACCTCGTACTTGCTAATTATCATTATTATTGTTATGTTAGGACATCCCAACAACTGCTCTAAACTTTCCAAATTACATGCACGATTACCTTGGACCAGGGCCTGCATGGTCACTAGCTTTTATCACATATCCAAATGCATACCAATGCCCAAACAACATTTAGATGGTGATGCAACTTTCTTGTTTATTTTATTTTATTTTTTTCCTGTTTTTTGGAAGTTTAATTGTTTTCATTTTTAACAGAAAACTGGTTACCCATTTCAATATGGGATGAGACCTCTGACTCCTCCCATGGCTACAAGCTCTGGAACGACTGAAAGATTCCAAGAGGATACACCCGGGTGTAGGGAAACTGAAGTGCCATGTTCCTCCTCTATGGTTCATGAACAAGGTGAAGAGGATAGGCGAGATTCAGGGGAAACTTATGATGGCACTGTCGGGTCACCTCCGTTAGACCGAATGGATGGTGGTGATATGATTGAGGAGCCAAAAGCGGGGATGGAGTTTGATTCTTTGAGGAATTAATTAGCTATTATAAGCTATATGCTAAGAAATGCGGGTTTGGATCCATGACACAAAGGAGTGAAAGGGATGACGAAGGGAGTGTCAGATATGTCACTCTTAGTTGTGCCCGTGGGGGAAAAGCTCGGAATAGGACAATGAATATCGCCAAGCCAAGCCCGATAGGAAAGACTGACTGTAAGACAATGATTAATACCTTAAAAGTTGAGGGAAAGATGCAGTTGACCACAGTTCATAATACCCAAAATCAAGGACTGAGTCCATAGAAATCCCGCTTCTTCTGATGTAATCGCGAAGTTAGTGAGACTGTAAAAAGGGTACTAGATACTAATGACCTGGCTGACATTCGAATGAACATGAGTTTCGGATCTCTTGTTGTGGGCGCGGGAGGATTTGAGAACCTCCCATTTTTGGAAAAAGATTGTCGCAATTACATCGATAAGGCAAGACATCTACGACTTGGAGCAGGTGGTGTTGGAGCGCTTCGAGACTAGTTTTGTAGGATGCAATACAAGAACCCTGGATTCTTTGCCTTGATGGATTTAGATAATGATGAGAGGTTAAAGAATGTCTTTTGAACATATCCACGCAGTAGGGCAGCTTATCAAGATTTTGATGATATGGTAACATTTGACACCACGTACTTGACAAACAGATACGGGATGCCCTTTGCTCCCTTTGTTGGTATAAACCATCATGGGTAGTCGATTCTCTTGGGAGCAGGGTTAATTTCCAGTGAGGACACAGAGAATTTTACATGGTTATTTCAGACCTAGCTGTAATGTATGGATGATATAGCCCCGCCAACTATTATTACTGACCAAGACAGAGCAATGAAAAATGCAATTTCTATTGTATTTCCAAAAAGCCGACATAGATTTTGCCTCTGGCATATACTAAAAAAAGTTCCCGAGAAGCTTGGCTCCCATCGTGCCTATAAAAGTGGCTTGAAAACTCAGCTGATGAAATGTGTGTATGAAACTCAAACTATTGAAGAGTTTGAGAAATTGTGGGAAGAGTTAATTAACACGTACAACTTGCAAGAGAATGTCTGGTTGCAAAGTTTGTATGTTGAGCGTACACATTGGGTACCGGTATTTCTAAAGGAGTATTTTTGGGCTGGCATGAGTACAACACAACGGAGCGAAAGCATGAATACATTTTTTGACAGATATGTTCATGTGAAAACAAACTTGAAGGAGTTTGTCGACTAGTTTGACAATGCCTTGAGAAAGAAAATCAAGAATGAAATCAGCTCGGACTTCCACTCATTTAGCGTTACAATTCCATGCATATCTAGATCTCCAATCGAAAAGAGATTCCAAGAGTTGTACACGAATGCAAAATTCAGGGAAGTTCAGTAGCAAGTTATGGGTGTGCTTGATATAGATCCATCTCTACTTAGACGGGATGATGTGAAGAAGACTTACCTGGTAGAAGATGAAATTCGTGTTGAGGAGTTCATGAAACACGTTACATATTATGTGGACTTTAATGAGGAAGATTGTGATGTTAAGTGTTCATGTGGGTTATTTCAAATGAAGGGGATATTGTGTAGGCATGTCTTGGCCATATTCAAATCTAACGGGATAAAGTATTTGACATTTTAGATCGATGGAGGAATGACATCAAATGGAGATACACGTTAATCCACAGTACCTATGACACAAGATATCAGCGGGAAGATACTAACAGATATTCAAGTCTGTTGAATATTTGTTATCGGATGATTACTCATGCAGCGGGTTCAAAAGAGCATACTGAAGATGCAACTAAAAAGTTATATGCAATGATTGATTTATATCATGGCAACCAAGAACCCCCTTCAATGACCCAAACGGATTCCAATGTTGGTTTAACGACAAAGGACACAACTACAATTGGTAGTTCGCAGCAAGTACTCACTCCACGAGTTGTGCGCAGAAAAGGTAGACCCCCATCTCTAAGGAGAGCATCCAGGATGGAGCAAGACATGTGGAAAGTTAAAGCGAGGATGAAGAAAGCAAATGTAAAGGGAAAACGTAAAGAGGTTCGATATATTTAATAACAAGAATATTTGCCACATACATGTTTATTTTGGTTGATTTATTTATGCAAATATTGTGTTGATATAGAGTTTTTACTTGTTACTTGATTATTAGTGAGATGGAGGAGATATGCCAGCCCAAAACACCTATAGGAATTTATTTGGGCCATCCGAGATAGATCTTGCTGCTGAAAACGTGCAGGTATACATATTTTTGTTGTCAAAATTGCTGCCTTACTTGGACAAGTATTTGCCACTTACATGCAATAGACTTATATTTGCCATATTTTTGTTGTTATCTATGTATCACTAGACTGTTCTAGTCAGCTCAGCTTTTGAAATTAGTGGATTCCAAAATATGGTTGGGAGTCAAGAAAGTGCAATATTTCTAAACTTTTGATATTTTTAATAGTCATATTAATGTCACATTAATATTTGTTATTTATTATTTACAGATGCAACTTAGAGTGGATGGATCACAATCTTTGCAACTTGGGTTGGATGGATCACAACCGGTGCAATGATATGGTTGAATTTTAATTTTTTCTTATATTTGTTGAAACTTTATAACTTATGATTTAATTTTGTGGTATATGCATGAAAAGTATGTGCATGAAAAAAAAAGATAAAAAAAAGATATGACTTATCATTAGATATGACTTGCCTATATATATAAAAAAATATATGGCTTCTCATTAAATATTCTTAATTTAGCGAGATGCAAGACTATTGTCTGTAGAGGTTGTGCTGAACTAGTTTGTAATATGGTTGGAAGAAGAAATCGTGGCAAGACCCGGTTTTTCTAATTATTTGTGGGAAGAAAGCTTGTCAAGTGATATGTTTTGTAATTATTTTTGGAAGAATTCTTGCAAGTTGTAGTTTTTGTAAAAATATTAGTGGGAAGAAAGAATGACATAAGTTGTAGTTGTAAATATTTTTGTGGGAAGGAAAGCTTGGCAAGTTATAGTTATTGTAGGTACATTTTGTGGGAAGAAAGCCTTAGAAGTTGAAATTGTATTTTTTTTTTTTTTTGTGGGAAGAAAGCTTGCAAGTTATTCTAATTGTTGTAATTACTTTTGTGGGAAGAAAGCATGACACAAGTTGAAAATTGTAATTTATTTTTGTGGGAAGAAAGATATGCAAGTTATAGGTACATTTTGAGTTGTGATGATGCACTAGTTTTGAGTGGGAAGTTTGATTAGCAAGAATTGCATATTCCTAGTGATGAATGGACTCTTTGAGTTGCAGTTTTGATTAGTAAGAATTGTATCATAATGACCAACACATTAGAAGTTTTGATTAGTAAGAATTGTATCATAATGACCAACCCATTAGAGGCACCAGTGCAATGATATGTACCATGGCAGCAAAATGAATGCAACTTTAGTTAGAGACCCTATGCTGGCACTGCATGGCATTAGAGACCTCACAATTCAGAACCCAGTTACGATCAGTACATTTAACAAGGATGGGGAAGATAATTTATCTATTTATACACGATAATAGTCATGAATGATGAAAAAATTAAAATAATAAAATTAATTTAATATTTTGGAGAATAGATCAGACTCAAAAACCCCACTTGAGATTTTTGCACTATGTTTGAGAAAGTTCTGAACAGTTTTTACCGAAATGGATTACTTGTTTTTTTTTACTTGATTTGGGAGGTATAAACGTGAGAAAAAATATGAAAGCCACAGTTACTGCTACAAATACGTTTCTTTCTTTCTTTTAAAGATAACATTTTCTTTTAATGAACCACAACAAATTAAGAGACTATTAAAGCCTAGACAACAAGACGACACGAATCCCACCCTACTGCCTCGAGAGAGTAGCATTTTTCTTTCTAATTTCTACACAAATTTCTGAAACGCTTCCAAGATATCATATTCAACCAAAATATTACAGTGTTTCACCATAATCTAAATTATATCATCAACATTTGAAGTCTTCCCAACAATTTTGATTTGGAGCTTGGAACAAAAGTGCAAAATTCACCAAATCCAAAGGCAAAGGCAGTCTTCTTCAAACACAAATCTTGAAACTTAAAATCTGATATTGATGCACATAGAGCAAAAATATTATGTATCCAACTCAAGAAGCCCAGATTATAAGGACTCTGCATGCGGATGTGAGCATAAAGTCACTTGTAATAAGAACTATCAGCAGACAATGAAAGAAAACTATGAAGGAATTAAGCTTTTACATAAGTTTGCTAGGCTTCTAGAGCAAACTTATAACCATAATAATGCTTATTCGGTCACATAAGTGTTATAAGACTAGTCATTTTTTATTTGGACAGTAACAAGGCCTGAAAAATAGGTAGCAGCAAGGCCTCCTCCTTACTTCTATTTTGCCATTCACTATATGCAAGCCAAACACAAACCATGGGGTCGATTAAGGTTCCCTGACCAAGGATGCTTGATATCTTTTTTTCTTTTCTATCTGTTCCCCAGAATCTATTTTTTTTTTATATAAAGCAAAAAGACTATGTTGAGGGGGAGAGCCAAT
The DNA here is from genome assembly GCA_022457165.1 of Juglans mandshurica. Lineage (NCBI taxonomy): Eukaryota > Viridiplantae > Streptophyta > Magnoliopsida > Fagales > Juglandaceae > Juglans > Juglans mandshurica. The sequence goes on from CM039624.1 coordinate 15,507,080, forward strand.
GCTTGTCCATTTCAAGCAGCATCACAAATGGAAGTTTGAATCCTAAATTAGATATTTCGATCACCTTAACACCTCTTCAGGGGCCTTGGCTATGCACTCTTGAAAAGAGGCCCAACTTTTCCTCTCATCATCACCCTGTTCACCAACAAAGGTCAAAGCAAGTAAAGACCGACAAAGATATAAGCATGTAAAGACTAGAACCAAAACAAGTAAACATAAGTTTAAACTACAATAGCACAAATAATAAATACCTCAAAAGTGTCCAACAACGACTTCATCACGCCATCTATTTTGCCCTTAGAGATCAATGAATTAGTACTGGCATTATCCTCAATCATTTCTGTATTGAATTCACTTTCATTCTCAATTATCATCTCAAATTCTGGCCATAGAGTGTTGCTTGCAACTGTTTGGAAAAACATAACTTTTCAGATGTGGAATTCTAAAAGGCTTATTTAGACATTGACTATACCTCTAATAATACTGCATGTTAATACTTAAATAAATATATTTCTCAGACTACACATGAAAGTATCACGCGAACATCTAGAGGCCAGAATGTGACTAATGTTCTCTAACCAATTAACCTCTTTTATTTCATTACTATTCAAGATCAAGAAATCGCCATGTTCATGTCATCTAAGACTAAGACGTAACTCTCTTTTTTTTTTAATATTCCAATAGAAAATATATCCCCCTCACACACACAATCTTATATATATTTAAGTCTATTTCCAATCAAACAATCATAGAAACCATAAATGAAGAAAAAAATAGAAAGAGGCAGCAGTGGTCCCAACTGCACAATTAATTGGTTTATGTATTTGCACACAGAGACCATAATTTCAACCAAACTGGAACGTGAAATGTAGGCCATATGTGAAAGACTATCTATAACCTTCTAGGATCGTATATCATAGACAAACTAAGAGAATGATAATACCAGTTATACCGAACACAATGTCACTTCAAGTCCTATGCTAATATTTTCTTCCATCTATTTCTATACGAGAATTGAGACTCTCTCTGCTTGAATCAGATAGTATAACCTAGATATATACAACATTACATGTTCAATGCTGTAAGTCCTATGTTATAATCTCTCCTTAAATTAAACCTTAATATTTAATTTCACAATGACAGGAAAAATCTCCATGGATTGTTCACAACTCTCTCTTCTTTTTCCTTTTCATCTCTCTCCACAATGGGTAATCAAAACTTTGAAGAAGAATCTTGGATACTAGAAATCAGTCGAAAAATAACATAAATTGCCATTTTGATTACAACAGAAACGAAAAAAGATCTTCACGTTTCTTGGTAATAGAAAGAAAATAGATATCTACCACACCTTCCAACCAAAGAATGAAAATACCATTCAGTAATACAAAGAAAAAGAACCTAAAAACCTATAACAGTTTGTAGATAAAAAAAAAAATCACACATTTCGTAGATAAAAAAATCCTAAGATGAAATTATGAAATGTTAATAGAAAATATACCTATTTAAATAGGACATCGGATTTGTGGTAGTAGACGTCAGAAATGAAGCTACGTGCCGCAAATTTGAAAGTTAGGGTTTTTTGGGATGAAGGGGAAAGGGAAGGGGCTCTTCTCAGAAGATGAAGACAAAGGGAAGATGACGAAAGGATTGCTAAATTCGGTAGGAGACGTGGTTGAGGGAAGGAGGAATCGAAGGCTTTGTTCGTGTGGGTGGTCTCAGACTTTCAATCCCGACACTAAGGGAGGCCGTAAGCGGCGACTTTGAGTGGAGGGACGTGGGCTTCGAGGGGACAAAGAAAGAGGATTCTCGTGAGGAGCAGAGAGGGAGCAGAGCGGGAGGGAAGTCAGCTGAAAGAAAAATCGCAGAGGGAAACAAGTTTGGTCTGAAAATGAGGATGCGGGAAAGTTTGGAAGAACGAAGAACAATTCAAAACGATGTGTTTCGTCATGTTGCCACATCAGTAGCCGCTTATGCGGCGCTTACCCCGGGCGACTGAACTAAGCATTTTTCAATCATAAATATTACGTTTGACTTATCTTTTATGTAGTGAAGAATGTCGACTAATGAGAATGCAAGCCCACGAAATAAAATCAGTCGTGCCTAAAAATATCGGATTAGCGCTATAAGGTAAGTAATTTGATTATAAATTAGGATTAACATACATTAGCTAGTTATATATATATAATATATTATTAAAACTAATTCTTTAAAAGTCAGTATTTATGTACCACGTATGTCATAATATTTGCAAGCACGTCATTTATCGGGTTTTATTATGCATATTATAGTTCTGTATGTATTACACATTTCATGCATCACACGTTGCATAAGACACTTAAGTTTTCATAAATCAAGTGTAAGATAAGAACAGTTTGATAAGATGGTCATTTAGATGCATGGTACCAATGTGATTTATGAGTGGATATGCAAGCCACGGAGCTAAGCGTGGTCCACCATAGTATGTTAGAATATTATTAGCAGCTCCCCTTGTGGCCGTAGGATATGGGGTCAATGCACAACCTTACACACATGGTTAAGTATATGGGCTAGTATGATAAGTCAGATAAGCCAAGATAAGTCATGCATGTCATAGCATACGTATGAATAATCATGATTTTAAGTTCGCAACATGAAATATTTTATAAAAACCTTGTGTTAAGTATGTTTACGTTATGATGGGTTTCTTACTGAATCATCGACTCATTTTAGTTGCTTTTAAAGTAGAGCTCCAGGACAAGATGTGGTTTAGGGAGGCATGACAGAGATTTTAAGTTATGATTTTTATGACACAAACTTTAATAAATCGCACTCTCATTTATGATTTCAGTATTTTAATACAAAATGACTCTATTTGTTACAAGGAATCTTTGTACTTAGCACTTCTTTTAGGAAAAAAAAATTTTAAGTTAGGTTTAGTAGTAGCAATCCGGCTCCCAAGAATTTCTAAAATTGACTTTATTTTTAATCATGTGGAGTGGGGTGGTATAGAACTAGATGTGGAGATCTATATGGATCAACCTATTGGTTTTGAGGTTAAGGGATATGTGAGGGAGGGCCCATTCCGGAAGGGCCCGAGCCCAAGAAGACCGAGCTGTGGAGCCCCGGGCCCAAGGAAGGAAGTCGAGGACTTCGGGCCAGAGGATCAGTACCAAGCGTACAGTGAGGGAGGGCCATCCCAGAAGGGCCCAAGCCCAAGAAAACTGAGCTGTGGAGCCCCAGGCTCAAGGCTAGAAGCTGGGGACACCGGGCCAACGGATCAGTACCAAGCGTGAGCCAACCAAGAATGGCCTATCGATGCCAAGTTCAGAGGTGCCACGGGAACGTCCCGGAGCTCGGCAACTTGCCGAACCCTATTACAAAGCACCAGACAGGACGCCCAACTGCACACAGACGATAGCATGTGCCTAGCCATGGATTTGACAAACCCAAGGCATGCCCGAAACAGTGCCTATGTCAGGAGTCCCAACACGCCCCCCGTACAAATGACGGCTCACCCGCGACCTAACACACTGTCCTAGCAGGGAGGTGGCGGCGGGACAGACCCAGCATGGCTGACACGACACGATCTCCTGCTAGGCCACAGACTGACACACTGGGGCAACAGGAAAGTAGGTGGTGGTAGGTCTGACACCTGACACACCACAATCTCCCTCGACAGCAAAACCCAGATCAGGTATAAATAAGGGAGATCCCTTCTACGGGGATCTATCGCTCTCTGTCTGATAACTCTTACCATCATTCTGTATTTATGTATTTTCTTCGTAGAATTCTCCACTGACTTAGGCATCAGAGTGATCCCAAGAGTCACTGGAGCCTATTATCCCTCTTAGTTGCAGGTGACTTGGAGCTTGGGCATCGTAGTATTGCTTGGGTTGTGAAACACCATATCAACAGGATAAGAGCACAAAGTATGACAGCTGAAACGTTCCATTTATAGCCTTCTACAATTGTCTAGATAATGGTACTTCATATTTCATGAGGCCATTACTTCAATTGGCTTTGAGATGCTAGAAGAAGACCATTGTATGTATGTCAAACGTACAGGGAAGATTTTTCCAATCTTTTCTTTGTACGTGGATGATATTTTATAACTGGAAATGAGATAGAGATAATTGTCGCTACAAAATAGTGGTTGTCCTCTACTTTTGAGATGGACATAGGTGAAGCAAATTATGTGCTGGGAGTTAAAATTTTAAGGGATCAATCTAGGAAGCTTCTTGGTTTGTCTCAAGAGACTTATATTAAGAAAGTTTTAGAACGATTTTGTATGCACAACTCCAAACTTATAGACACTTCAATTGAGAAGGGTTATACGTTGAGCCTAAAACATTGCCCTAAGAATGATGAGGAAAAGAAAAAAATGACTAGAGTTCCTTATGCAAGTACAATTAGAAGTCTGATGTATGTTATGTTGTGTATACGACCTGACATTTGCTTTGTGGTTGGATTGGTTAGTCTTTACTAGAGTAACCTAGGACCTGTTTATTGGCAAGCAGTTAAGCGAATTTTTCGATACCTTCGTGGGACAGCAGACCTTGTTCTTTACTATCGTCGTGGAGACATGAGACTGAAGGGTTATAGTGATGCTAATTGGGCTAGTGACAAAGATGAGCTAAAATCCACGACGGGTTACGAATTTATGCTTAGTGGGGGAGCTATTTATTGGTGTAGCAAGAAACAATCATGCATTGTTTTGTCTACGATTGAGTAAGAGTACATTTTTTATTCAGCAGTTGTACAAGAGGTTGTTTCGTTGAGGAGATTTTTTCAATTCCTAGAGGTTACGACTCTAGCAGATGAAGGCGTTAAGATATACAATGATAGTATGACAGCTTTGGCATATGCCAAAGATCCCAAATACTATGGCAGAACCAAACACATAGATATCATTTTCACTATGTTCAAGATGTTGTTGCGCGAAATGAGGTGATCCTACAACATATCTTTACTAGCAAGATGGTAGTTGATAATCTTACTAAGGCTACTAGTAGAAATGTTTTCCAGGAACTTCATCAGATTTGATATATCTTATATTGTACATTTGACACTGTTGGTATCTATTGTAGTGAGATTATTGTGTTTATCTCATATTAATAATTAATTGATACTAAGTGAAAATCACATATTATAAAGATATCACCAGACAAAGATCAATCCACTCACATTGATGATCACCTTAACACTTGAATAGTGAGCAAGATGAGACAAAATTAATTACTTTGACGCTTGGAAAGTGAGCAAGTGAACATCTTGATGCTTTGGGAGCATTCAAGATAAATTTAAAGAATGTCATGCCTTAGCTTGGCTAAGATGAGACTTACAAAAGTCACATATGAAGTATTTGCACAACTTCATGAAGCCTGATTAAAGCAGAATGTGAGATCTTAGACAGATGTAGATGAGTGACTGCGCTAAGAAACTAAAGTTAGAGCGCCTTTGTGGCAACTAGACTAAGGTTCCAACGATGCTTGAACGTGACAAGCCCAATTAAGTGGGAGTTTTGCTGTAACATACATTTCATACTATATATGCTATAGACAACCACATGAGGAAGTGATTGGATAGGTCCCTGCTCCATCACTATGTGAATCCTAATGGATCAATAAATGATTTACTCCTATGCACTTGAACCTAGAACTATGTCATGAGATGAAAACTTGATGTTGCTACTTTAGCATGTTTTCTTAAGGCTACGAATAATACGGTCTCGCAGAGCATGTCTAGGAAAGCGGTCAAGTCTAATTGAATTGACATGAATGTCTAGGGAATATTGTTTGGATTCTTGTTATTTTATGTCTCATAGCCTGGGCGAATCTATCATTTTGCTTGATATAATCATGAGCATATTATATAATGTGATGTCAATAATTTTTTTGAGTTATAAACTCTTGAGAGATTAAGAACCCTTGACTTAGTGAGATCAAATAGTCTGGGGCATAGCGAGATGTTATGAGTGATGTACTATGTTAGTATGATGGTGACTTAATATAGTACTCATACCCTTTGCCTTATCGTCAGGTCGCACACTTCATTTTCTATATGAAGGATAATTGATTGAGAGAATAGAAGGAGATTATTCATGGGCATAGCACCCATTGTAAACAAGTGGGAGATGTTGGTAGTGGGTACCCCAAGACCCATGTTGTGTCTACATGGGTGAGAAAGTTATTATTTAACTTATCCACCACAAGGAGTTAATTAACTCCACACCACTATAACTTAACTTCGGAGAAGTTAATTAACCATCCATGAGAAAAAAAATTTAAATAAGAGTTTTACGTACATTAAAATAACATGAGTAAAAGGTGAATGTACAAAAAGAAAAACTCATCTCCCTCTCTACAATTTTCTAGAGAAACCATCTAGATCTCTTGATCTTGAAGTGTGAATTTTTTTAGGAGACTTTAGTAACTTCCTAAGTAACGTAGAAGTGCAATCACTATATTTTAACGTAGGCTGTAAGAGAACAAAAATCCAAGCTTGTAGAAATTCTGCTCCTTGAGGTAATTCAAATTAATCTTATATAACAATCTTTATATGTCATAACACAAAATCACTAAGGCTAGAGAATGCAAGAGGAGATTTTTTTTTTTTCAAGGAAACGCAAGTGGGCAAATTCTACCACTTTGCTAAAATCCTTTAGGTGATGATTTTTTGGGTGCAATATTGTTACATGTAGTCTCTATGATCTATATCAAATAATTGATTAGAATAAGAACGCATGGTATTAGAGGTCAACATGTTGTCGAAGAATGAAAAAAAGTTAATTAGTTTCATTGTGTTCGATAGAAAAACTTGTATGTTTGCATGATCACATCATACCTAGATATTTCATGTCAACAACGCAAGCAAGGTAGTCAAACATGCTAGTTTCTAGTGAAACTTGACCACTGCAGAAAATTCTACAACATTGTGACATATAAATATGACTTTTTGGAACCTTTTTTTTCCTTGAAAAGGGGGGCTTGTTTGAGCTCTATTGAGAATTTGAGACTAGTTTTTTAATCTAATGAGTCATCCTAGCAATTAATGGCTACATTTTTGGGGGAGGGGGATCCTCAAATATTTTCAAAACTTCTAATAATTTCATTTCCAAACATCACTCAAATATAAAATATTTTTAATTTCAAATTTTCAACTTTTTCATCTAATTATTACTAATCATTATTCAAACACAAAATCTAATACAACTTTCCCAAACTTCCTGACAGATACAAAAGATTACGCAGCAGAAGAAAACAGAGGAAGAAAATGTCCAAAGTTGGAATCCATTCTCATATCTTTTCCGTATACTGTCGACTAATATATATATATACAAAAGAAATGAAATATAAAATAAGGAAATACAATTTACAGCTCATTACAATCGTAACTAACTAACAAAAGAATATTCACGTTTAGCCAACTTTGCAGATGTCTGTGCAGCACGCATTCTGTTGTGGAGAATCCGTGTCAAGAGGTAGTGAAAAATTCTTTTCTGGTAGTCTCAACATCCCCCCGCAAGATGGAGAGTATATGTTAATTACTCCCATCTTAGATAAGTGTCGTGTGAAGGTAGGTGAGTGTAGGGGATTAGTGAACAAGTCAGCCAACTGAGAATGAGAAAAAACATGAGCTGTGACTACTTGTCCTTCTGTGATCTTATCACGAATCAGATGACAATCTGATTCGATATGCTTTGTTCGCTCGTGAAAGACTGGATTTGCAGCAATGTGAATTGCCGCCAAGTTATCACAATATAAAGTTGCAGGATTTAAGATTAATATTTTCAGATCAGCAAGAAAATACCTAATCCATGTGAGTTCACAAACCACTGAAGCCATAGCTCTATACTCGGATTCTGCAGATGATCTGGATACAGTAGTCTATTTTTTTTATTTCCATGACACGAGTGATCTGCCGATGAAGACACAAAATCCAGTTGTAGAACGCCTCGTATCAGGACAATTGGCCCAACTTGCATCTGTGTATGCTGCAAGTTCCATCTTTGAATTCGCAGGAAAGAAAAGTCCTTGTCATGGAGTTCCTTTTACATATCTGAGAATTTTGAGAACTGCATTAAAATGAGGATCACGGGGAGTCTCCATGAACTGGCTTAATAGGTGCACACTTTGGCTTAAATCTGGCTGTGTGTTGGTGAGATAGAGTAGCTTGCCAATCAATTGTCGATATAGTACTGGGTCTTTGAACAATTCCCCTTCATCTTTACTAAGTTTGACATTTGGCTTCATAGGCAAATTAGATGGCTTTGCTGCTAACAATCCAGTTTCAGAAAGTATGTCTAAAGCATACTTTCTTTGGCAAAGTTGGATACCTCCTTTTGTGCGCCCCACCTCAATACCAAGAAAATATTAAGACTTCCAAGATCTTTGATCTTAAATTTTGTTTCCAAGAATCTTTGACATCATAAGTGGATTGAGGATCGGAACTCATTAGGATTATATCGTCTACGTAGACAAGAAGTGCTATGAATGATGTGGTTGTAGCCTTGGTGTACAGAGTGTAATCTGCCTTCGATTGAACAAATCCAAATTCAATTAAGGAAGATGAAAGCTTGGCATTCCACTGCCTCGAAGCTTGTTTTAGACCATAGATGATTTTTTGTAATTGGCACACTTTGTTCAAGCTTGAGGATGGATGACCAGGAGGTAAGCGCATGTATATTTCTTCATCAAGGTCTCCATAAAGGAAAGCGTTGTTCACGTCCAACTGTTGAAGATCCCATCCTTTAATTGTTGCTACTGCAATGAGACAACGTATAGATACTAACTTAGCAACGGGTGAGAAGGTGTCATGAAAATCAATCCCCTCTCGTTGCGTAAATCCTTTTGCAACCTTAGCTCGCTTGATGGTCCCATCCGCCTTAAATTTGTTCTTGTAGACCCATTTGCAATCAATTGTTTTTTTGTCAGAAGGTAGGTCAACGATAGTCCAAGTTCCATTATTTTCAAGAGCATCTAGTTCTTCTTTCATTGCCTTACACCAAACAGGTTCTTGAATGGCTTGGGTGTAGGAAGTAGGTTCAGTGTGTAAAGAGATAGAAGTAGTGAAGGCCTTGAAAGCATGTGAAAGAGATTTATAAGAGAGTGAAGCATATAAAGGAAAAGATACTTTTGAACCTTAAGCATTGAAGAGGCATGAACCTTGAGTCTCGGATTTTGACTGAGAAGGGTCGAGTGTTGCTACCTGTTGGCAATGGAAATCCTGTAGGTAGGCAGGTGCTCTTCGAGTTCTATTTGACCTGCGGAGAATGTTCTGACAAAAAGTAAAATCAGAAGATGAAGAAGGGATAGGAACATGATTTTGCTCTTCAAGATTGAGAAGGGGAGTGAAGGTTTCGGTTGAGGGAGCAGAATTTTCAAGAGATGTGTTTATTTCAATATTCTCAGTATGGTTTTTAGGTTGTCTTTGAGAAAATACAAAATCTGTATTGGTAAGATGTGGTTGTTTTAAGGGAAAGATAGCTTCATGAAATACCACATCTCGTGAAATGAAAATCTGGTTGGTGGACAAGTCAAGCAGCTTGTATCCTTTTACACCGTATGGGTAGCCTAAGAACACACATTTTCTGGCCCTGGGTTCAAACTTAGTTCTAGCATGACTAAATGTAGAAGCAAAGCACAAACTGCCAAATATTCGAAGATGAGAGTATGTAGGTTTGACTTGATATAAGATCTCAATTGGAGATTTATAATCAAGGTTGGGAGTGGGTGTGCGATTGATCAAATATACTGCTGTTATGACAAATTCATTCCAATACTTTATGGGCAAACCAAATTGAAACTTTAAGGCCCTTGCCACATTTAAAATATGTTGATGTTTACGTTCGGCAAATGCATTCTGTTGAGGGGTGGCAACACAAGTAAGTTGATGATGGATCCCTTTTGTTTGATAAAATATTGGCATTTGAAATTCACCCCCATTATCGGTTCTAACAATTTTTATTTTAGTTTCAAATTGATTTTCAATAAGAGAGCAAAAGTTTTGGAGAGCAATACGTGCCTCTGATTTGGCCTTTAACATGTAAATCCATGTACATCTTGTAAATTGATCTACGATAGTGAGAAAATATTTGGATCCATCATGAGCTTGAGTATTATTGGGACCCCAGATGTCTACTGAAATCAGGTCAAAAGGCCTTGTGGCTTTGCTCTCAGTGTTTGGAAAGGGCAATTTATGTTGTTTTGCAAGTGGGCAAATATCACAAAGAAATCTGTTATGAGCTTTAGGTCTATCACAAATGTCATAAACTTCTTTCTAAACATGCTCAGTCAAGGAGCTATGTCCTAGCCGATAATGCCATAAAGTAAAATCATCAAAATTTGTAGTAGCATATGTATTAGCAGAAGTAAAATGAAGCAAGGTTTGAAGGTGAGAAGTTAAAGCATTGGGTGAACTTTTCTGATGTTGAAAATGGTAGAGGCCGTCCTTCACTTTACCCTACCTAGTTGTCGTCCAAGAGGAAAGGTCCTGAATATAACATGAGTTAGAAAAACAAATTAGACAACAATTGGAGGTTTGAGCCAAAGACTTGGCAGAGATAAGGTTAAAGGAAAACGTGGGAACACAAAGCACATTTTTTAGAGTTAGATTTTCTGATAGTCAAACATCTCCAACTGAGTGGCTGAGGCAGAGTTACCATTTGGTAATCTAACTGCATTTGAAACTGTAGCAGTGATGTGAGTAAAGAACCGTGGGCTACAAATCATATGATTTGTAGCTCCGGTGTCAATAATCCATGGTGCAGCAACATGTTGTGCAGCAGTGTGTGAATGTGCAGAAAAACATATGTTTATACCAGACATGGGAGGGACATCTAGAGAAGTAGAGGTCATTTGAACTTGATTTGCAGCAGGGACGTGTGCTTCAGGTGGCTGTGTTTGGAGCAAGGCAGTTAAACGACTATATTGTTCTTGAGTAATGATTGGAGTATTGATGACTTGTTCCTGTTCAAAAGAAACATGATTAGCAGCTTGTCTGTTTTTGTGGGAATTTTTGTGTCCAGGAGGGAATCCATGAAGTTTGTAGCACTTCTCTTTGTTATGTCTAGGAATGTGACAATGTGAGCAAACCGGGAGACCAGGATTGGCCTTGAAGCATCGTTCCAAGGAGTGGCCAGAAATATTGCAATGTGAACAAAAAAGTTTGTCTCTCCGTGTGTTTGGATGGAATCTCTGATCTGGTCCTTTAGTAATCATTGCAACGGGTGTGGAAAGTGGGAGGGAATGCAGCTGCCGACGCCTCTCTTCCTGTTGTACTAAAGAAAGAACACGATTGAGTGGTGGAAGAGGATCATAAAGAAGGATTTGAGCTCGAATATTATCATATGAATCATGAATCCCCATTAAGAATTGCATAACCTTACTTCGGTAGTGGTAATCTGCCAGGCTCTTGACGGAACCACATGTACATAAAGGCATTGGTTCATATATTTCTAGTTCATCTCAATATCCTTTGAGTTTATTGTAATAAATACTCACAGAATCATCATCTTGGATCAAAGCAGAAACTACTTTCCGAAGCTGAAAAATGCGTGGTGCATTTTGAATGGAAAATCGTTCACAAGATCATGCCATACAGTGGCAGCATTGTCAGCATGTGCAATGGTTGGTCTGTACTCGATACTTACATAATGTTGAATCCAAGCAATTATCATATCATTACATCTTTCCCATGGAGTAAAAAGAGGGTCAGATGTATTAGTGGGTTTAGTAATTTTACCGTCGATGAAACCAAGTTTGTTTTTGATATTGAGAGCTCGACGCATGGTCCGTGCCCAGGTGACATAGTTTTTTGTTGTCAACAGCTCTGGAACTAACAGAGAAGAAGCTCCTTCACCAGGTTGGATGAAATAAGGACTTGCAGGATGATGGGGGTTGGATTCAGGGTTTGGGGGGTTTCGGTTTTGCATGTTTTGTTCTGGTGAAGTATTGGAAGATGAGGATGAATCAGTGCTCATGGCTCTCTGATACCATGAAGAAGATTACGCAGCAGAAGAAAACAGAGGAAGAATATGTCCAAAGTTGGAATCCATTCTCATATCTTTTCCGTATACTGTCGACTAATATATATATACAAAAAGAAATGAAATATAAAATAAGGAAATACAATTTACAGCTCATTGCAATCGTAACTAACTAACAAAAGAATATTCACGTTTAGCCAACTCTGCATATGTCTGTGCAGTACGCATTCTGTTGTGGAGAATCCGTGTCAAGAGGTAGTGGAAAATTCTTTTCTGGTAGTCTCAACAGTTTACTTGGACTAATGATCACTTATTAGTGATGGTAGATGGCGAGATGGAGGGGTGAGGGCAACCATCTTGTGTGGTTCTCCAGGATATGATCATACGAGCTCACCGATTTTATCATGTGATATCTATTATCTTAGATTCTTAGATATAGTTCCACCTATGGCCACAGGACAAAACCGAGATTTGAGAACGTTAGAACTAATATCGGAGACCATGGCTTCGTCAAAGCTATAATAAGTATTCAACATATAATGGTTGTGCTCTGATTTATGATTGAATTATGGATATATATATATATATATATATATGTATATATATATATATATTGTTGGAGTTATTTGTATTTGCTACATTCAATTTTCATTTACTTTAATATTGTAATTTCTGAATTGCTTCAGCCTGATTCCATGTAATTTTATGATGTGATCGATCCTACACCTACTAGAAGGGGAGGTGTCATATTAAGTGTGTTTATATTCAAATAAGGGGCCTAATGACAAAATGATTAATTTTTTAATTTTATTTTTTTATTTATCTTTTTACGGGCAAAGCTTTACACTCGTAATTGAGAAACAATATCTCAATAGTTTGACTAGTTGGTATTAACAGCCTAAGAATTAATTGAATGTTTGAATGGAACTGAAGTTTAAGCTATAACTCAAATTCGAATTGAGGGAGCGCCTGCAACTTCCTGTCATCCAAGCCCTTCCTATCCGATTCCAGCAGCTGCTATATATAATCACGTCAATAGAGAAGTCATCCCCTGTTTCCCCTTCCTACCCTTTTCGCGAGAAAAAATAAAGACAGATGATATTTGTAGTTATAAAGTGCAAAATCCCGACACATTCCTTTTGAAAAAAGTAAATAAATATGAAGCCACAAGAAGCACATGCCAACCCCAAATGGCCCACGGTTCCATTTACTTTGATCTTAAGTAAATGAACAAGGAAGGCCATACGCATCTCAATTCACTTAGAAACCTGCTGACCTGCTGAGAGATTATCTTCCAACTGTCTTAACATTCAGAATTGCTCGGGAAAATGAGGGGGGGGGAAATGAAATGAAAAAGAACTTTTTAAAAGTAGAAAATAAATAATTGACGGCATTTTTGTATATAAATATATATATCATACAGAATAAAAGAGGATGCGCCTCAATTTTTTACCAATAAATCTGGTTATCAAATCTTCTCAGATCTCATGCACTTGTCCAAACCAACTCTAATGCTCTTCTCTGTAGTTTGGGTTCTCTTTTAAGATTACAAAGCCTTCAAGAATGGGCGACAGTGGTATATATCTACAAAAAAAAGAAGAAAGTGTTTTAACTGTTAGTACGCAATTTAAATAGCAGAAAGGTTATAGAGCCACCTTCTTTCTTCTTTTACATATGAAAATCCGGAAGCCACTTTGAAAGGGTTGCTTACTTCTCAGTAGCCAGTTCTGCTCTATCACCAGCAGCCAAAAGAACAGGGGTTGAGTGTGTCTGGAAACCAGTTATTGTCTTGGGACGACCTGCCTGGCCAACAACATCGACGGCTTGGCCCACCCGAACAGGTACAGAAAGAGTTTTGAGATTCTCATCCACAGTCAACAACATTCTTGGCTGTCACAGCATATGAATAATTAACCATGAAAAAAACTACAAAATTCTTTTTATAAGAGAGAAACTAATGAACTACTGGCTGACAGCTTGACACCTATAACCTATATAATTTCTAAAGCAAAAGAATTGCTCCTATTGAGCCATATCATCCTAGATTTCTGATAATTTTGAAATCTTAATTCATTTTAAACAGTTAATACATCTCAACTTTTCAGCTTCACATCATCCTATTCCTTCTATAATTTTAAGATATAAAATAATGTTAAACATTAAACTAAAAAAAGAAAAACAAAGCTTAAAATTCTCCCAACCTTTAGGTTGTCTCAATTTCTAATTCTAAAAAATAGCTCTTACCCTTTTAGATCTTAAAAAAAAGCAATATACTCTTTCCAAAACCACCTCCTTGAAGGCTTCACCAACAACATTTTAATGGATTGTTTTATTTCCAACTTTTAAGTTGAAGAGGGAAAGCTTCTTTTCAACAATTATTTTTCTGATTTATTAATAATTTCAACCCTCTTTGTCCATCTTCCCCCCCCCCCCCCCCCCCCCCCCCCCCCCCCCCGCGGGGGGGCGGGTTTCTTCACTATGATTCCCAGGTTTAGACTACACTGTAAAAGTAGAAATCTCAATATTTAGTAAATTTCAATTGCTTGGCCTTAAAAGTTTTGGCATCGATGAACTAACAAGCCAAGAAACAATTAGCCAATGTTGCTATGTTGGCTTTATTATTCCTTTTCAATCTTGATTCTTTCTCATGTTTTTTTCACGAGGTTAAACAATATTGATTTTCCTGGCGAGTTCTACCTCTTCCTTCTTATGTTCAATTTCGTACAGCCTACATCCACAAACAACCTTTTGTGTTTGGAAATATGGAATCAATAGTCACCACATGGGAAAATTACATTTTAGAATCAGTTCTATTCTCATGCATTGCACTACTCTACGACTAGTTTAAAATAAAAGGCGTCCACCAAATTGAAGAAAAAGAGGAAGCACAATTGAACCAACCTGCATCGCCAAAACAATGTAGTAGAGGACATAATGATATTTTCCCAAGATGATGGCTTTCATATCAAGGCATGCATGCAGCATGGTTATTATTCCAGCGAGTGCCGTCCTGTCAGATGAGAAGAAATTATTTATACCTGTAATGGAACAAAAGGCTAGGGAAATCGGAAATCCACCCTCAGCTGACTCAATAATTGATCACTTGCAGAAGTGAAGGTAAGATATTTAAAATGAATTGCAAGGTTTCCCAGTAGAAGGATTACTTACGGGGATAGCAGGAACCGTTCAGAATGATATGGATTGAGAGTCAATAAGCCCTTCCCTAAATGTACAAGACCTTGAGCAATTCGAACCTGCAAAATTAGCAAGTGTACCAATCATTCTCAATGCCATCGAATAATGTAGGGAAAAGTAACCAAAGAATCATAAAAAGAAAAAAAAAAAAAACATTACACAGAAAAGAAGGCTGGCATCTTTGTAGTAATAGCTTGAAAGGTTGCGAAGCATGCCAGCTATTCTAGCATTGTTGGTTCCTGCACCTAGTAAACCTAAGGAGATTACAGCAGCCTGTGGCATCCAAATAAATATTTTTTTTTTTATCAGCAGCATCCAAATAAATATATTAGCCTCAAACATTAACCGGAAAAATAACAATTTAAATAGATTAATAAATAGTTCTAATGACCAATTAACTAGTTGAAGGATATTACCATTGCTACTTCTGAATCTGTATCATGGCTAAGCCTGCTTAATGTATCCATAACATTGACCTGACCAGACAAGCCAATCAACAAATTGGTAAGCAAATAAAAATCATGAAATAAGACTTATCTTCAGCAGCAAGCCAATTCAGCGCAATATGAGATCACTGACTACACTTAACGTACACGTTTAAAAGAGATTCAAACAGCTAGCACATATCAAAGTCATATTTCCTTGAAGTTGATGAATGGTACATCACAAACTTAAGGCAGAAAGCAACACTTAAGCATTTTAATGAGTCAATTGAACTGAATTACAATCTACTAAACGAGTTCTATTGATTTACTAGTTCAACACTTACAAAGCATTTTAATAGCCAGTTATACATAGTCAAACCAGTTAACTGGACTGATGAGTATGCTTATTTTTTTTCCTTCTCGATAAGCAGTGAGTAAGCTTTTTTATTCACACAACCAGCTATTAAGTTATCCCATTCTGAAGGGTAATCAGCTGACCTGACCGAAGGGTAATCAGCTGGAGCTAAAAGCATAAATACCTTAGGGTTTGATATGCAAAGGAGCCCAAGAGCCAAAGGAATAGCACGACGGATGTTCTGCTCGCCATATTGTAAAAGATGCTCTAATGAACGAATTGCCATCTCAATCCCTAATTCTTCAGCCATTGCTACCATAGCGATTCCGAGCACAGCAGGACCCTGGTGGGTTTCAGCCTTGTCAAGATGTTGTGAGCAATGACCCAGAAGGTTTTGAACCTTTAAAGAAACAAGAATCAGTTACATCGTGCATGTAAGAGAAACTCATATATTATATAATTGAAAAAGGAAAAGAGCAGTGCTAGGCTACCGCCCAGCATTGACTGCTGGGCGTGCCGCCTAGCACAAATTCATCTTCTCATTTTTTTCTAACTTTTTTATTCCTATTTTTTTATCATTTTAAAACATTTTAAAAAAATATAAAAAAAATATCAATACGTTAATAGTTACTTTCTTAATTATTAAGTAAAGAAAAAAATTTAAAAATAAAAATAAAATATATATGGGGTGTCAAAATGAGGTGTCAAAGTAGTATTTTCCAAAGGAAAATTGTACACAGTACAATAGAATACCTTGAGAACATTCCCCGTTCCAGCATAGGCACATGAAAGTAGTGTCATGTCACAGTACTTTCTAATCTTTTCATTAAAGGTCTTAGAAACTTCAGCTGTTGCCTCCACACGTTCC
This sequence comes from Juglans mandshurica, assembly GCA_022457165.1. Lineage (NCBI taxonomy): Eukaryota > Viridiplantae > Streptophyta > Magnoliopsida > Fagales > Juglandaceae > Juglans > Juglans mandshurica. The sequence goes on from CM039624.1 coordinate 15,523,888, forward strand.
TGTTAGACACCAAAGAATGATTGGAAATTTGTAAATAATCAGAATGCTAGAACTGTTCGTCCAATATTCTCACGTTGTATGGCATTTTCTACCACTGAAAAAGTTACCATGGGATAACAAAAAATATTCAAACAAAGTCATGATCTTAGATATATTAGAATATCATCAAGAATAAGTAAATAAAAGCCTCTCAAGGACTAGCGAGTTACCTGCTTCCCAAGGTAAAGAAGACCAAGGCCAAGAGGCAAAAGTCGAGTTAGTGGCTCCCCCAACTCTGACTCACTTCGGTCCATCAATGCAAATATAATTGCCTGAGCAACCTCTTCATTGCAGGAACCCACATATACCAAGCCCAAAGAGATTGCAGTGAACGCAATTACATCAAGGGGAGCTTTGGCATCATTGAGTATGGGAGCCAATTTACTGCGTATCTGCAAGAAGTGTAAATAAGTTACATTTCATTTGAAACTCATTATAAATCAGATAACAACAACACTTTACTGTCCCAAAGTTTACAACTGACAACATCTTTCACCCAAAAAATAGACAAAATAGTTTTCAACTAGTCATCATTTCATTAACCCATTACCGTGTCCAAACATATATATATTTTTGGAGTATGTCATGTCCTAAAATATCTATTGATATAAACCAAGCTACTTCACCTGCTCATTTTGGGAACCAGCATATGCAATGCCAAGGCCCATAATTGCACCAATTCGAATGGATGGATCTTCTTTATCTACGTAATCACCTAGAAGTGCCAGAGCCTGATAAAAGAAGTAGAGTAAAAAAGGAGATACAATTCAAGAGTTCTCTGTGCAAAGGAAGATAATTAATGGAACTCACAGGATCACAATCATTCTTGATACCACAATTCACAATCCCAACTCCTAATAATGCACCAGAAATAACATGGTTGTCACTTAGGTGGAAGTACTTGTCAATTTGGGCAAGTCCAGCATCAACATCCCACAGTAAAATCATACTCTGTTATGACAAGAGGAAATGAGAATCCAACTTACAGGTTAAGGAAGTAAGAAGAGATAAACTGGGCAGTAAAAGACATACAAGACTTGCTGCAGCACTAGTCTTTCCATGTTCTTTATTTTTGAAAAGCCAGTTGGCAGAAGAGCCACCACTAGAATTGTCTGATGAGACTGTCATTAACTTATCCTGCAACAAAAAAATCAATATCACAAAAATTCGCACCATATGTTATTTCTCAAGCCTATAGCACATTACCTGACCAAAGCCAGCATTTACAAAAGCATTAACAAAGGTGGCAGCAAGGTTCTGTCTAGCCGAGTCAACACTTGCACCAGCACTAGCACGGCCATCAAGCAAGTGTGCCTGAGAAAATACAAGATAAAGCACATTATCAAAAGAGAACTCACATTTATGTTAACACATAATGAGCACCTAGAACATTTCTCTCTCTCACTCTCTTCTTTTGCTCTTCTTTTCTTTTATATATTATACTAGGGGATGATGTCACATCGGGAGATGATGAAATGATGATATTAAAAGACTTGCAAATAGGATTTCTATGCAATTAGATATTAATAATAAATGAGTTTATTAAGAAAAAAATTACATATGTAATGCGCAAGAAGGAACAAGGAGACCATCAAAACAATAAATCTATTGTACACGGGCTATGCCTATTTCATTCGTATCAATAAATTTACTATTACTTATCCAAAAAATAAATAAATCTATTGGCAGCAACCACTTCTAGATGGTGCCATTGCGTATTGGAAGAATCATAATTGACCAAAATACATCACCAGATACATAGAAGAACTACTCAATGAAGATGCTTTTTCAACAAGGTCTTCAAACAGAGAAATCACAGCAATCACCCATTAGCTTTCATCTTAACCTATAAGCAGACACGTGGTTTTCACTAAAATGTATGTGGAGCTCTTTAAGAAAGAGCTCCACATAGCATGAGCTTCTTTATTTAATAACTACCCTTAACAGTATATCTCCAAATAGAACGATGACACCATTCAAGATGAACTCAAGATGGAACTTTCAGCAACAGTTTAGTACTTTCTACAAGGTTTCTTCGCCCAAAAAGAATTCCTTAGCAGATCATAAGCACTTTCGCCAAAATACACAAAGTACCATAAAAAACCAGTGGAAATCACATGTGAGTATCAAAGTTTAATAATCCCACTTGATGGAATTCCTCTTTGAATAAAACACTAAAGAAACATTGCAAGAGTAGTTACATAAAAAATACATAAGCATAACCAGGCTCTAGATAACCCAAGTAAAGACTATGAACTCAAGAAGAACCAAATCGTATCCAGCATTATTGATTATACAGATCAAGTCCAGACCTTATAGATATCTTCAGGAGATTTAGGTTCCATGACCTCAATATCACGAGCAAGTGTAAGATAACCTTCGCTTAACTTGGTGTTGTTTATTATATCCTGTAACGCCTCCCGATCATCATCATCTGCAGCCATCTCATCGTCTAGCTCAAATGTAATACCCTGCATCAAAGAACAACAATACGCAACAACTACTAAGTGTAAAAATTTGACGTGTATGAGTAGCTAAATTGATGTCTTCCAAACAGAGGGCAGGCCAAAACAATGTTGGTAAAAGCAGGCTTGAACACCAAGAACGAAGCACTTACCACAAGTGAAGCCCAATATGTGCTTTTTTAGTGAGCTTAAATAACAAAAAGCACACTTCTATAGTTTTTTGAAGAAAAATATAAAAACATCAGTTTTAAGTATTCTGGACCATTTATTTGTAGTACAAATAAGAACATACAGTATTCTACACTATAAACAATATAATGAGGTAAAAAATCACTTTTGCCTCTCTGAACTGCACAGCAGCACAACAGCACAACAATCAAACAGTCTCTTGGACCCTCCCTCCCTCTGTGTGTGTGGGTGTGGGTGCGGGCGTCTGTTGAGGTTCCATTGTGATACCCATTCCTTCTTTTTCCCAAGTGGAGAAGTGTTATAAGCTTTGAATGGAAGCCCCGGTAAACGTCGGCACTAACTCTAACTGACCTAAGGTAGCAAAATTCCTTGGCTCCCCATTCCCAAAACTCATTCCACCTCCCTTTTCTTTCAAGAAAATCATTCTCTTTCTTCCCATAGGCGTGATTGCACGCTATAGCTCCCTCAAGCCCATCCCTTCCATTTCCTTTGTTCTCTCCCTATTTGGTTACTGCAAAAATGATTACTTGAAATGGGGTACAGTTGCTAGAGCTGCTAGAGTTGAAGAAATATTCAACATGAGATCAAGAGTGAGGTCACCAAGGAGGGAAAAGAGTTCCAGTTATAGTTCACAACATACTCCTAAATTCCTAATGAAGGGGAGGGAGGCTTAATTTAGATGAAGTCGATGAGAAAGAAAACGAGGTTTACAAATCTTTTTGATGCCAAGGAATCCCAGAAACTGTGCATACACAACATGTCTTTTACCCAGGATTTTTTTTTTTTTTTAGTACGTCTTTTACCCAGTTAAACTCCGTACCTGTATAATGCATCCCCTGTATAATGCATCCCCATTACACAGATGTAACATTCGGGTCCAAAATTTAGGGCTTTTATTAGTATTATATATATTATTATATTTTATTTTATTTTATTTATTTATTTTACTTTTATTATTATCATCTTAGGAAAAATATGCTAACAGATAGATTAAATTAGTGAATCCTTGCCTATCAAAACCTTCGTATACTTTATCCATTAAGTTCCCATATTAGATTCGGTTTCTAGTTTGAGACTAACTCCAACTCAAACTCTTCAAAATCCTCTCAGAATCTGTATCCTCGTAGGAATAGGTTCCCAAAGTCTAGGCAACTTCAAATTTCAGCCAATCTTCTGAAGGTTCACGTTGTTCCCTCCCATCGCCTATAAGAAACCCACAAAGCCTCTGAATTATACACACAAAAATTCTTGGAGAAAACTCGTTCACACAAAGAAAGAAAACTCACTCCCGCAAGCACCACCGTAGCCCCTCTCGGCAGCCAACAGTCACATCGACGGACCACCTCCCACCACCACAGAAAACGCCGGCCAACCTAGTTCCGTCGCACCCACTCCCTTCCAGTAAGCCCATCGCCGTCAGTCACCATTTTCTCTCCCTAGTGTTTTTCGGTTTAATAGTTCTCTCTCTAAACTCTCTCAGCTCACTCTCTCTCTTGCGTCGCACAACTGCCCAGAGGGCCTAGTCGCGTCGCCGGTCGATTCCAGCCACCCGAGAGCTGCCGTCGCCTCAACCTTCTTCCCTCGGTGAGTTCCATGTTATCGCACGACACCTTCCCTCTCACAACTCCTCTCAGACTTATGTTTTCTGCCTTTGATGTTAAAGTGGGCCTTGGGCTCTGAGGCCCATTCGGCCTGGTTGTAAGGGTTGAACTATCAGATGGGCTTTGTCCTGTACTAGGCCCGATCCTTATTCCTCTCAGCACCTTGTGTTAGTAGGCCAAATTCCCTTATATTACGTAGACAATATTTAGGAGTTAATTGTTATGTATATAATTTAGGTCTTTCTCTATTTATATTGTATAGCAGAGAATTAGGCTAACTATAAATAGTCTTAACGTGTATAGACACTTAACGTGTTACAGAGAAATGGGTAGAAGAAATATCTAGCAAGTTGTAACTCTTTTCTATAAATAATGAAAGAAACCTAATGGAAGAGGTATTCAGACCAATCTTGACATGGTATCAAAGCTATTACTCTGATTATCGTTCTCTATGATCTTTATCCTTGAGAGTTTCTGAGTTGCGACAGTAGGAATTATTTTCCTTCTCTGTTTTCGCATGTTGGTAAGTTTCTAAGTTTGTGGTGAGTGTTTTCTCACACGTCTGGTGAGTTTCGACTTGTGGACTCGTCACCTTGGTGGCTTTGAGGCTGTCGGCAGGTTCTGTGTGGTGGTTTGCCGTGATTCTGTTCTGGGCAGTGCAGTTTGGCGCTTCTTGGCAGTTTTTGGGTAGTTTCTGGTGGCTGAAGACGTGCGGGTATCTCCTTTGGTGAGTATCGGCAATTTCTGTGGAGGTCTGTGGGGCGGTCCGAAAGTTTCTGGGCCGCTGTGAGGCAGTTGACCATTTCTGTGGCAGACGGCACTCTCTGTGGTGGTGGGTTCCTTCCGTGTGGTGGCTATGTGGAGGTCGTCTACGTCTCGGTGATCTCTTTGTGGTGGCTGTGTGGTTCCTTCTCTCGGTGATCTCTGTTTTCAGTAATACTCTGGGCAGGTCTGTGTTTCTTTTGTGTTTTGTGGGTTTTTCACGTGAGCTTCAATTCCTTTGTTGTTGTTTTACGGGTTGGGCTTCTCCTTGTGTTTTACGAGTGATCTGGTTGACGTGATTGGACCTAATTTAAGTTAGGCTTGCCGCTTATTTAATTGACTACTTGAGCATATTTTTCTAAGTGTTTTTCATCTTGTCTATTGAAAATACTATTGTTCGCTTTACTGGAAAGAATTTTCCTACATTGGAATTTCAATTTAAGATGTTTTTGAAATGAAAAGAATTATCAAATCATATTGATAATTCTGCTAAAGTTCCCACTGATGAAAAAGAATTTGCTCAATGGGAGGTCAAGGATGCCAAGGTAATCTATTGGCTATTGGGGACGATTGAGTCTCACCTTGTGACCAATCTTCGCTGTTTTAGTACAGGCTATGTGGGATTATCTTCACCGTATTTACCACCAAGATCATAGTGCTCGGAAGTTCCAATTAGAATTGGAAATTAGTACTTATAGTCAAGGCAATTTATCTATCGCACAATTTTATTCTGGTTTTATTAACCTTTGGTACGAGTATTCTGCCATTGTTCGTGCTAAGGTTCCCACTACGGCACTCGCGGCTCTTCAAGCAGTTCATGCTAAGAGTCAACGCGATCAGTTTTTAATGAAGCTTCGACCCGAATTTGAGCTGGTTTGTTGAACCGTAATCCGGTTCCTTTGGATATTTGTTTGGGAGATTTGTTGCGTGAAGAACAACGGTTATCCACTCAAATAGGTATGACTTCTGAGAAGGTCTTTTCTGAGACTGTGAATGTAGCCTATGCAGCACAAGGGAGAGGGAGGAACAAGTTGCAATGTTTCAGTTGCAAGGAATTTGGTCATATCGCTCGCAACTGTCCTAAGAAAGTTTGCAACTACTGCAAGAAAGAGGGCCATCTCATCAAAGATTGTCGAGTACGGCCTCAGAATCGTCAATCCCAAGCTTTTCAGGCTGTTGTACAGTCTTCTTCTTCATCTTCTACGCCGCCTACTGTAAGCTCTGATTCATCTGTTCTCACACCAGCAATGGTCCAACAGATGATTGTGTCTACTTTTACGGCCTTAGGCCTGCTAGGTATGGGTACTAACTCAACTTCTTGGGTTGTTGATTCGGGCGCTTCTAATCATATAACTGCTAATACGCCTAGGGCTGTACATTTTACTCTGCCCGAACCGAAAATAGCATTTCCGACTCGACCCGAGGCAAATAAACTTCCGATTTCTTGCAGTCCTACCCGCAACCGATTATCCAATTTTCCGAACCGTTTGTTTTCCCCAAAATGAGATTTGCATCAACTGTACCTCCTGCACCTATGTCCCCCCACAGTTTTTAAGAAATGGCAATAAATACAACTCTGTCCATTGATAAAAGCAAAACCAAAAGAAAGAAACGACAGTGAAAAGACCATAAAAAGCAAAAACAGAAGAAACAAGAAGAAAAAAAAAAGAACTACTAAAAGGATTTCTCTGCTTTCTTAATCTAGAAGCTCCATTGAAGCTAGAAAAAGAATTCAAACTCGATCCGGATTTATGGTGGTGAACTGAGTTGTGATGTACTCGCCCATTTTCACTCTGCTCCCGCCAGCTAGTTAGAGGCACTTCTCCAGAACGACGAAGAAGACCCCTTAAAGCCCAACCAGAGTTTAACTCAGTTACTTGCAGCTTCCAACTGTTGCACTCCCACTCCCACTTCCAGAGAAGACTCCGCCACCATTAATTCTTCCTCCACCGATCCCTGCCTCTTTGACTCCGGTTCCTCCCCCAGCATCTTTAGGCATAATAGCTCTCCAGTTGAGTTGCTTCAGAATTCGCGTCTTGGGTCTGGCTACTTCTCCAACTTTAGTATTCAATAAAATGGTAAAAAAGAAAGGCACGGTTTCAGATTGCTTTCGGTCATCGAGTAATACCCGACCCGTTCCGAAGAAAAGCGGAAACAAAACGGAAATGGTCGCTTCTGTTCCGCCTTGTTTCGGTTCGGGTAATTTGTGTCGGGTCGGGTCGACAATTTCGGACGGTCCGGGTAGACGGTTAAATTGTACAGCCTGAAATACGCCAGGTCTCCATGGTGTTCGTAAGTATAGAAGCACGCAAAATATTCAGATCGCTGATGGCAGTACTCTTCCTATTAATACTATTGGTAATTTGGGCTCTTCATTTCACGATGTTTTTGTCTCTCCTGGATTGTCTACCAATTTGATTTCTGTTGGACAATTGGTAGATAATAATTGTGATGTTCACTTTTCTCGTGGTGGTTCTCTTGTGCAGACTCAGGTGTCGGGGACGGTGATCGCGAAGGGGCCTAAAATAGGACGTTTATTTCCCTTACAATTTTCTATTCCTAATATTGTTTCTCTTGCTTGTACGGCTACTGCCAATACTAATGAAGTCTGGCATAAGAAATTAGGTCATCCTAATTCTATTGTCGACTCATCTCATGAAACATGATTTTTTGGGCAATAAAGATTCATTTTCTTCTTCTCCTGTATCTTTTGATTGTGCTACTTGTCATCTTGGTAAAAGTAAAACTTACATTTTCCTGCACATGGTAGTCGTGCTTCTAATTGTTTTGAGATCGTGCATACTGACGTTTGGGGTGTGAGTACTATTATTTCTCATGGTCAGTATCGTTATTTTGTGACGTTTATCGATGATTATAGTCGATTCACCTGGATATATTTTCTCCGTTCTAAAGCTGATGTGTTTTCTGTCTTTCAAAAATTTGTTGCTCTTGTTGAGACACAAGGGGGAGTACATGTTTCATTCTTTTCAAACTTTTCTTCAACAAAAGGGAATCATTTCCCAGCGTTCATGTCCTTATACTCCTCAACAAAATGGAGTCGCTAAGCGTAAGAATTGTCATCTCTTAGATGTCGTCCATACTTTGTTGATTGATTCTTCTGTACCTTCTAAGTTTTGGGTAGAAGCTTTATCTACTGCGGTCTATTTGATCAATCGTTTGCCTACTGCTACTCTAGATTATGATTCTCCCTATTTTCGACTATTTGGCATATCTCCCGAGTATCAATCCTTTCATACATTTGGGTGTGTTTGTTTTGTTCATCTGCCACCTGTTGAGCGTCATAAGCTTGCTACACAGTCTGTCACGTGTGCCTTTATGGGATATAGTCCTACTCAGAAAGGATTTGTTTGTTATGATGCTCATGCAAATAAATCCCGAATCTCACGGAATGTGATTTTCTTTGAAAATCAATATTTCTTTCAGTCTCAGGTTATTTATGATCCTCCTATTACTCTTCTTCCCACTTTTGATGATGTATCTTCTTCTATTAAGCATTTTCAACCAGGTATGGTGTATCATCGACGTCTTTTCCCTTCTTCAACGCCCCTTCCAGACACTGATCCATCATTTGATTCTGCGGTTCCTATACCTCAGCACTCCACCCGAGTTACACATGCACCGAATAGGTATGGTTTTCCTCACATCTCGCTTACTGCCACTCTCGACACTATTTATGTTCCTCACTCTTATATCCAGGCATCCACCCAAACGTGTTGGCAGCAAGCTATGCAAGAGGAAATCCAAGTTCTTCAAGACAATCACACTTGGGACCTTGTAATTTGTCCCTCTGATGTCAAACCTATTGGTTGTAAATGGGTCTACTCAGTCAAGTTTCGAGCTGATGGCTCACTGGACAGATATAAGGCCCGCCTCGTGGTTCTTGGGAACAGACAGGAGTATGGTATTGATTATGAAGAGACATTTGCACCTGCTGCCAAAATGACTATTGTGCGGACTATCTTGGCACTTGCTGCGTCGCAAGGGTGGTCTCTCCGGCAGATGGATGTGAATAATGTTTTTCTACATGGGGATTTGAAGGAAAAAATCTATATGTCCCCACCTCCCAGCATGTTTGCTACACCTTCTTCAGAGGTTTGTCAACTACGCCAATCCTTGTATGGATTGAAACAGGCTCCGCGTGCATGGTTTGACAAATTTCACTCTAACCTGCTTGCTTTTCATTTTACTCAAAGTCAGTTTAATTCCTCTCTTTTTCTTCGCAAGACTTCTGCAGGAATCGTATTGCTTCTCGTATATGTCGATGACATTGTGATTACTGGCTCAGATACTGAGTTAATTAAGCAATTACAACAGCATCTCAAGGCCTCCTTTCACATAAAAGATCTTGGTCCCCTGCAGTACTTTCTTGGCCTTGAGGTGCAGCTTACTCCAACTAGTACATTGTTACACCAGCACAAATACACGCAGGACGTTATTTCATTGGGTGGTCTCCAATCGGGTAACTCTGTTTTTACTCCCTTTGAGGTAAATCTTAAGCTTCGTCAAGAAGAAGGAGAGCTTCTATCAGATCCATCCTTGTATCAGCATCTTGTTGGGAGTTTGAACTACTTGACGATTACTCGCCCTGACATTTATTTTGCTGTGCAGCAAGTCAATCAATTTATGCAGGCTCCCCGACATCTTCATTTAGCCGCTGCCCGCCGCATTCTCCGATATCTGAAGGGCACCTCTACACGCGGGTTGTTCTTTCATAAAGAATCTTCCTTACAGTTGATGGGGTATAGTAATGCTGTTTGGGCCGGATGTGCGGATACTCGTCGCTCCGTTACCAGCTGGTGCATATTCTTAGGCAATGCACTCATTTCTTGGAAGAGTAAGAAGCAAGATAGAGTTTCCAAATCCTCTACTGAGTCTGAATATCGTGCTATGTCTTCTGCATGCTCTGAGATCACATGGCTTCGTGGGTTATTAGGTGAACTTGGTTTTCCTCAACTGCATCCCACTTCTCTTCATGCTGATAATACCAGTGCTATTCAGATCGCCGCTAATCCTATCTTCCATGAGCGTACGAAACATATTGAAGTCGATTGTCATTCTATACGTGAATCCTTTGACAAACATGTGATTACTCTCCCTCACATTTCCACTGAACGTCAAACCGGCATCAATTCTTGGTTGACAAATTGATGCTTTTTGATCCACCAACATCAATTTGAGGGGGAGTGTTATGTATATAATTTAGGTCTTTCTATATTTATATTGTATAGCAGAGAATTAGGCTAACTATAAATAGTCTTAACATGTATAGACACTTAACGTGTTACAGAGAAATGGGTAGAAGAAATATCTAGCAAGTTGTAACTCCTTTCTATAAATAATGAAAGAAACCTAATGGAAGAGGTATTCAGACCAATCTTGACATTAATTACATTATTATTTTAAGTTATCTATTTTTACATGATAAAACCCTAAATTTCAGATTTAGTTTTATGCTATTTATCTAGCAACTTTATATTAAACCCGATTATACTACTAAGCTATCTATTATTGATTAATTATATATTCAAAGTATTCATTAATTTTGCATGGAAACAAGATAACTACTATGTTAAAATCCAATTTTGTATTTAATCACATAAAGAACCATGACACGTCTATCTAGAAAATTAGTAACATCGAGTACCCCGTATAGGTAACGCGCTACAAGTTGGAAATCAGGAAGCAACGCTAAAAGATAAATAGTATGATCATATAAATGCATGCGTACTATGAATATTATTGTTATGTATGAAAATATGATGTGCTTATAATGGTTATCTACGCTACACTAAGAGACAAGTCAAGGTTAGATCCTTTTCACGATCTTGATGAAATATGAGATTATGATTGAATGAATGAATATGTTTGATTGATTGAATGTTACAAAAATCATATGAAAGTCATGAGATGTTCATGTAGTAAGTCAAGTATGCTATGTAATAGAATAGTCAGATTATGCAAGCCATGTTCATGTAATATCTAGATTATGTATGCCATGTTCACGTAATACTTAGATTATGTATGCCATGTCCATGTAGTACTTAGATCATGTATGCCATGTACATGTAGTACTTAGATTGTGTATGCCATGGAATGTCATAAAACGTTCAGTGCATGTTATGTCATGTCATGTTATGCTATGCCATGCTATACCATGTACAAGAATATGCCATGCTATGCTATGCCATGTATAAGAACATGCCATGTTATGTCATGTTATGATATGCCATGTACAAGAATATGCCATGTTAAGAAAGTTCATGAAACTTAATGAATTCTCATGCATTAAGAAAGATAAGAAGTTTTAAAACTGTGCCACGGACTCAAGCATGGTTAACCACAAGTAGAGTGAAACACGTTTCACTCCATGTTATTCAAATAAGTGAAACACGGACTCAAGCGTGTTTCACTCCACGTTATGCAAGTTAAGTGAAACACGAACCCAAGCGTGTTTCACTCCATCTTATACAAGTTAAGTGAAACACGGACCTCATGTTAAGACAAGATAAACAAGTTATCATGCATTCACGTTACATGTTGGCCATGATTATGTATGCTTCCGCTCATGTTAATGATGAATACGTATGCTAATGAATCTGTGACGATTTAGAAGTAAAGAAAGTTATGTTACGTGTATGATTGTAAATTTGTGATGTTGTATGTTATGAAGAGTCTTCAGAAATTAAGTACATGCTAGTCCAAATTATATTTTACGGTATGATGTGCTACTTACTAAGTATTCGACTCATTTTTGTTTGTATTCTTGTTTTCTTCCATGTTTCAATTCTCACAGATTGTGATTATGATTACACAGAGCTGGATGGCCAGGAATAGATCTAGTACAAAGTCTTAGGAAGGAATAAGTGATATTCACAAAAGAATTAGATTTCTTTTCATAGGATTAGTTTATGTTCATTTACTTTATGTTCAGTTTTCGAAACAATCATGTTCAATTCAGTTTTAATAGTTTTGATTCTTTTCAATAAATGAGGTATTTCAGGATATGAATCTCTTTACCGGGCATTATGTTATGAATGTTAGTAATATCTCTATCCTATGGGAAGGGGGTGTTACAACAGATAAGGCAAATCATCGGCTTTCTCACCGATTGGGCATGACCCCTAGAAATTGTTTGCACCCAAGGGTCCAAACTTTAGATCTGGGAGAAGCATACCACCAAGACAAAAGCCCTTACCAATTGAGCCAACCCTAGGGTTTACGAGGATTACAAATCTTTTTATTACAATAACGATGATCCTCTGCTTAATGATGAGGAACATCATATGCCTTGGGATTTCGTAGCATTGTTCTTACTATATGTCAATATCTACAATTCTCGTACTTTGGTATTGCCTTTGGGGCATATTTTGATTCTTTTATGTACTTTATTTTGATTATGACCATGTCATAGTTGTGTATATTTTATAAAACACAAGATAATTATATAAATTCAATGTTTAAATGATATGTAATTAGTTTATCACTTGATTGTCATATTGCATGAGACTACCAAATTGAGTTTATAGGCTAAACGGATTCCTTTCTTCTTGTTTGTGTATCTTTTTTGTTGTTTTTATGAATATTTTTTATAATACCCTTTTTCTTAAATGTTTGTTTTACTTCAATCAAATGCACACTTGCACTTTGCACTTAGGGCCCGGGATCTAGCTGATGTTTGCACTTAACTGCACCCAAGGCTTTTACCAAGAATGGGCCCAAACCATCTAATCAGTCAAGGCATCTAATTTCCATGTCTTGATCATGGGTACACCAGTCATACCCTCTTATAATTAACTATCTACAGTAAACTCATTTACACATATCAAAGTAACATTAACCAACAAGAAATTACCATAGTCCCCTAAAGTAGTCTAACAAAAAGCAAAAAAATTAAAACAAAACACCAACTAAAAGTGCTCAACATTGTCCAAAAGTATTAACTCCATACAAAAACCATTAGTTTTCAATTATTTTTTACAATAATATCACCCGAGAAGTACCAGAAGCTGGAAGTTACTTTAAGCCAACATGGGACACGGAAAACATTGGAAATTCCCTTCTATGTACTCCTAAATAAAACAATAGTGCAAATTAAATATTCATTTTATAAATAATGCTAGACACAACGAATCCGTCATCAATGTAAACTAAATGGGTCAAAACCATATAAATGTCAATACTTACATGTCGAGCAAGAATGTAACAGAATTGCTTCTTTCGTAGCAGATCATCACACAACGTAAACACCTGCTTCACATACTGCAGAGAGATACTTTGAGCTATTAGAACCAAACCATACCGATAATTTTGAGTATTGCATCACATATTTGGTCGAGCCGTGCAATAATATTTGCTAGTAATGTGTAGCTTTAAAACTCCAATCAATGAATAAGCCTAAATCCTCCAGCCACTCTTCAAATAAATGCACAGAAACATCATTCACAATCATATAGTCAAGAAAGGATGGATTAAAATGCATTGAAGTCGTTTTTTTTTTCTTTAATAAGTAATGCATATTTAATTCTGACAAAGTACAGACCTGCATGTTATCCAGATAGAGGGCAATCTGAAGTGCATTTGGATACTCTTCAAATTTTACATAGATCGTGTAGGCAATATCGAGAACCAACATATCATCAGGGCCGGGGAGGTATCTGCAATATGTTGCAATGTTAAATGTCATCATAGCAGAGAGACACAGAGATCAATACAAAAAAAAACCCCAAGGAAAAAGCTAGTGATTTATTTAGCATATGTGATAATATATCTAGAGGGTTGGTGTAGCATTTGATATATGACAGAAGATAAATGAAATTATTTTTTTGTAACGTATAACAACCTGTTCCTTCTTGATCTTTAATGAGCAGCAAAATAGTTAAAAACTTTAGGAATTAGGGCGTCCCAAATCCTTGAATGAGAGCAAGGACTCATCGGATGTCAATTGTTTAGACAATAAGCATGTATCCTATGCCTATACCAGTTGATCGCTTCAAAGACTATACTAATACAAAACATTGCACTTATCAAACAAGGCCCTTCAGAACCACCCCAGGGGAATAAACTCCAAAACCACCGCGTATTAGGTAATCCAAGGGAACTTTTTTCTGAAAGTTAAAATAAAATTTTATTGAATCGTAAATAGGCATGACCCAAGTACACAAGAGAGAACACCTAGTTACAAGTTAGGAACTAGAAATGGATACAAGAAATCCATGAAAACTAGCCCCATTAAATGGTGAATTTGCTGGATCAATATCTTCAAAAATTATGAAAAATCCCACTTACCTTGCTGAACTTGTGAGGTAGAGACATGTCCTTTTGAAATTCGTGTTGTCCACATGCTCAATTAAAAGATCAAGGTCTTCAACCTGGCAATCATCAGATATTACATATTCCAAGTTTGGATAATCACCAACAAGAGAAAAAAAACAAAAAGAGGGAGTGGGAAGGTGCAACTAAAGAAGAAGATCAAAAGAGCAACTCTGCTTAGTACCTCCATTAGAAGATCCACAGCTTCAGGTTCCGCATTGTGCTGCAGAGCAACAAAATTTATTAAAAACAGAAAAAACAATCCCTATAGCAATATAACATGCTACTGAATGTGAATCATACCTTCATGTGAAAAGCAACAATTTGTTGAACAAGTTCCATAAGATCATCGATTGGAGCTTCTTCAATCTGTTAGTGTAAAAAAAAACAAATAAGTATAATCATACTTAAAAACAAGCTCTTGAAAATCCAATATGAACCAAAATACTTGAAAAAGTATTTATCAATGCATATCCCACTACAATCCACAGATACTAGGAAAAAAGGTGGAATGAACACCAACAATGTAATACAACTCCAACACCATGCCACATAATACATAACATCAAAGTCATGGAAAAATGCATATTAGTGCATGATCTTATAGAAGAAAGTCAAGAACTTCAATGTTGCTGTAAATGCAAATGATTAGAGAGCACTTGTTACCAATTAAACAAGAAGACTGAGAACAATGCCAGGACCTGAAACCAGAAACTTATCCTTGCATTTAATAAAACTGATTCCTTACCTGTCGTTTAGCATACTCTTGCGCAATTTCTCCAGCTAAGTTCCTGATTACAAAAACATCAAACACTAGTGAGGATAACACTTAATTATATAGATTGTACTTCAATGGCTACTAATTAAAAAAAAGTTCTAGAACCTAACTCATAAGGAAAGCACACCAAATCTAATTAATAATGAGCTATGTCCACCTTAACACCACCCAATGCTGACCAACATTTTTTTAATCAGATGTTTTGTGCATGTGCATTACATAGTGGGTATAAATTATAACAATCGATATAAAAATTCTGTGATGCCTCACCTCACATACTCATGGCCCCATGAGCCAATCTCGCCTTCTGAACCCAACAATCTGTACTTTAGGCTCTCCTGAAAGGGTGGCAGCACGCGAGCACACAATTAAAAAATACAGAGATGTTGTTTTCTTGACAAGAAATAATCATGTCATTGAAAACACTAAAATGTGAAACATGCATGACAAATGAAGCAGCCCATACAAGATAAAATAAAATAAAATAAAAAAAGAAAGAAACCAATCACCAAAGACAAAATACTAATCTTAAACCCCAAAACAACTATGCATACCCTTTCACCCTCTGCAGACATGGTGAGCGCCAAAACTGATAGTATATCTGCCAAGTACTTCTGTAGTCAACAAGAACGTATAAGATTATATATTTTTATAGGTAATCAAGAATAGTGCAATTCAATTTATAAGATTAGACATGAAATGATGTTAAATGGACAGTGTCTAACCAAATAGGTTACCTTCAAATCTGAACCCTGCATTGTCTCATAATATGCTTTCAAAGTTCCATAGTGTGGACGAAGAAACTTCAATGGCTTTGGCACTGAGGTCATGGAGCTAGTAGAAGTTCGAATTTCCTGTCTACAAGATAAAATTTTACACGCCGTCAAGCCACTCCATATGACATACATAATGCAAGCATTGCTACTCGCAATTCCCACACAGATTGTCTAAAGGATCACTGCTATCCAAAGGGCTGCTGGAGAAGGGAACAACTAAAACCAGCTTGCTGCTACTTAGACCATCCATCTCAAGTGTCCTTGATTCACCACTCACAAATGCATTTTTCTCATGACAGATAAAATATTACTAAAATTTGGGAAAAATACATAAGCCCCTTAAACCACCACACCATTTGCAATCACTTCCAAACTATCAATTTTTGCAATCATCCGCTGAAACTACAAAATAGTTGTAATGTACACCATTTTCCTTTTAGAAGTCCATTTTTCCTAACAATTTTCAAAATACAATACAAACCTACTAACTAAAAAAATTAAAAACGAAGAAAGAGAAAGAAAAGGTTGTATCTTTTTTCTATTGTTTTATGAATTTTCTAATTAGTGAGGGAGGGAATATTTTTTTACATAAGGGATATATTGCAATATTTTTGTAGTTGGTGGGTGACTGTTGAAATTGATAGCTTGGGAGAATGATTGCATATTGGGTGGTAGTTTGAGTCAGTTTTGCATATTATCCCTTAGAAATTTGGAAAGTGGCCTTTAAAAATTTCAAAAGGGGCCACTTTCTAAATTTCTAACTTTGTCAATGTAACAACCCGATCCTAAGTTTAGGCCATAATAATAATATTATGATAAGATTTTAGAGTTTTGGTTGAATTTAAATTTTTTGTTCTTCTTATCCTCACCCGTAACCCTCATCCCTATCTTTCAAATTTGAAATCCTAACCTCATACTCATTCTCATCCCTAAATTGATAAATCCGAGTCCTATTAGGAGACAAACTCACATCAGAAAAATCCTATCGTATTTCCTCCCCATCGTCTATAAAATCCCACAGAAATATCTGATTCAAACACACGAAAAATACAAAGAAAACTCACTTGTATTTGAGTTCTCTTCTCTGACCCGCAGCCACCACAGCAAGACCACCCTCTCCGACGACACAGAAACCGCCGACCCGCAGCCCCCTTCGAGCCCACTCATTTTCCAGTAAGCTGACCGCCACCAGTCTTCTCTCTCTCTTTTGTTTCGGTCTAGCAGTTTTTTTCTCTCTAACTCTCGCTTTCTCACTCGGCGCCGCACCTCACCGCCACGAGGACCACCCAGTCGCGTCGCTGTGACCCCTCCCGACCACCCAGAGCCGTCGTCGAGTCAGCCCCTCTCCCTCTGTGAGCCTCCATCGCAGACCTCTCTTCCTCTCTCAAACTCTGTTTTTGCCTTGTTTTGGTCTAGCTGTGTTTCGGGTTCTGAGAGAACCCTTAATTTCGTGATGGGCCGTTGGGCCCTAGGCCCTTTTGGTGCGTACAATGGGCTTATGTAGATGGTTTCATGTAGTATTATTATTATGGGCCAGGTTTTGACTTTTACAAAGTTATAATAATGTCTAAATAGACTTGTATTTTTAAATTGGTTTTGGCTTAGCTGTGGGCTGGGCTTGAGGTTAATTAGATTTGTATCATGGTGATAGAGTTGTATTTTTAAGTGAGACTTATAAACTCTAGATATACAAAATTGATGTCAATGTGATTTTAGAGTTTGAAAGACCAAAGTTAATGAAAAATTATAGATTAAGTTGGAATTTCTAGTTTAATTAAGAGGTATGTCTTTAAGTAGAAATTTACGTAAGCTACGTGTCTATCTTATAGGAAATCAGTCGCGCCCAAAAATATTGGATTAGCGCTACGAGGTAAGTAGCATGATCATATCTTTACACGTATGTACGGTGAACTACTTGTCTTTTTATAAAAGATATTATGCATGTATTCCCTTCATTGGAAGCCCCTTTTTACGTACCCAACACATGATAAAAATTATGAAAAATCTATGATTTTATGTGAAGTATTATGCATTAAGTTATTTATGACAAATCATAATTTTATGAAATGAGTTATGCATCAACAGATTTATAAAAAGTCATGATTTTATGTGAAAGATTATTTGTGGAAGATTATTCATGAAATTATTTATTAAATGCAAAGATTATTCATAAAATTATTTAGGAAATGCATGATTTTTATGAGAGAGTTATTTCGTAAAATATTTATGAAAAATCATGATTTTATGCGATGAAACATGTATCACGACGTTTATGAAAGAATGCAATTTCGTTTGAAATCTATGATATGATATGACAAGTATGTATGTGATTTCTTTTGAAATCTATGAAATGACAAGTATGCAAGTATGATTTGATAAAATATGTAACGGCCTATGTTATGGGCAAATTGCATTGCCAGGTCGTGCATGCTGGTAGTGCACCCAGTATTGTCTTCCTTATATATGGATTCTACAACCCGCGGCCACGGGCAGAATCGGAATCTATTTAGATTCGCTAACCCTAACTCACGGGGGTCAACAGTGGATAACGGCCTATGACAAGTGAAGATAAGTTAATGTTCATGTTATTTATGAATGTATTTATGAATATGCACGCTTTTTAAGAAACCTTATGTTTATGATGTTTACTGTATGATGTGTTGCTTATTGAGTATTCGACTCATTTTAGTTGTTTTTTTAATGTTTTCAAACCACCCCAGGTGATGACATTTATGAAGACGAGACTACAGGACAGAACTTGACCCAGGGAGGCGAGGCAGAGGCCTAGACAGATTATGTTATAATTATTTTTATGGTTCTAAGTTTTAAATAAATTATTTTGATAAGCACATGAGACTTTCATATTTTTCATAAGTACTTCCGCAAACCTTATTTTGAATTTTCAGTATTTATTGAAGTTTGTTATTTTACGGAAATTTTTCGCATCTGGTGCATTGTTAAAAAGAAAAAGTTTTAAGTTCAAGTTTAGTAGTAGCACATTGGCTCCTCGAAAATTATAAAATGTCTTTTCGGGAACGGGGTGTTACAGTCAATGGAAGGGAGATATAATTTGCTTACCGGAGACAAAGCTAGAATATATTACAAGAGGGTTAATTCAGAGTATGTGGAGATGTCAAGATGTTGGATGGTCTTACCTACAATCAAAAGGGGCATCCAGGAGTGTTATCTAGAGATTTCTTGAAAGTGAAGGAGATTTCTTGGAGACAAAAATCAAGGGCACTATAGTTGAGGGAAGGGGACAAGTGCACAAAGTTCTTCCACCGGGTGGCTAATTTGCATAGAATTATACAATTGAGACGATGGTGGTGGATGGAGTAATTTCCTCCGACCAATTAGCCACCAAGAATCACATTGTATAGTGTTTTGAGCACCTTCTATCTGAACAATATGCATGGAGGCCAAGAGTGGATGGCTTAATTTTTGAGATTATAGACCAACAAGGTTCAAGGTGGCTTGAGAGACCAATAAGAGGTTTGCAAAGTATTCCAAAGCATGGTCAGTGACAAGGCTCTTGATCCTGATGATTTCACTTTGGTGTTCTTCCAAGTTTGATGTGGAGTGATTAACGATGATCTAATGAAGTTGTTTCAAGAGTTTCACACAAATGAAAGGTTTGATAAAAGTCTTAATGCTACTTTTCATGGCTCTTATTTCAAAAAAGGTTGGGATAGTGGATGTTAAAGATGATCGCACTATTAGACTTGTGAATGAGATTTATAATATCTTGTCCAAAGTTTCGGCAAACCGATTGAGCATGGTGGTAGAAAACCTAATATCAACACCCCAAATTGCATTTTTGTCAAAGGTATACAGATTCTAGACTAAGTATTAATTGCGAATGAATGCTTAGATGATAGACACAAGTCTAGAGAACCTGAGATACATTGCAAGTTAGACATGGAGAAAGCCTATGATCATGTCAATTGGAATTTCTTGCTTTATCTGCTTTCGAGAAGTGGCTTTGGGGAGAAATAGCATTCTTGGATAGCGTTTTGTATTTCTATTGTTTGCTTTTCTATCTTGGCGAATGGTCTCTGATAGGTTTCTTTGACAAGTCTCGAGGTCTAAGACAAGAGGATCCACTCTCTCCACTACTTTTTATAATTTTCATGGAAGCTCATAGTAAGATGATCTCAGGTCTTGCGGATGGTGGCTTTCTCTTAAATGCCGTTTGGATAGTGAGTTGAGATGAAAGTTGAAAGTTGAATAAAATATTATTAGAATATTATTTTTTTAATATTATTATTGTTTTGAGATTTGAAAAAGTTGAATTGTTTATAATATTTTGTGTGGAAATTTGGGAAAGTAGTAATAATAAGATGAGATGAAACACTTCTTGTATCCAAACAGGGCCTTAGCCTTCTCGATGGGCTCTCTTGTTATCTCTCAGGTATTATTTCTCGATAATACTCTCATTTTTCTAGGGGCACAATCTCAGCGGGCACTTCTTCTATGCTTTAAAGTTGTCTCTGTTTTTATACTAAATCTATCAAAGTTTGAATTAGTCCCGGAGTGAGATGTTACTAATGTGGCGAACTTGACTAGTCTTTTGGGATGTAGGGTATCTTCCTTATCCATGAAATACCTTGGCTTACCGTCGGGTGACACATTTTACTCGGTGGGTATTTGGGATGTTGTGATTGAAAGGGTGGAATGTAGGCTGGCTACAAAGGTTGAAAGCAGCTTTCTTCATCTTAACAACTTCTTTAGGAAAGATCTTACTATAAATAACCTAACAAAACATTGGATCATGGTGTTGGGTTGGTGTTGAACGTGTAAGAAAAATGAGGAAACGGTATATCAGTTGTGTCACGATACAATTGAGGTGGGTGTCATGACACATTTTGTGATGATCAAAGCCTCAAAGACACATTTTCAGAGTTATTTGATATCCCACGAGCGAAGGATGCTTCAGTAGCTGAGCTCTTGGATTGCCCTGGCAACTCCCCTCAATGGATGGCACAAGATTGGGAGTTGGATGTCATCATTGTGTTCTTTGCTTTACTGTATTCCACAAGAGTGACACAATGGGAACTATGGACAAGATCAGTTGGAGTCCCTCTAAAAAAGGTAGATTCACTATTAGATCGTTTGATCAGAATTTGACTAGCCAAGGCATGAATGCCTTTCGATGCTAGAAGATATGGAAGACTAAAGCTCCTTTGAATGTAGCTTTCTTCATCTTAACAACCTCTTTAGGGAAGGTCCTTACCATAAATAACTTAACAAAACGTTGGATCATGGTGTTGGATGTGTAAGAAAAACGAGGAAAGTAGATCAATTGTGTCTACATTGCGAGGTGGATAGAGCCATGTGGAATATTTTTTTGTGGGAATGGGCTTAACATGGGGGTCATGCCAAGAAGGCAAGTGGATTTCCTAACAAGTTGGAGTGGTCTCCAAGGCAATCCACAAGTAATTGCAATTTGGAAGATGGTCCGTATGTATGTCCCGGTGTATTTGGATGTAGAACAATCATAGAAGCTTTGACAACCAAAAGAGGACAATGGATGAATTGAAAGCTTTCTTTTTAAAAACCTTGTTCCTTTGGGTGGGGACAATAGATTTTAATGGGCTTAATTTCCAAGAGTTTCTTATTTCGGTTGTATATCCTAGTTAGGTACTACTCATGTATTCGTCCTGTAGACTTGGCTATGCCTATTATTATGAATAAACTTCTTGTTACCTATCTAAAAATATTCTAACAACAATTTAATAATCATGGTCAACTGCTAATTTCTTTTTGTAGCCTTCTTGCATGACAAGGACCTTGCAAAGACCTTTCCACTTTCCATTGTATCTTAACACCATGAATAGGAACATGGGGTAGAAAGCTCAAGTTTGGTGCATTGTGCATATAATGCATTATAGCTCTAAGTTCTTATGTTCTCCTCTATAAATAGATGTTAATCGGTCGATAATTTAAAAAGAACATAAATGTGCTGAAGAAGAAGATTATAGAGTAAGATCCCTATAATTCTTGCCCAAACTCTAGGGCCTAGAGTGAGAAAGATATACATGAAATGGGTCCCACAAAATATCTCACAGAGTATTAAATGGTCAATAAATGTTATGTCTATCTCTTTTTCACTCTAGGTCCTACAGTTCGGACAGAAATTATAGGGAACCTAAATCCAACGATCTTAAGGATTTTTCTTTTCAGCTTAAATCTAGGTAATTCACTTAGTGGTCCATTGCTTTAATCATTTACTTAATTACACTCTGCTTTCAACATTAAATGTAGTACAAAATTTGAAAAGAAACTTGAGCTTTATCATATTTCACCTCAACACCATTTCTCACCCTCTAGGATTATGTATGCCACATCGAACAAACCAAACTGATCAACCTAAATGACTGCCATCGGACACAAGATTTCATATGCATTTAGAAAGATTATTTTCTCATAAAATGAGCGATTCTTCTCCTTTCAAGGTTCCAAGTTAATATAAATCTCAAAAGGTAAGCCCCAGAACCAAAATAACCGATAAAATATAACGAATTACAGAAACAGGGGAAAAAGCACGAACAACCATAACAAAATGGATAAAAAAATATTAAACAATTTAACCCTAACCGAGTAATATTCTCAAGTTTTTTACCCTAACCAAGAAGATAGGGATTACCTCATGCTCTCAAGCGCAACCTTCTGCAACCCAGGATCGGGATCCTGAACCCTTTCCACATACAGCTCTAATTGCTGTTTCAACGCCAAGTCCTCATCCGACTGCATCAGCCAACACCACACATGATTAAGGTTTTTGAGACTCGAAAAAAAATGATAAAAACTAAAAACCCCACAAAAAAATGCCCAAGACTACAACTCTAAGGTGAACTTTTTAACCAAAATAAAATTCAAACAGCCCAAGCCTGAGGCTAACCAAAAGAAAATTCAAGCAGCCCAAGCCTGAGGCATAACAAGAAAGGACACTGTAAAACCTTAGCAAGAACAATTCGTGAATCTAAAAATATCAAACACACCAGATCTTCCTCCTTCTTGTCATCCTTCTTCCTCTTGGGTTCCTTCGACGGAACCGAGCCGCTACCGCTGGCATTAGGATCCGGCGCCATGCTCCACAACGAAGTCTAACCTTGGGAACCGAGCTAAAGTTTGTTTGTGTGCAGTAATAGGATTTTTAGTTCTCTGATTAAACGAACTGAATGAAACAGATGGTCTGATGGAGTAACCCTCTGCACAAGAAAAGAAGCTGGCTCCCCGTCCCGTATTTATACGGCGATTGGAAATGTTTGGTTCCGAATTTATGTTCGGAATGATTTTTTTTTTTTTTTTTGTTAAGTTAACGATTAAGGAAATGTTTTTTTAAATGATGTTTTGAATTTTTTATTTTTTTTTAAATATTTATGATAATTAAAAAATTATATTAAAAAAATAAAAATAAAATAAAAAAATAAAATAAAAAATAAAATACACTATTCGAGACACTTCTTCGTGACACAAATTCGGTAGAGCATTGCTCATATGGCGAGTAGTGTACAAGAAAAGTGTTTTTTCATTTCCTCTCTCAGCTCTCTCCCATGTGTTTAAAGCTCGGGATGTGTTTTATCTCATTTCATATTATTATTACAATTTTATTATTTTATATAAAATATAATAAACAATTCAATTTTTTCAAATTTCAATTCAATTTTTTTAAATCCTAAAATAATAATAATATAAACAAATAATATTCTAACAATATTTTATTTAACTTTCAACTTTTATCTAAAATGATATCATCTCATCTCTGAATCCAAACGAACGCTTAGAGCATTAGCAATTTAGGGCTGATTTATGGAATGAGATGAGATAAGAATTTTGTAAATAGTAATAAAATAGTTTGTGAATAGTAGTGAGATAATTTGAGTTGAGTATTTATTGGGTTTTAAAAAATAGAGAGAAAAAATTGAATAAAAAATATTATAAAATTAAAATATCATTATAATATAGTTTTATAATATTATTTTTATTTCGATATTTGAAAAAAAAAAATTTAAAGTTTGGAAAAGTTGTTTTGATTAATTTAAAAAAGTTATAGTGATTAGTTTGAAAATGTTTGTATTTAATTATATTTGAGAAGGAGATGATATCACTGTTTTAAATTCCGTACCGTATTGGCCGGTACGGTCGAAATTTTTCGTTTCGGCCGTCCGGCCGGTACAGGTACTATATCTGTACCGTACCAGCTAAAATACCGGCCGTACCGGCCGGTACCGGCCATACTGGACTAAATTTCGACCTGTACCGGCCTATATTTCGGCTAGTACCGGCCGATATTTCGGCCTGTGTGTATTTTTTTTTTTCGGTTTTTTCAAACTACAAACTTATTTTTAACCCCTAATTCAGATTAGACTATTTATAATTTATATATATATATATTTATATATAATTTATTTATATATAGACTATTATTTTGGAATATAATTTTTATATATTTATATATATAATTTATTTATATATTGACTATCCCGAAACGTTATCCCGAAACGCTATCCCGAAACGGTACCGGTACCAAAATATTTCGTTCCAGTGCCTTGATCGGTACGATGTCCGGTACGGTATTCAAAACATTGGATGAAATGCGATGAGATAGGAATTTTGAAATGAGATCTATTTCCAAACAAGCCCTGCATCCGCTTGTTAAATGTTAATCCTATCTCACTCAAAATTTAATATCATGTTAAATTATTTATCTAAATTCTATATAATTATAAAATATTATTAATTTATGACAGTTTTAATATTTTTATCTAATTTATTTTCTTCATATTTTACTGATTTACTGGTCATATTTTAATTCTTTTTCAAATAAAATATATTTTGTATTAATTTTCATAATTTATAATATGTATTTTTTCTATGATTTTATATTTGATAACATAATAGTTATTTTGTTCATCTAATTAAATTATTTTTTTACTTATATTTTCAATAGTTTGGTTTGATGAAATAATCATATTTTCATTTATTTTGTTAGGATGAAATTCTTCCAATAACAAAAAAAACGATGAAATGATCATAAAAAAAACTAAATGATCTTGCTACACATCATATTTGTTGATCACCTACTCTATGTTACTGTAGCTTAGAAGTTCGATGGCTTTTTGATGCCTAATTCGTTATGTTTGGTTATTAAACATATCTCAATCTATCTGAAACTAATCATTAAAGGAATCCATTATTTTTTCAATTTTTCATAAAAAGCTAAACATATCTCAATCTGCTTCATATACTCAAAATACATATCTCAACATATTTCATACATTTAAATATATTTCAATGGAACTCACAAAATTTTATTATTTACAGATCAAACCAAATTATCTAATATCAGCTCAGTACCCAAATGCTGTAACGCCCCGGTCCCGTAGGGATCGAAGAGTTACTCCTTATAACTTAAAACTCACAATTCATCAATGTATTTATAGACTCCAAAATATAAAGTCATCAGAATACTACAAAATCTCTCAATAAAATCCGTCACTTTTCAAAAATCTTCTATGAGTAAACCGCTATGTTTAAATAATCATCTCACTGATGCTCCATAATCCTGATCCTTAGCTGGACTATTCAAAATCATCTGAAAAATATATAGAGATAAGGGGTGAGTTATCAACAACTCAGTAAGCAGGGGACATATGCTAGTGTGTAAACATGAGCATTTACAGAGTTCAGAATACAGAACAAAAATATTTCTTTCAGAATGCAGAATCAGAATAATGTTTTCAAAATGCAGCATCAGAACATGTTATCAAAAATATCAGAGCGAAAGTTCGAAAATATTCATAATCAAAATCTCTTTGGCATAGCATAAACTGAAACATCACATCTTATCTTATCATATCAGAACAAATACCATGTTTAACCCTCGTGGTAGAGTTGTACAAACCCCGGTAGCTAACCGAGCAGAAACAGAATGTGAATCTTCCCCTCATTTATTCTCGGAGCCCCGAGTGTGCACATAGGAAAGATCACGCAGAAACCACTTTGTTTCCAAAGTGGGTGCACCAGAAACAGAAAAGTTGGTACCAACCCGAACAGAAGCCACAGTTTTACACCCGTGGTAAGGTCAGAACGGAACAGAAACATAAACATAATGTTATGCCAGAGGTTTTCAGAAATCACATCAAATCATATCAGAGTACAGAAAATTTTCATAACAGAACAAAATCATATCACAACATAATTTATGTACAAAATTTCATATTCGCTCTCTTTTCAAAGTTCAGAAACAGAATGTAAAAAATAAGTTCATGTCTACCTAGTCATGACAGAAAATAATTTCTTCTTAAACAGAATCTCATGAGTAATGCAGAACAAATAATTGAGGTAGTTCAAATTTCTTGTCAACATCAAATATGTATATTTTTCAAAAATAACCTCAGCTCATTTTATTTTAATGCAAAGTCTAGTATAGGAACCCCGCTTACCTGAACTTTCTAGCTTTTCAGAAATTTCCTCAAAATGCCGAACAACTATTAATCGTCACCTATAAATAATCACATAATTCTCGTAAATTTTCAATTCATCTCATATTTCGATATTCAATCCTACGTTTCTAAAATAACCTATTAAATTCCTCAAAACCTAAAATTTCAAATCATTACTATAAAAAAATCATCTATGTTGATTTAATAACTATGACAAAAATATTTAAAAGTCAAATCTTTTTATTATTGAAAACCAACTATAAAGTTTAATACTGGATAATATAATTATCCCAAAATATTTTAAAATAAACTATAACTATTTTTAAATAGACTAAATCATATCTAAAATGTGAAAAAAAAAATAACATTACACCAAAATTGTTTACTCTTAAAATAAAACTTTACTTAATAACATGATAAAATACATAAGTGATTTTCTGTAAGCACAAATAAAATAGAGTACACTAATACATATTTAAAAGTTTAAAGCACGCCAATACAGCTTGTACTCAAAGGGTAAAGATGTAACTTACCTCAAATACTATATGCTTGACCAACTATACGATAAGCTTTGTTATTAGAAAACATGCTCATACTACATGAGGTAGTTTACGCGGCAGAGGCACACCGTGAGGGAAGGGAATGTGCGACAACGTATGGAGCTGGCTGAGGTTGGCGGTGGTGGGTGCGGCGCTCGGTGTGGTGGAAGGTGGTGAACTCGGCGGAGCACAAAGAGAGAGAGAGAGAACAACACGATGAGAGAGAGCGAGGGCAGGGCGAACATGCTTGCGATAGTTGGGCCAGGCTGTTTCCGGTGGAGGCTTGCGGTGGTGAAGGTCATGCAGGGGTTGAAAACGTGGAGGTTAGGCTTCTAGGGAGGTGATAGCATGGAGGATAGAGGGTTGTCCGTGGTGCAACTACTCTATTTCGGCAGTGGAGTGGTGGTTGAAGAGGATAGCAACGCTAGACCTTGAGAGGCGGAGGTATCGGTGCGAACTGTGTTTGGTGGATTCACGTCACGAGGATTGGCTTTGGGTGTGGCAGTTTACTGGATGCAAACCGAGCCCTTCGGTTGGTGTTTTACGGAGAAGGTGGTGGCTGGTTGTGGTCTGTACTGAGGTTCACGATGGGGGTGGTCTTTTTCCTAGTGGCTGAGAACCGGGCTGGAGGGTGGTGCTGCTTGCAAAGAGGAGTGGTTGGCTACGGTTTTGCGTGGTAGGGCAGCGGCGTGAGGTTTCATCGTGCTGGAAGTATGTGTGTATTTATATTGGTGATTGAACAAAAAAAAAAAAAAAACCCTAGAGGGATGAGGGAGACGTGCATGCGGATGAAAACTGAGTTGTGCGTGTATGAAGTGGATAAAAAAAAACATTAGAGATGTGTGTGATCATGCATGTCGTGGACGAGAGGAAAACTTAAGGGGAAAAAGAAAATAGACGGAAATAATGAAATGTGCGGAAGTTAATGTGTGAAAAATAAATAATGATAATAAAATGAACTAAAATAAATAAATAAATAAATAAATGGGCTTGATTGGGTCTTGGTGTTACAAATGCTGCCTCAGTGTTCTCCAATTTAAGCCACATTAGCAATTTTAGGGGCTCCAATGGCCTAATCTATTTAGCCTATTTTCATGTTTAAACTATTTGTATGTTTTTTTATCTTGATATTTAATGACAAAAATGCACGAATAGTTATTTTAGCTTTTTCTAATATATCTATAAAAGTTTATCTATTATTTCTTTATTAAATATAAATATTTTTTAATTTCTTTACTTCTTTTAGAAAATAATATGATTGTCAGAAATATAAAGAAAAAATAAATAAAAACAAAGAAATTCTATGCAAATATATAATGATTGACAATTTAGGGCTAAACAAAAATTCAAAAATCCAACTTCGGTCTGATTCCAACAAAATGGAATTGGAGTCATTTTTTTTTTTAATTGAAGTTGGAGGTGTTGCCAAACTAACTCCAGAGTCTTATTTTATGCTCTAACTTCGACTCTAACTTTGCCCTTCGACTCCGAATTTGACTTCGATATTGTGCATATGTTATAAACTATGTATTTATTTATATATTAATCATATATACTAGTATAGTTATATAGTTATGTAACTAGAATTTATATACTAGTATGAGCTAATTATTATAAAATAGTATACTTATACAATAATATAAATAGACTAATAATAGTTTAGTATATATAAACATCATAGTATTACTACCATGCATAATCGAGTATAGAAATAAGTTAGGTACTAGTATTGAAATAAGTCTACTATAATAAGATAATAACACAAAATACTAATTTACTAAAATACAATAACATGTAATTAGACATTAGAAATAAGTCTAGTATAGAAATAAATTATAAATAAGTATAGAAATTTGAAAGCCCACAAATAAGTCTAGTCTAGTATAAAAATAAGTATGGAAATTTAAAAGCCTACAAAAAAGTCTTGTTTATAAATGGACTAAATATGAAACTAAAAAAAAAAGTTCAAATCCGACTCCACTTCGGCAAGTCGGAGTTGGAGTCGAAGTCGGATCAAAATCTACACAAGTCGGAGTTTGGATTCGAACGAACTCCGAGAAAGTCGGAGTCGGAGTCAGAGTTGGATTTAGAAGATTCCGACTAAGATTAAGTCGGTGCTAACCCCTAACTATTGTTAACTATTTTGCATAGAAATGCAAAATAACTAAACCATTGGAAATGCTCTCAAGTCACTGGATTTAAAAAGAGCTTATAACATGCTTAAAGCTAAACAAGCTTTTCACATAGCACTAAGATATCCACTCTACAATCAAGGAGAATTTAATAGTGTTTGAAAAGCTCATTGCAAACTAAAAAAAAAAAAAAAAATAGGCAACATATAAGCTGCCTTGCCTAAAGAATAGTCTAACAAACAGCTAAAATTCTACTCATATATCAATCTTGTCAAATAGTAAAACTGGGATAATGAGAGAAAGTTCCCAAAACTGAAGAAGTTTCTCAACATGATAGAATCAGATAGATTACTAGAAAGTGAGAACCTAACCCCTTAACTAGATATGGTTAGAAGAATGTTTTTACTGGAGAAGGCAAAATAATTGATACCTCAAGATGTAAACAATATTCTTTAACAAAAGATTGAAAATGATCAACGAATTAAAATTAAACAAATGTTACTCCAAATTATTGAAAATGTCAATCTTTCAAACAAAGTCTACTTCAACAATGAATATCTTCTACCATATAATCCGAAGTAGGACTGTAAAATAAACAAGGTTACTCGACATGTAGCTCAAACTCGACTCAATTAAACTCAAATTCGACTTGTAACGCCCCAATGGAAGGCCCAAACCACATGGCCTATACTCCAAAAGGACTAGTCAATGATATAATTGGAGCCCCATTGAAACCTTATAAAGAGCAAGAACTTCTCCTTCCCAAGCAATGTGAGACCCATACACCACATACCCTTATCCATATCATATTGGGTATCACAATCTACCCCCTTAAATTCTCGACGTTCTCGTCGGGCCTGTCCATTGTAGATGGCACGGCTCAAGTCCCACATTTCTGGTTGGGATAGGCTCTGATACCATTTGTAACGCCCCAATGGAAGGCCCAAACCACATGGCCTATACTTCAAAATGACTAGTCAATGATGCAATTGAAGCCTCATTGAAACCTTATAAAGAGCAAGAACTTCTCATTCCCAAGCAATGTGGAATCTCATACACCACATACCCTTATCCATATCATATTGGGTATCACACGACTTGAATCGAATATTAAATGGGTTGTTTGCAAACAAAGAATTAAACTAGATTATTAAATTATACAAACTCGTATAGAGCTCGACCACTCGATTAATGTTCATGAACAAACTCGTATGAAGCTCGACTTGTATATCTTTAGAACTTAATGTTGTTGTAATATTAAAAAGTTTTGTCCATGCCTATTGATAAGCCAAAAAAAATTCGATTGTCAGCTCGTGAATGGTATGAAACTTTAATGGTCGTCCCGATGGTGTTAACTCAAGGATCTTAATTTATCTAATCTCTAGAAGACAGACTATATTTGTCTAATTTTTTGAACGATAAATTTCTTATCTAGAACATATTCAACTAGGTCTTCTGCAAGTATACCTGTAGAACCAGATTACATTAATCAAGAAGATTATAATATAATAAATATAGAAAGAAATTTACAGGATTGAAAAATTCCTCATGTCCCAAAAGATCAAATATATAAAGAATCCACTTTTTCTTCTAAATTATCATTTCTTACAAATTATTCAATTAAAACTGTGGAAAAAACTATGAGTTTAAATAATGATTATGAATTAATACAGTTAATAATCAAAGATCACATGATAAAAAGATCACATCCTTTAGCTATAGTTTATCGGATTCATTATACACTAATGAAAACTACATTAGAACCACATGCTTTAATCACAAGCCCTAAAGGCTATACATTATTGTTACAATCAAGTACATCAAAACTCTAGTATACATATTCCTAAGCAAATTAATTGAAATTAGATTACTCTTCTTAATGAATAGAAATTAGATAATATAACCCCATTATCTAAAGTAGAAAATTATGTTATTAATGATCTAGAATATATAGACCAAAAATTATATGGATCAGTTCAAATATCTATCCAACAATTTAGAAGATCATTCTCTCATTATTCTACACCTGCACCCTCTAGTTATCAGAAGTCTAGATCTATTTTCACTTCATTTTCCTAGAATAAATCCCAAAATTTGGATACTCAAATTAGGAGAGTTATTCCTGAAAATATTATAGATACACTCGTTTATACTATTAATACTAATATACCCTCCACTTCACATATTCATGAACAAAATAGAGAACATTTTTCTCCAACATATTCACAAATAATTGAAGATGATGCACAAATATGTACTATTAATAAAGAAGATTTAAGATTAATAAAGATGATCTTAAACAAGATTATATGAAAAAGGGAAATAAATAAAAAATGTTGTTATTCTTCTCAACTTTCTCAAATATAAAGAGAAATTATATCCAAAAGCAATATTATGAATATCTAGAAGAAGTTTAGATAAACATATAATTTTTTACATGGTTTGAAATTTACAAATCAAACCAATTATTAGGGCTGTAATTCGGTCCGGTTTGGAGGTCCATCATTTTTCTGGACCGAACATCCATAGTAACCGGACCGGTAGATATCGGTCCGGTCTGGTCCAGTTGGTCCAGCCTAATTATTTTTTCATCTTTTTTTCAAATAAATTAATAAATAATTATTTATATTACTAAATTAAAATTAAGTGAATTATTAATATAGATTATGTAACTAACTCATTAAAAAAATATTTTACTATAACTATATTTATGATGTTGATAGTTACTACTTACTAACTTAGACTTTACTCTTTAGTATGCATAATTATTCATAATGTCATACATTTTATAATTGGTTAATGAATATCAAATAATTTCATTGTACATACATTATTCATGCTTGCTTGCAACATATGTATTAAAAAAAAAACCTAATTATTTAATGAAGTGTAAATAGTAGAGTATGTATGAATGTATGATGTATTAACTATTTACATATAATGACATAAATTATCACATGATTTATAATTTATTATTAATTGACAACATATATTGTTTTATATTTTATATGGTCAATGACTCAATGATAATAAATTAGATGAAAATTAAATTATTAACTTATATAATAACTATATAAAAATAATATATTAAATTATTAAAAATATTTTTAAAAATATATATATTGGGGATTGGTCCGGTCCGGTCCAAAATTTGTAGACTCCGGGACTGGACCGAATGTCATCGGTCCACATATTTTGGGACCGAGATTGACAAGTCCAGAATTCGGTCCAGACCAAAAATTTCGGTTGGTCGGTTTTGCCATTACGGTCCCATTTAGACATTATGAATGTAATGTTATGTCATTTGAATTAAAAAAAATACTCCGAGTGAGCTTCAAAATATTATGAATGATATATTTACTCATTTTACCCACTTCTCAATTGCTTATATAGATGATGTATTAATATTTTATTCATCTATTGAACAACATTAGAAACACTTAAATACTTTTGTTCAAATTATTAAACAAAATGGATTAGTTGTTTTATCACCAAAATAAAATTATTTCAATAGAAGATTAGATTTCTTGGACATGATATTTACCAAGAAACCATCACACTCATTAGTAGAGTAATAGAATTTGCTAATAAATTGCCGATTATAAAGGTTTCTTGGAAGCCTTAATAATGTGGCAGAGTTTTATCAATCTCTAAAACTATTATGCAAATCATTATTTAAAAGACTAAAGAAAAATCTACCACCGTGGATTGAAAAACATATAGGTATTATAAAATAAATTAAGTCTCATGTTAAATAATTACCATGTTTAGAACTTTTGTCCTCATATACATTTAAAATTGTGGAAGCAGATGCTTCCGATCTCGACTATGGAGGAATATTAAAGTAACGATTATCATCTAACCCCAAACAAATTATTCGCTTTCATTCAAGATATTGAAATCCTGCTCAAAAGAATTATAATACTATAAAGAAAGAAATTTTAACTATCGTATTATGTATTTCAAAGTTTCAAGATGATTTGTTAAATCAAAAGTTTTTACTTATAATTGACTGCAAATCAACTAGAGAAGTTTTGATTAAAGATGTAAAGAACTTAGCAGCAAAACAAATATTTGCTAGATGACAAGCTATATTAAGTATATTTTTTTATTTTGATATTGAACATATTAAATGAGATTCTAATTCTCTTCTTTATTTTCTTTCTCGAGAATTCTTACAGGGAAAATCATGTCATCTTGCAAATCCAGAGTAATCCAAATCTTCTTATACCAGACCACCATCTCCTCCTTATCCTTCACCATGTCCTTTTGCAACTCTAAAACTGTATACGGTGTTGGAAACATTACCTTCATCAATTAATTTTCACCATTAATTTCATCAAAATTACCCACCTATTCAAAAGCTATCTCTTCTTCCTCCTCGACTCGTCAAATTATTAGTCCTCCACTCCTTTCACAACCTTCTACATTTCCCATCATTATTAAACCTTATTGGCATCTAGTTTTCCCAATCGAATTTGAAATCCAACATTTAAATGAACCCTATCGATTATTAGATGCTTTTCTTTTACCAGACTAATATTATATCCAACAGGATATTAAGAAGACCCAACATTTTTATGAGTTTATTCTAGTGGACACATATTCAATTATCACCTCTAAAATTCCTTGTAGTTTACAGCCCTAGCCTTCTCCTCATGCACCCCCCATTATTGCATTTCATAAAGTTACTATTTTGCATTTCATAAAGTTACTATTAAACAAGTTAGTACGTGCCCTAAAACAATAGGGTAAGAGTCATTATTTATTAGAAATATTTTCTCAACCTTATGACCCTCCATATTTCAATTACTATGATTACCAATAAGCATGAACAAAAACCTTTTACAAATAAAACAAAAATTTACACCATTCTTAGTTCCTCCATTTTGATAAAATACAGAAAATTACAACACTTCCACAATGGTTTCTACAGTGGTGAGAATATTATGGACCTGCATTTTCCATTCTTCCTGTACCACTCCAAGAAAGCTTTAAGATTTTCTCATCCCAAGAAGATTATCCTCTCACATTAAAACATTGTCATTTTCTCTCTTATTCTTTCTTTAAACAAAGATAAATTAGATTATGAAATGTGAATACATTATAAGCTCACATCCTTCTTCCAACAACATAAGTTCTTAGCTCGCCAAGTCTCCATCAAATGGTGGGAAAAGTACAATTATGACTATATTGTGAAAATATTTTCTCAAATTACCAAGGTTCCGGAAGTATTGGTTCAACAAAGCATATTTCAAGTACAATTAGCTTTAATAACTAGTAAGAAAGAGTTAAAGAAATTAGCTGAGGCCATGTCACATGTTTTAGATAGTAACGATGAAAAAGACCCATCACTAACACTACAAGAAAGTTGGTCTTTACCGGCGAGTTATTAGTCGCCGCATAATAATTCGTTGGGAAAAATATTATTTAGCGGCGAGTTAAAAACCGCCGGTTGTTTTTAAATGAAATACGACCAATCGTATAGTGGGTCCATAGAAGATGGCTATTGCAACGACTTTATGGTCTATATGGGCGATTAAAGTCGCTGCTAGAAATAATTAAATTTGCAACACGGTAAACTTCGCCGCAATACATTGTCTGGGCGCCAAACCCGCTTACAGTCTTAATTATTTTCCCCCCAAACACATTTCCCCCCAACACTTCGACGAACCTCTGCACTTCGACGAACCCGGCGACTATTGCACCTGCTTTGTGCAACCCTAACCAGTGTTTGCCCACGGCGTCACCTCCTCCGCGTTCACCGAATGCGGGTTTTCACTGTCCCATTTTCCGGCAATTTTCTCCCTTCCGTTGTTGGTTCTTGATTTTCAGCTAGTAAAATCAATAAATCCACTCCCCTTCATTTCCACTAGTAACAAGCCGAATCCCTAAGTTTCCTTCCCTTACAATATGAGTTCTCTGCCTCCATTTCGTTTCCCAAGTTGAAGATTTGCCAAGAGATCAGCATAATTGTTGGCGGCTCCAGGGAAGGGAACTACCGTATAGGTATACAAAGTTGCCAATTTAGTTGTTTTCCTCCCTTCAATGAAATCTAAAATTCATTTTTGTGCTTATTCCAAAATTCGTCATTTGCCAAATGCACTCTGATCATGTAATTAGTTTACTCTTGACTATGTATTTGGTTGGAAATGGTTATTTCTCATGAACACTGGACATGCAAAATACCATGTTTTGATTTGTTTTTTTTTGTCAATCCTTTTCTTTAACTTGCGAAACAAATGTGCATGTTCCTATGTAAGTTGATTTTATTTTTCCTCTGTTTGCTTCAGGATTTTTTGTATCTGCCCAATCTTACGGTCTAAATATTGATTTTCTTTTCGATGCCTGGTTTTCTTTGTGTAATACTGATGTTTTTAGTGTTTATATATAGATTTAGATCAGGAGTAAGCTTAAGATCGAACTGTTGCAAGGCAATACTGACAAAATTGTTTCGGTAATATAGTTCACAGTTAAAATCCTATAGGAAAATGTACCAAACTATAAGAACAAAGCATAATTTGGTAAAGGGGCAAAACCAACTCAAGCTAAGCTATGCCTTAATATACTTCATATATTAAACCCCTAAAAGGAAAAAATAGGCCAACTTCAGGTGAGGCTAGCTATTTATAACTGACACATTGAGTTAGTTATAAATAGCTGTTTCAAATTTATTTATACTACTAACTTCATATTTTTCTATTTTTATAAGAACATAAAAGTTAATTTCTAGTTATTTTAGTTAGGAGCAAGTTTAAATATATCTTAACTATATTAGAGTTTATAAGTCTTGCATAGTGTCATTGCAAAACCATCACATTCATTATTAAAAATTAACAAACTTCTTATAATAGCAATCCCTTGGAGGAGAACTATGCATGTTAGCATTCATGCAAACTTGGCTTAAGGCAAGCAATCCATTGTTTGCGTGTTAGCATGCATGCAAACATGAAAAAAACTTATAAGTTGCATCTATTAGCGCAGTATTGTCCTCAATTGAATACAAAATACTTCAGATCATGACTGAAATTAAAAACCCATTTAGTTTAAAGTTATTTATAGGGTATTTCGAATATGATCAATTTGCTTGTAGTTAATATTCATATATCTCAATTATGCTAGTTGGGGGAACTGAAGTTCTTTCTATTATTGGTCAATTAAACAGCTGATCATCCCGATAAGCTGTAACCTCTGCTGGTTTCAAGTGCTATAATACTTGTCAATACCTTAAGCCATTGACAAGTTTTCTGTACTAAATATTTAGGCAAACATTAGTCTATACATTGGGGAACTCAAGTTCTTTCTGCATATAGAGATTAATTTTGGATTCCAATATAATATACATATCAATTAATTAATTTATCACAGCAAACTATATACAAATGCGAGTAGGGGTGTATATATAAGTAGGTATGTATTTCAGTTTGTTTGATTACTATTTCTAATTTCTGTTTGTGATCAACCAAACATTTATCTTTGTATATGATCTATAAACATATACTTTTCAGAATAACATGGTACTAGGCTTTTTGTGTTATTACTTTTAAGAATGAAGCTAAAGTATATGAATCGGTTATACCAACATCACTTGTGTTATTACTTCTAATATTTAGTCTATAAAGCCACCACCCGGCCATGCTCATAATTACCAATTAAATGAAGGACTCATTAACTATTCGCACAAAGAGTTAAATTTTTCAACTAAAATATAATACCAACATCCCAGAAATAAAATACTTGTTTCTAATTTCTACATTTACTAAAATATAATTACTGTTTGAATGGAAAAAAGTGTTTGCATTACTTTTTGGTTTATGGTGGAGAGGAGTTAACGATGACTTGTATTTTGTTTGTGGGATGACATTAATGCAAACTGGTTTGAATTAATATTGCCAATTTGGTGATTCTGCCGCCTAACGATGTGCTGGCCCGTCAAAATACTGATGGATATGGGAACTGATGCATCATTATGAGGTTGAAACCTGCATAATGTTCTTATAATGACGAGGCTCTACATCTATGAGAGCCATTGCATAACTGCCATATCAGGAATTCTGTTGCTGCATTGCATGCTAGCTTGTTGCAGCAGATATTCCATCATCATCATCAGCAGCATGCAGCAGCATCTTAATCACATGTGATTAAGAAATGATGATGATGATGGATACGATCCTAACATTCCACCATCCCTTACCATTGAACAGAGTCTCTTTATCTAGATTCTGAATTTGCTTGCCTTACAATCCCTGGCCCGGGCTTCCATTTCATGCAAAAAGAGAAGAAACAAAACACGAAAGGAAGCCTGTTTAGTTTAATCTAAATCAGTAGTTTGCCATCATGTTTTCCTTGAAAGCTACTCCAACACCCAAAGGCAGGCTTTTGTGCGTCAGAAATTTATTAAAATCCTGACCCAAATGGCTTATTTACAGATGCACCTACCTACTAGAATAGACAAATACAACTCAATAAAATTCTGAACGATTTGGGTTGCGTAAGCCTTAAGATATTGCATATATGTACATGAGCATCGACTCAAGCAATTAAGTGGATTTGGTTAATGTAAGCTTGGGCATAACATTAATTTATTTGGGTCTTCAACAAAAATAGACACGAACAAGGAAATATATGGTTGTTGGAACTTCTAATGCACGTATAATAATATTTTTCTGTGTGATAAATATAACAATGAAGAAAATCAAGAGGCAACGTAGTTTTAGCGGAAATTAACGTTAATTTACATACCCAACCAACTCCATTTTTTGTTTCCTTGTGTACTACTAACACACATTATTGTTTAAATAATGAATTTACTAAAATATAATTAAATGAAATGCTTGTTTGGATGTGAAAATCTCATGTTCGCTGTTCTGGCCATGTATCTTTCATTAACTCTGATTGTGATGGTTTATTGATCAGTATGTTGATCTTGTCTTGACTATATAAAGATCCATATAGATTATATATATACATGGAGGTATGGAGTTGAAAGGTTTTTATGCAAATTATTCAAAGGTCTGCTGCATGCATGCCGGATTATATTGTTACACACTCAGCATTTATATCTTCAAGAATATTAAGGCGTGACATATTTCATGCGTGAATATTAACAGCTATAATTAAATATATTATATATATATATATATACATATATATATAGGAAACTTCATAAAAAAAACAGTGGTCCCTGGATTCAATTATAATGTATGATGTATATAAATATCATTGGCAAGTTGAATCCTTCCCAATGATATGTTAAGATACTGTTCTGTGCTAGATTAAGTGATGGAAGTGTAGATAAGACCCTTTCAAGGCCTCGGCTGAAAGGAAATGGGATAAAAGTTGATGGGTGTGGATCAATATAACATGAAATGGGATAAAAGTATTGTTGGGTATATATATATTTATATTGATCCATTTTATTCTCAGCTAATTTTTTGTTCTTCTTTCTCAAGCCATGCAATTGAACCGAGTACTACTACCTACAATGAAAAAACAGTTCTAAAATTACCTAATTTTTTAGACTCTATCTATAAATGCTGGATCAGATCAAAGTCCCTTATTAGGAAAAGAATGGATGGTTGGATGGTTGAGTGTTCAATTGGCAAAGCCTAGCTCTTATTGTTGGATAGTTGGGGATTGAAGGTAAGAAATACCCATACACAGCTTCAAGACGATATTTTATCTATTCTGCTCATTCTCAAAACATATGTTGCATGTTTTTTTTTTTTTGTGAGTGTTATTATATATGCTAGACCTTCTGAGTTTGCATATTTTTATGGATTATGTTTAGATAATCACTCTAAGTCAAGTGTATTCTACTTACCAAACTCTCTTGGAATTGGTATGTTAGTTTTGGGTGATGTTGTTCATTTTCAAGTCTATATATATCATGTGTATATCTCATGCATACCCACACACACACAATCCATAAAGATATATATATATATATATATATATATATATATATATATACATGAGAGTGAAGGGGCTTAGACATGTAGTTGGCCATCGACGGTTATTACTATAACAATCAAACATGATTGGTCCATGATTGATAAATACATATATATAATATATATATATATATTATATAACAATCATGATTGAAACCTTGTGTGGGGACGTCATAAACATATGTAGCTCCCAATAAAGTTTTGTTAGCCAATTATCCTTGAAAATTTGTTGGAGTTTAAACCTTCTGAGATGCCTAGCTAGCCAAACTCATAAATCTTCTTCAAGTTAAACATTTATTTTCCTATCCCAACATTTGGCCTATGGTGAGTTTTTCATCAAACTTATATAATTAAAGCTAAGCTGACCTAACTTTCTTCCCCACCATGTCTTTGTTTAGATGGACAAAAGTTGGATGAATGACCCCGATAGGCTTGTATCACCTGCATACGCGGAAGGCGTCAAATATTTCCTCACACAAGCACGAAACCATGCAAGTGGAAGGGCTCGCATTCGGTGTCCATGTCGTGCATGCCTTAACAATCTGTGGCTGCCTATACCTGAGGTGGAAACCCATTTGTTTATTAAAGGGATCAACCCAAATTACACCCAGTGGATCTTTCATGGGGAGGAGGAGACAACATTGTATGTCAGTGATGATGATCTTGATGACGATATCATCCAAGAACACGATTACATAGATGACATGCAGCATATGTTGGATGACATCCGGGCAGGCACCTTTGTTGATGTGCCTCAAGATAGCACTCCTTTGCCAAACAGGCTATCAATACATGTAGATGGACCAGCCCCATCTTTTGACCAGCTACTAGAGGATGCCCGACGTCCTCTAGTAGATGGGTGTACAGAATTTTCAAAGTTATCATTCGTTGTGAAGTTGTTACACATCAAATCAATCGGTGGATGGTCAATTAAGTCGTTTGACATGCTCCTTGATTTGTTGAGGTCTGCCTTTCCTAATGCCCTATTGCCACAATCATATGAGGAGTCTAGGTCTTTGGAGCGCGGCTTGGGCTTCAAGTATAACAAAATCCATGCGTGCCCCAATGACTGTATCTTATATTGGAAGGAAAATGCTGCTCTTAATGAATGCCCTGTATGTAAGGCTTCGAGGTGGATACCAAATACAAACGGATCACGCGCAGTACCTCAAAAAGTGTTGCGTCACTTTCCTTTGAAACCGAGATTGCAGCGTCTCTTCATGTCTACCAAGATAGCAGGTGATATGCGATGGCACAAAGAGCAACAGACGAAAGAAGATACTTGTATGAGACATCCCGCCGACTCTGAGTGCTGGAAGAAATTTGATGAAGATCATGGTTGGTTCGCTTCGGATCCTTGCAATGTTAGGCTCGGTCTGGCAAGTGATGGCTTCACTCCATTCAACAACTTGGCTAAACCTCATAGCATTTGGCCAGTGATCCTTGTCCCCTATAACTTGCCGCCATGGTCATGCATGAAAGACCAATTCTTCATGACATCTCTGATTATTCCTGGCCCAAGGTCACCAGGGAATGAGATTGATGTATACTTGCAGCCGTTGGTCGATGAACTGCTTGAATTTTGGGAAGATGGGGTACCTACATATGATGCCTCAACTAAGGAGATGTTTATGTTGCATGCTGCCTTATTGTGGACAATCAATGATTTTCCTGCCTATGGGAATCTGTCTGGCTGGTCAACAAAGGGAAAATTGGCTTGTCCGTCTTGCAATGCAGACACAGACTCTAATTGGTTGAAATATGGCCGAAAACATTGTTACATGGGACATCGACGTTTCTTACCCCCAGATCACATATGGAGAAGGAGGAAAGGGTTGTTCAACGGTAGAGAAGATCATCGCATGCCACCAAGGGATGTAGGAGCTGAAGAGATTCAAAATCAATTGCAGATGATTGGGGATGTTCAGTTTGGCAAATCTCATACGAAGAAAAAACGCACTGCTGAAGAGCTGAACTGGACAAAGTGTAGCATATTCTTCGTGTTACCTTATTGGTCAACAGTTCGGCTTCGGCATAATTTAGATGTTATGCATATTGAGAAGAATATTGCCGACAACATCTTATTTACTTTAATGAACAGTCCAGGGAAAAGTAAGGATAACATCAATTCAAGGCGTGACTTAGAGCTTTTGGGCTATAGAAAAGAATTACACTTGAGGCGTGATGGTGCTCGTGTAACAATGCCACACGCACAGTACACATTAAACATCGAGCAAAGGAAAAAGTTTTGTGAGTGGTTGTCTGATATCAAGTTTCCAGATGGGTTCGCTTCCAATATCTCAAACTGTGTCTCTCGACGTGAGTGCAAAATCTCAGGGTTGAAAAGCCATGACTGTCACGTTTTCCTTCAAAGGCTACTCCCCATTGCTGCTGGGGGGTATTTAAGAAGTGACATTGGCTTGGCTTTGACTGAACTTGGTACTTTCTTCAAAGAGTTGTGCGCTCGAACACTTGATGTCAACCTCCTGGCCCAACTCGAAACTGATGTTGTCACTATTCTATGCAAATTGGAGATGATATTTCCTCCTTCCTTTTTCGATGTTATGGTCCACCTAGCTGTCCATTTACCCCGTGAGGCCAGACTTGGGGGTCCAGTACAATATAGGTGGATGTACCCATTTGAGAGGTATCTCGGCAAATTCAAGCGGTACGTTAAGAATAAAGCCCGCCCAGAAGGTTCAATAGCCGAGGCCTACATTCACACCGAATGCTTGACATTTTGCTCCATATACCTCAAAGATATTGAGACGAGGTTTAGTCGACCGGACCGCAACATTGATGCTGACGAAGAGGAAACGTTAGATGGGTTCAAAATTTTCAACCAGAAAGTCCGTCCATTGGGCATGCCTTCTAACGTGCAATTGGGAGATAAACTATTTAGGGCAGCCATCTGGTACGTGCTCAATAATTGTGCGGAGATTGGACCTTATATAGAGTAAGCATTAACGAGTCTACTTAAAAATCATCTTTCATTCTATATTAATGCTTTATGAATCCAATACCATCTAATTTCAATATGTTGCGGCGCCTCGATGCACCAAATGCAGGGAACACTACGAGAAATGTAAGGTGCAACACCCAGATTGCACCGATCGAACGCACCAAACTGAGTTTCCAACTTGGTTTAAGCAACGTGTAAGTTCTTATCCATTCCTATCTAAGATGCGCTGCCTATAGGTTTCATTTTATATGATTTGGATCTAATCGTAGTGTTCACGTTATGAAATTTGCTTTTTTAAATATATAGATCCAAGAACATCGTACCTCGCATACACTTGATGTGTCCGCTGATCTGTATGCGCTAGCTTGCGGGCCTGACCGTTGGGTTGCAACATATTCTGCTTGCATAATAAATGGAAAAAGGTTTCATACGAAACAGCGTGAACTTCGCCGGCGTACACAAAATTTTGGAGTGGTGGTAACTGGTGATGAGGCCACAAATAACTTGGACTTCTATGGAGTTATTAATAATATTGTAGAGTTACGCTACATGGAGTGGCGTCAGGTGTACCTATTTGAATGTGATTGGTTTGACGTTGGTGATCGAAAACGAGGGGTGCGGGTGGATGACCATATGATTAGTGTCAACATGAACAGGACTTGGTACAAGGATGAACCATTCGTGTTGGCGAGTCAGGCTGATCAATGCTTCTACATAAGAGATTTAAGGGCGAAAGGGAATTGGGGTGTTGTGCAGAACTATGCAAATAGGAATGTATACAACATTCCGCCACTGCCGAGAGTTCTTGAAGATATTGTTAGGGAATCAAGTACTCCTAATGCCGATCAAGAAGACGAGCCATCATATTATTATGAACCAGTGCAGTGTGATAACACATATCAAGTGGTAACTCAACTGAATAGGCCTGATATACTACCTAGCCATGTAGATGCACGAGAAATCCTGGATTCAGTTGGTCAATGCATAGATTCAACAGGCTTTATTAATGATGACATGATCACTTCTGATTCTGGAAATGCGGCCAGTGAGGGAGAATATTCAGATGAAGAGGACCTATCAACATCTGAAGGGGAACATTCAGATGAGGATGTCCACTCAACATCCTCATCTGATGAGTCTGGCGACCTATAAGTACAACCCAGGAACTTCATTCATTTAAGGTTGAGATATTAGGTAGCATTGACGAAATTTCCATTTGTATATAGACATCTGACAATATGAGATTCTATTTTTATGGTATGTGTATATAGACAGTTCAAACATGATTGGGTGAAATATATGTTCTGATTTATTTCTTACCATTAAAAAGAGAATTTCATTTTTCCTATCTCGAACTATTTGTTATGCAAGTAGCAAACAACCTTGAGAGTAGTATTCAAGATTTACAACATCCATACCTAAATTAAATGGTATCTAACATTTAATGTTTTTTGCTTCAGGTTACGTTCAATACCGAAAGGCTGTGTGAGGAGCGCTATGCCATATCAAGGTATATATACGGCCGACTGTATCAATTATTTTGTATCAATTATTAGGTATATATACATAATTTATTTTGTATCAATTATGTTATGAATTTGATCCCACTATG
Source organism: Juglans mandshurica (assembly GCA_022457165.1). NCBI lineage: Eukaryota > Viridiplantae > Streptophyta > Magnoliopsida > Fagales > Juglandaceae > Juglans > Juglans mandshurica. The sequence goes on from CM039624.1 coordinate 15,567,474, forward strand.
TTCCATTAACTTGTACTCGTGCAGGTACCCAGCCGGGACCCAGTTCAAGAGGCGGAGGTAGACTTCGCGGCCTTCGAGGTGGAAGGCGTTATATACCATACTCAGGTCGTCACATGCGACCCCGTGGTGCACGATTATCTTCATATCACAGCACGGAGGAGTGTAATCAATCCTCCTCGGATGATTCGACACAGCCCCCAAGTCCCCCACCATGCGTTGTGCCAAGTCACGCGCCAGAACCTATTCAAGAACCCCCACCAAATACAGTGGAACAATCACCTACACGAGAACAAACTGGTGCATTTTTTTCCAATACTTTGAATTTGAAAGCAAAATCATGTTTTATGTGTTATTAAGTGTGAATATTCGGCATTACACTTCTACATACTAATATAAATAATATCTTAAAATACAGCTGCAGCTGCCCCAATGGAGACTGAAGGAACGCAAGAACAGAGGAGACGAACTCGTGGGCCATCTAGATGCATTTTCTTTGACAAGTTAAGGAAGAACGGGAAAGTGCAGTTGAAGATAAATGATGGTGAGACAGCCCCATGTTGTGAACACGCTTCTATGTTCACAACACGAGTATCGTGGATTGTTAAACAATACTGTGACATGAGTTACAAGCGTTGGTCGGATGTCCCACCAGCGATTAAAGAGGAGCTCATTGACCGTGTTCGGGTATATACAAATTTGTTCTTGTCATAGCATTTGGAAGTTGTTTATGTAGTATAATCATCGCCTAAATAACGAGATGACACATTGATTGTTTGCATGTAGAGTACTAGATTTGACTTGAGCACATCTTCACATCATCAACCTAATGATTTTGATGAAAGGTAGACTACTAGATTTGATGCCTCCATCTGTTTAAATGTCTTATCTTTGTTTATTGTATCCCAGTTTTCTGCACATTCTTTTCCCCCTTGCAGGAAACCAGAACAGAAGACCGGAACTGAGGGAGGTGATAGTACTGCAGGCTCATACTCTGAGTACAAGGTATGATTTGAAAGTTGAGCCCATTTCATTTACTTATCCCTCATACTCTGAGTACAAGGTATGATTTGTAAGTATCTCAGACCTCCATTAGGGATGTGAGGTTTTGCGGAAAAGTATACATTTAATCAATTTTACAATACATGCAATTGAGATTTGGATTTTTATGCTGTTATTACTAGAGCAGGAGTTACAAAAAATAACCAGTTTAGGAGCTAACTATGTCAAGATTGAATCGGAATGTACATGGGAATTTCTAAGCTGAACTTTAAAGAAAACAAAGCAATATTGTAGGAATGTCTTAAAATAGGTAGCTGTCGCCCTTTATTTGCATTAATGAACTCAACAAACCCTGCGACAATATGACTGAAATTTGTTCAAGTTAAGGTCCATTTAAAAAATTTTCATGATTTGAACTTGTTGGTGATGTTATCTGGTCTTCTTCAACTTGACTTGTCTGGTTTTTCTGGCCTTGCAGTTCTCAGTTCATAATTCATGGCTCCTACTTCCAAGTTTGCTTTGATTTGCCCCTATAGCTTGCCTCTAAGTGCTCCCCCACCTTATGTCCCTAACTAATCTTGTGAAATATTGTGATATTTGGGTTCAAATTTGCTTCCATAAAACATAAGTAAAGAACACAAAAAGCCGCCCCATTTGGAGTGCAAAAACTGGTCCTAGTTGTAAGCTTGGTTTACTATTTATTCTTGTCTTGCATGCTCATTGGGAAAACCTGGCTATGTATTAGTTCGATTTGTCTTCATAAGCTACCACCTATGTATTAGTTGGATGGGTTAGTACATGACATGGGACTGATGCCTTTCATTGTTTCTACTTTTTCCAAGGTGCCCCGTGCTGCAACACTTGGTCCAAGCCAGCCCAATCCAGTACTGAACCTGGCCGTTGTTGGGTTAAAGTCGCAGGAGCTGTACATGGGGGCATGACGCTTAGGGCTTTGTTTGATATTAATTGGTTGTATTTATTCTCAGTGGATAGTAGAGTTGAATACAAAATGAGAAATGACTGTGATGGTTATTTAATATGAATGGATTTAGCTCAGTTTGTATATGAGAATACAATACGCCACCCCATTGTAATATATATGAGTTTGGATTTGTTGATGGGCTTGGATGTTTGTTGATGGGATTTTATTTTGCATGTTATATTGATGTTCAACCTTCATTTCTTGGGCGCCATTGATTATGAATGTTGCTTTTATGAACAGATAAAAAAACCAGGCTTAGAAAGAAAATTAAGCCCAGGGAATTTAAGCACGGAAAATTATTTGCGGCGAATTAAAACCCTTCACCGGCGACTAATTTATCGCCGCTAAATCACTTTTACTTTATTAACTCTACCCCAGCGATCCCAAAATCGCTACTATAAACTTATAGCAGCGTTTTAAAATTCGCTGGGATTTAATTTCAATACCAATAACTAAATGACGGTGAAACTTGAAATCGCTGTCTATAAGGAAATAGCGGCGTATTGAGATCGCCGTTATAGGAACATCTACATTTAGCAGCGATTACAAACTCGCCGTAAGTTACCATTTGGCAGCGACCATAAGATCGCTGCCAAAAGGGCCATCACCAATAGCCGCGATTAAAAACTCGCGGGTAGTAATGAAAAGCGGCGATTAATAATCGCCGTTATAGGAACATCTACATTTAGCAGCGATTACCAACTCGCCGTAAGCTAGCATTTCGCAGCGATCTTATGGTCGCTGCCAAAAGGGTCATCTCCAATAGCTGCGATTAAAAACTCGCGGGTAGTAATGAAAAGCGGCGATTAATAATCGCCGCCAAATACTACAACACTGTTGTAGTTATATTACGGCGATTTGTATTGGTCGCTGGCAAATAGAATTGGCAGCGATATTTTCACTTCTAGCGTCAAAAATTAGTCGCTGCTATATATCTTTCGCAGCGTTTATCAACTCAATCCTATATTGAGTTGGCGGCGATTAATAACATGAAGCAGCGAATATAATATCGCCGGTAATAACGAAAATATGGCGGCGAGTTTTGGGTTCCGTTGCACTAGATCTAAAGTGGGGCTTTAATACCGGCGACTTAGCAGCGACTTATAAATCGCTGGGGTAGATATACGCCAGCGATTTATATGGTATAGCCAGCGATAAATAATCGCTGGGAAAAGGCTAATTCCTTGTAGTGTAAGTCAGTCTCACGTTAGATTATCTCCAGCACAACAGGCCTCTCCATCACAACAGGCCAGATTATCTCCAACTCAACATGTCTCTCCTTTCCATACATCCTCTTTCCAACCCATCCAATTAATTCAAGACTCTCAAGATCAATTTGATTTAGATCTCTCAGATTATGCCATAAAGACAATGTAAATATTATCTAAATCTTGTACAAGATTATTTATGTAAAAGAATATTTCAACCAGCTGACACTCCAGGACAAACCAAAGCACCAGGACAAATTACTTTTTGCAAAAGAAAGAATAATTACTGACAGCATCAACTTTTACTGTTCCACTCGAATAGACAAAAGGCTCCAGCATTATCCTTATCCTCACCGACGGATGTAGACAAAAACTTTGAAGCATCCATTATTACATTACTGTATAAAGTTACTATTTAGGTGTCTATAAAAGTAGAGTTTGCAATCTAAGGAGGGCATTTGGAAAAATATCATCTATGCTCTTCCCTTCTCCATCATTTCAAAACACATCTCTTCCTTGTAATTTGTTACCATCATGCATTCTGCTCCTAACTTTGTGAATTAACCTCCTTTGTAAGTATGATTTCAATAAAACCAAGAATGTTTATTAATTGCTTTAGATTTTATTTATTTATGGTTATGACTGGTTATACCACCAATTATCTTTATCTTCAATTCTTGGTTTCTGATTATTTTTCTCTTATTCTTTCTTAAAACAAAGTTAAATTAGTTTATGAAATGAGAATATGTTATAAGCTCACATCCTTCTTCCAACAACATTAAGTTCTTAGCCGCCAAGTTTCCATCAAATGGTGGAATAAGTACAATTATGGAATAAGTACAATTATGACTATATTGTGAAAATATTTTCTCAAATTGCCAAGGCTCCTGAAGTATTGGTTCATCTTTAATCAAAACATCTCTGGCTGATTTGTAGTCAATTCTAAGTAAAAACTTTTGATTTAACAAATCATCTTGAAACTTTGAAATACATAATACAATAGCTAAAATTTCTTTTATTTATAGTATTATAATTATTTTGAGTAGGATTCCAACATCCTGAATGAAAGCAAATAATTTGTTCAGGGTTAGGTGATAATCGTTACTGTAATATTCCTCAATAGCCAAGATCGGAAGTATTTGTTTCCACAATTTTAAATGTATATGGAGAAAATTTACACCATACATATATATATATATATATATATATATATATTAATGTACGGTAATACGGTATTATATGTATCTTACTTAACTAGAGTCTAGCTCCCTTAAGGTCCCATCGTATTTTTTTTGGTAAATCATAATGGCAAAATGCTAGCCCTTAGATCTCATTTATTAGAGCTCAGTTGTTTATTGAGAAGTCCATATTACGCGATTTGCAAACTTGAAGGTTTGCAACCGTTTATTGAGGAGTCCATTTCTACTAAAGACCCTAGGCTTAAGCAATTTGCAAACTTGAAGGCTTGCCATCGTCAAGAACCAGAGAGATTGAGAGAGTGATACAGGCTGCAAGAAACCCTAGTAGATGTAGCTGATGACCATATTTTCAGGGAGTCGTGCACGCTTCTTAGTCTCAGAGATGGCAGTAAGTAGATGGGTTATTAAATGCTAGCATTTATGAGTCCCAACCAACTCGATCGCTGATTCCCTGGTTCGTGGTCCTGTCGTTTGTCGAATCGTCCGTCTCTCAGTCGGTTAGTAGTTTCTTTTCTAGTTTCTAAGCAGTTGGTTGGGAGATTTGGAACTAGCTATCGCCTTTGGTTCTTTCCTGTAACGCCCATCCTTATGGTGAGACTTTTTCCAAAATATTTTTATAAAAAGGACGACAGGAATTACCGTCCGATTTAAAACTTTTTCACTCGCATACCCAGGGTGCAAGACTCCACGTTCATAATTTAAAATGTGCTTTTATCATAAAAGAGGTTTACAGCAGAAAACATAAATCTTATAATAAAAAGGTCTCGTACGTTTAAAACTCGTGTCTAGACTTCCATGCTCTTCCCCATGGGCCATGTCCATCCTGATCGTGCAGTTCCTGTCAGGGGGAGGGACATGCATAAAAATTAAAATGAGTCGAAGACTCGTAAGCATTACTTCATACCGTTAAAAATATAACAATATAGGTTTTCATTCATGCATTCATCATTCGTACATACTATTACGTGCGTGCATACGTGCGTTCGTTTGAAAACTTCACTGGACGGGATTTTTCTCTTTTAAACGTGGGCTTCCTTTTCGTAAAACGTTTCTCCCATCAGTGCCTTCATTTCTACAAGAGTTCGTGCATGTTTACGTGCGTTCTTTTGAAAACGTCACTGGACGGGGCTTTTCTTTCAAAAGATTTTCCTTTCTTTAAAAACGTGTCCCATGTCAGTGCCTTCATTTCTTAAAGACTCGTGCATTCGTGCGTTCGTACATGCATGCATACATCCCTTCGTTCTTATCACTTTCATAGGCCAGTACACACAATTACGCCCCGTGTGCTTGGGGTTAGCGGTCTTCCTTTGGACCCGGATTCTGCCCGTGGCCACTGGTGAAGAATCCCTTTTCATAGGGGGCAGCACTGGGTGCACTTCCAGTACTACTTACCCGGCATTGCAATCTGCTCATTCATTGGTACCCTTTCATTTCAGTCATGTGGCCGTTACGTATCTCCATACATTCATGGTTTCATTTCTTCTTTCTTGCTTTTCATTCATGCATTCGTTCGTTTATGTCAGCTCGAAAGAGCTGACGCTTTCGTTCGGTTCTTTCTTTCATTTACAGTCCTTTCTTTTCATGAGAAAACATTTCTTTTCGTGAGAAAATATCGTTTGAGGCGTAAGCCCGAAAATGGTCTTTTCGTCTTTCAGTTCATTTCAGTTCTATCTTTTCTTTAACAGTTCGTTCTTGAAAACTTCATCTGAGAACATACATGGGCTTAAACGTCGGCTTTCGTGGCATCCCATAAGCGTCACCTTTGAACGTCGTCTCTCATGGCATCAATGAGAGTCACCTTGTGGCGCACATGAGAGCATCGGTTCGTAGGATTCACAAAAGCATCCGTTGTCATGCCCTTCATGCATCTTCATCAGTTTATGGATTTTCTTAGAAAATACATACAATAGATACAGCGTATAGTCATTCATTCACATGCATACAATTAATACTTTGGATGCGTAAAAAGCGGCTGCCAAGGAGGGGCCGCCAAGGAGGGGCCGTACATACTTATACCTTTTAACAATTAGCATTTTCTTTCTTAAAACATCTTTCATTTCTTTTCGTGAGCATCTTAAAGGAAAAGTGTTTCTTTATCTTTGAAAACTCTAGAAGAGTATGAACGTAACACTTACCTGGACTCTATGCTACTTGCATGTCATTCAGTCCATTCACGTGCTTGTCAGATGGCAACCTACATGCATACACATAACCTTAGCATCATTCTCTATCTAATGCATAAGTAACTTAAACTATAAATAGAATTATGCTATACTTAGAATACTCTCCTTCTATCCCGTGCACTTACATGCCCTTCACTATGTTAAAACCTTCGGGGACCCATTACGGTCACCCCATCTTCCAACTCATGTATTGCCTCGAGTGCTCATCCACTAAAGTGAACTCATGATTTACCTTAGGATTAAGTTACTAAGGCCTCTGTCTCATTCTTCTCATTAACCTCATTCCGACGCATGACTCAAACCAACTAAGTCACGCATCCCGTCCTTAGACAGTACACCCGTCACTTTCTTCATGTATCTTAGCCCATACAAATCCTCATTCCCATCCAGCTAAGCCAACTCTGGGGCTTAAGCACCGTGTAACTATACTCAGGATAGATTACCCATTATATATAGTTAATCCATCCGGCACATATGTCTAACCAGACTACACATGTACTCTACCCCTTATCACCTAAGATCAACATATATAACACGTTGATCACCAACTTTGAGGGACAAAGGCCATACTCCGATACCAACCTTCTCTTAACCTGGTTAGCATGACTCCTCATGCTACCCGTCCCTTTTGACAGTTCATCCCAACACTTAACACGACAAGACTCCATTCATAACTACGTTTCATGTCACGTTATACAGCTCGGAACTGCTCCCAAGCTACACCGTGACCTTGTCGCGTTACCCAACACCACTATGTCAACTCCTGACTCATCACGAGTACGGTTCCTCATGTATTCCCGTCACAACGTGACATTTTGTCACGTTCCCATTACGCCATCCCTACACTTTAACACTTCACCCATCATAAGCATGACTTCCAATAACCACGTCACTTCGTGATGTTGCCCAGTCATGCTTCCGCTGCGTACTCTTACACTTATTCCACTACTTCACCCATCACAAGCACGACTATCAGTAGTCAATGTCACTTCGTGACATTCCTCATGTCACTTTGTGACATTCCTCAGTCATGCTTCCGTTGCGCACTCTTATACTTGCTCTGATACTTCATGCATACTTTTAGCCATAAGTCCATCTCAGTGACACTTGTCACCTCAGACTACAGGCTACGCCATAACTACTTCGGGACACTGTTCCACAGTTCCCGACACTATCCATCACGTTCTATGCCCATCAAACACATAACCATCCTTATCTCTACGACACGCCACACGGAGTGTCGCTGCTACATGGAGTACACTCCATGTATACTCCCTTCATACATACCACATCACCATTATGGCATACCTGCCATATGGTACATCAATCCATCACATGGAGTATGTTCCACTTGTACTCCCTCTGCATACGCTCCATCACCACTATGGTCTACGCGCCATATGGTGCATCACCCATCATATGGAGTACATTCCACATGTACTCCATCCATACACACCATATCACCACTATGGCATACTCGCCATACGGTACATCACTATATCACATGGAGTACATTCCTTGTGTACTCCATCCACATATACAACATGCCACATCACCATTATGGCATACACGCCATATGGTGCATCATCCACCACATAGAGTACACTCCACGTGTACTCCTCACATATACTATACCCCACACAGAGTACACCCATCGTATACTCCCTTCATACACATCACGGTATGTCACCAGTATGGCGTACCCGCCATATGGTGCATCTCACCATCACATGGAGTACATTCCACTTGTACTCCCTACATATACACTACGACACATCACCATTATGGCATCCCTGCCATATGGTGCATCGCTCCATTACATGGAATACACTCCGCGTATATTCTATGCACTTACGACACATCACCACTACGGCATACTCGCCGTATGGAGTACATTCCACATATATCCCCTTCATATCTCATACCCCACATAGAGTACACTCAGCGTGTACTCTTCCCGTTCCACATACACCACGCCACATCACCATTATGGCATACATGCCATATGGTACATCAATCCACCACATGGAGTACATTCCACATGTACTCCTTTTACACGCACTACCCACAGAGTACACTTCTCCGTGTACTCATCCCGTTCTACCATATGCCAGGAGGGTATATTTTATATATACTCTCCTTGTCTCACATTACGCCACATAAAAAGTACACCCAGCGTGTACTCTTCCCATTCCACACAACGCCACGCCATCCATACAACACATGCCCCACAACTGCATTACACAACACAGTCCACAATACTTCACAATACACCCAACACTTCACAGCACACTACACGGCACAATGCACCTCCATACAACACAGATAAGCCCAACACTTCACAGCATAGAATGCCCAACACTTCATCACACAACTCCACATCACAAAGCCACAACTCCATTAATACTAACAACACAATCCACAACCTAGTCAACTAATCAATATCTAACATAAATACGAGAGATAGAGGGTTATACCATCAACGGGATAACTCGTGCGTTGCTCGTTGACTGTCATAGCCGATGTTGTCGACAGTGTCGTACGTGGTGGCTAACTCACGTACGGTGACTGTTTAGGTGTTTGGATAGCTAGGTGTGGTCTTGGAAGGGCTCGTGATGGCCTTGTGATGGTGGTGAGGGGCATAACACGGCGGCTCTAGCCGTGTGCAGTGGCGGTCAACCACGCGCAGTGGCTGTCCATCACGTGTAGTGATTACCCATCACATAAAGTGATGGTTTGGACCTAGGGCTTGGCTAAGGGAAGTGCGGTGGATCTCGTGGTGGCGTCGAGATGTCGCCACGGTGGCTCACGGTGGCGGATTTGGCCATACCGTGGAGGAGAAGCTGTGGGAGAGTGAGAGAGAGTGTGCTCTTGTGGGTGGCAGATCGGGGCCAATGGAGGTCGGGTTGGCTTGGTGGCGGCCTGAGGAGGCTGGACATGGCGGTCATCAGCCATGGGTGGCAGCGCATGGTGGTGCACGACGTGCAACCCATGTGTGAGAGGGGGAGAAGCCGTGAGGTAGAGGAGGGGGTTTCTGGCCATGGGTCACAAGGAGGAGCTCGGTCGTGGGTGGCCGCGTACGGCGGCGCACGGTGGGAAATGGGCTAGAGACCCATTTCGGGTACTTGCCGTGGAAGGATGGGGAGGACTGCTTCATAGGGGTTGGCTTCGGTGGAGGATGATGGCCGGTGGGAGAGGAGCTCGCCGTGGGAGCGGTGGAGCCATTGGGCGGCGCACAGCGGCGCTACGCGCACAAGCCCGTTCAGGCTGTGTGCTTCCGAAATGGAGAAATGGAGAGCGTGCGAGAGAGGGGCTGAGCTAGGGAGGCTCGCTGGAGTGAGAGCAAGCCGTTGGTGCCGGCGGTGATGACTGGTGGCGCACAGCGGCGCCGGGTTGTCCATTGGAAGCTTTGGCGTGGAGGGAGGAGTGCTGCGTACGTTGTACGCCGAATGAGAGAGGGAGGAGAGAGAGGGTTACGGGGAAAATGAGAGGGAAAGAGAGGGCCTGGGTATTTAACCCAGTCCTTTCGTCTGGGGATCTACACAACGATCTAATGACGAGGAATTAAAATACTGATTTGAAGATGCGTAAAATATTAACTTAATTAAAAGCACTTAGAGGAATTAAGGTAAATATTATTTTAAACTAACTTTAGTTTATAAAATAATATTCTTCATCATTAATAGAATGATGAAGTCTCACTTAACATATTTAAAAGGGTTAAACCATTTAATTAATAAAAGTTTCCAACATAATTTAAATCCCATAATATCTTAAATAATTGAAATCATTTTAATAATAATATTAAAATGATTTCTGGCAATTATAGTATTTTTGGAGCTCTTCAAGAATATTATGATTGTTGTATTTAAGATCAAATCTTAATTCAATAACAATGGAAATACTCTTTATGAATATTTTCAGCATATTTAAAACACTGAGCGTGCCCTAGAAGTTACACGATATCTTTCGAGACACGCCATCATGGTTCGGCACGCATAACGTGACCCGCAGTCGCTAATGAGAAAGGCAGATGATCACATAATCTCTGCCTTCGGGATTTGCTTACGTCATCAAGACGAAACATACGTCAGAAAGAGAGAAGCGTACGTAAGAAGAAGGAGCTGGGTATTACATTTCCTAAATCTTTCTAAATTGTAGTCTTGTCTAATATGAGTATGCCGAAGTGGTGTGACTAGTGTCGTCCATTTTGCAAATTTCGCTGCCCCGTAGGCCCTATGTTGCCATACCAACAGTCACAACTCTTAACATGCTTCTGTGACTTGTCTATCACTTTGAATGATATGAAAATGGTTTTTTTATTTTGTAATGCCAGAAAATGGTCTTTTCCTATATTGATCTTACTATTCTTTGCACTATATTTTACTTGCACAAGTTTATTTTTATTAATTTTGAAAAGTTTGGGAAAAAACTTTGTGAAGAAAGAAAAATACCAAATTTGTCCTTGAAGCAAAATTTCTAGACCATAGTGCCGTGAGTTGTTTTGTATTGTAACTACCCGATCAAAGTTATTAGAGCTGCAAGCAGTCTCGAGATTCAGAAGGGATGATAGGGATTCATCGACTATCCGAACTTGATGTCTCTTTCTGTTCCCGCTTCGAATGGGAGATGCGACCATCACGACTCGACGACTAAATCATATATGGATAATTTTATTGGACCTAAATTAGATTTAATGACGTGATCCTATCTTATATCCTACCTCAAATGAACTTCTGATTCTATCTGAAACTCTCCTATTTCTTAAACTCTTAAGTTGCATTTGGATAGTGAGGTGATCTCAGATATTCTATGAATAATAGAGAAAAAATAATAATAAAATATTAAATAGTAATGAGTAGTAGTGAAAAATAGGTAAAAAATAATAATAAAATAATAAACACAGGGAGACTAGCCCTTAATCACGGACCCAAAAAATGTTTACATCAAATAGATTAGTAATCCTTACACAATTATCATTTCCACAGTTTTAGACCTTCATAAAAAAACCCCGTCCGTCACCCTTCGTCTTTTCTCGGTGATCATGGCTAATCTTCACTCTACGACAATCATAAACAGAATTCCAATCAAACACATTGAATACTCTCTCCCATTTATATATACACCTCCCTTCCTCTGCAAATTCAAAAAACAACAACCCACTCTCACACAGTACCATAATACTCCTAACATTACAAATTTCTCCAAGCCAAACAAAGCACCGACAAAGCACCACAAACCAGACACCCATTGAATTTTCCAGCCAAACCACCTCACCAGGAAATACCTAGGAGACACCGTGAGCTAAGAGTGCTTAGATAGCCTCAGAACCTACCGGTCGGCATTCTCCCATTGACTTTGCACCACACTGGTGAGCACACGACCACCCTTCCTTTCTCGAACCATCGTGAGCACCTCATTGTCGGGGTCTTTGCCTCAGCCCTAGATCTATTCCATCACCTCTACCCTGCCGTAGCCTTCGATTTGAATCCCAGCTAGTTGCACGTTTTCATTCTCTCGGTAAGCTCTGATCTCTCTCTCTCTCTTGACCAAAGTTTTAAATTTCGTACCGTACCGGCCGGTACGGCTGAAATATAGCGTACCGGAACAGTAGTTGGTACAGAGAAGCATTGTGTTTCTTACCGGATAAAATACCGATCGTACCGGGGTGTTTTGACAGGTACCGGCCGATATTCCAGATTTCGACCTGTACGAATATAGGGGCTGAGTGATCTGGGCTTTTTGTAATTTCGGTAAAATGGCAAGCATATTTTGTCACAATAGTAGAAAAGTAAAAAGGGTCGACAGTTAAAAAAGTAACTTAATGCACCTCGTTTTGCGAATACTTTCTTAATTTTCTTAATTAATTTAAAATAGATATGGATATTGTCTATTTAAACAAAATGATAAAAAAATATTATGTCTTTTATTAAAATGATCATTTCACGTCGCTTGAAATTTCAAAATTGTATTATTGTTTTATGTGATCTCAATGAATTTTTTTTATTATTTATTTTAGTTGGTAGTATTATTTTTTATTTTTTTTGTGATCTCAAGATGAATGATTTTATTTTAATAGTTGGATTGAGACTTATTTAGTTTTATAAGTATGTGTGTTGTTAAAATTTAAGACTTGTATTGAGAAGTATTATTGAGTTTATGACTTATTTTATTATTATTTTGGAATATAATTTATGTGTGTATATATGTATAATTTATTCATGTATAGATTATTCTGAAACAGTACACGAAACGGTACCAGTACCAAAATATTTTGTTTTAGCCTTGACCAAAACGGCCACCGAAACGGTATTCAAAACTTTGCTCTCGACACTGAAATCTTATGGGTTTCAACTAATTCCTCTGAAAAAGAAAAAGAGCCAGTAGCCTTCATAATTGCATAGATTCCTTTTGAACTAAATTACATTATGACCCTTGCCTCCTTTTAATCCTAAACTTATGATTAACACACGTTAGCTAGTTAGATATATTATTATGAGTAATATTAGGTACAAATCTCAAATAGGCAAGCCCCACACATGCTTTTGGTAAAAAGGTGGGTCCTACTAAAAATGAAAGTTTTTTTTACACTTTTTCAAGGTAGGATCCATTTTTTTTATAAGGTCTCTGTGAGGCTTGTACAAATTATTTCTCTATAATTATTAAAGCCAATTCTTTGAAGTCAATGTTTATGTACCACACATGTCATGATATTTGCAAGCACGTCATTCATCATAATTCATATCATATTTCATTTTGCATATTATAGTTATGTATGTATTATGCATGTCATGTATTTCACGTTGCATAAGACACGTAAGATTTCATAAGACAAGTATAAGAGACATATTAATATTAATAAGATGACCATTCAAATGCATGGTACAAATGCAATCAGTGTGGATGTGCAAGCCACAGACTTAAACATGGTCCACTACAGAATATTATCATATCAGATTAGTGGTTTCCCTTGTGACCACATGATGTGGGACCGGTGCACAACCTTGCACACATGGTTAAGTGTGTTGGCCAGTTAGATTAGATATATAATTTAGATAATTCAGGATAGTCAATTAGATAAATTAGATAATTTAAGATAAGTCATCCGTGTCATAAGTATATGTATGAATAATCATGATTTTAAATTCGTAGCATGAAATATTTAATATAAAACCTTACATTTAGTATGTTTACATTATGATGAGTTTCTTATTGAGTTTTTGATTCAGTTTTTTTTTTTTTTTTGTGTGTTTTTAAAACCACCCAGATTAGAATATTTATGAAGCTAGAGCTATAGGACAAGACTTGATCCATAAAGGCGTGGCAGAGGACTAGATCATGCACAAAGCTTTTAAGTTATGATTTTGATGGTAATAAGGTTTTGAAAAATTTTAATAAATGATTTCACGTAGTCTCTTTTATATTTTTAGTATTTTTGATAAAGAATAATTTTATTTAGTAAAAAGAATTTTTGTACCTAACGCTTCTTTTCGAAGAAAGAAAATATTTTTAAGTCAAGGTCAGTAGCAGCACACCAGTTCCCTAGATTCTCAAAATGACGTTTTTCATAACCCTAGAAATTGGGGTGTTACATTTATCCTCCTCCTTGATTTGCCATTTATATTTTTTTACTATAGATTTTAATTTTTTTTCATTGAACTATATGCTTCTCTCGGTTTGTTGTGTATATTGTTGACGAAGGAATTTGTAGTTGATTAATATAAACTATCTGGTTCTATGTTTATGTTCTTGCTGGAAGTTTCTAGAGGTGCTTTATTTGTGGTGGCACATAGAGGTGTTCTGATTTGGTGAGTATCGAGTACAACTGTATGAGTTTAACATGTTTGGGTTGATTATTATAAACTATCTGGTTCTATGTTTATGTTCTTCCTTGAAGTTTCTAGAGGTGCTTTTGTTTGTGGAGGCACATAGAGGTGCTCGGCGTTGATGAGTATCAAGTAACAGTTGTTTGAGTTTAACATGTTTGGATTGATTAATATAAACTATATGGTTCTATGTTTATATTCTTGCTAGAAGTTTGTGGAGGTGCTTTTCTTCTGAAGGCATATCGAGTCAAGGCTGTTTTGACAAGTATCGAGTCAAATCTGTTTGACTTTAACTTATTTTAGTTGATTAATATGAACTGTTTGGTTCTATGTTTTTATTCTTCTTGGAAGTTTATGGAGGTGCTTTGCTTTTGGAGGCACATCGAGTCAAGGCTGTTTTGACAAGTATTGAGTTAAATCTATTTGACTTTAATTTATTTTAGTTGATTAATATAAGCTGCATGGTTCTATATTTATGCTATTTTTGGAAGTTTCTAAGGTGCTGTGTAACTACCTGCCGGAAATTCAGTGGATAGATTTTTTTAGACCTTAGGAGTGTCAAGAAATTTTGAAAAGATTTCACGAATCAAGTGACCGCTTAGGTTTAAGCCTATCAGCATAATCAATTTTCTAGCTGCCACTACAAGGAAAAGGCCCTATATTCGCTGCAAAAAAATATTTTCGACAATTTTCTATTGCTGGAACGTTGTCTCAATTGTCGAGCCAAGTAAATGAATTATTGGCCTTTTTTGTGATAGTCGCAAAGTATTGAGTTTTTCCGGCGATTACGAGTTGCAGCAATTTTCATCACAAGTTATTGTAAAACCATGGTTAATTGTTGCCGGGAGGACCTTTTGCGGCAATTTGTTTAGCGGGAAATACACACTTGCCACTATTTCAAGCGTGGCAAATAAGTTTTTGCCACAATTTTGATTGTGGGGAAAAAATTATTTCTGGCGATTATAAATTGCTGAAAATAGTCTCATATTGCCAAAAAATTATTTCTGGCATGTTTATCTCGCCGCAAAACGTCCCTTATGTATATATATATACTACATAGGATGCATGAAAAATATAATACATGTTCATATTATAGGCTTCCTATAAAACTAATAAACTGCCTCCCAGGATTTGCCCCAAGCATATACATTCTTTTTAAACAAGTAACAACCATCACGTTAAGCATGAGTAATTGTATAAGTGATTCATTAATTAATGGGCTTGCTACTGGATGCTGGAGGTATCTAAATGCAATTTTGAAACAATGTTTTAAACCTGAACATATGTTTTATTCAAGCCGTGAACTTTTTTCTTTTCCCTTGTAGCAAATCAGTGTACATGCCTACAAACAGCAAACAAAATCCAGCATGAAAAACACGACTCTTATATGGTTTGATTCTAAAAGGAAGACAATCATAGCCCGCAAATGGCAAGTAGATCAGGGCACAAACCAATATATCAGCTACCAAACCCAGCAAGCAAGTCACCTGAAAAATGTAAATAGGAACTGTTAAAATCAATATAAGCCTGAAAAGAGAATCTAAGCTGGAAAAAAGTACCAAAGAGTGGGTCTAAATCAGTATGTGTGTAAACTTTTGTCTACATATTTCTAACTGCTCCAAAAGAGAATGGAAATCCAATGTACCTCACAGATCAATAACACGAGATAGCTTTTGGATCCAATTTAATAGGAAGTCCCTGTAACGCCCGTCCTCTTGGTGGGATTTTTAGAAAATAGTTTTTAAGAAAAGGAGACGGAAATTACTGATCATTTTAAAACTTTTTCCTTTCCTTCCCAGGATATGAAAGGTTCTAAGTTTAAACTAAAACTTACTCTATAAATATAAGAGTAGGTTGATTTTTGGGCTGCACTCTGATGTTGGGCTGATTTAGTTGTTAAAACACAACTATTTTTAAGTTGGGTAATCAATTTAAAGTTAGCCAAGAAACATTATTTTAAAGAACTAGCCCATAAATCTGATTTTTTTTAGAAAATATGTAGGAGCTAAATTATGTCATTTAGTATTATTTTTTTATAAACTAGATTACAACAATATTTTATGAGAATTCAGATTTTATTTCTTAATCATTTTGAATGCAATTAAGCCTATGTCATTAAGTGAGTTTTCTGTTACTTGTCTAAAAATTTGTAGTAAGTTTAAATTATGCTACTAAGTATAATTGGAAGATTAAATATGATATTAGTGTTTAAATAATTCTATGATATTAGTGTACATAACCAAATATTTTAAATTGTTTTCCCTAGAATGTGGTTAATTTAGTGGAATGCGATGGCATGTTTTTCTAGAAAATTAGTGACGACTAGTGCTTCGTATAGGTAACAAACTACAAAGTGAGATTGTAGAAGCAACGCTAGGAGATAAGTAATTTGATCACAAATTAAGATTATTACTATTAAAGCCAGTTCTTTGATAGTTGTTCTTTTTATGTACCATGCATGTTACGATCTATGTAAGAGCATTGGCAATAGCCTAGAAGTCCAAAATTTGGCTAGAATTTTAACTTTTGGCTATAGTATCAACTTTTGATTAAGTGAGTCCACATTGGACTAGCTATCTTAAAGTCAAAATAATAATATTATATTATATATTTTAATAATATTTGACAATTTTTTTTTTATATATTATGCAAATACTCTTCATATATTTTAATAATATTTGACAAAAAAAAAAATTTATTCAACAATTCTTAAAACCAACAAACTAATTTTTGCCAAGAACCTGACTATCGATTGGCAAGTCCATTGTGCATTCCCTACTAAGCTTCGTAGCAAAAAATGCAAATTAAGAGGTTCAATTCAATCAATAAACTCCTTAGATTTTCTTAACCATTTGAATATAATGTTAATCTACCTCATAAATTGTAAAGATGATGGATTAGATAATGTTCCTATACAAAAAGCAAGAAACAATTATGAGTTGCAGAAGGCAGCACATATTTCCTCATGGCAACTTATGATACATGACCAAATCCTAGAAACAATTATTTGCTTAGCCAATGAGTTGCAAAAGACAGCACATATTTGCTCGACAAATCTCTGCACCACAACATTTGGTCACAACCATTAAATAGAAAGTAAGATGAAGATACATCTATTTGAAATAAAAGAAAATATGCCTACAAGTTCATCAAACCAAGAACTGTTGAAAGGCATCTGGTATTCCTCCAGATAGAAAGTTACTTTTTAATGACCTAATGAAAAAAAGAAATGGACTTTAGGTGAAGAAATAACTCACAAGAAACAAATAAGAGCTCCACTATAATACAATAAGACACTTGATTCACCACTAAACTGCATCAAACGACCACCTGCAGCATCTGATCCACCATCCCCCAACGTTTGATTCATTGTCTCCAGTTCTAGGTCTATCACATTCTTAGCTCACGGTCATCTACAGTTTGAGTTTGAGGTATTGTTTAATGGTTGGCTAATATTAAAGACTATCTAATATAAATGGCAGCATATTATACACCAAACAGACACCAATCATTCACAACTAGAACAAACCCAACAAAGTCAATTCCCTTATCTCAAGGTGAACCACATTATTAAATTCCTCATGATTGATTTGTTTACTAATTCCCAACAAAATAGTATTCCCTTTCTCTGTACTAGTGAAAGGTAGATGCAGGCCATCGTGCACATGTTAAAGGGAAAACTCCCACCATTGGCTGAGGTATTTAGCAAAGGCAGTTCAGATAGAGGAGGCTCTAGTGGTGCTCTCACTGGTGGCTGGAACAAGGGAACCGTATCAACGAATGAAGCTGGTGGAAGTAGGGGAAACAATTGGGGATCAACAAATGCTTCTGGTGGGCACCAGTGGGGCAAATTGACCATAACCACGGAAATTAAAGAAACTAATCAGCAAGGGGAACTGTATGGGTACTACGGAAATTAAAGAAACTAATCAACAAATTGACCATAACCACGCAAATTGTGCCTGTAGATATCGGTACTACTTTCTGGTGTACACGGGAAGGTTCTAAGTGAAATGTATGGAAGGTTTTGGTTTACCAGTAACTTTTGCACCAACAATCACAACCCCTAAACCCAATATCTCAAAAATCGATCAAAATTCACACTAAAATGAGCATGAATGCAGACATGGGTCAACTGAAATTGCACAAACAAACATACAAATAGGTTAGGATAGGATACTCGGAGATAGATGAGAAATACGAGAAAGAAAGAAAGAGAAAGTGAACCGAAGACAAACGATGAGAGAGAGAGAGAGAGAGAAGCATACAAATACCGAATTGTCGGGGTTGTAGGACGGGTTGGAGAAGACGCAGGTATTGCTGGGAGCTTTCGGGAAATTGTATGGAAAGAACGAGGGAAATGTTCAGGATGAAGAAAGAGAAAGGGAAAGAGAGAGGGATGTAGATGAAATAATAAAATATACTTATCCAGTATGAATAGTAACTCGCCAAGTTTGGAGATCATCTAAGAATTACTGTAGCTCAAGTCTTGAGCTTTGGAGCATTGGCTAGTCCAATGTGGAGGTTTTTTCTCACATCTAGCTAAAGTTTGGACTTGCATTGGCATTTGACTAGTCCATTGCCAATGCTCTAAGCAATATCATCATCATAGCTAATGATTATGTTAATTTTTCGTATAATGTTCAGGTTCAACATTTTACAGTTATTTATATTAGTATGAATGTCATACATCTCACGTTTCATAAGACACATTAGTTATCTTAAACTCAAGTGCAAGATAAGATAAGATAATCAAATGGCCTTTCAGTTCAGTATTCAGGGTGGATGTGCAGGCTAAGGACTCAAGCGTGGTCCACCGTAGTATGTTAGAATACTACGCAGCAGCTCCCCTTGCTGCAGCGGGATGTGGGGCCGGTGCACAACCTTGCACATAGGGTTAAGTGTGTGGGCTAGTCAGATCAGTCAGTTAATTCAGATAAGTTAAGACAGTCATGCATAGCATGAGCATCAACATGATATGACAAGAATTTTATTCAGCATGAAAATTTTATGAAAGCCTTTTAATTATTATATTTACATTGTGGTGAGTTTTTACTGAGTCTTCGACTTATTTTAATTTTATTTCATTTTTTTACCACCCATGTGAGGAGAATGAGGACTACGAGCAAGCAGGCCAAGTTTAAAAGGAGTAGACTAATGAACCTTAGACTATATTTATGAGTTCTTTTCATTTAGTTGGTTTGAAAACTTGGATATGACTATGTTTTAGACAATGGTTTAACTTAAGTTTTCTTTTGGGATGAACCATGTGTTTTTTAAAAAATTATGCAAATCTCTTACCTTGCTTTAGTTACGTATGTACGTGACATTCCTAACCCTAGGGAAGGGGATGTTACATCTCCTGAGCAAAGTCCAAGCATATAGAATCCCTTCAACATCTGTTATGATCTGCAACAGCTTTAACCAATTAAAATGCAGCAATTGAAGACAACTGATAAGTCCTAGCATAATTTTGGCCCATCTTCTTAACACCAAATCATATAAAGTACCCCCTAGAGAAAACGAATCCATTCTATTCTTGCATATGTTACTTTTGTGACAGCCATAAGCTGATAATGCTTTATGAATATTCTTAACTAGAAGAAGAAGAAAAAGAAGCAGATTCTCTCAGAGATTCTTACCTCGGGTACATCAAATCCAAACATAAGATACTTAATACATGTTGGATACAGGCCATGGGTCCATTTAATTAGTCTGGTGACAAAACTTTAATTTGCTTCATTTAATTTGCCATACCCTAAATGATGATGGGAAAAGCAAGGCCATAGAAACAATTTATCAAAATGGGAAACCATAACCTAAATGATATGATTCATATGCAAAGAGGAGGATTAACATAGTGCAGTCAATGGGATCATCTATATGTTCTAAAATAATGCAAAATGCACCAAAAAGCTTATAGAACACACTCAACTCTACTAAAACTTGTTTCTAGTCTCTTGCATACTAACTTTTTCGAGTAATCAAGTGTGATATAGCCATGTTCAAGAAGAAGAAAATCTTTAATAAATAAGCAAAAAATATGGAAAGGAGGAGTTAATATTAATGACAAAAAATGTGTATTAGTATCATAACACGATACCTATAAACAAAGCATAATTTCTTGTTGAGGTCTCCTCTAATTTATACTCTATCATCAGTAAATATTAGCAACTCAAGGTTTATCCATGTTAGGACGTGAGTTGTGATCCAACTTCACATAATTATGAAGGAAGAACCCTGGTATTATAACATTCCTAACTTAAATAGGGTATAATGTAAGCCTATGGCTCTACGTGCACTACAAGTAAATTACCAATAAACAAAGGAAAAGAAGCTATGCCTAGAAACTCTACTACAATTCGACTTGAGCAGGATTTAACTTATGGAATATTAAGAGCTTGAGCCTTGTAATTCTTTCAATGAGCAAGGAATACAAAATTTCTCTCTCATTCCAAATTTGAATGAAAATAGCATGCACCAATATGGAAGTCAACCACTTCACACAGTTTCTATCTTGCTAATAACAAAATCATTTAAACAATGATCAATCAAGTATGTGGAAAGCACAACCACAAACATAGAAGCTATTGATTTGGTTTTGATAGTAACCTGAAAGACAAATGACAAGCCTACAAGGAAGCAACTGAAGCCCATTACAACAATTGATTTACTAATGAACCCCACAAAATGAATTACAACAGGAACTATATCCATTAAAGCATCTTAGTTCAAAATGAAATATCTAAATTGTGAATATTACTTGTAATATTGGCAATACAACTAAGATACCTATATGTGTAGCAGTGATGCACAACCTATAAAAAGAAATCTATAAAAGCATCAGGAAAAAAAGCATCGGTGCAACAACAAGTGTCCTAAACAACTTCATTTTGTTCCTGAGAAAAATAGAGGAAGAAAGACGAAAACGAAAGAAACACTTCTAGTATATATCCCACAGAAAATGCATCTTTTTTTTTTCAATTTCCCGGCAACCAATTCAGAGTCCATTTCCCGACTCAAAACATGGGAAAACACAATGATCTAGATCAGGAAAATTTTTCACCTCTTTCATTTCCCATGCTCTCAAAGTGAAATATAGCATATGAAAAATAAAATAAACAGTTCCAAAATAGGAAAAGCAAAATTAGAGGAAGAGAAAGTAGATATGAAGAATTACTCTTGATAAGCAGAGAATGAACAGTGAGGCGAAGAGATTGTAACGCCCCGTACCCGGATGGTCGGAAAATTACTGCCTGTCACTTATAAACATGTCTCCCAACACATCTAAAATCTCCAAAGATTTCATAAACAATAAACAATCTCATATTTTCTAAATAAACACATTATAAACTCCACAAAGTCATCACTACAATAATAATAAACCAAAGGGTCCACAATCTCCCAGTAGTCATAACATACTAAATTGATAAATCCATAACTCCTACTAAACCAAATACATAATTAAATCTAAAAGACATCAGATCTAACAGATATAAAAAATCATTCTTTTAACGATAGTACCCTAGGGTACTCAACACTCTCTCCTCAGCTTAGCCATGCTCACATTTCTTAATCCTAGTCCTCAGTTGGGTTGGACTTTCCATATCAACTGAAAATATTATGAAAATAAGGGGGGTGAGTTATCAACAACTCAATAAGCAGAGGATATATGCTAGCATGCAAACATGAGCATTTACAAAGTACAATATGCAGAACAAAATATTTTTCAGAGTTATCATGCAGAACAAAACATGTTTTCAAACGTAACAGAGAGATGATTTTAAGTCACATAAAACCTAGAGTACTTTGGCATAACATAACCTGAATATCATCATCACAACAAAACATAGCATTTCACAGAGCAGAGACCATGTTTCACCCCTGTGGTAGGGTTGTGCTATCCCCAGTGGCCAAACCGAGCAAAGACAGGTGAAATCTTTCCCTTATTACTCTTGGAACCCCGAGTGTGCACACAGGAAAGACCACATAAAAATCACTTTGTTTCCAAAGTGGGTGCACTTAGAGACAGAGAAGTTGGTACCAACCCAAACAGAGCAGAGCAGAGCATAACAGAGTAGAGCAGAGAAAACAAAAGTGAGAGCATCTTTCTAAATCAATGCACAATTTTTTAGATTTTCAATATCTCTCTTTTTCAGATTTCAGAGACAACATGACAAAATATAGCTAATGTCTACACAATGCATGCGAGAAAATATTTTCCTTTTTTCACGAGTAATGCAAATAAGCAACCAAGGTTGATTTTTCCCAAGTTCTCATTTCATACAACATATGCAAAGTTTTCAGAAAGTCAACCTCAGTCTCAATAATTCGTGTAAAGCCTAGCATAGGAACCACGCTTATCTAACTCATGCAGCGTATTATCTATGCCTTGAATTCGACCTCTAATAGTCTCGTCACCTATTGATAGAAAAAAATATACACTAAGTGTTAAATGATCAACGACACAACTTCGATCTAACTAATTAAAACCCATAATTTCAAACCATATTTCAGCAAAAGAACTTGACTCAAATAGCCGTATAATAATTTGGACAGCCCACACTTCAACCAAAATACCATATACCAATTTCAATATTGACCTATACACCCACCAAAGCCAATGTCAAATTCAAATAATCAATATATCAACCCCACTTCAGTGGCCCCTAACTCCAAGCAACCACCAACAACTCAACCAAAACAATAATAATATACCTCCAAAATAATTTAACCTCCACTTCAACGGTCATATAAAACTTGAATAGTTAAAAAACAACCACTATTCAACCCCGAGTATCCATTTAATTCACTGCATGTCCAATCCAATTAGTCCAAACTCAAGACCATTCCAACACCAAGTGTTTGCTTACACAAAAAATGCCCAAAAACCCATGGACTACACATTTTGAAATCATATCCCAGAAATTTCATTGGAGTGAAATAAGATAACTTGAATTGAATGTGTGTGCGTGTGTGAGAAACAGAGAATGAGAATGGCTTACCGGTGAACGATAGTGTCTCTAGTGATGGGCTTCGATGGTTACAAAACTTCGGGGACCCATGAAAACGCAACACCAAAAATCACAAAGCAAAAATATGCAAGTGATGAGAAAGAGAGGGTCGGCTGTAGTGTAGAGAGAGAGAGAGAGAGAGAGATACCCATAGACAAAAGAACACCATGCGAGAGAGGAAGAGGAGATGAGTCTGTAGAGAGAACTAAAGATTTTAGGAGAAAAATTAACCACAAGGGAAAAATAAACTATCGTGTAGAGATAATAAGATCAGGGGAGAAGTTTTCGGCAAAATAGAGGAGAGAAAAAGAAATGGGGGAAACCGTCAGGGGGTGGGGGAAGAAAAAGAAAAGAGATGACTAACTTGCTAAATGGCTTCGTTTCAGGGGTCTTCTGGCTGGGCTTCAGTTGTCTGGGCCATAGGCCTAGGCTTCACATCCTCCCCCTTACAAAAATTCCATCCTCTGAATTTGCTACAAGCTATCAAAATTCTCGTCAAACAAGTGGGGGTACTTAACTCACATCTCTTCCCCGAACTCCCAAGACGCTTCGTTAATTGCATGATTATTCCACAACACTTTAACCAAAGGGATAGTTCGAGTCCGTAACACTTGCTCTTTTCTGTCCAAAATCCATACTAGTTCCTTGGTGTAGGTCATATTGTCTTGAATCTGAAGTGGTTCATGATCTATAACGTGGGTGGGGTCATGGATGTACTTTCTCAACATAGACACATGAAACACGTTATGCACTCCCGAGAATGCCGGTGGTAATGCCACCCTGTAAGCCACTGGTCCAATCTGATCAAGAATCTCAAACGGTCCAATATATCTTGGGCTCAACTTGCCCTTCTTTCCGAATCTCATAACTTCTTTCATCCGTGTTATCCTAAAAAATACTTTATCTCCAACCTCAAACTCTAATTGGCGGTGATGTTTATCTGCATAGCTCTTTTGTCAGCTCTAAGCTGCTTTCATTCTAGCTCAAATGGTATCTATCTTCTCTGTGGTCTGCTGAATAATCTCTGGCCCCAAAAGTTTCCTTTCACCTACTTCATCCCAATACAATGGAGATCTACACCTTCTGCCATACAAAACCTCGTAGGGTGCCATTCCAATGCTAGCTTGGAAGCTATTATTATAAGCAAACTCGACCAATGGTAAATGTCGCATCCAAGTTCCTTTAAAATCCATCACACATGCCCTCAACATGTCTTCTAAGATCTGAATAATCCTTTCTGACTGCCCATCTGTCTGAGGGTGAAAAGCAGTACTAAAACTTAACTTAGTACCCATTGCCTCTTGTAAGTTTCGCCAGAACTTGGAAGTGAAACGAGGGTCTCTATCCGACACAATGGATACCGATACCCCATCCAACCTCACTATCTCCCACACATACAGCTCAACTAGTTTCTCTAGTTTATAAGAAACTTTAATGGGCACAAAATGAGCAGTCTTCGTGAAGCGATCCACGATCACCCATATAGCATCTTGTCCGCTCAATGTCCTTGGTAGGCATGTCACAAAGTCCATGGAGATATGCTCCCACTTCCACTCTGGAATTTGGAGTGGCTGTTACAATCCTGTTGGTTTCTGATGCTCCGCCTTCACCTATTGGCAAGTTAGGCATTGTTCCACAAATTTAACAATTTCTCTTTTCATACCATTCCACCAAAAAGACTCTCTCAAGTCCCGATACATCTTGGTACTTTCTGGGTGAACTGTGTACAAAGACGGTGTGCTTCTTCGAGAATTACCCTTTTCAGTTCATCATTAGATGGCACGCACAGTCTACCTTTGAACCTCAAAACTTCATCCTCGAAAACGCTAAAGTCGGATTTGTCCCCGTTCCCGACTTCTTCCACTAGCTTCACCAACCCTAAATCCACTTTCTGAGCAATTTTGATTCTATCTATCAAGGCTGGTTGAACTACCAAATTGGCAGCCCTAAATCCATTATTTGTGCCCATACCCAGGTGTTCCGAGAAGGCAGCCTTGACATTCCCCAAATGACCCCTAATCACTCCACCCCCTCCACAAGATCCCGGGTTTCCCCTACTGCTCCCGTCAACATTCAACTTCACCCACCCTACTGCTGGCTTTTGCCACACCACCGCACGAGGTTGGCTCACAGGAACCTGCTTAATAGGCACATTAATATCGGATAGAATCTCATAATCTCTCGGAGAAAGCCTTTTACACTTAGACATGTTTTTAGAAATTTGGCTAAGCCAAAATTTAACCGGAAGCCATACTTCCTCTATCGATTCATAAGTCGCCTCCATTCTAGCCTTACATCTTCTTGTGATCCATATAGATTTCACACTTTTCCCCATACAAATAGTGTCTCCAAATCTTAAGTGAAAATATGACTGTCGCGAGTTCCAGATCATGCGTGAGATAATTTTGCTCATAAACTTTCAGTTGGCGTGAGGTGTATGCTATAACCTTCCCATGTTGCATCAATACGCACCCCAAACCAAGCCTTGATGCATCGTTGTAAACTACAAATCCTCCTCTAGCAATAGGATTTGTTAACACCAAAGCTGTCACTAATCTCTGTTTCAACTCTTGGAAACTTTCTTCACACCTTGTTGTCCATTCAAACTTATTATTCTTTCTGGTGAGTGCAGTAAGAGGAACTGCTATTCTGGAGAAACCATCAATGAATCGACGGTAATAATCTGCGAATCCCAAAAAACTTCTAACCTCATGAACATTCTTCAGTGCCGACCAATTCACTATTGCTTCCACTTTTCCCGGGTCCACTTAAATGCCATCTTTTGAAACTACATGCCCCATAAATGCGATTGAATCTTGCCAAAATTCGCACTTCTTCAATTTAGCAAACAACTTTTTATCTTTGAGTGTCCCAAGTACTAGCTTCAAATGTTCTTCATGATCAGCCTTGCTTTTGGAGTATATCAGTATATCATGAATAAAAATAACCACAAACGTATCCAAAAATTCATGAAGCACCCTGTTCATCAAATCCATGAATACTGCTGAGGCGTTAGTCAGGCCAAAAGGCATGACCCAAAACTCATAATGGCCATAACGAGTCTTGAAAGTCGTCTTAGCCAAGTCTTCTACCCTGATCTTCAATTGATGGTAACCAGATCGAAGATCAATCTTTGAAAATACCTGAGCACCCTGGAGCTGATCAAATCTATAGGGGTAGCGGATACTTATTCTTTTTGGTCACCCGATTAAGTTCCCTGTAATCGATACACATTCTCATCGATCCATCCTTCTTTTTCACAAAAAGAACTGGAGCTCCCCAAGGTGATACACTGGGCCTGATGAAACCCTTGTCCAACAAATCTTGTAACTGCTCCTTGAGTTCCACTAATTCAGACGGTGTCATCCGGTAAGGTGCTTTCGAAAAGGGTGTCGTGCCTGTGACTAATTCAATAGCAAACTCTACCTCCCGCTCGGATGGGAGTCCAGATAAATCTTCTGGGAAAACCTTTGGATATTCACTCACCATAGGTATCTGCTCTAACTTCAACTCCTCTTTTGGTGCTTCTATCACGCAGGCTAAGAATTCCTGACAACCATCACGTAACAATTTTTCAACTTGTATGACAGATATGATGGGTGGATGCAACCTCACTTTCGTCCATGTAAACCAAAATTCACTTTCTTTTGGGGGTCTAAAAACCACTTCTTTTTTAAAACAATCAATACTGGCGTGGTAGGAAGCCAGCCAATCCATACCTAAAATCACATCAAACCTGATCATGTGAAACACTATTAAATTTGCTGGCATTAGTCTTCCCTCAATAGATAAAGGACACCCCGGTAGAAGCTCATCACAAACTACCGAACTTCCTGTTGGGATCGGGACCACTAACTTGTGCTTCAACTTTTTAGTTTCTAAAGTGCTAAATCTAGAGTAAGCCATGGAAACAAATGAATGTGTTGCACCTGAGTCAAATAACACAAAACCGTTATTAGAAAACAAAGAAAGAGTACTTGTGATCACGCTCAACATTATCGATGAACTAAAATATTCAAAGTCTTAATCATAACCAACAAATAAAAAAAATCTTAAAGCAAAACAAAGGAGTCATACTAGTGATCACATCATCCCTATCCTCAACCTCTCCAGGTGTTAGTGCAAAAACCCTTGCAGGCGCAGTAGGACGTTGGTTATTGCCTTGTGCTGTAACTTTGTTTCTTTGAGGTGGCAGTATGGTCGCCTTGTTGCTACCCATGGGCAGTCCCTGATGTAGTGTCCTGGTTTGCCGCAATGGAAACAAAATCCTGCCCCTTTTCTGCAATCCCCGGAATGCACTTGATTGCATGTCCTACACTGATAAGGTTGTTGTTTACGCTGAACCAACCTCTTTCCCGAGCTACTGCCTCTGTTCCTCTTTTTCCACGGTTCTTGGTCCACGCTAGAATGGTACCCAGATGGAGTAGTCCTCTTCCTCTGCTCAAGCAGTGCAGCGCTTCTTTGAAGGCTTCGTTAAAAAACTGTGGCCTTATTCACCAACTTTGAAAAGTTTCAAATATGAAAGCCCACCACTCGTTCATAAAGTTTTCGTTCAGCCCTTGTTAGAATTATGTGGGACTTGAGCCGTGCCACCTACAACGGACAGGCTCAACGAGGACATCGAGAATTTCAGGAGGTAGATTTTGATACCCCATATGATAAGGATAAAGATAGATAGTGTATGAGATCCCACATTGCTTAGAAGGAGAAGTTCTTGCTCTTTATAAGGTTCTAATGGGGCTCTAATTGTATCATTGACTAGTCCTTTTAGAGTATAGGCCATGTGGTTTAGGCCTTCCGTTGGGGCATTCTCGATGAACGAAACGAAGACCATGTCTATACGAAAAAGGGTTTCAAGGGTTTCGCATTTCAGAGAGGTTGAAGATGGAGTTTGAGAGAAACAAAAATAGAGAAAGAGATATACACGAACGGAGAAATAGAAAGAGAGAGAAAGAGGAGACTTACCAGCTAGTTAAGGAGGCGACGATGAGGCAACAGGCGGACGATGTGAGGAGGGGCAGTGTATCTGTCACAAGAAGTGTTGTTTTATTTATTTGAGGTACTTAGGAGTATGAGATTGAAAAACAATTTGAGCCATTGGTCTTCGATGAATATTTAGGATTTTATGGTGCAATCATATGTTTTTCAATTTCTTGATAAGACGTGTTTAAAAATGCCATCTGATTTAATTAAGGTACTTAAGAATTGAATTTTGTGAAACAAATTGCACCATTATGTTTGTATGATTATTTAAAATTTTATTGTGCAATGTTTATTTTCATCTTTTTCAAAGTGAATAGTAACATCTGTGATAGCACCATGTGGCACCCATTTTAGTCGATGGTTAAAACATTGTGTGAATCGTCCAAAATCAGTCTTGGGAAATTTTTAGTGGACACTTGGAAAGATCTTATCACACTTTATGAATAGTGTAGGACACTTGGCACTAAGAGGAGTCATGAGATAAAAATGTGAAGGAAGGAAAATCAACCATTGTGATTATGCCACCTAAGCAAAACACCATTTCATCCAACAAAACACTTTGTGGAAAACCAAAGAAGGTTTCGACCTTAGTGAAACCCCAAAAATTTGAGATCCAATTGAAACCCCAAACCCTAAAAGGTTTTCCCTAACCCCAAACCCTATTTGTTCGGTTTTAGCTTAAGTGATTAATCACTTGATTAAATCACTTTCACATGTTATTAACCACTCAAATTCATGTCATCACACCTTCATTTATTCTTTTATATCTTGGTAATTTCATTGGGTAAAGAAAATTTGGATTTGAGATTGTTAGAAACTGAAACACTAAACCAAATCCTTTTTATACCCCAAAGTGAGGCCCAATCCATTAAGGTCCATCAAAAAGTGCCACCAAGCTAAAGCTTCTTCAAGAAGTTTTCCCCCACTACCCTAGATATACTATGGTTGTCATTTTTAGGGCAAATAGTAGCTGATGGGAGGCCAAAACTGCCACCCCAAAACCCCATCACATAGCACCTTCTAGCTGAAAACCATGGGCTATCTTGCCAACGGTTTTACTCCTAATTGTGGTTGAAAAAAGTCCCCACCAAAGGGTCATTCTCTCATCCTCCATCAATCCCCCAATCCTATATAAGTAGTCCATGCCATCCCCTTTCATGCTTTTGTCACTTTTGTTTCACTTTTTTGAAGAAAACTCGAGTTGGAGTTTCTTACAGTGTTTCTGTCAAATCTTGCTCGGATTATTCGAAGCCTTAATAAGTTGATCCGCATGAATATTCCTTCATATGAATTGTTCCTCTTTGAGTCTTGTTTCCATTGAAGTATGTTTTGTGATTTTTCATGGAGTATTGACTGGTGAAGTGTGTTTGAACACACATATGTTATATTGGGCGCAATATGGATGATGTTGTGAGGTCTTGATGTTTTGATATATTTTTTTTTAAGTTAGTGATGTTTTGATATTTTTTTTTTTAAAAGTTAGGACTTGATATTGATATGATGAAATTCTAACATGTTGTAAGACATGTTATGAGTGGATCTTAAGCATGTTAGTATTTTTATTAAAGAGTTATGCATATTGTCTTTGAGGTTGAAATTGGAACACACAAAATAGTTTCTATTTTGAGGTTATGATGATTTTGGTTCTCAAAGCCTAGTCCAACGGCTATGAAATTCTTATATGATGTTCTTAGAGCATTCTCATTGGTTTCTCTATAAATTTCCCTATAATTTGGCTAAAAAATACATTTTCTAAAATTTTCTCCTAAATCTTACTCATCTTTCAAAAACCTCTTACATTTCATTTCCTATTCTTTCTCTATTTAATTAAAATAAAATTTTATATTCTTTCTTTTTATTCTATTAAAATATAAGTTTGGAATAAAAAAATCTAAAGAATGATTTAGGATGTGTATAGTTGCTCCCCAAATTACATCCAAAAATCAAAAGTTACTATAGGGAACCAGATGTAGCTCATTTTT
Organism: Juglans mandshurica; assembly: GCA_022457165.1. Lineage (NCBI taxonomy): Eukaryota > Viridiplantae > Streptophyta > Magnoliopsida > Fagales > Juglandaceae > Juglans > Juglans mandshurica. Next base: position 15,597,850 of record CM039624.1, read on the forward strand.
CTTCCATTTTCATATTTTTTCTCTATAATTTAACTAAGGACCAATTATGAAGAAGTAGATGGGAATGCTTTAAGACTTTCATTTAGATTTTAAGAGTCATGTTTTGAAGAGAATTGGATTAGATAATTGTGGAAGTATGTTTTACATGAAAAGGTTCGGCTATGGCTCAATATTGAAGCTTTCAGTTTGCTTGATGTTTTTATGAAACATTTTTCCATGTGATTTTAGATTTAATGCTAGGATCATGTTTAGGGCTTGACTATGAAGTATATAGTTTTATTTTTTGATGGTTTACCTCATGAAAGTTTTAGTTCTAGTGTGTTTGATTTAAGTCAAGAACATGTATTACTTGGTTTAGACTTAGTGAGCATGCTGATTGGTTTGATGATATTTTTGTGTTTTTTATTTATGTTCAAGCATGTTTATCACCTAGGATTGAATTATACACATTTTAAGAGTGAGGTTATGGACTTTTCAAGTCCTAGGAGTTAGTAAAAAGGTGTTAGACCAAGTACAAGTACATCAAGGAGTTGTTCTATTTGTCTAGAACTTAGTGTTTTTGGCACTTTTCTTGTTGTGAGGAATTTCGATCTTTGTGTTATGTTTAATTTGATTTCTTGGTATGATTTTAGAACCTAGGATATGATTTTTAGTATTTCAAGAATCGGTTTAAGGATATGATTTGAGGTTGGAAAGAATTGCAACAAAAATCAAGACTTTTGAACCTTTACATGTTTTGGCCAAGGCATAGTTTTTATGGTTGTGTTTTGAATTCAATTTTTGTGATTACATTTTTGGAGTTTGGACAAAAAGTTTGGTAGCATTTGGAGTTCGTATGTGAAACCCTTAATTTAGGGATAAAATGGTCATTTCTCACATGTAGAGGGGTAAAATGACAAATTTTACTACGAGTCTGTGAGGTTTGTATTCCCGTGTTTAAAGGGATATCCTAACCCTTAGAATTTTATCATTTCAGCGCATGCTATTTTCCCGCTACTTTTACGTACATTATGTTACAGTCACTGTAAGTTTGCCTCTAACTTACTTTTAGGATATTTATGTATCTGTGGGGGTAAGAAATCATTTTTTCATGTTCATTATGCTTATTATAAATGTTTTCATATGTCATGCCATGTTAATTGTTTCAAACACATGCTTATCTGTTACATGTCATATTATGCCATGTCATCTGTCACACGAACAATTGGTCTCTATCATGCCATGTCATTTACAGAGTATGTCACAAAAAATATTATTTTCAAGTCCGTTAAGTCTTTTACTTTCATCACTACCCCAAGTGGGTATTATCCTAGTAGAACTTCATTGTTCACTCTGGAGTGTTTAAACTGGCGTGAAATTTCCTAAGTTGAGAAGGTAAAGATCAATAGGTTTTGAATGGAATCTAAATAACTGGTTTCTAGAGCGAAATCAGGCAGAAACACTAGTGGTGCCAACCACAATTTCATTTCAGTTTATTGACATACTCATAGTTGGTACAGATGCATATGATGTGATGCGATACTGATAGGGATACATGACTCTAGGGGACCGTGTAGCATCCATATTCATGTTTAATTAACCAGTTTATTTTTAACAAGATTCCAAGTTCATGTTTAGTAAAATGTTAGTTTTAAGTCCATGTTAGTTTATAGTTATGTTAGCACATGTTATGCTATTTGCCAAGTCATGTCACTCTCATTCATGTTCACATCTGCATTCATGTCATTATATTGTCATGCATGCATCTGTATACTGCTAGTTAAGTTGGCTGTTAACTTGTTGAGATTTGTAATCAAATCTCACTTGGTAGCTCCAACTACCATTCCTCCCAAAATGGTAGACCATGTGTCAAGATATCAAGAACCAGAGCCCAGAGGTCTGGACGAGGCTGATTGGACCATAAAGGATTGACACGGAATTCATAACCATGGTTATCTGTTTCTTAGACACTATTTTGGAAATCATAGCAGAGCTGCATGGACAACTCAACGATCTATTTAAATATTTTATTTTTAGACTGTAATTATAGAGCTCTGTCTCCAATACTTATGACATTACAAATCTTTTGGACAAATATTGTAACTTTTACTTGCTATCATTTGAATTATGAAGTATGCTTATGTTTATTTTGGGATATATCATATCTGGTACATAGTGTTGCCAAAGAAAAAAAAATTATCATTTGCATATATTGCATACTGTTCGATGCATTGCATTTTTAATTGTCATGAACGGGGGTATTTAACCTTGTGTTGCATGTCCTGACACTTTAGGTCTCACCAAATCCCAAGCCGGACTTGAGGGTATCACACTTAGCTTTTGAAGGCACATCGAGTCAAAATTGTTTGACTTTAACATGTTTTAGTTGATTAATATAAACTGTCTGGTTCTATGTTTACAAATGATTTATGTTATCAAATGGATGATTATTTGAATGAACTTGATCCAGATGAGGAGTATGAAATTGAAGACTATTGGATTATCTTAGTATAGTCCATGTCTGATGATGATGGAGACATTACAAATACCGATGTTCCTGATACTGTTACCAATGAGGGCCGAACTGAAGTGCAAACGGTTGCCTATGAAAGAAAGAAGAGAAAGAAGACTTCTATTATATTGAAGGATTTTGCTGAAATTGAACGAGATGACGCTAAACAACCTCAATGCAAATGGTGTAAAACTTTGTTTAAAGCATTTCGATCGAGTTCTACCACTACCATGCATAGGCACTTACTAACTTGTTTGTTATATAGCCTCTAAGAAAAAGTATAAGGCTTTAGCAGTTGAGTCTAAGGAGCCAGCTGGTGGGTTCATTGTGTCAAACTTTACCAATGATTGTAATAGAGTGAGAGAGGCTTTTGCGACGAAGGAATGCATGAGAACTTATGAGAAAAAAAGTTGAAGTTAAAGGCTTTGCTTAAAGCTGTTAACAAAGTTCATATCATAACCGACATGTGGACTTCTTGTCAAAACCTTCATATATGGTAGTGACATGTTATTTTATAGATATTGATTGGCATCTTCAGAGGCATGTATTGAACTTTTGTAACATATGATCTTCACATACTGGCCTATTTATTGCTAATGCTTTACAAAAGTGTTTTCAAGATTGGGGACTTGAGAATAAAATTAGTTTAATTATTGTAGACAATGCAAGTTCTAATGATGTTGCCATTAGGATCTTAAAGATGATTTTAGATTGAAGAAAACAATGTCTATTAGAGGAAAATTATTTCATGTACGCTATAATGTGCATAGAACTAATTTGCTTGTGCAGTATGGACTTGGGGAGATCAAGGAGATCATTGATTGTGTGAAGGATGGTAAATAATATTTGGTAGCATTAGAGAGTAGGTTAAAATAATTTATTGAAATTGCAAAAACAGTTGCGATTTCCCACAAATAAACTAATTTTAGATGTGCCTACAAGATATGATAGTACATATTTAATGTTGGATGTTGCACTTTAATTCAAAGAGATCTTTCCCATATAAGGTGATAGAGATATAAGTTTTTATGGGTTCCAAGTATTGTAGAATAAGAGCAAGTTGAAAATGCTTATCAACTACTTATGATTTTTAATGAGATAACCAATATTGTATCTAGAGGTGATTACCCAATAGCAAACATATTTCTTTCTAAAGTATGGAGAATGAAAGACATCTTAGGTAAGAAGTCTAGAGATGAAAATGAGTACATGAAATCAATCATAAGAAAAATGAGCTCTAAGTTCGGAAAATATTGGGGAGAGTATAATTTATTGATGACAATTACTGTGGTGTTAGACCCTAAGTTCAACATGGTGTTGATCCAATTTTGTTTTCCTTTAATTTATCAAAAGCCAGGAAATTTGAAGAATGTTGATGATGTCTCTCAAGTATTGCATGAGTTGTATGATAAGTATGTTAATAAATACAATTCGACTATTGAGTCACAAAGAGAGTAGGAAAATGCTCGAACAAACTTATCCAGTATTTCCTCCATTGTTGGGAGTAACATGCAATCGATCAAATCATAATTGGACATTTATTTATAAGAGTGTGTGTGTGTGTCTATATATATATATATATATATATATATATATATACATTTGTGAAGAGGGTTGGTATGCAAGTTTTAATACCCTGGAAAGGTGGAAAACAAATGCTCTTAAGTTTTGAACTTTGTCCAAATTGGCTTGAGTATATTGGAACCACCAATTACCATTGTTAGTTCAGAATCAACTTCAGCATCGGTGGTAGAGTTATTGATTCTTATCGAGCTTCATTGTCAATTGAAATAATGTAGATGTTGTTATGTAAGTCTGATTGGGTTAGAGCATTATATGGACTTAAAAAAGATCATCAATTGTGACAATAAGTGTTACATTTATTTTTAACTTTAAGTTGTTGGTTTATTATCTTATATAACATAATTTACAGAAGTATTAACTACTGTTTGTTTTTTGTCAATAGAAGGATATTCCATCTACTGACTTAGATTCTCTTGCCAAAGGTGAAAGTATTTCGATTTGATAATATGTAAACTAAACTATTAACTATTTACTTTTGTATGTTTGGTGGATTTTGTAATTTTGTTGGATGGTATGACAGTTAAGGTAATTTCTAATTCCTCTCCATTATGACATATTATATTTTGTTGAAGCAAATTAAATTTTGCATTATTGTCAAACATCCATTGACAGTATTATTAAGTTAAAAGTACTTGAGTAATCATGTAATGGATTAAAAATTATCTTAATCTTTTTTAGTGTATATCAGTGTATGGAGGTTGATGTCATGCTAATTTTGTTGAAGTTTGGTGTTTCCAAATTAGTGTATGCAAGCATATTGCAGAAATGGACTTCACCGTAGGTATAGGCTATAGTCTGTTCTCTAAATTCTAGGAGAGTATAGAATTAACCGTATAGACTATAGTTGTTGTCATGCTGAAGTTTGTATGTATCTTAAGTCTTAACTTTTGGTTTATTATCTTATACGACAATTGACAGTGTTTTGATGCTATCTCTGATGCTATCTCAGTGATAACACTATACTATGTGACTCTGTATGATGCTATCTTAATCTCAGTGAGATCTCTAGACTTTGATGCTATCTCTGATTGTTTATTTTATTTGATGGATTGTTATATCATGTTAGTACATATCACATATGACATGAATGGACAATCTGAGAGGTCTGTTAATTTTTATTGCAATTATTGAAAATCACCACTATGAGAAAGCATATTTTGTGGAGGCAAATTAAATTTTGCATTATTGTCAAACATCCATTAGCAATATTACTGAGTTAAATGTACTTGAGTAAACATGCAATGAATTAAAAATTAGCTTAATATTTTTAGTATAACGCCCCGTTTCTGGAGGTCCGGAGAGTTAGCTCTTGTAACCTAAAACCATCTCTCATAACATGTTTATATACTCTAAATTCTCCATTAAAATACAAATCCATTTACTCAAACCAAATATATATGTACCTCCACCAGGACACCAAATAAATAATTCAATAAAATAATTTAAAAACTCCATAAAGATTTAGAAATATCCATAACTCCAAATACCAAATAATATAAAATCATCAACCTACTAAAAAAAACTCTCAAATAAAAACCTGTACCCTCTAGCACTTATTCCTCTATGATCATCAAACCATGCTAATACTTTCTACTCTTGACTTCTAGCTGAGGCATTAAAATTATCTAAAAAATATTATGGAGGTAAGGGGTGAGTTATCAACAACTCAGTAAGCAGAGAATATACTAGTATGTAAACATGAGCATTTATAAAATTCGGTATGCAGAAAAAAAATATTTACTATCAGAATGTAGAAACAGAAACATTTACTTTCAGAATGCAAAATCAAAATCTCATGCCAAAGTTTTCATGTCACATCATATCAAAAATCAAATATTGAACAACTTCAGATAATTTCACATGTCCAAAATAAACAGAATCAAAACATCTTCACTTATTCATAGTAAAACTTTTAGATCTCATGCATTAGAACATCTTTATTTCATCAAAACAAAACTTTCACACAAAATTTCATATTTCCTCTCTTTTGCACAGTTTAAAAACATAATGCACAAAAAAATCCAGTTCATGTCTACACCAGTCACGACAAAAAATACTATTCTCTTTCTTACGAATCTCATGAGTAATGCAGAGCAAATAACTCAGGTTATTTTCACATTTCTTTTAAAAAAAATATTTAATGCACATTTTCATAAGTCAACCTTAGTTCATTTTCTTTTTATACAAAGTCTAGCATTGGAACCTTGCTTACTTGGACTTTTTAGCATTTCAGAAATTTTCTAAAAAATGCCGAACAAATATTAATCGTCACCTATAACAAAATCACGTAATTTTCATAAATTTCCAATCGAACACGTATTTCAATATTTAAGCCTAAAATGCTAAAATAACCTATTTTAATTCCTCAAAAACCTAAATTCACGTAATCCTAAAATATCGTCACATTTCTAAATTCATCAATGTCCAATTAATAAGTCCGACTAAAACACAAAAATCTAACTTATTAACTAATGAAATCAAATTATAAAATTTAATACTAGCTAATATATTTATACCAAAGTATTTTAAAAATTAAACAACTACAACTTAGATTTATTTTGAAAATTAAATTAATCATATTTAAAACTCATATATTTAGTTATTTAACTTCAATCCGTAAATATAAATTCTTATACTACAAATAAATCCTACGCATAGCAGATTATAAAAACATGATCAATATATACTCATTCAAGGGCATTTTGGGAAAGAAATTCATAACCTACATGGCTCTTTGAGAAAATAAACTAGGATATAATATTATGTAACAGGGGCCATGCATATCGAAAGCTATGTGCAACGATGGCTTGGGTGGATGTCTATGGCGGCATGGCTGGGGGCGGTGGCAGGTCATGAGAGAGAGAGAGAGCGGTGGTTGAGGCAAAGGCGTTGCAGATCAGTGGCTATGGTGGTTCTGATCAATGGTCATGAATGAAGGTGGGGTGGTGGCTGTGGTTCACGATGCCCTCCAAAGATGCTCTGTTTTTGGGAGATAAAACAGAGGCTGAATGGGCTGACTTCGTGATGAGGATGGTGGCGCACATTGGGGCTTGGCTTTGGTGTTGCTCGTTTATAATGGAGGGAGGGGCTACGGTGCAGCGTTGAATGTGGGCTGATTCTTTCCTCTTGGTCCGTCCAGGAGCAACAAGGGAGGAGTCTGGCTGGTCAATTACGACGTGGGTCTGGAGGCTCGTTGGGGGGGCAGTCGGCTATGCCTTCGTTGATGGGGGGTGCAGGGACAACGATGGAAGATGCTTGGCTTTGGGGAGTGGCTGACGGCAAAGGAGCCTTGGGCAGTTTCTCTAAGCAGAAGAAAAAATACCTCTGCTTCTATATATATGTCAAGTGGATGAAAAACCTTAGAGGAGAAAAATGAGAGGCGTACACACATGGAAGTTATAACCATAAACATAAAACTGCAACCCTAGAGAAAAATAAAGGAAGAGAAGAATAAATGCAATGCCAAAACATATCTATTATGCGCACTCTTTCCGTGAAGGTCATGGGGGTAGAAACGTGCATGCCAAGGACGTGAAGAATAACCCTAAGGGAGAAAATAGAAAGAAAATGTGCGTGAACTGGGACTGAAAATGGCTTCTTACGAATTTGGGCTTGTTGGGTCCACTTGTTGATTTATAAAAGGGCTTCGTCTCACATTCTAAACTAGCCTTCGTTCCACAATTTGTCAGGCCAAAAACTCAAAATAAATCTCACTTGATCTAAATGTCAATCCCAATAAAAGTCCATAATCCATCAATACAAATTCTAGGTCCGTAACCTATTCCCAAAACTACTCCCTAAAATCCAAGTGGGTTTTTCATCCCTATTAAAAAAGACTCGAACACAAGTTTTGTGTTGAGCCTGGGTATTACATTTAGTGTGAATTAGTTTATGTAGGTTACTTACATGCTAATTTGGTTGAAGTTTGATGTTTCCAAATTGAGTAACGTAACTATTTTTACAACTTTTTATACAACCACATTTTAAAATGAGGGTAGTTATGTAAAGTGATATTACTTTTATAAGTTATTTTACAAAAGTGCCCTTCATTTAAAATATAGTTGTGGAAAAAGTTGTAAAAATGGTTATATGTCTACATTTTCCTTCCAAATTAGTGTATGCAGGTATAGTGCAAAAATGGACTTAACTGCAGGTATAGACTAGTATGTTTTCAAAATTCTAGTCTATATAGACTATAGTTGTTGTCATGCTGAAGTTTGTGTGCATCTTAAGTCTTAACTACTGATTTAATATCTTATATGGCAATTGATAGATTGTATGATGCTATTTCTGATGCTATCTAGTGATATCACTATAGTGTGACTCTGTGATGCTATCTTAATCTCAATGATATCTCTGATGTTATCTCTTGTGGTTTATTTTATTTGGGAGTGTTGTATTTATTAGTACATCTTAGTGATAGAAACATATGAACGGACAATCTGAAGGTTTGTTAACTGTATATTCTCAGATTCTCAACCTATAGCATGATGCCATCTCTGGTTCTCTGTAAATGGAAGAGAAGGACCTCCAAAAAACAGCTTAGCAACTAGCTTTTCCTTCCCTTCTTTCGAGAGACACATGCAGTCAAAACTCTTTTCCTTCTTAACATTTTTTTATAGCTGCCAAGTAGAGAATCTTTGATGCTATTAGGGGTGTAAAAAAATGAAAAACTGGTTGAACCAATTGAACCAAACCCAACCAATCTAGTACCGGTTCTTAAGAATTGAAATCAGTCCTAAACCAGTTTGGTATCGATTTTCATATTTTAAAAACCGTTTGAATCGAACTGGACTGGTATATATATATATATTTTTTAATTTTTCAGATTATATAAAAAATATTTTTATATTATATATAATTTTTCATATTATATTATATATATTTCATGCTAAATTGATAATTAATATAATATTAAATTTTAATCTTATTATTTATGTATTTTAATCTTATAACTAATAAGTTAATCTCACTAATAAGTTAGCTAGACACTACTTATACTATATTAGTAAAAATAGACACTAATGAATTAATAATTTTTAATAATAAATACTAAATTCTAACAATTAAATTTAGTGTTGAAAAAATTATAGTACTAAACTTCTGCAGTGTCGCACATGTAAACGTTAAATAAAAAAATCAGACCGGACCGAATCGAAATTGAAAAAAATTGAAAATTCTTATTTCAGTGATGAATCAGTCCTTATCGGTTCTTGAATTTTCAAAACCAATATTTACTGGTTTGATTATAAAATATATCTAAAATCGGATCGAACCAGACAAATTACACCCCTAGATGCTATCTCAGATATTATGAATGGACGCTTGCATAGACCACATTTTTCAGATTTACTTACCAAAGAGAGAGCATTTGTGGCCCAGGGCTGTAAATGGAAGAAAGCTTGCAAGTTGCATAGAAGATGTGATTCGTGAAGATTGAAGACTTTAGAAATCATTTTTGGTTTCAGACTTGAATGCATATGTACCATAATTTATATGCACTGTTAATTTATTATATTATATTTAATTTTTAAATTTTTTAATTTAATGTACCATAAATTATGCTCGAACAAGGCTACGTGATATGTACCATAATATAACATATTTATTATTTATTAAGGGCTGTAAAATGACGGTCCTTAATGCCCGACTTTAGTATCAAGGTCCATAATGTACCTGCATATTGGTCCATAATGTATCTGACGCTCTGAGGGCATGAGGCTACTGATGTAATTTTGAATTTTATTGTTATTTTTTTTATATTTTAAAATTTTTATTTATTCTAAGTTTGTTATATTTTATTTAGAAATTGAAAAAAAAAAAATTACCCATCTCAAGCCGAGTTTGAGTATAGATTTCACGTAACTGAGCTGAGCTCGAACAGATTTTTAAGCTACTTATAATCGAGTCGAGTCCAAACCCGTTGGTGTTTTAAACAAACCGAGCTCGGACAGCATATGCTCGTTCAAGTCCGGCTGGAATACAACTCCAATCCTAAGTGATAAATATAATGTATTATTGGAAATGATCAATCATTATAAAAAGTAAAGATTCCTTCTTATTCCTTCTACTTTTCATCTCGATGTAAAGAGGCAACTGATCTTTTTGTGAGATCATCAAGTCATGAAAAATATTTAGTGTTCTATAATAATATTAAAAAAAGTTCTTGTGCTGTTCTTGCAAACTCTCTGTCGTTTAACTTTGTTTAGTGTGTTGCTATATCTTATATTGGGGCTTGGCTATTAAAATAATTATAAATTACTAAGGGCTTGTTTGGATTCAGAGAGTGTTTAATCTCGTCTTATCTTATCATTGCAGCTTTTCTAAATTTTCACACACAATATAATAAACAATTCAACATTTTCAAATCTTAAAACAATAATAATATTAAAAAAATAATATTATAACAATATTTTATTCAATTTTAACAATATTTTATTCAATTTTCAACTTTCATCTAAAACCATCTCATCTCATTTCACTATTCAAACCAGCCCTAAAAGTCTGTAAAATGAGTAATGCTACATACAGTCCTGGAATGTGCAAATGCCGTGCAGTCGCTTTGAAAAAGAATATGGTCCACTGTTAAAAAATTAATTTCTTTTCATATGAGTCCCATATTTATTCATTTTTTTCAAAGCGACTGCACGGCACTTGCACATTCACGACTGCAAGTATCATTTCTATTATTATTTTATAATATTTCAGTTCTAGCTGTGATAAAATCCATATACCAGTATCTGCTTCAAAAGCCCATATTTCTCATTTGCCAGTATTAGCTAGAGTTAACCGCGTTTGGTTTTCAGGGGTTGTGGTTTTAGGCACCAAGAAGCTGCATGTCAAGAATCGCATCATATAGTAATGATAAGATAGAATGTATTAATTCTTGGTTAGAACATGAGAAAGACGGATATGGATATATGTTTCATATACAGATCGTAAAATCAGAGAATAATTTAGGTAGTATTTGTGATAGTATTTACTCATGTTTAAATAGTTAGAAAACAAATCGAAACATAAATCAAAACTATGAATATATGGGGTGAGTGACCCCAACAAACATCCAATTCCAGCTAATACAACATAGAGAAAATAAAATAAAAAGAAGAATCTAGGACAATAAATTGGTCTCGATCCATGATATATAATTAGGAGCCGTGGCAGCTTGAGTTATGTTGCATTTTGCTTGTTTGGATAATTAGCTGAAGCAGAGATCCACTTCCTCGTTCTCTCCCTACAAGCTAGAAGGGGATTTGTAAGATTAGTTGGATTTGATAGATTCACGGGCCCTGAGTCTGTCTTGTCTGGCGTGTGAAGGGAGAAGAAATGCAGATGTAAGAGAATACATGCATGGATTTTATGGGTGAACAAGGCTGTGCGTGAGTGCTGTATGTGATGCCCCCAGATTCTGCTTGGGATCGAATAGATTTTGAAGCGTCGGGACATGTAAAAGAAGATTACCTATCCCAGTTCATGATAATTAAAATGCAATCCGCCTAACATGCATATAGCATTAATATGCAATATTCGTAGCGAATATTTTTTTTTCTTGAGCAATACTATGCACCAAATGAAATATATCCAAAAAGCTTTCAAACATAATACATAAACATTGAAGTGATAGACATTCATGATTGACGATTACAACATAAGTCCAAAAGGTCTGTAATCACAAAAGTATGGGAGACAGAGCTCCTTAAGTACATGCATAACTAAATCATCTACTATGCCAATTTGTCGAGTAGCTCGCGCAACTCGGACAGGGACACTATAATACCATCTATGAATTAGAGCATAGAGGCTATGAGCTCTGCATCGTGCTTGCGCTGCCTAATCAATTGTCTCCAGTCGGCCAGCATCCGTTGCTTCTCTTGGTCCTAACACATCGTCTACAATTTCGAAAAAAATAGTAGTTGAGACTATCAGGATGAGATTTGAATATAAATCTCAGTAAGTCAACAAAGAACTTAACTGATAATTTAAAAATGCATGCATGACAGTAAAAGCTGAATGCATAACATGATCATAAATATGTAACACCCCAATGGAAGGCCCAAGCCACATGACCTATACTCCAAAAGGACTAGTCAATGATACAATTGGAGCCCCACTAGAACCTTATAAAGAGCAATAACTTCTCCTTCCCAAGCAATGTGGGATCCCATACACCACCTACCCTTATCCATATCATATGGGGTATCACAATCTACCCCCCTTAAATTCCCGACGTTCTCGTCGGGCCTGTCCATTATAGGTGGCACGGCTCAAGTCTCACATTTCTGGTTGGGATAGGCTCTGATACCATTTGTAACACCCGGAACCAAAAATTTGTATTGTTGGACATTTGATTGTTTATATATTTTTAATTATTGGAGCTTGGTATTTTAAGTTTTTATTTTACAACTGGAGTAGTGATTTTATTTTTTTTATTTTTTTTCACACGTTATGTTTTCCCGCATGTTTCTTATTTTTATTTTCCTTCTCTTTCGGTTTTATCTCTTTTTTTTTTCCGTAAGTTTAATTTGTTTCTCTTTTCGTTCACGTCGTGCATGCTCACACACGTTCATCTCCATCCGCTCACACGTCTTTTTCTCTAGGGTTTTATTTTCTTGTTCCTCCACTATTATATTTAAATATACGTACGTTTCGACGATGCTTCGGCCGTTGCCCTCCTTCCCGAAACCTTAGCCCAGTGTATTTTTGTTTTTCTTCTTCTTCCTCTTCTATGCAAACCGCGCTCACCCTCTACCTCGGTCACGACCCACGCCGTCCCAGCATCACCGCAGCCTGTCCTCACCCTTTCAGAAAGCACCACGCCAGTTAACCGAAAAGCCACTGCCTTCGGCCTACCGTGCACCGAGTTGCATACTGCGGGAAGCCACCGCAGCCGCCTTCCCGACGAACCTAGTCTATACCTGCTTAAGCCGCCGTGAACCCACACGAAACCACCGTGCCCACTGCCCAGTCACGCGAAGCTGTTGCCTAGCGTCCCGCAGCCTCTACAGCAAGCATCGGACTGCCCTGTTTTAGTGCCCAAAAACAGAGCATTTTTCAGCCACCTTCAGCCGCTGAAAACACCCTCCACTGAGAGCTCCACCGCGAGCCACCCCTCTCACGGAAGACTCAACCACTTTTCCCCTGTTTTTGGCCTCCCGAAACAGAGACCCACCCAGTGGACCACTGCACTACATCGCACCACACCAGCCACTCCAAGCCATCACCACCTGCACGGAAGAGGACGCCGGACACCCACAGACCACCTCAGCCCGTAGCAGCCCCTCGCGGTGAGCTCTTGCCGAACGCTGCACTACTCGTTTTCTTGGTTTCCTTCTCACCGTGTCCCTCCTTTCTCTCCGCCCTCTCTCGCTCACCTCTCCCTCTCTTTGTCTCGTGCCCAGTGCTGCTCGACGGAAGCTTCGCCGCGCTGCTGCTCTTCTGCCACACCACTACAGTCCCTCCAGCTAGCCGTCGTGCCTCGGTTTCCCTTGGGTAGTTTCCGCCGTGCATGTATTTTCAGTTACGTAGGTTTTATTTTGGTTTGTCTTCAAATTACCGTAATGCCCTTCACTGCTTATATTTTGGGCTTTTATTTTTTTCTGTATTAGTAAACTATTTTTTATTTATTATTTATTATTTATGATTACCGAAAACTATTTTTTAATATGTTATTAACTGAAGATTTTTGTTAAGAGTAAATAATATTGTTGTATTGTTATTGCTACATTTTAGATATATTTTAGTCTTTTTAATAATAGTTATGGTTTATTTTAAAATATTTTGGGATAATTATATTACTTAGTATTAAGCTTCATAAGTTGTTTTCATTAATAAATAGGTCTAGATTTTAAATGTGTTAGTCATAGTATTAATTTGGCATTGACGAGTTTAGAAAGTGACGATTGGTAATTTTAGGTTTTGAGGAATTAAAATAGATTATTTTAACATTTTAGGCTCAAATATTGAAATTGTGTTCGATTGGAAATTTATGAGAATTACGTTACTATGTTATAGGTGACAATTAATAATTGTTCAGCATTTTGAGGAAATTCTTGAAAAGTTAAGAAGTTCAGGTAAGCGGGGTTCCTATGCTAGACTTTGCATTTAAATAAATTGAGCTGAGGTTATTTTGGAAAATATACATGTTTGACGTTAAAAAGAAATTTGATTTACCTCAGTTATTTGTTCTGCATTACTCATGAGATTCTGTTTAAGAATAAATCATTTTCTGTCATGACTGGTGTAGACATGAGCTTATTTCTGACATTCTGTTTCTGAACTTTGAAAAATAGAGCGAATATGAAATTTGTGCATAAATTATGTTATGATATGATTTTTGTTCTGTTCTGAAGATTTTCTGTACTCTGATATGATCTGATGTGATTTCTGAAAACCTTTGGCATAACATTCTGTTTCTGTTCCGTTCTGACCTCACCACGGGTGTAAAACTGTGGCCTCTGTTCGGGTTGGTACCAACTTTTCTGTTTCTGGTGCACCCACTTTGGAAACAAAGTGGTTTTCTGCGTGGTCTTTCCTATGTGCACACTCGGGGCTCCGAGAATGAATAAGGGGAAGATTCACATTTTGTTTCTGCTCGGTTAGCTACCGGGGTTTGCACAACCCTACCAAGGGGGTTAAACATGGTATTTGTTCTGATTTGATAAGATAAGATATGATGTTTCAGTTTATGCTATGCCAAAGGGATTTTTGATTTGAATATTTTCGAACTATCGCTCTGACATTTTTTATAACATGTTCTGACGCTGCATTTTGAAACATTATTCTGATTCTGCACTCTGAAATGAAATATTTCGTTCTGCATTCTGATTTCTGTAAATGCTCATGTTTACACACTAGTATATGTCCTCTGCTTACTGAGTTGTTGATAACTCACCCCTTATCTCCATATATTTTTCAGATAATTTTGATGATTCAGCTGGAGAACAAGAGTAGAAAGTTTAGCAAGGTGTGATGACCGTAGTGGAATATGTGCCTGAGGGTACAAATGCTTATTTGAGAGTTGTAGTTAGTAGACTGATTTATTTTTCGGGTATTTGATTTGATGTGTTGAGGATGTTTCCGAGTTTTTTGGAGATTTTCTAATTTATGTTATTGGGGATTTCTTTATTGTTGCCAAAGAGGAACTTAGATTTTTGGTTTGATTAAGTGGATTAATATTTTATGGAATTTCTGGATTTTATAGTTGTGTTAGTTAAGTAAATTTTAAGTATCAAAAGCTAACTCTCCGGACCTACGGGATCGGGGCGTTACAAAATAAGTTTGGTATGATTTGACAATTAACATGACATGTGCTGACATGACTTGAACTGAGATGAAAGGAACTTGAACATGGATTGAGCTTGAGATTGAATTGAAACTGATCTACACATGACATGAACTTGAGCGTGAACTGAATGTGAAATACATGAACTTGGAATCTTGTTCAATGATCAAACATGATCAATAAATATGAACATATGGGTGCTACACGGTTCCCCTTGAGCCGTGTATCCTTGCCGATATCGCATCACAATCTAGATATCTGCACTAGCTGTGAGTGCGTTAACATGCGTACCAGTTCAGGTATCTGCACCTGCTATGGAAGACATAATGTATGTATCCCGTGACAGGTATTTGCTCCAGCACGAGTACGTATAACATGAAATTGAACGTATGGGAGGCACCAACAACATTAGTGCCTAACTTCACTCAGGTGACCAATTAATTAGGCTCCATTCGAAGCCTGTTGTAACGCCCCGGTCCCGCATGGGTCGGAGAGTTACTTCCTAACACTTAAACTCACCTTTCAACAATATAAGAAAATAGAATCCAAATTCCCAATATCATATAGAAAATTTGATTCAAGCCACTATACTTAAATTATCTCACCCAAAGCCTCAAAATCTTGATCCTCAGCTGAACTATCAAAATATCTGAAAAATATTATGGAAATAAGGGGTGAGTTATCAACAACTCAGTAAGCAAAGAGCATATACTAGCATGTAAACATGAGCAATTATAAAGTTCGGTATGCAGAACAAGACATTTACTTTCAGAATGCAGAAACAACATATTTTCTTTCAGAATGTATAAACAAAACTTGTTACAAGACATGAGAGCGAAATTTTCAGAAAACAAACTTGTTCCCAAAAAGAAAAATCCTTTGGCATATCCAAACTAAAACATTATATTCATATTATCTCATAGCATCACATCGGGACAAATACCATGTTTAACCCCCGTGGTTGGGTTATAAACCACCATTATACCCGTGGCTGGGCTATATACCATGTTTCACCCCCGTGGTAGGGTTATAAACCACCATTATACCCGTGGCTGAGCCGTATACCATGTTTAACCCCCGTGGTAGGGTTATAAACCACCATTATACCCGTGACTGGGCCGTATACCATGTTTCACCCCCGTGGTAGGGTTATAAACCACCATTATACCCGTGGCTGAGCCGTATACCATGTTTCACCCCCGTGGTAGGGTTATAAACTACCATTATACCCGTGGCTAGGCCATATTCCATGTTTCACCCCGTGGTAGGGTTATAAACCACCATTATACCCGTGGCTGGGCCTTAACAGAAACATAACGGAATATCATCGGAACCAAATCACATTCAAATACAGAATCAGAACTTCATGCCAAGGTTTTCAGATGACACATCATATCAAAACAAAATATTGAATAGCTTCAGATCATTTCACATGTTCGAAATAAACAGAATCTAAAACATCTTCATTTATTCATATCAAAAACTTTTAGATTTTCATATTCGCTCCTTTTGCATAGTTCAGAAACAGAATGCGCAAAATTAGCTCATGTCTACACCAGTTATGACAGAAAATAATTTCTCTTATATAGAATTTATGCACATGCAGAACAAACATTTGAGGTCGTTTCATATTTCTTTTCAAACAAACATGCATATTTTAAAAGTCAACCTCATTTCATTTCTTTTATGCAAAAACTAGTATATGAACCCTGCTTACCTGGACTTCATAGCTTTTCAGAAATTTTCTCAAAATGTCGAACAATTAAGAATCGTCACCTATAAAATAATCAAGTATTTCTCGTAAATTTCTAGTCAACCACTTATTTCGATATTTAATCCTAAACTTCTAAAATAACCTATTTAATTCCTCAAAATCTAAAATTCTCATAATTCTCAAAATACCCTCATTTTCCCAAAACCATCAATATCCACTAAAACGAATTCGTACCGAATAAGAATTTAATCAAGCAAGTATTAAAATAACTATAAAACTCAATAAAAAATAATATTCAAAATATTTAAAATACCAGCAACATTTTATAAATACAAAGAATACATTGGTTACTAACAAATTTCCATAAAATAAGTCATGAAAAACTCCTCTCTTAAATAAAAATGGGTTTACTTCTTTAATTAAAATATTATTAAAATACAAATATAATATTTATTGAAACTTAATGCAAAACTCATTTTAACATAAACTCCAAAAAATAAAACTGAAGACTTCTCACCCGAAGAACACTAGGTTAAAACTGATAGAACCTTCCATATATATACATATATATGTGTATATATATATATTAGGTTAAAAACTAGAAAGTACTCGTTAAAACTTTACACACACACACATATATATATATATAATATATATATATGTACATATATATATGTAAATAAAAATACACCTAAAGAAGAGAAACTAGTGATGAACATACACATATGAAAAAAAGTAAACAGCAGTGGCAGGGACTCACCGAGAAGGAAGGGAACGTGCAACAGCGCTCGACGGTGGTGGGTGCGGCACTTGAGCAGTTGAAAAAAAATAATAGAGAGCTAGAGAGAGAGGAATGAGAGAAACACACGGTGAGAGAGTGAGGGAGAGACGGAGAGAAATCGAGAGAAAAGAGGAAAACAAAAATAAAAGAAACGGCGTGTGCTTACTAGGGCCCAAGGCGGCTTGCGGCGGACTGGGGTGACGGGAAGTCCTCGTCGGTAGTTTCTGTATACACTTTCCGTGGTTGATGGTAGCGAGAAAGTGCTGGAGATAGCTGCAAGTGGTGGCTCTGTTTCGGGAAGCAAAAACAGAGGTCCCGCGGCTTGGTAAGGCTGCGCTTCTGTATTGAATGGCTGAGGGATATGGGTCAACGGACGGAACTGGCGGCTTGTGGTGGCCTGGCCGAGGAAGGGGCGTGGCAGTGGCTGGTGGTACTGCACGGCTGGGCTGCGTCAAACGGCGGCAAGCAGAGAAAAACCTACTCTGTTTTCAGGGACTAAAATAGAGGCATCTTCGGTGTTTGTTTGACCGAGGAGGAGACAGGGTGGCTGGGCAGTGGGAGTTGTACCACGGTGGTTGAGAAGGGGCCAATGGCGAAGTGGAGCACGACGAAGTGGAGCTACGATCCGAGGAGATATTGTGCATGCACGGGTTGCGCCGATACTAAATGGGGAGGCGGCTTGAGTTCTGGAAGGTGTAGTGGGACTCTAGTCCAAGTTAGAGATCATTTCCATTATCGATGTTTGAGGTCTGTCTATATGTGTGAGCGGTTGCCGTAAATGGAAATGTGTGTGAACCGAAGTTAACGTGTGTGAAAACGTGGGTGATTGGAAACACAAAAAAAAAATAAAAAAAATACAAAGCCCTAAAGTTGAGGAGAAGAGAAGCGTACGTGCGCGGGAGTGCTAGAGTCGTGCGTGTGAGGAACATATTCATAAACCGAAAGTTTTTTCCAAAGTAAAAAAAAAAAAAATAACAGCCAAAATCTCCAAATAAAAAGAAAAAAAAAAAATCACTACTCAAGTTCGTAATATAAAAACCTAAAATATCAAGCTCAAAAATAAATAAATAAATAAAATCCATAGTCCAACTATAAAAAAAAAATTGGGTCTGGGTGTTACACCTATTGACGGTGCTTTGTCAACTCAAGGGATTTCACACTAATTTAGACATTCCAGCATGAAGAACAGAGTTCCAATAGGATATTACCCCATTCTAGCACTTAGGGTTGTGATAAACGTAAACATACTTGACTTGATGTGGAAAAAATGTTTTCGATATACACTCTGTACTCGAGATGTGAAGTAACATGAAACGAAATGACATATGACTTGACATAACGTAACGTGAAATATACATGAAATTAATGACATCACATAATATGAAACAGACAAACGTTTCATGACATGGCATAACATGAAACAAAAAAACGTTTTGTGACATGGCATAACATAAAACAGATAAATATTACATGACAGAATATAATACATAACAGATAAACATTGCATGATAGAATATAATGTATAACAGATAAACATTTTGTGACATAATATAATGCATAATAGATAAACATTTTGTAACACTCGGATCTAGGAACAAACGGTTTTATAAAAATTTTGTTTTTTTTTTATTTATACGTATGAAGAGCCTAGTTATTGTTTTCAAGTATTTTTTTTTTATTTAGACTACGGGCTTAAAATCTTTGTTTTGACCGATTATGATTTTTTTTTTGGCTTGATAATTAAGTTTTCTCTGAAGGGCCAAGGTAAGTATTGAGCCGAGAACTTTTTTGAGACAAGTTGGATTTTTTTTTTTTTGGAATTTGAGTCATGACCCACTCAAGAAAAAGCCCAAACCCGTGATATATTTTCATCAGACTCCACGCTTCGTTTCTTCTTCACAGCATACACGCCTCTTTCTCTATCTCTAGGGTTTTATTTTGGTCTTTCACTTACCTATATATTCACATCCTTCGTGCATGAAGAAAACCCAAAATAGTGTTGCTGTCTCCTCCCCCATCTCCCCCGTGCGCTGAAGCCGCCACACACGTTTCCACTCTCATGCACGTTTTTTTTTAGGTTTTAGTCGGGGTTCTCAATCGCCTTTTTTTTATAATAAGCTCACCCCCTGCATGAAACAAAAATCCTAAGCTGCACCCATGGAAGCCATCCCTTCCATGCATGCAGCCGTGCGTGACCGTCCACCAGGAAAATCAAATTGTGCACCCTGTTGCCGTCCAAGACCCTCACGGAAGCTCAAACGAGAGCATCCATGCTGCCTCTGTGTTACAACCCCCCACAACACTGTCCCTGCACCACCACCGTGAATGCCCATCTGCTCAACCAATGCACAACCCAGTACGCCGCCACCCCCATCTCACGGAAACTCAGCACGTTACACCCATGTTTTTGCAGCTCAAAACAGAGCAAGCTTGTTACGTTAGGTGACACCAACCACGGCGCAGTGAACTCAGCAACGTCGTCAGCCCTCCACGTCGTCATCTCCTTTGCATAAAGGTGCCGCCGAGTACCTCTCGTCACCCACGTTGTTGTTCCACTCGGTAAGGCCACGACCTTTGGTTGCTTCTCCTCTCCGTCTCTCCCTTTTTCTGTCACCGTGTTCTCTCACCAATTCTCTCCCTCCCTCTCAATCTCTCAGTGCTCCGCCGCCGCGTGGACCACCTTCGACCTCTTCCCAGCACTGCTGTTGCGTCTCTCCTTCCTTCTTGGTGAGCCTCTGCCCGCATACGTATTTCACGTAAAATTTAGCTTGTTTTACTAATAACCCATATATCCTTGTAATTACGGAAATGCCATCAAGGCTTTGTTTATGGTTTATAGTTTATACGTAGCACAGCTCATACTCCTTTAAGTGTTTTTACAATTTTGCCTTTCCAATTATAAAACTACCAAGAGTTTTAATTACATTTTTATCCTTAGTATAAATTCATGGCAGAGTTATATTTTTATGGACTTTGTTTTAAGTCTCAAAAAATTTATATTTTGTGTAGATGATATTTTATTTAAATTAAACTGTGTTTAATTGGATTATACTCAAGAGATACCACTATCTATATTGGATTACATTAAAGTAAAGGTTTTTGTTAAATGATATTCTTTTTGTTGGATCTTATTAATATTATATTAACGTATAAGTCGAAAGTATTATTTGAAGCTATTCAGCATTTGGTTTTGATATGATGTGGTATCTGAAAACCTTGGCATGAGATTCTGATTTTGTATTCTGATTAAAGTCTGATTTTGATGGTTCTGTTATGTTCTGATAAGGCCCAACCATGGGTGATAACAGTAGATACAGCCCAACCATAAGTTATAATAGTGGATACGGCCCTTCCACAAGTTATAATGGTGGTTTATAATACCACCACAATGGTAAAACATGATATACGACCCAACCACGGGTTAAAATAGTGGATACGGCCCTTCCACGGGTTATAATGATGATTTATAACCCTACCATGGGGATTAAACATGGTATTTGTCCCGATGTGATGCTTTGATTGATGAAGATGATGTTTCCAGATTTGAATATGCCAAAAGGAATTTTGAATAAGAATGCTTTTCTGAAAGTTTCACTCTAATATTTTTGTAACATGTTTTGATGTTTGCATTCTGAAAGTAAATGTTTCTGTTTTTGCATTTTAAAAATAAACATTTTGTTTTGCATTCTGAATTCTGAAAATGCTCATGTTTACATACTAGTATATGTTTTCTGCTTATTGAGTTGTTGATAACTCACCCCTTATCTCCAAATATTTTTCAGATAATTTTGATGGTTCAGCTATAGATCAAGAGTATGAAGTTTTAACAAGGTGCGATGATCGTAGTGGAATAAGTGCCTGAGGGTACAAGTTTATTGGAGAGTCTTTTTTTAGTAGGTTTATGATTTTATGATTATTTGATATTTGGAGTCCTAGATATTTCTAAATGTTTATGGAGTTTTTAAATTATCTCATTGAGGTATTTATTTGGTGTCATGGTAGCTGAACATATATTTTTGATTTGAATAAATTGATTTTTACTTTTTGGGAATATTGGAGTATTTAAATATATTATGAAAGTTGGATTTAGGTTACAAGAAATAACTCTCTGGACTCTTACGGGATCGGGGCGTTACACATTTCATGACAGAATATAATGTGTAACAGACTTAAATGTAGTGACATGGCATAGCATGACATATATAATAACATAAGGACATAGAAAACTGTCCCCTTACCAATGCACATACATAGTAATCTGACAGTAAGTTAGAAGCTAACTTACAGTGATCGTGACATGACAGATTAAAATATGCGAAATATGAGATATTGTAAGTAGAGATTTCTAAATGTCAGAAACTCATCACTCACAGTTTAGAAACATAAAAATACTATCTTAGAATAAAATTACCGTTTTACCCCTCTACATGTGGGAAATGACTATTTTACTCCTAACTTAAAGATTTTACATCCTAACTCTAAAACTCACCAAAACTTACATTTCTCATGTAAATTTTGTCCTATATCCAAATATCTAATTAGAAAAAATTAAAACTCATCACAACTATGTCAAACATGCCTAGGCCGAAACATACATAGGCCAAATCTCTTATTTTTGTTGCAATTATATCAAACCTCATTTCTTATGCTTAAACCAAAATATTGCAACATACAAAATCATATCTTATGTTCAAATAGCATACTAGAAAACCCAACAAAACTCACTTCACAAAAATACAAATATTTTGAATACAAAATTTCAAGTTTTTTAACCTTAAGCACAACTCTTAATTCTCAAGGTTTTATCTCATTTCAAAACAACTTCAAAAACTCGTAAAGTTGAATAACATACTTCCAATACATCCATAACACACTCCTAAGAACTATCATGCTTTGAATCATCAATTCAAAACCACAAAAATCCATCTTAAAGCATTCGACCTTAACACTTTCACCAAAATTGATTCCTATATGGTTTGGTTTTGATCAAACTATTTGATCTAAAATATTTCATGAAATAAATCATAAATAAAGAACATCATATGGTTAAAAATAAAGGCCTAGAATAGATCCAAGCATCAAACTAAAGATCACATAGTCAAATTTGCATCTAAACATCAATCTACCCATAAGCCTCAAATACATGACCTATCCGAACCTTTTCATTTATAAAAAATCATATATTTAAAACCAACACCATAAATCTTTAAAATAATATCCTAACATGTAAATCAAAGTAGTAGGAACATCATATATAAATATTAAATCTATTGGAGTATGTTTTCACAACAAAAGATTCAAGCTTAGTCAAAACAGAATCTGTTTTCAACCTTCTTGTTTTCAACTTTTTAGATCTAAGTAAAAAACTCATCAAAATCTTATAAAATGCAACTAATATTAATCAAAATTATATTTTATCATGTTAAATATACTTCATAAAAAATGCAGACCAAGATCTTGCCAATAACTTGGTAAAAATCATCAAACTATCACACACTATTAAGATTATCTCCCGGAATGACCTTTTCATGCTTAAACCAACATTGCAACCCAACAAATGACCATTAGAATTAACAAAAAATATACCAAAAGAAACTAGACGTGAATAAAAACAACTTTTGTGAAGAGTATGTTGTGAGAAAATACATACAACAGCTTCACAAAAGTTTGCAAAGTAGCTCAGAAAATCTGGCCGAGAGCTGCTCTGGTTTTCTCTTCAAGAAAACGGTTGGAAAGTGACCAAATTTAAAGGGAATGGACATAGAATACCTTTAAACATCTGTAGGGGTGATAGGAGAGGTGTGAATGACTCTTTGAGTGATGGGGTGTCAGCCAAAACCAGCCCATGGTTTTCTGCCAGCAGCTGCCGTTTGAGAGGGATGGGTGAGGTGGCTCCTGGCCTTCCCATGAAGAACTGTTTGAGGCTGCTTTGGGCAGTGATAGGGATGCCATGGCAGGGGAAAACTTCCTCCACAAGCTTTGCCTTGGTGGCTCAATTTCGTGGGCCTTAACGGAATGGGCTTCCATTTAGGGTTTTAATGGATTTGGTTAGGGTTTAAGTTGCTATCAATTTCAAATCTAATTTTTCTTGGCCCAATAAAATTTACAAGATTTAAAAGAATAAATCATGATGTAATAACATGAATTTGAGTGGTTAATAGCGTATGAAAATGATTTAATCAACTGATTAAACACTAAGCTAAAATTGGGTTCATTTAGGGTTAGGAGGCAAACTTTGGGGTTTGGGGAAACCATTTGGGGTTTCAGTTTTCTCCAAGTTCTTAGGGTTTCAATTAGATTCCAAGTATTTAGAATTTCTCTAGGGTTGAAACCTTCTTTAGTTTGACACAAATTGGATGGTTGGATGGAATAGGGTTTTGCTTAGGTGGTATGATTACAAAACTTGATTTCCTTCACATTTTTCATCTCATGGTTACTCTTGGTGCCAAGTATCCAATACTATTCATCAAGTGTGACTAAGATCTTGCCAAGTATCCAAATAAAACTTATCTAAACTAATTTAGACATTTCTCATTGTGATTTTGGAAACAATGATCTAGGTGTTAACACCGAGATTACTATTCACTTCGAAAAAGTGAAAAAAAACCTTTGCATAGTAAAATCCTAAATAATCATCTGAGTCTAATGACATAGACATTTTCTCATTCTAACCTCAAATAAATAAACCATGCTGGCAAACTAAAACTTAAACGATGAATGATCGATGAATGAGAGTCTTGTGGAATGGCATGTATCGGCCGGAGGTAGCTAGAAAATAGTAGATTGGGCCATCTTCGTACATGCTACAGGGGAAAACCAAACAAAATACCTAGAAAAAAAATGGACAGGTTAACAATTATAATGGAGGAAGTAGAGAGGCCGGCTGGGGTATAAATTAAGGAGCAATGCTACGTACAGTCCTCAAATGAGGACTGCATTGTAAGCCTAGTTAATTTTGTCTTTAAATTTTTTTAAAATTACAATAATATCCTTATTAAAATGATATTTTTTTCCATTTAATAAAGGGCTTGCACATGCAGTCCCCAAATGGGGACTACAAATAGAATTTCTTTAAATTAAGATTTGGTATGGGGCGATTTCGTTGGAGAGAAAACGGCTTTTCAGTTTTGTTTTTATAACACCCCAATCCCGGAAGTCCGGAGAGTTAGCTCCTAATACCTAAAAATCATTTTCCAACCACATAGTACATACTCCAATTTTTCTCTATCGCACAAAATACTCATTAATTCAGATTAATTACTCCAGTATAATTATTCTAAGACAATACAAAATCTTAATATAAACATCAACCTCCCAACAAGTCACATCATTAGAGCACAACAAGCTTATTGAATAAAAATCCTCATTACTCATATAAACCTTCTATGCTTAATCCATCATTCTTAACTCATCTCACCCATGCTCAATATTCTTGATCCTCAGCTGAAATATTCAAATCATCTGAAAAATATTTGGAGATAAGGGGTGAGTTATCAACAACTCAGTAAGCAGATGACATATACTAGTGTGTAAACATGAGCATTTATAGAGTTCAGAATGTAGAACAAAATATTTTCTTTCAGAATACAGAATCAGAATATTTGTTTTCAAAATGTAGCGTCAGAACATGTTATCAAAATATCAGAATGAAAGTTAAAAAATATTCATAATCAAAGTTCCTTTGGCATAGCATAAACTGAAACATAACATTTTATCTTATCATATCAGAACAAATACCATGTTTAACCCCCATGGTAGGGTTGTGCAAACCCCAATCATTCTCGAAGCTCCGAGTGTGCACGTAGGAAAGACTATGCAGAAAACACTTTGTTTTCAAAGTGGGTGCACCAGAAACAGAAAAGTTTGTACCAACCCAAACAAAGGCGACAATTTTACACCCGTGGTAAGGTCAGAACGGAGCAGAAACAGAAACAGAAACAGAATGTTATGCAAGATGTTTTCAGAAAACACATCATATCATATAAGAGTACTGAACATCTTCAGAACAGAACAAAATCAAATCATATAAGAGTATTGAGGTAGTTCAAATTTCTTTTCAAAACAAAACATGCATATTTTCCAAAATTGATCTTAGTCCATTTTATTTTTATGCAAAGTCTAGCATAGGAACCCCGCTTTCCTGGACTTCTTAGCTTTTCAGAAATTTCCTAAACAAATAACGAACAATTAACAATCGTCACCTATAAGATAATCAAGTAATTCACGTAAATTTCTAATTAACCACATATTTCGATATTTAAACCTAAAATACTAAAAGAACCTATTTTAAATCCACAAAACCTAAAATTCTCATAATTCCTAAAATATCATCAGTTTCTAAAACCATCAATATCCACTTAATTCCTCTCATTATTATACTCTAAGTCATTTCTAAATTGCATTATAATATTATACTAAATGCAACTATGCCACAAAAAATACATCTCTAGTTTAGAAAAAATTCTCTTCACATAATTATAACAAAACTGATTAAAAGTTAGGAATTAAAAATTTCATTTAATAAAAATAGACTAATTAGTCTCTCTTTAAAGATCTCAAAATAAAATTTTGCACTTACTATGTACTTCTAAAATTTATATATTAAAAATACATTATTACTAATAATATACTTCAACAAATTTACAAACACCCAGCCCACATGAATAAAAAATAATCTAATTTGTTATGACTTTTCAGATAAAAGGGTAGGGATGTAATTTAAAATTAAGTGAAAAGCTTGAATGTTTGGCGAGAGGCTACGTGTGGTCTTCCAAAGGCTACGGAAAAGAAGAAACAAATTTCAGAGGTTACAGTGAGGGAGGGAAAGTGCGAGATACTCACCGAGAGGCACAACCATTGTGTGACGGCAGACCTGGTGGCTGGACAAAAAGGCTTCTGCGGCGACCTCCTTTGCAAGTGACGGTGCAGTTCTAAGAGGGAGAGAGATAAGTGAGAGAGAGATGAGAGCACCAAGAGGGAGACGGGGAGTGAGGGAAAAAGAGAACACAGGAGAAGGAAATGGAAGCTTACGACAGTGAATGGAGATCGACCTGGCAGTGCCTCGCGACTGGGCTATGGTGTACAGCGGCAAAAGCCTTGGAAGCTTCAGTCGTTGGCAGTGGAGGTGCGACGTTCGACTCTATTTTGGGTGTCAAAAACAGGGGAACCGCAGGGGCTTGAACGATGGCTTAGAGCAGGGCGCGATGGTGGTGGCGAGTCTGATCCGTGGGGTTGCTGCTACGGGAAAGACGCTGGTGGCAGCGGCTGGGTTGTGGTCACTTGAAGATGTGGTGCGGCGGCAGTGATAAACCGAGTGAAAGGGAAAAAAACTGAAGCGGCTAGTGCACACGGGCGTTGGTTTCTGCAAAGAGCACCCTCCATGGCTGGGAGTTACGTTGGTTTGGGCTTAGGTTGTGGAGGGCTTCAGCGCACGAGAGGGATGGGGAAGGTGACGACAGTGCTATTCCTAGGTTTCCTTCATGCACACTGGTGGTTGGCTACGGGTGCAACGGCTGGAAAAACAGAAGGCATGAGGAGGCTTCAAGCATTGGGCACTGTCTCACATTGGTGCGGTAAATAACCCTTTGGACAATGGCTAGCGGTGACTTGTTTGAGAGAAATATGTGTATTTCTAGAGGTGATTGAAAACCCTAGATGAGAACAAAAAGGACGGGAGATGTGCATGAGAGACGTGCATGGCACGGTGCCAGGGGTGAAGATGTGCAAAGTGTGGAGTCTGGAAATTGATTGACATGGGATTGGGTTTTTGTGCAAGGTTTGGGCCTTTGGGTGATTGGCTAGGTCACAGTTTTACACTTTACCAAGTTAGTCCCCTTCTGAATCCTCGCACTTATTTGTAGTTTCATACTCTTAAGCATAATTACAAAAGTTGTTGGCTAGCTTTATTACAAAATTCTTCCATGATAAGCTGATGATAAAAAGTTGTTCCTAAACTACTTCGAATATATTGACAAGGGAAGATATTACTCGAACTTGGTAAGGAAAAGAACTTTAAAAAGAAAGGAAAAAATAGAGAAAAAACTTGCATGCACTTAATTATTTGATGCATACGACTAATGCATGTAGGAAAAGCCGTCGAATTTGGGATTTTTGTCTTGAAATTAGAGAATTGCCTTTTGTATGGTTGTGCTTAGAGATTCAAGCATTAGAGGATGGTATTTTCAAACACCATGTCTCTGCAGTTCGACCAACACGCCGTCATGATCAGATGGAGGTTTTAGTCCAAGAGGAAGTGGCAACCATGGTTTTGATATAACGTCGCCAATAGCTGCATCTATGCTCTCCTTTGTCTGTTGGATCACATATATAGATCAAACGACAAAATCAACTCTCTGATCCTAAAGAAACAGCCTATTAACATCAATTAGATTAATATGCATGTTGGCACGCAACAATTATGAACACAAGATATTAATTGTAGTACTATATACAACGAAATAGTCATGCAGCACCTAACGACCACATCCATATTATTAGAATGCAACGTAGTTTTTAACACTTAGCCAGAAATCATGTACGCATGCTCTGCAAGGTAGCAGTCACTATTTTCTCTCAAAGTTATTTTCCATCTATAATATTATTCTAACATGAGGCCAAAGACTTTGGTTAAAGCTTTCATTAAACCAACCTTAATATATATATATATATATATATGCGTGTTGAGTATGATATAAAATCACATATTGTTGGAATATAGCCTCACGGATTGAACAAATGGAATTAAATTCTAAAGCTACACGTGTTAAACTAGAAGATGAAAAGAAGAGTTAGTTATTTCTGTTATGGTAGTTAGTTTATTATTTCTTATTTAAGCCGTGTATATAAATATAGCTCAAGTACTTTGTAATTGAATCTAATCAATTTCATTTTCATGGAAGTTTTCCAATTCATCTTCTCTATTTACGTCCATGCAATTTCTTCTTACAAGCCAATTCTCAATTCATCTAAAACTTGACATGGTATCAGATTGAGATATTTTTTTTATTTTTTATTTTTGCTTCCGCAACCTCACACAGATTTTGCTCTGAAATCTCTGTAACTCTCATTCTACACACTTTTCTTGCATTTCTTGGAAAATTTCCAGAAATGACTTCTGATAAAGAAGACTCTGTCAGTTCCCATACTTCTCATCGCATGATCAACCCTTCGGATGATTCCTCAAGTCCATACTACTTGCACCCAAGCGACAATCCTGGTGCATTACTTGTTTCTGAAATCTTTACTGGTGATAACTATATCGCATGGAGTCGATCCATCACCATTGCTCTAACAGTCAAGAACAAGGCAGTGTTCATTGATGGTACAATTCTTGCTCCTCCTGTTAATCACTCTATTCTTCATACTGCTTGGCTACGTGCCAATAACTTGGTTCTCTCATGGTTAATGAATTCTATTTCCAAGGACATAAGGAACAGTCTTCTTTATGTTGCATCTGCTGTTGACCTTTGGAAAGAATTGAAAACAAGATACTTGAGAAGTGATGGTCCGAGAGTCTTTCATCTTGAAAAATCTTTAAGTTCTATCACTCAAGATTCTCTATCCATCACTGAATATTTTAGTTCTTTCAAGACCTTATGGGATGAGTACATTAATTACAGACCATTCCCAACTTGTAGCTGTGGAAAGATGGCAACATGTACTTGCAACTTATTTGATTTCTTATTAATCAGACAGCAGTCTGATTATGTGTTAAAATTCTTGGTTGGCTTAAATGACTCCTATGCTTCCATTCGAAGTCAATTGCTCATGGTTTCACCATTGCCTAGTATGGCAAAAGTATTCTCTTTACTACTTCAAGAGGAAAGCCAAAGACAACTCAATAATTCTGTCAGCAATGAAACTCATGCTTTGCTTGCCAAACAGACTACCCAAACTTTTGTTCCATCGAAATTCTCCAAAGACAAACAGAAGAGATCTTCTTTATATTGCACCCACTGTGGGTACAATGAACATACAATAGAGAAATGTTTTCAACTTCATGGCTACCCCCTGGCTGGACTGGACCAAAAGGGAAACGGAATCCACCTGCTGCTCATGCTGCTACATCAACCTCTGAGCTCTACATCCAAACCAGTAATGACAATGGCATTGTGCATCAAAGAAGTTGTGTGGAAACTCCACAACAAAATGGAGTTGTGGAAAGGAAACATCAACATTTATTAAACACTGCCAGGGCCTTAATGTTTCAATCAAACATACCTTTAACTTTTTGGAGTGACTGTGTGCTAACTGCAGCACACATTATAAATAGAATTCCTACTCCTCTTCTCAAAAACAAAACACCATTCGAAATGCTTTTTGACAAACCACCTAATCTTTCTCACCTCAAAGTTTTTGGTTGTCTTTGTTTTGCATCAACACTCACAACTCATAGACATAAATTTGACCCGAGAGCCACAAAATGTCTATTCTTAGGTTATCCTTCTGATATAAAAGGATACAAATTAATAGACCTTAATACCAATAAAGTATTCATTTCAAGAAATGTAGTCTTTTATGAAAATGTCTTTCCTTTCAAGATTTTTCCTTCTAATCCTGAAATACATACTTTCTTATTCCCTCCAACAAATTCTGCTTCAGATTTCTATTTTCATTCTCCTGACATCCATTCTAATCAACATATTGCCTCACGGCAAAATCTGAATTCAAATCAGCATCTCACCTCAAACCAGAACCTTACCAACCATCAACTTCCTTTGAACAATGAATCTGTTCCACTTCCTTTGAACAATGGACTTGTTTCTCAAATAGAATCTCAACATCTTAGAAAATCCTCTAGAATTAAACAAGTGCCAAATTACTTGCAGGATTACTATTGTGGTACTGCTTCCCACATCTCAAATGCCATTCACTCATCTGATATTGCTGCTTCCCCTCATACTAAAAGTATTCTATATCCCATATCTGATTTCATTTCTGCAAATAGATTATCCACTTCTCACAAAGCCTTTCTAGTATCCCTTTCAGCTTCCCACGAACCCAAAACTTATAAATTGGCTTCTAAAATTTCTGAATGGCAAGTTGCAATGCAAAATGAAATAAGTGCATTAGAGTTAAATAAGACTTGGGAAATTGTTAATCTTCCTAAAAATAAAAAGACCATAGGTTGTAAGTGGGTATTTCGAATCAAGCATAGGGCAGATGGAACTATAGAAAGACACAAAGCTAGATTGGTAACAAAAGGTTACACTCAACAAGAAGGTTTGGATTTTTTTGACACTTTTTCTCCAGTAGCAAAAATTACTTCCATTCGGTTACTGCTTGCTATAGCCTCTATTAAAAATTGGCATCTTCACCAATTAGATGTTAATAATGCCTTTTTACATGGTGAATTGCATGAAGAAGTTTATATGGTTGCCACCTGGTTTGGTTGTCAAAGGAGAAAATAAAGTTTGCAAACTTCTTAAGAGTCTATATGGCTTGAAACAAGCATCTAGACAATGGTTTGCTAAACTGTCCACAGCATTGCTTGATTATGGTTTTACTCAAGGTATTTCAGATTGTTCTTTGTTTGTCAAGAAATCTGAATCCTCCTTCATAGCTTT
The DNA here is from genome assembly GCA_022457165.1 of Juglans mandshurica. Classification (NCBI taxonomy): domain Eukaryota; kingdom Viridiplantae; phylum Streptophyta; class Magnoliopsida; order Fagales; family Juglandaceae; genus Juglans; species Juglans mandshurica. The sequence continues at coordinate 15,629,266 of CM039624.1, forward strand.
ACTAATCTATGTAGATGATATTCTGTTGGCTAGTGATAGCTTGATTGAAATCCAATTGCTTAAAACTTTTCTACATGATAAGTTTACTATTAAAGATTTGGGGGAACTCAAATATTTTCTCGGATTGGAAATAGCAAGAACTAAAAATGGCATATCAATTTGTCAAAGGAAGTATGTTCTAGACATACTAGAGCAAGCTGGGGTACTTGGAGCAAAACCTGCAACTTTTCCAATGGAATCGAATCTAAAGCTCTCTGCTTCAGATCCTGATATGTATAAAGACCCTTCAGCCTACAGAAGACTAGTTGGGAGATTGCTATACTTAACAATAACTCGACCTGACCTTGCCTATTCTGTCCAAGTTCTCAGTCAATTCTTATCCAAACCAGCTGTTAGTCATCACCAAGCAGCCATTCAAGTTCTCAGGTATCTCAAGGCAACCCCTGGACAAGGATTATTTTTTCCAGCTTCATCAGAATTGCAGCTCAAGGCTTTCTCAGACAGTGATTGGGCAGGATGTGTTGACACCCGAAGGAGTGTAACAGGTTTTGCCATCTTCTTGGGTGACTCATTAATTTCATGGAAGAGCAAAAAGCAAGCTACAATAAGCAGATCTTCTGCAGAAGCAGAATATAGGGCCCTTGCTTCAACAGCTTGTGAAATCCAATGGCTCCTTTATGCAATGCAAGACCTAGCTATCAACCACAAGCATCCAACTTTGGTCTATACAGACAGTAAACCCGCATTATCCATTGCAACTAATCCAGTCCAACACGAGAGAACAAAGCACATACAAATAGACTGTCATCTTATTAGAGAGAAGTTGCAACAAAATATCATCAAGCTTTTCCATGTCCCTTCAAGATTGCAACTGGCGGATATTTTAACAAAACCTCTAGGCTCTCTTCCATTTCATCATGCTCTCCGCAAGATGAACATCCTCAATATACATGTTCATCTTGAGGGGGGTGTTGGAATATAGCCTCACGGATTGAACAAATGGAATTAAATTCTAAAGCTACACGTGTTAAACTAGAAGAGGAAAAGAAGAGTTAGTTTATTATTTCTTATTTAAGCCGTGTATATAAATATAGCTCAAGTACTTTGTAATTGAATCTAATCAATTTCATTTTCATGGAAGTTTTCCAATTCATCTTCTCTATTTACGTCCATGCAATTTCTTCTTACAAGCCAATTCTCAATTCATCTAAAACTTGACACATATAAACAATACAAATCCATTTAATAGCTAGATGAATGTCGAGAATAGGGTTGTTGGGGTCTAATTGTCGAGTCGGGGCACCAATGTTGGGGTCTACTTTGTATATGGTATATATGAGGTTGGATGCCTGAGACAGGTGGAGAGACATAATATCTCTGCATGAATGTACATCAACAACATGAAAAGAAACCAACGCCCAATGACACTAGCTCCAAACCGACAGAATATATAGAGTTATGATTAGACCCTAACCTTCATAAAGGCTTCCATATAAAGTTTCGTTTAGGTCATGATAACAAGTGTGTATGCATAGATAATATTGACAGTTATCCATCTTACCATATATTTAGGCTCCAGAAAATTAGCAATCACCTTAATTAATCTAGGCATTAGTCTAATTAGTCCACTTACCATATGTACATGTTTCTATACTTAGTCTCTTGTAAATCTATTTATTTGTAAAGATGTACACAAATCAAATATACGGATGAAATAAAATTATTCTTCCTCTCAGTTTTAACATCGTATCAGCCTAATCAATCCCTATCCTCTGCCCATATGGCCACCACCATTCTCTCGGCCTCGAGTCCCGTCCTTGGTCTGTCGCCAGAGTTGTACCAGAAGCTCCTTTCCTTGCTCGCGTCGTCGTCTTCGACCCTTTCAACCTTTACGGCCCACTTTGTCAGTAACACCTTCTCCCCTCACTCATATGCTTTTTCTTTCAATTGGCACCACCACTGGGTGGTGGACAGCGGCGATAGCCACCATATCTGTCACCGGAGGGAATCCTTCGCCAATTTGAGGAGTCTTGACTCCGACCATTGCATGCGGTTACCCACTAGACAAGATGTTCCAGTCGAAGGACTAGGCACTTGTATCCTCTCTCTATCCCTCACATTATCTAATGTTTATTTTGTTCCAACTTTCTCCTTCAACCTTTTTATCAGTTTCTCAAATTACCCTTCAAAACTCTTGGGTTCTTTTATTTTATTCTAACACTTGTTTATTTCAGGACTCACAATTGATAAGGCCGATTGGAGCTAGTGATCTATGCAATGGGCTCTACGTGTACAGTCCTGACTCTCCTCTCGCATTAGCTTCACAACCCACTGCTAATAAGACCTTATGGCATCAACGTCTAGGTCATCTTTATAGTTTTACAATTCCTAGTCTTTTGAATTCTCCTTGCATTCTCTCTAATTGTGACATTTGTGGTCGTTCTAAGCACACAAGATTGCCTTTTTCTGCTCATGCTAATAAAAGTGTTTCTCCTTTTAATCATATTTTTGTGATATTTGGGGTGACTATCATACAACTTCTTTGTGTGGGGCTCATTATTTCCTCACAATCCTTGATGATTTTTCACACACAACTTAGATATATCTTATGCGTTTTAAATCTAAAGCTTATACTCATTTAACACATTTTTTTGCTCTTGTCTAAAATCACTTTAACACCACTGTTAAAATCATTAAAACTGATAATGAACAAGACTTTGTTTCTCATCAATTTCAAACATACCTACATAACCACAGCATTATTCATGAATATACCTGTGTTGAAACTCTTCAAAAAAATGGCGTTGCAGAGCGTAAACACCGACACCTTTTGAATGTTGCCCATGGTTTCCGTTTTCAAGTACATTTACCTTTAAAAATTTTGGGGTGATTGTGTTCTCACCGCAACATATCTCATCAACCATACTCCCAGTTGCATTCTTCACAATAAATCTCCTTTTGAAACTCTCTTTGATAAAACACCTAGTTATGATCACCTTCGTGTGTTTGGGTGCCTTTGTTATGCTCAAACTGTAACGCCCCAATGGAAGGCCCAAACCACATGGCCTATACTCCAAAAAGATTAGTCAAGTTGGAGCCCCATTGGAACCTTATAAAGAGCAATAACTTCTTCTTCCCAAGCAATGTGGGATCCGAAACACCACCTACCTTTATCCATATCATATGGGGTATCACACAAACTCTTCGTGCTCATCGTGACAAATTTTCTCTTTGTGCCACTAAATGTATTTTTCTTGGCTACCCAAGTACTCATAAAGCATACAAACTGTACAATCTTGACACTCAGTCCATTTTTTATTTTCGTGATGTCATATTTCATGAATAACAATTTCCTTTCCAGGATATTTCTGATTCTTCCTCTCATTTTCATCCCGTCATTTCTCTCCCTGTTCCTGAAACTATAGTACCTACTTCTCCATCCCATGACTCTCCCCACACCTCTCTCTCACCACCTCCATCTCCACCTGTTACTCGTCCTCGCCGCACCATTACTCGGCCTGCCTATTGTCATGACTAAGAAACCTATTGGCTGTAAATGGGTTTTCAAAACTAAATTCAAAGCCAACGGTTCCATTGAGAGGTACAAAGCTCGACTAGTTTCCGAGGGCTACACTCAGGTTGAAGGTCTTGACTATCATGAGACATTTGCTCCGGTTGCCAAAATGACCACTGTCCGCTACTTGTTGGTGGTTGCTGCCACCAAACATTGGATCATTCATCAACTCGTTGTCAACAACGCCTCTTTGCACAACGACCTTGATGAAGAAGTCTACATGACTCCACCATCGGGATATTGCATCAAGGGGGAGACCCGTATCTGTTGGCTCAGAAAATCTCTCTATGGTCTCAAACAAGCCTCTCGCAATTGGTTTTTTAAACTAACCACTGTACTTCTTGATGCAGGTTTTCATCAGTCTAAGGATCATTCTTTATTCACTCTTGTAACTCCCATCACTCTTATTCTTGTTTATGTTGATGATATCTTGGTTGCTGGTAACGACATTTCTCAGATCGAGGTTTTCAAAAGAGTTCTCAACACTCATTTCAAAACAAAAGACATTGGTTCTCTGAAATACTTTTTTAGACTCGAAGTTGCTCGCTCTAATAAAGGTATCTTCCTTGATCAGCGCAAATATGCTCTTGACAACCTTTCCACAGTGGCCAACTTGGTGCCCGCACTACCTCTTTTCCTGTGGAACAACACTTGAAGCTCAGCAATCAAGATGGCGACCTCCTTCCTGACCCATGCATTTATCGTCGTGTAGTCAAGACCATTACTCGACCATCGCCTCATCTACCTGACCATTACTCGACCTGACATTGTTTATGCAGTAAATATTCTCAATCAGTTCATGCATGCTTCTCACATTCCTCACATGATTGCAGCTATTCGTGTTTTACGTTACATCAAAGGCAATCCAGGCCAAGGCATTTTCTTCTCTTCTTCTAGCAGTTTACATGTCACAGCATATATATACTGATTCTGATTGGGCCAGCTGCCCCACCACTCGTTGCTCCACTACAGGATACTTCATTCAGTTAGGCACCAGCCCGATCTTATGGCGTATAAAGAAATAGACTACCATGGCTCACTCTTGATTCGCTGGAGCTAAATATCGAGCTATGGCCGTCGCCACCTGTGAACTCACCTGGTTGAAGTAGCTTCTCACTGACCTTAGCATTCCTCATCCTGAGCCCTTCAGCTTACATTGTGACAATCAATCTGCCCTCTACATTGCACACAATCCCGTGTTTCATGAGTGTATGAAACACATTGAGATTGATTGCCACATCATTCGTGATAAGATTCGCTTGGGTCTTCTCAAAGCCGTTCATACTTCTTTAAATGAACAAGTTGCCGACATCTTCACCAAAGCTTTAGGTCAGGAACTTTTTCATCATTTTTCACGCAAGTTGGGCATTACAGATGTGCATGCGCCAACTTGAGAGGGAGTATTGACAGTTATCCATCTTACCATATATTTAGCCTCCAGAAAATCAACAATCCCCTTAATTTTAGGCATTAGTCTAATTAGTCCACTTACTATATGTACATGTTTCTATACTTAGTCTCTTCTAAATCTATTTATTTGTATAGATGTACAAAAATGAAATATACGTACGGATGAAATAAAATTATTCTTCCTCTTAGTTTTAACATAATGCATGCTACATACGCAAGGACACAACTCTTTGCGGACTTGTGTTTTATTGCATTGCCTGATCGGGTGGATAATATTCCCGTCCTAGCTAGCTGGGGTTCACGCCATGAAATGATCATGTGATATATCACACTTCATACATAATATATGGCTATGGAGGGACACCATGCATATTGAAGGCTCCAAATTAAAGAGTAAGGATTGAATAGTTACCGGTGTAGGCAGTATTGGCTGGGGAAAGCAAGGCGTTCCTCTGTTTAGCACGTTTGGAGCCTACGTACACAAAAGGTACAATACGCCATTTTAGATATATATAGAGCCAAAGAAAGAGAGAGTTTATATTGCAAAGCTTCCTTTAGGCCAATATTGCAGGATTTAGCAACAATATTATAAACAGATTTTTTGACCAATTTCTTTCATTCATTTCAATACAGTGAAACGTACGCTACTATATGATCTATCTAAGCTATCTGAAATCTGAATTTGAAATCAATACTCCCATGATTTTGCAATAGAATATATAATCTTTGGAGTAGTCATTGCAATTCATAATTAGATTAGCGAACTTATACTTTTGGTGCCTTCAGATCAGAGGCATACACTTTGCTGGTGAGGGTGCCAATGTAAAGGGTCTCGCAGTGGTGACGGGGAAACTGGGGCCCATGCGGGTGACGGTGGAGATGGCGGATGAGCCCGATGTTTAGGCCACATCATGGGCATTAAAGATTGATCCATGCTAGGATGACCCCAAACGAGTAGGGGTCTAAAGTGGTGCATAGGTGTTATAGGAGGGAAACCCATGCAGGTTGGTGCTTGCCAAGGACTCATGTCCCTCCTCCCTACTCCTTCGGTAGCTTTGCCATTCATCTCTCTTGTTTTGCTCCAGTTTGTGGCCTCTGCTTCACGTGCCACCAAATGTTTCCGATGTGATGACCGATATTTCTGGGCAAAGTTCGGAATGAAAGTTTTGAGAGAGAACAATTCAAAATTCGCATGCACTAGTATTTATTCTTGTTGATTTACCTTTTTTCTTAAATCAATGTCTTCAATTAATTAACATTGACCTTTTCATGTAGAATATACATACATATATATATATATATAGCAAGCGCTGAGAAGAAATTAATATACTTGAAGATGGCTGGCTATATTGTGGCGATTGAGACACTCAATTCCCATAAGCTCCAAAATCCTTGAAGGCACTGCCTTATCCACCCCTACCTGCTCCACAGCTTGCACAAACCGCATGTGTAGCTCTGGGGTCCAATCCACCTGCTCACAGTTCAACAAACATATATATCACCCGTTAGTTGTGTAAAGTGTTGTGAAAAATGACGTGCTTATCATTTTTCATCTTTAATTTAATCAATATCTCAGAAAAATAATATCACAAAATTAAAAAAAATGAACAATAGAACTCTCTCTCTCTCTCTCTCTCTCTCTCTCTCTCTCGCTCTCTCTCTCTCTCTCAATCTTCTGTGTATAATTCGCAGGCTCTCTTTCTTTTTCTCTCGAGTTCTTCTATGTTCATGTGTGCATATTCAAGAGATTTCTTTGCACCTTGTGAAGTTTGTGAAGACCCAAATGTGTGAGTGTGAGAGAGTTATGGTAGTAGTTTCCTACTAAAGAAAGCTTCAAGTATATATTTTAAACAATCTCAGACCTTTAACAGTCTAGTTATCTTGTGTTAATTACCTTTACTTTGCGCTTTCCTTGAGAAATCTTTGACTGTGTAGGCGATTTTCTGCCCTTATCAGCTTCCTTTAAAGCTTGGTTCATCACAACAGATCCATCTCGCTTGCTCACAATATCTTGATCTCCTCGACTCGAGCTAGAGTTCAATCCCGAACCTGAACCCGAATCTTCATATTCCTCCTCAATTTTTGCATTATCCTCTACTTTTTCGCCCCCACCGCAAGCACAAAATTCAGCGTGGTTTTTCGAGTCCATCTCCAAATCCGGCAAAGCGTCTCCGTCGTTGATTAGCACGAAAAGATCATCGAAATTGATGCTGTCGGGCAAGTTCCCATCGGAGAAATCCGTGATGTCATTGGCACCAACTGCAACGCTCTTCATCTGATCTCCTTGGGTCTCATGATCCATGGTGCTCCTGAAAGGTGACATGAATAAACATGATTAATTCCACCACTATCTATATTTGAACTCCGTGGTGCAATTCCCTAGCACTATTGCAAGGAGAAAAACCAACCGTAGTATACCCGTAAGCGTTGCAGAGATGATGGATTATTCTTGGCGACCTTTTTCCAAGTGAATTCGGCAGGGATGGAGATCACGATGGAGAGACTAGCGTCCGTCAACGTGCGTAGTGGTTTTGCTGGTTTTTTGGCGGTGCAAGTACGAGTGCAAAAGCAACTGGATGATCTTAACCCCAACTTGTGGTTGAGATCTCAGAGATTTTTCTTTATTTATTTGTCTGAGTAGGCTTACTCCAAATATATATATATATATAACTTTGAACGTGTGACCATTTCTTGGGTATGTGGATGGCCTTTCTCTGATCAAGGTTTTGAAAGTCAGATGCATGTCGTCTCATGCTATGCATACTGTAGTAGTCGACATGACTGCATATTTCGAGGAATCTTTATGCTGGGGGACATGGCATTATCCAATTGAATGTAATACACAGGGACAAGTGTCCCACTCCGTATCTGGGATGAATTTTTTAATCTGAAATTCATAATAATTAAAGTGCTGGTCAGGCTTGGCAGCAGGATAGCACTCAACATGTGGCAAGCTACTATGCAACTCCTGATAGAACATAAGGACGTGTTTGCTTTGAGTTATAAGGACATGCTCGGAATTGACTTGAACAGTTTTTAACACCATCTGTATGTGAATCCCGAGGCCAGGGAGGTCAGGTAGAAAAGGCAGACTTTTAGTGTCGAGAAGTGCACTGCCATCACGGAAGAAGTCGATCACCTCCTATTCATACACAAAGAACAATACCCGGACGGGCTATCCAATGTACGTGGTGCTCATGAAAAAGGCTAATGACAAATGGAGAATGTGTGTCGATTTCACAGACTTGAATAAGGCCTGCCCAAAGAACAACTTCCCTCTTCTTTGGATCGACCTGATAGTGGATTCCACTGCGAGTCATCCCATGCTTAGTTATATGGATGCTTATTCAAGGTACAACTAGATCTGCATGAACCCCAACGATGAGGAGAAAACATTGTTCATTTCGGATAGGGGTTTGTATTGCTACACGGCCATGCCTTTTGATCTGAAAAACATAGGGGCCACTTAGTATTGGTTAGTCAACCACATGTTCAAGGAACATATAGGGCAGAGCATAGAGGTTTATGTGGATGATCTACTTGTGAAGAGCAACCCGAATATTACTTAATCGATCTGCGCGAGGCCTTCGCTGTACTAAAGCGCTACCAGATGAAGCTTAACCGGGCAAAATGCTTGTTCGGTGTAGAGTCTGGGAAATTCTTGGGTTACATGGTCTCATAATGGGGGATATAGGCCAACCAGGAAAAGGTGGAGGCCATAGTCAACATGACCTAGCCTCAAAGGATCAACAACATGCAAAGACTCACTAGTCAACATACAAGTACTTGTCATTTGTCAAGGTACTGCAAAACAAGCTTGGAATGATGAGTGCAACCAGGCATTCGAGAGAACCTTAAGTAGTACCTTACCAGTCCTCTGCTGCTCAGTTAAGCCAACTAGGGAGAAGTTCTGAGCTTGTATCTGTCCGTCTTCCCATATGCCGTCTCTGCAGCTTTGGTATGAGACTTGAAGAGCTCCCAGAAGCTGATGTACTACACTAACTGTGCTTTACGGGTTGCTGAAGCGAGATACCCCCGTATGGACTAGCTCGCAACCACCCTTGTAATGATCGCCTGCTGACTCAAGCTGTGCTTTACAGGGTCCTAACTGAAGCCCCATTGAAGAAGATCTTACAACGACCAGATGTCTCAGGTCGGCTAATGAATTGAGTGGTGGAGTTGAGTGAGTTCGTTACCAAGTACATATCCATAAGCTCCATTAGGGACAAGTACTGGTAGATTTCATTGTAGAATTCACTTGCTTCCCGGAAGAGATCCAAGATGCACCCATCGCAATGCCCTGGCGAATCTTCATTGATGGCTCATCCTGTCAGGCTGGAGGGGGTATGAGGGTGCATATTGTTATGGATGCCTTAGAAGAGCACAATTATGCCATCAAATTGGCTTCAAAACTAGTAACAAAGAAGCAGAATATGAAGTACTATTGGTCGGCTTGGCAGTTGCTGAGTTGCTAGGTGCAAATGTGAAAGAGGTGAAAGCTGACTCTCAAGTAGTTGTCAACTAGGTCCGAGGGGAGTTCAACACGAAGAGCAAAAAATTAAAAAAAATACTTGAAGTTGATGGTCGCTAAACTGGCATGAGTTGCATTTGGGCAGGAAGACTTGCCCCTACCCGAACAGGTAGTGGTCAGCACAATAGAGATGCCCGCGATAGGGGTTGAGATCTCAGAGGTAAGGCCAGGAGCTCCGGAATGGGCTACAGACATAATCAAGTACCTCGACGCCTATGAGTTTTCGTAGATAAGTGGGAAGCGAGGATCAAGAATAGGGTGGCTCGCTTCATCCTCACTAATGGGACTATGTGCAAATGGGGTTATTCCATGCCCCTCCTAAGGTGTGTCTCACTAGAGCAAGTGCAGTACGTCCTGGCAGAACTACACGAGCGAGTATGTGGTAACCACTCGAAAGGAAAGGCACTGGCGGGTATGGTAATTAGACCAGGATACTATTGGCCACACGCCCTCAAATATGCAGAGGAGCTTGTTAGGAAATGTCATAAGTGCTAGGAGTTCTCCCCGGTACCTCATTGCCCACCATAAAAGTTGACGTCAATTACGTCACCATGGCCCTTCGTACAATGGGGTGTCGACTTGGTCGGCCTTTTTCCCCCGGGCAAAAGGGGGTAAAATTTGTAGTAGTGGTTGTGGACTACTTCATTAAGTGGGCTCAAGCTGAGGCCTTGGCGATGATAGTAGCAAGCAATATCACCTGATTCTTGTGGAAGGCAGTCGTGTGTAGATTTAACATTCCTCATTTTATCATATCGGACAATGAAAGGTAGTTTGACTTGGATCACTACCTTGACTGGTGCAGGGATCAAAGGATTAAGTTCAAATATTCCTCCCGGGGCACCCACAGTCCAATGAACAAGTTGAGGTGACCAACAAAACACTACTCGGGATCTTGGAGAAGAAGCTCGACGACAATAAGGGAACATGGGTAGAAGAACTCCTAGGGATTTTGTGGGCTTACCAAACCATGGTAAGGACCCCAATAGGCGAAACCTCCTTCACCCTTACCTATGGACACGATGCAGTAGCACCCGTTGAAGTAGGAATGCCCACCTACAGAATCCAGTACTTTGATCAAAACTCCAATAGTGAGAGATTGGAGGAAGAGCTGACTTGTTGGAGGAAAGATGGTTAGAAGTAGAGTTAAGGACAACAGTCAACAAGAGAAGGGTCGAATGCTTCTTCAACCAGTGAGTCCGACCGAGATCCTTCAAAGTCAAAGACTTAGTACTAAGGCAAGCTGAGATAACCACCCGAGGTGAAGGAAAGCTAGGACCGAGGTGGGAGGGCCCTTACGTAGTCACCACCAACAATCGCCCGAGCTCATATAGGCTCAAAGATGCACAAAGACCTACCACACACGTGAAACGCTGAACACCTATAGAAGTTCTTTTTAAAAGTGTAAGTTGTATTTATCTCAATAATGTATAAATAATAAATGGAATGATGATTGTCTCCCAGAAGTGTGTTCTGTTACATCAAGTTTACAAGTCCATAGGGCGGGTCCCACTCCAATGTACTGCTCGACCCCCCTTGAGCCTGTGGGAGCAATGAGCTGAGTCCAATATGACATACTGCTCGACCTTCCTCAAAGTTCCAAGGCATAGAACGAGTCTAATCTAACGTACTACTTAACCCCCCTTATGCTTGCGAGGGACAATGAGGTGAGTCTAGTCTAACGTACTGCTCGACCTTCCTCGCACCTGGAAGGGCCAACGAGGCGAGTCTAGTCTGACGTATTGCTCGACCTCCCTCAAAGTTACAAGGCATAGGGTGAGTCTAGCCTGACGTACTGCTCGACCCCCTTTGCGACTACGAGGCGATTCCAATTTGACGTACTGCTCGACCTCCCTCAAAGTTTAGGAAGAGTCCAGTCTAACGTACTGCTCAACGCCCCTTGTAGCTACGAGGGCTAGCGAGGCAAGTCTAGTTTGACGTACTGCTCAACCTCCCTCAAAGTTACATGTTGAAAGGGCGAGTCCAGTTTGACGTACTGGTCGACGCCCTTCGCGCTTACGAGGGCCAAGGAGAATAGTCCAGTCTGACGTACTGCTCAACCTCCCTCAAAGTTACAAGGCATAGGGCATGTCTAGTCTAACGTATTGCTTAACCCACCTTGTGACTGCGACGTCTAGTCTGACGTATTGCTTGACCTTCCTCAAAGTTACAAGTTGAAAGGGCGAGTCTAGTCTGACGTACTACTCGACCCCGCCCCCCCCCCCCCCCCCCCCCCCCCCCCCCCACACGCCTGCGAGGGCCAACGAGGATAGTCCAGTTTGACGTACTACCCAACCTCCCTGAAAGTTACAGGTTGAAAGGGAGAGTCTAGTTTGACGTACTACACGACCTCCCTCAAAGTTACAAGTTGAAAAGGCGAGTCCAATCTAACATACTACTCGACCCGCCTTGTGCCTGTGAGGGTTGACCAGTCGAGTCCAAACTTATGAATTGCTTGACCGCCCCTCGTTTACAAGACAGATGGTGAGTCCAGTCCAATGTACTACTCAACCCCCTCGCACCTGGGCAAGCCAATGAGGCGTGTCCAGTCTAACTTATTGCTCGGCTTACACCAAGTTAAAAAATTTGCAAGGCAAGGAGATCAAATTTATAAATTCTGCGAACAGCTCGAGTCTTATGAGTCTAACCATGTAGCTTACAAATTTACAAGTTCACAAATCTATGAGGCGAGTCCAGTCTTACGAACTACTTGACCTCCCTAATGTAGGTTTGATTATCTTGCATCTAAATGACAGGTTATTGGTGACGATTAATCTGAGTTGTTTCGAGAAAGTAAAGAATATGAGAAGAGAAGAGGCTAAATGTCATTAACATACATGGCGCGAAAAGCGCAAACAAACACATGACTCAAAAAGCGTGAATAAATAAAAAGTACAAAGAAAAAATATCTAAGGTACAAAAAGGGCTACAAAGTTGGTAGATGGGGCTGTCTAGGAAAGCATCAGGCATCAAATCTGGGCTTATGGAGGTACCATACTCCAGCGCTTTTTGTGACGCCCCCAAATTCTGCTTGGGATTGGACGGACATTTGAAGCATCGAGACATGCAACACAAGGTTACCTGCCCCTGTTCATGACATATAAGATGCAATATTCCTAACATGCATCTAGCATTATGCAATATTCACAGCGGATAATTTTTTTTCTTTAGCAATACTATGCACCAAACTGAAATATCTCAAATACTTAAAGCATACTTCATACATAATGACATACTTAAAAACTGATATCACAACATTAGTCCAAAATGATTGTGATCAAAAGAGTGCTTGAAGATTGAACACCACAAATACAAGTAGTAATGAGGTAACTACTGTACTACCATCTATGTCACACCATTGTTTAGTCGATCATTTCCAGTTGGTCGATTCTCGATTCTCCTTCAGATCCTGTAATAAGATCTACCATTCGGGGGGAATGGTAGTTGGGACTACCACAGTGAGATTTGATTAAAAATCTCAGCAAGTTAACAGGAAACTTCCACACAGGTTAATGATGCTTGCATGGCAGTAAAAGCATGAATGCATAATCAAATCAATAGAAAACATAACATATCCTGGCGTAACATGGCATGAAATAATAAGCATAACGTAACTTGACATAACATGTCATGAGCTGACATAACTTGAACGGAAACTTAAACTTAACTTGACGTGATATGACATATACGTGAACTTAAAATATAACATGGACTTGAAACATAGCATGAACGTGAACATGCATAATTTGAACATGAACATGAACATAACATAAACCTAAGCATGACATAACATAAATATGAACTTGGAACATAACATAACATGAACTTGAAACATATTATTGTCTCATGGATTACCATGATTGCGTGAACGTAAACTTGAACATAACATAACGTGAAACATGACTTGAACTTGGAATCTTATTCAATAGACTTAATCATTAAAGTGACCATATGGGTGCTACACAGGTCCCCTTGAGCCGTGTGTCCCTGCCGATTACCGCATCACATCACAGGTGTCTATACCAGCTGTGAGTGCGTTAATACGTACTCCACAGTTGTTGTGGCCCCACGTATTCTACGTGTCACAATTGTTGTGTCTCACGTAGTGTATGCTCCACAGTTGTTGTGGCCCCATACTTCATGCTCCACAGTTGTTGTGGCCCCATGACTTATTTGTTTGTGCCACACTTGCTGTGGACACACGTAACATAATGTGTGGCACCATCGGCGTTAGTGCCTGGCGCGCCCCGGTGACCAGCTAATTAGGCCCCATTCGCAACCTGATGATTGTACTTCGTCAACCCAGGGAATTTCACACCTATTTAGACACTCCAGCGTGAACAAAGGAGTTCCACTAGGATATTACCCCATCCTAGCGCTTAGGGTCGTGATTGACTTAAATAACTTAACTGGCATACATGACATTTTGTAACGTGACGTAACATGAACGTGACATAAAATACAAAAGTCCTGACATAGCATAACGTGACATGAACGTAAGACGACAGACATGACATACTTTGAGACATAAATGTAACAGACAACATTTCATAACATGGCATACATGTAACATGCAACATTTCGTAACATAGCATACCATGTAACAGACAACATTTCTTAACATGGCGTAACATGTGACAGTGAATATTACGTAACATGAAATACATGTAACATATGGCATACTTAACTTAACAAGACATACTTGCAATATATAGCAATGTATAGCAATACGTGACAGAATATCTTGTATAACAGATGAATAATTCATGACAGAATAAATTCTGTGTAACAGATAAATATGTAATGATTTGGCGTGGCACATATGGTAACATGCATACATACACTTTAGTTCCCTTACTTATCACACATACACATTAAATTGATAGTAAGTTAAACGCTAACTTACCTCGATCTTCGTGCTTCGAGACAAAACTCAAGTGCGATCACGAGAAACTGAAAGTAGCGATTTCTAAAAATTAGAACTTAATCACTAACAATTAGGAATATGGAGAAATATCAACTTTGAGTAAAATTACCATTTTACCCTCTACATGTGGGAAAATGACCATTTTACCCCTAACTTAAGGATTTTGCATCCTAACTCCAAAAATCACCAAAATTTACATACCTTATGTAAATTTTGTCCTAAGCTCAAATATCAATTCAAAAAAATTTAAAATTAAACACAACCATTAAAACTCTATAGGTACGAAACTTACAAGGCTATTTCCCTTGATTTTGTTGTAATTCTTTCAAATTTCAAAACTCATGATTAAACCAAAATTTTTCTTCTACTATACTCATAACATATTCCTATGAATAATCTAGTTTTGAATCATGAACAAAAGTCATCAAAATCACTAAGACCATACTTGAACTTTTTGGTTTTTCTTTTAAGTTCAAAATAGAATTTTGTTTCTAACTTGTTTTGATCAACCTCTTGATCCATGACTTATAAAGATGTGATCTTCAAACCAAAACATCACATGGTTTAAAAGGATGTTCTAAAACAGATCCAAGCATCAAACTCAAGATCACATGGTTAAACATCAACCAAAACATAAATTTAGCCAAGAACATCATCACTTTGGCCTAACTGAATACCTCATTGCATAAAATTTCATATCTTCGAAACTAACATCAAATATCTTCAAAATAACATTCTAAAATGTATATAAGAGGCTTAGGATCTTCCAATAAAAATATCAAAGCCATTGGAATAAGATTAAACCATAAAAGATTTAAACTTTCTCAAAACAGAAACTGTTTTGTCTCTTCCAGTTTCTAAGTTTCTAGACCTAAGAAAATATTTCACCAAAACTTTTAATCATGCAACAAATCCTCAACCAATAATCATATACACATGTTAACAGTACTCCATAAAAATTTCGGACCAAGATCTATTCATTAGCTTGGTCAAAAACTCCAAAATATAACACACTCTCCAGTTTATCGCCTAGAATGACCTTTCTGGGGTCTAAACAACTTTTTACCAACCAAATGATCTCCAAATGGAACGAATAATATATCCACGTAAACTAGACTCCAAAAGAAACAACTTTCATGAAGGAAACTTTGTGAGAAAACACTTACAAAAGCTTCGAAACGGGCATTCAAAAGAGGTAAGAAAAACTGTCTTAGAGTGTCTTTCGTGTTTTATGAAGGAAAAGTGTAAATGAGAGTTGCTTTTCGTGGGAAGTGGACTGGAGAGCTTCTTACACAAGCTATGTAAAGTGATAGGACTGAAGGAATGGTTGATTGTTGGCCTTTTCTTCTCATCAAAATCAGACCAAGATCTTTTCTCAAGGTGGAGTGTGAGAGTGTAAGAGGGAGGTGGCCAAGTGGGGGTACAAAACTTAGCCATGAAGCAATCCTATGGTGACCAAATTCGTGGGCCTTAATGGGCCTAAACGGAATGGGCCTAAATTTTGGGGTTTAAAGAGGGTTTGAGTTGCTATCAAGCCCAAATCCAATATCACTTGGCCCAATCAATTTTTTAAGGTTAACCAGGTTGGATAATGATGTTCTAACACAAATTTGAAGGATTAATAGTATGTGGAAGTGATTTAATTAAGTGATTAAACACAATGCTATAAATCGGATTAGAAAATGTTTAGAGGCCAACTTTAGGGTTTTGGGGAAACCGTTTAGGGTTTCGATTTCAACAAAGCTTTTGGGCTTTCAATTGGATTCCCACCATTTAGGGTTTCACTAGGATTGAAAACCTCTTTGGTCTGGCACAATTTGGTTGAGCAGATGAAACAAGGTTTTGTTTAAGTGGCATGATCTCACACCTTGATTCCTTCAAATCCAACAAACGTTCCTCATGGTGCCAAGTGTCTAAAATTATTCACTAAGTGTGGCTAAGATCTTGCCAAGTGTCCAAATAAAACTTCTCTAATCTAATTTGGACATTCCACACTATGAATTTGAAACATTGTAATTGGTGCGCTTATCGAGGTTACTATTCACTCCGAAAAAGTGAATCATAAACTTAACACTAAAAATTCCTAAATATTCATATTAACCTACAGTGAAAATATTATACCGAAATTCAACCTCGAAGTGCCCCTAAAAATAATTTCACAATTTCCAACAGACGTTTCGTCCGGAATTATGAAAATAGGATATTGTGCCATAAAATTCTAAATAATCCACTGAGTCTAATGGCGTGGACCATAATGCATTCTGACACTTCTAACCACCTCAAATAAATAAAACTTATATTTCTAACACCATAGTGAGTGATAACACTGACTATGTTGACAGAGTAAAACCTATGCGATTGGTCGATTCGTAAAAACTTATGGGATTTTCACGAGATTCCTAAAGTCAATAGAAATTCCACCAATGAATTTCTAGCGGGCTGTTACACTTTTGGGTCCAGTGGTAAAGTCACTAGGTCAAGAGACCTTAAATTGTCCTGTGGATTCTCCAACATGTTATCTCACATCCTCTTCAAGCCCTTTATGAAACCGTACGACCAGGCCTCATCCCGGACGAACAGTACCTTCTGAAATTGGGCATTCAGGCGAGGGACCATGTCATTCACATCTGCCAAGACAGCCTTCAAATCATTGACAATAACATTGCTAGTGGCTAGCTTGCGCTCCACCCAGACAAATTTGGTGACGGCCTCATCCGCCCGGGTCTTCTCTTGTGATGCTATGGCGCGAGCTAGAGCAACCTTAGGCTCTAAGTCCTTCACCTGCTGCTACTTAGACTTCAGGGACTCCATCTTCTTCTTTAGGGGGTCTGAGAGGGCATCAAACTGGGTGTTGTATGACTGGGCGTTGGTGTCGCGCCGCTCCCTCAACTGCGAGTTCTCCTCTCACAACTTCTTACACTTTGCCGTTTGGAGATCTAGTGACTCCTACAGAGAGTTCCACGCTTGCCCTACACAACCTCAAGCTTGTGTTGCCCGGCCTCCTCCCGTGACCTGGCAAGTTCAGACTTGAGTGTGGCCTTCAATCGACGAAGCTGGGCCATCCTCTTACAGCTCCGATGATGGCAGAACTCTGCCTTGACAAGGGCCTCCTCCAGCCTTTCCTTCTCCTCCCTTTCTTGCCTTGAGTGTCGCAAGGTCAAACTAGCCAAGGAATGGAGTACCCGATTCTCTTCCTCAAGAGCTCCCTGTCAATCCACAATGAAAGCTGCTAGTTGCTCCACTGCCTATCTCGAAAGCAAGATGAATTTAGAACACTTAAAGTGAACTTAGGGAAAAGAAAGTGAAAGCAGCGCGATAGAACATACCCCAGAGAAGAGGTCTCTAAGCGACCCGACCATCTCTCGGATGGATTCCTTGCGAGCCCTCTCCGGTTATGATTGTTTGGGAAATCGAAGGGAATCCATGACAGGACCCACCTGCTTTTTGATGAAAGGACAGGCCTTGACACAACATCCAAGTTCCGACTTGGTGCATGGCCTCCTCAAACGCCAGCTCTTCGCAAGTACAACTTCCCCTTGGGCAAGTAGATCGGATTTGCTCTGGTACCTTCCCCATATATTCACTAGTGAGAGGATTACTCCCTCCTAACCCTAACATTACCGCCTCAACCTCAGGAGGGGTGGGCTAGACCTCAATAATTCTCACCGACCGCTCCGTAGACTCATCCCTGACCTACATTGATGCTATCCCAGCTTCAGTCTCCGATAGGGTAGGCGAGACTTCATTAGCCCCCATCAAAACCATCCCGACCACGGTTCCTAGCGAGATGGTAAACTCTTCCTGTCCCTTAGCCGACTTTGTCTAGACTTCACTCACCATCTCCCTTTGATTGTTCCCTCTAGTTGTCGCGGCCTCTGACGCAATCTCTAGGGAAGCTTCCGTCGAGGCAACCTCGTGCTTGAAAGAGTATTAAAATGGGGAATCAGGGATAGATACCCTCCCATTGCCAAGATCTGAGCCCCCCCTCTTTGCCAGCCCTCACCTGTTCCCCATAAATTGGAAGCCTCATGACGCCCACCTCGATGGCGTCCAGGGAGGATACTGTCTTGATGTTAACTTCGGGTGGCGAGATGCAAACTTTGGACTCTCTAGGGTAGGTTTCAAAGAGCTTTGTAGAAGTGTAGCGAGAGCCTCTCCTAGGCCTGTAACGCCCTGATCCCGCAGGGATTGAAGAGTTACTCCCTATAACTTAAAACTCACAATTCATCAATATATTTGTAGACTCCAAAATATAACGTCGTCAGAAAACTACAAAATCTCTTAAAAAAATCCTCAACTTCTCATAAATCTTCTATGCGTAATCCACTATGCTTAAATAATCATCTCACCGATGCTCCAAAATCCTGATCCTTAGCTGGACTATTAAAAAATCATTTGAAAAATAATGGAGATAAGGGGTGAGTTATCAACAACTTAGTAAGCGGAGGATATATACTAGTGTGTAAACATGAGCATTTTCACAGAGTTCAAAATGCATAAACAAAACATTTTAGTATCAATATGCAAATCTCAAAAAATACATTTTATCAGAAAATCAGAGCGACTTCACAAATATTTCATATTCAGAAATCAACTTTTCATATTCAAAGACTCCTTTGGCACAACATGACTGAACATCTTCGTCTTATCATATCAGAACAGAGACCATGTTTAACCCCCGTGGTAGGGTTGTGCATCCTGCGGAAAGCCAAGCAGAACATAAATAACTGTGTTACCAAAGCGATTGCACTCAGAACAAAAAACCACTATTATGTCCCGTGGTGGGCCAGAGGTCACTATTATCTCCCGTGACAGGGCCAGAGGTCACTATTATATCCCGTGACAGGGCCACATATCAGAGCAAAACAGAATTAGAATCACCATATCAGAGTCAGAATCAGAGTCAGAACAGAATCAGAAAGTCATGCCTAAGATTTTTCAGATGCCACATAATATCAAAATAGAATACTGATATTCAGATCATTTCAAATTTTTCAAAACAGATTCAGAACATATTCACGTCACATGCAAAATTTATCAAATTTTCATATTCACTCATTTGTCTCAGTTCAATAACAGAAAGTCAAAAATAAGCTAATGTCTACACTAGTCATGACAGAAAATACTTTATTCTTAAACAGAATCTTATGAGTAATGCAGAACAAATATCTGAGGTTGCTTTCAGATTTCTTTTCATAACAAAACATGTACATTTTCCAAAAAGGACCTCAGTTTCATTTTATTTTATGCAAAGTCTAGCATAGGAACCCCGTTTACCTGGACTTCTTAGCTTTTCAGAATTTTCCTCAAAAATGTCGAACAAATATTAATCGTCACCTATAAAATAATCACGTAACTTCCATAAATTTCCAACCAACCACATGTTTCGATATTAAAACTTAAAAATGCTAAAAGAACCTATTTTAAGAACCTCAAAATCTAAAATTCTCATAATACCTAAAATACCAACATTTTCTAAGACCATCACTATGCACTTAATCGAATTCGTACTGGAGAAGAAAATTTATCGAATAAGTATTATGATAAATATAGAACTCAATAAAAAATTAATATTCAAAATATCTAAAATACCAACAATATTTTATAAATAAAAAGAATACACTAGTTACTAAACTTTTCCTAAAATAATTCATGAAAAACTCACCTCTTAAGAAAAAAAATAGATTTACTTCTTTTAACAAACAATATTATTAAAAATACAATACAATATTTATTGAAACTTAAAACAAAATTCTATTTAAATATAAACTCAACACAAAAATACTTCTCAGCCAAAAACTCAAATCGTGAACTTTCCTAATATATATTAGGTTAAAACTAGTAAGTGCCAAGTTAAAACTTTACTTATAAATACACACACACACACACACACACACACATATATATATATATATAAACACCCTAAACGTAAAACAAACAATAAACATACAACAAAATAAAAGAAAAACATGCAGCGGCGGCAGGGACTCACCGAGATGGTGAAGTGCGACGGCACGGTGTACGACGGGAGGTGGTGCACTCGGTGGCTACGCACTGGACGAGAAAGAGAGAGAGAGATGGACGGTGAGAGAGAGCTTACGGGAGAGTAAACTGAACGCGAGAGACAGAAAACAGAGAGGGAGATTACCGTGCGGCGGGGTGGCAAGAGGCGGACCTGGGTGACGGAAAACTTCGCCTGCTATTTCTGGAGCCGCAACGTGAAGGAGCTCATGGTGGTTAAAGGTTGCAATGGCTCACGGTAGGAGGAGAAACATCCTCTGTTTCGGGAGTGAAAAACAGAGGCTTGCAGGATGGCTATCGAAGGCTACACTGGTGGGGGGTCTCGGTGGCGGCATATGGCAGCATTGAGGAGGAACAAGCGGCGACTTGACTTCCTTGGGAGGCTGCATTTTCCAGGAGATGGTTGGGTAAAACCGTGAAGATGCAGGATGGCTTTTGGCCGTGCGCGGGCGAGTCTCTTGCCGTGCGATCCGCTTACTTAGCGTCTCACGTGGTGCAATGGTTGCCCGCGGTTGCTAACCTCCTTGTATGAGCGGGACACTCCCATGGTAATGTCATGCTGCTGCGGCTGAGGCTGAGATGGACGCGATGGCACACAGAGAGGCGTTGAGCCATGGTGAAGGACGCTAACGTTGGCGTTGGTTTTACGTACGTAGAAAAGGAGGTTGGCGTCAAACTAGGAGGGACTGGACGATGGTGATCTCTGGAGGCTGGATGCAGTGAGGATACAAGGCAGTTTCGAAGGTCTAGATGAAAGTTTAAAATTATACGGGTGCTAAGAAAAACCCTAGAGAAAAAAAAGAGATAGACGTGCACCGTGTAGTGTCGTGCGTGGGAGAGAAAAAAAAAAGAAAAAAAATAAAACAATAACAATTAAAGTCCAACAATAAAATTAATCATTAAAGCAAAAAGAAGCAAATTTAAAAACAAATATTAATTAATATCACCAAAGCACATCAAAATAAATTTCACAGCTTAAAAATTTATAAAATAAATCCAATGAGAAAAAATTCGATAAATTTTTAAAACAAGAACAATAATATTTAAATTAATTAAAAAAAATTTCCACATAAAATAAATAAATATGCTAAAATACGGGATATTACAAGGCCTGCGTAATGGTCTTGACTACCCTCACATCGCTCGGCGGGACAGGAAAAGACATAAGAAAAGAAGCTTGTGGGGGGACCATGACCAAAGGGACCACGCCATGAGGGATGTGAGCCATCTCAGGAGCTGCTGGAGTTTCTTGGGGTACCTTAGTAGTCCTTGCCTTGCTCGACGGAGTAGGAAGCGGCACAGGCTTGAGAACAGAAGACAGTGGGATGAAAACAATAACCTTTGATACGGACGTTGAAGGCTTGGAGCGATAGACTAAGATGGGGAGGGAGGGCTATCTGCTGCCTCCTCGGCCTGAGTTTTCTTCCCTTTCCCCTCCGGCGGCAGGCTCGAGAGCCACTTAAAGTCAGAATGTGTGGCGGCTCACATGGGGACAGTATGGTCATCATAGCGAGTGTGCACCGGGGGGGCCAGATATTGCCTTATGTTGGCTTTGGTTAGCAAGGCCTTAGAGAAAACATCATCCGGGTGTGCCTTGGCCCCGACTAGCACAAGGGGACTCCAGCCACTCGCCTCTACGAGAGTCACCTTTGGTTTGATTTCTTTGTCCGAAGGCATGACCCCCCATATGGCCTGCATGGGGTACTCCCTTTGTACAGTTTGCCCAGCAGGGAATTCTCACCCCATGCTGGACAAGAAGAAGAACCACAGGTTCCAATCTTTGACACAATTGTATCGTGGCTCTAAACAGGCCACTGCCTATGCTAGGTGCGAGTGGAAGTTGTAGGTGTTCCCTTTGTGTTTCAAACCAAGATCCTCCAAATGTTGGGGTGGAGCTGCTGTAACACCCCGACCCCGAGGGTCCGAAGTGTTAACTCATATAACCTGATGATCAACTCCAACAATCCTAATATATTTCCAAATCCAAGAATATATACTTCCAAAACTTCAAATCAAACGTAAATACTTCAAATTAGTAAACCATACATACTCACATATCAAATCCTTAATCCAACAACCCAAATAAAAACATCAAATCTTCTTCAGATCCCAAATAACAAACTAAAATAAAATAAAATTGACAGTCTCCATAAATCGTCTACATCTATAGAAATCAACTTAATGAATAAATAACATCCAACAGCAGTACTAGTACCGCGAGATACTCAATATCTATTCACAGGTAATCTTGTCCACAACCCCTAATAATGTTCCTCTGCTGAACCGTCAATGTCATATGAAATTATTAAGAAGATTAAGGGGTGAGTTATCAATAACTCAGCAAGCAGAGAATATATACTAGCATGTAAACATTAGCATTTATAACGTTCAATATGCAAATTAAATATTTACTTTTCAGAATGCAGAAACAACAAATTTACTTTTGAAATGCATAACAAACTTGATACAAAAACACTAGAGCGAAATTTCTAGAAAAGCAAACTTGTTCCCTAAAAAGCAAATCCATTGGCATATCCAAACTGAAACATTATAATCATATCATCTCTTAGCATCACGTCGGGACAAATACCATGTTTAACCCCCGTGGTAGGATTATAAACCACCATTATACCCGTGGCTGGGCCGTATACCATGTTTCACCCCTGTAGTAGGGTTATAAACCACCATTATAGCCGTGGCTGGGCCGTATACCATGTTTCACCCCCGTGGTAGGGTTAAAAACCACCATTATACCCATGGCTGGGCCTTAACAGAAAACAGAACAGATATCATCAAAATCAGATCATATTCAAATACAGAATCAGAACTTCATGACAAGGTTTTCAGATGACACATTATATCGAAACAAAATACTAAATAACTTCATATCATTTCGCATGTTTGAAATAAACAGAACCAAAGTATTTTCATTTATTCATAGCAAAACCTTTAGATTTTCATATTCACTCTTTTGCATAGCTCCAAAATAAAATGCACAAAAGCTTATGTCTATACCAGTCATGAGAGAAAAATACTCTTTCTTATATAGAATTTATGCATATGCAGAATAAACATCTGAGGCCGTTTTCAGTTTTCTTTTCAAAACAAACATGCTTACTTTCATAGCCAATCTCATTTCATTTCTTTTATGCAAAACTAGTATATAAATCTCGCTTACCTGATTTTCGTGTACATGATATGACTTGGATCTGTCCTCTAACAGTATCACAACCTAAAATAATAAACGTATACCACATAATTAATAATCCAAACAGGTATACCACGAAGTTCAATTAATAAAACTTAAGCCAGACCCTTTTTAATCTAAAATTCTCCATAAGGTAAATCTGGATACACTTCAAACCGTCAATACATTCACTCTAGCACTACCAAGTAATTTCCACCCAACCGCCACTTAACCCAACTCGAACAGTCTAAACAAAAAATTAACACAACACAATCCTAATTACTAACCCAAAACAGTCTCACAAAATCGTCCAAATAATCATACTCCTCAATTTCAAAACTTCCAACATAAGCAACCACACCCCAACAGATAAAAACACCTAAACACCATAAATTACATAGGTAATAAATTGTCAAAAGCTTACTGCAGTAGTGCAATTCTAACCAACGCTACAACCATATCAACAACACTTTACCACATTTCACCATCCAACAATATGATATCCAAATACTACCGAAGGCTTCGGGAGAGACTTACCTAACAGAGTCACGAAAGCTTCGAACCACAACCCACTGAAGTCTACGCCCAAAAATTCATAGAAATCTCTAGTGAAAGAGATAGTGGCCTGCGCAAGGAAGGATTGAGGGTCTAAGTGTGTGCACGACAAGTCAAGATAGAGTGGTTGTGTGCGTGGAAAACAAACCAAAGGAAAATAGAGTAAAAGAGGGTTTGTGTGTGTACAAAAACTGGGGATAGAATGAAGAAATTTAGAGTGAGATCAGTGGGTGGCAGAGATAATTACCGACAATAGCACTCCCGAAGAGAGGACTTGACGACAGCACCAAGATTTCGAGACCCACAAGCCGGCTGAACGGAACAAACAACCCACTGACAGTCATGAAATGGTCGAAGTGACGAAGAGAAACAGGAGAAAGGAGAGAGGGATGACTCACCATTGTGTAACCCGATCAGCAGCAACGAGCTTCCTTAGATACACGGAGAGAAAACAAAGACACTGCTCCAGCAAGGAAGAACCAGGAAATGAGTAAGAGGGAGGGAATCAAACTGAGGATGAACCGGTATATGGGTAAGAAATCCGAAGTGGCAAGTAAAATCTTCTCATTAGAAACCGATAGTAATTGTAGAACGTGGGGGAAGAAGTTGGAAGCATCAGAGGGGAGAAATCGGGAATAAACAGAGAGGGAAAACCGATTGAGATAGAAGAGGAAAGAAGAACACAAAGGGAAAAAATAAACTCACCAAAATGACGTCGCCTCATCTAAGGTCTTCCGGGCTGGGTTTCAACGAGAGCTGGGCTTAGAGCCCAAATGTTACAGCTGCACATGGGCCGAGCCAAGAGTCCAGAACTTCGTGCACAGGTCTGCATAAAGACAGCTGCAGCCCACTAGTAAACATACTAGGATATAGCGCCATCTTCGAGGCCAAACCCTTGGGATCCATGACCTCGGGAACCTCCAGAATAATGGAATATGGGAACCCATAGGAGACCTTCAACGACCGTAGAGTCGTAGAAGACACCTCCAATCTCCAGTTGGAACGTTCTAAGGTTTGAAATGCCTCATGAGCCAGTGATGGGTCATCATCGCCAAAGCTTTGGAAAGCAGGCTGAGAAGCATTCTTACCAGCCATCTGAGTAGGGGAATAAAGCTGGTTAAGGGCACAAAAAAGGGAGAGGAGGGAATGGAGAAGAAAGGAATAAAGAAGGCAAGTTTTAAGGCACCAAGAGAGAATAGAGGCAAACATACCAAAAATGGGAAGGGGGCCTTAAATATCCCTGCGTGTCGGTTGGATTGACCCAAATAGCAACGTGGGATAGAAATCGTGCAGGTCCTTTACACACGCTACATGAAGTGATGTGGGATAGAAATTCTCACTCGATTAACCCACGCAAGAGGAGCTCGGCTGGCACAATCAAGTGCACGTCAGTTCTCAGAGACGTGCTTGCCAAACAAATAAAAAAGAAAAAGAAAGATAATGAGAAGAAAAGAAAACAACGATAGTGGAGTTCCTATCGAACCGATTCGGCAAGAATTGGCGGGGTAACTAGGTAGGGTATTTCCCACCTAGCCCATCCTAATTGGGCCTGGGCCCAACACCAGGCCCCATTCCAGTCCGAGTCTTAGTATTCTGAGGCCCCAGAGTTGCGAAAGGGGTCCAGCCTTCAAGGTTGCATAAGAGGAAGACGGATGCATGGCACGGGAAACCAGGCATAGAGAACAGATGGGACACGTTAACTCTGACATCCCATGTTATAACTAGCATTAAGGGACTTAGTTTAGTAGATAAACGGAAGATGTGGACAACCGTCCATTCTCTAACGGAGGGGACCAAAAGTGACTATGCATTTGCCCACCGTCGGGACTCGCTTGAAAGCCATGCAGCATTTAAAGCGTCGTCCTAGGAGCCACACCGCATTGAAGGCTTTGCTTCAGAACACCACGTCGCATTAAATATCAAGACTATGACAAATGTTGGCGGGATGGCTTAACCTTGACACGGGGAACAAAATGTTCCATGGGGACTTCGTATAAAAGGCCCAACCCGGGTAGAAAGAACTCTCTATGAACTCGATTATTCTAAGGCTAAAATCGAAAACATGCAAGACTAAGTTAGGCATCGGAGGTTCCCTAACCACCCTAAGTCCACCCTCTTCTTTGTGTTTATATGTGAAGATCCTAGCTAGAGTTGCTAGAGCCTTGTTCAAGTATACAAAACACAACATTAACATTATGCCTCATGGTTTCCATATATAATATCATATCATAACAAAGTATTGAACAAATAAGTATCATATAATTAGATATAAAATTTCATAATTCATAATCACCTTTGTTTTTATGCAATTAAGAATATGTTACAAAAAATGCTTGTGTCTACACCAATGATGAGAGAAAAATGTTTATTTTCTTGTTGAGATACAAAAAATAATGCAGAAAATGAGCAAGGGTGTTTTCATAATAAAATATACAAGTTCTTTACAAAATCAACCTTAAAGAATAGGCAAGTAACTTGGGTAAATTCCCACTCGTACGTAAGTTTCTACATAACTTGAAATACTAATGACCTATTTCTTATAAAGCCTAAAACCATCATAGCTCTAAAATCGCATTAATTTTGAAATATTGACATTAAAACCATAAACCTCGTGTTCATGAATCCAAATTGATTTCTCAACTTCAAAAAAAGTGTCTTCACAATAGCCTAAACTTTCATGTACCCGAACTCTCATAAATCCAGTCAAAATACACATCAATCTTGTTCCTTAACATAAATTTGTACAACGTTAATGCAGCCTACGATCACATGTTGATATAACTTAGGCTAAGCCACTAATAAGCAACATTGGAGAGGGTATCTTAGGAGGAAGAGGTTATGCCCCCAGAGAGAGAGAGAGAGAGAGAGAGAGGGCGGTCAAGGAGCATTGGGTTGGCATGAGCGGCTTGTGGCTGAACAAGGTGGCTAGACTGTAGTGACTTGAGAGACCTTCGGGGAGCTGGGGTTAGCAGTTCTTGACTGTGTAGCTTAAAGGACGATGCCTTACGATAGGGCTCTAGAGAAACCAACAGAACCAGTCATCTCAACGTGAATTGGCAGCCAAAGTTCGGAACTGGCCAAAACTAGAAGAGAACTGATCAGTCGGCAGTAGCAAACTGATGAAGCTGATGTTGGTCGGTTCGGTTCCAAATTGAACCAGGTTCAAACCATAGAACCGACCGATATAATATATATATATCTATATATTTATCTAGCATATATATATATCTTATGTAAAACGACGTCGTTTCACGTAAGTGAGTTACACAGAGTCGTTTTACGTAGACCATTTAGGAAAACAATTAAAATGAAATGACGCTATTTGGTTCAATACACCAAACGACGTCGTTTGGATTTAGGGTTTAATACCCTTCTCCCCTCCCTCTTCTTCTCCCAATTTTCTATTTCTCTTAGACTCTCTCTCCTCTCTCTCATGCAGCTCCATCCACTGGCGCATCTGTCTCCTCTCTCACACAGTGCCACTAATCTTTCTCTCTCTCTCTCTCATCGCACCTTCCATCTCTCTTTCTCTATCACAGTGACGCGCCACCAATTTCTCTCTCTCTCTCTCTCTTTCTAATCGTGCCACCGATGAGAAACCGACGAACCGATTGGACTCACGCCAAATAGAGCATGCCGGTTTTCTCCCCCTTAATTGGCCAGTTTTAAACATGTAAGACAATAGTCAGTTCAATTTCAATTGTAGATAGAAACTGAACCACATGTGTCGGTTTTCACTTTTCACCCCAGCTTACGGTAGTTAGGTGACTGTGCTAGTTTGCGGGTCAACAAAAAGCATAGAGCTAGGCAGTGTCTTGGTTGGTGGCCTTCTGCTGGGTGTGGCTGAGCAGCCGTTTGTGGCTGTTGCACATTCGTGTGGTGCAACGGTGGGCTATGGGTGCTCTACTTTAGGTGTAGAAAAACAAGGGAATCTTGAGGTTTACGGCTTGGTGGTGGATCTGTCATGTAGGGTGGTGCTAAGACTTTGGCAATAAGGAATATGGTGTGAGGCTTCAACTGAGTGCGGTGGTGGAAGGTTCACAGTCGGCGTACGTGGGCATAGGCAGTGTTGGTGCAACAATTCAATTGGCTTCATAGTTAGATCGACGTGAATACGGTGCATTTTTTTGGGCTTCAGTGGTTGGACATGGAGGAGTTTTGCAATTGGACGTGGGACTTGGTTGGTAGCTGGCTAGAGTGTGCTATGGGTGAGGGAGGTAGCTCTATTGGCCCTTGCTTACCAATTTGCTGGGGAATGCAACAAAAAATGCGTTGCTCCATGGGTGCACATGAGCTGGCTCACAATGCTCGACTTCACAATGG
Organism: Juglans mandshurica; assembly: GCA_022457165.1. Lineage (NCBI taxonomy): Eukaryota > Viridiplantae > Streptophyta > Magnoliopsida > Fagales > Juglandaceae > Juglans > Juglans mandshurica. The sequence goes on from CM039624.1 coordinate 15,657,791, forward strand.
CATCGCTCGGTGGTGCATGATGGTAGAGGGAGGATATGTGGAAGTGATGTTGTATGTTGGGTTGCTCTATGCGATTGTTGTTGTCATGAGTGCTTGGCTAACATGATGATGGTATTGTGCAATGTAAAGGAGGCTAAGGCATGGAGGAGGCTCTCGATAGTGATGCTAGGTGTAGCAACTGGTCCATGGTTGAGCGAAATAGAGGGAGGCTGGGATTGCGGCTTGGGAAGCTTAGATGGTGACCCTAGGGTTTCATGAGGAGGAAGAAGTACAGTGCATGTTAAGGGATTTATACACATGTAGGTCTGGGAGTTAGGTCATAGGGGCAGTGTATTTCTCAAGCACACGAGTTGGTCAGTTTTAAGGGTCCTAGTTCTAGGGCTTGCCTATAATTTCATGGGCTAAGTCACTTAATAACCTTAACGGATCGATCTTAAATTCCAAAATTAGTTCAACTTGCCCAATACATATTTTTGGTTGGGGTTTTCAATCAATTCTTAAGCTTTGTCCTCAGTATATATGGGCCCGCTTACTCCATAAATATTAAAATCGCTTTAATTCTAATTATTGGTCCTGAAAAAATTTCATAATCCATCATAACAAATTTTTGGCTTGTGGCCTATTCAAAATTATCCAATAAACCTCAACTAGATTTTTAAAAATATTAGCCCATTAATACTATCCTAAAATCATCCACTAAATCTTAATGGGCCTTAAAATATACTTTTAGGCTTATAAGCCTAATTAAAATCTCTAATCATCCTCAATTAGTTAATAGTTTGTAGACTATTCCAAAATGATCCATTAAACATAATTTAGGCTCAATAAAATTATTTATATTCAATCTATAATAATATTGGATCGGATTGTTACAACCAAAAGATTGATTTTTAGAAAGAGAAATGCTAATTGTACTTAAGAAAAACTTACAAAAAATGTAATTCTCCACGAATAAGCTATTAATATGCTGAAAATTATGAAATTTGAAACTCAAAAGAAAATATAAAATGAGTCTTGTAAGTAAAACTGTAAATAAAATTGTAAGTACATGCAATACTACTTTTTAGAAATATGCGATGGGTACTGAGGGTGCAAATCGGTTGGTCCGGTAATGTTCCGGTCCATCATTTTCCTGGATCGGACCGGATCGAACACCCATAGGGTCCGGTCCGATCCTGTCTGGTTGGTCCATTAGGTCCGACCTAATTATTTTATTTTTATTTTTTTATCTTTAAAATCAATTAATAAAAAAATTATTTAAAATACTAAATTAAAATTAAGTGACTTATTAAAATGTGGATTATGTAACTAACTCAATAAAAAAATATTTTATATGGTCAATAATAATAAATTAGATGGAAATTACATTATTAATTTATATAATTACTATATAATTAGCTAATTGATATTATATATTAGTTAATTGATAGGATATTAACAAGTATTAATAGCATATTTAAAATTTTATATTGTTAATGGTGATGGTTATATGAAACTTACATAATAAATTGTACAATTATTATATATATAAAATATATTTTTTAGTTTTATTTTTCATTCGGTCTGGTCCGGGGTGGAAAAACCTTGGTCGGGACCGGACCGGACCGGACCAAAACTTTTCGGTCCTCTAAAACATGGATCGAGACCAACCGGTCTCAGTCTCGGTCCGGACCAAAACGATTTCTTCGGTCCGGACCGACCGTTTGTCACCCCTAATGGGTACGCATATAAACTTTCATGGTCAAAATAATTTTGTTAAATAATTGTATAATTCCAAATTTTATTGTGATTTCTCTCGTTTTCTTCGACCCCACTTATAAGATTATCGATCTCAGTTTTCTAAGATTCACAATCAAAAGTCAAGACTATTTATATGGGTCTCGAAACTACTATGCATTCCAATAGAAATTACAAATTATATCCATCCAATAATATTTTCAATGAGACCCACAATTGTCACAAACTCCCTTAAGATTTAATTTCAACTCTTTTTCAAAGAGTCCCAAATACTTTCAAATCTTTTCTACATTCAAACAATATCACTAGCTAGGTTCACACTCCACTTACGGAATATTAAATGCTTGCCTTCTTATGTCCTGCACGAGCAATGTAGAGTTATTTCTTTGTTGCCTTCTGATGCTAGCTGCATACATAAAACCCAGAACCAATGGAAAAAAGATTTCTAATTAGTAGTGCTGCGTCCTGAAAGTAAAAAGAACATCTTTGTCATGAAAATAGTTCCAAGCAATTCACTGTACTCTCTTTTATTGCCGGCCCTCTGGACAAGGAAAGCAGAAATAAGACAGCTGAAACTGAAATTTTGATTATGACACCAACATTAATATGGCTCTCATAAATACAGATCATGTTTGCTTTGTTTTGATTGGCACGAGGTACTATTTTGAGGATAAGGTGACGGCCGTATTGATTCTATTTTAATACTGTAACGATATGCTTCAGATATTATCTGCCATTCTGCGTCAACGGATACTCTCTCTCAATAGCCTAAGTTAATTTATAATAAATTCAGCATTTTTCTAAGTTAATTGAATATAATAAACTATTTCATGACTTAAACTAAAAATGAGCTTCTAATGTCCCGGTCCATGTTAAGATCCAAGTCCAAATTTTTTAAACCCAGCCCGCCCATGAAAAAAAATAGGACCCATGACGACGTTGTTTTAGGCTGACACCCTCAAACCCTATTCTCTCTCTCTCTCTCTCTCCTGTGTAGACACCCCCACGCCTTTCTCTACCCATTTTCCTCTCTCACAAGCATCCCTCCCTATTCTCTATGACTGTTGCTCATTGAGTCATCAAGTATTGTTCTTTACCTTTAAGCAAACTAGTGAGGCTAAACGTTTGTGGATTGCGGAGAGGACTATGATCAGGGAAGCCAGTGTGGGAGAAGTCTCTATTAGTTGGTCCCACTTTAAGCAGATCTTCTTTGAATGCTTTTTCCCAAAATCTGCTAGAGATGCCAGGGCTAATGAATTTGCCAACCTGGTGCAGGGAATCATGACTGTGCATCCATCAATATGCTTGCTGCTAAGTTTATTGAGTTATTACGCTTCACCAAGTACTTGATCCTAGGTGAAAAGAAGAAGACTCAGAAGTGTGAGGAGGGCTTGAATTATAGAATATACGAACGAGTTTTGGGTTTTCAAACTCAGAATTTCTCAGAACTGGTTGACAAGGCAACCATGTTTGAATAGAGCCTCAAGAGGAGTGCAAAACTTTAGGCGCAGGGAAAGAGGTCTACATCACATGGGTCACACTCTAGCGGGGCTCAAGGACCATGGAAGAAGAGGAACAAAGGGAACAACTCGAGTCAGGGACAAGAGCAGGACAATCAATAGGATAACTCCTACAAGTCTTGCAATCTAGTACACTTTGGGGAATGATAACTTCATCGGAGATTGTCCAAGGTATTCAAATAGCATTAAAACCCCAATTTGCTTCAAAGGACCGATATAGAGACAAGGGCCAACAATCAACGCAATACAGTGCCAACCCGAGTTTATGCACTAACCCCTGGAGAAGCTAAGGATAACAACAATGTGGCTACAGTTACTTTTCCTCTTTCCTCCAGGAAAGCTATATTTTTATTTGACTATAGGGCTACTCAATCCTTTATTTCAACGGCTTATGCTAAGTTTTGTGCCATAGAGGCTGAAGTGTCGAGTCATAGTTTGACGGTATCAATCCCAACGGGGAAACAATTGTATGTAGTAAGGTTCTTTGTGGGTGTCCAATCTCCATTGAAAGGAGGTTGATGCTAGGCATTAGGAAATGTTTTTTTAAAAGAGTTTGCATCACAAGTATGGTACTTAGTAATATTATGGTTTAGAGTAGATCTTGTGAACGAATTTATGGTGGGTTGATCATGTTGCAGTATGAATTTATGGTCACTGATGGATAACATATGGAGAGACAGTCAGGTGACTAAAGTCTAAAATAGAATGCAGACTTGGATGTGCAAGTTTAGGTGTCAACTATGGAAAGCTCAATTGAAAACGGAAGGTAATAATCATTAGGAGCCATGGTGTTATAGAATTTATCTTTGTGAAATTGAAGATTTTGGATATATGAATTATATCTTAATAAAGCAGATGCAAGTGCTATTTAAGGAATTGATCATGTAACGCCTCGTATTTAGAGGGTTAGAGAGTTACTTCCTTTCACTTAAAATCATATCTCACGATACAGATATAAGCTCCAAATTCTGAATTACATATAGATCTCATTGTTTTAAATCAACTACTACAAAATAATTAATTAGGAATACTACAAAATCTTAATATAAACGTCAACCTCTTAACATACTATGTCATGAGAGCCCAACAAATTTACTGAATAACATTCTCCAATAAACATGACATCCTTTTTTTGTGCTTAACCCACTACTCTTAAATAATCTTGCACATGCTCCCTAATCTTGATCCTTAATTGAAATATTTAAATTATTTGAAAAATATTGTAAAGATAAGAGGTGAGTTATCAACAACTCCTGTGATACCCTATATTTTAGTGTATTTTAATTGAATGAGTATTTTTATTAATTTAAATATTGGTTCTATTGTTTTAAATCTATCGGATTTCTCGTTGGTTTATTATTATGATTTTTAAGTTGTGAAATTTATTTTGATATGCTTTCTTAATATTAATTATTGTTTTTCATTTAAGATGCTCTTTGATTTAAATTAGTTTGTTTGTGGGCTTTAAAGTTATTGTGTTGTTGGACTGTTATTATTATTTTATTTTAGCTAGTCACTGCATTTAAATTATTTTCTTCAACCTACTGTTTTGAACTTCTTTTCATTGGATCAATTTTGTGACCCAAGTTGTGAGGATTGGACCTTATTTCTTTCCTTCACTTTTTATTTTCCCTTTTTTCATTCTCCTCTTATCGTTTTCCTTATTTTCCATTCTCTCATTCTTTCCTCTGTTTCTTCCTCCCGCTTGCGAAGCTCCTCTCCGCTCTCCCCGTATGTTTTTTCTTCCTCCCAGTGTGCCGCCGTGCGCCGTCCGTGAGCGACACTGCCCCTCACATTTTCTACCCCTCTAGCAAGCGACCATCCCCCTCCATTCTCAGCCCCTCTCATGCCGCCGTTAGCCTCCACGCACAACTTCAAGCTACGCGGTCTTTGTGTTCCTGTGTCGTCGTCGCGCTATCATTAGCCACCATCTTTTCACCGCCGCACCGATGGCCTCCCAGCTACCTAAACCACCCAGAAGCCCCTCTAGCTCATTTTCCAATTTGGGTATTTTGGCCTTCAACCGTCGTCCACGTGGCCACCCATGGCCAATCACCACTTTCAGTAGCTTCACCAACATCCCTAAGCCCTTCCCTAGCCATCCCAAGTCTTAGTCTGTCCCTATTTGAAATTGAGATTTTTGAGACCCACGGCTTTAGCCCAAATTGCATTGTTTCGTTGTTGTGCCGCCACTTCTAGCACCTCCGTGATCCTTTGAAAAGTAAATTATAGCGTTGTAAGTATATTTCCAAAGAACTTTTGAGATTTAAATGTATTTTTGTCGGACTAAGTCCGAGAAGTAAGGGGGTCGGTTGGATTGGACGATGGAGTTGATCGTGTGATTGGTTTATGCTGGGGTTTGTTGGCTGTGAACATTTAGATCGTGTCATTTATCATTGCATAATTGCACGCATGTTCATGTTTGTAAATGAAAACTGGGTTTTCGTATAATTGCGTGCATGTTCATCTGTATATTTGAAAACTGGATTTTCATGTGAGAAATGGTTTTTGAGTGCGTGTGTATCACGACTCCAAGCCGAGATGAGGTATTATCTCGGTGGAGCTCCTCTGGTTACTCGGGAGTGGAATATACTAAGTGACGTCTGCTGGGTTGTCGCTGGGCGACAACAGGATCGGACGGGAAGGTAACGCTCTCGTGCCGACTCTGTGGCCCCTCTTGCTGGCAGGGTTTAGAGGATGCTTGGCCACGAATGCGCTGGGCGTGGAACTGGGCATCGCTCGTTATGAAGTCACTCGCACGGTCGTTACGCGTGGTGTGACGAAAGGAGCCAGGGTGTGCGGATGGTCCCTAGGGGAGATTATGGTGCATACGGTTAAATTGGATATTTGGGCTATTTTTTGGGAAAATGGCAAGTTTTGGATAAAAGGATTTTATGTGGACCTTTTTCTGGAAAAATGGTGGCTTACTTATTTTTGTGCCATTTTTAGGAAAAATGGTGGGAAAGGTTTTAATAGAAAGTTTTGGGCCAAAATGGGATTTTGGCGTGGGTTGGAAATAATCATTTTCAGGAAAGATGATTTTTTGGGTCTCATGAATATATCATCATATGCATGCATAATTGTTGGTTGCATCAATATATTTTTATCTCGTGAGTTGTTTGGATTATTACTTATTGAGATTCACATCTCAAGTGGTATTCCTTACCCTGCGGTACCGTTTTATGGTATCATAGATTTTGTTGCAGATGCTGATATTGAGCCTGAGGATTCGGCTCCGCCGGAGGAGTGATATGGGATCACTCACTCGTGTTTGAGATTTGTTTCACACTTGTTGAATTATGTATTTTGGTATTATGATGTTTTATGGGATAACTGTTTTGCTTTTTGAAACACTTTGGTTTAAATGAATTTATACTATACAATTCTGGTACTTAGTCGACTTATTTAAATTTTCCGCTGCTTTGTTTTTTTGTACATTGTTGCATGTACACATACTTGGCACATATTGTTGGAATGCATGACCGTGTTGTCATCATCCGGGCATCTCGATTCCCGAGTTTCCGTACGTGGAGGTCGGGGGTGCCACAACTCCGCAAGCAGAGAACATATACTGGTATGTAAACATGAGTATTTACAAAGTTCAGAATACAGAACAAAACATTTTTAGTTTCAGAATGTAGAACCAAAACATGTTATCAAACTATCAAAGCGACAGTTCAAAATATTCATATTCAAAAGTTTACTGAGCATCATCATCATATCATGTCATAACAGAGCATCATATTATAACAAAGGTCATGTTTAGCCCTTGTGGTAGGGTTGTGCATGTCTGCGGTTAACCAAGCATAACCTATCATTGTTCATCATCAAGGTGATGCACTCAGAACAGATTCCACTATTATATTTCGTGGTTAGGTCAGAGGCCACTATTATGTCTCATGGCAGATCCATAAATCAGAGCAAAACAGAGATGTTGGTACCCACACAATAACATAATAAGAATCAGAATCATCGGATCAAAACCAGAAATAGAATGAGACGCATGTAACACCCCGCCTAATTACCTATTAGGATTAACCCTTAATCTCCCTTAGAATGAGCTTATAATACTATATTATATTTTTGAGCTTTATACTTTTTTTGGCATAAGATTTATTATTATTTTTTTGTTAAGGGAGATAGCTAAGATTTTTCTTACCCATTAAACTATGGCACTTAGCATCATTAATGGTTAAGCTTAAGGGTTAAAGTATGGGTGATTTAGTAAGCAAGCCCATTTGTGCTACACTTAAGGCCCTTTAACCCTTAGAATTTTACGGGCTAAGACTTAGAAGCCTTGAACCAAGCCTTATAAGAGTTTAAGCCTTTGTGGGATAGCTTGGGCCTAACTTGGTGTTAGCTTTGACACATGGTCAATTTATGATAGGGCAAGCCTTTCAAGCCCCATCTTTGTGGACATTAAGGTCTCTCATGACCTCTTAAAATCTGGAACCAATGCCTCCCATCAACCCACCAAAGCCCATAGACCTTGCAACTCCCACTCATGGCCTTTTTAAGCTTAACAAGGCCCAAAGCCTTGTCTTGCATTTTCACACTTCTATTTGAAGCCCACATACACCATACCATTGGTTTTCCTCAAGCCCAGGTAGTATCCCATGCCCCTTAGAACTCCCAATTGTCAATAATTAAGCTTCTAACATGAGTTAAGGACATTAATCAACTTATGCATGATTAGTGATCTTTAAATCATGTTTTGAGCTTAATTTTCTTCTTAATCTTTTTAGCCATTTTGATATGTAATTTCCTTGTTTTATTATTCAGTTGCATAATTCTTAGATCATATTAGAACTCTAGATAAATCTCCACACATGTCGTTAAGGGTACTGACATGTCAAAACCCTAAACCCACACTAATCGGCACACATGTGTACTCTCAAATGACATTATTGTCTTTTAACACTTCAAAATACCCATTTCTATGCAGACTTAGTGGTGGACGAAATTGGTTCCAAGATTCAACCCAAAAACCAACTATTCCTAAACACTAGTTGGATGGAAATCGAATGCCTTGCAATTTGGTTTGATTTTCTGCTCTCAAATGACCCACACCCTGATGCCACCTCCATCACCATCCAATTCCCAAGAAACCCTAAGATTCATTATGGGAAATTGACCAAAATTTGTTCCCACGAAAAATAACACAAAACTGATGGCATCAAACCACAACCACTCGGCAACACCCTTCCTTTCACCTATTCCCTTTGAGTTGCCACTTCATCATCACTTGGCAGCCAATCCCCCATGTTCCATCAATTGGAAAAGCCTTTCAAGAGTGACTCATGAGCTGCATAAATCATCCATGAAGAGAGGACAAGAGGGTGAGTCAAGAAATGATCAAAATTGTCCAGAATTTCAGCCTTGAACCCGACGACTACTATGCTTGATGTCATAAGCTATTTTCAATTTTTTTTTCCCTTCTAATGATGTACCATGGCAGCACCTGCACCCTCTCCTTGCATGGCAGCACCTGAAAGTGAAGAAAATCATTTGATTTGGGTCACTATTCACATGCACAAGATGATGCAACCAAGATGGAATTCAAACCTCCTTCTTCATCGCCCACTTCACCCAATCACCATGGACCAAGGCCAACGTCCCTTACCCCACATTTCCTTCACACCATTTCTCCAAGCCTCCTCTTGAGCATTGACAACCTTTTTCCTTTAGAAAGTCTAGAGTGAATTCGAAATGTGTGTTCTTGAGAGTTCATGAGTGTTCTTGTGTTGGGAGCTTAGAGGGCCACAAAATTGTAAGTTTTCTTGTCCCAAATCTTAGTTTGCATGTTATGTTTTGCTTTTTAAGTGTTGAAGTGATTTTTGGTTGAGCTAGAAAAGGTTACCATGCTTAAATCAAAACCGAGTCTGCCTAGTTTGCTTTCAAAACTAAAACCCAAAACTTTGAAAACTTTGAAAACCTCTCATTTCATCATTACAACTTTTCCAAATTTTCACACAAAATAAAATAAACAATTCAACTTTTTCAAATTCCAAAATGAAAATAATATTAAAAAATATATTCTAACAATATTTTATTCAAATTTTTAAATTTAATCTCAACTCATCTCATCTTATCTCTGAAAACAAACGAGGCAGTTACATTAAGTGTTTAAATTGTTTTAAGTGTGAATTTTAGCTATGACATGCCGTAGCATATTTTGATATGATTTATTAATGACTTAGAATGATGATTGAAGGTTTGATTTTGAGATTAGAAGCATGACATTATAGGTTTTAATTCTATTTTGAGTTGATTATCAAAACATGCATGGTTTTGATTAAGTTTGTGATTAAGGCATGAAGTCTTGATTTTATCACCTAGGCTGGAATAAAATGTATTTAGAAAAATATTGTGATTGGGATAAGAATGAAAATACATGATTTGGGTAAATTTTGGAGCATGCCTTTGTGATTTAGGCTAGAAGCATCATGCTTGATTAATCGATGATTAATGAAGATTAAGGTTTTTAGCCATGATTAAGTATTGGGATGAACTTGTTCACCTAAGATTAAGTTTTTAACATGTCATTAAGGATTTTATTAATTATTTGTAATTAAAGAAATTGAGTATGCATGCATTCATAATGGTCAATAGTTGAAAGCACACTTGGGCATCAACTAGAGTGTTTGCCACGATTTGAGTGTATTTGGATAAGTTTCACTTTGATTTTTAGAATTCGAAGGGCATAGATGATTTTAGAGTATAGAATATATGACGTTTGTGAATTTTGGTGGAATTTGGAGTTCATTTGCAAATAGTGAAAAATTACGGCCTTAGTGGCAATTTTGAAAAGTTTAGGGGTAGTTTTGTAAATACTCATTTTTGAAACCCTTTGATTATGAGCATCTTCCTTGAGTAGACCCTAACTCAACATAACTTTAATTATAGCCACTACGATTAACGCACATGAAAAGTTTGTAAGTTGGCATCTAACTTACACATTGATAAGTTATTTATGATTTATTGATAAATGTCACATTCATGTTATAATTGTCATTTTGAGCATGATACATCATATTATATGATATATTGAGTACATGACCACTTGCCCACATGATATGTGAAATTTTCACCATTTTAGGATATTACATATAAATTTCATTTTCACAGGAAAGCTTGTTGCATATGCATATGTCTTGAATTACAATTTTTCAAGCATAGCATGAAAATAATTTTTGTCATGACCCCAAATTCTATGATGAGGAATTATCTTAGTGGAACTCCTTTTTCCACTCTAGACTGAGTAAAAATGGAGTTGTAACCCCTAAATTGACGAAAAACAGTCAATGGGTTTCGAATGAGTTATTTTTAAAGAACGCCGGAGCAAATTCAAATGTTATGACACCTAAAGTTAGTAGGTGTACATGTTATGATGATGTTATATTATGTTACCAATGCATTGAGAAAGAGTCTGTAGACAACGAGTTTCAACATGAGTTGTACTACGGTCACAACAGGTACTCACAGTGCATATGGGGGAACTGTGACGATACCATACGTTATGATGTTAACGGTATGATTAAATGTGACTTGCTATAAATGATGAAACGTTATGATGAAATGTTATGTTTTTGGGAGTTAAACTGAAAAATTGTTCTCTGTAAGAAAATGTGTCTCAATTTTTCTAAAAATGTATAGGAATCTGGATGAGAGACACTGATTTTTCTGCATCACACGCATTTCATATTTATCATTCATCATGCATAATTTATTTTTGTGCCCGTTGTTTGTAAAGCCCCAGTTCCAGAGAATTCGGAGAGTTACTTTCTCTCACTTAAACTCACATTTCAACAATATATTTATAGGCTCCAAATTCTCAATGCCATATAAAAAAAAAAGTTTGTTTCAAATTAACTTTCTCAATGTAATCAACCTCCCAAAATACTAGGTCATCAGAACACGATAAAATTACTTAATAAAATTCTCCAATACTCATAGAAATCTTCTATGCTTAAATCATCTCACCCATGCTCCAAAATCTTGATCATCAGCTGAAATATTCAAATTGTCTGAAAAATATTGGGGAGATAAGGGGTAAGTGATCTACAACTCATTATGCAAAGAACATATACTAGTATGTAAACATGAGCATTTACAGAGTTCAGAAGGCAGAACAAAATATTTACTTTCAAATTGCAGAATCAGAACATTTGCTTTTTGAATGCAGAATCAAAATATGTTATCAAAAACATCAGAGCAAAACTTTCATAAACATTCTTATTCAAAATTCCTTTGGCATATCATAATCTGAGACATCATATTCATATCATATCAGAACATCTCATTGGGATAGAGACCATGTTTAACCCCCATATTAGGGTTATAAACCATCATTATACTCGTGGTAGGGCCGTATACCACTATTATTCCTGTAGTAGGGTCGTATACCACAATTATCACTCGTGTGTTATGGGTAAGAGAACTACAGTTTATGTTCGTATGTTATTATATATGTCATTTCATGCCATGTCATCATATGTTTATCTATTACACGAATTATTCTATCATGAAATACTTATCTGTTACATAATATATTCTGTCTCATGTTACTATCTGTTGCAAATATGTCACATTACATATGCCCTCTATTACATGTATGTCATGTCACGTAATATTCACTGTCACATGTTATGCCATGTTACAAAATATTGTCTGTTACATGTTATACCATGTTACGAAGTATTATATGTTACATGTATACCATGTTATAGAATGTTGTCTGTTACATTTATGACTCAAAGTATGTCATGTCTGTCGTCTTACATTCATGTCATGTCACATTTCGAAATGTCACGTATGCCAGTTAAGTTATTCATGTCAATCACGATCCTAAGCGCTAGGATAGGGTAATATCCTAGTGGAACTCCTTTGTTCACGCTGGAGTGTCTAAATAGGTGTGAAATTTCCTAGGTTGACGAAGTACAGTCAATAGGTTGTGAATGGGGCCTAACTAGCTGGTCATTGGTTCGCGCCAGGCACTAACGTCGATGGAGCCACACTTTATGTTACGTGTGTCTACAACAAGTATGGCACAAACAATTCATGGGGCCACAAAAATTGTGGAGCATGATGTATGGGGACCACAACAACTGTGGAGCATGAAGTATGGGGCTACAACAATTGTGGAGCATACACTACATAAGACACAACAATTGTGACACGTAGAATATATGGGGCCATAGCAATTGTGGAGTACGTATTAACGCACTCACAACTGGTATATACACCTGTGTTGTGATGCTGTAATCGACAGGTACACACGGCTCAAGGGGACCCGTGTAGCACCCGTATGGTCACTTTATTAATTAAGTCTGTTGAATAAGATTCCAAGTTCATATATTTCACATTCAAGTCATGTTTCACGTTATGTTATGTTCAACTTCACGTTCATGTTATGTATGCTCACGTTCACGCTATGTTTCAAGTTCATATCATGTTTGAAGTTCACGTTCATGTCAGGTTATGTTCACGTTCATGTTATGTTTCAAGTTCACGTTTAAGTTATGTTATGCTCAGGTTCATGTTATGTTCAAGTTCATGTTCAAATTATGTATGTTCACATTCATGTTATATTTCAAGTCCATGTTATGTTTCAAGTTCACGTTCATGCTATGTTGCTAGTCCATGTTATATTTTAAGTTCACGTACATGCCATGTCACGTCAAGCTAAGTTTCAGTTTCAGTTCAAGTTATGTCATTTATGGCATGCTATATGTCAAGTTATGCTATGCTTACTTATGACTTTGATTATTGATTCATGTTTTTACTGTCATGCATGCATCATTAACCTGTGTGGAAGTTTTCTGTTAACTTGAGATTTGTAATCAAATCTCACCGTGGTAGTACCAACTACCATTCCCCCTGAATGGTAGACGATGTGTCAGGATCAAATTAAGGAGCAGACACTAGCAGACTGGAGGAGGTTGACTAGACGCCGTAGATGCAACATGGAGCTTGTAGCCTCCATAGTTAGGTCTTTGGATAGTATTCCGGCATCGTTAGTCAAGTTATGCGAGTTACTCAACGAACTAGTCCACTAGTGTACTTTGGCATTGTAATTATAGAGCCCGGTCTCCGTTGTTTTGAGATTACAATCTTCTGAGACCCGTGCTATAATCGTGGATGTTTATTTTTTTAAGTATGTATGGATTATATTTTAACTATTTGAGATATTATAAGTTTGATGCATAGTATTGCTAAAAAAAAAAAATTATCCGCTGCGAATATTACATAATGCTAGATGCATGTTAGGAATATTGCATCATATATTTTATGAACGATGGTAGGTAACCTTGTGTTGCATGTCCCTACGATTCGGATGCCTGTCCGATCCCAAGTGGAATCTGGGGCTTCACAAATGGTAACACCCGAGATAGTGCCATCCAGTTCAAATGATTGTCAAATCACTGTGTGGATTGTCCAAAACAGCCTTGAGGAGTATTTATTGGGCACTTGACAAGATCCTCGCCACACCTGGTGAATAGTGTAGGACACTTGACATGAGGAGGAACTATGAGATAGAAATGTGAAGGAATTGAATGCAAATCAAGCCATGATGTGGTCATGCCATCTAGCCAAACACTATTTCATCGAACTAAACACTTTGTAGCCAACCAAAAGAGGGTTTCAAATCTAGTGAAACCCCAAACCATTGAGTTCCAATTGAAAACCCAATTCCATGGAGGAAAACTGAAACCTTAAACTTGATTAAAAATTACATTTCACATGCTATTAACCACTAAAATCCATGATATTACACCCTAATTTCTTCTTTTATACCATGGTAATTTCATTGGACAATAAATTTTGAATTGGGCTTTATCAAAACCAAAAAACCTTAAAGCAAACCCCATTTCTACCCTATGTTGAGGTCCATTTCGTTAGGCCAATAAAAAACCACCACCAATGCAAAGTTTCTTGAAGAACTTTACCCCACCACCCAAGGCAGTCCTATGGCTGACATGTCAGCCTAAATAATGAATGGATGGGAGGCCAAATAGACACCCTAAACTACCCCACCCTTCTTAGCAGTTGCATCCCAATACCATGGGCTTAGTAGCCCATAATTTTCCCCATTTTTTTGGCTGCAAAACAACCATCAAGAGGTCACTGAACCATCCCTCATCAACCATATCTTACTATAAAGGACACCCCTTGTCATTCCCTCACTCCTTAGTTGGTTTTCATTCACTTATTTGGAGAAAACTGAGGTGAGAGTTTCGACAATTTTTCTGGTAGTTATTTCATTGCTTTTTTCAATGCTTTTAAGTCGATTCTCTTGAAGCTTCTTCATGTGATTTGTTCGTCATTGAGTCTAGTTTCTATTGGTATATTTTGTGTAATTTTCTGTGGAGTATTGATTGGTGAAAGTTGGATTTTTACATGAAAATGTCATATTGGGCAACAATTTCGGTGTTGTGTGAAACTTTGATATTTGGATGACCTTTTTGGTGAAATCTTGGGTAGATATTTCTATGGTGAAATATTACCATGTTAATGTGAAGGTTAGGTATGGATTTATTTCATGTTAATAATTTTTATAAAGCGTTTTGCATGATTTTGGAAAGTTAAAAATTGGAAGTGTCAAAACAATTTCTTTTTTGGTGAAGTGGAAATCTTTTGTTACTGAAACGTTATCCAATGGTCTTCATATTCATATATGATTTTCTTAAGGATTTTATATATGTGTTAGGGATTTAGTTTTGGAGAATATTGGTTTTGATCCTGAAGAAATAACTTTTATACATGCAAAAGTTTGTTTAGGACACAATCTAGAGGCTTTCAGGTATGTATTAAGTTTTAATGAAACTTTTGCCATATTATACTAGATTTAATGCTAGGATCAAGTTAGAACATGAATGTTAGATATATGGTTATATTTCTTGATGATTTATTTCATGAAAATTTGGGATCTAGCGATTTCATTTTAAGTCCAAAGCATGTTATACACGGTTTTGGTGTTTTAGTGCAAACCCAAGGTGTATGTTGCATTGTTTTGATTTTGCTTGTTTGATCAAGCATGCTAGCACTTAGGTTTGAATGAATAACATGTTAAGGGTGTGTTTATAGACTTTTGGAGTCCTTCGAATTGATTTAAAAAGTGTTAGACCAAGAACATCAAGCATTTGTTCTATTTGACCCAAACTTAGTGTTCTGGCCTTTTTGTTGGTACGATGAGTTAATGTTTTTTATGGAATATATATTTTGATGTCTCAGCATGATTTTAGAATATAGGATATGCTTTTTGGAAGTTGGTGAAATCGGTTTAAGTATGAAAGTGTATTTGAAAGTCAAGTATGCAACAAAGTGTTGATGTTTACCCTAGAGTGGTTTAGCCATAGTGAAGTTCTCTTAGCTGTGGTTTGTTTTAAATTTTTCTGATTTGATATTTAGATTTAGGAAAAAATTTACATGATATTTGGATTTACATTAGTAATGTAAATTTTTCTAGGATTTGGAGTTAGTATGCTAATCCTTATTTTAGGGGCAAAGTTGTATTTTCCCATAAGTAGAGGGGTAATTTTGCAATTTTTGCCATAAGTAATTTTTTTTTATATTTATAAGTATTTATTAAGATATTCTAAATATTATAAATATAACATTTCAGTTCACGCCATTTCACGCTACGCTTAATGTTACACTACGCTTATTCTTGGGATATTTATGTATGTATGGTGCTTATTATTGTCATTCTTTTCACTCATGATTATTATAAATTTTTCACTATGTCATGTCATGCCATACCATGTCATGTACATCTTGCTACATGCCATGATATGTCATGTTATCTGTTACAAGTTCATTTGTCACATACTATGAATGTCATGTTATATGTTACACGTTTACCTATTATATGCCATGAATGCCATATCATTTTTTTTGTACATGTTTCTCTACACGTTATGGTTACATATCATGAGTCACATGAGTCCATTATGGAATATTTTCTAAGTGTAGTCATATTATGTCCACGTACAATCAATTAATTTTCAAGTCATTATTAATACATCATGGTAATCCTATGAAATAAAACTACACTATCATGATAACCCCATTAGACAAGAATATCGTGGAAACCTTATGAGATAAGAACGTTGTGGAAACCCCAGGAGATAAGTACATAGTGGCAACTCCATGAGACAAGGACATCCTGGTAACCTTATGAGACAAGATAGACAAGTTCATGTTAATTTAGCTCATGTTCAATTAATGTCAAGTTCAGTTCATGTCAAGTGTTTTCAGTTTATGTCACAATGCATTCATGCCATTTTACTTTCATGCATGTATATGTATACTATTAGTAGCTTGGTAGTATACTTGCTGAGATTTGTAAACAAATCTCATTTAGTAGTCCCAACTACCATCCCCCCAGAATGGTAGACATTGTGTCAAGATATCAAGAACCTGCGCCTGGAGGACTGGACGAGGCTGACTAGTCCACAGAGAGACGATGAAGAATTGATAACTAAGGTTATCCACTTTCTGGATGCGATTTTAGGAGATCATAGCCAAACTGCATGAACAGTTCAACAATTTAGTAGAATAGATTTTATTTCTAGAATTTATTTATGGAAAGTTGTCTCCAGTATTTATGTTTTTATAGACCTTTCGAACAAGTGTTGTAACCTTTGGATATTTGTTATCATGTGAAGTTATGAACTATGTTCATGTTTTTGGGATACATTACTTCTGGCACATAGTATTGCTCAGAAAAAAGAATTTATCTACTAGTAATATTGTATATTGTTAGATGCATGCTAAGTAAATTGCATCTTTAACTTTCATGAACTGTGGTATGTAACCTTGTGTTGCATGTCCCAAATCTTCAAGCTTTGTCAAATCCCAAGAAAAATTTGAGGGCGTCACACCTGCTCTCATAGCCTTTTGTGCTAAGGCATTGCTGCAGGAATGATTCCAACAATATCTTCATGGATTTCTACCAATACATACTGAGCTTCTTCCTTGGATATGCAGCATAAGAATGTTGCTGAAAACCCTATTCCGAACAATATCCATTCCTCGATGGTGGATTTGGCCACCCTGGACTTTATTTTCCTCGTTGTTGTTTTCTCTTGCAGAAGCTCACCTGTGGTTAGATGTCTCACCACATCCTATGCCCATTTAGGTTTCGTTGTTCCTTTTGTTGATGCCTCAACCCCTATGGACATGGTTTCTAGCACGAAGTTACATTCCATGGGGGAAAGGACTCCTCCATTCTTGATGTGGCCCAAGCAAGCTTATTCGCTCACCATGTTTCCTCCCGTGGTATCTACTTAATCACAAAGTATTGAAGTTGATGACGTAACTCCCACACTTGTTGTAGGTACAACTTCAACATATTGCCATTTTCTATATATTCTCTCGGCACATGATTTACCACTAGTTGAGAATTCGACTGCACCTTAACCTCACTAGCACCTAACCCCCTGGCCACAACTAGTCCTGTCAATAATGCCTCGTATTCTACCTCGTTTTTGAACGCCTCAAATGCTAATTTTATAGCATAGTGAACTTCCTTGCCCATTTCCATTATTAGGTAAATGCCTACTCCTTTGCCATTACGGTGGGAGGAACCGTCAACATACACTTGCCATGGCTTCCATTTTAGGGCGATCTGATGGTCTTCCGAAAAGCTGGTGAGCTGAAAGATGAAATTCACTAGGATTGCCCCTTCACTACTCGTTTTGGGTAGTAATCGATACTGAACTCGTTGATCTTGATCAATTAGTTTACCATTCGTCTCGATGTGTTCGGCCTATGAAAGTAAGGCCTTAGTTGGCATGTTGCCGCCACCACGACGAACACTAGTAGCTCTATTTGTGGGTATCTTGGCTCAACAAGGGTGGATTGGATAGGTAGGCTTTCATCTGTTCGAAAGACTTGTTGCATTCATCGTTCAACCCGTGGTGCTTCTGCAATACTCAGAAGAAGGGAATACATTTATCCGTGGACCTTGATACGAATATGTTCAATGTTGCGATTCTGCTAGCTAACTTTTGCAATTCGTTCAAGCTCCGTGGTGGTGTCATATCCATTATGGCCTAGATTTTTTTTAGATTGGACTTAATTCCCCTCTTCGCCACTATGAACCCTAAGAATTTCCCTGAGCCAACACCAAACTCACACTTGGCTTGATTTAGCTTCATGTTATACTTCCGCAAGACGGAGCAGGCCACTTTCAAATCAGCCAAGTGGTGGTTATCTTCTTTAATTTTAACTAAGAGATCATCCACTTTCAAATCTTCATGTATTTTGAACATGTGGTTGATGAGTTGCTGGTATGTCACCCATGCATTCTTTAGCCAGAATGGCATTATTCGGTAGCAGTATAATCCTCTATCTGTTATGAAATATGTCTTTTCTTGGTCATTATTATGGAGCTTTATTTGGTTCTATCCAGAGTGGGCGTCTATGAAGTTGTTCGGTACTCCAGGATCAAATCCATAATCAGATTGATTCTCGATAATGGAAGACTATACCTTATTCAATTAGTGAACTCGACAGCCATCCACCATTTCCTATTCGGCTTCTTTACTAGAACCACATTAGAGAGCCATTTTGGATAATGTGACTCCTGGATGAAGTCTGCTTCTAGTAGGTGATCCATGTCTTCTATATGGCTAGGTACTTTTTTGCATTAAAGCTTCAATGCTTCTATTGTACGTTCTTTGAGTGGGGATCAATGCAGAGGCGATGCTCTATTATATCTAACTCTATTCCCGCCATGTCTTCGTGGCTCCATGCGAACATATTCATGCGCTCAACAAGGAGCTGCTTCATTTGTTCCCTGAGTTTCGGCAACATCCATGTCTTGATCCACACCAGGGAGTTCTAGCGATCTAGGTACTCTAATGGCTCTACAACTTCACTTTGCGTAAGGGTTTCATCATCTTGGGTTTCTACATCCCGCTCAATCAGCTCTAGTGGTGGAGGAATCTTATTCCTGTTGTCCGCAATGTCAGCAGCATGAATTACAATGCCTCCTTTCTTGAGTTCTTGTATATAGCATTCGAGAGCCAACACTTGCTCACCCCGCACTTCTCACAGATGGCACCAAACTGTTGAAGTGATTTTATGCTTCTTCTCTTTCAATCACTTTATGATCCTACAACCAAAGTGAAGTTCGAGGTCCTGGACTTAGGGAAGCCTCTAATGATTAAGTCAATATGGGTGATATGACTCTAGAAGAAGCTAAAACCCAAAGACTTTTTTTTACGCTCCTATTGATCTATCTATACATGATGGGAGACTCACTATGGTGTTGCTCCTCTAGGGGTTTGACTTTTGGGACCTAACACGGTTACAACTCTAAGGGCTTAATCTCAGAACTTTAATGCAGTAATGCCTCTAAGGAATTGATTTGACCATCAACAGGGTTGATTCGGTGCGCACATCCTGCTTGGATTTCCTTTGTGTCAGTTGATAACAAGAAGACTATTTAGCAATGATCATTCGAATGAAGCATGTTTTAAGGGGTTCGAGTCTATTGGCGATACGATACATTTTACTTGCCCGCCTTTTAGTTGCTTCAGCGTGAATAGACTCCACATGACTGCGTCTTTAATTGCCTACTCACTACAAGAAAAATGAGCTTTTATGATTAATTTATTGCAACCAAAGACTTTTCGCAATCAATTTTAGTTGCAAATAATCATTTCGCTGGAATTAACTGGTCGCAAGTAAGCAGTTTTCTTGTAGTGACTGTTCTTTGCTCGCCTGGCCAGCGGGCTTATATAGGCCCAAGAGTGACAAGTGGGAAAGTTTTTCTATTCTATCAAGATACACTAACGTAACTTATGCATTTTGGTAATTAGTTAGCAATTATTTATCCAACGAAGGTGTAGATTTGAATATGATTACTTTTTACTCAACACAACAAAGTTAAAAGCCAAATCACTAATTAAGATTTCCCTTGAGCCCATTTAGTCCAAGAGTTTACCATTTTGGTAGGAGCCCCTAGTTAATACCTGACTTTGAAGCTTTTATTTGGAGCATTGTTTTTAATCTTGTACCATACCGATCGGTATTTGCCGTACCGATCACTGGGCTGGTACAGGTATCATATATGTTTCATACCGGCTCAAATACCGGTCGTACTGGCCTGTACCGGCCAATATATCGACCTTTAGTTTTTTTTTTCATTTTTTCAAACGACAAGCTTATTTTTTTACCCATAATTCAGACTAGGCTATTTATAATTTATATATATATATATTTATATATAATTTATTCATTTATAGACTATTATTTTGGAATATAATATATATATATAATTTATTCATATATCGACTATCTCAAAACGGTACACGAAACGGTACTGGTATCAAAATATTTTGTTCCAGTGTCTTGACCGGTATGACATCCGGTACGGTATTCGAACATTGATTTGAAGTGCTCTTGAAATATTATATAGATGATATGTGGGGTTCGAACATTATGTCATCTGGTTCAAAGGATCTTGGTATAAATGATATATTATTAAAATTGTTTGTATAAATATTAATTTTTAATAATATAGCTTGATCTTGTAATAAGACGAGAATACTATAGTATTTTCATTAGACTTATGAAATAATTATTTCAGGAAAAAAAAAAAACCGTTTTTACGGTTAAAATGGGGCAGAAGTGTAAGTACTTGAATTCTCTCTCGTTTTTAAGCCACAGATACTTGCAATGTTGAATTCAGATTTCAGAGACCAAACAAAAGTAGTTTTCTACTCAAAACAAGTTCTCAGCATGTAGAAGTGTTTGCACGTTGTTGAGTTCTGATTGGTGACCGAAGTTCCAGAACTGTCAATACGTGAAAGCGGTCGTTACGTTCTGCGTCTGCGTCTGCGTCTGCGTCTGCGTCTGCTGTACTGCACTTGCTAATGTGGTGGTGGGTCTTGTAAAGCTTCCTTTGAGGATACTTCGATGGTTCATTTATCAAATCCCTTGTTAGCAGACTTATTCACTATGTGCGGGCTTACATTCTCCTGATGATGATCTATGGTTGATTTACCATTTCTTAATTTTTACAATCTATGGACTTAAGTTTTGAGGCATTTTCTAAACTATACCGAAAATAAAAGAAAGATTTTAATTTGAAAATTTATGGACAATTTTGTCATTATATTATTCCTATAAACAGAATCATTGCTATTTGCTTTCGCTTTCCTACAAAGTACTTACTGGTTATTAGATACAGTACCTCTCATTTGAAAAATAAGGCATCCTTTATATTCATAAAATGTTTCGTCATTACAATTTTCTTAAAATTTTATACAAAATATAATAAACAATTAAATTTTTTCAAATCTCAAAACAATAATAATATTCTAATAATATTTTTTTAATTTGTATCTTTCATCTAAAACCATCTCATTTCATCTCTAGATTCAAACCATCCCTAAGTCAAACTTTGATAACAAGAATGAATTTTATGTAATGTAAAAGCTCTCTAATCGAGGATTGGACAACCTTTTTTAGGCCCTGATTAAAAGTAAATTTTATCCTCCAATTAGCTCTTGTTTGTTTTCACAGATGAGATGAGTTAAGATCAAAGATCAAAGTTAAAAATTGAATAAAATATTATTAAAATATATTTTTTAATATTACTTTTGTTTTGAGATTTGAAAAAATTGAATTGTTTATTTTATTTTGTGTGAAAATTAGAAAAATTTATAATGATTAAATGAGATGAGAATGACTGTGAAAACAAATTAGGCCTTAGTCAATGAAAAATGCTACCATAAAAAAAATCAGGACAAGCAGAAACTTGAGTCCCTCCCTCCTCCTCGAACCTCTGAAACTCGAGCCATCTTCCTTTCCATCTTCAAATCGAAACCTTCTGTCTAAAGAGTGGTGCTATTCTGCTGCCTGCAGATGCCCACTCTTTGTGCTGATTAGTGCAAATTGCACTTTTTGTTTTGTTTTTTATTTCAAACATTTTTCAACATGTTGAAACATTTTTAAAAAAAATAAAAAATAAAAATACACTAATAATCACTTCCTTAACCATTAAGAATTTAAAAAAAAAAATTAAATACATGAGCGATCAAAATGAGAGGGCAAATTGAGGAGGCATAGTAGCATTATTCCTATCTGAAACCCCTAAAACCAAAATCGTTACCTTTGAAACCAAAATCCCCACAAAATTGAAACCAAAAATCGCCCTTTAGTTGATCATCTGAAACCGAAACCGTCCACTAGCCCCTTTTGATCGAAGAAACTTTGTCCGTTCTCCCCATCATCTTCTTCCATGCCCCATTCTGAAACAAAAATGCCCCAAATCTGAAACAAAAAATATGAAACCCTAGATCCCAAAATCTGAGATTCATCCATACCCAGCTCATCCGATCTTGTGAAAATCCAAACTCAAGCAACAATCCCTCCCGATAAAATTCTATGTCGTACAGTACAAAGAAAATTGTTTCGAGGAACACAAGTTTTTAAGACCCTTTTTTGTTTTCCATTACTTAGCTGTATATCTTTTGTTTTCCATTACTTACGTTATCTTGGGGTGTGCAAGCTCGGCTCGTTCACTACTTGAGTCAGGCTTGGGCTCAACTCGTTTGTCAGCCGGGCCTATGAGCACATCCGAGCTCGGCCCGTGTACATGGGAAATAAACTCGAGCTCGGTTCTGTTAATGAGCCGAGCCCAAGCTTGACTCGAGCTCGGCTCGTTAATGCAACATTTTAAAACTAAAATTATATATATAATTAAAATAAATGAATTAGTAAAATAACAAATTAAATACAAATTCACATCATGAAGCCTTCAAGAGTATTATGACTATGGTATATTAAATGATATTTTACATCCTAATAGAACAAGTGAATCAAAAAATAGTTTACAACAATAAATTATGAAATAAGATACATTAAACTTCAACACAAAAAATGGGCTGTAAAATTAGTGAAATCCTCAGTCTTCATGAATGGAGCCAGAAATCTTGACATTGTTGCCCTGCATACACTAATACACTAAACAATTTAAGCTTATTTTTAATACCTTGCTCAAGTACTGTTAACTTAGTAATACTGTCAAGAGATGTTTGACAGGAAATGCAAAAGTTAATTTGCCTAAAAATCAATGTCATATTTCTAACACAGTTACATAATACAATTATACAAGTAATATCATAAATAAATATGTGTATCAGGAATTCAGACAAGTTGAAATCTGAAATCATCATGACAGAAGTCAGCAAGTTCCCAAATTCAGATAGAAATATGTGCATCAGAGATTTAGACAAGTTACCAACTTTAGTTACCAAATGCAATTACCATGAAAGTTGCCAAAACAACGAGTATGCAATAGGCAATAGGCATGACTGATATCAGCCAGACAAGAAACTGTGAGGCAAACAACTGCAATAGGCATATACTAATACAACAGGCAGTTACCAGCCACAAGAACAATCGAATCTGCTAACCAGCAGCCAGAAGACAATAGCATGCAATAGTCAATTAGCATACACTAATACCATAGGCAGTTACCAAAGAAGCTACCAAAGATTACAAGTTTAGTAACAAGTTCACAAGAAGTTATCAAAGTTTATCAAAATCAGCGAGACAAAATTAAACAAACTACTGCAATTACCAAAACAAGTAGGCATACACTAATACCACAGGCAGTTACCAAAGAATTTACAAGTTCAGTAACAATGACAAGAAGTTACCAAACTTCTACAAAATTTGAAATCACCATGACAGAACATAGAAGTCAGCAAGTTCCCAAACTTGAACAAAATAACCATGATAACCTGCACACACTGATATGGTAAAAAACACTAATATCATTTTTATTCTCTTGTATCATTACTCAAATATTTTTAACTTATTAATATTGTCAAGGGATGTTTGTAATGCAAAATTTAATTTGACATTTAAAAAAATTTAGGAAATCTGGATGGTGAGGAGTTAGAACTTAGAAATTACCTGAAATGTCATAACTCATTTCATCCCAAAAAAAAATCAGATAGAATAACCAAATTGTCCAAATATTACAAAGTACACTGTCCAAATATCATATAGAAAATCATATAGATTAAACAATACAAACCACAACCAAACTGCCTAAATGCTCCCTAGATTAAACATGATAAAATGTGGAAATATTAGTTTCACTTGAATTTGAGTCTGTATGGGCCTATGAATATGGCAAAAGAATCTGAATTTCTAATGGAGCATCCTTCTATTGACAAGAAAAAAAACAGTAGTTAGTATTGTTGTAAATAATAGTAAGTATAAAATAGTAAAATAGCAACAGACAGTTAAAATAAATGTAATATTTATAGAATTAGTTGATGATCTTTTAAGCCCATATAATGCTCTAACCCAATCAAACCCACATAACAACATCTTGACAGTTTCAATTGACAATGAAGCTTGACGAGGATCAATGACTCTGCCTCCTGCACTGAATGTTGATTATGTACTAACTGTGGTAATTGGTGTAGCCAATATATCTCAGGCCAATTTGGAAAAAATTTGAAACTTAAGACTATTTGCTTTCCACCATTCCAAGGCATTGAAAGTTGCATTTGAACCTTCTTCA
The DNA here is from genome assembly GCA_022457165.1 of Juglans mandshurica. Classification (NCBI taxonomy): domain Eukaryota; kingdom Viridiplantae; phylum Streptophyta; class Magnoliopsida; order Fagales; family Juglandaceae; genus Juglans; species Juglans mandshurica. The sequence continues at coordinate 15,682,607 of CM039624.1, forward strand.
TATATATATAAACGCTCCTCTAAATAATTGTCCAGTTCTGATTTATTAGGCTACACTGTATCAATACTTCTAACAAAAGATTGAAATAATGACTGGCCACACTGTATGCTTCTCCCAGCACTTGAGGAACAGGTGGATACATTTATTCGAACATTTTCTTGCTCTTTTTGTGCCTCAAGAGTCGAATTGTATTCATAAACATACTTATCATATAACTCATGCAACACTTGAGAGACTTGATCAATATTCTTAGAAGCGTCTGGCTCTTGATAAATTAAAGGAAAACAAAACTAGATTAGGACCATTTTGAATCTAGGGTTTGAGACCGCAGCGATTGCCATCAATAGATTACACTCCCCTCAATATTTTTCAAACTTAGCACTCATTTTTCTTACCATTGATTTCATGTATTCATTCACATCTCTACTCTTCTTACTTAAGATGTTCTTCATTCTCCATACTTCAGAAAGAAATAAGTTTGTTGTTGGGTAATCACTTCCAGATACAATATTGGTTACTTCATTGAAAATAGCAAGTAGTTGACAAACATTTTCAACTTGCCCCACTCTTCAATAGTTTGAACCCATTCAAAACTGCTATCTCTATCACCATATCTAGGAAAAACTTCTTTGAACTGAATTGTAGTATCCAACATTAAATATGTGTTGTTCCATCTTGTAGGCTCATCTAAAATCAGTTTCTTTGAGGGCAATTGCAATTGTTTTGCAATTTCACTAAACTGTATTAACCTACTCTCTGATGCTACCAGATATTTTATACCATCTCTCACACAATCAACGATCTCCCTAAGTTCATACTGTACAAGTAAAACAACATACATGAAACAATTTTCCTCCTACAGACAATGTTTTCTTCAATCTAAAATCATCTTTCAAGATCCTAATGACAATATCATTGGAACTTGCATTGACAACAATAATTGAACTAATTTTATTCTCAATTCCCCAATCTTGGAAACACTTTTCTAAAGCATCATCAATAAGGAGACTAGTATGTGGAGGTGGCACATTACATAAGTTCAACACACGCCTCTGAAGATGCCAACCAGTATCTATAAAATGGCATGTCACTACCATATATGAAAGTTTTTAACAAGAAGTCCACATGTCAATTGTGATATGAACTTTGTTAACAGGGTTAAGCAAAGCCTTTAACTTTGTTTTTTTAATCTCATAAGTTATCATGCATTCTTTCTCTGCAACAGCCTGATATATTTTTTCCCAATATGGAGTGTTTGCACTCGTGAACTTATTAAAATACCACATGCTCCATTAAAGAAAATGGATATTCATGGTAAAGTATCATATGAGAGGCAAGCTCTCGGACCCTACTACGATCATAGGTAAAGTTTGAGACAGTGAAGTGTAGCACCCGGACCCAAAATTGGTATAGTTGGACTTTAGATTTTTATTTATTTATTTATTGGAGCTTGGTATTTTAAGTTTTTATTTTACGAATTTGAGTAGCGATTTTTTTCCTTTAATTTGGACATCTTGGCAGTTTATTATTATTATTTTTTTTCTTTCCCGCATGTTTCATTTTTAATTCCTTCTCTTTCCGTCTATTTTATTTTATTTCGCACGGCTTATTTTTCCGTCGCACAGCATGCATACACGCACGCACGCATTCGTTCACGGTATGCATGCACACACACGTCTACTTCTCTAGGGTTTTCCTTTCTTGTTCATCCACCTACATATATATATATATATGTATGTATGTGAAGATAGCTCACGCCGCTGCCCTCCCACGTGGAACCATAGCCCAGTTTTTCCTCCTCAGCCTCTTCCTCCTCAGCCTCCATCCCCTCGGTTCCTCGCACCCCGAGTCGTGCAGCACCCCAAAGCTTATCCGCGTGCCGCGACACCGCCAAGCACCGTCCGCGTCTGTACCTCAGCCTCTCTTAGTTCACCACCCCAACCATGCCCAGCCAGACGAAGCTGCCACCAGCGCCCGTGAAGCCTCTGTTTCACGCCTTGACTTCCACCATTTGTGATATCCGAAAAACACAGTTGTCCAACCACCATAATTCGCTGCACTCACCCTCCACTGAGAGCTCCACCTCGTGGTGATCCCACCTCACGAAAGCCACCACCGCGAGCCACCCCTCTCATGGAAGACTCAACAGCTTTTTCCCCTGTTTTTGGCCTCCCGAAATAGAGTTCCACCCACTGGACCACTGCACTGCACCGCACCGCTCCAGCCACTCCAGGTCGTCGCCACCCGCGCGGATAAGGGAGCCGAACACCCTCAGGCCACCCCTGTCGTAGCACCCTCATAGTGAGTACCTCCCTCGGTTACTCCCTCCTTTCTCTCCGCCCTCTCTCGCTCACCTCTCCCTCTCTTTGTCTCGTGCCCAGTGTTGCTCGACGGAAGCTTCGCCGTGCTCCTGCTCTTTTGCCGCACCACTGCAGTCACTCCAGCCAGCCCGTCGCGCCTCGATTTCCCTTGCGTAGTTTCTGCCGTGCATGTATTCAATTTACGTAGGTTTTGTTTTGGTTAGTTTGCAAGGAATTAAGTGAATTACCGTAATGCCCTTTACTGCATGTTATATCAATGGGCTTTTATTTTTTTTTATTATGTATTAGTACACTGTTATTTAATTATGATTACAGAAAACTATTTTTACTACGTTATTAAGTAAAGATTTATGTTAAGAGTAAATAATATTGGAGTAATATTGTTTTTACACTTTAGATATGATTTAGTCTATTTAAAAATAGTCATGGTTTATTTTAAAATATTTTGGGATAATTATATTACTTAGTATTAAGCTTCATAAGTTGTTTTCATTAGTAAATAGTCTGACTTTTAAATGTTTTAGTCATAGTATTAAAGTAGCATTGACGATTTTAGAAAGTGATGAGTGATAATTTTAGATTTTGAGGAATTAAATAGATTATTTTATAAGCTTAGGATTAAATATCGAAATACGTGATTAATTGAAAATTTATGAGAATTACGTGATTATTTTATAGGTGACGATTAATTATTGTTCGACGTTTTTGAGGAATTTCGAAAAAGCTAAGAAGTTCAGGTAAGCGGGGTTCCTATGCTAGACTTTGCATTTAAAATAAAATGAGCTGAGGTTAATTTTGGAAAATATACATATTTGATGTTGAAAGGAAATTTGAACTGCCTCAGTTATTTGTTCTGCATTACTCATGAGATTCTGTTTAAGAAGAAATTATTTTCTGTCATGACTGGTGTAGACATGAGCTTATTTCTGACATTCTGTTTCTGACCTTTGAAAAATAGAACGAATATGAAATTTGTGCATAAATTATGTTGTGATATGAATTTTGTTCTGTTCTGAAGATTTTCTGTACTCTGATATGATCTGATGTGATTTCTGAAAACCTCTGGCATAACATTATGTTTCTGTTTCTGTTCCGTTCTGACCTCACCACGGGTGTAAAACTGTGGCCTCTGTTCGGGTTGGTACCAACTTTTTTGTTTCTGGTGCACCTACTTTGGAAACAAAGTGGTTTTCTGCGTGGTCTTTCCTATGTGCACACTCGGGGCTCCGAGAATGAATAAGGGGAAGATTCACATTCTGTTTCTACTCGGTTAGCTACCGGGGTTTGCACAACCCTACCACGGGGGTTAAACATGGTATTTGTTCTGATATGACAAGATAAGATGTGATCTTTCAGTGTATGCTATGCCAAAGGGATTTTGATTATGAATATTTTCGAACTATCGCTCTGATATTTTTGATAACATGTTCTGACGCTGCATTTTTATAACATGTTCTGACTCTGAATTCTGAAAATAAAATATCTTGTTCTGCATTCTGATTTCTGTAAATGCTCATGTTTACACACTAGTATATGTCCTCTGCTTACTGAGTTGTTGATAACTCACCCCTTATCTCCATATATTTTTCAGATAATTTTGATGATTCAGCTGGAGAACAAGAGTAGAAAGTTTAGCAAGGTGTGATGATCGTAGTGGAATAAGTGTATGAGGGTACAAATGCTTATTTAAGAGTCGTAGTTAGTAAACTGATTTATTTTTTGAGTATTTGTTTTGATGAGTTGATGATGTTTTCGAGTTTTTTGAGAATTTCTAATTTATGTTATTGGGGATTTCTTTATTGTCGCCATAGAGGAACTTAGATTTTTGGTTTGATTAAGTGGATTAATATTTTATGGAATTTCTGGATTTTAATAGTTGTGTTATTTAAGTAAATTTTAAGTATTAAGAGCTAACTCTCCGGACCTTCGGGATCGGGGCGTTACATGAAGTCACCATCTGCCTCTTTAGACTCAACTGCTAAGACTTTTTATTTTTTCTTAGACCCCATGTATGGCAAACAAGTTAGCAAGTGCATACGTAGTGTAGTCGCAGAACTTGATCGAGATGCTTTAAACAAAGTTTTACACCACTTACATTGAGGCTGTTTAGCCCCATCTCGTTCAATTTTGATAAAATCATTCCATACAACGGAAGTTCTCTTTCTCTTTTTTCTTTCATAGGCTATCGTTTGAACTTTTGTTAGGCCCTTAGTAGAGACAGTATTAGGGGCCTTAGTATTTGCAGTGTCTTCATCATCATCAGATATGGGCTCTACTAAGTTAATCCTAATAGAGTCTTAATTTTCCTACTCCCTCATTGAATCAACCAAATTCATACGATCATCTATTTGCTAGAGTCTAATATTTTTTAATCACAAAACCATAAACATAAAATAAGCATATAAACATTAACCATACAAGTTATATTAATCAACTAAAATGAAAAAAACCTTGTGTTGATGGCTTAAGGTGCCTCCAGAAGCAAGGATACTAAAATATGTTAAAGTCAACAACATTTGACTCCAACAACCTTGCCTTGACAGCTTTGCCTTGATGGTTTAATGTGACTCCAAAAGGCAAGGCTAATACAATTGATATAATCAACTAAAAGATGTTAGAGTCAAACAATTTTGACTCGAACAGTTTCATTAGACTCTTGTCTTGGTGGCTCGATGTACCTCTAAAAGCAAGGCATTTCAACAACATAAACACAGAACAGATTGAATAAAGAATAAAGAAAGAACACTATTTCATAAATACACAACGCCAATTCATAGTTGAAGCAAGAACTAGATATGATAATTTATAATCAACCAAAACAGGTTCAAGAAAACATATTTAAATACTTGAAGTAAGAACATAAACACAAAACAGATTCTAAAAGATTAATTAACCAAAACATGTTAAAGATGATATAATTAAATAGTTGAAGCAAGAACCATATATGATAATTTATAATCAATCAAAACAGGTTCAATAACGCATATTTAAATACTTGAAGTAAGAACATAAACACAAAATAGATTGTAAAAGATCAATCGACCAAGACATGTTAAAGATGGCATAATTAAATAGTTGAAGCAAGAACCAGATATGGACATTTATAATCAACCAAAACAGGTTCATGAGTGCATATTTAAATACCATCTTCCAAATAGATTGGATAAGATTAATCAACCAAGACATGTTGAATAAAACATATTTCAATAATTAAGGCCAAAATCACCATACGATCAGATTAATCAACCAAAACATGAACAACAAAATTATTTTAATTAGTTCAAGTAAGAACATAAAGCATCGTTAAATAGCAAATAACCTGAGAGAAATCACAGTGGACTGAAAATTTGCTTCAAGCATAGATCTATAGGAAAGCTCTTTAGAAGGTTTTTTTTCACAATTTTCAGATATGAAATATAAAGCTCGAAACAAGTATTTGTAAAATTTTAAACAATAGCAAAATCAATATAGGATGAAGTTAACAGCCTAAGGCCCTAACATGGCATATTCTGCAATTACAAAATAAAAAATAATAATAAAAAGCATAAAGTTATCAATCAAACTGATGGACATTAGACAGTCACAAAACTACAAAAGCATGCATATATGACTGGTGAATGGTGATGTATGGCAGAACAATGTCACACCATTGATCACTTAGGAGTTCGACGTACAGTGTACATAGATGATTAGATCTAGATCTACAATGTAACAACTAACAATACTATAATCTACAATGTATAAAGAGTTAGGATAGAACCAGAATAAATCCTCATAAATACTCAGATAAAACTATAATAAGCTAAGATCAATCAAATCTGCCAAGTTCCCAAATCCCAACCAAATGCTTAGAAACAGGAAAATAACTAGGGTAATCGACTCATAGACGGACAGATCGATGAATTAGAGAACCACGAACCATATAATCAGGGATTCGGTTGGTTCAGAGTCATAAATGCATGCATTTCATGACCCATTTGTCAAGGATCGGCTACGATCTCAGAGGCTGAGATTATAGCCACAACTCCCAGAAAATATGGCCATCGGCTACATCTGCTAAGGTTTCTCGTAGTCGCAACCAGTATCACAATATTCACAACAGAAGCCCCTCAAGGGTTCTTGAATCTTGATGGCTGCAAGCCTTCAAGAATCAAGAATCAATTCAAGGCTTCATTCCATGGAAATCGCGAGGTAAGCGACGAAGCCGTCGAAGCATAAGAGGCTAGGGTTTCATGATAGCTTTGAGAAAATAAGTGAGGAAGTGTGAAACGGCTGAAGGAGAAATGAGATGTAACTTGCAAGTGGGTGGGGGCGGCTAGGGCTTCATTATGAATCAACGGCTCATATTTGGATATAAAGATCCAAGGGCCTCAATAACTCCAAATGTCACATGGGCAGGCTCACTAACACACATTATATGTAACACATTACACATGTTATATGCTATAAAACTATATTAATATGTAAGTGGTAACACATGTTATATACTATAAAATTCTATGAATTATATACTATAAAACTATATATTTATACTGTATACATATATAAGTATATAACATTGTCTAACTTTATATTTTATCAAACATTATAATTTATTACTCATAATATAATATTATAGTTCTATTATATACTATAATACTATTATGATAAGGAGATGGTGTAATTTGTAAATTTATAATGTTATATATTGTATAAGACTATACTACTAATAAATTAATAATACTATATATTTATTAATACACCACTAATACACCATCATATGTATATACTAATACTAATATTATATGTTAATATTATCCATCATCATACGTAGTAACATACTGGAATTGTCCCAACCTTGAGCACCATTTTTAATACCCTCCACAACATTAAGAGCATCCCCTTCTAATATAATCCGTTGAAAACCAACCTCCAAGGCAAACTTTGAGGCATAAAAAACAATAAAGGATTCTGCTAGATGAGGATCAGGTAATAGATTTTGTTTCATCCTCATGGTAGCCAAAACATGACCTTCACTGTCCCTTGCCACAGCTCCAAGACCAGCCAAAGAAAGATATCTATCAACCGATGCATCCCAATTAAACAAAATCCTAACCTATTGAGGTTGAGGCATCCAACAAGAAGAAGATATAATAGGATTAGAAATCCTAACCTATTAAGGTTGATAACTGGTGTGAATTTAAGATAATCTTTGGCTTGCTTGATTAAAAAGCACTAGAGGAGAAGAGAATAGGTTCTCAAAAATCACTACATTCCTTCTTTTCCACAGCTTCCACATCACCACATCAATCTCTAAGAGTTCCTCTTCTTCAAATGTATCAAACATATAAAGCAACAATTCTTTAAAAGCGGTTTTAATTCAATTGCTCATGCTTTGGCAAGAAATGCTCTAAGCATTGCTGAATCAATGTTTGATATAGAGGAAGTTCCTCAATGTATTGCTCATTTATTGTAAGCATGTTTGGAAGTTGAATAAAATTCGAATCTTCTTGTAAAAAAAAGTATCATATACTAATATCTTATACTAATACACCACCATTTTTCTTTCATATTAATATTAGTATATTAGCATATTAGTATATCATACACTACCATACATCAGTAATAGTATATGAATGTATCATCTTTCTAACACCACCGGTCCACCATCTTTCTAACACCACTAATATATTAACATACATATATTATTACTAACATCAATATATCATCTTTCTAACATACATATACTAATATGAATATATAGATATATAATATGGACCATATGGTGTAATTTGTAAATTTATAATGTTATATATTTATTGGACTCATGTATTCATCATAACTTCTAGTTCTATAAGACTAGAAGCTAATATTATAAATTTATATATAGTATAAGTAGTGGACTATAAGTCTATAAGATTAAATCTATATACATAATTCTATATATTATAAATTATATATATTAATATATATCTAACTTATGTATATTATATATATATATATATATATTATTATATATATATAAATATATACGAGTCGAGCTGACGAGTTGAGTCGAGTTTCATACGAGTTTGTTCATGAACATTAATCAAGCCGGTTGAGCTTTATACGCGTTTATATCGTTTAATGATCAAGCCTATTCTGTGTTTGTGAATGGTCTATTTAATATTTGATTCGAGTCAAACTCGAGTTTAAACGAGCCGAGTTCGAGCTGTCTGTCGAGTAGCATGTTCATTTTACAGCCTAATTACAAGGAACATAAACGATGCTATGGCTACCAAGAAAAATTGCTATGGTTTATCTACCATGAAATGATAAATTTTTTCATTCTGACTTTGTAAAAGATGTAAAAAGAATCATAGCCGGTACCTTTGGATGGAATCACACCTTTGGGTGAGGATGAAATCACATAGCTTTGGGTGAGGTCTGGGATTATATGTGAGCTGATGGGGACGTCTTGGTCTGGTTTCTTTCTTTCTTCTATTTTTTGTTTATTATTTAGAGTCAAACTACTATGTCACCCAGAGTAGCCTGCTCAATCTGGCCGCTAGGTCAAATTCAACATTTAATTTTTTTTCAATTTTTTAATTCATATTTTTTTATCATTTTAAAATATTTTTAAAAAATATAAAAAAAATATCAATAGACAAATAGTCACTTCCTTAACTATTAAGTAAAAAAACTTAAAATATATGAGGGGGCAAAATGAGTGAGCAAAGTAGCATTTTTCTATTATTTATCCATGTGGAGACCCCACATGCCAACTCAAGCGGTGTGTTTGAGCGGTACGATATATATGATCTTAAAAGTACTTTTGAAACTTCGATTTCAATCTTCATTTCACCGCAACCATCATAGGCGGAAGAGGTAGGTCCCATTTGAATAGTGAGTTGAATGAGATTAGATGAGATGGTTTTAGATAAGTCGAATAAAATATTGTTAGAATATTATTTTTTAATATTATTATTGTTTTGAAATTTGAAAAGGTTGAATTGTTTTATTATATTTTGTGTGAAAATTTAGAAAAAATATAATTATGAGATGAGATGAAATGAATTGAGATCACTTCTCAATCCAAACAGAGCCTTAGTTGAAGAAAGGTATGAAGAAATTTTTGTTCATACCATTTATATAATATTCAAATCTAGCAAATATATGTATATATATAAAATACTGAAACTCAATGAAGGTGCCAATAAAGAGAAAATATGTGAATAATAATAATAATAATAATAATAATAATAATAATAATAATAATAATAATAATAATAATAAATATTATTATTAGGTAATCACATTTTTTATTCATTATTTCATTACAAGGTTACATTTTTTTCATTTCAACTTGAATAACCACTTCTTTATGTTGCTACCAAACACGTGTCTGCTTGTAACAAGTTTAAAAGCACTTGAAACATATGATTATCAAGCAAGAAATAACTTTTTAATGGTAGAGCTTATTAATAAAGTTAATAAAGAAAACTCTAAAACTAGAAGTTCTATTTCTCACCGCAATTCCAAACTGGCCGCATAAAAAGTTTACCGACTGCATAACAATTCATTCTTGTGTGTAGTGTGTGGAGCCATGTCTCCCGAACGATCATAGTATGGCCGCTCATTTAATATCAAATCAATTGGTAGATCTCACTTCTCTTCCCCCATACCATAGCTGGAAGGTATAGCGTATCTATAGAAGAGAGAGTATGGGCCCTTACCCTTAATTTAGTTTAGACGCGGCTCGAGTGCCTTTACGCTATAGGTTGTGTTAATCATGCTTCTATGACAGAGACTGCACTTCTAACAACACTTTGGAATGTGAAATAGGATTTCTTGACAATTTTTTCGCTTGCGTTTATGTTGAACTATCTTTGAAATAATGCTTGGCCGGGCTTAATTGTGTTTTGAAGCTTTTACTTATATAAGTTAATGATAAATCAAGAGTAGGCATCATAAATCTACTTACCAAAAAGTCACATTTTTCTCGCACGTGCTTGATTGCGCATGTGAAAAATGTATAAAGTTTAATTGAGTAAGCAATTGCTATAAAACGCATTGATCCTAAAGAACATAACATATATACATATATATATATATATATCGTCGCACATATGCATCTCTATAATAGTTTAATAGTTCAAGAATGGTTCATGCCAAAGTTAAGATGTCATAACCCAACCTAGTAGCTTGGCCCAGTCCAATCCCTTTAAAAACCCACCAAGCCCAGCTGGTTAAAAACTTTGACCCAAAACAATGCTGGTTTATGCTATGCCCTAAACCCTCTTTTGTCTCCTTGTCCCTCGCCCCCGTGATGGAAGCCTCACTCTCACTCAAGTGTTTATGGCATGTTGGGTGATTGAATCTAGAGTTACTTCAAGGCAACACCAAGAACCGATTGGTATGATGGTGAAAATTAAGACTAACTCGGGTTAGCACTCAATTCTCGAAAGATGGGAAGATAAAATTCTCATTCATTCAAAATAGTATAATCAATTACAATGCAAAACTGAAACAAATAGTACTAGGGTTCGGCTAGCCCTCCCCCACTTATTCCCACTAACATCCTTAATCTCAAACATAAATCAAACTCCTAAGTTTAAGGAAACAATTTTATCAAATGCCTAAAATAAAGGAAACAAACTCAAACAAATTAACAAATAGATATTCTCCCTAATTTGAAGTAGATATTCGGCCAATCCTCTAGCAACCACCCAATCCACTAAAATTAAGGGGTTTGCCTCCTCCCCTAAGTTCAAGGGATTTGTCAACCAACCCCTGAAATCAAGGAATTGGCTAACAACTTGATCCTCCTCTAGTTGACCTTGTCTTGGGTACCCAAAGACCCATCACCCGAGCGATGCATGCACCCCAATGCCACCCTCCTAGCCTTGGCACGCCTAGCCCTCCCAGTGGCATTACGAATGGCCCTTCTTGGATCTCCATCAATCTTTCCCCCTTCAAGACCGACCTTGTCCTCAAGGTCCAAATCTGGATCCTTCAAAACATGAACACTCTCCCATGTAGCATCTTCGGTTGAGAGCCCCCTCCATTGAACCAAGGCTTCGGTTGCCACTTGGCCACCCTTCTCACACACTCCCTCAAGTCATTAGGAACGGCCCCTAACTCCCTCTCCATGCCCCCATCTTCTACTTCATGTCCCTTGCTCAAGCATCTCATTAGGCCCCACGGCCTTACATCCCCCTCTTCCATTCATCCTGATGGTCACCCATTTGCCCCCCATCATAAATTCCATAGTCATTTTTCTATAGTCCGAGACTATCTTCCCTAGCTCCTCTAGCCATTGCACACCCAACACAACGTCCAACCCCACAATAGGCAAAGAATATAAATCCACTACAATTTCAAGGCCTTGTGTTTTCACAAATACTTTTTTAAATACTTCTATGCACCTCATCTTCTCCCTGCTAACTACCTTGACCTCGAATGGAGTGATAGAAGTCATAGGCAACCCCAAGGTCTCGCCACTTTAGAGTTGGTGAAGTTTAGGGATGAGCCATTATCAACAAGAACTGTAACCTCTATCTTGACAATATGAGTTGGTGTTTTCATCATTCTAGGCCCCATAACACCCGTCAATGCATGGATAGAAATTTGAGGATCTCCCCTCACGGCTTCATATTGTTCTTGCTCTTCTCGCCCTTGCTCTTCCTCCCCTATGTCTTCCTCTTCCTTCGACTCCATCTCTATGAGAAAAATTTAGTTGGCTTTGCATCTATGGCTCATTGTGAACCTCTCATTGTAATTGAAACAAAGCCCATTCTCTCTTCGTCGTTGCATCTCTTCCCAAGGAGCCTCTTCACTCCCGTGGGTAATGGTTTGGTTCCACTTGATGCACCTCCACTAGGACCTCCCGGTGATAAGTCCTTGCTAAAAGTTTGGTTTGCATCAAACTTGGAAATCATTGGGGATGGTTTCCTCACCTCCAAGCGGCTATTCTTCCTCAAATCTTGGAGTTGATCTTCCTTAATCTGTGCAACCTCCAAGGCTTGCATCAAGGTCTTCGGCTTCTTAAGTTTTACCTGCACCGCCAACTCACTTTTCAAGCCGCCCACAAAGGTCCCAATGTTCTCCGACCACCCATGTGCTCTAGTGGACAAGTATTCGAACTCCTTTTGATAATCTCTTAAAGATTCGGTATGCTTAATCTTTGAGAGAGTCTCATGGTAGTCCATATACTTGGTTGGCCCGAACCTCTTCAAAAGCTCCTTGACAAATTTTCTCCATTTCAACTCCCTCCTTCCAACCCCATAGGTCTTCCTCATCCATTGCCACCATTGATTGGTCTCCCCCTCAAGGAAGTAGGCAGCATAGGACACTTTAGCATGGTTCTCCATGCGATTGTGCTCAAAGTATTGCTCGGCTCTACTAACCTAAGTGCTTGGGTCATTACCATTGAACTTGGGAAAGTCCATTTTTGGTTTGAGAACTTCCCCCCTACGTGCACCTCTCCTCTCACCTCGGTTCCCTTCTTCCCTTCCACTTTCCCCAGTTGATCCCTCATTAGTGCTTGAGGAATCTTGAGTGGATGAATCTGAGTCCTCTACCCTCTCCTGGTGTTGGCTTCTCCTAGACCCCACGGACCCCTCAAGCTTATGATGTCTCTCGGCTCTTCTCCTATGGCGCCTCCCATCTCCATTCCTCCTTTGATCCACCAATTGGATGGGCACCTCCTCTATCCTTCCAAGCCTTTCATTGGTGGCGGTTGGTTGTGCCTACAAAGTGGTTTCAAAGTTCTCAATCCGCTCCCTATGAGTTCGTTGTCGTTCGGCCATGGATTCCTCTCCTTGGGTTGGACACTCTCAATGAAAGCACCAATGATGGAAGCCTCACTCTTACTCAAGTGTTTTTGGCGTGTTGGGTGATTGAATCTAGGGTTACTTCAAGGCAACACCAAAATCCGATTGGTACGATGGTGAAAATTAAGACTAACTCAGGTTATCACTTAATTCTCGAAAGATTGGAAGAGAAAATTCTAATTCAATCAAAATAGCATAATCAATTACAATGTAAAACTGAAATAAATAGTAGTAGGGTTCAGCTAGCCCTCCCCCAATTATAGCCTCTAACATCCTTAATATCAAACATAAATCAAACTAAGTTTAAGGAAACAATCTTATCAAATGCCTAAAATAAAGGAAACAAACTCAAACAAATTAACAAATAGATAATCTCCCTAATTTGTAGGAGATATTTGGCCAACCCACTAGCAACCTTCCAATCCCCTAAAATCAAGGGGTTTGCCTCCTCCCCTAAGTTCAAGGGATTTTTCAACCAACCCCTAAAATCAAGGAATTGGCTAACAACTTGATCCTCTTCTAGTTGACCTTGTCTTGGGCGTCCAAGGACCCAACTCCTGAGCCATGCATGCACCCCAATGCCACTCTCCTAGCCTCGGCATGCCTAGCCCTCCTAGTGACTTTACGAATGGCCATTCTTAGATCTCCACAACCCCGAACCTAATCTCTCTCTCTCTCTCTCTCTCTCCATCTCTCTCTTTGTCTACTTTACTTTCCCTCTCTTAGTTTTGCTCCTCTCTTACTCTCTCTCCCCTCATCTCCCACTCTTTTAGTCAATCGCTCTCTCTCCATCCATCCCTCTCTCTCTCTCTTCTCTGTAAATTTAATTCTTTTGTCGCCCCTCCCCATGGCGTTCGCCTCTGCCTTGCCGACCAATAAGTCTCTCTCTCTTTGGTTGTTCTCTAACTCCCTCACTCCAACTATTCTCTTACTCTCTTGCTGAGCCACAACGTCGTAGTAGATGTCTCCACCTTACACCACCATCGCCGTCAGTAATTCCTCTGTCATACTCCATCTCTTTCACTCTCTATATGTGTCTCTTTCACTCTCTCTTGGTTTGTGATACCCCATATGATATGAATAAGGGTAGGTGGTGTATGAGATCCCACATTGCTTGGGAAGGAGAAGTTCTTGCTCTTTATAAGGTTCTAATGGGGCTCCAATTGTATCATTGACTAGTCCTTTTGGAGTATACGCTATGTAGTTTGGGCCTTCTATTGGGGCGTTACAAATGGTATCAGAGCCTATCCCAACGAGAAATGTGGGATTTGAGCCGTGCCACCTACAATGGATAGACCTGACAAGGATGTCGGGAATTTAAGGGGGGTAGATTGTGATACCCCATATGATATGGATAAGGGTAGGTGGTGTATGAGATCCCACATTGCTTGAGAATAAGAAGTTCTTGCTCTTTATATGGTTCCAATGAGGCTCCAATTATATCATTGACTAGTCCTTTTGGAGTATAGGCCATGTGGTTTGGGCTTTCTATTGAGGCGTTACATGGTCTATCTCTCATCTCCCTCAATTGGGTCACCGTCAATGCCCAAGCTTTACACCACGAGCATGCCACCGCCAATAAGTCGCTCTCTATCGATGTCTGTTCATTAGTTTCTCTCTCTTTCGATTTCTCTCTCTCTCTCTCTCTCTCTCTAACCCTCTTGTTGTCCCTTCTGCTGGTATCGATGTCGTGACCTGTGACAGCCGTTACACCATGCACACAGTCAATCTACTCTGCAACACTCCATTTTTTATACTTAGGTGGAGGGCTAGGTATAGCTAACACAGGAGCAATATGTGGACGATATAATTCCGCGATTGGTAGGTTGGAGGGTTTCCTCACACATCTTGCCATTGACCATCTAGTAATATGAGATGTGTGGCAAGGGTTGATAAACGGTCCGAGAGGACCGACCGTTTAGGTCCAGACCGAGATTGAGACCGGTCGGTCTTGGTCCACGTTTTAGAGGACCGAAAAGTTTCATTCCGGTCCACGATTCAGGGTTTTTCCGGACCAAATGAAAAGTAAAAATAAAAAAATATTATATATATTATTTATATAATAATTGTACAATTAACAATATAAAATTTTAAATATGTTATTAACACTTGTTAATGTTCTATTAATTAACTAATATATAATATCAATTAGTTAATTATATAGTAATTATATAAATTAATAATATAATTTTCATCTAATTTATTATCATTGACTATATAAAATATTTTTTATTGAATTTGTTACATAATCACATTATAAGTCACATTTGGGTGTTCAGTCCGGTCCAGTCCGGAAAAATGATGAACTGAAAATTATTTGGTCCATCGTCGGACCAGACCGGACCGGACCATTTGCACCCCTATGTGTGGCTGCCCAGGAGTAACCTCTTATACCTCTGTCAGGTAGCTGTATATGGTTATCCACGAGAATTTTAACTGTTGTTGTTGTAAAGTTCTCAATGATCGTTTTACTGTACAACTCCATCTAAAAATGATGAAATGAAAATGGTGTGTTTAACAAGTCAGTAAGTGAAGTCAGTGTCGGTGATATGAACAAATAAGCTGATTATCATAAATAGATTATAACAAACAATTATTGAATCATATACAAATAATTTAGTCCAAACGAAGAGCCATCCAATATTGCAGCATTTATTCATCCAAAATAACGAAACCATATTGTAACGAATGTCAATAATGTAATTTAATATTTTCAACATATTCGTTCTTTAATTTTACTTGTCTAATTCTGATTTTCGCCTTTATGGATGTCCATTGTTCACTGTTCACAGTATATATTCCTTTAATCTGCACACATGATTTTACCCACCAAGTGGGTTGTGCACCCTTTAGTCTCCTTCAATTGGCTATTGTCACACAGGACTCGGTGGCCTCTTGCCACTGGCCGGGTATGCATTCTCCCAGGACTACATCCAAATCATTGGATGTATTGCACTGTCCACAATCAGATTTAGTAGTAATATTAGGAACATAACATTTCTTGTTGAGTCTTTTAATTATATTAAATCGATCAATCCTCGTTTCCATCAACATAATGTTGAGACATGCTTAGAGCAATGTCCTTTGCGCGAGCATATAGCATAAAATAGAGGCATGCTCGAAGTAGGGTCTTGGTAGGCGCAATAATGAGTGATGAAAAAAGGGACATAATTTTGTAAATTTAACCATTTTTCAATCATTCAAGATTTTAGCAAACATAAGTAGTAATGTAACGCCCCAAACCCGGGTGGCTTGGAGAATTACTACTTGTCACTCATAATCATGTCTCCCAACACATTCGAAGAATAATCTCCAAAAATTTCTTAAATGAAATCAATCTTAAACCTTCTCAATAATCTCATTACAACTCCACAAAGTCTTAAATGCAATAATAATAAATCAAAGGGGTCTATAACCTCCCGGTAGTCATAACAACCCAACCAATAATTTCATAAATCTTACTGAAACCCAAGATATTACTAAAACTCAAAGAGATTAAAACTCAGAACACCAGAAGTCCTTCTTCTACCAACATCTCCTCAGCTTAAACACAAACAGCAATCTAATCCAGGTCCTCATTTGGACTCTCCACATCATCTGAAAAATATTATAATGATAGGGGGTGAGTTATCAACAACTCAGTAAGCAGAAATCATATGCTAGCGTGCAAACATGAGCATTTACAAAGTAGAACATCCAGAACAAAATATTTTCCAAAATTAACATGCAGAACATAACATATTTTCAAAAGTAACAGAGCGATGGTTTTAAGACAAGTAAAACCCATGGTACTTTGGCATAACATAAACTGAGTATCATCATCAGATCAAAACAGAGCATCAAACAGAGCAGAGACCATGTTTCACCCCCGTGGTAGGGTTGTGCTAACCCCGGTGGCCAAACCAGGCAGAGACAGAGGTGAAATCTTTCCTTTATTCTTCTCGGAGCCCCGAGTGTGCACACAGGAAAGACCACAATAAAACCACTTTGTTTACAAAGTGGGTGCACTCAGAGACAGAGAAGTTGGTACCAACCCAAACAGAGCAGAGCATAACAGAGCAGAGCAGAGCAAAGCAGAGACAGAGTCAGATACGAAAACCAGTACACCATGCCAAAGGTTTTCAGATGTTATATCAAAATAATACAGAGTACCAAAACAGAATCAGAACAGTTTACACACGCTGAACACAAAAGCCAGAACAAATAAATGCACAACTTTTCATATTCTCAATATCGCTCTTTTTCAGATTTCAGAAACCACATGACAGAATTTAGCTCATGTCTACACAATGCATGTCAGAATATATTTTCCTTTTTCTCACAGATTTCATGAATAATGCAGATAAGAGACCGAGGTTGATCTTTGTTTTCACAAGTTCCCAACACAACACAATTTATGCAAGTTTTCATAAAATCAACCTCAATCTTATTAACTTGTATAAAACCCAGCATAGGAATCCCGCTTACCTGACTCCTGTAGCGCATTATCTAGGACTTGTATACAGTCTCTATCCGTCTCGTTACCTATTCATAAAAATAATATAAACTAAATATTAAAGTCCAACAACACAAAATTGATCTTAGACAACTCAAGAGCCAAACTCTAGATTATAATTCAACAAGTTTAATCAACCTCTAACAGCCAAATAACAATCCGGACAGCCCTCACTTCGACCCAAAATATTCTATACCAATCTCAATATTGTCCAATACAAGCATCAAGACCAATGCCAATTCAAATTCCAATAACTCACACTTATTCCAACAGTTCGCAGTCCCAAAACAATTACTAACAATTTAACCAACACCAAACTAAGCACACCTCTTCCCATTCACAACTCCATAACAGAAAATATAAATTAATACCTCCAAAAAATTAAGCTGCACTCGACAAAGAAAATTAAATTTCCCTCTAAATATTCTCTCAACCACCAATCCAACCGACCTCCCCTTACTCCTCGGACTCAGTCCGGCACAACCAACAAATTCACAGTAAATAAGAATTAGTGCAGAAATACATTTAAATCTCAAAAGTTCTTTGGGGAAAAATACTTACAATGCTATAATATAATTTTTGAAAGATCACGAATGTGCTAGAAGCGGCAACGCAGCAACAAAACAGTGTCAAATGCACTGTGGCCGTGGGTCTCAAAAACCCACTTTTGAACGGGTGCAAACGAAGACCCGAGATTGATAGGGTAGGGTTTAGGGATGTCGGTGAAGCTAATGGTGGTGGTGGTTGGCCGTGGGTGGCGGCGCAAGGGGCGGTTTTAAGGCCAAAAAGTCGAAATCGGAGATGGACTTGGTGGGGCTTCACCGGTGACGGATCGGAGCTGGGATTGGGTCCATTGGGTTGCCAAGAGGTCGGGGATGAAGTGGTAGGAAGATGGTGGCCGGAGGTGGCGCGACGGCGGCGCAGCGGCGCAAGGAGTGCCGCGGCTTGGTGGTGCGCGTGGGAGCTAATGGCGGCGCGGTTGGGGCTGAGATTACATGGGGGTGCTCGCCGGCGGCTGGGGAGGACAGTGGGCCGGGCGGTGTAGGTCACCGCCGGCGCACGGCGGCGGGCTGGGGGAGAAGAGAAACGGACGGAGAGAGGGAGGGGGGTTTGCGGCGCGCGGGAGAGCCAGGGGAAAAAAAGAAGAAGAAAAAAAAAAAGAAAGAAAAGAAAAGAGGTAAAAGAAAAAAGTAGGGAAAGAAATGAGGTCTAATCCTCACATCTTGGGTCACAAAAATGATCCAAAGGAAATGGTTTTAAAACAGCTAGTGAAATAAAATATTTCAAATACAATGATTAACATGAAAATAATTAATTAAACCCAATAATAAATTAATTTGATTTGAGAAGAAATTTAAACGCATAAAAATAATTAATTTAGAGAAAACACTTCAAAAATAATTTTCGTAAACTAAAAATCATAAAAATAACACAACTAAAAATTCAACAACTTTAAGACAAGAGAATAAATTTTAAATTAATAACAAAAAAATCCCTTCATTAAAATACACTAAAAAAATACGGGGTGTTACAAGTAATGACAAAAAAAATTAATATCATGGAACAATTAATATTTCCACATTTAGTCCAGCAAGTGGTTAGTTAGAACTATAATAATATAACAAATAATAAATAAATAATCCTTGTTCGTAGGACTCACATAGTTTTCACTTACTTGATCAGTAAAAATTTTAGTAGTTTGGGTGGTTTTTACTTTTTCCTCCCTTTTCCTCTTCTCTCTCATGGTCACCTTTCTAACCTTAATTGCCTAGAGCCCGCCTAGCACTCACATCGTTCTTGCCTTTTGAATCTTGCCTAGTGCCTGCCTAGCACTCACGCCGTTCTTGCCTTTTGAATTTTGCCCCGTGTCTGCCTGCCTAGCACTCACATCATTCTTGCCTCACGGTTTCACTTGCTTTCTCCCTTACTTTTTACTTCTCTAGACGCTGGTCTTTTCTTTCTTTTTCACTTTTATAGCTGCTGCTATGGTCCACCATTCCCCCTACTTATAGCCATGCATGAAGTCGTATGAGCGAAGTAAAAGCTCAATTCAATTAAAGTTAAAGCCATGTTACCCTACCTAGGCCTATTATGACACCTTAGAAGGGAATCTCAGTGCTGTAATTTAGATATCACGCAGTCAGCCGCAAACTTACCCTTTTCTTCTGAACAACTTGCTTGGTGGGCATTTTTCGAGCAAGTTGCTTGAAGGCCCTTTCCGAGCAAGTTGCTCAAACCCCCAGCACTACTGTGCAAGTGTGCTGAGCACTATGCTCGGCCATCTTGAGCAAAGATTTCGAGCGAGAACTTCAAGCAATATGCCGAGTAAGCTTTCTGAGCAATACACTGTGCAAGCGTTCTGAGCAACATTCCACTAATACATCGAGCATCCTTTTCGAGCAATATGCTCTTTAATCCCAAGTAATTGTGCCAAGCACATGCTCGATTATTTCGAGCAATTATGTCGAGCACATGCTCGGTTATTCCGAACAATTGGGCCGAGCCGCATGCTCAATTATTTCGAACAATAGTGCCAAGCAGTATCCTTGGTCATTCCGAGCCAGAGATTCAGGTTTATGCATGTAGAAAAAAAATACTAATTTCCATAAATTAAAATTAGTAGAATAATTATTATATAGTAGATTTTTAACTTAGTAATTAACTTGTTGGGTATTATAACCCACTTTGGAGACAAAGTGGTTTTAAGTGTGGTTCTTTCCTATATGTTCACTCGGCGCGCCAAGTTTAGAAGGGGGAGTTTTCACTTTATTTTGTTGCTTGGCTGGCTGTCAGGGTTTGCAATACCTTGCCAAGGGGGTAAACATGGCCTTTGTCCAATTATGATGAAGTTTCCGTTATGCATATACCAAAGGTCTTTTGTCTATATTATTATTGTAATGTAATGCTTTTGAAATACAACTGTTATTTTGAGATTTTGTTTTCTTCTATATTCTACAACTAGCTCATGTTTATACATTAGTATAGATTCACTGCTTATTGAATTATTGATAATCACCCATTTATCTTCACATTTTTTAGATGACTTTAAGGTTTTAGCTGAGAATCAGGAATATGAAACATAGGTGGGATTAGTTGAGTGTAGTGCAATAAGTGCATATATAAGTGGCACAAGGGTTTAATAGAGTGGAATAAGAGTAAGTATTTACCACCAAGAATTTCATGGCAAATAGTTGTTTTTTGCATTTTTTTAAATTGTGGCAAAACAAAGTATTGATTTCAAATCCACTTATTGGGACCAAATATAGAGTTATTGCAGCAAAAACATATGCCTCAAAAATAACATATTTGCGACTATTGACCTTCTCGATGCAATAGACGTTTTTAGATGAGACTTTTGCATCCACTTTGCAACAATTATATTTTGCCACAAATAATTATTTGCGGCGATTTTTATACTTTTTGCGGCAGGATTGAGGTGCTGCAAAAAGCATGCTATCTTGTAGTGTGCCGGGTACAAGAGATTTATCAGAGGGTTTTATTTAGGGAATAAGTTATTTTCCCTTGAATGGTATTTTAAGATAATGATGCATAATTCTTTCCAAAAGGACTCGAAGAGTAGTCTAAAGAGAGTCTGATGGGCTTCACAAGAGGGTTTGTGATAGATTCGAAATTATTCATACTTTTGAAGGAAGGAGGTTTGCTACGTATTATAGAGAAAGGGTGGAAGAAAGAGCATGAGCTAGTGGTGGAATCAAGCATAGTATTGTGTCATGGGAAAGGGTTGGAGGAATGCTTGAGAGGGGATAAAATAGAGTTTTATAGCACCATCAGAGAAGGCTATCATAGCTTTATAGCACAGAGGTGCTCGAATAGCCGTGGACGTTACATGGTGGTTGCATAATATTGTGAGGGAGGAAGAAGAAGCTTTATTTTCATACCAGAAGGGGAGGGGGAGAGGATGGAGGAGGCTAAGGGAGGCTTTGTTGGAGTGGTTGCAAGTAGGGAGAAACAAGGGAGGCTTTCTTCGAGGAGCCCAGTTGAGGCCGCAGAAGGAGGTGGAGAGACCTTATGTGCGGTCATATAAGGAGGCCCTCATGCCGGCGATGGACCACCATGCGTCAAGCCCCTTTTGGGTGTACGAAATGTGGGCTTTAGCAGGGAGGCTGTAAGGCAAGCTGAGTGGGACGTGTGTAAGGTGTCGGTGGAGATGCAAGGTCAATTACAGAAAGTGTAGTTGGAGGTGGCTAAAATCCTATGTTGTGTTGGGCGTAAAAATGAAGAGGACAGGGTTAAGGAGTTTAAAGGAAAGGGGTCGGGCTTAGAGCCAAGGCCCAGTCAGGCCCTTCCTGTACATTATCGTAAATCTAGGGGTGAGGGATCAAAGGGTGGGTTTAGCAAAGGGAATGGGCTTCAATGGAGGAAGGTAAAAGGAATGAAGGCGGATCACTCGGGCCATTTGGTTGGGCCTCAGCCCACAGGTCAATCGGGAAGGAATGTTGGCAAGCAACCCAAGGACGATGGGCTTCAGCCCAGGGCCCAACGGAAGTGGAAAGAATGCCCTTAGGCTTCTTCCAGCGGTGGCTCTTGTGCGCATCCACCAGAGACCACACTGCAATGCTCGCGAATTGAGGTGGAACTGTCGGCGGGCACACAGAAAATGCCGACGATGACAGCAGAGGACTCCAATGATGGCCCGCACGTGGTGGTTGTGTGGAAATCGATGGTAGAACACCTGATGGGCTTTTCGACCCCTAGGTGGGATTTCTCCGTCATATGGTGATCAAACAGTGTCGATGAGGTGCGAGGGTGCAGGTGTGACTCTGGGAAACCTTTTAGTTTAGTTCCTTTAGGACTCTAGGTCGGATGTGAAGGATGGAGTGAGTTTAGAGGATCGTTCGCACTCTGATAGTGAGGAAATGTTGACCTCTGATGAAGACAAATCCTAGAGACATGTCCAGGCTATAAGTGAGCATATTGGTTTGGACAAAATTTCTTTGGTGGAGGAGACACAAGGTTCACCAATGGACTGTAGGGTGGCTGAACCTATCCACCTGAATTTTATGTTCCATGTTCATCCTAAGGTTTTAGATTGGGTTTTTTATAAGGTCAAGGAATCGCTAAAATGTGTGGGGTTGGAGTGTGAAGGCATCGAGGAACAATTTATGGCTTTGTTTATAGCCATTGAAGTGGGGCACCAACAATAAAGAAAAGTTGGATAAGAATAATAGTGTGAGCTTAAAAGGTTGACGTGGTCGATGAATTCTGAGTGCAGTTCCAACAGGGGCAGGTCAAAAGGGAAGGGGCTGGCCATCCCCCTAATGAAACCCAAAATAGTATCGTTGAATGTTCGTAGGTTCAACGAAGCCAATAAACGTCTTCGGATTAGAAACTTGCTACGTGAGTGGAAGGCGGACATTATTTGTGTACAGGAGACTAAGATGAAGCTAATTAATAAGAGAACTGTGTGAAGTTTATGGAGTTGTGTACATGTGGATTGGGTGTATATGGCTTCTAATGGGGCTTCAGGAGGGGTAGTGGTGATGTGGGATAGATGGGTGGTGGAGAAAATAGAGGAATTCATTGGGATGTACTCGATTGCATGCTCTTTCAAGAGTGTGTTTGATAACTTTTTGTGGGTTTTTGCAAGTGATTGTGGACCAAACTTAGACAACAATAGAGTATTATTGTGGGAAGAATTAGCGGGGTTTCATATCTGGTGGGACCTCCCTTGGTGTATTGGGGGAGACTTTATTGTCACAAGATTTCCAAGTGAATCTTCCAAAAATAGAAGAGTGAAGCGAGCAATGATAGAGTTTTCGGAATGCATCTTTGATTTGAACTTGGTGGATTTGCCACTAGCTGGGGGTTCTGCCACGTGGTCTAACAATCAGACATGGTCTCGATCGGACGGATTCTTAATATATTCTAGAATGGGAAAATCATTATCTGAATGTTTGGCAAAAGCGAATGCCTCGTCTTTGTTCGGGCCATTGGCCTATTATGCTAGATTGTGGTGGTCTCCCAAGAGGCTGACGGTATTTCAAATTTAAAAACATGTGGCTGAAATCTAAAGGTTATGTGGAAAGGGTTAGACAGTGGTGGTCCTCATATTACATACAGAGTACCCCTAGCTTCATCTTTGCGGGTAAAGTGAAAGCTCTAAAAAATGATTTGAAGCTTTGGAATACACAATCTTTATAGGGGAGAACAAGAAAAGCAAGATGAGGGAGATCCAGGAGTTAGAGAGGCTCCAAGAGGCTCGATCTCTTACTCAGGAAGAACTAGCTCAGAAGAAAATGTTGGGTATGGATCTCGAGAGGATTATCTTATTAGAAGAGATGTCTTGGCAGTAAAAATAAGAGCTTTGTGGTTAAGGGAAGGAGATCGAAGCACACATTTCTTTCATAAAATTGCAAACTCCCATAAGAGAAACAACAATATAGAGATGCTGAAAACTGACAATGTCGAATGTAAGGAAGAACAGGTAATTCACGACCATGTAGTTGGTTTCTATGAGCAGCTGCTAACTGAGCCAATAGGTACGTCAGATTGTAAAGTTATTTTTATTATAAAGTACATCTAACAGATCACATGAAGGCACATTAGTTTGTAGGTTTATTTTTGTATAATTTCTTTGTGTCTGTAGCACTTCTCTTTTAATATACATGTCTACGATGACTTGCTCGAGAAGCCGACCAGAATGTAACAAGTTTAAACTATGTAGGTGTCATATGTGTAACTTGTAGTAGTAGTATTCACAACATGAAACAACAAACCTCTTCTTACCACTCTCCAACCACTGCAAATACTAAGTACAATAATAAATTTTTTGGACATTAGTGTTTAGTCGAGGAGGGCAAATCCAAGAATAAATATTGTTAGACATACATAACTTGGTTTTCTTTTTTAAGTAGTCGGTCAATTGATTCGAAGCACTATGGGTCAACAACATCCATCGAATAATTGGGAGGTTGCTCGTCTTTCTTCACCCGTTGTATTTTTTGGTACTATCATGAATTAAATTTATTCTTTTAATTCTTTTGATTCTTCTTTGTATCACGTGTTAGTCACATATATTTTATTTCCCTATGTACTAATATAAATACTTGCTTTGGTCACTGTACACGCACCGTTTTAATTCAATTGAGGCATTTTTCTCTAAAAGCTTCTCTGGACCTTTGCTCTACTAGGGTTTCATCCCTTTGCAGTGCTAGGGTTTCGCCATGTCTCTCCTTTTCCCATGTCTCCGATGTAACAATATGATGATATCTTGGATCTTAAACTTTGTTTCTCCTAAAATTTCTTCTAATATCTTGTATATTACAACTGCTTGTGAGATCTGGTTAGATCTTAAAGAACGATTTTCTCAGAAAAATGGACCTCACATCTTTCAGTTGCAAAAAATGATTTCCTATCTTTCTCAGGGCCTTCGGGATGAACTACTAATTACAAGCCTATTCTTGCTTGTTCTTGTGGAGTTGTACGAACATTGAACTCCTATGTTCAACAGGAACGTGTTTTACAATTTTTTATGGGATCGAATGAATCTTTTGCACATGCTGGTGCACAGATTCTACTTATGGAGCCTTTGCCTGAGAAATCTATTATGTTTCTCTGCCCCTATTGATTCACATGTTTTTGCTTCTCAAATTGATGGAACCAGATATGTTAAATCATTTTCTAAGAAGGATAGACCAATATGTAAACATTGTGAAATTACTGGTCATGTGATTGAAAAATGTTACAAGTTGCATGGTTTTCCCCTAGGCTACAAACTAAAGCAGAGGCAACAGTCTATGACTAATAATGTTATCCTTATTGATAGCAATTCCTTGACTGTTTCTCCTTTTTCCTTAACTAAGGCTGAGTATCAACAGCTTCTGTCCATGCTTCATCCTTCTAAATCTGTTGATGAAGTTCCTTCTACTGTCAATGCAGTTGTTTTGAATTCTTTTCCTGGTATTATTTTTCCTCATAATAATACTCACTCTATTTTTTTTTCTTTTTTTGTTGCTTAGTCTGCTACATTTGATTCAAATTCCTGGATTCTTGATACTAGAGTCACTAATCATATGGTTCCTTCAGTTAATGCTTCCGTGAAGCTTCCTAATGGTCAATCTGTGTCTATTACACATATTGGCTCTGTTTCTGTCTGAGCATCTTGTCTTACATGATGTTCTATGTGTTTCAACTTTTAAATTCAAATTGATTTCTTTTATCAAGTTAACATAATCACTAACTTGCGGCTCTCTGTTTTCCTCTGACATTTGTCTAATACAGGATCTGATTCGTTGGAGGCTGATTGGAGTGGGTAGATTGCAGGGAGACCTTTATATAATGCATTAGTCAGGCCTTTCTATTTCTAAACCTACTTCTTTTTCTAGTACATATGCTGCTCGTTCACCTGATACAATATCTTCACATGTTTGCTCTATTTCTTTCAAATGCTCTAATTATGAGCTTTGGCATAATATACTTGGTCATCCTTCTAATTCTAGGATGCTGTTTGTGAGTAATTTTGTTCATAAATTGACTATTTCATGCAATCCTTGCATGATTTGTCCTTTAGCTTAGCAAAAGAAATTACATTTTCCTAATAATATTCATTTGTCTGCTGCTCCTTTTAATCTTGTTCATTTTGATGTTTGGGGTCTATATTATGTACCTACTGTTGAAGGTTACAAATATTTTTTGACTATTGTTGATGATTTAACTTGTGATACATGGCTTTATCTTCTTAAGCATAAATATGAAGTTTCACATATTTTTAGAGTTTTTATAAAATGGTTAAAACACAATTTCATTTAAAACTAACCCACTTCGCACTGATCATGGCACAAAATTTTCATTTGCTCATTTTTTGCATTCTAAAAGCATAATACATCAGCACAGTTGTGTTGAGACACCTCAACAAAACTCTGTTGTGGAGAGAAAATATCAACACATCCTTAATATAGCTAGAACAATTATGATTCAGTCTCATCTGTCTATTCATTTTTGGGGTGATGCTATTTTAACAGCAACTTATCTCATTAATAGGCTTCCTACTCATCTTTTGAAACAAAAATCTCATTTTGAGCTTATGTTCAAAAGTTCTCTCTCTTATGATCATTTAATAACTTTTGGTTGCCTTTGTTTTGCTTCTACTTTACAAAGATCTCGAACCAAATCTGATCCTGAGGCTCAAACTTGTATTTTTCTTGGTTATCTTTTTGGCATAAAATGTTACAAACTTCTTCTATCATATCTTCTATTTTTCCTGTTGAATGTTCAACTTTAGATTCTTTAAATATGCCTTCAATAACACCTTCTACTGATTTGCCTCTTAACTCCTCGTCACCTTCTCATTCAAATGATTCATCTGTTCAGTCTTCTTATTCCCCAATTTCTGTCACTGTACCATTGCCTTTTGATCTTCCTAGAAGATCTTCTAGAATCAGAAAGGTACCTAGTTATTTGCAAAACTTTCATTACAATTCCTCTACTGCACACTCCACACCAGATCCTTCAACAATTTCTAATTCATCAGGTTCTTCTTCCCTTTTGTCTTCCTCTCCTAAATATAATATTTTCAATTTTCTATCTTATGCTAATCTTTCTCCTTCACATAAATATATTGTCATGTCTATTTATGCCGATACTGAACCTAAGTTCTATCATCAAGTTGTCAAGCATTGTCATTGGAGAGATGTCATGTCACCTGAGATTGCAACCTTGGAAATTAATAAAACATGGGATGTTACTTCTTTACCTCCTGGTAAGAAGCCTATAGGCTGCAAATGAGTTTACAAGATTACGTATTGTGCTGATGGTTCCATTGAAAGATATAAGGCAATGTTGGTTGCCAAGGGTTATACCCAAACTGAAGGATTGGATTATTCTGAAACCTTTTCACCTGTTGCTAAAATGGCTACTGTTAGAACTCTTTTGGCCATTGCTGCTGTGAAAGGCTGGCATCTTACACAACTTGATGTAAATAATGTTTTTTTTGCATGGGGACTTATTTGAAGAAGTATACATGGTTTTACCTCCTAGTTTTTATGTTAAAGGGGGGTCCTAAGTTTGCAAGTTGAATAAATTACTCGATTGTTTGAAACTGGCCTCACTGCAGTGGTTCTCCAAGTTTTAAGCTTTTATACTCAATATGGATTTTCGACAAACCAAAGCTGATTATTCTCTTTTTATTAAGACTGAGGGTTCATCTTTTATTACCCTTCTTATATATGTTGATGATATTCTCATAGCTAGTAATGATCATTTCTTGATGAGAAGTTTAAGCTTAAGGATCTTGGTAAGCTCAAATATTTCCTTGGTTTGGAAGTGGCTCGGTCTCCTACTGGTATTTCTTTGTGTCAAAGAAAATAATCATTGGAGATTCTTCAAGATGCTAGTTTACTTGCGTCTAAGCTTGTTGTCTTTCCTATGGAACAAAATATTAAGTTGAGTAAGGATGTGGGAGACTTGTTGCCTGACCCTACGGTTTATAGAAGACTTGTAGGTCGACTTCTTTACCTCACATTAACTTGGCCAGACTTGTGTTATTCTGTTAATAGGCTTAGCCAATACATGGTTCAGCCTAGATAGCCCCATTTACAAGTAGCCTATAGAATTCTACAATATATCAAAGGCACTCCTGGTCATGGTCTTTTCTTCCCAGCTACCAATTCATTATCTCTCAAAGCTTTTACTGAATCTGATTGGGCCTCTGGCTCTGACAGTAGAAGGTCTACAAGTGGTTATTGTGTTTTTCTTGGAGATTCTTTGGTTTCTTGGAAAATAAAGAAACAGACTACTGTTTCTATATCTTCTGCAGAAGCTAAGTATAGATCCATGGCTTTTACCACTTGTGATATTATTTGGTTTCTCACTCTCTTATCTGATTTTGGTATTTCTTATACTCATAGTGCTCAACTTTTTTGTGATAGTCGGGCTGCCTTACACATTACTGCAAATCCAGTCTTCTATGAAAGAACAAAGCACATTGAGTTGGATTGTGACTTTATTCGAGAAAAACTTTAAGCTAGAGTTATCATGACCTTTCACTTGGCTTCTAATCATCAACTTGCTGATGTGTTAACCAATCCTCTTGGTTTTCAGCAATTTCATCACATAGTTTTCGAGATGAGAGTCCATTCTATATACTCTCTATCTTGAAGGGCGGTATCATAAATTAAATTTATTCTTTTTATTCTTCTTTGTATCACGTGTTAGTCACATGTATTTTATTTCCCTATGTACTATATAAATACTTGCTTTGGTCATCGTACACACATGGTTTTAATTCAATTGAGGTATGTTTCTCCAGAAACTTATCTCGACCTTTACTCTACTAGGGTTTCATCCCTTTGCTGTGCTAGGGTCTCGCCCCTTTGTATTCTTCTAGGATTTGCACTTTACAGGTACCACGAGAATAGTAAAGGATAATGAAACAGATCATAACAACCATAATTAATATTGAACTCTATCAAATACACTAGAATGACTGAAGATTATGATGCGACAACTGGAATGATCATTAGAATCACCATCTTCAACCACCCTATGGCTATAACTGGAATAGCTCAGGAGAAGGTTCATTGGAAACAAGAAATATCTCTCAATCAACACAATAGAAGCCTTTACTCTTAGCTTGATAATACTTTCACATTAGAGCGATGACAATGTAGAATAATGAAGAACAAATGGAAGCGAAATTTTGGCAATATGGTGATACTCTCGTGAGAGTATTTGTCCCACAAGTTGGTGATGAACAAAGGGAATTGAATGCATTCATTTTTGCACCAATGGCTCCTATTTGTAGACCATCATGCACTGGTTGGCAAAAGGCATAATCATTGATAAACCAATGGTAACCCAAAGGTCACAACCTTAAGAAGTGACACAACCTTTTGATTTAACTAAATCAAAAGGTTGTGTCTCTTGACACTTCACTAGTCACATACAACCTTTTGACTAAATCAAAAGGTTGTGTTTATTGACACTTCCTTAAACATCACCACCCCTCATAGGAACTATCACCAAGTTAGAGGGTGTTATTCCAAGGGGTACACTGTTTGGTGATCACACCCCTTAGAATAACATCTCTCACCTGATCACACAAAACAGTGACGATCCAGTTGAGTATTTTACCTTGGTACCAATATGAGTTTTTCACTACTCAACTCTCATCTGCTACTCTTGCAGATCGGCGTCAGAGCATGACAAGCCTCTACGTATATACGTTTTTGTCATTACCTTATCTGACCGCATCCTTTACCATATGTGTTCCTACTGATCACAAGAAATATCTCTCAATCAACACAACAGAAGCCTTTACTCTTAGCTTGATAATACTTTCACATTAGAGTGATGACAAGACATCAAATCCATCTACTATAAACTGCAAAATGGAATGAAGCCTCGGAGGGCTCCTTAGACTATCTTCTGCAACAGGAAGAAGGTGATGCGCAAATGCAAATTGCAACCTTAGAGCTTGTCATTTCTAAGAACAGTTACACGACAACCAAGCATTAGGATCAATAGCCATACCAGAAAAAGTCTGGTGCCATGTCCAGACATGCCACTTCTTAAAACAGGATATGTATTTTTACCCTCTAAGGACAATGATAGACAGCATAAGAAAGATTGCCTGTCTTAAGTCTACTGAATAAAGAAGAAAAATTTCAGATCAATTTTTCATGAGCAGTTCTAGGGCCACCGAAAAAATGGCCCGAATAAATCTACCGAACTGTGTGTTTCAGATTTTTATTTTTTTTCTTTGTTTTTATGTATTTTTTTAATCATCATAAATATTTTAAAAAAAATAAAAAATTCACAACATCATTAAAATATATTTTCTTAATCACTAAGTAAAAAAATAAAAAAAAAATCACATTCGGTACACTAATTCGGGACCCAAAGCATTTCTATTTTTCATTCCTCTGTTTTCCACACTTTACATATAGTATTCCTTTGCCTTTTATATGACTACACAGTCAAGGCAAATCTGTACAAAAGCCACTCATATAATTACATATCACCAATTTTGTTACACAAGAATATTCTAGAGAATAGCCAGATGTCAACTCTCATTGGCTGCTGTTGTCAGAGGTAATTGCAGAAGATTCTGAATTTCTGAGAAGGTTAGCTGCAGTGCATAGGAGGCTGGAGGGACGTGTTGTGGGTAGCACTAGCATATGCTTGGCGTCTTCTTCCTTGCTGCTTAAGTCCTTAATAGCCTGCACCATGAAGTGCATAGAATTAGGACAATTCCAGACTTCAAACACCTAATTGCACTTCTAAAATTTGCTAACTTAACTATAAGTAATCGTTTTTGCCCAACTTAGCTTCTTCTTGATTTTGGGAGGATTGACCCATATCTTTAACTGTAAAACACCATAGATAGTTGGTTATACTAACTTTTCTGAATCAGCCCCTCCCTCAGAATTCATCTATATATTTTGAGGGATTACCCTAAGCATGCTTGCATTTTTGCAGGTTAAATAACATAACAAGATGAGCTACAATACTACATGGCATAGACACAAGCAACATCTAAAGTAGCATGCAAAGTTCATGAAAAAAAAAAAACACAAACTTAGGTGAACCACACCAAGCATCCGGCTTGCCCGTCCTATCTACCAACTTACAGCAAGTGGCCGCCCGGGTTTCACCAATCCGTCCGGCAAATCTTTCTCCACCCTTTCTCCATAGGACCATAGGTCCTACAAGCACAAGGAGAGACAAGCGCACACTTGATTTGCTGAAGGAGAGAATCGCAAGACCAGACTACACAGCTTGTCCACCCAGCCATAGGTAGGGGTGTGCATCCGGACTAGTTTTTTTTCCGGTCCGGTCCGGAACCCGGAAAACCGGGTGCATCCGGGCGATTATCCGCCCGGATTACACCCGGGCGGTTAATAATATCCCGGATCCGGTTACGAATCCGGTTATGTGACCCGGTTATCCGTAACCGGGTCATTTAAAATAAAAATATCCGCCCCTTTCTATTCGTCTTCTCGCATCGATTAGGGTTTGCATCCGCCTTCTCGAATCCGCTTTCTCATCTCGACATCTTCTCGAATCCGCTTTCTCATCTCGACGTCTTCTCGAATCCACCTTCTCTCTCGGTCTCGAAGTCCCTTCTGGCCTTCTCTCTCAAGTTTTTCCAAACCCCGAATCCGTTCTGGTCTTCTCTCTCAAGGCTCTGTTCTCTCTCAAGTCTTTCGACCTCATTGAAACAAGGAAACAAAAACTTCGAAGTGCTTTGCGCATCTGGGTGAGACACGTGGAGGCTACCATCCATATTCTCTCTCTCTCTCTCTAAGCTCTTAAGGTATTTTTTACTTTTCTCTATTTTTCACATGGGATTTAGTTTTAATCACTTTTTTATGTAATACTCTGTTTGTTTGGTTTATATTATTTTTCATTTGCTCTGTTTTCACATAGGATTTAGTTTTCTTGCCATTACAGTGGGTCTATGGCATTATGCCTTCTATGAGAATGGTACTTTCCAAACCTTTTAGTATGCTGACCTGCAATATCCCTGGTGAATTTTGATTGTTAAGAATTCAGTATAGGTTCTGAGGGAATGTTCACATCCAGGTTGAATGTCAACCCACATTTAGCTATATAATGCATCACATATTAGAGGTGTTTGGTGCTATCACCAGCGAATGCACCCACCAATTTTATTTTTGGTTTACTTTTGGCTTTTAAGAACACCTTATAGTTTGAAGTAGTGGCAGTTTGCCCTTCATTGGCTGTTTGAATTGGGATGCTTTTACTGGAAAATAACATGTGCCTGATACTATTGCTTGAATAGCTATTCTTTGGATAATTTCCCCTTAGTTATCGTCATTACTTCTCTAGCCTTTTACTTGTCTTAATAAAATTTTCTCATCTATCCTAAAAAAAAGCTTGAAAGAAAGCAGAAATGGAATGTGCTTATAATTTATAATTATAAAAAAAAAGTGCTTATAATTTATAATCATAAAAAAATGTGCTTATAATTTACAAATGATAGGCTAAAGCAGGGGAATGAAATGCCAATCAGATGTCCTGGAAACTCACTCCATTTGCTCTTTGTTTTGCTGCTGCGCCTACTTTTTTTCTTAGCTTGTATCTGAAGTATTATCTTTTCTTGTGGTAAATCAGTGGATAGGGATTGCATAAAGTTCTCTTGGAAGTGCAAAAATGTCAATCTTGATGTGGCTGGAACCTCTGCTGCTGGTTCCCAAGATTCTGAAAAGGTTGGAACTGATGCCATTGTTCAGCTGCATAAGATTCTTTGATCCTCATGCTAAATTAATTTTATTTTTAATGGCTCAAACATATACACCTGGCTGGTTCCGAGGTTCCAATTAGTTATACACGTTTGGAAATAGCTCTCATCCATACAATTAGTTTCTCATACAAAATAACTTTATTATTTTGTAAGCACCCAACATCTCTGATCTCCTCTTGCTTTCGATTTTATTTTTTGTTTTGTTGATTGAAGTAAGATAGAGCAATGGTAGTGTATCTTGACATCAAGGTCTGTGGACTATCAAGGGCCTGTTTTGAGTCTTAAAGAAATATATTATATTGAAATTGCATGTGGACTCTGGCTTTGATCTCTAGGAGCAGACTTCTGAATAGGCATCTACTGCCCAATAATTCTCATGGTGTTCTAAGTTTGGGTTTATTTGGGCAGGAGCAATTGCATGAAAGGGAACAGGCCATACATGAGTTGGAAAGGAAGATGGAAGAAAAAGATGAGAAGCTGAAATAAATTGGAGAGCATTTCAATGGCAAGGGCCTTAGCCAGTTATAATCCGGATCTGGATCCGGATGCACACCCTTAGCCATAGGTACACATTCGGCCGAAGACCAAATGGAGTTCTATATAAGGGCCCAATACCGGACAATAGGAAGTGAAGCCCATGGTCCCGAAAAAATGTTAGCAGTAGACTGACACATCGTAAAAGGAATTGCCAATCTGATGGAAAACACCTAAAAGTGAGACCCAGAATGCGCAGGGAGACCCAAACCATAGCACAAGTTGGTGAGGCAACCGTAACCCGAAATGCAAATATTCAGGCCCAAGACCACAATACAGGTCCAAGAGCCCAACATAGAACAACAGAGATCCACATCCAATGCACGTGACGTTAAAATACTGTTGAAGTACCCATGTTCCCAATACATGATATACATATATAATAATTTTGAAAATGCTAATAAAAATAACTACTTGTAATAAAATTTTCGCTTCACAAATAATTTATTATCTTATTGTATCGACGATCAATCCCCATTCCTCACAATGCACGTAAGTAATTTCACCTATTCGTGGCCTAACAAACGAATATATGGTAATGCTAGGGATCTTGTTGGGGGATTCCGTTAATTTTCCTGTTCATATTTTTTTTATTTTTTTTAATGTAGTGATTAAGAAAATGTTATTTAATAATATTCTGAATTTAAAAAAAATTAAAAATATTAAAAAAATGCGGTGAATTTTTTTTTAAAATTATATATATATTTTTTTAAAAAAAGAAACGGGAAAATGAGCTGGATCCTATCATTTTGCATTATATAAAGCAAGGTATTACGTACACTGTCTTTGTATTCCTTCTTTCGATATATGTGCGTAGAAAAAATGTGGGCATCTGCCCCACACGGGGCACACCCCGTGTAAAAAAAAAAAAAAAAAAGTGATTTGCAATGTGTGTTGGTGTGGGGCAGATGCCCAGAATTGCTCATGTGCGTAATTTCACCTACCACCTTGTCTTTGTATATATATTTATAGAAAAGTGCCCTAATGAAGTTGCAAACACAATGTATTCTATTAAAATTAGGATATCATGTTCATGTTCATGATTCACGCTCGTTGATGTATCCCATTTTTTTCCCTATAAAGTGTAATTCCATGCTAGCTGCAATAACTACGAAAATTTCACAAAACAATATCACCAAATTCTAAGAAAGTTAAATTGGCAACATTTGTGAATGGTCATGTAAATTATTAATTAAGGAGGGGGATAAAATGCTCAAAAAATGAGTTGACAAAAAACCAACTGAAATCGGAGATTGAAAATCTAGTGTTGATCGAGGGTTATTGTCCCAACCTCTTTATTATTCAGTAAATTCACTACAAGAAAAATTTCTTTTTGCAACCCCTAAAATCGCCACGAAAAGTTTGGCTTTTACAATGTCGCAAATTATTTTTAACATCCATTCCTCATCGCTTCTAGATGGATGGTATACAACATCTCAAAAAAATTTTACGTTGAAATGAAATACCGTCGCAAAAAATGTGGACATTTGCAGCATAACTTATCACTGCTAAAGGGGGACAAGAGCAATGCAAAAGACATAGAATATGGTAGGAAAATTTCGCTATTTCCGACCAGGTTATGGTATCGCAAAAACTAAATATTGCCGCAAAAGAATTCTCATTCCCCGACACATGTATGTCGTCGCAAAAGTATTTCAGTCAAAATTGGATGTCGACTCTAGAACTTATATATGTCGTCTCACATGTATGTCATCTCTAGAGCTTATTTACAACCCGGAATACCAATTAGCTTCACCTCTACATGAATTTTACTTGAGCGACAACCAAATTAAAGTTGGGTCTAACTTGGCGAACAAACAGCATCAATTAAACAACATGGAATCCATTCACTACAACCAAAAAGTTTTGGGACAATTGTTTTTAAGGAAATGAGAATCGTCTCAAAAAATGAGTTTTAGGGATGAAATTTAAATTTTGTCCCTAAATAATGATGGTAGTCATTTACTGAACTGCCAATATTACGTTTGAACGAGTTATTTAGGGACAGAAAGTGTCATCCCTAAAGTTGGTTTTCGTTCAAACGGGTACTAAAGCGTTCGATCATGAAAGAAATAAAAATTCAAATGAAAATTAGTTACGGTCGAACTAAAAATTGGCAGGATAAATTAATAATTTAAGCGAAAAATCTACTTACCCTTCGACTGATTTATATAACTGCAAACAATATTGATTTTTTATGGAATCAAAAATAGAACAATTATAGTTTGAAATCTTAATATTTCATTTGATCGATATTTTTGGAGACGGAATAAGTTGTCCCAAATTAATAATTGTTCGAACGTACATTCAGAACTCGTTCGAACAGAAAATATATAGTTCGAACGTAAAATATGGCGGGATCAACAATTTTTTTGGCGGGAGTGGAAAATCCTTTTGAAGGCTTATACAATACGTTTGAAAATGTTTAGAATTTTTATTTATTTTTATGTCAAATCAATACCTTAATCAATTATGGATAAATAATTAATTTATATTAAGAAATAGTAGTTAAAGAATATATAGAATGAAGATCAATAAATAATTTAGAAAAAGAAAAGACGGACGGATCTTAAAAAGCTTGGTTTTTAGAGAAAAATTAGGACAAATAAATGCGATAAAAGTGATGCTTAATAAGGACAAATAATCAGCCGAGTCAAGCTCGTCACCTGAGTCATCTCTAATGAGTTTATATCTGTAACGATGTAACACCCCGCTCCCTAATAAAGACATTTTAGAATTTTCGGGGAGCCAGTATACTACTAAACTTGAAATTAAAAACTTTTCTTTTTAACAACGCACCAGAATGCAAAAGATTCCATGAACAAAATGAAATTTAATAAATACTTAAAATCTAAAATAGAGTCTGCGGAAATACTAATTTAAAAAAATAAGAAAATCTCATGTACTTATCAGAATAATTTATTTAAACCTTAAACCATAAAAATAATCATAGCATAATCTGTCTAGGCCTTTGCCTCGCCTCCCGGGGTCAAGTTTTGTCTTGCAGTCTCATCCTCATAAATGTCATCACCTGGGATGGTTTAAAAGCATAAAAATATATAAAAATGAGTTGAATACTCAATAAGCAACACATCATACAGTAAACATAATAAACATAAGGTTTCTTAGAAAACGTGCGTACTCATAAATACATACGTAAATAGCATGAACATCAACATGAACTCATCTTTCACTTATCATAGGTCGTTATCCACTGTTGTGTAACGCCTCATCCCCGTGGGTCTGGAGAGTTAACTCATGTTAATTTAAGTCATCTCCAATCACACTTTTAAAATATACCAGAGTCTCTATAACATAATAACCTATTTGTCCAACACAATATCCATGACTGAAAATACTAAAGCAACATAAAATATCAATACTACCAAACAGACTCTCCAAAAAAGTCCTTCTACCCTCAGGCACTCAATCTTCTATGATCATCAAAACTTACTAGCACTCCCTATTTCTGACTTTCAGCTAATGAATCAAAATTATCTAAAAAATATTATGGAGGTAAGGGGTGAGTTATCAACAACTCAGTAAGCAGAGAACATATACTAATATGCAAACATGAGCATTTACAGAGTTCAGAATGCAGAACAAAATATTTTTATTTTCAGAATGTAGAATCAGATAATGTTATCAAAAATATCAGAGCGAAAGTTCAGAAATATCCATAATCAAAATCCCTTTGGCACTGAAACATCATATCATAATAGAATTCCATGTTTAACCCCCGTGGTAGGGTTGTGCAAACCCAGGCGGTCAACCGATCAGAAACAGAATGTGAATTTTTTCCTTATTATTCTTGGAGCCCCGAGTGTGCACATAGGAAAGACCACGCATGAAACCACTTTGTTTCCAAAGTGGGTGCACTAAAAACAGAAAAGTTGGTACCAACCAAAACAGAGGCCACAGTTTTACACCCGTGGTAAGGTCATAACAGAAACAGAATGTCATGCCAGAAGTTTCAGAAATTACATCATATCATATCAGAGTACATAACATTTTCAAAATAGAATAGAATCAAATCACAAAAATATAATTTACACACAAAATTTCATATTCGCTTTCTTTTGCACAGTTCAGAAACAAAATGCCAAAATAGCTCATGTCTACAGCAGTCATGACTGAAAATACTTTATTCTTATACAGAATTTCATGAGTAATACAAAACAAATAATTGAGGTTGTTTCCAAAATTTCTTTTCATAACAAAATATGCATATTTTCTAAAATCAACCTCAGATCATTTTATTTTATGCAAAATGTAGCATAAGAACCCCATTTACCTGAACTTCTTAACTTTTCATAATTTTTCCAAAATTGTGCTGAACGAATATTAATCGTCACCTATAAAATAGTCACCTATAAAATAGTCACCTATAAAATAGTCACGTAACTTCCATAAATTCCCAATCCACGTATTTCAATATTTAAGCCTAAGATGCTAAAATAACTTATTTTAATTCCTCAAAAACCTAAATTCAAGAAATCCCAAGATATTAACACTTCCCAAATTCGAACTAAATCTCTGACTAAAGTATTAAACTCTAACTCATTTAATAAACTAGAACATAATAAAAATTACAACATTATCACTTACTTTTGAAAGAAAACTTACTTCAAATAAAATTAACTTACCAAAATAATTTATGTAAACATGGAAAACTTAGAGTTTACAAATACATATTAAAACTTTAAAACACAAGAATGCAACTTGTAACTCAAAGGTAATAATGTAATTTTATTTATTTAGAAGACAAACTATGCAATAGCTTCTGTAGTACTTATCATTTGAAAACATGATCAAAGGGCATAACGGTAATAATCCTAGGTTACAGAATTACGGTATTACCCATATATAAAAATATAACTCCTTAAGTCAACAAACATGAAAAACAAACAAATGATTTGAAATGCAGCGGCATCTACTTACAACTAAAATCGAGATATGGGAGGAGGGGCAAGGCGCGACGGGCTGGGCGAGTGGAAGGTGGTTGTCTCGACGGCAGTGCACTGAGAGAAATATGAGAGAATGGAGAGAGAGTAATCACGGCATGAGAAAGAAGTTAATACCGAGAGAGAGAGAGAGAGAGAGAGAGAGAGAGAGAGAGAGACGGAGGGGTGGCAGTGACTTACAGAGGCATTAAGGGGAGCCTTTCGTCAGCGACACGGAGGAGCAGTGATAGCAGCTGGGCAACTTGGGTGGCACTCGGAGGGTCACGGTGGCTGAGAGGGCGTTGGTCTGTGGTATTCCAACAGGGATGGTACTTTATTTTCAGGAGCTAAAACAGGGGATAAACGGCTGGGTTTTCCGAGAGATGGGGGAGGGGTGGTGGCATCGATGGCTTCTGTCGTGTGCGGGAAAATCTCGTCCAGTTGCTCGGAGCTGTTGTGCCGTGAGGTGGAGAAAAATTATTCATCTCCGAGTGAATGGGAAACTGGGTTGTCATGGAGCTGGGACGGCGTGGCTTGTTCACGATGGTAACGTGGTTGACACTAGCAGAAGTGGCTGCTGGACAGTGGGCTATGGTGATTGGCTTATGGAGGTCATGCTAGCGGAGAAAAGATGAACATGCATGAGGTTGGTGATGCTATGGTGCAGAGGATGGCGTTCTGTGCAATTTATTTTATTTGGCCTCGGGTGCTAGCTGGTTAACAACGTCTAACGCATATGTGTTGTATAAGAATTGTGACAGTTGCCGTAAATGTGAGGGATAGAGATGTGCATGGAGTGGTGAACGTGGACTGCTGTAGTTTAAGGGGAATAAAAAGAAATAAATAAAAAATAGAAAGGTGGTACGTAGCCAAGTATTTGTTTTACTGAAAGTAAATTAGGCCAGGCGGTGGGAACTTTGCTTGTTTTGGAACACGTAAAGACGTGCATGGCAATTAGCATGCACTGAGTATTGTGGTGGCCTCATGTTCATACATAAGTATCTCGTCCAACAATATCTTTCAATCATTGAGCCTTAAGAAATTTATACATAAGCTCAAAAATATTTAATAGACTTGGCTGGACCCTGGTATTACATGTTGACCCCCTGTGAGTTAAGGTTAGCGAATCTAAGTAGATTCCGCCCGTGGCCGCGGATTGTGGAATCCATATAAGGAAGACATACTGGGTGCACTACTAGCATGCATGACCTGATAATGCAATATGCCCACAACATAGGTACCATCTTCATATCATAACATAGGCCATTACATATCTTATAATTCATACTTCATCATAATCATACTTGCATACTTCTCATATCATAGATTTCAAAAGAAATCGTATACATACTTGTCATATCATATCATAGATTTCAAATGAAATCACATTCTTTCATAAATGTCGTGATACATGTTTCCTTGCATAAAATCATAATTTTTCATAAATCTAAACCTTCACATAAATGGCTTTCACAAATTATTTTAATGCATAACTCTCACATAAAATCATGACTTTTCATAAGTTTTTTGATGCATAACTCTTTTCATAAAATCATGAGTTTTCATAAATAATTTAATGCATAATTCTTCATGTAAAATCATGGATTTTCATGATTTTATCATGTCTTGGATACGTAAAAATGGGCTTCCAATGGAGGGCATACATGCATAATATTTTTATAAAAGACAAACAATTTACCGTACATATGTGTAAAGGTATGATCGTGCTGCTTACCTTGCAGTGCTAATCTACTATTTTCGACATGTAATCGGTCGCCTATAAAAATAAACACGTAATTTGCATAAATTTCTAATTAAACATGTGGTTTTATTTAAAACCTAACTACTAAAATAGTCTATATTTCCTAAACCTAAATTCTTCCTAATACTAAAATATTCTCACCTGTTAATCCTAAATAGGCATTGGTATTTTTGGAATATAACTAACCCACCTACACTTAATATTTCATGCTATTCATAAATTAAAAGGAGGCTTACGAGAGAATGGCCGTGGCTTTCGGGCTTGGAGGTGCTTAACGGCAAAGCTGGGTGGTTCCGAGGTGGCTTAAAGCTGGAGAGATAGAGAGAAACCGAAAGCTTGAGAGAGGGAGAGAGAGATTACGGGAGAAGGAAACACGGCATGAGGGAGAGAGCTTGACATCGGGAGGAGCAGAGGGAGATTACGAGTGCGTTGGTGACTTACAGTGCCGCTGACGGTGATGGAGATGGTCGGAATGGGTTGTCTCAAACGGATGGTGGTGGTCCAATGATGAAAAAGCCTGGGTTATGTGGTCTCTGAGTGCTCCAATCTCGCTCTATTTTTTAGCAACAAAACAAAGTTGCTTCTGTTACTTCTTTGTGCAGGTGGTTGCCGTGTGTGGAGCTTGTGCACATGGTGGTTTTGAGTGGTTGCAGTCTTTGCGCAGAGCTGGGCAGTGGCTACCCTTCGGTGGTTTTCTGCGGTCGCGTTGATGTGGTTGCTGGAGTTTCCCAGTGGATGTTTTATGGTTGTTCACGGTGGATATGGAAAAAGTGTTCGCGTGGGATCGGATGCAGTGGCATGCGGTTTGGGTTGGCATGGAGGGGACCAGAGTGCAACGTGGGGAGAAGGTGTGGGTTGTTGAGTTGGGCGATGGTGGTTCTTGGTGCACTGCCAGGTGTGTGCTGTGCGTTGATGGTTTCCGTGGTAGTTCATGGTAGAGGGAGGAGCGGCTTGGTAGGGCTATGGTCTCTCTTTTTTTTGGTGGTTTGTTGTAGCTAGTCTGGCTTGGAGAAGCTTGGTAGCGGCGTGAAGCTTAGTGGCACAAGAGGGTAGACGGCAACCCTAGATTGATGAGGAAAGATTCTGCTTGCATGGGATGTGCGCATGAGGGAGTTCAGGTGGAAAGAGACGGCAACCTATTCTTGAGTTTCCTTCATGCATGAAGGATTATACATATAGGTGAACGAAGAAAGAAAAAACCCTAGATGGATGAGGGCAACGTGTATGTGCATGCAAGTGGATAAATACATTAGAGACGTGCATTGTTGTGGTTTATAGAGGAAATCCGTTAGGAGTTTTATTATAAAAAGGAAAGAAAAATGGTAATAGTGTTTGGACTCTAACTCATGAGCTTGAAGTTTTTAAAAAAAAATAATGTAGGCTTAACTCTATGTTAAAATAAATATAACTTATCCGATGACTCTCTTATGAGTTTTAACTCATTTATTGAGCATAATAAAATTATTCATAATTTATCCATAAAAATATAGGATCGGGTCGTTCCAAACGACCCAAAAGAAATGGTTGAATTTCTTTTGACCTTAGAAAATGCTGTGAAATTCCAAAAAGATTTCACAAATTTATTGTCCGATTAGATTGTAGCCTATCAACATAGTCGGATCCCGATCCACTATAGTGACAGAGTTGTCTTCTATTTAATTAAGGCACTTATTAGGAGTATAAATTGGAGATGAATTGTACCATTAACCTCAGATGAATATTTAGAATTTTACGGTGCAATAAAATGTTTTAAGCTTTCCAAATGAATAGTGAATGGGAGAGCCTTCATATTTAATTAAGGTACTTAGGAGTCGAATTTTGAAAAACGAATTGCACCACTAGACTCATAGGAATATTTAGGATTCTATGGTGCAATAAAAAGTTTCAAAATTTTTTTCGATGAATAGTAACACATAGAATAGCGCCACGTGGCACGTGTTTCAAACAGTTGTCAAATCACTAGGATTACTTTTGGTTGGACACAAGACAATCCTAGCCACTCATATGAATAGTCTTAGGACACTTGTCTCATGGAGATTGAAGTGTGATGGAGTGGAGGATAAACCAACCCACGTGATCATGCCACCTATGCCGAATACTATTTGGTCGACCAAAATAGGGTTTCAACACCAGTGAAACCTCAAACCATTGGAATCCAACCGAAATCCTAAACCTAGATTCCAAACCCTAAATCACCTTGTTTTGATTAAGTGTTTAATCACTTGGTTAAATCACTTCTACATACTATTAACCAATCAATTATACACTCATACGCCCTTAAAACACTCTCTTACATATAGGTAATTATATTGGACTAAGAAGTGTTTGATTTGGACTAAACCTTACCCAAAACCCTAAATGAAACCTTATTTATACCCTAATTTGAGCCCACTAGGTTAGGCCCATCTTTGGCCCACCGAAACCACCACCAAGCCCAAGTTTCTTCATGCTCCCAAGGCCAAGGCTATGGCTAGCCTCAAATAGCAACTTGATGGCAATAAAACAAAAGGCTACAAACACTAGTCCATCCATCCGACCAGACTGCAACTGGAAACCTCTTTCCGACTACCACCCTCCTATCCAAAGGTCACTCTGCCACCCTCATGTCATCCCTTCTCATATATCACATGCCCCTCATTTCATCTCAAACTTAGCACTTTTCTAGAGCAAATTAAGAGAGAGTTCTTCAGACAGTTTCTAGTAGTTTTTGCTCTAACATTTCAGCCCTTTGTAAGTCAATTTCTAGGGCTCAAACTTCTTGTGTTTTGTTCTATTTTCAGTCTAGTTTACGTGGGTATATGATGTTGAGGAAATTTTTATGGATTTTTAATTGGTGAAAGTTAAGTATGATTATGCAAAAGTCTCAGCTGTCACAGTTTTGATGTTTGTGTGAAACTTTGAAATTTTTGTTAAGTTTTTTATGAGAACTTGGGTATATCTTGCTATGGTAA
Source organism: Juglans mandshurica (assembly GCA_022457165.1). Classification (NCBI taxonomy): domain Eukaryota; kingdom Viridiplantae; phylum Streptophyta; class Magnoliopsida; order Fagales; family Juglandaceae; genus Juglans; species Juglans mandshurica. The sequence continues at coordinate 15,725,632 of CM039624.1, forward strand.
AGTTTTAATGTGTTTTTCTGCAAGTTAGATTTGGACTTATAGCATGTTAATCTTTTTATAAACGAGTTTTGTAAAATTTTGAAATGCTAGAACATGCGAACATGTTCCCTCTATAAAAATTTGAAGGCGTTCACATCAATCAAGAACCATACATTCCAATAATTTTCATGTAAGGGCCAAAACATACAAACCATAGCATAACCATTAATCATTCTTAACTCATTAAACTTAAAACACCAATGATCATGTTTTATCCATAGTGTTGGCCGAAAACCTCTTATTTTTGGGAACACGCATTCCAATCAATTGTTCTGAACTTAGAATCTTCTAATGTATTGAGCAAAACCTTTAATATTGAATACTCATGGGTGACCAAAACATTTGATTGGTCATGGACAACATTTTCATGAACTTAATTCCATACTAAAAACGGTTAAGGGACAAGCATTCATGTACAAAACAAACATAGTACAAACTGCAACCTTAGCATGGCTTCTTACTCCTTTTTCCATAACATACACACCTTCCATAGACCATTTTAATCATGCTTTAAAATAATCATATCAAGAGAAGTTCATAGCACATGGAAGAACATCAAAGTCACGAACAACCACATAAAACCAAATCAACTAACAAGTTCACAAGACATATACATAAAATATCCAAGTACAAGTTAGAGATGTACTTACAAAAATCTGAAATATATATATATATATATATAGCAAGCCTTAACCCATGTGTTCAAGTGCAGTGTTCTTTACATCTTTTTCCAAGAAAAGACTTTCAACTTTCGGACCCTTCTTCCTTGAATTTGAAACTTAACTTCAACATGAACCCTAGCTCATATAAACAATAGTGTCGCGGCTTCTAATATTAAAAACACCATACTTATAAACTTTAAGACAAGTATCATTTAATCCACATTTCTTAAAGAAAACCCTAACCTAGCCGTGTGTGTGAATATGTAGATTCATGTGAAAATCTTCTAATGATATGAGCTATCTACTCTAGCCCGAGTGTGTATATGTGAGCATGAGTTCTAGATGAACTTTACTTAAACCGAAACTTCACTCCCTTGAAGTCGTGCGTGTGTGTGTGTGTAACAAAAGAAAAGTTGGCTTCATACCTTTTAGATTCTCCTCTTGAAAGTATCTCCTCACTTTGCTTATTCTCAAAATGATGTTTGGGTGAGAAGAAGGTATGGTGGAGAGTGTTTGGATGGTAAGAAAATGATAAAAACTTGGAGGGAATAGTGATGACCAAAACTTCTCAAGAGCAATGCACAAAATGACTAAAGGTCCTAGGGTTTTTGGCTCCTTGCCTTTTATAGACACTCAAAAGCTTATTGCATGAGCCAAGCTCATGCATGGATGCCAAGTGACGTGTAACCCTATGACCTCTTCCTATAGCTCATCATTTAATTGTGTTGGAAACCAAAAGCACCTTTTGTGCATGTGGCACCTTCTTCCTCCAAAATCGAAGCTCCCTTCCTCCTTTGCCCTCCATTTCATGTCTTGGTTCAATATATCTAGTGGCTATAAGGTCTTTTATCAAACTCAAATATTTCTCAATCTCTCACATGTGTGCAGGAGTGCCAAGTGGCAATGAGGAGTGTGTGCGTGTGCATGGGTTGTCGATCCCTCTCTTCCCTAGGAGATCTTCTTTCACCATACTTTTGGACAAACATGTGATTGGTTCCTTTTTGCACAAAGAACTTTGCCCTAGCCGTCCACCTCAAGGTGTTCTTACATAATATTTTTCTTCTTGAAGTGCTAGGCGTGTAAGCCTTTCTTCCAATCTTGATCTTGCCCTTTCCCAAGACAACTTTTTACCTGTCTTTATGCATGTATGACACATGTCAAAAAGCAAACCTCCTTTCTCCAAGGTTGTCGTCCATGACCTCTTGGCCTTCCCTAGGTTCCACTTTTCCATAACCTAATCATTTCCTTCCAGAATTTCTTTCTCATAGTGACATGTGTCAAAAAGCTTCTTGTTACAAGTAAAAATCTTCATGCATGCATGACACATGGCAAGAAAATAATTGATCCCATATGGTAGGCGTGTAAGCCAAACCCTAGTTCCTTCTTACCTCTCTTTCCTAATTCCCATCTAAATTCATCAAGTCCTATACATAGCTCCATTGGATGACAGGTGGTATACAAAATCTTGAGTCGCGTGTGAGCCCTAATTCCATTGGGCTTCAAAAATCCTAATTTCCTACAAAGGCCGAAACTCTCATGGGCTTATATAAAAAAAGAAATTTTACACAATAGCCTAGAAAGTCTTGGTCGTCACAATCTGTAATTGGTGTTCAAACGTAGATAAAACAATTGAACCTAACGAACTCAGCATTCAAACATAATAAGCATCTGAATGATTTCTTATGACACTGAACATTACATCTACGTTCGAAAACTATATTGAACGTTCTAAGTTTTTTCCTAGAAATACGTTCCAAAATTTTAGAATTCCATCAACCACTCAACGCAATGTGTTCAAACATTGTTGTATGGTCGAACACTAAATTTTACAGTCAAACGTAGTTTTTCCATAACAATATGTTCGAAAGTATTCAAATTCTATGACCTTGGGACAATTGTTTTTCATACAAAAAAAAAAAATCTTGGGACAAAATTATTATTTTTTGTTGTAGTGATTGATCTATGTTATTCGGCAACTCTAATTACATATATAATTAGTGCGCTAATACTGAATGCATGTTGAGTAGTATTGTATCATGAAATTCTAGCATGCAATATCATATTGTTGGGTAAAGTTATAATTAGAAAGGTTTAATTTATTTCGTGATTTTATCATTGAAAATATTTATTTTAACTATAACTAATTATATATTTGAATATAGTTTTTAAGTCGAGGATCTGAAGCATTAATTTATAAAGTATTGCAACCCAACCATTGGATTGTTAAGGATAATACCAAGGCAGGTCACGACTCTGCAATATCAAAAGAAATTTCCACTAACACCACGACAAGTAAGAAACCATTCACAGTAAAGGACAACAAGGCATTGCAAAGGATCAACAAAGAATCTTCTGGAAACAAGAGATCATTTCTGATAGGACAGGTGCCCATTAATACAGATGTTTTGAAAAACCATTAGCATATGTATTTGTCTATAAAAGCATTGTAAAGGCATGGCAGAAGATATGATGAACAAATGATTCAATAGAAAATTTCTCACTTGAGCATTTTATCGAGTACTTGATATTCATCTTAAGCAATTATCTCAACATGATATCACAGAGCCATATCAGACTCACGTCTTCTTCCTGCAACATTGAATTTTTTTGTTGTTGCTACACAGGGACGAATGGCTTCCAATGATTCCTCACCCAACTCCACAATACAGAATCCTCCTTCCATGGCCCCTCCTCCCACTTTCCATTGGGCCAACCATTGTATTACTATAAATCACAAATGACAACTTTCATCTCTGAAAGGCGCAGATGGTACCCTTTCTTAAGGGCCACCAACTTTTTGATCATGTGGATGGCACCTCTCCAATGCCTCCCCCCATAGTCGACGATGCTCCTAACCCTACCTATACTCAGTGGGTCTTGCGCGACCAGCTTATACTCTCTGTCATTAACTCATCTCTTTCAGCTCAAGTGCTAGCCCAAGTTCTTGATTGCAACACCACACACGATGCTTGGACTACACTGCAAACCCTCTTTTCTTCTCAATCCTCTACCATTGTAATGCAGACTCAGTATCAACTAGCCACTCTCAAAAGGGCACTGAGTCCATTACTGATTATTTTTATAGAGCCAAAACCTTGGCTGCCTCCTTAGGCGCAGCTGGGCAGCCCCTCTCCTCTTCAGAGTTCTTTTTTTATTTACTTGCTGGACTTAGGACAAATTATGATCCCTTAGTCACATCTCTCACAACTCGGGTAGATCCCCTTTCTCCTCAACAAATATAAAACTTCCTCCTAGCCCATAAATCTCGTTTAGCTCATCAAGCTCAAACCATGCTAGTTACTCACTCCCTTGCTGCTCAAAATACCTTGGTGAAGCACCCCACATCCTTTAGTCCATCATCTCGGGGCAGAGGCTCTCGGCCTTATCATGGGCGATGTGGGGGAGGTAGGCAAAATATTTCCTCCTCCACTCGACCTGATAATAGGCCCCATTGTCAAGTGTGTAACAAGCTTGGCCACATTGCCTTAGCTTGTTACCACAGGTTTGATCATAGCTACCAAACTGTCCCACCTCCTTCATTATCAGCCAATATTACAACCCTTCTACCCAGCCCACAGCATATTAATTCCTGGTTTGCCGACATTGTAGCAACAAATCATTTCACCTTTGAGTTTAGCAATCTTAATTTGGATTCTTCTTCATATTAGGGTTCAGATCAATTTATTATCTAAGATGGTTCTACAATGCCTATTCTCCACACGGGTTCCACTCAAATGTACATTCCCTCTGGCAAATTTCTTCTTTCTCAACTCCTTCATGTTCCTTCAATTACAAAAAAATTGTTATTTGTTCATCAATTTTGTCATGATAATTCTGTTTATTTTGAGTTTCATTCCAATTATTTTCTTGTGAAGAATTTGCAAACTCGTGGGGTTCAACTTTAGGTAACCATTGAAAATGGTTTGTATGTCTTACCTGCGGATGCCACCACCCCTGCATCAATTTCGGCCTCCCCTGAAGCACAAATGGGTGAACGCACTTCTTCATTTCAATGGCACCTCAGACTTGGACATCCATCCCTAAAAACTACTGCTTTTGTAATTAGTTAGTTTAAGCTTCCAACAAATTCTCACACAAATATTTCACATTGCTCAACTTGTTATCAAGGTAAAGCGCATGCACTTCCTCACTATCCATCACCCTTTAAGTCCACACAACCTTTTGAGTTACTTTTCCTAGATGTTTGGGGTCCAGCTCCCGTTTTATCCACAAATGGTTGTAGGTTTTACTTTTCTATTATTGACGTTTACTCTAAATATATTTGGTATTTTCCAATCCAATCCAAATCTGATGTTTCCTCAATCTTTCTTGCTTTTTTAAATTATGTCCATAATTATTTTTCACCAAAAATTAAAAATGTGCAATCGGACGGAGGTGGTGAATATAGACCATCTACAAAAATCCTTCAAATATTTGGTATTATTCATTGCCTCACATGTTCGTATTCTCATGCTCAAAATGGAACGGTTGAGCATCGTCCCCGTCATATTGTTGAAACAGGACTAGGCATTTCAAACTTCTGTTTTTCTTATAAATAAAATGCCTACACCGATTTTAAAAACTAAGTCCCGTTTAAAAAAAAAAAAAAACACTAACTATAATTTTCTTTGAACCTTTGCCGTAGCATGGTGGCCAACTTTGCGTCCATACAATCGTCATCAAATGGACTTTCGATCAAAAGTTTGTGTTTTTATGGGCTACAACCCAGATCATAAAGGATATCGATGTCTTCATCTTCCATCAAGCTGGATCTACATCTCTAGGGATGTAATTTTCAATGAAGATCACTTTCCTTTTAATTCACAGACTGCTTCTCCCATTCAGTCCGAGTCCATTGCATCATGGCCCATCACTGACTTTGATTTTAATTCTTAGTCTGTTCGGGCACTACACTCACAGGCCCTACCTATTTCATATTTGTCAGGCCCACCTTCACCAACACACACATCACCATCTAATGCTTCCGCTCCCACACTTTCGGTTCCCACATGTTCTTCACCCACTAGGCCTTCATCACCCTCGATCCACTCTAACCTACCCCATTCACCTCTAAATCCAACAACACTTTCGACCTTCACCCTCAATTCACAAAAACACCCATCTTCATCATTGTGTTCCTTGCAATTCCTAATTTTCCAAAACACAAACTTACCAGCACCTACACCTATCGTTCTTCCAGCGTCATCTGCTTCAGCGCCATCTTCAAACACTCATCCAATGACAATCCATGCTAAGGTAAACACTAAATGCCCTCTCACACGCACTAATGGTACTATTCCTTGGCCTATTTGGAAACCCTCACTTTCACTCATAGTCACTACACACACTCTTTCAGAAGAGCCCACTTCATACACTAAGGCTTCTAAATTCCCTGAATGGTGCGAGGCCATGAAATTGGAATCTCACGCACTGTTACACAATCACACGTGGGACTTGGTTCCTCCATCAGCTTCTCTCAATGTTTCGGGTCCCAAATGGATACTTAAAATGAAGATGAAAGCTGATGGAACTTTAGAAAGATGTAAAGCACGTCTTGTCGCCAAAGGCTTTCATCAACAAGCTGACATTGACTACACAAACTTTTTCTCTAGTTATTAAACACACCACCAATTGCATTATACTTTCCCTTGTTGTTACCTTTAACTAGCCTCTCCAGCAATTAGACATACAAAACACTTTTTTGCATGGTGATTTGGAGGAGGCAGTATACATGCGGCAACCCCCTGGTTTTTTGCATCTAAAATTTCTTAATCATGTGTGTAAGTTGAAAAAGGCTGGCCTAAAACAGGCCCCTTGGGCCTAATTTTCAAAGCTCAGTACCAAGCTTTTTTCACTGGGCTTTTAAGAATCAAAATCCGACACTTCCTTGTTTTTGTATCATAATGCATCTCATATTATGTTTGTTCTTATATATGTAGATGACATTATAGTCACTGGGTCTGATTCTAAATTAATATTTGATTTCATTGCTACCTTAGGAATGTCCTTTCCTGTCAAAGACTTAGGTCCATTGCATTTTTTTCTAGGCATTGAATTTTGTTCAAATGATAAAGGATTGTACTTAAGTCAATCTAAATACATTTTGGATCTTCTTCATCGTACTAATATGCATAATGCATAACCCGTTTCTACTCCCATGTCATCCTCCTTAAAACTCTCAGCACTACGGGGTAATTCTTTTGAGGATCCACAATTATATCGTAGTGTCATTGGTAGCTTTCAATACTTACTGTTTACTTGTCCAGATATATCATTTGCTGTAAATAAAGTGTGTCAATAAATGCATAACCTGTGAGTTTCACTATGGCAAGCTGTCAAATGTATCCTTCGATATCTTAGATTAACTCTTCATTTTGGTCTTTTCTATCCCCCAAACTTCAAGACCCACTCTCTTTGCATTCTCTAATACTGACTGGGCTGGTTGCCCTGATAAAAGAAAATCCACTGGTGGGTTTTATATCTTTTTTGGCTCACATCTTATCGCTTGGGGGTCCAAAAAGTAACCCACCATTGCTAGATCATCTACTGAAGTTAAGTATAAGGTTGTTGCTAGTACAACTTGTGAAATATTATGGCTTCAATCTCTTCTAATGGAACTTGGAATTTTTTCTGAAAGATCCACCAACTTTGTGGTGTGACAATTTGGGAGCTACGTACTTGTTTGTAAATGCCAAGACACTTAATGTTTCCTTTGTGTCAAGCAAAGATCAAGTAGCGGATATACTCACTAAACCATTGTTAGCAGCAAGGTTTCTACTTCTTCGATCACATCTCACTGTTTCACAAGTGCCGCTTGAATCGAGGGGGGCTGTTAAGGATAATACCAAGGCAGGTCATGACTCGGCAATATCAGAAGAATTTTCCACTACCACCATGCAAGCAACAAACCATTCACAGCAGAGGACAGCAAGGCACTACAGAGGATCAACAAAGAATCTTCTGGAAACAAGAGATCATTTCTGGTAGGACATGTATCCATTAATACTGATTTCCTGGAAAACCGTTAGCATATGTTTTTATCTATAGAAGCATTGTAAATGCACGGTAGAAGATAAGATGAACAAATGATTCAATAGAAATTTTCTCACTTGAGCATTTTATCGAGCACTTGATATTCATCTTGAGCAATTATCTTAACATGGATAAGCAACTTAGAAAAATTATCAGCTATAGAATTTGAGAATTTCCCAAACAATATTTTAAAATTTGTAGTAGTGTACTTCAATAACTGTAACACCCGGGCCCGGTGCGAAGTTATTTTCAAAAATTATGAATTTTTATATGCGAAAAGCCCATTTGATTTTTTTTAAAAAAAAAATACACTTCGGGCCTAAAATTCTTAGAGAAAGCTCGAATTTTTGCATGCCCAAACACCAAGCCGTGAGATCAAAGATCAGACCCCATGACATTCACATCTTCACGTCATGCTCATTTTCTTCTCTAGGGTTTACTAGCTTTTCCTTATATAAAAATCTCACGTAGAAACTCACCCATCAAATCTAGGGTTGCCGCTTTGCATCCCTCCCATATCACCTCTCGACATCACTTGCGTCAAGTAACATAAATAATTCTGCCCAAGCCGCTAGCCTCTCCTCCCCACGCAAACAGCAGCCACGGCTCCTCCTTGCACAACGTAAAGCACCGTGTGGTAGCCCCACCACCCAGCCTTTGGCAAACCGTGAACCCCACGGCAGAACAACAGCCTCTGCTATCCTAAACCACAAAGTAGGTGCACTGCCATAAACCGCATTGGTGCGTTGCATGCCTCTCCCACCGTCCAACTTTAGTGTCGTCATCACCACCGCGTGAAGCCCAGCAGCCAGTTTTCCTAGTGTCAACCACGGGACCACAGTGGAACAGCCACTGCCTCCATGTCTAGGAAACGTCCTGCAACAGCAGTAACCGCAGTGCTGCTACACCATCCAAAACGCAAGCTGCCACCCCATGCAGAACCGACGCAAATCGTGCATGCACTGCACCTCCATGGATCGCAGCACCGCCTCGCTATGCGCCACCTCCACTTAACCCTCACTGGAGCTCCAGCTCCTCCGCCGTACACCACCATATTGCTGTGGACAACCACCTACAAAGTGAACCGAAAACTCCCCTGTTTTAGCCACCTAAAACATAGTAACATAGCCCAATGCCCTTGTCGTTCAACGCCACCCCACACGGTGCCAGCGCCTCCACGTCATTACCACAGGCACAGAGAACATCGACGGTGTAACGCCCTGTCCCCGAGGGTCCGGAGAGTTAACTCATGTCACTTAAAAATCATTTTTCTTCCACATAGTACATACTCTAATTTTTCTCTATCGCACAAAATACTCATATATTTACATCATTTACTCCAGAATAACTATTCTAAGACAATACAAAGTCTTAATATAAACATCAATCTCCCAACAAATCACAACATCAGAACACAACAAGCTTACTGAATGAAAATTTTCAATACCCATATAAACCTTCTATGCTTAAACCATCATTCTTAACTTTTCTCACCCATGCTCCATATCCTTGATCCTCAACTTAAACATTCAAATCATCTGAAAAAGATGGTGGAGATCAGGGGTGAGTTATCAACAACTCAGTAAGCAGAGAACATATACTAGTATGTAAACATGAGCCTTTTCAGAAAGTTCAGTATGCAGAAACAAAAACATTTTATTTTTATATGCAAATCTCATAAAAACATGTTATCAGAAAATCAGAGTGACTTTTCAATCTTTTCATACTCAAAATCGACAATTCATATTTAAGAATCCATTTCATATTCAAAATCGCTTTGGCATAACATAACTGAATATCTTCATCTTATCATATCATATCATATACCATGTTTAACCCCCGTGGTAGGGTTGTGTTATCCCCGGTGGCCAAACCAGGCAGTATCATGTGGTGAACTTCCCATTTTTCAATCTCGGAGCCCCGAGTGTGCACACAGGAAAGAACACGTATAAAGACCATTTTGTTTCCAAAGTGGGTGCACTCATATCATATCATGGTGGTACCAACCATATCACGTGAACAGTATCATCATATCAGAACCATATTCAGAACAGATAAGTATGCCAAATTTTTATCATATCAAAACACGTGCGAAACATAATCATATCATTTCTATTTGATCAAAAACAGATCCAAATCATTTCATATCACCTGCATAAAAATTTTAATGATATCATATTCGCTCTTTTGCATATTTCAGAACATGTCAAATATTGCTCATGTCTACACATTTCATGTCAAAAATATTTCTTTTCTCTTTCATATGTATCTCATGAGGGAATGCAAAACATATACTGAGGTTGTTTTTCACTTTTTCTTTTTAAAACAACATGCACATTTTTACAAACCAACCTCAGTTCATTTCTTTTTATGCAAATCTAGCATAGGAACCCCGCTTACCTGGACGACTTAACTTTTCCAAAAATTTCCTCAAAAATGTCGAGTCGACTATAAATCGTCACCTATAACAATAATCACGTAATTTCTGTAAGTTTCCAATAGATCACATATTTCAATATTTAAGCCTAAGCTTCTTAAATAACCTATTTTAAATTTCTCAAAACTTAAAACCTTCATAATCCCAAAATATATCATTACTTCCTAAAATCACCAATATCCACCACAACCCACGTCATACACAAAATACCAATATTTAAACCCGAACAACCAACAAATCTCATAGTCTAAATCAATCATACTAACAACTCCATCACCCAATCCAATCAACCCCGTTACTCCTCGAACTCAGTCCGGCAAAACCAATCAGAAATTAAATACAGTGTAATGTGCTAGTGCAAAAATACATTAAATTCACGAGAATTCTTTGGAAAATACTTATAGTGCTATCCGCTGCGACGGCGGCGCGATGGCGGTGGGTTGGGTGAGGCGACGGACGCACGGGGAAGGGGAAGGGGAAGCCTGTCGCGCGCGAGGGGGGGGGAAAGCTGGGGGAAAGAAAAAGAAGAAAAATAAAGGAAAGAAAAGAAAAAGGGAAAAAGAAAAATGAAGAGAAAGAAATGAGGTCCAATCCTCACATCTTGGGTCACAAAAAATGATCCAACGAAAATGATTTTAAAATAGCAAATCCATTAAAATAAATTAAACGTAATGATACAATGAAAATAAAATAATTAAATCTCACAATCAATTAATTTAAAAAGAATAACAATTTAAATGTACAACAATAAATAAATATTAAGAAAACATAACAATTTAATTTTCACAATTTAAAGATCATAAAATAAACTATTTAAAATATCCGATAATTTTAAAAACAAGAGAATAAATTTTTGAATTATTAAAATAATCCTTCAATAAAAATACACTAAAATACGGGGTGTTATAGACGGTCACTCCATGCCACTCCTATCCGCCGCGTCCCACTCGGTATGCCACCGACAGCACCTCCGTGTCACACTCTCTCGGCTTACTCTATCGCTTTCATTTTTATTTGTCTCTCATTCGTTGGTCTCTCTCTCTCTAGATCACTCTCTCACTACTCCGGCGTCGTGATCATCGCTGCCCACCGCACCCAGCTACGTCGCGGCTCCACTCTCGCGGTGAGCATGAACGCCTATGTTGCGTTGTTGGTCTGGAGTTGCATTTTACACATTAGTTTCCTTATGTGTTCAGGTTTTTCCCAAACAGCTAGCCCATGGTTATTTTTTTTTACATTCCCAAATCGCCCTTGTCACCAGGATAGCTCATGGGTTTTTATTTATTTATATTAAACTTGTTTTGCATGGCTCTATTTGAGTGATAAGAAAGTATATAAAAATAATAATTTTCTTTTCAAAATAATTTGCTTAGTATTCTATTACTAATTTCAGTAGTGTATTATAATAAGATTTTAGTTTTATTTTAAATACTTTAAAACTAATTAAGTCTATTTTAATTGAAAGACATTTTAACTTTGTCTACTTTAATAGATTTTGATATAATTATGTTATCTAATATTATATTGTTTTGTTGAACTTCAATAGTAAATAAGTTAGAAATGAATGTTTTAGTCTGAGTTATTAAGTGAAAAATGATGAATTTTGAATGTGATGATATTTTAGAGTTAAGAAAATTTTAGGTTTTGATGTATTAAAATAGATATTTCAGGTTTAGATATTGAAATACATGGATTGGAAATTTATAAAAGTTACGTGATTATTTTATAGGTGATGATTAATATTTGTTCGGCATTTTTTAGGAAAATTCTGAAAAGCTAAGAAGTCCAGTTAAGCAGGATTCCTATGCTAGACTTTGCATTAAAATAAAATGAGCTGAGGTTGACTTTTTGAAAAATATACATATTTGGTTATGAAAAGAAATTGAAACTACCTCAGTTATTTGTTCAGCATTATTCATGAGATTCTATTTAAGAAAAAAGTATTTTCCATCATGATTGGTGTAGACATGAGCTTATTTTTGACATTCTGTTTCTGAACTTTGAAAAAGAGTGCGAATATGAAATTTTGTGCATGAATTATATTGTGATATGATTTTGTTCTGTTCTGAAGATTTTGTTCAGTACTCTGTTTGGATAAGACGTGATTTCTTAAAACCTTTGGCATGACTCTCTGATTCTGAATTTGATTTTGTTTTCGCTCTGTTCAGTTACGGCCCTGCCACGGGTGATAATAGTGGCATACAGCCCAACCACGGGTTACAATAGTGGATACGGCCCAACCACGAGTAATAATAGTGGATACGGCCCAACCATGGGTTATAATAGTGGATATGGCCCAACCACGGGTAATAATAGTGGATACGGCCCTGCCACGGGTTATAGTAGTGGACTCTGTTTTGAGTGCACACCTTGGTGACAGAGTGATTTATGTTCTACTTGGCTATCCGCAGATGCACAACCCTACCACAGGGGTTATACATGGCCTCTGTTCTGATATGATGTTCTGATGATGATGATGATCATTTATGCTATGCCAAAGAATATTTTTGAATGAAATTATTTCTAAATCTTCCCTCTGATATTTTGATAACATGTTTTGCTTCCGCACTCTGAAAATGAAAATGTTTTGTTCTGCATTATGATTTCTATAAATGCTCATGTTTACACACTAGTATATGTTCTCTGCTTACTGAGTTGTTGATAACTCATCCCTTATCTCTATATATTTTTCAGATGATTTTGAATAGTCTAGCTAAGGATCAGGATTATGGAGCATCGGTGAGATGATTATTTAAACATAGTGGATTACACATAGAAGATTTCTCAAAAGTGGCGGATTTTATTAAGAGATTTTGTAGTTTTCTAATGACGTTATATTTTGAAGTCTATAAATATATTGATGAAATGTGAGTTTTAAGTTATAGGGAGTAACTCTTCGATCCCTGTGGGACCGGGGCGTTACAATAACACCAACTAATTCTAAATCTTGAGTTGATATGAAAGTCTTCTATATATATGGATACAACCATTATCAAGACTAGTACTGATCGATCATGGCTATCGATCGATCTAAACATAATTTTTGGTTAGAAATTAATTAAGCACGTTACAAATTAGTAATGGTTCTGTTTTAGGTACATTTTAATTCGAAAGTACATAAGTTTTTTCTCCGTGTGAATCATTTTAATTAGAATGCTAATGAATGAGATGAAAGGTCATGTGTATGATTGAAGGCAGAATAAGTAGGAGGTTATTGTGATCTATTTTCTACCATCTTCGTAATTAATGCATGACACCAAATTTATAACTTAGCCATATATATGCAGCATAAATTGTTTCTACACCTACATGATTAAAATTGTGAAATTTTTTGTACTCTCGAGTGAGACAAGAGATCAGCATGCAAGAGACAGATCAGGTTAATTTTTGCTTTGCATGAGAAGTGTACGTGAAGGAATAGGATTGTGGTTGGCTTCTAGCGTATGGCCTTTTTTTCCTTTTTCTTTTTTAGGTTTTTTTCCTTTGCATGGAATTTATACTTTAACTTTGTGCACACTCTAGGACGACATTGGACCTAATCTCTCTCTCTCTCTCATATTCGGTTGCCCAATCGCCACTCAAACATCTCCCCAACTTTTAGTCTCCTGTTCAAAATTGAAATCCGTTTTGTCGATATAAATTGCCCATTAGTCAGAGTAAAATGGACCCAAAACTACTTTTATTGTTCTACAAGCTTTTGAATATTTATAATATATGCAAGCAAATCTAAACTTGAGATCCAAGGCACCGTTAATGTATGTATTTTTAAAACTTTATTTTGTTTTCATCAGCTTGCTATATTTTGGAAGATTTCAATCCTCTCCCCTCTCTCTCTCTCTCTCTCTCTCTCTCTCTCTCTCTCTCTCTCTCTCTCTTTCCAGTAGCTAAGAGCAAGGAGGTAGCCAGGACATGCATTCAGAGTAAATGAAGCGAGGAAGAATCTAATTCCTTTCCAGCCCTTAACAAGAACATGCATGAGGGGAGCAAGCTTTAGAAGAGACAAGTTGCATGCTTTCCATTTAAATATTATTCCTTGATCTCTCCTTTCTTTGGATTTTGTTTATTTTGGAGCAGCAGTGAGTGATACTGGATCGAGGAACCAATAAAGGAATTCCACTGTGGCACCCGCACAAGGGAGAAAACAAGGAAATGACTCAATGCAACGAGGGTGGCGACAACAACATAATCGTTTCTGCAAATGGCAGAGACTATCCGATTAGAACTTGTGCTACATGTGGTTATCAGATTAAATGCCAAGATAAATTACAGGTGATTTTGATTTTTTTTTTTTTAATGTGATCAAACTTCTCTGGTTTGCTGTAATAAATAATGATGCAAGTATAACAATTTATAATAGGCTAGACTTCACGATTTGCCGGGGCTACCTGCGGGTGTTAAGTTTGATCCATCTGATCAAGAAATTCTTGAACACCTGGAGGGCAAGGTGCTGTCCGATGCTCGTAAGCTTCACCCTCTTCTCGATGAGTTCATCCCTACTATTGATGGAGAGAATGGAATTTGCTACACGCACCCTGAAAGGTTGCCAGGTGAATTACAGGCACTCAGACTTCATCTCTCTCTCTCTCTCTCTCTCTCTCTCTCTCTCTCTCTCTCTCTCCTCACACACACACACACATATATAAGCACATACACATATTTTCCAATAATTCCAGTCTAAAATTCTAACTATATGCATGTTGTTGCGACTCTTCCCAAATAGAAAAAACATAATGAATGAAACAAACAAAAATGACTTATATATGTGGCTCATTTTCCTTTCTTCTGAATTGCAACAAACGACTTTCCTACAACAGTTTATTGTTAGAGATTGCATGCTATATATAAAATAATTGAACGACAAAGTTTTGGGTAGGTTTTGGATAGTGAAAATGTTTCATCTTATCTTATCTCATCATTACAACTTTCTCAAATTTCCACGTAAAATATAATAAACAATTCAACTTTTTCAAATCCCGGCCAAAACAATAATAATGTTATAAAATAATATTTTAACAATATTCTATTCAAATTTCAACTTTCATCTAAAATTATCTCATTTCATCTCACTATCTGAAACGCAACTTAGAGATTTTTGGTTTCTGAAGAAGATACGGGGCATTTTTTACGTAACAATAATATTGGACGTAGCTATCGTTGGAATTTTATTTTATTTATTTTATTTCTTATTTTTCTTCTTCTTCCTCCTAATTGTTCTCTACTCTTTTCCTTTCCCCTTTGCCGTTCTGTTTATGATTCGGCATGCATGGCTTCAACTAGATATTTATGGAAAAGAACAAAAAATAACTAGCAGTTACAGTAGCCAACTAAAACAGAAAAACAATGCGTACTATAATTTCTTTAATTAGGTGCTCCATCGTCATGATGCAGGAGTAAGCAAAGATGGCCAAGTCCGGCACTACTTTCACCGACCGTCGAAAGCATACACGACGGGAACTCGGAAAAGGAGAAAGGTGCACACAGACATGGAAGGTAGCGAAACGAGGTGGCACAAAACAGGCAAGACTAGGCCAATTTTCGTCATTGGCAAGGTCAAAGGTTTCAAAAAGATACTCGTGCTTTACACCAACTATGGAAAGCAAAGAAAGCCTGAGAAAACCAACTGGGTAATGCACCAATACCACCTTGGAAATAATGAAGAAGAGACAGATGGAGAGTTGGTGGTGTCAAAAATTTTCTATCAAACCCAGCCGAGACAGTGCGGTACTTCTTTCATTAAGGAGTCGCTTTCCTCAAAATTGAAGGGACAAAATGGACATGTGAATACTGGTCTTAGGAAAAATGGCCTCTTTGAGTACTATAATTCTTCCTTGATATGCTTTGAGCAGGGCAGCCAAAATGGGTCAAGCACTCCTCGTGATCTACTTCCTCATTTTGCAGTCCATGATGTGCCTTCTTTTATTTCTTGATAGAAAGGATGGAAAAAAGACTGGATGGGGATGAAGAATAGCGTTCCTTGGTATGCATCCATGGATGCATAGCCAAATTAATGTATTGATATTTTTAGGGGAAACATAAAGGTGGGAGGAATAAGGACAGCGTTTATTTTAATGAAGACCAGATCTTCTAGCTGAGACAAAAACAGACTAATTATTCTAGGATATCATTGAAGATTTGGCCACCTCTCTCTATCTCTCTCTCTCATTAAAGCTTGTGCATGCCTTAGACAGGTGGCCAAAGATAATGGCCACCTCTCTCTCTCTCATCTAAAGGTGAGAGTTTGCTGTAGATAAATTGTACAAAGATAATTCTTACCCCGAGTAGATGTGCACCTTGCATGTCATACGAAACTCTGTAATGATTAAATAATAATGTAATATGAATGTTTTCGGAAGCATACCTTTAGAAAAATTCTTAGATATTTTTTGTATATTGATAGTGGAAAGGATCTTCTTTAAACTTTGTATCTTTCTATATTATATAATATGAATGTTTTATGTGCCTATGCAAAAGAGTCTGGTTGGTTATGATGTAACACTCAGTTCCAAACTCATGATTAGGTTAATTAGAGTCTTAGGTGAGATTTTGATAGAGAGTTGAAATGAGATGAGAGTTAAAAGTTGAATAAAATATTATTAGAATATTATTTTTTAATATTATTATTATTTTGAAATTTGAAAAAATTGAATTCTTTATTGTATTTTGTATGAGAATTTAAAAAAAAAATTGTAATGATTAGATAAGATGAGTAGAGATAAGTTGAAACAATCTTTGTATTCAAACATAGCTAGAAATGAAAAGGGTTACAAAATAAAGAGATATACTTTACTTACATGATCATCATGGTTAATTCATTTGCTTTTCTAGTAGTTCCAAATCAAATCCCATACAATATTGGTTCGTTTAGTTCTGATTGTTTCTTATGTTTTAAACTTGAATATTTGACTCCTGAACTCTTGAAAGCATCAAATTGTTGCCCTAATTATGTGCCTATCATTAGTATTTCTGACGGTTAGTTATCAACAAAAATTAAAAGATTGAAATTGAAAAAAGACGTCAAGACACATGGAAAACTCTGACAATATTGTAAAGTAATTATTGTAAAATTGGAATATCCGATGAAGCTCATAAGTTGAGCTCAAACTATGGAAATACTAAATTATGCTTACTCTGCCCGAAAAGAAAAATGTTTAATTATTACATAATTACAATTGAATACCTAGCTGAACAAGAGTACTATTGCAAATTTGGCCAAAATTGGAATTCAAATCAATTCCTCCAAGTGAATTTTTTCTTAAGTAGGCAAAAACTAAAGTAAATTGATGATTTGAAGGAAACCGTGATGCTCCCGACTCCCGCTTGTGATTTGGCAGAAGCCGTGACGTCAAGTTTGTTGGTTGCATAGGTCATACACCATGATGCCCCTAGTCCCTGTTTGGAATTGGATGGTGACTGAAGTATCGAGATATATAACTCAAGGCTACATACCCTCGTACATGACAATTAAGATGCAGTATCCAGTAAATTGCAGCAGAAATATATGTAAATCTAAGTAAGATTTAGAGCAATTTTTGCCAAAAATATTATGGTACCATAGAAACTAAATGTCCCAAAAGATTTCATTATTCAAATTTTCTCAAAATAAAGAGTGTTATGAAATCTCCCAAAAACAATATGGATCTCCAAAAGTAAACCATAATTCCCTTTTGTACTACAAATTTTTAAGATCCATCCCATCTCTAAATCCTACAAGGCCTTCTCTATTTTTTCTTGTCCTTGTTGATTATCTTTCTCAGCTCCTCAAAGAGCTGCAGCACTTCAGTTATGAACTGTTCAACGGCTTCTAGCCTCTTCACTAAGGATGGCTTTGCGGAGCGCTCAGGGCTCTTCGAGGCCTCCTTGACTATCTAGGGTGCTGCCCTCTCACGCTTCCCCATATCCGGCCTCCTGTTTTGTAACAACTTCAACCATTCTGAATTGGAAATGGTAGAGAAAACGACCACGGTGAGATTTTAAGAAATCTCATAAAGTAAACAGATAACATAGACATATAAAGGCAAACCATGAAATGAATGCATGGACATGTACTTGACACAAAACTTGGTTTATGCAATTTAACTTTTAAATAAAACAGCTTTTTCATTTTTGCACATTGAACAATATACATATAACACATTTTTAATTCATTGCCTTGTTCACTTCTTGTAAAGTGTAGTTTGGATACCTCACGGCTCCCCTATGCACCATTGGTTCTCCGCTAGTTTCCGTATCATCCAATTGCTCACTTGACCATGGTGACTACGTCATAATCCTTAACTATGCAGCAGTTTGCCATTTCACCTTCATCGCATATAACACATGTGGCACCCACTAACTTTAGGTGCTACCCTCCTCCGGTATCATTTCCACAAGGATCCATTCGAGGTCCCCCGATAATACTTTGTTGACCTAGGCGCTACCACTCCAATTTATGCACTCCAGAGTGGATAGAGGAGTTCCACCAGAACTTTCCCTCGTCCTAGCATTTAGGGTCATGATAAAACGTGAACAAACTCTTTTCTTTAAAAAATAGTACACAACCCAAATGCATGTGACATGAACTTGTGACACTTTTCTTTTCATGAATCATATGAACATGTAAATGCCGAGAGTCATGTAATCATTTAGCCAAACATTGAACATCTCAGGTTACGGATCAAAAATATTAGAACATTCGAATACCCAGTTTACAAAGATAGGCAATAGTGTTCGACACATACCAAAGTAGAATAGCAATATTTAAACCCGAACATATATACATGGTTGAATCATTTGAGACTTACAAAAATATGTTATAACAAACAACTTGAACCAAAATTTCTAAGCATATCCAAAAACACCATGAATAAGTAAATATAGCAAGAACATCAAGTAAATCCAATTAAAAGGCATTACATAGCAAGAGCTTATCATCAATCAACGAGTGCATATGATAGCAAACAAGAATGCAAAGTTCACACGACATATACAAATATTATCCAAAGTAAGTTGAGAGTCTATTTACAAATATCCGAAGCAATATAATTTTCACAATCAAGCAAGCTGAAAATATAATTTGAACTATTGGACGTAGTAATCAACACAAACCCTAACCCGAGTAGGTGTAGGTGTGTGTGTCGTGTCTAGGGTTTTAGTCCCTCATGGTTGTGGAGCTTATTCCAAGGTTAGATAGGCTTTCCATGTGCTTGGCCTAGAAGAGGTTGCCCAAGGCTGAATGATGTTCATATTTCCTAACAAGGCTTAATCATGGTGTTGCATGACTTGTGAGAGATGGCATAGCCGTGTGTGATCATTACTCTCATGGCCGAAACCTTTTAAAGAATGGAACCCTAGTTTGAACTCAAGATGGTGGTCATGGTCTCTCTTCCCTTCAAGGTCCCATGCTCACATGTATATGCTAGTGGTGGGTTGGTCGTCTTCTTGAGAAAAACCCTAGTTCTTCCATGGTTTAACAATAATCAAACGAAATCCCTAACCACTCCAATCTCCTTCACGTCTCGGGATGGAGTGTGTCTCCCTTCACTCTAATCAAACCCTTTCTTCCCAAGAGAATCCCCGTGAACGTGTGTGTTTTAATGAAAGGAACATAGTAGAGATTTAGTGGTTGTTACTGTGTGGGTCTCCTCTCAACGTGGGGTCCTTGCTCCTTTTTTTCACCTTGGTTGGATGGGTGGAGATGGTAGAGTGTAGGTAACGTTTTAGTTGGAGAGAAAATAGAAAGAAAAGTGCTTGTTCCTCCCCTATGGTGGACGTGTTAGAGATAAAAGGGAGGTGAGAAATTCATGCAAACACAAAATGACTTTTGGGTGTCTTCTTTGGGGGTGTAGGTGACAGCCCCCTAAAAGAAGTCCTTATATACTTCTCAATTTTCTACATACTCTCTTTTTCCTATCATCATTTCTGACATTGGAAACTCAAGAGTCTATGTGCATGAGCGCCATGTGGCATGCCCTTCCTCTCTAGGCAAAACTTCCCACTTTTCCTCATGATCATTGCCTTGATTTGGAAAACCAAAAGACTCTTCTTCATGCATGAAAAGTGGCATCTTCTTGCCCCAATCCGAAATCTTGAAAGTCTCTTTGCATCCTCCTCTTGTGTCTAGGTTCAATGAACCTTTAGGGCATATATGTCTTTTTAAAAAAACCCTAAACCAAAGCCTAGGTTTAGGCGTGTGCATGCTTGCCAAGTGGCAAGTGGTGTGTATGTGAGTTGTGCCCCTTTTGCCATCCCTTCCTCTTCCTTTCTTCCAACCAAAGTTCTTCTAGAATCTTGGTGAGTTTGTGTGCCCCTTTCCTATGCAGACCCTTCATCTTCTTCATCATCACCTTCTTCTAAAATAGCCTCATTCCTAGTGCATGCATGACACTTGGCAAGGTGTTGGTTGGTCTCTCCTAGGTGCAGGACTGTTCATCCGGGCTGAGTTTTTCCTCGGCCAGGTCCGGAACCCAGTTAAACCCAGATAACCGGTTATTGGTACCGGCTCGGATAAAATCAGAGCCGGTACCCGCATGACTAAACCCTGATTTACCCGAGCTGTGTACTAGCTTTTAAACCCAGAACCCGGGTATTTTAAAAAAAAATTTGGATGCTCAAAATGACATCGTTTTGATAAACAAAAAGGGCGTCATTTTGGTGATAACGTTCAAAAAAAACCCTACCTCAATTTCTCCTATGAGTTTGGACTTCATCACTTCATCTCCTAGTCTCCCAAATTTTCCCTTGCGCCGCACCTCTCAACCTCTCTCTCTGTCATCTCCTCTGCGCCTCTCTCTCTCTCTCTCTCTCAAGTTCCACTCAGGCAATGCAGCACTGCAGCACTGCAGCACAGCAATACCGAGAGGCTTAGGGTCTGTAACCGTGTAACGTCATCCAAAACCGCATGTAAGCCTTTCTTGAATTCTTCTGTCAATTGCTTCTGTTTTCATTAATTATGTTCGGTGGAATTTTTGGTTCTTGGCTGAAATAGCTTGATTTTATTCAAGATTTCTGTGTTTGGCTCTGCTTGTTTGGTTCTGCCTGATCTGGTTTTGGGTTGAAAATTATTTGAGTATCTTTTGTTGTCGAATGGATGAGGCCATCTTACATCCTGTTACAGTACTTAATGTTTCCATTTTTGTTCACTAAGAAAAGCCTAAGGACTAATGAGTAATGCCCTTTGTTGTTCTTTACTTGAACCTCCATTTTTTTTTCTTTTCCTGGATATTATGTTCCCCACTTGCATTAGTGACAGATCAACCAGTGTTAGGAAGTTTAGTGCATCAAGTTGCCGTCAAAACACACTGAAACAAATTTGAAAAAGTTTTCATTTAATTATTTTTTTTTATCTTTTATAAGATGTTTTTTTTATAAGTACACTTTGTTGGAAAGAGGTCTGGTGGCATGTCTCATTTTGAATTACCATGACTTTGGCACAATTTAGGATATAAAATGGTCCTATAATATTTATAACTGAATTTTTTAGATTATATTAAATATTCAATGATAAATAATATAGAACTTACTTCCATGTCTGTCTTTCTCCCCTTCTGCATCTTACACTAGTTTGACTTGAAATTCTAGAATATATGAATCCAATAATAAATTCTAGCCTCATGTGCCCTACAAGCCCAACAAACTTTCCACAAGGGTTAAAATAAAGAATAAATGTACTATCTTTTTAAGAAAATATTCTCTTTGGGTCTTTGTATAAGTACAGAAGTAATATTGATAGCCCAAATGGTAAGTAGGAAGAGTAATCACTAATCATGTCTTAGATAATATCAGTCCAAAACAAGTGTTTTGTCTTTTAACCAGAAAATTCTGAATTTCTGCTTGCATTACACAACTTGTATGAATTTCATACTTAGTTATGTTTTTTAGCTCTATTGAGACTAGAGTTCATTATGTTGAGTGTTAATCGTTAGAATCCAGATTATATTGAACAATTTTGTGTTGTTGAACAGTTCATATTATATTGACTTATTGAGCAATTTCATATTATATTGGCAATTATTAGTGTTTGTTTATTTATTATATTGTAGTTGATGGTCTTTACTACTAAATAACAGATGGAAGAAGATTTTGTAACTTGTAATGTCGGTACACAACAGCCTACCCATTTCATCCCACTTTTACCCAAGAAATATAAAAAAACACCTAGTAATCAATTGGTTGTTAGGGAACACTTTACTAAAGTGCAACCGTTTAACCAAGATAAACCAAAAGCTCAGTGCAATTATTGCGCTAAGCTATACAATTGACACTACAAGAATGGCTCTTCATTTTTGATACTCCACCTCTAGAATGCATGTGAAACTTTCCCTCTTAGACTTAAAGGAGTTAGAAAAATTCAATCATCTAGTATTAAGAGGGATGCGGAGGGAAGAGTGTGTAGCCCACAAGGTATAGTGAAGTATGATGCAGAAAAACTTCGGGTGTCAACGACTAAGTTTTTTATTAGATGTGAATTGCCTTTTAGGCTAGTGGAGCATGAAGGATTTGTTGAATACGTGACTGATTTAGAGTCTCGATTTACTTTGTCATCCCGAATTATTTTAAAAAAGGATTGTATTAAACTTTATAACGAAGAAAAGATAAAGTTAAAGAAATTATTGGATGGTCAAAGAATCTATCTTACCACCGATACCTGGACATCGGTGTAAAATATGAACTATATGTGCATTACCATACATTTTATTGATTGCAATTGGAGATTACATAAAAAAATACTTAAGTTTTGCCAAATGCCTGACCATAAGGGCAAAACTATTGGAAGGATATTAGACTTGGGATTGCATGAATGGGGTGTTGATAAAATTTTGACCATCACAGTTGACAATGCCTCCTCAAATGATGTTGTTGTTGATTACATGAGGAGGAGAATAAGAGACAATGATTGTACTATATTGGGTGGTGAATTTATTTACATGCGGTGTGCTACCCATATATTGAATCTATTTGTTATGGACGGCTTGAAGGATGTCTATGAATTTGTAACAAAAATTAGAGATGCCGTTTGGTATGTGAACGTTGTTAAGATTTGTCAAGTTCAAGGTTTGTGCAGCAAAGGAAAAGATCATTGTGAAAATGATTTGCTTGGATATTCCTACTAGATGGAACTCCACATATTTGATTTTGAGTACTGCTAAAAAACATAAACAAGCATTTGAACAATTTGTTTTTGTGGATGAACATTTTGTGAACCCCACTAGTAATGATTGGAAAAATGTACGGATTTTTGTAGAGTTGTTGAAAATTTTTTATGATGTTACATTGAACATTTGTAGTTCTTTGTATGTGATGGCTAATGTATATTTTGAGCAACTTTGCACAATTGAAGATGTATTAAATGATATGTGCTTGAGTAGTGATATTATCACTTGTACTATGGGCATAAATATGAGAAGTAAGTATGAAAAGTATTGGGGTAGCACAAATAGGTTCAACTTGACGATATATGTTGCTTTTGTGCTTAATCCACGATACAAAATGATGGCAATGAAGTTTTGGTTACAAAAGTGCAAAGGGTATAAGTTGGCGGATAAGACAGAGGACAAGGTTAAACTCCTTTTACGCCGCTTGATCGAGCAGTATAACACATTTAGTATGGCTAGTGGAGGGAGTTCTCATTGTGGCTCAAGGGAGGCCAAACACTACTAGTGGGGGAGAGTTCTAATGAGCCAACATAGCCTCCGACTAAATTTAAGATCATGTTCACCAAATTCCTTGAGAAGTAGGGTGTTTTGGAGTTTAGATCAGAGCTAGAGAGGTATTTGCCTGAGGCGTGTGTAAATGACTCGCTCAGTTTTGATATCTTAGATTGGTGGAGAGTTCATGCTGTCAATTATCCTGTCCTTACTGAGGTAGCACGTGATGTGTTAGCCACCCACATTTCCACTGTTGCCTCAGAGTCTGCATTCAGTACTAGACGACGCATATTGGATCCTTTTAGGAGTTCATTATCTCCAGAAACTGCTGAAACCCTCATTTGCACCCAAAATTGGTTAAGGACCAAACCTATCGATGTCTGGGAGTTGGAAGAATACGTACAGTCGATAGACCTTGAAGGTAAGTTTGAAACTTGAAATATTTTTTTAATATCTATCTATCTCGGTTTATTATCTATCTCACTCAATTTTTAATATCTTTTTAGATGATCATCTAGTTTCATCTTCAACAGAGACTGCCGTGAGTCTCTCTTCCCATTCACGCTGAAAAAAATATAGAGTAAGTACTTTCTTATTGCATAATCTAGAGGCTACAACTATTTATGATGTTTAGAAAATGATTATCATTGCTTCTATTTTGTTCTTAGTTTTGCTGCCTTTTGCCAACCTTATGTTGGGATTGAGCTCAGCATTTAGAGCTGTTAGCTCCAAATGCTCAAAGCCTTCTAATTAATAATGATGGAGACAGTGGTGGGGTTGAAGGAAAATGGACTTGAGTTCCATTTTCTTTGCAAGTAAGATGAATGGTCAGTGATCATCACTTGGTTTTTCACTAACCTTGTATTAACTAGGACTAGGAATTTTATTGCATAGTTTTCTTCTCTCCAGATTATGCTGTTTCCAAGTCAAGTATCTACTTGGAGGGAAATGGATATATGTAATTAGTTATTCCCTTCAATGATCTATACAAGAATTTTGTGTTCATGTTCCCTTTGCATACTTATGACCATATGTCTGTGGCTGCACCGAGTTCTTTGCTTTCTCACGACGTGTTCATTATGAAACACAAGTTTGATTATAGCAACTATATACTTTTAGTTTGGAAAAAAAAAAGTCATTCGGTGCATGGGTTTGCAAATAGAATCTCCGTGGGATATTGCAGGGACTCTATAAGGCATTGTTGAATTAAGTCTGATTTGTTGCCATTGCTCGTTTATGTTATCCCTTTTTTTCATGGAATATTATTTATTTATTTTATGCCAGAGAACCTTTCCAAGAAAGTTGTTGGCATTACAGATTTCATAGGGGATTGAAGCGGAAGCCAATGCCCTAATTAAAAAGCGGTAATTTTTCTTGATCATTGTTATTCTCATTGAAGTCCTGTCTAATGTGATGCGCTTTGTGATAAAATAATGGATGGTATTTTGGACTTGGATGTGAGTATAATAGTTATCAAACAACATAGTTTGTTTGATTCAACATTTGCAAGTAAAAATATGTTGAATGTGGCAATCTCTTGTGCTTTTAACTTCTTTTTTTTTCTGTATTCAGATCTGGATCCTAACAAAGAGCCACAGTTGAAATACAAGAATATAAATTGCTGATGGAAGAACATGCTACTGATTTATAATTCATTTATTGTAATTTTTTATTTTGTAATGTAATGTAATGTATAAATACTAAATAATGTAATATGTAGTGAATTGCATTGTGTTGCATGCATTTTAAATATTAAATTTCTTGATGCATTTAGGTAATTAGTTGTTTCTTAACTTTAGTAATTTTTTACATAAAATTTAGCTTTCCATTTTCATATAATTTTATTATTGCGGACAATGTTAAAATACTTATTGAAAACATTTATTTTATAAAATTAAACAAATAGAGTTTTGAATGCAATATCAACATTTATTTTATGAAAAAATGTTCAAAACAAGTAGGTCTTTATGTTTTTTTTTTTTAAAACTTGGTTTAACCCGGAACCCGAAATCTGAGTTTTCAAAAACCCAGATTCATCCGGGTTCTGGCTCAGGTCTGACTCGGGAAGACCCGGCCCGGGTTTGAAACCCGGGTTCCGGTCCAGGTATACCTGGGTTCCCGGGCCAGGTATACCTGGGTTCCAGGGCCGGAACCCGGATGAACAATCCTACCTAGGTAGGCAATAAGTCCCCTGGCTGAAACCCTAAGGCCTCTTGAGAACTTGTGCATGTGGCTTTTAACATCTCCCATGCGCCTCTTCCCCTTCTACCACTTTTGAGTCTAGGTTCATTGCATTTAAGGGATAGACTTGCATGTGTGCCAAGTGGCATGCTAGTGGGTGAGTGGGGCATGTGCCCTATGTGTGCCGACTCTCCCACACCTTTCTCTCCCTTTGTCTTCTCCTAGAAGTCCTCATGCATGGTTGCTAAGTGGCAACAAGATGCTTACCAGGAGTGCCTCTTCCCTAGGTTTAGGGGTGTGCAGAATTCCGAGAATTCCGACTCCGTCCGACCTCCGCTCCGATGCCGACTCCGACGGAGTCGGAGTTGTCGGAATTCGGAGTAGCTCCGAATAATTTTCGGAGTCGGAGTCGGAGTTCGGAGCTCAAAGGAGCTCCGAACTCCGACTCCGAATTTTTTTTTTAAACCCAGCTCCAAAACGACGTCGTTTTGGAACTGGGTTTAAAAAAAAAATTTATTGAACGACACCATTCCACTTAATATGGAACGGTGTCGTTCGGTCGTTCCTTCTTGAAGAACGACTTCTTCTTCTCCTTCCTTCTTCACTTATTCTTCCTTTTCACTTCTTCTTCTTCCTTCTTCACTTCTTCAGTTCTTCTTCCACGGTGTTCTCTCTCGCGTCTCCCGTCCCAGTGCATGAACCAGTCACCAGTGAACCCACCGTCTCGCGTTCTTCAGAACACCGTTCGTCGTTGCTCCTCCCTGCCGCCGTCCCTCTGTTCAGCTTCCACCTACGATGAGCCCTAAATTTATGAGCCCTAAATTTAATTCAAACACGTCTCTTGTGAATTGGAGCCAGCAGTTGTGATTCTTGTGATTCTTGTGTATTGAATATTCAATATAGTCCCCAACACGGCGCTCAAAAACATGAATTTTACACTGTTTTGAAGACTTGCGCTCGAGCGAGGTGTCGAGCGCAAGTCGAGCGCACGTTGTATTGAACATTGCTCGAGCGATATGTCGAGCGGAAGTCAAGCGAACCTCTCTGGAAGAGTTCTGCTCGAGCGCTACGTCGAGCGCTCATCGAGCGAACCTCTCTGGAAGAGTTCTGCTCGAGCGCTACGTCGAGCGCTCATCGAGCGAAACTCTTTGTATGGATTCTGCTCGAGTGCGACGTCGAGCGCAGGTCGAGCGATCCTCTCTGTATGGATTATGCTCGAGCGCCACGTCGAGCGCACGTCGAGCGAACATCGAGCGAACCTCTCTATATGAGTTCTGCTCGAGCGCCACTTCGAGTGCACATCGAGCGAACCTTTCTGGATGGGTTCTGCTCGAGCGCTACGTCGAGCGAACCTCTCTGTATGGCTTCTGCTCGAGCGCACGTCGAGCGCACATCGAGCGAACTCATTTGGATGGGTTCGTCTGAGTCAAGCGCACATCAACCGAACCTCAATGTAATAATACATCGATATATGTATTATTGTATCATAATAATACATGTCCTATTGTATAATACAATAGCCTAGTTTATTTTTAAACTAATTTTTTGCTTCTAATTTAATTTTTTCAGCTTCATTGATTGTGATATGGATCGTAGACATAGTGGAGATGATCGTCCACAAGGGGATGTGGCGGATGCCAATGCTACAACTCCTACACCGGTGGGTACTTCCACCCCTAGAGCCACATCTAGGGCAGCCACATCTAGGGCAGCTACATCTAGAGCAGCTACATCTTGTGCGAGTAGTCGACTCCCATTCTCAGTTGATATAGAGGATGAAGATATGTTCAACGAGGAGGAGGAGATGCCCATTGAGCAAGATCAACCACCACGACCTTCTAAAAAGAGGTCGTGGACATGGGAGCATTTCACCAAAATTCCTGGTGAAATTGCGAACCCAGTGGCAAGATGCCATTACTGTGGATCACTTTGTGGATGCCATTCGAAGAAGCAAGGTACCAGTGTGTTAATAGCACATCTAAATGGTTGCCAACGATATAAGATAGCGAAGGGATTGCAAGCCACTGATCAGACCAACCTCAGTTACCAAACTTCTACAGCCACTGATGGTACACAGACTAAGAAATTGGTCATCCCTCAATACAGTGAGAAGATGTTGAGGAACATGCTTGCAGAGATGATAATTACTGATGAGATGCCATTTACTACAGTCGAGAAAAGAGGCTTTCGAAAGTTTCTAAATTTTGTTGAGCCACGATTTCCCATTCCATCACGGTATACAGTGATGCGAGATTGTATGAAGAGGCATGCGAAGGACAAGGAGGAGATGAGGAAGATGTTTATTACCACTGGCCAGAGAGTGTCTTTTACGACTGACACATGGACTTCCATACAGAACGTCTGCTACATGTGTATCACAGCACACTACATTGACAGTGAGTGGATTTTGCATAAAAAAATTATTGGTTTTAAATAAATTGTGGATCATAAAGGTGCATCCATTGGGGCGAAGATGGATGATTGTTTAAAGGACTGGGGAATTCGAAAAGTGCTGTGTATTACAGTTGACAATGCCAGTGCGAATGAAACAGCAATTGATTGGTTTAAGCGGAACACGACGGTGAGAGATGATGTCATTCGGGCCCACGAGTTTATTCACATTCGATGCTGTGCTCATATCATTAACCTCATAGTTGTTGAGGGATTAAAAGAGGTTCATGATTCCATAACCCGAGTCCGCAACATTGTACGATATGTGAGGGGTTCCCCTCAAAGGCTTGCCAAGTTTAAGGCAATAGCAGAAGATTTGAAGATTGAATGTTCTAGTATGCTGTGCTTGGACGTTCCGACTCGATGGAATTCTACATACATGATGTTGGATGTGGCACAGAAGTACCAAAAAGCATTCGAGCGGATGGAGGTCGAGGATGGGGGCCTGAGGTATGCTTTGTTGGAGCCAGCAGGACAGGGGCTCGGTGCGCCAGACGCACATGATTGGACCAGTGTGAGTTATTTTGTTGAATTTTTAAGAACTTTTTATGAGATAACCATGCGACTATCTGGATCCAAATATACGACTGCGAACTCATTTTTCAGTGAGCTCTCGGAGCTTCACTTCCAGTTGGAAAATAGTTGTACTGACTCTGCTGGATTGTTATCTGATATGGCTACGAGGATGAAGATCAAATATGATAAATATTGGGGGAATATTGAGAAGATAAATAGATTGCTATTTGTGGCTGTGATCCTTGACCCCCGAGTTAAGTTGGCCGTTCTAGAATTTTGGGTAAATTCCGTCCTCGGGGCAGTGAAGGCTGGAGAGTTTATTAGATTGCTAAAAAATGATGTTGATGACTTATATCATCACTACAGTACTAGTGCTCAGCCTTCATCCGCAGTTGGTAGCTCCTCACATTCGAGGCCGACAGGATCGACAGTTCCCTCAGGTGATACTGAGCCATCTGTAGGGGTTAGAGGCAATCGTGTTATACGGCAGTATCATCAACTCATGTCAACAAGGAATATTATGCATTGTACATCTGAGGTTGAACGATATTTTATGGAAGCTGTCGAGGCACCTAGTGATGTATTTCAGTTATTAACTTGGTGGAAAGTTAATTCCACCAAGTATCCAGTCCTTTCCCGTGTGGCCCGAGATGTGCTAGTCATTCCTGTCACTACGGTTGCCTCAGAGTCGGCATTTAGCACTGGAGGTCGCGTGTTGGATGCTTATCGCAGTTCATTGTCACCGTCAACCGTGGAGGCCCTCGTTTGCACACAGAATTGGATTAGTGAAACGCCCCTTGGACTAGATACCGTTGGCATTGATGCCGAGAGCTATAGGCTTGAATCGGGTAAGTTTATATGCTTTTAAATGATGATTTAATTATTTTTAATGTTTCTAACTTCTACTTTTTATGATTTTATAGATCTAATTGTGAACCCTAACATAATTACCGATGATTGAGAGTTTGGAACGGACGCTACTTGAGAGTTGGGATGGAGTTGAGAGAACCACATTTCTTGGTAAGAATCAAATTATTCTTTTACCTTATATAATTTTTTATTATCAATTTTTTTTCGTCTATTGATTGCTACTTTCTATCTTCATTTCAGGCGTGACCAATGGAACATTGGGGTTTGAGTGAAACCCGTGTTTAATTTTTATGTAGTTATATTTCAAGACTGAGTCATATTGTTATTACGTTATAAATGAGACTGTTATAACTTATGACTGCATCATACATTTTATTTACTTTTTAAACTATTTATATAGTTATATTTATATACTTATATCCCGAGCAAAGACGTGGGATAAGTACTCTTTATTCTATAATTTCTATTAGTACTTATCCATCCTCTCTCAAAAGTTTATAATTTATTATCCAACTGAAATTAATCAGGTGATACAAATTCGTACCATCATTCTTTTCTATAAAATTTTAAATTTGTGTAATTTTCAACTCATAAGTCATGAGCACTTTTAATGCTAAATTTCAGGTGGACATAAAACAAATTAAATATATAATCAAAATTCAGTAACAAAATCAGAACGAATATTTAAATTATTGAAAACTCTTGAATAAACCAAATATTTGTAGATGGTTCACTTTTAAAAATATATATATATGTTGCCCACTATCTGAAACGAAATTGAACAACAAAATTTAAATAATAATAATAATAAAAAAATCTGAAATTGAGTTCGGAACTCCGAACGGAGGTCGGAGCTCCGACCTCCGTTCGGAACTCCCTCCGAACTCCAGTCGGAGTTCCGATCGGAGGTCGGAGCTCCGACCTCCGATCGGAATCGGACTCCGACTACGTTCGGAGTCGGAGTCGGAGGGGAACTTTGGCTCCGACTTTTGTCTGAGTCGGAGGTCGGAAATGACAACTCCCACCCCTACCTAGGTTTCAAATTATGGGATTTCCTAGGGAAAGAGCAAAAATGACCTTTCTTCTTCCAAGTAGGCGCCACATGGCCCTAAACCCTAGTTAGGGCTTGCATCGTTCCCAAATTGCCCCCTTCAATGGCAAATTACCACCTAGCCCTTTTGGGCCTCTATTGGGCTTGGACACCAAGGCTATTAGGCCCAAGTAATGCCCTATAAAAATCAGATTCTAATCGAACCAAAACTAAAATTAAAATGACAAGTGAAAGTTTTTTGGTAAAAATATCAGGTCGTCACATACACCCATCGCATGTGTGTGATAACAAAGTGTGTGCTCACATACTCAATAAAAAATGTACAATTAATTCGCAATAGAAAATAAAAAGGGTCTTCACTAAATCTAAATAACAGTACCAGAGAAAATTAATAACATCATAACGACATTATCCATAAGTTACAAGTTTCCGTGTCAAAAGTTAAATAAATTTTTACAGTCAAAGAGGCATCCATTTCATTATGTGAAACTAAGACCGACACTCAAAGAGGCATGCCAATGGAAAAAAAAAATATGTGCAAGTAGTTGATACAAGGAAAGGCTATGTAACACACTGTACTAAATTGGGCATATCTAAGCAACAATCAACTTCCCCCAAAATTTTACTGCGTAACAAAGCTCAAGCACTCAACACAATTTCTGAGCAAGTTGAAAACATACTCAAATCCGGTTTTAAAGCATCCATTTCATTAATGTCCACGGTCACTCATAAATGAACCATTCCCACTCCTGGCTCTATTTGCCACAGTACCATAAGTAAGGACCCTGCATCTGACTTCGTTATGAGCAACGCTTGGCTTCGTGCCCCATCCTTGTCCATGACATCCTCTAGCATCCGCCATTAGAAAGGCCACGACTTTGATCTGAAAGTGTTATCGTCTCACCAGAGCCTATTGTTGTCTAGCGGCAATCCAGGGGAGGTTACTCTGGTGAGTAAGGCAATACCAGAGACCAAACACAACCAATTCCTCAATCCAAGCAACAAGAGAAATCAAATCAACATCAAGCAACAATTCATCAAATCCGATTTTCAACAAACTAGAGACCAATAACAGAAATCTCACAACCCACGTAATAGAGACCCAAGAATGAAAATATGAACAATAAACTAGCACAATCATCAATTTTCAACATCTCAAAGGGTTGTAAAATAGTGATTAACAACACAACAAATTTTTCAATCCCAACAACAACATTTTTGGAGTTTGATACCGAGCATCACTTACCACCTTGTGGTGGTTGGAAAGGCGTCTGCAGGAAGGAGAACTAAGGATTTAGCGAGAGAGAGAAAATAGAGAGGGATGGGCAAGGTACTTAAACCACGAGCGGTAGCGGGCGTCCCTGGGTAACTCGCAGGGTGCGCAATACAAAGGAGAGAAAAGAGGGGCTGCCAGAAAGAGAGAGAAAAGGAGGGAAGCAGACAGAGCGAGAGAGAGACGGAGAGAATAAGAGAACGACTGAGAGAATGAGACAAAGAGAAATGAGAGGAAGACTAAGAAAGTGAGAGGGAGCCATTGGGGGTTCTGCACACGAGGGAAAATGAGAGAGAGGCGTCGGGGCAGGGGAAAAAGAAAGCGAACTCAAACCCTTTGGGTCGAAACGGTGTGCTTCACATCCCCTTTTGTTTTCAAATGGGCTGGGTCTCTTCCATGGGCTTGGAATTACATAAACAACGGTCCATTTTTGGGTGGAAACATAGATCAACAGGCAAAGTATGGTGAACACTGTGTTTGCCGAAATAGTTATCAGAGTTGGATTCTTCTACGCAATTTTAATACCCTAGCATAATTTATGGCTAAAATACCATCATATAAGTGATAATACCCGAATTCAAGGAAACTTCATTGTTTGTTGCTATATTTGCTTGTCTACCTTCTTGAGATAGTCTAGCATAAGGAAGATTGTAACGTCTCGAAAGAAATCCATTATATGAGTTTCTTTCGACCTTAGAAATGTCGTGAAATTTCAAAAGAATTTAATGAATCGAACAATTGACTCAGTTTTAATTTATTAGTAAAGTCGGATCCTGATCTACTATGGAAATGGAATTGCCTTTTTATTTGATTAAGGTCCTTAGGAGTAATTTTTAAGAAACATATTATATCATTACACTCGTATGAATATTTAGGATTTTATGTTATAATAAAAAGTTTATAATTTTTTGGATGAATAGTAACCCTATGGTAGAGTGTCACGTGGCATCTGATTCAAACAACTATCAAATCATTATGTAGGATGTCCAAATTCACTTAGGATCACTAGAAAACATTTTATTTGGACACATGGTACAGTCCTATCCATCCACTTGGAAACCCATGGACACTTTTTAAGAGGAGAACAAAGTGCTTAAGACATGGAATGTGAATCAAGCTCGTCATCATGCTCTCTTACACCAATCACTATTACATCCAACCAAATACTCTTTGGCCAATTAAAAGAGGGTTTCAACTCTAATGAAATCTCAAATCCTTGAAGGCTAACCAAAACCCTAAGGCCCCGTTTGGATATGTAGATGAGATGAGATGAGATGTTTTGAATAGTAATAAGATATTTGAGTTAAGATGAGATTAGATAGTTTGTTAAAAAGTATGTGTTTGGATAATGAGATGAGATCGTTTAAAGTTTTTGGAATTTTATAAAGGGGCGGGCTCCACCAATAATTGAAAAATTGAAAATCATTTAATATGAATATATTAAAAAAACGTAATATTTATTATTAATTAAAAAATATTATTAAACATATTTAAATATTGTAAAATATATATTTGTAGTGGGTCTCACTAATTTTTCTTGCTCTTATGGATTCGATGGTTTGCACAGTTAGGTATGTTTATAGGGAAGGTAATAAAGTTGCTGACTGGTTGGCTCGGAGTGGGGCAGCTGGTCTTAATATGGATTGGAATATAGCTGGAGAATTGCCTAGGGTCCCTCGAGGTTTACTTCGGTTGGATAAACTTGGGTTACCTTCTTTGAGGTGCTGTCAGAATTAAGAATCTGATTCTATTTGGTTGTTGTGTTGGTTTGGTTAGATTTTATTGTATATGTTTGTTGTGCTAATGGTTTTTTTGCAAGTGAGGAGGTTGTTTTTGTAATTTTCTCTAAATATACTAGGGTTTTTTTAATATCTGGTTTCGGATTTTTATATTGTAACATCAGTATTGGTATGTAACCACGGTTTTCCTCCGCCATAAGTGAGAGTTTATTAATATAATCGGGACGGGATCACTCATGGACAGGTGATTCTCGGCTCTTCATAAAAAAAAAAGGAGGATTGTTCACTGTTAGACTTTTTTACTGTTCATTGTTAGTGTTTTTTACTATTCACTGTCAGAGAGATGAACTTTTTCATAGTTCATTGTCAATGTTTTTTACTATTTATTGCAATTGTTGAAAAACTTTTGAGATGAGATACAAACTTGAGGATGGCCATATGGATACCCAGA
Source organism: Juglans mandshurica (assembly GCA_022457165.1). NCBI lineage: Eukaryota > Viridiplantae > Streptophyta > Magnoliopsida > Fagales > Juglandaceae > Juglans > Juglans mandshurica. The sequence continues at coordinate 15,759,956 of CM039624.1, forward strand.
TGAAATGAGCCGTACAATTCAGATGAGATAGTTTGGACATCCAAACCGTACCTGGTTCCCAAACCCTAAACATATGTGGTTTGAAGTGTTTACCGACTTAGTTTAGTCACTTCCACAAGCAACCAACAGCTCAAGTACACAATCTTACACTCTCAGACACTCTCTTACAACTTGATAATTACATTTGACCAAGAAAAATTGTATTTGGACCAAACCCTTACTATACCCCAAATGAAACCCCATTTGGTTAGCCCCTTTTTGGTCTAGCTGAAACCACCATTTGTCCCAAGTTTCTTCAACAAGTTTTCTCCCTCTTATAAGGCCATACCATGATTGTAAAGCCACCTCATTTGCTGACACAAATAGTGCTCTTGATGGCAATCAAATAAGAAAACACTCATGCGTCACACACTCGGCCAACAGTAGCAGCAACAGTAGAAAGTCAGCCACTCCCTTCAGCTTTTCTCCCACTTTTCAAAAGTCAAATTCACCTCAAATTTCATTCACTCACCTACCAATTAGCCCATTCACTTATACCCCATGGCTCATCCATTTAATTCCCCACACTTGCACATTTTTCATCCTTCTTCCAAGAGAAAACTGAGGGAGAGCTTGAGAGAAAATTTTGGCAGCTTGTGTCTCTTTCATTCCAAGCTTTTGTAAGTTTTTTCCTATGGCTCAAATATCTTCCATTTTGTTTAGTATTGAGTCTAGATTACTAGGGTTAGCATTGGTTAATTTTTCTTGGAGTTTTGTGGGATGACAGCTGATATTGATGATGGAGAGGTTTGGTTTTAATGTTAGTGATGAACTTTGAAAGTTTTGTAAAATTGTTTTGAGAAGTTGTGTGGATCTTGATTTGATGAAGTGTATACATGATTATACGCAAGTTTATGGTATGATTCAAATCATGTTAGGATTTTATAAAATGATTTTTGCATGACCTTTAGGTAGTAGAAAATAATTGGTGCAAAGTGAGTTATGTTTGGTTTAGGTTGTGATTTTAGCTTTAGGATTATGATTCTATGGCCATGATTTTAATGAATTTTTTTTAAACCTTAGATATAAGGATTAAGAATGAGTTTTTGAAAATTTTTAACTTAGGTCTTTGTTGGATTTTTGAAGAACATGCAAGAGTGTGACTTTAAGCATAAACTAGAGGCTCTCGGGTTCAATGTTGATTTTAATTAAATATTTGCCATGACATGCTAGATTTGATGTTTAGATTTAGTTAGGACTTGAATGTGAGGTATATAGTTGTATTCTTTCAAGAGTTATTGCCTGAAAATCAAGGCAAATTTCTTTCGGGTCATTATGGCTGTAACTCGCCCTGGAAATGCTCCGCACGCATTTCTTCCCTGGCAATAAGATGTAGGCCAAAACTTTCCATCTCCTTGAATTTCGTGGCATATTGTTCGACCATAAAGTCAACTTGAACTAAATTGGCAAAATCTCTTGACTTCCACTACCCAAGCCAAGCACGAGTTCTCTAATTTATTTTTAGGTTAATATGTATACGAAGCCCACTTGAAATTTAACGAGTAATTTTGAATAGGCCATGGGCCCCAAATATTTATTTTGTGGAATAGGAATTTTCATTGGGCTTGACAATTAGGTAAAAGTCATTTAATATTTTATGGACCAAGTGGAATCTATTTATTTGGTAATCGGCTCGAAAAGTTTATGGGACGAGTTGGATTATTTTAGATGTTGATTCGAGGCCCATTTGTATATATTAAATACTCGACCCATGAAAATACGGATGAAACAAAGAGACTATTTGGGCCGCCCTAACCGGCCCAAACCCAAGTGTCAAGTCCATTCACTACCCTAGATGTGGGCCCAAATATTTCGACATAGAACCAAAACCCAAGCCCATGAGAACTAGGTCTAGACGCCATGCATGTCTCCATGCCGTGCATGTCTCCTTCCCAATAGGGTTCATGGCAATACTATATATATACACGTTACAAACTTCACCCATAGACCCTCATGCACGGCTTGATCATCTTCAACCTCTAGACTAGAGTTGCCGATGCACCACCGTAGGGTTGCCCCACTATCAAGCTCCTCCACGTGAGCCACCTAGTTTCTCCATGCAGAAACCCCACATAACAAGCCCAGCAACCTTACGGCCTCTACTCAGCTACTGTGGCAAGGAAACATGTAATATCCGAGTCCTACTACGTAGGTCCTTAAGTCATTTTATTAATTCTTGAAGTTAAATATTTTGAGATAAAGATTTTTATTACTTTTAATTATTTTATTTTAAGATGAGTATGCTTTATTTTTAAAATATGATTTATTAAAAGAAATCAAGGGTATTATTTTTAAGACTTAGAAATATTTTCCCTTAAGCCCTTTAATTTTATTTATTTAAAAAAATGGCCCAATTAATCTCTACCATTGGATTGGTAGGTGAAAAGTAACCTTGAGGTGGATAGATCTCCACCATCCATCTTCCAAGCTTATGTGATAAGTTTTGACCAAGCAACTAAAGCCCTTTACCCCTTTCACCCGTAGGACTCCAAGACAAACCATTAAGCCCTTTTTGTACCCATAGGCTTCTAAAGCAAACCATTGAGCTCCTTTGACCCATAAGCTTCCTAGGGAAGCCGTTGACTTTACTTTTCATTGCACCCATCATCCAAAGCAACACAAAAGGAGAAGAAGAAAAAATAAAAAACTATCCTAAGGCATTCCATCCTTGCACCGTCGGTCAAAGCTACACAAAAAGGCAAAAATTAAAATCAATTCCCTTTAGTCCCTTTACCCGTCAACCCTCACCCAAGAGAAAAGAAATAAAATCCCACTCCCTTTCCAAGCAAGCTAAGGCCGACCCTCTCTTATTCTCCTCTCTTTTGTTTTTCAAGAAACCAACTCCTCTCATCTCCTTCAAGCCAAGCATCCATTTTTCCTTTTTCTCAAAAAGAAAATAGCAAGGTAAGAGTACCCTTAATCCTTTTTCCTTTATGCATTTCGAAATTAGCCATGGTTGATCAAGTGGGTTTTCTTTTGATGGTTTTTTTTTTATGTTTCGGTTTTGGGGTTTAAAACAGTGATATTGTGTTTCTCTTCATCCACACGGTTGTCCCTTTATTTGGTCTTCCACTTATATTTTGGAAGGGGCTAAGAGCTTAAGGTAAAAATCCTAATCTGACTTATTTATTTTTAATGTGATTTTGGAAGCCCATTAAGTTGATTTAGCTTGTGTTTTGATGTGTTTAATTTCTTATATTGTAAATAAATATGTATGCCCTTTTTTTGGCCCAAACCGAATGATATTATAGTTGTTTTGTTATGTATTTTCCTATATTTGAAAGTACTATGTTGTTATTAAACTTGGTTTAATCATAAGTGATGATTAAAGTGATTTTAAATTATATATGTTGGTATTATGTGCATTGTGTTGAGGTTTGGTTGGTAATCTATTCTTTAAGATGCTAGAGGTTTGGTTTAAAGGTTTTGCTTGGTTCTATAATTTTATATCTTGCTTTTTAAAGGTATTAAGTGGGTAGTGGGTAAAGTATTAGCTTGAGTGTTTAAAGGTTTTAAAGTTTTTTGGGTAACTTTGTTATACTTTATACTACTTTAAATTTTAATGGAATGTTTTATCTAAACTAATTAAAATATTGCTTATGTGAATAAGTTATAGCTTAGTTAGTTTAGATATAAGAGATTGTTTGTGCATGATATATTATGATATGCAAAGTTGTCCAAGTACCCCTAAGCCCATATCATGCCATGTCTTGATGTAAAAATAGTCCATTTATGTTGTCATTCGTTTGGTTAAATTCTACCTAACCTAAGAGTCCTAAATATTGATAAGCTAACATTTTTATAATGAGGGACCACAAGTTGATTTAAAGGGCATGTTTCCTAAGCTTGTTTAGCCTACTTGAGATGCCTAAATCTATTTTAAAGGCTATTGTTGAGAATTTCTAGATTTTTATCTCCTAATGTCCACAACCCAAAGTGAGCTTGAACCAAAGAGACCTTGCTTGAAGCCTATGAATTTTTTACTACTTTCCATGTAAGCTTTTAAAATAGCTTTTCCATGGATAGCTAACATGTCTTAATATTCAAGTTATTTCTCTTGTAAGTTGAGGTGAGGAGTAGTCATTTGGGTTAATGTTAAGCATAGGAGGGACGTTAGATTATAATATCATGGCCTTCTCCTCTAAAGGGAGGGCTAAAAAATATTGTATGAGTATTAACACGCTTATGATATTTATTGGAATAGGACATATATTGATGATGGAAATATCGAGGAGCATAGAGGTAAGTAGTTATGACCATACTTCTTACACCAAGTTCTCTTTATGAAAGAATGTCTCTCTCTCTTTTCAAATGTTCTTCTAAAGAAAGAGTAAATGTATATAGTATGTACAAGCCCTTTTTTGATAACCCCTGTTAAGCACCCTATCGATTATAATTGTGTGTATGTGTATAAGGTAATGCATGCATATAGGTTCTAAGTCATGAGATTTCCGTACATGCTCTCTCAATAAACTTATTAATTATTCCTATATGCAGTATAGTATGAAAATGTATCTTTTTCATAAAAATGCATGTGCATCGGAGTAAGAAAGATATGAATGTTTTGATTGCAAAGGAAATGAAATGAACGTCTCATGCCTTATGCTTTAAGCGATGCTTTCAATGACGCGAAGAATGTGATACCCCATATGATAAGGATAATGGTAGGTGGTGAATGGGATCCCACATTGCTTAGGAAGGAAAAATTCTTGCTCTTTATAAGGTTTCAATGGGGCTCCAATTGTATCATTGACTAGTCCTTTTGGAGTATAGGTCATGTGGTTTGGGCCTTCCATTGGGGCGTTACAAATAAAGTATTTTAAAATTTCCCTATGAACTGATGTTAAATTGTCCATATGAACTGACGCTTTATGGATGCCATGAAAAATGATGTTTAAGCTCATGCTTTTAAAATGATGTTTTTTTCATGAATGCACTGTCAACTGCAAAGATGATATTTAAGTTCATGCTTTTAAATGACGTTTTCTATAAATGAACCGTTCAATGAAAAGGACTGAAATGAATGAAAGAAACGACTGAATGAATGAATGTCTTATTGTATGAAAATACGTAACGGCCATATGAATGAAAAGGGTACCAAAGGAATGGACAGATCGCAATGCCGGGTAAGTAGTACTGGTAGTGCACCTAGTGCTGCCCCCTGACTGAAAGGGATTCCCAACCTATGGCCATGGGCGGAATCCAGGTCCAAAAGAATACCGCTAACCCCAACACACGGGACGTAAAAGTGTGTACCGGCCAAAGAAAGTGAAACATGAAAGTATGGTTATTTCTTAAAATGTTTATACATGAAAGCACAATTATTTCTTAAATGTTTATGCATGAAAGTATGGCTTATTCCTTAAACTCTTATGCATGAAAGCATTGTCAAGAATTAGTAAAATGTTTATGTATGCATGTTTTCAAAAGAAAAGAATAGATGCCTAGTATGTTCACTGCATGGTGTACTACTTACTGAGTATTCGACTCACTTTTATTTTAAATGTTTTAAAGTCCTAGGTAATGACGAAAAGGCTGGGGAGCAAGGCATTACTGCAGAGAGAGTGGCAGACATTGTCAAGAACAGGCATGTACGTCGCAATCCCGCCCTTCCGGGGCGGGGTTGTGACAAAACAACTCCGCATGCTCACAGCTACAAATTGCAGTCGCATGCCGTCAACCCACCCACAATCACAGTCACCTAGCAACCTTGAACCAACCACTTAGAGCCACTGCCTTGCGCAACCACCTGTACCAAGAACCTGATTCTCCACTGCCGCCCAGTACGTTCAGCCATGGCGAAGCCAACCCGTATCCTCAACCTAGGACTGCTACCAGCCAATTCCCCCACAACTCAGTCATACTCCTCCTCCATGCCAACAACCCCAGTTCCTCTACGCATCAACCAAATGGGGCCCCTATTATTGGCTCCTCAAAATAGAGCAAGTAAGCGGCTTTCTCCATGCCATTGGTTTTGGCCACTAGCGACTATTCACCCACACCCAACCGCGAACCATCCTCCACCACCACCATGACTAGACAATGTGAATCCCTCCAAGCACTGTGAAAATATCACCCTCTCTACGCAAGTGACCTCTCTCTCTCTCTCTCTCTCTCTCTTGATCTCAGCCACCACCAACCACTTAATCGCAGCAACCTCAATGAGACACTCCCCGTCTGTAGTGTAATCCGTGCATCAACTAGGATAACGCCTCCTCTCTGTCTCTCGGTGAGCTCTCTCTCTCCCTCATGCCTTTCACTCTCTCTCTCTCTCTCTTCCTCACCCTCCCAAGTAAATTAGTGTGTTCCCTCATTACGGGCTGGTATGTATATTGGAAATTGGCCATGGGCTTACAAATAGGTTTTATGAGTTGTGAAATTTTAGATGGGTCGAGGTTTTACATCGATGCATTATGGGTTTAATGGAGGTTATCCATTTTTGACAATTCGTGCCCACAAAATGTTAGACTAATTTTGGGATTTAGGAAAACATAGATTTTTAATATCTTAGGTTTTAATCGTGCATTATTTGGAGAAATTATGAGAAAAACAAAGTATTTGGTTGGTAATGATATTTTGGGTTCAAGGGTTTTAGACTTTAGGTGAAATAAAGTTTTTTAATTCTCGAGTATTAATTATGAAGTATGTGTATGGTTGTAAATTTACGCAAGTTTCGTGACTATTTTATAGGTGACCACTGATATTCCCCTTGTCACTGTTATAAGAAAATTCAGAAAAGTTAAAAAGTCCAGGTAAGCGGGGTTCTTATGCTAGACTTGCCATAAAATGAGTGGATTGATGTTGATTTTATGAAAACTATGCATGTTTTGTTATGAAAAGAAAACTTAAAAACAACATCGGTTATTTTATCTGCATTTCTCATAAAATCCGTATAATAAGTGAAAAATATTTTCTCTCCTGACTGGTGTAGACATGAGCTATTTTTTACATTTTGTTTCTGAACTGTGCAAAATGAGCGAATATGAAAATTTGTTCATGATTATATGAAGATGATGTGAATATGTTCTATTCTGAATATGTTCTATGCTATGTTATGATATGATGTGACCTCTGAAAATCTATGGCATGACATTCTGTTTCTGCTCTGTTCTGTTGTGACCTTACCACGGGTGTAAAACGGTAGCCTCTTTTTGTGTTGGTACCAACTTTTCTGTTTCTACTGCACCCACTTTGGAAGCAAAATGATTTTCTACGGGTCTTTCCTGTGTGCATACTTGGAGCTCCGAGAATAGCTCCTAGAATAAAAAGGGAGATATTTCACATTCTATTTTTGCTCGATTGCCCACCAGGGTTTGCACAAACCTATCACTGGAATTAAACATGAAATTCTGTTATGATATGATATTCAGTTATGCTATGCCAAATGACTTTTGAATATGAATATTTTGAACTGTCGCTCTGATATTTTGATAACATGTTTTGGTTCTATATTCTAAACCTAAAAATATTTTGTTCTACATTCTGAACTATGTAAATACTAATGTTTACATACTAGTACATCTTCTCTACTTACTGAGTTGTTGATAACTCACCTCTTATCTCTGCAATATTTTTTAGATACTTTTGATAGTTCAGTTAGAAATCAAGAGTAGAAAGCATGAGCAAAATTAGATGATCGTAGAGGAATAAGTGTCAAAGCGTACAAGTAATTATGGAGAGTCATATTTAGTTGATTTATTATTTTGAGATGTGGATATTTTAGAGTCTTTATAAAGATTTTAATTTGTTATGTTGAGGTCTTTCTTTGGTGTCCTTGGGGAGGAACATACATATATGGTTTTGAACAAGTAAATTTATATTTTATGGAGTCTTTGAAGCATATCAAATTGTGTTATGGGAGGTGAATTAAGGCGACTAGACCTCTAGGACCAGGGCATTACATTAGATACATGATATACAGTTGCCTCTTGGCATCCCACCAGAGCACCACTTCTCCTTGAAATAAGTAGTTAGCATATAGTACTTCCTAATCATCCTTTACACATTTCAAAGGTTCTTTCAATATCCTTAATCCACTTTTCATTTTTGTCAGCCTTTCATTCCCGAATAACTCTGGATATCGATAGGCTAAGAATCGTATATACGTACATCCTCTCTATTTGATGCATGGGTGGTTAACTTGCTATATTTGCAATTGCTCTTGGAAAACCTCATATTGCCACTACAACATGTCTGGCAGATGATTGATCGCTCAAGCCATGGCGTGGTTGCCATCATTATGAGGTTGATCATTTACGTGATTGTCCCCAGGTCCTCTGTTACGCAGAACTCTTGGTTGCACCATAAAGTAATCTTGCCACACAAACCCAAGCCTATCACTCTCACACTTGACCCTAACTCACTTACTACAAATTGAACCTACGATACTTAAAGATTCGCGTCTATCATGCTAAAGATCACTTCCTATTATTCTGGTACTGCTCTTAAGTGACATTATGGATTTACCCAGAATAATAAGAGCTTTGATACCAAGTTGTGGCACCTTTGGCCCTCGGTTGTGGTTTGTTGAGGAACTGTGGTGCTAGGGATACGAGCCGATCAACCACATCCCTTTCGTTCATGGGGATCTTGAATGCTCATATGCCAAGCACATGCATATATATACAAAAGAAATATCGCAACGAAATGAGTAAAGGTGATTCGTCGAAGAGTAATACTAGTTGTACCACAAAAGTTGTACAAATACTCCTTCAATTAATAAAAATATCCATATGTCAATCTTCCTTCATCCCATATGTAATTACATGCCATCATTAGATTATCACCCATATCAAAATACATAACATCAGAAATTGATCATCTTCTAATTACAATAAACATCTTAAAATCTACAAAAGTATAAACTAAACAGAGACACGCCCCTATGGCTATTCCCAGGTTGCGAAGGTCTTTCTTCCTCGGGGTAGCTCTTCTGGACTACATTTGCATCAAAGTCTATGGTTATGAGGAACGAAACAGTAGTTGGACTACCACAATGAGATTTCAATGAAACTCCAGTAAGTTAAAATCCATAATAGTATTAATAATGAGAGACAATAGCGATGAATATGCATGCACAAGTTCATTTATATCTTAAGTATCATGAAGAATCACCATCTGAGCAAAACACATATATTTATAAGTCTGGCGAGGAAACAAAACACATATATTTAGGGAAACATCATGATTGTCACCAAATATGGAGAATCGCTCTCCACTCATCCGACACGGAAAATCTCTCTTCCCGCGTTATCATGTGGAACCATAAGAAAACGCCCCACCCGATTATCATGGGGAATCCCTCTACTCGTATGAAACTCGTTATAATCATGTGCCACTAGGAATGGTATGGAGAATCCTTAACCCGATTCCTTGAGTACAGAGCACATTGAAAGCACATCACTTTAAATCACATCGTCTTGAAATCACATTATCAAGGTAATCAATAAATATAGTGAGAAAAGTATGCATTTTCATGAGAGAGAGAGAGAGAGAGAGAGAGATAGAGAGAGAGAGAGAGATGAGAAGCTTAATATGAAATCCTGAACATACCCATAAACATTTATCCCACATTTGTAGTATTTTCGTAGGAGTGAACCTACTTGGAAAACAACTAAATGCAAATGGTTGTACTAGGGTCATTGGCCTTCTTATGAAAACTCTGAGCTCTTAGCCTTCTCGAAGTTTTCGAATAGTAGAAGAGAAAAGAGAGAAATATTTTAAGATCTCAAAAGTGAGATGTTGACTATTGTCCAATATCTTTTAACTGCAGATCTGTAAGTTACAGTCCTGATGAATCCTTACCTTTGATTGACTTGAAAAGGCCATCTTGAATCTCAGTCGTCCATGTGTCTTGTGGCTTGAAAATGGTAGAGACTTAATGGACTGATGGGATAAGGTGTGTACGTCTCTGTAGCTTGCCTTGGCACTAAGCCCATAGTCCTTCTGCTTATGAGAGTCACCCCATATGGTGCTATGCCTTACTTCTGAGGTCAAATGATATGGCCTACAGGTCCATGTTCCCCTTCCCCAAGCATGCTCCTGTGGTGACAGTTTTGATGGAGCATGGCCTTGGGTACATCACCTACTGCCCTCTGAGCTCCTCTTGGCCATATCAGAGTACTCTCACCTTTAAATCAGGCTTACCTTTGCTCGTTGCCCGCCTTTCGTATGGTCAACACATCCTTGCTCAGTCGGTGTAGAGCGAGCCTTCCCTTAGTCGTCTTGTTCTGCTCGCATCTATCAAGCTCTCTATAAGGTGTTGCTTGCCTTACTACTTTCCCGATTGCATGTTGTTTGCCCCGTTACCTCCTTTTGGCCAGGTTTTGCCCACATAAGAGAATTCCTTCCCTCGGTTCGGTATGGTCCTCACATTGAGTGACTTGATCCATGGTCATGGTGTCCAAATCCTTGGACTCTTCAATAGCCAGAGTTTTGTTGCAATGAGCAAAGGGTCTTTTCATCTTTTCGAACATCCTCCAATTTTTCTAAATATGTTTTTATTTGCTTAACTATCATGGCCAACACCCTTGAGAAATAATCTATCATGGACTTTGTCCATTTATTGTTAAGGTTTAAATTTTCCTCCAAATATTTGTAAAATGAAATTCCTTGATTTGGATCTTGAAGATTAATTCCCCGTGTATAATATATATATATGCTCATTTAGAAGTAGATGATTTTGCACCTTTTCTACATAACTTCATCCAAACAGTGCTAGGTGAGAGTGAAAGCCAGAGCTTGTTGATCCTTTTCTCAAATTTTACTTATAGCCTCCGTTGGTATAAGGCCCAAGCATTGTGAGGCCCGGACCAGTGCGTAAAAAGGCCCAGCCTTTTGTCTTGATAGTCTTCCGAACGACGCCGTTTTGGGAGGTTAGTGTCTTCTTCTTCCTCAGCTCCCGTTTCTTTCTCCCTCTCTTTCGCATTTCAGTTCCATTTCTGGTTTCTCCCGCAACTCTCTCTCCCACGTTACTCTTTTCTTTCCTGTTTCATTTGATTTTCTTGTCATTGGTTCTATTTTGTGGTCCCGAATCTCATGCCCTAAACCTCCTCACTTTCGGTTTTTCTCTCAAACTCTGTCGCATCCCTCCATTTCAGCAGATCGGTGGTTCTCTCTCTCGCGTTCCTCTTGTTCTGCAGTTGGGGTTCTCCTTGCAAGACTCGGCTCTTCTCTCTCTCATGCGCTGCGTTTAGTCTTCAGGTATAATTTCTTCTCCCTCTCCGTTATTCCGCAACCAAGACCTTGAATTACATCCTCCCAGCCGACCCTCTCTTCCTCATCACTGCAGTTTCTGTTGTTGCCGTGTGGATTGGGTATTGCGTTTTGTGGGTCATCGGGTTTGTTCTTTGTGTAACCTTTGAAGCCACTACTGGAGAATTTAGCTTCCACAAGTAAGCTATTCTTGTTCTCGGTTTCTTGCGCGCACACACACACACACTTCCACCTCAAGTCACTTCAATGGAATTTCTGGGTCATGTTTTCATTTTAGTGTAGTCTGTGGGTAGCTCTTTGGGCATTTTCTTTGTATAAGCGAACATCATGTGTTGGAATGTTCTGAGTTTGGATTCATTGAAGTGGGACATGCAGTGTTTTTAATGGGTTCTCGGGATTGTGTAGTGATATTTTTATATATATACTTCAGGTTTTGTACGACTGATGGAGTGGAGTGTAAATTATTTGGAGTTGCGTTGTTGTTGTTTTGGTTGGTTTATGATGATAGCTTGGAGTTAGGGGCCATTGAAGTGGGGTTGATATTTTGATTTCTTGCATTTGACGTTGATTTTAGTGGGTGTAATGGATAATTTCGAGATTAGTATATGGTATTTTGGATTGAAATGTGGGCTGTCCAGATTGTGATTTGATTGTTTGAGTTGGATTAAATTTGCTGAAATATGGTTTAGAAATTGGGTTTTAAGTTGTCTTAGACCAATTTTGTGTTGTTGGACTTTAATACTTAGTTTATATATATTTTTATGAATAGGTGACGAGACGGATAGAGACCGTATTCAAGGCATAGATAATACGCTACAGGAGTCAGGTAAGTGGGGTTCCTATGCTAGATTTTATACAAGTTAAAAGACTGAGGTTGACTTTATGAAAACTTGCATATTTTGTGATGTAATGGGAACTTGGGAAAATAAAGATCAACCTCGGTTGCTTATGTGCATTATTCATCAAATCTGTGTGAAAAATGAAAAATATGTTCTGACATGCATCGTGTAGACATGAGCTAAATTCTGTCATGTGGTTTCTGAAATCTGAAAAAGGAGCGATATTATGAATATGAAAAGTTGTGCATTTATTTAGAAAGAGGTTCTGGCTTTTGTTTTCAGTGTGTGTAAACTGTCTGATTCTGTTTTGGTACTCTGTATTATTTTGATATAACATCTGAAAACCTTTGGCATGGTGTACTGGTTTTTTTTTTTTTTGTATTTGACTCTGTCTCTGCTTTGCTCTGCTCTGCTCTGTTATGCTCTGCTCGATTTGGGTTGGTACCAACTTCTCTATCTCTGAGTGCACCCACTTTGGAAACAAAGTGGTTTTATTGTGGTCTTTCCTGTGTGCACACTCGGGACTTCGAGAAGAATAAAGGAAAGATTTCACCTCTATCTCTGCCTGATTTGGCCATCGGGGTTAGCACAACCCTACCACGGGGGTGAAACATGGTCTCTGCTCTATGTGATGCTCTGTTTTGATCTGATGATGATACTCAGTTTATGTTATGCCAAAGTATTACGGGTTTCATTTGTCTTAAAACCATCGCTCTGTTACTTTTGGAAAACATGTTTTATTCTACATGATAACTCTGTAAAATATTTTGTTTTGCATATTGTACTTTATCAATGCTCATGTTTGCACGCTAGCATATGTCTTCTGTTTACTGAGTTGTTGATAACTCACCCCCTATCATTATAATATTTTTCAGATGATGTGGAAAGTCCAACTGAGAACTTGAATTAGATTGGAGAACAACGTGTTTAAGCTGAGGAGATGATGTTAGAAGAAGGAATTCTGATGTTCTTTAGTTTTAATGTCTTTGAGGTTTAATTATGTCTTGGGTTTAGTAAGACTTATGAAATTATTAGTTTGATTTGTTTTGACTACTGGGAGATTGTGGACTCCTTAGTTTATTTTGCTGCGGTAATGATTTTGTAGAATTTTCAATGTAGTTATTTATAATACATGAGATTGAGTTTTTGCTAATAAAGTGTTTGGAGTTTATTTTAGTTGTGTTGGAAACATGTTCTTAGGTGACAGATAGTAATTCTCCGGGCCACCCGGGTTTGGAGCGTTACAGTTGGAGTACTAATTGGACTCAAATGGGCTTCGTTTCAAGGCTCTTTATATCCTTTGTCTATAATCTCCCACGCATCTTGTGATCCAAACAAAGCCTTTGTAACAATGCATCAATTATCTAAATTATTTTTTGTAAATTAAGCGTAGGAAATTGAAATGATAATGTCTAATTGGCCATCTCTCCATGATGAAAAGCCTAATTAAAGCTATGACACCATTTTGACGTAAAGATTGGCGGACTCCTATGAATCCACACACTTGCAGAGACATGCCTCATTTGGTTAATCAATTCAGATAAGATGAGAGGAGATATTTTATTAAAAATTGAATAAAATATTATTATAATATAATTTTTATTTTATGATTTAAAAAAGTTGAATTACTTATTATATTTTGTATGAAAATTTAAAAAAATTATAATTATTAGATGAGATAATTTAATTTTGTGTTACCAAACCAGTTCAGCACTTTAACTTGTAGGGGATTTTTATTCTTCTATTCAACTGTACGAAAATGAGTAGACGGGTATTTACGGGTTACGTACAATGGATCATGCATTCTAAGGACGTTTGGAATTGCCAACACTCTTTTTCGTATATTATTTTTGATTTAAAATTTATAAAAAATTGTATTAATTTTATGTTTAAGTGATATTATTTGGGAATACATTTATGAGAAATTTTGGACATGTTTGGTTAAATTAATTAATGAACTTCAATAAGTGACATAATGTGTTTAAGATCAAACTATATATGTATTAGAAAAAGTTTTTGCATGCATGAATGCCCGGCCTCGTATATAATATAATATATATATATATATATATATATGCGCGTCGTGCGTACGTATGACATTAACACGAAACAGTCCATTTGTATGGACTCGAATAAACTTTATAGTATCTGCTTTTGCCCTCTGATGGATCATACCAAATTAAAGTATATGGAGCACAAGAATAACCCTATTAATCAACGTACGTACAGGAGCATTAAATTTAGAAAAATGATTTATACACAACATTTTTCACAACACTTTACACAACTATGTTTTAAATGAGGGGTATTTTTGTAAAACATCTTATAAAAATATCATCATTTTACAAAAATACCCTTAAAATGTTGTGAAATATGTTGTCATGAAAATGTGAAATATGTTCATGTAAAATATGTTGTGAAAATATGTTGTGTCATATCATTAATCTTAAATTTATTAGAGTAATTAATAATTACGTACAATGGCAGTGAAGTTTTATAAAAAGAAAAAAGTTACTTTACTTAATGATTAAGGAATTGATTTTAAGTATATTAGTGTATTTTTTTATTTTTAAAAAATATTAAAATGTATTAAAAAAAGTATGAAAAGAAAAAAAAAACCGCCCAGCAGTAAAAGGAGTAATGCTATATACAGTCGTGGAATGCGCAAACGCCGTGCAGTCGCTTTGAAAAAGAGATGGGTCCACTATTAAAAAATTAATTTCTTTTCATGTGGGTCTCATATTTATTCACTTTTTTCATAACGACTACACGGCGCTTGCACACTCACGACTGTAAGTATCATTTCTCGTCATAAAAGTGGGGCGGCATAATAGCCCCACTCTTATAAAAAGGTGGTTTGAATGGGCCGGGTGGTGGCCAGAGCTAGCAAATCTTGGGGGATCGAGCTTAGGAATCCATGATATGTGGGTCAAATACTTCATGGGGTCACCATGCTATACTATTAGCTAGAACAAAATAAGCCAATAAGCCAGGGGATAAAACCCTTATCCCATGCCATCTTTTCCAGTTTATTGCGATCGTAGAGCTAGCTAGCCCCCCCCCCCCCCCCATTGGGTTTTTGGCAATAGTTGGAAATTAAGGCAAAAACAAAAACACGATGATTGCACAACGTACAGTACACTTGGTGACATTCATTTTCTTTTCTCAGGACACCCTCTGATCTATTGGTATTGGTTCATATATGGCACATGATGCATGACCAAGCTTAATAAGGGGCTTAAAACATCTGCTGTAGTACTGTTTGTTTGTTGAGTAATGCTAAGTTGCTGTCCAGCAGTAACACGCTCATCTAAGTAAAATTCATATTTTTTATTTTTTTATTTTTTTTATATTTTTTAAACATCTTTTAACATTTAAAAAAAATAAAATATAAAAAATATCAATATATTAATAGCCTATTTCTTAATTAATAAGTAAAAAAGTAATTAAATATATAAACAATCAAAATGATCGAGTGTCAAAACTAGAATTCCTTGCGTTGGGCATAACACTTTCAAAAGTAATGATACTACTACGCATACACGACGCAACAATCACATTCTGTCATGTAACCAAAAGTAGGACAAAGTCAAAGAGACTGGTATAAGAATATGGTTTCTTTTTCTCTTTCCCACTTCTTTTTTCCTTCATCTTTTGATCCTTATTTTCTCCTTTTCATCATGTTTGCTGATTGGTATATATGATGCACTCGTGCAAAGGACTGACAAAGGCAATTGCTAGCTGATCAGGCCGAATCAAGGGTTCCCATTAAAGACAACCCCAAATCTATATGCAGTAGTAGTCTAAATTAACCAAGCTGAATGAATTTGATCATGAACGAATTTCATCAAGATCATGCGCATAAAAACTTGGAAACTAGTCTTTTCATACAAAAAAGAGAAGGAAGAAACAGAAGGCATAATACCATCCTGACTTTACCTGATTTTGTAGCTTGAAATCACGTACTGGAAAAAAAAAAAAAAAAAAAAAAAGATAGCATGCAGTGATAATGTGCTTATCTCTATATATAATTCTGCATGTATCATAAGTAATCTTGTTATAGTACAACTATTCAGGATTGGGCGATTGAT
Source organism: Juglans mandshurica (assembly GCA_022457165.1). Lineage (NCBI taxonomy): Eukaryota > Viridiplantae > Streptophyta > Magnoliopsida > Fagales > Juglandaceae > Juglans > Juglans mandshurica. The sequence continues at coordinate 15,776,139 of CM039624.1, forward strand.
CAAAAGCTACAATATTTAATTTTTAAGTAATAGGCTAAAGCCTATATGTACTCGAATAAGCTTTTGCCACTGGAAATTCTCTTTTAAGCCCAGTTTGACAAGCACCGAACCACAATAGATCATATCAAGCAACGCAATAACGGAGTCTAAAAGGGGGCTACTGCTTTTTCGCCCACCACTCCACCCCCTTTAATCAAATAAAGGCCACCATTTTAAAAAAGAATCAGCTTTCAGGGTTCAAGAGAATATGCATGGATCTCCCTTCTTCATTCAGCTCTTAATTAGTTTTCTAAGCTCAAACTTTTAGCCCCCATCAAGCAATACTCATGATCATGAATGCCTACCGCCTACCTTTTCCTCCCCTGCAAAGTTACCAAATAATTAAATCTTTCTCCAACTTCAAACTTCACCTGCACTGCCTTATGATCATCAACGTCTTTGCTAGCTTCACATTTCCATCAATCAAATTTCCTAATTATGATCAAATCCATCCATTGAATGATGAAGGGTGGCAGATGGGTTGCACGGTCCCCACACCCAGGAAGTCCCTGGTTTCCCCTCCAGCACCATCTTCATTCTCCGAGTGCCGGCGTTTGGCCGGGTGTATCTGAAACAGGTCACCTGCGGTTTTTTCAGCATCTTTCCCGAGATTAGAAAGTATTGAATTTGAACCATAGGGTCCACACAATTTGTTCCCATCCTGAACTCGACTGTCATTATTGCACTTGAACCGAAAGCTCCCTAGGAATGATGGGTCAGTTGAAGTTGAGCCAATTTGAGCAGCTTTTTGCAATAAAGCCGTTGCTGACATATTTGCTGAAGGTGTTTGATTAGACTGGTGTTGGGTCTCATACAAGGAAGGAATACTTAAAAGCTGAGTTCCAGCCTCCTTCACGTCGATTAGTGGAAGTGAAGTGCTTGTTAACTCTTCGGCATTACTCGAAGAGAGCTTAGTTCCAAAAACCCAATTTTGGTGATAATCCGATGGCGAAATATTCGAGCACGACACGAGTGGATCTGCAAACGTTTCTCCTGAACACAATGGCCCAAGTTGATGAATCCCTTGGAGATTGTTATTAACCATTGTTTCCTGGCCTTGGGATCCATGGCCAATCCATAGGGATAGTCCCCGTGTCGTTGGGTTAATCATTGTGTCTTCATTGCTTGAGATTGGCTTGAAAATAGACGGGAAATTCTGTGGGATGCTATGGCCTAGGGGAGTTCCCATGAAATGGTAGTTGATATTGCCTGCCTCTGCGGTGTTCATGTTTGAGACTGCTTTCACTCTGGCTGTTTCTTCTGCCAAGGCATCGCAGAAGGCTCTATGTGTTACGAAGCTATCTCGCCTGCTCACAAAAAGTTTACAAACTTTAACCTAATTAGCTTCAAGACATATTGTATTGGAAAAATATAAGAGAAGCATGAACAAAAGCACACAATAATCGAAACAGGAAAAAGGCAATATATCTGACATGAAGGGATGGTATTTTGAAGGTCATTACGTCAGAACAAGTAGTCTAATTTGCATCAGTAAATTAAGAAACTACAGGTAATTACCCACATATAATGAGAAAACAAAGAACGAAATTACAAACACATAAATAATTGCAGAAGTTATCAAAACAGGTAAGGTTAGGATACAGAATCCCAATACATATGAGAAATCAGATGTTACAGGCCGTAGACTCAGACGATGAATATATATCATCAACGTACGACATTTTGTCTTTCTAACGAGTTATTTGTCTTCAGATGGGCCCATCCTTTGTTGAGAGAGAGAGAGAGAGAGAGAGAGAGAGAGTGGCGCAGACAAAGATACAACAGCCACAAAAATCACTTTAATTCAGGCTTCATTTGCCTTCTTTACTTTCTTCTTTGTTGAAATTGATTAGTAATGTTGCATGAAGAAAGTGATGATGCTCTTTTTTCTGGTATACAGACAAGGATCGATCTCAAAATCCCAAGTATCATTTCCTGCCTTTATTTCCGCAGATCACCATCGATCAATTACTACCTTTTCATATAATTTCAGTCTTGCTATGACCATACGTCTACCAATAAAAATATATAGTAATAACAAACACTTAGCAAAACATTACCTTGAAAATACAGTTCCGCAGTCACATTTGTATTCCCTGGTGCCACAAGTCTTGGAGTGGGCTTTCCAATCTGACTGCACAGCGTAGCGCTTTGAGCACTTCTCACATTTCCACTTCTTCTCGCCGTGTTTCCGACAGAAGTGCTTCTTTATTCCGGTTAGGTCTCCAAGAGCCCTAGAGGGGTGGTGGTGGACGCAGGCCTTTTCGGGGCACACATAAACACGTTTCCTTGGTTCTTTGCTGGTCCTTTGCTTTAGCTTCCATGGCAGGTTATGTCCCCGCCTGTGGAGTTGCAAGTTTTGATCCCTTTGAAAACCCTTCCCGCAGATTTCACACAAGAATCTGTTGGTGGCCATCAGGGTCTTTGGCGACAAAGCGATTACTTCAGCTTCGGGATCTGTTGATGAAAAGCATTCATTTGGAATCACCATTTGAACATTAAATACTTTGAATATACCCGTGATCAAAACAAATCAGAGAGAAAAGGGAATTGTAAAAGCTACAGAGATTTGGGAATATGGAAGCTTGCCTGGTGTGCCTGGGAGGTTTCTCTTCTTCTTTGCGACTGGAGGATTGGATCCAGGCCGAATTGTGTTCTCGTCAATAAGAATATTTGGATGTGCTTCTTCAGCCATCTTTTCTAGCATCGTAATTAAGCTTTCTCTTCTTAGTCTGACTCAGTCTATAACTCAGAAAGAGTTTTTGTTTCGGTTAAAGCCAGGAAAAAAGTTAAGCTCACCAATCTGAATATCAATCAGTAAACTGAATTACGACACCACAGAGAAAGAGCTGTTTGCTTTTTGCCTGAAGTACTCTCAACCCTTACAAGTCAAGTTGATATATGCAAGATCAGATCAACATCCCTTCCCTCTCTCTCTCTCTCTCTCGATCGCTCTCTAAAATATGTCTGCAGTGACATTTTGATTATCTATCTTTTAGGTGGAATATAATAGTCCAACGCTGTTCGAGGCGGTGAAAAGTTAAAGTTGGCAGGGACTGAGAGAGAGAGAGAGAGAGAGAGAGGGGTTTGATAAGCGAAGGTGCATGATGACACATATCATGAGGTCGGGAGAAAAGCTACTTCCCACGCTTTTCTATTTGGAATGATTATCCCATAATTTGTTAGCTTTTTGTTTTTTCCAATTTTCTAAGCAACTCTCATCCAATAACCATCCATGTTTGAGTACATTTATATTTATTATAAAATAATGGTTTAATTATATGCATGAAAAGGACATAAAATATTTCAAAGGACGTCGCCTGCTCGTCCCTTGTAATTTTGATTTCTAATCAATTCTCCTACCAATTCTTTGTAATAAAATTGTTAGTTATATAAGTTGATGTGATAAATTTCTCATAGGAGTGATATGTTTCTATGTTAACAACTAGGTTTACTAAGGATCCAAGTAGTGCTTCTCTCTCTAAAACCCAAAACACTCTCCCTTCTCTCTAAACTCTCTCGAACATCAGATTCGGTTAGAGGGGGTAGAAGCTTCGGCTCATTCCCCCCTTCCACCTTCCTTCCGAAGTCCATTAACCAACACGTGTCCCACCTGAATGATACCCAGCCGCTAATCTTCAAGACCGCCGAACATGGCGCCAAGCAAAGTGGAGTATAGCCCACACGCTCGCGAGTTAAAGCCTCGGAGTTCGTCAGCGCATGGCACTCATGCACCACTGAGAAGCCTTCTGCAGATGCAATGCTCGGCTTTTCTGGGACCTCTGACTCTGAGACTTCCAAGATCGATCATCGGCCTTCCTTCCAGAGTGGCGCGTGTCTTGCACGCACCACTGCCGACTCTTTGTGTGTTGTACCTCCATTTTTGCGGCGCTTTCATAGTGTTTTTCCATTGTTTTTACAGTGCATAGCTTTTGTTCCACTTCTCCATTTCTCTTTGACCCGAGTGAGATGTTGAGCTTCTTGGATCGGACGCAATTTGGGACAAAAGTTGGTCGAGAGGGGCTGGCGATGCTATGGCCGGTGGTCGTGCGGCTAATACTCGTGCGTAGGAGCCGCCTGCGCAGTGGAGGCTGGTGTTCGTGCTAGAGCTAGTGCTCATGCCGTATGGGCTCGTGAAGTCGATGCTTGTGGTGGGCATGTCGTCTGGGCTCACACCGGTGCTCGTGGCGGGCGGCGGTGGCAAAGAGTTTTTATTTGTTTTTTGTGTTTCTGTATTTTTTAATATGTTTTCTTTTGCAGTTTTTGTTTTTTGTAATTAATAAAAAAGAAATAAGCTATTGGACTTGGTGTCCATAGCAGCAAAATCATATACTCCTCCTTCTTGGGAGGATGGAGGGGCGAGTGCTTCTCTTCTTTGGAAGAGGGGTCGTGTAGTTCTGCTTTTATAGAGCTCTTTCTCTGTTAGGAGATAGTTTTTTAGAAGTTAAGACAATATCCGTCAGCAAGGAATTTGTGTGTGGGGGTGCCCCAAAGCAGATGCGTAGGTTGGCTTAGAGTTCGGACTTTTGCCTGTATTGATAAGTCACAGCTGTGACTTCGATTCATTGAATGAAATAAAGTCTATTTCCATTAAAAATAAAAATAAAAACCTAGGTTTACTAACAAAAACTTTCTTATTAGATAAATTATTGAATTGAAATAACTGCCTTTTATGCCTTCCAAGTATAAAGTGTTCTAAACCTCACACAAAGATTCAAATACTCTTTATAATCCAATGGGTAGTGATAGGGTTACTACTCTCTTACTATCTATCTATTTACTACTTATAGTGTATTTGAAGTTTTTTATTTTTTTTTTATCATTTTCTTTTAAGTATTTTTAAACATCCTTAATCATTAAGAAAAAATTAAAAAAATATATAATTTTACTAATAGTCACTTCCTTAACCATTAAGTAAAAAATTAAAAATTAAAAAAAAATCAAATATAAAAAGAGTAGTAAATGGATAATAGGAGGGTAGTAACCCTATCATTATCCATAATTCAATACCAATCAAGCATCGCGTTCGAGGGGATCTCACGCCTGAGTGACAAATGTGAGACCAATGCACTTCTAATCCTATAATTGTTGTAGCGCAAACCACAATGATCTTGATCTTATGTTAAGCTAGCTATGTTATTTCTTCCTTTCTTCTTTTTTATTATTGTTTTGAGTAAAAATATTTAAAATGTCATAATATAACCCTCCATCTTTTTCCCTAAGTTTCATACCTTTTAGTACCACTTCATTATCATCTCTTACAACACTTCTCATTTCTTGAACCTATTGTTAGTAAAAGAAGAAAATCATGTTTAAACAACTTCACACATTCAAATTATAAAAAATAATGAAAATAAAGTATAATTATGAAATTAACAACGCCCAATATCATATCATGCATGTGAGGATTGTGCCACCGCAATGAGACAAACCACTTTCCATGGTCAAGTGAAAGGCAAAGAAGAGAGAGTATTTCCTTGAAAAGATGGAAGACTAGGTAGTAGTGGTCTTCAAACTATAGCTAGTCCAACAGGGCGAAGAACACTATGTAGAAAGCCTAACAAAAGCCTTTCCACCATGTGCCTAGTGAGCAAGTACCCAGGTGAAGAATGAGGAGCTGAAGAGACAAATAGTTCTGGAAAAAGGTACCAATCATACAAAGGGTGAGATACAAGCCTAAGGCAAGCAATGATCAAGAGCAAGACCCATATGGACGTAAGTGCTTTCCAGGATAACACAAAAATGCATAGAAGGTAACAATATCATACGCAGATGCCCATATTCCACCTGAAAGATTACATCTGGAGTGAGTGTAATGCCCCAGTCCTGAATAGGTTGAAGAGTTAATTCTCATCACTTAAAAATTGTATCTCACAATATACATATAAACTCCAAAATTTTCAATTACACATAAATCTCATTGATTTAAAACAACTACTCCCAAAATAATTAACTAAGAATGCGACTAATCCTCAAAATAAATGTCAACATTCCAAAATATCAAGTCAACAAAACAAAACAAAACTACTAAATAAAATTCTCCAATAACCAAAATAGGTTATTTGTACTTAATCCACTATGCTCTCATAGCCTTACCCATGCTCCCTATTCTTGAACTTTAGTTGAAATATCCAAAACATCTGAAAATATTGTTTTGATAAGGATTGAGTTATCAGCAACTCATTAAGCAGAAAATATATACTAGTATGTAAACATGAGTCTTTTCAGATAGTTCAGAATGTAAAAATAAATCATTTCAATTTCAATATGCAGATCTCAAAAACGTATTATTAGAATATCAAAACGACTTTTCAAACTATTCATATTAAAAAAAAAAATCAATTGCTCATATTCAAATATCCTTTGGCATAACATGATTAAACATCTTCATCTTATTATATCATATCGTATCATATCATATCATATCACCATATCATATCGTATACCATATTTAACCCCCATGGTAGGGTTATGCTATCCTCAATGGCCAAATCAGACAATATCAGAATGTGTGAAACTTTCCCTTACTCATTCTCGGAGCCCCAAGTGTGCACACAGAAAAGAACACGCAAAAAAATCACTTTGTTTTCAAAGTGGGTGCACTCATATCAGAGATGTTGGTACCAACCATATGACAAAATCAGAACCAGAACCAGAATCAGATACAGAATCAGAAAGTCATGCCAAAATTTTTTGATATGCATATCATATCAAATAGAGTGTTGAACATATTCATATCATTTTCACATAATCAAAAATGGATTTAAAACATTTTCATATAACATGTACAAAGTTCCAAGATTTCATATTCGTTCTTTTGCACATTTCAGAAACAACATGTCAAAATATTGATCATGTCTATACTAGTCATGCCATAAATTATTTTATCTTTTATACAAATTTCATAAGTAATGCAGAACACATAATTAAGGTTGTTTTCACATTTGTTTTCAAAACATATCATGCACATTTTCACAAATCAACATCTGGTCATTTATTTTTATGCAAAATCTAGCACAAGAAACCTACTTAGCTCGACTTCTTAACTTTTCTAGATTTTTTTACTATCATTTTCACAAAGGGAACAACCGAGAATGTTGAAGGTACGCTATGTTGGTGGCTCACGGCGGCACAACATTGGGTATGGTTCTTCAGGGTGGTGCAAAGGCACCGTGGCTTGCCGACTTCTCAATTGTGGCGTTGGTAAAATGCTCTATTTCAAGTCCAGTAAAATAGGGGTTGTTTGGTTTGGTTTACAATGGGTGGTGCACTGGTAGTGGTGTGCAGTGGGGCTTTGGCTTACAATTGGTCAATTCCAACGAGGGTGGTGCTGCCGCAGGGTGGTTTCCGTGACCTGTTGTGTGTGGGACAACTGCTAATGTGGACTGGAGGGTTGTTGGTGCATGCAGATGTAGCACTGTGGGTGGAGGCTTGCAGGTTGGTGTTAGGCGGTGCTGGAGTGGCGTGGGTTTATGGTGGTGTAAGGCAAATGCTTGAGTCAGTGGCCTTGACGGCTTCCGTCGTGCAGGAGCATGGTGGTTCTCTTGGCTGGTGGTTGAGTAGAGTACACAAGGAGGTGAAAATAAAATTGAGAGAGAGACCAAGAGGAAGAAACAGAAGGGAAGGAGGGAGGGGGGGAGAGAGAGAGAGAGAGAACCTATTGAGAAGATAATTTGAGGGTGAAGAAAAGAAAAATGAACTGAAGGGAGTGGGTAAAAAGTGGTATTCATGGAAGAAGAAATGGGAGAACATCTGACGGGAGGAGAAGATTTTGGTGGGAAAAGAAACTATCGGGATAAAGCATGGGTTCGGGGAATAAGAAATTGAAAGGTGAAGGAGCCAGAACGACATCATGTGGGTCTTCTGGGCTGGGCTCTTCCTGGGCCTAGGTCATGGGCTTGGGCCCTGGATATTACAGTGAGTCTACAAAAGAAAGGTTAAGGCTTGTAGGTCATATCATCTGAACTCAGAGGTATATGGTCCAGCGCCACATGAGAGACCCCCATTCGAGGGGGTATTGCGAACTGGACTAAAGACAAATTGCAGGAACGTGTGTGCCTTGTCCCATCAGTCTGTCTCTATATCCTGCAGATGGAAGATTGAGACTAAAGGTTGTGTTTACACAACAAGAAAAATGGGTTTTTGTGGTCATTTAATTACTGCGAAAAAACTATTTGTGACTAAAACAGACTCATTTTAACTGTAAATAGTCATTTCGCTAGAATTAACTGGCCACAAGTAAGCAGTTTTCTTGTAGTGTTAGGTAGTGAGGTATTCTGTAAATAATAATAAAAAAGTAATTATAGAATATTAAATAATAATAAATAATAGAGAAAAATAGGTAGAAAATAATAATTTTAGGGAGAGACAACACAACACACATATATCCAACCATCGTGCAGAATGTTGACAAAGGCCGAAACTACAGGAAAACTCAATGCACTGCACACAATTTGACCACATTCGCTCGCAAACACGTACATATTATTATCGTGCCAGATCCGTCGACACACATCGAGCCCCTCTGATCACTACTGCCTCAAAGCTTCTTGATCACAGTTCTCTCTCTATTTTTTCTACAACTGAACCATTCGCGCGCGTACAACGACAATTAAACCACTAATTTCTTTTTATTCTACAGGATGGGATAATCCGAAATGGGTCGTGTAATCTCGTTTTGCTATGATATTTTTGATGAGCAATTCTATATCTCTACCTATACTCTCCATACACCATGCACTAAATTTTTTTTTTTTTTTAAATTCGAATACACTAAATGTTTATATACTAGTATGTAAACATGAGTCTTTTCAGATAGTTCAGAATGCAAAAATAAATCATTTGAATTTCAATATGCAGATCTCAAAAACGTATTATTAGAATATCAAAACGACTTTTCAAACTATTCATATTAAAAAAAAAATCAATTGTTCATATTCAAATACCCTTTGGCATAACATGATTAAACATCTTCATCTTATTATATCATATCATATCATATCATATCATATCATATCACCATATCATATCGTATTCCATATTTAACCCCCATGGTAGGGTTATGCTATCATCAATGGCCAAATCAGACAGTATCAGAATGTGTGAAACTTTCCCTTACTCATTCTCGGAGCCCCAAGTGTGCACACAGGAAGAACACGCAAAAAAATCACTTTGTTTTCAAAGTGGGTGCACTCATATCAGAGATGTTGGTACCAACCATATGACAAAATCAGAACCAGAACCAGAATCAGATACAGAATCAGAAAGTCATGCCAAAATTTTTTGATATGCATATCATATCAAATAGAGTGTTGAACATATTCATATCATTTTCACATAATCAAAAACGGATTTAAAACATTTTCAAATAACATGTACAAAGTTCCAAGATTTCATATTCGTTCTTTTGCACATTTCAGAAACAACATGTCAAAATATTGATCATGTCTATACTAGTCATGCCATAAATTATTTTATCTTTTATACAAATTTCATAAGAAATGCAGAACACATAACTAAGGTTGTTTTCACATTTGTTTTCAAAACATATCATGCACATTTTCACAAATCAACATCTGGTCATTTATTTTTATGCAAAATCTAGCACAAGAAACCTACTTAGCTCGACTTCTTAACTTTTCTAGATTTTTTTACTATCATGTCGAACGAATATCAATTGTCACGATGCACCTATACAGAGTACTAACATCACTAAATTTCTGAAAAGACGTGCTAACATTCTCCATTTAATTAGATACATATTATGGAAAACAATGTAATAATTATTTTGTTATATACCGAAATTAATAGATACTAATATTATTTAAATTCTAAAATAACCTATCTATACTTTCAGTTTACAACTTATTAAAATAATTCGATGGAATTCAATTAACATAGACAAAGGAACTAGTCGCTTAGTAAAGTAGACTTATATCAGATTTAAAGTATTAAAATAAAATTAAAATCTTATATATTATTTACTATTGAATTTACTCACAAAAAAAAATAACACTTAGTTATTTTTCTATCTATATAAATTCTAATACTTGAAATGACTTCAATATATAGACCAACGTACGTAAAAAAAATGCAAGTCCAAATCATATTCGGTCTTGACTTACAGCTAAGGGAATAAATATCTTAACAAAACAAAAAGTCTTAAAATGCTTTACGGAAGAAGAACAATGGGTTAAATGGCACTTTTGGCACTTTCAGAAAAGTCCCAAGCCTCGAGCAGTAATTCTTTCAAAGAAGTATGAAGCCTACTCTGGCAGTTTAAAATCTCACCTGGAGACAAGGTCTTTATATGGAGAGCGTGTCTAGAATCCCTTCCTACTCAATCTAATCTTTTTAAGAAGAACATTGCGGAGCAACCATTATGTCTTATATGCAGGTTGGAAGTAGAAGACACAGTGCATGCATTATGGAGGTGTGAATCTGCCAAGGATGTATGGAGTGCTTGTTCAAAAAGCCTCAAAAATTGTTATCTACCTCAGCCATCTATGTTGCAGTTCTTTGAAGCCCTTACCAGGACCATGAAGCCACAGGTGGTTCAAGAATTTATAGTTGTGGCCACTAGGCAAATATGGTGGAGGAGGAATTCTTTATCTTTAAGGAAGCATTTGCACATCCCTATGTCAATATTAGGGAGGCCAGAAACACTCTTGAGCTACTAACTGAAGAGAATCCAAGAAGAGACTTTAGAACCAGCAGGGCTTGCACCTCAGTAGACTCATGGCAGGCTCCCCCTCTGCACTGGCTGAAGCTGAATTGGGATGGGGCTATCGAGAAGGTCCAAGGTCTCATTGGAGTAGGAGTGGTCGCCAAGGACAGTGCAGGCCATATTATTGCTACAATGAGATCCAGCAAACACCTCTTCCCCGACGCTTACTAGCTGAGGCTTATGGGGTGTTGCAAGTAGTGAAGCTTGGACTGGATCTTGGCTTTACACAGGTCATACTTGAAGGGGATTCACTACAAATTATAATGGCTCTCAAGAGTGATAAAGAAGGTTGGAATAGTGCTAGTATGTTCATGAATGAAGCTAAAATTTTGCTTCAAAGGTTTGCTAAGTGGGAGGTTTCTCATGTTAGGAGAAATGACAACTCTATAGCTCACTTGTTAGCAATAGACACTTTTTCATTTTCTGACCCTATTGTAACATTGGTGGAGATCTCATCATGTATTTCTTCCTTGGTTTAATGATTGAAGAAGAGAATTTGACTTAAAAAAAAATGGCACTTTTGTAATGACCTAATTTATGCAAGGCTAAAAAGAAACTAAAAGGCAATCTACCTAGCTATGGGAGCAGTCGACTTTCACTCAAGAATATACAAGAGGTTGTGCGCTAGAGACTTACCGAGAAGAAAGGGAAGGTCGTGATGGAGCCCAGAAGGCTGAGTCGATGGCTACGGCGGCCGATAATCGATTCCTCCATGGCATAGTGGTGGAGCACTAGAGAGAGAGAGAGAGAGAGTTTCACAAAGGGAACAACCGAGAATGTTGAAGGTACGCTATGTTGGTGGCTCACGGCGGCACAACATTGGGTATGGTTCTTCAGGGCGGTGCAAAGGCACCGTGGCTTGCCGACTTCTCAATTGTGGCGTTGGTAAAATGCTCTATTACAAGTCCAGTAAAATAGGGGTTGTTTGGTTTGGTTTACAATGGGTGGTGCACTGGTAGTGGTGTGCAGTGGGGCTTTGGCTTACAATTGGTCTATTCCAACGAGGGTGGTGCTGCCGCAGGGTGGTTTCCGTGACCTGTTGTGTGTGGGACAACTGCTAATGTGGACTGGAGGGTTGTTGGTGCATGCAGATGTAGCACTGTGGGTGGAGGCTTGTAGGTTGGTGTTAGGCGGTGCTGGAGTGGCGTGGGTTTATGGTGGTGTAAGGCAAATGCTTGAGTCAGTGGCCCTGACGGCTTCCGTCGTGCAGGAGCATGGTGGTTCTCTTGGCTGGTGGTTGAGTAGAGTACACAAGGAGGTGAAAATAAAATTGAGAGAGAGACCAAGAGGAAGAAACAGAAGGGAAGGAGGGAGGGGGGGGGGGAGAGAGAGAGAGAGAGAGAGAGAGAGAGAGAGAGAGAGAGAGAGAGAGAGAGAGAGAGCCTATTGAGAAGATAATTTGAGGGTGAAGAAAAGAAAAATGAACTGAAGGGAGTGGGTAAAAAGTGGTATTCATGAAAGAAGAAATGGGAGAACATCTGACGGGAGGAGAAGATTTTGGTGGGAAAAGAAACTATCGGGATAAAGCGTGGGTTCGGGGAATAAGAAATTGAAAGGTGAAGTAGCCAGAACGACATCATGTGGGTCTTCTGGGCTGGGCTCTTCCTGGGCCTAGGTCATGGGCTTGGGCCCTGGATATTACAGTGAGTCTACAAAAGAAAGGTTAAGGCTTGTAGGTCATATCATCTGAACTCAGAGGTATATGGTCCAGCGCCACATGAGAGACCCCCATTCGAGGAGGTATTGCGAACTGGACTAAAGACAAATTGCAGGAACGTGTGTGCCTTGTCCCATCAGTCTGTCTCTATATCCTGCAGATGGAAGATTGAGACTTAAGGTTGTGTTTACACAACAAGAAAAATGGGTTTTTGTGGTCATTTAATTACTGCGAAAAAACTATTTGTGACTAAAACAGACTCATTTTAACTGTAAATAGTCATTTCGCTGGAATTAACTGGCCACAAGTAAGCAGTTTTCTTGTAGTGTTAGGTAGTGAGGTATTCTGTAAATAATAATAAAAAAGTAATAATAGAATATTAAATAATAATAAATAATAGAGAAAAATAGGTAGAAAATAATAATTTTAGGGAGAGACAACACAACACACATATATCCAACCATCGTGCAGAATGTTGACAAAGGCCGAAACTACAGGAAAACTCAATGCACTGCACACAATTTGACCACATTCGCTCGCAAACACGTACATATTATTATCGTGCCTGATCCGTCGACACACATCGAGCCCCTCTGATCACTACTGCCTCAAAGCTTCTTGATCACAGTTCTCTCTCTATTTTTTCTACAGCTGAACCTTGCGCGCGCGTACAGCGACAATTAAACCACTAATTTCTTTTTTATTCTACAGGATGGGATAATCCGAAATGGGTCGTGTAATCTCGTTTTGCTATGATATTTTTGATGAGCAATTCTATATCTCTACCTATACTCTCCATACACCATGCACTAAATTTTTTTTTTTTTTTAAATTCGAATACACTAAATGTTTATATACTAGTATGTAAACATGAGTCTTTTCAGATAGTTCAGAATGCAAAAATAAATCATTTCAATTTCAATATGCAGATCTCAAAAAGGTCTTATTAGAATATCAAAACGACTTTTCAAACTATTCATATTAAAAAAAAAAATCAATTGTTCATATTCAAATACCCTTTGGCATAACATGATTAAACATCTTCATCTTACTATATCATATCGTATCATATCATATCATATCACCATATCATATCGTATACCATATTTAACCCTCATGGTAGGGTTATGCTATCCTCAATGGCCAAATCAGACAGTATCAGAATGTGTGAAACTTTCCCTTACTCATTCTCGGAGCTCCAAGTGTGCACATTGGAAAGAACACGCAAAAAAATCACTTTGTTTTCAAAGTGGGTGCACTCATATCAGAGATGTTGGTATCAACCATATGACAAAATCAGAACCAGAACCAGAATCAGATACAGAATCAGAAAGTCATGCAAAAATTTTTTGATATGCATATCATATCAAATAGAGTGTTGAACATATTCATATCATTTTTACATAATCAAAAACGGATTTAAAACATTTTCATATAATATGTACAAAGTTCCAAGATTTCATATTCGTTCTTTTGCACATTTCAAAAACAACATGTCAAAATATTGATCATGTCTATACTAGTCATGCCATAAATTATTTTATCTTTTATACAAATTTCATAAGTAATGCAGAACACATAACTAAGGTTGTTTTCACATTTGTTTTCAAAACATATCATGCACATTTTCATAAATCAACATCTGGTCATTTTTTTTTATGTAAAATCTAGCACAGGAAACCTACTTAGCTCGACTTCTTAACTTTTCTAGATTTTTTTACTATCTTGTCGAACCAATATCAATTGTCACGATGCACCTATACAGAGTACTAACATCACTAAATTTCTGAAAAGACGTGCTAACATTCTCCATTTAATTAGATACATATTATGGAAAACAATGTAATAAATATTTTGTTATATACCGAAATTAATAGATACTAATATTATTTAAATTCTAAAATAACCTATCTATACTTTCAGTTTACAACTTATTAAAATAATTCGATGGAATTCAATTAACATAGACAAAGGAACTAGTCGTTTAGTGAAGTAGACTTATATCAGATTTAAAGTATTGAGGGAGGGGGAGAGAGAGAGAGAGAGAGAGAGAGAGAGAGAGAGAGAGAGAGAGAGAGAGAGCCTATTGAGAAGATAATTTGAGGGTGAAGAAAAGAAAAATAAACTGAAGGGAGTGGGTAAAAAGTGGTATTCATGGAAGAAGAAATGGGAGAACATCTGACGGGAGGAGAAGATTTTGGTGGGAAAAGAAACTATCGGGATAAAGCGTGGGTTCGGGGAATAAGAAATTGAAAGGTGAAGGAGCCAGAACGACATCATGTGGGTCTTCTGGGCTGGGCTCTTCCTAGGCCTAGGTCGTGGGCTTGGGCCCTGGATATTACAGTGAGTCTACAAAAGAAAGGTTAAGGCTTGTAGGTCATATCATCTGAACTCAGAGGTATATGGTCCAGCGCCACATGAGAGACCCCCATTCGAGGAGGTATTGCGAACTGGACTAAAGACAAATTGCAGGAACGTGTGTGCCTTGTCCCATCAGTCTGTCTCTGTATCCTGCAGATGGAAGATTGAGACTTAAGGTTGTGTTTACACAACAAGAAAAATAGATTTTTGTGGTCATTTAATTACTGCGAAAAAATTATTTGTGACTAAAACAGACTCATTTTAACTGTAAATAGTCATTTTGCTGGAATTAACTGGCCACAAGTAAGCAGTTTTCTTGTAGTGTTAGGTAGTGAGGTATTCTGTAAATAATAATAAAAAAGTAATGATAGAATATTAAGTAATAATAAATAATAGAGAAAAATAGGTAGAAAATAATAATTTTAGGGAGAGACAACACAACACACATATATCCAACCATCGTGCAGAATGTTGACAAAGGCCGAAACTACGGGAAAACTCAATGCACTGCACACAATTTGACCACATTCGCTCGCAAACACGTACATATTATTATCGTGCCAGATCCGTCGACACACATCGAGCCCCTCTGATCACTACTGCCTCAAAGCTTCTTGATCACAGTTCTCTCTCTATTTTTTCTACAGCTGAACCTTGCGCGCGCGTACAGCGACAATTAAACCACTAATTTCTTTTTTATTCTACTGGATGAGATAATCCGAAATGGGTCGTGTAATCTCGTTTTGCTATGATATTTTTGATGAGCAATTCTATATCTCTACCTATACTCTCCACACACCATGTACTAAATTTTCTTTTTTTTTAAATTCAAATATACTAGGGTGGGTTTGGATGTTGAAGTGAGTTGAGTTGAGTTGAGTTGAGATGATAAAATATTATTAGAATATTATTATTATTATTTTGAGATTTGAAAAAGTTGAATTATTTATTATATTTTATGTTGGGATTTGAAAAAGTTGTAATGATGAGTTGAGATGAGTTGAGATGAGTTGAGATGATCTCATCTCAACTTCCAAACGAAGCCTAAGTGTGTGGAGTGTGTGATAAATAGTAGAGTGAGAAGAAGATTTTTTATATTTTTTATAGTTAAAAAGTACAGTTATTACTTATCATAAGGTACATAAAGATACACATTCACCCAAGACTGAGGTCGCTGGTGCCATCCAAATAATGACTTTGGCAGCCGGCCTATCTTAGGTTTGCTGAAACCTAACTCTACCCCACCCCCAAAAAAGAACCTGCAGGAAGATCAAAGAGCACTTTCTACTGCGTCCCAGCTCTCGGATATATATAATTTCCTAGGCGTGAATATCTATGAATTTCCGTCAACACGATATAATGATCGATCAGTGATCCACAATTTCAATCATGGAAAAGCAATATAGTGGCGTTGCGTGTGTTTGTCGGAAAGATAATTTAACATGGTCTGAGCGAGTGCGACTGTCAAGACTCAAGACACACACCCATCAATTTACGACACGACCATCGATCGGCTTGCTCCGAAGTCAAAGTTGCAGATAAGGCATTTCTTATACGCGTAAATTTTTTTTATTGAAAATTGGAAATAAAAAAATAAACACATCAAATAGATTTTAATATATCTATTAATTATTTAAAATTGTACAAAATATTTGTACAGATAATAAAAATATCATAAAATTCATATACACTTAATTCAAACTTAGAATTCGAGTTTCTTATCGTACGTCTGATCACTGCATGTCTCCCATACCGATCTCACGGGTGTTGGTGCTCATCTAGCTAGGTTCAATGATCATGCCTAACTCATGAACTAGTCATTGATACTTTGGGAATGTCCAAATCTGCATGCGCGTGCATCCAGGCACTTGCCCAACTGTCAGTGAATGCAAATCCAAGGGAAACGACGAAACAAAACAGGGAAAAAGAAAAAAAAAGGGCATAATCATGCAGACGACAGTTAACGATCGATTACGCATGTGTCTTCCCCAAGTGATATATCGACTAGGTATGTGTTTTTTTATAATTGTAACGTTGAAGACGTAAATTATATTTTAAAATAATTAATCAATGATACAATTAGAAGTTTATAAATAACAAGAACAATAGATCGAAATGCATATTATATAAGGCATGGGCTTCGGATTCTTTTACTCTTGAGTATCAAACAGTAAATGCCAGCTATATATACATTAATATATATGATCACAAATTGATTAATATTATATAATAGAGTAATGTTATATACAGTCGTGGAATGTGTAAATGTCGTGCAGTCGCTTTGAAAAAGAGTGAGATCCACTATTAAAAAATTAATTTCTTTTCATGTGAGTCTCATATTTATTCACTTTTTTCAAAGTAACTGCACGACGCTTACACACTCACGACTGCAAGTATCATTTCTCTATATAATAACTATGGTGTAATAAGAATATTATCCATTTTGCTTAGTATCTGTTTACTGCTAGGTTGCATATAAATACTTAATTAAATAATTAGTATTTTCATATTTTGTACTGAGTAGTTAATTATATTATTAATTCTAAGCAAAATGGAAGAGATCCTTAATGGAATACATTTCTAAACTGAGAAAAAAAAAAAGAGAGTAAAAAAGATTGTTTTTTGGGAAAAGTTATTAATATACTGATCAGGATTTCTTAGGAAGGGGTTAGATGCCACATGCTTTTGATTTAGGATACTCTTGGAAAAAGCCAATTACAATACTGGGATTAGTATGAAAGGCCAGGGAGTTAAAAGACAGCCAGCTGACAAAGGCAGTGAATTTTTGGAAGTGTGAGCACTGCAGTCGTTCCATTGTGGGCTGACTTTTCTCCTCAACCCTTAATCATAATCTAATGATGTTTTTGCTTTCTAGCTTTGTTTAGTATATAATCTTTGGAGTTTTGCTGTTGAACTCTGGTGTCCCCAGAATATTCTTTCCTTCTCCAACACTTGCACGAAAGCTTCAACTTTCAAGGCCCTAGCCATAAGATTCCATTGCCAAAACCCCACATCGATCTCTCTGCTCTGACCAGGGTAAAAACTACAATAATTTTTACATTATTTGTCAAATAGAGCAAGGCAAGGATTTGAAATATCATGGGTTTCTGGGAATTCAGAGTGTTGTCACCTTGGGGTATGTTTGTTTCTTACCTTGTCTTTTAGTCTGAAAATGCAGGGAGAAGACGGTTTATTTTATAGTTCTTTGTGCAATTCAAACAACACCCCAGATGGGTTTCCTAATTTCCATGCATAGACATACATACGGCCTCCAATTCCGAATCAAATCCTCCTAATTTGTTCAAACATAGTGTGTTTTATGCTCAACAAATTGTAATGTTTTAGCACATGAAGAAATTTATAGACCTAACTCATCTCATAAAATCAGTTATACAATAGAGGATTATTCATTCCTTATAAAGATGCCCAAAACTTTATCCACATGCAATGTGAGATAATTCATCAACACCTAGCCTCTCACGTGTAGGCCAGTATTTTTTCTGGTCCTTGTCACGGGGTAAATAGTGTGGGCCCCCATTCGTCCTGTGTCAGGCTCTGACACTATGAAGAAATTCATGGGCCTAACTCATCTCATAAAACCGGTTCAACAAAAGAAAATTGTTCATTCCTTATAAACATGTCTAAGACCTTGTCCACAGGCAATGTGTGATTATTCCTCAACAATATATATGATAAAATTGTGAAATCTATAGGTTTGTGACATTGTCTGTCCAACTATCTTAGGAAACCATGTGATATTGGACTTAGTAATTAACAAACACCGAAAGATCAAAACCGGTTTAAGTGTAATTACAGAAGGGGCAAATTAGTCAAACGAAAGATTGGAAAATTTGCTGTGGAAGAATATATAGTTTTTACCCTAGAACAAATGCCTAGAAGGTGAGTAGATTTGAATCCAGGAATCCATTGCAGAAACCCACCACATGCTTTGGCTTCTCAAAAGTTGGAGAATATATGCCTTTCCACAAATCCAGTTTTCCATTTCCCATCTTTTCTTTCTTTTCCTTTACTTCTTTATTATAATCTGTGATACAGATGGAGCAATCCTAGAGGAGAGAGCCCATTGCATTTTGCCAAACCTTCTTTTATAGGTATAAAAATATATAGTATGTATAGTGGTATGAATATTCCTTTGAATTTTGAGGCTTTGTACTCTACTTTGTGGAAATGCATACGATTAATAATAAACTCTACCATTTTCATTTCCTTTTGCTCCCATTCCCAAGGTCTACTGTCAATAGAAAGTCATTAAGGAGGGCAGGCTACTCAAAGGTTGATACCAAAATATTCTTCCTTTGAAAGGATAATTAATTACTCTTGATTAATTCACGCTAATCCATATCAAATTTAACACTTCAAAAACACTGTTTAGCTGTACGAGCTAGTCTCCTTAAACAAGAAGCATCTAAGGGGCATGCACTAGCATCATTTTTTTGACTTTAGTAAAGACATTCATTTTCATGGGGGCAAAACGCTCTTCTTCTTCATGACCAAGTCATCTGGACTGATGTGGCAAGAGAACTTTTCAGAAAAAGTGGAAATGATATTCCTCTCATATTAATGAAAGAGACAATATTTAATGATGTATTTGCTTGGACAGAAATTATTTCAACAAGTAATGTACGTACCCTATGCTTTTGAATGCACATGTGTTACCCTCATGTCTCAAAATAGGGCCATCTATATATACTCATCATCAAGAATGTAAGATGAAGTAGTTGGGGGTGGGGGTGGGACCAATTGATCATCTTGTCCTTTAAAATTAGGAAAGAAAACTTGCATGTTGATTCTCTACTGATCTTAGTGTAAATATCAAATGATTTAACAACATCGAACAGGACAAATAGGTTGCTGCATGCACATATGAATTCAACCTATTTTTTTCACACAACATCATGGAGATTAGATTTGAGACTAAAACATGTGCATGTCACCTAGTGGATGGATGTTAATGGATTCTAGTTTTTCCCCAAAACGACCAACTTACTAATTAATTAATATGGGCCCCTCACTCTAGTGGACCTTGTCTTTCCCCAGACAATGGTCAGATTGAAAAGACAGTCGGCCAACTCCATTCTCCATCCCTGCTTTTATTTTTGGTACTGCGGACTGACTGTAGTAAGCTTTTGTACTTATTTTCATGTTATAAATCTCGTATGTACAAAGAGAAGAAGAAGCAAACAGTTATTGAAAAAATATTTCTATCCATATGCTAAAAAAAAGCAAGTATTTCATGAAAATTATAGCACCAATTAAGAACATATATATATATATATAGTGCTACAATCCAAATTTGCAGCCCTTCCCTAAAATGATTTTGGAAACAAATTCCCCAGAAAACAAAATGCTGGTTTCTACGCACTAGAGGGCTTAATTCTGTGGCTTGCATGTACTACTACTCTCATGGGTCCACCAACAATAAAGCAATAAACAACAAACGATATTGCTATCAAGCAATGCCATGCATGTATATTATCAGAGAGATAGATTACAGGATTCTCTTTCTTGCCTGGAAAGCAAAGCTAAAGCACCCACTCTCTCTCTCTCTCTCTCTCTCTCTCTCTCTCTCTCTCTCTCTCTCTCACACACACACACACATATATATATATATATATATAATGGTGAATTAAGGATAAAGATCCCACGTACATATTATCCTTTTATAGGGAGAGAAAGCCCAGATAATACCCAGATGAAGAATTAAGTATTCATGAAACCAAAACAAGCGGTACTAAGGGAAACAAAAGATCACTATCATCTTTTTCCTGTTTTCAATTGAAATATTTGTGCTGATATGTGAAGGTTACCATCAAATTATATGAGCACTGAAGTTCCACTACGGAAAAGATTAATGATCATTAGAATATGATCATTTATGTTAATTTCTACGTTGAATTGTTGGTAAGGCAGATAAAAACACAAAATTTATTTTTTTGTTATTGATAGAAGATGACAAAGACTTTTTAAAACCTATTTACTAATAAAGAGTTGGAACATTCAAAAGAAGGTCCGTCTTCCACTTGGTTGATCACTAGAATGATTCAAATAAAAAATGACTTTAAAAATGAATTATTAAATTTAAAAGAATCTTTGTGATCTCTCATACAAATTTGATGGTAACATGATCTATTAAGTAATAAGTAGGTTGAGGAACACAGATATTTGTCAATATAAAAGGATATGATAGATTGATTTTCTTTTTCTTTTTCTTTTCATTTTTTAAAAATCTTCAGACATGTCAAAATATTTTTTTTTCGCCTTTTTAAAGAAGAGGACAACATTCCGATTTTATTAATACCTTCACTTACGGGGAGAAATGCAGAAATAACAGCTTTTGATTATCAACTCAAACAGAAAATTCATAAAAAACACTGCAATTAATCAAACTTATACAACTAGCTGGCCGGAACGATCATACCTAGGAAATTACTAAGCACTTAGATCTTATGATTTTAATACGGTAATGCTAGATACAATCTTAGGTGTTCTTAGGTCATGTGAAGGTCTCACAAACTCATTTTGAAAAATAGTAGACCACCGTTAAAAAGTGAAAATATAGGAATAGGCGCCATATCTATTGATTTCCTTATGAATGGACTTGCCATCAAAATAAAACTTTATAATTTAACTGATAGTTGGACATGAACCCTAACCATTTACTTGCAATAATGAAGTGGACATTTAACAACTTTAATTAATTGCTAGGATGGAAGAGTAGATATTGCACACATTGTCCGGCACGAATGGAAAAGAAACATTTTTTCTAAAGAATGTACACACTGGTGGGCATTACCTGTGAAACCCAAACAAAATGCGCCCAATGTTACTGAAGAAAATTTTTCTTATGAACTAAAACACATCGAGATTTAGAAATATGAAATGTTTTATTCATAAAGATATCCCATAAAAGTAAACACACAAACTGACGTGGCTTGATATGCATGTTAGATTGTAAAGCTGTAATAGTTTTATTAAAACTCTATGTTCCACGCATGACCCACATCCTAATGGGTTTAGACTAGTTCAAATATTATCACTTAATTAATGAGTTACAGTGAGACACTACAACAGAATGTGTGTTTTGTGACAGAGGAAACTGTCACAAAAAATGGCAAACTGTCACTAAACATATTTGGTGACGGTTTGAAACCGTCACCATGACCGTCACCTAAAGTGCATCACATAAAATATTTGGTGACGGTTTACTGTTCAACCGTCACAAAAAATATTTTTAGTGACGGTTGGAAGTGTTCCGTTCGGTACAACGTTCGAACGTTCCTTTTTTTGTGACGGTTATGAACTGTCACAGAAAATCACGTTCGGAAGTAAAATCAAACGTTCAGACGTTATACCCGACCGATTGGCGTTCGAATGAGAGAAGTTGATGTTTGTTGGATATCGTTCGAACGTATCATATTTACGTTCGAATGTTAATGCGTCCGAACATTAATTACAATAAACGTTCGAATATTTGTTCGAACGTAAACGTAAATGTTCAAACGTAGCGCGTTTAATGTTCAGACGTTATTTCGAATGTAAACGAAGGAGCGTCCGAATGCAAGTTCTTTGTTCGAACGTTAGTCGGTTTAACATTCGAACGATTCAATTGTATTTACGTTCGAACGTTTGTTACAGTGTGAACCAACGTTCGAACGATTTTTATTTACATTCGAACGTACAGATCAGAAATACTAATTTCATAAAATTTAAAAACAAAATATCAATTGTATCATATTACATACCCAATTAACAAGTAACAATGTCTTATAAAAGTACAAAATTAGATATTAAAACTAGTCAGAAATATTGATAAAATTTATTTCTTATTTTTCCCTCGCCCACGGGGATTCTGTTGCAACGACATAACACGCTCCATTTGCACCATCATCTCTCGTTACACTTGCTCTTGCACTTCACTGCGTATTCTTTCCTCCTGGTCTCTCTGTTGGTCCTGCAAACGCGTCTCTAAATGAGACTGTCGTTCTAAGAGAGACTCTAACTCTTGCTGTTACGACCTCATATACTCATTCTCACGCCGTGCAGCTTCTAAATCTGCTGTAAGATTATTAATTTGTGAAGCCGATGAGGTTGAGGAGGATGAACATTTATGCTTGATAGATCGTCCCAAACCTCTTGCCATACTAGACTGCGGCCCGAGCACTTGGGTGAATATGTCTATGTCACTAGGAGAGGATTCCGCAGAAGTCGACTGCATCTCCAACATTTTGCTCTGCAATTTAAAAGGTAATGATCGTAAATAATTAGTAACGTATTAAAAGAAATAGAAATAAGAAATAAACTATTAAAATGTTCTATAAAAAATTTATTTAATAAAATTAACACTGCTTACATAATTATCTGCAGCGACAGTATCCATCCACTCACTATGCTCATTAGTGTGAGCCGCAGCATAGACATGAATGAGGGAAAATTTTTCAAGATCATCACGTTTCTAACAAAGCGACAATATTAGCAATTTTAAAAAGATAATGTTAGTACTTATTAGAAAGAATATCAGGAAAATAAATGAATTCTATAATTTTTTAATTACTATTTTTTCAGCAAGACGGTGGAATGACCTTGAACCGGCACGATGGTGGACAGTCAGAACGGATCTATTCTGTGCAATTGTAGAACTCAAGTGCTACAAAATATATTAAAAATGTTAATTGTAATATGTATACATATAATATATAAAACGAATATGAATGTTAATAATTAAAAGATATAAATGTAAAATACCTGATAATCTGGAGATGCGAAAAGATCACAACACTTTCTCCAATCATCTAACTTCATCTGCTGAAAAGGAGACTGCGCAGTCTCTTCCAACACCTCAAACTTCTTGAAGTGGTCATGACATCGTCCTTTGTGACGTCGGAATAGTGTAGCCATCAACTCATTCACGGTTCTCAAATCCTTGCTACGGCCAAAGTCGAGGTCGAATTCATCCTAACAAGGGAATCAGGTAAAAAATATAATATATTAATCTAAGTGAAAAAAATGTACTGAAAAGTAAACTCACCAGCACACGACTTCGAATGTGCTCCTTAATCTCATTCGGAACATCTCGCCATGAGCGCACATAAAATGGAGCATAAGCTCGAACTACTGTGCCAATATAGGAGGAAAGCGCTGCTGCACTATCATCCACTCCTCCAGTGGAATTATCAGGAATTGTGATCTTCAGTTTACCGTGCCTTTTATTTTTTTCAAGAGAGATTCCACGTGTATAGTCACTACCGCGACGTGCAGATGCATGAACTACATGATAATAATAGATATACTATAATTATAATTATATAGTTATTGAGAAAAAAGTATTAACTATATATATAATTATCAACGACAATATTTTCTTACTGGTAGGTGTCGACTGGCTGTTGTTCTCTTCTGTGTTAGCTTGATCTTCAGGAACGGATTCCTTGAGTGGGGAGTCCTCAATGGATTCAGGACTTGGACTTGGCGGAGGCACATTTCTTCGTTGTCGTTTTGGCGGCATTCTTTAAAATAATTAATTATATCAAAGAAAATTAATTAGAAGAAATTATGAAAATTTAAGATATTTTATAGTCACCTATATAAATAAAATATTTAGTACTTTTATTCTTCAGATGAATTTTTCATGCTTGTTTCAGAATCTCCATAAATAACATCTTCATCATCATCATGCACCTCTTCTTCATCATCTTTATCCACCTCCTGCCCGGATTCTGATTCGTATTCATCTTCTGACTCGTCTTCTTCATCTTCTTCCAAACTGACTTGAATTGAATGATCATTTAATACAGACGGGTCGAGATGTACGGGTGGGACATCATCTCTACACAAGGGGAGCAACTCGAGTGCACCGAGGTCAAGAAACAAGTTAATACCCTCGGGAATGCAGACCCTTCGGGAAGCACCTCGTTAAATAAGTCCAATACCATGTTTATTGCTTTTGTCGACATCCCACACAATAATTTTATGTGAAGCAACCACACAATAAACGACATTTTAGAATGTTTTGTACAACCTGGGTAAAGCTCGCGCTTTGCATCTTCCCATAGTGAAGGAAAATTTTCACAATCAGTCCCTGATCCACCACTTGAGGCATTGTCGTTAACCTCATCCATAAACATCCCAGCTCCAATGTCACCCAACATCTCCTCCATCTCATCATGCTCATAATCATCATCCATGTGCCATAAATAATTGTGATGATCGACCAATACATCTGCTGACTCTTCATACGACTCACCATGCAGTACCCATCGTGTATACCCCAGATCCATACCGTTCACAAATATATGATGCTCTACTTCATCCAATCCTATTGCACACAAATTTTTACACCCTCGACATGGACACTTAATGTAACCACGACTATCAGTAGAGGCCCGTGCAAAATCAATGAAAGTTCTTACTCCACATACATAGGGTACGTAATCATTTCCAAGTCTATCGTCCAGACGCATCCAATTTTTGTCAATTTCTAAAAACATCTATATATTAATAACACGTACATTGAAAATTCACATGCATGTCATACTCCAATTCTCATTACTTTTTTGATAAGGTAGTTGGTCCTATCCCATTCGAGATTATATTCTCCATATTACACAAATCTCGTCACTCTACTAATTTCCACGTTAGTAGAAATTTCGGCAGCACCTCCCCATAATTCTCCAAGTATACATGTTCAAATATCGGGATTGTGACCCTACGAACAGTATACCCGAAGAACAGTAGAAGAAGATACCGAAACTTCATATTAAACGTGGAAAGTAGCGAGTAACAAAAATGTGTAATACAGATAATATAATCTCAAACTGTCCACACTGGACAATTCAGGAATCAGTGGACACATAAATGTACACTGATTCCCAAACAGGTCTAAGGGGATTTATGTAATATCACACGCATCTAGCAAAAAATCATACAACAATATCTCCATGTTGTTTAAATTAACAATGTCACCTTCAAGTAGTATTATATTGTTAAACTAAAGAGGGATGGAAGATTATGTGACCTTACGTTTCGTGTCTTGTACACAACGAGGGAGAATGATCTTGAAGAAATGTTTAAATTTTAGTCTAATTACTTAACCGTCACAAACTGTCCGACCTTGACAACTCTCAAGGCCGAAGAGACTATGACAGTCAAGTAATTAAATTGAAATTCTAACATTTCTTCAAGATCATATTCCCTCGTTGTGTACAAGATCATTATTCTTAAAGTATAATTTTAATTGTTATACTTAATTTCAAAGGTTATACTATAATTTTAATTATTATAATTCTTAAAGAGTTACTTTTATGCTTGTTATTACTTAATTTCAAATATTATTATAAATATTTAATTATCATACTTAAATTTCAAAGGTTATATTATAATTTTAATTATTATAATTCTTAAAGAGTTACTTTTATGCTTGTTATTACTTAATTTCAAATATTATTATAAATATTTAATTATCATACTTAAATTTCAATGGTTATACAATAATTTTAATTATTATAATTCTTAAAGAGTTACTTTTATTTGTTATTACTTAATTTCAAATATTATTATCACAATTTTTCAAATCCATATCACAACATATTCACAATAACTCACAATATATTCACAAAATAACATGCCGCATGTATTAACATATTTCTAAACTTGAGTAAGCAATAAACATGTATTAACAAAGCCTAATGACAATATATTTCTAATAATAAACACAATATTTCAAATTTATATCACAACATATTTAAAATAACTCACAAACTATTTACAAACTATACAAACAATAATTACAATATGATAAAAAGTAAGCATAAAATAACATGCCACATGTATTAACAAAGCTTAAGGACAATATATTTGTAATAATGTAAACATATTCAAACGTCATTCACAAATAATAATTTAAATATTTCAAGTCCATATCACAACAACTCACAATATATTCACAAAATAACATGCCACATGTATTAACATATTTCTAAACTTGAGTAAGCAATAAACATGTATTAACAAAGCCTAATGACAATATATTTCTAATAATAAACACAATATTTCAAATTTATATTACAACATATTTAAAATAACTCACAAACTATTTACAAACTATACAAACAATAATTACAACATGATAAAAAGTAAGCATAAAATAACATGCCACATGTATTAACAAAGCTTAAGGACAATATATTTGTAACAATGTAAATATATTCAAACGTCATTCACAAATAATAATTTAAATATTTCAAGTCCATATCACAATAATTCACAATATATTCACAAAATAACATGCCACATGTATTAACATATTTCTAAACTTGAGTAAGCAATAAACATGTATTAACAAAGCCTAATGACAATATATTTCTAATAATAAACACAATATTTCAAATTTATGTCATAACATATTTAAAATAACTCACAAATTATTTACAAATTATACAAATAATAATCACAATATGATAAAGAGTAAGCATCAAATCACAACAACATATCGATAAAGTTTAGAAATATACCTAACACTCACAATATCCTATTACAAATCAAAATCTTCAAACTTCCCAAAACAAGCAATCCTTCAAAAAAATACAACACTAACTTATTAGAAATATTCTATAACAAAAACACATTCTATAAATATCATAAAATTTAAATAAATACAAGAAATAAAAATATTTTCTTACCAAAACTTAACTCTCTCTCATTCTCTCTCTCTCTCTCTCACTCACTCTCTCTCTCTCTCTGCAGGACCCTTTCTTTCTGTTGCGCGCACGGGAGAAGAAGAAATGATCCGCTTCCTCCCGTGCGCGTACTGATTAAGTTCTAAAATTATTAGTTTAAACGTTCGAACGTTTAAGTTTTACGTCCGAACGTTATATTCTAAAATTATTCCCGCCCAGAACGTTTGGACGTTTATAATACACGTTCGAACGTACCCTTATTATGATATAACATAAAATCTAGCGGGAAAGTTCCCGCACTTTCCTCATATATGTTCGAATGTATCACAATTTTTCGTTCGAACGTTCGTAGATTTATAGATAAACGTTCGAACATTTAACTTAAACGTCCGAACGTACATTTCATGAAAGTGTTACCATATTTGAGCGGGAAATCTCCCGCACTAATTTAACTAACGTTCGAACGTTAACAGATTTGGTGTTCGAACGTATAGTATAAACGTCCGAACGTCTGAATAATCACACAGATACCTTAATCGAGCGGGAAAATTCTCGCCTCTTAGTTTAACGTTCGAACGTTAACTTGAAACGTTCGAACGTACGATTCCTACTATACTAACTTATAGTATAATATATATACTACATTTTATATATCTATAACTATATACTACATTGTATAGTATGATAGCATAATATACTTTAAATGAGAACATCAACGTATATAATATGTAAACTATACCATATATATAAATCAATAATATATATTAAATTGTTACTTATTAAATTCTTTATTATATACTAACTTATAGTATAATATATATACTACATTTTATATATCTATAACTATATACTACATTGTATAGTATGATAGCATAATATACTTTAAATGAGAACATCAACATATATAATATATAAACTATACCATATATATAAATCAATAATATATATTAAATTGTTACTTATTAATTCATCAATATACACCATAAACTCATAAACTATTCACAAAATTCACAAACAATAATCACAATTATTTCAAGAGTAAGCATAAAATCACAACAACATGTATAAACATATTGCTAAACTTTATAAATATAACAAGCACTCACAAAAAAACCAATAATCTAATTGTCAATAATATTATATAACATCCTAATATATAACTTAAACATTTATAATATAATATATTATAGATAAAATTTTGGAAATTAAATTGACAAACGTTCGTACGTAATAATAAGTACGTTTGAACGTTATGTGTATATAAGGCCAAAACCGAACGTCGAAACGACATTTCCAAAACGTATCATCGTCTTCTCCGTTCTTTGCCGCCACGCCTCCGTCACCGCCGCCGTCAACTCTGCCACAACCGTCACTAAAAGGTAGGCATTCATCTTTTATTCAAATAACATGTATTTTATTGAGATTTAGATTGAGATTTGGATTGAGTTTTGTTTAAAACCGGATAAGTATTACCGGATTTTCAACTTCATTTTCTAGCCACCACGGCCAGTCATTGGCCGAATAGTCACCGTAGAAATATTTCTTGAAGTGTATACTTCATTTACATGGTGACATTTCGGCATTTAGAACCTTGTAGAGAAATTTTTGAGATTTCAATAATGGCTGAGTCGACTCAGCCATTCTGCATCGAAACGTTCGAACGTTTCACCAAGACATTCGAACGTACGACGTTTAAATTACAAAGCCGTTACGGCTTCCACATTCGAACGTTAATCGTCTTACATTCGGACGTGAATATTATTAAACGACATACATTCGAACGTGAATATTTACTTTCGCACGTAAATCACATACGGTCGGACGTTTAATTATAACATCCGAACGTAGTGATTTTCTACATTATTCATGCTTCGACGTTCGGACGTTCATTCGAACGTACATTCGAACGTATTTGTTTACTGCTTATGTTCGAACGTACATCTGTACATTCGAACGTATTTGTTTTACGTTTGAACATAAATTTATTTACATTATTTTACGTGCGAACGTATAAATTAACGTCCGAATGTTTTTATCTTTAACGTCGTCATGAACTTGAGCTTTTTTTTTTTCTCTATTTTGTTTGTAGTGTGTTTCTAAGAGAAAATCAATGGAAGAGTTTCATTTTTCATATGGTCTCAAAGAGAACAATGAGAAGGAGCCAATGAGTGGGGTCGAAAGGTGCAAGGTGGTCGGAGTGCCCTCATTGGTACCTTGGGATGGAAAAACGTCATTTTCACCATGAAACTCCTCTCTATTCAATGGCCCGATCTCTGAGATCGGATTTGAAAAAAAAAAGAAAAGGAAAAGGGTGTTAGGGGCTACGAGGATGTTGGGAACCTTCTCGCCAAAGCCTCTGTGACGACGGCCAAAGGGCTGTGAAGCCCAATGGCCGTGTAATTTGGTAATAATAGGAAAAAAAAAAAAGAACAGAGAAAGGAGGTGGATGGGGCCGGGGTCGCCTTGTCAACGACGCCCATAGCTAAAGAAAGAGGTCTGGTTTGGAGGCTTGAGCAAGAAGAAGAAAAGTATAGTTTTCTTCAAGCCGTTAAGGACCTTGGGCCAAATATGGCCCTAATGTCAGCCTTAGGTTGTAGGCCCAGTCTGAAATTGACAGGCCAGCATACTAGGGCCAAAGTTCTTGACCAGCCTGAGACGAAACAAAAAAAAATGGCAAATGGAGTTGGGCCTATAAAGAAAGCCTAACCCAAATGAAAGGGCCTATATAGTTGGCCCGACCCAACTGGCGTCTAACTAGCATTCTTTACCGAGTTTCGGCCAGAGTTCCTCTACTGGTCTGGTTCAGACCCAAACAGGTCAGATTTATAATAATATTATATTATTAGTTCAACATTATTTATTAAAAAAATCAGAAAAATAATTATTTATTTCTCTTCTCTTTCAAAGCATTTACCTTATTGTTTAATAAATGTATGAATCATTTAAAGTTAAATTACAACTATTAGTTATAAAATTCTTTATTATTATTTCTTATGAATTTTATTCTATGGTATGCCATATAAATATATGAATTACTTGGACTTGAATTATGGCTATTAGTTATAAAATTCTCAATTATTGGTTATAAAATTCTCAATTGTATGGTTGGCCATACATATATAATTGTTTATCCCATATGAGGCAACTGGTTTGCACCAAAATTAAGGAAAATATTGGTTGCCCAAAGGTACAAGATTTTTCTTAATTTTGATAGAAAAACCATTAAACTCCATAGTAAAGATGGGTATGATGGAGTGAACAATTTGTACGTCAAGATCTATTCTCAAAGGAGGATCTTGATGACACTACTAGTTCATCCATTAAAGTAAAGTTGGAATGAATAATTTGTGTGTCAAGATCAACTCCCAAAGAATAATTATAATGACACTACTAGTTCATCCATTAAAGTAAAGTTGGAGTGAACATTTTGTGTGTCAAGACCTATTATCAAAGGAGGGCCATGATGATACTACTAGTTTATCCATCAAAATAAGGTTGGAGTGAAAGGTTTTTATGTCAGAGCTTACTCCCAAAGGAGAATTTTGATAGTACAACTAATTCATCCACATAATTTAAAATTGGAGGGAACATTTTATGTTAGGATTCACTCCCAAATGATGGGTCTCGATGACACTATTAGTTCATTCATAATGGTTTAAATTCATCCATAATGATTTAAATTCTGTTATTGTTTATGAGTATCAAACTCAAAGAATTAATGTGATCAAAATGATTTTCTTGCAATAAGTATGTGAATATCATTACAAGGTTTCTTGTACAGAATGACTCTAGTTTAGATAAATATGAGCATGTCAGTTTTACACTAAGACCTCACTTGGGAATGACTCTAATTCTAGACTTACTCATTTTAAGTCTAACATCAATTATTGAGAATATGGGTAAGGGTAAGAAAGCTATGATGTTTACAAAGATATAATTAATTATTACATATCAAAACTTGAGGAATGAAAATTGTGAAATATTCTTATTTTTGTATAGAATCGTTTATTTCAGATGTATCAATATTTTATCAAAGTGATGAAATATGAACAAGTTGGTTAGATTGACACACATTTATTTTATTAATTTGTATTGAAAAACAATTATATCTTTTGAGAAATGAAGGAAAATAATGGTCATGAAAATGCAAGAACTTGAATTTTTGAAAGAAACAATGACACATAAATGTTTATTTGCCCTAAGCATGACATGATTGGAAGGGAAGTGTAAATTGTTTCCATATAAGTCTCAAATAAAATCTTATAAATGTTTATACTTATTTTTGAGTCCGTTAAACTCGAGTGCAAATGCTCATGTTTCTTTTGCTTGCATGAGTTTCACATCAAACTCTGTAAATATTGATACATATTTATTTATTTATTTATTGTGATTAAACTGGAATACAAATGTTCATGTTTCAATTTGTTTCAAAATGTCATTTATGTTGGTTCCATTTTTTCTTTAAATAAAACTTTTTATTTATCATACCTTCATATTAATGTTTTTGTTAAAAGTTTTTCATTCATGAGGTATTTACTAGAACCAAAGAAAAAATAATTTATAACAACTTTTACAATTTGTAGCATACAAGTTTGAAGCATGATTAAAGAAAAACCTTATTCGTGGCATAATGTTGGAGAATATCTCTAAAGAAAAATTTTTGCACTTAGATTTTCTAATCTCAAGATGTGTGTTGATTTGTATAAAAGGAAATCAAATCAAACATATCAAGCTAGAAAAGATGCCTCAAGAAATAGAGTTTATTGAGATAATGTATATAGACGCATGTAAACCTTTTTCTCTATAATGTTTGATAGATAGAAGTATTTCATTATTTTCATAGATGATTTTCATGGTATGGATGTATCTATCTGCTTCATGAAAAATCTCAAGCCATTGGTAATTCTTGAGGTACTTCTCATGGAGAGAATGCATGTAGGTAGAAAGGTGAAAATCTCCAAATTGGATTAAAAAAGTGTCATGAAAAATATTAAAAGTTGGGCCATAATCATAACCTATTTCGTTAAGTTCTTGAAAAAATGTAGTAAAATTCTTAAAAATAATGGTGTAGAACTTATATTGTGTTCTTAGTAATGTAGTCTTAATGACTTGATTTTTAGTTATAGATTGATTTAAAGCATATGCATGTATGGATAGTCAAGTTAAAGTAATACTTTATAACCCAAATGAAAGAAAGTTGAGTCATATAATAGTAATTGGGTACATTATCATTATTGATTAGTCGGGAGATTCAAACGATTTAGGCTATGTTGTTTCTAATTATGGTTTAAATTTTGATAACATTGAAATGTTAAATTCCTTAAGCTTGGCAAAATCAGTGGGAGTATAGAAACTAGAGATGTCATTGTCGTGAAGTCCAATGATAACATCTCAGTGGGAGTATAGAAACTAGAAATGTTTCTAACTATCTCAATGATAACATGGAACAACAAGCAAATCAAAGAAACATTGCTGAAGAATTGGCCATGGAGACATCTGAACATGTAATCTTCTTGATTTCCTTTTTGGTTAGATTATGTGGCATATTTTCAAATTTTGAATTTGATGTAGAAACAAATAAAAGTTCAAATGTATTTTCACAAGTTATAGAAATAATTGATTATGTAAAAGATCGATGCATAAAAGATTGATTGAAATCCATGAATTAATGTAAAGCCTGTAATTTCGTCTAATTGTCTGAAAAGTACAAAAAGTCAAATGTAAAAGGGTTTTGGAGACAAAACCCTAACTTTAAAGGTAATGTTAAACGATATAGATTTAGATTTGTAATCAAGGATTTTACTCTGAAATGTGCATTGATCAGAAAGAGAGATTTTCTCGTAAATATGAAAGGACTCACTCAGGATCATTATAACATTAGTAACTCATTGCGATTTAGAGTTACTTTGAATAGATGTAGAGTGAATGTTTGATATCTACAAGAAATGAATAAAAGTACTACTTAGAAAATGTAAAAGATTTTTGAAAAATGGTATCTGAAATTTGATAATACCTGTTGATGCTGTAAAAATCGTTCAACAGGCCGGAAGGGGAAAAAGACTCATTCTCGGCCCACTGGGGCAACTTGGGCCTCGTTCAGTGTTATTTGGAGCCTCCAACAGTGTTTCAGTGCTGCCGTACAGTGGTGATGCGTACATCCATGGCAGTGAATGAAAAACATAAATGCAGAGAAAATAAAAGAGATGAATAAATGGATTTATATGGTTCGACATAATGCTTACGTCTATAGTCGTTTGGGGGAGGAGAAATCCATTATAATATTCTTGTTTACAGTCTCTCATAGCCTCTTATATCTCGCTATACAATTGTAATCCTGCATATAAATCTACTGGAAATAAAGCCTTCACTGGAGCTCCTTGCATATCTGGTTTCGTAGGAGAAGCTGAAGAAGGGAAAAAACTCTCATGGAGAAGAACTCTCTCCCTTTTATGGAGCTCCCGGACCCCCTTTATTTCTCTATAGGATCTGCTGAGCTAGCTTGATAGCCCCCCTTTTTTTCACATTTCTCCCATTTCCCTTCACAGTTGTCTCTGACTTTGGCCTGTATTCCCTGAAATCATATCCTCCACTACTTCCCCTTGTTGTCCCCTAGCTATCCCCAAGCCCTTACTTTTAGCCCTCTCCAGATGCCACCTTGCCCCCTTGTCCCTTGCTAGGCCGAACTGCTATTGTCGACTCAGAAATGAGCATTGATCAGAAAGAGAGATTTTCTAGTAAACATGAAAAGACTCATTTAGGATCATTATAACATTACTAAAGTAACTCATTGCGATTTAGAGTTACTTCGAATGGATATAGAGTGAAGGTTTGATATCTACAAGAAACAAATAAAAGTACTACTTAGAAAAGGTAAAAGATTTATGAAAAATTGTATCTAAAATTTGATAACACCAATACTTTTTTGAATTTAAGAAAAACATTTATTGTTAATGTATATATCCGAAGGTCAGTGGGAGTATATTTGTATTTATAGTCATGCATGTATATGACATTTTGGCAAGTATAGTTCATGGTTTGTACTATGACATTAAAGCTATGTCTCTAAAAAAGATTTTAAAAATGAAATTTATGAATGAGACATCCTTTGTAATTAGGATTGAATTTTAATACCAAAAAAGAAGATTGTTAGGATGGTCTCAGTATACTTGTATAGAGTTTTGAAAGATTTTGCATAAAGAATTGTTGGTCAATACATGATTTAAAAATAAAATGTGAGATGTTCAATATTTTATAGTATTCTCAAATTGATTAGGTTGTTAAAGAAATTATGTATATAATGGTTATATGGAATTTGATGGTTGCACAAACTTGCATACAGCTGAACATCAGCTTTACAATTGGCATTAAGTAACCCAATGATATTTGATCTAAAAGTTGTGAAAAGAGTGTAAACTTATTTGCAAGAAATTAAGGACTATATTGTTGCCTTTAAACTGATACTCTTAAAGTAACTGGATATTCAGAGTCTATTTTGTTGAATTGCTCTAATGATAAAAAAAAAATATAGTTATGGTTATGTATTTTGCTATCTAAAACAATTATTTTATGGAAAAGAATAAGACAGATCTCTTACTACTTCACATTCAACAGGGGCTGAGGTTATCTTAGGACTAAGGTATTATTTGAGGTCACAATGTACGGTATACGACCTAGGAAATTTATCTTAGGACTTGGAATTGTTGACTTTATAGTCAAGCTGCTAAGAATGTATGACAAGAATTTTTCAAAGTATTTTTCTCTGAATGATGAGTATTTAAGAAAATTTTAAATACCTAAGTGTTAATGAGAAAATATAGAAACAAGTATATCTATACCAATATTGCGTTAATGATTATGTTTTAAAGAACTTGTTGAAAATATGGGTCTTCTGTCTTTATCCATGATGTAAACATGTTAAAGAGATCAATGATATGCTTAGTACTTTGTTACTGGACATTGAAATATATCTATTACGATTATTTTTTTTTATCTATCCACTTTATATGTACATTGAATGGTCTGGATGAATGATGACATGATAATGTCTAAAATAGACATGAATTGGAACCCAATGCACTACAATATTAGCCCTATATGTCCCAATTAAAAATCGTGTTAAATTAAGTTACTAGTATTGTAATACATGGAAGGAAATTGTTGGTTATATAATAGAGGACCACCGTGACTCGTATTGGTAACTGATTTGACATTGATATTACGGAACTCATGTAATGTATTTTAAATTAGGAAAGCTTTTTGGAAATGAACATATGCAAGAATGGAAAATATTATCTTATGGGCATATGGTCCAAGTGAGACAATGTTGGAGTTTCATTAAAACTCTATGTCCCACACACCCATATCCTAATGAGTTTAGATTAGTTTTAATATTATCACTTAATTAATGAGTCACAGTGGACTCTATGTCCCACACACCTATATCCTGATGGGTTTAGACTAGTTCAAATATTATCACTTAATTAATGAATCACAGTGGGAGAAAAATACCTCTAGATTTAGTCATAGTGGGACAAGAATGTATCTAGATTTCATGATGGCCAGAAGTCTATAAATAACACTGATGGGTTAAGAGTTCTTATCTACAACATATTTGTGCCTCTGACCATCGGGAGACACTTGAAGGTAAAGTTGTTAGGGTGATCATTCTTTTATAGTCAGATAAGATTTTTCATCAAACTCAGATGGAAAAATGTACGTTTTCTAAATATTATTATTTGTTAGTGTGGATCATAGAAAATTGAAAAATCCTTATATTTAATATTTCTTTTAAGATATTTAACAAAATCTACTTTTATTGTAAAGTAGATTTAATATATTATATGAAGTCATGTCAATTTATTAATTTATTTTTGTGAGATATTTTTATAGCTGTAGCAATTATCTTGAGAAATAGTTTCTTGTGCAACAGAAAAGGCCCGCAATTGCAGCACATATGGAATATTGATTTAAGAACTTAAAATAGGAATTTGTACTGAAAGTCATAGAAGCATTATGCATTAAATCAAAATTAGACACAAAACGATGTCATCTTCCCCAAGTAGATAATGTAGAGATCGGCCAGAACGAAGTAATATATAGGAGCTCACAAGAAAAACAAAAAAATAGCTTAACAATACTTGTCAAAAATTGGTAATAATTTTAGTTCATGAGCACGAAGCATTTTCAAGAAACATAAATAAAATGTGGCTTGGAGAGAAAAAAGGTCATTGGTAAATTGGTTAAAGCACATGACCGATGGGTTAAGATCAATGAGGAGAACTTGGTAACTACCCTTTAATTAAATAAATCATTAACTAACTCCACATCAGTCTTAAGTTATAGTATTTAACTTCCTATGAATTAATTGAGTCTCTACCAACAAGCAATTAATTAATTTTAAAGAAGCTAATAAACTATGTACCCACTTTAAGATACTCTTAATAAAAGGATCAGTCTTACAACCTTAGTTTTCAAGTGGATGTGAAAATAAAAGTCCATTTCCTCTCTCTCAACAATTTCCTAAAACAACCATCTTAGACTTTATTCTAAATGTATAGAACTATTTGAGAGACTCTGGTATAATAGTAACTTGGGGTGGGCAAAAGCTCCGACCACTCCGACTCCATCTGAGCTCTGACGTCACTCCAACTCCGACGGAGTCATAGTTTTTAGAAATCAGAGTCGAAGTCAGAGTTACTCCAGCTACTTTGGTCGAAGGCGGATTCAGACTTTGAACTCCAATTCCGAACTCCGACACTATTTAAAAAAATTTGGTCAAACTAAAACGATGAATGACGTCGTTTTATTCACAAGGGGGTCCAAAATGCAGGACCCTCTTCGTTTCGTTGTCACTTATTCTTGCACAGGAACTCTCTCTCCTCTCTAGTTCTCCTTCTCCTACTTTTCTCTCCCCATCTCTCTTTTCTCCCCGTCACCTACACCGCCGCCAACCATAGTAGAGGTAACTCCATCTACCGTTTTTTCTTGTACGCCTTACATTTTATATTTTGCTATAAGAGTTTTAATTATTTGTTAATTGAAAGATTTAGGGTTCAAAAATTGTTGAAGTTGTTTGTGAAAATTGTTATTTTTGTGGCTTTTGTTATTGATTTATTGTTTGAATGGGGGGATTTTATTTTTAGGGTTTAAGTCATGAGATTTGTGGGATTTTGTTTGGGAAAAATCAAATGGTGCCCTTCAGACAACATTCGCTCAAGTGTGGCTAGAGCGAACATCACACCAGATTGTTCACTCGAGTGTGGCTCAAGCGGACGTTCAGTTTTTGTGTTTTGTTTATTTTCAAAACTACAAACACGACCAGACACATGTGTTTTCCTTTCCAATATGTTTCCAATGTGTAGATAATTTTCATAACATGTTATATGATGGTTGTTTGTTAATTGTTTCAGATTATTTTCATATCAAATTATTGATACTACACCATCTCACCGCGATTCTCCACAACAGGATGACGTACACTTGTTGGCGTCACCGACAGGTACTTTGGGCCGTAGACCCCCATCTAGAGCAGCTAACTCTTGTGCATGTAGTCGAGTCCCAATAGATTTAGAAGATGTTGATATGTTAATGAGGAGGATGAGTTGATGAATGTTGAGGTCGATTGACCAACATGACCAAGTAAAAAAAGGTTGTGGACATGTGAACATTTCACCAAAGTTTTCGGTGATCGTGACAACCTATAGGCTCGATGCCACTATTGTGGGTAATTATGCAGTTGTCATTCGAAGAAGCAAGGCATGTTAGTATTAATGGCACATCTTACGGGTTGCTAGCGGTATAAGATACACAAAGGGTTGGTGGCAACTGATCAAATGAAGCTGAGTTACGAGACTTCGACGGCCACTGATGACACTTAGATTAAGAAGCTTTCAATCCCTCAATACAATGAGAAGATGTTGAGGGGTATGCATGCGGAGATGATTATTACTGATGAGATGCCTTATACCACAATTGACAAAATAGGCTTCAGCAAATTTGTGCACACTTTAGAGCCACGATTTGTCATGCCTTCAGGGTATATGGTGATGTGTGATTATTTGAAGAGGCATGCCAAGGAGAAGGCAGTGATGGAGGAAATGTTTGTTGACACTGGCCAGAGAGTGTCATTTATGACTGATACATGTACCTCAATACAAAATGTGGGCTACATGTGCATCATAACCCACTTTATTAATAGTGAATGGATGTTGCAGAAGTGGATTATCGGCATCAAAGAAGTTGTTGATCAGAAGGGTTCATCCATTGGCAAGAAGATAGATGATTGTATAAATGATTAGAAGATCATAAAGTGTTTTGTATCACGATTGACAATGCCAATGCGAATGACACTGACATGGATTGGTTCAGGCGGAATACAATGATAAAGGAGGATATAATTTGTGAGTACCAATTTATCCATATTCAATGTTTTGCTCATATTATCAACCTCATAATTTCTGAGAGGTTGAAGGAAGTTGATGATTTCATTACTAAAATCCGGAACCTTGTGAGATGATATATGAGAGCTTCCCCCAGTGGCTCCTCCAGTTTAAGGCAATTGTCTGACTTGAGATCCCATCTTCCAGTATGTTGCAACGATATTCCGACTCAATAGAACTCTATATACTTGATGTTGAATATAGTGCAAAAGTACCAACCAGTATTCGAGCTGATGGAGGTTGAGGATAGGGACATGATGTATGCTTTGCTAGCGTCAGTTAGGGGGAGAAGGGGGCTTGGATGTGTGTTTGTTGAATGCCATGACTATAAGGATGAAATACAAATATAATAAATATTGGGGGGATGTTGAGAAGAAAAAATAATTATTATTTGTGGCTGCGATTCATGACCCTTGATATAAGTTGGCGATTCCAGAATTTTGGATTAGGGATGTCCTCGGTTGTGACGCCCCCAATCCCCACTCGGGATAGAACGGAGACTTAGAGCGTCGGGACATACAACACAAGGTTACATACCTTCGTTCATGATAGTTAACATGCAATACATGGATGAAGGATTAGAGGATCATAAAAGTGTTTTGTATCAAGATTGACAAGGCTAGTGCGAATGACACTGCCATGGATTGGTTCAGGCGGAATACGACGATAAAGGAGGATATAATTTGTGAGCACCAATTTATCCAAATTCAATGTTATGCTCATATTATCAACCTCATAATTTCTGAAAGGTTGAAGGAGGTTGATGAATTCATTACTAAAGTCCTGAACCTTATGAGATATATGAGGGCATCCCCCAGCGGCTCCGCCAGTTTAAGGCAATTGTCTGACAGCTTGAGATCCCATCTTCCAGTATGTTGCAACTGGATGTTCTGACTCAATAGAACTCTACATACATGATGTTGAATGCAGTGCAAAAGTACCAACCAGCATTCGAGCTAATGGAGGTCGAGGATAGGGACATGATGTATGCTTTGCTGGCGCCAGTTAGGGGGAGAAAGGGGCTCGGATGTGTGTTTGTTGAATACCATGACTATAAGGATGAAATACAAATATAATAAATATTGGGGGATGTTAAGAAGAAAAAATTATTATTATTTGTGGCTGCGATCCTTGACCCTTGTTATAAGTTGGCGATTCCAGAATTTTGGATTAGGGACGTCCTCGGTTGTGACGCCCCCAATCCCCACTTGGGATAGAACGGAGACTTAGAGCGTCGAGACATGCAACACAAGGTTACATACCCCCGTTCATGATAATTAACATGTAATGCATCTTAATATGCAACTAGCAGTATACAATAATCGCAGCGAAAATAAAAGATTAATGTGAAAAATGTGCCAGAATAACTAAAACATCCCAACTTCATTAGATAATCATCATGTTCGAAATACTAAAGTAGCATAGACTTATATACAAAGTCATATGATTCTCTTAATGCGATCTAAAGCATAAAGGATTTGGGATATGAATATCAAAATTAAGTCCAGCTTCCTTTCTAGATCCGACTCCTCCTCAATCATGCGAATCCAGTGCTCCATCAATCTCGTCCTGGTCGATTCCTGACACAACTTCTATACTTCCATAGTGGTACCAAAAAGGGTGAGATTTATTCGAAATCTTAGTAAGTTAAACAACTAGCTGACACATAGAGAAATCAATCATGAAAGATGATAAATATGCAATGTATGAGATGCGAAAAATCTGTATGCATATTTCCCATCAAGATTCCTCAACATCTTTAAAAAAAATATGAAGACATGGATTTTTACTCAGTAAGTAATTTCATCATCATTTTTTAAAAGACATAACTTCTTCATAAGAATTTCATCAAAAATTTTCTTCATCATAGACTTACATCATTATCATAATTAATAACATAACGTGTGGTAATGTTACAGTTCCCCATATACACTGTGAGTACCTGCCGGTGACCGTAGTATATAAGAAACTACGTTGTCCATAGACTCGTTCTCAATACATTGGTAAATAACATAATATCATAAAAATTATAATGTGTACACTCACCAGCGTTAGGTGTAATAACTTGTTGACTTTGCTCCGACGTTCTTTAAAAAGAACTCATTCGAAGCATGTTGACTGTTATTCGTCAACACATGGGTTACCACTCCATTATTAAACACTTCAGAGTGGACAGAGGAGTTTTGCAAGAATAATTCTCTATCCCGGCC
This sequence comes from Juglans mandshurica, assembly GCA_022457165.1. NCBI lineage: Eukaryota > Viridiplantae > Streptophyta > Magnoliopsida > Fagales > Juglandaceae > Juglans > Juglans mandshurica. The sequence continues at coordinate 15,817,262 of CM039624.1, forward strand.
TTTGGGGTCATGACAAAATGATTTTCATCCTGTGCTTTAAAAAAAATATTTTTCATGACATGTGCTTACGTAGTAAATTTCATGCAAAAATGACATTTATAAACGTAATATGCAAAAATGGTGAAAATGTCATATGTTATGTAAGTATGCACTTAGTGTGTCATATAACATGATAATTTATACTTAAAATGATAATTGGAGAATAAATGAAGCATTTATCAATAATTCATAATAAATTTATCAAGGTGTAAGTTAGAGGCCAATTTACAAACTTCTAGGGAAATTAAAAATTATCATCGTAGCTGTGTAAATCGTGCGTATACTAAGTTAGGGTTAATACTCTTATGGATAGGTTCAAAATCAAAGGCTTCAAAAATTAGATATTTACAAAAATACCCCTAGACTTTTAAAAAATTTCCAATTGGGCCCTAAACTTTCACTAATTGCAAACGAACTCCAAATTTAACCAAATTTCATGGACTTCATAATTTTGGCATTCTAAAACCATCTATGCCCTTAGATTTTCAAAATTCAAAGTGGAACTTGTCCAATTAGTCCCAACCCGTGCCATGCATCCCAGTTGATGCCTATGTGTATTTTCAACTATTGATCCCTATGAATGCATGCATATGAGATTTTCTTTAATCATTAATGATCACTAACACATTTAGGGACATTATGAAGTCTAATCCTTGAGTAATCAAGTTCATCCCAACACTTAATCAAAGCTAAGAAATCCTTAATCACCAATATGCTTAAAATCGATTCATGCTTGATGTTCAAAACAAGATAGATTTAAAACCTATCATGACATGCTTTTAATCATAAATTTAACCTTCCACAATCATGTTAGGATAATGATAGATCATATAAAATCATGCTTAGGATATGCCATAGCTAAATTTCCAATTAAAAACAATCAATCATTCAAACATTCCTTTAATTGACCCGATTTTGCATTAAGCATCATAACCTTATCAAAATTCAACCAAATTTCGTACCAACACTTGGAAACAAAACTTAATATGCTATCTAAGATCAAAAGGAAGCAAATTGACAAATTTCGTGGCCTTCCAACCACTCTAGACTGCCTTACACAAGAACACTAAAAAACTCACCAAAACTCACTTGGTTTGCACTCTTTTGATCTCTAAGAGGGGGAAATGCTCTCAAGGCTCAAGATGATTCTTGGAGCTGTGGTGTGGATAAAATGAGAAGGGGAGGGAAGTATTTATAGGTGGACAAGGGGTGAGGGACATTGGCTTGGGTGCTTGGTGATTGGGTGAAGTGGGAGGTGCTCAAATCTAAAAAATTTCTAGATTTGCTTGCATGAGCTTAGGTCACTTGTGCAGAATGAAATAGTGCCCTAAACCACCATCATTTCCTTTCCACAGTAGCTGCAAGGGTCCTATAGATGACTCCAGGTCGTGGGACATCGTTTGGATGGAGGAAGATCCCTCAAACCACCCTTGAAAACAGGTGGATAAAGGGGGTTTTGAAGTGGTAGAAAATCAATTTGGTTTTGGATCTTTTTGGGTAGCAAATATGAGTCAAAATCCTTCATGATGGTCATGGGACTTCTTGGTGGTTGGGTGGAGAAGGAGGTGGCATGGGGTGGTGGTGCAAACTATGGTATGAGGTTGGTTCAAATTCAATACAAATGGTTCCTACACAAACTCAACCAAGGTGCACCCGGTTTGGTTCTTTGAGTTGGTTGATGCAACCAATTTCGTCCAAGCCTCAAAATGAGTTTGGGAGGGTCTCATAAGGTGTTTAAGGATCATATTAACCTTGAGGATAAATCACAAAAATGTTAGGCCCAAGGGCAAAACAGTCCAAGTATTACAAAGGGCAATGCACAAAACCGATTGAAGCATGGCTTGGGCTTGTTATGTCATTTTTTTTAATGACATGTGGAATGGTTTAGCTAGGATATTAACATGGTCTAATGATGGTTTAAGGGAGTATTAATTTCAGAAAATTTTAATTAAAAAGTTTAAGAAAAGATTAAGCATGATTAAGCTTCAAAGCATGGCTTAAAGTGCACTAACCTCAAGTATGATAGTTAATGACCTTAGCCAATTTTCAAAACTTAATTTGGGTACTTTGAGTGTAATTTTGGTTTAAGGAAACCAATGGTTTGGTTTATTGGGCCTTTGGTCTTTGAATGGTAAAATGAGTCAAAACATGGCTTTGGGCCATATGGGCTTAAAAAGGGCCAAGGGTCCAATCTTCACCAAAAGCCTTATGCCTTCCTAATACTTGGGCCAAGACTAGCCTTGATTTCTTAAGGGCTTGGTTCTAGATTTTCTTGGGCTAGGCTCATGAATGCACTTGGGTCCTAAAAAGTCTCACCAAAATTACTAATGGGTTTGCCTCTCTAATCCTTAACTCATTAATACTAAGTACTAATATTAATGTTAATCCCACTATCAACCTTAATGAAAATGATTAACCCAAAAATAAAAGTCTAATCTAGAGTACTTAATGGTTAATTAAGAGTTATTTAAGCGGAGTGTTACATCGGTGATGAGGACGCTGATCTGTTTATTAGAGAGTTTAAATGTGATATTGAGGATTTATGTAGCCATTACAACAGCAGTGGTCAGTTTTCAACCGAAGGTGGTAGCTCCTCATGTCAGACCGGCTCTTCATCTTCTTGTGATGATATACGTACAAAGTTTAAATTTATTGCGACTATGACAATATCATCAAAACCGTGTATTAAGAAATATTATGTAGTGTAAGTCTAAGTTTGAGCGTTACTTTATAAAAGATGTTGAGACACCTAGTGATACATTCCATATATTAACTTGGTGGAAGGTAAATTCTAGCAAGTTTCCAGTCTTTTTTTGAATAGCCTGGGATGTACTAGTCATTCCTATCACTATGGTTGTCTTTGAGTCTGGCATTTAGCACCGGAAGTCATGTTTTTTATACTTATCTGAGTTCATTGTCTCCAACTAGAGTCGAGGCCCTTGTTTTAATATTTTAATTATTTAATTTATAATTTATAAGATTTTGTAAACCTAGTTGTGAACCCCAGACTAATTGTTGATGACTAAGATGGATGCACCATGGGATGGAGAACCCCTTGGCCCCTTTATTGGCGAGAAACTCAATACCATGATTACTATTATGCAAAACTCGTCAGAGTTAAAGGTGGATGTGAGTTCATAATGTGTCCTATTTTATGTCATGTATCACTTGGCTGATGGTTTAGAAGTCTATAGTTAAATGACTAAAGAAAAGATAGTGCATCTTATCAGTAGAACTTCATGCAGGAAATCACTATAGAGTATCGAGTGGACGAGTCATTGACTCCAATGCATGGATTGTCAGGATTGATGCGGGGGATTGTGGCAATTTGAATAAAATCTATGACATTATTTATATTTTGGTGTTGTAAGTTTAAATTTATTGCGAATTTGTAGTTTTAAATTTAAATTGATTCTTTGCAAACATTAATCACCTTTTTTTGTATTGTGCATGATTTAGTCATTATATTTAAATTTTAGCTTTTTAACTTATTTTTTAAAGTATTTTTTATTTTTTAATTATTTTTTTACATTTTATTGTATTATTTTTAAATATTTTTAACATGGATGGGCCAATAATTGGGCTGTGGGCCCAGGCCCAATCTAAGCTGGGCAAGCCCACATGCACTCCAATTGGAGCTCCGAGCTCCGACTCCGAGTTCCGAACTTTGGAGGTGCGTATTCCGACTCCTTTAGAGTCAGAGCCCACCCCTACTCGTAACCCAAGCTCTTAGAATTAGCCATAAGAATAAACTTTTGTATGTTTGGTCGATTTTGTGAGGCAATATAATCTTGCAAAATATCAAGGGTAATGTCAACACTATTTTAAAAAATTAAATCTTGCATTATTATCTCATCCCTTCATGTTTACTATGTTAAAATTACAAATTTAGTAAATAGTGAAAGGGAGTAAAATTTATTTTAATATATATATTTTTAGTATATATACATGTAACACGTGGTCCCTCTAGTATTAAGAATGATGTAACTTTTAGAAAATATGAGATATCAAATTCCACTGACCTTTAAAATTCATTATTTAAGAGCGATGTATTAAAAAATTCCATCATCATATAAATAAAGGCTAAATACTAAAATAGTCTTTGTGGTTTGCCTCTAATACATATTAGTCCCTTAATTTTAATTTTGAAGTAGTCTTTACTCTACTTTCAACTTTGATCAAATTAATACTTTGGTCACTAATTCCGCCCAAAATTAAGTATCAGGTTAATAATAATAAATATTTGACACATATACATCAGATCTTAAAATTAAAAAGAACACATTATAAATGGTATAAAAACAAAGGAAAAACCATTGTAAAACGTTAAAAAAATTCTAAAGATATCTCAATCTAAAATGAATAACTATTTTGTTCTAAAGTGATTTTGGGTTGCATTTTGGTTTAAAGTGTGATACCCCATATGATATGGATAATAATAGGTGGTGTATGAGATCCCACATTACTTGGGAAGGAGAAGTTCTTGCTCTTTATAAGGTTCCAATGGGGCTCTAATTGTATCATTGACTAGTCCTTTTAGAGTATAGGCCATGTAGTTTAGGCCTTCCATTGAGGCGTTACAAATGGTATCAGAGCCAACTCATGTGGAGCCCAGACGTATTTATAATATATATTTATATAACATGTATGGGCCGGATAGGCAGGCCAACTCGTGTGGAGCCCAGACGTATTTTATAGCCCAAAACCCATTTAAAACATATGACCAGAGCATTTGCAGTGGCATGGGCAAAAGTCCTGTGAAGTTAAAAATGAGAAAAGATATTTGCAACAATGAATTATGCAAACGTCGTCGCATAATTGCTTTGAAAAAAATTAATTCTTGAACAGTGGACTCTACTATTTTTCAAAGTGATTACGCGGTATTTATTCATTTCACGGTGTATGTAGAATTACTCCTTAAAAATTGCCTGATACAAATCAAAACCAGCCTGCATTTTTTTTTTAGAAGAACCTAGAATCACCTGTCTACGAGTGACCCCATCCCAATTTTATTCATAAACCCCCACTTATAGCGAACGAAAATCGTGATTACAGACTGACACCTGGGGTTACAAGATAAACAAAAAAATTTCGAAATCAGGCGTCAAAAGAGCCTATAATTTGCTGACCAAAAAACAACAAATCAAAGCAAAAAAGTACGAGTGCAAAAACCACACCTGCAAAAAAGACGTTAACATAACAAAAACAGAAAATAAAATTGTGGCACCCCCAATCCCCCGTATAAAAATACACGGGGATCGAGATACCAGGATGGTGACAACACGGTTACACATCCCAACGAAGTGCCAGTGTGTGTACATGCAACTATGTACAAATAAAATAACGCAGCGGATAGTCAACTAAGTACCAGAATTTAAACACAACTAAACATCAGTAGAGGTTTAAAAGTAGTTATACAGTCTTCCCAAAATAAAATTTAACACAAGTCCCGAAAATATAAATGGGTAAAATAAGATAACAATAACCGGTGATTCCAGATCACTCCTCGGGCGGAGCCGTCTCCTCAGGCTCGCCCTCCTCCTCCTCATCTGCATTAAAATCTGCGTTACCACAAAATGGTACCGCAGGTAAGTATGACCCAAATAATCCTCAGAAAATAAAATGCATTTAATGCAACCAACATGCATGCATATGATGAAATATGCATTTGTCTCAAAACATCATTTTTCCCGAAAATGACAATTTTTCAACACACGCCAAAATCTCATTGGCCCAAATATCCGTAAAACATTTTCCCAGAAAATGGTTTACACAAAATTCACGCACAGTATTTTTTCAGAAAATAGCCAATTTAATCATTTATTAACCTATGCACCATGGCCTCCCCTAGGGACCATCCGCACGTCCTGGCTTCGTAGCGATGCTCAGTTCCGCGCCCAGCGCGTACATGGCCGAGCACCCACTACGCACAAGCGATGCCCAGTTCCGAGCCCAGCGCGTACATGGCCAGACATCCTCTAGTCCCCGCCAGCAGAAGGACCACGGAGTCGGCACAAATCTCTCGTCTGATCCCATCGTCGCCCAGCGACAATCCAGGGGACGTTACTTAGTTTATTCCGCTCCCGAGTAACCAGAGGAGCTCCACCGAGATAATACCCCATCTCGGCTTGGGGTCGTGATACACACGCACCCAAAAATACTCTCACATAAAATCACAATTTCCAAATCACACATGAGCATGAATGCACAACACGAAAACCCAGTTTTCTTTACAAACATGATCATGCATGAAATAAGAAGATGTACATGTACCAACACAAATCCACAACCATCAATATTCAAACCAATCAAATCCAACCAAACCAACCCAATCACCAAACCATCTGACTTCCGTACTCCTCGGACTCAGTCCGGCAAAACCAATCATCAGGTTAAATACAATGAAATGTGTTAGGGCAAAAATACATTAAATTCACAAGAATTCTTTAGAAAAATACTTACAGTGCAATATAACAATTTCCGAAGGATCACGAAGTTGAAAAAGGTGACGTCTGAGCAACACCACAGTGTAAAATACACTGTGGCCGTGGGTCACAGATACCCACTTTTCAACGAAGACAAACGAAGACCCAAAAATGATAGGGTAGGGCCTAGAGAGGTCGGTGAAGCCAATGGTGGTGGTGGTTTGCCGTGGGTGGCGGCGCAAGGGGTGGTTTTAGGCCAAAAATGTACAAATCGGAAATGGACTTGGTGGGGCTTCACCGGTGACAATTCGGAGCTGGGGTTGGGTTGCCAAGAGGTCGGGGATGAAGTGGTAGGAAGATGGTGGCCGGTGGTGGAGCGACGGCGGCGCAACGACGGAAAGAGTGCCGCGACTTCAATGGCTTCGTGGTGGCTAACGACGGCACAAGAGAGGCTGAGATTGGAGGGGTAGCGTCGCCGGTGGCTGGGGAAGCTAGGGAGCCGGGCGGTGTCGACCACCGTAGGCGCACGGCGGTGCTGGAGGCTGACGAAGGAAACAGACGGAAGAGAGAGGGAGGAGGCTGGGCTTCGCGGGGGGAGAGAAGGAAAAAGAAGAAGAAAAAAGAAAAAGAAAGAAGAAGAAAAGAAAAAGAAAAGGAAAAGAAAAATAGAGGGAAAAGAAATGAGGTTCAATCCTCATAACTTGGGTCACGAAAATGATCCAACGGAAACGATTTTAAAACCACAAGTTAAATAAAATAATTTAAACGTAATGGTAAAGTCAATTTGAAATAATTAAATCTCACAATAATTAATTTAAATATGAAAAGTAATTTAAATGCACAACAATAAATAAATATTAAGAAAGCACATAAAAATTAATTTTCACCAAATTAAAAATCCTAAAAATAACCCAATTAAAATCCAATAATTTAAAATAAGAGAATAAATTTTGAATCCATAAAAATAATTCATTCAGTAAAAATACACTAAAATACGGGGTGTTACAAAAATCTTACCAAACCAACACGATAACCAAATGCCACATGAGGGATGACGCTAACAGCAACGCAAAGATGGGAAACCTAGTATATCCAAGCGAATTAATCCTCAAAGAATTCTAGGCGTATCCCCGATAATATTCCATTCCATGTTAAGACCAGCCGCCCCACTCCGAGCCAACCAGTCAACAACTTTGTTTCCCTCCCTATAAACGTGTTGAACTACGCAAACCATAGAATCCATAAGGGAAAGAATATCCTCCCAAAAATCATCCAAGTACCATACGCCACATCTACGCCTATTCCACCACAAGATCACCACTTGAGAATCTAATTCAATTTCCACAAAATTAATCCCCAGATATTTATAGGCTTTGAGACCTTGCATAAGAGCTAACAACTCAGCTCTATTATTTGAACCGAAACCAATAAGAGAATTAAAAGCATGAACCAAATGTCCTCGATTATTTCTAATAATACCACCCACCCCTGAAGAGTCTGGGTTGCCTAGACTACTCCCATCTGTATTCAACTTAAACCACCATTGAGCAGGCTTTTGCCAGACCACAAGCTTTATATACTGCCTAGCAGGAACCAAAGGCGGGATTTGCAAAGCTTGTAAAATCTGCGAATCGTGTGTAGAACATTTAGTAACCTTATTCATGTCTTGACTTATTCAACCTATCCAACTCTTAGTAGTATGCCAAACTGAACTAATAGATTAAATGCGACCCTCCATACGGGCAGTGCATCTTCTGCACCAAAAATGCCAAGTAATAATAGAAGGAAGTAGCTCCACGAAAAGCCCCACTTGAGAGTGGGATGACGCACGTCGAAACCAGGCCGTCACTGTCTCCATCCAAGTACGACCAAGAGAAAGACCAAAGATAGCTCCACAATAACGCCATATGTTAGCTGCAAAATCTCCTCCAAATAGTACATGATTTTGGTCTTCGTACTTACCTTCTTCACAACAATCACAACGAGAAACTATCGGGATCCCAATACATCGAAGACTATCATCAACGCTCAAAGCCATATTCCATGCTTTCCAAATAAAAATTGAAATTTTAAGAGGCAACAACTTATGCCACATCCAAGGATGCTAGTCCATAATTGAACCTCGTATACGAATGCAATCCCAAGCTGATTTAGCAGAAAAAACTACCACTCTCGTGCTTAGTCCAGATCAACACATCAGACCCCCCTTACAACCGGCCAAAGCCTCAATAATGTCATCCACATTATCCTATCCCACTAACGTAGCCAACAGCTCCACATCCCAAATATTAGACAGCTTGCAATCATTAACTTTAAGCAGCGGATTACCCACATGGAAATCATCAATTAACGGACGTATATCCCTCCTTTTATCATACCAAAATAAAATGTTCCCATCTCTCACTCACCACTTTGAATTATTAAGAACATCAGGAATACTTTTAACGATCATTTTCCAAAACCTCGTTCATTTTCTCATGTCAATGAGGGCCCAAGGAGAATAACTCACATATTTTCCCTTAAAGAAATTAGCCCATAAGGACTTGCCTTGAATTAAGTTCCATGCAAGCTGCATGTGCAAGGCTTTTTGCATATCCTCCAATTTGCGCAAGCCCAGGCCACCTTCCTCTATTGGCTTACAAATATTGTCCCATGCCACCCACTTTTTTTTTCCATTACCATTCACCTCACCCCAAAACAATGTGCTCATCATACGGTTTAACGCTTTAATAATAGATTGGGGAACCTGTAAAACAGCAAGCAGATGTAAAGCCATGCTAGAAAGCACATGCCGAAGAAGTATTAGACGGCCCACCTGAGGAGAGGAGCTTCATTTTCCGGCCGCTAATTTTGTTCCAGACTTTATTAACCTTCTCCTCCAAATGCACATGCTTTAGATGCCCCAAGAAAATCGGAACCCCAAGATATTTAAAAGGAAAAGAACCTTCCGAGAACCCTGTCAGCCTTTTTAGAGCTCTCTTACGGGCAACAGAAATTGTTGTAGAAAAAAATATGGCAGTTTTTTCTTTATTAATCTTCTGACCTGACCAAGCTTCATACTTTTCAAACACCAATAAAAGTTCCCTAACAGACTTCTTACTACCATTTAGAAAAATCACAATGTCATCAACGTACATAAGATGAGAAATCTGAGGTGTACCTCAAGCTTTGGAGAATTGCCCAATCTTGTTGGCCGCCACGCTATGTTTAAAAAGTCAAGAAAGTACCTCCTGAAGAATAATAAAAAGATAAGGCGTTGGGAGATCCCCCTAACGTAACCCACGACCAGCCTGCATTGAAGTAGGCATACGGTTTGATTTTTGGATTTTAGAAATAGTACTCAAGAAATATATAATGATGAATTGTGTTACTTATTATCTCACACACCACACACTATACTTATTTTTTTTAATTTTTTTATTTGTGTTCACGTTAAATTAATTGAGTTCTTCTACTCATCATCCCTACATCATATACTTGCTAAGTGGAAAATAAAAATAAAAAAATCATGTGTGGTGTGTGGTGTAGCGATACTGAGTAAAATGTTTCTATAAGGATACAGTGCTAAGGCATTTCTTTCTTTTTTAATATGATTTTATCTTAAGAAATACTCTAACTACAAAGTGATTACACAAACTAATATTACAAACTGACGTGGCTTGATGTGGTTCACCAGATTACAAAATTACTTTTTTTTTTTTATAGGAAATAAACATCATTTTATTCTATAAGGAAGTTACATCTTTGACTCAAAATTACAAGCCAAACTAAATTCATGTTGTAAGCTCCCCGTACACAAATATCTTTGCGACGGTATTGTCTGAACTTAAAAAACTCTCAAAAGAGAGTATTAATCTCTGTATAAAACAATAAAACAAAGGTAGAACCAACCCGTAACCAAACTCCATTGTCTAAAAGAGGAGAAGTAAACACTACACCCATTCTCCTAACCGGAGGAGGGAGGAACCAACACTGCTATGGACATAAGTCCAATAGCCTATTTCACTTTATTTTTCTAAAAAAACCAACAAACAAATACCAACAAAAGCACACCGACATAATGTCGGAAACCACCAAACAACACCAACTAAACAGAATCGGGAAACACAAAAGAGAAGGCAGCTGGTGGCGCGTGCATGACACGCTCCACACTGGGAAGGAGTCGATCGGTCGGTCGAGATGTTGCCGGATTCACTGGGCCCTGAGCTGCCACTCATGGCCTCGACAAAAGATGAATCGCGGTTGTTGAGGGACCCACGCGTCAGCGCAACCCTCCCTTTTTCGGCCGAAATCTGAAAAAAGCCAAAACAAAAACCATCAGAGACGAAGGGCCGACGAGGAGAGGGAGGAGAGGAAGAGGAAGAAGGAGCCGAAGCTCCCTTTCCCCAGCGGGACCCGGACGAGAGGATGTTTAGAGAGAAAGGGTTTGGGTTTTTAAAGAGAGAGTTTTTTCAATGATCAATAAAATAAAAACTATAAAATTACTTTTATTATAAAGTAGATCTAACGAATCAGATGAAACTACGCCAATTTGTGGGATTGTATTTATCTAATTCTTTTGTGGATGTACAAGTACTCTTTTATCTTTATGCACGCAAAACGATAAAATTATTCCCAAACCTATCCTTCCTCCCAAAGTCCCATTCAATATTTAGAACTTCATGAGCAAACTCTTTTTTTTTTGATAACCAACATCTCATTCAGTTTCTCATTCATTGAATCAAATAAGTCCTTACAACAGATTACTTTTGTCAAACCAAACAACTTGACTTACAACTGAAGGACAAAATTCCCACCACATTTTAATATCGCTAACATTCCAAGCACGCCTTGCCAACTGATGTGCAGTGGCATTCCCTAGCCTGTTTACATACAAAACTTGAACTTCTTGAAAGCAAGTCATCATTTTTCAAATATCTTGAAGTAGACAATCAGAATCAGTAAGATTATTCAAAGCATTCACAAGAAGCAAACAATCTGTTTCAAGAATTAACTTTGGAACACCCCATTGGACACACAATTGCAATCCTATAAGCATAACAATAGCCTCAACAAATTCAGAAGACACTAGCTCCCTTTCCACTTTACTGCAAGCAACTAGAACATCACCATTACGATCTCGAAGAAGCACTCCTACCCCAACTGTATGTTGTTCATTAAAGGTTGCAGCATCAACATTCAACTTAAGGTAGCCTATTAGAGGAGAGTTCCAAGATACAACTTTCTTAATGTAATTATGAGAAACATAAAAAACCTGAAGTTATTTGAACTCTAACTTCAGAGATAGCGCATTATTAATCATCATTTGTGTTCCAAGAAGGACTTGCTCATATATAAAGTCGTTTCTTCTATACCAAAGAACCCAAACAATTACAATAAAAGTAGCCAAGTCTTCCTCTGACCCTCTTTCCCAAGCCATATTAGCCAAAAATCCCAAAAACTCAGACTAGAATCAACATTTCTATACACCTTGAGGTGGTCTACATACATATGTTTCATATTAGGACAATAAAAAATAGCATGAGCAACATCCTCTCTTTCCCTCCCATAGAACACACATGCATCATCATCAATAACATGCTTTCTCCTTAAATTCTGATAAGTAGGCAATTTCTCCAGACAAGCTTTCCAAGCAAATGTTTTCATTTTTTTAGGTAACTTCAAATGCCACAAACATTTCCAAAAAGCTGTCACAGATTTTTGTCTTGAACTTTCACCCAAAATCTGTACACCAGAATTTTGAAATATCCTATATGCACTTTTAATCGAGTACATTCAATTTCTCTCATATACCCAGAGAACAGAGTCTTCAGCATCTAAACACACATTCAGCATCTAAACACACATTCAACTTCAAAATTTGCCTCACCTCATTTGGATTGAATAGAGCTCTTAAACTCTGAACATTCCACCATCTTGTGCTCTCATCTATCAGAGAATTTACTCGCATATCTTCATCAACAAATGACTGAATAGCTGGCAATTCACTTCTTGGTATCCAAGGGTCTTTGAATACGCTTATATTCATTCCATTTCCCACATGCCACCCGCAACCTTTCTATAAAAAGTGTCTAGTTTCGCAAACCCCCTTCCAAATATATGAAGATCTCAAATCAGCTTTAGCCTAAAAAAAAACTGGTATTTGGAAAATACTTTGCCTTATAGATACTAAACAAAAGTGAGTCTTCATTCTTCAAAAGTTTCCAACCTTGTTTTGCTAGGAGAGCCAAATTAAACAACCTTAGGTTTTCAAAACCCATCCCATCTTGAAACTTAGAGTCACACAGCTTCTCCCAACTAACCTAATGAATGTTCCTCCCGTGAGATTGATTTCCCCACTAGAACTAAGCCATCAAACTCTCGAACTCAGAATATAAAGATTTAGAAAATAGAAAACAACTCATAGTATAGGATGGAATATACATTGCTACATACTCTTTTATTTCACTCTCATTCTCTTTATTTTGTAGGGTGTTGGCCACTGGTTATTTAGTTTGCTGTGCTATCGAAAACCTCTTCCACCAGAATATCTGAAGTTAAATATGGAAAGTGCTTTTTTTTTTTCTTTTTCAAAGAAAAGCTGGAGTTGTTGCTGTTCTAAAAAATGAACGAGGTGAAGTTATTATAGCAGCTAGCAAAGTGGAAAATAAAGTGGCAAATTCTGAAACTATTGAAGTTCTAGCTATGTTTCACAGGTTGCAATTTTGTGTTAATTGGGGTATCCCCGAGTTAATCCTAGAAAGTGATTGTTTGATGCTAATTAATGAGCTTCAACTTTCTCGAGACTCTTTATCAGCTCTTGGAATTTTATTGAGAGAAATAGAGAGACTTATGAATAATTTCAATGAATGCGAAGTGCTACATGTTCACAAAATGGACAATGAGACAACACATAGATTGACAAGATATTTTTGGTAAGTAGAGAATATTAAGATGTGGTGGGATAATGTGTCAATGTTTGTATCTCAAGCTATTTGGCTTGATAAGAATGATTTGTAATCACTTTGATTCAATGAAATTATGATTTTCTATATATAAAAATAAAAGATAAAACAATTAAAAGAAATATTATTTTATTATTACAATTTGTAATCTCTTTGACAAGAACAAATTGTAATGATCTCTTTGATTCAATGAAATTATTGCCTTACATAACCCAAAATAAAAATATGAAACAAGAAAAGAAAAGTAAGTGTCAGAAAACCCATGCCATCGCAGATTCGCAAGTAGAAATAAAATATAAATATTATAATTGGACAATAAGAAAACTGATTTACATGAACTTAAATCGGGCTTAGGTTTTAACTTATCCTTCATATTATTATTATATAATTTTACTAAATTTTTACGTAAAATATAAATATTAATTCAATTTTTTATAAATTTTAAAATAATAATAATATTATAATAATATTTTACTTAATTTTTAATTTTCATCTCAACTAACCTTCACTTAAACCGTAATAACAAGGGATGGTGAGAAAACGAGGGTAACTTAGCGCGGATATTTGCAAGAAAACGAGGAGAGAGAGAGAGAGAGAGAGGTCAGCCATGTCCGCATACATCCCTGAAGACTTGGTTCTTGAAATTCTCCCCGGGCTTCCCCTAAAATGTCTTATTCGATTCCGATCCGTCAGCAAATCTTGGGCCACCCTCATCGGCACTCCCGATTACCTCTCCAAAAGTCTCATCAACGATTGCATTCTCGCCAACCCCAGCCATCAACTCCTCTTCGTAAAACGCACCCCCGAATCCACAGACGGAAGACTGTCTTACTCATTCCTATGCTACAGCACTCTCGCCTCTGCCTCTGACTCTGAAACTCATCAAGATCTTCCGTTACAAAGCCCGTATGATATCAAGATTGCGGGTTCCTGTAATGGCTTGCTCTGTCTCTTTGACTACTACGGCACCGGCAACATCGTTGTCTGGAACCCCACAACGGTGGAGTTCATGTTCCTCCCTCTCGCTTGGGACGTGGAAACCGTCTGTTTCGGTTTCGACCCGATACACGAAGAGTTTAAGGTTTTGAGGATTCGCTATGTGCCGGAGAGTGATGAGCCGTATCTCCCTCCGTACTTGGCTGGTCGTGTCCATCTGAACCAGGAAGTGGAGGTTTATAGCCTAAGCGGTGGTTCTTGGAGAAATCTTGTCGTCGATGTTGAAGTGCCTAAGTTTCAAGGAATCGATTCATCTTATGTGAATGGTGTCTGTTTCTGGTTGGCGCTAAGTTATTATGGGGACGAGAAGATTGTTGCGTTCGACGTGTGCGATGAGGTGATCCGAACGATGGCATTGCCCAATTATAGTCTTGTATATGGTGAAATTACTTGGAGGACTCTCACGGTACTAAAAGAATCGGTTGCTTTGATAGCTTATCCTCGTAATAATGGGGAGGAGAGATTCTTCGATATATGGTTGTTGTTCGAGTTTGGTGTTAAAGAATCTTGGATTCGGCTGGTGAGGATCGTACCCATTTGCGGCTTTGGATGGCCGTTGGGGTTTTGGAAGAGGGGCGAGTTGTTTATTGTGTGCAGAGAGGGGGAGCTGGTATTGTATGACCCTTTTACTCAGACAGTAAGAACTTTACAGCTTGATGGGGAGTGGTTCCAGGTTCTACCTTTCACCCCTAGTTCAGTTGGGATCAACAGATCGGGATTTTTAGATGGTTAGATTTACGCATCGATGAATGGTTTAGTTGTTAAATGGCAATCGTTTTCCTAGATATTAGCAATGAGCGAGATAATGCCAGGTTTTCCTATTGTTTACTGAATTTCAATCTACTGTTGTACAGCTGCACTGGCTCTTGATCTCGTTTATAAATGGTAACACGATCGATTTGAAGGAACCATATATCCTTTTAGTCAACCATCTCACTGACCCAAAGAAAGAAAAACCAATGACTCATAGAAAGTGCTGCGAGGATGTTGAGAACCTTCTCACCAAAGGCTTTGTGACGCGGCCAAAGGGCTGTGAAGCCCAACGGCTGTGTAATTTGGTAATAATAGAAAAAAAAAATGAGAACAGAGGAAGGAGGTGGATGTCGGCGGCAGGAAGAGGCCGGGGTCGCCTTGTCGACGACGCCCACAACTAAAGAAAGAGGTCTGGTTCGGAGACTTCAGCAAGAAGAAGAAAAGTATAGTTTTCTTCAACCCGTTAAGGACCTTGGGCCGAATGTGGCCCTAATGTCGGCCTTAGGTTGTAGGCCCAGTCTGAAATTGACAGGCCAGCATACTAGGGCCAAAGTTCTTGATCAGTCTGAGACGAAACAAAAAAAAAAAAAATGGCAAAAGGAGTTGGGCCTATAAAGAAAGCCTAACCCAAATGAAAGGGCCTATATAGTTGGCCCAACCCAACTGGCGTCTAACCAGCATACTTTACCAAGTTTCTGCCAAAGTTCCTAGACCAGTCCTGTTCAGACCCAAACAGGTCAGATTTATAATAATATTATATTATTATTTTAACATTATTTATTAAAAAAAACAGAAAAATAATTCTTTCTTTCTCTTCTCTTTCAAAGCATTTACCTTATTGTTTAATAAATGTATGAATGATTTAAAGTTAAATTATAGATATTAGTTATAAAATTCTTAATTATTATTTCTTATGAATTTTATTCTATGGTATGCCATATAAATATATGAATTACTTGGACTTGAATTATGGCTATTTGTTATAAAATTCTCAATTATTGGTTATAAAATTCTCAATTGTATGGTTGGCCATACATATATAATTGTTTATCCCATATGAGGCAACTGATTTGCACCAAAATTAAGGAAAATATTGGATGCCCAAAGGTACAAGACTTTTCTTAATTTTGATGGAAAAACCATTAAACTCCAAAGTAAAGATGGGTATGATGGAGTGAACAATTTGTGCGTCAAGATCTACTCTCAAAGGAGGATCTTGATGACACTACTAGTTCATCCATTAAAGTAAATTTGCAGTGAACAATTTGTGTGTCAAGATCTACTCCTAAAGAATGATTTTAATGACACTATTAGTTCATCAATTAAAGTAAAGTTGGAGTAAACATTTTATGTATCAAGACCTATTATCAAAGGAGGGGCATGATGATACTAATAGTTTATCCATCAAAATAAGGTTGGAGCGAACAGTTTTTATGTCAGAGCTTACTCCCAAGGGAGAATTCTGATAATACAATTAGTTCATCTACATAATTTAAAATTGGAGGGAACATTTTGTGTTAGGATTCACTCCCAAATGATGGGTCTCAATGACACTACTAGTTCATCCATAGTGGTTTAAATTCATCCATAATGATTTGAATTCTGTTATTGTTTATGAGTGTCAAACTCAAAGCATTAATGTGATCAAAATAATTTTCTTGCAATAAGTATGTGAATATCATTACAAGGTTTCTTGTACAGAATGACTCTAGTTTAGATAAATATGAGCATGTCAGTTTTACACTAAGACCTTGCTTGGGAATGACTCTAATTCTAGACTTACTCATTTTAAGTCTAACATCAATTATTGAGAATATGGGTAAGGGTAAGAAAGCTATGATGTTTACAAAGATATAATTAATTAGTACATATCAAAACTTTAGGAATGAAAATTGTGAAATATTCTTATTTTTGTATAGAATTGTTTATTTCACATGTATCATTATTTTATCAAAGTGATGAAATATGAACAAGTTGGTTAAATTGACACACATTTATTTTATTAATTTGTATTGAAAAACAATTATATCTTTTGGGAAATGAATGAAAATGATGGTCATGAAAATGCAAGAACTATGTCAATTGAATTTTGAAAGAAACAATAACACATAAATGTTTATTTGCCCTAAGCATGACATGATTGGAAGGGAAGGGTAAATTTTTTCGATATAAGTCTCAAATAAAATCTTATAAATGTTTATACTTATTTTTGAGGCTGTTAAACTCGAGTGCAAATGCTCATGTTTCTTTTGCTTGCATGAGTTTCACATCAAACTCAATAAATATTGATACTTATTTATTTATTTATTGTGATTAAACTTGAATACAAATGTTCATGTTTCAATTTGTTTCAAAATGTCATTTATGTTGGTTCTACTTTTTCTTTCAATAAAGCATTTTATTTATCATACCTTCGTATTAATGTTTTTGTTAAAAGTTTTTCATTCAAGAGGTATTTACTAGAACCAAAGAAAAAATAATTTTTAAAAACTCTTACAATTTGTAGCATACAAGTTTGAAGCATGATTAAAGAAAAACCTTATTTGTGGCATAATGTTGGAGAATATCTCTAAAGAAAACTTGTAAAGATTAGTAAATAGAAAAATTTTTGCATTTAGATTTTCTAATCTCAAGATGTGTGTTGATTTGTATAAAAGAAAAACAAATCATACATATCAAGAAAAGATGCCACAAGAAAGAGAGTTTATTGAGATAATGTATATAGACGCATGTAAACCTTTTTCTCTATAATGTTTGATAGATAGAAGTATTTCATTATTTTCATAGATGATTTTCATGGTATGGATGTATCTATCTGCTACATGAAATATCTCAAGCCATTGGTAATTCTTGAGGTACTTCTCATGGAGAGAATGCAAGTAGGTAGAAATGTGAAAATCATCAAATTGGATTAAAAAAATGTCATGAAAAATATTAAGAGTTGGGCCATAATCCTGACCTATTTCGCTAACTTCTTGAAAAATGTAGTAAAATTCTTAAAAATAATGGTGTAGAACTTATATTGTGTTCTTAGTAATGTAGTCTTAATGACTTGATTTTTAGTTACAGATTGATTTAAGGCATATGCATGTATGGATAGTCAAGTTAAAGTAATACTTTATAACCCAAATTAAAGAAAGTTGAGTCCTTTAATAGTAATTGAGTACATTATCATTATTGATTAGTCGGGAGATTCAAACGATTTGGGCTATGTTGTTTCTATTTATAGTTTAAATTTTGAGAAAATTGAAATGTTTAATTCCTTAAGGTTGGCAAAATCAGTGGGAGCATAGAAACTAGAGATGTCATTGTCGTCAAGTCCATTCCTGTACTTCGAAAATGCTTGCAGTTTCATTTTCTAACTATCTCAATGATAACATGGAACAAGCAAATCAGAGAAGCACTGCTGAAGAATTGGCCATGGAGACATCTGAACATGTAATCTTCTTGATTTCCTATTTGGTTAGATTACGTGGTGTATTTTCAAATTTTGAATTTGATGTAGAAACAAATAAAAGTTTAAATGTATTTTCACATGTTATAGAAATAATTGATCCTGTAAAAGATCAATGCATACAAGATTGATTGAAATCCATGAATTAATGTAAAGCCTGTAATTTCGTCTAATTGTCTGAAAAGTACAAAAAGTCAAATGTAAATGGGTTTTGGAGACAAAACTCTAACTTTAAAGGCAATGTTAAACGATATAAATTCAGATTTGTAATCAAGGATTTTACTCAGAAATGTGCATTGAGCAAAAAGAGAGATTTTCTAGTAAACATGAAAGGACTCACTCAGGATCATTATAACATTAGTAACTCATTACGATTTAGAGTTACTTTGAATAGATGTAGAGTGAATGTTTGATATCTACAAGAAATGAATAAAAGTACTACTTAGAAAATGTAAAAGATTTTTGAAAAATGGTATCTGAAATTTGATAATACCTGTTGATGCTGTAAAAATCGTTCAACAGGCCGAAAGGGGGGAAAGACTCATTCTCGGTCCACTGGGGCAACTTGGTCCTTGTTCGGTGTTATTTGGAGCCTCAGAAAGTGTTTCGGTGCGGCCGTACGGTGGTGATGCGTACGTCCATGGCGGTGAATGGAAAACATAAATGCAGAGAAAATAAAAGAGATGAACAATAGATTTACATAGTTCGACATAATGCCTACGTCTACGGCCGTTTGGGGGAGAAGAAATCTATTATAATATTCTTGTTTACAGTCTCTCATAGCCTCTCATATCTCGCTATACAATTGTAATCCTGCATATAAATCTATTGGAAAGAAAGCCTCACTGGAGCTCTTTGCGTATTTGGTTTCGAAGGAGAAGCTGAAGAAGGGAAAAAAACTCTCCTGGAGAAGAAGAACTCTCTCCCTTTTATGGAGCGCCCGAACTCCCTTTATTTCTCTACAAGACCTGCTGATAGTGCCCGATAGCCCCCATTTTTTTCACATTTCTCCCATTTCCCTTCACAGCTATCTCTGACTTTAGCCAGAAGTCCCTAAAATCATGTCGTCCACTACTTCCCCTTGTTGTCCCCTAGCTATCCCCTAGCCTTTACTTTTAGCCCTCTCCACATGCCTCCTTGCCCCCTTGTACCCTGTTGGGCCGAACTGCTATTATCGACTAAGAAATGATCATTGATCAGAAAGATAGATTTTCTAATAAACATGAAATGACTCATTTAGGATCATTATAACATTAGTAAAGTAACTCAGTGCAATTTAGAGTTACTTTGAATGGATGTAGAGTGAAGGTTTGATATCTACAAGAAATGAATAAAAGTACTACTTAGAAAAGGTAAAAAATTTATGAAAAATTGTATCCAAAATTTGATAACACCAATACTTTTTTGAATTTAAGAAAAACATTTATTGTTAAAGTATATATCCGAAGGTCAGTGAGAGTATATTTGTATTTATAGTCATGCATGTATATGACATTTTGGCAAGTATAGGTCATGGTTTGTACTATGACATTAAAGTTATGTCTCTAAAAAAGATTTTAAAAATGAAATTTATGAATGAGACATCCTTTGTAATTGGGATTGAATTTTAATACCAAAAAAGAAGATTGTTAGGATTGTTTCAATATACTTGCATAGAGTTTTGAAAGATTTTGCATGTAGAATTGTTGGTCAATACATCATTTAAAAATAAAATGTGAGATGTTCAGTATTTTATAGTATTATCAAATTGATTAGGTTGTTAAAGAAAATATGTATATGATGGTAATATGGAATTTGATGGTTGCACAAACTTGCATACAACCGAACATCTGTTTTACAATTGGCATCAAGTATCCCAAAGATATTTGATCTAAAAGTTGTGAAAAGAGTGTATACTTATTTGCAAGAAATTAAGGACTATATTGTTGCCTTTAAACTGATACTCTTAAGGTAACTGTATATTCAGATTCTATTTTGTTGGATTGCTCTAATGATAAAAAAAATATAGTTATGGTTATGTATTTTGCTATCTAATACAATTATTTTATGGGAAAGAATAAGACAAATCTCTTACTGCTTCACATTCAACAGGGGTTGAGGTTATCTTAGGACTAAGGTATGCTTTGAGGTCACAATGTATGGTATACGAGCTAGGAAATTTATCTTAAGATTTGAAATTGTCGACTTTATAGTCAAGCCGCTAAGAATGTATGACAAGATTTTTCAGAATATTTTTCTCTGAATGATGATTATTTAATAAATTTTAAATACCTAAGTGTTAATGAGAAAATATAAAAACAAGTATATCTATACCAATATTGCGTTAATGATTATGTTTTAAAGAACTTGTTGAAAATATAGATCTTCTATCTTTATCCATGATGGAAACATGTTAAAGAGATCATTGATATGCTTAGTACTTTGTTACTGGACATTGAAATATATCTATTATGATTGTTTTTTTTTGTCTATCCACTTTATATGTACATTGAATGGTCTGGATGAATGATGACAAGATAATGTCTAAAACAGATATGAATTGGAACTCAATGCACTACAATATTAGCCTTATATGTCCCAATTAAAAATCGTGTTAAATTAAGTTACTAGTATTGTGATACATGGAAGGAAATTGTTGGTTATATAATAGAAGACCACCATGACTCGCATTGGTAACTGATTTGACATTGATATTACGGAACTCATGTAATATATTTTAAGTTAGGAAAGCTTTTTGGAAATGAACATATGCAAGAATGGAAAATATTATCTTATGGGCATATGGTCCAAGTGAGAGAATGTAGGAATTTCATTAAAACTCTATGTCCCACACACCCATATTCTAATGGGTTTAAACTAATTTTAATATTATCACTTAATTAATGAGTCATAGTGGACTCTATGTCCCACACACCTATATCTTAATGAGTTTAGACTAGTACAAATATTATCACTTAATTAATGAATCACAGTGAGACAAAAATACCTCTAGATTTAGTCATTGTGGGACAAGAATGTCTATAGATTTCATGATGGTCAGAAGTCTATAAATAACATTGAGGGGTTAAGGGTTCTCTTATTTATAACATATTTGTGCCTCTGGCCATTGGGAGACACTTGGAGGTAAAGTTGTTAGGGTGATCCTTCTCTTATAGTCAGATAAGATTTTTCATCAAACTCAGATGGAGAAATTTACGTTTTCTAACTATTATTATTTGTTATTGTGGATCATAGAAAATTGAAAAATCCTTATATTTTAATGTTTCATTTTAGATATTTATCAAAATCTACTTTTATTGTAAAGTAGATTTAATATATCATATGAAGTCATGTCAATTTATTAATTTATTTTTGTGAGATATTTTTGTAGCTGTAGCAATTATCTTGAGAAATGTTTTCTTGTGTAATCGAAAAGGCCCGCAATTGCAGCACATATGAGATATTGATTTAACAACTTAAAATAGGAATTTGCACTGAAAGTCATAGAAGCATTATGCATTAAATCAAAATTAGACACAAAACGATGCCATCTTCCCCAAGTAGATAATGTAGAGATCGACCAGAACGAAATAATATATAGGAGCTCACAAGAAAAACAAAAAAAATAGCTTAACAATACTTGTCAAAACTTGGTAATAATTTTAGTTCATGAGCACCAAGCATTTTCAAGAAACATTAATGAAAATGTGGCTTGGAGAGATAAAAGGTCATTGGTAAATTGGTTAAAGCACATGACCGATGTGTTAAGATCAACGTGGAGAACTTGGTAATTGTGACGCCCCCAAATTCCGCTTGGGATTGGACGGACATTTGAAGCGTCGAGACATGCAACACAAGGTTACTTGCCCCCGTTCATGACATATGAGATGCAATTTTCCTAACATGCATCTAGCATTATGCAATATTCGCAGCGGATAATTTTTTTCTTTAGCAATACTATGCACCAAACTAAAATATCCCAAATACTTAAAACATACTTCATACATAATGACATACTCAAAAACTGATATCACAACACTAGTCCAAAATGGTTGTGATCAAAAGAGTGATGGAGATTGAACTCCACAAATACAAGTAGTAATCTGAGGTGACTACTGTACTAACACCTACATCGCATCGTCGCTTAGTCGACCGTTTCCAGTTGGTCGATTCCCGATTCTCCTTCAAATCCTGTAATAAGATCTACCATTCTGGGGGGAATGGTAGTTGGGACTACCACAGTGAGATTTGATTACAAATCTCAGCAAGTTAACAGGAAACTTCCACACAGGTTAATAATGCATGCATGGCAGTAAAAGCATGAATGCATAATCAAATCATAAGTAATCATAGCATAACTTGACATATAACATAACATAACTGGCATAACTTAAACTGAAACTGAAGCTTAGCATGAACGTGACTTGAAACATAACATGGACTTGAAACATAGAATGAACGTGAACTTGAAACATAACATGGACTTGAAACATAACATGAACCTGAGCATGACATAACATAAATGTGAACTTGGAACATAACGTAAACGTGAACATAACATAACATGAACTTGAAACATATTCTTGTCTCATGGGATTACCATGATTGCGTGAACGTAAACTTGAACATAACATAACGTGAAACATGACTTGAACTTGGAATCTTATTCAATAGACTTAATCATTAACGTGACCATATGGGTGCTACACAGGTCCCCTTGAGCCGTGTGTCCCTGCCGATTACCGCATCACATCACAGGTTTCTATACCAGCTGTGAGTGCGTTAATACGTACTCCACAGTTGTTGTGGCCCCACGTATTCTACGTGTCACAATTGCTGTGTCTCACGTAGTGTATGCTCCACAGTTGTTGTGGCCTCATACTTCATGCTCCACAGTTGTTGTGGCCCCATGACTTATCTGTTTGTGCCACACTTGCTGTGGACACACGTAACATAAAGAGTGGCACCATCGGCGTTAGTGCCTGGCGCGCTCCGGTGACCAGCTAATTAGGCCCCATTCGCAACCTGTTGACTGTACTTCGTCAACCCGGGGAATTTCACACCTATTTAGACACTCCAGCGTGAACAAAGGAGTTCCACTAGGATATTACCCCATCCTAGCGCTTAGGGTCGTGATTGACATGAATAACTTAACTGGCATACATGACATTTCGTAACGTGACGTAACATGAACATGACATAAAAGACAGAAGTCCTGACGTAGCATAACATGACATGAACTAAGACGACAGAGATGACATACCTCGAGACATAAATGTAACAGAGAACATTTCATAACATAGCATACTTGTAACATGCAATATTTCATAACATGGCATACCATATAACAGACAATATTTCATAACATGGCGTAACATGTGACAGTGAATATTACGTGACATGAAATACATGTAACATATGGCATATTTAACTTAACATGACATACTTGCAATGTATAGCAATACGTGACATAATATCTTGTATAACAGATGAATAATTCATGACAGAATAAATTCTGTGTAACAGATAAATATGTAATGACTTGGCATGGCACATATGATAACATGCTTACATGGACTTTACTTCCCTTACTTATCACACATACACATTAAATTGATAGTAAGTTAAAAGCTAATTTACCTCGATCTTCGCGCTTCGAGACAAAACTCAAGTGCGATCACGAGAAACTGAAAGTAGCGATTTCTAAAAATTAGAACTTAATCACTAACAATTAGGAATATGGAGAAATATCAACTTCGAGTAAAATTACTATTTTACCCTCTACATGTGGGAAAATGACCATTTTACCCGTAACTTAAGGATTTTGCATCCTAACTACAAAATTCACCAAAATTTACAAACCTTATGTAAATTTTGTCCTAAGCTCAAGTATCAATTCAAAAAAATTTAATACTAGACACAACCATTAAAACTCTATAGGTCCGAAACTTACAAGGCTATTTCCCTTGATTTTGTTGTAATTCTTTCAAATTTCAAAACTCATGATTAAACCAAAATTTTTCTTCTACTACACTCATAACATATTCTTAAGAATAATCATGTTTTGAATCATGAACAAAAGTCATCAAAATCACTAAAACCATACTTGAACTTTTTGGTTTTTCTTCTAAGTTCAAAACAGAATTTTGTTTCTAACTTGTTTTGATCAACCTCTTGATCCATGACTTATAAAGATGTGATCTTCAAACTAAAACATCACATGATTTAAAAAGATGTTCTAAAACAGATCCAAGCATCAAACTCAAGATCACATGGTTAAACATCAACCAAAACATAAATTTAGCCAAGAACATCATCACTTTGGCCTAACTGAATACCTCATTGCATAAAATTCCATATCTTCGAAACTAACATCAAATATCTTCAAAATAACATTTTAATATGTATATAAGAGGCTTAGGATCTTCCAATAAAAATATCAAAGCCATTGGAATAAGATTAAACCATAAAAGATTTAAACTTTCTCAAAACAGAAACTGTTTTGCCTCTTCCAGTTTCTAAGTTTCTAGACCTAAGAAAACATTTCACCAAAACTTTTAATCATGCAACAAATCCTCAACCAATAATCATATACACATGTTAACAGTACTCCATAAAAATTTCGGACCAAGATCTATTCATTAGCTTGGTCAAAAACTCCAAAATATAATACACTCTCCAGTTTATCGCCCAGAATGACCTTTCTGGGGTCTAAACAACTTTATACCAATCAAATGATCTCCAAATGGAACTAATAAGATATCCACGTAAATTAGACTCCAAAAGAAACAACTTTCATGAAGGAATCGTTGCGAGAAAACACTTACAAAAGCTTCGAAACGGGCGTTCAAAAGAGGTAAGAAAAACTGTCCGAGAGTGTCTTTTGTGTTTTATGAAGGAAAAGTGTAAAGGAGAGTTGCTTCTCGTGGGAAGTGGACTGGAGAGCTTCTTACACAAGCTATGTAAAGTTAGAGGACTGAAGGAATGGTTGAGTGTTGGCCTTTTCTTCTCATAAAAATCAGACCAAGATCTTTTCTCAAGGTGGAGTGTGAGAGTGAAAGAGTGAGGTGGCCTTTTAGCTTTGTCTTTCTAGAACCTTCTAGGCCCTTCTTGTAAAGATCTGACCAGCCAAGTGGGGGTACAAAACTTAGCCATGAAGCAATCCTATGGTGACCAAATTCGTGGGCCTTAATGGGCCTAAACCGAATGGGCCTGAATTTTGGGGTTTAAAGAGGATTTGGGTTGCTATCAAGCCCAAATCCAATATCACTTGGTCCAATCAATTTCTCAAGGTTAACAAGGTTGGATAATGATATTATAACTCAAATTTGAAGGATTAATAGCATGTGCAAGTGATTTAATCAAGTGATTAAACACAATGCTATAAATCGGATTAGAAAATGTTTAGAGGCCAACTTTAGGGTTTTGGAGAAACCGTTTAGGGTTTCTATTTCAACAAAGCTTTTGGGCTTTCAATTGGATTCCCACCATTTAGGGTTTTACTAGGATTGAAAACCTCTTTGGACTGGCACAATTTGGTTGAGTAGATGAAACTAGGTTTTGCTTAAGTGGCATGATCTCACAACTTGATTCTTACAAATCCAACAAACATTCCTCATGGTGCCAAGTGTCTAATATCATTCACTAAGTGTGGCTAAGATCTTGCCAAGTGTCCAAATAAAACTTCTCTAATCTAATTTGGACATTTCACACTATGATTTTGAAATACTGCAATTGGTGCGCTTATCGAGGTTACTATTCACTCCAAAAAAGTGAATCATAAACTTAACACTAAAAACTCATAAATATTCATATTAACCTACAGTGAAAATATTATACCGAAATTCAACCTCGAAGTGCCCCTAAAAATAATTTCACAATTTCCAATAGACGTTTCGTCCGGAATTATGAAAATAGGATATTGCACCATAAAATTCTAAATAATCCACTGAGTCTAATTGCGTGGACCATAATGCATTCTGACACTGCTAACCACCTCAAATAAATAAAACTTATATTTCTAACACCATAGTGAGTGATAACACTGACTATGTTTGCAGACTAAAACCTATGCGATTGGTCGATTTGTAAAAACTTATGGGGTTTTCACGAGATTCCTAAAGTCGATAGAAATCCACCAATAAATTTCTAGCGGGCTGTTACAATAACTACCCTTTAATTAAATAAATCATTAACTAACTCCACACCAGTCTTAATTTATAGTAATTAACTTCCTATGAATTAATTGACTCTCTACGAACAAGCAATAAATTAACTTTAGGGAAGCTAATAAACTATGTACCCACATTAAGACACTCTTAATAAAAAGATCAGTCTTACAACCTTAGTTTTCAAGTGGATGTGAAAATAAAAATCCAATTCCTCTCTCTCAACAATTTCCTAAAACAACCATCTTAGACTTTGATCTAAATGTATAGAACTATTTGAGAGACTCCGGTATACTAGTAACTAGGGGTGGGCAAAAGCTCCGACCACTCCGACTCCATCTTAGCACTGACGTCACTCCGACTCCGATGGAGTCAGAGTTTTTAGAAATTATAGTCGAAGTCAAAGTTACTCCGGCTCCTTCGGTCGAAGGCGGAGTCAGAGTTCGGAGCCCATATGGAATTCAAACTCCACCTAGATTTAGAAGATGTTGATATGGTTAATGAGGCGGATGAGTTGGTGAATGTTGAGGCCGATTGACCAACACAACCTAGTAAAAAAAGGTTGTGGATATGTAAACATTTCACCAAAGTTTTCGGTGATCGTGACAACCTGCAGGCTCGATGCCACTATTGTGGGCAATTATGCGGTTGTTATTCGAAAAAGCAAGGCTTGTTAGTATTAATAGCACATCTTACGGGTTGCTAGCGGTATAAGATACACAAAGTACAAAATGTGGTCTGAGAGTGTCATTTATGACTGATACATGTACCTCAATACAAAATGTGGACTACATGTGCATCACAACCCACTTTATTAATAGTGAATGGATGTTGCAGAAGTGGATTATCGGCATCAAAGAAGTTGTTGATCAAAAGGGTTCATCCATTGGCAAGAAGATAGATGATTGTATAAATGATTAGAAGATCATAAAAGTGTTTTGTATCACGATTGACAATGCCAGTGCGAATGACACTGACATGGATTGGTTCAGGCGTAATACAATGATAAAGGAGGATATAATTTGTGAGCACCAATTTATCCATATTCAATGTTATGCTCATATTATCAACCTCATAATTTCTAAAAGGTTGAAGGACTTTGATGATTTCTTTACTAAAGTCTGGAACCTTGTGAGATATATGAGGGCTTCCCCCAGTGGCTCCTCCAGTTTAAGGCAATTGTCTGACAACTTGAGATCCCATCTTCCAGTATGTTGCAACTGGATATTCTGACTCAATAAAACTATACATACATGATGTTGAATGTAGTGCAAAAGTACCAACCAGTATTCGAGCTGATGGAGGTTGAGGATAGGGACATGATGTATGCTTTGCTGGTGTCAGTTAGGGGGAGAAGGGGGCTCGGATGTGTGTTTGTTGAATGCCATGACTATAAGGCTAAAATACAAATATAATAAATATTGGGGGGATGTTGAGTAGAAAAAATAATTATTATTTGTGGCTGGGATCTTTGACCCTTGATATAAGTTGGCGATTCCAGAATTTTGGATTAGGGACGTCCTTGGTTGTGACGCCCCCAATCCCCACTTGGGATAGAACGGAGACTTAGAGCGTCGCGACATACAACACAAGGTTACATACCCTCGTTCATGATAGTTAACATACAATACATCCTAATATGCAACTAGCAGTATGCAATAATCGCAGCGGAAATAAAAGGTTAAGGTGAAAAATATGCCAAAATAACTAAAACATCACAACTTCGTTAGATAATTATCATGTTCGAAATACTAAAATAGCATAGACTTATATACAAAGTCCTATCATTCTCTTAATGCGATCTAAAGCATAAAGGACTTGGGATATGAATATCAAAATTAAGTCCAACTTCCTCTCTAGATCCGACTCCTCCTCAATCATGTGAATCCAGTGTTCCATCAATCTCGTCCTGGTCGATTCCTGACACAACTTCTATAATTCCATAGTGGTCCCAAAAATGGTGAGATTTATTCGAAATCTTAGTAAGTTAAACAACTAGCTGACACAAAGATAAATCAATCATGAAAAATGATAAATATGCAATGTATGAGATGTGAAAAATCAGTATGCATGTTTCCCATCAAGATTCCTCAACATCTTTAAAAAAAATATGAGGACACAGATTTTTACTCAGTAAGTAATTCCATCATCATTTTTTAAAAGACATAACTTCTTCATAAGAATTTCATCAAAAATTTTCTTCATCATAGACTTACATCATTATCATAATTAATAACATAACGTGTGGTAATGTCACAGTTCCCCATATGTACTGTGAGTACCTGCTGGTGATCGTAGTATATAAGAAACTACGTTGTCTATAGACTCATTCTCAACGCATTGGTAAATAACATAATATCATAGAAATCATAAAGTGTATACTCACCAGCGTTAGGTCTAATAACTTGTTGATTTCGCTCCGGCATTCTTTAAAAAGACCCCATTCGAAGCTTGTTGACTGTTCTTCGTCAACCCAGGGGTTACCACTCCATTATTAAACACTCCAGATTGGACAGAGGAGTTTCATAAGAATAATTCCCCATCCCGGCCTTTGGGATCATGACAAAATGATTTTTATGCTATGCTTTAAAAAAATATTTTTCATGATATGTGCATATGTAGTAAATTTCATGCAAAAATGACATTTATACATGTAATATGCAAAAATGGTGAAAATTTCATATGTTATGTAAGTATGCACTCAGTGTGTCATATAACATGATAATTTATGCTTAAAATGATAATTGGAGAATAAATGAAACATTTATCAATAATTCATCATAAATTTATGAAGGTGTAAGTTAGAGGCCAACTTACAAACTTCTGGGAAAATTTAAAATTAGAGTCGTAGTTGCGTAAATCGTGTGTATACTAAGTTAGGGTTAATACTCTTATGGATAGGTTCAAAATCAAAGGCTTCAAAAACTGGATATTTACAAAAATACCCATAGACTTTCAATTACCATTTAGGCCTTAAATTTTCATTAATTGCAAACGAACTCCAAATTTAACCAAATTTCATGGGCTTCATACTTTTGGCATTCTAAAACCATCTAGGCCCTTAGATTTGCAAACTTCAAAATGAAACTTGTCCAATTAGTCCCAACACGTGGCAAGCATCCTAGTTGATGTCTATGTGTATTTTCAACTTTTGATTCCTCTGAATGCATGCATATGAGATTTTCTTTAATCATTAATGATCACTAACATCTTTAGGGACATTATGAGGTCTAATCCTTGAGTAATAAAGTTCATCCCAACACTTAATCAAACCTAAGAAATCCTTAATCACCAATATGTTTAAAACCGATTCATGCTTGATGTTCAAAACAAGATAGATTTAAAACCTATCATGACATGGTTTTAATCACATATTTAACCTTCCACAATCATGTTAGGATAATGATAGATCATATAAAATGTTGCTTAGGATATGCCATAGCTAAATTTCCAATTAAAACAATCAATCATTCAAACATTCCTTTAATTGACCCGATTTTGCTTTAAGCATCATAACCGTCTCAAAACTCAACCAAATTTTGTACCAACACTTGGAAACAAAACTTGTTATGCTATCTAAGATCAAAAGGAAGAAAACTTACAAATTTCGTGGCCTTTCAAGCACTCTAGATTGCCTTACACTAGAACACTAAAAAACTCACAAAAACTCACTTGGTTTGCATTCTTTTGCTCTAAGAGGGGGAAATGCTCTCAAGGTTCAAGATGATGCTTGGGGTTGTGGTTTGGATAAAATGAGAAGGAGATGAAAGTATTTATAGGTGGCTAAGTTGTGAGGGACGTTGGCTTGGTTGTTTGGTGATTGGGTGAAGTGGGAGGTGCTCAAATATGAAAAATTTCCAGATTTGCCTGCATGAGCTTAGGCCACTTGTGCAGAATGAAATAGTATCCTAAACCACCATCATTTCATTTCCACATCTTCCACCCTTGAAAACAGGTGGATGAAGGTGGTTTTGTGGTGGCAGAAAATCAATTCGGTTTTAGATCTTTTTGGACAACAAAAAAGAGTCAAAATCCTTCATGATGGTCATG
This sequence comes from Juglans mandshurica, assembly GCA_022457165.1. Lineage (NCBI taxonomy): Eukaryota > Viridiplantae > Streptophyta > Magnoliopsida > Fagales > Juglandaceae > Juglans > Juglans mandshurica. The sequence continues at coordinate 15,848,070 of CM039624.1, forward strand.
GGACTTCTTGGTGGTTGGGTGGAGAAGGAGGTGGCGTGGGGTGGTCGTGCAAACTATGGCAGGAGGCTGGTTCAAATTCAATCCTAATGGTTCTTACACAAACTAGACCAAGATGCACCCGGTTTGGTTCTTTGAGTTGCTTGATTCAACCAATTTCTTCCAAGCCTTAAACTGAGCTTAAGAGGGTCTCATAAGGTGTTTAAGGTCCATATTAACCTTGAGGATAAATCAAAAAAATGTTAGGCCCAACGGCAAAACAGTCCAAGTATTACAAAAGGCAATGCACAAAATCGATTGAAGCATGGTTTGGGCTTGTTATGTCATTTTTCTTAATGACATGTGGAATGGTTTAGTTAGGGTATTAACATGGTATAATGATGGTTTAAGGGAGTATTAATTCAAGAAAAAATTAATTAAAAAGATTAAGAAAAGATTAAGCATGATTAAGCTTCAAAACATGGCTTGAAGTGCACTAACCTCAAGTATGATGGTTAATGACCTTAGCCAATTTTCAAAACTTAATTTGGTTAATTTGAGTGTAATTTGGATTTAAGTAAACCAATGGTATGGTCTATTGGTCCTTTGGTATTTGAATGGTAAAATAAGTCCAAACATGGCTTTGGCCCATATGGGCTTGAAAAGGACCAAGGGTCCAATCTTCACCAAAGGCATTATGCCTTCCTATACTTGGGCCAAGACTAGCCTTGATTTCTTAAGGGTTTGGTTCAATGTTTTCTTGGGCTAGGCTCATGAATGCACTTGGGTCCTAAAAAGTCTCACCAAAATTACTAATGGGTTTGCCTCCCTAATCCTTAACTCATTAACACTAAGTACTAACATTAATACTAATCCCACTATCAACCTTAATGAAAGTGATTAACCCAAAAATAAAAGTATAATCTAGAGTACTTAAGGCTTAATTAAGAGTTACTTGAGCGGAGTGTTACATCTGTGATGAGGATGTTGATCGGTTTATTAGAGAGTTTAAATGTGATATTGATGATTTATATAGCCATTACAACAATAGTGGTCAGTTTTCAACCGAAGGTGGTAGCTCCTCACGTCTGACCGACTCTTCATCTTCTGGTGATGATATATGTACAAAGTTTAAATTTATTGTGACTATGACAATATCATCAAAACTGTGTATTAAGGAATATTATGTAGTGTAAGTCTAAGTTTGAGTGTTACTTTATAAAAGATGTCGAGACACCTAGTGGTACATTCCATATGTTAATTTGGTGGAAGATGAATTCTAGTAAGTTTCCAATCCTTTTTTGAATAGCCAGGAGGTACTAGTTATTCTTATCACTACGATTGTCTTTGAGTCTGGGGTTTAGCACTGGAAGTCATTTTTTTATGCTTATCAGAGTTCATTGTCTCCAACTAGAGTCGAGGCCCTCGTTTTAATATTTTAATTATTTAATTTATAATTTATATGATTTTGTAGAGTTAGTTGTGAACCCCAGACTAATTGTTGATGACTAAGATGGATGCACCATGGGATGGAGAACCCCTTGGCCCCTTTATTGGCGAGAAACTCAATATCATGATTACTATTATGCAAAACTCGTCAGAGTTAGAGGTGGATATGAGTTCATAATGTGTCCTATTTTATATCATGTATCACTTGGCTGATGGTTTAGAAGTCTATAGTTAAATGACTAAAGAAAAGATAGTGCATCTTATCAGTAAAACTTCATGCAGGAAATCACTATAGAGTATCGAGTGGACGAGTCATTGACTCAAATGCATGGATTGTTAGGATTGATGCGGGGGACTGTGGCTATTTGAATCAAATCTATGACATTATTTATATTTTGGTGTTGTAAGTTTAAATTTAGTACGAATTTGATGTTTTAAATTTAAATTGATTGTTTGCAAACATGAATCACCTATTTTTGTATTGTACATGATTTAGTCATTATATTTAAATTTTAGCTTTTTAACTTATTTTTTAAAGTATTTTTTATTTGTTAATTATTTTTTTACATTTTATTGTATTTTTTTTAATATTCTTAACATGGATGGGCCAATAATTGGGCCTTGGATATTGGGCTGTGGGACCAAGCCCAATCTAAGCTGGGCAAGCCCACATACACTCCAATTGGAGCTCCGACTCTAAGTTCTGAACTTTGGAGTCAAAGCCGGAAGTCGGAGGTGCGCATTCTGACTCCTTTAGAGTTGGAGCCCACCCCTACTTGTAACCTCCTAAATGACGTAAATCATGTATATTTTTAATAGTTTGATATGAGCTGGAAGACGAGTAAAGATCCAGCTTGTGAGAATATTGTTCCACTTGAAGTAATTCAAAATAACCTCATCTAAGTTTCTAAAAAAGTATGACTAAACAAGTTCAATTCTGAGAGCTTGGGTTAGCCATAAGAATAAACTTTTGTATGTTTGGTCGATTTTGTGAGGCAATATAATCTTGCAAAATATCAAGGGTAATGTCAACACTATTTTAAAAAATTAAATCTTGCATTATTATCTCATCCCTTCATGTTTACTATGTTAAAATTACAAATTTAGTAAATATTGAAAGGGAGTAAAATTTATTTTAATATATATATTTTTAGTATATATACATGTAACACGTGGTCCCTCTAGTATTAAGAATGATGTAACTTTTAGAAAATATGAGATATCAAATTCAACTGACCTTTAAAATTCATTATTTAAGAGCGATGTATTAAAAGATTCCATCATCATATAAATAAAGGCTAAATACTAATATAGTCCTTGTGGTTTGCCTCTAATACATATTAGTCCCTAAATTTTAATTTTGAAGTCTTTACTCGACTTTCAACTTTGATCAAATTAATACTTTGGTCACTAATTCCGCCTAAAATTAAGTACATATACATCAGATCTTAAAATTACAAAGAACACATGATAAATGGTATAAAAGCAAAGGAAAAATCATTGTAAAACGTTAAAAAAATTCTAAAGATATCTTAATCTAAAATGAATAACTATTTTGTTCTAAAGTGATTTTGGGTTGCATTTTGGTTTAAAGAAAGTGATTTTTGATGCCTAAAGAGGCATTTTAGAAGTTTGTTTTTTAGATTGGAAATTTATAAAAGATTTTTTTTCAAATTTTCAATTCAGATTAAATCCTCTATAAATTTATTTATATGTCTAAATTGAAAATTGAAATTTTTTTAGACCTTTTCTTAATTGTAAATGACTTTTTGTTTTGTTTTTATATTATTTTTGTGTTTTTTTAATGTGATGATAAATGGTGTTCACATGACACTTTGAATATTTGACTAGCCTAGTTTAGGTACTGAGAATACCTTACTACTATTCATTATTTTATTATTATTTTTTACCTACTTTTTACTTCTATTTAATATTTTATCATTACTTTTTTACTATTATTTACAAAATACTTGAGAATATCTCACTACCCAAATGCACCTTGGAATAGTAACGGAATGATTAATTTGATTAAAATGTTCAAATTAATATATACTTGAGGACTAATTTGTCTTAGAGTTAAACCATAGGGAGTATTTTTATATTTAACCCTATAAAGAAAATGCACTTCGTTGAAATTTATAGAGAGAACAACAAAAGTATTTAACTAGAACAGTTTAAAGTCATATGCTACAAAACTCAAGCTACCTTGAAAACTTAAGTGGAAAATCATAAAGGACACTAGGTCTTTGCCTCGTCTCTCTCTCTTAGCCAAGTCCTCAACATCCTCGTAAAGATCGAAGATTAAAACAAAGTATGTTGAATATTTTGTAAGAAACTATATATAATACAACTAAGAATATAAGAGAATAGTTATTCAGTCACAAGTAAGAAATCAGTCATCTAATATCACATTCAACACATGCATGGTATCTCATTCTTGACTGCACATTATTTTTCTTTTAATTTTTCAATCAATTAATACTTCATCCAATCATTCATTCATTTACGGTCAAATTCACTATTTTTTTCTTTTATTATGTATCTAAATTCCTTATCTTTCATTCATTTACAAAATACTTATTCTATGTATAAATAGAATAATGTTCGATACAGTCTTAGGTATACAAGTTTCGCACACACGTTTTGAAAAAAGTAGAGTCCACCATTAAAAAAATAATTTTTTCATGTGTATCTTAGATTTTTCCACTTTTTTTTAAAGGGAGTACACGAGACTTACATATCCTAAAACTTAATATATTTATGTAACACTAGGTATGGGCCGGATTAAAATAAATTAGGGCAGGCCAACTCGTGTGGAGCCCAGACGTATTTTATAGCCCAAAAGCCATTTAAAACATATGACCAAAGCATTTGCAGTGGCATGGGCAAAAGTCTTGTGAAGTTAAAAATGAGAAAAGATATTTACAACCATGAATTATGCAATCGTCGCATAATTGCTTTGAAAAAAATTAATTCTTGAACAGTGAACTCTACTATTTTTCAAAACGATTACGCAGTATTTACGCATTTCACGGTGTATGTAGAATTACTCGTTAAAAATTACCTGATACAAATCAAAACCAGCCTGCATTTTTTTTTCTAAAGAAGACCCGAGAATCACCTGTCCACGAGTGACCCCATCCCAATTTTATTTATAAACCCCACTTATAGCGAAAGAAAATCGTGGTTACAGACCGACACCTGGGGTTACAAGATAAACAAAAAAATTTTGAAACCAGGTGTCAAAAGAGCCTATAATGTTCTGACCAAAAAACAACAAACCAAAGCAAAAAAGTACGAGCGCAAAAACCACACCTGCAAAAAAGACGTTAACACAACAAAAACAGAAAATAAAATCTTACCAAACAAACACGATGACCAAACGCCACATGAGGGATGACGCTAACAGCAACGCAAAGATGGGAAACCCAATATATCCAAGTGAATTAATCCTCAAAGAATTCTAGGTGTATCCTCGATAATATTCCATTCCATGTTAAGACTAGCCGCCCCACTCCGAGCCAACCAATCAACAACTTTGTTTCCCTCCCTATAAACGTGTTGAACTACGCAAACCATAAAATCCATAAGGGAAAGAATATCCTCTCAAAAATCATCCAAGTACCATACACCACATCTACGCCTATTCCACTACAAGATCACCATTTGAGAATCTAATTCAATTTCTACAAAATTAATCCCCAGATATTTACAGGCTTTGAGACCCTGCATAAGAGCTAACAACGCAGCTCTATTATTTGAACCGAAACTAATATGAGAATCAAAAGCATAAACCAAATGTCCTCGATCATTTCTAATAATACCACCCACCCCTGAAGAGTCTGGGTTGTGTAGACTACTCCCATCTGTATTCAACTTAAACCACCATTGAGCGGGCTTTTGCCAGACCACAAGCTTTATATATTGCCTAGCAGGAACCAAAGGCGGGATTTGCAAAGCCTGTAAAATCTGCGAATCGTGCGTAGAACATTTAGTAACCTTATTCATGTTTTGACTTATTGAACCTAACCAACTCTTAGTAGTATGCCAAACTGAACTGATAGACTGAATGCGACCCTCCATATGGGTAATGCATCTTCTGAACCAAAAATGCCAAGTAATAATAGAAGGAAGTAGCCCCACAAAAAGCCCCACTTGAGAGTAGGATGACGCACGTCGAAACCAGGCCGTCACCGTCTCCATCCAAGTACGACCAAGAGGAAGACCAAAGATAGCTCCACAATAATGCCATATGTTAGCTGCAAAATCTCCGCCAAATAGTACATGATTTTGGTCTTCGTACTGACCTTCTTTACAACAATTACAACGAGAAACTATCGGGATCCCAATACATCGAAGACGATCATCAACGCTCAAAGCCATATTCCATGCTTTCCACATAAAAATTGAAATTTTAAGAGACAACAACTTATGCCACATCCAAGAATGCTAGTCCATACTTGAACCTCGTATATGAATGCAATCCCAAGCTGATTTAGCAGAAAAACTACCACTCTCGTGCTTAGTCCAGATCAACACATCAGACCCCCCTTACAACCGGCCAAAGCCTTAATAATGTCATCCACATTATTCTATCCCACTAAGGTAGCCAACAGCTCCACATCCCAAATATTAGACAACTTGCAATCAATAACTTTAAGCAGCGGGTTACCCACAAGTTGGAAATCATCAATTAACGGACGCCTATCCCTCCTTTTATCATACCAAAATAAAATGATCCCATCTCTCACTCGCCACTTTGAATTATTAAGAACATCAGGAATACTTTTAACGATCATTTTCCAAAACCTCGTTCATTTTCTCATGTCAATGAGGGAACAAGGAGAATAACTCACATATTTTCCCTTAAAGAAATTAGCCTATAAGGACCTGCTTATATACTTCAGAGATAGCGCATTATTAATCACCATTTGTGTTCCAAGAAGGACCTGCTTATATATAAAGCCATTTCTTCTATACCAAAGAACCCAAGCAATTGCAATAAAAGTAGCCAAGTCTTCCTCTGACCCTTTTTCCCAAGCCATATTAGCCAAAAATCCCAAAACTCAAACTAAAATCAGCATTTCTATACAGCTTGAGGTGGTCTACATACATCTATTTCATATTAGGACAATAAAAAATAGCATGAGCAACATCCTCTCTTTCCCTCCCGTAGAACACACATGCATCATCATCAATAACATGCTTTCTCCTCAAATTCTGACATGTAGGCAACTTCTCCAGACAAGCTTTCCAAGCAAATGTTTTCATTTTTTTAGGTAACTTCAAATGCCAAAAACATTTCCAAAAAGCTGTCACAGATTTTTGTCTTGAACTTTCACCCAAAATTTGTACACCAGAATTTTGAAACATCCTATATGCACTTTTAATCAAGTACATTCAATTTCTCTCATATACCCAGAGAACAGAGTCTTCAGCATCTAAACACACATTCAGCTTCAAAATTTGCCTCGCCTCATTTGGATTGAGTAGAGCTCTTAAACTCTGAACATTCCACCATCTTGTGCTCTAATCTATCAGAGAATTTACTTGCATATCTTCATCAACAAATGACTGAACAACAGGCAATTCACTTCTTGGTATCCAAGGATCTTTGAATACTCTTATCTTCATTCCATTTCCCACATGCCAGCCGCAACCTTTCTATAAAATGTGTTTAGTTTCGCAAACCCCCTTCCAAATATATGAAGATCTCAAATTAGCTTTAGAATAAAAAAAGTTGTTATTTGGAAAATACTTTGCCTTATAGATACTAAACAAAAGTGAGTTTTCATTCTTCAAAAATTTCCAACGTTGTTTTGCTAGGAGAGCCAAATTAAATAGCCTTAGGTTTTTAAAACCCATCCCATCTTGATACTTAGAGTCACACAGCTTCTCCCAACTAACCTAATGAATTTTCCTCCCGTGAGATTGATTTCCCCACTAGAACTAAGCCATCAAACTCTCCAACTCAGAATATAAAGATTTAGAAAACAGAAAACAACTCATAGTATAGGTTGGACTATAAATTGCTACATACTCTTTTATTTCTCTCTCATTCTCTTTATTTTGTTGGGTGTTGGCCACTGGTTATTTAGTTTGTTGTGCTATCGGATGCCTCCTCCACCAGAATATCTGAAGTTAAATGTGGAAAGTACTTTTTTTTTCTTTTTCAAGAAAAAGCTGGAGTTGTTGCATTTTTAAAAAATGAACGAGGAGAATTTATTATAGCAGCTAGCAAAGTGGAAAATAAAGTGGCAACTTCTGAAACTATTGAAGTTCTAGCTATGTTTCACAGGTTGCAATTTTGTGTTAACTGGGGTATCCCCTAGTTAATCCTAGAAAGTGATTGTTTGATGCTAATTAATGAGCTTCAACTTTCTGGAGACTCTTTATCAGCTCTTGGAATTTATTTGAGAGAAATAGAGAGACTTATGAATAATTTTAATGAATGCAAAGTGCTACATGTTCACAGAATGGACAATGAGACAACACATAGATTGACAAGGTATGCTTGGTAGGACGAAAATATTAAGATGTGGTGGGATAATGTCTCAATGTTTGTATCTCAAGCTATTTGGCTTGATAAGAATGATTTGTAATCACTTTGATTCAATGAAATTATGCTTTTCTATATATATAAAAAAAAGATAAAAAAATTAAAAGAAATATTATTTTATTATTACAATTTGTAATCTCTTTGACAAGAACAAATTGTAATGATCTCTTTGATTCAATGAAATTATTGCCTTCCGTAACCCAAAATAAAAATATGAAACAAGAAAAGAAAAGTGTAAGAAAACCCATGCCATCGCAAGTAGACCAAAGTTAAATCGGGCTCCTAGGTTTTAACTTATCCTTCGTATTATTATTATAATTTTACTAAATTTTTACATAAAATATAAAAATTAATTTAATTTTTTTAAAATTTTAAAATAATAATAATATTTTACTTAATTTTAAATTTTCAACCGTAATAATAAGGGATGGAGAGAAAACGAGGACAACTTAGTGCGGATATTTGCAAGAAAACGAGAAGAGAGAGAGAGAGAGAGAGAGAGGCCAGCCATGTCCGCATACATCCCTGAAGACTTGGTTCTTGAAATTCTCACCGGGCTTCCCCTAAAATGTCTTATTCGATTCCGATCCGTCAGCAAATCTTGGGCCACCCTAATCGGCACTCCCGATTACCTCTCCAAAAGTCTCATCAACGATTGCATTCTCGCCAACCCCACCCATCAACTCCTCTTCGTAAAACGCGCCCCCGAATCTACAGACGGAAGACTGTCTTACTCATTCCTATGCTACAGCACTCTCGCCTCTGCCTCTGACTCTGAAACTCATCAAGATCTTCCGTTACAAAGCCCGCATGATATCAAGATTGTGGGTTCCTGTAATGGCTTGCTCTGTCTCTTTGACTACTACTGCACCAGCAACATCGTTGTCTGGAACCCCACCACGGTGGAGTTCATGTTCCTCCCTCACGCTTGGGACGTGGAAACCGTCTGTTTCGGTTTCGACCCGATACACGAAGAGTTTAAGGTTTTGAGGATTCGCTATGTGCCGGATAGTGATGAGCCGTATCTCCCTCCGTACTTGGCTGGTCGTGTCCATCTGAACCAGGAAGTGGAGGTTTATAGCCTAAGCGGTGGTTCTTGGAGAAATCTTGTCGTCGATGTTGAAGTGCCTAAGTTTCAAGGAATCGATTCATCTTATATGAATGGTGTCTGTTTCTGGTTGGCGCTAAGTTATTATGGGGACGAGAAGATTGTTGCGTTCGACGTGTGCGATGAGGTGATCCGAACGATGGCGTTGCCCAATTATAGTCTTGTATATGGTGAAATTACTTGGAGGACTCTCACGGTACTAAAAGAATCGGTTGCTTTGATAGTTTATCCTCGTAATAATGGGGAGGAGAGATTCTTCGATATATGGTTGTTGCTCGAGTTTGGTGTTAAAGAATCTTGGATTCGGCTGGTGAGGATCGTACCCATTTGCGGCTTCGGATGGCCGTTGGCGTTTTGGAAGAGGGGCGAGTTGTTTATTGTGTGCAGAGAGGGGGAGCTGGTATTGTATGACCCTTTTACTCAGACAGTAAGAACTTTACAGCTTGATGGGGAGTGGTTCCAGGTTCTACCTTTCACCCCTAGTTCAGTTGGGATCAACAGATCGGGATTTTTAGATGGTTAGATTTACGCATCGATGAATGTGTTATGACCTTGAGTAATACGGCGACGTTTACTGAAGGAGTAAGGGCTGCAAAGTGCTGCATTTTGGAAGGTTAATGAAGTGTTGTGGTTAAAGGGAGTGGCAATACGTTGTCGTTTTACTCAGAAGAGGCATTGCTGTGTTATTGATCCGTTATACACCTGTTTGTCTTGTAGCTAAAATAGAAGAAAAACAGTTAGAAGATTCTCTCTTGTATTCTCTAACATCCACTGCTATAAGGATGAAGGAGTGCTCTAATTTGACGATCTTTGAAGAAAGCTATTGTAGACTTACTAGTTTGTTACTATTGTGGAGGTTAGGGACCCTCGAAGATCCCGTAGCAATACAAGATTTCAGTTCATTCCCATTCCAGCATTCTGTTCTTACATCATACAAATACCATTACAACATCTCATTTCATTTTCATCATTTACAAATATTTGGGTTCATTACAATTGGTATCTAGAGCCACCGATTCTTCATGGGTTTAGCACGATTAAATAAACAACAAATATTGTTGTTAGAAATAATTTTGGAGAAAGTAGATCATATAAGTGAAATACTCGACGGAATGGAACAAAATTCCAAAAGGATGAAGGAATCTCTCACGCAGTGGGACGACCAGGAGGATGAAGAAGAAGAGGTAATAGAGTCTGTGGAGGACGATGCAGAAGTTACAGCAAAAGAGGAAAATATTCCAATAGAGGAGGAAGAAATTGTCCACACCACCATTCCGGAGCATCTTCATGAAATTGCATAGGATTTCAACGAAATTTCCATAAGGACCGCAGTGTTGGCTGAAGAAAAATCTATAGTTGAAAAAGATGAAGCAGGGGAGGAAGAGAAGATTCATCTGCAGGACCAGGTTAGGGCGAAACAAAATGAAGAAGAAACAGTCAAGCATGATTCCAACGAGCTACCTCTTTCATCAGTTCTAAGAAATTCTGTCAGAAAGTACTCCCTCTATGATTCGGGAGATTCTATGGAAGTTGTATCCAAAGAAGAAAACCCACACATCCACCAAAAAGACGCCCTCAAATCTGGCTTAGCTGAAGCCCAATCCCCTTCATGTGTCAAAAACCTCTCCAGCGACACCTTCCATGGGTCCGTGATGTGGGCCAAGCTCACCGCCAACCTGCAACAGCCTGAAAATCTGAAGGGTAAGAATGTTTTGGCTTATTTTTTGCTTGATGTATTGCTGCTGAGGGATGTGTTAGATCCTTTTGATAGAGGAAGGGACACCTTTGATGCATCTCTTGCTCATACTTGTTCAAAGACTCGAAGTGGGTGTAGAACTGTGTTGGAGAAAAGGGCTTGTAGGTATGTGAAATCTCGGGGTGCTCTTCATGGTTTGATTAAACCACAGAGTAGTGGTACTTGTGATACAAACCAGAGGAGAGTGGTGCCATGGGCTCTCCGATGTTATGGATTGCTTGGATTCAATGGGGTTGAACTTTTGGTTCACCAGGATGATGGAATACATGTTAAAATACATGTTAAAATTGTTGGTTGGCAGAGATTTGTCCAAAGTTCTGCTGGAGCCGATGTTAGTAAGATGGGAGTTTTTTATCAACATAATTATGCACTTATCATTAGCGGAAAGTCCTCTTTTGAATTCGTGAAAATGAAGAAAGATATTGACTTATCTTTCCAGATTCACCATAATTGTGGAGGCATGCTTGAAGGCAAGGCTAGTGAGTCTGAAGATGATAATGAAACAGTTGAGGCTGCAGAGGAAGAAACAGATCAAGAAGACAATACATTTTTTTACACTCGAGACTTTCACCATATCACAGTGGAACCCTTGTTCCCTCTCTTCTCTTTTATAATCGTTGGTGGGAATGTGCACCTCATCACCATCAAAGAATCTTGGGTTCCAAAGTGGGCAGCGTCTTTGATGGCAGAAAAGTTAACTATAGGGGATGTGGCACATAAGGTGTTTGGTGAAACGTGGGAGATCACAGTACAACCACAACAACCCAGCAAACTCATTTCCCATGTTTTGGTTATATCTGCCGACTACAAGTCCTTGAAGGTCCATGACAACAGCACTGTTGATGAGAGCACTTTCCAATTTTCTGGGATCACTAATTCTTTTACCCTCCACAAAGAACAACTCACTAAGTTAAGTGCCCTATCCTCTCTTATATTCCATTTTCCTTTTTATGATTGCCCTTTACTAGCATCTGAGTCCATAACCAAGGTTGTGCACTTCCTACGAGTTTGGGTTGTTTCTGGTTCCTTGGACAACAAATTGAGGACAAATAATATTCTATTAAGTGAGTGTTGGTTGGCAAAGTTGAGTGAATATGGGACGTCCATTATCTTGGAAGAAACTGACAGATTTGAGGCAATAGGAAAAGGTCATAAATCATGGCAAATAAAAAAATTAGGGGCTGATGTTTATATTTTCGATCTCAGCTTATTGGAGGCAATTGTTGGATCTTCAGTATGGGCTAGAAGAGAGTCCTTTTTGCTAAATGAGATGGCATCTTCGAAGATCCAAGGTGTCCAGAAACATATAATTGACCCAATTGTGCAAGCCACTTGCTCACAAGAATCTTTATCAGTGGTCATTTCCATAATGAACAGATGCGGTAAGCACAATTCCCTTGTCTCCATTTTATTTCTCCATCAAGATTCAAGTGTCAAGTATATAATAGAAGGAAGTTCTGAGGTAGTGGAAGCCCATGAGACTTTTCTTGGGATATGTGGTGGAGGGCAATCTAGAAATCTCATTATTTTGCAAGTTGTTGGAGATAAGAACTGTGCTCCTCAATTGCTTGATATATTGCCACTTAGGGGTATTTTTGGTTGGTACAGGATAAATTTGCTAAAACTTTGGGAACTAATCTTGTGGCCTTTTGATAGAGGAAGGGAAAAAGAAATCCTCAAAATGGAATGCCATGTTCATCTTCGTCCTACTCAACAATGGAGACAAAAGTTTTATTGCTCTTGTGGAGCCCACTGCTGCATTCTTTGTTGTGTCAAGTTACCAAAGCAATGGGATTCACCATCAACTAAAGGGCATTGCAGGCTTTCTCCTGAATTGTTTTTTTCCACGCTTGCGTTTGTGACAAGAAGATCATCACCAACAATCTGCATTTGTTCGCCAATATTATAGAATTGCATCATGATTGCAACCTTGAGGACAAGGTTGTTTAAAGAATTTGTTATGACCTTGAGTAATACGGCGACGTTTACTGAAGGAGTAAGGGCTGCAAAGTGCTGCGTTTTGGAAGGTTAATGAAGCGTTGTGTTTAAAGGGAGTGGCAATACGTTGTCGTTTTACTCAGAAGAGGCATTGCTGTGTTATTGATCCGTTATACACCTGTTTGTCTTTTAGCTAAAATAGAATAAAAACAGTTAGAAGATTCTCTCTTGTATTCTCTGACATCCACTGCTATAAGGATGAAGGAGTGCTCTAATTTGACGATCTTTGAAGAAAGCTATTGTAGACTTACTAGTTTGTTACTATTGTGGAGGTTAGGGACCCTCGAAGATCTCGTAGCAATACAAGAATTCAATTCATTCCCATTCCAGCATTCTGTTCTTACATCATACAAATACCATTACAACATCTCATTTCATTTTCATCATTTACAAATATTTGGGTTCATTACAGAATGGTTTAGTTGTTAAATGGCAATCGTTTTCCTAGATATTAGCAATGAGCGAGATAATGCCAGGTTTTCCTATTGTTTACTGAATTTCAATCTACTGTTGTACAGCTGCACTGGCTCTTGATCTCGTTTATAAATGGTAACACGATCGATTTGAAGGAACCACAAATTTAGTATGGAAAAATATTTGTTGTAGCCTACATCCTCAACACACCGTGTTGAGTTGAAAAAAAAAAATTTTTGAAAGGCGTGTTGCGGCTTCCGGCTGGTGCCCAGCATTACTCATTTAGTATTACATATATCCTTATGGTCAACCATCTCACTGACCCAGAGAAAGAAAAACCAATCATCCCATTGAAAGTGCTGCGAGGATGTTGAGAACCTTCTCGCCAAAGCCTTTGTGACGGTTGCCAAAGGGCTGTGAAGCCCAACGACAGTGTAATTGGGTAATAATAGAAAAAAAAGGAGAACAGAGAAAGGAGGTGGATGTCGGCGGCAGGAAGAGGTCGGGGTCGCCTTGTCGACGACGCCCACAGCTAAAGAAAGAGGTCTGGTTCGGAGGCTTGAGCAAGTAGAAGAAAAGTATAGTTTTCTTCAACCCGTTAAGGACCTTGGGCCGAATGTGGCCCTAATGTCGGCCTTAGGTTGTAGGCCCAGTTTGAAATTGACAGGCCAGCATACTAGGGCCAAAGTTCTTGACCAGCCTGAGATGAAACAAAAAAAAAATAATAATAACAAAAGGAGTTGGGCCTATAAAGAAAGCCTAACCCAAATGAAAGGGCCTGTATAGTTCGCTCGACCCAACTAGCGTCTAACCAACATACTTTATCGAGTTTCGGCCAGAGTTCCTCGACCAGTTCGGTTCAGACCCAAACAGGTCATATTTATAATAATATTATATTATTATTTTAACATTATTTATTAAAAAAAATATAAAAATAATTCTTTCTTTCTCTTCTGTTTCAAAGCATTTACCTTATTGTTTAATAAATGTATGAATGATTTAAAGTTAAATTATAGCTATTAGTTATAAAATTCTTAATTATTATTTCCTATGAATTTTATTCTATGGTTTGTCATATAAATATATGAATTACTTAGACTTGAATTATGGCTATTAGTTATAAAATTCTCAATTATTGGTTATACAATTCTCAATTGTATGGTTGGCCATACATATATAATTGTTTATCCCATATGAGGCAACTGGTTTGCACCAAAATTAAGGAAAATATTGGTTGCCTAAAGGTACAAAATTTTTCTTAATTTTGATAGAGAAACCATTAAACTCCATAGTAAAGAAAGGTATGATGGAGTGAACAATTTGTGCGTATCTACTCTCAAAGGAGGATCTTGATGACACTACTAGTTCATCCATTGAAGTAAAGTCGGAGTGAACTATTTGTGTGTCAAGATCTACTCCCAAACAATGATTTTAATGACACTATTAGTTCATCTATTAAAGTAAAGTTGGAGTGAATATTTTGTCTGTCAAGACCTATTATCAATGGAGGGTCATGATGATACTAATAGTTTATCCATCAAATAAGGTTGGAGCGAACGGTTTTTATGTCAGAGCTTACTCTCAAGGGAGAATTCTGATAATATAACTAGTTCATTCACATAATTTAAAATTGGAGAGAACATTTTGTGTTAGGATTCACTCCCAAATGATGGGTCTCGATGACACTATTAGTTCATCCATAATGGTTTACATTCAACCATAATGATTTAAATTATATTATTGTTTATGAGTGTCAAACTCAAAGCATTAATGTGATCAAAATGATTTTCTTGCAATAAGTATGTGAATATCATTACAAGGTTTCCTGTACAGAATGACTCTAGTTTAGATAAATATGAGCATGTCAGTTTTACACTAAGACCTCGCTTGGGAATGACTCTAATTCTAGACTTACTCATTTTAAGTCTAACATCAATTATTGAGAATATGGGTAAGGGTAAGAAAGCTATGATGTTTACAAAGATATAATTAATTATTACATATCAAAACTTTAGGAATGAAAATTGTGAAATATTCTTATTTTTGTATAGAATTGTTTATTTCACATGTATAATATGAACAAGTTGGTTAGATTGACACACATTTATTTTATTAATTTGTATTGAAAAACAATTATATCTTTTGGGAAATGAATGAAAATGATGGTCATGAAAATGCAATAACTGTGTCAATTGAATTTTGAAAGAAACAATGACACATAAATGTTTATATGCCCTAAGCATGACATGATTGGAAGGGAAGGGTAAATTTTTTCCATATAAGTCTCAAATAAAATCTTATAAATGTTTATACTTATTTTTGAGGCCGTTAAACTCGAGTGCAAATACTCATGTTTCTTTTGTTTGCATGAGTTTCACATCAAACTCTGTAAATATTGATATTTATTTATTTATTTATTTATTGTGATTAAACTTGAATACAAATGTTCATGTTTCAATTTGTTTCAAAATGTCATTTATGTTGGTTCCATTTTTTCTTTCAACAAAACTTTTTATTTATCATACCTTAATATTAATGTTTTTGTTAAAAGTTTTTCATTCATGAGGTATTTACTAGAATCAAAGAAAAAATAATTTATAAAAACTCTTACAATTTGTAGCATACAAGTTTGAAGCATGATTAAAGAAAAACCTTATTTGTGGCATAATGTTGGAGCATATCTCTAAAGAAAAACTTGTAAAGAAAACTTGTAAATAGAAAAATTTTTACATTTAGATTTTCTAATCTCAAGATGTGTGTTGATTTGTATAAAAGGAATGCAAATGATACATATCAAGAAAAGATGCCACAAGAAAGAGAGTTTATTGAGATAATGTATATAGATGCATGTAAACCTTTTTCTCTATAATGTTTGATAGATAAAAGTATTTCATTATTTTCATAGATGATTTTCATGGTAGGGATGTATCTACCTGCTACATGAAAAATCTCAAGCCATTGGTATTCTTGAGGTACTTCTCACGGAGAGAATGCAGGTAGGTAGAAATGTGAAAATCGTCAAATTGGATTAAAAAAGTGTCATAAAAATATTGAGAGTTGGGCCATAATCCTGACCTATTTCGTTAACTTCTTGAAAAAATGTAGTAAAACTCGTAAAAATAATGGTGCAGAACTTATATTGTGTTCTTAGTAATGTAGTCTTAATGACTTGAATTTTAGTTATAGATTGATTTAAAGCATATGCATGTATGGATAGTCAAGTTAAAGTAATACTTTATAACCCAAATGAAAGAAAGTTGAGTCCTATAATAGTAATTGGGTACATTATCATTATTGATTAGTCGGGAGATTCAAATGATTTAGGCTATATTGTTTCTATTTATAGTTTAAATTTTGAGAAAGTTGAAATGTTAAATTCCTTAATGTTGGCAAAATCAGTGGGAGCATAGAAACAAGAGATGTCATTGTCGTGAAGTCCATTCCTGTACTTCGAAACACTTGTAGTTTCTTTTTCTAACTGTCTCAATGATAACATGGAACAACAAGCAAATCAGAGAAACACTGCTGAAAAACTGGCCATGAAGACATCTGAACATGTAATCTTCTTGATTTCCTATTTGGTTAGATTACGTGGTGTATTTTCAAAATTTGAATTTGATGTAGAAACAAATAAAAGTTCAAATGTAGTTTCACAAGTTATAGAAATAATTGATTCTATAAAATATCGATGCATAAAAGATTGATTGAAATCCATAAATTAATGTAAAGCCTATAATTTCGTCTAATTGTCTGAAAAGTACAAAAAGTCAAATGTAAATGGGTTTTGGAGATAAAACTCTAACTTTAAAGACAATGTTAAACGATATAAATTCAGATTTGTAATCAAGAATTTTACTCGGAAATGTGCGTTGATTAGAAAGAGAGATTTTCTAGTAAACATGAAAGGACTCACTCAGGATCATTATAACATTAGTAACTCATTGCGATTTAGAGTTACTTTGAATAGATGTTGAGTGAATGTTTGATATCTACAAGAAATGAATAAAAGTACTACTTAAAAATGTAAAAGATTTTTGAAAAATGGTATCTGAAATTTGATAATACTTGTTGATGATGTAAAAATCGTTCAATAGGCCGGAAGGGGAGAAAGACTCATTCTCGGCCCACTGGGGCAACTTGGGCCTCGTTCGGTGTTATTTGGAGCCTCAAAAAGTGTTTCGGTGCGGCGGTACGGTGGTGATGCGTACGACCATGGGGGTGAATTGAAAACATAAATGCAGAGAAAATAAAAGAGATGAACAAATGGATTTACAAGGTTCGACATAATGCCTATGTCTACGGTCATTTGGGGGAGGAGAAATCAATTATAATATTTTTGTTTACAGTCTCTCATAGCCTTTTATATCTCGCTATACAATTGTAATCCTGCATATAAATCTACTGGAAAGAAAGCCTCACTGGAGCCCCTTGCGTATTTGGTTTCAAAGGAGAAGCTGAAGAAGGGAAAAAAACTCTCCTGGAGAAGAAGAACTCTCTCCCTTTTATGGAGCTCTCGAACCCCCTTTATTTCTCTACAGGATCTGCTAAGCGTGCCCGATAGCCCCCTTTTTTTTCACATTTCTCCAATTTCCCTTCACAGCTATCTCTGACTTTGGCCAGTATTCCCTGAAATCATGTCCTCCACTACTTCCCCTTGTTGTCCCCTAGCCCTTGCTTTTAGCCCTCTCCACATGCCTCCTTGCCCCCTTGTCCCCTGCTGGGCCGAACTGCTATTGTCGACTAAGAAATGATCATTGATTAGAAATAGAGATTTTCTAATAAACATGAAATGACTCATTTAGGATCATTATAACATTAGTAAAGTAACTCATTGCGATTTAGAGTTACTTCGAATGGATGTAGAGTGAAGGTTTGATATCTACAAGAAACGAATAAAAGTACTACTTAGAAAAGGTAAAAGATTTATGAAAAATTGTATCTAAAATTTGATAACACCAATACTTTTTTGAATTTAAGAAAAAAATTTATTGTTAATGTATATATCCGAAGGTCAGTGGGAGTATATTTGTAATTGGGATTGAATTTTAATACTAAAAAAGAAGATTGTTAGGATTGTTTGAATAAACTTGCATAGAGTTTTGAAAGATTTTGCATGTAGAAATGTTGGTCAATACATGATTTAAAAATAAAATGTGAGATGTTCAGTATTTTATAATATTCTCAAATTGATTAGGTTGTTAAAGAAATTATGTATACGATGATTATATGGAATTTGATGGTTGCACAAACTTGCATACAGCTGAACATCTGTTTTACAATTGGCATCAAGTATCCCAAGGATATTTGATCTAAAAGTTGTGAAAATAGTGTAAACTTATTTGCAAGAAATTAAGGACTATATTGTTGCCTTTAAACTGATACTCATAAGGTAAATGTATATTTAGATTCTATTTTGTTGAATTGCTCTAATGATAAAAAAAATATAGTTATGGTTCTGTATTTTGCTATCTAATACAATTATTTTATGGAAAAGAATAAGACAAATCTCTTACTGTTTCACATTCAACATGGGCTGAGGTTATCTTAGGACTAAGGTATGCTTTGAGGTCACAATGTATGGTATACGACCTAGGAAATTTAACTTAGGACTTGGAATTGTTGACTTTATAGTTAAGTCGCTAAGAATGTATGACAAGAATTTTTCATAATATTTTTCTCTGAATGATTAGTATTTAATAAAATTTTAAATACCTAAGTGTTAATGAGAAAATATAGAAACAAGTATATTTATACCAATATTGTGTTAATGATTATGTTTTAAAGAACTTGTTGAAAATATAGATCTTCTATCTTTATCCATGATGTAAACATGTTAAAGAGATCATTGATATGCTTAGTACTTTGTTACTGGACATTGAAATATATCTATTATGATTGTTTTTTTTGTCTATCCACTTTATATGTATATTGAATGTTCTGGATGAATGATGACAAGATAATGTCTAAAATAGACATGAATTAGAACCCAATGCACTACAATATTAGCCTTATATGTCCCAATTAAAAATCGTGTTAAATTAAGTTACTAGTATTGTGGTACATGGAAGGAAATTGTTGGTTATATAATAGAGGATCACCATGACTTGCATTGGTAACTGATTTGACATTGATATTACGGAACTCATGTAATGTATTTTAAGTTAGGAAAGTTTTTTGGAAATGAACATATGCAAGAATGGAAAATATTATCTTATGGGCATATGGTCCAAGTGAGAGAATGTATGAGTTTCGTTAAAACTCTATGTCCCACACACCCATATCCTAATCGGTTTAGACTAATTTCAATATTATCACATAATAAATGAGTCATAGTGGACTCTTTGTCCCACACACCTATATCCTAATGGGTTTAGACTAGTTCAAATATTATCACTTAATTAATGAATCACAGTGAGACAAAAATACATCTAGATTTAGTCATAGTGGGACAAGAATGTCTCTAGATTTCATGATGGCCAGAAGTCTATAAATAACACTGAGGGGTTAAGGGTTCTTATTTACAACATATTTGTGCCTCTGGCCATCGGGAGACACTTTGAGGTAAAGTTGTTAGGGTGATCCTTCTCTTATAGTCAGATAAGATTTTCATCAAACTCAGATGGAGAAATTTACGTTTTCTAACTATTATTGTTTGTTATTGTGGATCATAGAAAATTGAAAAATCCTTTTATTTAATGTTTCATTTAAGATATTTATAAAAATCTACTTTTATTGTAAAGTAGATTTAACATATCATATGAAATCATGTCAATTTATAAATTTATTTTTGTGAGATATTTTTGTAGCTGTAGCAATTATCTTGAGAAATAGTTTCTTGTGCAATTGAAAAAGCCCGCAATTGCAGCACATCTGAGATATTGATTTAACAACATAAAATAGAAATTTGTACTGAAAGTCATAGAAGCATTATGCATTAAATCAAAATTAGACATAAAACGATGTCATCTTCCCCAAGTAGATAATGTAGAGATCGGCCAGAACGAAGTAATATATAGGAGCTCACAAGAAAAACAAAAAAATAGCTTAACAATACTTGTCAAAACTTGGTAATAATTTTAGATCATGAGCACGAAGCATTTTCAAGAAACATTAATAAAAATGTGGCTTGGAGAGAAAGAAGGTCATTGGTAAATTGATTAAAGCACATGACCGATGGGTTAAGATCAACGTGGAGAACTTGGTAACTACCCTTTAATTAAATAAATCATTAACTAACTCCACACCAGTCTTAAGTTATAGTAATCAACTTCCTATGAATTAATTGACTCTCTACCAACAAGCAATTAATTAACTTTAGAGAATCTAATAAACTATGTACCCACATTAAGATACTCTTAATAAAAGGATCAGTCTCACAACCTTAGTTTTCAAGTAGATGTGAAAATAAAAATCCATTTCCTCTCTCAACAATTTCCTAAAACAATCATCTTAGACTTTGATCTAAATGTATAGAACTATTTGAGAGACTCTGGCATACTAGTAACTAGGGGTGGGCAAAAGCTCCGACTCCATCTGAGCTTTGACGTCACTCTGACTCCGACGGAGTCGGAGTTTTTAGAAATTAGAGTCGAAGTCAGATTTACTCCGGCTCCTTTGGTCGAAGGCGGAGTCAAAGTTGAGCCCATGTGGGCTCCGAACTCCACATAGATTTACAAGATGTTGATATGGTTAATGAGGAATAGGAGTTGATGAATGTTGAGGCCGATTGACCAACACGACCTAGTAAAAAAAGGTTGTGGACATGTAAACATTTCACCAAAGTTTTCGGTGATCGTGACAACCTGTAGGCTCGATGCCACTATTGTGGGCAATTATGCGGTTGTCATTCGAAGAAGTAAGGCATGTTAGTATTAATAGCACATCTTACGAGCTGCTAGTGGTATAAGATACACAAAGGGTTGGTGGCAACTGATCAAATGAAGCTGAGTTACAAGACTTCGATGGTCACTGATGACACTTAGATTAAGAAGTTTTCAATCTCTCAATACAGCGAGAAGATGTTGAGGGGTGTGCATGCGGAGATGATTATTACTAATGAGATGCCTTATACCATAGTTGACAAAATAGGCTTCAGCAAATTTGTGCACACTTTAGAACTACGATTTGTCCTACCTTCATGGTATATGGTGATGCGTGATTGTTTGAAGAGGCATGCCAATGAGAAGGCAGTGATGGAGTAAATGTTTGTTGACACTGGCCAGAGAGTGTCATTTATGACTGATACATGTACCTCAATACAAAATGTGGGCTACATGTGCATCACAACCCACTTTATTAATAGTGAATGGATGTTGTAGAAGTGGATTATCGGCATCAAAGAAGTTGTTGATCAGAAGGGTTCATCCATTGGCAAGGAGATAGATGATTGTATAAAGGATTAGAAGATCATAAAAGTGTTTTTATCACAATTGACAATGCCAGTGCGAATGACACTGACATGGATTGGCTCAGGCGGAATATGATGATAAAGGAGGACATAATTTGTGAGCACCAATTTATCCATATTCAATGTTATGCTCATATTATCAACCTCATAATTTCTAAAAGGTTGAAGGAGGTTGATGATTTCATTACTAAAGTCCGGAATCTTGTGAGATATATGAGGACTTCCCCCAGTGGCTCCTCCAGTTTAAGGCAATTGTCTGATAGCTTGAGATCCCATCTTCCAGTATGTTGCAACTGGATATTCCGACTCAATAGAACTCTACATACATGATGTTGAATGTAGTGCAAAAGTACCAACCAACATTCAAGCTGATGGAGGTTGAGGATAGGGACATGATGTATGCTTTGCTGGTGTCAGTTAGGGGGAGAATGGGGCTCGGATGTGGGTTTGTTGAATGCCATGACTATAAGGATGAAAAAGAAATATAATAAATATTTGGGGATGCTGAGAAGAAAAAATAATTATTATTTGTGGCTGCGATCCTTGACCCATGATATAAGTTGGTGATTCCAGAATTTGGGATTAGGGGTGTCCTCGGTTGTGACGCCCCCAATCCCCACTTGGGATAGAACGGAGGGAGTGGTTTGGATTCAAAGATGAGTTGAGGTGGGTTGAGATGGTTTGTGAATAGTAGAATAAAAGTTGAATTATTTATTATATTTTGTGTGGAAATTTGGGAAAGTTGTTTTGGGATTTGAAAAAGTTGAATTGTTTATTATATTTTGTGTGGAAATTTGAAAAAGTTGTAATGATGAGATGAAATGAGTTGAGATGAGTTGAGGTGGGTTTTGAATGCAAACAAGGTTTCTAGCGTCGGAACATACAACACAAGGTTACATACCCCCGTTCATGATAGTTAACATGCAATGCATCCTAATATGCAACTAGCAGTAAGCAATAATCGCAACGAAAATAAAATGTTAAGGTGAAAAATATGCCAGAATAACTAAAACATCCCAACTTCATTAGATAATCATCATGTTCGAAATACTAAAGTAGCATAGACTTATATAAAAAGTCATATCATTCTCTTAATGCAATGTAAAGCACAAAGGACTTGGGATATGAATATCAAAATTAAGTCCAGCTTCCCCTCTAGATCCGACTCCTCCTCAATCATGCGAATCCAGTGTTCCATCAACCTCGTCCTGGTCGATTCCTGACACAGCTTCTATCATTCCATAATGGTCCCCAAAAGGGTGAGATTTATTCGAAATCTTAGTAAGTTAAACAACTAGCTGACACAAAAATAAATCAATCATGAAAAATGATAAATATGCAATGTATGCGATGTGAAAAATCAATATGCATGTTTGCCATCAAGATTCCTCAACATTGACACGGATTTTTACTCAGTAAGTAATTATATCATCATTTTTTAAAAGACAACTTCTTCATAAGAATTTCATCAAAAATTTTCTTCATCATAGACTTACATCATTATCATAATTAATAACATAATGTGTGGTAATGTCACAGTTCCCCATATGCACTGTGAGTACCTGCTGGTGATCGTAGTATATAAGAAACTACGTTGTCTATAGACTCATTCTCAACGCATTGGTAAATAACATAATATCATAAAAATCATAACGTGTACACTCACTAGCGTTAGGTGTAATAACTTGTTGACTTCGCTCCGGCATTCTTTAAAAAGAACCCATTCGAAGCCTGTTGACTGTTCTTCGTCAACCCAGGGATTACCAATTCATTATTAAACACTCCAGAGTGGACAGAGAAGTTTCACAAGAATAATTCCCCATCCCAGCCTTTGGGCTCATGACAAAATGATTTTTATGCTATGCTTTTAAAAAAATATTTTTCATGATATGTGCATATGTAGTAAATTTCATGCAAAAATGACATTTATAAATGTAATATGCAAAAATGGTGAAAATGTCATATGTTATGTAAGTACGCACTCAGTGTGTCATATAACATGATAATTTATGTTTAAAATGATAATTGGAGAATAAATGAAGCATTTATCAATAATTCATAATAAATTTATCAAGGTGTAAGTTAGAGGCCAACTTACAAACTTCCGGGAAAATTCAAAATTAGCTTCGTAGCTGCATAAATCGTGTGTATACTAAGTTAGGATTAATACTATTATGGATAGATTCAAAATCAAAGGCTTCAAAAATTAGATATTTACAAAAATACCCCTAGACTTTCAAAAAATTACCATTTAGGCCTAAATTTTCATTAATTTCAAATGAACTCCAAATTTAACCAAATTTCATGGGCTTCATAATATTAGCATTCTAAAACCATCTAGGCCCTTAGATTTTCAAAATTCAAAGTGGAACTTGTCCAATTAGTCCCAACCCGTGGCATGCATCCTAGTTGATGCCTATGTGTATTTTTAACTATTGATTCCTATGAATGCATGCATATGAGATTTTATTTAATCATTAATGATCACTAACACCTTTAGGGACATTATGAAGTCTAATCCTTTAGTAATCAAGTTCATCCCAACACTTAATCAAAGCTAAGAAATCCTTAATCACCAATATGTTTAAAACCGATTTATGCTTGATGTTCAAAACAAGATAGATTTAAAACCTATCATGACATGCTTTTAATCACAAATTTAAGCTTCCACAATCATGTTAGGATAATGATAGATCATATAAAATGATGCTTAGGATATGCCATAGCTAAATTTCCAATTAAAAACAATCAATCATTCAAACATTCCTTTAATTGACCCGATTTTGCATTAAGCATCATAACCTTCTCAAAACTCAACCAAATTTCGTACCAACACTTAGGAAAAAAACTTGATATGCCATCTAAGATCAAAAGGAAGAAAACTTACAAATTTCGTGGCCTTCCAAGCACTCTAGACTGCCTTACAAAAGAACACGAAAAAACTCACCAAAACTCACTCGGTTTGCACTCTTTTGCTCTAAGAGGGGGAAATGCTCTCAAGGTTCAAGATGATGCTTGGAGCTGTGGTGTGGATAAGAGGTGAGGGTCGTTGGCTTGGGTGCTTGGTGATTGGGTGAAGTGGGAGGTGCTCAAATATGGAAAATTTCCAGATTTGCTTGCATGAGCTTAGGTCACTTGTGCAGAATGAAATAGCGCCCTAAACCACCATCATTTCCTTTCCACATCTTCCACCCTTGAAAACAGGTGGATGGAGGTGGTTTTGTGGTGGCAGAAAATCAATTCGGTTTTAGATCTTTTACAGCAAAAATGAGTCAAAATCCTTCATGATGGTCATGGGATTTCTTGGTGGTTGAGTGGAGAAGGAGGTGGCGTGGGGTGGTGGTGCAAACCATGGCAGGTGGCTAGTTCAAATTCAATCCAAATGGTTCCTATACAAACTAGACCAAGGTGCACCCGAATTGGTTCTTTGAGTTGGTTGATGCAACCAATTTCATCCAAGTCTCAAACTGAGTTTACGAGGGTCTCATAAGGTGTTTAAGGACCATATTAATCTGGAAGATAAATAAAAAAAATGTTGGGCCCAAGGGCAAAACAGTCCAAGTATTACAAAGGGCAATGCACAAAACCGATTGAAGTATGGTTTGGGCTTGTTATGTCATTTTTCTTAATGACATGTGGAATGGTTTAGCTAGGTTATTAACATGGTCTAATGATGGTTTAAGGGTGTATTAATTCAAGAAAAATTTAATTAAAAAGTTTAAGAAAAGATTAAGCATGATTAAGCTTCAAAGCATGGCTTAAAGTGCACTAACCTCAAGTATGATGGTTAATGACCTTAGCCAATTTTCAAAACTTAATTTGGTTAATTTGAGTGTAATTTGGATTTAAGGAAACCAATGGTATGGCCTATTGGTCCTTTGGTATTTGAATGGTAAAATGAGTCGAAACATAGCTTTGGGCCATATGGGCTTGAAAAGGTGCAAGGGTCCAATCTTCACCTAAGGCCTTATGCCTTCCTATACTTGGGCCAAGACTAGCATTGATTTCTTAAGGGCTTGGCTCAAGGTTTTCTTGAGCTAGGCCTATGAATGCACTTGGGTCCTAAAAAGTCTCACCAAAATTACTAATGGGTTTACCTCTCTAATCCTTAGCTCATTAACACTAAGTACCAACATTAATGCTAATCCTACTATGAACTTTAATGAAAGTGATTAACCCAAAAATAAAAGTATAATCTAGAGTACTAAAGGCTTAATTAAGAGTTATTTAAACGGGGTGTTACATCTGTGATGAGTATGTTGATCGGTTTATTAGAGAGTTTAAATGTGATATTGATTATTTATATAGCCATTACAACAAAAGTGGTCAGTTTTCAACCGAAGTTGGTAGCTCCTCACGTCCGACCGACTCTTCATCTTCTTGTGATGATATATGTACAAAGTTTAAATTTATTGCGACTATAACAATATCATCAAAACAGTGTATTAAGGAATATTATGTAGTGTAAGTCTGAGGTTGAGTATTACTTTATAAAAGATGTCGAGACACCTTGTGATACATTCCATACGTTAATTTGGTGGAAGGTGAATTCTAGCAAGTTTCTAGTCCTTTTTTGAATAGCCAAGGATGTACTAGTTATTCTTGTCACTACAGTTGTCTTTGAGTCTGGCGTTTAGCACCGGAAGTCATGTTTTTTATGCTTATCAGAGTTCATTGTCTCCAACTAGAGTCGAGGCCCTCGTTTTAATATTTTAATTATTTAATTTATAATTTATATGATTTTATAGACCTAGTTGTGAACCCCAGACTAATTGTTGATAACTAAGATGGATGCACCATGGGATGGAGAACTAGGGGTGAAAACCGACAAAATCGGCGCGATTTTGGGGTATAACCGACGCCGACCGATAGTTTATTTTTGGGGGAGGAAACCGGCCGAAACCGATTGATGGGGAGAAGAAACACCGGCCGTCTCGACACCGGCAATTCTCTGGCGGTTCACGGTCGGTTCATCAACGAGTTTCGTCTGAGAGAGTAGAGAGAGAGAGTGTGTCTCAGAGGAGAGAGAGAGGGGATGAAAAATGCGATGCGTCACTAGGAAGAAGACGCCCGAGGAAGAAGAAGACCTAATTTCAAAACAACGCCATTTGGTCTAAACCAAATGGCGTCGTTCTACTTAATTTTTTTTTAATACGTTATGAATAAAACGACGCCGTTTGGCTTCAGTAATATTAAAACACAACTACAGACTTAAAACGACGCCGTTCCACTTAAACTTAAGTGGAACGGCGTCGTTTTGAATACATAATATATATAAAAAAAATAACATTTCTTTAATCGGCCAGTTCAGCTGTTTGAACTAGGTTCGAACCGATGCCGAACCAGCCGATATCGTTTTATACTATTTTCTGCCGCACACCGATCGGTTCTTCACCGGTTTCGGCCGGTTCCGAGCTTCGGCGGCCAGTCTGAGTCGGTCTAGGTCGGTTTATCGGTTTTTTGTACAGCATATGGAGAACCCCTTGGCCCCTTTATTGGCAAGAAACTCAATATCATGATTACTATTTTGCAAAACTCGTCAGAGTTAGAGGTGGATGTGAGTTCATAATGTGTCCTATTTTATGTCATGTATCACTTGGCTGATAGTTTAGAAGTCTATAGTTAAATGACTAAAGAAAATATAGTGCATCTTATCAGTAGAACTTCATGCAGGAAATCACTATAGAGTATCGAGTGGACGAGTCATTGACTCAAATGCATGGATTGTCAGGATTGATGCGGGCGATTGTGGCTATTTGAATCAAATTTATGACATTATTTATATTTTGGTGTTGTAAGTTTAAATTTATTATGAATTTGTAGTTTTAAATTTAATTTGATTGTTTGCAAACATGAATCACCTATTTTTGTATTGTACATGATTTAGTCATTATATTTAAATTTTAGCTTTTTAACTTATTTTTTAAAGTATTTTTTATTTTTTAATTATTTGTTTACATTTTATTGTATTTTTTTAATATTCTTAACATGGATGGGCCAATAATTGGGCCTTGGATATTGGGATGTGGGCCCAAGCCCAATCTAAGCTGGGTAAGCCCACATGCACTCCAATTGGAGCTCCGACTCTAAGTTCTGAACTCTGGAGTCGAAGTCGGAAGTCGGAGGTGCGCATTCTGACTCCTTTAGAGTCGGAGCCCACCCCTACTCGTAACCTCTTAAATGACGTAAATCATGTATATTTTCAATAGTTTGATGTGAGCTGTAAGACGAGTAAAGATTCAACTTGTGAGAATATTGTTCCACTTGAAGTAATTCAAAATAACCTCATCTAAGTTTCTAAAAAAGTATGACTAAACAAGTTCAATTATGAGAGCTTGGGTTAGCCATAACAATCAACTTTTGTATGTTTGGTCGATTTTGTGAGGCAATATAATCTTGCAAAATATCAAGGGTAATGTCAACACTATTTTGAAAAATTAAATCTTGCATTATTATCTCATCCCTTCATGTTTACTATGTTAAAATTACAAATTTAGTAAATAGTGAAGGGGAGTAAAATTTATTTTAATATATATATTTTTTAGTATATATACATGTAACACGTGGTCCCTCTAGTATTAAGAATGATGCAACTTTTAGAAAATTCCACTGACCTTTAAAATTCATTATTCAAGAGCGATGTATTAAAAAATTCCATCATCATATAAATAAAGGCTAAATACTAAAATAGTCCTTGTGGTTTGCCTCTAATACATATTAGTCCCTAAATTTTAATTTTGAAGTCTTTACTCGACTTTCAACTTTGATCAAATTAATACTTTGGTCACTAATTCCGCCTAAAATTAAGTACATATACATCAGATCTTAAAATTACAAGGAACACATGATAAATGGTATAAAAGCAAAGGAAAAATCATTGTAAAACGTTAAAAAAATTCTAAAGATATCTTAATCTAAAATGAATAACTATTTTGTTCTAAAGTGATTTTGGGTTGCATTTTGGTTTAAAGAAAGTGCTATTCACAGAATGTACTTTGTTAATGTTCAAATTAATACTTGAGGACTAATTTGTCTTAGAGGCAAACCATAGGAACTATTTTAATATTTAACCCTATAAATAAAATGTACTTTGTTGAGATTTATAGAGAGAACAACAAAAGTACTTAGCTAGAACAATTTAAAGTCATATGCTACAAAACTCAAGCTACATTGAAAACTTAAGTGGAAAATCATAAAGGACATACACTAGGTCTTTGCCTCCTCTCTTTGAGCCAAGTCCTCAACATCCTCATAAAGATCATCACTCGGGACATACGAATATTAAAACAAAGTAGGTCGAATATTTTGTAAGAAACTATATATAATACAACTAAGAATATAAGAGAATAGATATTCAGTCACAAGTAAGCAATCACAGTCATCTAATATCACATTCAACACATGCATATCTCATTCTTGACTGCACATTATTTTTCTTTTAATTTTTCAATCAATTAATACTTCATCCAATCATTCATTCATTTACGGTCAAATTCACTATTTTTTTCTTTTATTATGTATCTAAATTCCTTATCTTTCATTCATTTACAAAATACTGATTCTATGTATAAATAGAATAATGCTCGATACAGTCTTAGGGTGTACAAGTTTCACACACACATTTTGAAAAAAGTAGAGTCCAGTATTAAAAAAATAATTTTTTCATGTGTATCCTAGATTTATCTACTTTTTTTTAAAGGGAGTACACGAGACTTACATATCCTATGACTACAAATATCATTTCTCATTAATGTAATAACAGCCAAGATGCAGACACAATTATTTTGCAAGATTACATTGCCTTACAAAACCGACCAAAAATAGGCTGCCAAGAAATATTTCATTCTTCAATAAAAACTTTATTTAGGCAACTCAATAAAAATTTAACGCCTAAAAAAAATGAATGGGACAACTATAATAATAAACACATCTTGATATAAATAATGAAATATTAATGACTCAATAACAATAGTCTGCATGCCAATGAATATTAAAAAAAAAAGAACATATTGCACAATATTCATTATATAAATTAAATAAAAAAAATCCAACGACCTAACCAACTCTGAGCCAACCAGTCATTAACTAAATAACAATATTCATTAACTAAATTAAATAAAATGAATGGAATAGCCGCCCCATTCCGAGCCAACTAGTCAGCAACTTTGTTTCCCTCCCTATAAATGTGCTGAACTACGCAAACCATAGAATCCATAAGGGCAAGAATATCCTCCCAAAAATCCTCCAAGTACCATACACCACATCTACGCCTATTCCACCACAAGATCACCACTTGAGAATCTAATTCAATTTCCACAAAATTAATCCCTAGATATTTATAGGCTTTGAGACCCTGCATAAGAGCTAACAACTCAGCTCGATTATTTGAACCGAAACCAATATGAGAAT
Organism: Juglans mandshurica; assembly: GCA_022457165.1. Lineage (NCBI taxonomy): Eukaryota > Viridiplantae > Streptophyta > Magnoliopsida > Fagales > Juglandaceae > Juglans > Juglans mandshurica. The sequence continues at coordinate 15,878,146 of CM039624.1, forward strand.
TAAAAGCATGAACCAAATGTCCTTGATCATTTCTAATAATACCACCCACCCCTGAAGAGTCTGGGTTGCCTAGACTACTCCTATCTGTATTCAACTTAAACCACCATTGAGCGGGCTTTTGCCAGACCACAAGCTTTATATACTGCCTAGCGGGAACCAAAGGTGGGATTTGCAAAGCCTGTAAAATCTGTGAATTGTGCGTAGAACATTTAATAACCTTAATCATGTCTTGACTTATTGAACGTATCCAACTCTTAGTAGTATGCCAAACTGAACTGATAGACTAAATGCGACCCTCCATATGGGCAGTGCATCTTCTGCACCAAAGATGCCAAGTAATAATCGAAGGAAGTAGCCCCACAAAAAGCCCCACTTGAGAGTAGGATGACGCACGTTGAAACCAGGCCGTCACCGTCTCCATCCAAGTACGACCAAGAGGAAGACCAAAGATAGCTCCACAATAACGCCATATGTTAGCTTCAAAATCTCCTCCAAATAGTACATGATTTTGGTCTTCGTACTTACTTTCTTCACAACAATCACAACGATAAACTATCGGGATCCTAATACATTGAAGACGATCATCAACGCTCAAAGCCATATTCCATGTTTTCCACATAAAAATTGAAATTTTATGAGGTAACAATTTATGCCACATCCAAGGATGCTAGTCCATACTTGAACCTCGTATATGAATGCAATCCCAAGCTGATTTAGTAGAAAAACTACCACTCTCGTACTTTGTCCAGATCAACACATCAGACCCCCCTTACAACCGGCCAAAGCCTCAATAATGTCATCCACATTATCCTATCCCACTAACGTAGCCAATAGCTCCACATCCCAAATATTAGACAGCTTGCAATCATTAACTTTAAGCAGTGGGTTACCCACAAGTTGGAAATCATCAATTAACAGACGCCTATCCCTCCATTTATCATACCAAAATAAAATGTTCCCATCTCTCACTCGCCACTTTGAATTATTAAGAACATCAGGAATACTTTTAACGATCATTTTTCAAAACCATGTTCATTTTCTCATGTCAATAAGGGACCAAGGAGAATAACCCACATATTTTCCCTTAAAGAAATTAGCCCATAAGGACTTACCTTGAATTAATTTCCATGCAAGCTGCATGTGCAAGGCTATTTGCATATCCTCCAATTTGCGCAAGCCCAAGCCACCTTCCTCTATTGGCTTACAAATAATGTCCTATGCCACTCACACTTTTTTTTCCTTACCATTCACCTCACCCCAAAAAAATGTGCTCATCCTCCAAATGCACATGCTTTAGACGCCCCAAGACAATCGGAACCCTAGATATTTAAAGCGAAAAGAACCTTCCGTGAACCCTATAAGCCTTTTTAGAGCTCTCATACGGGCAACAGAAATTTTTGTAGAAAAAAATATGGCAGTTTTTTCTTTATTAATCATCTGGCCTGACCAAGCTTCATACTTTTCAAACACCAATAAAAGTTACCTAACAAACTTCCTACTACCATTAAGAAAAATCACAATGTCATCAACGTACATAAAATGAGAAATCTGAGGAGTACCTCGAGTTTGGGAGAATTGTCCAATCTTATTGGCCGTCACGCTATGTTTCAAAAGTTGAGAAAGTACCTTCTGAATAATAATAAAAAGATAAGGCGATAGGGGATCCCCCTAACGTAACCCACGACCAGCCTGCATTGAAGTAGGCATACGATTTGATTTTTGGATTTTAGAAACAGTACTCAACAAATATATAAGGATGAATTGTGTTACTTATTATCTCACACATCATACACTATACTTATTTTTTAAATTTTTTTTATTTTTATTCACGTTAAATTAATTGAGTTCTTCTACTTGTTATCCCTACATCATATACTTGCTGAGTGGAAAATAAAAATAAAACAATCATGTGTGGTGTAGAGATAATGAGTAAAATATTTCTATAAGGAGACAATGCTAAGGCATTTCTTTCTTTTTTAATATGATTTTATCTTAAGAAATACTCTAACCACAAAGTGATTACACAAAATCAATATTACAAACTGACGTGGCTTGATGTGGTTCACCAGATTATAAAATTACTTTTTTTTTTGGATAGGAAATAAACATCATTTCATTCCATAAGGAAGTTACATCTGTGACTCAGAATTACAAGCCAAACTAAAATCCTGTTGTAAGCTCCCCGTACACAAATATCTTTGCGACGGTATTGTCTGAACTTAAAAATCTCTAAAAAGAGAGTATTAATCTCTGTATAAAACTTTAAAACAGAGGTAGAACCAACCCGTAACCAAACTCCATCGTCCAAAAGAGAAGTAAACACTACACCCATTCTCCTAACCAGAGGAGGGAGGAACCAACACTGCTTTGGACATACATCTAATAGCCTATTTCACTTTATTTTTCTAAAAAAATCAACAAAGAAATACCAACAAAAACACACCGACATAATGTCGGAAACCACCAAACAACACCAACTAAACAGAATCGGAAACACAAAAGAGAAGGCAGCAGATGGCACGTTGTAACGCCCGTCACTTACGGTGAGACTTTTTCCAAATTATTTTTATAAAAAGGACGACGGGAATTACCGTCTGATTTAAAGCTTTTCACTTGCATACCCAGGGTGCAAGACTCCACGTTCATAATTTAAAATGTGCTTTTATCATAAAAGAGGTTTACAGCGGAAAACATAAATCTTATAATAAAAAGGTCTTGTACGTTTAAAACTCGTGCCTAGACTTCCGTGCTCTTCCCCATGGGCTGTATCCGTCCGGATCGTGCAGTTCCTGTGAGGGGGAGGGACATACATAAAAACTAAAATGAGTCGAAGACTCGTAAGCATTACTTCATACCGTTAAAAAATATAACAATATAGGTTTTCATTCATGCATTCATCATTCGTACATACTATTACGTGCGTGCCTACGTGCGTTCGTTTGAAAACTTCACTGGACGTGGTTTTTCTCTTTTAAACATGGGCTTCCTTTTCATAAAACGTTTCTCCCGTCAGTGCCTTCATTTCTGCAAGAGTTCATGCATGCTTACGTGCGTTCTTTTAAAAACGTCACTGGACGGGGCTTTTCTTTCAAAAGACTTTCCTTTCTTTAAAAACGTGCCCCCCGTCAGTGCCTTGATTTCTTAAAGATTCATGCATTCGTGCGTTCATACATGCATGCATACATCCATTCGTTCTTATCACTTTCATAGGCCAGTACACACTGTTACGCCCCGTGTGTATGGGGTTAGCGGTCTTCCTTTGGACCCGGATTCCGCCCGTGGTCACGGGTGGGGAATCCCTTTTCATAGGGGGCAGCACTGGGTGCACTTCCAGTACTACTACTTGTAACGCCCGTCGTTGTGGTGGGACTTTTTCTAAAATATTTTTATAAAAAGGATGACAGGAATTACCGTCCGATTTAAAACTTTTCACTTGCATACCCAGGGTGCAAGACTCCACGTTCATAATTTAAAATGTGCTTTTATCATAAAAGAGGTTTACAGCAAAAAACATAAATCTTATAAGGCCTCGTACGTTTAAAACTCGTGCTTAGACTTCCGTGCTCTTCCCCATGGGCCGTATCCGTCCTGATCGTGCAGTTCCTGTGAGGGGGAGGGACATACATAAAAACTAAAATGAGTCGAAGACTCGTAAGCATTACTTCATACCATTAAAAAATATAACAATATAGGTTTTCATTCATGTATTCATCATTCGTACATACTATTACGTGCGTGCATACGTGCGTTCGTTTGAAAACTTCACTGGACGTGGTTTTTCTCTTTTAAACATGGGCTTCCTTTTCGTAAAACGTTTCTCCCGTCAGTGCCTTCATTTCTGCAAGAGTTCGTGCATGCTTACGTGCGTTCTTTTGAAAACGTCACTTGACGGGGCTTTTCTTTCAAAAGACTTTCCTTTCTTTAAAAACGTGTCCCCCGTCAGTGCCTTCATTTCTTAAAGATTCGTCCATTCGTGCGTTCGTACATGCGTGCATACATCCATTCGTTCTTATCACTTTCATAGGCCAGTACACACTGTTACGCCCCGTGTATATGGGGTTAGCGGTCTTCCTTTGGACCCGGATTCCGCCCTTGGCCACGGGTGGGGAATCCTTTTTCATAGGGGGCAGCATTGGGTGCACTTCCAGTACTACTTACCCGGCATTGCAATCTGCCCATTCATTGGTACCCTTTCATTTCAGTCATGTGGCCGTTACGTATCTTCATACATTCATACTTTCATTTCTTCTTTCTTGCTTTTAATTCATGCATTCGTTCATTTATGTCAGCTCGAAAGTGCTGACGCTTTCGTTCGGTTCTTTCTATCATTTACAGTCCTTTCTTTTCATGAGAAAACATTTCTTTTCGTGAGAAAACATCGTTTGGGGGGTAAGCCCAAAAATGGTCTTTTCGTCTTTCAGTTCATTTTAGTTCTATCTTTTCTTTAACAGTTCGTTCTTGAAAACTTCATCTGAGAACATACATGGGCTTAAACTTCGGCTTTCGTGGCATCCCATAAGTATCACCTTTGAACGTCGTCTCTCATGGCATCAACGAGAGTCACCTTGTGGTGCACATGAGAGCTTCGGTTCGTAGGATTCACAAAAGCATCCGTTGTCATGCCCTTCATGCATCTTCATCAGTTTATGGATTTTCTTAGAAAATACATACAATAGATACAGCGTATAGTCATCCATTCACATGCGTACAATTAATACTTTGGTTGCGTAAAAAGGGGCTGCCAAGGAGGGGCCGTACATACTTATACCTTTTAACAATTAGCATTTTCTTTCTTAAAACATCTTTCGTTTCTTGTATCTTTGAAAATTCTAGAAGAGTATGAACGTAATACTTACCTGGACTCCATGCTACTTGCATGTCATTCAGTCCATTCACGTGCTTGTCAGATGGCAACCTACATGCATACACATAACCTTAGCATCATTCTCTATCTAATGCATAAGTAACTTAAACTATAAATAAAACTACGCTATACTTAGAGCACTCTCCTTCTATCCCGTCCACTTACGTGCCCTTCACTATGTTAAAACCTTCGGGGACCCATTACGGTCACCCCATCTTCCAACTCATGTCTTGCCTCGAGTGCTCATCCACTAAAGTGAACTCATGATTCACCTTAGGATTAAGACAATAAGGCCTCTGTCTCATTCTTCTCATTAACCTCATTCCGACGCATGACTCAAACCAACTAAGTCACGCATCCCGTCCTTAGACAGTACACCCGTCACTTTCTTCATGCATCTTAGCCCATACAAATCCTCATTCCCATCCAGACAAGCCATCCAGCTCTAAGCCAACACTGAGGCTTAAGCACTGTGCAACTATGCTCATGACAGATTACCCATTACATATGGTGAATCCGTTCGGCACGTGTCTCTCACCATGTTACACAGGTACCTTACCCCTTTATCACCTAAGATCAACGTATATAACACGTTGATCACCTGCTCGTAGGGACAAGGGCCATACTCCAATACCAACCTTCTCTTAACCTGGTTAGCATGACTCCTCATGCTACCCGTCCCTTTTGACAGTTCATCCCAGCACTTAACACGACAAGACTCCATTCATAACTACGTTTCATGTCACGTTATATAGCCCGAGATTGCTCCAGTGCTACACTGTCACCTTGTCGTGTTACCTAACATTCTACTATATCACTCCTGATTCATCACGAGTACAGTTCCTCACGTACTCCCGTCACTTCGTGACATCTCATCACGTTCCCGTTACGCCATCCCTACACTTTAACACTTCATCCATCATAAGCATGACTCCCAATCACCACGTCACTTCGTGACGTTACCCAGTTATGCTTCCGCTGCGTACTCTTACACTTATTCCACTACTTCACCCATCACAAGCACGACTGTCAGTAGTCATGTCACTTCGTGACATTCCTCAGCCATGCTTCCGCTGCGCACTCTTGTACTTGTTCTGCTACTTTGCGCATACTCCTAGCCATAAGTCCATAACAATGACACTTGTCACCTCAGACTACAGGCGCTATGCCATAACTACTTCGAGACAATGTTTCACAGTTCCCGACACTATCCATCACGTTCTACGCCCATCAAACACATAACCATCCTTATCTCTACGACACGCCACACGGAGTGTCGCTGCTACATGGAGTACACTCCATGTATACTCCCTTCATACATACATCAATCCATCACATGGAGTATGTTCTACTTGTACTCCCTTTACATACGCTCCATCACCACTATGGTCTACGCGCCATATGGTGCATCACCCATCATATGGAGTACATTCTACATGTACTCCATCCATACACACCATATCACCATTATGGCATTCCCGCCATATGGTACATCGCTCCACTACATAGAATGCACTCTGCATATACTCCATGCATGTTACGCCACATCACCACTATGGCATACACGCCATATGGTGCATCTCACCATCTCATGGAGTACATTCCACATGTACTCCCCACATATACAACACGCCACATCACCATTATGGCATACACGCCATATGGTGCATCATCCACCACATAGAGTACACTCCATGTGTACTCCTCACATATACTATACCCCACACAGAGTATACCCATAGTATACTCCCTTCATACATACCACGCCACATCACCACTATGGCATACTCGTCATATGGTAGATCAGTATATCACATGGAGTACACTCCTTGTATACTCCCATCATACACACTACGACACATCACCATTATGGCACCCTTGCCATATGGTGTACATTCCACATATATCCCCTTCATATATCATACCCCACACAGAGTACACTCAGCGTGTACTCTTCCCGTTCCACATACACAACGCCACATCACCATTATGGCATACACGCCATATGGTGCATCAATGCACCACATGGAGTACATTCCACATGTACTCCTTTTACAAGCACTACCCACAAAGTACACTTCTCCGTGTACTCATCCCTTTCTACCATATGCCAGGAGGGTATATTTTATATATACTCTCCTTATCTCACATTACGCCACATACAAAGTACACCCAACGTGTACTCTTCCCATTCCACACAACGCCACGCCATCCAAACAACACATGTCCCACAACTGCATTACACAGCACAGTCCACAATACTTGACAATACACCCAACACTTCACAGCACACTACACGGCACAATGCACCTCCATACAACACAGATAAGCCCAACACTTCACTACACAACTCCACATCACAATGCCACAACTCCATTAATACTAACAGCACAGTCCACAACCTAGTCAACTAATCAATATCTAACATAATTAACGAGGGATAGAGAGTTATACCATCGACGGAATAACCAGTGCGTTGCTCGTTGACCGTCATAGCCGATGATGTCGACAGTGTCGTACGTGGCGGCTGACCCACGTACGTTAACTGTTTAGGCGTTTGGATATCTAGGTGTGGTCTTGGAAGGGTTCATGATGTCCTTGTGATGATGGCAAGGGGCATAACACGGCGGATCTAGCCATGTACAGTGGGGTCAATCACACGCAGTGACTGTCCATCACGTGCAGTGGTTACCCACCACACAAGGTGGTGGTTTGGACCTAGGGCTTGGCTAGGGGAGGTGCGGTGAATCTCGTGGTGGCATCAAGGTAGCGCCACGGTGGCGGATCTGGCCATACCGTGGAGGAGAAGCCGTGGGAGAGTGAGAGAGAGTGTGCTCTCGTGGGTGGCAGATCGGGGCCAATGGAGGTCGGGTTGGCTTGGTGGCGGCCTGAGGAGGCTGGACATGGCAGTCATCAGCCATGGGTGGCGGTGCATGGTGGTGCACGGCGTGCAACCCGTGCGTGAGAGGGGGAGAAGCCGTGAGGTAGAGGAGGGGGTTTCTGGCCATGGGTCACATGGAGGAGCTTGGGGAGGAGCCATGGTGTTGCTAGGCGGCCGTGGGTGCTACGCACGGCGGCGCTAGGGGCCGCGCACGGTGAAGCCGTGCGTGGGTCTCCTTGTGCGTGCGTGTGTGCGATGTAGGGGAGGTGGCTGCATAATAGAGGCCAAACTCACTAGGGAGTGGTGGCCGGTGGTAGAGGAAGCTGCCGAGGGAGTGGTGGCATTGGAGGGTGGCGCACGGCGGCGCTACGCTCACTAAGCCCATACAGGTTGTGCAGTCCCGAATGGAGAAAGGGAGAGCGTGAGGGGGAGAGGTCGGTATGGATGGACTCGCTAGAGGGAGAGCAAGCCATTGGTGTCGGCGGTGAGGGAGGGTTACGCACGGCGGCGCCGGGCTGAGGCCTTAAGCCGTTCGGCGTGGGGTGGGTCTGCGTACAGCGTACGCCGAATGAGAGAGGGAGGAGAGAGAGGGTTACAGGGAATATGAGAGGGAAAGAGAGGGGTCTGGGTATTTAACCCAATCCTTTCGTCTGGGGATCTACACGACGATCTAATAACGAAGAATTAAAATACTGATTTAAAGATGCGTAAAACATTAACTTAATTAAAAGCACTTAGAGGAATTATGGTAAATATTATTTTAAACTAACTTTAGTTTATAAAATAATATTCTTCATCATTAATAAAATGATGAAGTCTCACTTAACATATTTAAAAGGGTTAAACCATTTAATTAATAAAAACTTTCAACATAATTTAAATCTCATAATATCTTAAATAATTAAAATCATTTTAATAATAATATTAAAATTATTTCCGGCAATTATAATATTTTTGGAGCTCTTCAATAATATTATGATTGTCATATTTAAGATCAAATCTTAATTCAATAACAATAGAAATACTCCTTATAAATATTTTCAGCAAATTTAAAACACTGGGCATGCCCTAGAAGTCACACGATATCTTTCGAGACACGCCATCATGGTTCGGCATGCATAACGTGGCTCACAGTCACTAGTGAGAAAGGCAGATGATCACATAATCTCTACTTTCAGGATTTGCTTACATCATAAAGACGAAACATAGGTAAGAAAGAAGAAGCGTACGTAAGAAGGAATGACCGTACGTAAGAAGAAGGAGCAGGATATCACACGCGTGCATGACATGCTCGACACTGGGAAGGAGCCGATCGGTCAGTCGAGACGTTGCCGGATTCACTAGGCCCTGAGCTGCCGCGCATGGCGTCGACGGAAGATGAATCGCGGTAGTGACAGGTTTCCTTTAAAGCCGAGCATTGGTGCAACGCGCTGCTCCGAATGGCGCCCAATCTGGTTGACTGCAAGATCGGTGAGTAAGGCTTCTCCCAGTGGTGTGCATGTCGGTCGTTGGTCACCGGAGAAGCTCGAGTTGGCTACCCTCCTTTATTCGGCCGAAATCTGAAAAAAGCCAAAACAAAAACCACTGGAGACGAAGGGCCAGCGAGGAGAGGGAGGAGAGGAAGAGGAAGAAGGAGCCGAAGCTCCCCTTCCCCCAGCGTGATCCAAACGAGAGGATTTTTAGAGAGAATGGGTCTGGGTTTGTAGAGAGAGGGTTTTTTCAATGATCAATAAAATAAAAACTATAAAATTACTTTTATTACAAAATAGATCTAACGAATCAGATGAAACCACGCCAATTTGTGGAATTGTTTTTATCTAATTCTTTTATGGATGTACAAGTACTCTTTTATCTTTATGCATGCAAAATGGTAAAATTCTTCTCAAACCTATCCTTCCTCCCAAAGTCCCATTCAATATTTAGAACTTCATGAGCAAACTCTTCTTTTTTTTTTTTTTTGGATAACCAACATCTCATTCAGTTTCTCATTCATTGAATCAAATAAGTCCTTACAACAGATTGCTTTTGTCAAATGAAACAGCTTGACTTACAAATGAAGGACAAAATTCCCACCACATTTTAATATCACTAACATTCCAAGCATGCCTTGCCAACTGATGTGCAGTGGCATTCCCTAGCATGTTTACATACAAAACTTGAACTTCTTGAATGCAAGTCATCATTTTTCAAATATCTTGAAGTAGACAATCAAAATCAGTAATATAATCAGTAAGATTATTCAAAGCATTCACAAGAAGCAAACAATCTGTTTCAAGCATTAACTTTGGAACACCCCATTGGACACACAATTGCAATCCTATAAGCATAACAATAGCCTCAATAAATTCAGAAGACACTAGCTCCCTTTCCACTTTACTGCAAGCAACTAGAACATCACCATTACGATCTCGAAGAACCACTCCTACCCCAACTGTATGTTGTTCATAAAAGGTTGCAGCATCAACATTCAACTTTAGGTAGCCTATTGGAGGAGAGTTCCAAGATACAACTTTCTTAATATAATTATGAGAAATATAAAAAACCTGAAGTTATTTGAACTCTAACTTCAGAGATAGAGCATTATTAATCACCATTTGTGTTCCAAGAAGGACATGCTCATATATAAAGCCGTTTCTTCTATACCAAAGAACCCAAGCAATTGCAATAAAAGTAGCCAAGTCTTCCTCTGACCCTCTTTCCCAAGCCATATTAGTCAAAAATCCCAAAAACTCAACTAGAATCAGCATTTCTATACAGCTTGAGGTGGTCAACATACATCTGTTTCACATTAGGACAATAAAAAATAGCATGAGCAACATCCTCTCTTTCCCTCCCATAGAACACACATGCATCATCATCAATAACATGCTTTCTCCTAAAATTCTGATATGTAGGCAACTTCTCCAGACAAGCTTTCCAAGCAAATGTTTTCATTTTTTTAGGTAACTTCAAATGCCACAAACATTTCCAAAAAGCTATCACAGGATTTTGTCTTGAACTTTCACCCAAAATCTGTACACCAGAATTTTGAAACATCCTATATGCACTTTTAATCGAGTACATTCAATTTCTCTCATATACCCAGAGAACAGAGTCTTTAGCATCTAAACACACATTCAACTTCAAAATTTGCCTCACCTCATTTGGATTGAATAGAGCTCTTAAACTCTGAACATTCCACCATCTTGTGCTCTCATCTATCAGAGAATTTACTTGCATATCTTCATCAACAAATGATTGAACAACAGGCAATTCACTTCTTGGTATCCAAGGATCTTTGAATACTCTTATATTCATTCCATTTCCCACATGCCACCCGCAACCTTTCTATAAAAAATGTCTAGTTTCACAAACCCCCTTCCAAATATATGAAGATCTCAAATCAGCTTTAGCCTAAAAAAAACTGGTATTTGGAAAATACTTTGCCTTATAGATACTAAACAAAAGTGAGTCTTCATTCTTCAAAAGTTTCCAACCTTGTTTTGCTAGGACAACCAAATTAAACAGCCTTGGGTTTTTAAAACCCATCCCATCTTGAAACTTAGAGTTACACAGCTTCTCCCAACTAACCTAATGAATTTTCCTCCCGTGAGATTGATGAGTTACCAGAACTAAGCCATCAAACTCTCCAACTCAAAATATAAAGATTTAGAAAACAGAAAACAACTCATAGTATAGGTCAGAATATATATTGCTACATACTCTTTTATTTCTCTCTCATTCTCTTTATTTTGTAGGGTGTTGGCCACTGGTTATTTAGTTTGTTGTGCTATCGAAAGCCTCCTCCACCAGAATATCTGAAGTTAAATGTGGATAGTGCTTTTTTTTTTCTTTTTCAAAGAAAAGCTGGAGTTGTTGCTGTTCTAAAAAATGAACGAGGTGAAGTTATTATAGCAGCTAGCAAAGTGGAAAATATAGTGGCAAATTCTGAAACTATTGAAGTTCTAGCTATGTTTCACAGGTTGCAATTTTGTGTTAACTGGGGTATCCCCTAGTTAATCCTAGAAAGTGATTGTTTGATGCTAATTAATGAGCTTCAACTTTCTGGAGACTCTTTATCATCTCTTGGAATTTTATTGAGAGAAATACAGAGACTTATGAATAATTTCAATGAATGCAAAGTGCTACGTATTCACAGAATGGACAATGAGACAACATATAGATTGACAAGATATGCTTGGTAAGTAGAGAATATTAAGATGTGGTGGGATAATGTCTCAATGTTTGTATCTCAAGCTATTAGGCTTGATAAGAATGATATGCAGTAATCACTTTGATTCAATGAAATTATGCTTTTCTATATATAAAAAAAAAAAGATAAAAAAACTAAAAGAAATATTATTTTATTATTACAATTTGTAATCTCTTTGACAAGAACAAATTGAAAAGATCTCTTTGATGCAATGAAATTATTGCCTTCCATAGCCCAAAATAAAAATATGAAACAAGAAAAGATAAGTGTAAGAAAACCCATGCCATCGCAAGTAGACCAGAACTTAAATCGAGGCTCCTAAGTTTTAACTTATTTCACTTCATATTATTATTATAATTTTATTAAATTTTTATATAAAATATAAAAATTAATTCATTTTTTTTTTAAATTTTAACATAATAATAATATTATAATAATATTTTATTTAATTTTTAATTTTTATCAAAACTCACCAACACTTAAAACATAATAATAAGAGAGGTTGAGAAAACGAGGATAACTTAGCGCGGATATTTGCAAGAAAACGAGAAGAGAGAGAGAAGCCAGCCATGTCCGCATACATCCCTGAAGACTTGGTTCTTGAAATTCTCCCCGGGCTTCCCCTAAAATGTCTTATTCGATTCCGATCCGTCAGCAAATCTTGGGCCACCCTCATCGGCACTCCCGATTACCTCTCCAAAAGTCTCATCAACGATTGCATTCTCGCCAACCCCACCCATCAACTCGTCTTCGTAAAACGCTCCCCCGAATCCACAGACGGAAGACTGTCTTACTCATTCCTATGCTACAGCACTCTCGCCTCTGCCTCTGACTCTGAAACTCATCAAGATCTTCCGTTACAAAGCCCGTATGATATCAAGATTGTGGGTTCCTGTAATGGCTTGCTCTGTCTCTTTGACTACTACGGCACCAGCAACATCGTTGTCTGGAACCCCACCACGGTGGAGTTCATGTTCCTCCCTCACGCTTGGGACGTGGAAACCGTCTGTTTCGGTTTCGACCCGATACACGAAGAGTTTAAGGTTTTGAGGATTCGCTATGTGCCGGAGAGTGATGAGCCGTATCTCCCTCCGTACTTGTCTTGTCGTGTCCATCTGAACCAGCAAGTGGAGGTTTATAGCCTAAGCGGTGGTTCTTGGAGAAATCTTGTCGTCGATGTTGAAGTGCCTAAGTTTCAAGGAATCGATTCATCTTATATGAATGGTGTCTGTTTCTGGTTGGCGCTAAGTTATTATGGGGACGAGAAGATTGTTGCGTTCGACGTGTGCGACGAGGTGATCCGAACGATGGCATTGCCCAATTATAGTCTTGTATATGGTGTAATTACTTGGAGGACTCTCACGGTACTAAAAGAATCGGTTGCTTTGATAGTTTATCCTCGTAATAATGGGGAGGAGAGATTCTTCGATATATGGTTGTTGCTCGAGTTTGGTGTTAAAGAATCTTGGATTCGGCTGGTGAGGATCGTACCCATTTGCGGCTTTGGATGGCCGTTGGGGTTTTGGAAGAGGGGCGAGTTGTTTATTGTGTGCAGAGATCAGGGGGAGCTTGTATTGTATGACCCTTTTACTCAGACAGTAAGAACTCTACAGCTTGATGGGATGTGGTTCCATGTTCTACCTTTCACCCCTAGTTCAGTTGGGATCAACGGATCGGGATTTTTAGACGGTTAGATATACGCATCAATGAATGGTTTAGTTGTTAATGGGCAATCGTTTTCCTAGATATTAGCAATGAGATATCTAGAATATAATGCCAGGATTTCCTATTGTTTACTAAATTTCAATCTACTGCTGCACTGGCTCTTGATCTCGTTTCTAAATGATAACACGATCGATTTGATGGAACCATAAATTTGGTATTACATATATCCTTATAGTCAACCATCTCACTGACCCACAGAAAGAAAAACCAATGATCTCATAGAAAAGTTGTGCTCGAAAAAGTTTCTTTAGGTACAAAAATTAATAAGTCTTCTAAAACCCCTAACGCTGCTGCATTATAAGTCATCCTAAAGATTTTTCAGACCCCTATCATATCAAAGCTGAACATATTCATACCATCTTTATATGATTAAAAATAGATTAAAAATATTTTCATATCATATGTATAAAAATTCTTAGATTTCATATTTGCTCTTTTATAAATTTTAGAAATATGTCAAATATTACTCATGTCTATATTATTCATGTCAAAAACATTTTCCTCTTTTATATAGATTTCATGAGCGAATGCAGAACTCGTAACTGAGATTGTTTTCACATTTTCTTTTAAAAACACAACATGCACATTTACAAACCAACCTCAATTCATTTTTTATTTTTATGCAAATCTAATATAGAAACCCCACTTATCTGGACTTTTTAACTTTTTTTAATTTTTCCACAATTGTGGCAAATGAAAACCAATATTCACCTATATGGAAAACTAAACGTTACTAAAATTCTAAAAGGACTTGCTAAAACTCTTCATTTACTTAAAAAATCATACTACGGAAATAGCTTTAATAATTATCTAGTTATCAGAAATCTAATAAATACTATTATCATCAAATATATTCTTAACTTATTATATAATTTTTTCAAATATGGCAAACAACTTAATTTAATCTCAAAAATTAACTTAACCATATTTAGAACTCACATCTCTATAAGCTATTATGGAAATCATAATTTAATACTATTAACATATAATGCACTAGAAAATCGTAAATTTCTTAAATAATAGTAGTTCATAAAATGTCCTTAATTATACTTTCACGTTAAAAACAATCCTTGTAAACTTATAATATATATTCTAGTCAAAATTTAACATTTAGTTATACAATTAAAATCGTAATTTCTTTTTCTGTAAACCATCGCATATGAGCTAATATAATTGCCCATGTAAAAATATGGATGGTTTAAAATATTAAACACAACCTAACTTTAAATAATATAATAGTATTTTAATTACATTAAAAAGCAGCCCAATATAGAAAATTGGTATCTCTCGAACATAACTCACTTTAAATAATACATTAATTTATTAATACAAAAAAGATAAAGCCCATTTAAATTGTTAACACAAGATGTATAAAACACAACAAACCTAATTTAAACATTAAACAATTCAACTCATTTAAAACTAAACATCCTAAAGTAAGAAGGTGGAAAGTAAATTTGTGACTGGACTCCCACCCGCCTGTTGACGTCCACAAGGAAAGTAAATTTTTATCTTTGAGCTACCAAAGGCTGACCCGCACTCCGCCGCAGGAGGAATAAGGCAACCCTTAGGCCTACTTTTCCTGATGGTGCCCCGCGGGGAGGTAATTTGTTGATGATCTAGTTGCCATAGATTTCGTTAGCCGCGCTTTTATTGTTGACTCCTTACTGGTAATATGAGAGCATGCAGTAGATGTTTTGCATTGTCCTGAAAAGTCACATTTTATCAAGTAAAAAGAATGTACAAGCTAGATGAAGAGGCATTACAAAATTAAGGGACACAGAATCTCGGTCTGGTGAGGTTGTCATCCATCATTCTCTCCAAAGCCGCGCACCATCCCTACCCCCCTCAAAACTGGCAGGGTAAGGTGTAGTTGGAGGCTTGCTGTAGTTTCTTCGATGTTGTCCGACCTACCTTGTTCCGTTGTTGTCGTCCAAGGCGAGCTCTTCATCTTTCTTCTTTAGCTCCTAGACGTAGCATTCCCTTACTGATACTTGCTCTCCTCAGACTTCTCCCACTCCCTAGGGAGTTGGGAACTTCATTTTGAGGTGGCTGGTTGACGTGACGACCCTTAAGCTGTTGAGAGTGGGCCTCCCGATGATAGCATTGTATGCTGACGAAGTTTTTACCACTAGGAAGTCGACCATAACAAGGGCTACTCCCCACTAGGACAGATAGCGTGATGGTTCCCACTAGCTGGGCAATGCTTTCGAAAAAACCTTTTAAGGGCAAGGGTGTGGGCAGTAGCCGAGAGGCCTCAATACCCATCTTGACGAAGGCTTCCCAGAACAGGATGTCCGCGGAGCTCCCGTTGTCAATAAGGATTATGCGGGTGGTGAAGTTGGTGATGAGCATTGTGACCACTAGGGTGTCATCGTGGGGGTACAAAGCCCCTTCTTGAGATTATCAGAGTAGGGTCACCCCTTCTTTGTTTGGCGGGATGATACTCAGCTGAGTATACCTCATAGTATCGGGCTCGCCTGGCATGCGCTTTCCTACTCGACGAGGTGATGCCCCCGCCTGCGAGCCCTCCAGCTATGGTTCAAATTTCCCCGAGGGACTGCTGGCTTGGTGGTGAGTGAGGGAGACCTGGCGGTGGCCCCCTTATCACCAGTCGTTGAGGGCTGTTCGCTCGTCTGTAATGGTCACCTCGGTCCCAACTCCTTTCCCTCAATCTTCTCCTTTTCTTTTGCTCTTGTCTTCTGGCCGAGGTGTGGTGGCACCTCGGCCAATGGTATATGCAGTAGCGGCGCATTGTTCCCTGGTCGTCCTCCTTTTGAATGGTGAACATGGTCCGAGTCCTTTTTTCGGGACTTCCTCCCGCCGCTTCTCCTGGGAGCCCTTCTCCCCTTTCTTGTGGGGCTTATCCTTGGGCCTTCGTGGCTCTATTAATGCTTGAAGAATGTATTCCGCATTGATGAAATTGTCGGCCTAGTCCATGAATTCCCGCAATGTCGCGGGAGTCGGTTTGGCTAGCTCTGCCATAAACTGGGAGTAGCCAAACGCCTCCCAGGAGCGCCGCTAGTGTTATCTTCTTGTCTTGGTCGTCAGTGGTCATGCGCTCTTTGTTGAACCGAGCCAAGTAGGACTTCAGACTTTCGTCCTCTGTTTGTTTGATAGTGAGGAGGTACACAGCCAGATGCAACCTCCTCTGACTGGACATGAATTGGGTTAGGAACAGTCTGGCTAGCTCTCCGAAGCTATCCACTGACTTAGGTGTTAGTGACCCAAACCATACACATGCTGACACTTTCAGGGTCAGTGAAAACGCCCTGCAAGCTATTTCGCAGGGTGTTTTCGCTGGGGAAGCCATGCAACGTCATGTGAGCCCTGAAACTTTCCGGGTGCTCAAGGGTGTCTATTCCTCCATCATACATTTCCATAGTAGGGACTCTAAACTTCAATGGCAAAGGAATTGCCATTACTTCTTCAGTGTAGGGTAGGCTCGTGAGCAACTAGTCTACTATTGACGACGTGCCCACTTTCCTTGCTATTTCCTCGTACTTCCCTTTGAGGTTGCAGAGCTCGTCCTGCATGTTTTTTTGCTCCTCTCCCTTGTTAGGTTCCGCTTGTGTGTTTCGGGATCCCTTGTGCTCAGTGTCGTTGGATCCAGCCTCGCCATCTTGCTCCCATTGGGGCTTTTGAGTTCCGTGTTCTCTTTGTGGAGTTTCTCCACTTTGCCAGTTAGTTTCGTCACCCACTCCCCCATAGTTTTCAACCTTGCTTCCATAACGTCTCCCATATTTCTCCTGAGTTGCTTGGAACGGGTTGTCGTAGGCATAAAAAGGACATGAAAGATCTTTTACGATCTCATAGAAAGCGCCACTGTTAACGTCATGTTTCGCACACCTTTAGACCAAG
The DNA here is from genome assembly GCA_022457165.1 of Juglans mandshurica. Lineage (NCBI taxonomy): Eukaryota > Viridiplantae > Streptophyta > Magnoliopsida > Fagales > Juglandaceae > Juglans > Juglans mandshurica. Next base: position 15,895,669 of record CM039624.1, read on the forward strand.
CTCCAACAACTCAGGTGTTTGAAAACGGGCCCTTCAGAAGGTTGAAAATATTGTGGCTTTGAGAGGGTGGCTTTGGGGCTGGGGAACCTCCGATGCTAAAGTTAGTAAATATTTTTGGAGTGTAGTAAATAATAAGAGAGTCTAGGGAATAGAGAGTTATCTGCTATTTATACTACAAGCCTGAAGAGCCTGCTTTCATGAAGTTCGGGTTCTCCGTACCTTTCCTTTTGTCAGAGTCTTTAACTACGGCATGGCTCTCCGACAGCGTCATTAATGTGATGTGTTGTTCAGGTGGTAGAACCATTAATGTGGTGTGGTTCTCCAACCTTCTCCTTTTAGTCTGCCTTCCTGCTAGTTCGTTCATACATTCTCTGCCAGCAGTACAACGGTTCTCTGTATATCACGCCTGCTATGTGGGCCAGCACTCGATGTGACGCTCCCAAATTCCGCTTGGGATCGGACGGACATTTGAAGCCTCGAGACATGCAACACAAGGTTACCTGCCCCCGTTCATGACATATAAGATGCAATATTCCTAACATGCATATAGCATTATGCAATATTCGCAGCGGATAATTTTTTTCTTTAGCAATACTATGCACCAAACCAAAATATCCCAAATACTTAAAACATACTTCATACATAATGACGTACTAAACAACTGAGATCACAATACTAGTCCAAAATGGTTGTGATCAAAAGAGTGTTGGAGATTGAACTGCACAAATACAAATAGTAATCTGAGGTAACTACTGTACTAACACCTACGTCGCATCGTCGCTTAGTCAACCGTTTCCAGTTGGTCGATTCTCGATTCTCCTTCAAATCCTGTAATAAGATCTACCATTCGGGGGGAATGGTAGTTGGGACTACCACAGTGAGATTTGATTACAAATCTCAGCAAGTTAACAGAAAACTTCCACACAGGTTAATGATGCATGCACGGCAGTAAAAGCATGAATGCATAATCAAATCATAAGTAATCATAGCATAACTTGACATACAACATAACATAACTGGCATAACTTAAACTGAAACTGAAGCTTAGCATGAACGTGACTTGAAACATAACATGGACTTGAAACATAGCATGAACGTGAACTTGGAACATAACATGGACTTGAAACATAACATGAACGTGAACATGTATAATTTGAACATGAACTTGAACATAACTTGAACCTGAGCATGACAAAACATAAATGTGAACTTGGAACATAACGTGAACGTGAACGTGAACATAACATATTCTTGTCTCATGGGATTACCATGATTACGTGAACGTAAACTTGAACATAACATAACGTGAAACATGACTTGAAGTTGGAATCTTATTCAATAGACTTAATCATTAAAGTGACCATATGGGTCCCCTTGAGCCGTGTGTCCCTGCCGATTACCGCATCACATCACAGGTTTCTATACCAGCTGTGAGTGCGTTAATACGTACTCCACAGTTGTTGTGGCCCCACGTATTCTACGTGTCACAATTGTTGTGTCTCACGTAGTGTATGCTCCACAGTTGTTGTGGCCACATACTTCATGCTCTACAGTTGTTGTGGCCCCATGACTTATTTGTTTGTGCCACACTTGCTGTGGACACACGTAACATAATGTGTAGCACCATCGGCGTTAGTGCCTGGCGCGCTCCGGTGACCAGCTAATTAGGCCTCATTCGCGACCTATTGACTGTACTTCGTCAACCCAGGGAATTTCACATCTATTTAGACACTCCAGCGTGAACAAAAGAGTTCCACTAGGATATTACCCCATCCTAGCGCTTAGGGTCGTGATTGACATGAATAACTTAACTGGCATACATGACATTTCGTAACGTGACGTAACATGAACATGACATAAACGTGACATAAAAGACGGAAATCCTGACGTAGCGTAACGTGACATGAACGTAAAACGACAGACATGACATACTTTGAAACATAAATATAACAGAAAATATTACGTAACATGACTTACATGTAACAAACAATATTTTATAACTTGGCATGACATGTAACAGACAATATTTTGGAACATGGCATGACATGTGACAGTGAATATTACGTGACATGAAATACATGTAACATATGCCATACTTAACTTAACATTAAATACTTGCAAGGTACAGCAATACGTGATAGAATATCTTGTGTACAGATGAATAATTCATGACAGAATAAATTCTGTGTAACAGATAAATATGTAATGACTTGGCATGGCACATATGATAACATGCATACATACAATTTAGTTCCCTTACTTATCACACATACACATTAAATTGATAGTAAGTTAAAAGCTAACTTACCTCGATCTTCGCGCTTCGAGACAAAACTCAAGTGCGATCACGAGAAACTGAAAGTAGCGATTTCTAAAAATTAGAACTTAATCACTAACAATTAGGAATATGGAGAAATATCAACTTTGAGTAAAATTACCATTTTACCCTCTACATGTGGGAAAATGACCATTTTACCCCTAACTTAAGGATTTTGCATCCTAACTCCAAAAATCACCAAACTTTACATACCTTATGTAAATTTTATCCTAAGCTCAAATATCAATTCAAAAAAATTTAAAACTAAAGACAACCATTAAAACTCTATAGGTCCGAAACTTACAAGGCTATTTCCCTTGATTTTGTTGTAATTCTTTCATATTACGAAACTCATGATTAAGCCAAAATTTTTCTTCTACTATACTCATAACATATTCTTAAGAATAATCATGTTTTGAATCATGAACAAAAGTCATCAAAATCACTAAGACCATACTTGAACTTTTTGGTTTTTCTTCTATAAGTTCAAAACAAAATTTGTTTCTAACTTGTTTTGATCAACCTCTTGATCCATGACTTATAAAGATGTGATTTCAAACCAAAACATCACATGGTTTAAAAAGATGTTCTAAAACAGATCCAAGCATCAAACTCAAGATCACATGGTTAAACATCAACCAAAACATAAATTTAACCAAGAACATCATCACTTTGGCCTAACTGAAAACCTCATTGCATAAAATTTCATATCTTCGAAACTAACATCAAATATCTTCAAAATAACATTTTAACATGTATATAAGAGGCTTAGGATCTTCCAATAAAAATATCAAAGCCATTGGAATAAGATTAAACCATAAAAGATTTAAACTTTCTCAAAACAGAAACTGTTTTGCCTCTTCCAGTTTCTAAGTTTCTAGACCTACGAAAATATTTCACCAAAACTTTTAATCATGCAACAAATCCTCAACCAATAATCATATACACATGTTAACAGTACTCCATAAAAATTTCGGACCAAGATCTTTTCATTAGCTTGGTCAAAAACTCCAGAATATAACACACTCTCCAGTTTATCGCCCAGAATGACCTTTCTAGGGTCTAAACAACTTTAAACCAATCCAATGATCTTCAAATGGAACGAATAAGATATCCACGTAAACTAGACTTCAAAAGAAAGAACTTTTATGAAGGAAACTTTGCGAGAAAACACTTACAAGAGCTTCGAAAAGGGCGTTCAAAAGAGGTAAGAAAAACTGTCCGAGAGTGTCTTTTGTGTTTTATGAAGGAAAAGTGTAAAGGAGAGTTGCTTTTCGTGGGAAGTGGAGTGGAGAGCTTCTTACACAAGCTATGTAAAGTGAGAGGACTGAAGGAATGGTTGAGTGTTGGCCTTTTCTTCTCATAAAAGTCATACCAAGATCTTTTCTCAAGGTGGAGTGTGAGAGTGAAAGAGTGAGGTGACCCTTTAGCTTTGTCTTTCAAGAACCTTCTAGGCCGTTCTTGTAAAGATCTGGCCAGCCAAGTGGGGGTAAAAAACTTAGCCATGAAGCAATCCTATGGTGACCAAATTCGTGGGCCTTAATGGGCCTAAACCGAATGGGCCTAAATTTTGGGGTTTAAAGAGGGTTTGGGTTGCTATCAAGCCCAAATCCAATATCACTTGGTCCAATCAATTTCTCAAGGTTAACAAGGTTGGATAATGATGTTCTAACACAAATTTGAAGGATTAATAGCATGTGGAAGTGATTTAATCAAGTGATTAAACACAATGCTATAAATCGGATTAGAAAATGTTTAGAGGCCAACTTTAGGGTTTTGGGGAAACCGTTTAGGGTTTCGATTTCAATAAAACTTTTGGGCTTTCAATTGGATTCTCACCATTTAGGGTTTCACTAGGATTGAAAACCTCTTTGGTCTGGCACAATTTGGATGAGCAAATGAAACAAGGTTTTGCGTAAGTGGCATGATCTCACACCTTGATTCCTTCAAATCCAACAAACATTCATCATGGTGCCAAGTGTCTAATATTATTCACTAAGTGTAGCTAAGATCTTGCCAAGTGTCCAAATAAAACTTCTCTAATCTAATTTGGACATTCCACACTATGATTTTGAAATACTGCAATTGGTACGCTTATCGAGGTTACTATTCACTCCGAAAAAGTAAATCATAAACTTAACACTAAAAATTCCTAAATATTCATATTAACCTACAGTGAAAATATTATACTGAAATTCAACCTCGAAGTGCCCCTAAAAATAATTTCACAAATTCCAACAGACGTTTCGTCCGGAATTATGAAAATAGGATATTGAGCCATAAAATTCTAAATAATCCACTGAGTCTAATGGCATGGACCATAATGCATTCTGACACTTCTAACCACCTCAAATAAATAAAACTTATATTTCTAACACTGTAGTGAGTGATAACACTGACTATGTTGACAGACTAAAACCTATGCGATTGGTCGATTCGTAAAAACTGGTGGGGTTTTCACGAGATTCCTAAAATCAATAGAAATTCCACCAATGAATTTCTAGCGGGCTGTTACACTCGAGGACTGGATACTACCCGAGGGGTCTTCAGATCGACGAGTCCCATCCTCTATAGTACCATCCTCAGATCAAAGTGTTACATGTTCATAGAATGGGCAACGAGGCAACATATAGATTGACAAGATATGCTTGGTACGAAGAGAATATTGAGATGTGGTGGGATAATGTCCCAATGTCTATATCTCAGGCTATTTGACTTGATAAGAACAATTTGTAATCTCTTTGATTCAATGAAATTATTGCCCTTCATAGCCCAAAATAAAAATATAAAACCAGAAAAAAATGTGTAAGAAAACCCATGCCATCGCACGTGGACTAGAACTTGAATCAGGCTCTTGTGGAGGTTTGTTTTCAAAAATCTTTTAACTCATCTCATCTCATTATTAGAATTTTAATAAATTTTCACATAAAAATAATAAATAATTCAACTTTTTTAAATCTCAAAATTAGGGGTGTAACCGGTCCGGTTTTGGACAAAATCTAGGACCGAACCGGTATGTACCGGTTTTGCATTTTTCAAAACCGATTACACCCCGATTACCCTCTAAACCGGTATCTCCAGTTTTACCGGTTTCCGGTCCGGTTTTCCAGTTTTTTTTAAATGTAAAAAAAAAATATAATAAAGTGTTACTTTTTATGATAAAATGTTATTAATAATTTAATATATATATTATGTTTAAAGCATATGATCAATTAAATTTTCATCTTTAAGATTAAACTTTTATTTGATAAATTATAACAACATTATCTTATATATAATTATATTAATAACATATGATCAAACAAATTATAAATGTTCATATTTAAGATTAACATTTTATGTTATAATTTATAAATTATAATCTTAAATTATTTCATATATGATATATAATTATGTATATTATATATAAAAATTTAATATATAATTATATATTATATATATATATATATATATATTTATGTGGATGCTGACCAGGAAGGGATAGGCTGGGGCTCTTGTTTGAGAGCTCGAATTGAAGTCAACATTACCAAGCCTCTGCTACGTGGAACTTTTCTGAGTGTTAACAGTAAGAAGCAATGGATTAGTTTCAAATACGAAAGGCTCCCGAATCTCTGCTTCAACTGTGGTACAATAAGGCATATCCATAATTAATGTCAGTCCGCAGGAGAGCAAATAAACCAAAATCAGTATGGCACTTGGCTGAGGGCCTCTTCTCTATCAACTGGTGCTTCAGTTTCCAATAAGTCTCACTCTCCCTCGGGTTCAATTTGCAGAAGTAGAACAAGGGCCCAAAACCAACACTTATTTACCAAAAGCCTAGCTACTAAAAGATCCTTGTCCATTGCTGACATTGATACAACATAAAGAAGCCAGTTAAGAAACAAGAAAACCAGAGTTACCCCTGAACAATGTAACACACAGATTAACATGGTGGAGGCTACTTTGCAGCCCCACCAGAAATAATGATTTGTCTTGGCTGGAACTATCGAGGGTTTGGGAACCCTCGAACAGTTTGCGAACTTCACCATTTGGTAATCACTAAGCACCCATAGGTTATTTTCCTTTCTGAAACAAAAAGTAGTAGAGAAAAAATTGAAATTATCATAAATAAGATTGGTTTTGATTGTAGTTTTGCAGTTGGTAGTAGAGGGAGGAGTGGTGGCCTGGCTCAATTATGGAATTCCAACCTCGACATAGAGTTAGTCTCAAACACCCAGTGTCACATTTCAGTCCAAGTGACCATGGCCAATTATGGCAAGCAGTGGTTTTTAACAAGTTTCTATGGGAACCCAACAACAACCAAGAGGGAAGAAAGTTGGTGTCTCCTTAGAGCTTTTAAACCTCCTCAGAATGCAGGGTGGTTGTGTATGGAAGATTTCAATGAAATTATGTTCCAAAATGAAAAACATGGAGCTGCAAGAAAGCCTTATGGTCAGATGGAAGCATTTAGATCGGCCATTGAGGATTGTGGACTGACAGACTTGGGGCACGATGGAGACAAATACACCTGGAGTAATGGCAAGGAAGGGGCAGATTTCACCAAATAAAGATTGGATCCTTTTTTGGTAAATTGGCATGGCTAGACACCTTTGCACAATTCTCAATTTCAACTTTGGCTGCTAACTGCTCTGACCATAAGCCAATTCTGCTTTCACTAAGTTCATCAACTACTGTTAAGAGAAGTAAACTCTTCAGATATGAGGCATGCTGGGCCCAGCAGACAGGTTGCATTGATGCTGTCAAAAAAACTTGGGTACCCTCGAGTAGTAGCAGGAACTTACTATTTGATGTTACTAAAAACCTGGAAAAATGCTAGGCAAACCTGATGAAATGGAGCAAGACTATCCAGAAAGGGCAGACTAAACTCATATCAGCTAATCTTGAGAAATTGAAACAACTTCAAGAGGCTAATGATGGCAGGCTTACCCAGGAAATCACATGCTGACACTTCCAGGGTCAGCAAAAACGCCCTGCAAGCTATTTCGCTGGGGAAGCCATGCAACGTCATGTGAGCCCAGAAACTTTCCGGGTGCTCAAGGGTGTCTATTCCTCCATCATACATTTCCATAGTAGGGACTCTAAACTTCAATGGCAAAGGAATTGCCATTACTTCTTCAGTGTAGGGTAGGCTCGTGAGCAACTAGTCTACCATTGACAACGTGCCCACTTTCCTTGCTATTTCCTCGTCCTTCCCTTTGAGGTTGCAGAGCTCGTCCTGCATGTTTTTTTGCTCCTCTCCCTTGTTAGGTTCCGCTTGTGTGTTTTGGGATCCCTTGTGCTCAGTGTCGTTGGATCCAGCCTCGCCATCTTGCTCCCATTGGGGCTTTTGAGTTCCGTGTTCTCTTTGCGGAGTTTCTCCACTTCGCCAGTTAGTTTCGTCACCCACTCCCCCATAGTTTTCAACCTTGCTTCCATAACGTCTCCCATATTTCTCCTGAGTTGCTCGGAACGGGTTGTCGCAGGCATGAAAAGGACATGCAAGATCTATTACGATCTCATAGAAAGCGCCACTGTTAACGTCGTGTTTCGCACACCTTTAGACCAAGCTCCAACAACTCAGGTGTTTGAAAATGGGCCCTTCATAAGGTTGAAAATATTGTGGCTTTGAGAGGGTGGCTTTGGGGCTGGGGAACCTCCGATGCTAAAGTTAGTAAATATTTATAGAGTGTAGTAAATAATAAGAGAGTCTAGGGATTAGAGAGTTTTCTCGTACCTGAGATCTGCTGGGTTCCCAACTGGTTTTTACCAACAACATTGGGATGTTGTGGGGCCTGGAGTCTGAGGAGTAGTTTTAGAAGCACTAAACCATGGCAGCTGGACACAAGGTCTTAATGACACCTTTATTGCTCTAATTCCAAAAAGAAGAGGCCTTCAAGTGTTTCTGACTACAGACCAATAAGTCTTTGTAATGTTCTCTATAAAATCATTGCAAAGGTGCTAGCAAACAGATTGAAAGTAGTCCTCCCAGATCTCATATCCCCAACTCAGAGTGCATTTGTGCTAGGTAGACTTATCTCAGATAATGTTATCATTGCATTCGAGGCCTTACACACAATGAAGTACAGACTGAAAGGAAAAGAAGGATATATGGCCCTAAAATTAGATACGAGCAAGGCATATGATAGGCTTGAGAGGAGTTTCCTGGAGGCAGTTACGAAGAAAATGGGATTTTCTAGAAGGTGGACAGACCTGATAATGCAATGTGTTACCATAACTTCTTACTCTATTCTGTTGAATGGCACCCCTCAGCAAAGTTTTCAACCATCTAGGGGAATTAGACAAGGTGATCCCCTTTCACCCTATCTGTTCATCATGTGTTCAGAGGCTCTAAGTTGTTAACTACACAAAGCTGAAAGTACTGGCACACTCACTGGGTTAAAAATAGGAAGACAACCCCACAAAGTATCAATCAATCACCTTTTCTTTGCAGATGACAGCCTCTTATTTTGTAAAGGCAACTGCAAAGAGTCTAGTAACCTGGCCAAGCTACTGGATCTCTATGAAAAAGCCTCAGGCCAAAGTCTTAATAAGGAGAAAACTTCAATATTCTTTAGTAGTAACACAAGTCAGGAGCCAAAAGAGCTAATCATTTGAGCTGCAGGGATCAATGCAACAAATTCTTGTGAAAAGTACCTGGGTGTACCTGCCACTGTAGGTAAATCAAGAGCCTCCTCATTCATAAATATAATTGATAAAATCAAGGCTAGATTGGGCAACTGGAAAACACAATACCTATCTCAAGCAGGTAAGGAAGTGCTGCTCAAATCCATAGTCCAGGCCATTCCAGCCTACAGTATGGGGCTGTTCAAATTACTAAAACAACTTATTACTCAACTGAACAAAACAATAAGGAATTATTGGTGGGGTCATCAGGCAAATGAGAACAGAATGCATTGGATCAAATCAGATCAAATGAGGAAATCAAAGAAGATGGAGGGCCTCGGTTTCAGGGACTTTGAAGACTTTAATATAGCAATGTTGGCAAAGCAATGCTGGAGAGTTCATAAAAACCCAGATTCACTGGCAGCTCAGGTTCTTAGAGCAAAATACTTCCCTAAAACCAAATTTCTGCTTGCAAAATTGTTCCAAGATTCCTTCAAGCTGACACAATGGTCTCGGTCCTCATCGAGCCTTCAACAAAACAATGGAATCTTTCACCAGTGCAAGCTATTTTCTCAAAAGAAGAAGTAGACATTATCAAGACTATTCCTATTTGCCCTTGCCATAGTTCTGATAAACTTATATGGAGAGGCAGCTCAAATGGCTTGTTCACGGTCAAAAGTGCATACCACCTAAGAATAAACAGAAATTCTCTGCTGCAGGGTCAATCATTTGGGCTCCAATTCCATAACTGGACTAAATTTTGGTTTCTAAATGTCCCTCAAGCCTGCAAATCCTTCCTTTGGAGGGCATGTCTAGAGGCTCTTCCTACTAAACTTAATCACTCTAAGAGGAAAGTGGTGAAGGAGGCAACCTGCCCAATATGTGAGCAGGTGCCTGAAACAGTGATGCATATCTTATGGGATTTTGTATCAGCCAAGGATGTGTGGGGGCAAAGCTCAATTAGAATCCAAAAATTAACCTCTCAATGTTCTAGTTTCAAAGCTTTAATGGAGGAGATAATTGGACTTTTTGATCAAAACTTAATGGATAAGTTTGCTGTTACAACTTGGAAACTCTAGTCTAGAAGAAATGAGTTGATCTTCAAAGGCAAGTTCTCTCATCCCAATCAGTTAGTGCAGTAGTCCATAATTTTGTTGAATGAGCTCAAGCAGGCTAACTGCAGACTCGATATCCCCCTGCAAACACAACTCAAGGCCTCTCAACCTAGCAAGCTCCCCCTACAAATGTTTATAAAATCAATTGTAAGGCTGGTTTTGGAGTCATCATCTGAGACTAGAAGGGCACTGTGAAAGCAACATTGAGAAATAACTATGACATTTTTCCAGACCCTTGCCATAGTTCTCAATTTCCTGTCCAAAAAACAAAGGCAGAATGAATTCTATAAATGCAAGCCCTTGCAAATATGTAGATGTTATATCTGCCTGCCTCAAACTGACATGTAAAACTAGCAGTCTCCAATGGAATGTTTAAATCAACTTGAATTATGGAAAAAAAAAACCCATCTGGCACTACATATAGAATCAACATCATCTTTGGACAGAAGTCAGAACAAGCAAAAATAAAAGCAATAAGCTCCTATATATAATCAAAGCCATCCAACACAGTTTTCAGATTTTAACAAATTCCTCAAAATTTTAATCAATTTTCAGCAGACAAACAGTCCATAAATATGCAGAAAAATAGCAAAGAAATAAATGTCATTTGCTGATCTGGTATGCAAAGAAATATGTAGAAAAACAGCAAAGAAATATGCAGAAAAACAACAAAGAAATAAACTTGGCGTTCTGTTTTGCTGATCTGGTATGCATGTGTTCTGTTTTGTAAAGAAAAACATCAATGACATTTTATTCCTGATATTTTTATTAAATTCATTCGATCTACCTTTATAAAAAGAATTGCAAATTCAAGTAACAAGCAGAACAAATCAAAGCTTTTTTTTTGTAACAAGCAGATTCAAGGATGAGATTTGAAACAAGCAAGTAACAATCAGATTCAAGGATGGGATTAGTAATATTTCTAGAAATTTTTTATAAGAATGAATCTGAAGAGACTCATTTGTAATCTTTCTTCTCTTTCCATTTGGTGAAATAAAATTAAAACTACATTTGTTCCAAAAGAAAATTAAAACTACCGTGAGTTTTGAAAATAAGTTTTTCAAAGACTTGTTTTGAATAAGGTAATCAATCTGAAATATAAACCCCTTCTTAAACCTTACCCTTTTTTTTCATGCATCATGGAAAAGCAATGAGTTAAACTGGAGTATCTTTCACTCGAGCCTAAAGAATGTTCATAATATTTCTAAATATTAAACCAAAAAACAGAAATAAAAAACTTTACTATGGAGACTAGGATGCGGAAAAAAATATATAAAAAACAAAAGAAACAATTATGAAGATGAAACGAACAGTCATCTACCCAATTTACAGACCAAAAGAGTTCCTATACCTAAAAAACATAAAAAAAAGTGAAAATAGAACATATAAAAGGGTGAACAAGGGAAGGGCGGGACATACCTATAGGACCTCCTTGTATGACCTATATAAGAATCAAATAAGAACCATAATAAGACAATTTCATAAACTTAGATATGAAATCCAAGTCTGGGCATGGAGCATGTAGAAGAAAAAGAAAAGAAAGGAACATCGACAATGAAATGAAATGAAACAAAAGAAACATAAGATTCTCTGGGTCTGTAGAGTTAGATTCCCAAAATCAATCACACAAAAATATAATTTCCTAAATCAATTGCACAAGGTTCATACCGTGGGGGGTATTCTGAATGTTCTTGAGCCAAGCTGAGAGAGAGAGAGAGAGAGAGGAAATCAAACAGACGACGGGAACCAGCAAGGAGAGGGACTCAAGAATTTTTGGACCCAGGAACGGAGAGACAATCGATCGAAGAAGATTGAGAGAAAACAGAGAAGAGGGAGAAAAGAGCGATGGCCTTTTGAAAGAAGCAGAACAAAAAATATGAGGGAAAGAGGGAGGGAATAATAAAATATTCCTTTGATCCTTCAACAGTATATCGCCAAACATGGCTAGGAGGAGAAATTTACTGTAGCTCAAAAGTAAGAAATATGGCTTTAGCTAGTTCAATTTAGGGATTTTAATTTAAAAAAAGGTAAAAGTTGGACTTGGATTTGCCTAGGCCATTGCCAATGCTCTAATTATGGAAAGGATCGGCCTTAAAAGTGTACCTTTTTGAGGGGATTTTGTAGCTCTTCGAAACCATACTTCTACCCTTTCTTTCCAAATCCGATTCGGGTTAAAGATATACTGAGATGCATATAGACCCTTCTCCAAATTTCCTACGGTATGTCACCCTTTGCTAAAACATGATTTTGATCCTCATAATTTCCCCTCTCACAGCATTCACACCTAGATACAATAGGAATATTATAACACCCCTGTGAAGCTCATGCCCGTGAACGAAGCCCAGCCCCTGAAATTGCTTTCGAACTGGTGCATACTCCCACTCTCTCATCCCTGATACATACTCCCACTCCCCTATCAGTTATACATGCAGTTATTTCCCTCACCCTCATTTTCTAAAAAAAAAACTAATCCCTCACACTGTTGCTCTCCTTCGATTTTTTGTCCTTAGAGATTGTTGTTGAAAGTGTGTGTTTGTGCTGCGTTTTTGGGTGAAAATCTGGTTTGTGTCCGAAGCTCCTCACGCGGATTTTGGGTTGCCGTTGAGCCCTCTCACCAGAACTCTTAACGATGGTAAATCTCCCTTCCCCTTGTTTGATCTCACTCTCATTTTTTTTTTCTTTCCCTCTATTTTTCTCGCAAGCACAGATTCTCATTTCTTCTAATTTGCATGCACACACCCACGACAACAACTTTTGCACACAAATGAAATCTTACCTAGTCTCACACACCCTCTTTGTCTTGGTTCACCGTGCACATACTCAGACCACTCAATCTCTATCTGTGCAGATCACTATTGCTTTCACTAGATTTTAGTGAGTTTGGGCTTAGAATTCTTCTTTGGGTTGCTTTGAATCAGGGTTGTGCGAAGCTGTTTGAGACATTATTAGGTAATGCCCTTACGAAACATTAGATAGTGATGTTCATTAACTGCAACGTTGTGTCACAGGGCATTGGCATAATCTTTAAGCATCGTCCGCTCACTTTCGTTTTCATCGTACTAAACGCACGAATTTAGTAAGTTAATCTATAGTGATAGTATCGTTTTTTCTTATACGCTTGATATTATGATTCGTATTTTTAATTTTTATTTGAAAACTTTTTTATTTTAGTTGTATAGTGAGTGTGGTATAATTGGAATTATGTGGTTGGATTGAAATGTGGATAATGTGTAGTTGATGTGGTGGCTGTGTAGGATTTATAATTACATGACTAGTTGGGAATGGCGGTGACAAAGGGTGGAGTGGTGTATTGGTGTTGGATGTCTTTGATTAAATGCATGTTGGTAAGAGGTAAGTTGTATGGGTTGTGTTTGGCTGTTAGGTGGAGATTTTAGTGGCTGTGTTGGGGTTTAAATGCTAATGGTTTGAGGAGGGGACTATTCGGGTTTAATTTTATGATAGGTATTGAGTTAAAACGTGGCTGATTTGGGTTATTATTCAATAAATAGTAGCTTACTGGGTTGGTTTATTAAATGTTTGGTATATGTTTTGACTAGGTGGTGATACTGTTAGAGTTCAGACTCAAGGCGTAGATAATACACGGAAGTTAGGTAAGCGAGGTTCTTATTCTAGATTTGCATAAAAAGAATTGAACTGGGGTTGGTTTGTAAAACTGTGCATGTTGTTTTAAAAAAAAATGGTGAAAAACAACCTTAGTATATGTTTTGCATTCACTCATGAGATATGTGTGAAAGAGAAAAGAAATACTTTTGACATGAATAATGTAGACATGAGTAATATTTGACATGTTTCTGAAATGTGCAAGAGAGTGAATATGATATCTGTGATTTTTTGTACATATGATATGAAAATGACTTGGACCTGTTTTTGATCAAATGGAAATGGTATGAATATGTTCAGCACGTGGTTTGATATGATGTGCATATGAAAACCATTGGCATACTTATCTGTTTTGTTTCTGATTCTGAATATGGTTATGATATGATGATATTGGTTCATGTGATATGGTTGGTACCAACATGATATGATATGATATGAGTGCACCCACTTTAGAAACAAAGTGACCTTTTATGTGATCTTTCCTGTGCGCACACTCGGGACTCCGAGATTGAAAAATGGGAAGGTTCACAATATGATACAGCTTGGTTTGGCCACCGGGGATAGCACAACCCTATCACAGGGGTTAAACATAGTATATGATATGATATGATACGATATGATATGATATGATAAGATGAAGATGTTCAGTTATATTATGTCAAAGCGTTTTTTAATATAAAAGGGTCTTTGAAAATGAAAAAGGGTCTTTGAATACGAAAATGATCTTTGAATTTGAATAGTCAGACTTTTTTATCTTTTTTAATATGAAAATGGTTCTTGAATGTGAAAATGGTTTATGGATATGAAAACATTGAAAAGTCGCTCTAATTTTCTAATAACATGTTTTGAGATGTGCATATAAAAATGAAATGTTTTGTTTCTGCATACCGAACTTTCTGAAAAGGCTCATGTGTGACGCCCCCAAATTCCGCTTGGGATTGGACGGACATTTGAAGCGTCGAGACATGCAACACAAGGTTACCTGCCCCCATTCATGACATATGAGATGCAATATTCCTAACATGCATATAGCATTATGCAATATTCGCAGCAGATAATTTTTCTTTAGCAATACTATGCACCAAACTGAAATATCCCAAATACTTAAAACATACTTCATACATAATGACATACTCAAAAACTGATATCACAACACTAGTCCAAAATGGCTGTGATCAAAAGAGTGATGAAGATTGAACTCCACAAATACAAGTAGTAATCTGAGGTGACTACTGTACTAACACCTACATCGCATCGTTGCTTAGTCAACCGTTTCCAGTTGGTCGATTCCTGATTCTCCTTCAAATCCTGTAATAAAATCTACCATTCGGGGGGAATGGTAGTTGGGACTACCACAGTAAGATTTGATTACAAATCTCAGCAAGTTAACAGAAAACTTCCACACAGGTTAATAATGCATGCATGGCAGTAAAAGCATGAATGCATAATCAAATCATAAGTAATCATAGCATAACTTGACATACAACATAACATAACTGGCATAACTTAAACTGAAACTGAAGCTTAGCATGAACGTGACTTGAAACATAACATGGACTTGAAACTTAGCAAGAACGTGAACTTGAAACATAACATGAACCTGAGCATGACATAACATAACGTAAACGTGAACATAACATAACACGAACTTGAAACATATTCTTATCTCATGGGATTACCACGATTGTGTGAACGTAAACTTGAACATAACATAACGTGAAACATGACTTGAAGTTGGAATCTTATTCAATAGACTTAATCATTAAAGTGACCATATGGGTGCTACACAGGTCCCCTTTAGCCATGTGTCCCTGCCGATTACCGCATCATATCACAGGTTTCTATACCAGCTGTGAGTGCGTTAATATGTACTCCACAGTTGTTGTGGCCCCATACTTCATGCTCCACAGTTGTTGTGGCCCCATGACTTATTTGTTTGTGCCACACTTGCTGTGGACACACGTAACATAATGTGTGGCACCATCGGCGTTAGTGCCTGGCGCGCTCCGGTGACCAGCTAATTAGGTCCCATTCGCAACCTATTGACTGTACTTCGTTAAGCCAGGGAATTTTACACCTATTTAGACACTCCAGCGTGAACAAAGGAGTTCCACTAGGATATTACACCATCCTAGCGCTTAGGGTCGTGATTGACATGAATAACTTAACTGCCATACATGACATTTCGTAACGTGACGTAACATGAACGTGACATAAAAGACAGAAGTCCTGACGTAGCATAACGTGACATGAACTAAGACGACATACATGACATACTTCGAGACATAAATGTAACAGAGAACATTTCATAACATGTCATACATGTAACATGCAACATTTCGTAACATGGCATATCATATAACAGACAACATTTCCTTAACATGGCGTAACATGTGACAGTGAATATTACGTGACATGAAATACATGTAATAGATGGCATACTTAACTTAACATACTTGCAATGTATAGCAATACGTGACAGAATATCTTGTGTAACAGATGAATAATTCGTGACAGTATAAATTCTGTGTAACAGATAAATATGTAATGACTTGGCATGGCACATATGATAACATGCGTGTATACAATTTAGTTCCCTTACTGATCACTCATACACATTAAACTGATAGTAAGTTAAAAGTTAACTTACCTCGATCTTCGCGCTTCGAGACAAAACTCAAGTGCGATCACGAGAAACTGAAAGTAGCAATTTCTAAAAATTAGAACTTAATCACTAACAATTAGGAATGTGGAGGAATATCAACTTCGAGTAAAATTATCATTTTACCCTCTACATGTGGGAAAATGACCATTTTACCCCTAATTTGAGGATTTTGCATCCTAACTCCAAAAATCACCAAAATTTACATACCTTATGTAAATTTTGTCCTAAGCTCAAATATCAATTCAAAAAAATTTAAAACTAAACACAACCATTAAAACTCTATAGGTCCGAAACTTACAAGGCTATTTCCCTTGGTTTTGTTGTAATTCTTTCGAATTTTAAAACTCATGATTAAACCAAAATTTTTCTTCTTCTATACTCATAACATATTCCTAAGAATAATCATGTTTTGAATCATGAACAAAAGTCATCAAAATCACTAAGACCATACTTGAACTTTTTGGTTTTTCTTCTAAGTTCAAAACAGAATTTTGTTTCTAACTTGTTTTGATCAACCTCTTGATCCATGACTTATAAAGATGTGATCTTCAAACCAAAACATCACATGGTTTAAAAATATGTTCTAAAACCGATCCAAGCATCAAACTCAAGATCACATGGTTAAACATCAACCAAAACATAAATTTAGCCAAGAACATCATCACTTTGGCCTAACTGAATACCTCATTGCATAAAATTTCATATCTTCGAAACTAACATCAAATATCTTCAAAATAACATTTTAACATGTATATAAGAGGCTTAGGATCTTCCAATAAAAATATCAAAGCCATTGGAATAAGATTAAACCATAAAAGATTTAAACTTTCTCAAAACAGAAACTGTTTTGTCTCTTCCAGTTTCTAAGTTTCTAGACCTAAGAAAATATTTCACCAAAACTTTTAATCATGCAACAAATCCTCAACCAATAATCATCTACACATGTTAACAGTACTCCATAAAAATTTCGGGCCAAGATCTATTCATTAGCTTGGTCAAAAACTTCAAAATTTAACACACTCTCCAGTTTATCGCCCAGAATGACCTTTCAGGGTTATAAACAACTTTTTACCAATAAAATGATCTCCAAATGGAACAAATAAGATATCCACGTAAACTAGACTCCAAAATAAACAACTTTAATGAAGGAAAATTTGCGAGAAAACACTTAAAAAAGCTTCGAAACAGGCGTTCAAAAGAGGTACGAAAAACTGTCCGAGAGTGTCTTTTGTGTTCTATGAAGGAAAAGTGTAAAGGAGAGTTGCTTTTCGTGGGAAGTGGACTGGAGAGCTTCTTACACAAGCTATGTAAAGTGATAGGACTGAAGGAATGGTTGAGTGTTGGCCTTTTCTTCTCATAAAAATCAGACCAAGATCTTTTCTCAAGGTAGAGTGTGAGAGTGAAAGAGTGAGGTGGCCCTTTAGCTTTGTCTTTCAAGAACCTTCTAGGCCCTTCTTGTAAAGATCTGGCCAGCCAAGTGGGGGTACAAAACTTAGCCATGAAGCAATCCTATGGTGACCAAATTCGTGGGCCTTAATGGGCCTAAACCGAATGGGCCTAAACCGAATGAGCCTAAATTTTGGGGTTTAAAGAGGGTTTGGGTTGCTATCAAGCCCAAATCCAATATCACTTGGTCCAATCAATTTCTCAAGGTTAACAAGGTTAGATAATGATGTTCTAACACAAATTTGAAGGATTAATGGCATGTGGAAGTGATTTAATCAAGTGATTAAACACAATGCTATAAATCGGATTAGAAAATGTTTAGAGACCAACTTTAGGGTTTTGGGGAAACCGTTTAGGGTTTTGATTTCAACAAAGCTTTTGGGCTTTCAATTGGATTCCCACCATTTAGGGTTTCACTAGGATTGAAAACCTCTTTGGTCTGGCAAAATTTGGTTGAGCAGATGAAACAAGGTTTTGCTTAAGTGGCATGATCTCACACCTTGATTCCTTCAAATCCAACAAACATTCCTCTTGGTGCCAGGTGTCTAATATTATTCACTAAGTGTGGCTAAGATCTTGCCAAGTGTCCAAATAAAACTTCTCTAATCTAATTTGGACATTCCACACTATGATTTTGAAATAATGCAATTGGTACGCTTATCGAGGTTACTATTCACTCCGAAAAAGTGAATCATAAACTTAACACTAAAAATTCCTAAATATTCATATTAACTTACAGTGAAAATATTATACCAAAATTCAACCTCGAAGTGCCCCTAAAAATAATTTCACAATTTTCAACAGATGTTTCGTTCGAAATTATGAAAATAGGATATTGCGCCATGAAATTCTAAATAATCCACTGAGTCTAATGGCGTGGACCATAATGCATTCTGACACTTCTAACCACCTCAAATAAATAAAACTTATATTTCTAACACCATAGTGAGTGATAACACTGACTATGTTGACAGACTAAAACCTATGCGATTGGTCGATTCGTAAAAACTTATGGGGTTTTCACGAGATTCCTAAAGTCAATAGAAATTCCACCAATGAATTTCTAGCGGGCTGTTACATCACGTTTATATACTAGTATATGTTCTCTGTTTACTGAGTTATTGATAACTTACCCCTTATCTTCACAATATTTTTCAGATGATATTGATGACCTAACTGGGGATCAGGAATAGAAAGTGGAGCTTGGCTTGCTGTGGATAGAGGGTCGAGTACCTAAGGGTACTAATGTTAATATAAGGGTTTATTTGAGCAATTGGAGTTCTTTATGTTATTTGGATCTATTGAGACTTAAATATTTATTAGTTTATTATGTCGAGACTACTGTGAGATTGTGGACCCCTGGTTTATGTTATTATTGTAGTGATGACATTGTGGAATTTATAATATGTTTATTTGGAAAATATGAGATTGTTTACTATTTATGAAACCGTTGGAGATTTTATATGTGTTAGAAGACATATTTATAAGTAACAGGTAGTAATCCTCCAATCCATCCAAGTACGAGGTGTTACATTTGGTATAAGAGACATGTTTGAGATTCTAGATACTATAATAAGGTGTTGGATGAAATTTAAGGTTTAAGGTTCTACAGACTATAGTAGGTGAGATTTTAGATAGATTTTAAGAAATCATTTTCAGATTTGAAGTGGTAGTGGAGTGAACTATAAGGAATAATATTGTTGGTATTAGAAGTTTTAGAATTTGTACACTTTAAGAATGATTTTGATGTGTAGGATTATTCTAACGCCCGTCCTTATGGTGGGACTTTTTTTCCAAAATATTTTTAGAAAAGGACGACGGGAATTACCGTCCTATTTAAAACTTTTCACTTACATACCCAGGGTGCGAGACTCCATGTTTATAGATTAAAATGTGCTTTGACAATAAAAGATGTTTACAGTGGAAAACATAAATCTTATAATAAGAAGGCCTCTCGTACGTTTAAAACTCGTGCCTAGACTTCCGTGCTCTTCCCTATGCGCCGTGTGTCCTGATCGTGCAGTTCCTGTGAGGGGGAGGGATATGCATAAAAACTAAAATGAGTTGAAGACTTGTAAGCATTACTTCATACCATTAAAAATATAACAATATAGGTTTTCATTCATGCATTCATCACTCGTACATACTATTACGTGCATGCATACGTGTCATACATGCGTTCATTTGAAAACTTCACTAGACGGGATTTTTCTCTTTTAAACATGGGCTTCCTTTTCGTAAAACGTTCTCCCGTCAGTGCTTTCATTTCTTTAAGAGCTCGTGCATGTTTACGTGCGTTCTTTTGAAAACGTCACTGGACGGGGCTTTTCTTTCAAAAGACTTTTCTTTCTTTAAAACGTGTCCCCCGTCAGTGCCTTCATTTCTTAAGGATTCGTGCATTCGTACATACGTGCATACATCCATTTGTTCTTATCACTTTCATAGGCCAGTACACACTGTTACACCCCGTGTGTTTGGGGTTAGCGGTCTTCCTTTGGACCCAGATTCCGCCCGTGGCCACGGGTGGGGAATCCCCTTTCATAAGGGGCAGCACTGGGTGCACTTCCAGTACTACTTACTCGGCATTGCAATCTGCCCATTCATTGGTACCCTTTCCTTTCAATCACGTGGACGTTACTTATCTAAATACATTCATGCTTTCATTTCTTTCTTTCTTGCTTTTCATTCATGCATTCATTCGTTCATGTCAGCTCGAAAGAGCTTACGCTTTCGTTCGGTTCTTTCTTTCATTTACAGTCCTTTCTTTTCATGAGAAAACATTTCTTTTCATGAGAAAACATTTCTTTTCGTGAGAAAGCATTTCTTTTCATGGATAAACATTGTTTGGGGCTTAAGCCCAAAAATCGTCTTTTCATCTTTCAGTTCATTTCAGTTCTATCTTTTATTTAACAGTTCGTTCTTGAAAACTTCATTTGAGAACATACATGGGCTTAAACGTCGGCTTTCGTGGCATCCATAAGCGTCACCTTTGAACGTCGTCTCTCATGGCATCAACGAGAGTCACCTCGTGGCGTACATGAGAGCGTCGGTTCGTAGGATCCACAAAAGCATCCGTAGTCATGCCCTTCATGCATCTTCTTCAGTTTATGGATTTTTTTAGAAAATACATACAATAGATACAGCGTATAGTCATCCATTCACATGCGTACAATTAATACTTTGGTTGCGTAAAAAGGGGCTGCCAAGGAGGGGCCGTACATACTTATACCTTTTAACAATTAGCATTTTTCTTTCTTAAAACGTCATTCATTTCTTTTCGTGAGCATCTTAAAGGAAAATCGTTTCTTGTATCTTTGAAAACTCTAGAAGAGTATGAACGTAACACTTACCAGGACTCCATACTACTTACATGTCAGTCAGTCCATTTATGCTTGTCAGATGGCAACCTACATGCATACACATACCTTAACGTCATTCTCTATCTAGTACATAAGAAACTTGAACAATAAATAGAACTACGCTATACTAGGAACACTCTCCTTCTATCCATGCACTTACGTGCCCTTTACTATGTTAAAACCTTTGGGGACCCATTACGGTCACCCCATCTTCCAACTCATGTCTTGCCTCGAGTGCTTATCCACTAAAGTGAACTCATGATTCACCTTAGGATTAAGACACTAAGGCCTCTGTCTCATTCTTCTCATTATCCTCATTCCGACGCATGACTCAAACCAACTAAGTCATGCATCCCGTCCTTAGACACTATACCCGTCACTTTCTTCATGCATCTTAGCCCATACAAATCCTCATTCCCATCCAGACAAGCCATACGGCTCTAAGCCAACTCTGAGGCTTAAGCACCGTGTAACTATACTCAGGATAGATTACCCATTACATATGGTGAATACATCCGGCACATGTGTCTAACCAGATTACACATGTACTCTACCCCTTATCACCTAAGATCAACATATATAACACGTTGATCACCAGCTTCGAGGGACAAGGGCCATACTCCGATACCAACCTTCTCTTAACCCGGCTAGCATGACTCCTCTTGCTACCCGTCCCTTTGACAGTTCATCCCAACACTTAACACTACAAGACTCCATTCATAACTACACCTTATGCCACGTCATACAACTCAAGACTGCTCCCAAGCTACACCGTGACCTTGTCGCGTTACCCAACACTCTTGGTATATAAATTCCTAACTCATCATGAGTACGATTCCTTGCGTACTCCCGACACATCGTGACATCTTGTCATGTTCCCATTACGCCATTCCTACACTCTAACACTTCACCCGTCATAAGCATAACTGCCAGTAACCACGTCACTTTGTGACGTTGCCCAGTCATGCCTCCGTTGCCTACTCCTACACTTGTTCCACTACTTCGCCCATCACAAGCACGACTGTCAGTAGTCATGTCACTTCGTGACATTCCTCAGTCATGCTTCCGCTGCGCACTCTTATACTTGTTCTGCTACTTCACGTATACTTTTAGCCATAAGTCCATCACAGTGACACTTGCCCTCAGACTACAGGCTCCGCCATAACTATTTTGGGACACTGTTTCACAGTTCCCAGCACTATCCATCACGTTCCACGCCCATCAATCACATAACCATCCTTATCTCTATGACACGCCACATGGAGTGTCGCTGCCACTTGGTGTACACTCCACGTATACTCCATTCACATATGCCATATCAACACTATGGCATACTCACCATATGGTGCATCACTATATCACATGGAGTACATTCCTCATATACTCCCTTCATACACACTATGCCACATTACCATCATGGCGTACGCGCCATATGGTGCATCGCCCCATCACACGGAGTACACTTCACATATACTCCATTCCCAGACGCTATGCCACATCATCACTCTGGCATACCCGCCATATGATGCATCACTCCACTACATGGAATACACTCCGCGTATATTCCATGCACGTTACAACACATCACCTACTACGGCAAACCCGCCGTATGGTGCATCACTCCATCACATGGAGTACACTCCATGTGTACTCCATTCGCCTACATTACGCCACATCACCATTATGGCACATTCGCCAAACAGAGTACATTCCATATATATCTCCTTCATATATCATACCCCACACAGAGTACACTCAGCATGTACTCTTCCCGTTCCACATACACTACGCCACATCACCATTATGGCATACACGCCATATGGTGCATCAATCCATCACATGGAGTACATTCCACATGTACTCCTTTTACACGCACTACCCACAGAGTACACTTCTCCGTGTACTCATCCCGTTCTACCACATGCCAGGAGGGTATATTTTACATATACTCTCCTTGTCTCACATTACGCCACATACAAAGTACATCCAGCGTGTACTCTTCCCATTCCACACAACGTCATACGATCCATACAACACATGCCCCACAACTATATTGCACAGCACAACCACTCCATAATTACAGCACAAACCCCACAACTGCATTACACAGCACAATCCACAACACTTCACAATACGCCCAACACTTCACAGCACACTACATGGCACAATGCACCTCCATACAACACAGATATGCCCAACACTTCACTACACAGAATGCCCAACACTTCATCA
This sequence comes from Juglans mandshurica, assembly GCA_022457165.1. Taxonomy (NCBI): domain Eukaryota; kingdom Viridiplantae; phylum Streptophyta; class Magnoliopsida; order Fagales; family Juglandaceae; genus Juglans; species Juglans mandshurica. Next base: position 15,919,027 of record CM039624.1, read on the forward strand.
CACAACTCCACATCACAATGCCACAACTCCATTAATACTTACAGCACAGTCCACAACCTAGTCAACTAATCAGTATCTAACATAAATATGAGAGATAGAGGGTTATACCATCGACGGGATAACCCGTGCGTTGCTCGTTGATCGCCACAGCTGATGATGTCGAAAGAGTCGTACGTGGAGGCTAACTCACGTACGGTGACTGTTTAGGCGTTTGGATAACTAGGTGTGGTCTTGGAAGGGCTCGTGATGGCCTTGTGATGGCGGTGAGGGGCATAACACGGCGGCTCTAGCCGTGTGCAGTGGCGGTCAATCACTCGCAGTGACTGTCCATCACGTGTAGTGATTATCCACCACATAAAGTGGTGGCTTGGACCTAGGGCTGGGCTAAGGGAGGTGCGGTGGATCTCGTGGTGTCGTCGAGGTGGCGCCACGGTGGCTCACGATGGCTGATCTGGCCATATTGTGGAGGAGAAGTCGTGGGAGAGTGAGAGAGAGTGTGCTCTTGTGGGTGGCAGATCGGGGTCGTGGGAGGTTGGGTTGGCTTCGTGGCGGCCTGAGGAGGCTGGAGGTGGTGGTTACCAGCCGTGGGTGGCGGTGCACAGTGGTGCACGGCGTGCAACCCGTGCGTGCGTGAGGTGGAGGAGGGAGCTTCTGGCCGTGGGTCACGTGGAGGAGCTCGGGGAAGGGGAGAGGAGGTCCATGGTGTCGCATGGTGGTCATGAGTGCTACGGGGCCGCGCACGGTGAAGCCGTGCATGTGTGCGACGGAGGTAAGGTGGCTGCGTAACAGGGGCTGGCTTCGGTGGAGGATGATGGCCGATGGGAGGGGAGGTCGCCGTGGGAGCGGTGGAGCCATTGGGTGGTGCACGGCGGCGCTACGCGCACTAAGCCCATACGGGCTGTGCACTTCCGAAATGGAGAAAGGGAGAGCGTGAGAGGGAGGGGCTGCCATGGTTGAGCTCGCCGACGTGTGGAGCAACCGGTGGTGCCGGTGGTGAGAGCTGGTGGCGCACGACGGCACGGGCCTGAGGCCTTAAGCCGTTCAGCGTGGAGAGGGAGTCTGCGTACGTTGTACGCTTGGGAGAGGGAGGAGAGAGAGGGAGCTGAGGGAAATGAGGGAGAAAGAGAGAGGGTCTGGGTATTTAACCCAGTCCCTTCGTCTGGAGATCTACACAACGATCTAACGATGAGGGATCTCAAACACTGGTTTAAAATACATTAACATATAACTTAATTAAAAGCGCTTAGAGGAATTAAAGTAGAATATTATTTTAAACTAACTTTAGTTTATAAAATAATGTTCTTCATCATTAATAAAATGATGAAGTCTCACTTAACGTATTTAAAAGGATTAAACCATTTAATTAATAAAAGTTCTCAACATAATTTAAATCTCATAATATCTTAAATAATTGAAATCATTTTAATAATAATATGAAAATGATTTCCGGCAATCATAATATTTTTGGAGCTCTTCAAGAATATTATGATTGTCGTATTTAAGATCAAATCTTAATTCAATAACACTGGAAATACTCCTTATAAATATTTCCAGCATATTTAAAACACTGGACGTGCCCTAGAAGTCACACGATATCTTTCGAGACACGCCATCATGGTTCGACACGCATAACGTGGCTCGCAGTCGCTAGTGAGAAAGGCAAATGATCACATAATCTCTGCCTTCAGGATTTGCTTACGTCAGAAAGAGAGAAGCGTACGTAAAAAGGAAGGATCGTACATAAGAAGAAGGAGCAGGATATCACAATTATACTGGTTTATGAGCTGAATTCTTATTGATTGAGGTTTGTTTTGTTTCCAGAGACTTTAGACAAAGATTTGATGGGGTTAAAGGTTTAGACTTTGGAGATAGATCATTATTACTGTTGCACGTACATTTTTTTCCCTTTATTATAGGTACCTTTGTAACTCTGAAGTATTATATGTATGTATGTTTGGTTTACGGTACCATTATTTATTTATGTTTATATAAACTCTATATTTTTTGAAACGATTATTAACGGACCAGTTTTTTCACGAAGCCACCTCATCATTGGGAACGAAGTACATCGGATCTAAACGGAATCGATAATGAAAGGGAAGCAAATCCGAGTGCTTTCGAAGTACTGCGAGTAGCGGCACATCAATTAATAGATGATCTCGCGCAGATTCTCCCATGTTGCCAACACAACAATAATGAATGAGGTTGTATCGTGGAACAATTCAACTGGATGCACCCCCTTCATTTGATGAGAGAGGTGAGCTAACCCTGGCGGAGGATTAGGTTCAACTGTGGGTCTTGACCTGCAAAGATGAACAGAAGGTGGCGTACGCCACATTCAAGCTGACCAGGGAGGTGAAAAGATGGTAGATTTCTGAAAGAACTATCAGAGAAGCTGAAGGGACAAAACTAGTTAGTTGACTGCATTTCAAGCTGATTTTTCTGGAGCACTTCTTCCTAAGCTCGGTCAAAGACGACAAGGCTATGGAATTCTCCACTTTGGTCTAGGGAACTATGACGGTACACCAGTATGAAACCAGATTTTTTGAGTTGTCACATTTTGTTGTGTACCTGATCCCTGATGAGGACTAGAAGGAGCGTAAGGTCGAACAGGGACTGAACAAAAAACTTTATGAACGAGTGGTGGGCTTCCAGATTCAGAACTTTTCAGTGTTGGTTAATAAGGCCACAATTTTTGAATGAATCCTTTAAAGAAGCGCTGCACTGCATGATCAGAGGAAGATGACTACTCCATCTAGTTAGATTTGAAGTTGGTACTCGGGACACTCAGCGGCTTGTATATATATATACAAACTGACTAATGCACATATCTTGTTTGTCATGTCTCGCCTTTGCCTCTTTTTTCTTTTGTTTTTGTGTGACGACCTAGGGTGTAATAGCCCACTAGAAATTCACTGATAGAATTTCTATTGACTTTAGGAATCTCGTGAAAACCCCATAAGTTTTTATGAATCGACCAATCGCTTAGGTTTTAGTGTGTCTACATAGTCAGTGTTATCACTCACTATTGTGATTTTATTTATGGGGCACTTCGGGAGTGAATTTCAATAAACGATTTTCACTATAGGTTAATAAGAATATTTAGAATTTTTTAGTGCTAAGTTTATTTTACTTTTTTTTAGAGTGAATAGTAACCTCGATAAGCTCATCCATTGCAGTGTTTTCAAAATCACAGTGTGGAACGTCCAAATTAGGTTAGAGGAGTTTTATTTGGACACTTGGCAAGATCTTAGCCACACATAGTGAATGGTATTAGACACTTGGCACAAAAAGAAACCATTAGATAGATTTGTGAAGGAAATCAAGGTGTGAAATCATGCCATCTTAGCAAAACTTTGTTTCATCTGTTCAACCAAATTGTGCCAGACCAAAGAAGGTTTCAATCCTAGCAAAACCCTAAAAGGTTGGAACCCAATTGAAACCCAAAATGCTTGATTGAAACTAAAAGTCTAAACGGTTTCCCAAACCCTAAAGTGGGCCTTCAAACCCTTTCTAACCCGATTTCTAGCATTGTGTTTAATCCCTTGATTAAATCACTTCCACATGCTATTAATTAATAAAATTATTTTTATGACATCATTATCCAACCTTTTAAACCTTGGAAATTTGATTGGGCCAATAAAAATTGGTTTTGGGCTTGATAGCATCTCAAACCCTAACCAAACCCCCTTTAAACCCCAAATTGAAGCCCACTTGGTTGGGGCCCACCAAGGCCCACGAAATTGGCCACCTTGGCAAAGCTTCTTGGAGAAGTTTCCTCCCCCACATGGCAGACCATCCACTGCCATTGGATGCACCCAATAATGCCTTGATGTGAAGGAGAAATCCACTCCATCAACCTCCATCTTTCACAGCTGTTGCAGGTAGTCCATTCCTCTCACTATTCTCCACTTTATGTCACATAGCCACCTCCAATCAAGGGTCATTCCAGCCCACAACTTCCCCCTTCAGGAGTCTATAGTCGTGCAAGGCACTTTTCATTCCATTTTATCACTTCTTTTCCCCCGTTCTTAGAGAGAAACCCAAAAGAGCTCTCTCGGGCAGATTTCTTGGACATTTTGCGTGGCCATTTTAGACCCTTTGTAAGTATTTTCCGATTCCTTCACATAAGTTGTTCATCTTTGAGTCTAGTTTCTATGGATATATTATTAGTCTCTTCCATGCTCATTGGATCGGTCAAAAGTATTTTTAACCATGGAAAGGTCATTCTGGGCGTGAAACTGGAGAGTATATTATGTTTTGGAAGTTTTGGCCAAGCTAATGGACATATCTTAGTTCGAATATTCTATGGAGTGTTGTTAACATGTGTTTATGAATATTCATTGAGGTTTTGTTGCGTGACTAAAGCTTTTGATGATAGATTCTCTTAGAGTTAGAAACTTGAAAACTGGTAGTGGAAAAAACAGTTTCTGTTTTGTGAATTGTTCGTGGTTTAATCTTATTCCAAAGGCTTTGATATTTTTATATGATGATCCTAAGCCTCTTATATACATGTTAGGATGTTATTTTGAAGACATTTAGTATTAGTTTTAAGAATATGATTTTCTATGCAAGAGGATTTCGGTTAGGCCTAAAATTTGATTTTTTTGAGTTAGATCCATGTTTTACTAAATGTTAGCCATGTGATTTTAAGTTTGATGGTTGGATCTTCTTTAGAACACATGTTTTAAACCATGTGATGTGTTAGTTTGAAGATCACATGTCTTTAAGCCATGGATCAAGAGATTGATCAAAGTTAGTTGGAAAAAACAGTTTCTGTTTTGGACTAAGTTTAAAACCAAAAACTCCAAGTGTTGTTTTGTGATTTTTGGTGAGTTTTGTTTGATGATTTAAAGCATGTTTGATCTTAGGATGATGTTATGAATATATTAGAAGCAAGATTTGATTTTTTTTAAATTCTTGGAGATGTTTTTATTGAGGTCAGAACTTGTAATTTAAGGTTTACTTTTTTGTTAAAAAGTTTGTGTCTTTTTACAAAAAGTTTGGTGTTGATAATTAACTTTTCTTAATGGATATTTTTTTAAGTGTGTTTTTAAACTTAGGATATGAAGATCTTTGTTACAAGATTTTGGTTTAATCATGAGTTTTGAAACTTGAAAGAATTGCAACCAAAATCAAGACAAATGGCCTATGTTGGTTTCGACTATAGTGAGTTTTTCCTTGTTGTGATTGGTTTTAAATTTTTCTGAGTTGATATTTGAGTTTAGGACAAAATTTACATGAGGAATGTAAATTTTGATAATTTTTGGAATTAGGATGTGAAATCCTTAAGTTAGGGGTAAAATAGTCATTTGCCCACATGTAGAGGGTAAAATGGTAATTTTACTCTAAGTTGTCTCTTTTCACATTTCTAATTGTTAGTAGTTAATTTTTAACTTTTAGAATACCCTCTTACAGTTCCTCGTGTTTCACGCTTTATTCTAGTAGAACGTGACGATCGAGGTAAGTTAGCTTTTAACTTACTATCAGTTTAATGTGTATGAGTGATAAGTAAGGGAACTAATGTGTATGTATGCATGTTATCATATGTGCCATGCCAAGTCATTATATATTTATCTGTTACACATAATTTATTCTGTCATGAATTATTCATATGTTACACAAGATATTCTGTCATGTATTTCTATACATTGCTATGCATTGCAAGTATGTCATGTTAAGTTAAGTATGCTATTTGTTACATGTATTTCATATCACGTAATATTCATTGTCACATGTTATGCCATGTTAACGAAATATTGTCTGTTACATATATGCCATGTTATGAAATGTTGTCTGTTATATTTATGTCTCAAGTATGTCATGTCTGTCATCTTACGTTCACGTCACATTACGCTACGTCAGGACTCCTGTCTTTTCGTATTCATGTCATCCCATCTCGAATACAGTTTGTGTATCTTGAGAACAATCTTGTTAAGTTATTCATGTCAATCACGACCCTAAGCGCTAGGATGGGGTAATATCCTAGTGAAACTCCTTTGTTCACGCTGGAGTGTCTAAATAGGCGTGAAATTCCCTAGGTTGATAAAGTACAGTCAACAGGTTGCGAATGGGGCCTAACTAGCTGGTCATCGGAGCGCGCCAGGTACTAACGCCGATGGAGCCAAACTTTATTTTACGTGTGTTCGCAGCAAGTGTGGCACAAACAATTCATGGGGCCACAACAACTATGGAGCATACACTACGTGAGACACAACAATTGTGACACGTAGGATACGTGGGACCACAACAACTGTGGAGTACGTATTAACACACTCACAGCTGGTATAGACACCTGTGTTGTGATGCGGTAATCGGCAGAGACACACGGCTCAAGGGGACCTGTGTAGCACCCGTATGATCACTTTTTAATTAAGTCTACTAAGAAAGATTCCAAGTTCATGTATTTCACATTCAAGTCATGTTTCACGTTATGTTATGTTCAAGTTTACGTTCATGTCAAGTTTCAAGTTCATGTCACGTCAAGCTAAGTTTCAGTTCCAGTTCAAGTTATGTCAGCTCATGCCATGTTATGTCAAGTCACGTTATGCTTATTATTCCATGCCATGTTATGTCAAGTCATGTTATGCTTATTATTTCTTGCCATGTTATGTCAGGTTATGTTATATTTACTATTGACTTTGATTGTGCAATCATGCATTTATTGTCATGCATGCATCATTAACCTGTGTGAAGTTTTTTGTTAATTTGCTGAGATTTGTAATCAAATCTCACTGTGGTAGTCCCAACTACCATTCCCTCCGAATGGTAGATCTTGTTTCAGGATCTGAAGGAGAACCAGGAAACGACCAACTCGAAACGGTCGACTAAGCGATGGTGTGACTTAGATGTAGCTGCCTTAGGTTACTACTTGTATTTTGTGGAGTTCAATCTCCAGCACTCTTTTGTTCACAACCAATTTGGACTAGTGTTGTGATCTCAGTTGTTTAGTATGTCTTTATGTATGAAGTATGTTGTAAGTATTTGGGATATCATAAGTTTGGTGCATAGTATTGCTTAAAAATTTTTTTTCTACTGTGAATATTGCAAAATGCTAGATGCATGTTAGGAATATTGCATCTTATATGTCATGAATGGGGGCAGGTAACCTTGTGTTGCATGTCCCGATGCTTCAGATGTCCGTCCGATCCCAAGCGGAATCTGCGGGCGTCACATGGAGGACTGTGGTAAAGGGGTCCACAGAGCTCCAACCTACCCATCTGGTTGGTCATGCTGCGCTTGCTTATTCTCTATGGATAGTCATTCTCGGAGTGTGGTCATCGTTTTAATCGTTATTTGGGCGGTCGTGTTGGACTGCACATTTGAAGTTTCTTGGCCTACCCCGCTAGCGTTCGGTTTAACCTTTCCGACCCTGCTAGCTGCATAGCGTTTGAAGTTTTCTTGGCCCACCCCACTGGCATCCGTTTTAACCTCCCCGACCCCGTTGGCTTCTTCCACTTTCCTTTTTTTTGGGCTCTGTGCAAGTTTTTGGGTTTTGTGGCCACGGTTGTTAGACAGACCCGCCTTGTTGACTATTCAGCGCCCTTGGGCGGGGTAATGGCTACTAACTATCAGAAAAATGAACAGATTCAGCAAAATCTTGACTATTTCCTTTACTTGAGTGTCAATTTATTACATGAACTTCTCAGTGAACCTACTCCTAAACCATTTATGCATCAATATACCCATGATCCTAACACTTCCCTTTTAGACTGAAACTTCTGAAATGCATTCAAATCTTTGAAAGAGAAAAAGAAATTCCAATGCCATCATGCATGACATGTATTTTCTATACTTTTGCACCCTTCACCCCCAACTAACAATGGACATTGTCCTCAATGTGTGTAGTGATTCGGGTAAAGGAAAGAAAAGAAAAACAGAAGTTGGAAGATATTACCAGAGTTGTAGAATTTAAGACACTGGGTAGTACAGGACTTAAAGGAAAAGGAAAAGGAAAAGGAAATAAACAGACCATGCAAAGCAGTTTAGTGAGAGTAGAAGAAAGGAAAGTAAAAGAAAGAAAACACTTGAAACTAGTTAAAAAAAACTATTCAACTAAAATTATGTTTAACTCCTGTAGTAGAATAGTGGAAGTATGTAACACCCGGGCCTAGCCAAACCCACTTTACAAAATTTTTGGGTTTATAGTTTCCATTTCGAATTGCGAGTAAAATTTTTTGGAAGAGAGTTTGGGCCTAAGATATTTTTTTTTTGGCAGAATATGATTTTCAATAGATTTGATAATTAGGTTTAAAATCTTTTAATGGACCAAGTGGATTTTCATCCAGAAAATTTATGGGACAAGTGTAATTTTTTTTAGGTTGTGTTGAGGCCCAAAACTTAGGAAAAAAAAGCCCATGCATTAATCCCATACAAGATCCAAGACGTGAGCCAAATGTTTTTAGGCTAAAGAGCCCAGGCCCGTGAAAACGATTCTAGACTCCGTCATGCTCGGTTTCACATCCGTTTCCCTTTTCATGCACGTCCCTCCATCCTTTTTCTCTAGGTTTTATCTGTTTACTATATATATCTCATACATATGTTAAGCATCCTCAACCCCAGATTAAGTGTCGCTCGTCCTCCTCTTCACAAAAGGTCAAATCGAGATCTCCACTCCGCTGTCGTTAGCGAGGACCCCATGTCGCCAACCACTGCCTCCATTGCTGTCTCCTCCGCATGACGGAAACAGTCTCCATCAGCCATCGTTTTCTTTCACCAAAAACTGAGTGTGAATCTGCTTCCATGACCCACTGCAGCCCCAAGTTGTTGCCGCCCAGTTCGTTTGCCCCATGTGAACCTCAATCCAGACCTCACCATCACAGCCATCCATCATTTTTCCTTAAAACACCAAACCAAAAGTCTCTGTTTGATCCAGTAAACTGCCACCCCCAAAGCCAATCCACGTGCTGCAACTCCACTGAACACAGTTCGGAACTTCACCACTCCAGTTGTGCTCCACTGCCCCTCTGCAAACCCCGCCCGGTTCTCAGCTATCGGTAAAAACACCACTCCTGTTTTTGCACCAAGAAACAGAGGAGTGCTTCGAACACCGAAAAACCACTACCCAACCAAAGCATCGGCAGCACCATACCTCTGTTTTCTTACTCAAAATATAGAGTTCTTACCACCGGACAACCGTACCTCGCCAACTGCTCCAAGCTGTCACCACCTTCACGGAAAGGGGGCCATCGAACACCCACATGCCACCTCAGCTCGTAGCAACCCATCACGATGAGTATCTCTCTCGGTTTACTCCCCTTTCTCTCCGCTCTCTCTCTAGCTCACCTCTCCCTCTCTTTCTCTTATGCTCAGCCCAGCTTGAGGGCATCTCCGCTGTATTCTTGCTCTTCAGCCATGCCACCATAGTCACTTCAGCCAGCCCGTCATGCCTTACCCCTCCACGCGTGCCTCGGTTTCCCTTGGGTAAGCCCCTGCTACCGCATACTTGGTTTTATTTCCATGTGTTTGTTCCTTTGGTTTTGTTCTTATAAGTTATATATATATATATATATATATATATATATGTAACTATGTTAACCTAATAGAAGGAAGTGCTATTACTTTTTTTTTACCTCTTAGTGTATGCCTCCAGGTTTATTGTTTAGGGTGTTTAGTTTAATGGGTTTATATTATGTACTTTGGGTTTGAAATCATGAGTTTATATTATGTGGGTTGTAGAGTATGTTTTTATTTGGATGCATACGTGTGGACTTATATTGTTAAGTTGGTATTTGTAAGAGACTGATATTTTAACGGAATATTTATCAAGTAAATACTGTTGAATTTTTGAAGTGACTAGTAAGTACAAAATCTTATTTTGAATCCTTTTAAAAGAATATTTTTTGATTTAGACAAAATTATGATTTTCTACTTATAATGATTTCGATATAATTATGTTATTTAGTTTTATAAATTATAGTTAGATCCCAATAGTAAATAAGTTAGAATTTAATGTTTTAGTCGAAGTTATTAAGTTGGATATTGAATATTTTAGAAAGTGATGATATATTTTGAGGTTATGAGAATTTTAGTTTTTAAGGAATTAAAATAGGTTAATTTAGAAGCTTAGGCTTAAATATTGAAATTCATGTTCAATCGAAATTTACGGGAATTATGTGATTTTTATAGGTGACGATTAATATTTGTTCGGCATTTTTGAGAAAAATTCTGAAAAGTTAAGAAGTCCAGATAAGCGGAGTTCCTATGCTACACTTTGCATAAAAAAATGATCTGAGGTTGATTTTAGAAAATATGCATGTTTTGTTATGAAAATAAATTTTGGAAACGACCTTAGTTATTTGTTCTGCATTACTCATGAAATTCTGTATAAGAAGAAAGTATTTTCTATCATGACTGGTGTAGACATGAGCTTATTTTGACATTTTGTTTTTGAACAGTGCAATAGAGAGTGAATATGAAATTTTGTGCATAAATCATATTTTGTGGACTAATTATGTTCTATTCTAAAAATGTTCTGGACTCTGATATGATATGATATGATGTGATTTCTGAACCCTCTAAAAGACATTCTGTTTCTGTTCTGCTCTAACCTAACCACGGGCATAAAACTGTGGGCTCTGTTTGGGTTGGTACCAACTTTTCTGTTTCAGGTGCACCCACTTTGGAAATAAAGTGGTTTTCTGTATGGTCTTTCCTATGTGCACACTCGGGGCTTCGAGAATAATAAGGGGAAGATTTACATTCTATTTCTGCTCGGTTGGCCGCCGGGGTTTGCACAACCCTACCACGAGGGTTCAATATGGAATTATGTTTTGATATGATATTTCAGTTATGCTATGCTAAGAATATCTTTGAAACTTTCGCTCTGATATTTTTAATAATATTTTCTACTCTGCATTCTGTTATAAAAAGTATTTTTCTTCTGCAATCTGAACTCTGTAAATGCTCATGTTTGCATACTAGTATATGTTCTCTGTTTACTGAGTTGTTTATAACTCACCCATTCTCTCGGTAATATTTTTCAGATAATTTTGATACATCAGTAAGGAGTCAGGGATAGGGAGCATTTGCAAGTTTTGTGGATCATAGAAGATTAAGTGCCTTAGGATACGAGGACTTTTGGAGAGTCTTTTTGGTAGTATTAATATTTTATGTTGCTTTGGTATTTTTTGAGTAATGGATATTTCTAATCTTTGTGGAAATGTTAATGTGTATTATTGAGGTACTCCTGAGGTGTACTTATGTAGGAACATGGATATTTGTGTTGAACAAATAGGTTATAATTTTATGGAGACTTTGGGTTTTTTAAAGTGTTATTGGGAAGATTTTTTTTTTTTTTGTGACATGAGTTAACTCTCTGGACTCACGGGGACAGGGCGTTACAAAGTATCTGGTGAAAAGTGTCCCAAAAATGGCTTAAGTCTTTGGCCATTAACCTTGAAGGTATTTCCATTTTGTGGGTTCATGATTTCAATGGTACCATGGTGGAAAACTGTTTTGACTAAGTAAGGCCCAAGTCCAACGAGACCTCAGTTTACTAGGGAACGGATGAAGCCTAGAGTTGTACAACAAGACTTGCTAATTTGGTTTAAATGTTTTTCTGAGTATGCTTTTATCATGTAATGCTTTCATATGTTCTATAGTTAATTTGGAATGCTCATAAGCATCTCTTCTCAATTCTTCCAATTCAAACAGTTGTAACCTTCTTAAAGACCCAGCTTTTTCCATATCAAAGTTGAATTTTTTCACTGCCCAGTGGGCCTTATGTTCGAGTTCCACAGGGAGGTGGCCTACCTTACTATAGACTAACCTATAGGGAGACATACCAAGTATGGTCTTGTAGGCAATCCTATATGCTCATAAGGCATCAATCAACCTTAATGATCAATCCTTCTTAGTTGGGTTCACTGTTTTTTCAAGGATGTGCTTGACCTCCGTATTTGCTAATTCAGCTTGGCCATTTGTTTGTGGGTGATAAGGAGTGGACACCTTATGATAAATGCCATATTTTTTCAAACGGGATTCCAATGGTTTATTGCAAAAATGTGTCCCACTGTCACTAGTTATAGCTCTAGGCATGCCAAATCTAGACATAATGTTATCCTTTATAAACTTAAGCACCACTTGGTGATCATTTTGTTTTGCATGGTATGGCCTCTACCCACTTAGGGACATAATCCACAGCCACCAGGATATACACATGCCCAAAATATGGGGGAATGGCCCCATAAAGTCCAAACCCCAGTAGTCAAAACTTTTTAAAACTAAAAATGGTTGTAGGGGCATCATGTTTCTCCTAGTTATCCCTCCTAATTTTTGGCATGGTTCACACTTCTTACAAAATTCAAAAGCATCTTTTAACATTTGGGGCCAATACAATCCAGATTGTAAGATTTTGGCAACTGTTTTCCTTGTTGAAAAGTGTCCACCACAAGCTTCAGTGTGACAAATAGTAAGAACATGTGATATATCAACATTTGGGACACACTTACAAATTATTTGATCAGAACAATACTTACATAAGTAAGGGTCATCATAAAAGAAATACTTAACCTCTATCCTAAATCTTTTTAATTCTTGCACAGTCCACTGTCGGGGTGTTTTCCCTATCACCAAAAAATTTACAATGTTAGCTTACCAAGGAATAAGTTCAACCGCAAATATATGTTTATCAAGAAAAGATTCAGAAATTGGTAGGGTAGGTTCAGCTTCTACGAAGGTTAGTCTGGGCAAGTGGTCAACCACTACATTTTCTACCCCTTTTTTGTCAATGATCATGATGTTGAATTCCTGCAAGAGTAACACCCATCTTATCAGTCTTGGTTTGGCATCTTGTTTTGCTAACAAATATTTTAAAGCTGCATGGTTAGTGAAAATGATCACAGGTAATCCAATGATGTAAGCTCTAAATTTGTCTAAAGCAGAAACAATTGCAAGTAGCTCTTTTTCTGTGGTGGAGTAATTTTTTGGGGCTCCATTTAAGGTTTTGCTCGCATAATAAATGGCATAGGGGAGCTTATTCTGACGTTGGCCTAGCACAACACCTATGACAAAATCACTAGCATCACACATTATTTCAAAGGGAGGAGACCAAACAGGGGGCTGCATGATAGGGGCTGTGGTAAGCAAGATACTTATCAAAAGCATTTTGACAGGAAGGGGTCCATTCAAAGGCAATATCATGCATAAGTAACTTACACAAGGGCCTAGAGATAAAACTAAAATTTTGAATGAATCTCCAATAAAAACCAGCATGCCCAAGAAATGACTTGATTTCTTTTACTGTTTTGGGTATAGGAAGCTTGGAAATAAGTTCAATCTTAGTTTTATCAACTTCAATACCTCGAGAGGAGACAATGTGTCCAAGAACTATGTCTTATTGAACCATGAAGTGACATTTTTCCCAATTGAGCAGCAAATGTTTCTCTTCAACCTGGCTAAAGCATCTTGTAAATTAGTTACACACGCATCAAAAGAGCTGCCAAACACTGAAAAATCATCCATGAATACTTCCAAAATGTTCTCAATTATATCACTGAAAATACTAACCATACATCTTTGGAAAGTAGCTGGGCATTACATAGCCCAAAGGGCATTCGCCTAAATGCAAAAGTACCAAACAGGCAGGTGAAAGTGGTTTTATCATGGTTCTTGATACTATTTCTATTTGGTAGAAACCAGAAGATCCATCAAGAAAACAATAGAAATCATGGCCAGCAACTTTTTCTAAAACTTGATCAAGGAAAGGTAAAGGAAAACAATGTTTCCTAGTGGCAACATTCAACTATCTATAATCTATGCACATGTGCCAACCAGTAGGAATTCTAGTAAAAATCAGTTCATCTTGCTCATTTTGCACGATAGTAAGACTAGATTGTTTTGGAACTACATGAAAGGGACTTACCCAATTACTGTCCGAAATAGGGTAGATAATCCCTGTAACGCCCCGATTCATGAAAGCGACTTACCCAATTACCCGATTCTAGACTCCGTTATGCTCGGCTTCACGTCGGTTTCCCTTTTCATGCGCCCCACCTTCCTTTTTCTCTAGGTTTTATCTATTTACTATATATATCTTATATATATATGTTAAGCATCCTCAACCCTAGAATAAGTGCCGCTCGTCCTCCTCTTCACAGAAGGTCAAACCGAGATTGGGTAAAAAAATATTTGGCTCTTTAGCCTAAAAAACAATATTTGGCTCACAGCTTGGATCATGTATGGGATTAATGCATGGGCTTTTTCCTAAGTTTTGAGCCTCGACTCAACTAAAAAAAAAAAAAACAAAAATACGCTTGTTCCATAAAAAGCATTGGCCCATAAAAATATTTTTCATCCGACCCAAAAATATTTAAGGAAATTATTAAAAATAGAAAGCCCATGAAAAAAATTCATTATCCGCCAGAATACAAGTTGGACCAGCAACCAATATATATAAACAATAATACTCAAAAATTAACTTGGCTCTTCATACGTATAAATCTAAAAATAAAATTTTTTTAAAACAACTTGTTGCGGTGTAGAGGCCACAGTTTTACACCCGTGGTAAGGTCAAAACAGAACAAAAACATAATGTTATGCCAAATGTTTTAGAAATCGCATCATATTATATCAGAGTATAGAATATTTTCAGAACAAAACAACACAGAATCAGATCACAAAAATATGATTTATGCACAATTTTTCATATTCACTCTCTTTTGCATAGTTCAGAAACAGAATGTCAAATTTTGCTAATGTCTATACCAGTCATGATAGAAAATACTTTATTCTTATGCAGAAGTTCAAGAGGCATGCAAAAACAAATAATTGAGGTTGTTTCAAATTTCTTTTCATAACAAAACTTCCATATTTTTTTCCAAAAACAACCTCAACCCATTTTATTTAATTTTATGCAAAATCTAGCATAGGAACTCTGCTTACCTGAATTTCTTAGCTTTTAAGAATTTTCCAAAAGAATGCCAAACAATTATTACTTGTCAACTATAAAATAATCACGTAATTCCTGTAAATTTTCAATAAATCACCTATTTTAATTCCTCAAAATCTAAAATCTTCATAATCCCAAAATATATCATCACTTTCTAAAATCATCAATGTTCATTTAATAACTTCGACTAAAAATTTAAAAGTCTAACTTATTTACTATTAAGTGTAATTATAAAATCTAATACTAGATAATACAATTATACAAAAATATTTTAAATTATATAGTAATAATATAATAAACTAAGTTATAGTAAAAATACAACATTATCGATTATTCTTTCGAAAGAAATAACAAATTTAAAGCACTTTAAGAAACATTTTTGACTAATATAAAATAAGATGAAACTCTCATAACATTAACATATAAATTATCTGTAATCATATTGAAACCGATCGTAAAATCACCCAACCGAAAAATATAAACCCAAACCACCTTATGACTTGGCTTATACTTAAAGGGCAAACTTGTAATATCATAAAATTAACTAAGTTAGATTTTCTTTTCTTCTTCTTTGTTTGTAGGGAAATACACCTACACCAAATCCTTTACTTTAAAAACAATTTAAAATACTGTAAACGTAAATAAAATAGAGTCCACTATTACATGTTAAAAGTTTAAAAACAAATTGATATAGTGGTAACTCAAAGGGTAACCAAGTAATTTCGTTACATAAATATATTATGCATGACCAACTTACGCTAAGCTTTTGTAAAACTCTGTTATAAGAAAACATATTTGTGAAACAACAGTTCGCGAGGTGGAGGCTCACCGAGAGATGGAGAGCATGAAGAGCGGCAAGCTGGGCACTGCCAGAGAAAGAGAGAGTGATGAGCGAGAGAGGCACTCAGTGAGGGAATGAGGGAGAGATCGAGAGAAAAGAGAAAAAACAAAAAGCAACGGCATGAGCTTACTAGGGGCCTGAGGCGGCGTGCGGCGGACTGGGGTGACGGGAAGTCTTCGTTGGCAGTTTCTATGGGGTCACAACATGGTGGAGTTCTCGGTGGTGGGTGGTTGCAGTGGCTCAAGGTGGGTGGAATTGTTGCTCTATTTTTTTGGAAACTAAAACAGGGGAGAGCTTGCAGGGGCACGCAGAGGGGCTGGAGCTTCTGTGGTGGAGTGCGGTGGTTTCGTGTGTGGAGTTGTTGGCTATTGGTGGAGGAGTAGTACCAAGCGGAAGAGCTGGGCTCTGTTTTCAGGTGTTCCGACGTGAGGTAGCGTGTGGTGTAGCGGTAGACATGAATCGAGGCTGGCTAGTTTGTCAGTGGGTCTTTGGGCTTTCGTGATGCTAGTGCTCAGTTTGCATGGGGTGGGCTAGTGGTTGGCGGTAGTGGTCCTCGCTAGCGGTAGCGGAGTGGAGATCTCAGTTTGACCTTCTGTGAAGAGGAGGACGAGCGGCATTTATTCTAGGTTTGAGGATGCTTAACATATATATCAGATATATATATTTATATTGAACATATAAAACTTAGAGAAAAAGGAAGGAGGGACGTGCATGAAAAGGGAAACCGACGTGAAACTGAGCCTAACGGAGTCTACAATCCTTTCCACGGGCCTGGGCTCTTTGGCCTAAAAAACAATATTTGGCTCATGTCTTGGATCATGTATGGGATTAATGCATGGGTTTTTTCCCTAAGTTTTGGACCTCGACTCAACTAAAAAAAAAAATACACTTGTTCCGTAAAAATCATCGGCCCATAAAAGATTTTTCATCCGACCCAAAAATATTTAAAGAAATTATTAAAAATAGCAAGCCCATGAAAAAATTTTGCTATCAGCCAAAATACAATTTGGACTTGCAACCAGTATATATAAAAAATAATACTAAAAAATTATCTGGGCTCTTCATACATATAAATCCAAAAACAAAAATTTTTGAAAACAACTTGTTGCTGGACCCGGGTGTAACGCCCGTCCTTGTAGTGGGACTTTTTCCAAAATATTTTTAGAAAAGGATGACGGGAATTACCGTCCTTTTTAAAACTTTTTACTTGCATACCCAGGGTGCGAGACTCCACGTTTATAGATTAAAATGTGCTTTGGGATAAAAGAGGTTTACAGCGGAAAACATAAATCTTATAATAAAAAGGCCTCTCGTACGTTTAAAACTCGTGCCTAGACTTCCGTGCTCTTCCCCAAGGGTCGTGTCCGTCCTGATCGTGCAGTTCCTGTGAGGGGGAGGGACATGCATAAAAACTAAAATGAATGGAAAACTCGTAAGCATTATTTCATACCGTTAAAAATATAACAATATAGGTTTTCATTCATGCATTCATTACTCGTACATACTATTACGTGCGTACATACGTGTCATACGTGCGTTCGTTTGAAAACATCACAGGACGGGGTTTTTCTCTTTTAAACATGGGCTTCCTTTTCGTAAAACATTTCTCCCGTCAGTGCCTTCATTTCTTCAAGAGTTCGTGCATGTTTACGTGCGTTCTTTTGAAAACGTCACTGGATGGGGCTTTTCTTTCAAAAGACTTTCCTTTCTTTAAAACGTATCCCCCGTCAGTGCCTTCATTTCTTAAAAATTCGTGCGTTTGTACATGCATGCATACATCCATTCGTTCTTATCACTTTCATAGGCCAATACACACTATTACGCCCCGTGTGTTTGGGGTTAGCGGTCTTCCTTTGGACCCAGATTCCTCCCATGGCCACGGGTGGGGAATCCCTTTTCATAGGGGGCAGCACTGGGTGCACATCCAGTACTACTTACCCGGCATTGCAATCTGCCCATTCATTGGTACCCTTTCCTTTCAGTCATGTGGCCGTTACGTATCTTGATACATTCATGCTTTCATTTATTTCTTTCTTGCTTTTCATTCATGCATTCATTCGTTCATGTCAGCTCGGAAGAGCTGAGGCTTTCGTTCGATTCTTTCTTTCATTTATAGTCCTTTCTTTTCATGAGAATACATTTCTTTTCGTGAGAAAGCATTTCTTTTCATGGATAAACATTGTTTGGGGCGTAAGCCCAAAAATCATCTTTTCGTTTTTTAGTTCATTTTAGTTCTATCTTTTCTTTAATAGTTCGTTCTTGAAAACTTCATTTGAGAACATAGATGGGCTTAAACGTCGGCTTTCATGGCATCCATAAGCATCACCTTTGAACGTCGTCTCTCATGGCATCAACGAGAGTCACCTCGTGGCGCACATGAGGGCGTCGGTTCGTAGGATCCACAAAAGCATCCGTTGTCATGCCCTTCATGCATCTTCATCAGTTTATGAATTTTCTTAGAAAATACATACAATAGATACAACGTATAGTCATCCATTCACATGCGTACAATTAATACTTTGGTTGCGTAAAAAGGGGCTTCCAAGGAGGGGCTGTACATACTTATACCTTTTTAACAATTAGCATTTTCTTTCTTAAAATGTCTTTCGTTTCTTTTCGTGAGCATCTTAAAGGAAAAGCGTTTCTTGTATGTTTGAAAACTCTAGAAGAGTATGAACGTAACACTTACCTGGACTCCATGCTACTTGCATGTCATTCAGTCCATTCATGCTTGTCAGATGGCAACCTACATGCATACACATAACCTTAACGTCATTCTCTATCTAATGCATAAGCAACTTAAACTATAAATAGAACTACGCTATACTTGGAACACTCTCCTTCTATCCCGTGTTCCTTACTGAGTTAAAACCTTCGGGGAGCCATTGCAGTTACCCCATCTTCCAACTCAAGGTCTTGCCTCGAGTGCTCATCCACTAAAGTGAATTCATGATTCACCTTAGGATTAAGACACTAAGGCCTCTGTCTCATTCTTCTCTTTAATCTCATTCGGACGCATGACTTAAACCAACTAAGTGACGCATCCCGTCCTTAGACAGTACACTCTTCACTTTCTTCATGCATCTTAGCCCATACAAATCCTCATTCCCATCCAGACAAGCCATACAACTCTAAGCCAACTCTGAGGCTTAAGCATCGTGTAACTATACTCGTGATAGATTACCCATTACATATGGTGAATCCATCCGGCACATATGTCTAACTAGATTACACATGTACTCTACCCCTTTTCACCTAAGATCAATGTATATAACACGTCGATCACCAGCTTCGAGGGACAAGGGCCATACTCCGATACCAACCTTCTCTTAACCCGGCTAGAATGGCTCCTCATGCTACCCGTCCCTTTGACAGTTCATCCCAACACTTAACATGACAAGACTCCAATCATAACCATGTGTTATGCCACATCATATAGCTCGAGACTGCTCCCAAGCTACACCGTGGCCTTGTCGAGTTACCCAACACTCTGATATATAAATTCCTAACTCATCATGAGTACGATTCCTTACGTACTCCTGACACAACGTTATATTTTGTCACGTTCCCATTACGCCATTCATACCCTATCATTTCACCACATGGCAAGCACGACTGTCAGTAACCACGTCACTTTGTGACGTTGCCCAGTCATGCTTCCGCTGCTTACTCTTACACTTATTGCACTACTTCGCCCATCACAAGCACGACTGTTAGCAGTCATGTCACTTCGTGACATTCCTCAGTCATGCTTCCGCTGCGCACTCCTGTACTTGTTCCGCTACTTTGCGCATACTCCTAGCCATAAGCCCATCATGATGACACTTGCCACCTCAGACTACAGGCTATGCCATAACTACTTCGAGACACTGTTCCACAGTTCCCGACACTATACATCACGTTCCACGCCCATCAATCACGTAACCATCCTTATCTCAACGACACACCACACAGAGTGTCGCTGCCACGTGGAGTACACTCCACGTATAGTCCCTTCATACATACTACGACACATCATCCTTATGGCATACAACCATATGGTACATCAATCCGCTATACGGAGTACATTCCATCATACACATCATGCCACATGTAACATCCCGTTCCCAGAGGTCCGGAGAGTTAACTATTAATACTTAAAATTAACTTAAATAACACAACTATAAACTCCAGAAAAAAATTCCATAAAATATTAATATACTTAATCAAACCAAAAATCTAAGTTCCTCCATGGCGACAATAAAGAAATCCCCAATAACATAAATTATAAATTTTCCAAAAAAACTCGAAAACATCCTCAACTCATCAAATCAAATACCCGAAAAATAAATCAGCTTACTAACTACGACTCTCAAATAAGCACTTGTACCCTCAGGCACTTATTCCACTACGATCATCACACGTTGCTAAACTTTCTACTCTTGCTCCCCAGCTGAACCATCAAAATTATCTGAAAAATATATGGAGATAAGGGGTGAGTTATCAACAACTCAGTAAGCAGAGAACATATACCAGTGTATAAACATGAGCATTTACAGAAATCAGAATGCAGAACAAAATATTTTCATTTTCAGAGTGCGGAAGCTAAACATATTATCAAAATATCAGAGCGAAGATTAAGAAATAATTTCATTCAAAATATTCTTTGGCATAGCATAAATGATCATCATCATCATCAGAACATCATATCAGAACAGAGGCCATGTATAAGCCCCGTGGTAGGGTTGTGCATCTGCGGATAGCCAAGCAGAACATAAAACACTCTGTCACCAAGGTGTGCACTCAAAACAGAGACCACTACTATAACCCGTGGCAAGGCCGTATCCACCATTATTACCCGTGGTTGGGTCGTATCCACTATTATTACCTATGGTTGGGCCGTATCCACTATTATAACCCCTGGTTGGGCCGTATCCACTATTGTAATCCGTGGTTGGGCCGTATGCCACTATTATCACCCGTGGCAGGGCCGTAACTGAACAGAACGGAAACAAAATCAAATTTAGAATCAGAGACTCATGCCGATGGTTTTTCAGAAATCACGTCTTTTCCAAGCAGTGTACTGAACAAAAATCTTCGGAACAGAACAAAAACATATCACAACATAATTTATGCACAAATTTCATATTCGCTCTCATTTTCAAAGTTCAGAAACAAAATGTCAAAAATAAGCTCATGTCTACACCAGTCATGACAGAAAATACTTTCTTCTTAAACAGAATCTCATGAGTAATGCCAAACAAATAACTGAGGTAGTTCAAATTTCTTTTCTTCACAAAACATGCATATTTTCCACAAAGGACCACAGTTCATTTTATTTAATGCAAAGTCTAGTAAAGGAACCCCGCTTACCTGGACTTCTTAGCTTTTCAGAATTTTCCTCAAAATGTCGAACAATTAACAATCGTCACCTATCAAATAATCAAGTAATTCCCGTAAATTTCCAATCAATCACTTATTTCGATATTTAATCCTAAATTTATAAAATAACCTACTTAATTCCTCAAAACCTAAAATTTCATAACCTTAAAATTATCATCTTTTTCTAAAATCGCCACTGTCCAATTGATAACTTTGACTAAAAACATTTAAAAAAATGTAACTTATTTATTAATGAAACAACTTATAAAGTTCAATACTAGATAATATAATTATCCCAAAATATTTTAAAGTAAACCATAACTATTATTAAATAGACTAAAACATATCTAAAATGTAAAAACAACATTACTCAAATATTGTTTACTCTTAACATAAATCTTTACTTAATAACATAATAAAATAATTTTCTATAATCATAATTAAATAACAATGTACTAATACATAATAAAATATAAAAGCCCATTAATATAACCTGCAGTGAAGGGCATTCCGGTAATTCAATTAGTTCCTTGAAAACTAACCAAAACAAAACCTACGTAACTGAATAACATGCATGGCGGAAACTACCCAAGGAAACCGAGGCACGCGTTGAGGGTGAGGCGCGACGGGGCTGACTGGAGGGACTGCGGTGGCGCGGCAGAAGAGCAGGAGCGGGGCGAAGCTTCCGTCGAGCAGCGCTGGGCACTAGAGAAGGAGAGGGAAAAGTGAGCGAGAGAGGGTGGAGAGAAAGGAGGGAGTAACTGAGGGAGGTACTCACCGCGAGGGACAAGGCGGGACTGAGGCGGCTCGAGGCTGACAGAAAAGTGACAACCGACGGATTCTGTGGCTGGTCCGATAGTTTCCCCGACGTACGGTGGTGACTAATCGTATAAGTGGTGATGCTCTGTTTTTGAGAGGAGTGGCTGTTTCCCGTGGCTGTCGAAAGTGTTTTTCGAGGGTTGTTCTGGCGTCGGTTTTACGTGGAGATGGAGGTTGGGGGAGGACGAACCGGGCAACAGTGGTGACGAACGCGTTTGGGCTTCTGTGAGGGTGTTGGATGGCAATGGGGATGGCTAAAAGGTGCAGAGATTGGGTTGCCGTTTGCTTGGGGAGAAGTTTCTAGCGGCGGTAGTGTTGGGTAAAATCTCAGTGCTTGGGAAAAACATAAGCATCTATATATATGTGAGGTGAAACCTAGAGAGACGAGAGAGACGTGTGTGTGCATGCATGCCGTGAACGAATGCATGCGTGTATGCATGCTGTGCGACGAAAAAAAAATATAAGCCGTGCGAAAAAAATAATAAAGACGAAAGAGAAGGAAATGAAAAAAAAATAAAACAAGCGGGGAGAATAAATAAATAAATAAATAAACGGCATAGATCTCCAAATAAATAAATAAAAAAAAATCCACAGCCCAACTATACCAACCTTGGATCCGGGTGTTACACCACATCACCATTATGGCATATCCGCCACATGGTACATTGTTCTACTACATGGAGTACACTCCTTGTGTACTCCCTTCACATACGCTATGCCACATTACCATCATTGCGTACGCGCCATATGGTGCATCGCCCCATCACATGGAGTACACTTCACATATACTCTATTCACAGACGCTATGCCACATCATCATTATGGCATACCCGCCATACGGAGTACATTCTACATATATCCCCTTCATATATCATACCCCACACAGAGTACACTCAGCGTGTACTCTTCCCGTTCCACATATACCATGCCACATCACCATTATGGCATACACACCATATGGTGCATCAATCCACCACATGGATTACATTCCACATGTACTCCTTTTACACGAACTACCCACAGAGTACACTTCTCCGTGTACTCATCCCGTTCTACCATATGCCAAGAGGGTATATTTTACATATACTCTCATTGTCTTACATTACGCCACATACAAGTACACCCAGCATGTACTCTTCCCATTCCACACAACGCCACGCCATCCATACAACATATGCCCCACAACTACACTGCATAGCACAAGCACTCCATAATTACAGCACAAACCCCACAACTGCATTACACAACACAGTCCACAACACTTCACAATACGCCCAACACTTCACTACACAGAATGCCCAACACTTCATCACACAACACCACATCACAATGCCACAACTCCATTAATACTAACAGCACAGTCCACAACCTAGTCAACTAATTAATATCTAACATAAATACGAGAGATAGAGGGTTATACCATCGACGGGATAACTCGTGCGTTGCTCGTTGACCGTCATAGCCAATGATGTCGGAAGAGTCGTACGTGGCGGCTAACTTACGTACGGTGACTGTTTAGGCATTTGGATAGCTAGGTGTGGTCTTGGAAGGGCTCGTGATGGCCTTATGATGGCGGTGAGGGGCATAACACGGCGGATCTAGCCGTGTGCAGTGGCGGTCAATCATGCGCAGTGACTGTCCATCACGTGCAGTGGTTACCCACCACATAAAGTGGTGGCTTGGACCTAGGGCTCGGCTAAGGGAGGTGCGGTGGATCTTGTGGTGGCGACGAGGTGGTGCCACGGTGGCAGATCTGGCCATCCCGTGGAGGAGAAGCCGTGGGACAGTGAGAGAGAGTGTGCTCTCGTGGGTGGCAGATGGGGGCCGTGGGAGGTTGGGTTGGGTTGGCTTGGTGGCGGCCTGAGGAGTCTGGAGGTGGTGGTTACCAGCAGTGGGTGGCGGTGCACGGTGGTGCACGGCATGCAACCCGTGCGTGCGTGAGAGGGGAACTGTGAGGTGGAGGAGGGAGCTTCTGGCCGTGGATCACGTGGAAGAGCTCGGGGAAGGGGAGAGGAGGTCCATCGTGGGTGCTGCGCATGGCAGCCCTAGGGGCCGCACACGGTGAAGCCGTGCATGGGTCTTCTTGTGCGTGCGTGTGTGCGACGGAGGGAGGGTGGCTGCATAACAGGGGCTGCGTTCGCTGGGAAGTGGTGGCCGGTGGCAGAGGAAGTTGCCGTGGAGGTGGTGGCGTTGGAGGGCGGTGCATGGCGGCGCAGTGAACTTGAGCCCGTTCGGGCTTCACACTTCTAAGGGAGAGGAAGAGAGAGCGTGTGAGGAAGAGATTGGCATGGATGGACTCGCCGGAGGGAGGGGAGGCCAACGGTGCCAGCGGTGAGGGTTGGCGGTGCACGGTGGCGCCAGGCTGTGCGTTGGAAGCTTCGGCGTGTAGGGAAGACAGCGTACTGCGTACGCTTGGGAGAGGGAGGAGAGAGAGGGAGCTGAGGGAAATGAGGGAGAAAGAGAGGGGGTCTGGGTATTTAACCCAGTCCCTTTGTCTTGGGGTCTACGCAACGATCTAACGATGAGGGATTAAAACACTGATTTGAAAATGCGTAACGTTAACTTAATTAAAAGCGCTTAGAGGAATTAAGGTAGAATATTATTTTAAACTTGCTTTAGTTTATAAAATAATATTCTTCATCATTAATAAAATGATGAAGTCTCACTTAACATATTTAAATCGGTTAAACCATTTAATTAATAAAAGCTCTCAACATAATTTAAATCCCATAATATCTTAAATAATTGAAATCATTTTAATAATAATATTAAAATGATTTTCGACAATTATAATATTTTTGGAGCTCTTCAATAATATTATGATTGTCGTATTTAAGATCAAATCTTAATTCAACAACACTGGAAATACTCTTTATAAATATTTCTAGCATATTTAAAACACTGGGTGTGCCCTAGAAGTCACACGATATCTTCCGAGACACACCATCATGGTTCGACACACATAACGTGGCTCGCAGTCGCTAGTGAGAAAGGCAGATGATCACATAATCTCTGCCTTCAGGATTTGCTTATGTCAGAAAGAGAGAAGCGTACGTAAGAAGGAAGGATCGTACATAAGAAGAAGGAGCAGGATATCACACCGGGTGTTACAATCCCCACATCAAGTAGCTTCAAAACTTCTTTTTTTCTACCTCCTTCGTGGTAGGATTTAGTCTCCTTTGCATCTCCCTAGATGTTTTAGCATTTTACTCTAAGTAAATCCTTTGCATCTGCCTAGAGGATTTATTCCTACGATATCTACAATTGTCCATCCGATAGCACCCTTGTGCTGTCTCAATACCTCCAGTAGTTTACCTTCTTGGTCATGAGTGAGCTAGGCTGATATCACCACTGAAAATGTGTTGTCAGGCCCTAAAAATGTATACTTTATGTCTGAAGGTAATGGTTTCATGCCTAATATTGGAATTTCAATGCTGAAGGCTTCAAACTTGCTTTCAATGGTGGGAGCTGCTCAACCTTAGGCCTCCATTTGGCTTCAGCTCTAGTTCCTAACTTGAAAATAGAAGGAACATTAGTGGATGTGTCAATGAAGTCAGAAATAACTTCTAATTCAGATTGCAAGTTGGTGGGCTGATATGCCAAATAGGTCTTCCTCAAGGAAAGTTTCCAGCAAATTGACTTCTTGTACATCTTCCAAATCTTGAGGTTGCCTACAAATATTAAAAATGTTTAGTTTTAGGGTCATGTTCCCAAAACTCGGCTTTAAAACACCACTTGCATTTGAAGTCGCAAGAAAAGGTCTCCCAGGAATCACAGATGCTTGAAAAGAGGATTTTGGTGTTAAGTGAACATCTAACACTACAAAATCTACGAGTAAAAAAAAAATTATCTACTTGAACTAAAACATCCTCAACAATCCCTCTTGGCATCTTAATTGATCTGTTAGCTAGTTGTAAAATGATTGGAATTGGTTTCAATTCCCCCAAACTAAGTTGCTATATACATTATAAGGCAGTAAATTCACACTTGAACCAAGATCCAACAATACTTGACCAATTTTTGAACTTCCTATAACACAAGCAATTGTAGGATAAACCTGGGTCTTTATATTTTGGTGGGGTGTTGTTTTGTATGATAGTATGACTTGCTCAGTAAGGAAGGGGTTTTTTTTTTTTTACATTGAATTTTCTTTTAATGGTGCATAAGTCCTTCAAAAATTTGGCATATGTGGGAGTATGCTTAATAGCATCCAATAGAGGTATGTTAATCCTTACTTGTGTAAAAACCTCGAGGATTTTAGCCTGCTTTTTATCCTTGCGTAAGGAAGCTAACCTTGTGGGGAAGGGTGCAGGTGTTGTGCATTGTTCTTTTTCAGCTTCAATGCAAAGTGGGTTAGAATCCTTACCAGAGTTGCATGATTTTGGGATGGGAGTTTCCAGAACTTTACCACTCCTCAAGGTTGTGATAGCTTTTACTAGTTTAAGGGTTGAGCCTTCAGTTGCATCTGACACTTGATGGAGTTGACCTTGAGGATTAGTTTGTGGTTGAGCGGGGAACTTCCCCTTCTCTTGGATGCTTAGGGTTATGGTCAGCCTTGATAAGGACCCCCTAATATCATTAACGGCTGGTGAATTCTGGTTGCTGATGATGGCTTGCCCCTGCATGAACTGTTGGAGGTTTATTGCCATTTGCTGGACAACTTCCTCAAGATTCCTCCTAAATCATCATCCTCCTTCAAATTGTACTTTCCCCCACCAGTTATGGTTTTTAAATGTTCAACCCTATCATAATTGTCTAAAGTATCCCACGATTGGGCATTTTCAGATAGATAGTCAAAGTCTTCAAAGGCTTCTTCTAGTTCTTTATTAAAGAACTCCCCATTGCACATTGTTTCCACAAATTGACTCATCTTGGGTTGTAAACCCTCATAAGAAAAACTAATTATTCTCCAGTTTTCATATCCATGGTGAGGACAAGCATTAAGCAAATCTTTGAACCTTTCGCAACACTGATAAAAGGTTTCATTGTCTTTTTGAGCAAAATTCATGATTTGCCTTTTCAGTGCATTAGTTCTATGCATAGGAATTCTTTTTTTCAAAAACTCAGTTTGCATTTCTTGCCATGTTCCTATAGACCTAGGCCTTAAAGAGTTCAACCAGGTTTTGGCTTTCTTTTAATGAAAATGGGAACAGTTTAAGCCTGATTACTTCCTCAGTACAGGTTCGATCCACGAAGGTTGAACAAACTTCCTCAACTTCTTTGATGTGCAAGTATGGGTTCTCTGATTCTATCCCATGAAAATGAGGTATCAGGGGAATCATGCCAGGTTTGAAGTTGAAGTTGTTTGCATTTAAGGGTTGGATAATGCATGAGGGTGAACTAGTCCTAACATGTTGCAATTAATCCCTAAGGGTTCTGTTGTGATTACCCACTCTCCTTTCATCTTGCTCTTCTTCAACCATGGTATTAGATTCCTTAGAAGATGAATCAAATGAGAGGGATTCACAGTCTGAGTATGTCACAGACTCTTCTTTGACCAAACGAGATGTATGGTCTCGATTCCAAACATAATACAATAACCCAACTAACCTCCCCAAACAGACACCAGAGGTGTGCAACAGAAGGTAAACAATTGATGATGGCAGCAGGTAAGAACGAAAGGAAATAACAACAAGATAAAATAAGAAAGAAGGAAAAAAATAACAATGTAAAAGGTAGAATCAGATGTCACCAGAGTGTGAAGAGGTTCACAAATCAATCACATATCCTCACAACATCATTTGGTTGTTCTGTAAATTGCCTTTAATCCCCAACAACGGCATCAAAAACTTGTCTCTCCAATTAAAATGCCTCCCAAGTGCAGAAGGTGTGTGATTGTTTATAGGGAGAGTCCCAAGGTCAAATTCACAGGGATTAAAGTTTTTAAGAACTGAACCATGATATTTTTGCTACCAAAGTGAAGATTTTCTTATTTGTAGAAAAACTTGGAAAGAATGATGGTGAAAAAGGATTACAGAATGAAAACTAGCCCTTGACTATTGAGTCTAATTTAGTATGCACAAGGATGAAAATGATAGGATTTAGTTCTATTCTTTTCCAATTGGAACAATGTATCTAATCTGATGAATCCTTTAGGGGTACTTCCAATAATACCTAAACTTGATGAATTAAAGAATGTCCTTGAAACAATTTTTAATGTCTAAGAAAGCTTTTGTCAAACCTAGGATGCGGGTTCCCTTTCACCAATTGGTTTCACAAAAAGGGTTAGGACTTCTCAATTTCCTTCAAACACTATTTCGATTAAGAACAAAGTGTCTAGATAATGTATATGATTCATGCATGCACAATTTAATTTCTGAAATAACCTCCATTGAATTAATACCAACTGATGTTAAGTGTGCTAACAAGAACCATGATCTTACACAACCCAAGAACCTAATGAGGGGGTGATCTTCATATGCCAAGACTTTGTGCCTTGACAATAAAATGGCTTAAAAGGCACTTCATTTGTGCATTATGGCTCCGCATATATCACCTCTTAGGGTAACATATGGACTTTGCAAAAAGAAATGTATCTATAAAATTTATGGAACAACCTACCCGATTCATGATTTGCCGCTCGAGGTAAATGCTTGCACTGTGTCTTTTGATCCAGTTTTCTAACATTGGTATCAGAGCCAAGTCGGTTGATCCTGACTTAGTTTAGGTCGTAAATGTTTTTTTAGAAGCTTTGTATATGTTGTAAAGTTTTTTTTTTCTCAATGTTTCATCTTCCTGAATCGACATGGCTTGAGATCACCAGTAGGAGGTAAGGGAACCAAAATCGATAGTGCTTACAAAGTACTTTGTTGTGGGCTACAAGTGTTGCATTAGAAGCTTAAGTGTTTCCATAAGAGGCAGTGCCAACTAAGAAACGAGGTCAACCACATTCTGCCAAGGCATTATAAGTACCATTGGGGCAGCATTGCCTTAGCGCCGTGTGGGTGCTCAGCTTGGTGTGGGTGCATGCTACAAATTAGAACCTCCGTAATGCACGTGTGCTTTGCACCTGAGGCACAACTACCCCCTTAATGTGTCAAGCACATGAGGGTGCCCTATACTCCTAGAGAGGCAGCAAGTTCTAAGTGATTGAGGCAGCAAGTTCTTATCCCACCATCGCTAGAGTGGTGATCGATGCAACGTTCATCTCCTGGTTGCTACTATGCATCATTAATGCAACCAAAGGAGCGCTGCACATGCACCGGATGTGACCAAATGCAGGGTGGCGTGAGGGGCCATGTACTTTGAGGTGTTGCAGACTTTGGTGCCAGGAGAGCCTGAGGTAGCAACTCGCACCTGTGGTACAATGCTAGCCTCAAGGATTCCTCTTTATGCTTTTTAGGTTGTAACATTTGCTGCTAGACCCAGACATGGCCATGAAGCATTGCTGCAAGATGTAGCACCCCTTTCCGTAGGTCCAAAATTTGACGTACAGGAAGGGGTGTTACAATTTGTTATCAGAGTCATCTTGAGAGATTCTGTAGACTTTTAGACGAAGGGATTCTAAAATAGGAAATACCTAGGATGATTCCTGACCAACTCAAGAGTTCCATGGAAATTATTTACTACTATGTTTAATGCTTGTTGCTATATTCTTGATGGATTGTGTGATTAAGTATCTGTGTGACTGCTTTTTCTTTTCTAAACTGTGTTGTGTGATGTTAGCTTTAGAAATGGCACCAACCACACAAAACAAAGCACACCCAGAGGAGTTCAAAGAATCACAACAAAATGAGTCTAAGACTTTGGTTGCTGCTGCTATATGATTTTCCCTGACTTTTACCAATGGCCAAGGTATGGGACCTAGGGTTCCCTAAGTCAGATGCACCTTAGATCAGTTTACTCGACATCGTCCTCTGACCTTTAATGGCAAGTGGGAAGCTCTAGACGCTGAAAGTTGGATCAAGAGGATGGAGAAGATCTTCAGTGCACTTTTTTGTACTAATGATTAGAAGGTAGAGTATGCCACTTACGTGTTGGTGGATGCAATTGATGAATGGTGGTATTCTTCACAAGGGCTTTTGCAAAAGGAATTTAGTGAAGGAGTACCCATCACCTAGGATCTCTTCAAGCATGCATTCTTAGAACGTTGCTTCTCCCAGGCACTTCAGGAGGCAAGGGCTAGACAGTTTGCTGAGTCTATTCAAGAAATTGTATGTAGGGTAAGAATGCTTGCTTTGAGTGTGGAGAACCAAACCAAATCACTCGAGATTGCTCAAGACGGTACACTTTAGGAAGTAGCCAAAGGACTACTGCACTGACTAGTGTTTTCTACTCTTACTCCTTGTGATGCTACGGAATCTAACGATGTGGTTATAGGTAATCTTCTATTATTTTCACCTTTTGCTACAATATTGTTTGATCTGGGTGCCACCCACTCTTTTATTATTGTGTTCTTATGCTTGTTTGGGTGAGAGAACACCAGAAAATCTTGATTTTACACTATTTGTTGCTACACCCACTAGTGAACACATAGTTTGCAGTTCTATACGTAGAAATTTCCCCATAGAAATCTAAGGGAGGCATCTCCCAATGGATTTGGTGATATTTGACCTGATGGTATTCGATGTAATCTTCGGGATGACTGATTGTCTCAAAACCATGCATGTGTACAATGCTTTAAGAAGGAAGTGGTTTTCAAGCCCCTGGGTGAAGAGGAATTCAGTTTTTGTGCAAAACAAGGGAACCCCTCACCTCAGTTGATCTCGGCTTTAAAGGTGAGACAACTAAGGTAGGGGTGTTCAGGGCTTCTGACAAGTTTAGTGGTAGCGCCTATGGAGAGATTTAAGATTGTAGATGTTCCCATTGTCAAAGAGTTTTATGATGTTTTTCCAGAGGATCTTCTAGCGTTGCCTTGAAATAGAGAGATAGACTTCTAGATTGACCTTCTACCAGGGACTGCACCTATATCAAAGGCACTGTACCATATGGCCCCAATAGAGCTAAAAGAGCTCAAGGAGTATTACAAGAGGTTCTAGACAAGGCATTTATTCACCCTAATGTGTCCCCATGGTGTGCACCAGTCGTTTTTGTGAAAAAGAAGGATGAATCGATGCGACTCTACATTGATTATCGGGAGCTGAACCGAATACCAGTTGAGAACAAGTACCCGCTAACACAAATCGACGATCTGTCTTGTGACGCTCCCAAACTTTGCTTGGGATTTGACAGAGCTTGAAGCGTTGGGACATACACCACAATGTTACATACCCCAATTCATGAAAATTAAGAATGCAATGCACCTAGCATGCTTGTAACAATATGTAGTAAACATATCAGATATTTTTTTCTTAAACAATACACATTGTACCAGAATGCTAGTCCCAAAACATAAATACTTTCCACTCATATTCACATAAACAAAAGTCACATGATTTATCCTACTAGTCTATACACAAAATAACATAATACTGGAGACAAAGCTCCATAGTTGCAGACAATATAAACCTAATCTAAATGCCAAGCCACTTACGCATCTCAGCTTTCTGCTCCAAACTAAAGTCCAAAAATTGGAGGATCGACTCCATATTCAACATCGTCCAGTCGGGGGTGCACTGGTTCTCCATTCCTTGACACATTGTCTACAATTTTGGGGGGAATGATAGTTGAGACTGCCATAGTTAGATTTATAAAATCTCAAGAAGTAAAACTCTTAAGCTACCAACAATATGAATAGGCATGCATGATAGTAACGTGACATGCATTGTGACGCCCTCAACTTCCACTTGGGATTTTATGGAGCTTGAACTTTCAAAACATGCAACACAAGGTTACATACCCTCATTCATGATAGTTAAAGATGTAGTGCACTTAGCATGCATCTAATAGTATGCTATATTCGTAGCAGATATGTTTTTTTCTTTGAGTAAAACTATGTACCAGATATAATACATCCCAAAAATATGAACGTACTTCATAACTTCACATAATAATAGATATCCAAAAGTTATAACACTTGTCCAAAATGTCTGTAACAATATAAGTACTGGAGATACTCTCCATAAATACAATATGGAAATAGAATCTATTCTACAAAATTTTTGGGCTGCTCATGCAGCTAAATTATTATCTCCAAAATCACATCCAGAAAGTGGATAACCGTAGTTATCTGTTCTTTGTCATCTCTCTGGGGACTAGTCAGCCTCGTCCAGTCTTCCTGGTGCTAGTTTTTGATATTCTGACACGTTGTCTACCATTGCGGGGGGAATGGTAGTTGGAACTACCAAGTGAGATTTGTTTACAAATCTCAACAAGTGAACTACCATGCTACTAACAGTATATGTATGCATGCAAGATAGAAAGATGGAATGAATGCATCTTGACATGACTATGAATATGCGTGACATGACTTGGCTAATAACATGACATATGCTGAGCTGGAAAAATAATGTGACTTGACTTGACTTGAATTAAAATTGACATAAACTGAACTTAACATGAACTAACCTTGATATAAACGTGTCTGTCTTACCTGATGGGGTTATCATGATGTCCTTATCTTATGGATTTGCCACGATGTGCTTTTCTCATGGGGTTTCTAAGATATTCTTGTCTCATGGGGTTACCATAAGAGTGTAATCTTGTCTCGTGGGATTACCATGATTTATTAACAATGACTTGAAAAGTATTTTTCATTACATACTATGTATGTGACATGGCATGACATGTAACAATTGATCGTGTGACATATGGCATAGCATAACATGGCATGTAACAGATAATCATGTACTTACAATAAATAACATGACATGGCATATCATAATAATCATAAGTGACAAGAATATGACTATAATAGGCTTACCATCGTACATACGTAAGTACATTGGGAGTAAGTTAGAGACTAACTTACAGTGATTGCACGTGACGTAAAAAGTAGCGTGAAATATTGTGAACTAAAAAGAGATATTTCTAAGGGTTAGAATATCCCACTAAACACTTGGAAAAATAAAAATTTCTGACTTGTGGCCCAAATCCCAAATTTAATCCTCTAGTAGTGGGAAATTACAATTTTGTCCATAAATTAAGGATTTTGCATACTAACTCCAAATCTTACGAAAATTTACAATACTCATATAAATGTTTCCTTAAATATAAATATGTAATTAGAGAAATTTAAAACAAAATATAACTATCTGAAATATGCTTAGGCCAATTCACATCTATAGGCCAAAACTTGATTTTTTTTGCAGTTCTTCCAAACTTATAACTTTCATGCTTAAAACAATTTTTGCAACACTTAAAAATCATATCCTATGTTCTAACATCATACTAAGACATCAAAATATACATTTCACAAAAATCACAAACTCACTTCATCAATAAAAATGCCAAAACACCAAGTTTAGGTCAAATAGGACCAACTCTTGATGCTCTTGGTCTAATGATTTCTAAATGAACTCCAAGGACTTCAAAAGTACATGAGCACACTCCTAACATGTTCATAAATCATACCTAAGTGAAATCATGCTTGATGAAATAACAAAATGATAAAAATGCAAGCTACAAAGTCGGTTTACACTTTTGTTCTTAGATGAAAATCACTAGATTCCAAATTCTCATGAAACATAACTTCAAGAAATAAAACCTCATATTCAATTTTTGACTTGATCTAAGCATTAAATCTAGAATCACATGGCAAAATTTCCATTAAAACTTAACTTAAACGTCAGAGCCTCTAGGCTGAGTCCTAAGCAAACCTTTGTATGAATAAAATCATTCCATCAAAGATAAAAACTAAAATTCTCCATAAATACGCTTATAACACATAGATGAAAGCTGTAGAAACATCATATGGGAAAATCAAGACCATTAGGTCAAGTTTCCCAAACAAAAGATTACAACTTCACCAAAACAGTTTCTATTTTGATCCTTTCAGTTTCTAACTTTCCAAAATCAAGTAAAACTCTTTATAAAAATATTAACATGAAATACATCCAAACCTAACTTGCATATTAACAAGTTAGCACTTCACCAAATCAGGATCTACTCAAGAGTTCATTAAAAACTTCAACATATCAAAGTGTCACACAAACATCAAGATCGTCATCCAGTGTGACTTTTGCATGCTCAAACAAAACTTTCACCATTCACAAATCCGTAAAAAATTATCCAAAACATACCAACGTGAACTAAACTCGTAGAGGAACAATATAAATGAAGGAAGTTTCATGAGAATTAACTTATAAAGTGCTAGAAAAGCTGGATCAATAACTACTAGAAAAGCTGCCTGAAGCTCTCTCTCAGGTTCTCTCAAGAAAATGAGATGGAAATGCAAAATATGAAGTGATGAAGGTAGGTGGCACAATATACACATGGGATAGCTGAGTGACCCTTAGATGGGAGGTTGGTAGCCCAAAAGGTGAAGAAAAGGTAGCTGCTCCGCTACTGTCCCTTTCCTGCCAATGATGGCCGAGTGGATGGCTTAAGGTGGCTAGGCTTTTTAACTTCTATCATGTGACTTTTGGGGCTGAACTTGAGTGGTGTGTCAGCCCTTATCTTGGCCTTGGCAAGGGGAAGAAACTTCCTCAAGAAGCCTCCCTTGGTAGTGGTTGTTAGTGGGCCAAAGAGGGGCCTTACCAATGGGCTTCCGTTTTATTGGGTTTCCTTTGGGGTTTCAGTTGGCATCAAATCCAACTAAACTTTTTCTTGGCCCAATGTGATTACAAAGATGTAATAGAGTGGTTAAGGGTGTATGAATGAAAAATTGAGTGATTAATAACATGTAAAGGTGATTAATCCATGTGATTAAAAACTCAATAAAAGACCGGACCACATAGGGTTGAAATCAAGATTTAGGGTTTCGGTCATCATAAGGCTTTTAGGGTTTCAATAGGAGTCCAATATTTTGGAATTTCACTAGGATTGAAATCCTCTTTTGGTTAATCAAAAAGTGTTTCAGGTGGTCAAAATAGTGTTTGCATAGGTGGCACAATCACATGGCATGAATTTCCTCCATTCCATAACACTTAACTCACTAAGTGACAAGTGTCCCATTACCTTTCCATTGAGTGGCTAGGTGTAACACCCCGTTCCTTGCTTCTTACGTACGCTTCTTCTTTCTGACGTACGTTCCTTCTTTATGACGTAAGCAAACTCCTGAGGGCAGAAATATGTGATTTATCTGGCCCTTCTATCCAGCGATTGCGAGACTCATCATGCGTGCCGAACCACGATGGCATGTTTCAAAAGATGTCGTGTAACTTCTAGGGCATGCCCAGTGTTTTAAATGTGCTGGAAATATTTATAAGGAGTAGTAACAATGTTATTGAACTATGCTTGATTTTAAATACGACAATTATAATATTCTTGAAGAGCTCAAAAAATATTATAATTGTTAGAATTTATTTTAATATCATTATTAAAATGATTTCAACTATTTAAGATATTATGAGATTTAAATTATATTGAAAGCTTTTATTAATTAAATGGTTTTATTCTCTTTAATATATTAAGTGAGACTTCATCATTTTATTAATGATGAAGGAATATTATTTTATAAACTAAAGTTAGTTTAAAATAATATTCTACCTTAATTCCTCTAAGCGCTTTTTATTAAGTTAATATTTATGCATTTTAAATCAGTGTTTGAGATCCATCGTTAGATCGTTACGTGGATCCCCAGACGAAGGGACTGGGTTAAATACCCAGACCCCCTCTCTTTCTTCCTCACTTTTCCCTCAGCTCTCTCTCTCTCCTCCCTCTCCCTCACGGATTGCACTGCACGACACCTCCCTCGCTGAATGCTCCACACCTTAGCCTGGCGCCACCTCCCTCCGGCGAGCTCACCCATACCGGCGCCTCTCTCCCACGCTCCCTCCTCATCTCCCTCAGCAATGCACAGCCCGAATGGGCTTGGTGCTCACTACACCACCATGTGCCGCCCAATGATGCCACCACCTCCACGGCAGCTTCTCCTCCCACCGGCCATCACCCTCCAGCGAGCTTGGCCTCCACCTTGTAGCCACCTTCCTCGTAGCACACACATAGAGACCCACGCATAGCTTCACCGTGCGCTGCTTCTAGCACCGCCGTATGCGGCCTCCGCGGCCACCAAGCGCCACCATGAACTCCCCCTTCCTCCTCCACGTGACCCGAGGCCCATAGCCTCTCTCCACCGCACAACTTCCTCCCCCTCACAGGCACGGGTTTCACACCCCCCACCACTGTGAACCGCCACCTTCAACCTCCTCAAGCCACCACCGAACCATCCCAACCGCCAATAGCCCCGATCTCCCACCCATGCACGCACACTCTCCCTCACTCTCTCACGGGCTTCTCCCCCCTCTTACACGGTTGTTCCCTCCCTCCACCACCGTGGACCACTGTGGCGCCACCCCAGTGCCACCACGAGCTCCACCGCACCTCGCTTAGCCGAATCCTAGGTCCAAACCACCACTTTGAGTGGTGGGTAGTCACTGCACGTGATGGACAGCCACTACGCGTGGCTGACTGCTACTGTATAGGGCTAGATCTGCCGTGTTACACTCCTTGCCACCATCACAAAGCCACCACGAGCCCTTTCAAGACCACACCTAGCTATCCAAACGCCCAAACAGTCACCGTATGCAGTTTAGCCGCCACGTACGGCCCTTCCAATGTCTTTGACCATGACGGTCAACGAGCAATGTGTGGGTTATCCCATCGATGGTATAACTCTCTTTCCCTCGTATTTATGTTAGATATTGATTAGTTGACTAGGTTGTAGACTGTGCTGTTGGTATTTGTGGAGTTGTGGTATTGTGATGTGGTGTTGTGTAATGAAGTATTGGGCATATCTGTGTAGTGTGGTGATGTGATGTGATGTGTATGTGAAGTGTTGGGCATATCTGTGTTGGGTGGAGATGTGTTGTGTCGTCTAATGTGCTGTAAAGTGTTGGGCATAATTAGGAAGTGCGCTTTGTAGTGTTGTGGACTATGTTGTAATGGTGGCGTGGTGTACGTGGAATGAGAAGAGTACACGCTGAATGTACTCCGTATGGCGGAGTGATGCACCTTTTGGCAGATATGCCATAATGGTGATGTGGCGTGGTGCATGGGGAATGGGACGAGTACACGCTGAGTGTACTCTGTGTGGCGTAGTGTATATGAAGGAAGTACATGTGGAATGTACTCCGTATGGCGGAGTAATGCACCATATGGCGAGTACGCCATAATGGTGATGTGGCGTGATGTGTATGAGGGGAGTACATGCGGAATGTACTCCATGTGGTGGATTGATGCACCATATGGCGTGTATACCATAATGGTAATGTGGCGCGGTATGTATGAGGGGACATGTGGTGAAGTGATGCACTATATGGCGGATACGCCATAGTGATTATGTGGCGTAGCATGTGAGAAGGGAGTATGCATGGAGTGTACTCCATGAGGTGCAGCGATACACCGTGTGGCGTGTCACAGAGATAAGGCTGGTTGAGCAGTGGATGGGTGTAGAACGTGGTGAGTAGTGTCAGGAACTGTGGAATGCTGTCCCGAAGTAATTATGGTGTAGCCTGTAGTGACAAGTGTCACCGTATTAGACTTATGGCTGGGAATATTGATGAAGTAGCGGAATAAGTATAAGAGTACGCAGCAGAAGCATGACTAGGCAACGTCACTTCGTGATGTGGTTACTGATAGTCTTGCTTACGATGGGTGAAGTGATGGTGTAGGAATGACATAATGGGAACGTGACGAGATGCATGATGTGTTAGGAGTACGTGAGGAACCGTACTCATGATGAGTTAGGAATTGACACTACAGGATGTTGGGTAACGTGACAAGGTCACGGTGTAGCTTGGGAATAGTCTCGAGCTGTTTGACGTAACATAAGACGTAGGTATTAATGGAGTTTTGTCGTATTAAGTGTTGGGATGAACTGTCAAAAGGGACAGATAGCATGAAGAATCATGCTAGCAGGGTTAAGAGAACGTTGGTATCGAAGTATGGCCCTTGTCCTTTCAAGCAGTTGATCAACGTGTTATATATGTTGATCTTAGGTGATAAGGGGTAAAGTACATGTGTAACATGGTGAGACACATGTGTTGGATGGATTCACCATATGTAATGTGTAATCTGTCCTGAGTATTGTTCCACGGTGCTTAAGCCTCAGAGTTGGCCTAGAGCCGTGTGGTTTGTATGGATGGGAATGAGGATTAATATGGGCTAAGATACATGAAGATAGTGACGAGTGTATTGTCTAAGGAAGGGATGCGTGACTTAGTCGGTCTGAGTCATGCGTCGGAATGTGGTTAATGAGAAGAATGAGACAGAGGTCTTAGTGTCTTAATCCTAAGGTGAATCATGGGTTCAATTTAGTGGTTGAACACTCGAGGCAAGACCTTGAGTTGGAAGATGTAGTGACCACAATGGGTCCCCAAAGGTTTTAACATAGTAAGGAACACGAGATAGAATGAGAGTGTTCCAAGTGAAGCATAGTTCTAATTCTAGTTTAAGTTACTTATGCATTAGATAGAGAATGACGTTAAGGTTATGTGTATGCATGTAGGTTGCCATCTGACAAGCACATGAATGGACTGCATGATATGAAAGTAGCATGGTGTCAGGTAAGCATTACGCTCATACTCTTCTAGAGTTTTCTAAGATACAAGAAACGCTTTTCCTTTAAGATGCTTATGAAAAAAAATGAAAGACGTTTAAGAAAGAAAACGATAAGTGTTCAAAGGTATAAGTACATACGGCCCCTCCTTGGCAGCCTCTTTTTACGCACCCAAAGTATTAATTGTACGCATGTGAATGGATGACTATACGGTGTATCTATTGTACGTATTTTCTAAGAAAATCAACTAACTGATATTTTATGATCATAAAACGATGTTTTCTCACGAAAAAGAATGTTTTATCACAAAAGGTAAAGAAAGACATGGAAACGAATGCTTTTATTGATCCTACGAACCGACGCTCTTATGGACGCCATGAGGTGATGCTCATGGACACCATGAGAGACGACGTTTAAGGTGATGCTTATGGATGCCATGAAAGCCAACGTTTTAAATGTTTTATGATGCCACGAACGGACGTTTTACGAATGCCACGAAAAGATGATGTTTATGCACACACTCATAAAAGAACGATATTTTCTCACGAAATTGAACATTTCTCATGAAAGGACATGTTAAGAGAAATATAAGAAAAGAATGAAAGCTCCAGCTCTTTAGAGTTGGCATGAATGAATGAAAGAAACGAAAGCATGAAATGTATGAAAATACGTAACGTGTATATGAATGAATGATAAGGGGTACCCAATGAATGAATGGGCATATTGCAATACCGGGCAGTAGTGCTGGTAGTGCACCCAGAGCTGCACCGTAGCGGAATGAGATTCCAACCCGCAGCCACAGGCGAATCTATTGGCCATAGGGCCGCTAACCCTAACACACAGGGCATAACAATGTTTACCGGCCTATGAAAGTGATAAAAAAGAATGTATGTATGCATGAATGTATGAATGCATGAATGCACGAGAGCACAGACTCTTTAAGAAATGAAGGCACTGACGGGAGAAACGTTTTACGACAAGACGGACACAGCCCATGGGAAAGAGTACGAAAGTCTAGGCATGAGTTTTAAATGTACGAGAGGTCTTTTATTATTAAAATTGATGTTTTCGCTGTAAACCTCTTTTATTGCTAAAGCACTTTTTATTTTATAAACCTGGAGTCTTGCACCCTGGGTATGCAAGTGAAAAGTTTTAAATCGAACAGTAATTCCCGTCGTCTTTTCTAAAATATTTTATAAAAAGTCTCACCACAAGGACGGGCGTTACACTAGGAATGTGCTAAGTGTTCATCCAAAGTGTAATCCTAGTGATTCTAAGTGGGTTTGGACATTCCACATAGTGATTTGACAATTGTTTGGACTAGGTGCCATGTGGCAATATCCCAGGTGTCACTATTCACCCAAAAAATTGTAAAAATTATTATTGTACCATAAAATTCTAAATAATCATAGGAGTCTACTGATGAAATTAGTCTCACAAAATCTATCTCTTAAGTGACTCGATTAATCAAAAGGCACTCTCAGATACTACTCATCCAGGAAACAGAAAACGTTACATTGCACTGTAAAATTCCAAATATTCATTCGAGACTAATGATGCAATCCATTTTGCCAACTTATACTCCTAAGTGCTGTAAATAGGCAAAAAGGCAAGTTTGTCACCATAGTAGTTTGGAATTCAACTATGCAGACTGGCAAAAACCTAATTGGTGGCTCGATTAGTGAAATCTTTCCAAGATTTCATGACATTCTTAAGTTTTATAGAAATTCATCTACTGAATTTTTGTGGGCTATTACATGTGTGCTTGACGAATGTGGACTTTCTTATGAAAACATAACTTAGTAACAACATATCTTATCATGAACATGGGATGGTTGTTTGTGTAAACATAAAACATCCATTCTTATACAAGTTTGTTTACATGATAATGGACTCGCAATGACTCCCCATAGACCATGTGCTCCTGTTAGTACCACATCACATCACAGATTCTTGCACTAGTTGTGAGTACGTTATCAAGAAGATTTTACCTGAAGGTAATTTCCTAGCATGTAGTTGTAGCATGGTTCGTGTAATACCCGAGTCCTACTACGTATGTCCTTACATCATCTTATTAATTCTTTAAGTCAAATATTTTGAGATGAATATTTTTTATTATTTTATTTTATGATGAGTATGCTTTATTTTAAAATATGATTTATTAAAATAATTCAAGGGCATGATTTTAAGACCTTACAATATTTTCTCTCAAGCCCTATAGTTTTCATTTATTCAAGAAATGGCCCAAGCTCTCTCCACCATTGGATGGATAGGTAAGGGAAATATTTTTCCACACTCAATCTCCACCATCCATCTCCCTAACTTATGGGATAAGCTTTGACTAAAGTAATTAAACCCTTTCTCCCTTGGACCCGTAGGCTTTTAAGGCAAGCCATTGAGTTCTTTTTCCTTGCACCTGTAGGCTTCCAAAGCAAGCAACTAAATTCCTTTTCTTTCCCTTGAACCCATCGATTCTAAGGCAAGCCAAGAGAGAAAAGTTCTCAAGCCCTGTCCAAGTAAAATGCCTTCATTCACACAAAGGACCCTCATGGTTTTCTCTTGCCCACACAATTTCTCTTCCTTCTTCAAGTCAATTCTTCCAATTCCTAAGCTTAAGATCAAACCGAAGTTCCTCCAAGGAGAACGATTTTTGTAGGTGAGTTTCTATGATTCTAGCTTCTAGTTTGGGATCTTGGATCTATGGGTTTAACCTAGGTTTTTTAAGAAATTCCCCTGCTTGTGTTTCAGCCGTGAATCCTCAGATTTCCTCTTCCTCTTCTCGTTTGATGCTTGTCTCCGCATCTTGAAAGGAAAGCCAAGTTAGGTGATGCTCTTATCCTTGAGGTTTCTTGGGGATTGAAATCGTGCTAAGCGACCTCGTGCCATGTATTTGGGGGTTTTTGAATTTCTATGTTGGCCGATTGTTGTGTGGTAGTTTCTAGATTGATTTCTCATTTGATTCCTCTAATAGTTGTTCTAATTGGGTGGTAACCGAGTAGAGAAATGATACGTTTTATGTGTTATGCTCTGTTTTGTGTTCCAGTTGTGTGTTTTTGCAAGGCATTTAGTTGTAGTCCTTCCTTGTATTTTCTTGAGTTTAAGCCATGTTTTAATTATGTTAAGTCTTGTCTTTATGTGTTAAATTAATGGAGTTGAGGTTTATAATTTTAGACGTACTTTCCTCAAGGTTTATGGCCTAAGTAAGCCACTAAGAATTTTAATTAAGATAGTAAGCTTACTTTTTGAAATCTGAGTTGCCGAGTGTTGTATCCATTATTTATGCTATGTTTTCAGAAAAATGTGATGCTTTTCTTAAGTTTTCTTCAACTCTAGTATTGTTTAATTATGTAGTTGAGATTT
The DNA here is from genome assembly GCA_022457165.1 of Juglans mandshurica. Taxonomy (NCBI): domain Eukaryota; kingdom Viridiplantae; phylum Streptophyta; class Magnoliopsida; order Fagales; family Juglandaceae; genus Juglans; species Juglans mandshurica. Next base: position 15,960,835 of record CM039624.1, read on the forward strand.
TGCTTAAGTGAGGAATGTTTAAAAGCATGGATGTACTAAGGCTATTAGCTGTCTAAGTGTTGCATAACTTTTCTGTTATGCATTCTGTTGTGGGGCTTAAACCAGCCCATTTCATTCCCTTTATTCAGTTTCACCTCTTGTTCAACCAAAGTTAAATTTTAGTATGAAAAACAATTGGAAACATGTGACAAAATCGACCCTCTTGTGAGCTTTGGCCCTTTTGTTGGATTTACCTTCCATACGATATTACAAAGTTATCAAATGCCCTCTTTGATGAAAATTCCAGACTTGTAGCAATTCTTTGTTCCTTTCCGTTCTTAAATAAATTTCTACCATCTATGCATTTCTAAACTATGATTTAACAATGGCCTTTAAAGGGTCAGCAAGCATGCTATTTACTTTCGTGAGTTTCTTTAAAATGTTTGGAATGTGTATTTTAAAGTTTTGGCCTAGTGCCATGTATGGTGGGTAGCTAAATGAGTTAAGGAAAACACTTTAATCCAAATTGGATTTAAAGTGAGTGTGTAAGGGTGTCGATTAGTAAAGCTTAAAGTAAGATGGAAGTTAATTTGTTTATTCCATTTCATTGAGTAGGAGTTTATTTTAAGTTTAAAGGAACTCACTAGTAAAGCACCGAGGTAAGTAGCTATGACCATGCTTCTTACGCCAAGTTCTCTTTATGAAAGAATGTTTCTCTCTGTAATTGTAAATGTTCTTCTAAAGAAAAGAGTAAATGAATATAGTATGTACAAGCCATTTCTTGATAGCCCCTGTTAAGCACCCAATCGATTATAATTGTGTGTATGTGTATAAGGTAATGCATGCACGTAGGTTCTAAATCATGAGATTTTCATACATGCTCTCTCAAGAAACTTATTGATTATTCCTATACGAGTAATGCTAGAGAGAAGCCACTATAGCAGTGCACACTTTGCACTCATTACGTGGCTGCTTCTAGTTGATTGTTCCCAACACTCACTTAGGGAGATGTGTGGTCTAGATGATGCCACATCATATGTGCAAAATGGATGCTCCTAATAGTGACTTCTATCTATATTTATTCATTCCTATATATAGTATAGCATGAAAATGTATCTTGTTCATTAAAATGCGTATGCATCGAATTAAGAAAGATGATGAAAATGTTTTAATTGCAAAGGAAAGGAAAGGAATGTCTCATGCCTTATGCTTTAAGCAATGCTTTAAATGACGCTTAGAAAATGTTTTAAAATGTCCCTATGAACTCATTCTTTAAATGATGCGAAGTAAGTCTTTTAAAATGTTCCCAATGAACTAATGTTAAAATGTCCCTATGAATTGATGTTTTATGGATGCCATGAAAGATGATATTTAAGCTCATGCTTTTAAATGATGTTCTTCCATGAATGAACGACAAGGATTGAAAAGAAAGGACTGACAAGAATGAAAGAAAGAAAGGACTAAATGAATGTTTTAATGTATGAAAATACGTAACGACCACATGACTGAAAATGGTACCAAAGGAATGGGCAGATTGCAATGCAGGGTAAGTAGTACTAGTAGTGCACCCAATGCTACCCCCTGACTGAAAGGGATTCCTAACCTGTGGCCATGGGCCGAATCCAGGTCCAAAGGAAGACCGCTAACCCTAACACATGGGGCATAATAGTGTGTACTAGCTATAGAAAGTGAAACATGAAAGTATAGTTATTTCTTAAAATGTTTATGCATGAAAGCATAGTTATTGCTTATTTCATAAATGTTTATGCATGAAAGTATAGCTCATTGCTTAAACTGTTTATGCATGAAAGCTTTGTCACGATTAGCAAATGTTTATGTATGCATGTTTTCATAAGAAAAGATTATGTGATTAATAAGTTAACAGCATGGTGTACTGCTTACTGAGTATTCGACTCACTTTTGTTTTAAATGTTTTAAACATCCAGGAAATGCCGAAGAGGCTAGGGAGCAAGGCATTACTAAAGAGAGAGAGGCAGACGCTTAGTGTCTTCCCTATTGGTTCAACTTTACATGGATTGGTTCTTTTATGTTGGGATGGAGTCTCTTCCTAACTAGAACAGTTATGTTTTTATGAACATACGATGGACTCTGAGAGTCTCTTATGGATGAATGTTTGAATAGGATGTCTATCAAGTGTTCCCCTTATTAAATCAAACATTTAGAGTACACGTGTGTCATGTTCATGCTGATTGCATGTTATTAGAAAAGAAAAAAAAGAAAAGAAAAGGACAAGTATGTACGTAGTGATCTCGCCCTCTCTGAGGCGGAGTTGTGACAGTTCAGCACCCACCAACGTTAGGTGGTTTGACTTTGTTTCAGAAACCAGTTTCTAAAGTCTCATTCAAGTCTATTGACTATACTTTGTGAATCTAGGGGACTCCACTCTACTTCAGAGTGGAAAGGGGAGTTCCAATGGGATAATCTTCCATCCTAGCATTTGGAGTCATGATAAGACATAACAACTTACTCATGACTTAGAAATATTTTCATGACAGACTAGTATGCTTATGATATGGCATTCATGACATGTAACAAATATTCATGATCGATATTTAAAATGACATGGCATGGCAATAAATAGTTCAATTAAGTAAGAAAACATGAATATAATTGTTTGAACCTTACCATCTCACATACATAAATATACCACAAGTTAGAAGCTAATATACAAAAATCCATGCGTAAAGTAAGCGTAGTGTGTGTTGAAATGAAAGACATTCTAGGGATAAAAATACTAAAGTATTCCTCATAAAAACATAACTTACTCACTTTGGGCTTAATCTGCAAAATTATCCCAACTTTTGAGAAATTGCAAATCAACCCTAAACTTATGAAAATTACAAACGGGCCCCAAATCTTACGAAAAATTGCATACCTCATTTAAATTCCAGTCTAAGACCATTTATGGGCTTAGAATTTAGAAGATCTCACATCTAGTACCTAAACATCTCTTGTCCAAACCTAACTAAGTTAAAACTTCACCTAGTTTGCTTTTGGTCATTTATCACACCATCATGCTTAGACCCATTTTTAACAACTCATAAATATCAATTCTCTAATTCATGTCGAGATACTAAATTAAGCATTTTTCAAAATCATAAACTCACCATTTCAAAGAATCACACAAAACAACAAGATTAGGTGAAATCGAACCTAATCTTGGTTTTTCGTTTTTCTTTTTTTGTTTTTGTTTTTTTTTCTTTTATCTATCACTTGCATTTTAACACCAAGAACTCCGAAATTCCACAAATCTCATTTCTAACAAGTTACTCATTCAAACCTTGTGACAACCCGGACATAGCCAAGTCCTCACCTATTTTTCGCCACCAGTTTATGTTTAATTTTGGGCCATGCAAGAGGTGTACAGTACTTAGAAACCTTGAGCTTTATTTAGTTATTTAATTGTTTTGGTGCATTGAGCATCTAAGCCCATAGGAGAGGCCCAACAAGGCCATCAAATTTAGCAAGCCCGTTGGACTAGAGTCTAAAACCCTAGAGGGACATGGGGCACATGCCCATCACACAAAGGTTTGGCCACATGTCGCACACAGAGCACAATTAACCTACTTGATTAAGGGAATAAGGGGTAAGAGACTTTAGGGTTTCGGTAACCCGAAAGCCCTAGCACATCAACCAAGCCATCCACCTGTTTTGACACTTGTCACACATGAAGAAGGGTTCTAAAAGGAAGCAATCATGAGACGCCTAGGGAAAGACAAGGGCCATCTTCCTAGACTCTTGACCAATGCACCCACTCTAAAACCACCCACATTTCTTGCCACTTGTCAAAACTATGAGAGTTCCTAGATGATTGCATAGGGAGTGGTGCATGGGAGATCTCAAAAGACTTGGGCACACTTCTCCAAGAAACCCTAGCACAACCACACACATCAAATTTTGGGTTATGACTTCTTGTTTCTAATGGATTAAATTCGGGTGAGTTTGGATGTTGAAGTGAGTTGAGTTGAGATGATAAAATATTGTTAGAATATTATTTTTTAATATTATTATTATTTTCGGATTTGAAAAAGTTGAATTGTTTATTATATTTTATGTTGGGATTTGAAAAAGTTGTAATGATGAGTTGAGATGAGTTGAGAGTAGTTGATGATCCAAACGAAGCTGAACACTTTTTACAACTTACTTGATCATATTACATTGCTTTAGATTTTTTCTAAGTGACTCTCAACCTGCGTTTGGATGATATTTGTATATGTCTTGTGAACTTTGCATTTCTATGTTCTATCATATGAACTAGTGGTTGATTTAAGTCTCTTATGATATGATGCCTTGTAATTGGATTTGCTTGATGATCTTGCCATGTTTATTTGCCCATGATATTTCGGACATGCTTAGAAATAATAGTTCAATTTGCTTTCATATATCATCATTGTGTAGTCTCAAATGATTCGTTCATGCATAGTATTCAGGTTTACGAAATTGTTCTTCTACTTTGGCATGTGTAGAATGCTATTGCCTATGTTTTTGAATTGAGTATTCGAATGTTATAATATTTTCAAGCCGTAAACTGAGATGTTCAATGTTTGGTTATATGGTTACATGATTCTCGACATTTACAAGTTCATATGATTCATGAAATAAAAAGTGTCACAAGTTCATGTCACATGCATTTGGGTTGTGTATGGTTTTTCAAAGAAAAGAGTCTGTTCATGTTTTATCATGACCCCAAATGCTAGGATGGGGGAAAGTCCTGGTGGAACTCATTTGTCTACTCTGGAGTGCATAAATTGAAGTGGTAGCCCTTGGATTGAAGAAGTACAATCGGCAGACCTCGAATGCATCCTTGTGGAAAGGATGTCGGAGTGGGATTGCACCTAAAGCTAGTAGGTGCCTCATGTGTCGGAGTGAGGTATCCAAATCACATGTTACAAGAAGTTAAAAAGGCAAATAGTTAAAAATGTGTAATAAACTATTCAATGTGCAAAAAAGAATGATGTTTTATTGAAAATTCAATGGATCTCCAGTACATATTTTTGAAAATTCAAATTGTATGAACTAACTTTTCGGGTCAAGTACATGTCCATGCATTCATTTCATGGTTTGCCTTTATATGCTTATGTTATCTGTGGTATGTTATTTGTTTACTTACTGAGATTTCTCAAAATCTCACCGTGGTAATTTTCACTACCAATCCTAACCCAAAATGGTAGAAGTTGTGATAGTTGTAGATACAAACCATAGGGAAACAAACAGAAGAGACTAGATCCCCCACCCGCAAAGGAGGCCTAGAAGAGCCCTGAGCGCTCGGCGGAGCCATCCATGGAAGATGGGCTCGAAGCGGTTGACCGCCTCATAAGGGAAGTATTGGAGCTTTCCAAGGTTTTGAAGGAAATTATCAACAAGGATGAAACAAAGTAGGCTCTAGAAAGAGAGACCTCAGAAGGAAACTGATTATCGGAGGGATATGGTTTTTTTAAAACCCTCTTGTATTTTGGAGAATTTGAACACATAAATGGTACCATGATGCTTTTGAAATTTCTCTCAATCTTATTTAGATTTATATAAATTTTCATTGCAATTTATTGCATACTACTAGAAATACACTAGGTGCATTGCATCTTAAGTGTTATGTATGGAGGTATATAACCTTGAGTTATGTGTCCCGATGTTTCAATCACCGTCAAATCTCTAGCGAGGGTGAGGGCGTCACAAACCTAGTTGATGACATACTTGAATAACAACAAAAATCACATTACTCAACAAATGAGAATTTGGCTTGCACAAAAAACCTTGAATCCGAAACATAGCATTTGACATGAACAAAAAGACTATATCCTTTATTTTCATGCATAAGATCTTGAAACAACACATTCAAGTTTTAACTTAATTTAAGCACTGAAATCAACATGACTTAGAAAATAATCACACCAAAACAACCATAAACCCGAGAGCCTCTAAATCCATCCAAATCCAAATCCAACAAAACCTTAGTCATAAAGTTAAAATCCAACTTAATCCATAAATGAAAATTTTAAGACCTAGAGTTATAAAGATGAAACCATGGATTTAAGATCCTAAGGCTAAAAAGAAAAAGTAAACCAAAAAATCACATGTTTGAGGATTCAAATCTAACACTTGGTAGATCCTGCAAATCATTTTATTAAAACCTAATATAATATAAATCAAACCATAAACTTAAATAAAAATCATATCAACACATCATGAAACCGAAATTTATAAAACTTCTCAACAACAAAATACAAACTTACAAGCATAACATCATACTCCAAAAATACGTACCTTTTGTTTACAAAATTTCAAGACAATTTTAATGGAGCATTCTCAACAACACCCAACTATAATAAAATACTCCAATTATGATCATTCCCAAATAATTGTTAGAGCAACTAGAACCCAAATACGTGATGTAAATCCAACATACAATTTATTAAATAACATAACAATATTTACATAAGCTAAAAATAAGGTCCATAACTATTTAGACCATCAATCTTCACATAGTAAATCCTCTTGCCCAACATTCGATAACTCCACATGCACAACTCTTGAATAGATGTATTCTCTGAAAGAGTAAGAAATATAAAGGGTAAGACACCACGCGCTCAGTAAGTAACATAGAGGATAAGGAATGGACAATGGAACGTTAGAACTTAGCAAGCAACTACTTCTATGCTTGCTAATTGAAGAACGGACAAGAAACGTTAGAAAGACTGCAATAGTTAAGGAATGCATGAACGACTACAGACTAAGCTAGGACCGAACTGAGAAGACGAGTTGGCAACTTCAACCTTGCCGGCAAGAATCTTATCACGGAAGGTACGAGCGCTATGTGACGGATGGACTCGACTACTCAGACTAATTTTAAGCATGTCGACTGAGGAATGACAAGACGCGAGGGCAAGTACTGTACAAGACGTGACTGAGATGCTGAACATGCGAGGAGATGCGTGAAGACAACGCGAGGACATGTATGAATGGGTCCCTAGTAAGGATGAGCAAATTCTTAGAACACTATGCAAATTCCTAGAACGCTAAGCAAATTCCTTAGAACCTTAAGCAAATTTCGAGGACGAAATTTATTGAAGGTGGGGAGAATGTAATACCCCGCTCCTTCCTTCTTACGTACGCTTCTTCTTTCTTACGTAAGTTCCTTCTTTCTGATGTACAATCCTTCTTTATGACGTAAGCAAATTCTGAGGGTAGAAATTATGTGATTGTTTGCTCCTTTTATCTAGCGATTGCGAGCCTCGTCATGCGTGCCGAACCACGATGGCATGTTTCAAAATATAGTATGTGACTTCTAAAAGGCACGTCCAGTGTTTTAAATGTATTGAAAATATTTAAATATGACAATTATAATATTCTTGAAGAGCTCCAAAAATATTATAATTGTCGGAAATCATTTTAATATCATTATTAAAATGATTTCAACTATTTAAGATATTATAAGATTTAAATTATGTTGAAAGCTTTAATTAATTAATTAGTTTTATTCTCTTAAATATATTAAATAAGATTTCATCATTTTATTAATGACGAAGGAATATTATTTTAAATAATATTCTACCTTTATTCCTCTTAGTGCTTTTAATTAAATTAACGTTTATGCATTTTAAATGAGTGTTTGAGGTCCATCGTTAGATCATTGCATAGATCCCCATACATTGGGTTTTAGAATAAAACCCCAGCCCCTCTCACTTTCTCCCTAACTTTTCTCTCATCTCTCTCTCTCTCTTCCCTCTCTCCTTCGGCTTGCACTGCACGACACCACCATGCCCGATTCGTCCACTGCCCAACCCGGCGCCGCTGTGCGCCGGTGAGCCTCACTGCCCCTTCCACTGGCACCTCCTCCCTAAGGTGAGTTCTCCCATGCTGGCCTTTCTCTCCCACGCTCTCTCTTCCTCTCTCTCGGCAGTGCACAGCCCGAATGGGCTTGATGCTACTATGCCGCCATGCGCCGTCCTTCGATGCCACCACCTCCACGGCAGCTTCCCCTCATGCCGGCGACCTCCCACCGTCGGAGCCAAGCCCCCACGTGCAACCCTCCCTCTCCTTTCACGGTAAGTGAGCCGAAAAGGGTTTTTACCCATTTCTCCTCCTTGCACCGCCATGACCTTCCCCTTCCCTCCCTCTTCCTCCTCCACCTGACCCGAGGCCCATAGCCTCCCTCCATCGCACGGGCTTCTCCTCTCCCTCGAGCACGGATTCTCCTCGCTCAACCACCGTACGCCGCCACCCACGATGTGTGACCACCCTCTTCGGCATCCTCAAGCCACCATTGACCTACCACAACCACCCATGGCCCCGATCTAACTCTCATGCATGCTCACTCTCTCCAACTCTCCCACGGCTCCTATCCACCCATTGGCTAGATCCGCCGTGCACCACCTCGACGCCACCACAACTCCACCAGTAACCTCCCTTAGCCTCCCTTGGTCCAACCCTAAGCCCGAACCACCACTTTATGTGGTGGGCAGCCATTACGCACGGTGGATAGTCACTGCGCGTGATTGACCGCCACTGCACACGGCCAAATCCGCCGTGCTACGCTTGCCACCATCACAAGGCTACCATGAGGCCATCCAAGACCACACCTAACTGTCCAAACGCCCAAACAGCCACTGTACGTGGATTAGCTGCCACATACAACCCTTCCGGCATCATCGACCGTGACGGTCAATGAGCGACGCACGGGTCAATCCCGTCGATGGTATAACTCTCTATCCCTCGTTATTTATGTTAGATGTTAATTAGTTGATTTGGTTGTAGACTGTGCTGTTGGTATTTGTGGAGTTCGCTGTATTGTGATGTGCTATGCAGCGAAGTGTTGGGCATATTTGTGTAGTGCGCTGTGAAGTGTTGGGCGTAGTTGGGAAGTGCGCTATGTAGTGTTGTGGACTATGTTGTAATGGTGGCGTGGCGTGTGTGGAATGGAAAGGGTACCAATGAATGGGCAGATTGCAATGCCGGGTAAGTAGTATTGGTAGTGCACCTAGTGCTGCCCCCTAACTGAAAAGGGATTCTCAACCCGTTGCCACGGGCGGAGTCCAGGTCCAAAGGAAGACCGCTAACCTTAACAAACGGGGCGTAACAGTGTGTACCGGCCAATGAAAGTGATGAGATTGAATGTATGAATGCATGAATGCACGAACTCTTCAAGAAATGAAGGCACTGACGGGAGACACATTTACGAAAAGCCTTTTTGAAAGAAAAACCCCGTTCAGTTATGTTTTCAAAAGAACGCACGTATGCTCGTATGCATGTGTGATACCCGGCTCCTTCTTCTTACGTATGGTCCTTCCTTCTTACGTACGCTTTTCTCTTTCTGACGTAAGCAAATCCCCAAGGTAGAGATTATGTGATCATCTGCCTTTCTCACTAGTGACTGCGAGCCACGTTATGCGTGTCGAACCATGATGGCGTGTCTCGAAAGATATCGTGTGACTTCTAGGGCACGCCTAGTGTTTTAAATATGCTGGAAATATTTATAAAGAGCATTTCCAGTGTTGTTCAACTAAGATTTGATCTTAAATACGAAAATCATAATATTCTTGAAGAGCTCCAAAAATATTATAATTGCCATAAATCATTTTTAATATTATTATTAAAATGATTTCAATTATTTAAGATATTATGAGATTTAAATTATGATGAGAACTTTTATTAATTAAATGGTTTAATCCTTTTAAATACGTTAAGTGAGAGTTCATCATTTTATTAATGATGAAGAATATTATTTTATAAACTAAAGTTAGTTTAAAATAATATTCTACCATAATTCCTCTAAGCGCTTTTAATTAAGTTAATGTTTTACGCATTTTCAAATCAGTGTTTTAATCCCTCGTCGTTAGATCATTACATGGATCCCCAGACGAAGGGACTGGATTATAAACCCAGACCCCTCTCTTTCTCCCTCATTTCCCCGTAGCCCTCTCTCTCTCCTCCCTCTCTCCTTCGGCGTACGTGATATGCAGTGTGCCTCCCTTCACGCAGAAGCTTCTCCCTCGCAGCCCTGCGCCGTCATGCACCGGTGACCATCACCTCCACCACCGTTCACCTCCTCCCACTCCGGCGAGCCTCCCAAGCTCAGCCCCTCTCTCTCATGCTCTCCCTTTCTCCATTTCGGAAGTACACAGCCCAAATGGGCTTGGTGCGCGTAGCGCCACCGTGCATCGTCCTCCGACGCCACCACCTCCACGGGAGCTTCCTCTGCCGCCGACCACCACCCTCCAGCAAAATCAGCACCTCCCATTTAGCCACCTTCCCCCTCCGTCGCACACACGCACGCATAAGGAGACCCACGCACGGCTTCACCGTGCACGGCCTCTAGCGCCGCCATGCACAGCACCCACGACCATCGAACGACGCCATGGACCTCCTCTCCCCTTCCCCGAGCTCCACCGCTTGACCCATGGCCCGAAGCCCCCTCCTCCATCTCACGATGAGTGTACTTTGGGTCGTGAAGTGATGTACTATATGGCGGGTATGCCACAGTGATGATGTGGTGTAGCATGTGAGAAGAGAGTACGCATGGGATGTACTCCATGAGGTGCAGCGATATGCCGTGTGGCGTGTCGCAGTGATAAGGATGGTTGTGTGATTCATGGGCGTGGAACGTGATGAGTAGTGTTGGGAATTGTGGAACAGTGTCCTGGAGTAATTAAGGTGTAGCCTGTAGTCTAAGGTGACAAGTGTCATCGTGTTGGACTTACGGCTGGGAATAAGAATGAAGTAGCAGAATAAGTGTAAGAGTACGCAGCGGAAGCATGACTGGGCAACATCACCTCGTGACGTGGTTACTGACAGTCGTGCTTGCCATGTGGTGAAGTGATAGGGTATGAATGGCGTAATGAGAACGTGACAAGATGTCACGATGTGTCGGGAGTACGTAAAGAATCGTACTCATGATGAGTTAGGAATTTATGTACCAGAGTGTTGGGTAACGCGACAAGGTCACGGTGCAGCTTGGGAATAGTATCGAGCTGTATGACGTGGCATAAGACATGGTATGATTGGAGTCTTGTCGTGTTAAGTGTTGGGACGAACTGTCAAAGGGACGGGTAGCATGAGGAGTCATGCTAGCCGGGTTAAGAGAAGGTTGGTATCGGAGTATGACCCTTGCCACTCGAAGCTGGTGATCAACGTGTTATATATGTTGATCTTAGGTGATAAGTGGTAAGGTACATGTATAATCTGGTTAGACACATGTGCCGGACGGATTCACCATATGTAATGGGTAATCCGTCATTAGCACAGTTACACGGTGCTTAAGCCTCAGAGTTGGCTTAGAGCCGTGTGGCTTGTCTGGATGGGAATGAGGATTTGTATGGGCTAAGATGCATGAAGAAAGTGACGAGTGTACTGTCTAAGGACGGGATGCGTGACTTAGTTGGTTTGAGTCATGTGTCGAAATGAGGTTAATGAGAAGAATGAGACAGAGGCCTTAGTGTCTTAATCCTAAGGTGAATCATGAGTTCACTTTAGTGGATGAGCACTTGAGGCAAGACATGAGTTGGAAGATGGGGTGACCGTAATGGGTCCCCGAAGGTCTTAACATAGTAAAGGGCACGTAAGGGCATGGGATAGAAGGAGAGTGTTCCAAGTATAGCGTAGTTCTATTTATAGTTCAAGTTGCTTATGTACTAGATAGAGAATGATGTTAAGGTTATGAGTATGCATGTAGGTTGCCATCTGACAAGCATGAATGGACTGCATGACATGCAAGTAGCATGGAGTCCAGGTAAGTGTTACGTTCATACTCTTCTAGAGTTTTCAAAGATACAAGAAACGCTTTTCCTTTAAGATGCTTACGAAAAGAAATGAAAGACGCTTTAAGGAAGAAAATGCTAAGTGTTCAAATGTATAAGTATGTACGGCCCCTCCTTGGCAGCTCCTTTTTACACTACCAAAGTATTAATTGTACGCATGTGAATGGATAACTATACGCTGTATCTATTGTATGTATTTTCTAAGAAAATCCATAAACTAATGAAGATGCATGAAGGGCATGACAACCGATGCTTTTGTGGATCCTACGAACCGACGCTCTCATGTGCGCCACGAGCCGACGTTTAAGCCCATGTATGTTCTCAAATGAAGTTTTCCATGAACGAACTGTTAAAGAAATGATAGAACTGAAATGAACTGAAAGGCGAAAAGACGATTTTTGGGCTTACGACCCAAACGATGTTTTCTCATGAAAAGAAAGGACTGTTAAATGAAAGAATGAACTGAAAGAAAGCTCCAGCTCTTTCGAGCTGACATGAACGAACGCATGCATGAATGAAAAGAAAGAAAGAAGGAAATGAAAGCATGAATGTATGAAGATACGTAACGGCCACATGACTGAATGAAGGGGTACCAATGAATGGGCAGATTGCAATGCCGGGTAAGTAGTACTGGAAGTGCACCCAGTGCTTCCCCCTATGAAAGGGATTCCCAACCTGTGGCCACGGGCAGAATCTGGGTCCAAAGGAAGACCACTAACCCCAAACACACAGGGCGTAATAGTGTGTACTGGCCTATGAAAGTGATAAGAAAGAATATATGTATGCATGTATGTACGAACGCACGAACGCACGAATCTTTAAGAAATGAAGGCACTGACGGGGGACATGTTTTAAAGAAAGGAAAGTCTTTTGAAAGAAAAGCCCCGTCCAGTGACGTTTTCAAAAGAACGCACGTAAACACGCACAAACTCTTGAAGAAATGAAGGCACTGACGGGAGAAACATTTTACGAAAAGGAAGCCCATGTTTAAAAGAGAGAAACCCCGTCCAGTGACGTTTTCAAACGAACGCACGTATGATACATATGCACGCACGTAATAGTATGTATGAGTGATGAGTGCATGAATGAAAACCTATATTGTTATATTTTAACAGTATGGAGTAATGCTTACGAGTCTTCGACTCATTTTAGTTTTTATGCTTGTCCCTCCCCCATAAGAACTGCATGATCAGGACAGACACGACCCCTGGGGAAGAGCACGGAAGTCTAGGCACGAGTTTTAAACGTACGAGAGACCTTTTATTATAAGATTTATGTTTTCCGTTGTAAACCTCTTTTATTGCCAAAGCACATTTTAATCTATAAACGTGGAGTCTCACACCCTGGGTATGCAAGTGAAAAGTTTTAAATAGGACGGTAATTCCCGTCGTCCTTTTCTAAAAATATTTTGGAAAAAGTCCCACTACAAGGACGGGCGTTACAGTATGCACGTATAATATGTATGAATGATGAATGAAAACCTATGTTGTTATATTTTAACTGTATGAAGTAATGCTTATGAGTCATCGACTCATTTTAGTTTTTATGTATGCCCCTCCCACCACAGGAATTGAACGGTCAGGACGGACTAGGCCCATGGGGAAGAGCACGGTCAGGACGGACTCGGCCCATAGGGTTTCAATTCACATGTGACGGTTTTGGTCAAATGAAAGTACCATGTTTTAAGGGAGTGGATGAGGGTGCATGATATTGTACTTGAGTGGTTGGTTGCTTATGGATGTGGTTTAAAGCAAGAGGGAAAAACTTCAAAACCGAATGCATTTTTAGGGTTTGGAGCATTCTGGGTTTCAGTTACCCTAGGGATTTAGGGTTTCAGTTTTCCCACCAATTTTGGGGGTTCATAAGAGTAGAGACCCTATTTGTGGCTGGCCAAATAGTGTTTGGTTGGATAGAATAGTGAAATTTGCAAGAAGATATGTTGACTTGCTTGGTTTTCACTCCATTCAGCTTACACATTTGTACTCCTCTTGACAAGTGTCAAGTGGATTTCCAATTGGAGCGTTGTGAAGATGTCATGTGTCCAAAAACGTTTTCTAGTGATCCTATGGTGATTTGGACATCCTACATGGCGATTTGATGGCTATTTGGACTAGATGCCATGCAACGCTCTCTCGATAGTCTACTATTGAGCCGAAAAAACTTTAAACATTTTATTGCACCATAAAATCATAAATATTCATACGAGTCTAACGATGCAGTTTGTTTCACTAAATTATACTCCTAAGTACCTCAAACAAATTGAAAAGGAATTCCATCCCCATAACGGATCAAAATTCGAATACGCTAACGGACTAAAACCTAATCAATAGTCTGACTCATGGTGTGTCTAAGGTCTAAAGAAATCCTTCTAGCGAATTTCGTTCAGGTTGTTACATGTTTGATCAACTACAAGGGGCCCAAGTTTTCTCCATGGTTGATCTAAGTTCTGGTTACCACCAGCTTAAGACCAAGATAGGATATACTCCGTAGACATCTTTTAGGATGCAATATAGACATTATGACTTTGTAGTCATGCCATTTGGTTTGACGAATACCCAGGAGCTTTTATGGACATGATGAATAGTTTTCAAGGTGTATATCGATTGATTTGTTGTAGTTTTCATTAACAACATCTTCATTTACTCCATGAGCCAAGTTAAATGTGAGGAACATTTGAGGATTGTGTTGCAGACATTAAGAGAGCAGGAGTTGTTTGCGAAATTCGAGAAGTGTGATTTTTGGTTGCAAGAAATTACCTTCTTGGGGCATGTTGTGTTGAAAGAAGGAATTTTAGTAGACCCAATCAAAACTAAAGCGGTTGTGAAATGGGCCAAGCTAGCAATGTGAATGAAGTAAGAAGCTTCCTAGGTCCTGCGGGATACCATAGAAGATATGTAGAGGGATTCTCTAGTATTGCAACCTCGATGACTAATTTAACATGGAAGAATGAGAATTTTCTGTGGATAGAAGATTGTGAGAAGAGCCTTCAAGAGTTGAAGAAGAGATTAGTGACAAAACCAGTACTTATTGTTTCCTCAGGAAATACTAGATTTTTTTATTTACAGTGAGACTTCTCTCAAGGGGTTGGGCTACGTTCTGATACAACATGGAAAGGTTATTGCTTATGTACCACCTGGGTCCAGCCAAGCCCACTTTAAAAAGTTTTTGGGTTTATAGTTATGAAAAGCCCATTTGGGATAGTGAGTAAATTTCTTTTTTGGAAGAGAGTTCAGGCTTAAGATATTTTTTTGGTGGATTATAATTTTTCAATAGGTCTGATAATTAGGTTTAAAATCTTTTAATGGACCGAGTGGATCTTCACTCGGAAAATTTATGGGACAAGTGTATTTTTTTTTAAGTTGAGTCGAGACCCAAAACTTAAGGAAAAATGCCATGCATTAATCCCATACTTGATCCAAGATGTGGACCGATTATATATATATATATATATATATATATATATAAATATATATATATATATAAATATATATATATATATATATATATATATATATATATATATAGGCTAAAGAGCCAGGCCCGTGGAACAATTCTAGACTCCTCATCGCACGGTTTCACGTTTGTTTTCCATTTTCATGCACGTCCCTCCTTCCTTTTTCTTTAGGCTTTATCTATTTTCTACTTGCAGCTTATAAGTATGTTAAGCATCCTCAACCCTAGAATAAGTGCCGCTCGTCCTCCCCTTCATAGAAGTGTCATACAGAGACCTCCATTCCGCTGCCGCTAGCGAAAACCTTAAGTTGCACCCCTTTGAAGCCATCCCTTCCAGGTGGACACAGCCCTTGTGTGACTGCCCACCTGGAAAATCTAATCGTGCACCGCTGCCTCTCCACGTTCTCGGCTCAGCTCTCCTTCAGTGTTGCGTCGTGTGCCACCTCCACATGACCACCACGAAAGCCCCAGCTCTCCTTCTCCCTATCGTCACTAGCCTTTGCCCAGCACTTGTTGAACCCCATGTTCTCCTCTGTTCTTACAACCCAAAAACAGAGCAAACGGTTGCTCCTCCAAGCACGGCAAATAGCCACTGCACCCACCTTGAGCCGCTTCAACCGTCCTCCACCAAGAGCTCTTTTCGCCTCACGCGACCTCAGCCTTGCTGCCTCATGGTTATCTCCCTCTCTATTTCTCTCTCACGCATCTATCACTCTCCGTCCTCTCTCACTCGCTCACCTCTTTCTCCCATTCAGTGCCCATCCATCGGGACAACCATATTCCACCGCATCCACCCAACTCGTCGCCATCGTGCCTCCATCTCTTTGTAAGTGCTGCTGCCGCCACTCACGCCTTAGCTGAGTTAGCTCACCTCTAGTTTTTTTCGTTGATAGTTTACTTAAAAAGGAAACATATGGTATATATCGGTTAAACTAGTAGGAAGAAGAGTGTGTTTTGGTTTTTACCTTTCTACCCTTTTTATTAAAAGCATGCTTTAATTTTTTGGAAATGCTTTTTAATGGACTACAAGACTTATATTGATGGGTTTTGTTTTAATTGATTGGTGTTTAAATCTAGTGAGCTATTTTTCTTGTGGGCTGGGCTTGAGATTAATTAGACAAACATAATTTTGATAGACTTGTGTATTTTTTTTTTTATTAGGCTTGATTTTATTATGTTTGATACACTGTTTTTGTAATTTTATTGGGCTGAGATTTTTTATCAAGCTAAAGTTTCACTGTTATAAATATGAGTAATTGAACTCAAGTTTTTTATAATTATATTATCTAGTATTAGATTTTATTGTTCAATTCAATAGTAAATAAGTTAGATTTTTAATGTTTTAGTCAAAGTTATTAAATGAACATTGATGATTTTAGAAAGTGATGATATATTTTGAGGTTATAAGAATTTTAGGTTTTGAGGTGTTAAAATAGGTTATTTGTGAAGCTTAGGCTTAAATATTGAAATACATGTTCAATTGAAATTTATGGAAATTACGTGATTATCTTATAGGTGAAGATTAATATTTGTTTGGCATTGTTGAGGAAATTTTTGAAAAGCTAAGAAGTTCAGGTAAGCGGGGTTTCTATGCTACACTTTGCATAAAATAAAATGATCTGATGTTGATTTTGGAAAATATGCATATTTTGTTATGAAAAGAAATTTTAGAAATGACCTTAGTTATTTGTTCTGCATTACTCATGAAAGTCTGTATAAGAAGAAAGTATTTTCTGTCATAACTAGTGTAGACATGAGCTTATTTTCACACTTTGTTTCTGAACTGTGCAAAAGAGGGCGAATATGAAATTTTGTGCATAATTATATTTTTGTGCTCTGATTCTGTTTCGTATTGAAAATGTTCTGAACTCTGATATGATATGATGTGATTTCTGAAACCTCTAGCATGACATTCTGTTTATGTTCTGTTCTAACCTTACCAGGGGTGTAAAACTATGGCTTTTGTTTGGGTTGGTACCACTTTTCTGTTTCTGGTGCACCCACTTTGGAAATATAGTGATTTTCTGCGTGCTCTTTCCTATGTGCACACTCGGGGCTCCGAGAATAATAAAGGGAAGATTTACATTTTGTTTCTACTCTGTTGGCCGCCAGGGTTTGCACAACCCTACCATAGGGGTTAAACATGAAATTCTATTCTTATATGATGTTTCAGTTATGTTGTGCCAATGAAATTTTGAATTAGAATATTTTTGAAACTTTCGCTCTGATACTTCTAATAACATGTTTTGACTTTACATTCTGAAAATAAAAAGGTGTTTTTGTTATGCATTCTTAACTCTATAAATGCTCATGTTTGCGTACTAGTATATGTTCTCCGCTTACTGAGTTATTGATAACTCACCCCTCCTTTCCATAATATTTTTCAAATAATTTTGATGCATTAACTGGGAGTTAGGAATAGGGAGTACATGCAAGTCTTGTGGATCATAGAAGATTAAGTGCATTAGGGTACAAGGACTTTTTGGAGAGTCTTTTTGGTAGTGTGATATTTAGTGTTGCTTTGGTAATTTTTTGAGTAATGGATGTTTCTAGTCTTTGTGGAAATATTAATGTGTATTATTGAGGTACTCCGGATGTCTACTTTTGTAGGAACATGGATATTTGTATTGAACAAATAGGTTAATATTTTTATGGACACTCTGGGTTATTTTAAAAGTGTTATTGGCGATATTTTTTTTGTGACATGAGTTAACTCTCTGGACCCCCGCGGACGGGGCGTTACAACTTATGCCTCTTGTCAACTCAAGAGCAACAAGCAACATTATCTGACACATGATTTAGAGTTTGCAGAAGTTGTCATTGCATTGAAGTTGTAACGCCCTGGTACCACATGGGGTCGGAGAGTTACTTCTTATCACCTAAATTCACATTCTAACAATATATATATATATATATAGACTCCCAATTCCCAAAATCATATAAAAATCTTGATTCAAACTATTTTCCTCAATTTAATCAATCGGCCAAAATGCCAAGTCATCAGTACACAACACAATGTCTTAATAAACTCATCAATACTCACAGAAACTTTCTATGCTTAATCCATTATGTTTAAATCATCTCACCCATGCTCCATAATCTTGATCCTTGGATGAAAATATTCAAATCATCTGAAAAATATTGTGGAGATAAGGGGTGAGTTATCAACAACTCAATAAACAGAGAACATGTACTAGTATGTAAACATGAGTATTTTCACAGAGTTCAGAATGCAGAACAAACATTTTAGTTTTAGAGCTGCATATCCAAAATCATATTATATGAATATCAGAGCTACAGATCAAAATGTTCATATTCAAAAATATCGTTTGGCGTAACATGACTGAACATCTTCATCTTATCATATCATATCGAGCATCATATCAGAACATAGACCATGTTTAACCCTTGTGGTAGGGTTGTGCATTCTGCTGAAAGTCAAGCAGAACATAAATCACTATGTTACCAAATTGATTGCACGCAAAGCTGAGAACACTATTATATCCTATGGTAGGGCCAAAAGTCACTATTATATCCCGTGACAAAGCCAGAAGTCACTATTATATCCCGTGATAGGGCCATATGAAGGCAAAACAGAATCAGAGTCAGAACAGAATCAGAAAGTCATGCCAAAGGTTTTTCATATGCCACATCATATCAAAACAGAGTACTGAAACTCAAATCATTTCACATTTTCCAAAACAGATTCAAAACATCTTCATGTCACATGTAAAAATTATCAAATTTTCATATTTGCTCATTTTTCTTAGTTCAATAACAGAATGCCAAAAATAAGCTATGTCTACACCAGTTATGCCAGAAAATACTTTTTCTTATAGACAGTTTCATGAGTAATGTTGAACAAATAACTAAGGTCATTTCAAAATTCTTTTCATAACAAAACATGCATATTTTTCAAAAATCAACCTCAGCTCATTTTATTTTTATGCAAAGTCTAGCATAAAAATCCCGTTTACCTGAACTCTTACCTTTTCATAAATTTTCCTAAAAAATGGCTAACAAAATTACTCATAACCTATAAAACAATCACATAATTTCCGTAAATTTCCATTCGAACATGTACTTAGTAATTACAATCAAAGATATAAAATTTTATATTTTTCCTTAATGTCTAAAAATTCTTGAAACTATAAAATATGAACTCTCTCCAAAATATTTTGATTTTCACATGATTTCTCCGAACCAATACACGATTTAATCCTATGATCATATTACTCCATACATTGATCTTATCCATACATTGATTTATAAAATTGTCCATGCAAATATGTGATCTTGATCCCAAATATACACAATAAAAACATGGTATCTAGTCGTGGCCCATAAACCTATGCAGCGTATAATGGAGAAGTACGTTCAAAATAGAAACACAACTTTGGCTTATAACTCAAAGGGCTTAAGGGTAATTTAATAACAAAAATTACTATACTGTACGCAAAGGCCTTCGGAAAAATTAAACAAACCCACACTTAAACCAAGACTAACCTAGCATCGCTGTGGGTAGAGGGTAGTAAAGGCTTACCAAGAGGAGGAGACTTGGCAGAGTTGGTCGACTAAACCCTCAGAGAGAGAGAGAGAGAGAGAGGTGAGAGGGAGAGAACAAAGAGAGAGAGAGAGCGAGAGCAGCGTGAACGTGTTTGCAGTAGCTGGACCTGGTTGCTTCCAGTGGAGGCTTGCGGTGGTGCAGGTCATGCAGGGGTTGATCAGGGGGGAGATAATGTGAAGGGATAGGCTTCTACGGTGGTGATGGTGTGGAGGAGAGGTGGTTGTTCGTGGTGAAGCTCCTTTGTTTGGGATTCCAAAAAACAGAGGCTCTCTAAGCTTGGACGTGGCTATGGTGTCTTGAGCTTCACGGTGGGTTATGGTGGTGGCACCACAGGTGGTTGAGGAGAAGGTTGGCTGTGACGTTTTTGGTAGGGTGGCTCTCTGCGGCGGATGCACATTGGCGTGGAGGAGAGGTGGTTGTCCATGGTGCAACTGCTTTGTTTTGGATTCCTAAAAATTGAGGCTCTCTAAACTAGGACGTGGTTATGGCGTCTTGAGGTTCACGGTGGGTTACAGTGGTGGCATCACGGGTGGTTGAGGAGAAGGTTGGTTGTGACGTTTTGGGCAGGATGGTTTCATGCGGTGGACGCACACAGGCTTGGGTTTTTGTGGTGGTGAGGATTCGCAACTAGGCTGGCGAGGCCAAACACCGTGGTTGTGGAGGCGTGGGGTTGGGCAGAGGGAGTTGTCCCATGGTGGTGCAAGGTTGCGACGAAGGGGTTGGGAGGGTGGTGTGTGCATGGCTCAAGACGTTTCATGGAGGAGAAACTGCCATAGTGAATGTGGAGGTTGCTTCCATTGGTGGTCTTCATGGGGTTAGGTTGTGCAGAAACATCCACGGTGATTGCATGAAGGTTGTGGAGGGTGGCGGCTTCATCATGGGGGAGTTGCCTTGTATTGGTGATAAACATCAACCTGACTGTAACGGAACACCATAAGCCACGACAACAATTGATATGATGAACTTTTCTAGTTTTCAAGTTACTGATACTTCGGGCATATGTTCCGTCTGTTATATTGAAGATAAAAGTCAAATTTTGATTGAAACAGAACACTACAAGCCAAGAAACTAGTTTATACGAATCTGTTCTGTTCGTTAGCATTGTGATATAATTTTTGAATTTCAAATAGCTTATGTATAGTAGGAAGTTGTTATCTGCCTGTATATTTAAAAGGCCGTATACTCTGTAATTTCAATGCAATGAATAAATATTTTATCCATTCAATTTCTGTGCCTCTGAAGTTTTACATGGTATCAGAGCCAGTAAGACTCACGTCTAACCGATCCAATTCAAGATGCCTGCGTCTACCCTTCCCACCTTCAACCCATCTTCCTCCATCAACATCACTAAACTCACACGTCTATACTTCCCAACATGGAAAGCCACCATGTTACCCTACCTCAAAGGCCAAAAGGTCTTCGGCTATATTGATGGCACAATCCAACAGCCAGCCAAAACCATCACTGCCTCTAATGGCTCTACAACTCCCAACCCGTCCTTTGATATCTGGGAAACCCAAGATAATCTTAGCCTTAGCTGCCTCAACTCTTCTCTTACAGATGAGGTATTGGCCCAGGTTGCCCGCTATAGCACATCTGCTGAAGTTTGGACAGCTCTAAGTTCTGCCTTTGCATCATAGTCTCGTGCTAAAGCAGTCAATGTTCGATCTCAACTCTCTACATTGCGGATGGTAGTGTTGAGCGTTTTAAAGCGCGACTTGTGGCGAAAGGGTATCATCAACAACAAGATGTTGACTACATGGAGACCTTTAGTCCCGTGGTTAAGCCAGGGACCATTTGGTTATTATTATCTATAGCTATTACAAAGTAATGGAGTATTCAGCAAATTGACATCCAAAATGCTTTTCTCCATGGCCTCCTGCAGGAAGCAGTTTTTATGCAACAGCCTCAAGGGTATATTCACCCTGATATGGCCTTAAACAAGCTCCCAGAGCTTTGTTCTCTAGGCTAACGAAAAAGTTGCAGCAAATGGGATTTATTGGTTCCAAAGCGGATACCTCTTTATTTACACTTCATAACAATGACTTCTCTATTTTTATCCTCATCTATGTTGATGATATAATCATTAAAGGGACCTCTTCCAATGAAATTGATAAATTTATTAAGGAACTCGGCACTACCTTCCCAGTGAAGGAGTTGGGCAATCTATCCTATTTTCTTGGTATTTAGGCTTTGTTCGTTGGCCATGATTTATTCTTGACTCAAAGAAAATATGTTGTTGACCTCTTACAACGAGTGAAAATGCATGAAGCAAAGCCTTGTTCGACTCCCATGAGTACAACCTGCATGTTATCTAAGTTTGATGGCCATGATTTTTCTGATCCTCAGCTTTATAGAAGCACGGTTGGTGCTTTACATTACTAGGGTTTCACTCGTCCTGATATCGCTTTCGCAGTTCACTGTGTTAGTAAATTCATGCACCACCCAAAGGACACTCATTGGCAGGCTGTCAAACGGACTCTTCGGTATCTTAAACTCACGGTAAGTTATGGACTTTCTTTCACCAAAAATAATGATCACTCTCTTCAAGGCTTTAGTGATGCAGACTGGGCTGGTGATAGAGATGACAGACGTAGTGTGGGGGCATATTGCATTTTTCACGGATCCAATTTGATCAGTTGGAGCTACAAACAACAACAAATTGTTGCTCTAGCAGCACTGAATTCGAATATAAATCCCTCTCCAATACAGCAGCTGAGTTACATTGGCTTCAGTCCGTTCTACACGATCTGCAGCTCCCATTAGTATTCACTCCAAGGTTATGGTGTGATAATATTGGAGCTACTTATTTATCCTTTAATGCAGTGTTTCATGCTAGAACTAAACACATTGAAATTGATTTTCATTATTTCCGGGATCAAGTTTTAGCAAAAAAGCTTCAGGTTTCATTTATTAACAAAACCACTTTCTTCCACTCGTTTCAAACTTCTGCGGGACAACCTTCATGTACAAGACCTACCCATTCGGTTGAGGGCGCGTATTGGTGATAAACATCAACCTGACTGTAACGGAACACCATAAGCCACGGCAACAACTGATATGATGAACTTTTCTAGTTTTCAAGTTACTGATACTTTGGGCATCTGTTCCGTCTGTTATATTGAATCTGTTATATTGAAGATAAAAGTCAAATTCTGATTGAAACAGAACACTACAAGCCACGGCACCACTTGATACGAATCTGTTCTGTTCGATAGCATTGTGATATCATTTTTGAATTTCAAATAGCTTATGTATAGGAGGAAGTTGTTATCTGCCTGTATATTTAAAAGGCCGTATACTCTGTAATTTCAATGCAAAGAATAAATATTTTATCCATTCAATTTTTGTGCCTCTGAAGTTTTACACCTTGCAAGGCAATAGTTTGACTCTTGAGAGGTTGCTGCTCTGTATGATGGAGAATGAGGGAAGGAGTCAACAGCCCTATTCTTGGGTTTTCTTCCTGCACGAAGGATTAGGTAAGTATATATTGGCGAACGAAAAACCAAAAACAAACCCTAGAGGGATGAGGGAAGGAGAGACCTACATGCATGGGTATGAGAGTTGTGCGAGGTGGGGTGTTAAAAAAAAAAACTAACTGAACTTTGGTTGGTTCTCACGGGTTTTGGGGTGATCCGGTAGAGCCCTTTTTAAATATTTGGGCCCACATTTTGAGTGGCGTAAGAAATTAATACACACTTTTTCTTGAGTTTTGGACCTCGAATCAACCTCTAAAAATAATCCAACTTGTCCAAAAATTTTCTCGGCCCATAAAACGATTTTTATCCTAATTATCAAACTCAAAGAAACAATCATAATCCACCAAAACAAAGATTTTAGGCCCGTAGTGTATTGCAAAAAAAAAAACTCAAACACTCAATTGGGTTTTTCATACTCATAAGCTGAAAATGTTTTTAAAAGCAAATTTGGGCTGGGCCCGAGTGTTACAGAAGTTGTGGAGGCATTAATTCTTTGGGAGAAGTGTGAGATTTATACACGTAAGAGTCTAAAATATTTCTTAATGCAGAAAGAGTTGAATATGAGGCAACGTAGATGGTTAGAACTTTTGAACGATTATGACTGCAGCATCAACTATCATCCTGGAAAGGCTAATGTAGTGGGAGATGCTATTGGCCATAAATCATCCTCCAGTACCCTTGCTACTATGTATACTCCTCATAGGCATATTTTGTTGGACATGGGACTGGATGGGATTGAGATTTTTGTGGATAGATAGGCCTAATTAAGTAGTTTGACTCTGGGTTCGTCATTGATAGACCTGATCAAAGTTGCCCAAATGAATGATACAAAATTAGTGAAAATCAAGGGAGAGGTACAAGAAGGCAAAAGGCCCAAATTTGTAGTATCTGATGACGACGCTCTAAGATTTAAAGGGAGAAAATGTTTTCCAAACAATTAGGAGATTAGGGGGGTGATTTTGCGAGAGGCTCGTCATTCACTCTATATAGTTCACCCAAGTAGCACCAATATGTATTGGAACTTGAAGCAACAGTTATAGTGGAGAGGTATGAAGTGCGAGACAACTAGCTATGTGGCTCAGTGTTTAACTTGTCGACAGGTCAAGTCAAAGCATCAAAGGCCTTAAGGGTTATTACAAACATTCCCCATACCTATTTGGACTTGGGATGAAAATGGTAAGGACTTCGTTTAAGGATTTCCCATGGCACCAGGAGGTCAGGATACAGCATGGGTGATCGTTGACAGATTTTCAAAATCAGTTCATTTTATTGCGATTCAGATGACATACTTTTCAGACAAGTTAGCAGAATTATATGTACATAAGATTCTTAGATTACATGGAATACCCTCCATGGTCGTGTCGAACAGGGATACTTGTTTCACTTCAATATTTTGGAGGAGTGTCCAGAATGAGTTAGGGATAGAGTTGACCTACAACACAACATTTCAAACTTGAACAAATGGACAGTCAGAGAGAACAGTGCATATTTTGGAGGACATGCTCAAATCCTTCATGATGGACTTCAGGGGTCTCTGGATCAAATATGTACCCTTGGTTGAGTTTGTGTATAACAATAGCTACCAAGAGAGCCTTTAGGCAGCACTATATGAGGTTCTTTATGGGCGCAAGTGCAGTTCACCTCTCTATTAGGATGCAGTAGGAGAACATAGGATGCTCGAACAATAGATCATTCAAGACGTGCATGAGAAGCTAACTATTGCTCAAGAGTGGCAGAAGAAATATGCGAATCATAGCATACAGGTTGGCTCTTCCACCACAGTTGTGAGCCATTCTCGATGTTTTCCATATCTCCATGGAAGTAGCGGACCTTACACACATATTAGAGTATGAGCCCGTCCAAGTTCTTGAAGACCTCTCCTCTCAGTAGTTTCCAGTAAGTGTTCTCACGCAAAAGGCTCAAGTACTTCGCAATAAGACAATTTCAATGGTCAAGGTGTTATGGAGCAATCATGCAGAGAATGAGCCCACCTGGGAGTGAGAGAAAGACACGAGGACCAAGTCGCCATACTTGTTTTGTTGAGGTACATTTCATTACGAGGATCATATTTCTTTAAATGGGGGAGATTTGTAACACATGCTCTACATTATGGATTTAGATTTATTATTATTATTATTAAAAAGCTACTTTCAAGATTGTGATTTTATTTGATTGGAATCGTCCTCTCTCCATGCCTCCACCCTCTCAGAAAGATGTTTCCAAATTTGAAAACCTCTTAATTTCTAGCAGATGAGATTTACACACATCAAACCCTCATATATACAAACATATATATATATATATATCCCCTCCTTTTCCTACGACCTTCCCAAAACTGTAACAATATTCTCACGACCAGACCCTTCCTTGCATCGTCAGCAAAAAATACTGTACCAAGCCACAAATTTCCATCGTCAACATTCACAGAAGACATTGACGGTAATCTCCCTTTCCTCTATGATGGGTGTCCATACCATATTTCCCTCTGTCACCTTCTCTCTCTCCACTGTAAATAATCTATTAATTTCTATTTTTTTCTACCTTGGTCCATCATCGACCACCACAGGGTGCTGGAGTTCTTGGGTAGCCATAGAATTTGTTGGCCAACCTCCTTTCATCAAGCCAACGCCGAGATGTCACTCCCTTTCCTTTTCCATCGTGTATATCCCTATCTAAGTTGACGACAATATATAGTTTCTCGCTCAGAACTCTGCCACCAGTCACAGAGAAGGCCATATAGCACCATCACACCCTCAACTCAGCCACCCACCATCGCATTCTATTCCCTTTTGGTGAATCTTGAATCCTAGTATTGCATGAGTTTCCCTCTCCAGTGTTTTTCTGATTTCATAAGCAGATTTCCTTTTGATTTTTGCATTCCCGTAGCACACCTTCAACTTTAAAGTTACTACACAAACTGTGACCAACCGTTTCTTTTTCTCTTAGGTTGGCCACGAGCCTCGCCTAATCGCTTTAAATCTCAAACATTTATTTTAAATCTAGTGGATGATTTTTAAATTGAGCCAAGTGTTTTAAAGTCTTCCAAATATTTTAAAAGTAGAAAATTATTTAATGCGGTATTTTTAGTGCAAGCCTCTTAAATTTTGGAGCCTTGAAAATAATATAGTTTTTGAAAATCATTTTATTTAAATATATCTATTTCTTTAGAGATATTATTTTATATTCATCATCTTATTTTATGTTAAGAAACTCTATTAATTTAGATGAATTTATTTCTCTTAGAAAACATCTACCAAAACTCATCATTTTATTTTATGATTAAAAATATTATTTTGATTTTAAGAAACAAGTTGGATTTTAAATGTAGTCCCATTTCTACTTCTATTATGATTTGTTTACCTTTTCCTTAATTTACTTTTCATGATTTATTCCCACCCTTAAATTAAAAATAAGAACCACATGTAGGGCTAAGATTAATTTCCCTCCCCTCCCACTTTCCTTTTTTTCTTTTTCCTTCTCCCTCCCCTTGTTATGATCCCAGTGGTAAGAACAATAATATAGACAATAAAAGAAGAATAAAGAACAAGGATGACGATGATAATAGCTACGCCTTGGGGTATTCGAGGTCCCCAATTCCTTCCAAAGAAAATACAAATCGTTTCTGTAATATTTTCTAGATCCCTAAATAAGGACCCATTTTCCTCTACATGTACTGGAAGATAATGAACTCAGTTTGCAATAGCCAACTAAGGCCATGGGCCAATTATAACTAACATTAACTAAGCCCATAGGCCACTAAACAACTTAAAAAACTCAATTAAAGTAAAAAGATAACAACTAAGTTTGAGGCCCATCAAGCCTGGCCCAATCTTAATTGGGTTCATAACAAAATTTCCCCATTTAACGAACCTTGTTCTCAAGGTTCAGATATATTGCCATCTCCATTTGTAGAATCCTCTGGAAAAGAACCAGAATTGTCTGTAAATTGCCTATAACTATTTTCAGTCACCGTTGGATTTACGACCTCCTGACAAATCAAGTCTGAATTTTAAACTAGAACAATGGATGACATTAAAGTCCAAATCCCAACAAAACAAAATGCAATGAACATCACAATAGGTATGGTCGAATGATTAATTGCTGGTAGGATTACACCAGCATCATCCACGAATTTCCTTAAGGTAAACAAAACCCCAATTTTCATAGGTCCCTTCTGTGTTCCCCTCGCAGCACAAAAAATGCGCCTATGCATTTTATCGAACATGTTGAGTGCAAAATTTGTACAACCATGCATACCTTGGCTCGCTATGGTCAAGTACTAGGCAGTATAAATGGTCATTCCGAGGCCAAGGAAAGACCAAATCCGATAGTTATGAAAGGAAGGTATGAACATTGTAGAAGCACAACAAGCACCAAAATTATAAAATACCTGAAGTACTAGTTCCGATGGAGCATTATCACAAAGAATAGGTTCCTCACCCAAGGTAGCCCAATCTGACTCCAACTTTTTTAAGTGACCATCATCAAGAATTTTGGCTAGCCACAATACTCTCTTAGTCAAAGTTATAGCAAAGATCACAACTCCCGTAGTACCATCCACAAGATTTCTTTTTCTTCCTCTATCAAAGGGCATAAACATCACTTTAAGTGGCAATATGTCAAACGTACAGTGAGTAAAAAATTTCTTCCCCTTACCTTTTTCAGCAAACTCACCCACGTTGCCTTCTTCATCAATGTTCCTCCACCCAAAAGCAAAGTCACAAATATCCTTACATAGCAACCCATGAACAGATTCAATCTTCTCAATCCAAAAAAATTCATGCATACCCATACCATGAACGGCAGCGACAAACAACTCTCTCGCATCATGATACTGCAACCTTTAAGCATGGACCGGTATTTCATTAGCTATATCATGTTGAGTAATCGGGAAAAATGGAGGCCAATTTTTATCATCGTTTGGGACACCAGCTTTAGCAACAGCATTTTCTCTTCGTCTTATGTCTTTTTCCTTCATTTGAGATCTGCTTCCCAAGATGCAAGCTCTTGCTCTTTGCTCTTAGGACCATTCATTGTATCCAATGGTATGTCCATCGTTGCATCATGTTTCTGCCCAAAGCCCAAGGTTTCAGATCCCACTCTTGGAATGCGTGGCTTTGGTCCAGGAGTAGCAAGTCCTTTTGAGAAGGGATTGACCTCTTCCTCGTCAAATGAATTGGGGTCATGGAGCCAATTCTATAACTCTTGTGATACTATTAAATCAACAAGGGTCCGGAAACGAGGAGGACACTTGAATGGATTGAGTTCGTTCACTTCTTCTTTGGTTTTGAGGGAGAGTACTATGCTTTGGTTAAGGGCTCCCACTTGAAACAGTGGATGAACCTCACTCGTGGAAAAATAGAAGGTGCAAATCCCTAGATCAAAAATCCACAATCGAGCATGAGCATCACCCTTGGTTTCACACAGAATAATTTCCCGCATAGGAAGCGGTCACGATGTACGATCTTCTAAAGTTTGAGAAATTAATTTTGGTTTTGGATTTCTAAGATCTGAAGGAAGGGAAATTTATTTGGGATAAACGTCTGTGGACACTGCCAAAAATTCCTCCACCGCCACTGGATTTTCTAAGTTCCCCTCCCTTTCTATGGAACCTTCTTCACCAAAAAGGGCTACTATGAGTTTTGGTACTAGTTCAACTCCGAGAGTTGGTACCCCTTCTACCGCATCAATCACTTTTATCTCCATCTCATTTTCTACGGCCACAACTATATTCTCGTTGGAAATTTCGTTGAAATGTTGTGCAATTTCACGAAGATTTTTTGGAATGGCAGCGTCTTTCATTTCCTCTTCATCCTTTGATGCATTTTCTACATCATACTCCACAGTCTCTACTGCCTCTTCTTCTTCATCCTCTTGTTTGTGCCACTGCACGAGAGATTCCTGCATTTTCTTGGAATTTTCTTGCATTCCATCGAGTATTTCACTCATATTCTCTAATTTGTCCAAAATCTTTTCTAAGAACAACAATTGCTGTTTAATTAATCGTACTATAACTATGAAGAATCGGTGGCTCTAGATACCAATTATTATGATCCCAGTGGTAAGAACAATAATATAGACAATAAAAGAAGAAAGAAGAAAAAGGATGGCAATGATAATAGCTATGCCTTGGCGAATTCAAGGTCCCCAATTCCTCCCAAAGAAAATGGAAACCATTTCTGTAATATTTTCCAGATCCCCAAACAAGGACCCATTTTCCTCTACCTTTACTGGAAGATGATGAACTCATTCGACAGGTAAGGCCATGGGCTAATTCTAACTAACATTAACTAACCCCATAGGCCACTAAACAACTTAAACAACTCAATTAAAGTAAAAGATAACAACTAAGTTTGAGGCCCATCAAGCTTGGCCCAATCTTAATTGGGTTCATAACAACCCCCCTTCCTCGCACTGTCCCCTTCCCCCTCCATTCCCATGACCATTGCTTACCTCTCTCCAAGCCAGCGCCACCACCGTTGACAGTGCCACCTCCACCACTGCACCTCTCCGGCAACTACTCCCTCTCCTTTCCCTTTGTAACGCCCGTCCTTATGGTGGGACTTTTTATAAAATATTTTTAGAAAGGACGACGGGAATACCGTCCGATTTAAAAATTCTCAATTGCATACCTAGGGTGCAAGACTCTACGTTTATAAATTAAAATATGCTTTGACAATAAAAGAGGTTTACAGTAGAAAACATAAATCTTGAAATAAAAATGACTCTAGTACATTTAAAATTCGTGTCTAGACTTCCGTGCTCTTCCCCATGGGCTGTGTCCGTCCTGATCATGCAGTTCCTGTGGGGGAGGGACATGCATAAAAACTAAAATGAGTCGAAGACTCATAAGCATTACTTCATACAGTTAAAATATAACAATATAGGTTTTCATTCATGCATTCATCATTCATACATACTATTATGTACATGCATACGTGTCATGCGTGCTTTCATTTGAAAATGTCACTAGACGGAGTTTTGCTTTAATGGTCTTTCTTCTCGTGAAACGTGTCTCCCGTCAGTGCCTTAATTTCTTCAAGAGCCACTGTGGGGTTTTACTTTTAAAAGGCTTTCTTGTCGTCAAACATTTCCCCCGTCAGTGCCTTCATTTCTTAAAGGTTCGTGCATTCGTGCGTTCGTACATGCATGCATACATCCATTCGTTCTTATTACTTTCATAGGTCAATACACACTGTTACACCTCGTGTGTTGGGGTCAGTGGTCTTCCTTTGGACACGGATTCCGCCCGTGGCCACGGGTTAGGAATCCCTTTCATATGGGGCAGCACTGGGTGCACTTCTAGTACTACTTAGCCGGCATTGCAATCTGCCCATTCATTGGTACCCTTTTTCATTCATTCATGTGGCCGTTACGTATCTTCATACATTTCATACTTTCATGGCTTTCTTTGCTTTTCATTCGTTCGTTCATGTCAGCTCGAAAGAGCTAGAGCTTTCATTCAATTCATTCTTTCCTTTAACAGTCCTTTCATGAGAAAACATTTATTTTCATGGGAAAACATCGTTTGGGGCGTAAGCTCGAAAATCGTCTTTTCCTTTTCCATTTCATTTCAGTCCTATCCTTTCTTTAACAGTTCATTCGTGGAAAACTTCATTTAAGAACATACATGGCTTAAACGTCAGCTTTCATGGCATCCATAAGCGTCACCTTGAACGTCGCCAATCATGGCATCCACAAACATCACCTCGTGGCGCACATGAAAGCGTCGGTTTGTAGGATCCATAAAAGCATTCGTTGTCATGCCTTTCATGCATTTTCAGCAGTTTATGGATTTTCTTAGAACATACATACAATAGATACAGCATATAGTCATCCATTCACATGCGTACAATTAATACTTTGATTGCGTAAAAAGGGGCTGCCAAGGAGGGGCCGTACATACTTATACTTTTGAACACTTAGCATTTTTTTCCTTAAAGCGTCTTTGGTTTCTTTTCGTAAGCATCTTAAAGGAAAATAGTTTCTTGTATCTTGGAAAAACTCTAGAAGAGTATGAACGTAACACTTACCTGGACTCCATGCTACTTGCATATCATGCAGTCCATTCATGTGCTTGTCAGATGGCAACCTACATGCATACACATATCTTAACGTCATTCTCTATCTAGTACATAAGCAACTTAAACTTAGAAAGCATAAACTACACTTCACTTGAACTCTCCTTCTATCCCGTGTTCTTACGTGTTCCTTACTAAATTAAAACCTTCAGGGACCACTTACAGTCACCACATCTTCCAACTCAAAGTCTTGCCTCGAGTGCTCATCCACTAAAGTGAACCCATGATTCACCTTAGGATTAAGACACTAAGACATTCGTCTTACTCTTCTTATTGAACTCATCTCGATGCATGACTTCGACCGACTAAGTCACACATCCCAATCCTAGAGAATACATCCATCACTATCTTCATGCACCTTAGCGCATACTAATCCTCATTCCCATCCAGACAAGCCACACGGCTCTAAGCCAACTCTGAGGCTTAAGCACTGTGCAACTATACTAATGACAGATCACCCATTACATATAGTCAATTCATCCAGCACATGTGTCTCACCATGTTAGACATGTACTTTACCCCTTATCACCTAAGATCAACATATATAACACGTTGATCACCAGCTTGTAAATTGTCTGACGTATGTTCCGTCTTTATGACGTAAGCAAATCCCGAGGGCAGAGATTTTGTAAATTGTCTGCCCCTTCTATCTAATGACTGCGAGACTCGTCATGCATGTTGAACCATGATGGCGTGTTTCGAAAGATATCTTGTGATTTCTAGGACACGCCCAGTGTTTTAAATGTGCTGGAAATATTTATATGAGGTATTCCCAGTACCGTTGAGTTAAACTTGTTTTTAAATGAGACAACTGTAATATTTTGAAGAGCTCCAAAATATTATAATTGTCGGAGACCATTTTAATATTAGTTATTAAAATGATTCCAATTATTTAAAATATTATAGGATTTAAATTATGTTGAAAGCTTTTACTAATTAAATGGTTTTATTCTCTTTAATAAGTTAAGTGAGACTTCATTATTTTATTAATGATGAAGGAATATTATTTTATAAACTAAAGTTAGTTTAAAATAATATTCTATCTTAATTCCTCTAAGCGTTTTTAATTAAGTTAATAGTTAATGCATTTTGAATCAGTGTTTGAGATCCATCATTAGATCGTTACGTGGATCCCCAGACGAAGGGACTGGATTATAAACCCAGACCCTTTCTCTTTCCCCCTCACTTTCCCCAGCCCTCTCTCTCTCCTCTTCTCCCCTTCGGCATACGTAGTACGCATCCCACTCCCACGCCGAAGCCTCCAATGCACAGCCCAGCGCCGCCGTGCACCTGCAGACCTCACCGTCGGCACCATAATCTCCGCCTCCCTCCGGCGAGCTCAACCAGCCCAGCCTCTCTCTCTCACGCTCTCCCTTTCTCCCTGCTCGAAGTGCAAAGCCCGAATGGGCTTGGTGCACGTAGCGCCGCCGTGCGCCGTCCTCCGGAGCCACCACTCCCCAGCGAACTCAACTCCTCCCATGCAGCCACCTTCACCGTAGCATGCAAGAGGAGACCCACACACGGCTTCACCGTGCGCTGCCTCTAGCACTGCTGTATGCGGTACCCACGGCCACCAAGCACTGCCATTGACCTCCCCCTTCCTCCTCCACATGACCCATGGCTAGAAGCCCCTCCTCCACGCACGGGCTTCCCCTTCTCCACGCACGAGTTGCACAGCTCTCATCGTCGTGCACAGCCACCCACGATGATTTACCACCACCAAGCCATCCTAGCCATCCACAGCCCCGATCTACCACCCATGCACACACACTCTCTCTCACTCTCCCATGGCTTCTCCCCCCTCCTACACGGCCATTCCCTCCTTCCTCCGCCGTGAGCCACCGTGGCACCACCACAGTGCCACCAGGAGCTCCACCAGCACTTCAGCCCAACCCAAGGTCCAAACCAACACTTTGAGTGGTGGGTAATCACTGCACGTGATGGACAGCCACTGCGCGTGGCTGACCGCCACTGTACACAGCTAGATCCACCGTGTTACGCTCCTTGCCACCATGACAAGGCCACCACGAGCGCTTCCAAGACCACACCTAGCTATCCAAACGCCTAAACAGTTAATGTACGTGGGTTAGCTGCCACGTACGATACTTCCGACATCATCGGCTGTGACGATCAATGAGCAACGCACAGGTTATCCAGTCGATGGTATAACCCTCTATCCCTCGTTATTTATGTTAGATATTGATTAGTTGACTAGGTTGTGGACTGTGCTATTGGTATTTGTGGAGTTGTGGTATTGTGATGTGACACTCTGTGATGAAGTGTTGGGCATTCTGTGTAGTGAAGTGTTGGGCATATATGTGTTGGGTGGAGATGTGTTGTGCTGTGTAGTGTACTGTGAAGTGTTGGGCATAATTGGGAAGTGTGTTGTGAAGTGTTGTGGACTGTGCCGTGTAGTGTGGTTGTGGAGTATGTGTTCTATTGGTGATGTGGCAGATGGAATGGGAATAGTACACGCTGGGTGTACTTTGTGTGTGGCGTAATCTGAGATAATGAGAGTATATGTAAAATATACCCTCCTGGCATAATGTGGAACGGGAAGAGTACACGCTGAGTGTACTCTGTGTGGGGGGTATGGTATATGAAGTGAGTACATGTGGAATGTACTCCGTATGACGGGGTGATGCACCATGTGGCGGATATGCCATAATGGTGATGTGGCATAATGCATGTGAATGGAGTACACGTGGAGTGATGTACCATATGGCAGGTATGCCATAATGGTGATGTGGCGTAGTGTACATGAAGGGAGTACACGTGGAGTGTACTCCATGTGGTAGAGTGATGCACCGTATGGCTGTATGCCATAATGGTGACGTGGCGTAGTGTATATGAAGGGAGTACATGTGGAATGTACTCTATGCACCATATGGCAGATATGCCATAATGGTGATGTGGTGTGATGAGTATGAGGGGAGTACACACGGAGTGTACTCCTTGTGGTGAAGTGATACACTATCTGACAGGTACGCATAGTGATGATGTGGTTTAGTGTATGAGAAGAGAATATGCATGAGATGTACTCCATGAGGTGCAGCGATATGTCGTGTGGCGTGTCGCAATAATAAAGATGGTTGTGTGATTGATAGGCGTGGAACGTGATGAGTAGTGTCGAGAATTGTGGAATAGTGTCCCGAAGTAATTAAAGTGAAGCCTGTAGTCTAAGGTGACAAGTGTCACCGTGTTGGACTTACAGCTGGGAATAAGGATGAAGTAGCGGAATAAGTGCAAGAGTACGCAGCGGAAGCATGACTGGGCAACGTCACGAAGTGACATGATTATTGGTAGTCATGCTTATGATGGGTGAAATGTTAAAGTGTAGGAATGGTGTAATGGGAACATGACCAGTTGTCACGATGTGACGGGAGTACGTGAGGAACTGTACTCGTGATGAGTTAGGAGTTGACATAACAGAATGTTGGGTAACGCGACAAGGTCACAGTGTAGCTCTGGAGCAATCTCGGGCTATGTGACATGACATAAGGCGTAGTTGTGAATGGAGTCTTGTAGTGTTAAGTGTTGGGATGAACTGTCAAAGGGACGGATAGCATGAGGAGTCATGCTAGCCGGGTTAATATAAGGTTGATATCAGAGTATGGTGCTTGTTTACACAAGCAGGTGATCAACGTGTCATATGTTGATCTTAGGTGATAAAGGGGTAAGGTACATGTGTAATCTGGTTAGACACATGTGCCAGATGGATTCACCGTATGTAATGGGTAATCTGTCATCAGCACAGTTACACGGTGCTTAAGCCTCAGAGTTGGCTTAGAGCCATGTGGCTTGTCTGGATGGGAATGAGGATTAGTATGGGCTAAGGTGCATGAAGATAGTGACGGATGTATTGTCTAGGATTGGGATGCGTGACTAAGTCAGTCTGAGTCATGCATCGAGATGAGTTCAATAAGAAGAGTAAGACGAATGTCTTAGTGTCTTAATCCTAAGGTGAAAAGACTTTGAGTTGGAAGATATGGTGACCGTAAGTGGTCCCTGAAGGGTTTAACATAGTGAAGGGCACGTAAGTGCATGGGATAGAAGGAGAGTGTTCTAAGTGATATGTAGCTCTACTTCTAGTTTAAGTTGCTTATGCATTAAATTGAAAATAACTCTAAGGTATGTGTATGCATGTAGGTTGCCATCTGACAAGCACATGAATGGACTGCATGACATGAAAATAGCATGGAGTCCAAGTAAGTATTACGTTCATACTCTTCTAGAGTTTTTCCAAGATACAAGAAACGTTTTTCCTTTAAGATGCTTACGAAAAGAAACGAAAGACGCGTTACGAAAGAAAATGCTAAGTGTTCAAATGTAAAAGTATGTACGGCCCCTCCTTGGCAGCCCCTTTTTACGCAACCAAAGTATTAATTGTACGCATGTGAATGGATGACTATACGCTGTATCTATTGTATGTATTTTCTAAGAAAATCCATAAACTGATGAAAATACATGAAAGGCATAACAACGGATGCTTTTATGGATCCTACGAACTGACGCTTTCATGTGCGCCACGAGGTGATGCTTGTGGATGCCATGATTGACGACGTTCAAGGTGACACTTATAGATGCCATGAAAGCTGACGTTTAAGCCCATGAATGTTCTTAAATGAAGTTTTCCATGAACGAACTGTTAAAGAAAGGATAGTATCGAAATGAACTAAAAAGGAAAATATGATTTTCGGGCTTACGCCCCAAACGATGTTTTCCCACGAAAAGAAATGTTTTCTCATGAAAGGACTGTTAAAGGAAAGAATGAACTGAATGAAAGCTCCAGCTCTTTCGACCTGACATGAACGAACGAATGAAAAGCAAAGAAAGACATGAAAGCATGAAATGTATGAAGATATGTAACGGCTACATGAATGAATGAAAAAGGGTACCAATGAATGGGCAGATTGCAATGCCGGGTAAGTAGTACTGGAAGTGCACCCAGTGTTGCCCCCTATGAAAGGGATTCCCAACACATAGCCACGGGCGGAATCCGGGTCCAAAGGAAGACCGCTAACCCCAACACACGGGGCATAACAGTGTGTACTAGCCTATGAAAGTGATAAGAACGAATGGATGTATGCATGCATGTACGAACACACAAATGCACGAACCTTTAAGAAATGAAGGCACTGACGGGGGAAATGTTTGACGACAAGAAAGCCTTTTAAAAGTAAAACCCCGTACAATGGATCTTGAAGAAATGAAGGCACTGAAGGGAGACACGTTTGACGAAAAGGAAGACCATTAAAGCAAAACCCCGTCTAGTGACGTTTTCAAATAAACGCACGTATGACACGTATGCATGCACGTAATAGTATGTATGAATGATGAATGCTTGAATGAAAACCTATATTGTTATATTTTAACTGTATGAAGTAATGCTTACGAGTCTTCGACTCATTTTAGTTTTTATGCATGTCCCTCCCCCACAGGAACTGCATGATCAGGACGAACACGGCCCATGGGGAAGAGCACGGAAGTCTAGGCATGCATTTTAAATGTACTAGAGGCCTTTTTATTTCAAGATTTATGTTTTCCACTGTAAACCTCTTTTATTGTTAAAGCACATTTTATTTTATAAACGTAGAGTGTTGCACCCTGGGTATGCAAGTGAAAAGTTTTAAAGGGAACAGTAATTCCCGTCGTCCTTTCTAAAAATAATTTATAAAAAGTCTCACCTCAAGGACGGGTGTTACACAGCCCCTTACTTTGTGGTATAAATTCTATCTATATGTCTCAAGAAGTATTATGTTTATGTAGTTTGTAGGGATGTTACTAGTGTTGTATTTGAATATTGGCAGATTTATATTTACATATATATTGATTGTGTTGATTGTGGTAGACTAAGAAGAAGTGAGGTGTGGTTATTAAAATGGAGTTGTACATGAAGCATGGAGATTGTCAAGTATGGGGTTGTGTTGGTTGTTCTATGTGGAGTTTAATTGAACTTTTGATCATGTGGGTTGTATGTATTGTTAAATGATGGTGTGTTTTATAATGTGTTGTGGTTGTATATCGTGTGAGGTGATGTGGGTTAATGGTCACTTTGTGATATGATTGTGTTGGCTTGTCTTATGTTGAGTCAAGTGATAGTGATATATGGATTGAGTATGAGTATGTGCATGGATTTCCAAGAGATTTCAGTTTGTGTTATGCGAACTTGGTGCATGGTGTTGAAATGGAGCAACAAGCATGTTAGTAACTTTATAAATTAGATTATGTATATGGAAGTGTGAAGTGTAATACTATGAATTGATGCTAAATATTGGAGTGATGTCATGGTTGGACTATTTGTATTTGATAGATTTAATCTTTAATCTTTAGCTTCACTTATATTGGATGTTTGAGCATGGAAGTAATTCTATATGCATGATTATGCTTGAGTTGGGCAATGTTTATAATTGAATTATATTGCGATGTTTAATGTGAATGTATGACATTTGGATGGAGATGGATTGTCTTGAAGTGATGGGATTAAACATGAAGTTTATGATGTGATTGTGCCGTGTGAAGTGATATGTCGATCAAGATTGTTGTTGGAGTGTGTTTGAAGCTAGAAAGACCAATTGTATGTTGGTTTAAGTGGCTGGACAAATTATGTTTATATTGATTTTCTTGCATTTTATGGTTGTGTGGATTATGTATGATGTATAGTTGCAAGATGGTAATATTTTAGAGGTGCACAAGCTCTACTAGATGACATAAGAATTGTATAAGGTCACACTCAAAAGAATTGGACCTATTTGAATATGTTGGGTATATTATGCATGACCAATGGTGGTGGAAGGAGTTGAAAAAACCCTAGCACACCTCTCGCTCTCTTCCTTTTTTCTAGAGCAGCCCCCTTCAAAAAACCCAGACCAGAGGAGGGGGCTTGGAGCTTTGGCTCCTCCCTCCCTTATCCCTCCTCCCTCTTCTCTCTACTTTTTTCTTTTATTTTTTCTCGTTTGTGTGTTTTCTTTCAAAGTAGGGCAAAATGCCAATCCCCACCACAAGTTTCTCAAGGCGCCGATCCTTTAGACGAGCGAAGAATCTCATTGAATGGAGCGGCATGTGAGCCACATGCGTGGTCCAAAGCGCACACTTGACATCCATGCGCTACCGCAAGGTGACCTCTACCGCCGCCACGCGTGGCATTTCTAGGACCAGGGCCATTGGTTTCTTCAGACTCGATTGTCCGCTGTACTTCTAGGGTGGTGTGTGTCCTTCACGCTCCACCACAGTCTCTATGTTTGCTTTTTTGATTTCCTCTAAGGTTAAAGATGCAGATCTACAGCTTTCCAAGCTGTATTTCACTTTTTTCCCATATATCATTTACGTTTTCGGTTATTTCCTTTGTTTTAGGTTAATAATAAAAAAGAAATAGTCTCTTTCAAACGGTTTATCCGTAGAGAATTCTAGAAGTTAAGACCATACCAGTCACAAATTAATTTTTGTACTGGTGGAGCCCCAACCGTGATTAGTTGGCTTGTAATCTGGGTTTTTCCCTGTATGTATCAGTCAGCTTTAGCTTCGCTTTCATGAATGAATGAAGTCTATTTTCCATAAGGAAAAAAACAATGGTAGTGAAGCAAGGTGATTTGTTGGTTTCTAAATATTGGACAAATTTTATATATTGGATATGTTAGTTGAGATTGCAATGGAGTTTATTGTATGTAATGGAAATATTTTAAGTTTAAACTTTGGCTCCATGTGTACTTAATATTTGAGTCTGTAAATGGTTTGTGATTGCATAATTATCCTTGACTTTGGACTATGCTACCTAACTAAATTGTATTGAGATGTTTGATGTGAATATATGGAGTTGGGATGAAGATAGATTGTTATAAAGTGTTAGGATTAAATGATGGAGTTGTAGTGAGTTTGAAACGTATGATGATGATGTTGGTTTCTAAATGGACAAATTTGTGTATATTAAATGTATTGAGTATGGATGAAGATTGTAAAAAAAAAAATGAGTGATTTAAATGAATTTATGTTGATCTTAGGTGTATATATGGAGGCTCCAGTACAGAGGAAAGACTCATTGATTTGCAGAGAGGCAAGCGGGACTATACCAGTTGAGGAGTTGGTATCTTTATCAACAACATATAAAGTACCGTTTGCGGAAGGTGCTGTGCAGTTAGAACCTAGAATTACGGAACCCAGCGGGACTATACCAGCAGCAGAAGGTGCTATGCAGTTAGACTCTCCAGAATTGCAGATGGTGGTGTTCAATCAGGCAACTGCTATGAAGTCCAAATCTGATGATGAAGGTAATATTCCTCACCCTGGTTAAAAAAAAAAGATGAATCTTCTGATTCTGAATTAGTAGTAAACAAGTCACCTAGTAAACATATGTTACATAGCTCCTATAAGGTTCCTAGCAAGCCCTCTCAGCGGAATAAATGATTAATAAATTGTTGTTTTGGAATATCAGTGGTCTTGGCACCTCGAGAAAACATTTGAGGGGGCTGTTACGAGAGCATCACCCCATTATTCTATTTATTGCGGAGCCATTCAGGGATGATACTCATTTGGGTTATTGGAAGACGTCTCTAGAGTTTGATGAGTGCCTTTCGAATGCTAGTCAAGCAGGAAAGATTTGGTGTTTTTGGAAGTCTGGCTTGAAGGTGGATGTTATGGGTGTTTCGGATCAGCATCATACTTTGCTCATTAATTCAAGTTTATTGATCTCAACGGTTTATGCAAAGTGCCGATTTACTGTTAAAAATTTGCAGTTTCCTCATGTGATTATTGGAGATTTTAATGTCTTACGTAATGATAGTGAGCGCAGAGGGGGAAATCCAAGGATGCTTATTGCAATGGAAGATTTTTGTTCCTTTATTGATGATGGCAGATTTGTGGAGTTGCCTTTCTTAGGTAATGGGTTTTCTTGGTGCAACGGACAATTAGGAATGGCGCGTTCATGGGCTAGACTAGATAGAGCTTTATGTAATTCCAAGTTTAAGGATCTTTATCCGTCGGGTAGAATTCAGTATCTTCCTAGGAGGACTTTAGATCACTCCCCTATGGTTTTGGGTCTTTCGATTTCATCTGCTAGGTATGGTCACACCTCAATTAAATTTCACTATATATGGACAAATCATGAAGATTTTTGGAGATGTGTTTCTAGTTCTTGGCATGTGGAGGTTAATGGTACGAGTTTGTGGAAGCTTGTCGCAAAATTGAAGCGGTTAAAACTGGTTCTTAAAACATGGAACAAGGCGGTGTTTGGCTGGACAAGAAAGCATCATAAAGAATTAGAAGATATTCATGAGGTTGCGTGTGTTTATTTTGAGGATTTCCTCAAAGCTAAGTCAACAAGTTCATTGCCAGAATTGGTTGGGTTAATTTCGAAGGAAGTTTCAGACGAGGAAAATCAATTTTTTGGTAGTAATCCGTTGGTTGGGGAAGTAAAAGATGCACTCTTTTCTATTCCTGTGGATAGTAGTCCATGACCAGATGGATTTGGTTCGGATTTTTTTCAGCATTGTTGGTCCTTGGTGTACCAAGATTTAATGGAAGTTGTTAGTGATTTTTTTGGCGGGGCTGCATTACCAAGGTTTTACTCTGCCTCTTATATTGTCTTAATTTCGAAAGTTCAGAATCCTACGTCGTTTTGAAATTTTAGGCCCGTAAGTCTCTGTTCAGTGGTCTATAAAATTTGCTCTAAAATTTTAGTGAACAAATTTACTTCAGTCTTTAGCAGGATCATTTCATGGAACAAAGAGCTTTTTTGCTGGGTAGAAGTATTTTTGAAATATTAGTCTTACTTAGGTGCCTGTTCATGATATTAATAAGCCAGCTTGAGGAGGCAATATTATGATGAAAATTGATTTTGCAAAAGCTTATGACACGATTGACTAAGGTTTTTTATTTCATATTTTGAAAGCTTTTGGGTTTTCACCAAAGGTTTGTCATCTGTTAGTTCAATGTGTTACTACGCCTT
This sequence comes from Juglans mandshurica, assembly GCA_022457165.1. Taxonomy (NCBI): domain Eukaryota; kingdom Viridiplantae; phylum Streptophyta; class Magnoliopsida; order Fagales; family Juglandaceae; genus Juglans; species Juglans mandshurica. The sequence goes on from CM039624.1 coordinate 16,002,105, forward strand.
ACTATTCTGTAGTAATGAATGGCACTGCAAAAGGGTTTTTTAAGGGTGGACGTGGTCTCCGTCAAGGGGACCCTCTATCTCCTTATTTGTTCATTTTAGTAGAAGAATTTCTCTCTCGGCTGTTGAAAAGGAAATTTGAGGTGGGTAGAATTAAATGTTTCTCTCATCCTAGACATGGTCCTGTTATTTCTCATCTTTTATATGATGATGACATGGTGATTTTTGCAAATGGAGGGAAGTCTTCAGTTTCAGAGATTGTTGAAGTTCTTCATATTTATGCTGAGTGGTTAGGTCAACAGGTAAATAGCGCCAAATCATCTATTTTTTTCTCTGAAAGAATTAATTCTGCAAGACGTCAACATCTCTTATTGACTAAACAGTTTTCGGAAGGGGTGTTCCCGGTCAGGTACTTAGGGGTGCCAGTTGTTTCTGGCAGATTGAAGTTAATTCATTTCCAGGATGCTATTCAAAATATTCGGAAGAAGATTGAAGGTTGGAAGTTGAATTTTCTTTCCACAGGGGCGAGAGTCATCTTATTAAAGCATGTGTTGTCGAGTATGCCGGTTCACTTGTTATCCGTGATGCAGGTTCCAGAATTAGTGTTGCTCCAGTTTAATAAATTATTTAGCATTTTCTTTTGGGGCTCATTTAATGGGAGTCCCAAGAGGAAATGGATTAAATGGGAAAGATTATGCAAACCAGTGGATGAGGGAGGGGTTGGTTTACGAAGTTTGGTTGATGTACAAAGATCATTGCACCTTAAATTTGCCTGGAATTTGTTGTGTTCAGATTCTTTATGTAAAATATCTTTTTGTGCTAAATACATGCATGGACAACACCCGTTGGAGATTAGTCCATCTAGAGACCCCAAGTTCTGGAAAGCAATTGTAAAAGTTCTTGTTGTACTTTCACGTTCCAAGTCGAAGATTAGGGAGGGGAATGTGTCGTTCTGGAGAGACAGTTGGCTTAATTCTGGACCTTTGATGGAGCAATATTCGATGGTGGGAGATCCGGAATTGAAGGTGAAGAATTGTATGATTAATAACAATTGGATATGGAGCACCTTGAGCATCTAGTAGGGCCTAAGAAAACAGAGGAGATAGTAAATGAAATTAGTAGTAGGAGGACAGGCAAGGATCAGCTTATTTGGTTAGAGAATTCGGATGGAACTTTCACAACTAAAACCGCCTGGTCTTTTGTTCGGATTAGTAATCCTAAATGTCAATGGTCGGATTGGATTTGGAATTCGGCTTTACCAAAGAAATTTTGTGTGATATGTGGAAGGCCTTAAACTCATGCATTTTTGTGGATGATCGTATTAGGAGACTTGGTGTGCCTTTAGTCTCGAAATGTGAATGTTGTCAGGAAGGTGCCTTTGAGGATATTAATCATGTGTTATATAGTGGGCATATTGCTAAGGCTATATGGACATTTAGTTCAAATATTTTGGGTATCCCTGTTTGTCCCGTTCCAGTCTTGGAGGGCAACTGTTGAGGCTTGGTTTCGAAGCGCATCCAAGTCATCTCAATTAGGTAATCTTATTGGACTTATACCTGTCATCATCACATGGGATTTATGGAGGTGGAGATGTACAGCTCGGATGGAAGAAAGGAAATAGAAGGTTCAGGTTCTATGGATTAATTGGGTGGGTATTAAGATTCATAAGGATTCCCAGCTAGTGGAAAAGAATTTACAAATCTTGAAGTCATTGAATCGTTCAATTAATTCAAAAAAGAAGGAGATCTTAATGGCGATAAGATGGGAGAGGTCAAAGAAAGATTGGTTTAAATCGAATGTGGACGGAAGTAGCATTAATAATCCTGGTATTTTGGGTGCCGGAGGAATAGTAAGAAATGAGCTTGGGAAGATGGTTTTTGCATTTGCTGAATCTATTGGAAGCGGTAGCAATAATCTTGCAGGAGTTATAGACTCGCGTTTGGTTGTTAATTGGGTTAAGGAAGGAAGATGTAGTCTTTGGTACTTAGAGGATTTTTGGGAAGACATTATGAATATGTTTGCAGAGATGAATTTTTCCATTAAGCATATCTATCGGGAAGGGAATAAAGCTGCAGATTTTTTTGCTCAGTTGGGCAGTAATGGGGTCTCTCATGAGTGGTTAGGGCAGACTGAAGTTCCTCATCTATTAAGACGTATACTTACAACAGATTCATGTGGATTGGCTTATCTCAGGAAGTGTGGATGTCTTTAGTATGAGTAATTTATTTTAGGAAGGACGGCATGCGTGTCAGTGCACTTACTTCCATAAGAATTTTAATATTGTCTGGTTAAATCCTTTATATAGGCATGTTTAATTTGTTGTTTCAGGTATAAGCTTGGTTATATTGTTTGAGTTATTTGTTTTGGTGTCTGGTGCTTGGGGCTTAATTAGTCTTTCATATTATTGTAAAGCCTGAGTACATTGGTTGTTACCACGGTATTCCTCCACCACAAGTGAGGGCTTATTAATACACTTGGGTGAGGGTCACTATTGGACAGGTGGCTACTCACTCTTTAATAAAAAAAAAATAAAAAAAAGGTGTTAAATTGGTAGGGGTACATCTGTAATTTGATTGATTGGATGTATTAGACAACTTTGTATATACCTTGTATGTCTTTGTGTATAGATGGAACTTTTTTTTTTATGTGTGCCCCACCAAGGAATGAAATGAGGACGAAGTGTCTGGACAGACACAGCTCAAGGAAGAGGTGATAAAAGCCTAGGCATTTTATGTAACATATGAACTCATGTTTGTAAAAGCAATTTATATTTTTAATTAAATGAATTCCTCTACAAAACTCTCTTTTAAATTTATAAAGTATATTTGAATTTTTAACAATGGAATCTTTTATATCCTAGGGAAGAAAGAAAAAGTTATAAAAAGTTTAGGAGATCATAAAGTAGAGAGGGTTAATCTATTGGAAGAGATCTCTTGGAGACAAAAATCTCTAGCGTTGTGGCTAAAATAAGGAGACCACAGCACAAAATTTTTTCATAGAATGGCAAATTGACATAGGAGAACCAATACCATTGAAATGATGAATATTGGTAGAGTTGTTTCCACGGATAGCCCTGAGATCCAACAACATGTCGCTAGTTATTTTGAGCAGTTGCTTACTAAGCCAATGGGGTGGTGACTGAAGATTGATAGGCTAGCTTTTGAGTCCATTGAGCAGCAGAATGCCATTTGGTTGGAATGGCCATTTGAGGAGGCTGAGGTTCATGAAGTAGTGAGGAAGATGGTAAAAGACAAAGCACCGGGACCAAATGGATTTTCTATGGGCTTCTTCCAATCTTGTTAGGAAGTGGTGAGGGAGGACTTAATGAAGGTATTTCATGAATTGTTTTTGGTCGGAAAATTTGAGAAAAGTCTCAATGCCACTTTTATTTCACTAATTCCAAAGAAGGTGGGGGCATCAGAGGTTCGGGATTACTGGCCTATTAGCCTTGTGAATAGGCTGTATAAGATTATTTCCAAAGTGTTAGCAAATCGAATGGGAGGAGTGTTAGGGCGGATTATTACAAAACCTCAAAATGCCTTTGTATGGAAAAGACCGATTTTGGACTCAATACTCATTGCTAACGAATGTTTAGATAGTAGATTAAAATCTGGTAATTTGGGTCTCCTGTGTAAGTTGGACATGGATAAACCTTATGATCATCTCAACTAGGATTTCTTGTTGTATTTCCATGGGAGATGTGGTTTTGGGGAGAGGTGGTGTACATGGATTAGGTGGTGCATATCGACGGCATGGTTCTCAGTTTTACTGATAGTTGGTTTTTTTAGCAGCTCCCGAGATCTAAGGCAAGGAGATCCATTGTCCCCACTTCTCTTTGTCATGGTGATGGAGGCATGTAACATAATGATATCAATGTTGGTTAATAAGGGGTTCTTGAAGGGATTTTAGGTGGGCGATAGACGTCGAGGTACTATTCACATCTCACATTTGTTGTTTGCAGATGACACTCTTACTTTCTGCAGGGCAAACCTAAATCAGATTAAAGTACTAAGGGCACTTCTACTTTGCTTTGAGGTGGTATCGGGATTGAAAGTGAACTTATCCAAGTCAGAGTTGGTTCTAGTTGGCAACGTTCAAAACATCCGGATGTTGGCTAATATCCTTGGTTGTAAGGTCTCTTCTCTCCCCATGAATTATCTTGGTCTTTTATTGGGGGTCGCTAGGGCAAAATCTATTTGGGATGCAGTAATTGAGAAGATAGAACAAAGATTGGCAGGTTGGAAGCATTTGTATCTCTCAAAGAGTGGAAGGATTACTTTAATCTAAAGTACTCTCTCTAATCTACCTACATGTTTCTTATCATTGTTTCCTATTCCTACAAGTGTGGCAACACGTATTGAGAAACTGCAATGTGATTTACTGTGTAGTGGCCTTGGGGATGAATTCAAATTTCATATGGTCAAGTGGGATAAGGTATACTCTCCCATCTTTTCTGGCAATTTGGGAATTAGAAATCTGAGGGTTTTCAATAGGGCCTTACTCAGGAATCAGTTATGGTGATATAACACGGAACATGAAGCTTTTTGAAAGTCGGTAATCGACTATAAATATGGAGGATTGTTGGGGGGGGGGGGTTGGTGCTCAAGGGAGGTAAGTGGGGTCTATGGGGTGGGTATGTAGAAGCACATTAGATGAGGGGAGTGTTTGTCTGTCTTATCAAAATTGTGATGGGAGATGGCAAAAGATTTAAATTCTGGCATGATATATGGTGTGGAGATAGTGCCCTCAAGCATTGATTTCCTACAGTGTTCACACTCGCACGTGAGAAATAAGCTTCAGTGGCGGACCTCATTGAGACGGACGATGACTTATTTCAGTGGAATGTGAGTTTCATTTGAGCGGCCCAAGATTGGGAAGTAAGTAATTTCGTAAACTTCTTCCAACTCCTATATTTCATGAGATCGAGATTACAACGAGCTGATGCATTGTGGTGGTCACCTGCCAGAAAAGGAATATTTTTAGTTCATTCATTCTATAAGGCCCTCACACAACCGCATAATAATCATTTCCCATGGAGAAGAATTTGAAGAAACAAGGCCCCTCTTAGGGTGGCATTTTTTGCATGGACAACATCTCTAGGAAAGATCTTGACGACGGATAATCTACGAATGGGGTGATAGTGGTGGGATGGTGCTACATGTGCAAACAAAGTGGTGAGACGATGGATCATCTTCTTCTACACTGTGGGATTGCTAGAGCGTTATGGATCGATGTATTCATAATGGTAGAATTAGCCTGGGTTATGCTTGCAATAGTGATCAAAGTTCTAGCATGTTGGTCGAGTATGGGCGGTGTTCCACAAATTTCATCTATGTAGAAGATGATTCCTATATGTATTCTTTGGTGCATTTGGCAGGAGTGCAATGATCGGGCCTTCAAAGACAGAGAGAGATCATTGGAGGAGATTAGATCATTGTTTGTTAGTACTCTGTTTCTTTGGGCCAAAGTTGTAGACTTTAACAGCCTAGAGTTTGGTGATTTTCTTATTTCCCTCTCACTCTTAAATAGGTGTTAACTCTTGTATACCCCTTGTGTACCTGGGCTAAGCCTATTCTTATTAATAAAATATAATTGTTTACTTATAAAAGAAAAACTACTTATAAAAGAAAAACTATTTCTGAAAGTCCTACCACTACAAGGATGGGCATTACACAAACGCCCTTTAAACCCTTATTGTGTAGCTCCTTCCGTAAAGCTTCTGAAAGGAGTTTTTGTGTAATTACATTATTGTCCTCCTTACTCTGTTACGTGTTCTTGTAAATTGAAAATATTCTCTAATTCCTCCGTAAGTTTCTCTTACAGCAGGTTAAACATTTAGTACTATTACAATTATACCCTTGGATTGTAAACATGTCACTGAGCACCTTAGGCTTGTTTTACATTCTGCTTTTATTGTTTGGGATCTTTTTATGCGAATGATGTCTAGTTCAGAAATTTACTTTCTATAGAGAATATTTAAGGGATTCAAATATTTACTAAGTACTAAAATTATGATTTTTTTTTTAAATGAAACTTCAATTCATTGACTTTCAAACAAGACAAGATTTATTAGAAATAAGGAAAGGAAGGACCTCAACAGGTCCCTCCCCCATGCATACATGCTCAATATCTAAAGATAATGCTAACTTAGCAGTTGCATGGGCAGCTTTGTTCCCTTCTCAACTCGTGAATGATAAAGACCAACTTGAATGAGAAGACATAATAAACTTGATATCCTCAATTATTTGCCCTGTCCAAGAGAAATTAGTAGAAATAACATTAAAGCATCCACCACTGCCTTTGCATCCCCTTCCAGTTGCACCTGCCTAAAACCTAATTCATTACAAAGGATAATAACTCACAGCAGTGCCAAACTCTCAGCAACATTAGCAGATCTGACAACAGACTTTGGAGCAGCAAGCACCACTTGAACTTCACCCCAGAAATCCCTTACCACAGTGCCAATCCCCATCCTTTCCTTCTCTTTGTGAAAAGCTGCATCAAGATTTACCTTCATATAGTCAAGCAATGGTGGTCTCCAGACTCTCCTTTCAGCACCTATTTCTACTCTTCCCTGACTCACCACTCTTAACATGTGCCAACTTAAAAGCCTCAAGATCTTGCATTGCCAATTGTAAAACAATAGAAGGACCATTGAATTTTTCATAAAAAAACAAACTCATTTGTACTCCTCTATAAACCATGAAACACAACAACTACTAAATCCAAATTATCATCATCTAATCTAGAAATGAGATCAGACCATAGAGACACAAAGGCATCATAATTTCGACTCCATTTCTTGACTAGATTATTATCCTCCCCCCATACATTAGCTGCCGCAGGACATTTCCACAATGCGTGAATAATTGTTTCCTACTCATTGTTGCAGACTGGACACTTTGGACTATCCACATTCATTCTCTTATACAGTTTGCATCTGTTGGATAAGATTCCATTTAGAGCTTTCCAGAGTAATTGTTTAACCTTGCATGTGGTTGTCAACTTCCAGACTTTCCTCCAAAGCCCCTCATCATGATCTACATCTCAAGACTCCCCATTCTTTTGTTTCTTTTTAACAAGATTAGCAAAATAAGCATTTTTGAAGGAAAAGATCCCCTTGTCAGATAAACCCCAAATAATTTTATCATCCATCCCCCTAGCATTGATAGGAATGCTGCAAATACATTGAGCCTCTTCTTGTCTTAAAACAACATGAAGAAGCTCTTTTTTCTAAGTCTTACTCTCCTCATCTATCAGAACATCCACTGTTGCATTTGGTTCCAAAACGGTAATAGGTGATTGAATCTGAAAGGTGGAACAGATTGGCACCCATTTATCTTTCCATACTTTAACACTCTTTCCATTACCAACTCTTCAAACAAACCAGCCTTAACCAAATCCATAATAGACCAAATGGTCCTCCGAATTTGAGATGGACAGTAGCCTAATTTTGCATCCACAAAGTGACCTATTGGAAAGTATTTCTCCTTATAAATTCGAGCCACCAATGAAGAGGGCTCTTGGATGATTCTCCACCCTTGTTTAGCAAGTAAAGCTCTGTTAAAACAGATTAGGTTATGAAATCCTAACCCTCCCATGCTTTTTGTTGTGCCAAGACTGCTCCAACACTTCCAATGAATTCCTTTACCATCATTTTTATGGCTCCACCAGAATTTAGCAATCATAGCTTCAATCTCTTCAAGTAACATATTTGGCAACCGAAATACACACATTGTATATGCTTGTATGGCCTATAGCACACTTTTAATCAATATTTCCTTTCCTGCAGTTAAGAGAAAGGTTGACTTCCAACTATTGATCCTCCTCCAAATCTTTTCTTTAAGCCCTTGAAAAGTGTTATACTTGGATTTTCCTACAACAGTAGGCAAACCTAAGAATATATTGTAGCTATCACAGATGACTCCTTCAGCATGTTGTGTTATACACTCCTTTGCAGCAGCTTTTGTATTTGAACTGAAAAGAATTGAAGTCTTCTGTCTGTTCAGAGTTTGTCCAAAAGCAACTTCATATGTTTTTAATAAATAGAGAAAATAAAACCATTCCTTTTGCTTAGACCTGCAAAACATCACACAATCATCAGCAAATAAGAGGTGGTTGATCCTTATGCCTCCCCTTGATGCTGCCACTCCTTTAATGAGGCCCCTCAATTCAACTTGTTGCAACAAAACACTAAGTCTGTCTGCACAAATCAAGAACAAGTGGATCACCTTGCCTTAACCTCTTGAAGGCAAAATTACATCACTTGGAACCCCATTAACAACCATAGAGTATGTGACAGATTTAACACAGGCCATAAGCAGCTTAATCCATCTTTCACCAAAACCCAACTTCTCAAGCATAGTTTCCAAAAAAATCTCATTCCACCCTGTCATAAGCCTTGGACATATCCAATTTGATAGCCATACTACCCTCCCTTCCCTTTTGTCTAGACTGCAAAGTATGGAGAAGTTCATAGGCAACCATAATGTTGTATGTAATTAATTTGCCAGGGATGAAAGCACTTTGGTTCCAAGAGATAATTTTTTACAACACTAGTTTAAGCCTATTAGCCAAAACCTTAGGAATAAGTTTATACCATACATTGAAAAGACTAATAGGTCTGTATTCATGAAATGTTTTTGGAGAATTAACCTTAGGAACCAAAGCAATGAGAGCGTGATTCAAACCTCGAGGCATAACCCCACTATTGAGAAAATCAAGTACAACTTGGACCACGTCAGAGCCAACAATTCCCCAATGATCCTGGAAAAACCCTGCACTAAAACCATTTGGCCCTGGAGATATTTGTTTTAAAGCTGCTTCAACATCTTATCTTGTGAGTTGTCTTTCCAACTGTTCCCTCATGTCTAGAGAAATTCTATGATCTACTCCACTCAAACACTGCTGAATAGACCTACTATTGGGATTCGAGGTTTGAAAAACCTGAGAGAAATGAGTCCAAAACCCTACTGCAATCTCTTCCTTAGTCAATAGAATATTACCTTCCCATCCACTACCTTCTCTATTAAATTGGTTTTCCTTCTTTGATTGACACAAGCATGATAGAATTTAGTATTTCTATCCCCTTGTGCAAACTAATGAGTTTTAGCCCTTTGTTTCCATCTTACATCTCCCTAATAAAGTAAAAAACCCAACTCATTTTGTAACCTTTTGAGAACTCCCATATTATCAGCCCTCTCATTTGATTGCAACTGTTTAATCTCTTTGGACTTCTCTTTAATAGCTGAAGTTCTATCTCTGATTAAATTCCTACTCCATTTCTGAAGTCCTTTACAGCATATCTCCAGATTCCTTTGCAACCTTCCAATATGGCTCGACAAACAAACCCCCCTTTGCCAAGTTGAAGCTATTGTGTCACTGCAGCCTTCCTTCTTGGTCCAATTAGCCTCATACTTAAAATGATATCGGTGTCTAACATCATAACCCTGCCATACATACACTCGAGCACTCAAAGTAGCCAGTCTAATATCATAAAAACCCTTCATCCTTTGTTTATTAGCCAAGGCTCTATCAAGTCTTTCCTTGGTGAAGGACTCATCCTCATGTCTATTACACTAGGTATATTTAAACCCCTTCCACCCTAAGTCAAATAAGTTTCCATTTTCAAGGACCTCTCTAAACAAACTCATTTGATTCTCAGATCTTACCGTACCTCCCACCTTTTCATCATGGGAAAGCACCTCTTTAAACTCTCTTATAACACACCAACCCATATTAGCAGGGTTAAAAGATTGCAAAAGTTGCCAAGCCTCCCTTCTCTTGTTTGTATCAGGATGTCCATAAAACCAGGTTAACAACCACCTTGAACTGTCATCAACATTCTTAATAAGCACATTGATGTGCCTTTGAGAGTAATTCACTCACACCCAATTGGACCTCTTGCTTCCACATAATCAGCAAACCACCACTTCTTCCCACTGCATCCACCACTACACAACATTCAAACTTTGCCTCTCTAGCCACCTTAATAGCTTGCACTTGTGTCAACTTGGTTTCCATAATGAAAACCACATCAAGAGCTTTAGCCTTTATTTGAAAACAAAGCCTTTAAACTGTTCGGGGGTTCCCAAGCACCCAACAGTTCCAACTGAGTATTTTCATGATTATCAGTGGGGCTGGCACCTAGCCTCCATCGTTTCATTAGGAAGAACATCAATACCCCTACTTACAGACCTCTTACCTCTTTTCGCATCTGCAGTAGCTGCATGATCCTCAGTGTGAGTCCCAGCAAGCCTTTTAACACCAGCATGAACACCTCTTTTCGAGGAGTCTAACCCTTGACCACGTGCTCGACGTTTCCCTCTGCTGCTTCCCTTGAGGGGTTGCTGTTGTTGTACCGTGGAAGGACCCTCCACAACCTTGAGTTGTTCATCAGCACTTAACTACTTTTCAACTTGCAAATTTGCCTTCACAAGATACAAGATATTGGGCCCATTCGCAATAACAGACTTCCTAGCAACCCTATTTGCCAGTCCCAACCCAACATGGCCCAACACTTTTGTAATAGCTTCCCGCCTTTCTGTCTTCCCCATTTAAACACGCATCCCTCTAAAGGTACTTTACTGCATCCTGAGACAATTGGTCCCTTATCCCATCATTCTCTCCCTCGTTTGAAAACTGATCCCTTATCCCATCATTCTTGCCCTCATTTAAAAACCCCCCAACATCCCCCACAAACTCCGCCTGTAACATATCCATTTTCTCAATTCCCTCTTTATTGCCATAAGTCTCGCTACAACCAAATCTGTTTCTATCACCTGTGTTCCTGAAATGTCCCTGGCCGGAGTCCTTTGACAACCTCCTAACTGTAGTACTACCTACAGACCCCTCAGCTTCACTGTTCAACATCACCTTTACAGGATCCTTCAGACCCTCCTCATGACCATCCGAGTTAACATCTAAACAGGTAAACGTGGGCTGTCACCTGTAATTATCCTCAGTCTGAAGCCAAGGACCAAACTGAGAGTTAGAAATCTGATCGTAGGCTACCTCATTCAAACAGCCCTTAACCCCATGTACTATCCACCCACAATTGAAATAGATCTTTGGGAGTTTCTCATATTTGAAACTGAGCCAAACGTTCTTAGCATGCTCCATAATAATTCTACCCCTAGCAATGGGCTTCTGCAACTTCATCTCCACCTTCACCCTTAAAAACTTACCCCAACCGATCCCATGTTCAGCCACATCAACATCAAGCACACGACCCATAGAAGCACCAATTTGAACTCCCCAATCTTTCGTCATAAGTGCCAAGGGTAAGTTATGAATTTGTAGCCTGAATAATTCATGATCGAACTGCATCTTACCTGGTTGTGATACCCCATCATAAGGCAAGATCTTGTATAATACATTATAAAAAAGCCAAGGTTTCCCATCCAATATTCGTTGCCTATCGGCATGGTTTGTGAAAGTGATAACAAAAACATTTTTATCTACCTCTTGGAAAGTTGCTCGCTTAATTATTCTCCAGATTCTCCCCATGGTGTTAGCAATAACATCCTTCCCTATCATACGATTAAAGCAAACCTTGCCAATTAGGCTTCTCTCTCCCTTTCATTGTACTTCATCTTCACTACCTTGGAGAAATCAACATGTTCACATGCATTATGGTAAGATAAGATAAGTTAGAAGTCATGCGAACGATAAGTAAGTTTTAAAGATTGGCCTTATGTTATGGATGGATGTGCAAGACAGGAACCTAAGCATGATCCACCACATGTTCTACTATGATTTATGTGGCGCCACAAACCTAAGTGTGGTGCAACATATGAATTATGTGGTGTCACGGATCTAAGCGTGCTTCACCGTATTTATGTTATGATGTATGAGATGCCATGGACCTGGTAACGCCCGTCCTTATGGTGGGACATTTTATAAAATATTTTTAGAAAGGACAACGGGAATTACTGTTCCATTAAAAACTTTTCACTTGCATACCCAGGGTGCAAGACTCTACGTTTATAAAATAAAATGTGCTTTGGTAATAAAAGAGGTTTACAGCGGAAAACATTGATTTTACAATAAAAAGGCCTCTCTTACATTTTAAAACTCGTGCCTAGACTTCCGTGCTCTTCTCCATGGGTTGTGTCCCTCCTGGCCATTCAGTTCCTGTGGGGGGAGGGGCATACATAAAAACTAAAATGAGTCGAAGACTCGTAAGCATTACTTCATACAGTTAAAATATAACATCATAGGTTTTCATTCATGCATTCATCATTCGTACATACTATTCCGTGCATGCATACGTATCGTGCGTGCATTCTTTTGAAAATGTCACTAGGTGGGATTTTGCTTAGTGGTATTTCTTTTCATGAAACGTGTCTCCCGTCAGTGCCTTCATTTCTTCAAGAGCCACTGTAAGGGGTTTTACTTTTGAAGAGGCTTTCTTGTCGTCAAACATTTCTCCCGTCAGTGCCTTCATTTCTTAAAGAGTCCGTGCTCTCGTGCATATGAGCATACATGCATTCATGCATACATACATTCTTTCTTATCACTTTCATGCTTTCATGCATACATCCATTCATGCATACATACATTCTTTCTTTTCACTTTCATAGGCCAGTACACACTATTACACCCCGTGTGTTAGGGTTAGCGGCCCTATGGCCAATGGATTCGCCCGTGGCCACGGGTTGGAATCCCATTCCGTTAGGGTGCAGCATTGGGTGCACTACCAGCACTACTGCCCGGCATTGCAATCTGCCCATTAATTCATTGCGTACCCCTTTTCATTCATTCATGTGGCCGTTACGTATTTTCATACATTAAACGTTCAGTTCATTCAGTCCTTTCATTTCATTCATTCATTCATGCCAGCTCTAAAGAGCTGAAGCTTTCATTATTTTCTTATCTTTCGTTTAACATGTCCTTTCATGAGAAAACATTATTTTTCGTGAGAAAACATCTTTTCATGAGTATGTGCATAAACATATTCTTTTCGTGACATTCGTAAAACATCCATTCGTGGCATCGTAAAACATTTAAAACGTCGGCCTTCATGGCATCCACAAGCATCACCTTTAAACATCGTCTCTCGTGGTGTCCTCGAGCGTTATCTCGTGGCGTCCATGAAAGCTTCGGTTCATGGGATTCATGAAAGCGTCCATTTTCATGTCTTTCGTGCATTCACATCAGTTCGTTTATTTTCTTAGAAAATATATACAATAGATACAACGTATAGTCATCTATTCACATGCATACAATTAATACTTTGGGTGCGTAAAAAGGGGCTGCCACGGAGGGGCCGTACATACTTATATGTTTGAACACTTATCGTTTTTTTTTCTTAAAACGTCTTTCGTCTTTTCATAAGGAATCTTAAAGGAAAAGCGTTTCGTTTTCATTTTCGTATCTTTTTGAAAACTCTAGAAGAGTATGAACGTAACGCTTACCTGGACTCCATGCTACTTGCATATCATGCAGTCCATTCATGTGCTTGTCAGATGGCAACCTACATGTATACACATACCTTAACGTCATTCTCTATCATTTTCGTATCTTTTAGAAAACTCTAGAAGAGTATGAACGTAACGCTTACCTGGACTTCATGCTACTTGCATATCATGCAGTCCATTCATGTGCTTGTTAGATGGCAACCTACATGTATACACATACCTTAACGTCATTCTCTATCTAGTACATAAGCAACTTAAACTTAGAAAGCATAAGCTACACTACACTTGGAACACTCTCCTTCTATCCCGTGTTCTTACGTGTTCCTCACTAAGTTAAAACCTTCAGGGACCCATTACGGTCACCCCATCTTCCAACTCATGTCTTGCCTCGAGTGCTCATCCACTAAAGTGAACTCATGATTCACCTTAGGATTAAGACACTAAGGCCTCTGTCTCATTCTTCTCATTAACCTCATTCCGACGCATGACTTAAACCAACTAAGTCACGCATCTCGTCCTTAGACAGTACGCTCGTCACTTTCTTCATGCGTCTTAGCCCATACTAAATCCTCATTCCCATCCATACAAGCCACACGGCTCTAAGCCAACTCTGAGGCCTAAGCACCGTGTAACTGTGCTAATGACAGATTACCCATTACGTATGGTGAATCCGTCCGGCACATGTGTCTAACCAGATTACACATGTACCTTACCCCTTATCACCTAAGATCAACATATATAACACGTTGATCACCTGCTTGAAGGGACAAGGGCTACACTCCGATACCAACCTTCTCTTAACCCGACTAGCATGACTCCTCATGCTACCCATCCCTTTGACAGTTCATCCCAACACTTAACACGACAAGACTCCAATCATGACTACGTCTCATGTCACGTCATATAGCTTGAGACTACACCCAAACTACACCGTAATCTTGTCGCGTTACCCAACATTCTGCTATGCCAACTCTTAACTCATCACGAGTACGGTTCTTCACATACTCTCGTCACATCGTGACATCTCGTCACATTCCCGATATGCTATTCATACACTATCACTTCATCACAAGGCGAGCACGACTGTCAATAACCACGTCACGAGATGACGTTGCCCAATCATGCTTCCGTTGTGTACTCTTACACTTATTCCGCTACTTCATCCATATTCCCAGCCGTAAGTTCCACACGGTGACACTTGTCACCGTAGACTACAGGCTACACCATAATTACTCCGGGACACTGTTCCACATGAATGGACTGCATGATATGCAAGTAGCAACACGTCACACGGCATATCACTGCACCACATGGAGTACATCCCATGCATACTCCTTTCATATACGGTACAACTCATCACCATTACGGCATACACACCACATGGTGCATTGCCCCTCTACATGGAGTACACTCCTCATGTACTCCCTTCACATACGCTATGCCACATCACTATTATGGCGTACACGCCATATGATGCATCGCCCCATCACATGGAGTACACTTTACATATACTCCATTCACAGACGCTACGCCACATCATCACTATGGCATACCCGCCATATGATGCGTCACTCCATCACATGGAGTACACTCCACGTGTACTCCTTTTTACACGCACTACACCACACAAAGTACACTCATCGTGTACTCATCCCATTCCACATACACCACATCACCATTATGGCATACAGCCATATGGTACATCAATCCGCCATACGGAGTACATTCCACATGTACTACCTTCATACATATCATGCCACATCACCATAATGGCATATCCACCATATGGTGCATCCCACCATCATACGAAGTACATTCCATATGTACTCCCTTCATACTCATCACGTCACACAGAGTACACTCAGCGTGTACTCTTCCTATTCCACATACACCACGCCATATCACCATTATGGCATACACGCCATATGGTGCATCACTCCGCCACATGAAGTACATTCCAAAAGTACTCCTTTCATATACACTATGCTACATCACCATCATGGCATACACTCCATATGGTGCATTACTCCGCCACATGGAGTACATTCCACGTATACTCCCTTTATAAACCATATGGCACACAGAGTACACTCATCGTGTACTCGTCCCATTCCACACTACGCCAAGAGGGTATATTTTACATATACTCTCCTTGTCTCACCTTACGCCACACACAAAGTACACCCAGCTTGTACTATTCCCATTCCATCTGCCACGTCACCAATATAACACATACTCCACAACCACACTACATGGCACAGTCCACAACACTTCACAACACACTTCCCAATTATGCCCAACACTTCATAGTATATTACACGACACAACACATCTCCACCCAACACATATATGCCCAATACTTCACTACACAGAATGCCCAACACTTCATCACACAGTGCCACATCACAATACCACAACTCGACAAATACCAACAACACAGTCCACAACCTAGTCAACTAATCAATATATAACATAAATAACGAGGGATAGAGGGTTATACCATCGACGAGATAACCCGTGCGTTGCTCGTTGATCGTCACAACCGATGATGTCGGAAGTATCGTATGTGGCGGCTAACTCACGTACGTTAACTGTTTAGGCATTTGGATAGCTAGGTGTGGTCTTGGAAGGGCTCGTGGTGGCCATGTGATGGCGGTGAAAGGCGGTACACATGGTATCTAGCCGTGTACAGTGGCGGTCAATCATGCATAGTGACTGTCCATCACGTGTAGTGGTTACCCACCACATAAAGTGGTGGTTTGGACTTAGGGTTCGGCTAAGGGAAATGCGGTAGATCTCGTGGTGGCTTCGAGGTGGTGCCACGATAGCGGTTCAAGGCCATGAAGTGGATGAGAGGCCATGGGAGAGTGAGAGAGAGTGTGCATATGTGGGTGGCAGATCGGGGCCGTGGGAGGTTGGGTTGGCTTGGTGGCGACCTGAGGAGGCTGGAGGTCGTGGTTACCAGTCGTGGGTGGCGGTGCACTGTGGTGGGGGGTGTGCAACCCTTGCGTGAGACAGGGAGAAACCGTGAGATGGAGGAGGGGGCTTCTGGCCATGGGTCACATTAAGGATGAAGGGGAAGGGGAGAGGATGTCTATGGCGTCGCTTGGTGGTCGTGGGTGCCGCGCACGGCGGCGCTAGAGGCAGCGCACGGTGAAGCCGTGCGTGGGTCTCCTCTTGCATGCTACGGGGAAGGTGGCAGCATGGGAGGTGCTGGTTTTGCTGGAGGGTGGTGGCCGGTGGCAGAGGAAGCTGCCGTGGGAGTGGTGGCGCCAGAGGACGGTGCACGGCGGCGCTACGTGCATTAAGCCCGTTCGGGCTATGCATGGCCAGCGGAGAGAGAGAGGGAGCGTGGGAGAGAGAGGTTGGCATGTGAGGACTCACCGACACGAGGTGGAGCTGGTGGTGCCGGTGGTGGGGGCTGGCGACACACGGTGGCATCAGGCTGTGCGTTGGAGGCTTCGGCGTGGGAAGAGGCTACGTACCGCGTATGCTTGAGGTCAAGGGAGGAGAGAGAGGGCTACGGGGAAATGAGGGAGAAAGAGAGGGGTCTGGGTATTTAACCCAATCCTTTAGTCTGGGGATCCACGTAATGATCTAACGATGGATCTCAAATACTGATTTAAAATGCATTAACTAATAACTTAATTAAAAGTGCTTAGGGGAATTAAGGTAGAATATTATTTTAACTAACTTTAGTTTATAAAATAATATTCTTCTTCATTAATAAAATGATGAAGTCTTACTTAATATATTAAAGAGAATAAAACCATTTAATTAATAAAAGCTCCTTACATAATTTAAATCCCATAATATCTTAAAAGATTGAAATCATTTTAATAATGATTTTAAAATGATTTCTGGCAATTATAATATTTTTGGAGCTCTTCAAGAATATTATAATTGTCGTATTTAAAATCAAGCTTAGTTCAACAACACGGGAAATACTATTTATAAATATTTCCAGTACATTTAAAACACTGGGCATGCCCTAAAAGTCGCACGATATTTTTGAAGACACGTCATCGGGGTTCAGCACGCATGACGAGACTCGCAGTTGTTAGAGAGAAGGGGGGGACGGTTTACATAATTTCCATCCTCAACACTTGCTTACGTAAGAAGGAAGGAATCTTACGTCAGAAAGAGAGAAGCATACGTAAGAAGGAAGAACTGTACGTAAGAAGAAGGAGCAGGGTATTACAGACCTAAGCGTGGTTTAACATATGTTATGCAACGAATTATGCGATGCATAGAGTCAATCACTCATTCATTCATCTTAAATGTATTGCCATAATTATATATTGAATTCTGCCTAAGTTAGTGATGAATGATCTGTATGTTATATGTATGTATGACTATGCATGAAAGTTTTCAAAGCCAATCCTAAGGTTAAGTTAAAATTAAGTTTACCATACAATTGGTAATTACTGAGTCTTCGACTCATTTGTTTGTTTGTTTTTATCATTTAATGTCCCAAATGATGAAGGTGTGGATACGGAGCAGGAATGCCAGGAGCAGATTATTCTTCCAGAAACTTAGACCTTGAATAAATGTTATTGCCACATGGATTTAGTTATGCTTAGACATTTGAATAAGTTTTAATGTCACACACGACTAGATTATCTTTCTTTATTATGTTTTAGCTTTTATATATGGAACCTGCTATGCTAGGTAAGTATTATGATTCAATAAATGTGCTATTTCTTTTCATGATGTCAAATCTATTTACCAGGCATTATTTTACAAATGTAAGTGACATTCCTGACCTATGGGAAGGGGTGTTACACACACAATGTTGAGCAAGGAGCTGCACGCACTATAGCCATTGTGAGAAGTGCATTGAACCCCAAGAGACTGCAATGAGCACCGCATCGTGGGCACACTAGCTGAGTGTTGCGCCGGTCATGGTGTTGCTTGCACCATTTGGGTCGTCACCCATGGCACTGTGCTTCCAACAGTCGAGTGTAGCTCACTACCCATGCTGCTACGCATAGGCAGTGCCTGTGTAATGCTGCCATGATGCAGTGTTGCCCGACGTGATGCCTCTACCAAGAGCTGCGACGTCGCCATTGATGGCTGCCACGTTGCAACCGGTGGGGGCCTTAATTATTTTTCTTGAATTTGAACAGTTCAATGACGTAGGGAGGAAGAGGATGGATAGTTGTGTTGTTTTTTGGCAAATGGGTTTTAGGTTATTAAAAATTGGTTTGGGCCATTTTTAATCAATTTGAAAGTTTGGCCCATATGTTTTGCCCAAGAAAGGGTTTTAGTGAACTAGGCCTTAGGCTCAATAAGCAAAGGCCTATGAGGTTGCTAGGCGCCCAAAAGGCAGCCCATGGCCTTTCTAGTTTGGCTCAGTACGCTAAAAAAACTCCCAGTCTATTGTTCTTGAAAGCTTGGACCATTTTTTTGTGGCCAACAAAAGGGTCTTGTTGGCAATGGACTTTTTGGTGTGGATACTTGGGCCAAAGGGTCACTACCCAATGCGCACAGCCCATCCAAGCTTTGTGTTCTATTTGGGTCATTAGAGGCAAAAGTGATGAGTGGTGTTTTAAACCCAAGACCTTATACACCTTGTCTATGAGCTCAACCATTCGGCTGGAGCTCATTGTTAATGTGGTTGCTGAATGTTTTTATTTTTTTACTTGTTCGCCAAATTTATGCCACATGAATACTTTTTCTTCCTATAATATTTTTGTTTGGCATGATTTTCAAATATTTCATAGTTTATTTGAACACGTGATTATGGTTATTGAATATATGTATGCCATGATATTATGAGATCATTTTGTCACATTTAGTAGACACTTTATTTTATGTTATAAATTGTCTAAATTATTATTTTTTCTGAATAATAAATGTTTGGACAAAATGTGATGATTTGTGTACATGTATGGTGATTACATGCAAGTATGAGCTTGTTTTATAACAAGATTTTTTTAGGCTAATTTTAGTAATTAGTCTTCAAGTTCTTAGGATGTGATAAAATAGAGTATCAAGTAGATTGAGTATGCATTGTTCATGCTTATGATTGACCCAAATGAATTTCTTCGATCTAAGAAGAAATTGTTTTAGCATGTGACTAACTCGGTAGACTGCTATCGTAGTGGGAATATGATTGAAATTGACTTGGAATTAATCTCATATATGGTATAAATTTGTGAAAAAATTAAAATAGAAATTAATAATTAGGCATTATGGAGTAAGATATGATTAGAAAGTTAAGCGAATTTTTGATCTTACTACGTATGTTAATTATTTTATTCAAACTTAGATTGACACAACAAATTTCTTACATGTGTGTGCAATTAAATGCGCATATGATAGTAAGCATGGGCGGCTCAATATGTTTTTTGGACTAAGGTGAGACATTAAATGTCTCTTGGGAAACACAATTGTTCTCAAATAATCTCAAACTACTTCACGATTATTCACAAACCATTTACTACTATTCACAAACTATACAGTGTATTTACTACCATTTACAAACTATTTCACGGTTATTCACAAATATTCTAAGGTATTCTTAGTATCCAAATGGGCCTTTAAGTATTTGAGGCTTTAATTTAAAAAATGATAATAACACTTAAATATAAAATAATGAGATTTTATTGAAAAAAAATTAGATGCAAATAAACTATTATTGTTAAGAAATATAACAAGTTGAAAGAGAATCTAAATTTTTTGTAAATAGAGTATTATCCCTTATCCGTAATACTTCTTTTAATACTTAATTTTGAAAACAAATGAAGGCCATCAAATAAAAATACATATCATATTTTAGAAAATATTCAACATTAGTATTTGAAAATTTTGTACCTTTTGGGTAAAATATTTTTTAGTAAGACTTTTATATTTACTAGTTTTTTTTTTTTACCAAATTTTACGATTTAAGGTTGAATTTATTTTAAGCAAATTTTTTACCATCTCTTTATGCTAACATATCTTCTTCTATAATTTTTTTAAGAGTTATAATGTTTTTTTATTATTGTGGGGGCCTACTCAAGGGGGGCCTTAGGTGGTGGCCTTGGTTGCCTACCCCCTTGAGCCGACCCAGATAATAAGTTTGAAATAATTGAGAAAAAATCTAGAGATTGAGTGTGCGACTTATATGACATTAATCTCCGCCATGAGCAATAGCTGGAAATAAATGACGATTCTTACGAATGTCAGATAACATTAGACCAACATTATTATAAAAACCTCTAAAGATCCTTGAATGAAATTGTAAGTGCGCATGAGACTTATGCACTACAATTTTCATTGAAGTTGAAGGGATTACCTAATACATAGAACTAAACAATTATTTTGCCTTTGAGAATCTTATGGGCACTAATGGAAGTTGCGCATTTTTTTGTAATGCAAAAATTAATTGCTCTCATATGTGAGGTTGATCATTATAATCTTGAAACAACTTAGAACAATAGCATTGGTTTCTCCATATGCATATGCAAAATCACATCTTTTGGAGACTGATTTTGAAATTCAAGAAAAACTGTCACATTGGATTATGCATATTTGAGCCAAAATAATAAAAAAATATTATTATTTTATTATTATTAATTTTTTTCCTAAAATTATTTATTAATATATATTTTGCAATTAGCACCCACTACAAATTCTATTATTTAACATGTGCTAAAAAATACCAATTTCATTTATCCAAATATTACCAATTACATATGTCAAGATGACCAATTTTATATATACACCAATTTGATTAGCAAATATTAACATGTGCTCAAAAACACTTTGTATCACCAACTTAAAACAAATTCCATGTATAAAAATCAACTTAATACAAATTTCACAAAGTTGATTTTGATACAAATTCCTCTACTTAATACAAATTCCTCCACTTAATACAAATTCCACCAAGTTGTCTAGAATACAAATTTCCTTCACCAAACTCATAGCCATTCCACCACCAAAACTGATACAAATCAAATCCATAAATTTCCAAAAAGCAAACAGCAACCAACAATGAAAATGGAAGCAACAGCTCCACCACCAGCAAGATGTAGCTCCCGGCAAGTAGTAACCATTTGATAGCAACCAACAGTAAAAAAAATTATTTCCATTTCATAGTAACCAATAGTACAACAATACCCAAAACATGTCACCACACAATCAAAAGAATTACAAAATCACTCAAAACTAAGCATACAACTATGTATGAGATATGGCCTTATTCATTTGTTCCTCAATGATTTCCATTTAAAGATCATGGAAATACTATTGCTGCACAAAATGCATGGAGTCAATATCCAATTTTTAAATTTTCAAATCAGTTTTTCTCTTCTTAAAAGCTACTAATTCAGATCCATCTTCTTTAGTCTTAATTTGCATATCAAGTTTTCTCTTCTTAAGAAGTAATAACTCAAGTCTTTCATTGTCAAACTTCATCAATTTTTCTTTTCTCTCAATCATAAAAGTCTTCCTATCATCTTTCATTTGCCTTAAGGCCTCATTGAATTCATTATCCTGTATTTCCTTACATTTTCTTTGTTTCTCTCTTTCTTTTACAGCCTTCTTGTCCAGTGGTCTCTCACAATCCACGAGCACATTTTTCATATCTTCCCCTAAAGGTATTAAGTTTGGAGTAATATCTAAACGTGACACATTGTCTTTTCTTCTTATGAGTTTTGTGGCGCCCCCGACTCCCATGTAAGGAAACACAGGAATCGAGATGCCAGGATGATGACAACACGGTCACGCATCCCAACGAAAGTGCCAAGTGTGTGTACATGCAATAGTGTACAATAAAAACGCAGCATATAATTAAGTCCACTAAGTACCAGAATTTAAAATACAATTTAAATATCAGAAGAGGTTTAAAAAGCAGTTATACAGTCATCCCAAAATAAAGTTTAACACATGCCCCAAAATACAAATGAGTAAAATAAAATAACAAAGCTAGTGATCCTAGATCACTCCTCGGGCGGAGCCGTCTCCTCAGGCTCGCCCTCCTCCTCCTCATCTGCATCAAAATATGCGTTACCACAGAATGGTACCGCAGGTAAGTATAACCCAAATAATCCTCAGGAATAAAATGCATTTAATACAACCAATATGCATGCATATGATGAAATATGCATTTTTCCTCAAAACATCATTTTCCTCGAAAATGATAATTTTCCAACACATGCCAAAATCTCATTTGGCCCAAAAATAATCCGTAAAACATTTTCCCAGAAAATGATTTACACAAAATCCAACACACACTATTTTCCCAGAAAATAGCCAATTAATCCGTTATTACCCTATGCACCATGGCCTCCCCTAGGGACCATCTGCATGTCCTGGCTTCGTAGCGACGCTCAGTTCCGCGCCCAGCGCGTTCATGGCAGAGCACCCACTACGCAACAAGCGATGCTCAGTTCCGCGCCCAGCGCGTTCATGGCCAGACATCCTCTAGTCCCCGCCAGCAGAAGGACCACGGAGTCGGCACGAATCTCTCGTCCGATCCCATTGTCGCCCGACGACAATCCAGGGGACGTTACTCAGTATATTCCGCTCCCGAGTAACCAGAGGAGCTCCACCGAGATAATGTCTCATCTCGGCTTGGGGTCATGATACAGATGCACCCAAATTCCATTCTCACATGAAAATCCAGTTTTCATAAACACATGAACATAAATGCAACACACGAAAACTCAGTTTCCTTTACAAACATGATCATGCATGATATCATGTAATGTACATGTACCGACACTAATCAACAACCATCAATAACCAATCCAATCAAATCCAACCAAACAACTCTAATCACCAATCCATCCGACCCCCGTACTCCTCGGACTCAGTCCGGTAAAACCAATCAACAGTTCAAATACAGTGAAATGTGTTAGTGCAATAATACATTAAATTCACAAGAATTCTTTGGAAAATACTTACAGCGCTATAAAGCAATTTCCGAAGGATCACGAAGCTGCAAGAAGTGGAAAAATAGCTACAGAACAGTGTAAAATACACTGTGGCCGTGGGTCACAGATACCCACTTTTCAACGGAGGCAAACGAAGACCCAAAAATGATAGGGTAGGGCCAGTTGGCCATGGGTGGCGGCGGAATAGGCGGTAGAAGACCACAATACCCAAATCGGAAATGTGGATGGTGGAGCTTCACCGGTGGCGGATCGGAGGTGGGGTTGGGTCCAATGGGTTGCCAAGAGGTCGAGGATGAAGTGGTGAGAAGATGGTAACCGGAGGTGGCGCGACGGCGGCGCTAGAGCAAATGGTGGCCGCGGCTTTAAGCCGTGCGTGGAGGCTAATGGTGGCGCGGGAGGTGCTGGGAATGGAGGGGGGTGGTCGCCAGCGGCAGGGGAACCGAATGGGAAGAGCGGTGACGGCCACTGCCGGCTCACGACGGCGGGCTGGGTGGAGGGGAGAAACGCACGGGGGGAGAGAGAGAGAGAGAGAGAGAGAGAGAGAGAGGGAGACGTCACGCGGGAGAAGGGAAAAATAGGGAGGAAAAAGAAAAAGAAAGAAAAGAAAAGGAGGAAAAGAAAAATAGGGGAAAAGAAATGAGGTCCAATCCTCATAACTTGGGTCCCAAAAATGATCTAACGGAAACGTTTTCGAAACCACAAGTAAATAAAATAATTCAAACGCAATGGTAAAGATAAATTAAAATAATTAAATCCAACAGTAATTAATTTAAAATAAAGAGATTTTAAACGCATGACAATAATTAATAATAAGAAAGTACTTCAAAAATTATTTTCATAAACTAAAAATCATAAAAATAACTCAATTAAAATTTAATAACTATAAAACAAGAGAATTGTTTTTTGAATAAATAGAAAAATCCTTCAGTAAAAATACACTAAAATTTGGAGTGTTACAAGTTTCATGTGTGCTTGCCATTTCGGTTGGTGCCTAAAAAAATTCCAACAATGATCCATATTCAAGTTGGTCTTTTAGGTCTCTCAGTACAAAATGTTTGCATTATCAATCTACAAAATAGTGGAACAGTACGCTCTATCATTGCAAATATTTAATAATTAGAACAATAAGACATTAAAAAAACTATTATACCTTGTCTAGCTCGATCGCACTGCTTGGATGCATTCTTTCAACTTTGGCTATGGAACCACAAAATCTATTGACACATTTTTGAACGGTTGACCACCGATTGGTGAAAGAGGGCACAAGCCATTCTTGACTGTTAGGTTTTTATAGGTGGTGTAGTAATCATAAATTATACTCCATAATTGTGTGGAGTTTGGTCAGTCGCCCATATGGGGTCTATACTAATGTTAAGCCAAGCTTAAAGAGGAAAGTATCTTCCTCTGCAATAAATGACACACCTCACTGGGATTTGTTTTACTGCCCTTTTTTCCCGTTGGGGTTGTGTCGCTTGGACTATCCATAGCAGGGTTGTTAATACCGCACTCACCATTTTCCAATAGTGTAGTGAAGAAGGGATTCTCATAAATTAAAGTGTACATCCTTTAACAAAATATTGAATGACAAAATGTTACTAAAACAACACATTAAACAGTACCATTGTATTGAAGGAAAAAATGTTCATCCTTCAACAGTATGATCAAGAATGTACTCATAATCATATTGGACATTAAAACAGGTCAAACAGTTTCCAAACAGCTCCCAAGAGGCATTCTCGTTGACATAACATTCTCATGAGTCATACCAAAATGTATAAAATCATATAATTATATAATTATATAATTAAGGATAATAAGATATAAGCTTAGCAAACATTTTGATTTCAATATCCTCTAGAAAAAGTCTTGAGTTACATTGTTCTTAAAGTATAAAAAAGGTCTCTAATTACAATGCTAAGGAAAATAAATAAGACATTACAACCACATAAGCTTGGCAAACATTTTGATTTCTATATCCTTTCACATCATTCTTTGCAATATGGGATTTTGTGCATGGAGAACATTTTGATTTTGTGCATGGAGAACATTCTTTGCAATATATCGTGACAAATGTATGAGGTAGAACAATTCACATTTCAAGGAGGACAGATTTGAACCTACCTAGAAGTAGTTATGTGGACAGGGAAAAAAATGAAATAACATTTCCCCTAGCAAAGTGAGGCATAGGTGAGCTATCAAGAATTTAGCACACCTCTTATTTGATACTTGTAGCACTTTGTTAGGTAACTATTGCCCTACACAGCTAGAAAATTGTTCAAGGTATGAAGAATTGTATAGTTACTCCATATTGGTAATACACTCATGGGCCACTCATGGATGCAACTTAATAGAGGTAAATATTCGGGATCATAGTATTTATGGTGATAAGTACACATATATACAGAGTCAGATGTGTGCATCAGACCTTTGGGATGCTTTCACGTCCTTGTATCATTTATGCATTCTCTAGGAGTCAAGTAGTAGTTCAATATCTTATTTATTGGGCCAATATTTCTGAGGGCTGCATCTACCTGTGAACACAAAGTGCACACCCAATTTCCTCTAACTCTGTTTCATACCCTCATTTTGCTTAGAAGGTGACGAACATACTTTGTTCCTAAATTGTTGAGAAAAGAACAATCATAGCAAAAGACCACAAGTAATCTTCAGATAATATGAGCACACGTACATGAAAGCAAAAAAATAAACCCAAGAATTGCAACCCTATCCTACCCACTAAAACCAAATCTCTCAAGAAATCCAAAAATCCAAAACTAGAAGAAAGGGTAAATAATTATTTACCAAAATATGCTCGATAACTAGAGTGGAAGTCTCCGAACGATCGTCCAGGAAGCAAGATTTGGATTTTGCCCTAATATGTGGTATCAAAATGGGGAGAATTTGAGACCGAGAGGACGACAAAGGAGAATGCACGAGTTGATGATATGTGGATATCAAAAATAATCCCCTCGGTGGAGAGAGAGAGGAGAGAGAAATAATTAGTAAAATAACATTTGTAGAGTGAATAGTATATCTGCAAACTTGTTGAAACATTGTTCATAGGTATGTAAAATTTTAAATATGCATAATCCAATGCAGCCAAATTAAGGGTCACATTATGCAAATATGTGTTTGCATTTGCATATAGAGATACCAATGCCAATGCTCTTAGATTAACAAATATACAAGCACATTATAACCTAGCCAGTGAGAACATAAAATCTGAACGTGAAGTAAAAGTGTTGAGGACATTCCAGAAAGACATATTTATTTAAAAGTTTTTTCGATGAACCTCTTTATAGTATTAGCACTACTAATATTGCTTAAGTTTTCTTTCTCTCTCGAGACAAGAACTAGGTCTTAGCACGTACAAGAACTTTTCAACACCCATTGGGAGTAATGTAATACCAAGCACCTTAGAGGTTTTCATGGTAACTGAGACAAAATTTAAATAACTAGGTACAACTGAATTGACAATTGAGCCTAAAAAAATCTTGCTCGAGGTAGCACTTATGCAATATGGGTTTTATTCTAAGATAATTTCTCGCAAAATTCTCTCTCTTCTACAATTGATTAAAGAATAAGAAAAAGATATATCACTAGTTTCTTGCAAAAAGGTCATAGACTGTATTTATTGCACAAAACAATATTTTTTGAGCGCTTTTAATTCGATATTGGTGAAGTCTATACCTAAATTGATTTAAGACTTACTGAAAATAGTGGTGTTAGTGAGAATTCTTAGAGGTTTAGAAGTTGGATGATCACTCGGCACTCATGACTCAGTGATATTATTTCTCAAGTGGAGAGATTCTAATAGTACCATGGAGGCATAGGATTAGGCTTGTAAATGAATCAGTTTGTTCGATAGGCTGCTCAGTACTCGTTCGGTTAAACTCGAATCGAACTCGACTCATGAATAAAAAAGCTCGCCTATGAAAGCATATACCCGCTCGATTAGTAAATGAAACATACCCTACTAAACTCGACTGGCTCGTTAAGGCTAGATCCATTATGCCTGAGTCGACTCTTTAGCTTGACTCAATTAAAACACAATCATATATTGATAAATATATACATACACTTATATATATATACATATATATATATTAGCTAATAATATAAGTGTAGTGCTTTTATAATTAAATATATAATATATATTACCTAATTACTTATGCCTATATATTGAATATGCTTTATAACTATATTTTATAATTTTTCAATAATTAGTCAATAAGATTTAATAATTTCATATACTAGTATGTGGGAACCATATATGAAATAAATATATGCTATCATTGGGATGAGCTCGAACAGAACAAAGATTAAATAAAAATCTCGAGCTCGGGCTTGAGCTCGAAGTTTTTGAGTCGAGCTAAACTCAACAAGCAAAAGATGCCACAACCCCGCCCCGGGAAGGTCAGGATCGCTACGTACATGCCTGTCTTTTTATTTTTTTTATTCTTTCCTTTTTCTTTTCTTCTATTGACATGCAATCGACATGAACATGACACACGTGTACTCTAAATTTCTAATTTAATAAAAGGAACACCTGATAGACATTATATTCGAACATTCATCCATAAGAGACTCTCAGAGTCCATCCCAACATAAAACGTCTATACATAAACATAACCCATCATCCATAACATCACTGTTCTAGTTAGGGAAGGTCCTAGGCATCTGTCTCTCCCTCTGCAGTAATACCTTGCTCTTCAGCCTTTTCATCATTACCTAGACGTTTAAAACATTTAAAACAAAAATGAGTCGAATACTCAGTAAGTAGTACACCATGCAGTGAACATACTAGGCATCTATTCTTTTCTTTTGAAAACATGCATACATAAACATTTAGCTAATTCTTGACAATGTTTTCATGCATAATAGTTTAAGGGATAAGTTGTACTTTCATGCATAAACATTTAAGAAATAACTATGCTTTCATGTATAAATATTTTAAGAAATAACCATACTCTCATGTTTCACTTTCTTTGGCCGGTCCACACTATTACGCCCCGTGTGTTGGGGTTAGCGGTCTTCCTTTGGACCTGGATTATGCTCATGGCCACAGGTTGGGAATCTTTCAGTCAAGGGCAGCACTGGGTGCACTACCAGTACTACTTACCTGGCATTGCATCTTCCCATTCCTTTGGTACCCTTTTCGTTCATATGGCCGTTACATATCTTCATACATTAAAGCATTCATTCATTCAGTCCCTTCTTTCAATAATTTCAGTGTATTTCATTTAACAGTTCATTCATGGAAAACGTCATTTAAAAGCATGAAATTAAACATCATCTTTTCATTTAACAGTACATTCATGAAGAAACATCATTTTAAAAGTATAAGCTTAAACATCATTTTCATGGCATCCATAAAGCGTCAGTTCATAGGGACAATTTAACATCAGTTCATAGGGACATCTTAAAACATTTTCTTCACATCATTTAAAGCATCAGTTCATATGGACATTTTAAAATTCATTTAAAGCATCACTTGAAGCATAAGGCATGAGACATTCATTACCTTTCCCTTGCAATCAAAACATTTTCATCATCTTTCTTACTCCGATGCACATGCATTTTTATGAAAAAGATACATTTTCATGCTATACTTCATGTAGGAATAATCAATAAGTTATTGAGAGAGCATGTATGGAAATCTCATGACTTAGAACCTATGTACATGCATTATCTTATACATATACACACAATTATAATCGATAAGGTGCTTAACAGAGGCTATCAAGAAAGGGCTTGTACATACTATATTCATTTACTCTTTTCTTTAGAAGAACATTTGTAGTAAGAGAAAGAGAGATATTCTTTCATGAAGAAATTTAAGCAATTACTAGGATGTTGTTCGAACAAGATTCTTATCGCACAGGAT
The DNA here is from genome assembly GCA_022457165.1 of Juglans mandshurica. Taxonomy (NCBI): domain Eukaryota; kingdom Viridiplantae; phylum Streptophyta; class Magnoliopsida; order Fagales; family Juglandaceae; genus Juglans; species Juglans mandshurica. Next base: position 16,031,297 of record CM039624.1, read on the forward strand.
CCCATTCGAACAAACATCATAGCGTTCGAACGAGACAAACCCAGATTCCAGACACGAAACAGAGACAAAACATTTGCCACAAAACACAATTTTCACAATCACAATCTCATAAAATGTATATTAGCAAAGTGCCCATTTTAAATGGGATTGCACAAACATAAATATACCAAAAATCTTAACATAATTAATTATAAATTATAAATTAGCAAAAATCTAAAAATTATAAATATTATCTCAAATTTAAGCAATCCAAACAAAAGTATCAATCCACAATACCTACACAAACATAAAACACATTATGAGAAAACCTAAATCATGTGCAATAAACTAACAGTAATGAAACTCGAAATACAATAAAACATAGAACAAAAAAAAATAATACCATTTATAAACCTCTCCTCTCTCTCTCAAGAATCCCTTCTCTCACTAAGTCTGTTCCTCTCTCTCTCTCAACACAACACTCTCTCACACACAAAACACAGAACAAAAAAAAAATATATCTTTTATAACTACTATATCTATATTTATATTAATTATATTAACTTGTATAGTTATCATAACTTATAATAGATATAGCTATATAGTAGCTATATATAATACTTACACTATAGTAGTTATATAACTAATAACTACTATAGTTAATAACTACTATAGATATATAGTAACTATATATAATACTTACTTTCCAGTTATATAACTAGTAACTATAGTTAGTGTTATAATATTATATAATCTATAAGAGTATAGTTATCATAACTTATATATAGTAGCTATATAATTAAGCCATTGTAATTATACTAAGTATTTAGTATGTACTTAGTATAATAGAATAAATATATTTACAAATAATATACTAAATATATTAATTAACAGTATTATAATACTATTATTAGTTTTATTTTTATATTTTTGTACTTTGTAATATTAGTATTATTATATACTATTATTAGTAATATAATTATAAATATATTAGTATAATAACCGTTCGAACGGATATTTATCTACTTCGAATGAGACACCACGGTCAATATAGACGTAGTTCGAATACAACTCCACAAAACTCTCTCATTCGAACTAGCAACCGCCGAGAGCCTCCGAGTTTACCCTTATCTTCGCCGGGAAAACAGCCACTCAACCGCCGTAGCAACCCCACATTTGAACTTCTAAGATGTATGGGTCAACTCTCCACCTCTATTGTTTAGTTTTTTGCACGAATGGGTTGTGTTTGGGGGGTATGGATTTCGAATCCAAAATATACCCATTTTGGTGTATTCCGTAGAAATAACATCAACATAATCGGTAAAAATGATTGGGTTTCACTCCTTAATCATTTCTACTAATTAAAACAAAGGATAACATCTAGATAGGAAGTTTTTCAATTTGGGGCTGAGTCAACTCAGCCATGGCTATTTGGCTTCTTCCCGTTCGAACTAACTCTAGTCCGTTTGAACGCTTAGTTGCCAAACAACATTATTTCTATTCGAACAAAATAAATTCGTTCGAATGAACAAAGTTTTCCGGTTCGAATAAATAGAATAGTCCATTCGAATAGATTTGACTAGTTCGAACATAATATGTTCCATTTGAAAGAATTATTTTAATTCGTTTCAATATACTATAATTCTTCAATAATATAATTTAAATATTATGGTTAATTATATTCTTACTTTCCTTGTGGTTAAATAGTATATCAATGGCATCCAGAAAATGTGCGAGCGATCAGTCCAACCAAAGTAGTGGAGCAGCTCATGCTCAAGAGACGAGGTCGATACTTGTCGAGCGTCCAGTCCTTTTGTCTGACTTCTCCAACCTTTCTTGGGAGGGATGGAGCATACAGTCCATCTTCATCGAGTGGAGATGGATACCGATCTGTGAACAGCGGGGGACTGCATATCCAGAGATGGTCGGTGAGTTCTACCGTGCCATGGGAGAACTTAGCACTGATGCTCTGTTCTACACCCTATAGGTCTGGAGAGTGAGTATTAATTTCTCTCCCCACATTATTACTGAGTTCCTTGACGTCCCGATATCCTGCAGCGGCTACACGGGGACCAACGGCTACACGGGGACCAACCGCTGCACCATATGATTCCGACACACCGGCCACATCCGACACACCGGCCACATCCTCCACTCTAGCCTCGAATGTAGATTCGGATGTTAGTTCGGATGATTGTGAGGATGATGATCTACCTGATGATGGTCTTAGAGACGATCAAGTGCGTCAGCTAGTGCGAGACCCATTGGCTCCTCCATATGATGGGAGCAATGTGATCCGACATGTCGAATGTATAGCATTTTTTAGAATGCTTAATTTGATTGTTGGCTATAACATCGATCCGAAAAAACACAAGACTGATTTCGGGATCGATCAGGCCAGATTTTTGTTGCGGATAGCTCGGGGGGATCCCATTGATCTGGCATTCTGTTTATTCCTCCGCATTCGATCGGAGTCACGATTTTCCAGTGGAGATAGTCTACCATTTGCACTGCTGATATCTATCCTCCTACTCTGATCGGGGGTTACAGTGTCGGCCACTGAGCGGAGGTCGCCACAGATGGAGCCCCTTAACACGATCACATTCAGTAAGAGCAAGGGGAACTTGCAGAAGACTGCACCACAACAACCTAGTGATCCTCCCACGGATCCAACTTCTAGCAGTGCTGCTGCTGTTGAGAGACAGCCTCCTGGAGCTACTTTGGATCAGGTACGAGCTCTGTTTGTAGAGTTCGTTAAGCCCATCATGGAGAAGCTTAGGGATCTGGAAGGATCTATTAAAATGTTGTAAGAGGATGTTGATCTACTAAGGACCCAATGATCGTTTTAATTATTATTTTTCTTTTTTATGTTGCATTGAACATTATATATTTGAGATGTAATTAATGTATGGTTTTTATTTTACATGCCGTTTATGATAATATAAAAAATGATACTATCTTTAAAGTTATATTTATATAAATTTAACATAAAAGAAATCACTATAAAGTTTTGAAGTTAATTACATAAAATTAATTTATGAATTTATAAATATTTTAACTCACTGCAAATCATAATATATAATATATACACATTTTATATTTTGAAAATGATAACAACTTAATGGGAAAATTTTTTATTACTTTAATGGAAAAAATATATGCACAAATCCATACTAATAAAATAATTAATTGAAAAAATTTCTGTTTGAATAAATAAATTTAAGTTCGAATGGTTATTAACTTTCCCTCGGATAAATAAATTAATTTCCCGGCCAATATTATTATTCGAACAGATTATATACTGTTCAAACGGACATTAATTCCATGTTCGAATCTATTTTGTTCCGTTCAAACGGTTTTCTTTTTTTGAGACGATTTTGTTCGTCACAAAATATCTTGTTCGAATGGATAGTTTTTTCTTCTAACGAATTTCGTAGCTTAGGCAGTTTTGGAGATGAAATGTAAATTATGTCTCCAAAAATGACTTTTTGGGACGAAATTTAATTCGTCCCTAACAAATTTCGCCTCTAAAAGTCAAATTTCTTGTAGTGAGTGATAATATATAGTTATTTATATAGAATTTTAAATTTTAAAATTATATTAATTAGTAATTTATCATATAATACAAAATTAATTTGTATATAATTATATATTATATATAAAAATTATATATATTATAAAAATATTACAAAAAATATTTTATACAATTGGAACCGGATCGATTTTGACCGATTTTATATAAAAATCATATATGAACCAGTCCGGTGTTAAAAAAAAGAAAATTGGAACCGGACCGATTTTGAGAAAAATTGAATCGATACTGGACCAGACAGAACCCGGTACCGGACTGACCCACCAGTTTGGTCCGGTTCGATTCGGTTTACCAGTTTTTTTTACCCCTACTAATATGACATCCAACATGTACGGACTTCATAGTTTATTTATATTTTTAAATCTTTTTATGTTCTAATTATTTTTAAACATTTTTAAATGTTTAAAAAAATATACAAATTCACTAATAATTACTTTTTTAACCGTTAAGAATAAAATAAAAACATATATGAAAGATCAAATTGAGGGGACAAACTAAGGCGGCATAAAATAATTTTCCAAATTAAAAATTTTTATCTGAAATTTTTATAATTTAAGGAAATTAGAACATTTCCTTAAAAAAACTAATAAGAAATTTGTTTCTTTGAAACCACATTTATATGATAAGGTAGTTTTATTTTATTTTGTTTCCTGTCATTATAAATATTATTGTGGGTACATATATAGGACTCTAATATTGGAAAATCCTCATATTCCATTTTCTAATTAGCTCTACTAAATAAAGGAGAGATACATCATTAACAAGAAAACTTTCAATTTCTCAAGCTCCATATCCATCATCCTATGTAGGGATATAATCGAGTAGAGTCGAGCTAGTCTTTTGTAATACTTAAGTCTTACTACGTAGGTTCTTATGTCATATTATTAATTCTTTAAATTAAATATTTTGAGGTAAAGATTTTTTTTATTACTTTTAATTATTTTATTTTAAGATGAGTGTGCCTTATTTTATATGATTTATTAAAATAAATCAAGGGTATTATTTTTAGACTTTGAAATATTTTCCCTTAAGCCCTCTAATTTTATTTATTTAGGAAATGACTCAAACTCCTTTTACCATTGGATGGGTAGTTAAAAGAAATATCTCCCCACATTTAATCTCCACCATTTATTCCCTAACTTATGGGACAAGTTTGATTCAAATCGATTGACTTTTCTCCTCCTTAGAATCGTAGCTTCCTCAAGAAGCCAAGTGAATTCCTTTCCTTCTCCTACAGACAGCTTCCAAGGCAAAGTAAGTAATTTCTTTTTCTTAATCCCCTACACCCGTCAGTCCCAAGGCACACAAAAGAGAAAAACTTCTCAAGTTTCCTTCCTTCACACGAGAAGCTCTTGGTTCCACCAGTTCGCATGTCCTCTCTCATTTCTTCAAGCCGATCTCTCTCATTTCCTAAACCTGAGATCTTCACCGGACATCTTCAAGGAAGTCAACTTCGTAAGTAAATTTATATGGCTCTAATCTCTAGTTTGAAATCTTAGATCTATGGGTTTAACCTAGGGTTTTGTTTTAGGAAATTTTCTATTGTATTCCAGCCTTGGATCTTTCGGATTCCCTTCCTTTTTCTCGTCTACTGTGTATTTTCATGGCTTAAAAGGGGACCAAAACATGTAATATTCCTTCCACGTGATTTTCTTGTGATTTGGGGTTTTTCTAAGCAAGTTTGTGCCTTGTAATTGAGGGTTTTGAATTCTGGGCTAGCCGAGTGTTGTGTGGAAATTTCCTAGACCAGTTTCTCGTTGCCTTCTCTAGTGATTTATCTAGTGGGTAGTAACTGAAACCCCTATTTTCTGGGCAGACTGGGTGTCTTGAGGTGGCTTTGCCGTGTGTTTCTTATCATTTGAGATGGCATATTTTCTGGTTTGAGTTTGTTAGTCACAAGTGATGACTATTTTATCTATTGTGTATATATGTACATGAAGAAGCCGTGAGTTATGCCCTATTTTGGAGTGTTCCAGCCGTGTGTTGCAAGGGAAATTGTAGCCCCTTTCTTGTGATCTCTTGAGTCCAAGCCATGTTTTTAATTATGCTTTTATGTGTTAAATTAATGAAGTTAAGGTTTACAATTTTTAAACATTTCTTTCCTCAAGTTATGGCCTAAGTAAGCCACTAAGAGTTTTAAATCTAAACTAGTAAGCTTACTTAGAAATTTTAAGTTGCCAAGAGTTTGTATCTTTTTATTTGTGCCGTGTTTCAGAAAATATATGAGGTTTTTCTTAAGTTTTATACCACTCTTGTAATATTTAATTGTATGGTTGAGATTTGGTTAAGTGAGAGATGTTTAAGACCATGAATGTATTGAGATTTGGTAGCTGTCCACGTACTACAGAAATTCTGAAAATATGTTATGTTTTTTAAGCCTAAAGTAGCCCACTTTACCCGTTGCTCAACTTCACCCCTTTTTGTTTAATCAAAGATAAACCTTAGTATGAAAAACCCTTGAAGAACAAGTGACAAAAACCAACCTCTTGTAAGCATTGTCTTTTGTTGGATTCACTTTCCACATGATGTTGCAAGCTGTCAAAATGCCCTTTTGATAAAATTTCCAGATTTGGGTGGTACCTCCTTGTTCCTTACCATACTTAAATAAATCCTTACCGTCCTATACATTTTAACTTATGATTCCTACCTATCCCTTGTATAGAAAATAATAGCCTTTAAAGAGGGACAGCAAGTAAGCCTCATACTTTCATGGGTTTCTTTATATATAGAGTGAGGATACTAAGGGTTGACTTAGTGCCATGTAGGTAGCTAAATGGGTTGAGGAATACGCCTTAATTCCAACTTGGAAATTAAGTGTGCGCATATGGGTGTCGGATAGTAAAGTCTTAAGTGAAATGAATTTTAATATGTTTATTTCATTTCATTGAATAAGAGTTTATTTTCAAGATTTAAGGAACCTACTTATAAGAGGTAAGTAGCTATGACCATACTTCTTACGCCAAGTTCTCTTGATTTAGCTAGTTCCGATGGCTTGGCTATGCCATTTTATGCTCTCAGAATACTCTCAAAGGATTATGCAAAATACCCATGTATCTAGAATGGCTAAAAGTCCTTGAAAATGTCGTGGGTCAGCTTTGAAGGAGACTACTCTGAAGTATATCCACGGCCGAGGGTCTCCTTCCATAGCTTCGATTCCGAAGCCTTCAAAACCAAAGATTTCATTTGAAGCTTCAATGAAGGAGATGAAAAGAAGAAGAGTACCATATTGATTGAGATCGATATTGAACTTTGAAGCTCATGAGCTGCAGCACGATTATGTTCCTGCGGAAGAGGGAAATGTGTCTAGATTTTGGGTTCGTGAATTTCGTGAAGAATGTGCAGAAGAGGGAAAGTCTTTTCTTATACAAGGTTTAATATTTGACGAAATTAAATCATCACAAACAATATTGAATCGCATTTACAGTATTAGATTTCCATCACAATTTGCACAATCTAATTTGGATGCTAACAGGAGTCTAATCGATTAAGCCAAGTCAATTTTTTGAGTTATTGAGTTGAGGTTGAATCAAATAACTTGAGCTCGAGCTGGGAGAGCTTGCCAAGCCGAGTTTGAGCTAATCAAGCATGAGCTAAAACCAAGACAAGTTATTTATTGATGTTTGCTCGTGCTCTTTAACGCATGCCGAGCTTTTACTCGAGTGTTGCATGCCCTTAGTCTTTTAAATAATTTTTACTTATTTTGAATGAATTGAATAATTAAATACAAAATTAGAAAAGAAAATTGAGTTTACCCAATTTTTACAACTAATATATATATATATATATATGTACACCCTATTATGAATTATAAGATTATCAAATATTTATGAATATATTTCTTATATGGTTCCCACATTGTAGTGTATGAAACTACTAAATCCTAAGTATTAACATATTATATAATAGCTACTAAATTTTAACTATTATGCAGGTTATAACGTATAGCTATGGATTATAATATCACTACAACATATACTAGTTTTTGTCAAGAGGAACTATGGTCAGAAAAAATATATTCACAGTGACAAAAAGTTTTTTCTCACCAAATTGATCCGTGGCAGCTTGGTGGCATATAACTGGTGAAGTAAAACTATTTTCTCACCAAAAGTTTAATTCATGACAAAAATTTATCTTTCTCCACGACATTACTGGCGGAAAAAACATACAAAATTTCATGACAAAAAGTATTAGACCTACCCTCAACTTATGAGAAATGAGTGAATTTCTCATGAAATTCAATGGTGGATAATTGTTTTACCCATTACCATGTTCATGGAAAATGCTTGCATTATGATCTTTTTCCCAAGAAAAATAGTCATGCAATTACAGATTTAATTCATGTCCAGTGTTCAGGTCGCATGCAGGTTGGATCCTGAACATGTTCTTCAAAATGCCATCTCATGGCCTGGGCTGTCTTCTTTGACATAAATAGCTTCTGCAAGCGTGGCTTCAGAGGAAAATACCGGAGAACTTTTTGGGGTATCCTTTGATGGTTACTTGTGCTTGAAATCCACCTAGATGCATTACATTTTGGACATTCATTGAACTCGACATTTTCCTTCCAAAACAATGCACAATCATTTGGACAAGCATGTATCTTTTTGTAACTAAATCCCAAGCCACGCTCCAAGCGACGAGCATCGTTAAATGAGTCAGGGAAAAGGGCATTGGGAAATGCAGCTTGTAAAAGCTTTATAACCATGTCAAAGGACTTCATGGTCCAACCACCAAGTGTCTTGATGTGAAGCAATTTGACTATAAAGGAGAGCTTCGAGAACGTTGCACATGAAGGATAAAGTGGTCGTTGTGCGTCAGCTACCAACTCCACAAAATTAAGGTTTGTTGAGGTATTATAGGTGGGTGGTTCATCACTTGTGTTTGCATTTCCTTGATTTGTAGCTGAATCATCCATGAACGACCCAACCCTTATGTCATGTAACATATCATCGACATCATCGATGTAGTCATTAGAAGCCGATGCATCATCACCTTCTTCGTCTAAAAATGTAGCATCTAGGAAAGGATCATCTTCCCCATGAAATATCCATTTCGTATAAGTTGGATCAATCCCTATGATGAATAAATGATCTTCGACTAGGCTAAGAGTGTGGAAAGCTCTATTCCGACATCTCTTACATGGACATCTAATGCGATCAGATCCAGGTGAATGGGCTTGAGCCATAGCCATGAATTGTCTAACACCTTCACCATAACTATTGGAATGCAATCTATCTTCGATATGCATCCAAGCCTTATCCATCTTATGGTCACCAAATAATAGAAAAGAGATTGTTAGGTAAGTGAAATTGGGTGTGCAATGAGTAGCTCATATTAAAAAATTTAATATTAGATTCTTACTTGGAATCAAGCTTTGACTCTCAAGTTAGTAATGAACTAAATATATTACGGTTATAAACTTAGACTAACCATGGGATTCGTGTACAGGTTCTCAGTAGCCTAGTTAAAACAGTGTATTTTGATTATATAGGCAAAATCTTTGTGAAATGACTATTGTATACTTCTTCAAAAGGAGGCATGCATATATAATAATCAATCTTGGAATATGATTGAGAAATTTGTAAAGAACTAAGAAGGAAAATTACCTTTAGTAAATATGCAATGATCTGCAATAGATTACTTCAAAATAAGTTTCTCCTTCCCCCTGTTGACAACTTGGCTGTAATTCGAGACTTTTGACTCTATTCAGCAATTATGATCCAAACGACATGAAGGGTCGTAGCTTTAAATGCCGCTTACCACCTATTCAAATTTGGATTGTTTGATCAGCTAATTTTATGTAAATTATTATAGAGGGAGTGAGAGGGAGAGAGAGAGAGAGAGAGAGCATGATAAATGACCCTATAAACTTCATACAAACACTATCGGACACATTGTAGCATCTAAGAGACTACCAGAAAATCACAGAACAATCCAAGACTAAATATGTAAATAAAATTCGAAACATCACCCACCTTAAGACTAAGGTTAAAGAGCGTTAACCACTAGATGCATTATCTAGAAGATTAATGTTAGTAATAATTTCCCTAGGCATCGTTAAATCATATACATGGGCTCTGTTTTTGGTGGGGAAAAGGGCATTTATAAATTCTGCATATATATATATATATTTTGATGGCTATGATGTTTAGGAAAATCATTTTATACAAATGTCAGATGAATGACTACAGCAAGCCACTAACATAGTTTACAAAAATAAGAATCGCCTTGGGCACAAGCCGAGCTGTTGAGAGAGTTAAACAATACATATGCTTTTGGATGACTTATTTAATTTCGGTCAATAAGAGAATATATAACAATTAGTACCTGTAAAATTGCTGCACTATGTGTATATTTCTGTAATGTAATCAGAACTGCACAGATGGTTATTTTAGATAAAATTATGTTTGTTGGATGATTCATACCAATCACCATGTAGTTAAGCATCCTCCATTAACAAAAGTTGCGTATACATGCAGCTCGTCCATTTGTTAATATTTAAAGATAGCCTTTACCTAAATTGTTATAATTCTAAGGGTTAAACCAAATTAGTAGTTAATGGTATTAGAATTTTTGGATCACTCACTACAACAAATAACAATTTTTCTCAGGAGTGACACTCATGGGAAAAAACGTCTCATGAGTACTCCTGCATATGTGTGTGTATAGTACACATGGTAGTTATCTTAGGTACATGACAGATTCGTTGCAATATAGTACATAAACCATAAGGGAAATGAGTTTTGTTTTTTTATTTATAATCGCGTGATATGAAAGGATCACACGTACATTGCTTTAATAGTGTGACCAATTTCTTTAAAGGGTGCGCATATGGCTTGTACCTTCTAACTAAGATTGTATTTAGTATATTAGTCAAGCAATAACTATATATTGTAGAAAAATGTTTGTTATAGCAATAATCATATATATAATTACATTTAACAAGAAATTTTAATGATTTTCTTTTATGTATAGGTCACACCAATATTCGAGCCACAAAATAGTGGTAGGCCATAAATTAATCACTCATACTAGCTAATTAAAGCAGTATCAGAATAATCTATATGCTTAAACCTGCATAATTATGGTGAGATTAATTAAACCCAACTCTTAATATATATAAAACCGACAGATTAAAAAAAAAGAACAAATATTAGCTTATTAAGAAACTACTGGTGGCCTGGTTGTCTAATTTTAAAATTGCTTCTAGAAAGTTGATAATTTAGAATGCATTATTGGCCTGGTGACATTTCAATTCTTTGATAATATTACTTTCTTACTACAAAATTGAATAGCCTTAAACAACAATTTTACTACAGCTACCATTATCACACAAAAAAAAAAAATGAAATGTTGTGAAGTTGCTAAATGCAAACCAGAAGACTAAACTAAAACCGACACTGCAACATAATTTATTGTTCTTATTACATTTTCCATATTTATATGTGATTGCATATAGCTAGATAGATGGCCCTTGTTGCATGATTATGGGGTACCGACTCAACCTTTTGCTATTAAATCACTTTAAACACATTAACAAATTTCAAAATCCGAATCCCATAGTGTAATCCAGTGCAAACCCACATGCAAGGGCTGAAAGAGCAAAGAGAGGTACTGTACAGTGCCGTCCTTTAAAGTTAAAGCTAAAAGAGCAAAGAGAGGTACAGTTTCACATTACATCCGCATGAAGTTAATGCTTCTATCTAACTCCCTCAACTGTAAACGCAAAACCATGGTCAATCCGTCAAGCAAACAATGTCTCTCTCCCCTCCACTATATATACTTCTATATACGTTGAATATAAATTACTCCTCACAAACATACACATAATAAACACTTGATTGGGTACTACGAATCTTTCTAGTTCGTCGGATTTTTTTGTTTTATTTTGTTTTCTATAGCTTGTTTCAATGGCAGAAAGTATTAAGAAAATGGGTGTGATGTGTGTGCTGGTTGTCCAGTATGAATATATGGTGCAAGCTGGCAGGAGTAGAGCCTCAAGTACCTTGGTACTTCATATTTGGGGACTCCTTGGTGGATAATGGCAAAAACAACCAACTCCAATCATTGGCCAAAGAAAACTAAGGCCTTATGGGATTGTCATAAGTTTAACCATAAAGATTGACATGATCATGATGTAACATCTACAATTATAACTAAATAAAAGAAAGATTGACATGATCATGATCAAGATGATCAAAACAAGTGTCATCAATTTGTAAAAATAGTCAAAACATTTAATTTTTCCTCAAGTTTTTAAATTTTTTTGCTTAGAACTTGTTTGCTGATTTTTTTTTTTCCTTCAATTCCTTTTTATATCTTTCTCTCTTATCGGCCTCTTATTGTTTCAATAAAAGAAAAATAAGGTAGTTGATTAGTAGCATATATGGAGAAAATTATCACACTTTTTTTCCAAGGCAAGCCATGGTGGGAAATAAGGTAGTTGATTAGTAGCATATATGGAGAAAATTATCACCCTTTTTTATAAGGTTCCAACTCAGTCGCTTAGTAGCTCTAGTGATCTGCGTGCATGAAATTAAGGACCAAAACGTCAACATGGCTGATATCAAATTGTCATGACAACAACTTTAGGTCACACTTTCTCCTACCACTATATAATATGATTAGGAGTTGAAAGAGTACAGGTTTAAGAATTGAATTAAGAGAAAGTAGATCAACTACCTTATAAAAAAGTTAATCAGTAGCTCCATATATCACTAAGTAAGCTGTGAGAAATGAAGGTCCAACTTAGAGCCATCAACACACACACACACATAGAATTTGGAATAACAGAAATGAAGGTCCAACTTAAGAAATGATGATCACTAAGTAACAGAATTTGGAATAAAGCATCGAAAGTCTATATTTTTGAAGATCATGAGGTCTGTCATTGTGTATCGTATATTACAGTGACACAAGGCCTATATACCCAACAAGTGACAGTCCCCTTTATACCCAACAACCATCAACTAACGTTAACACAAAACAGCATCACTCTTAATCCACTAAGGATTCATGAGTTTTAAAAACATGAAATTGAACACCATGAATGGGAATTCCTTACCTGACTTAATACATGTCGGCAGAAGCAAGGTGGCCAGACCCAATTGCCCATTTTCGACTGGTTACAAGGGGGCAATCGTTGGCTACTTCTAAGGGAAGGAAGTCTCCTGAAATGAGTAAAGAAATTACCCAAGATATTAGAAGAAATTACCCTAAAATAAGTTACCCATAGAAGATGAGTAATTAAGTTGAGATTTACGGATATAATGAAACAGGGGAGGGAAGAAAATCCGCCTGAGATTTACGAATATAATGAAACAGGGGAGGGAAGAAATTAAGTTGAGTGGTATACACGAAGTCGCCGTCGGAACCTCCAGCCGAGTCTCTAGGGTTGATTGATGGTGGACGCTGGCCGTGGGACAGGAAGTAATCTCGTGGACGCCCACGCTGGCCGTTGGAAGCTCCAGAGATCTCTGCTCGTTGGAAGTTCCAGCGGAATCTTCTGGGGTTGATTGAGGGCGGAAGCTAGCAGTGGGACAGGCCAGAACTCAACTCGTGGACGCCGACGCTGGCCGTTCGAAGGTCCAGAGATCGATCTCTTCGATCCTTAGCCCTAATTCCCTCAGCCCTAATTTCCTCAACCCACTGGTTTAACAGGATTGGTTTACACGAAAAAAAAGTCTGAGAATGGGAGGGAAGCAAGGCTAGCTGTTTGGTTCTCCCAGTGGAAAAGGAACATCACAGAATTGTCACAGACTCATTTCGTGAGATGGGTCTAATTTTTACGGTTAGATAAATTTGTGGGCAAATTCTATTGTGGCGACAAGAAATCATGGCAAAAAATCCTTTTTTCCACAAATTATAACTCGTCGCTCAGTAAGTCGCTACAATAGGATAATTCATTTTCCACGCACAATATTAGTGTGATAATGGAACTATTTCCCACCATGGTTTGCCTTGGGAAAAAAGTTTGTGAGAAAAGGTAATATATGTTGTAGTGTATTGATCAATATGTATGTATAGAGGATTAGGCATAAGTAACAGGGTTACATTATAAGCTCGTTAGCTCAACTCGCATAGAGCTCGTTCATACATCATTGAATATATATATATATATATATAATTTATTCCTTATATTAATATTATTATATATATATATATGCTTCTATACATATTAAATTTAATAATATAAATATAGTAACCTTTATAATTTAATATGTAAATTATTCAGCTATAAACGAGTGGACCTTAACAAGTATTAGTGAGTCAAGTCGGGTTTAATTGAGTATGTGTCATTTATTAATTAGGTAAGTTTTTGTTTTCACAGTGAAATTTTCCTTTTTCACAGAGGATGCAAGGGTTAAGTTTCTGTTTCAGGGAAAGTTTCGGAATGGACGTGCAAGGTTTGGGTTTGGCGTGGCAACCCTAGGAGGAAGAAGGAAGCAATGCAAAGGATAGTCTACGTGAATGTTTAGTGTGGTTTGAAGAGGTGGATCGGATTAATAGGTCCTCGTGCACTATTTTCTAATCCTCGTGAAATTAATAGCGTACTATTCTTAAGTCCCAAATTCTAAATTCCAATAATTAAACGTCAACCAATACCAATAGACACGGACTTAGAAGCTTAACAATTGTAATTTCATCCTAATATTTATTATTTACCTTAAAAAATAGAAATCCAGATAAAATGATAAAAATAAATAATTAAGTAGAATCGTTACAAAAGTTCAGGATGTTACGATATAGGGGTATCAAGATCAGTTGCTTTGAAGTTTGGTGTTTCATTAAGCATGAAGTCCTAATTTGGTTGTATTTGTAAATAAAATTTTATGAGTAAAATCGTATACTTATCTCTAGTATTTTTCTGTTGCAAGTTTAATATAGTTTTTCTTTTCTCAAAGAAATGGGAATTGTGCAAGGAATAATTTAGTTTTAAACGAAAATAATTCAATTAAACAACCAATAAACAATTCAATTTTTTTCACAGTTTTTTTTCCTATCATCTTAACAATAAATGTCCAATAATCTAACTCAAGCTATATTTGCAGTCGATCTGCGCTTTATTCTATTAAGAGCTTAGCTTGAAGCCTTCAATACAAATAGGGTTAATTACCACTCCAATTTAAGCACTCCAGACTGGACAGAGTAATTCCACTAGAATATTCTATCATCCTAACATTGGGGGTCGTGAAAAAAGTCATTATTCTTTCTTTTCTTTTAATGCACAACCCGTAATGCATGTGACATGTACTTGTGAAAAAAACTTTGACGCATAACCCGGAAACGTGTAACATGTGACCATGTGACTTTATGCAACAACATTATGTTCTTATACTATATATCAAAAGTGCATCACATTTACAGCTTGAAAGAATTAGAACATGCAGAGACTTGTACTAGAAATCAACATGTGGAAGCTCAACCAAGCATACAACATTACTCAGAAGTAAAAACATGTCATTTAAATCAATAAGCAACATTTGAACATAGAAAGTATGTATAACGTCAAAACCACAGCATGTGACAAGCAACAATTCCACAATCCAATTCGATTGACAATGTGCAAAGTTTACACACTACATAAGTACATTATCAAAGAGTAAGTTAGAGGCTAACTTACAAAGCTTAAAAGTATTATTTTCCAATGATCAAGCAAGCTGAAAGTTTATGTCTCAATCATTAGACTTAACAAAATCAACAATACTGCAAACCAAACGTGTGTGTTGTGTTGTGTTGTGTTGTGTTGTATTGTGTTCTAGGCTTTCACGTCCTATTCTCTAGGGTCAAGTAGTAGTTCAATATCTTATTTATTGGGCCAATATTTATGAGGGTTGCATCTACTTGTGAACACATTGCACACCCAATTTCCTCTAACTCTGTTTCCTACCCTCATTTTGCTTAGAAGGCAACGGACATATTTTGTTCCTAATTCTTGGGAAAATAATGTTCGCATAAAAATATAATCTGCAAGTGCACAAAATCGTAACAAGTAGTAAAGTGTTTTAAAGAAAACGGTTATCAAACGCACATGGAATAATTATGGTATTGAGTATTGAAATTGACTAAATTAATTACAATTTGAAAAACCAAAATTTGAATAATGGTTTACCTAAATTAAACTGAAGAAAAGAACATTAAAATTAAGATTTAAAAAATAATAAAAACAGATCTAGAGTAATTGACTTCACCTAGCAAATCCCACATAATTTATTCTTCCTTGTTATAGAATCCAAATTATCCCAAGTTGATGATAACAATTCCTTAACTATTCAATATGTTCTCTCAAACAATACCAAAAATATCTTCAACTGATAACTTCATATCTCTATGTGAATTTAACTAATTAAAGACTCATTAAATTCTTTGGATTTTTCTTGAAAATTACACTTGTCGCGTTAAAGCATCTCTGCTTTTGCTCAACTGATAGTGTTTAATCCTAAAACTTTAATCACAAATCACCTCACGGTCTCCTTACAATCCAAAAGATCGAACAATAATTAGTTAGAAAATTGTAAGCATTAAGACCAAGGAATAAATACTCAATCATGGAAATATTGAAAATAAAATGACTTGGAATATAAACTGTATGTTCAATGCTAGGCTACATCAAAACTCTAAAAAATAAAATTAGTTCAAAATGAAATTAAAAAGAAAAAGAATAAAACTGGTGTTCTTCTTTGGAGTCAGTTGATGAAACATACGGCTCTCGCCTCAACTCCCCCAGATCTGCCTCCTTGAAAGAAACTCAAATAATAAACTCTGAACTATCGAAACCTAAACTCAGACTCTCTAAAACTCAAAACTAAAACTAAGATTATGAACCAAGACTCTCTATTCATCCCATAAGATGGGATTAAATAGATGTCAAAACTCAAACCCGGAAACAAAACAAATGCGGCTATAATCTAGCCTAAAAATCTGAAAAATTGTTTCTAAATATAGATGTTAACATAAAAGGAAATTATCCCAAGAATATCGGAATTATCTAAAATTGAAGATTCAGTGATACGCGGCTTGATTTGCAGAGATCGAGAGGATTTAGTAGTCAGTAAATTGATTACGGAGCTCGGGAAGATCCCATTGGGTAGATGCTATGTGGGTTGAATAAAATTGGCGAACGTGGAGGTCACAAAGACCACACAACCCTCTTCTCACCTACCGAGTGGAAAGACTCCCGACCGGGATGAAAGACTCCTCTCACCAACCTACTGAGCAGTAAAGCTTCTCGCCTTTGGACGAGAGAATCTCTTTGCTGCCCATAGGACAAGGCACCTCACCTAATCTCATCAGCTCTGTTCAGATCTTGCTGCCTCTCATTGGTCTGGATCCGTAGTCTCTTCTTTTGTATCAAAATGCTCTTATTTTGCACTAAATCTTCTCATTACTTCAAATCCAAGAAAATAAATAAAAATATGTATAAATAAAATAAAATCAATAGTATTGGAGGGAAAATGATATTTTTCATAAATAAAATAAGGATAAAAATCATATAAAAATAACACTTATCAAAGAGCTACCACAGCAAAGGACCACAAGTAATCTTCAGATAATACGAGCACACGTACATGAAAGCAAAAAAATAACCGCAAGAATTGCAACCCTATCCTCCCCACAAAAACCAAATCTCTCACGAAATCCAAAAATCTAAAACCAGAAGAAAGGGTAAAGAATTATTTACCGGAATATGCTCAATAACTCGAGTGGAAGTCTTCGAACGATCGTCGAGGAGGATGATGAAGGAGAGAAAGCCTGAGTTTATGATATGTGGATATAAAAAATAATCCCATTGGTGGAGAGAGAGAGAGAGAGAAAAAGAGAGGGAGGGAGGGAGGGAGGGAGGAGAGAGAAAAAATTAGTAAAATAACATTTGTAGAGTGAATACTACATTTGCAAACTTGTTGAAATACTGTTTATAGCTATGTAAAATTTTAGATATGCATAATCCAATGAAGTCAAATTAAGGGTTCCATTATGCAAATATGTGTTTGCATTTGCATATAGAGACACCAATGCTAATGCTCTTAGATTAACAAATATACAAGCATATTATATGTGGTGCCCCCGACCCCCATGTACTGGAATACGAGAATCGAGACACCCAGATGATGACAACATGGTCACGCATCCCAATGATAGTACCAAGTGTGTGTATATGCAATAGTGTACAAAAACAACGCAACGGATAAATTAAGTCAACTAAGTACTAGAACTTAAACACAATTTAAATATCAGTAAAAGTGGTTTAAAGAGTTATACAGTCATCCAAAATAAATATAATACAAGTTCCAAATAAAGTGAGTGATACCAAATCACTCCTTGGGCGGAGCTGAATCCTCAGGCTCACCCTCAGTCTCATCTGTATTGAAATCTGCGTTACCATAAAACGGTACCGCATGTAAGTATAAACCAAACAACCCTCGAGAATAAAAATGCATTAATGCAACCAACAATAATGCATGCATATGATGAAATATGCATTATGCCCAAAACGTCATTTTCCCCGAAAAGGAATATTTTCCAATGCACGCCAAAATCCCATTTTGGCCCAAACATATCCGTAAAACATTTTTTCAGAAAATGAATCACACAAAATACATATCCAACACACGCTATTTTCCTAGAAAATAGTCCAATATTCTATTTTACCGTATGCACCATGATCTCTCCTAGGGATCATCCGCACATCCTGGCTCCTTTCGCCACCCAAAGTAACGAGCGATACCCAGTTCCGCGCCCAGCGCGTACATGGCCAAAAATCCTCTAGCCCCCGCCAGTAGAGGGGCCACGGATTCGACACGAGAGCGCACCATCTAGTGTGATCCCATTGTCACCCATCGATAACCCAGGGAACGTCACTCAGTATATTCCGCTCCCGAGTGACCAGAGGAGCTCCACCAAGATAATGCCCCATGTCGGCTTGGGGTCGTAATAGACACGCACCCTAAAATCCTTTCACATGAAAACCCAGTTTTTAATAAACACATGAACATGAATGCAATTAAACGAAAACTCAGTTTTCTTTACAAACATGATCATGCATGCAAATATGCAACATACATGAACACAATTCCCAACCAACAATTCAACACAGCCCAAATACATAATCAAACTTCATCCACTAATCCATCCGACCCCCGTACTCCTCGAACTCAGTTCGGCAAAACCAAACAATTCACAATGTAATGAGTTAGTGCAAAAATATATTTAAATCACGAAAGTTCTTTGTAAAATACTTACAATGCTATAATATAATTTCTGAAGGATCACGGAGCTGCACGAAGTGGCAACACAGCAACAGAACAGTGCTAAATGCACTGTGGCCATGGGTCTCAAAAACTCACTTTTGAACGGGTACAAACGAAGACCCGAGATTGATAAGGAATGGCTTAGGGATGTCGGTGAAGCTAGTGGTGGTGGTGGTTGAAGACCAAAATGCACGAAACGGAAATGGAGTTGAATGTACTTCACCGGTGGTGAATCGAAGTTGGGATTGGGTGCATTGGGTTGTTAGGAGGTCGAGGATGAAGTGGTGAAGAAATGGTGGCCGGAGGTGGCACGACGACAGCGCTGGAGCAAAGAGAACGCTGCGGCTTCAAGCCGTGCATGGAGGAGAACGCCGGCGAGTGAGGAGCTGAAAATCGGAGGGGCAAGTCGTTAGCCGGTGGGGAAGGGAATGGGAGGGGCAGTGCTAGTCATGGCGGTGCGCGGCGATGGGTTGGGTGGAGAAGAAGAAATCACACAAGGGAGAGTGGGGTGCAGCGCGCAGGAGAGGAGAGGGAAGAAAAGAAAAAATGAGGAGAAAAAGAAAAGAAGAAGAAAAGAAAAAGAGGAAAAAAAATGAAGGGAAAGAAATGAGGTCCAATCCTCACATCTTGGGTCACAAAAATGATCCAATAAAAAAGATTTCAAAACAGCAAATTAAATAAAATAATTCAAACGTAGTGATTAAATGGAAATAAAATAATTAAATTTAACAATAAGTTAATTTAATATGAAAACCAATTTAAATGCATAACAATAATTAATATTAAGAAAGCACTTCAAAATAATTTTCACAAAATTAAAAATCATAAAAATAAACCAACTTAAAATCCAACAATTTTAAAACAAGAAAATAATTTTTTGAATTAATAAAAATAATCCTTCAATAAAAATACACTAAAATATGGGGTGTTACATCCTCCCCTCTTAAATAAAATTTCGTCCTCGAAATTGGCAAGGTCAAACATTAAACTAGGACAGGAATAAGATTCGACTGAGAAGACATAAGAAACATACCGCCAGAATCAATCAAACAAATAAGGATATTACTCCCTCATGTCGGCTTCTCTCTCCCAAGAGAAGTCTTGAGCCAATGGATCGTCTCATGACACTTTCACCAAAGGTATTGTCTTGGACCTTAACCTTTGCTCTTTCCAATCCACAATTTACGTCGGAGCAACTTCATAAGTAAGGTTAGGCTGAAGTTGAATGAGTCCAGGGTCAACAAAACGTGGCTCTTGTTGTCCAAAACTCTTCTTCAATGACGAGACATAGAACACATCATGAACTTCCCCAAAATAGTCTGGCAATGCAACTCCATAAGCGACAAGCTTAACTTTCTCTACAATCTGAAAAGGGCCAACATACCTCGGACTAAGTTTTCCTTTCTTACCAAAGCGCTTCTTTCATAGGAGAGACTTTGAGATAAACCCAATCACCTACTTTAAGGTAAACCCAATCACCTACTTTAAGGGATAAGTCTCTTCTCCTCGTATCTGCATAACTCTTCTGACGACTTTGTACTTGTGCCATTTTAGTCCTTATAAACCTAACTTGATCTTTCATTTCTTGAATTAACTCAGGCCCAATTAATTTAATCTCGCCAACTTCATCCCAACACAAAGGTGATCTACATTTCCTTCCATACAAATTTTCATACGGAGCCATCTGAATGGAGGAATGAAAACTATTATTATAACCAAACTCAATTAGCAGCAGATGATTCTCCCAACTTCCCTCAAATTCCATGACACAAGACCGCAACATATCCTCAAGAGTCTGAATAGTGCGCTCTGATTGACCGTCAGTTTGAGGGTGATATGCAGTACTAAACTTCAACTTAGTGCCTAAAGCTGCCTGCAAACTTTTCCAAAAATGGAACATGAACCGTGTGTCCCGATCCGACACGATACTGTTGAGTACTCCGTGCAAATACACTATCTATTTGACATACAACCAAGTCAATTTACCCAAAGAGTCGTTATTATTGATAGGCAAGAAATGGGCACTCTTGGTCAACCGATTAACAATCACCCAAACTGAGTTCTTTCCACTAGGGGTCCTCGGCAAACCCACAACAAAATCCATAGAAATATCATCCCACTTCTACTCAAGAATAGAGAGGTTGAAGTTTATCGGCAGGTCTTTGATGTTCAGTTTTAACTTAATGGCACGTGGCACATTTCTCAATGAACATAGCGATATCCAACATTCTCGCACTAGTCCCCCAGTGACACATCACGTCAAATATTCCTAGGGTGGCTTTCACAAGAACCTTAATACAACATCCAATAAATTCCAATGATTAGTAGCTCCATACAATAATTTGTGCTAACCTCAATCGACTCCTATGCTTCAACTTCTAAACCTCCATTGAATTCTACCTTTGGTAACCTAATAGCCACTTCCAAATTTAACCATCACTAACAAATTTTGCACAACCAGATGATTAATCTCCAATTATAAGTACCTTCTCAAAATTTCAAGTCACCACTAATTCCTCAAAATCAGCACAAAATTTGAACTCCTAACTACAACAAAAAAATATCATGCTTCTACTGCACACTCTGATTCGCCACATGCATAAAATTTATGTCCTCATAAAACTAAGACCATCGAGTACAAGGTGGCTCCATACCTACTAACCAAAAACTCTTATCACATTTTGGTAGAAAATACTCTCTTTCCCAAAACCATGAGTTATCACTCATATTCCTCAATTAACTCCCGTTGTCTTGATCACAATCAATATTCCACAAAATACCTCCATTATCATAGACAGAAAACTAATATCAATCAACCTCAGCATTCCAAATTGAAAACAAGTAGCATCACCCCAAAATACAACCATCTCATCCAAGATAAGGAACATACCCTAAAAGGTTCGATTCCAACCCGGCCAACCAATAAGAGCGCCTATAGACTTCTACCTGACAACCTAAACCCGAAAGCTCATCATCTACATTCTGAATAACATCTAATCTAGCGATGACTAAACTCACTACGAACCACCATTGACTTCACCAAAACATTATCAAAACCATCTTGGTAACTCACCCACATATTTCTACTCCTATAAGCTAGTATTAGTACGACTAGTTCCTTCAATAGCACATCACCATTAAACCTCAAGGTAAGCCATACTGCTCAAATCTTCAATCCACCAACAACCATTGCAAAACACCCAGGGATCCTAATATTTTATTAACTCACATACTTGATCATATTATCCACTGCTGATACCTAAGCTTCAACTTCGAAGATCTTATCATACACCATATATGACGACCCATCAACCTCTCTTCAAGTTAAATAACAATGTCCTTAATTCAACCAACTGGATGCTCAATCTCCAAAAGAAAGTATAACCTCAAAATTTAAATTCCTAGTTAACCTCAAGCCACAAGTAATTCTTGTAGATAATCACAATAATTATTGCCAACCATCATTCCATTGAATAACCCGCTTCGACTACACACTCCGATCGACTCACCCAAAAGAAACTCCAAGCCAAAATCTCTTGAATTAATACAATTGTATTTACTTCTCTTCAACGCCTACCCAAGCCACTTCCTCCAAGCCAAAAATGAAACTAGGACCTATACTCTCCGAAATGCATACACACTCACCACTACTACGCATCGATCTCATGCACCCTTAGCCCAAAACCAAAAAGCCTCCAATCATGGAAGTGGTCCATCACTACCATTTCCATCATCTAGACCTATATCCTCGAAATCAACAAGAATTATTTCCTAAGTCCGTACCATCTATTATCCTTAAAACTGATATGGATTATATCCTTAACCTGTTACTGTAACCTTGAGCTAAAAACAATTATTTTCCGAACAAGATAAACATCTTCAATCCCCAGAAAATACATGAATTAGATCATTACCTTCCATCTCTAAAGCAATTCTCTCCCGACCCCCATGTACGGGAATACGGGAATCGAGACACCTAGATGATGACAACACAGTCACGCATCCCAACGATAGTGCCAAGTGTGTGTATATGCAATAGTGTACAAAAACAAGGCAACGGATAAATTAAGTCAACTAAGTACTAGAACTTAAACACAATTTAAATATCAGTAAAAGTGGTTTAAAGAGTTATACAGTCATCCAAAATAAATATCATACAAGTTTGAAATAAAATGAGTGATCCCAAATCACTGCTCGGGCGGAGCCGAATCCTCAAGCTCACCCTCAGCTTCATTTGCATCGAAATCTGTGTTACCATAAAACGGTACCGCAGGTAAGTATAAACCAAACAACCCTCGAGAATAAAAATGCATTAATGCAACCAACAATAATGCATGCATATGATGAAATATGCATTATGCCCAAATGAATATTTTCCAACGCAAGCCAAAATCCCATTTTGGCCCAAACATATCCGTAAAACATTTTCCTAGAAAATGAATCACACAAAATACATATCCAACACACGCTATTTTCCCAGAAAATAATCAAATATTTCATTTTACCGTATGTACCATGATCTCCCCTAGGGATCATCCGCTCATCTTGGCTCCCTTCGCCACGCGAAGTAACGAGCGATGCCCAGTTCCGCGCCCAGCGCGTACATGTCCAAGCATCCTCTAGCCCCCGTTAGCAGAGGGGCCATGGAGTCGACACGAGAGCGCACAATCTTGTTCGATCCCATTGTCGCCCAGCGACAACCCAGGGGACGTTACTCAGTATATTCCACTCCTGAGTGACCATAGGAGCTCCACCGAGATAATGCCCCATTTCGGCTTGGGGTCGTGATACACACGCACTCAAAAATACTTTCACATGAAAACTCAGTTTTCAATAAACACATGAACATGAATGCAACTACACGAAAATCCAATTTTCTTTACAAACATGATCATGCGTGCAAATATGCAATGTACATGAACAACACAATTCCAACCCAACAATTCAACACAGCCCAAATACACAATCAAACTTCATCCACTAATCCATCCAACCACCATACTCCTCGGACTCAGTCCGGCAAAACCAAACAATTCACAGTGTAATGTGCAAAAATACATTTAAATCACGAAAGTTCTTTGGAAAATACTTACAGTGCAATAATATAATTTTCAAAGGATCACGGAGCTGTACGAAGTGGCAACACAGCATGACACTATGGTCGTGGGTCTCAAAAACTCACTTTTGAACGGGTACAAACGAAGACCCGAGATTGATAGGGAAGGGCTTAGGGATGTCAGTGAAGCTAGTGGAGGTGGGGGTTGGCCGTGAGAGGCGGCATGGGTGGCGGTTGAAGACCAAAAAGCCCAAAACGGAAATGAAGTTCGATGTACTTCACCGGTGGCGGATCGGAGCTGGGGTTGGGTGCATTGGGTTGCTAGGAGGTCGAGGATGAAGTGGTGAAGAAATGGTGGCCGAAGGTGGCGTGACGGTGGCGCTGGAGCGAAGAGAACACCACGGCTTCAAGCCGTGCGTGGAGGAGAACGCCTGTGAGTGAGGTGCTGGAAACCGGAGGGGGAGGTCGCTGGTCAGTGGGGAGGGGAATGGGAGGGGCGGTGTCGGTCACGGTGGCGCGCGGCGGTGGGTTGGGTGGAGAAGAAGAAATCGCATGGGGGAGAGGGGTTGCAGCGCGCGGGAGAGGAGAGAGGAGAAAAGAAAAACTGAGGAGAAAAATAAAAGTAGAGGAAAAGAAAAAGAGGAAAAAAAAATGAAGGGAAAGAAATGAGGTCCAATCCTCACATCTTGGGTCACAAAAATGATCCAACGAAAAAGATTTCAAAACAGCAAGTTAAATAAAATAATTCAAACTTAGTGATTAAATGAAAATAAAATAATTAAATCCAGTTAGTTTAATATGAAAAGCAATTTAAATGCATAACAATAATTAATATTAAGAAATCACTTCAAAATAATTTTCACAAAATTAAAAATCATAAAAATAAACCAACTAAAAATCCAACAATTTTAAAACAAGAGAATAAATTTTTTAATTAATAAAAAAATTATTTAATAAAAATACACTAAAATACGGGGTGTTACATTATAGCCTAGCTAGTGAGGACATCAAATCTGAATGTGAAGTAAAAGTGTTTAGGACATTCTTGACCAACATATTTATTTAAAAGTTTTTCCAGTGAACCTCTTTGTAGTATTAGTACTGGTAATATTGCTCAAGTTTTCTTTCTCTTTCAAGACAACAACTAGGTCTTTGCAAATATAAGAACTTTTCAACACCCCTTGAGAGTAATGTAATACCAAGTACCTTAGATGTTTTCATGGTAAGTATGACAAAATTTGAATAACAAGGTACGACTGAATTGACAATTGAGCCTAAAAGAATCTTGCTCGAGGTTGCACTTATGCAAGATGGGTTTTATTCTAAGATAATTTATCGCAAATTTTTTTTCTCTTCTACAGTTGATTAAAGAATAATAAAAAGATCAAGTAAGCAAGAAATAAATATATATCACTAGTCTCCTGCAAAAACGTCATAGACTTTATTTATTGCACAAAAAAATATATTTTTAGCGTTTTTAATTCTATATTGGCAAAGTCTATACCTAGAGGTTTAGAAGTTAGATGATCACTCAGCACTCATGATTCAGTGATATTATTTCTCGAGTGGAGAGATTCTAGTAGTACCATGGAGGCATAAGAGGATTGTAAATGAACCAGTTTGTTTGATAGTCCGCTCGATACTTGCCCGGTTAAACTCGAATCGAACTCGACTCATGAATAAAAAGCTCATCCGTGAAAGCATATACCCGCTCGATTAGTAAATGAAACATACCTAACTAAACTCAACTAAGACTCGTTAAAGCTCACTCCTTTATGCCCGAGTTGACTCGTTAGATTGACTCAATTAAAGCTCAATCATATATTGATAAATATATACATACACTTATGTATATATACATATATATGTATTAGCTAATAATATAAGTGTAGCATTTTTATAATTACATATATAATATATAACCTAATTACTTATGCCTATATATTGAATATGCTTTATAGCTATATTTTATAATTTGTCAATAGTTAGTCGGTAAAATTTAATAATTTCATATACTAGTGTGTGTGAGCCATATATAAAATAGATATATGCTATCATATTATGTGTATGTATTAATAATTTATGTAGGCATATAATATATTATTATTATGGATAAATATCAACTAGCTACACTACAGCAAAAATTAGTTTTTGTCACGGTTTGAAAATTGTGACAGTGACCAAACCATCACAAAAAAATATTTTCTGTGATAGTTTATGAAAATAGTCACTGAAGGTAGCTGAGAAATTGCATTAACATGGCCAAAATTTTAGAAAAGGCCAATGGCCATTGGCAATCCGTGGTGGCCGGAAAATGAAGATGAAGGTTCGGCCACCAATGGATTTTGGAACCACCGAAACATCCATTAAACATTCAAAAAAATGTACCCAAAGGTTAAAGAGGGATGCCTACCTCTTTTGTAACGGTTGTGGCGGAGTTTCACTGCAGCGGCAACAATGTAAGCGGTGGTATGGGGCTACGAATTGAGTGAGAGAGAAATGTCAGTTGTGTTGTTTTGCATTCGGACTTAATCATTTATACACTTAACGTTCAAACGTTTAATAGTTAACGTTTGAATGTCAATTGATGAGAGAGAAAGACATCCGAATGTTTCAATTATAATGTCTGAATGTTTAATTACTTAATTCCCGTTACATGCGAACGTTATGTTAATACGTGCGAACACTTGTACTCAATGCCAGATACATGCGGACGTTATGTTTGTACATTTGAACGTCTCTATAATAATTGTTTTATAATTCATACTAAATAATATATTATATATACACTACACTTATGCTCTACGCACTAGTATATATACTATATATATTAGCCTAGCGTCGTTAATTAGTTTAATAAATTGTAATTAACTACTAATTTTGTGGTCTGGAATATTATATACTAATAATATATGTTATACTAATAACATTATGTACTAGTATATAAGTTATACTAGTACATAAGGCACTATGCACTAGTATATATACTATATATATTAGTCTAATGTTGTTAATTAGTTTAATAAAGTGTAATTAACAACTAATTTTGTTGTCTAGCATATTATAAACTAATAATATATGCTATACTAATAACACTATGTACTACTATATAAGTTATACTAGTACATAGTGCACTAGTATAGTATATATACAATATATATTAGTCTAATGTTGTTAATTAGTTTAATTAAGTCTAGCATATAAGTTATACTAGTACATAGTGCACGAGTAAGAAATAGATACAATATATATTAGTCTAGTGTTGTTAAGTGGTTTAATAAAATGTAACTAACAACTAATGTAGTGGCACCCCCCCCCCATGTACGGGAACACGGCAATTGAGACACCCATGCATCAAAATCTGCATTACCATAAAACGGTACTGCAAGAAAGTAAAATCCAAACAACTCACGAGATTAAAAATGCATTTAATGCAACAAACAAAAATGCATGCATATGATGAAATATGCATTATGCCCCAAACGTCATTTTCCTGAAAATGAATATTTTCCAACGCACGCCAAAATCCCATTTAGCCCAAAAATATCCGTAAAACATTTTCCCAAAAAATCATTTACACAAAAAATCCATATCCAACACACGCTATTTTCCCAGAAAATAGTCCATTATTCAATTTTACCGTATGCACCATGATCTCCCCTAGGGACCATCCGCACACCCTGGCTCCCTTTGCCACGCGAAGTAACGAGCGATGCCCAGTTCCGCGCCCAACGCGTACATGGCCAAGCATCCTCCAGTCCCCTCCAGCAGAGGGACCACGGAGTCGACACGAGACCATCTCGTCCGATCTCATTGTCGCCCAGCGACAATCCAGGGGACATCACTCAGTATATTCCACTCCCGAGTGACCAGAGGAGCTCCATCAAGATAATGCCCCATCTCGACTTGGGGTCATGATACACACGCACCCAAAAAAATTTTCACATGAAAACCCAATTTCAATAAACACAATTGAAAGCCCAGTATTGATTGTTTTGGGTACCCACATGGTTGGGTTTGATGTGATTTTGGGTATGCATTGGCTGGCTTCTTACCATGCCAGTATTGATTGTTTTAAAAAGGAAGTGGTTTTCAGACACCCAAAAGAAAGTGAATTCCGGTTCACAGGGTCGAAAGTGAGGTTGGTTCCACCCATCATATCTGCCATTCAGGTTGAAAAATTGTTACGTAATGGTTGTTAGGGATTCTTAGCCTGTGTGGTTGAAGCACCAAAGGAAGAGTTGAAGTTGGAACAAATACCTGTTGTGAGTGAATATCCAGAGGTTTTTCCAAAAGATTTATCTGGACTTCCACCTGAGCTATTGAGCTAGTCCCAAGCACGGCACCCCTTTCAAAAGCACCTTACCGAATGGCACCGTCTGAATTAGTGGAACTCAAAGAACAGTTGTAAGATTTGTTGGATAAGGGTTTCATTAGGCCCAGTGTATCACCTTGGGGAGCTCCAGTTCTCTTTGTGAAGAAGAAGGATGGATCGATGAGAATGTGTATCGATTACAGGGAACTTAATCGGGTGACCATAAAGAATAAGTATCCGCTACCCCGTATAGAAGATTTGTTTGATCAGCTTCAGGGTGCTCAGGTATTTTCAAAGATTGATCTTCGATCGGGCTACCATCAATTGAAGATCAGAGCTGGAGACGTGGCTAAGACGGCGTTCAGGACCCGATATGGCCATTATGAGTTTTTGGTCATGCCTTTTGGCTTGACTAACGCCCCAGTAGTATTCATGGACTTGATGAACAAGGTATTCCATGAGTCTTTGGATAAGTTTGTGGTTGTCTTATTGATGATATACTGATATACTCCAAAAGCAAGACTGAGCATGAGGAACATTTGAAGTTGGTACTTGGGACGCTCAGAGATAAGCAGATGTTTGCTAAGTTGAAGAAGTGTGAATTCTGGCTTGATTCAATCATGTTTCTGGGGCATTTAGTTTCGAAAGATGGCATTTCAGTGGACCCAGGAAAAGTGGAAGCAGAGGTTAATTGGTCGGCACCGAAGAATGTTCATGAGGTTAGAAGCTTCTTGGGATTGGCGGGTTATTACCATCGATTCATTGATGGGTTTTCCAGGATTGCAGTTCCTCTCACTACACTCACCAAGAAAAATAATAAGTTTGAATGGTCAGCAAAGTGTGAAGAAAGCTTCCAGGAGTTGAAACAGAGATTAGTGACAGCTCCGGTGTTAACAGTTCCCACAGCAAGAGGTGGATTTGTTGTCTATAGCGATGCATCTAGGCTTGGACGAGGGTGTGTACTGATGCAACATGGAAAGGTTATAGCTTACGCCTCATGTCAACTGAAAGTGTATGAGCAGAAATATCCCACACATGATCTGGAACTCGCGGTAGTCATTTTTGCACTCAAGCTTTGGAGACACTACTTGTATGGGGAAAAGTGTGAAACTTATACGGAGCACAAGAGTTTGAAATATTTCTTTACCCAAAAAGAATTAAATATGAGGCAAAGGAGATGGCTTGAGTTGATCAAGGACTACAATTGCACCATTAATTATCACCCAGGCAAAGCTAATGTGGTAGCCGACGCCCTAAGCAGGAAGTCAATGGGACCGACAGTTGCAGCCCTTACCACTCAGCATAGGTTGTTAATGGACTTAGAAAGAGCCGGTATTGAAGTCATTTCTAGTGATACAAATGCTTTCATGGCCAGTTTAGTAGTTCAACCTGCCTTGATAGATAGAATCAAAGCTGCTCAGAAAGTGGACTCAGGGTTGGTGAAGCTAATGGAAGAGGTCGGAAACGGGGACAAACCTGATTTTTTGTGTTTCCAAGGATGGAGTTTTGAGGTTTAGGGGTAGAGTATGCATAACTGCTGATGATGAACTAAAAAGGGTAATTCTTGAAGAGGCACACCGTTCTTTGTACACTGTTCACCCAGGGAGTACCAAGATGTATCGAGATGTAAGAGAGTCTTTTTGGTGGAATGGCATGAAAAGAGAAATTGGTAAATTTGTAGAACAATGCCTGACTTGCCAACAAGTGAAGGCGGAGCATCAGAGACCTGCAGGGTTATTACAGCCACTCCAGATTCCAGAGTGGAAATGGGAACATATCTCCATGGACTTCGTGACAGGTCTACCAAGGACCTTAAGCGGACAAGATGCTATATGGGTGATCATGGATCGCTTAACAAAGTCTGCCCGTTTTGTGCCCATTAAAGTTTCTTATAAATTGGAGAAACTAGTTGAACTGTATGTGCGGGAGATAGTGAGGTTGCATGGAGTACCGGTATCCATTGTGTCGGATAGAGATCCTCATTTTACTTCTAAGTTTTGGCGAAGTTTACAAGAGGCAATGGATACTAAATTAAGTTTCAGTATTGCTTTTCACCCTCAACAGATGGACAGTCAGAAAGAACTATTCAGCTTTTAGAAGACATGTTAAGGGCGTGTGTGATGGATTTTAAGGGAACTTGGATGCGACATTTACCATTGGTTGAGTTTGCTTATAATAATAGTTTCCAGGCTAGCATTGGGATGGCACCCTACGAGGTTTTGTATGGTTGGAGATGTAGATCTCCATTGTATTGGGATGAAGTAGGTGAAAGGAAACTTATAGGGCCAGAGATTATTCAACAGACCACTGAGAAGATAGATACCATTCGGGCTAGAATGAAGATAGCTCAAAGCCAATAGAGGAGTTACGCAGATAAACGCCGCCGCCAGTTAGAGTTTGAGGTTGGAAATAAGGTATTTTTGAGGATTGCACCGATGAAAGGAGTTATGAGATTCGGAAAGAAGGGTAAGTTGAACCCTAGATACATTGGACCGTTTCAAATTCTGGATCGGATTGGACCAGTGGTGTACAGGGTGGCTCTACCACCGGCATTCTCGGGAGTGCATAACGTGTTCCATGTGTCTATGTTGAGAAAGTACATCCATGACCCCACCCACATTATAGATCATGAACCCCTTCAGATTCAAGAGGATATGACCTACGCCGAAGAACCATTGCGGATTCCGGACAGGAAAGAGCAAGTGTTACGGACTCGAACTATTTCTTTGGTCAAAGTATTGTGAAATAATCATGCGATCAATGAAGCATCTTGGGAATTCTAGGAAGAGATGCCAGTTAAGTATCCTCACTTGTTCGAAGGAAATTCTTATAGCTTGTAACAAATTCCGAGGACGGAATTTTTGTAAGGGGAGGAGGATGTAAGGCCCAGTGTTTTATGAAGCCCAGACCGTGAGCAAGGCCTAGCCTTTTCTTTGGGAGTATTGAAACGGCGCCGTTTTGGAGGTTAGTGTCTTCTTCCTCAGCTCCCGTTTCTTTCTCCCTCTCTTTCACATTTCGGTTTCAGTTTTCTCCCGCATCCTTCTCTCCCACGTTACTCTTCTCTTTTCGATTTCATTTTATTTTCTTGTTGTAGGTTCTTTGAAGTGGGTTCCGATTCTCATGCCCTAAACCTCCTCACTTTCGGTTTTCCCTCAAAATCAATTTCTTATCTGTCGCATCTCTCCATTGCAGCAGAACACAGAGTTTCTCTCTCGCATCCATCTAGTTTTACGGTTGGTGCTCTCTCTTCAAACTTGGCTCTTCTCTTCCTCTTGCGCAGGTTTTCTTCTTCAGGTAAATCTCTCTCTTTTCTCTCAAGTCGACGCTTTCCTCGTAGTTGTTTTTCTGGTTTCATGCATTTCCGATTTTGAATTTTTTCCAGGCAGTGCTGTTGTGTCCTTCCCCACTCTGAAAACCCTCTTTAGACGCTCACTATCTTCCAGTTCACTTTGCCTCTCTTCTGTCCGCGTAGTGATTAATTTCCTTGATGTGTGTTGACGTTGAGCTCTGTTGAACGGGTAAGGAAACCGTGAACCGTTCTATACTGTTTTTCATGGTGTATAATGTGGATTTTAATTGTTTGAGCATTGGAAAGATTTCTTCTGTTTATAATCAGAGTTGAGGGCTTTGTAATCTGACGGTTTTGTTGTTGAAGAAGGATTATAAATTTTGGGTTTTTGACGAGGTGCTGTGGTAAATTGTTGGGTTTGGTGTGGGGTGTAGGATGAGTTCTGTAACTGTTCAGGGTTGTGTTGGTTGTTCTGAGTTTTGAATTATTTGGGTTGGAGGTGCGGTAAAGCAAATGGATACTTAGAGTTGAGCAGGTACTGTTTTTGGTACTGTTCGGTTGGTATTTCGACCATTGAAATAAGATTGATATTTTATTTTTTATGTTTGACGTTGATATTGGAGAGTGTTTAGGATAATATCAAAGACTAGTACATGGTACTTGAGTTGGAATGCAGGATGTCCAATGTTATTAAGTGGTTGTCTTAGTGAGTTAATTGTGGGTTTTTAATTATTAGATGAAGTTATGCCAATTGTCGTTTAATACTCGGTATATATTTCTTTTGTTTCTATGAATAGGTGACGAGACTGATAGAGGTCATTTTCAAGGCTTAGATAATACGCTGTAAGAGTCAGGTAAGTGGGGTTCCTATGCTAGGTTTTATACAAGTTAAAAGATTGAGGTTGACTTTATGAAAACTTGCATATTTTTGTGATGTAATGGGAACTTGGGAAAGCAAAGACCAACCTTGGTCGCTTATCTGCATTATTCATCAAATCTGTGTGAAAAAGGAAAAATATGTTATCACATGCATTGTGTAGACACGAGCTGAATTCTATCATATGGTTTCTGAAATCTGAAAAAAAAGGAGCGATATTGAGAATATGAAAAATTGTGCATTTATTTAAAAAGATGTTCTGGCTTTTGTTGTCAGTGTGAGTGAACTGTCTGATTCTGTTTTGGTACTCTATATTATTTTGATATAACATCTGAAAACCTTTGGCATGGTGTACTGGTATTTGTATCTGACTCTGTCTCTACTTTGCTCTCCTCTGCTCTGTTTGGGTTGGTACTAACTTCTCTGTCTCTAAGTGCACCCACTTTGGAAACAAAATAGTTTTATTGTGGTCTTTCCTGTGTGCACACTCGGGGTTACGAGAAGAATAAATGAAAGATTTCACCTCTGTCTCTGCCTGGTTTGGCCACTGGGGTTAGCACAACCCTACCACGGGGGTGAAACATGGTCTCTGCTCTATGTGATGCTCTGTTTTGATCTGATGAAGATACTCAGTTTATGTTATGCCAAAGTATTACGGGTTTTACTTGTCTTAAAACCATCGCTCTGTTACTTTCGGAAAACATGTTTTGTTTTGCATGATAACTCTATAAAATATTTTGTTCTACGTATTGTACTTTGTCAATGCTCATGTTTGCACGCTAGCATATGTCTTCTGCTTACTGAGTTGTTGATAACTCACCCCCTATCATTATAATATTTTTCAGATGATGTGGAGAGTCCAACTAAGGACCTAGATTAGTTTGGAGAACGTATTTAAGCTGAGGAGATGATGTTAGAAGAAGGAATTCTGATGTTCTTTAGTTTTAATGTCTTTGAGGTTTAATTTTGTCTTGGGTTTAGTAAGACTTTTGAAATTATTAGATTGATTTGTTTTGACTACCGGGAGATTGTGGACTCCATAGTTTATTTTGCTGCAGTAATGACTTTGTGGAGTTTTCAATGTGGTTATTTAGAATACATGAGATTGAGTTTTGCTAATAAAGTGTTTGGAGTTTATTTTAGTTGTATTGGAAAACATGTTCTTAGGTGATAGATAGTAATTCTCTAGGCCACCCAGGTTTGAGGAGTTACACCCGTACTCCTCGAACTCAGAACCAAACAGTTCACAGTATAATGAGTTAGTACAAAAATACATTTAAATCATGAAAGTTCTTTGGAAAATATTTACAGTCCTATTTTATAATTTCCGAATGATCACGGAACTGCAAGAAGTGGCAACGCAGCAACAAAACAGTGCCAAATGCACTATGGCCGTGGGTCTAAAAAACCCACTTTTGAATGGGTACAAATGAAGACCCGAGATTGATAGGGAAGGGCTTAGGGATGTTAGTGAAGCTAGTGGTGGTGGTGGTTGGCCATGAGAGGCAACGTGGGTGGCGATTGAAGGCTAAAATGCCCAAATCGAAAATGTTGATGAATGTGCTTCACCGGTGGCAGATCGGAGGTGAGGATGGGTGCATTGGGTTGCTAAGAGATCGATGATGAAGTGGTGAAGAAATGGTGGCCGGAGGTGGCGCGATGGCGGCGCGCAAGGCCAAAGGGTGTCGCGGCTTGATGCCGTGCGTGGGGGCTCACGGTGGCGTGAGAGGGGCTAGAAATGGAGGGGTGGGGTCGCCAGCTGGTGGGGAAGGCAGTGGGCTGGGCGGTGAGGCACACGGCGGCGGGCGACAGTGGCTGGGTGGAGAAGAAATAAAGTCACGGCAAAGAGGGAGAGAGGGACGTCGCGCGGGGGAAGAGCAGGGGAAAAGAAATGGGGAGAAAGAAAAGAAGAAGAAAGAAAAAGGGGAAAAAGAAAAGTGAGGGAAAGAAATGAGGTTCAATCCTCACATCTTGGGTCACAAAAATGATCCAACAAAAATAGTTTCAAAACAGCAAGTTAAATAAAATAATTTAAACGTAGTGATAAAATGAAAATAAATAAATTAAATCCAACAATGAATTAATTTTAAAAAAATGAAGAACAATTTAAATGCATAATAATAATTAATATTAAGATAGCACTTCAAAATAATTTTTACAAAATTAAAAATCATAAAAATAAACAACTAAAAATCCAACAATTTTAAAACAAAAGAATAAATTTTTGAATAAATAAAAATAATACGGGGTGTTAGATCCTCCCCCTTAAATAAAATTTCGTCCTCGAAATTGGCAAGGTCAACATTAAACTAAGACGGGAATAAGATTCAACTAAGAGAAGACATAAGAAACATACCGCCAGAGTCAATCAAACAAATACGGATATTGCTCCCTCATGTCAGCTTCCCTCTCCCAAGAGAAATCTTGAGCCAATAGATCGCCCCATGACACTTTCACCAAAGGTATTGTCTTAGACCTTAATCTTTTCTCCTTCCAATTCACAATCTGCGTCGGAGCAACTTCATAAGTAAGGTTAGGCTGAAGTTGAATGCGTCTAGGGTCCACAAAATGTGGCTCTTGTTGTCCAAAACTCTTCTTCAACAATGACACATGGAACACATCATAAACTTTCCCAAAATAGTCCGGCAATGCAACTCTATAAGCGACAAGCCCAACTTTCTCTACAATCTGAAAAGGGCCAACATACCCCGGACTAAGTTTTACCTTCTTACCAAAGCGCTCAACGCCTTTCATAGGAAAGACTTTGAGATAAACCCAATCATATACTTCAAAGGATAAGTCTCTTCTTCATGTATCTGCATAACTCTTCTGGCGACTTTGTGCTTCTGCCATTTTGGTCCTTATAAACCGAACTTGATCTTTCATTTCTTGAATTATCTCAGGCCCAATTAATTTACTCTCGCCAACTTCATCCCAACACAAGGGTGACCTACACTTCTTTCCATACAAAGCTTCTTATGGGGCCATCTGAATGGAGGAATGGAAGCTATTATTATAAGAAAACTCAATTAGCGGCATATGATTCTCCCAACTTCCCTGAAATTCCATGACACAAGACCGCAACATATCCTCAAGAGTCTGAATAGGGCGCTCTGATTGACCATCTGTTTGAGGGTGATATGCAGTACTAAACTTCAACTTAGTGCCTAAAGCTGCCTGCAAACTTTTCCAAAAATGGGACATGAACCGTGGGTCCCGATCCTATGCAATACTCAAGGGTACTCCGTGCAAACACACTATCTCTTTGACATACAACCGAGTTAACTTACCCAAAGAGTCGGTATTATTGATAGGCAAGAAATGGGCACTCTTGGTAAACCTATCTACAATCACCCAATCTAAGTTCTTTCCATTAGGGGTCCTCGGCAAGCCCACAACAAAATCCATAGAATTATCATCCCACTTCCGTTCTGGAATAGGGAGAGGTTGAAGTCTACCAGCAGGTCTTTGATGCTCAGCCTTAACTTGATGGCACGTGTCGCATTTCTCAATAGACATGCCGATATCCATTTTCATCCATTCCCACCAGAAATTTCTCTTTAAATCTTGGTACATCTTTGTGCTACCAGGATGAACTGACTAGGGAGCCGCATGAGCTTCTGCCAAAATTCACTCTTTAAATTCTGAATCTCGGGGAAACACTCTACGATCCTGAAACTGAAGAATACCATCTTTATCCAAGCTATAATGCAAGAATCCTCTAGACTTCCTGACTCTTTTTTTGATAGCTAACAACTTAGGATCCCTTCTTTGGAGAGTCTTTAATTCTTCAAAATCAACTACTCGGACATCCAAAACCGAAGATAACAATTCTTCTTGCTACGAACTCTTAATAAGAAGTCTTCTCATCCCACAAATGAGAGAGTCCAAATCTGATGGCTCTGCCTCGTCCACTTGTTGAGACTTCCTACTCAAAGCATTAGCGACTAGATTCGCCTTTCGTGGATGATACATGATCTCGCATTGGTAGTCGCTAATCAATTCTAACCACCGCATCTGCCTCATATTCAGATTCTTCTGGGTAAACAAGTGCTTCAAGCTCTTATGATTAGTGTAAACTTCACAGACTTCACCATACAGATAATAATGCCAAATCTTAAGAGCAAAAAACTATAGCTGCCAACTCCAAATTATGCATGGAATAATTCCTCTCATGAATTTTCAACTGAAGGGATGCATAAGCAACAACTCGTCCCTCTTGCATAAGGACACATCCCAACCCGAACTTGGAAGCATCACTAAAAATCACAAAGGGCCTGTGTGGCTCCGGGAGTGCCAAAACAGGTGCTGTTGTCAACCTCCTCTTCAACTCTAGGAAACTTCTCTCGCATCTGTCTGACCATAAAAACTCAGTATTCTTCCTAGTCAAGGCAGAGAGAGGTCCAAATGGTAGAGAAAATCCTTCCACAAATCTTCGGTAATAACCGGCAAGTCCCAAAAAACTCCATATCTCACGTACTGTTGAAGGGCCAGGCCATGACAAAACAGCTTCCACTTTACTAGGATCTACAGCCACTCCCTCTTGGGAAATCACATGTCCCAGAAACTTAGCTTCTTCCAACCAAAATTCACACTTAACTTAGTATACAACTGATGCTCTCTTAACTTTCCAAGTGCCTGATGAAGGTGACAAGCATGCTCTTCCAAATCTCGAGAATAGATCATAATGTCATCAAGAAACACCACCACAAAAGAATCCAAAAAAGGACGAAACACCCGATATCATCAAATCCATAAAAGTGGCAAGGGCATTAGCTAACCCAAAAGACATAACTTTAAATTCATAATGCCCATACCTCGTCCTGAAAGCAGTCTTGGGTACATCCTTGTCTCTTATCCTCAATTGATGGTATCTTGATCTCAAGTCAATATTTGAGAAGACAGCTGCTCCATGAAGCTGATCAAATAAATCATCAATTCTAGGAAGTGGGAACTTGTTCTTGATGGTCACCTTGTTAAGTTCTCGATAGTCTAAACACATTCTGAGAGCACTGTCCTTCTTCTTAACAAATAAAATAGATGCTCCCCACGGCGATGTACCAAGCTGAATAAAGCCCTTATCAACCAGTTCTTGCAATTGAGTTTTCAACTCCTTTAATTCAGCCGGTGCCATACAATAAGTAGCTTTATGCACAGGAGCCGCCCCAGATTCCAAATCGATAGCAAATTCCATCTCGCGAACTGGAGGCAACCCGGGCAACTCATCCACGAACACATCAGGGAATTCTTTCAC
The DNA here is from genome assembly GCA_022457165.1 of Juglans mandshurica. NCBI lineage: Eukaryota > Viridiplantae > Streptophyta > Magnoliopsida > Fagales > Juglandaceae > Juglans > Juglans mandshurica. The sequence goes on from CM039624.1 coordinate 16,068,904, forward strand.
AACTGGAATATCCGCTAAAGACTTCTTCTCAGATGGTGTAGACACCACTTGAACCAAATAGGCATCTGCACCACAAGCTATGTCTCTCCTTACCTGAATGGCCGATATAACTGTTGGTCTTGCTTTCCACATGCTCCCCACGAATTCCAAATAGTCTCCTTCCGGAAGTTGAAAGCCAATTACCCGACTCCTACAATTTTTGTTAGCACAATAACGATGCAGCCAATCCATATCCAGAATTATATCAAACCCCAACAACTTGAATACAATTAAATCTGCCTCAAGTGTCCTCTCACAAAAAATCAAAGGACAACCTAAAGCAACTTTGGTGCACCACACAATCTTGCCATTTGAAAGAGTCACAACCAATGATTGTGATAAAGGTTCTGTGACTAGATTGCATATCCATGCAAACGTGGCGGACACAAAAGATTGAGATGCCCCAAAGTCAAACAAGGTACAAGCGTAAAAATCATATAGACGAACTCTACTTGAGCAAACACATACACCAGTGAAATTCAAAAACAACAACTCATGCCAACATCAAATCCAAAAAATAAACTAAATGCATACCAGTAATCATCCCTGCATCGTGAGTCTATGGAGCCTCATGATCCACATCACTGGGGGTCACAGCATAGACCCGAGTTTGTACCAACTGCCTTAGGCTGTTCCTCCCACCACTCCGACCTCCTCTACTTCCTTGAGCTTGGTTGGGGCACTCACGAGCAAAGTGACCTGGCTGGCCACATTTAAAACACTGGATCCCCCTCTGACCGCAGTCGCCCTCATGGGCTCTATTACATCTATTGCACAGTGGAGTTCGGCCTCCTGCACTAACACTGGAGGTTGTCTGTGAACAGGCCCCGGTCCTCCATACAAACTTGTGTGGCGACCCAGAACTAGTCCCCTTGCCAACAAAACTCCGCCTCTTCTAACCCAGAGGGGAGCCTATCGTAAAACAATTTTCCCGCTCCGCAATAGTGGCCAAATACACCAACTTCTGAAAATCTACAATCTGGAGACAAGCTACTTGTCTGCGTATGTCATGTCGTAGGCCTTCCTGAAAGCACTCAGCTCGCAACTCCCAGTGGCAATGAGGTGGGTAGTGAACCGCCCAAGCTCCATAAATTTTTTGGCATATTGCTCAACAGTCATGTCTTCTTGAACCAAACTATTGAATTCTCGTGCCTTCTACAGTCTCACAGAAACAGGGAAGAAACGGTCGTCAAATTCTTTCTTGAAACGCTGCCAAGACACAGCTGCAAAAGATCCCAACTCCATCTCTAGGAGTTGCCGCTTAGTCTGCCACCAGTTTGCCGCTTCACCTTGCATCAAGTAACTTCCATACAACACCATCTGAGCCTCCGTGCAACCACAGACTTCAAATGTCATTTCAAGATCTTCAATCCACCTTCTCGCCCTTAATGGATCATCATCCCCTGTAAAGGCAGGGTCCCTATGTGCCAAGAAGCGCTCATAGGTGCACCCAGCCAGCACCGCCCTATACTGATCTCCTTATTGTGGCCGAAAACTCTGTTGGAGGAACTTCGTCATCCTGTTTAACGCCCTTGCCAGGGCGTAATTCCCATCATCCCTCGGTAATTCATCATCGGGCTCATTAGTTGGCCTTATTGGTCTCACCATATTCCTGTCAAGAGCAATCTTTAACCCCGCTTAAATCCCCGAACAAAATCAAACACAACCCAAAAGCAACACCAAAAATAAAATAAGATAAAATAAAATAACATCAATTAACATAAAATAAAATAACAATAAACCCATAATATATCATACTTTAAAATAAATAATTTAACTTACAACTTTTTTTAAAGTAAGAAAATAATTTCTAGTACTACACCTAAGGGACATGTGGTTTTACCCAGAGTCGAGCTGCTCTGATACCACCTGTAGGGCCCCCGACCCCTATGTACGGGAACACGGGAATCGAAACACCCGGATGATGACAACATGGTCATGCATCCCAACGATAGTGCCAAGTATGTATACATGCAACAGTGTACAATAACAATGAAGCGGATAAATTAAGTTAATTAAGCACCAGAATTTAAACATAATTTAAATATCAGTAAAAGTGGTTTAAAGAGTTATACAGTCATCCAAAATAAATATAATACAAGTCTCAAATAAAATGAGTGATCCCAAATCACTCCTCAGGCGGAGCCGAATCCTAAGGCTCACCCTCAGCCTCATCTGCATCGAAATATGCGTTACCATAAAACGGTACCGCTGGTAAGTAAAATCCAAACAACTCACGAGATTAAAAATGCTTTTAATGCAACCAACAAAAATGCATGCATATGATGAAATATGCATTATGCCCCAAACGTCATTTTCTCAAAAATGAATATTTTCCAACGCATGCCAAAATTCCAATTGGCCCAAAAATATCCGTAAAACATTTTTTCAGAAAATGATTTACACAAAAAATCCATATCCAACACACCCTATTTTTTCAGAAAATAGTCCATTATTCCATTTTACCGTATGCACCATGATCTCCCCTAGGGACCATCCGCTCACCCTGACTCCCTTCGCCACATGAAGTAACAAGCGATGCCCAATTCCGAGCCCAGCGCGTACATGGCCAAGCATCCTCTAGTCCCCGCTAGTAGAGGGATGACGGAGTCGACACGAGATCATCTAGTCCGATCCCATTGTCACCCAGCGACGATCTACGAGACTTCACTCAATATATTCCGCTCCCGAGTGACAAGAGGAGCTCCACAAAGATAATGCCCCCTCTCAGCTTGGGGTCGTGATACACACGCATCCAAAAGTTTTTTCACATGAAAACCCAGTTTCAATAAACACAATTGAAAACCCAGTTTCAATAAACACATGAACATGAATGCAATTACACGAAAACCCAGTTTTCTTTACAAACATGATCATGCGTGCAAATATGCAATGTACATGAACAACACAATTCCTAACCAACAATTCAACAAAGCCCAAATATGCAATCAAACTTCATCCACTAATCCATCCGACTCCCGTACTCCTCGGACTCAGTTCGGCAAAACCAAACAGTTCACAGTAGAATGAGTTAGTGCAAAAATAAATTTAAATCACGAAAGTTCTTTGGAAAATACTTACAGTGCTATTTTATAATTTTCGAAGAATCACAGAGCTGCAAGAAGTGGCAATGTAGCAACAAAACAGTGCGAAATGCACTGTGGCCGTGGGTCTCAAAAACTCACTTTTGAACTGGTACAAACGAAGACCCGAGATTGATAGGGAAGGGCTTATGGATGTCGGTGAAACTTGTGGTGGTGGTGGTTGGCCGTGAGAGGCGGCGTGGGCATGCGGTTGAAGGCTAAAATGCCCAAATCGAAAATGTTGATGAATGTGCTTCACCGGTGGCAGATCGGAGGTGAGGATGTGTGCATTGGGTTGCTAAGAGGTCGAGGTTGAAGTGGTGAAGAAAGGGTGGCCGGAGGTGGCGCGACTGCGGCGCACGAGCTCAAAGGGTGCCGCGTCTTGATGCCGTGCGGGGGGGCTCACGGCGGCGCGAGAGGGGCTGGAAATGGAGGGGTGGGGTCGCCGGCCGGTGGGGAAGGCAGTGGGTTGGGCGGTGAGGCACACGGTGGCGCGTGGCAGTGGCTGAGTGGAGAAGAAGAAAACGCACGGGAGGAGGGAGAGAGGGAAGTCGCGCGCGGGAAGAGCAGGGGAAAAGAAATGGGGAGAAAGAAAAGAAGAAGAAAGAAAAAGGGGAAAAAGAAAAGTGAGGGAAATAAATGAGGTTCAATCCTCACATCTTGGGTCACAAAAATGATCCAACGAAAATAATTTCAAAACTGCAAGTTAAATAAAATAATTTAAACGTAATGATAAAATGAAAATAAATTAATTAAATCCAACAATAAATTAATTTTAAAAAAATGAAGAACAATTTAAATGCATAACAATAATTAATATTAAGAAAGCACTTCAAAATAATTTTCACAAAATTAAAAATCATAAAAATAAACCAACTAAAAATCCAACAAATTTAAAATAAGAGAATAAATTTTTGAATAAATAAAAATAATCCTTCAGTAAAAATACACTAAAATACGGGGTGTTACAAATGTTATGTACTAACATATTATAAGCTAATAATATATATTATATTAATAACATTATGTACTAGTATATAAGTTATACTAGTACATAGTGCACTAGTAAAACAATATATACAATATATATTTGTCTAGTATTGTTTTTTTTTTTTAAATAGCTATTTCATTCATTAAAGCAAATGGAGGATACATGGTGGATAGTCCTCAATAAGTATACAGTCTTCCTGGCAGCTAAGAGCAAACTTTGCCAAATGATGAGCAATTACATTAACTTCCCTATGGACTTGTAAAAACAGACCAAGATCGGGTCTTGGATAGCATGATCCTAATGTCTCTAATAAGAAGACTAGTGTCACTCCAACTATCCTCTTTGTGTTGAATAGCCTTTACCACCGATAGAGAGTCACCTTCAAGAATAATGTTGTAGTCCCAACTCTGTACAAAAGGAAGAAGCCCTTCGAGCTGCTACAGCCTCACCAAGGAGTGGATCAGGAATCAGGTCTATCGATGAGCACAATGAGGCCATAACAAATCCTTCTGAGTTCCTAACAATCACACCAATCCCCAACCTCGAGTTGCCTTTATCAATGGCAGCATCCTAATTAGCTTTTAATACATCTAGTGGGGGAGCAATCCACTTGTTGTCTTTAGGTTCTTGGACTTTAGTCTATTTTATCCCATTCTCTAGCCATAACTTAATGGAAGCCATCTCTGCTTGGACCAGCTTTGACACTTGAGAGGGAGGGTGGAACTGCTGTTCAAAGAGCCAAGTATTCCTCTTATGCCAGATGGCTTTTGCAGTAACAACAAATTCAATGATCTTCAAAGGAGATAAGTAATCCATTATAAGGGCCAGAATATCTTTAAATGAGCCTTCTAGGATACTTAATTTCTGAATTCTTTTTGAGCTCATAGACCACACATCCATTGAAGTACCACAGGACCAGATAGCATGAGATACTGATTCAGGTTTAAGGGAACAAATAGGACAGAGGGGTGATTCTCCAACTTTCCTTTCATGCAGGTTCAGATTAGTGGCGAGAGACTCACATGCAGCTTTCAAAGAAAGGATTTTGTGGCTTGAGGTGCTTGGATACCCCAAACTTTGTTCCAGAAACTCGAATTGGAATTCTGGGTTGAAGACAGCCCCACTCTATCCTCTATAAGTGAACCTTGAAGGTGATAAGCACTCCTTACAAAAAACATTCCATTGCTCGAACATCTCCAGGTCAGCATATCTTGGCTCCTGCATGGACTAATAGGGATCTGGCTAATTAATTTTGCCTCAAAGGCCGAGAAGAAGGCATAGATGAGAGGGAGATCCCACTGCATGGTGACTGGATTTATGAGATCAGAAATTGGAGCTTTAGCATCTAGAATGTGGACAAGAGATTGCACTCTGAATGTAGATGGGCAAGGAAGCCACTGATCCTGCCAAATTTTGATTTTTCTTCCATCGCCAACTTTCCATAACAGTCCTGCATTAAGTACTGGTCTGGCTAATAGGAAACTCTTCCATACATATGAGTCATGAGGTCTTAATTTGGCTGATAAGTAATCGGATATAGGGAAATACTTAGGTTTAAGAACCTGGGCTGCAAGAGATAAAGGGTTTTGAATGATCCTCCAACCTTTTTTAGCCAGTAAGGCTAAATTAAAGTGTTCAAAGTCCCTAAATCCCAAGCCCCCTTCTGTTTGGATTTCCCTAATGTTTGCCAGCTCAACCAGTGAATTTTAGATCTGTTATTGCTTTGACCCCACTAGAAAGATTGCGAAAGCAAGTTGAGGCTTCTAAGAATGATTTTGGGGAGTTTAAAGATACCCATGCTATAGGTAGGGATTGACTGCAGGAGTCTCCTTCCCAACTTGAGACAACAGGTAATCCTTCCAGCTAACCATCTTAGCTTTCACCCTATCTAGTATCGAGTGAAAAGCCTTGGTTCTGTTTCTGCCCACATAGGATGGTAGCCCCAGGTATTTATCAAAGGATCCTGAAGCTTTAATACCTGATTGTTGTAGAATGGCTTGTTGGGCCTCAAGCTTGGTGTTGCTGCTAAAAAAATTGAAGTTTTCTCAAGATTAAGCCTTTGGCCCAATACTTGTTCATAGCTGCTTAATACTTGTTGTAGTCTACACCATTCATTTGGATTTGATCTACAAAAGACCAGGTTTTCATCTACAAAGAAAAGATTGTTCACATGAAAAGAGCCTCAAGCATCTGGAATTTCAAAAATTACATCATGCATCTCAGCTTGATTTAGGCAATGGCTGAGGAATTCAGAACAAATGATGAATTGGTAGGGAGATAGGGGATCTCCCAGCCTAATGCCTCTAGATGGAATGAAAGTTTCTTGGGGTATACCATTAACAAGAATAGAATATGTGACAGTGGTAACACACTGCATCACCAGATCTACCCATTCACTCTCAAAGCCCATTTTAATCATTACTTTACTTAAATATTCTCATTCCACTTAGTCATATGCTTTGCTCATACCGAGCTTAAGGGCCATAAAGCCATTATGCTTCCCTTTTATCCTTGTTTGCATGGAATGCAATAGCTCATATGCAACAATTACATTATCTAATATTAGTATTTCTTAAACAAATGCACTTTGAGTGAGGGAGATGAGGCTAGGCAAAATGAGCTTGAGTCTGTTTGCAATTACTCTAGAGATGATCTTATAGAAAACATTGCGGAGGCTGATTTGTCTGTAGTCTAAAACAGATTGTGGGCACTTCTTCTTGGGGATCAGAGAAATAAATGTTTGTTTGATATCTTTAAAATCCTTTCTTGTGTTTAACACTTCAACGACTGCTGCTGTTACTTCCTTACCAATTGTGGTCCAATGTTGATGGTAGGATACAGCTGGGAATCCTTCTGGGCCAGGCGATCCGAGAGGGTTCATGTCCTTAATAGCATTTTCAACTTCATTTTCAGAAAAATGACTAGAAAGGGAGCAATTCATTTCTGTACTGACTAAGGGAGGGAGGGAGTTAAGAGCAGCCTCGATATTTCTTGGGTTAGAAGAAGAGAATAGATTTTGATAATATTCTTGAATGGTCCTTGCAATCTCTTCCTGGTTTGAAGTCACACTCCCATCTTCACTTCTGATTTGTTTAATTCTATTCACCTGTTTCCTTTGAGAGGCACACTTGTGGAAGTATTTAGTGTTTTTGTCCCCATCCTTAAGCCATCTTTGTTTAGCTCTTTGTCTCCATCTCAGTTCTTCTTCTTCAAGATAACCATCTATCTCTCTCTGAAGTGCATTGATTTGACTACTAAGTTGACCTAAGTTGGACTCTTGTAACAGTCTAAGTTGTTCTCTCTTATGAGTGAGAGACCTTTTGTGCTGTCTAAAAGCCTCCATAATCCAAATCTTGAGCTTATCCCTACATACATTCAAGCCTTCTCGAGTAAAATCAAGCTTAGAAGCCTGAGGGGGTTTCTGTAACCAAGCAGCTTTAATGAGTTCAGTGCATCCTTCTCTTTTGCCCCAGGCGACTTCATATCTAAAAACCTTATGCTTAGGAGCTTCTACTTGGGCCAAGTTTAAGCAATTAATAAATAAGGGATTGTGATCTGAGCATTGTCCTGGTAGAACTAAAACCTGATTAGATTCAAAAGGATTAAGCCACTCATCATTAACTAAGGCTCTATCCAAATGACATTTAGTGAACTCAGAAGCCTCCCATCTATTACACCAAGTAAACTTTGAGCCTCTAAAGCCAATGTCCATAAGACCACAGTCTGATAAAACCAGTCTAAATTCTTCCATTTGCTTAAAGGGGCTAGTGTTAGAACCAAAGTATTCATCTTGAAACATAATCTCATTAAAATCCCCCATACACAGCCAGGGATTATGAGTCCTAGAATGAATTAACCTAAGAAGGTCCCAACTAACACTTCTTTTAGCAGTAGTAGGATGTCCATGAAAACCTATTACAGTCCATTTCTTACCTGGGATGTTAGAGGAAACTGAAATAGAGATGTGATAATGGGAGTAAGAATCTAATTCAAATTCTATTTCTTTTTTCCAAAATGTGGCAATAACCCCACTTCTACCAATACTGTCAACAGAAAAGCAGTGGTCAAAACTCAATTTGTCTCGAATAAGTTCGATTCTTGTCCTTCTACATTTGGTTTTACTCAGGAATACAACATCCGAGCACTTCTCCTTCACCATAAGGTGAAGCTCACAAACTGTCCGAGGGTTCCCAAGCCCTCGGCAGTTCCAGGCTAAGTGTTTCATGGGGATTGGTAGGGCAGGAGGCCAGCCTCTGCCAACTGAGCTTGTTTAGCTCTCTTCCTGCACCAGACCTTTTCCTTGGTTTAGGATCACTAGATTCACACATAACCATGTCAGGTGGGCTATGGTTTTCTCTAGGCCCCAACTCTCTAGCCCTCCTCTTCCACGTGATTCTATTTGCAATGCCAACAGTAATTTTAATGGGTGAGTTATGAGAAGGTGAGCTGTCCTGGGCCAAGTCTCTAGTAGGGCTCGGTGTGTCTTGACCAGTGTGATACAGAGAGGGGTAATGGTTTGAAAGGACTCCTTTTAAAGTCAAGGTGTCCTTAGTGTGCACATCAGCCAAGTGGGAAATCTCAAAGCTATCAGAGTTTATCTGAATAGGAGGGTCTGATTGATCTTTTGTTCTGCACCTATTGCCCTTTTCGTGTAAAGGTCCCAGTAGTTGGTAGTTGTCAAAACTCCCTAGGTCAGCATGTTCAATGCCAACATTGGATTTGCAAGTGACATTTTGTCCCATCACATCGTCCTCGTACCTACTATCTTCACTTTGGTTTTGGTGCCAACTTCCTGTGTTTTCGAAATCACCATCCTTCTTGCTGAAGACTGGAGAGCTCCTCAGCTGCGTGCTAGCTCTTAGCCAGGAGCCATACTGAGGTATTGTTCCTTCACGTACTTTACACCCTGGAGGAGAAATTGGGCAAGACAAACCAGTGTGTTTAATGGCACCACACTGGAAGCAGAACAAGGGAAGCCTCTCATATTTAAACGGAATCCAGAAACGTTTTCCTCCCATATTGATAAATCTGCCCCGAGTGATAGACTTACATATATCTAGTAGAACTCTAACTCTAAGAAAATGGCCACAAGCCTTGCCACTTGCATCCACATCAACCGAGATAACAGTTCCCACAGCTGCCCCTACCTTTTCTCCCATGGTTTTGTTCATTCCTGCAAAAGGTAGGTCGTGTAACTGTATCCAAAATGGTTCCATCTTAAACTCGATGTCTTTGGGAGCCACGCAACCTTCACAATCAAATAAGCAAACCAAGGCCCTGTCAAAAGACCAGGGTCTACCCGAAAGTACACGCTCCTTCTCCATGTGGTTCCAAAACTCAATCAAGAACCTTTTGATACCCAAGGTTTTTAAAAGAAACCTGGCCCTCTACTTTCCATGCCTTACTCATGGTATTCCGAAAAGCTCCTCTGTTCATTTCTTTCTCCGCAACAAAAGGGGCAGCCAAACAATTCCTGCTTTTTGCTATAGAGATTAGAACTTCCCCATTTGGAATGAGAGCTTCCTGTTTCTCTTCTTCCGTAAGGCTCAAACCTTCATAAAGGTTAGATAATTCTTCGGCCATAGAGTAACTCTGTACCTTGCTTTGGGGGATCACATAGCAGAGTCTCTCTTCGAACAAAGTCCAAGAGAGAACCTCTACGTTCAGAAGAACAGTAGAGAGAAAAAAACTCCACCTTTCAAAGAAAGAGGAGAGTCCAATCCGTCTAGTGTTGTTAAGTAGTTAAATAAAATGTAATTAACAACTAATGTTATGTACTAACATATTATAAGCTAAATATATGCTTTACTAATACCATTATATGCTAGTATATAAGTTATACTAGTACATAGTGCACTAGTATAGTATATATACTATATATACTAGTGTAGTGTTGTTTTGTAATTAATAACATTCTTATTAATAATTAATGTTATGTACTAACATACTATAACCGAATAATATATAAATATGTAAACCACTATGTTTATATAAACCACTATTGTTTAAAAAATATATAAATATGTGAATTAAGTTCGAACAATACAAATCTACATTCGGACGTTTTGTATTGACGTGCAAACTTGGATTTACACATGCGAATGTTTTGAAAAATTTGGCAGTATCTCTTCCCGCATTATTTGTAAGAGAAATTGATGATATTTACGTTAGAATGTGTATACTTAACGTTTATACACGTTCTAACGTAGATGCATAAACATGCAAACGTAAAGATGAGATGTGCGAACGTGAATAGAAAAATGGCAGGATCTTTCCCTCGTGAATTAGGGGTCACACACCTGTGAAATCATCAACAAAACGTGCGAAAATTATACATTCGAACTTAATCCGTGTGATCTGTGCTCGTTTTAGGATTATCAACGTAACATTAGCACGTGAAATATTGTACATTTGAATGTTTGTGAGTGTTAAAAATTAGGCGGTTCTTTTAGTGGGAACCAAAATTTCACGTAACGTGCAAACGTATATAATGACGTTCAAACTGACCGAATATTTGATGCGGCGACTTTTCATTTAACTTGTCACTGCAATAGCTCGAGTACGCCTTCAATACGTTGTCGTTTGAGTACAAAAGACCTATTTTGGGATTATTTTGAAAAAAAATAATGTCGCCCAAGACAAGTCTGGGGCGTTTAATTCGTGCCTTCCTCACTTGGATAACTCTACTTCACTGAAACAGAGATAGAGTGTGGAAGAGAAAGTGAGAGAGTGAGAGAGAGATTTAGAGAGAAAAGAGTTTAATATTGTGAGGTTAGTATTATATATTTTTTTATTTATTTTGAATAATGTTGTGATTTTTCTATTTATTATATAATTTGTACTAACTAGTATTGTGTTTTTGTTTGAAGGGTTTTTCTTGAGAATTTTTGAAACTTGACATTTGTTGAGGATTAATATTGTAAGAACATTGCTAGGTGTATTTCGACATTTTGTTGTGAATATTCTTGTGAAAATGTGAGTATGTGAATATGTTTGGATATTGTGAATATGTTGTTTGGATGTTGTGAATATAATTGATTGTGAATATGTTTGGATTTTGATATTATGCAAATTATAAGTAAATAACTTAACTATATATAAAGTATAGTATACATATAATAACTATAATTAATAATAACTTATTAAATATTCCTACTATTGGGAGGTTTTAAACCATTATATTATTAAATATATATATATATATATATATATATATATATATATAAAGAAAGAAAGTAAAATACTCCTCAAGAAAGAAGTCTTGAACCCATCAAATAAGTAGAGAATGTGAATAAATAAATATAGTTATTATAAAATAGAAAGTAAATAAATAAGGATCAAATAAATGTTTAATTAGAAATTATATACTTATTTTATTTATAAATAAATAACTCACTGAATTAAGTATAACAATTAAAATTATATAATAACAATTAAAATTATCATTTAGAAATAATAATCTGAGATCAATCATTATAGTATTTCGGATAGGATAGCCCCAGCAATCCAAAATCATTATAAAATACTTTGTTGCCTGTTGAAAGATCTAAAGTTTCGATTTCATAACTATTAATTTTTATTTTTTTATAAATTAACAATGTCAAACAAATAGTAGTGTTATATTGTTAAACTAGAGAGAGATGAAAAAATATGTTAACAAGCTTCCCGTCTTATAGACAACGAGGAAGAATAATCTTGAAGAAATGTCTAAATTGTCAAGGCCGGAGAGACTTTGACAGTCAAGTAATTAGACTAAAATTTAGACATTTCTTCAAGATCATTCTCCCTCGTTATCTACTGATAGGAAACTTGTTCACATATTTTTCAATCTCTCTCTAGTTTAACAATATAACACTACTATTTGTTTGACATTGTTAATTCAAACAACATGGGGATGTTGTTTGTAGTGTTTTTTTTATAGATATTGTATGATATAGCATAAAGAACCTTAAACATTTATTTGTCCACTAATTTCTGAATTGTCGAGTGTGGACAGTTTGGGATTATATTATCTGTATTGCACATTTTTGTTACTCCTACTTTCCACATTTAATATGAAGTTTCGGTGTCTTCCTCTACTGTTTTTCGGGTATACTGTTCGTAGGGTCACAATCCCTCTATGTGAACATGTATACTTGTTGAACTATGGAGAGGTGCTACCGAAATTTCTACTAACGTGAAAAGTAGAGTGATGAGATTTGTGCAATATAGATAATATAATCTCGAATGGGATAGAACCAACTGCCTTATCAAAAAAGCAATGAGAATTGGAGTATGACATTCATACAAATTTTCTATATACGTGTTACTAATAGATAGATGTTTTTAGAAATGGAAAAAAGTTGGAAGCGTCTAGTCGATAGACTTGGAAAGGATTAAGTACCCTATGTGCATGGACTAAGAACCTTCATTGATTTTGCTCGGGCCTCTACTGATAGTCGTGGTTACAATAAGTGTCCATGTCGATAGAGTAAACATTTGTGTGCGATAGGGTTGGATGAAGTTGAAAGTAATATATTTGTGAATAGTATGAATATGGGGTATACCCGATGGGTACTGCATGGGGAGCCGTATGAACAGTCAGCGGATGTATTGATCGGTCATCTGAATTATTTGCGCCACGTGAATGATGATTATGAGCATGATGAGATGGAGGAGATGTTGGGTGACATTGGAGCTGAGATGTTTATGGATGAGGTTGACGACAATGCCTCAAGTGGCCGAGGGACTGACTCTGAAAATTTCGGTGCAATGTGGGAAGATGCAAAGCGCGAGCTTTATCCAAGCTGTACAAAACATTCCAAAATGTCGTTTATTGTGCGGTTACTTCACATTAAGTCATTGTGTGGGATGTCGACAAAAGCAATAAACATGGTATTGGATTTATTTAATGAGGTGCTTCCCGAATGGTCTGCATTGTCGAAAAACTTTTATGAAGCAAAACAGTTGAGAAAGGGTTAGGGTTTAGGTACAAGTCCATACATGCATGCAAGAATAATTGTGTTTTATTCTGGAAGGAGAATGAGGAGAAATAAGCATGTCCTGTATGCGGAGAGTCAAGGTGGAAGGGTAAGAGAAACGTGCCAGTTAAGGTGTTGAGATATTTTTCCTTCAGACCTAGGTTGCAAAGACTATATATGTGTAAGAAAACAACTCACGATATGAGGTGGCACGAGGAGAAAAGAGTTAAGGGTGATGCATATATGAGGCACCTAGCTGACTCACTTGTGTGACAATCTTTCGATAATCATTACCCAGAGTTTGGGATAGAAGCTCGGAACATGCGCCTGGGACTTACAACCGATGGATTCAACCCTTTTGGAAATATGAGTACAAGTTATAGCACTTGGCCCGTAGGGTTGATCCCGTACAATCTTCCACCATGGAGTGCATGAAGGCGCCCAACTTTTTGTTAACTTTACTTATCTCAGGCCTGAGATCACCTGGGAATGACATTGACGTATTCATGCAGCCGTTGATTGAAAAGTTGAAAGAGATATGGGAAACAGGCGTCAGAACTTATGATGCATCCATGTCGACATATTTTCAAATGCATGCTATGATAATGTGGACGATAAATGATTTTCCGGCATATGGGAATCTTTCTTGCATGAGTACTAAAGGGAAGTTAGCATGTCCGACGTGTAATAAAGAAACTGCTAGTGAGTAGTTAAACTATTATCAGAAGTTGTGTTTCATAGGTCATCGACGTTATCTACCTGCAAATCATGTATGGAGAAGAGAATGTGCTAAGTTTCATGAGAGAGTAGAGGACAGAATTGCACCAAATTAGTTGTTTGGGGAAGAGATAGTGGAACAACTTGTACATGTTAGAGCAAACAATTTTGACAAAGGTCGGGGAAAGAACAAGAGAAAACGAGGTGCAGTAGAATTAAATTGGACAAGGCGTAGTATTTTTTTTTACTTGTCGTATTGGTCGTCCTGCATGTTGCGACATAGTTTGGATGTAATGCACACAAAGAAGAATATCTGTGATAATATACTGAGTACATTGATGAGCATTAACAAAAAGACGAAGGACACGATCAAAATGAGGAAAGATCTTGAGAGAATGAGAATTAAATATAATCTACATTTGCGGGTAGAAGGAAACAAGGTGGTCATGCTGCATCCATGTTTTACGATGACGAGGGAGGAAATGATTGACTTCTGCAAATGGTTGCAAGGTCTGAAGTTGCCAGATGGTTATGCTTCAAATATTAGTAGATGAGTGAGCCCTGACGACTAGAAAATTAGTGAATTGAAAAGTCATGACTCTCACGTATTTTTGCATAAGTTATTACCGGTGGGAATTCGTAGGAAGCTGACATCTAATGTACTTGTCGCCATATTAGAACTCTGTATGTTTTTTAAGGATTTATGTGCTCGGATGTAAATCGAGATATGCTGCGGAAACTGGAAGAAGACATTGCTACTATACTAAGTAAATTCGAGCAGATCTTTCCACCATCATTTTTTGATGTCATGGTCCATTTAGCAATACATTTACCCCGGGAGGTACTGTTGGGTGGACCAGTGCAATTCTGTTGGATGTATCTAGTTGAAAGATATTTGGGTCGACTGAAGCGCACTGTTGGAAATAAAGCCAAAACCGAGGGTTCAATAGCAGAGACCTATATACACGATGAATGGTTAACATTTTGCTCTCTATATCTTCGTGGTGTTGAGACACGATTTAATCGAGAAGAGCGAAATGTTGATCTTGCAACTCCACCTCCTCGTGAGCTACCAGTGTTTTCCCAGAATGTATGACCCTTGGGTGTACAAACGGGTTACGATTTGATTGATGAAGAGTTGGGAAAAGTTCGGTGGTATGTACTAAATAATTGTCGGGAGATGATGACTAAGTCAGGTATGTCGTTGCATGCTTCAAATAATTATAATTTCTTCAAGTTTATATATAAATTTTGTGGTCAAAATAATATTCTTTTACACTTATATACAGTGAGCACATGGACAAACTTAGGACGTAAGGCATAGAGAATATAGAGGCAAGGCACGATCAAGAATTTCCCGGATGGTTTGAACAACATGTATGAACTAAAATTATATACATGTTACATTTTGAAACTTTTAACTCTAGGTAACTTTTAATAAATATATACTATTTCAATTGTTAGATTTTGGAACAACGTGCTCGTGATCCTGGATCAATTTCTCCTGAATTGTATGCATTGACCCGTGGTCCTTCAAATAGAGCACTTTGATACACTGCATGCACGATTTGAGGTTGTAGATTCCATACTCTGGACATTGAACGTAATAGAAAGACTTAAAACTCTGGTGTGTTGGTCGAGAGGGAGTAATGGAACAGATTATATTCACTATTATGGTGTCATACATGATATTATTGGATTAAAATATTATGGTGGGTCTGTAACATATGTCTTTAAATGTGATTGGTGGGATCTAGGCAGTGGTCGGGTTTTGATACATAGGATAATTACTTTACGAGTGTCAATACTGCATCTAAATGGTACGAAGATGATCCATTCGTATTGGCTTGTCAAGCTACCCATGTCTATTACTTTATTTATCCAAGGAAAAGCGCTGATGAAGATAGTGGAGAGATAACTTGGCGAGTCGTACAAAAATTTGCCCCTCGAAATATATATGAAGCAGAAACGAGTGCAGATTACGAGAGTAGTGAAGATGAAGATGACACTCCGATTGTAGAGGCCTACCAGGAAGATGGAGAAGGCATTAACATGTTTGTTGACTTCGGTGCACTCTAGTTGCTCCCCTTGTTTAGAGATGACATCCCACCCGTCCATCTTGACACGTCCCTATTATATGATCATTCAATTCAAGTAAGTGAGGAAGAAGAAGAAGTAGAGTCAGAAGAAGAAGATGAAGAAGGAGGACGAAGAAGGAGGAAGTGGATAAGGAGGACGAAGAAGGGGTTGATGATGATGACGAAAATGTTATTGAGGGAGATTCTGAAACAAGCATGGTGACTCGGTCTCAAATGTGCTTCCAAGTGTAGAAGAAGTGTCAAGTTATATCAAGGATAAGTCTAGGATCGTATTCCACAGGGACAAAAGATTATCAAAGCATTTGTGAAAATAAATTGGAAAGTATGATGAGAAGTGTGACGAAGTAAAATGAAGTATAAAATAATTTCTTTTTGTATTTTTTTATGTATGCATAAACATTGTGCAAAATGGATATTAATATATTCATAAAGAAAGATTTAATGAAAACGGAACATATGGTTGTGCTTTGAGGATCTCGATTTTGTAAATCTTAAAAAAGATGGATTAAATCATAAAAGAAATAGTTACTGAAAATTTAATATTCTAAACGATAAAAAACAGTAATTCTAATTCCTACAAGTAACAAATAGAATTTTAATATAAAGCTGAAAATAACAGTTTTAAAGAAATGATTTAACAAACACTTAGGTTGGGTATGAGACTCTCTTTGTTTTGGTATCTAGAAAATTTCCTCAATTAACAATCCAATCAAGGCATTGATAAACAGAAGATAAAAAGTTATGCTCAAGTTTTGAAATATTTCCCTAAGGGATTCACAACCTTACTAACCAAACACACATTTGTAATATTTTTCTGATATTATTTTATTTAAGTACTAACATTATCTTTTTAAATTGCTACTGCCGCTTTGTTAGAAATGTGATCATCCTCAAAACCTTTTCCTCATTCATGTTTATGCTGTTGCTCACACTAATGAGCGTAGTGAGTGGATGGATCCTGCCGCCGCAGATAATTATGTAAGCGGTGTTAATTTTTTTAAATGAATTATGCAACATGTGAATAATTTATTTTTTGTTTGTATTTCTTTTAATACGTTACTTATTGTGTGTTTTCTTTCAAATTGCAAGAAAAAATGAAGGAGATGCAGTCAGCTTCTAGGGAATCCTCTCCTAGTGACATAAACATATTCATGCAAGTACTCGGGCCGCAGGCCAGTATGACAAGAGGTTTGGGACGATCTTTCAAGCATAGATATTTATCCTCCTCAACCTTATCGACTTCACAAATTAATAATCTTACCAAAAATTTAGAAGCTGTATCGCACGAGAATGAGTATATAAGGTTGAGACAGCAAGAGCTAGAGTCTCTCTTAGAGCGACAGTCTCATTTAGAGACGCATTTGCTGGACCAACAGAGAGACCAGGAGGAAAGAATACGCAGTGAAATCCAAGAGCAAGTGCAGCGGGAGATAATGGTGCAAATGAAGTGTGTTATATCATTGCAACAGAATCGCGATGGGCGATGAAATAAGAAGAAATGAATTTCATCAATTTTATCAGTGTATATAACTAATATTCATATCTAAGTTTGAAACTTTATAAGACATTGTTAGTTGTTAATTGATAGTGTGTAATATGATACAATTGGTATGTTTTTTAATTTTATGAAATTAGTATTTCTGATATGTACATTCAAATGTAAATAAAAAATGTTTGAACATTGGTTCACATTCGCACCAACGTTCAAACGTAATTACACAAAATTATAACATAGTGCTTGAACATACGACTCAACGTTCGAACGTACTCACCCTCAAACGAGCAAAACGTCTGAATGTATAACGATTAACATTTGAACAAACCTCCAACCACTTGCATTCAATCTAACGTCCAAACGTTATACCCATTACGTTCGAACAATGGTCCATTAATGTTCGAACAGAGATTCGAACGTTTATTGCAATTAACGTTCGGGCGTTTAAACGTTTGAATGTAACTATGATACGTTCGAACTATAATCAATGAACGTCAGCTTTTAACATTCGAACGCCAATCGATCGGGTTGATGTTCGAATGTTAGATTGGACATTCAAACGTTACTTTCTGTGACAGATCTCAACCGTCACAAAAAGGAAACGTTCGAATGTTACACCAAATGAAACACCTTGAACAGTCGCAAAAAATACTTTTAGTGACGGTTCAACAGTAAACCGTCACCAATTGTTTTCTGTGACGCACATTAGGTGACGGTTGTGGTGATGTTTCAAACCGTCACCAAATATCTTTAGTGACATTTTGGTTATTTTAGTCGATGGTTTCCTCTGTCACAAAAGACAAATTGTGTTGTAGTGCTGCCTATTAATTATTTATAAATTTTAAAATCTTATAATTCAATAGAGGTTTTATTTGTTAGTTGTACCAATTCAATAGAGGTTGTACCTGTTAGCTCAGGTTTGGGACGAACATAAACTCGAGTCGAACTTGAACAAAGATTAAATAAAAATCTCGAGCTCAGACTCGAGCTTGAGCTCAAGTTTTCTTAGTCAAGTTGTACTCAGCTTGATTACAGACCTACATAGAATGATGGGTATAGAGTTCAAGAAATTGAAAGTTTTCTTGTTAATGAGGTCTCTCAACTTTATTTAGCAGAGTTAATGAGAAAATGGAATATGAGCATTTTCTTATATTAGATTCCTATATATATATATATATATGCACAATAATATTTATAAGGACATGAAACAAAATAAAATAAAACTACCTTATCATATAATTGTGATTTCAAATAAACAAATTTCTTATTAGTTTTTTTAAGGAAATGTTCTAATTTCCTTAAATTATAAAAACTTCGGATAACAACTTTTAATTTGAAAAATTATTTTATGCCGCCTTAGTTTGTTCTCTCAATTTGATCATTCATATAAATTATTTTTTTTTTAATGGTTAAGAAAGTGATTATAAGTAAATTTGTATATATTTTTTAAAAATTTAAAATAATTAGAAGATAAAAAGATTTAAAAATATAAATAAACTATGAAGTCCAAACACACTAGATGTCGTATTAGTAGGGGTGAAAACAATCCGGTGAACCGATAAACTAGATCGGACCGAACCGAACCGGTGGGTTTGGTTCAGTCCAGTATTGGTTCTATTTTTCTCAAAACCGGTTGAAATTGATCTGATTCCAATTTTTTTTTTCTAACACCGGACCGGTTCATATACATATATATATATATATATTATTTTTTAATTTTTATATGATTTTTATATTATATATTGTGAATATATAATATATATAATTATATATAAAATAATTTTGTATTATATGATAAATTACTAATCTATATAATATTAAATTAAAATCAAATATAAATAATTATATATCATCACTATAGTCTAGCTATTGTATTAGTAGTTATACTAGTGAAATATCACTATAAATTATAATATATTATAATAAATCACTATATTATATATTATAATATATCATTATAGTCTATAATATAGTTATAATATATATTATAATATCCTACAATATAATATCATTATATTCTTGTATAGTATAATATATATACTTTATAATATATTGAAAAAATCGTATCAAACTGAACCGAAATTGATAAAATCAGAAATTTCGGTTTATTAACCTATACGATATCGGTTCTTCAAATCTCAAATTAGATATATATTTATTCAATTTTAAAATATATCAAAAACTGGATCGGATCTGTCACAACCCCTACAAATTACGCAGTACCACCGTCCCTTTAATTTTTCTACGCTACTTATTTCTGATAAGCAGCAGTTAACGGTTATTTGCAAGGAACAGAGGAGCGAGAGAGAGAGCGTGTAAGATAGAGTCGAGCCATGTCCGCCTATATCCCTGAAGACCTGGTTCTAGAAGTTCTCCCCTGGCTTCCCCTAAAATCTCTTATCCGATTCCGATCCGTCAGCAATTCTTGGGCCACCCTCATCGGTACTCCCGATTACCTCTCCAAAAGTATCATCAACGATTGTATTCTCGTCAACCCCACCCATCCACTCCTCATCGTAAAACGCGCCCTCATATCCACAGACGGAAGACTGTCTTACTCATTCCTATGCTACAGCACTCTTGCCTTTGCCTCTGAAATTCATCAAGATCTTCCGTTACAAAGCCCACATGATATTGCGGTTGTGGGTTCCTGTAATGGCTTTCTCTGCATCTTTGACTACATTGAAACGGGCAACATCGTTGTCTGGAACCCCACCACGGTGGAGCTCATGGTCCTCCCTCCCGATTCGGACGTGGGCACTGTCTTTTTCGGTTTCGACCCGATACACGACGAGTTTAAGGTTATGAGGATTCGCTATGCGCTGAACTGGGAAGTGGAGGTTTATAGCCTAAGCGGCGGTTCTTGGAGAAATCTTGTCGTCGATATTGAAGTGCCTGATCTTCGTGAACACGATCCAGCTTATATGAATAGTGTTTGTTTCTGGTTGGCGTTAAATTGCACTGGGGGCGAGAAGGTTATTGCGTTCGATGTGTGCGACGAGGTGTTCCGAACGACGGCGTTGCCCGATGCTAGTCTTGTTGAAAGCTATCGTGAAAATTGGAGGACTCTCAAGGTACTAAAAGAATCGGCTGCTTTGCTAGTTTTTCCTTGTGAAGATGGAGGGGAGGAGAGTTTCTTGGATATATGGGTGTTGCTCGAGTTTGGTGTTAAAGAATCTTGGATTCGGCTGGTGAGGATCGTACCCATTTGTTGTTTTGGATGGCCGTTGGGGTTTTGGAAGAAGGGCGAGTTGTTAATGGAGATAGAGGGGGAGTTGGTATTGTATGACCCTTCTACTCAAAGCGTAAGAAATCTTCAGCTTGATGGGGAGTGGTTCCAGGTTCTTCCTTCCCCGTAGTTCGGTTTGGATCAACGGATAGGAGTTTTTCTTGGGTCTTGAACGCGTTCGTTACCTTTGAAACGGAGGGGTTTTCACTTGATTTTGAGCTATTTTTCTTCGAGCAGGCGACATGAATTCGACGTTTCTGTTGGTCAGATTCGCATCGATGAATGGTTTATTTGTTAAACGGCAATCGTTTTCCTAGATATTAACAATGATCAGATAGATGGAAATTGGAATGCAGGCTTTCCTATTGTTTACTGAATTTTGATCTATTATAGACAGCTGAACTGCTCTAGATCTCGTTTATAAATGATTGCATCGATTTGAACGAAACATATATAGGCAATCTATTTTCTGCAAACTGAAGTGGGTTTTGTTGGGGATCTTGGACTACGAAATCCAAAACATTGCGTATGCTGTGGGGAAAAAATTTGGATCCCATAAATTTGTATTTTTGCGGTCACTTTTGGATTTCCTGATTTCTTGAGGAGCTTGGGCTCTTATTCGAAAGTAACTGGAGTGAAGTTTCCAGAAAGGTAATGATTTTTAAATAATAGCTTTTTAACCCTAAGATTAGGTTTGAATAATGAGTTAAAGATGAGATCATGAGTTGAGATGAAAATTAAAAATTGACTAAAATATTATTTGAGTATTATTTTTAATATTATTATTGTTTTGAGATTTAAAAAAGTTGAATTGCTTATTATATTTTATATGATAATTTGTGAAAGTTATAATAATAAAATTAGATGAATTGAGAGTGCCTCTCAGTACAAAATTAACCTAAATGCTTACTTGTATGAATAATGAGGTTTAGAACTTTTTAACTTTTTTGTTGTGGTTGATCATATGATTAGACAACTGAGGAATTATTGCATCCCTTTCCTAGACGACGCCCTTGAATTTAATGTTGGTTTGGATTGAGAGATAGGTTGAGATCAACCATTTCACTACTATTCACTATTATTCACAAATTTCAACTCATAAATCTTATTACTATTCACAAATCATCCTAACTCATAAATCTCATTACTATTGCTTTAGGAATACAACATCAGTTAGGATTATGAATAGGGGTTGGATCTGCATGAACTTGGCCTTTGGACGACTGTGCTCGATCGAGATTGATTTGTAAAAAAAATGTCAATTGACATCCTGATGTGCTACAATATCTAAGGTACGGTTTAGATAATGAGTTGAGATATTATTTGTTGAGATAAAAGTTGAAAGTTGAATAAAATATCGTGAGAATATTATTTTTAATATTACTTGTGTTTTGTAATTTGAAAAAATTGAATTGTTTATTATATTTTGTGTGGAAAATTTTAAAAAATTGTAATGATGAGATGAGATGAGATAAAACAATTCTTGTATCCAAATTGGGTGGCCACTCTAGCTCTGGCCATGGAGACATTTGATGCAAAGATGTTGTAATTTTGTTTATTTTGTGGTTCTATTTTGGTTGGCTTTGTATCGACCCTAGTAGGGATGTTTTGTAACACCCCGTATTTTAGTGTATTTTTATTGAATGATTATTTTAATAATTCAAAAATTTATTCTCTTATTTTAAAATTATCGGATATTTTAAATAGTTTATTTTATGATCTTTAAATTGTGAAAATTAAATTGTTATGTTTTCTTAATATTTATTTATTGTTGTACATTTAAATTGTACTTCTTTTTAAATTAATTGATTGTGAGATTTAATTATTTTATTTTCATTGTATCATTACGTTTAAATTATTTTAATTGATTTGCTTTTTAAAATCATTTCCGTTGGATCATTTTCGTGACCCAAGATGTGAGGACTGGACCTCATTTCTTTCACTCCATTTTCTCTTTCCTCTTTTTTTTTTTTTTTCTTTTCTTCTTTTCCTTTCTTTTTTTTTTTCCCCTGCTTTCCCCACCTCCCCGCGTGACCCAGCTCCCTCTCTCTCCCTCTCTCTCCCCGTGCGTCCGTCACCTTCACCCAGACCGCCGCCGTCGCGCCGCTGTGCGCGACACCGCCCGGCCGACCAGCTCCCCCTCCCTCCGGTGACCTCACCCCCCAAATCGCAGCCCCTACCTCGCCGCCGGTAGCCCGCACGCACCACACCAAGCCGCGGCACTCTCTTCACTCCAGCGCCGCCGTCGCGCCACCACCGGCCACCATTTCTTCACTACTTCATCCCCGACCTCCTAGCAACCCAATGGACCCAACCCCAGCTCCGATCCGTCACCGGTGAAGCACATCCAACCCCATTTCCGATTTGGGTATTTTTGGCCTAAAACCACAATTTGCGCCGCCACCCACGGCCAACCACCACCACCACTAGCTTCACCGACATCCCTAGGCCCTACCCTATCAATCTCTGGTCTTCGTTTGCACCTGTTGAAAAGTGGGTATCTGTGGCCCACGGCCACAGTGTATTTTGCACTGTTCTGCAGCTGTTTTTCCACTTCTTGCGCCTCCGTGATCCTTCAGAAATTATTTTATAGCACTGTAAGTATTTTCCAAAGAATTCTCGTGAATTTAATGTATTTTTGCACTAGCACATTACACTGTATTTAATTGCTGATTGGTTTTGCCGGACTGAGTCTAAGGAGTAACGGGGTTGATTGGATTGGGTGATGGAGTTGTTAGTATGATTGGTTTAGACTATGAGATTTGTTGGCTGTTCGAGTTTAAATATTGGTGTTTTGTGTATGACGTGGGTTGTGGTGGATATTGGTGATTTTAGGAAGTAATGATATATTTTGGGATTATGAAGATTTTAAGTTTTGAGAAATTTAAAATAGGTTATTTAAGAAGCTTAGGCTTAAATATCGAAATATGTGATCTATTGGAAACTTACAGAAATTACGTGATTATTTTTATAGGTGATGATTTATAGTCGACTCGACATTTTTGAGGAAATTTTTGGAAAAGTTAAGTCGTCTAGGTAAGCAGGGTTCCTATGCTAGATTTGCATAAAAAGAAATGAACTGAGGTTGGTTTGTAAAAATGTGCATGTTGTTTTAAAAAGAAAAAGTGAAAAACAACCTCAGTATATGTTTTGCATTCCCTCATGAGATACATATGAAAGAGAAAAGAAATGTTTTTGACATGAAATGTGTAGACATGAGCAATATTTGACATGTTTCTGAAATATGCAAAAGAGCGAATATGATATCATTGAAATTTTTATGCATGTGATATGAAATGATTTGGATCTGTTTTTTATCAAATAGAAATGATATGAATATGTTTCGCATGTGTTTTGATATGATATGGATATGATAAAACTTTGGGATACTTATCTGCTCTAAATATGGTTCTGATATGATGATACTGTTCACGTGATATGGTTGGTACCACCATGATATGATATGAGTGCACCAACTTTGGAAACAAAGTGGTCTTTTTACGTGTTCTTTCCTGTGTGCACACTCGGGGCCCCGATATTGAAAAAGGGAAAGTTCACCACATGATACTGCTTGGTTTGGCCACCGGAGATAGCACAACCCTACCACGGGAGTTAAACATGGTATATGATATGATATGATATGATAAGATGAAGATGTTCAGTTATGTTATGCCAAAGCGATTTTGAATATGAAATTGATTCTTAAATATGAATTGTTGATTTTGAGTATGAAAAGATTGAAAAGTCGCTCTGATTTTCTGATAACATGTTTTTATGAGATCTGCATATAAAAATAAAATGTTTTTGTTTCTGCATACTGAACTTTCTGAAAAGGCTCATGTTTACATACTAGTATATGTTCTCTGCTTACTGAGTTGTTGATAACTCACCCCTTATCTCCACCATCTTTTTCAGATGATTTGAATGTTTCAGTTGAGGATCAAGGATGTGGAGCATGGGTGAGAAAAGTTAAGAATGATGGTTTAAGCATAGAACGTTTATATGGGTATTGAAAATTTTTATTCAGTAAGCTTGTTATGTTCTAATGTTGTGATTTGTTGGGAGATTGATGTTTATATTAAGACTTTGTATTGTCATAGAATAGTTATTCTGGAGTAAGTGATGTAAATATATGAGTATTTTGTGCGATAGAGAAAAATTAGAGTATGTATTATGTGGAAGAAAAATGATTTTTAAGTAACATGAGTTAACTCTCCGGACCCTCAGGGACGGGGCATTACATGTTTGGATTGTGAATTGAGATGAGATGAAAATTAAAAGTTGAAATCTTAATAAAATATTATTAGAATATTATTTTTAATATTACTTTTGTTTTGAGATTTAAAAAAATTGAATTGTTTATTGTATTTTGTATTGGGTTTGGAAAAGTTGTAATAATTAGATGAGATAAGTTGAGAGACTTCTTGTATCCAATCAACCCGTTATTGTTTATGACTGATTCTCATGACAAGTTTCTAGTGTGAGAAAAGATATTTGTAGCTTTTGGATTTGCAAATTCTAAGCACTTTTTTTGAAAAAGTAGATAAATATGGGACCTATGAGAAAAAGTTATTTTTTTTAATGGATGACCCTACTTTTTTTTTTCCTTAAGATTGTATATATCTATCATTATTCAACTCTAATAGTGAGTAATGTTGCATTAGAAAAGACGAGATAAAAACAAAAACAAAAAGCAATGAAAGAATGGAATGCCTGTTGAATTTAGGGAATGCTCATTTATTGTAAATTTTTTTTCGCATTTTAAGAACAAGCTCTCATTGTGCTTTTCATTATAAACTACAGAAGGGTTAATTTGACTTACTGTTATGATTTAGCTGGTTCCTATGGCTTGGTTATGCCATTTTATGCTCTCAGAATACTCTGAATGGATTATGCAAATATACCCATGTATCTAGAATGGCTAAAAGTCCTTGAAAATGTCGTGGGTCAGCTTCGTAGGAGACTACTCTGAAGTATATCCACGACCAAGGGTCTCCTTCCATAGCTTCGATTCCTAAGCCTTTGAAACCAAAGATTTCATTTGAAGCTTCGATGAAAGAGATGACAAAAAAGAAGAGTGCGTACCATATAGATCGAGATCGATATTGAACTTTGAAGCGCATGAGCTGCAGCGTGATTATGTTCCTACAGTAGAGGGAAAGCCTTTTCTTATGCAGGGCTTAATATTTGATGAAATTAGATCTTCAGAAACAGTGAATCGCATTTACTGTATTGAGTTCTTCTACATACAACTAGCGGTAGAAACCGTCGGGTAATCGTCTGACATGGCTTTATACCGTCTCAGCGATATATTTAAAAAAACAAAAGAGCTTTGGTTTCTACCACATTTACCTCTCACTAGTCACTCCAGATTAACCCAACACCATATGGACACTATCCTCTCTCTCTCTCTCTCTCTCTCTCTGTGCAGTTGTCTTACTTTGCAAAAGCCATGTTTGAGTAATTCCTATCGTCTTCCTCTACACCATCAATCTGGGTTTCCATTAACAACTGGTTCACATCCGCTATTCTCTTCTTCCTCCTCAATCTCATGATTATCACCAATGGCGTAACTTCAAGACTTGACAACCAAAAGCAGCGCGACCAACAACAAAAAAATCAAGAAGCGACAGAAGCCCAAGAACAGCCACAATGTCCACAAATTGCTAGATCTTCATTTGTGTTGCAGAGGCTCAAACCCATCAACTTCTACTCCTGCAGACAGACTCAGAACCCCGCAAACCATACGCACCACCGTTCCAATGACAACCATTGAAGAAGACGAAAAACCAGCCATTATTTTCTCTCCCCGAAAGAAAATGAATAAAAGAAAAAATCTCAACACTCAAAAGAAAGAAACCAAAGGAATAGAGAAAGAGAGAGAGTGAAAATGGTTGAAGAGAGGGTCATGTGCCTGGCTGCAAGTGAAGTATGGTGAGAGTGGGAGAGTTGGTGGACGCAAGTCTTTTTTTTTTTTAATCAAAAGGCGTGCCGGTTACGTGGTGTTTACACTGTGCGGTTGTAAGAAGCATTTTTCAAGAGTATTAGACTTCCATCACAAATGGCACAATCTTTGGATGCTAACAGGAGTGTAATAGATTAAGCCGAGTCAATTTTTTGAGTTATTGAGTTGAGGTTGAATCAAATAACTTGTGCTCGAGCTGGAGAGCTTGCCGAACCGAGTTGGAGCTAATTAAGCAATAGCTCAAACCGAGACAAGTTATTTATTGATGTTTGCCTGTGCTCTTTAACGAGCCCATGCCGAGCTATTACTCGAGTTTTGCTCTTAGTCTTTTAAAGAATTTTTACTTATTTTGAATGAATTGAATAATTAAATTCAAAATTATAAAAGAAAATTGAGTTTACTGAATTTTACAACTAATTTATATATATATATATATGTACACCCTATATTGAATTATAAGATTTATCAAATATTTATGAATATATTTCTTATATGGTTCCCACATTGTAGTGTATGAAACTACTAAATCCTAAGTATTAACTATTATACATATTATAAAATAGCTACTAAATATTAACTATTATGCAGGTTATAACGTATAGCTATAGATTATATTCAATATGTATGCATAGAGGATTAGGCATAAGTAATTAGGTTACATGTTACATATTTAATTATAAAGGTTTCTATATTTATATTATTAAATTTAATTTGTATAAAAGCATATATATATATATATAAGAATATTAATATATAGGAATAAATTATATATATATATATTCAATGATGTATGGATGAGCTCTATGCGAGTTGAGCTAATGAGCCGATTCAAGCATAAACGAGTGGACCTTAACGAGTCTTAGCGAGTCGAGTCGGGTTTAATTGAGTATGTGTCATTTATTAATTGGGTAAGTTTTTGTTTTCACAATCAAGTTTTCCTTTTTCACAGAGGATGCAAGGGGTAATGTTTCTGTTGCAGGGAAAGTTTCGTAATGGAGGTGATTGGGTTTGGCGTGGCAACCCTAGGAGGAAGAAGGAAACAATGCAAAGGATAGTCTGCGTGCATGTTAGTGTGGTTTGAAGAGGTGGATCCCGTTAATGGGTCCTCGTGCACTATTTTATAATCCTCTTGAAATTAATAGAGTACAATTCTTAAGGCCCAAATTATAAATTCCAATAATTAAACGTCAACCAAAACCAATAGATCACACGGACTTAGAAGCTTAACAATTATAATTTCATCCTAATATTTATTATTTAACTTTAAAAATAGAAATCCAGATAAAATGATAAAAATAAATAAATTAATTAAGTAGAATCGTTACAAAAGTAGAAGATGTTACGATATAGGTATCAAGATCAGTTTCTTTGAAATTTGGTGATCCATGAAGCATGACGTCCTAATTTGATTGTATTTGTAAATAAAGTTTTATGAGTAAAATTGTATACTTATCTCTAGTATTTTTTTGTTGCAAGTTTAATATAGTTTTTGTGAAGGGCGTAATTCATTTTGGGCCAGACCAGGAGAAAGGCCCAAGTCAAAACCTAGACGAAAGGCCTGGGTAAGGCTGAATGGGTTAGGAAGGATTGGGTCGGATCTGGGGCTTGGAGCTCAGGCCGGGCCTTGCACACATCAGACGTCCAGCTAGAAGATATGAGAAAGACTTAAGGAAGAAGGGATGTCGCATTCAATGCAACCTAGGAATATTTAGGACCATTCGGGACAATTCACACTACACATTAATGGAACCAAAGACACTTAAGGAAGAAGGCTTGCCGCATTCAATGCACGGAAAGGAAGCTTATAGAGGGAGACACGCTGCATTAATGATATGGGGGAAACTTAGAAAAGAAAAAAGAAATAGAAGTCTTGACAGAAGAAGAACCACAGGTCCGCATAGGGAAAGTCTGCACCGAAGAAACCTGGATACAAGAGAACCCTCAATAGGTGTAATCAACACAATAGCCGGAGGATATACTGGGGGAGGAACAACCTCCTCGGCATGGAGGGCCCATGCTAGGAAAGCCAGGTATGAAGAGGTGTTCACCACACACAACCCATCCCTTGACAACAGGGGTCAATCAAGGGAGCACCACATAACTTTCAGTGAAAAAGACGGAGAAGGCTTGTCACGGCCCCATGACGACACTCTGGTAGTAACAACACAAATTGTTAAGTATATGACGAGAAGGGTGTTGATTGATAACAGCAGCTCCGCCGACATCCTCTTTTGGGTAGTGTTCATTAAAATGGGTATCACTCCTAATTAGCTGCGACGGCACCTACGCCACTCAAAGGTTTCACCGCGGACACAATCTAGCCCATTGGAGCAATCACTATGTCTGGCTTGGCTGGAACAACCCCCAAAACGACGTCTTTCATGGTAGACTTTCTTGTGGTGAAAGCCCCCTCCTCCTACAATGAAATTATTGGGCGCCCATCCTTGAACCACGTGAGGGTTGTAACCTCCACATATCATCTAAAGGTGAAGTTTCCAACCCCATCAAGAGTAGACAAAATGCGTGGCGACCAAAAAAGGGCAAGAGACTGCTATGCCCAAGAAATGAAGCCCAAAGCAATGGCGGTACAAAACTCTCGAAGAAGACCACGAGGGAACAATCTTGCCCCCGCCTCCAGCACTGATAGAAATAGACATAGAAGTAAGAGAAGAAGAGGTTCTACAGCAAGCAGAGCCCAACAAACCATTGGTTCTTGTACTAGTGGATCTCAAGCAGCCGGAACAAACTGTACGAAAAGGAACCAAGATGGCTACCGAGCTAAGCCAAGTCGTGAGGCAACTGCTTATCGAACACCAAGATGTATTCGCATGGAGTCATGAATAAATGCCTGGAATCGATGTATTGGTAATTGAACACCGCCTTAACATAAACCCCAAGGTGAAAAAGATCAAACAAAAACGCCACAGTTTCAATGCAGAGAAGTATGCGGCCATCGTCGAGGAAGTAGATCGCATTTTGGCTGCAGGGTTCATTCGAGAGGTTCATTATCTCGAATAGCTCTCCAACATCGTGTTGGTCAAAAAAGCAAATGGAAAGTGGAGAATGTGTGTGACATCACCAATTTGAATAAAGCATGTCCCAAAGACAGCTTTCCCCTCCCAAGGATAGACTTAATAGTGGATTCAACGGCCGAAAACCCCCTGCTTAGCTTTATGGATGTGTATTCTGGTCATAATCAGATTAGGATGAGCTCTGATGATGAAGAGAAGACTGCATTCATTACTGACCAAGACCTCTACTGCTACAAAGCAATGTCATTCGGTAGTTAAAAAGGTACCTGGCCCATCCAGCGCTTCTCAGTCAGACCAAACCAGGAGAGGACTTAACCGCTTATCTGGCAGTATCACCAAATGCAGGATCCACCGTATTGACTCGGAAAGCAAAAGGAGTTCAACGGCGGCCCATCAACTACATAAACAGGGCCTTCCGAGGAGCAGAAACTAGGTATCCCTGAACATAAATGTTAGCATTTGCATTAATCATCGCTGCCAGATGACTAAGGCCATATTTTCAAGCTCACCCGATAAAAGGACTTACTGATGTTCCACTGAGAAAATATTGCAAAAGCCTGATACATTTGGTCAAATGATTAATTGGGCGATTGAACTGAGCGAGTTCGAAATCAAGTATCTCCCCCGTACAATGATTAAAAGCCAAGTACTGGCGGATTTTGTAGCTGAATTCTCAAACTTTCCATAAGAGACAATCATTACACCCAGGACAAACCTTGGTAGGTCTACATTGATGGCTCGTCCTGCCAGGCCAGAGGAGGAGTAGGGGGCACATAATTATAGAGTTTGGAGAAAAGCTTAACTACGCAATCATGCTCGCTTTCAAGGTCACCAATAACGAAGCCGAGTACGAGGCGCTCCTAGCAGGTCTGACAATCGCCATATCGTTAGGTGCTACTAAAGTCGAAGTGAAAGCTGACTCCCAGGTGGTAATTGGATAAGTAATCGGACAACTTCTTACTAAAGGAGAGAATTTGAAGAAATACCTCCAATGGGTAGGAGAAGAGCGTGACCTCCAACGAGTGGATCCCGAGGGGAGAAACCAATGAAGTAGATCGACTAGCAAAAGCTGCCTCAGGTTAAGAAGAAACATCTCTTCCAGATCATACCATAATTCAGACTATTGACGTAGCAGCTGTCAGGATTCTAGTTTCCACAATCTAGATATTACAGCCCCCGGAGTGGGCCATCGACATTCCAAAATTCCTTCAGGAGGAAGTTGTTACAGATGATCGAGAAGAAGCAAGAAAGATCAGGAACAGAGCGGCTCATTTCACACTGCAGGAAGGAATCTTGTATAAAAAAGGTTTCGCCGAGCCTATTCTGAGATGCATCTCGCCTGAGCAAGCTCAATACGTGATGGCAAAGGTACATGAAGGTGTTTGCGGAAACCACTCCAGCAGAAGAGCCCTAGTAGCGTGGGCTGCACGAGTGGGATATTACTGTCCTAACTCCCTCAAAGATGCGAAGGATTTTGTGAAAAAATGTTCCAAGTGCCAAGAACACGCACCTCTTCACCATTGTCCTCCCAAGGAGCTTGCCTCCATCACCTCCCCCTGGTCGTTTGCACAATGGGGGCTCGACCTCATTAGTCCGTTCCCTAGAGGCAAAGGAGGAGTGAAATTCGTTATAGTGGCAATCGATTACTTTACTAAGTGGGTGGAGGCAGAGGCCCTAACAACGATCACAACACGAACAATAACAAATTTCCTTTGGAAATTTGTAATATGTCACTTTGGGATTCCCCGAAGTTTCATATCAGATAATAGGTGCCAATTTGATTACTCCCATTATTGAGATTGGTGTTTGGAACTCAGAATCAAAGCTATGTATTCATCTCCAGGACACCCGTAGGCGAATGGATAGGTGGAGGCTACTAATAAGACACTACTAAACATTCTAAAGAAAATGCTAGGAAATCAAAAAGTAAGATGGG
Organism: Juglans mandshurica; assembly: GCA_022457165.1. NCBI lineage: Eukaryota > Viridiplantae > Streptophyta > Magnoliopsida > Fagales > Juglandaceae > Juglans > Juglans mandshurica. The sequence goes on from CM039624.1 coordinate 16,100,450, forward strand.
TTGAAGAACTTCCCAGTATATTATGGATCTATCGAACATCAGTGAAGACCCCCACGAGAGAAACACCCATAGCCCTTGTTTATGGGACCGAAGCCGTGATCCTTGCGGAGGTAGCTGTACCCACATTCTAGGTGCAACACTTTGATCAAGAACATAACAGTGGAGGGCTGAAAGAAAATTTGGATTTCTTAGAAGAAAGAGGAGAAGAAACGGCCACCCAGACAACAACCAATAAAAGAAAGGTTGGGTAATACTTCAACAAACGAGTCCGACCTCGCACCTTCAATATAGGGGATATGGTCCTAAAGCAAACGGGAGTCACTACGTAGGAGGGAAAATTAGGCCCTCGTTGGGAAGGACCTTACCTAGTAACAACCACTGGAAGACCTAGCTCCTATTGGCTCAAGGATCAAGAAGGCCGCAAGTTACCTCACCTGTGGAATGTCGAGCACTTGAGAAAATATTTTATATGAAGACCAAAAGGCAGCCCAACAATGTAAGAATACAAGTTGTTGATAAAGTTTCTTTGAACTAATTTCAAATGTTGCATCATGTTGTCTACTATCTGAAAGAGTCAACACAAGCTCAGTCTCTAGATTGGCCACGAAGTATTGGTTATGGACCAGAGCCTTGAGCTCTGCCCAAATAATGGCCACTCGGAACATAAGTCTCTTGACTTGTCCACCTTTGTGCAAGGTTGCTACCTACGATGCATTGGCTAAGGACCATAGCCCTTGGGCTCTACTCTAAACAACAGCCAGTCGGAACACAAGCCAGTCCCTAGATTGGACTTACCAGCCTTCGCGGGGTACAAGCCCAGTCTCTAGATTGGCCACGAGGTATTGGTTATGGACCAGAGCCTTGAGCTCTGCCCAAATAATGGCCACTCGAAACACAAGTCGATTGACTTGTCGACCTTTGTGCAAGGTTGCTGTCTCTGATGCATTGGCTAAGGACCAGAGCCCTCGGGCTCTGCCCTGAACAACAACCAATCAGAACACAAGCCAGTCCCTAGATTGGACTTGCCGACCTTTGCGGGGTACAAGCCTAGTCCCTTGACTGGCCACAAGGACTCAACAACGAAACATGCAAACCAGATAAAAGAAAGCAAAAGGAAAAGCGGCAAAAATGAAATACAACAAAGAAAAGGAAGAAACCATACAACCAGGTACACAAAAGTGTATCATAAAGTCATTTTATTATCCATACGGGATTACAAGAAGAAAGATTACATCATCAAGTCGCAAGAAAACAAGAAGACAAGGAGAAAATTAAATCAAGATTACAAAGAACAAAAAGAAAACTTGATGCGGCCAGTGTAGCTTCAGGTTTGCGGCGATTAGACACTTCCCAGCAAGGAGGAGAGGCGTCTAGTGGAACCCTACCCATATTCCTAGAAGAGCGAAATGGGTTCAAGGTCAGCAACGGTGGGTAGCTTGGAGGGCAGACAAATATTGAAGCAACGACAAAATCAACTCTGGAGAGTTTATTTCCACCTTGAACCATCTATTCCTACCCTCCTCTATCTCCACCATCATGCCACCTTCCTGTTCCTACTCCGCTTAGAACTAGCACAACAGCTTCAAAAGCGGACCCCCGTAAGCAAAGGGGTAGGAACAAGTGGGGCACCATAAGCAAAAGGGCAAGAATAAGAAGTAGGGGCAACACAACTCTCCAATGCTCAAATCACCATATCCAACGGCAACCTGAACACCACAAGAGGATGCATCGCCCCCTAGGGTGAAAAGATACTACCAAAATCATAGGAAGGAGGATAGAAGAAAAGCAAGGTAGAAGAAAGAAATGGGAAGTCACAGAACATGCGAGGAAATACAGAAGCAAATCGAATAAATTTCCCAAAGAAAGGGAGAGGCCCTTTTATAGACAGGGTTGGCGTTTTAGTATACCAAGGCATCATAACTCCCTAAATCACCCCGAGCAGCCATGTATCATCTCTGGGAAACCATAATCCCTTGATTATAGGGAAAAATAGAAGTTGTGACCAATACACCACACATAGTTAGTGGGGAAGTTAATGTAGAGTTAACGCACAACTGTCGAGTTAATAGCATTCAAAAACACAGAGACCGAAAAGATGTCATTCAAAGTGACCTCGAAACTGGCAAAAGACCAGCAGTAAATCCAGTCATAGCGCAGGAATCGAAGATGAGCCATTTAATGCAAAAGCATAAACAGACACTAAGTCGCCACGTATGCAAAATACAAGCAGATTCTCAGCATAAGGGCAGACAAATATGAAACTTGACAAGGTAAACAGTAGAAGAGGCCCTGCTCGGTTATCCATCAACTGGAAGATACCCTGCTCGGCTCCCATCAAAAGGAAGGTGCCCTGCTCGGTTATCCATCAACTGCAAGATACCCTGCTCGGCTCCCATCAAAAGGAAGGTGCCCTGCTCGGTTATCTATCAACTGGAAGATACCCTGCTCGGTTCCCATCAAAAGGAAGGTTCCCTGCTCGGTTCTCCATCAACTGGAAGATACCCTGCTATGTTCCCATCAAAAGGAAGGTGCCCTGCTCGGAAAAGGGCTGAGCGTAATAATTATGGATTCATCAACACCATAGTATGTCATCAAACAAAACTAAGGGAACCTCACTCGGTCTCATTTATGACAATACAATATGCGTTGCTTGGTTTCTAACTATGGCACAACGCAAGTCCGAGAAGAAAAAAGAATGGAAGCAAAAATAAGCAAGAAAAACAAAGAGGAAAGACAAAACAAATACAAAAAGCAGGAAAGAGAGATTAAACAGGAAGCAAAACTCAGCAGAGCTCTAACCAAACTAAAGGTACATTCGTATACAAGTTTGTCAAATTACATAATATACAGGTCTGGAAACACGAAAAATAATATACATAGGAGCTAAAATTAACGAGGAGCATCACGAAAGGCTAGAGGCATATCCTCTATGCCCATGGTCAGCATTCCGTGATAAGCTGAGTTATTTGGAGGCAGGTTTCGAAGATTGAGGGTGCAAAGGTCGGTCTCAGGGTTCTCCATCAGTTGATCTCGCATAAGCTCAAGACCTTCCCGGTACCCATAAATCCAAGCATCGTTACGCAGGGCAAGAGCCCATCTGAGTTGGGACTTGATGAGATATGCCCGATGCCGAGCAGCATCCTAAGAAGACTCCAAACGGGAAATCTTGAGTTGAAGACGCCGAGCTAAACCCCTTAATATATCTCCAGATACGGCATTCCCGATGCATTTATGAAACATTCGGCAACCGACCTCGATGGCACACCTCTTCTCCTTCACCAATGTCTCGATTGTCTCCTTGCACTAATTCAGCTTTTCCTGGATGAGCTTCAACTCACACTCTAGCCTGGGCATTTTCCCTTTCAATAAAGAGAAGTTCGGAGTGGAAATGAAGATCTCCAATCTCTTTCTTGGCGTATTCCAACTCTTGGACCTTCGATGCGATCTCCGTGTTCTTCTCCTCGATCTCCAGGTCTCTCGACTTAATCTCTTTATCTTTCAGCTCAATCTCCAAGGCCTTCATCTGAATCTAACGGTCCCTCGCCCTGATCTCCCTATCCTTCTCCTCAATCTCCTTCCACTGAGCATGAATTTTTAGATTGCAAAACTCATTGTCCTCCCTCAAAGAGTCACGCTCCACGCCTAGATCGTGGAGATCGTCACTCATCTTCTTCCCATGCAGATGCATATTTAATGGCTTTTGGAGCCCTACACTCTTCCTCAAGAGCCTCTTGATCCCTGGTGACCATCTCAGCAAGTTGGTCTACGGCCTGAGAGATCAGAAAGAAATCAAGTTTATAAACAAAAGACAAAGGTTAGAAACCAACTGGCAAAAAGAAAAAAAAATGCTTACATTGGCAAACAAGAATCTGAACATCTGAACCTGCGCCACAAATGGTTTCGCCCAAGCCTTGTCAAAACCAGGTCCCGTCTCCTGCGACTTAGCGTTCCCAGAGGGGAGAGAAGATTCTACACTCACCAATGGCAGAACAGCTTGAGCAGGTGCGGACGAAGATCCAAACTCCTCCCCACCTTGAACAGAAATTTCTTTTTGGGGAGCCCGAGGAGACACAGACGAAGAGCCTGACTGCTCCCCACCTTGAGCCAAAGTTTCACCTAGATAAGCCTCAGAACGGACAGAACCATTCCCGGTCGGGGGAGAAGCAAACGAAGAGCTATCCTCCACTAGGATAACATCTTCGCTGCTAGGAGAAATAGCCTCAGCTTAGGGATCCCAAATTCCTAAACATATAAGCAGCGCGGCATGAGTCAAATGTAGAAATAGGAGGAAGTTTGAGCAAAGGATGCAAGAAAAAAATACCTGAGAGACCAAAGGGAGAGGGATCACTTATGGAGCCATTGGGAGGATCGATTCGGAGATTGGAGAAGCATTTGCCACAGTAACAGCCGGCATGCCCAGCTAAGGAACAAGGGGAGGCATTAGTTCCATGATCGATGAGGAGGTCAGGTCTGAGAAGGTTGGCTCCACAACTTCCTCAAAGGACGGTTCCATGACATCTAGAAGGGTTCGCTCCATAACTTCCTCAAAGGACGGTTCCACAATATCTAGAAGGGTTGGCTCCACAACTTCCTCGGAGGATGGTTCCATAATACCTGGAGGGGTTGGCTTCTCAACTTCGATAGATGTAACCTCCATAACCATTGTAGAAGACGAGAACAGAGGGGTGTCAAGACCAGTCGATTCAGGAACTGCAAAGAAACTTGGGGGAGTTAGACCTGAGGGCTCCGGGGGAGAAACAGGGGGTGTTGTTAAGCATTCACCACATGCAGCTTCCACCTCGACAAGCCTTTCCTGAAAGGGAGTTGGCCCATGAACTGGCAGCTCGTGTCGGGGAGCCTCCTCCTGGCTAGGAAGCTCCTCGAAGAAGGAAAGGCTCCCATCGTCGAACTAGAATCTCGGGAGGTTGGACGATCAAACATTCACATAACCCTCTGAGCAAGAATCTTAAAACTCGGGCGAAAATCCCCGGGGTCCCTATGGCCTTGTGCCCCGAATGCCGAGCGAGGAACACCATACTCACTGAAGGGAGACCCTGCTGGTGGAAAGAACGAAGAACCAGGAGACAGGCTGCAACCATTTGCAGACGGGGCTGTTTGGGATGGCTTGGATGGATGAGAAGGAAGGACCCAACCCCGGAATGAGCAGACCCAGAACTACTTACATATATTTATGACTGCTTCCCACGACCACCTTCAGGTGGAGAGGTGGCCCGACGTTTTTGTGTGGGAGGGGAAGGGGGAACCATCAAGAACTCTTGCCCAAGTACATGTGAACGGTGGGGATGCATTATGTAACGCCGAATGTTCAGACTCACAAAGGGTAGGGTGAGCCGCCGCCATGACATTACGGTGGCAACCCTAAGTTCTTCTCCCTCAGATAACTTGATAGAAGGAGATTTGGAATTCGTTACCTTACCCCAAACTGCTCAGACGGGAAACTCCTTACTTTCCAATTCCTCTTATGGGAATTCCCAGCTCGAACCTGAGACAAAAAAGAAGCACTGGTGCCATACTTTTACTGAAGAGTAACGTTTCTCCAAGGAAACAAAATGTTTCTCTGAAGATTGCGACTGAAAGCTGCAGATATTTCCAGTAAGCCGGTTGATGCGATACACTAAAAGAAATTCTCGAGTAGTCAAGTTGGGATAATCCTCTAAGGAGTCACCGAGAGCTATCCAGAAGGCAATGCATCTAGCCATTATGAAACGCCAAGCATTAGGATTAAGTTGCGTCGAGGCCAATCCATGGAAATCCAACATGTCCCTCACAGGGTGGCAAAACGGCAACTGCAGTCCATTAGAGAACATGTGGGGATAAAGAGCAACTCTTGTAGCCAATCCATCAGCATCTACCACCGGGGTGGGGGACCAGGAACATCCAGAACGGTATGAGGAAGTATATGGTATAAGCTACGGAGTGAACGAAGGTCTTCATCAGTCACGGCAGATGTCTACCATTTCCCCACAAAAAAGTTGAAACAGGCTTCACTATTGCCTAAGTTAGTCATGGCAAAAGAAACAAAAAAGGTTAAAACTTTGAAGTTGCGGGAACGAAATAAGGCAAAGGACCAAGGAAGAAGAGGAAGAAGAGGGCTGAAATAAAAATGCCAGAAGATATAAAAAGGAAGAATAAAGGGGCTTAAATAGTGCACGACGGGACAACTAAACTTCTGAAATGGTAGCACGGAATTTGAAGAGAGGTGTCAATCATGGGAATCGGAGCAACAGTTGCCAAAGGCACACGTACGTGACATGAACCTATCCCGAACGATGCGTGCAGGAACGAGAGTCAGATCGAGGAGACAACCTCAATTAATGAGGTCAGAGAGAAATCATTAGCTTTATTCCTAGTAGGGGAAACGCACCTAGGGATCGGTTCGCATCCCTATAACCTGGAGAATGTGGATGGGCGAATGTACACAAGCAAAAAACCAATGTCCTCCAACATTCCTGCATAGGGTGAGAATTTCCTTGAAGGACCACTCAACAAAACAAAAAACAAAAAAAAACTTTTCATAATTTCCAGCCCACGAATGTGCTGAAAATTCGTGGGGTACTATGAAGGTGTAATTCCTTTTGGGCCAGACCAAGGGAGAGGCCCAAGTCAAAACCTAGACGGGAGGCCTGGGTAAGGCCGAATGGGTTAGGAAGGATTGGGTCGGATCTGAGGCTTGGAGCCCGGGCTGGGCTATGCACACATCAGAAGTTCAGCTCGAAGACATGAGAGACTTAAGGAAGAAGGGATGCCGCATTCAATGCAACCTAGGAATATCCAAGACAATTCGGGACAATTCACACTACACATTAATGGAACCGAAGACACTTAAGGAAGAAGGCTCGCCGCATTCAATGCAAGGAAAGGAAGCTTATGGATGGAGGCACGCTGCATTAATGATATGGGGGAAACTCAGAAGATAAAAGCGTGCCACATTGAATGCAACATGAGTTCGAAACACTCACATCAAGCCTAAATACCTTATAGCTTGACGAATAGGCAACATGACACCCGATCTCCTACAGAGCAACACTCCACTACCATGGAAACCAGGTCGGCAGGTATAAATAAACGCTTCTTGCAGTCGACAAGAAGGTTAACTTCTACACTCGTCCTTACTATTATTTTCTCTTCATCTCCTACATCAAAACTAACTTAAGCATCAGAGGTACAACGGACCCCGTTGTAAGCGTAGAGTTGCCCAAGCCCGCAAAACACGACATCAATAGTTTTTTTAAAAAAAAAAATCAGAATTGTGCAAGGAATAATTTAGTTTTAAATGAAAATAATTCAATTAAGAAACCAATAAACATTTCAAAAATTTTCACAGTTTTTTTTTTCTATCATCATAACAATAAATGTCCAATAATCTAACTCAAGCTATATTTGCAGTCAATCTACGCTTTATTCGATTAAGAGCTTAGCTTGAAGCCTTGAATAAAAATAGGATTACCACTCCAATTTAAGCACTCCAAAGTGGACAGAGGAATTCCACTAGGATAATCCCCCATCCTAGCGTTGGGCGTCGTGAAAAAAATCATTATCTTTTTTTTCTTTTAATGCACAACCTGTAATACATGTGACATGTACTTGTGACAAAACCTTTGATGCATAACCCGAAAACGTGTAACATGTGACCATGTGAATTTATGCAACAACATTATGTTCTTATATTATATATCAAGAGTGCATCAGGTTTACAACTTGAAAGAATTAGAACATGCAGAGACTTGTACTAGAAATCAACATGTGGAAGCTCAACCAAGAAGTAAAAACATGTCATTTAAATCAATAAGAAACATTTGAACATAGAAAGTATGTATAAAGTCAAAACCACAGCATGTGTCAAGCAACAATTTCATAATCCAATTTGATTGAGAATATGCAAATTTTACACACTACAGTACATTATCCAAGAGTAAGTTAGAGGCTAACTTCCAAAGCCTAAAAGTATTATTTTCGAATGATCAAGCAAGCCGAAAATGTATGTTTCAATCATTAGACTTAACAAAATCAACAATACTACAAACCAAACGTGTGTGTGTTGTGTTCTAGGGTTTAACCCTATTCAATTCTAGGCTTTCATGACCCTTCCTCTACCTTGAACCTTATAGGCTCGTGTCTTAGGGAAAACCCTAGGCCGAATGGTGTTAATACTCCCCCTGGAAAAACCTACAATGGTTTGGTCCTTATAACCCTAATAGTTGTTAGTGTGTGTGGTGCGCGTAAGGAGTACACTTTGTGTGTCCATCAACTCTTATGGCCAAAAGTGCAAGGATCTCTATCCAGAAGGAATACCCTTGTTAGAAGCCCTAGTGGTGGCCGAGTGTCACCTAACTCTCCAAAGGTTCCTTTATTCCCACTTTTTTGTTATTGGTGGTTCAAGATCCTAGAGAAGAAAATCCTAGACACTCATACTAAACAAGATTAAGCATAATTGAACCAAATATTTTCGTCATCCCCACAAACTCGTTTCAAGGTCGTACATCTATCACTCACCCAAGCCGAGCATACTTTAACCCAAAAACCCTTGTGAGAGTGCAGGTGTGCTCAAGTGAAGTGAGTGAGGTAGAAGTATGAGGATTTCTCACCGTGCAAATCCACCCAATGTGATGTCCGAATCTTCTTCCTATGTTTGTGGGTAGGTGGCATTTGGAAGGTAGGAAAAATGGCATTTGGCTTGTTCTTCCTAGGGTAGGCGAGATAGAGAGAGGAGAGGAGAGGCAAAATCTGAAAAATAGGACAAATGACCTTTGGGTGTCTTTGGTGGGGTGTAGGGTGCCAGCCCCTTTAATGCACTCTTTAAATATGCTCATGAATTCCCCACACACTCTCTTTCTCATCATCACTTCTGATTGTGAAAACTAAAGGGGCTTTGTGCATGGGCGCCATGTGGTGTGTACCTTCCTTTCTTGGCCGAAATCCTCCTTTCTCTACATCATTGCTTTCTCTCGAAAATGCCAAAGGGCACCTCTAAAATGGATCACAAGTGGCAAGCTCCTTGACCTAGCCAAAACCCTAAAACCTTCTTCATATCTCTTTCATGTCCAGATGCAATGAACCTAGGATTGAGCAAGGCATGGTTGCCAAATGGCATGCCATTCCCAAAATTCTGATTGTCCCTTCATCAAAGATTCTTCTAGAAAATTCCTTGTGGGTGGCGTGTTCATTCCCCTAACCAAAACCCTAGAGATTTCCTAGAGGCTTGTGTCCCAATCTCGTGGTTCCCTATGTGTCGTTTACACTCCTTCATGGTTGCATCTCCTAGAGATTCCCATGCATGAATGCTAAAGGGTGGGTGGCGTGTGTCCCTTGGGTATCCGAAATTCACTTCTATGTTCCATTGTTCAATTTTTAAGTCTAGATACAATGAATCTTGGAGATGAGATTACATGTTGGCCAAGTGGCATGGTGGTTGGTGGAGTGGGCATGTGCCCTAACTGAGCCAAACTCCTTGTCTTCCCTCCATCATTTTTTCTTCTTCTGTAAGCTATCTTGCTTGCTTGCCAAATGACAAGTTTTTTTTTCAAACCGAAATGCCTCTTCCCAAGATTCCAAATGATTGAAGATTAGGGAACCTAAGGGTCACTTTCTCTCAAATGGCACTTCCCGCCATATTCAAAACCCTAATTGAATTTTTAAACCCCTAAACCTTCTAGTGGCCAAGTAACACTAGTCCTTTGGGCCTCCTTGTGGGCTTTGGTAAAAGGTGAGGCCCTTGTCACTTCCTAAGTTCTCATCTCACCAAATCCATTGGGCTAAGTTATAATTGGACTACGGCCAAAATAATTAAAATAAAAGGCGAGGACTTGGCTTAGTCCAGGTTGTCACATCTTTCCCCCTTAAGAAAAGGTTTCGTCCTCAAAATCGGTATTGAAACTATTAAACTCCAAAAAGGTAGCTACTCACTTGCATGATTATGCCCCTAGCCGCAGTTGAGTCTTCAGACGAAGAAGGTAGAGGAATTTCCTTTTCTTCCTCTAAGATCAAATCCTGAGATAAGTAAACGATTGCATCTACATCAGGGTCGTAATACATGTTCGTCCTTAGTTTCTTCAACTTGTGTTCTATTGAAAAGTGTTATTTTTACGTATTTTTATCATTTTTTTATTTATGAAAAATGTCATTTTCCCTTCAATACTATTGATTTTACTTTATTTCTACATATTTTTATTTATTTTCTTGGATTTGAAGGAATGAGAAGATTTAGTGCAAAACGAGAGCATTTTGGTACAAAAGAAGAGACTACAGATCCAGACCAATGAGAGGCAGCAAGATCTGAAGAGAGCCGATGAGATTTGGGTGAGTAGCCTTATCTTGTGCACAACAAAGAGATTTCTTTCACCCAAAGGCAAGAGGACTTACCTCTCGATAGGAGAGGAGACTCGCGACCAAAAGGCACGAAGATTTGGTTATAAGGCTCTAGGCAGTAAGATTAGGTGACTAGTCTAAACGGTCAACTTAAAAAATCACCTTAAATGACATCGTGGGCAACAACTAGAAAAGGCAAGGGGAGTCTTTCATCCCGGTCGGGAGTCTTTCCACTCGGTAGGCGAGAAGAGGACCGTGTGGTCTTTGTGACCTCCACGCTCGTTCATTTGTGACCTCCACGCCATTCATTTGTGACCTTCACGCCCATGAATTATAATCAGCGCACACGGCATCTACCCAGTGTGACCCTTCTGAGTTCCGCAATCAATTTATTGGCAACCAAATTCTCCCGAACTTTACAATTCAAGCCGCATATCACTGAATCCTCTATTTTAGATAATTTCGATATTCTTGGGATAATTTTCTTTTATGTTAACATCTATCTTTAGAAACTATTTTCCAGGTTTTTAGGCTAGATTGTAGCCACATTTATTTTGTTTCCTGATCTGAGTCTTGATATCTATTTAATCTCATCTTGTGGAATGAATAGGGAGTCTTGGTTTTTAATCTTAGTTTTAGTTTTGAGTTTTTGAGAGTCTGAGTTTAGGTTTAGATAGTTCAGAGTTTATTATTTGAGTTTTTTTCAAGGAGGTAGATCTGGGGAGAAGAGGCGAAAGCCGCATATTTCATCAATTGACTCCAACGAAGAACACCAATTTTATTCTTTTTCTTTTTAATTTCATTATGAACTAATTTTATTTTCTAGAGTTTTGATGTAGCCTAGTATTGAACACATAGTTTATATTCCAAGTTATTTTATTTTCAATATTTCCATGTGTGATTTTAAAAAAAATCTAAAGAACTTAATGAGTTTCTAATTAGAGATATGGAGTTATTAGTTGGAGATAGTTTTGGTATTGTTCAAGAGAAACTATTGAATAGTTAAGGGATTTTTATTAACTTAGGATAATTGGGATTCTATAACAAGAAAGAATAAATTGTGTGGGATTTGCTAGGTGAAGTCAAATGTTCTAGATCTATTTTCATTATTTTAAAAATCTTAATTTTAATGTTCTTTTCTTCAGTTTAATTTAGATAAATCATTCTTCAAATCTCAATTTTTCAAATAGTAATTAATTTAGTCAATTTCAACACTCAATAGCATAATTATTCCCTCAAGGTTCGATAACCATTTTCTTTAAAATACTTTACTACTTGTTACGATTCTGTGCACTTGCAGATATATTTTTATACGAACAAGTTTTTGGCACCGTTGCTAGGGAATAGTTATTTATTATTGATATTGATACCAGCTAGATTTTTACTACTTTGAATTTTATTTTATTTATTTAAAAAGAATTGGTTTAAATTATATCTCAGTTTGGTTTTTCCTTTCAGGAATTAGAAGTGGTGCGTGCCCCGATCTAAACCATTGGAGCATACACCTTTCGATCCTGAGATTGAAAGAACCTTACATCGAATCAATAAAGAGAAAAAGAAAAAGGTCGCCGCATCAAAAGTTAATATGGCCGACCAGGAGTACAAGGCATTCAAAGATTATGCTATTACCATATTGACGGCGCAGATGGCAAATCTATCACAACAAATAGGTAAGATGAACCATAATGCTATTCAAACAAATATTGTTTGTGATCATTGCGCATGAAATCATTCAAGTGTAGATTGCTAAGTGCGGAATCCTTTTGCCCAACCGAGTTATGAACAAGCCCATTACGTGTCCAATTTCCAACGTCAAAATAATCCTTATTCAAACACGTTCAATCCTGGATGCAGAAATCACTCTAATTTTTCATGAAACAATAACCAAGTGCCAGCTAGACCACCTCAACAGTTTTTACAACAAGAGAAGAAGCCGACACTTGAAGATATGATCATGCAGTACATGCAAAAGATAGATATGGCAATGCAAAAGGCTGATATGGTGATCCAAAACAACTCGGCTTCAATCTGAAATCTTGAGGCACAAATTGGTTAGCTCTCAAACATGCTTACAGAGAGGACAATAGGGACTTTACCGAGCAACATTGTGACCAATCCAAAGGAACATGTCAAAGCCATAACATTGAGAAGTGGGCAGACATATGACCAGTCGGTAAATACCGAGCTAGATGCAGAAGCTGCCAAAAATGTGGAGTCCGAGAAGAAGGAAACCTAGTACAAGGTGAAAGAAGCAGATCGGGATGCAACCGACCAGCAAGCTGAGAAGACTAAGGAGAATAAAGGGGCTGCAAAACCCAAGAAATCCAGGGAGTTTATTTCTAAAACTTATTCTCCTTCAATTTATGATCCACCAATTTCTTTTCCACGGAGATTAAGAAAAAATAAGATTGATAATCAGTTCTCTCTATAGTTGACAACCGAGGAGAGCAGTGTAATTGTACAAAAGAAGCTGCTACCAAAGGAACTATGTCTTGGAGAAGCAAAGCCGACCACCATCTCTTTATAGTTGGTGACCGAGGAGAGCAGTTCAATTGTACAAAAGAAGCTGCTGCCTAAGGAATTAGGTCTTGGAGAAGCAAAACCGACCATCATCTCTCCACATTTGGCAGACATATCCATTAAATACCCAAGAGGACTCATAGAGGACGTACTGGTGAAAGTTGATAAGTTCATCTTCCTGACCGACTTCATTGTATTCGGTATGGAGGAGGAAGAGGAGATCCCTTTGATACTAGGCCTACCTTTCCTTGCAGTGGGGAGAACTTTAATTGATGTCTAGAAAGGGAAACAGATTTTGAGGGTCGGGGAGGAGCAGGTCACTTATGACGTATTTAAATCTATCGAATTCCCTTCCGAGGTACATTCTTGTTTTTAAATAAGCGACCAAGACGTGGTCATGGCCGACGAGACTTATGGAGCTGAATTCCCAAATCTACCACGTAAGGAACCACCCAAGCTTGAACTCAACCTGCTTCCATCAAATTTAAGGAATGAAGAGGCCGAGGAGATCTCCAAGGGGAACACGACTACATCTTCAAGGAAAATATTCAATTGGAAAACCAGAAAAAAAAAATCAGGGGAGCATCTCTTACCTTCTCTCATTCTTTGCTTCAGTTTTTTTTCCTTTTTCCCATTGAGGAAATTGTGATATTTAAATTTGGGGGGAAATGATATTATTTTATTCAAATAATAATAATAATAATAATAAATAATTATAAAATAATGATGATGATGATGATGATGATAAAACCAGTATGTTTTGATGAATAAAAAGCTTATGATAAGAATATGATTGAAATTGATTATAATTTTTAGGAAAGATTCTCATTGCTTAAGTCTAACTGTTAATTCTTTACTTGATCTTAATTAATTGGATATTTCCTATGTTCAATAAATGTCTCTTATGATCATTAATTGTTTTGAGTGTGTAGAGAAATTTTATGTGAATTTGTATGGTCTCAACTTACTCTAGAACTTGTTTGATTACACTTGAGGTGAAATTCTAAGCAGAATATTACTAGAAAAATGACTAAGGCATTCTTTGAACCGATCGAGTCTTTTAAGCTTACCTGTTTATTATATTTATCTCTAGTCACCCCTTTGAGCTTTATTGAAATATAAATTGGCCTTATATTTTTCTTTCTTGTTAAACCTCATATTCCCTATCCGATTTAAGCTTAAACACTGATTTCCTTACCTTTCAAGAGAACTAAGTTTACACAAAATCATAGATTCACAAGGGCATGAAAGGCAAGAGAGGTAGAAGGTCTACAAGTAAAGTAATTATAGCAATATTATCAAAATCATAAGTTTGGGGGTGTGAAAAGTCAGCTCGTCTACTGTGTGGCCAACAAGGAAAGACTGACGAGAGTCATCCATAAAGGCAGTCGAAAAGGTATGGAATATTTTCTAAAAAATAAAATCTAATATGCCAAATAGAGGGGTAAAGAGAGAGATACTTGAAAGTGCAATAAAGAGAGGCACGTTGAGAGATTTACAACGATTGAGAAGAGATGTTTGTGTTAGAAGTGAGAATGCTCTATTTATTCTGTTGATGTTCAAACTTAAGTTCTCTTGTTTTGTTTGAATCTTACATTTTCTTTGTAGCTCTCACCCTAGCCTTAGATTACAAGCTTAATAAAGACCTATTGATCTCTGGTGATAGTTTTATTCTACATTAGTGGAGAGTGATTTGAAAAGCAAGCCTATGGAATTTTTTTAGAGATCCATTATTTATTTACTTGTTTGCATAAAACTATCCGGAGAGCTAATGATGAAGTGAGAATGATGGGTATGCATGAATGTGGGATGGATAATGCGGTGGAATTGAGTTTTGAATTAACTTTTGGACTTAATTGATCTTAAATGATTCATTTGAATTATAGACTTTAGACAATCTTTGAAGCAATAAATTTTGTGAATCAAACAATGCTTGTTTTAATTGTCTTTCTTTCTTCTTTGCTTGAGGGAGAGCAAAACTTAAGTTTGGGAGTATTTGATAAGTGTTATTTTTATGTGATTTTTATCACTCTTTTATTTATGAAAAGTGTCATTTTCCTTCAATACTATTGATTTTATTTTATTTATACATATTTTTATATATTTTCTTGGATTTGAAGGAATGAGAAGATTTAGTGCAAAAAGAGAGCTTTTTGGGACAAAAGAAGAGACTACAGATACAGACTGATGAAAGGCAGCGAGATCTGAAAAGAACCAATAAGATTTGGGCGAGGAGCCTAGTCCTATGGGCTGCAAAGAGATTTCTCTCACCCAAAGGCGAGAAGACTTACCTCTCGGTAGGCGAGGAGACTCGTGACCAGAAGGTGCGAAGATTTAGCGACAAGGCTCTAGGTGGTTAGATTGGGCGACTAGTCCAAATGACAACCTTAAAAACCAACCTAAACAACAACGTGGGCAACAACTAGAAAAGAAGAGAAGAGTCTTTCATCCCGGTCGGGAGTCTTTCCACTCAGTAGGCGAGAAGAGGGTTATGTGGTCTTTGTGACCTTTACACCCGTTCATTTGTGACTTCCACACCCGTTTATTTGTGACCTCCACTCCCACCATTTATATTCAGCGCACATGACATCTACCCGATGGGACCCTTCCGAGTTCCACAATCAATCTATTGGTGACCAAATCCTCCCGAACTCTTGGGATATCACTGAATCTTCCATTTTAGATAATTGCGATATTCTTGAGATAATTTTCTTTTATGTTCACATCTATCTTTAGAAACTATTTTCCAGATTTTTAGGCTAGATTGTAGCCACATTTATTTTATTTCTGGATTTGAGTCTTAACATCTATTTAATCCCGTCTTGTGGGATGAATAGGGAGTCTTGGCTTTTAATCTTAGTTTTAGTTTTGCGTTATAGAGATTTTGAGTTTAGGTTTCGATAGTTCAGAGTTTATTATTTGAGCTTCATTCGAGGAGGTAGATCTGGGGGAGCAGAGGCGAGAGCTGCATGTTTCATCAATTGACTCCAACGAAGAACACCAGTTTTATTCTTTTTCTTTTTAATTTCATTATGAACTAATTTTATTTTCTAGAGCTTTGATGTAGCCTAGCATTGAACACACATTTGATATTCCAAGTTATTTTATTTTTAATATTTTCATGATTTAGTGTTTATTCCTTGTTCTTAATGCTGACAATTTTCTAGCTAACTATTGTTCAATCTTTTGGATTGCAATGAGACCGAGAGGTGATTTGTGATTAAAGCTCTAGGATTAAACACCATAGCTGAGCGAAAGTAGAGATCCTTTACCGCGACTAGTGTAATTTTCAAGAAAAATCTAAACAACTTAATGAGTCATTAATTAGTTAAATTCACATAGAAATATGGAGTTATTAGTTGGAGATATTTTTATATTGTTCGAGATAAAATATTGAATAGTTAAGGGATTTTTATCATCAACTTGGGATAATTGGGATTCTATAACAAGGAAGAATAAATTGTGTGGGATTTGCTTGGTGAAGTCAAATGCTCTAGATTTATTCTCATTATTTTTAAAATCTTAATTTTAATTTTCTTTTCTTCAGTTTAATTTAGATAAACCATTCTTCAAATTTTTATTTTCTAAATAGTAATTAATTTAGTCAATTTCAATACTCAATAGCATAATTATTCCATGTGCATTCGATAACCATTTTCTTTAAAATACTTAACTACTTGTTACGATTCTATGCACTTGCAGATATATTTTTATGCGAACATCTAAAGTGGCCTCATCAACTTCCAAAGGTTGTCCCTCCTCACAAACACAAAGATGATCAATTGAGGTATCGGAGATCTCCAATGCCAAGTGTCGCTTGGCTCGGGCTTTTGCAGCGTGGCTTGATTCGGCCTCTTGATTAAGCGCTAGTACTCGCAACCTTGTAGCATCTCTCCAAACTAATGGATCATGTGGAGGTTGTCTCTCTTTATGTGGCAATGCTCGTCGTAAGAAAATGTTTCCTCTAAAGTCCAATCCAACACATGAGTGCGATGATACTCAAACTTTTCCATCTATTGCCAATGGGCCGCAATCATTTGGTCATGCCGTTCCTGCCGGTTCCTGCGTCTACGTTCTCAAATATTCCTAATCCTGGCTACCAACAATGTAGGCATACGTGCGGTTGTTCTAGTTCTTGCCATGCAATGTTATCAAGGATATGGTTGGCATGTAATGAAATATTAATCAAAAGTTGCAATCAGCCAAACATTCTTATTACTAAATCATCCAAGAGTACAATCATAACAAACATGGTGGCTCTAGCCAATCTACAAGTCCTATAGTTCTAATATACAAATAAATGAGGATATTTAGTCCTCATTGAATCCTCTCTTTTCCAGGTGGCTTCTTGGAAGTCCAGATTGTTCCAAAGCACCTTGACTAAGGGTATCTTTCAATTCCTTAGCTCCTGTTCTTTTCGATCTACAATCGGCACAGGCCATTGTTCATTGGATAGGTTAGGCTGGAGCTGAATGCTACTTGGCTCCATTATCACTAATCGTCGTTCTCTAAAACTCTTTTTCAGAGAAGATATGTGGAACACGTTGTGTATGCTTTGCATTTCCACAAGTAAATCCAAACGATAAGCCAACGGCCCAATCGTTTCCATGATTTCATAGGCTCCTACAGACTGGGGACTTAGCTTCCCTATTTTACCAAAGTGGACAACTCCTTTCAGCGTAACTTTTCTGTCTATTTTGAGCTACCTGCATCTGCTCTTTGATCATCAGGACTTGTTTCCTGACTTCTTGCAAATATTTAGGTCCAAGTATTTTTCTTTCCCCGACCTTATCCCAATATAGCAGGGAACTACACTTCCTTTCATACAAGGTCTCGTAAGGCGCAATCTGAATTGTGGCCTCGAAACTATTGTTTTAGGCAAATTCCACCAAAGGCAAGTGCCCTTCCCAATCACCTTTTGCTACAAATACACAAGCATGAAGCATATCTTCCAACATCTGTATCATCAACTTTATCTGTCTGTCAGTTTGCAGACATACAGACTATTAAACCTCAAGCTGGTACCTAGTAACTTCTGCAAACTTAGCCAGAAATGCTATGTGAATCATGTATCTCTATCTGATACTATAGATTTAGGTACTATGTGTAGCCAAACTATCTCCTTAACATATATTTTGGTATTATTCTACCATAAGTGAGGGTATATTAATAAATTTGGGACGAGACTGCTATGTGTGTGGCTACCGGCTCCTTAATATATATATATATGTGTGTGTGTGTGTGTGTGTGTGTGTGTATATATTGGATAGCTTGTCCATAGAGTCAGACTTGGGTATCGGCAAAAAGCGAGCACTCTTTGTCAATCTATCAATGATAACCCATATGGAGTTCTTTCTTGCTGGCGTTCTTGGTAATCCAATTACAAATTCTGGAAATATCCTCTCACTTCCACTCTAGAACAACTAACAGTTGCAACTCTCCTGCTGGCTTTTGATGTTCTTCTTTTACCAATGACACACAGAACATTTGGGTACAAATTTTACCATGTCTTTCTTTATTCCATCCCACCAATAGTGTCCTTTCAAGTCCCGATACATCTTACTACTACCAGGATGTGTGGTGTAAGGTGTACAATGTGCTTCCCTTAACATTTTCTCCTTCAAGTTCAGGTCGATAGGGATAACCTTCATTTCCTTGTAACACAACATTCCGTCTTTACGAATGCTGAAATGTCAGGGTCCTTTGGATTCCATAAGTTTTTGCCGAAACCTACCAAGCTTCTCGTCCTTCTGCTATTGTTCCCTAATTTTTTCATCGTTCAATGGCACAATCTCCTGTACGATTGCCAAAGTTGTACTTGCCGGAGAACTTCCAATTAGCAAGCTCCTCATGCTTGCTAATAAGGACTTGGTGTCTATTTGGGCCTTACAACTAAGGGCATCTACCATTACGTTGGCTTTCTCGAGGTGATACTTTATTTCACACTGGTAGTCATTCATTGTTACGAACCATCTTCTCTATCTCACGTTCATATTCTTTTGACTGAAGAGATACTTGAGGCTTTTGTGATCAGTGAAAACTTCACACTTTCCACCGTATAAGTAATGTCTCCAAATCTTTAGTGTGAATGCCACTGTTGCTAATTCCAGGTCACGAATGGGATAATTCTACTCATGGTCCTTCAGTTGTTGAGGCATATGCAACTACTTATCCCTCTTGCATTAACATACATCCTAGACCCATCTTGGATGTGTTACTATAACCCACGTAAAGCTTGTGGGGTTTGGGTAAGGCTAATACACGAACGATTGTCAATCTTTTCTTCAACTTTTGAAAACTCCTCTCGCAAGGGGTCTTGAGAGTTTGGAGAAATCTTCTTAGTCAGCGTTCTTCTTAGTCAACGTAGTAAGGGGTCTTGAGAGTTTGGAGAAATCTTCCACAAATCTCCAATAGTACCCAGCTAAACCTAAGAAACTACATATCTCATGTGCGTTGGTTTGTTTCCGCCATTTAGTTATTGCTTCTATCTTAAAAGGATCTACTGCTACACCCTTGCTGGATATCACATGCCCTAGAAACTTCACCTCTCGAAGCCAAAACTCACATTTACTGCGTTCTGTGTAAAGCTGGTGTTCCTCCAATTTTTCCAATACTACACCCAAGTGTATCCTATGCTCCTCATCACTTCGGGAATAGATCAAAGTATCATCAACGAAGAATACCATGAAAGTATCCAAATAAGGCCTAAAGATCCGATTCATTAAGTCCATAAACGCTTTTCGAGCATTTGTCAATCTAAAGGGCATTACTAAGAATTTATAATGTCAGTATGAGTTTTGAAGGCATTCTTTGGAACGTCTTGCTCTCTAATCTTGAATTGATAGTATCCAAACCTTAGATCTATCTTAGAGAATACCAAAGCTCTCTACAATTGATCTAAGAGATCATCTATTCGAGGTAACAGATACTTATTCTTAATGGTTACTTTGGTCAATTCTCGATAATCAATACACATTCTCATGGATCCTTCATTTTTCTTTACAAATATCGGTGCACCCCACAGGGACGAACTGGGTCGAATCAATCCTTTTTCTAAGAGTTCCTCAATTTGGGCCTTTAATTCCTTCAACTCCGCTGAGGCCATTTTATAAGGCGCTCTGTGTACAGGGGCAGTTGCTGGCTCTAGTTCTATGATAAACGTTGTTTCTCTATCCGGGGGCAATCCAGGCAAATCTTCAGCAAACACTTTTCGGAAATCTTCTATTATGGGTATTCCCTATACTCCTCCTGTAAGTTCCTCCGCCTTATCTATTACAAACAATAGGTAGGCGGTCGCACCTCCCCAAATACTTTTCTTAGCCTGACAAGCTATAACCACCAATGGGGATACCTTGATAGATTCTCCTGTGTTGCAAATCCTATCAAATGTGGGTGGTTAGAATACTACTTCCCTCTGGGAGTTACGGCGTAGACTCTAGCTTTCACTAGGGTCTTAGGGTTGACATCAGGTGCTGCTCCCCCACTAGGCGTGTTGCGGGGACAATTCTAAATCAAATGGCCTGTTTAGCTGCACTTAAAACAAGCTCCCATGGTCAATCGGCATTCTCTGCTTTGCCTCCGCCAACAGCTTCGACACGTTGGTGGCGTGATTGGTGCTGGGTTTCCAACCATTACGCCATTTCCTTTATCCATTAAGGAGGGAATCCTTTTCATTTTCGGGCATCACCCTATTTCGTTCCACGTGGATCTGAGTGATCAAACTCCTCTGCTCTGTCTTAGCTATCGAAGCAACATTAACCAATTTCTGAAAATTCTCAATCCTCAATCAAGCGACTTGGCTACGAATCCTTGGTTGTAGGCCTCCTTGAAACTTCTGGGTCTGCATCTTCTCAATTGCTATCAAATGCAGGGAAAACCTTCCTAATTCCATGAAGTGAAATGCATACTGCTCCATAGTCTGATCGCCTTGCACCATGTTGGTAAACTCATGGGCCTTCTGTTGTTTGGTAGACTTAGGGAAGAATCGATTATCAAACTCTTCCTTAAATCTTTTCCACGTGAGGGCGGCAAATCATTGACCTTGTAATCATGTAAAATAGTAGCAAAATAGTCATGTAAAAGTACCGTTTTCGGTTCATACTAATTACTTATAGCCATTTAATCCATACAACAATGTGGGTGGACACCTCACGATACCCCTACGCACCGTGGGCTCCCTGCTAGTTATTGCATTACATAGCCGGCCCTTTTGACTGGGTGTGAGTACGTTAGAGTTCATATGATACGGCAGTTTGCAATTCAGGTTCACCACATTTTCAATTTATTGCACCCACTAGCATTTGGTGCTGCTTCGCTCTGGAAGCCTTTAAAAAGAACCCATTCGAAGTTTGTTGTCTGTACTTCATCAACCCAGGGACTACCACTCCAATTTAAGCACTCCAGAGTGGATATAGGAGTTCCAGTAGGATATCCCCACATCCTAACATTTGGGGTCGTGACAAAAATCATTATTCTTTTCTTTTAATAGACAACCTGAAATGCATGTGACATGTACTTGTGAACAAAATTTTGATGCATAACCTGAAAACGTTTAACATGTGACCATGTGACTTTATGCAACAACATTATGTTCTTATGCCATATTTCAAGAGTGCATCACGTTTACAGCTTGAAAGACTTAGAACATGCAGAGACTTGTACTAGAAATCAACATGTGGAAGCTCAACCAAGCATACAACATTACTCATAATTAAAAACATGTCATTCAAATCAATAAGCAACATTTGAACATTGCAAGTATGTATAATGCCAAAAATATGTGACAAGCAAGAATTTTGTAATCCAATTTGATTAACAATACACAAAGTTTACACACTACACAAGTACATTATCCAAGAGTAAGTTAGAGGCTAACTTACAAAGCTTCAAAGTATTATTTTTCGACGATCAAGCAAGCTAAAAGTGTATGTTTCAATCATTAGACTTAACAAAATCACAATACTGCAAACCAAATGTATTTTTGAGCAAGGCATGGTTGCCAAATGGCATGCCATTCCCAAAATTTTCATTGTCCCTTCATCAAAGATTCTTCTAGAAAATGCCTTGTGGGTGGCGTGTTCATTACCCTAACTAAAACTCTAGAGATTTCCTAGAGGCTTGTGTTCCGACCTCGTGCTTCTCCATGTGTCTTTTACACTCCTTCATGGTTGCATCTCCAAGAAATTCTCATGCATGAATGCTAAAGGGTGGGTGGCGTGTGTCTCTTGGGTATCCAAAATTCACTTCTCTCTTCCCTTCTTCCTTTTTTAAGTCCAGATACAAAGAATCATGGAAGTGAGGTTGCTTGTTGGCCAAGTGGCATGGTGGTTGGTGGAGTGGGCATGTGCCCTAAGTGAGCCGAAATGCATTTCTTCCCTCCATTTATTTTGCTCTTTTAGAAGCTATCTTGCATGCTTTCTAAATGGCATGTTTTTTGTCAAACCAAAATGCCCCTTCCCAAGATACCAAACGATTGAAACTTAGGGAACCTACGGGTTACTTTCTCCCAAATGGTGCCTCCCTCCATATTCAAAACCCTAATTGGAGTTTTAAAACCCTAATCCTTCTAGTGGCCGAGTAACACTAGTCCTTTGGGCCTCCTTATGGGCTTGGGCTCTTAACTCATTAGCAAAAAAGTGGGGCCTTGTCACTCCCTAAGTTCTCATCTCACCAAATCCATTGGGCCAAGTTATAATTGGACCAAGACAAAAATAATATAAATAACAGACGAGAACTTGGTTAAGTCTGGGTTGTCACATTATCTGTCATGGGTTTTAAGGTTTTGGTATGATTCCAAAGGTTTGGGAGGGTTGGCATCCTCTTTTGGTTGGAAGGGGTAGTGTTTGCTTAGGTGGCATGATCACATGGTTTGATTTACCCTCCATTTCTTCACACTTCAAACACCATCTGACAAGTGTTCGAAAACTATTCACGTGAGTGGCTATGATTGTGCCATGTGTCCAATTGAAAAGTAATCCCAGTGATTCTAAGTGGATGTGGACATTCTACATGGTGATTTGACAACTGTTTGAACTGGTTGCCAGGCTCTCTTCCAGGTGTCACTATTCACCCAAAAAATTACGAAACTTTTTATTCCACCATAAAATTTTAAATATTCCTACGAGTCTAATTGTGTAATTCATTTCATGAAATTATACTCCTAAGTACATTAATTAAATAAAAAGGCACTCCCGACTACTATTCATCTAGGATACGGGAAACGTATTATTTCACCGTAAAATTCTAAATATTCAAACGACTCTAGTGGTGCAATTTGTTTCATAAACTTATACCCCCAAAGTGCCTTAATTAAGTAAAAATACAACTTCATTACCAAATTGGATCAGGATCTGACTATGCTAACAAACTAGAACCTCATCAGTTGCTCTACTCGTGAAATCTTTTCAGGATTTAGCAACGTTTTCTAGTGTCTAAAAAAATCCATCCATCGAATTTCTTCCGAGTTGTTACATTACTTGTATGGCAAAAAGTTTGAAGTTTTTATGGATCACAAGATCCTCAAGTACCTATTTGTGCAGAAGAATCTGAATATGAGGCAGAGAATATGGTTGGAGTTGATCAATGATTATCAGTGTGACATAAAGCACCACCCCAGGAAGGCGAATGTGGTAGCAGATGCACTAAGCTGCAAGGACAGAGCTGAAGATTCGTCTGCTTCATCATCAAAGATGGGACCTCTTTTGAATTAGTATGAGGAAACTATAGTCAGGAGATCTTTATGACCTCAGACCACGAGTTTGTCCCTTTGGATTGGGAAGAACTAAAGAACTGACAAAGGGAGGACAACAAACTAATGGAAGTCATCAACAAAATCGAGAACTCTGAAGGGCCAAAAGACTTCAGGTTCAGAGAATATGGGACCCTATGTTACAAAGACCAGAGAGTAATTCCAACCAACCTGGAATTAAGAGATACGATATTAAAGGAGGCTCATAACACTCTCTATACGGCCCATCCTAGTAGTACGAAGATATACCAGAATCTAGGACTTCATTTCTGGTGGGAAGGAATGAAGACAAACATGGCAAAATTTGTGAACAAATGTTCTTTCTACAAACTTGTTATGGTAGAGCATCAGAAGCGGGCATGTTTGTTGCAACCACTGTTGATCCTAGAATGGAAGTGGGAATATATCTCGATGGATTATGTAATGGGTTTTCTATGAACTGCAACTGGGAATAATACTATCTGGATGATAGTTGACTAGTTAACTAAGAGCACCCAC
The DNA here is from genome assembly GCA_022457165.1 of Juglans mandshurica. Lineage (NCBI taxonomy): Eukaryota > Viridiplantae > Streptophyta > Magnoliopsida > Fagales > Juglandaceae > Juglans > Juglans mandshurica. The sequence continues at coordinate 16,124,541 of CM039624.1, forward strand.
TTCATACCCATCAAGAATACAGACTCTTTGGAAAGATTGACAAGGGTTTATGCGTCAGAGACCTTTGTCAGATTGCACAGAGTACCAAGAATGATCTTTTTAGACAAAGACCTTCATTTCACGTCTTGGTTTTGGCAGAGTTTGTAGAGTTTGATGGGTACCAATCTGAAATGCAAAGAATAACTATGTAAGTGCATTATTCAAAGCATCATCCGAACACACACCTAGACTAACGGATGCCAGCCAATGGACAAATCGTTCGCATGACGTTGAATGAAGAACCTGTGAAGCCTCAATTCCTTCTCTTTATCTCCTCGCTAGCTATTTCATTTCCTCGCTCTATTTCCAAGACTTTTCTCCAATCACTTAAATCTCTCTCTCTCTCTCTCTCTCTCTCTCTCTCTCTCTCTCTCTCTCTCTCTCTCTCTCTCTCTCCCTCTCTCTCCCCATCTACCTCTAAGCACAAGCACACACACTGAATTCAGAACATCATTGGTCTGGTAGTCTTGGCTTGAAGATCTATCAATTAACAACAGGCCAAAGCTCAGTAAATACTAACTGCTTGAGGTAAGTTGTCCTCCATGATGATGCTTATAAATGTATATTAGATGATCGTGGGTAATACTTTCCATTCAAGTTATAGCATTTACATCTCTGAGGGTAACTAGGTGAGTAGGTTTATTCGTGTATCTTGCAGTGTGAGTGGTTTTTAAAGATTGTTCCTCATTTTGTAACCTACATTTATTTTTGTAAGTATGCTTTTCAATTTTTCCATATCTCGTACGATGACTATGTAAATGATTTTGTTGTATCTCATCTCACAAGATGGTGTTATATAAATTTTCTAACTGTTTTAACAAAGAGGGTACCCTAAGTCAGGATGAGGTATTATCTTAGTGGAGCTTCCCTAATCACTTGGCAACTTTTAAAAATGGAATGATATCTCCTGCACTATCAACGTGTTCGGGCAAGGTTGTAATGACCTTAGGTAGTGGTTGCCTCTCTGCTGGGGAAGGCTAGAGAATGCTTGTGGTGAAGGATGGTCATGCAAAGCCTAAGTGATTCTTGAGACAAAGTCACATGGACAACTGTTACCCATAGAGTGGCAAAAGGAGCCATATCGTGTGCATGGATTTTTAGGGGAAGCCCGGTGCATGGGTTTAATGCAAATAATGAAATATGGTGGTTTTCATGGACGTCGGAGCACCTAGAAGGTCTCGGATGCACAAGTTGCATTCTGAGCTTTATTGTTCAGGATCTATAATCTATTAAGATAAACACATGTTGTTCGGAATACCTCCGTTTTAAAGTTATACCTTCGTTACTTGGGTTTCTTATTGAGTAAAAAGATATATATTATTTGTTGCTCGAGATTTTATACTTCCCTAAGGTATTGCAATTGTTTGCTCGGGGTTTTTAAGGGGATGTTTGGAATTGTTTTGGTCTCACCACATTTCATCTCATCTCATTTTCTTCCCAAACATCACTCAAATACAAACACTATCAAACTAATTATTACAACTTTTTCAAACTAATTATTACAACTTTTTCAAACTTTCAAATAAAAAATGAAAAATAATTTAACATTTTCAAATCTCAAAATAAATATAATATTAAAAAATTATATTCTAACAATATTTTAAATTTATAATATTTTTTATTCAACTTTTTGTGTTTCCTTTCCCAAAACTCTATAAGGCCCCGTTTGGATAGTGAGATAAGATAAGATGAGTTGACATAATTTGTAAATAGTAGTGAGATTGTTGAGTTGAGATGAGATGAAAGGATTTTTAAAACTTTTGTGTGTTTGGATTAGGAAGTGAGATGAGATGGTTTGAACTTTTTAGAAATTTGATAAATGTGGGTCCCACCAATTATTGCATAGTATTTGTAATAAGTAATTTGATAGATGTGGGTCCCACAAATAAGTAATAGTAATTTATAAATTAACTTTTGCATTGTGCATGGCATGCACAGTGGAATACAGGTGCACATAACGTGCACCCATGTGGCTCACGGCTTCTACCGTGAGCCCAGTGTGGCTGCTGGCAGCCCGTGAGCTATGTGCCTTCTGCCGCAACAGGAATGGTCACTAACCCACAGAGGTCGTGCTCGCCGTGGCCCTAAGCCACGATGGCCATGAACATAGAGTGCATCCGTGAGGCTCACAGTGGGTTGCGGGTGCACATTGGCATGGCGTTGTCTACAGCCAGGGCCACTACCGGCCAACACCAGGAGGATCGGCTATTTTTGTCATCAACAAGGTGTCCTTCGACCACCCAAGCTTCTCAGGCCATGCAGTCACCGCCAGCTTCACACGGCCTGCTGAGGCTGCTAGGGGCCACAACTGGACATGCTGGAGTTTTCTATCGTCAACGTGATGGTCCCCGGCAATAGAAAGTGCCAATGGGATCTTCGCCACCGGTCACACAACAGCAGACTCTGGATCCCAACCATGGAACGAGTTGCTTGGCCGTGGACCTCGCCACAATCTCCTTGGTGTGGCAGGAAGCCTCCTCAGCCCAATAGGTCCTTGCCCAGTTATGTGATGGGCAACAATAGTTACTTGGCCACGAGCTTCTCGCCCAAGGATGGAGGATCTCGCCACCCCCCCTCGGCCATGACCTTTTCATCGACGAAGTGGCTGAGGCGCTCCTCAGCCATGGAAGGCCTTCGCGCCACCATTTCACCACAATCCTTCGTTCACAACATGCTTACTTGCCACCACAGCCATTTTCTCACCTTACCACAGCAGGCAAGCTTCTTGCCCACTTAGTGGAACCTATCACCACAAGCATCCATGCATGGTGGTCCAATCCATGGCACTGCACCAAGACGGAGGGATACGATGTGGTTAATGGTTCCAGTGAGGGGAAGGGGTTCGAAAAACCCAAAGGTTGGAGCTTTGTGGTCTCGCTGCCGTTGTCCTTTCATCTGCAAAAGATTAAGGATAACAGGCCATTTGTAGTTAGGGAAGTGAGATGGTTTTCAATCTCATAAAGGGAAACAAAGCATTTGGATAGGAGAGTATCTCTCCGTATAGAGTAAGATGAGATGAATCCAAACCATCTCATCTCTGAATCCAAACGGGCCCTAAAACAACTCAATTTATCTCACTACTATTCACAAACCATCTTACTACCTTTCACAAAATTCTCTTCTTATCTCATTCCTCAAACATCTCCCAAGTGTTATACTTGTATGATAGCTATAAATGTTATACTTCCACTAAGATATAAATGTATTAACAGTTTTTAAGTGTTATACTTCCCTAAGGTATTGCATCAAAGATGTAAATTTTCGTTCGGAAATTTTTAAATGTTATATTTGTATGATAGTTGTCACTCCAAGCATTTATATCACTTATTATGGTTTTTAACTTGCTGAAATTTCTGAAATCCCATCGTAGTCCCGCTAAATTCTTTCGCTGCTTGAAACCATAGACTTCAATAAACTTTAAGGGTGTCAAATCGTGTTAACGGGTCGTGTTCGTGTCGTATCAAGTCATGTATATTATACGATATGAGTCAACCTAAACATGACCCGTTAAGCTTAACGGGTCAGATTTCCAAATCCTAACATGGCCCATTAAAATAACGGATTGACACGATACGATCCATTTTGACAAGTTATAAATTAATTAAAAATATATCGACACGACTCAACCCGTTTCAACCTGTTTAAGTAAATGGGTTGAATTGACCCAAATAATCCAATTGACTTTATTAATATAATTTCAAATAAATTTAAAATTAAAATATCTCCCAAAAATATAAAACTAACTACATAAGTCTAAAATTACAATCCAAACAATAAAAATACTAAAATTACAATCCAGAGGAAGTGTGGGAGGTGGTCGATCGTGACTCGTGAGAACTGACTCAACTGAGAACTAAGAGAGAGTGAGGGTCTGAGAGAGAGGTAGGAAATACATAATAGGGTTAGGGTATTGCTGTTTTTAGGTTAAAAAAGATATAATTATAATTTTGAGTAAAACATTTAACGGGTCACTAACGGGTTAAGCAGGTTGACCCATACTTATTTAACCATTAATGAATCGTGTCTTAGTAGGTCAACCCGTCTTGACCTGAACTCGTTAATATCAAACCTAAATTCGCTAATTTTATGTCGTGTTCATGTTGGGCTAACGGTCGTGTCACATATTTACACCCCTAGACTTCATTGCAGACATAAATGACAAGGTGTGTATGAGCAAGACGAGCCAACGCAGCCCATAGAGTGAGAAGGAGGTATGCTCCCATTTCGATCAATAGTTATTTGTTTGCTTGTTTCCAACCATTAGTTTATTTCCAGTTATTATGTATTGGTTTCACCCCTACGAGGATGTGGTTCTTTGTAAATTGATTCGAAAGTCTTTGGTTTTCAATGATTTTAACAATTATGGAGTTAAGACAATGTGACTTATGGATGGCACTTGATGTTGAAAGTGGAGTTTATAGATTTCCTTTGGTTGGCAAGAGTAAGCCCACGAGTGGATTCGAGGCGAGAGGCATTTTGAGAGGCGACTTTTGGTCCTTTTTGGTTATCTCGTCTTTCACAGAATTGCCTTTATTAGTAGCTTTCAAGCGGTTTCTGCAAGGGTTGGCCCATGGAGGCGCCCACGCCTCCGTTGTTGGACCCCTCCTCGGCGAGGTTGGGTTTTGGGGATGCTGGAAAAAAATCGTATGCTCAAGTGATGACAAATACTGTGGAACAGTCTCCTTTTCATTTGCCCATGCGCTACCCAATTGAAGTTGATGGTGAACCATGCTTCGTGCTTACAGAGTTGAAGATGACTAAGGTTGCTGATGATTTCAAGTTTGCTCTTGTTCTAAAGTTTACGCATACAAGGCCTTCTATTGATGAGATCAGAAATGTTGTTATCAAATCATGGGGCCTTTTGGAGGTCCCTATCATAAGCTTCATGGATGATCACCATGTCCTTCTCCAAATGAAAAATGAACTTGATTTTGTACATGGGATGGGCACGTGAAGGGCGTACGATTGGTGGGTACTCTTTCCGTTTGTTTGGATGGACGAAGGACTTTGATTTGTTGAAAGAATTACCACTAGCACCTCAATGGATATTCCTGCCAGGCCTGCCGATGCACTTGTATCGGACGGACTGTTTACAAATTTTGGCGACGAGGTTTGGACGTTATCTAGGCACTGACAATGCTAATTTGAATAAAACTAGGGCGTCTAGGGCCCAAATCTGCGTGGAAGTTGATTTATCAAAAGACCTTGTCCAAGGATTTCCTTGTTGTCTCGACTAATAAGAAAATTTGGCAAGTGGCTAAGTATGAGAAACATGGATTTTACTATATAAAATGTCATCGTCAAGGGCATACGCCAGTGGTGTGCAGAGTAGGTTTGAAGTGGCAGGAGGGGATCATGCTGAGGAGAGGCATATGTCGAAACGTGTTTGGCAGGAAAAATAGAAAAAAGAGTTCCATGGAAACGGTGAAGGTGAAGGAAAGTAGTGTGCATAAGGGGAAGGGTAAAGTAGGCGAAGAACAAGAACAGAGTCCTATCATTATTCAAACTTCAAATGCTGCCCAGCTTGAGGTGATTGAGGTAGAGAAGATAAACTCTTTGTTGGTGGATGATACCATGGAAGAGAAAGAGGACTGCGAGGGGATTGAGTGTGAAATTAATCCGGCAACCCTTCCAAAAGAGAATGTGAGTCATGTCTTGGTGGCTATGACACGGGAGGTGCTTCAGGAGACACCAATATTTAGAGATGAGACTCTGGTGGCTGAAGAGGTGTTTGTGAAAGCAAACTTCAATGGTGGTCAGAGAGGTGCAGTTACAGAATTAATGGAGTGGGAATGTGGACTTGAGAAGGTAGGCGTTATCCATATGCCGTTGAAGGAAAAGACCATAACTTATGGTTCGGATGATGAGGAGGGGCAGATTCCAAATCCTGCTAAAGAAAAGGCCTATGATTCGGAACCTGATCAATTTGTTAAGTAGTCCCAGCGGAAGTAGCAGTTACAGTATAGTGTGAGGAAGTCCCAGCGAGTGTCCACTTGCTCATCTAAATTTCACCTATGATTGAGACCTTCTTGGTTTGGAATGTCAGAGGTTTGAGACATTCCAGGAGAAGGTTAAAAAGTTTAGTGAAAAAAAATAATGTGGTAGTGGTAGCAGTCCTGGAACCTTTTCAGGAGGCTACTAACATGTCTAAATTGGCTCTATTATTGGGTCTTCCGAATTTCTGTTGTAATGAAGTGGTTGGTGGCAAGGTTTGGGTGCTATGGAAGGAAGATTGTGATTTTGAATGTTCTAGAATAACGGACCAGTCATTATCTGGTTGGTTATGCGTGGCAAATACTAAAATATTGGTTACTTTTGTTTATGCAAAATATACTCAATTAGAACATAGAGGACTATGGAATGAACTGAATAATATTCATACGAAGGAACATCCTTGGGTGGTGATTTGCGATTTTAATATTATTCGGTCTGATGGTGAACGCATTGGGGGATATCTGAGGCCTTTATCGGCTATCACAAACTTCAATGAGTGTTTAGATTTTTGTGGCCTTGTTGAAATGTGGTTTCAAGGTCGAACCATGACATGGTGCAATGGTCATGAGGTTCGTTCTCATAAGTGGGCTCGCTTGGATAGCGCAGTGATTAACGTAGCCTTTGCCAACCTGTTTGTGTCTTCATATCTGAAGTATTTGCCTCGAGAATCTTCATATCATAGTCCTATGATGTTATTCTTTGCTATGCCAAGGGTTTCTTATGGCCCTTCTCCTTTTAAGTTCCAGAATATGTGGTGTTCACACACTAGTGCTAGATTAATTTGATTGGTTGTTAAGCTGAAAAAACAAAGGTGGCTTTGTGATCCTGGAACAAACAAGGCTTTGGTCGGATGGATCAAACTATTAAGACTCTTGAAGAGAAGCTAAAAGTCCTAGAACATCAATTGCAAGTTGAGTACATTCCTGAAGTAGAGGAGCAGTTTTTTCCACTAAAATGGAGCTTGCTAAATGGGAGAATAGGGAGGAAATTCATTTAGCTCAAAAAGAAAAAGAAAAAATGGCTACAAGAGGGGGATCAAGACACCAAATTTTTTCATGCAACTGTCAGTCAAAGATGTAAATTCTTGTCCATTACTAATATGCAGCTTCTTGATGGTACTATGCTAGACACACCTGAGGTAGTTCATGCAGGGGCTACCAAATATTTCCATGTGTTTCTATTGACGTTGCTGACGGTTCATTCAGCGAATTTTTCCAGTTTGTTGGATTTAGTAATTTTGCAAGAGGAGAATGAGATGCTTTGTGCGTCTCCTACAGAAGAAGAAGTAAAGCTTGTCATTTTTTCAATTCCAAGACAAAGTTCTCCTAGACCGAATGGATTTGGATCCAGACTTTGGAAGACATGCTGCAAGCATGCGTTATGGAGCTAAGTGGTGATTGGGAAAGTCACCTACCTTTGGTGGAATTTGCCTACAATAATAGTTTTCAAGCTACCATTCCAATGCACCCTACGAGGTTTTATATGGAAAAAAATGTAGATCCCCATTGTATTGAGATGAAGTGGGAGAAAGGAAAATGGTAGGACCCGGATATTTACAAGAATTTCATAAACAAGTAACCATGATTCAAGAAAGAATGAAAGCAGCCCAGAACAGGCAGAAGAGCTATGCCGATAACCGACGTAGGAGTCTGGAGTTTGCAGTAGGAGATTGGGTATACCTCAAAGTATCACCCATGAAAGAAGTCGTACATTTTCGTAAAAAGGGGAAGTTAAGTCCCCGATACGTAGGACCTTATGAAATAATCGAAAGAGTAGGTTCGGTAGCTTACAGATTGGATTTGCCAGCAGAGATGCAAGGAATACATAATGTGTTTCATGTGTCAACCTTGAAGAAGATCTTTGGAGAAAGACGGCCAGTGGTAATGGGATCTGGCAAGATTCGGCTTCAACCCAACTTGTCTTATAAAGAATAGCCAGTGCAGATCGTTGACCGCAAGGAACAAGAGTTGAGGAATCAGAAGATACCTCTAGTGAAAGTATTCTAGAATAACCCAGAATTTGAAGAAGTAACTTGGGAACGGGAGGATACAATGAGAAGTGAATACCCTCATTTGTTTGTATCTTAGAACTCCTAAGGTATGCATGAATTGTTTGATATATATATATAGTTGTACGTGTGAATGTTTTGTTCTATGTGAAATCTGTATGTTCCCTATTTGTTAGTTTAAGTGTGGTAACCTTGTATACACCTACCAAACCCTTGGAACAGGGGATGGCATGATCTAGAAAGACCCCACATATGTCTGTTTCTTCAGTGGCACAGTTGAGAGAATGAAGAGAATGTCGTATCAGAGATCGCCTCAGAAGAAAGCAACGGGTGATAGTGGAACAATCAAGACAGATGGAGATATTTGAGCATGATTGCACTCATGTGATGGATGCGGACTCTCGAGGAAGGCTTCATTTTCGACGAGCATTACCACATGAGGAACGGCAACCGTGGTGTAGTTTGAAGGAAGCAGAAAGAAGAAATCTAAGTAATTTCAATCCAGAGGCAGAATCGAGTTGCACAGCGGAAGAACGCGCAAGTAGGTTTATACCTTGTGAGACCTCGGACACGTATGCAGATTGTATTCGTTTCCATGAAAAAGGTCAACCAGTCAAGGACACAGAGCTCGAGATAGAGCATAGGTTGAACGAAATGCTAGTCAATATGTATTTTGATTACGACTTGGAAGTCATATTTTACTTTTCACAGGATTTAGTGACAGAAGATGCAGATGAAGTGCCCTCATCCTCGACATCATCCGAGAAGTCTACGGCCGCTTATGGAAGAGGTAGTAGCCCGGTATTTCTTCTTATGAGTGTTTTGATTAATGGTTGTGGTGCCGATTTCGAGGACGAAATATTTTTCTAAGGAGGGGAGGATGTCATCACCCGAGTTTGTCAAGACTTGGCCCTTAGAATTCGTTCTAGGTTGCCATGGCATTTTAGGAGCCTTAGTTACTTTGGAAGGCCTTAGAGTCTTTGATTTAGTAACTTGAACCCAATAGGAGAGTGACCTTAGATTACCTTGTAATTTTCGGCCCTATTTAGAAACTCAGGCCCAATGGCTTTAGGCCCCAAATCTTAAGTCACTAGTGTCATCTGTCATGTAAATGTTACACCAAGAATCTAGACTTGATAGTGGAATAAGGGGGAGAGAGAAGTGTAGGGAAGCACCAAGAAGTGGCTTACACACCTACCCTAGAGGAATTGCCACCTTTCAACTTGCTAGAAACCTTCTAGATGAATCAAGGGACAAAAGGAACCTATGATGACTAAGGGATTTTCGACTACCCATCTTCCCACACGCCTAGACCCTTGTCGTGCCCAAAATTTGAGTTCCAAGGTATATTTCTTGGGAAGGGAAGCCTAGGGAAGTGAAATAGAACTTTTCTAGAATATCTGCATGAGAAACCTAAGGGAGGCACATAGGATTTTGAATTTGGTTAGTTTTTGCCAAGTGGCAAGTATGCAAGAATAGATGAAGGGACTTTTGTATCAAGGACAAATATGCCCTTAGGGCTTTGACTAACACACTCCAAAGCACCCCATTCACTTGCCACTTGTCACTTAGATTATTTTGGACCAATGGCATATGAAAGGTCACCTAGGGAAGGAGCACTAGGAAGATGAAGCATCAACTTGGGAAAGGAAGAAGGAGTGGACGGCTAGGGCTATGGCACACGCCCAATGCCACTTGTCATCCATGCCAAAGGTTACTTTTTGGGAAAAGGAAGAGGCATGAGATGTTTTACGAAGCTACCCTTGAAGAAATATTCACTTGCTTAAGGAAAGGAATGGCATAAAGGGGAAAGAAGGGAATTTTGGCCAAGGAAGGAGAAGCCCTACACGCCACCCCAAGATGTCCCTTCCCAATGCAATCCAAGTGGGGAATTCTAAGAGTCATTTTTGGAAAAAGAGTAAGGGGAAGAAGAAACCCATGCCACTTGTCATCCATGCAAGGATTTTGGAAGCAACCAAGGAGGGAAGTGAAGAGTCTACTATAAAAAGGAAGGGGTACACGCCAAGGGACTTTTCCCTTGCCATTTTTCAGAATTTGCATGAACTCTCACTCTCTCCACACAATTCTAACATATTCACTTGAAGGTTCTCACACTTTCTCATATTTTCTTTTCAACCAAACAAGAAGGATCATTTGAAGAAAGAGGATTTCGACACTATCAAGGATAGACAAGGTAAGGATTGGTTTTCTTTTAGTTTTGCACACACATGTCACTTTCTCAACCCGAAAATGAGTTTCAAATCTCATTGGACTTCAAGAATGATAGAACACCCACACTTTCTACTGATTTCTTGGAAAATGATTTAGGGTTTTCAAGAAAAACCCATGAAGCCAATTAGTGGGAGGAGTTCATCATCCACGTTTTCAACCACCACATGTATTTTTGCTTCACCGTAGTTTTTGTTTTACTTCATGAGTGAAATGAAGAGGGTTTTAACCCAAAAACCCTAGAAGCCGAGTGGTTTAAGATCAAGTGATGCCCTAGAAATCCTCACACTCAAGAAAATGAGATAGGGTTTTTAGTTACTCTTTCTAATATAGTATGTTCAGATTTACAGCTTGCTAGTATTTCTTTACACAGATTTTTGTAAGTATACACTCAACTTACTCTTGGTTAATACTTGTATATATTTGTGTAAATCATTTTATCGTTGTGTTTGCTTTGTTTGCTATCTCTTGATTGTTTGTTTAAATATGCTAATATGATCTTGAGTAAATCTATGGAAGAAATTATATATTTCAGATTTGTGATGAAAATGCCATGAAATACTCCTATAAGTTTCGGTTTCTACTTGATTAAGGTTGATGATTTATGCAACATGATGTTTCAGTTTGAACATGTCTTGGAAGTTTCAGACCTTGGTCATAAACTTATGATTTCATGTTTTGTTTCACTATGCCTTGATTTCTATATTATATGCTTGAAGTTGGGAACATGTTTAAGTGATGATTCTTCCTATTTTTGTGCCTATGAGTTTCGTCCTAAGCAAGTTCTCATGATTCCATGTATGTGTTTTGATATCTCATATGGTTTATGTTATCATGCTATAAAATGAACATGTTATACTTGGTTATTTCACGCACGGCATTTCATATGTCATATGTCAAGTGTAAGTATGCATGTTATTAGTCTCATGTCACATGCATTTGGGGAATAGTGTTTTCAAAGAAAATGTTTTCAAAGAAAAGAGTTCAAAGTTTTATCACGACCCCAAGTGCTAGGGTGGGGGAATGTCCTAGTGGAACTCCTATGTCCACTCTGGAGTGCTTAAGAATAGAGTGGTAACCCCTGGGTCAAAAAATGTACCATCGACGAGCCTCGAATTGATTCTTTCCAAAGGATGCCGGAGCGAGGAAGCACCTAACGCTACTGGGTGCATAAGGCATGTAACCCGATGAAGGTCGAGTTAATATGAATCTCTGTATATCACGTATTCATCATGGTGTACGGACCGTTGATGGTGCGGTAACTAGCAGGAACACTCGGTGCTATGGGAACCGTGATGTGTCCACCCTCTGAACAAGAATATGAGCTTATGTGCTAAGGATCACTCGATGCAAATCGTATGATATGTTCTGATAAGGCAAGTTCTGATTAAGATCACGTGATTAAGAAAAGTTAAAAAGTTTTTCCGAAAAGCTAAGTCTCTGTTACAAGTCTTTTGAAAATGGTCAAGTACACAAGTCAAGTTCTAGTCAAAGGCATAAGTCAGATACATGTCCATGCTCGCATTTCATGAAATAAATTTTGTATGCTTATGTTAACTGTGGTATGTTATGTGATTACCTGCTTAGATTTCTTGAAATCTCATTGTGGTAGTTTCCACTACCATTCCCCAACCGAAATGGTAGAAATTGTGACAGGTGTAGTAAACAACGACCATGACCAAAAGGAAGAGAACAACACCTCGTCCTTTGGAGAGGATCGTGCCTAAGATGGCTGTGAGATGACCTAAGCCCTCCATCCTGGAGCGACTTGAGGCCATCGACCGGGAGATCACTGGTATACTTAAGTTCATTGCAGAATTCAAGCAGCGTAACAACCAGGACAAAGATAAGGCTTTGAAAAAACGTGTGAAGCCCAAATCCTCTTAAAGAGTACGGGAATTTAAGTTATTTTGTGGAAGAAAGAAGAAAAAAAAAAAAAAAAGAGAAAACAATATTTTATGGATTTAGACCGCAACTTTTGTGGAACTATGTTTTGAGAAGGTCCCTTGTTTTGGGAGTTTTAAACTATATTCTATGATTTGGGATGTTATATCTTTATGATACATGTTTACGTTTTGGGCAATGTTTGGGATATGATATTAGTACAGTGCCATGTGCTTTACAATTGCTTATTGCATTGCCTAGTTTATCCGACCTTTACTATTTTTTGCTGCTACGTTATTGCATACCGCTAGTGTACTTAGGTGCATAGCATATTATCTGTCATGTACGATAAGTGTGTAGCCTTGTGTTACATGTCCCGGCGTCTCAGTCACTGTCCAATCCCAAGCGGGGGCTAGGGGCGCCACATCCTCTTTCACTTTATTTGTTTATTATTATGGAGGAAGTTTTGTCACGTTTTCTTGAGAGGAATTTTGAGGAAGGCCACATTGGTAAATTTTATCATCTTGTGGGTGCACCTTTGGTTTCTCACTTATTTTATGCGGATGATCTTCTTGTTTTTGCTAATGGTGATACTTTATATGTTAGAAGGTTAATTCAAGCCTTCGAATTATATGAGAGCTGGTCAGGCCATAAGATCAATAAAGGGAAGTCAGCTCTTTTTTTGTCTAAGCATATTAGCCTTGCATGGCGTCATGGTCTTCTGAGAGTTTCTAGGTTTGTAGAAGGAACCTTTCTTGTTTCTTTCTTGGGGGTGCCTTTAGTTTCTGGTCGTCTTACGGCTAGATCTTTGGAGCAGCTTGTGAATAAAATTCGTGACAAGGTGGCAGGGTGGAAATTCAAATTATTTTCACAAGGTGGGCGACTAATACTACTGAAACATGTTCTTTCCTGCATGTCTACACATTTCTTATTAGTTCTCAATGTTCCTAAAGTGACTTTGAAAACATTAAACTCAATCTTATCCTCCTTTTTTCGGGGTGATGTAAATGGTATTACCAAGAAGAAATGGTGGTCTTGGTCCAAGTTGTGCAGGACGACGTTGGAGGGGGGTCTGTGCCTTCGAGACTTTTCTGATGTCCAGCGCTCTCTATACATGGAATTTGCTTGGCGACTTATGGCTGTGGACCCAATTTTTTAAAGCAAAGTATGCTAGACGTGGTCATCTATTGCTTGTAAAAAAATACAGTATCATGCTTAAGGTTTTGGAAATATGTTATGTTGGTTTTACCTGATGTGTGTGAAAATATGATTTGGAAAGTTAAAAAGGGAAGGGTCTCATTCTGGTTTGATCGGTGGATGGAAAATGGTCCCCTTTGTTTGAGGCTGCCAAAAGTGATCAATCTGTTGCTTCAAGTTATGGAGTGTTGGGTCGACAATGCATGGGATTTCGAGTTCCTTGAAAACTTGGTTGGTGCAGGTATTATGATGGAAATATTTTCCTAGATATCTGCTGGGAAAGAGGGGGGGAGGATATCATTCTTTGAATGCCTTCCCCTAATGGTGGGTTTTCGTCAGCAAGTGCTTGGGAGATGATCCAAGTTAAGTCGGATCCTATCTCAGGTCTACACTGGATTTGGAATAGAGTGTTGCCAAAGAAGATCTCCTTGTGTATGTGGAAGGCCCGTTATCAATGCTTATCAGTGGATACGCGGGTCCAGTCTTGTTGAATTTCCATGGCAACGAGGTATGATGGTTGTTTTGTTAGAAATGTTGAGTCGCTTGACCATGTTCTATTTTCACGGGAGGTTGTGACACAAATGTGGTAGAGAGCAGCACTGGAGTTGGGTATTTTGGTTATGACGCCGGGAACATGGTGGGGATGCATCTCCCAGTGGTTTGTGCTTGCCAAGAAGACCTCGTAGAGAGGTATGCTCATTGGCTTGATTCCTTGCCTTATTACTTGGAAACTATGGCATAGACGTTGCAAGGCTCGAATGGAGGGCTATGTGGAGTCTTTTGAAGGTGTCTGGTGGTCTTTAAAAGTTTGGCTGAGAACTCTGTCAGGAGTGTATGAAAGTGAGCTCGCTCTCATCTTCGAATGAACGGTTTTGCAGTTGTTAGGTCTTCTCGTGCAGCCTGTTCGCCACAGACAATCTTGGATTGTTTCATGGAGTAAACCATCGTCTGGATATGTCAAGCTCAATGTCGATGGTAGTTGTTGACGAAACCTTAGGACCTGCGACGGAGGAGGGGTGATTCGAGATAGTCATGGTAATGTTTTGGGGGGTTTTTCTGCTTGTTTTGGCCAAGGTACAAATAATGCGGCTGAACTTAGAGCCCTTAAAGAGGGGGTGGCTTTGTGTAAATCTCCGGATTTTTTTTTCTGTAGATAGAGTGTGACTCTAAGTTAGTGGTGGACTAGGTCATTGATGGGAGTTGCTCGGTTTGGTATCTTTGGGATTTCTAGGAGGAAACCCTTAAGGAATCACAGGGCATTAGTTTCTTGATTTGACATCAATTTCGGGAATTGAACCAAGTTGCAGATTTTTTGGCTCGTAGAGGTGAGGAAGGTTTGGCATGTCATTTTGTGGGTGAAGCACCACTGCTAAGTTTTTTTAGGGTTATCATTCGGTTGGATAAGTTAGGCTTACCATATTTACGTTGTTAAGCTTTTTAGCTTATTTACTTTGCTAGTTTTTACATGCTAGAGGTTTGCTTAGATTGGACTATATTGGTTTACCCAGTACGGGTTTAAGGTTTTATTGTAAGAGTTTGGAATTGTTTGTTTTGTTGGACTTTTGTCTTACTGGTTTTGGTTTAAAAAATAGTTATGTTTAGATTGGTTTATTTGTTTAGTTTATTGTATAGGTTATTTTATTTAACTGGTTTAGATGCTTGTTATGGTTTTATTGAATATTTGTAAATCTCAAGTGTCCTACTTGTTACCACGGTATTCTCTCACTATAAATTATTACAATTAATAAAATTGAGATATTATCATCTTCTCAAAAAAAAAAAAAAAATCCTTTAGTACTAAAAATCATAGTCGATTGGTGTCTATCCTTTCTTTTAACTGTTATCACTTAGTTACACGTCCTCGGTTAATTCTTTTTCGTACATCTCACCACATTTGTATCTCTCATCCCTTTCCTTTTTTTCCACGATACCACTGGTCCACTACAATAATTATTGTACGTTGAGCATCCATGGGATAAATAAATCACTATAATACACATGGGATAAATAAATATTTGGACCACCACCCTTTCTCCATATCAATTAAAAATCTATTGTCTATCAAGAAACATTATTCTCCATCCTTGTATTTATTATTTTTAGTGACATAATTTTTTGACATAACATCTTTTACCACTTTAACAAATAGCACTGTTAAAATAATTGAGTATCAACGGTAACATGCTTGTTCCTATTTATGCATGGGATGAGAACTGTTAATACAAAAAGATTACACAAAATAAATTGATAAACTAATGTGACTTTATGAAATTTGTTAGAACTAATTTATAATAAAAATAATTTTATAATCTGATATATTATATGAAGCCACATCAATTTATGAATTTAACAATTAATTTGTGGCTAAAATATTTTTTTAATGGGTGATTTAGTATTTCTACTATCTAGAGAGATTTGGATTCAAAATTCATCTCATCTCATCTCATCATTACAATTTTCTTAAATTCTCACACAAAATATAATAAATAATTCAAATTTTTCAAATTCCAAAACAATTTTTCCAAATTTTCATACCAAATATAATAGATAATTTAACTTTTATTCTACTATTTACAAATCATCTCTACGAATCCATTCCACACCTCTAATGTTATTAACCCTCAAAGTAAAAATTGACCGAAGAAGAAAGCAGAAAGTTGGGTGGATACAAGACACCTCCATGTATGCAAATCATCATCCTTTGACCAGCAGAAAAAGAAAATAAAAAATGAAAAATAAAAAATTATTGGGGACACCTGGAAACAGCTATGCAGTTTCGAATGGGGAAAGTAAAATGGACCGGAAGCTCTCTTGAGAGAGAGAAGAGTGGGGAGAGAACGAAGACTTGAGAAGACATGAAGAAGAATGTTCACTGAAAAAGGTTTACCAATTATGAACACAGAGAAAGCATAAAAGGAAAATCCTGCATTTCTGTAATAGTAATTATTAGTACATCTTCTCATGGAGGAACAGAAGAAAAAAATCTTCAGGAAAAAAATCAAAATTGAAGAAAACAAAAAGGCTAAATTCTACAAAGCAGCTTCAATCAAAGCCACAAGGCCCCGGCATCTTTCAATATAGGAACCAATTCTCCAGATATATGAGTAGCCATAACTCGATCCAATCCTCCGAACAAACTCCCACCAATGAAAACTGCCGGAAACTGCAGTACTTTACCATCTTTTCCTGTATTGCTGATCAGGGTCTCCAATTCCTTCACAACCCCAATTTCATCCTTCTCATCAACCTCGTAAACGGCAGGATTCACGCCTAGGCCCAAAAGCAAGCGCTTCACGACATGGCTCATGCAGCATCCGCGCCTTGCAAAGACTATGACTGCGTTCTCTGATACCATGTTGAGCATGTCTTCTCCTTCCTTCAGAACGACTTTAGGCGGCGACACAAGGGGGTTGTCGTCGACTTTGAGGGAAAATGATTGCTGGGCTTTTGTATGGAGTGGTGGCCATGACTTGTAAGGAATTGCTTGCTGCATAGCTACGAGAGAGAGAGAGAGAGAGAGAGAGAGTTATGATGGTGTGGGTAAAGGCTGTGGAGGTTATGGCCGGAGTAGTGAATATAAATAGTGGGGAGGATGACTTGAAATAGTCGTACGTCAATGGCAGTTGGGGCCTTTGGTTACGCGTTGTAATATGTCATTGTGGTTGTGGCTGACGTTTTCTTTTGGGCCACTCTTTGTGCCTTCAAGATATTTAATTTTAAAATATAAACTGATTTTTGAATAATTATACAACTACTTATATTTTTATTTATAAAATTTTTTTTATTATTTTTTTTATTTATAATTTAAATTTTAAATTTCAAATCTTATGACTTTTAGAATATCAATAACTGATAGAAAAATAAATCTTTTTTAAGTACATTTAGTATTTTTTTCTTGATTTAATTTTCTTAATCATTTTTGTAGTTTGCGTAAGCATCGAGTACTCAATTTTAAAAAATGACCAAATATAATAATCACATAAAAAAATAAATTTTAATAGTAGATTCACTCTTTTTCAAATTGAGTAAGCGATTCTTGCATAGTCTATGTTTGTATCTAACATTAGTTTTATCTCAAATTTTTTTGAGAAATGCTACAAGTTAGTCTTACACTACACACATTCATCTAACTAACATGTGATTTGTCATTTTTATCTTTTTTAAACACACATATTTAAGCATTAAGATAGAAGGACAAAAATGAAAAATCACATATTGATTAGATGAAGGTGTGCAGTAGGGCTTCTATTTAGAATTTGTCTACATTTTGAGATGAATTATTTCACTCGCAAGGCAACAAAAAAGATAAATCATTTATGTTAATAATATGATATGAAAAACTCTATTTATAAGTTAGTATGTAGAACACACTTAATAAAATGCTTATATCGTTATATGACTTAATTTGATTTGAAAAAAAAATTAAAATCAAATCTTATAAATCAAATCTTATTATTTAAGTGATGTGAATTATGTGTTCTATACAACTGCTTAAGAATAAAATATTTCATATCATATTATTTAATTTGTAAGACTTATAATTCTCTTACAAATTAATTTTTAGGACGTTGCTACATCTACAGAGGATTTCTACAGAAATCCTTTACCGAACATACAAAATCTTGTTTTTAATTTTTTTATCTTTTCTTTCACTATTTTTTTAAACTATTTAAATATTTTTTAATAATAAAAAAATTATATATTCATTTAAAAACACTTACTTAATGATTAAATAAAAAAAATAAAAAAAAGTTTCGGTAAAAATTTTCGGTAAATTTTTTTTGTGAAAATAGTATTTTTCTAATTTTTATATTGTCAGCAATACAGAGGAAGTGTCCTTTCTATGCTGACATACGAATGTAATTTTTATTTTTAGATTCGTTTTTTTTTTTTAATTCTAAAACTTGAGAAATTATGTCATTAAGCTCCAAAAGTAAAAAAAATATAATTTCATTAAATAAAAAAACAAGCATTTTAAAAACTAAGAAATATTCATTTGAAAATATGGCATGTATTATTTTTTGAGTGACGTTACTGCTGACATCACTAGCGCAACAGAATCTAGGTAATACCGCTAGTGTGGCATATAAGTATTGCACGTAGAGATTTGATTTTTCTTAGTTCTAATTTTCTTTAATAATTAATAATGCATGATTGTCACATTTATGATTATTAATTTGCAAGTACTGTTACAAATAGACTTATGCTACGTTAGATTACGTAAGTATTGTATAGTTATTTTAAAAAAGAATATAATTTATTATTAAAAGTTAATTTTTTTATTTAAATTTTATGTTTATTTATTTTTTTAAAATGATTATTCGGTACTTAAATATTTATAATTATAACTATCATTTATTTAAATAATATTATATATAGTTATTGAATGCGTAAATACTATATAGTTATTTTAAAAAAATAAAATTTATTATTAAAAAATTAATTTTTTTATATAAATTTTATATTTATATATTTTTTTAAATAATTGTGCACACCCACTATTATAACAATCATTTTCTTTTAGAAATGAATAATGCTAGGTACTCGTGATTTTTCATTTCCAGTGCTTAACTCGATGATGACGTGTACACAAGGTCTACGAAAAAGTTTGAACAATTCATAGTACATCCGTTTATGTGAATTGCATGTATGACGGCTCTTTTCTAAATGAGCATCTAGATGCACTGATGCAGCGTGGGTGTGACGTAAATTTCTGTCATGAAGTCATCGTCATAAATTTGGTGTGATGTCACGATGGTCCCGCCACGTGGCAGGATAAGTCCGACCCTCCACATGACCTCCTCAATCACGTCACCAGACCAAAAATCTGCATTATGTGGGACCCAACCACGAGAGTAATAGTGACGCACCAATCATCTCCCCAACAGGCCACCTATATACACTGTCTCTACTCTCTATCCTTTTGTCTTCAACTCTAGCTAATGGATTTTTTCATTTTCGGAGACCAATATTATTACGGATTTGAATAATTTAGGATATGTTTCGAGGTTAGATGATTTGAAAATTTATGAACAGTAATAAAATAATTTATGAATATCAATAAAATAATTTAATATAAATATTTATTGAGTTTTAAAAAATAAGAGAGAAAAAGTTAAATAAAAAATATTATAAATTTAAAATATTATTTTTATTTTAATATTTGAAAAATTTGTAATGATTAGTTTGAAAGTATTTGTGTTTAAATAATATTTGAAAAGAAAATGAGATGAGATGAAAAATGTTTTTAAACATTCCGTATCGGGATACTTGGAGAATGAGATGAGATGAGAATTTTGTGAATAATAGTAAGATGGTTTGTGAATAGTAGTGAGATAGTTTGAGTTGAGTATTTATTGGATTTCAGAAAATGAGAAAAAAAATTAAATAAAAAATATTATAAAATTAAAATATTGTAAGAATATAATTTTTTAATATAATTTTTATTTTTTGATTTGAAAAAATTAATTATTTTTTATTTTTTATTTAAAAGTTTGAGAAAGTTGTAATGATTAGTCTGAAAAAGTTATAATAATCAGTTTGTATTTGAATGATGTTTAAGAAAGAAATTAGATAGGATTTGATAAGAAAAGATGAAATGGGATAAATGGAAACTTTTTCCAAACATCTTTAGATTTCTCATTGAAATTTCGAGATATAGAGTGGTAGGTGAATTTACAAAGTGAATTTTATCATATAGAGTGGGAGGTGCATTCAGAAAAGAGTTAGGGGATGTTTGGGAATGAGATGTGATGAGAAGTTTGTAAATAGTAATAAAATGGTTTGAGTTATAATGTTTTATGGGGTTTTGAAAAATGAGAGATAAAAAGTTGAATAAAATATTATAAAATTAAATATTTTTATAATATAATTGTTTTGAAATTTGAAAAAGTTGAGTTGTTTTTGTATTTTATTTAAAAATTTGATAAAATTGTAATTATTAATTTGAAAGTATTTGTGAAGGAAATGAGATGTGATGGAATAGGATGAGATGAAAAATACTACCAAACATCCCCTTACACTAAATTATAGGTATGGTGGGTAAATACATCACTTCTGGTGAGATCCATTATATTTATAAGAATATTGAAAATGTTTAGTCACAAAGAGATTTTATAAAAATAAACTCACATACTTACATGATTTCATATGATACGTTATATATACTTTATAATAAAAGTAGTTTTATAATTTAGCCTATCATATCAAGTCATGTCAGTTTGTGAATTTATGTTTGTACAATTTGTTTATGACTAAAACATATATAAGCTTAAAAAATCCTCTCTTTAATCTCAACTACCACTATCTTAAAAAATCTTGTATGGGTACGGTTTTCTTACCAACACTTACCAAACTTGTGTTATTGCTGTGGAGGACTGGGCCATAGCCACAAAGATTGTGTTCTTTGGAAAATGAGTCCAAACAAATTCGAAGGTGGATTACCGTATAGTCAGTGGTTGGGGAGGTTTTTGGCGTGATCAGAAGATGGGACCACAGTTTTCTGATCCGATGGCTGCTTCAGTGAAGGAAAACAGACAGTTGTCTAGTTCGGCAGTGATTGGTGAGAAATCTGTGAAAGATTCTCAAAGAGCAAATTTAGAGGAGGTGAGATCTTCGGAGTTTATCCAAATGGGTACAAAACTGCCTAAAGAAGGGGAGGAAAACACGAAGGAAATGTGTATGTTGAAAGGAGGAGATGGTGGGGAAACGGAAGAAAAGGGTTTTCAAACTTTAGTTAAGGATGTAACGATTACAAGGACGAATAAGGGGATTAGGGAGGATGATTCATGTGGGCCTGAATAAGGGGCTTCACAAATGGGCTCTGACATGGGTGTCTCAGGTGAATGGGCTAAAGGCTCTAATATTTTTGGGCTGGAAATGATAGAGTCGAAGCAGGTGAGTAATAGGCCCGAGAGGCTATTAAAGCCCGATGTCTCCATGGGTAGAAAATGGAAGAGGATCTCACAAGTAAGCAATGGCTCTCGAAAAAGGTCGTTGAAGGCTTAGCTGAAACCAGTTCTAAAGAGACGAAGGGAGCTGAAGGAGGGTGAGGAAGATCAAAGGAGAGCATCAAAGATGGTTGTTTCAAGGCAGCGGCTTTAGGAGGAGGATGAGATTTTGTCTAATGATTTGGTATCGGCGGTGGCTGACTCTCAGCCTCGCCGAGAGCCATGAAACTCCTCAGTTGGAATGCCCATGGGTTTCCCATGAAACTCCTCAGCTGGCGTGGGCTTGGGAACCCATGGAGCATTCGGATTCTTTGCGATTTTGTAAAGAAAGAAGAGCCCAGTATCATGTTTCTACAGGAGACCAGATTGCATGTTCGTGACTTTGGAAAATGTAAGTATTTTTTGGGTTTTACAAATTGTCTTGTTGTTGATTATGTGGGAAGGAGCGGGGGTATTGCAATGTTGTGGTATGAGAAATTAAATTTGATTGTTTTGAAATATTCCAAATTTCATACCGATGCTTGTATTAATGGAGTTAAGGGTACATGGTATGTTACGGGGGTGTATGGGCATCTAGAAACAGGTCTTAGACATGAAACTTGGGAGGTGATGAGATCTTGTTCTAGGAAGGAGGGGGAAGCATGGTTATTGTTTGAGAATTTTAATGAGATATTAGATCAAGATGAAGAAAGGGGGTGGGGGGGAGACTGAGGCCTGCAAGACATATAGCTGATTTTAAAAATGTACTTATTGATTGTGGATATGGGCTTTAGGGTGTAACAGAAGGAGGGAAGGTCGTAGTATTAGTGAAAGGCTTGACAGATATCTGACTAATTCTCAGTGGGAAGATCTATTTCCACATGCTAGAGCAACTCATGGGGCAGTGGCTTACTCAAACCACTTACCAATTTGACTTGAAACAGAAGTAAGATTGGTGGAGAAGAGTAAAGAAAAACTATTTTGATTCGAGGCTATGTGGATTGGTGAGAAGGGTTGTGATGATATTGTTGCAGATACTTGGAGGAAGGGAATTAAGACCTATAGTTTTCGTAAAGTGATGGATTCGATTTCTGAGTGTAGTACAAAATTGACAGTATGGAACCGTGTGAAGTTTGGGAATGTTTATAAGCAATTACAAAAGGCAAGACAGAATTTGAAGCACGTATAAGACACAAATCATGTGTATGATGATAAAGAAATTCATGAAGAAGCTAGAGAAGAATTGCATAAGTGGTTAGAGAATGAAGAGGTGATGTGGAGACAGAGATCAAAGGCCATTTGGCTTAAAGAGGGGGACCAAAATACAAATTTTTTTCACAAGAAAGCCTCACATAGAAGAAAGAAGAATACAATTATGAAGTTAAAAGATGAGTTAGGCAGCTGGCAGGAGGGGTATACTCGTGATTTTTTGATTAAGGAGTATTTCAAGAATCTTTTTACTACTTCCAGTGAGAGGGGCAATATTGATTTTTTGAATATTTTAAATGGCTGAGTCACTCCTGCTATGAATGAAACTCTTGCAATGGCTTATACTGAACAGGAGGTTAGTGCTACTCTAAAGGAAATTCATCCCTCAAAGGCACTAGGTCCAGATGGTATGGCACCCTTATTCTTTCAGAAATATTGGAATGTGTTAGGAAGTTCAATTACAAAAGCAATTCTCAAGGCCTTCAATACAGGTGAGTTTCCAACTGCTTTAAACCATACATTCATCACTTTGATTCCAAAAAGAAAAGATCTTGCTCACATGGTTGACTATCGACCTATAAGTCTGTGTAATGTTATGTATAAACTGATTTCAAAAGTCATTGCAAATCAATTGAAAAGGGTTCTGCCTGAAATCATTTCAGATACACAAAGTGCTTTTGTCCCTGGCCAATTAATTAGTGATAATATTCTAGTTGCATATGAAATTATCCACTATTTAAAACAGAAGAATGAGGGAAAAAATGGTTATATGTCCATTTTGATGGACATGAGTAAGGCATACGATCGTATTGAGTGACAATTCTTGAAAGAAGTGATGAGGTCAATGGGATTTGAAAAGAAACTAGTTAACATGATCAAGTTTTGTGTGTCTAATGTATCTTTCTCAGTATTGGTTAATGGTGATCCTGTTGGTCCAATTATTCCTAGTAGGGGGCTTAGACAAAAGGATCCTCTATACCCTTATCTATTTCTGCTTTGTACTGAGGGTCTGATTTCCATGTTAAAAGCTGCTGAGTTGGATAACACTGTGCCAAGTATTAGAATTTGTAGAGGGGCCCCTCGAGTGAATCACATGTTGTTTGCTGATGATAGTGTAGTGTTTTGTAAAGCAGATATACATACTAGCAACAATTTATGAGAAGGTTTTGGGCCAGAAGTTTATGAGTAAAACCTCCATGGTGTTTAGCTCGAATGTGAATTCAGAGGTGTAGAGTCAGATCCTTCAGATGTGGAATTATCTTTGAATTTCGAAATATAGAAGGCAAAGGAAAAAATTGATTTTGCAATGTTGGAGTTCTTCTTCTTTAACCCTCTCCCTTCGCATAATGTTAGGGGTTATGCCTTGGCCAATGAAAATGGCATAACAACCACTTATGGCTGGGCTTAAATGTCTAGCCGTAGGTTACATGTTGGTGGCTATATAATTAGTCCCTCATTTCCACGTTAAGAGCAGAACAAATACTTCTCTTTCAAGTGAGTGTGTATGTAGTATGTGAGTGTTGTTCTGATCTTACCATGTGACACATTCTACCATCGACGAGAA
This sequence comes from Juglans mandshurica, assembly GCA_022457165.1. NCBI lineage: Eukaryota > Viridiplantae > Streptophyta > Magnoliopsida > Fagales > Juglandaceae > Juglans > Juglans mandshurica. The sequence continues at coordinate 16,148,593 of CM039624.1, forward strand.
TAATTTTAGACGAACAACACCTGTGGTAAAGTCCGTGGAACAACACCCAATCCAAGATTTGCCGCTCCGAGATAAATACTTTCGTTATACTCTAATCTAGTTTTTCTAATATTGGTATAAGAGCCTAAGTCGATTGTTCGAGATTTGATTTTCAATATGTAGTTTATTGTATATATCTTTTTTACCGTTGCATCTTCTCGAATTGATATGACTGAGGATCTCCGGTAGGATGCGCAGCAACTTGAACTGCTAGTGGTTACGAAGCACTTTGTCGTCGGCTAAATCAACATCGAGTGTTGAACCACGATGCGTTAGAAGCTATAGCATTGCAATAAGAGGCAGCGCCAGTCGAGAAACGAGGGAAGAGGTTTTCTACCATCTCACCGTGAGCACTGTCGGGGTGCAGCGCTGCCCATGGTGTTGCGCTGATGATGACGTCGCAAGCACTTGCCAGGTGCTATACCACAATGTTGCGAGCGCCGCGCACCGACTATTTTTAAAACAAATGGGTCCTTTTTGTCCAAATCTTCTAGATCCAACCCACGTTTTGAAAAAAAGCCCAAAACGTTTTTAAAAATGGCCTCCAGGCAAACTGGCCTATGAGCGCAACAGACAAAGGCCCACGTTACAACTAGGCGGCCAATTGGCTATTGACAAATTCAATGTGAAAAACTTGGTCAATTGAATATTAATAAAATAAGGTTGAGTCTAATTGATATTTGGAACGAAATTAGTTACAAAAATATGGAGTTTGCTACACACCCGTGAGTCTCATACTCAAGCCAGTTTTTCTGAAAATTCACAAGTCGTCGCACACAAATACAAGCTCAAGTGAGAATTGCATAGATTCCACAACATACCAGGGCAAACCTTGGCATGAGCGAAATCTGAAACAAAAATCATAGATTTTACTCAAGCCAAGGTTACGAAGTCATTTCTTGAGACGTGAGAAAAGACTATAACTCGAGCAAACATGGCTGAATTCTATTTAAAAAAGAATTTGATTTTTGATTTAAATCTAATTTGAGCCCCACATTTATAGAGTTCATTGTGGATAATTTTCCAATCCAATAAGCATTATTGTTTAAAAAATCCTTATTTGCACGCAAAGGGAAAGAACCCATTGTGAGATTTTTTGTTTTCAAGCCTAAAGTTTTTCTCTCTTTGTGCACAAATTCATTTAACTGTGCTTTAATAAGGATTTGACGAATTCATTCATGGGTAATCAATTTTATATAAGTAGTCAGAATTCAAGAGCTAGTTGTTGTGTTGCAGAAAGGGAGTAGGTCACTCATGGAGTACTCACAAGTCAGATCTATTATCCAACGAGTCCTGCTAGGTACAGTCCTCCAAGCACAATCCCCACATACTCCTTTGTGTGTCCCTTGAAATGTCAACTTGAGTAAATGATGATAAACCCCCCACTCTCAATTTTACCAAAACAGTGCTGCTACATACAGTCATGGTTGCAGAAACACATTGCACTCTGCTAACGTCACCACATCAGCAGTTGTTTTATATTAAAAAAAAAAGAGAAAACACATAAAGAAAGAGATCTGACGATCACATTTTGCATTTCTCAAATCGAGCAAAATGGAACCGCGTCGAGGAACTGAAGCAGAAGCGTTGCCAGTAAACAAAATCTTCCATAGTTTCAGTTTCGAGAAACTATTGAGAACATGATCCACACCTTGTTCACTAAAGCAACCAACCCGCGACAAAGAAAGATGATGGCTTGGTGTGCCTAATGCACCTCTGATGACTAAGTCTACAAACACGTAAGCAAAAATATGCTAAAGGCTATGAGATAGGGTTACTTGGATTTGGTTAATTATATAGACGTAGAATTTGGTTAATAGGAACGAAATAAGCTCACTCTCTTCGTCTTTACTTATCGGTTCATGTAGTTTGGATGGGGATGATGAAGCTATCCCGATGACTGAGTTATCCCTTTTAGTCGAGAATCTCGCCATCTTCCTAATAATTGGACTATCTCATCCTTCTGGCAGTTAAGACATTGATTTATAGCGGATTACGAGACTTAGGCAGCGTATCCGCTAGCATTATGGGCTCGTGTCATATGGGTCTATTCCATTGGGGCCAGAAAGATCCCTCCACTGATTTTATATCAAGATGCTTTTCATAAAGGCATGCATATAGGCAGAACCATTTTTTGTCATAAGTAGTGTTTGGAAAAGCATGAAATTAAGAAGTCAAAATATTAATTTTTGGAAAACCATGAAATCCTACTTTGCGAATTACCATTTTTGGTATACAAGTAAGTCAATGGAGAAAGGGAAAGAAAGCACATCTGCAAGGCCGACCAACACTATTGCATTCACTCAGTATTCTTGTCTTATCCGAAAGTCATGTTATTGGTTCGATTTATAATTTTGTTATAAATTATTAGTCGATATTATTTCAGAAAATATCAAGATTATTAAATCCCGATACTTGATTTATAAGTTGATTTATAAGTTTTAGTCATGATTTTTACACATTTTTTTCAAACTAGCTGGCAGGTAGACTTTCAATGAGGCTTTCGAGAATTGATGATTTAGTTTTGCATTATGGTCGCTGTTGGCATTATGGTTACTTTTTGTGTTGGGCACTGCCATTGGAAACTCTGTAACTTCTCAATATTTGAAACTTGTACTCATTGTTGTAACTCGATGTATGCTTATATACCTCAGTATATTCTTGTACTCGATGTATTCTTGCATACCTTAACTCTGTATGAGATGATTGTATGTAATTGTACTAAATACTTCTTTTCAAAATGATACAAAGAAAGATGTGTTTTTTGGACGGAAATTTGCTTTGCTGACAGTTTATCCAATCACTTGCAGAATGCATTGCTATTTGCTTTGATGCATTAGCTTGAATGTTAATGATTGTTCTGAATTACAAAAGAATCTGGAGCTTGGTTAATGTACTGCACAGAAAAGCAGAGCAGCTGCCACATTAGAGTGGAGCTTACTAATACAGCTGAGAATTTGTTGAAAGTATGCTATATTGAACACATAATAAGTTTTGTATAAGAAAAATGATAAATACACAACACTTTATACAACACTTTCTACAATAATGTTTTAAAATGAGGGATATTTTTGTAAAAGACCTTATAAAACTAACATCATTTTACAAAAATACCCTTATTTTATAACATGTGTTGTGAAAAGTGTTGTACAAAGTGTTGTGTGTTTATCACTACTCAACATATACTTAATCTTCCATTGATCTTGATCCTAATATCTTTAACTTGACTTCAAGCTCTTCTTTTGGATGTCCTCCTATCTTTTGTTTGAATAACGATCAACTAAAGAAGATGAAGAATGCAATGAAGACATTGCAAATCAGCAACACGAACACCCTTGAAACAAGTCGAGAGGCTGCTGCAACATAACAAATAATTCATGGATATATAATATATGAAAAACAAATTTAACACAAGACAGCGATTATAACAGGAGTTACTATTTTGAAGTTTTAACTATGTAATCTCAGTGCGTGGAGAATAAGAATTTGGGCAATGTTACTAGGGATTCAACTTTAATTCTATACATATGTGCGTCGTGAATAAGCAGGGGGCAGCACATTATAGAGGGCATTAAAACCGTGATTGCACGAAACCGCCAATGGACATGTTTCTGAGCATACTCTGAGCTCTAATTTCAGCACAAAGTTTTAATTCAATTGAAACAACATATATTAAAAAACAAACTCTATCAAGCCAAGTCCATATTCGACTATGTCCTTCATAACCATTACACCTAGGGGTGAAAAGAAACCGGTGAACCGGTAAACCGGATCGGACCGGACCAAACCGGTGGATTCGGTCCGGTACCCGTTCCATTTTTCTCAAAACCATTTGAAATCGGTCCGGTTACGGTTCTTCTTTTCCAAACACCAGACCGAACCAATTCATATATATATATATATTTTAATTTTTATATTATATATAATTTATATATATAATTATATATAAAATAATTTTGTATTATATGATAAATTACTTATTAATATAATATTAAATTTTAAAATCCTATATAAATAACTATATATTATCATTATAGTTTATTGTATTAGTAGTTATACTAATACTATATCACTATATATTATAATATATCACTATAGTCTATAATAGAATTATAATATATACAATATATTATCACTATATTATTATATACTATAATATATATATAGCATATATAATATACTATATAGTATACCGGAAAAACGGGACTGGAACCTATAAAATCGAAAGTACCGGTTTAGGGGTGTAACCGGTCTGGTATCGGTTCTTCAAATCTCAAAACCGGTATATACCGGTTCGGTTCTAAAATATGTCCAAAATCGAACTGGACTGGACTGGTTACACCCAATTTACACCAAAAGAGAATTTCATTTTTTTTAAAGTCTTCCTTGTCAATTCTTGGCTTAGGAAGTGAACCCATCTTCTTACTATCACTTGGAATGATATTAAAATCACCCCATACCAGCCATTGACAAACAGGGAGATCCAAAGAACTCAAATCCCTTGATAAAGTTTTTCTTTCAATATAGCCACAAGCTGCATAGACCACCGATAACACAAATAACTACTCCGTAGCTTCGAAATGTCCCAATAGTTACCTTAGAAGTAACTTGAATAAAATTAACATCTAGTTTGGAATTTGAGCTCCGAGCTAAAATATTTATGTAATAGATCTCCATTACAATCTTATTGATTCCTATTTTGTAACTTTGAAGTTTCTGACTTTTTTGTTTTATGCTGTGTATCATCACTTACAATGAATTTGGAAAGGTTTTCAAGTTGCTCTGTTTAGTATTTGGAAAGGTTTTTCAAGTTGCCGAGAATATTTTATTGAGAGGATGCAAATGAAGGGTTGGTAGTGGGCATGAAATCAGATCTAGCACAAATGGTTACCCAAACCTCTCAAGGCAGGGTGCAATATTCAAAGAAAACAGAGTTCGAGATCTGTCTGATGCTCAAGATCTGCCTTATTAACAGTATTATTCTAAGAAAAAAGGATTCCAACTTTGTAGAATTCTGCATTATAATTGTAACAAAAAGTGGTAGTTAAATCTGGAATGCTTTTTAATAGGGGCTCATGAAGTTCTCAAAACCCCATATGTCAGTGCACAAACATACATATCCATGCGAAACAAAAGGTACAAAGCTCAAAAGAATCCTAATACTATACAAAGCCCCCTTTCTATTCTATTGGCTTTTTTACTGGAGTACCATTAGTTTCTCTCCCCTTTATTTGTCGTATTTCTGAAGTTGAGATTTACACTATAATTTGCAAATTTCTTACTGTAGTTTGCCGTTTATATGGCTGAACGTGTAACATAATAATAACACATTCCGGAATGCTAAGAAAATGAAGGAAAATGGATGAAAATTTGACACTATGATAAATGTGAGACCCATGAAAACAAAAACCCACCACCCAATCCAAGTGAGCCTAAAAGCAAACATTTGGTGGGTTCAGATGTAACACACCCGAAAATACTTGATAAAGAAATGCACTGAAAATGGCTCACTTCGAGGGAAGTACCTCCAGAAAATACGGAGGAAGGAAGAAGAAGAGGATAGAAAAGGAAATAAGGAATTTGATTTAAGCTTTTGGCTACTGATACAAGTCCATCCTTCTGCTACATATACTAACTTCACTATCTAGCTCTTGGGCCACAGGCCAACTTAACCCAACAGTAAAAATAAAGCAACTGATACAATTCTAAAAAAATATAAATGGGCCATGGCCCGACTCAACAAAAATCATGCAAATAAATGAGATGATGGCTTTGGCCCATAGGCTAAGCCCAACTACTAAACTCTTATTACCTAACCCAAGCCCACTAAGGGTTTAGCCCCTACTGTCACTATTATAGACGTGTGAAAAACCCTCTCCCTTCAAGCACCTTACCATCAAGGTTTGGTTATGCTTTCTTGTAACTAAGACTAGCTTCTTCCCCTCCAAGTCCTTGAGCTGACCCACAACATTCTCCTCGATGGAATTTACCGTATAGTGGACCTCATAAACAATAGCTTCCTCGACCTGAGGTAGAGAATGACAACCTGGTGAAGACAACAAGCTTCAATGAAACCTTGTAAAGTCTTCGGCCACTCGTTCCTCATCAACAATATGTTCTGTCCAATTACCCCATATCTAGCATTCACCGTACTTTCCATTGTATTCCAAGTCACCACAACTCTCTTCGGAATCTCATTAAAGAATTTCATAGTGCCCTCCATCTCCTCTTACTTCACATATTCCGTTCTCATAATATTCCAAGAGAACAAAGCTCTATCCAACATTTTATCAAAGAGTAGCCTCACAATACCCAACTGCAATGAAGGCACCATTTTACTGCTCATGTTATTATCGCCAAATTCCAGCTTCCCATGTTCAAGCTGTAATTTCAGCACTGCTTTTCCTAATGCAATTATTAATTCCATTATAGGGGTAGCTCCTAACCCATTGATCATGAGCACAGCTCTATTGCCTCATGTAATGGGAACAAAGTTGGTTTCTAGTGAGAGTATTTGATTAAGAACATGAGGGACCACCACATGCACATGCTAAATGTCTACCACAAAAGCATCAGATTCATCATGAATTCCAAGGCCAAATTCCATTTTCCATGGGCCCAAAAATTCAAATGTAAGCTGCCCTGGTAGTGTGCAAACAAATCGAGCGACACCCATTATTCCAACTATTTCTGATGCACATTTTGCATCAGTCGCAATAACAGGACAAACCATCTTGTAAAGATCTTCTTCATTTAGCACCACCAAGGCCGCAGCACCTCCCGACTGTGCACTTTCTACCTTTCTCGTGAAGTCACAATCACCACATACAGACGAGACAATAAATCCAGAAAACTTCGAAGATGAACTGGAATAGCAGTTTGCAGTATTTCCAAAAATAAAAGGCAATATCTAACAACTTTCTCAATTTTACTCCCACTAGAAAATTCTACTTCAGCTAAAAAACTGCAACAATCCCCAAAGTTCCTAAGTACCGTACTCGTTCCCATCCAAGAAATAAAATCTCATATAGGCATTTTATCTAACAAGTTAGGCACACAACTCGGATAGCCATTCTTACCATACAATCCCCGCTTACTATGATTATACAAATTGCTTAGCTTGTTCAAATAAAAAATGAGAAGTTCCAAAATCACGATTGTGGCAAAATTAATCATTCCCAACATTATTACCAGGTAGTAAGTAACAAGTTGTGCACCTTCAAGTAGACCTCACCAATAAAATGGCCCTCTTTCGTCCTTCACGTCAAAGGAGAAGTTGGTAACTTGTTTCTCAAAGCCAGCTTTCTCCATATGAAAATTCATCCATTTCAGTAAAACCTTTTCAGGGGGTAAGCTCAATAACTCCTCCACCTCCTTGCTATCATCCACCAATTCTGCCATTTGAGGAGTTTTCTTCAGATGAAACAAATTTGTGGCCATCACTTTTATCCACTTGAACGCATATGGTTGCAAAGGGAATAATTTTCTCCCAAGCCCTCTCAAGCCTTTCATCAAACAGTTTCTCAGCAATTTTGGAATTCTTTCCCTTCGTGACAACAACCCAAAAATTAGTCGTTCCCAAGTCACAATGCCAACAACTTCACTCGTAGTAGGCTTAGAACTGAATGCTTTGGTCAATTTTGCCCAATTGAAATCCAGCTTAGAGGGAGTCTACATAGGCGTAGCATTGTTGGTGAAGAGTCGGAATGCAGAGATAAGTGTGAAGGTGACATCACGACGTCGTCTAGATTTGAGTATAACGATGTCGTTGTTGCAGAGCTTGATGCAGGCTATGAGATGCCACGTTCTCAGCTAGGTAATATGGTGTTGCAGAACTGGATGAGATTGTTGACATCGACGACGGTGATGGTAGGTATCTAGTTGCCATTGCAACGTCTTCAGGTAGCTGTACATATCGTCCTCGTTGGAGGTCTGGTCCGTCGAGATGCCAAGGTGCTCAGATATGGTGGGGAAGAATGAAGATAGTGGCTCAGACGAAGGCTTTAGGTCCATTACCATAGCCGGAGCTGCCATTACCAGACACGATTTGGGATTTCTTTTGTTGTAGTCTTAGTGTAGGAAATATGAATTAAGAGAGAGGGTGTACTCTTTAGCCACCGGAGTCAAAAAGCCCCATAAATTTTGGATGGACTTCCATGGGGATGCCATACCAGACGCACAGAAGCATGGGCTTCTGTAATGCCCGAACCTAGTCAAATAGCGTTACAAAATTTTGGATCTAGTTAAAGTCGTTGGGTTCATTACTAATTTTTTTGAAGAGAGTTTAGGTCTAAGTATATTTATTTTATGTTATTTTATTTTTATTTTCTTTTCTCTTTAGACTTAAGAACCCGTTCCTTGAAAGCACCCAGAGCACGTCGCACCCGTTTGCCATTTTCATGCATTCCCTTTTCATCCCCTTCATCTAGGTTTTCCCTTTACTATTTATATCTCCTATATATACATACTTATACGGTTATCATCTCAACCCTAGTTTATTTGCCGCTGCTCTTCTTCTTCACGCTCTTAGCCTTCCATACTCATCTAAACCTCCACCCCCAACCTCAGTGCAAACCACAACCTCTTCTCAGAACAACACCAAACCGTAAGGCTTGGTTTGCTTCCAATAAAACTGCCACCCGCAAAACCTATTCACGTGCCACAACTCCACCAAACCCAGTCCATGCCGGTACCTCAGCCACTCTGAGTCCACCACCCCAACCGTGCCCAGCCACACGAAGTCCACCCCTCAAGCTGTGCACCACCACCCTCTCCGTGTAAACTTTACCTTGGTTGCACCATCGAAAAGCAGAGCACTAGCCAGCCAACGGGTCGCCACTTTCCCCCGGACCTAGCCCGCGCGGAAGCTTAGCCCCGTAGCCGCCGCCCAACGCATTCGTAGCCTCCATTACAAGCCCCGAAAATCCTCTGTTTTAGTTGTCTAAAACAGAGCAGCGTCCAAGCTGCTGCAGTCACGCTCCATCGAGAGCTTCACCGCGCCGTGCCCACACAGAAACTACCGGTGAGGACCTTCCATCACCCCAGTCCGCCGCATGCCACCTCAGCTCCCTGGTAAGCTCACCATTTCTAGTTGGTTGGTTCTTCCCACTCAGTATCTACCTCACTTTTCCCTCACCGTGTGCCTCTCTCACTCGTCTCCCTCTCATGCTCTCGCAGCCAGTGACCAAGCGCTGCCCCCCTTTCGCCATAGCCAACCACCAGCTCCACGCCGTCGTGCCCCCACCTCTCCGTAAGCGCTTCGGCAGCACTGTGTGGAGTTTTTCTTTTCTCGCGTACATATATATATATGTGGATGTATACGTAACTTACGTTAACTTAATAGTGGGAAATATTATTGCCTTTTTATGTTATGTTTAGGGTGTTAGCTTAATTAAGTTTATGTTATGTACTTTGGATTTGAAATCATGAGTATATTGTGTGGGTTGTAAAGTATGTTTTATTTAGGCGGAGACGTGTGGATTTATTTTGTTAAGTGGGTATTTTTTTCAAGGGGCTAATATTTTATTGGAATGGTTAGTAAGTAGACTGATAAGTAACACTTGAAAGAATAGTTTAAAAATATTCTTTTAAAATATCTTTTTAAAAAGATATTTTTGTTTTATTATTATTTAAATAAAAGTATGAGTTTCTACTTATAATGATTTTGTTATAGTTATGTTATTTTGCATTATAAATTGTAGTAAGATCTCTATCGTAAATAAGTTAGAATTAAATGTTTTAGTCGAAGTTGGATATTGATGAGTTTAGAAAGTGATGTTAGTATTTTAAGAATAATGAGAATTTTGGGTTTGAGGAATTAAAAATGGATTATTTTAGAAGTTGTAGGCTTGAATATCGGAATACGAGATTGATTGAAAATTTATGAAAATTTACGTGATTATCTTATAGGTGACGATTAATTTTTGTTCGGCATTGTTGAGGAAATTTTCAAAAGCTAAGAAGTCCAGGTAAGCGGAGTTCCTATGCTATATTTGCATAAAACTAAAATAGACTGAGGTTGATTTTTTGAAAATATGCATGTTTTGTTATGAAAAGAGATTTGAACTATCTCAGTTATTTGTTCTGCATTACTCATGAGATTCTGTTTAAGAATAAAGTATTTTCTGGCATGACTGGTGTAGACGAGCTATTTTGCATTTTGTTTCTGAACTGTGCAAAAGAGAGCGAATATGAAAGTTTATGCATAAAATTATGTTTTGTGATTTCTGAAAACTCTGTTCTGTTCTGAAGATGTTATGTACTCTAATATGATATGATTTCTGAAAACTCTGTTATGTTCTGAAAATGTTCTGTACTTTGATATGATGAAATTTCTAAAAGCTTTTGGCATGACATTCTGAATCGGGATGTGGTTTGTGGATGGTGACCTATTTGACCTACCACGGGTGCTAATAGTGGCTTCTGTTTGGGTTGGTACCAACTGTTCTGCTTCTGGTGCACCTGATGGTCTTTCCTGTGTGCACACTCGGGGCTCCGAGAATAAATAAGGGGAAGATTCACATTCTGTTTCTGCTCGGTTAGCTACCGGGGTTTGCACCACCCTACCACGGGGGTTAAACATGGCCTCTGATGCGATATGATGCTCTGGAATGATGGTGGTCAGTTATGCTATGCCAAAAGAATTTGAATAAGAATATTTTTTTGAACTTTCGCTCTGATATTTTTATAACATGTTCTGACTCTGCATTCTGAAAATAAAGTGTTTTGTTCTGCATTCTGAAATCTGTAAATGCTCATGTTTGCATACTAGTATATGTTCTCTGCTTACTGAGTTGTTGATAACTCACCCCTTATCTCCATAATGTGTTTCAGATAATTTTGACGCAACAGTTGAGAATCAGGAATAGGGAGTACTTGCAAGTTTTGTGGATCATAGAAGACTAAGTGCCTTAGGGTACAATGACTTTTGGAGAGTCTTTTGGTAGCATTGATATTTTATGTGACTTTGGTATGTTGAGTAATGAATATTTCTAGTCTTTGTGGAAAAGTTTATGTGTATCAATGAGACACCACTGATGTGCCCTTATGTAGGAACATGAATATTTTTGTTGAACGAATAGGTTAATATGTTATGGAGACTCTGGTTTATTTTAAAAGTATTATTTGAAAATGATTTTTAGGTGATATGAGTTAACTCTCCGGACCCTATGGGGACGGGGCGTTACAGCTTCTCCCCTGCAAATGACAAAAACCATGGGCTTGAATGGCCACAATGTGATGTCACTCTGAACAGAAGCATCACTGAATCTATGGCCAATTAGGCTCCTAACTTTGAAGACAGTGTTGATGGGTTTCATGGTGATTTGGTTCTTGCCCCCATTACTGATGAAACACTCCTTCTCGACGAGATCAACATTCGATGGTGCGTTGATGGAGGAAGGAAACGAAAGATGAAAAGGGAGATCTAAAGGTTGAAGAAATAAGACGAGATTTTTGAAAACAGAGGAAAGAGGAATCGCATCAAGATCACCCTCCGCATGTTCTTCTTCTTGCATCGCACAAACTTGGAGTTTCAGATCGGTTAAATCTTCATTGAAGTTGTTCTTGAAATTAATCTTCAAAGTTGTTCCTGACATCTTTGAATGTCTGCAGGTTAACTTCATAACGTGGCTAATTGTTCGACCAGCTGCTTGATTTTGAGTAATGATAAAAGAATTTCTTCAATTTCCATAGATGGATACACAGAGATTGATGTCTCTGATACCAACTGTAACACACCTGAAAATACTTGATAAATAAATGCACTGAAAATGGCTCACTTCGGGGGGAGCACCTCCAGAAAATAGGAATAGAAGAAGGAAGAAGAATATGATAGAAAAGGAAATAAGGAATTTGATTTAAGTTTTTGGTTAGCGATACAAGTCCATCCTTCTGCTACATATACTAACTTCACTATCTAGCTCTTGGGCCACGGGCCAACTTAACCCAACAGTAAAAATAAAGCAACTAATACAATTCTAACAAACAATAAATGGGCCATGCCCTGACTCAACAAAAATCGTGCAAATAAAATAGATGATGGTTTTGGCCCATAGGCTGAGCCTAACTACTAAACTCTTATTACCCAACCTAAGCCCACTATGGCTTTGGCCCCCTACTGTCACTATTACAGACGTGTGACATCAGATTACTAAAATTTGATTTCACATCCTTTCGCTCCCCCCACCCTCATTTTCCAAGCAACCAAACAGAAAGTCGAAGAGGACAGAAATAACAAAAATTAAGAAGGAACATAATGGTAATGAAGATGATCATAAGAAAGAACAAAGAACAAGAAAATCGTGGGAGTGTTTTACTTTGTTGAATATAGTCTGCAGATTCCAAGAAAAAAAAGGCGATTAGGGCTGAGGAAGAGGACAACAGTCTCGAGCTGACGATGGAGATAGCAGACTCGAGATGCGGAGGAAGACGGACTCAAGCTTAGGAAGGAGATGGTTTCATCAGTTCATTCAATACGCACGGTTTCTATATATGGGGCTTCTCCACTTAAATGAAACAAACTGTTTCATTCTCTACGTGGCTCATTCCACGTCAGGTGTGCGCAAGATCTCCTCTCACATGGGACTGCATATAGATGTATTCTTATCTATAAAGGTTTTGTGAGTTTCTATTCTATAATCAATTTTTAGGTAGTGCCCAGATACTTGAAATTTCTTATTTTAGAGAGTTAAAAAAAATTAACTTCATAAAGAAATGATCAGTAGTCTTCTTTGAATTTTATTTTGATTATTGTTTGGTGCAATAACTTTGTTGAATTTTCTAAATGGCTTAAAATTAACGTAGAATACCTATTTATCGCCTCTACGTATGTTATCGGGTATAACTTGGAATTTTCAGACAATACACAATAATATATTTGAACCGACATCATTGATAAATTAGCCTCTATCAAAATAAGCTAAGCTATGGTACTCTAATTCAAGATTGCATCGCAAGTACACACCCCAGGAGAGCATTAGAATAGAGAAGTCAATCAGAACTCACAAAAATATTGAATTTGATAACTATCATTTATGCGCAACTATTTTTATTGTATAAAAAGCAAGTTATAGGCCGATTGACTTGATAAGTTGTAAGTTATACGCTGATTTGATCAATTTTAATTATAAAATGTTAATTAAAAACTTAACTCAAAAGAAAATTGAGTATCACATGATCAAAAAGTAAAATTGCTTTTAAAATTCTCAGCCGAAATATTTCTTATTTAGAAAACCGCTCTCCCCTGTTGATAGTTAGCATAGTTACATGATGGAGTAAACTGGGTAGGGTACCTGGGAAGTACTCCCGGCCTCATATAATGAGTAGCCAGGGTAGGAGTAGGAGTAAGAGTAGGATGTCATGTCATGCTGCAATGCCATCGGCTCCTTTTTCTTTACTCCGTCTTCTTTCTTCTCCCTGTCTTTCGCCACACTAATTATATCTGCAGGTCCTACGATCTTCCCGAGTAACATTGTTAGTTTCACGGTATCAATCATATCCCCTTCGACCTCTATTTGGTTTGTGACCTCCAAAAAAGATGCTGATTCCACCCCTGAATGTCATATATTCACCCACCACCAATTAAAAAGTTATTAACGGTTTTCAATATAATATATTATTAATGCTAATAACAGTAGTAAAATACTGAATGCATATGGCGGTAATTATTATAGTTTATATATTTCGTTACCTGAAAGGCCAACTGCAATCTTCATGGCTTTGGAGAGGGCCTTTTGTCCATCCAGCTTGCCAAAGAAGCACTTGTGGCCATCCATGGACACCTTGATCACCACCTTTTGCTGCAAAACCAAAGCAATTTTAAATTTGCAAAAACTATTTTCGTTCTGAATTTGGTGGATTTATATATACACTGAATTTGATAACTAGAAATAATTGATTGACTCATATATATGTTTTTTCACAGCGTGTCTGCTAGCTAGCATGGAATTTCTATATATACCTTCATTGTAATTGGTTTCATGGATAAGATCGATGATGACTATTAAGTATTGGACCTTTTGGTCCAATATTTTAAAGGTGATAAGAGTGCTTAAAATTATTGAAGGTGTGTGGCTAGTGAGGGGAGATATTACTTTGGTTGTTTTGGGGTACTCGAACATTTGAGATACGGCTGCTATTTATAGGCCACTTACCGTACTTTGCCTGAAACCTAGGAGTGAGCTTGAGTCTGTAATGGCTCTTTTTGTTAGGAAGGTTTGTGTAAGATCTGTGTTGGGTGATTTTGTGAAGAAACAATAGGAAGCAATAGGAAGTGTGAAGGTATCGTGGGGGCTTAACGGCTACTTGAAGTGTAATGGCTATTTGAAGCTTAACGGCTACTGGAAACGGTGCGTTGCAATTAAATGATACGGAGCGTTTTGGCAATTGTAATAACCCATTGCTTTTCAGTTGATTAGTTGTATTAAACGGCTACATTTTACTGTGTAGCCTTAGTATAAATAACAGACTAATGTAAAGGGAAAGGATCTGAGAAAATCAGTTGTGAATTTAGTTGTTTGTAAGGAGTTTGGAGATTACTCGAAAATCACTCTTAAGGAGTCAAAAGTCAATTTCTTGGTTTCGATCTTGTTTTCTTTTCTTGCTTTCTCGGTTGATGCTTTCTTGTTCTTATTCCTGTACAACATTACTGGGTTCATAACAAGGAAGACCATTACAAGTGGTATCAGCTAGGCGATTCTCTCATGGCAGATAATATAAGGGCAGCAACAATGGCATCAATGAAGGCACAATAAGAAGAGCCTTTACGGCAGCAAGAAGGGATGCGTAAGCAACTCGAGGAGCATCACAATGCAATTTCTGGGATTACAGGTAGGTTAGACCAGTTAACAGATATGATGCAATCTTTAATTGAATGTCAACAGCGTAATTCTGGTTCTTTGGGGGGTGTGAATCCTGAAGAAGGAACCTTTGGTATGGTAATGAATTTTAATGAGAGGGTTCTTTGCCTCGGGGGGTCAGATTGGATTTTCCTCACTTTGAGGGAACCAATCCTTCTGCTTGGATGTACAAGGCAACTCAATATTTCGAGTTCCACCAGATTTCTTTGAAACTATCACATGGAGGGTGAGGCCCTCGTGTGGTATCAAGATGTTGTTGATGGTGGCATTTTCAATAGTTGGGATTCATTTGTGAAGGCCCTCCTAGTGAGGTTTGGGCCTACGACTTATAATGACCCCATGAAAGCTTTAACTCGTCTTAAGCAAACTTCCACTGTGGCTAATTACAAAGCACAGTTTGAGTCTTTATCCAATAGGCTTAAGGGGCTGTCAGAAAGGCTTAAGTGGATTGAAGGATGAGATTCGATTGCCTGTTTGAATGCTTAATCCTATCAATTTGAATTCAGCCTTTGGCCCTTCAAAGATTCAAGAAGAGTACTTATGGGCTTTTAGGAAATCTTGGAGAAATAGTGGGTTGAGTGGAGACAAGATTCAAAAAGAAAAGGGTGTGGATAATTCTAGAGTGTAGAAAAGTCCTATACCAATCAAGAAAGTTTTCTCATCACAAATGGATGAAAAAATGAGGGGACTTTGTTATCATTGTGATGAGAAGTGGAATCCAACCCACAAATGTACGAATCCCAATGTCTACCTTTTGCAAGTTAGTCAAGAGGTTTCAGATTCCCCTATGGTGAATGAAGATGAGTTATGCTTGAGGGAAGAAGAGGGACATGCTAATGTTGGCCAAGAAGACGGGGAAGAAAGTGTAGAGGGGTCTATTCATGCTATCTCAGGCTGTTCTACCAACAATGCAATGAGATTGCATGGTAGAATTGGAGCTTGTGCTGTTGAAATTCTAGTGGACTTAGGAAATACTCATAACTTCCTGGATCCACTAGTAGTTCAAAAGGCTAAGTTGAGTATTGAAAAGAATTCGAGCTTGCAGGTCAGAGTTGCTGATGGGGCCAAAGTGTTGAGTTGAGGAAGAGGTGTAGTAGTCAGGATACAGTCAGGATACAAGAGTCTAAGTTTTCTGTTCCATTTCATGTGCTAACATTGGGGGGCTGTGACATTGTTCTTGGTGTGCAGTGGCTTAGAACTTTGGGGTCGATTCAATGGGATTTTACAAAGATGTCAATGAGTTTTAGGTTGGGGAAGGATATGTAGTACTGCAAGGAGTTAGCACTGGCACTATTGATGTGCTAATGGGAGACAAGTGGCTTAAGCCTGATTTTGTAAATGGCCAAGGGTGGTTCCTGCAACTACTGGTTGTAGATTAGAAAACAGCACCTGAGTGCATTCCAAGGGTCATTACTGACTTGTTGAATGAATATTCAGAGGTTTTTTTAGAGCCTGTTGGCTTACCACCTAGTAGGGCTTTTGACCATCCTATTAACCTTAAGGATGGGACAAACCTTGTTTTTGTTAGGTCATATAGGTATTCCCATTATCAAAAACCAGAAATTAAGAAGATAGTGCAAGATTTATTGGCTTCTGGAGTGGTGAGACCCAGCCAAAGTCATTTTTCATCACCTGTTTTGCTTGTTAAAAAAGTTGATGGGCACTTGGAGGATTTGCATTAACTATCGTGCACTTAATCAAGAAACTATAAAAGACAAGTTCCTGATACCAATCATTGATAAGTTGCTAGATGAGCTCTTTGGTGCACAAGTGTTTTCTAAGTTGGATTTGAAGGCTAGATATCATCAAATTCGAGTTAAGAGAGCAAGACATTCCCGAAACAGCCTTTAGAACTCATGAGGGGCACTATGAGTTCTTGGTAATGCCTTTTGGGCTTACCAATGCACCATCAACTTTCCAAGGGTTGATGAATGACATTTTCAAACCCTTTTTGAGGAGGTTTGTGTTGGTTTTCTTCGATGACATACTTGTTTATAGCAGAAATATAGAAGAGCACGTTCATCATTTGAAAATTGTTTTGCAAATATTGAAGCAGCACACTTTGTATGCTAAGATGTCAAAGTGTAAGTTTGGGGCTACTGAGATTGAGTATTTGAGCCACATGATCTTGGGGAAGGGGGTTCAAGCAGATCCTTCCAAGACTTTGGCTATGGTGCAATGGCCTACCCCTAAAAATTTGAAATCCTTGAGAGGTTTTTTGGGCCTTACAGGCTACTACAGAAAATTCATAAAGCATTATGACTCCATTGCAGCCCCCCATTGACCACTTTGTTGAAGAAGAACTCATTCCATGGAATGAAGCAGCTGCAATTGCCTTTGAGAATTCTAGTAACTTCAAAGGCAGCTGCAACTGCCTTTGAAGCTTTGAAAAAAGCTATGAGCCACCCTCCAGTTTTGAAGGCATCAGATTTCTCAAAGATATTCATTATTGAATGTCATGCTTCAGGCATTGGCTTGGGAGCTGTCCTTATGCAAGAGGGCCACCCAATTGCCTTCTTCAGCAAGGCTTTGAAGAGTAAAGCCTTGTTGTTGTCCACATATGAGAAGGAGTTGTTAGCTCTTGTCTCAGCAGTAACTCGATGGAGACCTTACTTGCTTGGCCATACTTTTAAGGTGAAGACTGATCAGCAGGCCTTAAAGTATTTGATTGAACAAAAATTGGGGACTGAGACCCAACATAAATGGATCTCCAAGCTAATTGGATATGATTTTACAGTTGTTTATAAGAAAGTCCAGGAAAATGTTGTAACTGATGCACTTTCTAGAAGAAATGAAGAGGAATTGGCCACTATTGCCTTAATATCTTTCCCTACTCCTTAGTGAATAGAGGAACTCAAGAGTAGTTACTCTTTGTGCCCCCAAAATGTCTAAGATCCTAGCTAAGTTGCAGCAAAGGCAAGAGGGTCCTAAACACTATTCTTTGCAGCAAGGCTTATTGTTAAGAAATTGAAGGTTGGTTGTGACGCCATCTTCACCTTTACAGGCAAAGATCCTACAGTTTATTCATAATGACCTGCAGGCAAGCCATGTGGGCTATCACAGAACACTACAAAAGGCTAAGTTGAACTTCTTTTGGGCAGGCATGAGGCATGATATTAAGAAACTGGTGCAAGAATGTGAAACCTGCCAAGTTAATAAACATGAGTAGCCACTACCTGTTCCAGATGTTCCTTGGCACGACATTTCCATGGATTTTGTGGAAGGGTTGCCATCCTCTAATGGCTATTCTGTTGTGTTTGTTGTTGTTGATAGGTTGATAAAGTTTGTTTCTTTTCTTTGTCACATCCTTACATAGCCACTAAAGTTGCACAATTTTTTTTTCTAGTGTTTGAAGACTCCATGGATTGTCTAAATCTATTGTCTCGGAAAGGGATCCGATTTTTACCAGTTCCTTTTGGAAGCAATTGTTTCAATTACAAGGTACTTCATTGAATTTTAGCTCAGCCTACTATCCACAATCAGATGGACAGACTGAGTCATTGAATAAGAGCTTGGAAACTTATCTGAGATGCTATGCTGGACAAAAGCCTAAAGAATGGTCTGCATGGTTGTCAATGGATGAGTGGTGTTATAACACTACAACCCACTCCTCTATAGCCATTACTCCATTTGAAGCTCTTTAAGGTTATCCCCTACCAAAGTTGCTGTCATATGTGCCTAGTACTTCTCTTAATCAAGTTGTGGATCTCCAATTGAAGTCTAGAGAGCAGATTTTATCATTTTTAAAGGAAAACATCCACAAGGCTCAACATAGGATGAAGTTCTATGCTGACAAGAGAAGACCTGAGAAGAGTTTTCAAGTTGGTGATTGGGTGTTTCTGAGATTACAGCCCTACAGACAAAAGACAGTTTCTTTGAGGCATAATATGAAGCTTGCTCCACGATTTTATGGACTTTTTCAGGTTTTGAAAAGATAGGATCTGTTGCTTATAAGTTACAGTTGCCATCTTCTTCCATACATCTTGTTTTCCATGTATCATGTTTACAAAAGAAGTTGGGTCAAAGCATTTCACCTCTGCCAACACTACCTCGAACAGATGCTAGTGGATAGATTTAGCCACAGCCAGAGTCAATTTTAGAGAGGAGGATGCGAAGACACGGTAATCAGCCCATTAGTAAGGTCCTCATCAAATGGTTAGGAGCTCCTGTTGAAGACAGTTCATGAGAATCATTATGGAAGTTGAGAGGGCTTTTTACACACCTAATGGGCAAGGTTCTCTACGGAGGCAAAATTCTGATAAGATCTTGTGGACAAGAGTCTTAAGGGAGGGGGAATGTAATGGCTTTTTTTGTTAGGAAGGTTTGTGTAAGATCTGTGTTGGGTGATTTTGAGAACAAGCAATAGGAAGTGTGAAGGTATTGTAATGGCTACTTGAAGTTTAACGGCTATTTGAAGCTTAACAGCTATTGGAAACGGTGCGTTGCAATTAAATGATACGGGACGTTTTGGCAATTGTAATAACCCATTGCTTTTCAGTTGATTAGTTGTATTAAACGGCTACGTTTTACTGTGTAGCCTTAGTATAAATAACAGACTCATGTAAAGGGAAAGGATCTGGAAAAATCAGTTGTGAATTTAGTTGATTGTAAGGAGTTTGGAGATTACTCAAAAATCTCTCTCAAGGAATCAAAAGTCGATTTCTTGGTTTCGATCTTGTGTTCTTTTCTTGCTTTCTCGGTTAATGCTTTCTTGATCTTATTCCTGTACATTACTGTGTTCATAACGAGGAAGACCATTATAGAGTCGGTATTTCCAAATCCGACTCATACTTTCTTGGAGTTCGAATCCAAATTTCGATTTCGAGTCGGAGTGAAGTGAGATTTTTGGAGGGAAAAAAAATCCACAATCACAAGAACGAACCGATGGCATATATCGGATAAAAAATATCGATTCCAACACCAACCAGAAAACTTAAAAACGCAAAGGAGAATTGCGATTCGAGAGAGAAAGAGAAACAGAGAGCAGATGGTTCCTACAACTTGGTATCGTAGTCAATTTCAAGATTCTTCTGGCACCCAGTGGTTTGGGTTTGTGATGTTGAACAGAAACAACATTAAAACAAAGAAAATGAATAACAAAGAGGCGAGAGCAACGTTTCAGAGGAATAGAGAATGACTGGGTTTTATAAATGTGTACCTTCATTTCCAATGGACTCGCCGCTACAGTTGTTGATACGAAAAGATGCCGCTGCTTGCTCTTCCTCCACGGGCTCCTATTAGCGATCTAGGGTTTTGGGCGTAGATGAGAGAGAGACTTCTATATTTATTGAAAAAATATTTACATGCCGGCCAAGTTCATCGCTACGTGTATTTTTTTTTAATTTAATAATTAAGAAAATGATTTTAAGTGTGTTAATATAATTTTTTATTTTTTAAAAATATTTAAATATATTAAAAAAATATGTAAAATAATAAAAAAAATCATAAAAAATAATTAGCAGTATAAACGAGCGGCACTCTTATTATGAATCGTTATTTATTCTTACATCTTAAATTTATAATATTTTTAAAAGATGTGATGTGTTTTTATAAAATATAAAAGTATTTTTTATAAGATGTGAACTGTGAAATGATAAATAATAATGAGAACAATTTTTTAGTATGAGATTTTTGGATGTTTTTACTATGAGTATTGCTATTCATAAACTCTACACACCACACACTACAATTTTTTATTTTTTTTTTATTTTTTTTTGTTTTATTATTCTTAAAATAATTGAATTATTCTACTCATCATTCATATAATACACATTTGGTAAGAAAAAAAAATAAAAAAATCATAAAAATGGTGGTATGTGATGTATGAGACTTATGAATAGAATTTTTCTTTTACTATAGAGCGGTAATATCAGTAAGTAATTCTGGTACCATACACGTGGCGGCAGTCAAATCAGACATTTAGGTGCTTCTCGAATTTATTATTCTTAATTCTCATTTTGAGGATGACATTTTCGTAGTTCAAGATTTTATTATTCTTAATTCTCATTTTGAGAATCAAACTTATAGAAGATGCTTCTAAATTCTGATTTCTGTTTGTTCGCAGTGAATATTTATAGAGTGAAAGAGGAATAAAAAGACAGGTGAAGTAAAGAAAGAATAGAGGCTTAGAGCACTGGCAGCGGATTCGGTAAAATGAAAGAAAAGTCTAAAATTTGAATGGATTGAGAGTTAAGACGCTGTCATTGGCTTCGTTAAACTCAAAACTCAAGTTTTGAGCTACAGAAAATTTAGTTTCATCTTCATATTTGAAGACTCACTATTCATAAGTCTATCATATTAATTTATTACAAAATACAGGAGACTATTAGTTTGTGTTTGAAAATTAGTTTGCGAAATGTGTTTGTTAGGTAATTAGGTTGAGAAAAACAAATTGGGAAACAATAATTTAAATATCTAATTAAATTATTAATGTACATATGGTTAGTGTAATTGTAAAATATGAAAAAAAAATTAAAAATATTATTATTAAAAAGATAATATTATATTATATTTTAATGAATCTAATGGCTAATCCAATGTGTGATTATGGATAAAGAGGTTTTGAATTTATAAAAAACATGTACTTTTCATCAAATTTTAAAGATAATTTTGATGAAATTAATGCTAATTCTCTCGCGTAAAGCTTTTGGAGATTTCACGAAGATAACTTTGAGAAATGCTATTTTAGGTATGGCAATGCCATTTCTTTTTGTGTCCTGCTTGAGGTTTTATCAGTAATTGGGGTATCCGTATGTTCTTGGAATGATTTCTTGTTTCGATGCTTGAATGCGATTAGAAAACTCACTTGGGTCTATAATTGTGAACCCATTTAGCCATTTGGGAAACAAATTTGGAGTTGCTGCATCTGCTTATTTGGAAATGTGATCTTGAACCTACAACTGCTTTAGAGAATGGTTTTGAGTGAAATGGTACTACAAATAGTAAAAATGAATTGGCCAACAATGGTGCTGCATCCGTTTGTAGTTAAATATGTTGCATAAATATCCAAACTATGTTTTTATTTTATTTTATTTGGGGAGGAGGTTTCGAACTCCAGACCTCTATTTTGGAAGCTGGAGTTATGCCAACTAGACCACAAGCCTTTGACAACTCTTTATCCAAACTATGTTAACTATGTTTATTCTTAAGAAATTGTTGTGTTGGTGGTGGTGAATGGCGGTTGTTATGTCCCCTGAATAAATTACACCTACACTAATGAGAGTGTTGTGCATCTGAATTAACTGGCAATTGATGACATGGTTCCTAGTAAAATGGTAGGGGAATGAAAATTTTATTTATTTATACTCTTTAAAGGCCATCACCGTTGGAGAGAAAAATTATATATATTATTTGGCTAATCCAATGTCAATGTGTCAATGCTCTATATAGAGCATTGACATTAAATTAGCCAAATGCCAATTAAAATCATATTTTAGAGAATGTCCTTTAAATTGAGCTTACATTGGATTAACTAAACACAATTCATCTTAGATGTTAGTTACAGTAAACTCATCCCACATTCCATATGAAATGAACTGTAGCACCTTCATACAAATATTTTATTATTTCCTATCGCACGGTTGTTTCCCATTTCCTTCTCGCTAGTCTATCTCATATTCTCATTCCTCTTTTCCTTCTTCTTCCCGCGACCATCTTCTTCGTCACACAACTCCTTCTCCTTCTCTTCTGCAGATTCCTTTACCTGCTGTTATGTTCACTATATCACCAGGAAGCAAGCTCGATGTTATCACCAGGAAGCTAGCTCGAGCTGGGAAAGGAAGGGAAGTGAGGAAGGCATCAGTTAGTTAGTTAGTTGGTCACGTGTTCTGCATATGTTCCTTTTATAGTATTAATGTACCCTTATGTCCTTGCTTACCTGTTAAGAATTACCATAGTGGCCCTTGTAGCCGTTGTTAATAGTCATAAGGCTTCTATAAGTACTGAAGCCTTTTTTCCTTTGTAACCATTGAATAAAAAAGTGAATAAAAGTTTGGAGGTTTCTAATCCCACGAAGATCAGTAATTCAAGTTGTTTACTTCTCAATTCTAGTCTGTTGTTACAATTGGCATTAGAGCCCTTCGAAATTCTGGGCACAAAAACTTTTTTTTTTTTCTTCTTCTTCTCCTTTTCTCTTACCATGGCAGAAGGCACATGGTTCAAAGAATTAGAGAAGCTTGTTCTTGGGTTGAAGCAAAATCAAGAACTACAAGACCAGAGAGTTGCAGATCATCATAGTGCTTTGGAAGGACTGAATTCAAAGATGGACCTTTTGTTGGAAGCAATGAATGGAGGCAGAAATGATCGAAATGGAAAGGGCTCAAATGTTGATGGGGGTCACATGGGCAACTCATCTCTGAATTCTGGAATGCAATTTCATAACATCAAGTTAGACTTTCCAAGGTTTCATGGTGATGACCCATATGGATGGATCTATAAGGCAAATCATTATTTTGCCTTACACCCCATGCCAGATGGACAAAAGATTCTGATGGCCTCGTTTTATATGGAGGGAAATGCCTTGGTTTGGTTTAAGATGCTGAGGAGACTGATTCTTTCAATTCTTGGCATTCTTTTATTAAGGTTGTTCAGTTAAGGTTTGGCAGTTCTTCTTATGATGACCCCATGGAGGCCATTACAAGTATAGGCAAACTTCTACAGTTAGTGCCTACAAAACTCAATTTGAGGTCCTTTCTAATCGATTGAAAGGCTTGTCTGACCATTATAAACTTTCTTGCTTCTTGAGTGGCCTTAGGGATGAGATATGAATCCCTATGAGAATGTTGCACCCTCAGTCCTTGAACACTGCTTTTGGATTAGCCAAGATCCAAGAGGAATATATCACTAGCACTAGGGGCAACAATAGGCTCCATTCCTCTTGTAAGTCTGCTCCTAGTGAGGGCAGCAACTCAGTTCTTGGTAATTCTATAAGGAAAGAAGGAATTTCTGGTCCAAAGCCCACCGCCTTAAAAACTTCAGCTCCCTTTCAGAGACTTACACCAGCAGAATTGAAAGCAAAAAGAGACAAAGGGATCTGCTACTTCTGTGAGGATAAGTGGCAAACTGGTCATAAGTGTAATA
Organism: Juglans mandshurica; assembly: GCA_022457165.1. Lineage (NCBI taxonomy): Eukaryota > Viridiplantae > Streptophyta > Magnoliopsida > Fagales > Juglandaceae > Juglans > Juglans mandshurica. The sequence continues at coordinate 16,172,568 of CM039624.1, forward strand.
AGGCCAAGTTCTTTGAAATGGCAGGATTGGAATGGTTACAAGATTCTGAGAAGGAAGAGACTGGTCCACAAGAGTCACAGGGAACTAATGAACCTGTGGGAGTAGAGACTGAAGTACCTGAGATCTCATTCCATGCAATAGCAGGCTGTATAAGCCCGAAAACTATGAGAGTCCATGGCAAAGTTAAGCACTGCTCAGTGATAATTCTTGTTGACACTGGCAGCACACATAACTTCCTTGATCCTATGATAGCAAGGAAGGTGGGGCTAACTGTCAAGCAAAATGGTCAGATTGTAGTACGGGTAGCCAATGGGGAAAGCATGAATGGTGAAGGTCTGGTCCAAAATTTACAGTTTCAGATGCAAGGCCACCATTTCAATACTGATTGTTTCTTACTACCATTGGGAGGTTGTGATGTGGTGGTTGTTATGCAATCGTTGCGAACCTTAGGTCCTGTTTTATGGGATTTTACTAATCTCACAATGACATTCACCAGTGGCAAGGGTTCTGTCACACTTGTAGGCATGAGTTCTAGCAAGCCTAAGTTTGTGGAAGATGTTCAGATTTGTCAACTCACTATTGTGGAAAGGAAAAGAATGCTACTTCAGCTAGTTCATAAAGAGACAACTCAAGTAATGGGCATGTATGCTACTGACATTGAGGCAGTGTTGGCTAAATATGACCATGTCTTTGCTGAACCAAAGGGCTTGCCTCCAAAAAGGTCTCGAGATCATCAAATAAACCTCAAGGAGGGAACCATGCCAATATCTGCTCGACCTTACAGGTATCCTTTTTTCCAAAAAACTGAAATAGAAAAAATAGTAAAAGAATTGTTGGCTGCTGGAGTCATAAGGAGCAGTCAATCCCCTTTCTCATCACCTGTCCTCTTGATAAGAAAATCTGATGGATCATGGTGCATGTGTATAGATTATAGGGGCTTAAACAGAGAAACAATTAAACACAAATTCTCCATTTCTGTCATTGATGAACTTTTGGATGAATTGCATGGAGCCTCGATATTTTCTAAGTTAGATCTTAGATCTGGGTACCACCAGATTCTTATGAAGGAAGAAGACATTGAAAAAACTGCATTCAGAACACACCAAGGGGAGTATGAGTTTCTGATTATGCCTTTTGGCTTAATCAATGCTCCCGCCACTTTTCAAGCCTTGATGAATGAGGTCTTTCAACCTTTTTTAAGGAAGTTTGTTATTGTTTTTTTATGATATTTTGATCTATAGTAAATCACTAACAGACCATGTAGAACATCTTTCTATGGTATTGGATACTTTGGCAAAAAATACTCTTTTTGCAAAAAAGAATAAGTGCAGGTTTGCTTATGAGGAGATTGAGTACTTGGGCCACTTGGTCTCTGCACAGGGTGTCAAAGCAGATCCAGCAAAGATCAAGGCAATGCTCGAGTGGCCTCTACCAAAATCCCTTAAGTCATTAAGAGGATTTCTTGGTCTAACTGGTTACTACAGGAAATTTGTCAAAGGGTATGGCTCCATTGCTGCCCCATTGACAAATTTGTTAAAGAAAGATGCTTTTAATTGGGGAAATGAAGCTACTACAGCATTTACAGATCTAAAAAAGGTTGCGACAAACCCACCTGTCTTGGCTTTACTAGATTTCTCCAAGCCATTTGTGTTGGATTGTGATGCTTCTGGTCGAGGGATTGGTGCTGTCTTAGGTCAGAATGGGAGGCCCTTAGCATTCTTGAGTCAAGCATTAAAGGGAAAAGCATTGGATCTATCTACATATGAAAAAGAATTTCTTGCAATAGTAGTAGCTGTAAAGAAATGGAGGCCATACCTGTTGGGTGCTGAGTTTGTAATAAGAACAGATCAACAAAGTTTGAAGTTTCTTTTGGAACAAAAGATAGGAACTCCATCTCAACAAAAATGGATTACCAAGTTGCTCGGCTATGATTTCACAATTGAGTATAAGCATGGCAAGGATAATGTGGCAGCAGATAGTCTCTCGAGAAGAGAAGAAGTAGAGGAAGAATCTGTTGACATGATGGCTATCACAGTCCTTGATCCCCTTTGGTTAGAACAGCTGAGACATTCTTACTTGGATGATGAAGAAATCTTAGCTATTTGTCAAAAGCTCCAAGAAGGCAAGCTTTCTGACAAGAAGTTTGAAGTCAGAAATAGGTTGTTATTCAACAAAGGCAGGATCTTCTTGTCATCTTCATCCCCTATGAAGGATCAAGTCTTGCAGTTTATACATAGCAGTGCCTTTGGGGGCCATTCGGGTTACCATAAAGCCCTACATCGAGTAAGGGCATATTTTATATGGAGTGGCATGAGGAGAGACATTAAGCAATTCATCAAAGAATGCCAAATTTGCCAAAGGTGTAAGACAGAAAATTTACAACCTGCTGGGTTATTGCAGCCTTTGCCACTTCCTATCAGATCTTGGATTGATAACTCCATGGATTTTATTGATTCCTTACCATGTTCAAAAGGGTTTTCTGTTATATTGGTGGTAGTCGATAGGCTCACCAAGTATGCACATTTTTTACCTTTATCTCACCCTTATACAGCTGCATCAGTAGCTGCTGTCTTCACATCCCAGGTATTCAAGTTACATGGGTTGCTATCAACCATTGTAACTGATAGGGATATCGTTTTCACGAGTAATTTTTTGAGAGAGTTGTTTAAATTGCAAGGGACTAAACTGCACTTCACATCTGCTTATCATCCACAATCAGATGGGCAAACTAAAGTGGTTAATAAATGTGTGCAACAATATCTTAGATGTTTTGTTAGTGAAAGACCCAACCAGTGGGTGCATTGGCTTCCTTAGGCTGAGTGGTGGTATAATACCTCAGTCCACTCTTCGACTAAAATGACACCATTTGAGGCATTATATGGAATCTCTCCTCCAACCTTAATTCAGTATGTTGATGGTACTACTCATAATGAAGGCGTGGGCAGGGAATTAAAGTCGAGAGATGAGATACTAAGGTTGTTAAAAAAGAACTTGATGGCTGCACAGGTTGCTATGAAACAACAATATGATAAACATCACATTCAGAGGAAGTTTAAGGTGAGTGATTTAGTCTATTTGAAAATGCATAAGTATAACCAACAGACTGTTAGTCAAGCCAGCAGATCCAAGTTAGCTGCCAGATATTGTGGTCCATTCAAAATTTTGGAATGCATTGGAGAGGTAGCTTATAGATTTGAATTGCCACCAAGCTCATCAGTTCATCCCGTGTTTCATGTCTCAAGCTTAAAGCAATACATTGGTCCTGATTCACAGATCTCTCCTGCATTACCCTTGATGGATTCTCATGGGAATTTTAAGGTGGAACCTGAAGCTATTCTTAACAGGTGCATGACTGCTGTGAATAATAAACCCTTTATCGAGCTATTAGTGAAATGGCGTGGTATGGATGAGGTAAACTCCACTTGGGAACCTGTTGAGCAACTGAGGACTCATTACCCTGACCTTGTGGGCAAGGTCTTTTAAAGAGGAAGACAGTTGTTATGTTCACTTTATCACCAGGAAGCAAGCTCGATGTTATCACCAGGAAGCAAGCTCGAGTTGGGAAAGGAAGGGAAGTGAGGAAGGCATTAGTTAGTTAGTTAGTTGGTCACGTGTTCTGCATATGTTCCTTTTATAGTATTAATGTACCCTTATGATCTTACTTACCTGTTGGGAATTACCATAGTGGCCCTTGTAGCCGTTGTTAATAGTCATAAGGCTTCCATAAGTACTGAAGCCTTTTTTCCTTTGTAACCATTGAATAAAAATGTGAATAAAAGTTTGGAGGTTTCTGATCCCTCGAAGATCAGTAATTCAAGTTGTTTACTTCTCAATTCTAGTCTGTTGTTACACCTGCACATCTCCTTCTTCGCACGACCATCTCCTTTCCAGCTGCTGAGAGCTTCTCTCCAAATCATATACCAACAACACGGTAAGATACGAAACCCTAGCCTTGATTTTTCTCATTTATTTTGCTCGGTTTGTTTGGAATCGGCTAATGGGACAGTAGGGAGGAAGGTTCTTACTCTATTTCCAACTGGGGATGATTGAGTTTTGGTAATTGTTAACGTTGTCTTTAACGTCGAAGTTATCGTTTGATTCCGTTTCTGGGTCTTTATGACATTGGTGTCTGGTGGTATTTATTAGATTTTTGTGTAGCTTAGACTCTTTGGAATCCGAAATTTCTGGGTCAAATAATTTGGGTTAATTAAGCTTCTGTTGCCAGCTGGATGTCTTTCACCACCCTTTGTGAGGTTAACCTTGGGGGATCGGTTCAGTCGTGGCGTCCCTCAGTTCTGTGGGCTGCTAAGTGTATAAATTACATTATTTTAGTGGTTTTATGTCTTCTTTGAGCTTCTGGTGACGGAGATTGATCATGTTGTCACTCTTGGCAGCAATTATGTTTCTAAGCTCCTCTATGACAGCAACCATTATGGTGTCATGCTAAGGATTTATTCAGGATGTCTTAGATATATCCCATGATATATAGTCTGGGAATCGGCTGGTTTCCTACCTCTCATGGTCTCCTTACTGGTGAAGGGTTCTTATTTCCAAGGTGTGCAGAGCTGAAGCATTCAATTGACGAACCATTGAGATTGAGGTGAGGATAAATAATGCGGGAAAGTGCTGTAATGTTTATCAGGAAATCCCAAAGTTGGGTTTAACCGTTTAAGGTACTAAGTTTCTAAGCAATATGCAGGAATCTCGTGTATGTAAGACCTCATGTTAATTAGCCTAATTTCATGTAGAGTTGTACTTTTTGTACATTGTTTATTCTATTGAAGACTTTTGAAACCCCTGATGCAAGGGGGCCTCTTAAAAAAGTCTGATTGTTATTACATTGTTGAATATTAAATAACTTAGTTCTCTGAATTTTTTTTTTTTTTTGGTTACTTAATTTTTCTGCATCACTTTCAAAATTTCAATTCTGACATAATTTATTTTAGATTTCCCGGATAGATTAGAAGTTTCCTCCATTGTCAGTTTGGGGTGCACAGTTTCCAGTTACCCTACCTACATATGAAACATCCATTCTGTTTCAAATGAGTCTGCATTTTGCTTCCCTAGTCCAAGTTTCTCAACTCAACATGTATTAAAAGATATTACTGGAGAAAGGTTTTCTTTGAGTTCCCCGAATGAATTTACATTTATTTGGAGTGTGATAAAGTCCAAATTGTTTGCACTTTCTATATGTGATGGGTATTAATTTGTTCTGCATCTTTTTATAACATGCATGAGTTTTTCATCTTTATACTCCAGCAGGAATTTGGCCTGAAGTTGCATTATGGTCTACTGTTTTCCAAGTAAATGTAAGGAAATTACAGAACACCTCCAAGCATTTATGGCAGGTTCCAGTTGAAATGATTGTTGTGATGCTTGAAGTCTCACAATTCTTTTTCTATTACTTCTGCAAAGCATATACTTAATCATATTTTCTGCTTCAACCTCCCTGTATTGTGCAGTGTACAGTTTCTAAATGTTGGAGTCTGTAATTCATTTTGGGCTGTTATATGTTAGTGAAGTTCCTGTTTGTAAATGTTGGAGTGTGCAGTGTACTGTTTCTAAATAATTTACAGGGTACATCATTGAGGGTTCTACGAGTTCATTGAACATGATAACAAATAAGAATCATAGCTAAATGTTATGTTCATCATCATTATTTCTGTGTTAAAACACATACTTTGCACAGGCCATGAAATACCAATTTAACGGATGATCTTAAATTCTTATAGTTGAAGGTCGACAGGGCGATGAATAACAAATTTTTACATTAGATTATTCAAGCTAAATATTCAATGAACTTGTGGATTGAGGGAAAATAAAACAAAAGGAACAAGGAAAAGGACCTTGGCCGCCCATTTACAATTAGGAACTGCATCAAATTATAGTAGGCAGTGTAGATATGAGATTTTTATTTTATAGATTGTTTGGTTGTGAAAATGAAAATGAATATGATTGTTGGAGGTTATTGGAGATTATGAAAATAAAATAAAAAAGTATTTAAAAAATAAAAACTAATTAAAGAAATATAAATAATAAAAAATATAATAATATTTTATTATTATAGAGAGTGTGATGACTAATCCAATGTAGACTTCAAGTTTCGAGTGATTAGCTAAAAGTAAAAAAGTTTCATATTAGTCAAATTTTGAAGATTGGGATGACTAATCCAAATCCAATGCTCTTACAAGTCATTATCAATATCCTAGTGATTGAAGACTGTTAATGTGTCAGAGGCATCTTCTTCGGTGATTGAAGTGATTTCACCAATGCCCCTACTGCTTTCTCGTGCTTTCCAGCTGCTCCGAAAAGAGATCTCACCATCATAACTTCCCGTGGTGATGATGGTGCGATTTGCTTCCTCTTTCATGATTTCTTGAGTTGAAAGGCTTGTTATAGCTGGATTAGGAGTTTGGCCGTGCTGCATTTCCTCTTCTGCGTTTCCAGGGGAATAGGAAGAAGGGCTAATTACTGCTAATGGAGGAAGGTCGTTGTGTTCTGGGAGATGTTTGCTTTGTGTGTTTGATATTGAAGTCTCAGTAGTGTTAAACTGTGAGGAATTTGATGAGTGTCGACTTGAATTGGATCTATTTTTGGAAAGACTGCGTCTAGCATTTTTCTGCCAATTTTCCAGGCCTCTAACCACACGCTCGGTAAACACTGCTCTCTTCATGCTTGAACCCATCTTTGACAATCATTTAGCACAATGAAAAAATGAATTCAAGTTACAAATCCACTCAATAAAATATATTCTAAGAATGATTCATTTGTTGTCATCCTTTGTACTTTTAAACAGAATTTTCACATGTTTGCATGACCCTACTTAAATCACGCTTAAATTTTAGGTATCTGTGACGAGAGTAATGTAGCCTGATCAGCTGCCCACGCTTAAAAGGATTTTAGTTATGGGCCGCAAATAAGGACTTTACTTGTGATCTGTTATGACCCTGTGGTTTTGGACTGTTTTTAATGGATAAAGCTTTCATTCAAACTGGGTCAGAGAAGGTTCCTCCGACCCAGTTTGGAGGAAATATTTATTTTTATTGATTACTGGACAAACAACTATCTGATTAAGGAGCAAGATTCAGTCTATTCAAAGGTATGTTTTCATGGTTATGGAGTATTCAAAGTTATTTCTATATACATTCTACATACCAAGGATTTAATCTCCTTGGTTTTCAACTTTTTGGAATCATTGCTAATCTAGTGCTCCTAATCTTGTTTTAGTTTCTTAACACTAGTATGCTAGTACATAATTTTATATAAGTTGCATGTTAAGGAATAGCTTAAGGGATGCATTTTTTTTACCTGGGTAACAAGTGCATAAAGAGGCAGGGTCACATAGCCGCAAAGGAGCTGCACAGCCACACCCATGGTAATCCTTATGGTGAAGTCCTCCATGTTTTCATTGAAGCAAGACCTTAGGCCATACTCATACTGTTATGGCTAATGGGTCAGCTTAGGATGTAAAAATCTTTGAGTTTACGAGCTTAAAAAACCTACCCATGTCCATGTGAAAAATGCCAGCTGAAATGAGTTCTGCATATAACACAGTCCTGATCAGTGTGTTATCATCATATCATGTATAGAGAAATCCATTTTTGCATAAACTTCATTTCTGTATTTCAAGTAACGTTTGCTAGTTTGTGAACACTCACACAAGTGAACCTGAACTTTTGAAAAAAATTTAAATTTATTGTGGCTATCTATTGTTTGCCATTTATGCTGTATGAATTTTTCTTGTAGTAGGAAGGTTTAAGCTGCATTATTTTCTTATTATCTATGTGCGTCTTCATTTAAGGGGTAAGTTAATATCCTTTCCATGGTTTAGGGCAAGGCACATTGTTGGCAATATGCAAGAAGACGCACCTTGTCAATCTAGGAACTATATGGTACTCTATTAGTGAATTCTGTTTCTTCTACTACGTTTTGATATCAGTTTGGGCTTATTTCCTCATTAATTTTGAATGTATTATGCCTATTTGTATAACAAATTCAAAAGGACAACATACTATGGTCGTGTCAGATTTCATGGGGACTTATGGATGGATGGTCAAGACCTTTAAGTCGTTGGATTGTAGAGAGAGATTGTAGATGATATGCTTTTCATTCAATTAGTCTTATATAAGCAATGTTTGTGATATTCTGTACCTGGATTAGGATAAGCTGGAGTAGATGGAGAAGCCAATCAGGTCTACCAAACCAGAAATAACTGTCACTAGGGTTTACAAGAAAGGTTCCTTGAGTCACTGGGTTCTCCTTGCAACTTTCCACACACATTTTGGTTATTGTGACTTCTAGCTTTGTCCCCACGACTAGGACAATCTTCAATGGAAAATATAAAGGCAGACAAGAGTGAAGTCAGGACAAAACAAAGAAGAAAATGCAATCTCTTCACTCATGTTGTTTAAAATAGATGAAGTAATAGTGTCGATTGATTATACCACTAGGGGAACAAAAGGTAGCCAATAGTGGTTGTAAAACTCTGCAAAAGAAGTCAGGTAAAACATTGTTAAGAATGAAAATGTGTTTTTCTCCAAAATATCAATAAATGTATATATTTAGTCAAGCAAATATGGAAATTAGATTCAATAGAGTTGTTCCCTACCATGTGCGCTGAAAAATATGAATAGTATGGAAAAGATCCAGATCCAGAACCTGCAAGAGTGAGCACCAAAATCTTAGTCTGAATTTGTTGTCCTCGATAGTTATCTTTTCTAAGGTTTCATGCATCTTGTCATCACTGCTGCTATGTTCCTTCTATGTCTCTGATTTTCAAATCTTATGCTAATTTCCTGGGCCTAGACAACCTTGTTGTATGTTGGCAATGATATATACCTGATTCCAACAACCTGCTCAAAATCATCATCGAAAGCCCTAGAAAGAAATTTCTTGAAGTTGAAATTGCTGCCTTCAGCCACATTCGCCTGCAGAAGCAACCAAAAGGAAATTTAGCTATAAGCTGTCACAGAAGCATAACACGTTACAGGGGTTTTTGGATTCGTGAGGCTTGCTCCAGCCTAGCCTCCAATCGTTGTGAGCTCATTCATTCTTTTGTTTGGCATGTTTTTATAAATGCTTTTAAGTAATGCCTAAAGCATTTAACATAATGGTTGCGATTATGTCTAGCACTGTATTTGTTTTCTGCTTTTCTACTTGACTAAATAATCTTATGATCTGGCTTACCATTATGAAACCGTTGCGAAGAGTGAAATAATCAGCTTTTGAGACTGAACTACTGAATTGCCGAGCAAAACAAACCTAAAGAAAAGAGAGAGAATGAAATATGTCATTAGTATCTTTGGAACCATGGTTGAGGAAATGTGGATTTCAATGGCTAGATGTGATCGATGTATTTAATGCTTTTGGTATGTGTTAACTGTTGGCTTTAACTAAATCATTGAAGAGGAACAGCCTGATTTTTTCAATGATAAGAAGAATTCCTTAACAATTGTGATCTTATGAACTTATTTTTCTTTCTTATGAAGGAGAATCTTTCTACCATACTCTATTACACTACTGAATCAGACTTCATTTTGGCATAAACTTGTTCTCCTGTGCCTTCAGAACAAGTTAAAAGCATCAAAGTGGTTTTATATGCTCCAAAGAAGGGAGGAAAAAACTAAACCTGAGAATGAACTTATTTAATTTTTTTTAATCAAATAATCTGATGTCCATTTTCCTTTGAGGGTTCTTCATATCATTTTCCACTTATGCTAGCAAAATTGCTGCAGATGTGAGGCTCATCATATTAAACTCACGTACTGGCCAAAGTAGGAGAGGGTGATCACTCCAAAGCTTTAGATGACGTCTCCCAAAAGATGTTTGACGGGAAAAGCTGGAACCTCTTTGGATCTGTAGAGATGAGACTATTATAAATGTAAGTAGATTACTGATACATTTCTGAGCTTGTGCTGTTAATGTTTGTCTATGATTAGAATTGGTGCTTCCATCGTTATGTCTAGTACTATATATGAATTCCTTAGCTATTAATTTGATGAAAGTATTTGTTTATTTGATAAATAAACATGATGCTCTTTTGTAGAATACATGATCTTAATTGTACAGGTGAATGAGGTACCAATCTGTTTGTTTGCTGGTTCTGATCTTATCATTTGATCACTATCAGTGGAGTACAGGATATTGAATCATTTATGGAATACTGCATGTCTTCTTTATGAGCCTAGTAAAAGTGATGGTAGACCTTGATACCAAATTCTCTCTTCAGCATGGCTGAAGATTGCCCATGATGTCAAATTTTAATGACAAGTGCTCCTAATTGGATTACAGCCTTTTGCTGCAGTCCCTCGCTGGACTTGCAGGTGGTAAATCTGAGCAGATGTGACTCTAAGATGACAACATATTGGAGTGGCTAAAGATGGGCACCATAATATATAGAATAACAAAAATCTAAAACAATTAGAGAACCGGCATTAGGTTACCATTAGCTATCTGATATTGAAGGGTTTGAGTCTCTTCCTCCCATGCTTCCCATTTCCTCATCTGTTCACAGAAGTTTTTCGAAAGATTTAATTGTGGCATTAACTAAATTAAAGGTAGAACAAAATGAAATAATAATAATAAAAGTGAAAACCAGATGGTAAACGAGTTTTGCAAGTTTTGTCCTGCTTCAATACCTTAGCTACCCCAAGACACATCGTCAATATGCAGTACAGAACGTGAAACACTGCCAAAACTGAGATAAAGATATTTAGTTGCAAGATTGCTTCCCTTGACACCAGAGAAACCATTCCCTACAAAATAAAAGAAAAATACATGTTAGAAAATATCATGACCCCTTCCATGTCATGCAGGACAGGTCACTTGGGGTAATGATCGGGTCGGTAAAAGATCTCACTCATCAATCACAAATCAAAGAATTACTACTATGACATATCTAGGTAGAACTCTTTAGAAGCATTTCCCCTGTTTATTAGGGATGTTGTAATTTTAGTTGAATAGTTTCTTTTGACGAGAAAGATTCAGTTCTGGTTGAGCTCACTTTTCGTTAGCTAGTGTATGGATTATAAGTACAGAAGGTCTCTTGGCCATAATAATGTTCATTGAATTATTAGTGAGACATCTGCATTAGTCAATATCGTTGGAACGGAGATTTTCATTCCACATGTTCTGTTTCTCACCATTAATGATCATATGAAGTGTGGTTCAATTCAATTGTTATTTTTCTATGTACGATGTAGTTCACAGCTTGAAGAGTTTCACTTTGCTCGACAGTAATTATCCTCGGTCCTCACCTTTGCTTGACAGTAATTATCATCCGTGATTTGATTCGAAACTGTTTTGCTGGAATTTGATCCTGGAACTTGTTTGGCTGAGGAGAAAGTTGGGTGTACCGAGTCTACAGCATCTTTGCATGGAAGAAAAGAATTGGCCACGGCTTCAGTGACGCAGATTTTTGAGATGGGTACTTCCAATATTGCAAGAAGCAGCGATATGAAACCGAAATTCATCATTTCTGTATTCGGTTCAAACAAGTAATTAATCAAACTTGTTTACGTAATTTAATTGGAGAGTATAGAAAACTCTCGCCAAGATAGTGGAAGTCTATTGAAGAAGTCTTTTTACCATTAAAAAAGACAGGAGGAGGAGGCCAGCTAGGCTTGTACTAACCTGTTTTGATCTTCACCAAAGCCTTATCCAGGGATTTTCTTTTCCTTTTCCTGAGAAACTGAAGCATGCAAAACATCTCAAGCACACTTCAACCCCGTATACCGTAAATGTCTCAAATAGACAACAACCGTACAGATTTCTCGCCACCGTACACGTTTGACGACGTACAGTCCCGTACATGATTGATCTGCTTGTTAGGTAATTTCCATGTATTGATGGTGACAAGATGGCGTCCATGAGCAATAGAAAAGTGCCTGAGGGCTTTCTTTTCTCATGCATTTTTCTCATGCATTTTACTTTTTCAATTAATGTTACGTAAAGTCGTAATTAATTTAAAAAAAAATAGAATTTATTATTAAAAAATTAATTTTTTTTAATGTGAATCTTGAATTTATTCACTTTTTTTCAAAATGCTTATACAGCGTTTACATACTCACGACTGTAACTATCATTTCTCTACTTTGTTATAAGTTTTAATCGTATTATGTCATGTTCCATCTGTTTTTCTTGGATTCTTTTGAGATTCTTCTATCTTTCCCGCATATTCTTCCTTATTGAATTCAAATGCAAAGCTGAGTGGTCAGGTCGACTATGTGATTCAATTGGCCATAATATTTTCTTATGGGTAAAAATTGGAAGTGGTTTTCTAATCTAATTAGTGCAGGCAAGATTATTTGAGAGTACCCCAATGACTATTGGGCTATTATCATAATTTAGAGAAGGAAATAAGGCAGTAGACTTTTTAGCACGATAGGGAGAGACTGGCATTACACGTACATATTTGGATATGGATGTGATTCATAGGCTGCTGTGTGGAATTCTTCGCTTAGATAAGATTGGTTTGCCTTCTATGAGGTGTTAATTTATGTTTTGCTTTGCTGATTTTTATTTTGCCATTTTTTGTAGTTTTTGTTTGGTTTTGTTTCCATGGTTTTATTTTGTTTAGTTTAATGTTTAGGTGGATTTATTATTGTTTGTCTTTTGATGCCTGAGATTGTTTTTTTACTGATTATTTGTAAATTCCTAGTGTCCAGCCTGTTGCCATAAAATTCCTCCACAATAAGTAAGGGCCATTAATAAACTTACACCAAACAAGTAAAAGAGAAATTAACCTTATAAGTCGAGATGGCACTAGATCTCATGTTACCCTTCTAAATTAATTAAGTTTCATGTGTTAGTCTCTATTGATAGATCTTGTCCCAAATATAGTACCTAGATTGCGAGATATAGCACAAGCTAGCTATGCTTTGCATTTATATGGATTTTTTTTTTTGAAATAGAAGTACTCATATATATTCATGAATAATGTTGGCAATCAGCCATTACAAGATCAGAAATAGAAGAACAAACAGAATCAATATCAATTCTTTCTTCATCTAGTGATACTGCAGCTCTTGCAAGTGCATGTGCAACTTGGTTGGCATTTCTCTTGACATGTTCCACCCTCCAATCAGTACCATCCAACAGTTGTATAATATCTGCTATGATTGGATTTTTACTATAATCAAGCTCCCTTCGGTTATGAATTGCAGACACAACATTTGAAGAATCTCCTTCAAACAAGTACTTAATCAACTCAAGATCCTTACATAGTTTTACTGCTTCAAAACACCCCCTTGCTTCAGCTATATCTGCATTGGAACAGAAAAACATAGGCTTCATTAAGCTTAATAACACAGATCCTTCCCAGTCTCTAAGCACAATGCCAATTCCAATCTTATTTGCTTGATTATGCACTGCTATATCCCAGTTGATTTTGATATACCCCTCAGTTGGTCTTTCTCATCTTACTGCAACATTTGAACCTGAGACAAGGTTACTAGTAGTGGCCTCCATAGCTTGCTGATATAGATCACATTCATGTATAGCATGCTGAAATAAAATTCTGGGTGAAATAAACTTCTCTTCATGAATTAAGGAATTCCTTCTATGCCATAATGAACGTGCTACATATGCAAAACAAGCAAGATCCCTTCCTTTCAACCTGTCAAGCATCTGTTTAAATATCTGAGCAAAATCAACATCAGTAACAGCCATTTTCTGCATACCCTTATCACCCATCATCCAAACATCCATTGCAGCAGGACATGCCCATAGAATATGCCCAGTGGATTCAGGTTCTAACAGACAGATAGGACATAAATTACTTGCAATCACCTTTCTTTTATAAAGATTGACCTTAGTTGGAAGTGAATCTGAAATAGCTCTCCACATGAAATTCTTGACAGAGTTAGCAACAGGTAAAGCCCACAGTTCTTTCCAACAGGGATCATACTCAGCTCGGGTTGAGGTCTCACCAAAACCACTGCAGATTGTTTCCATATAGAGATTGTAAGCACTTCTGACAGAAAATAAGCCATTGTTAGTCCCTCTCCATACCAGTCTATCTGGATTTCCCAACACACTAATTGGAATCTGTAAAATTGTTGCAGCCTCCGTTTCATTAAAAACAGACTAGACCAGTTGGACATTCCACCAAGCATTCTGTTTATCAATTAATTCCTCAACCAAAGCATTACAATCCAAAGTCTGTATTTGAGATTGTATCATACCCGAGTTAGTCCTTGGAATCCATCTATCCTGCCATATATGAATCTGACTGCCATTCCCCACCTCCAAATGAGACCAGCTTTAAGAATCTTGATGGCTTGCCAAATGCTTTTCCACATATAGGAAGGTCTTGACCCCAAGTTTGCCTGCAACACTGAAGATGAAGGAAAATATTTTGCTTTAAAAAGTCTGCTAGGCAGGCTGTTTGGGTTTGTGAGGAATCGCCAAGCCTGTTTAGCTAATAAAGCCATGTTAAAACCAGCAAGGTCTCTGAACCCACATCCTCCTTTTGGTTTACCAGTACATAAAACATACCAAGATTTCCAATGCATTTTATTTTTATCTTCCAGTCCACTCCACTAGAAATTAGAGATTAAAGAATTCAACCTCTGGCATAAGGATTTGGGCAGAAGGAACACACTCATACAGTATGTAGGAACTGACTGAAGCACAGCCTTAATAAGGACTTCCCTTCCAGCTTGAGATAAAAACCTATTTTTCCAATTGCCAATCTTGCTTTGTACTTTGCTCACAATAGACTGAAAAGCCCTCATTCTGGATTTTCCTGCCAAACAAGGCAACCCCAGATATTTTTCCATATTTGAGGTGTCATTTAAACCAGCAATCTCCTTTATATAAGCTCTAGTTGAGGCTTTTGTGTTTCTGCTGAAAAAGAGAGAGGTCTTATCTCTATTGAGCAATTGGCTAGAGGCATTTTCATAAATGCCCAAAATGTGATTCAATCTTCCCCATTCCACCATATTGGCTTGACAAAACATCAAGCTATCATCTGCAAAAAACAGATGATTCATGGATAACACACCCCTAGCAATAGGCACACCAGAAATAAGTCCTTGAGCTTCTGCTGCAAATAGTTGAGAACTCAAAGCCTCAGCACATAGGATGAACAGGTATGGTGAGAGAGGACATCCTTGCCTTAAACCTCTTGAAAGTCTGAACGTTTGCTGAGGTGATCCATTAACCAGCACTGAAAAGCTAGAAGAGGAAACACATTCCATAATCAAATGAATATAATTCTGTGCAAAGCCTAACTTAGCCATAACAGCCTTGAGAAAGTCCCATTCCACACGGTCATAAGCTTTGCTCATGTCCTTTAATGCCATATAACCCTTCCTACCATGCATCTTACTATTCATTGTATGAAGAGTTTCAAAAGCTGCTACTATATTGTCTGAAATCAAGCGTCCAGGCACAAAAGCACATTGGGTTGGAGATATTAACTTTGGCAGAACACACTTCAATCTATTGGCTAACACCTTAGCAATCATCTTGTAAAGCACATTACAAAGACTGATTGGTCGATATTCAGATAAAAACTGAGGCTTAAACTTCGTAGGTATCATAACAAGATAAGTGTGATTAATCCCAACAATTGTTTGCCTATTATTCAGAAAAGAGAGAACTGCCTTACAAACATCCTCCTTCACTATTGGCCAATGATCTTGGAAAAAACATGCAAAATAACCATCGGGGCCAGGAGCTTTATGAGGACCCATTTGGAAAAGAGCAGTTTCTACTTCTGTTCTAGTAAAAGGCTGGGTCAGCACAGCATTCATCTCAGCAGAGACCTTTTCTGTTAAATTAGCAAGACACAGATCAATATTAGTAGGAATAGAGGAAGTGAAGAGTGATTGAAAATAGCTAGTGAAAGCATTCCCAATATCCTCAGATTTAGTAAATACTGTCCCCCTCTCATCAGCAATCTTCAATATCTGATTCCTTCTTTTCCTTTGAGTAGCACAGAAATGAAAGTACTTGGAGTTTCGATCACCCTTCTGAAGCCAATGCACCTTTGCTCTTTGCTGCCATTTGATGTTAATTCTCTCCAAAAGAACATTAATCTCTGTTTGCAAATGCTTAATTTCCTCAACAGAATCAGCTGTCATAGATTGCTGCAGGAAATTCAATCTATCCATTTTAGCCTGTAAAAAAGAGTCAGATAGAGGATCCTTGCTCCTACTCCATCTTTTGAGAGTTGACAGTCCATGCTTAAGCTTAGACATGACTGAAGACAAACTAACTGTTGAGTTATTAGGGCCTTGCCAGATTTGCTTTACCATTTCACCGCAATCATCATAGGAAGACCAACTTGCTTCATATCTTCTGATTCTGCAATGAGGCACATGCTGCTGTCCCTGTGGCAATATTGTGATCATGAGAGGACAATGATCAGAGGTGAGTGTAGGCAAAACTTGAATGTTTCCATCTCCAAAGACATCACACCATTGTTTTGTAGCCACGGCTCTGTCCAACTTCTCTCTAGTAAAATTAGCATCCTGTCTATTATTGGACCACGTGAAAAATCCATTCCCAAAATCCAAATCACACAAATTACAGTCTTGTAGCACTTTGTGAAAAGGCTGCATTTGACTCTGTTGCCTCACAGCACCACCTAACTTCTCATGAGTATATAGAAGCTCATTAAAATCACCAACACACAGCCACATACTTGGTGCCAAACTGTGCAAGGCTCTTAAAATGTTATAACCCACAATTCTTTGGTTAGTCACAGGGTGACCATAAAAACATGTCAGCATCCACTTAGAATTTTGCTCAGAACTCACCCAACTGTTAATATGTCTTTGAGAAAAGGATTGAATAGAGAGAGATACATCATCTTTCCAAAAGATTGCCAAGCCTCCACTGAGCCCAATCCCATCTACAGAAAATAAATTCTGAAAACCAAACTTAACTTTCAAAATATCCAGTTTGAACTTCAACACTTTTGTTTCCATAAGAAAAATAATAGTTGGCTTATGAATCTTGATCATACAATCAAGATCACGAACTGTTCGAGGGTTGCCAATCCCTCGACAGTTCCAACTTAAGAGTTTCATTTCTCCCGGCGGGGCTGTAGCACAGCCTCCACCGATTCATTCTTGTTCTGAGTTTGTGCTCTAGACTTCCTAAGAGTTTTGAAAGGAAGAATAGATGGCAAATCAGAACCTTTGGGGAATGACTTTCTCTTTCGACCACCTTTTGAGATTTGAGGTTGAGCAACCCCCAGCCCTCCTCCTTGCCTTATATGCTTTTTCCATTTTTGCAATGACTTACCATAGTCTATATCTAGACTTGAAGAGTCACTCCCAATACTGTCCAACTGATACAGACCAGAAGCATGTGAACTCAACCCTTCCCTTCCCTTCACCTTATCCACACCAACTACACTCGTTGAAGCCAAAAGAGAGTTGACACCTGATGAGGACACAGGTTGCATCACAACAGTTTTTTGAGCAGTTACTATTGAGGGCACAATAGAGTCCTTCTCGGGACACGTGGACATAACTACCTTCTCACCCAATCCTAGAGAAGTATTCTCAGAAACTTCCTGTAACTGTCCAAAACAGTTATCATTTTCATGCAAATCCTCAGTAACTGTCGTCTTCCTTCCTTCAGCAGCAGAAAACAATCCATGGGGAATAGCAGAAACAAACTTGCTAAGTCCCAAGTATGGACCAATAATAGAGGCTCTCATCCAACTACCATATTGCAGATTTGAAACATCCCTTTCAGAGCCAACAAAAGGCTTTTGAGAGCACCCATTCGTACCATGTAAGAGCAGTCCACAATAGAAACAGAATCTCGGTATTCTCTCATATTTGAACTGAATAAAAGACCTCTTCCCATAAACATTCATCATCTTCCCACAAATCAATGGCATAGTGAAATCCAACTCGAGCAGAACACGAAGGTACCTTCCCCAACAAATACCCATCTCATCAGCCTCCACATTAATTACTCTCCCAACTGAACTACCCAATTGAACACCAATCTCAGCATTCATACATCCAAACGGCAAGTTATGTAACTGAATCCGTAAGTAAGTATGAGTGAAGGTCATAGCAGACGGAGAAGTAAGGCCATCAAAGTATTTGATACAAAGGAGACATCGATCAAAAGACCAAGGCTGGCCATCCCACACCTTTTGCAAGTCAGTTTCATTAGCAAACTCGAAGAGGAAAAGATTAAAGCCCACGTCAACAATGTTTATAGTAGTGTCCACTTTCCATATTTTCAACATAGTACCCTTAAAAGCATCTCGATTCACCTTCTTTTCAGTGATAATCTTACCAATCAAATAGAATCTGCCCCTTTCCAAAGTTGCATGAATATCACCTTCCTTTACAACAACATCCTTAGACTCCTCTTCCGTGAGAGACAATCTATCCCACAAAGTAGTAATCTCCTCAGCCATCTATGGCTAGAGGTGAACAAAGAATCAAAAAAACTCCAAGAATCCTCAGAGAAAATTCACGTTGCAAGAACCGACTCAAGCCTTCGCTTTGTAGGAAGGAGAGAACTTTCGCCTCATCCACGAGAGAAAGACAACATGTACTACATTTATATGGATTTGAAAGAACGGCCTATTACTTACATAACTTCTGAAACATTTAATTTCTTTGTATTCCTGCATTGAGCTGCCTCATCATTTCATTTCATTTTTTATTTTATTAACCTATCTCAACCCTTTCCATACTAAAAAGACATTTCATTCTATTCTCTTTATACTACAACTAATGCACTTAATTTTTTGACATTAGATTTTAAAAAAATGTTTGAAAGACGAAACATTTCTACCATTTATGATTACTAATTCAAGATAGAGAAAAAAAAAAAAAAAACAGATTTTTCATGTTATAGTATGTACTGATTTTCTATTACTTGTCTCTTTAGCTTTTCTATTACTTAATTCTTCTATCACTTTATTATTACTTTTCCAATGAATTAATTAAGAAAAAAAATCATTCATCTTATCGTAGTTACTGATTGATCTTCGACGTTAGTTACCCATGCATTTAGCTTCCTCAATTCGTAATTTGAATTTTTTTACTAATTTGAACTCTTTAATTTGCATTCTGACCGATTAATTTTGATGTTAGATGAGATATAAAAGTTATAATTCCTTGAGATTATAAGAATATTCTTGCATTTTAGAATCTATGACAGAAATTTTAGACACTTAAAACATGATAGTTAGGTAATTATTCTTGCGCCTTACGCGCGCGGGTTGACAATTAATATAATAATAATTATGGAAGCATTTGCTCACTTTGGATTGAGAAATACTCTCAACCTATCTTATCTCATCTCATCTCATCTCATCATTACAATTTTCACAAATTTTCACATAAAATATAATAAAAAATTTAACTTTTCCAAATTCTAAAACAATAATAATATTAAAAAATAAATTTTTAACAATATATTATTTAATTTTCATCTTTCATCTCAACTGATCAGCTCATCTTAACTCATTATCCAAAACTAACCTCAGCCACGTTGATCAAACGTGGGTTAGATCACTACAACAAATTTGTTTTTTGTGATAGAGAAAACTGTCACAAAAAAATGCCAAAATGTCACTAAAGATATTTGGTGACAATTTGAAACCGTCACCTAATGTACGTCACAGAAACAATTGGTGACGGTTTACTGTTGAACTGTCACTAAAAATACAGTTGGAGTGGTCCGTTTGGTTGAACGTTCGAACGGAAACCCGACCGATTGGCGTTCGAATGAGAAATTTGACGTTCGTTGATTATAGTTCAAACGTATCATATTTATGTTCGAATGTTTATGCATCCAAACGTTCATAATAATAACCCGTTCAAACGTTAACGGACCAATGTTCAAACGTAAAGGGTTTAACGTTCGGATGTTATTTCAAATGTAAATGAAGGAGCGTTCGAATGCAAGTGGTACGTTCGGAGCTTTGTTCGAACGTTAATCGTTTAATCGTTCGAACGGTTTGTTTGTTTGAGTGTGAGTATGTTCGAACGTAGAGGCCTACATTTGAATGTTAATATCCAATTTTATGTATTCACGTTCGAACGATTTTAATTTACATTCGAACGTACAGATCAGAAATACTAATTTCATAAAATTTAAAAACATACAAATTGTATCATATTACATACCATCAATTAACAAGTAACAATGTCTTATAAAATATTAAAATTAGATATTAAAACTAGCCACAAATACTGATAAAATTTATTTCTTCTTTTTCCCTCACCCACCGCGATTTTGTTGCAACGACATAACGTGCTCCATTTGCACCATCATCTCCCGTTGCACTTGCTCTTAGACTTCACTGCGTATTCTTTCCTCCTGATCTCTCTGTTGGTCCTGCAAACGCGTCTCTAAATGAGACTATCGTTCTAAGAGAGACTCTAACTCTTGCTGTCTCGACCTCATATACTCATTCTCACGTCGTGCAGCTTCTAAATCTTTGGTAAGATTATTAATTTGTGAAGTCGATAAGGTTGAGGAGGATGAACATCTATACTTAATAGATCATCCCAAACCTCTTGCCATACTAGACTACGGCCCGAGCACTTGCGTGAATATGTCTATGTCACTAGGGGAGGATTCCCTAGAAGCCGACTGTATCTCCATCATTTTTGCCTGCAATTTTAAAGGTAATGATCATTAATAAGTAACGTATTAAAAGAAATAGAAATAAAAAATAAATTATTCACATGTTACATAATTTATTTAACAAAATTAACACTGCTTACATAATTATCTGTAGCGACAGGATCCATCCACTCATTATACTCATTAGTGTGAGTAGCAGCATAGACATGAATGAGAGAAAAGTTTTCAGGATCATCACGTTTCTAACAAAACGACATACACAATTTTAAAATGATAATGTTAGTACTTAAATAAAAGAATATTAGAAAAATAAATGAATTCTATAATTTTTTAATTACTATTTTTTCAGCAAGACGGTGGAATGACCTTTAACCGGCATGATGGTGGACAGTCAGAGCGGATCTATTCTGTGCATTTGTAGAACTCAAGTGCTACAAAATATATTAAGAATGCTAATTGTAATATATATACATATAATATATAGAACGAATATGAATGTAAATAATTAAAAGATATAAATGTAAAATACCTGATAATCTGGAGATGCAAAAAGATCACAACACTTTCTCCAATCATCTAACTTCATCTGCTGGAAAGGAGACTGGGCAGCCTCTTCCAATGTCTCAAACTTCTTAAAGTGGTCATGATATCGTTCCTTGTAACGTCGGAATAGTGTAGCCATCAACTCATTCACGGTTCTCAAATCCTCACTACGGCCAAAGTCGAGGTCGAATTCATCCTAACAAGTGAATCAGGTAAAAAATATGATATATTAATCTAAGTGAAAAAAAATGTACTCTCAAAGTAAACTCACAAGCACACGACTTCGAATGTGCTCCTTAATCTCATTCGGAACATCTCGCCATGAGCGCACATAAAATGGAGCATAAGCTCGAACTACTGTGCCAATATAGGAGGAAAGCGCTGTTGCACTATCATCCACTCCTCCAGTGGAATTATCAGGAATGATGATCTTGAGTTTTCCGTGCCTTCTACTTTTCTCAAGAGAGATGCCACGTGTATAGCCACGACCGCGACGTGCAGATGCATCAACTACAAGATAATAGATAGTATAATTATAGTTATATAGTTATTAAGACAAAAATATTAACTATATAATTAATTATCAATGACAATATTTCCTTACTGGTAGGTGTCGACTGACTATTATTCTATTCCGTGTTAACTTGATCTTCAGGAGCGGATTCCTCAAGTGGGGAGTCCTCAATGGGTTCGGGACTTGGACTTGGTGGATGCACATTTCTTCGTTGTCGTTTTGGCGGCATTCTTGAAAAGAATTAATAATATCAAAGAAAATTAATTAGAAGAAATTATGAAAATTCAAGATATTTTATAGTCACCTATATAAATAAAATATTTAGTACTTCTATTCTTCATCTTCAGATGTATTTTCCATGCTTGTTTCAGAATCTCCCTCAATAATATCTTTATGATTATCATGCACCTCTTCTTCATCCTCCTTATCCACCTCCTGGCCGGATTCTGATTCGTCTACATCTTCTGACACTTCTTCTTTTTCCTCCTTACTTACTTGAATTGAATGATCATTTAATTCAGATGGGTCGAGATGGACGGGTGAGACATCAATCTCTACACAAGGGGAGTAACTCGAGTGCACCGAGATCAACAAACAAGTTAATACCCTCTCCATCTTCCTGGTATGCCTCCACAATCGGAGTGTCATCTTCATCTCCACTATTCTCGTGCCCTGCACTCATTCCTGCTTCATATATATTTCGAGGGACAAATTTTTGTATGATTTGCCAAGTTATCTGTCCACTATCTTCATCAGCACTTTTCATTGGATCAATCAAGTAATAGACTTGGGTAGCTTGACAAGCCAATACGAATGGATCATCTTCATACCATTTAGATGCAGTATTTACACTCGTAAAGTGATTATTCCTATGTATCGAAACCCGACCACCGCCTACATCCCACCAATCACATTTAAAGACATATGTTACAGACCCACCCATAATAGTTAATATCATCTGTTCCATGACTCCCCTCGACCAACACACCAAAGTTTTGAGTCTTTCTATTACGTTCACGGTCTAGAGTATGGAATCTATAACCTCGAACTGTGCATGCAGTGTATCGAATTGCTCTATTTGAGGGACCACGGGCCAGTGCATATAATTCAGAAAAAATTGATCCGGGATCATGAACACTATGTTCCAAAATCTAACAATGGAAATAGTATATATTTATTAAGAGTTACCCAGAGTTAAAAGTTTAAAAATATAACATATATATAATTTTAGTTCATACACGTTCTTCAAACCATCCGGGAAATTCTTCCTCGTGTCTTGCCTCTATATTTTCTATGCCTTCCGTCCTAAGTTTGTCCATGTGCTCACTGTTATAGATAAATGTAAAAGATGTATATTTTGAGCAAAACAATTATAGTTAAACTTGAAAAAAACTAGAATTATACAAACTATGGAAGGATATACCTGAGATAATCATCAATCTCCCGGCAATTATTTAGCACATACCATCGAACTTTACCCAATTCTCCATCGATTAAATCGTGACCCGTTTGTGCACCCAAGGATCGTACATTCTGGGAAAACACTGATAGCTCACGAGGAGGCGGAGCAACAAGATCAGTATTTCGCTCTTGACGATTAAATCGTGTCTCAACACCACGAAGATATAGAGAGCAAATGTTAACCATTCATCATGTATACAAGCCTCTGCTATTGAACCCTCAGCTCTGGCTTTATTCCCAACAGTGCGCTTCAGTTGACCCAAATATCTTTCAACTGGATACATCCAACGAAACTGCACCGGTCCACCCAACAGTACCTCTCGCGGTAAATGTATTGCTAAATGGACCATGACATCAAAAAATGATGGTGGAAAGATCTGCTCGAATTTACATAGTATAGTAGCAATATAGTCTTCCAATTTCTGCAACACATCTCGATTTACTACCCGAGCGCACAAATCCTTAAAAAACATACAAAGTTCGGATATGGCAACACGTACATTAGATGTCAGCTTCCCAAGGATTCCCACAGGCAATAACTTCTGCAAAAATACGTGACAGTCATGGCTTTTTAATCCACTAATTTTCCAGTCATCAGGACTCCTGCATCTACCAATATTTGAAGCATAACCATCTGGCAACTTCACACCTTGCAACCATTTGTAGAAGTCCATCTTCTCCTCCCTCGTCATCGTAAACATGCATGGGGCATGACCACCCTATTGCCTTCCACCCGCAAATGTAGATTATGTTTAATTCTCATTCTCTCAAGATCTTTCCTCTTCTTGATCGTGTCCTTCGTCTTTTTGTTAATGTTCATCAATGTACCCAGTATATTATCACAAATATTCTTCTCTATGTGCATTACATCCAAACTATGTCGCAACATGCAGGACGACCAATACGACAAGTCAAAAAAAATACTACGCTTTGTCCAATTCAATTCTGATGTGCCTCGTTTTCTCTTGTTCTTTCCCCGACCTTTGCCAAAATTATTCGCTCTAACAAGTACCTGTTGTTCCACTATCTCTTCCCTAGACAACTCTTTAGGTGCAATTCTATCATCTATTCTCCCATCAAACTTAGCACATTCTCTTCTCCATGCATGATTTGCTGGTAGATAACGTCAATGACCCATAAAACACAATTTCTAAGAATATTTTGACCACTCACTAGCAGTTTCTTTATTACACGTCAGACACGCTAACTTCCCTTTCGTACTCCAGCCGGAAAGATTCTCATATGCCGGGAAGTCATTTATGGTCCACATTACCGTAGCATGCATCTTAAAAGATGTCGATGTGGATGCGTCATAAGTTCTAACTCCTGTTTCCCATAACTCTTTCAGCTCTTCAATCAACGGCTGCATGAATACGTCAATGTCATTCCCAGGTGATCTCTGGCCGGGGATAAGTAAAGTTAACAAAAAGTTGGGCGCCTTCATGCACCTCCATGGTGGAAGATTGTACGGAATCAACACTACGGGCCAAGTGTTATAACTTGTACTCATATTTCCAAAAGGGTTGAATCCATCGGTTGTGAGTCCCAGGCGCACGTTTCGAGCTTCTATCCCAAACTTTGGGTATTGATTATCGAAAGACTGTCACGCAAGTGAATAAGCTGGATGCCTCATATATGCGTTGTCCTGAACTCTTTTCTCCTCGTGCCACCTCATATCGTGAGTTGTTTTCTTACACATATATAGTCTTTGCAACCTAGGTCTCAAGGGAAAATAACGCAATACCTTAACTGGCACATTTTTCTTACCCTTCCACCTCGACTCTCCGCATACAGGACATGTTTGTTTCAACTCGTTCTCCTTCCAAAACAAAACACAATCATTCTTGCATGCATGTATGGACTTGTACTCAAATCCTAATCCCCTTCTCAACTGTTTCACTTCATAAAATTTCTTGGGCAATGCAGACCCTTCCGGAAGCACCTCGTTAAATGAGTCCAATACCATGTTTATTGCTTTCGTCGACATCCCACACAATGACTTAATGTGAAGTAACCACACAATAAATGACATTTTGGAATGTTGTACAGCCTGGATACTATATTATATATATATATATATATATATATACACTATGATAGCATAATACTTTAAATGAAAACATAATAATATAGTAAATATACTATACTATATATATGAATCAATAATATATAATTAATAAAACTAACCACAAAACTTATATATATATATATAATACATTATATATATAGTACTATATAATATATATAGTATATATATAGTATTATAACTATAGTATAGTGTATATATATATATATATATATATAATACTATACTATATATAATATATATATATATAGTATAGTATATATCTATAATTATATATATACACTATATATATACTATATAGTAATGATTTTTTGGAATTCCAAGTCATCTGTGGGTCATAATTTGTATGACTTAAAAAAATTTCCAAACATATGACTTTCAATGGACACCTATATCGATGTCTGAAGATACGTACGGCCCACTTCATAGCCAGTCCTCTATATATTCATACTCAAACTGCCTTGCTATTTACTGATCCAATGGCTAACCTGTTTTTGATCTCCCTCTATGTATAACCCGTTTTTTTTTTCCTTTTTTTTAAGATTAAGTTTTATACTATACTTATAATTTGAATAATAATCATATTCTAACTAAATTAGTATGAATATATTATATATACTTACTCCATGTTAAATATTAATTTTCATATTAGTTGTATATTAAATGTTTTTAATCTTTACTTAAATTAAGATCCTAAACTTATAATTTTCTTGTTAAACATATTCAATAAAAATTCAAAAACAATAATCACAATATTTCAAATCTATATCACAACAACAATAATATTCGCACAACAATATTTCTACACATTAATTCATCAATGAACACCATAAACTCACAAACTATTCACAATATTCACAAACAATGCTCACAATTATTTCAAGAGTAAGGATAAAATCACAACAACTTGTATAAACATATTGCAAAACTTGAAGAAATATAACTAGCACTCACAATTTCAAACGTAAAATAAATCTAATTGTCATTTATTAGAGAGAGTAATTTGATTCCAATTAATCTATTTAGGAATTTTTACACCTATATCGAAATTTAGGTACTAGTTGTAATAAATAAAGTATATCGTTTTGGGCTAGTAATAAGAGCTTGTGGTTCTAATATTGTTTTCATTAGTTTATAATGGATCATATATATATATAATATTATATATTATATTATAATATATATTAAGTAATATTAGATATATACTATACTATATATAGTACAGTATATATATAATATACTATAGAATACATTATATATATATATTAATACAGTATATATAGATACTATAATATACTATATATATTATAATATAATATAATATAATATATAGTATGCTATAGTTATAGTATACATTATAATATATAACATATATTAATAATATAATATAATATAGTTAATATTTTGAAAAATAAATCGACAAACGTTTGAACGTTTCGTGTATATAAGCTCAAAACAGAACGACGAAACGTCATTTTCACCGTTACTAACTTCGTTCCCGTTTGCACGCCGCCACTCCTCCATCACCGCCATCGTTAAACTCCGCCACAACCATCACTAAAAGGTAGGCATTCATTTTTTAATAAAATAACATGTATTTTATTTGAGATTTGGGTTTCATTTTATTTAAAACGGGCCAAGTGGAGGCCGGATGTTTAACTCCATTTTTCGGTCACCACAGCTTGCCATTGGCCAAATAGTCACCGTAGAAAAGTTTCTTGAAGTGTATACTTCATTTCTACGGTGTTATTTCAACATTTAGAATCTTGTAGATTGATTTTGGAGATTTCAATAATGGCTGAGTCGACTCAGTCATTCTGTGTCGTAACGTTCAAACGTTTCACCAAGACGTTCAAACATACGACGTTTCAATTACCTAACCGTTAAGGCTTGTACTGTGGCGCCCCCAACCCCCTTGTAAGGAAACATAGGAATCGAGACGCCAGGATGATGACAACACGGTCATGCATCCCAATGAAAGTGCCAAGTGTGTGTGTACATGCAATAGTGTACAATAAAAACACAGCGGATAATTAAGTCTACTAATTACCAGAATTTAAATACAATCTAAATATCAGTAGAGGTTTAAAAGCAGTTATACAGTCATCCCAAAATAAAATTTAACACATGTCCCAAAATACAAATGAGTGATCTCAAATCACTCCTCGGGCGGAGCCGACTCCTCAGGCTCACCCTCATCTTCATCTGCATCAAAATCTGCGTTACCACAAAATGGTACTGCTGGTAAGTATAACCCAAATAACCATGTAATGAAAATGCATTAATGCAACCAATATGCATGCATATGATGAAATATGCATTTTCTTCAAAACATCATTTTTCCCGAAAATGATTATTTTCCAATACACGCCAAAATCCCATTTGGCCCAAAAATATCCGTAAAACATTTTCCCATAAAATAATTTACACAGAAATCCAACACACACTATTTTCCCAGAAAATAGCCAATTAATCCATTATTACCATATGCACCATGGCCTTCCCTAGGGACCATCCGCACGTCCTGGCTTCGTAGCGATGTTCAGTTTCGCGCCCAGCGCGTTCGTGGCCAAGCACCCACTACGCAACGAGCGATGCCCAGTTCCGCGCTCAGCGCGTACATGGCCAGACATCCTCTAGTCCCCGCCAGCAGAAGGACCACGGAGTCTGCACGACTCTCTCGTCCGATCCCATTGTCGCCCGGCGACAATCCAGGGGACGTTACTCAGTATATTCCGCTCTCGAGTAACCAGAGGAGCTCCACCGAGATAATGCCCCATCTCGACTTGGGGTCGTGATACACACGCACCCAAAATCCATTCTCACATGAAAACCCAGTTTTCATAAACACATGAACATGAATGCAATACACGAAAACCCAATTTCCTTTACAAACATGATCATGCGTGCAAAATACAATATACATGAACCAACACAATATCCAAACCAACAATTACCAATCCAATCAAATCCAACCAAACAACTCCAATCACCAATCCATCCGACCCCCGAACTCCTCGGACTCAATCCGGCATGACCAACCAAATACAGTGAAATGAGTTAGTGCAAAAATACATTTAAATCACAAAAGTTTTTTGGAGAAATACTTACAGTGCAATATAGCAATTTCCGATGGATCACAAAGCTGCAAGAAGTGGAAAAACAGCAACAGAACATTGTAAAATACACTGTGGCCGTGGGTCACAGATACCCACTTTTCAACGGAGGCAAACGAAGACCCAAGATTGATAGGGTAGGGCCTAGGGAGGTCGGTGAAGCTAGTGGTAGTGAAGGTTGGCCGTGGGTGGCGGCGGAATAGGCGGTAGAAGACCAAAATACCCAAATCGGAAATGTTGGTGAATGTGCTTCACTGGTGAAGGATCGGAGGTGGGGTTGGGTCCAATGGATTGCCAAGAGGTCGTGAATGAAGTGGTGAGAAGATGGTGGCCAATGGTGGTGCGACGGTGGCGCAGCGGCGGAAAGAGTGTCGCGGCTTCAAGCCATGCGTGGAGGCTCACGGCGACTCAAGGGAGGCTGGAATTGATGGGGGGTGGTCGTCGGGCAGTGGAGGAGCTACTGGGCTGGGCGGTGCAGGCCACGGCGACGCGACGATGGTGGGTTGAGGGTGGACAATGGACGCACGGGAGAGAGAGAGGGAGGGGGCTTGAGCGGGAAGAAGGGGAAATAAGGAGGAAAAAAGAAAAGAAATAAAAGAAAAGGAGGAAAAGAAAAATAGAAGGAAAAGAAATGAGGTCCAATCCTCATAACTTGGGTAACAAAAATGATCCAACGGAAACGATTTTAAAACCATAAGTTAAATAAAATAATTTAAACGTAATGGTAAAGTGAAATTGAAATAATTAAATCACACAGTAATTAATTAAATATTAAAAGTAATTTAGATGCATAACAATAAATAAATATTAAGAAAGCACATAAAAATAATTTTCACCAAATTAAAATCATAGAAATAAACTCACTAAAAATCCAACCAATTTAAAATAAGAGGATAAATTTGTTGAACAATAAAAAATAATCCTTCAGTAAAAATACACTAAAATACGGGGTGTTACATTCTCCCCCCTTAAATAAAATTTCGTCCTCGAAATTAGCAAGGTCAAACATTAAACTAAGACAGGATTAAGATTCAACTAAGAGCAGACATAGAACATACCGTCCAGAAATATGGATATTGCTCTCTCATATCGGCTTCTCTTTCCCATGAGAAATCTTGAGCCAACGGATCACCCCATGACACCTTCACCAAAGGTATTGTCTTGGACCTTAATCTTTGCTCCTTCCAATCCACAATCTATGTCGGGGCAACTTCATAAGTAAGGTTAGGCTGCAGTTGAATGCGTTCAGGGTCAACAAAACGTGGTTCTTGCTGTCCAAAACTCTTCTTCAACGAAGACACATGAAACACATCATGAACATCCCCAAAATAATCTGGCAAGGCAACTCTATAAGCAACATGCCCAACCTTCTCTACGATCTGAAAAGGGCCAACATATCTTGGACTAAGCTTTCCTTTCTTACCAAAGCGCTTAACGCCTTTCATAGGAGAGACTTTAAGATAAACCCAATCACCTTCTTCAAAGGATAAGTCTCTTCTTCTTGTATCTGCATAACTCTTCTGGCGACTTTGCGCTTCAGCCATTTTCTTTCTTATAAGCTGAACTTGATCCTTCATTTCTTGAATTATATCAGGCCCAAACAATTTGCTCTCGCCGACTTCATCCCAACACAAGGGCGATCTACACTTCCTTCCATACAAAGCTTCATACGGGGCCATCTGAATGGAGGAATGAAAATTGTCATTATAATAGAACTCAATAAGCGGCAGATGATTCTCCCAACTTCCTTGAAATTCCATGACACAAGACCGCAACATATCCTCCAGAGTCTGAATAGTACGCTCTGATTGACCGTCTGTTTGGGGGTGATATGCAGTACTAAACTTCAACTTAGTGCCTAAAGCTGCCTGCAAGCTCTTCCAAAAACGGGATGTGAACCGTGGATCCCGATCCGACACGATACTCTTGGGTACTCCATGCAAATGCACTATCTCCTTGACATATAACCGAGTCAACTTACCCAAAGAGTCAGTATTATTAATAGGCAAGAAATGAGCACTCTTGGTCAACCGATCAACAATCACCCAAATTGAGTTCTTCCCACTAGGAGTCCTCGGCAAACCTACAACAAAATCCATAGAAATATCATCCCACTTCCACTCAGGAATAGGGAGAGGTTGAAGTCTACCGGCAGGTCTCTGATGCTCAGCCTTCACTTGACGGCACGTGTCGCATTTCTCGATAAATAAAGCGATGTCCAACTTCATTCCTTCCCACCAAAAAGTTCTCTTTAAATCTCTATACATTTTTGTGCTTCCTGGATGAACTGAATAAGGAGCCGCATGAGCTTCTGCCAAAATCCGCTCTTTAAATTCAGAATCTCGGGGAATCACTCTACGATCCCGAAACCGAAGAATACCATCCTTATCCAAGTTGTAATGCAAGGGTCCTCTAGACTTCCTGACTCTTTTCCTGATAGCTAACAACTCAGGATCCCTTCTTTGAAGAGTCTTCAATTCTTCAAAATCCACTACTCGGACATCCAAAACTGAGGATGATAATTCCTCTTGCTGCGTACTCTCGATAAGAAGTCTCCTCATTCCACAAAGGAGAGAGTCCAAATCTGATGACTCTGCTTCATCCACTTGTTGAGACTTTCTACTCAAAGCATCAGCGACTAGATTTGCCTTTCCTGGATGATACTTGATCTCACATTGATAGTCGCTAATCAGCTCTAACCACCGTCTCTGCCTCATATTGAGATTCTTCTGAGTAAACAGATGTTTCAAGCTCTTGTGGTCAGTATAAACTTCACAGGCTTCGCCATACAGATAATGCCGCCAGATCTTAAGAGCAAAAACTATTGCCGCCAACTCCAAATCATGTGTGGGATAATTCCTTTCATGAATTTTCAGCTGACGAGATGCATAAGCTACAACCCGACCCTCTTGCATAAGAACGCATCCCAACCTGAATTTGGATGCATTACTAAAAATAAAAAACGACTTGTGTGGCTCCGGAAGTGCCAAAACAGGTGCCATTGTCAATCTTCTCTTCAACTCTTGAAAACTTCTATCACATTTGTCAGACCATACAAACTCAAAATTCTTCCTTGTCAAGGCAGTGAGAGGTCTTGATAGTCGAGAAAAACCTTCCACAAATCTTCGATAGTAACCGGCAAGTCCCAAGAAACTTCATATCTCACGAACTGTTGAAGGGCGAGGCCATGACAAAACATCTTCCACTTTACTAGGATCTACAGCCACCCCTTCTAGAGAAATCACTGCCCAAGAACCTTAACTTCTTCTAACCAGAATTCACACTTGCTTAGTTTAGCATACAACTGATGCTCTCTTAATTTCCCAAGTGCCAGACGAAGGTGACAAGCATGCTCTTCCAAATCTCGAGAATAAATCAGAATGTCATCGAGAAACACCACCACAAAAGAATCCAAAAATGGTCGAAACACCCGATTCATTAAATCCATAAAAGCGGCAGGAGCATTCGCTAACCCAAAAGACATCACTTTAAATTCATAATGCCCATACCTCGTTCTGAAAGCAGTCTTGAGCACATCTTTATCCCTTATCCTCAGCTGATAGTACCCTGATCTCAAGTCAATATTCGAAAAGATAGCTGCTCCCTGAAGCTGGTCAAACAAATCATCAATTCTAGGAAGAGGGTACTTGTTCTTGATAGTCACCTTGTTAAGCTCCCGATAGTCTATACACATTCTGAGCGTACCATATTTCTTCTTGACAAACAATACGGGCGCTCCCCACGGCGAAGTACTAGGCTGAATAAATCCCTTGTCGACCAATTCTTGCAATTGAGTCTTCAACTCTTTTAACTCAGCTGGTGCCATGCGGTAAGGAGCCTTATGCATAGGAGTCGCCCCAGGTTCCAGATCAATAACAAATTCCATATCGCGAACGGGAGGCAATCCAGGTAACTCATCCACGAACACATCGGGAAATTCTTCCACCACTAGAATATCCGCTAAAGATTTCTTCTCAGATGGTGTAGACACGACTTGAACCAAAAAAGCATCTGCCCCACAAGCTATCTCTCTCTTAGCTTGAATTGCTGATATAATTGATGGTCATGCCTTTAACTTGCTTCCCACGAATTCTAAATGATCCCCATCCGAGAGTTGAAAACCAATTACTCGTCTTCTACAATTAATATTCGCAGAATAACGATAGAGCCAATCCATACCCAAAATTTTATCAAAACCAAGCAACTTGAATACAATCAAATCTACGTCCAGTGTCCTCCCACCAAAATCCAAAGGACAACCCAAAGCAACCTTGGAGCAACACACAATCTTGCCATTGGGAAGAGCCACAACTAAGGATTGTGGTAGAGGTTCTGTGACCAAATTGCACATCCGTGCAAACGTGGTGGACACAAAAGATTGGGATGCCCCAGAATCAAACAAAGTACATGCATAAAAATCATATAGACGAACTCTTCCTGAGGCAAACACATCCACCAGACAAATTCAAAAAAACCCAACCACACCAAACATTAAATCGAAATAAAAACAACTAAATACATACCAGTAATCACCCCAGCGTCGTGGGTCTCTGGAGCCTCATAATCCACATCACCAGGAGTCACTGCATAGACCCAAGCTTGTACCAATTGTCTCTGGCTGCCCCTTCCACCTCGTCGACCTCCTTGCGCTCCTTGCCCTCCTTGAACTTGACTAGGACACTCCCGAGCAAAGTGACCCGGCTGGCCACATCTATAACACTAAATTCCCCTTTGACCGTAGTCGCCCTCATGGGCTCTACTGCATCTAGGGCACACTGGAGTCCGGCCTTCTGCACGAACACCGGAGGTTGTCTGTGAACGGGCCCCGGTCCTCTAAACAAACTTCTGTGGCGATCCAGAACTACTTCCTTCACCAACATAACTCCGCCTCTTCTGACCTGGAGGGGAGCCTACTCCAAAACTATTTTCCCGCTCTGCAATGCTGGCCAAATCCACTAACTTCTGAAATTTCATAATCTGAAGACAAGTCACATGTCTGCGTATTTCGGGGCGTAGACCCTCCAGGAAACGCTCAACCCGCAACTCTTCAGTAGCAATAAGGTGAGGAGCGAACCGTCCAAGCTCCATAAACTTCCTTGCATATTACTCGACAGTCGTGCCTCCTTGAACCAAATTATTGAACTCTCGAGCCTTTTGTCGTCTCACCGAAACAGGGAAGAATCGGTCATCAAATTCTTTCTTAAACTGCTGCCAAGACACAACAGCCAAGGATCCCAACTCCAATTCTAGAAGCGGCCGCTTGGTCTCCCACCAATTTGCCGCTTCACCTTGCAGCATATAGCTTCCATATAATACCATTTGGGCCTCAGTGCATCCACATACTTCAAATGTTCTTTCCAGATCTTGAATCCACCTCCTAACTCGCATTGGATCCTCCTCCCTAGTAAAGGCAGGAGTCCTATGCTTTAGGAAGCGCTCATAGGTGCACCCAACTTGGACCGCTCTATTTGGATCTCCTTGCGGCGGTCGAAAATTCTGTTGGAGGAACTCTGTCATCCTATTCAACGCCCTCGCCATGGCATAATTTCCATCACCCCTGGGTAACTCATCCTCGGGCACATCAGCTTGTCTTCTTGGTCTCACCATATTCCTATCATAGAGCAATCTCCAACCCCGCTTAAATCCAGACAAAACCAAACTCAACCAAAAGCAACACAAAATACAATAAGATAAAATAGAATTAAATAACATCAATAACATAAAATAAAATAACAATAAACTCATAATATAGAATAAACAACTTAACTTACCACACTTTAAAAATTATTTTAAAATAATAAAATAATTTCTGGTACTATCCTAAGGGACATGTGGTTTTACCCAGAGCCGAACTGCTCTGATACCACATGTGGCGCCCCCGACCCCCGTGTAAGGAAACACAGGAATCGAGACACCAGGATGATGACAACACGGTCACGCATCCCAACGAAAGTGCCAAGTAAATGTACATGCAATAGTGTACAACAAAAACGCAGTGGAAAATTAAGTCTACTAAGTACCATAATTTAAATACAATCTAAATATCAGTAGAGGTTTAAAAGCAGTTATACAGTCATCCCAAAATAAAATTTAACACATGTCCCAAAATACAAATGAGTGATCTCAAATCACTCCTCGGGCGGAGCCGACTCCTCAGGCTCACTCATCTTCATCTGCATCTTCATCTGCGTTACCACAAAATGGTACCGCAGGTAAGTATAACCCAAATAACCATGTAATGAAAATGCAATAATGCAACCAACATGCATGCATATGATGAAATATGCATTTTCCTCAAAACATCATTTTCCCCGAAAATGATTTACACAGAAATCATATGCACCATGGCCTCCCCTAGGGACCATCCGCACGTCCTGGCTTCGTAGCGATGCTCAGTTCCGCGCCCAGCGCGTTTGTGGCCAAGCACCCACTACGCAACGAGCGATGCCCAGTTCCGCGCCCAGTGCGTACGTGGCCAGACATCCTCTAGTCACCGCCAGCAGAAGGACCACGGAGTCGGCACGACTCTCTTGTCCGATCCCATTGTCGCCCGGCGACAATCCAGGGGATGCTACTCAGTATATTCCGCTCCCGAGTAACCAGACGAGCTCCACCGAGATAATGCCCCATCTCGGCTTGGGGTCGTGATACACACACACCCAAAATCCATTCTCACATGAAAACCCAGTTTTCATGAACACATGAACATGAATGCAATACACGAAAACCCAGTTTCCTTTACAAACATGATCATGCGTGCAAAATGCAATGTACATGAACCAACACAATATCCAAACCAACAATTACCAATCCAATCAAATCCAACCAAACAACTCCAATCACCAATCCATCCGACCCCCGAACTCCACGGACTCAGTCCGGCATGACCAACCAAATACAGTGAAATGAGTTAGTGCAAAAATACATTTAAATCACAAAAGTTCTTTGGAGAAATACTTACAGTGCAATATAGCAATTTCCGATGGATGACAAAGCTGCAAGAAGTGGAAAAACAGCTACAGAACATTGTAAAATACACTATGGCCGTGGGTCACAGATACCCACTTTTCAACGGAGGCAAACGAAGACCCAAGATTGATAGGGTAGGGCCTAGGCAGGTCAGTGAAGCTAGTGGTGGTGAAGGTTGGCCGTGGGTGGCCGCGGAATAGGCGGTAGAAGACCAAAATACCCAAATCGAAAATGTTGGTGAATGTGCTTCAACGGTGACAGATCGGAGGTGGGGTTGGGTCCAATGGGTTGCCAAGAAGTCGAGGATGAAATGGTGAGAAGATGGTGGCCAATGGTGGTGCGACGGCGGCGCAGTGGCGGAAAGAGTGCCGCGGCTTCAAGCCGTGCGTGGAGGCTCACGGTGGCTCAAGGGAGGCTGGAATTGATGGGGGGTGGTCGCCGGCCAGTGGGGCAGCTACTGGGCTGGTATTTGAGGTATTAAAGTTTGTAAATTTCAAGAATCGATCTTCATGATGTTTAAGGTCTTAGATCCACTCAGTTTTTTTTAATGTAATGTAGAAAATGATTTTGATAAGATTTAAGGGTTAAGGTTCAATAGTCAAATCGAAGTGGTAAGAAGTCAAGCATAATCAAGATTTACTCGTATGCTTCCTATCAAGAAAACTGATGAATTGAACGAAGTCACATCTGATTACCATGGTGTGCTCCATAGGTCAAAACAAAGTAGTTGGTTTCAATGTTAATCCTTCCAATGAAATTGTTTTTTGACAAAACATACAAGGAAAGCAAAATCATACAAATTTATCAAAATATATAGTTCCAAAAATCCTCGTAAAAAATGCTAACTGAGTCACCCAAAAAGATTTCAATAAGTTAGAAAAAGAGAACTTAGATAAAGTAAATAGATAGAAACAAAAGAATAGTTTTTTTTTTTTTTCAAAGTCCAACTCTAGAAAGGTTTACAAAACCGGTGGTTTTCCTTCATATCAATTCTCAAAAGTTTTTTTTTTTTTTTTAAATTTTTTTGGACCATAACCTAATAATAAGCTAAGTTATGCCAAACAGATCATTTTGCAAAGAACGTGAAAGGGCATGTTTCAAGGAGTGTAACAAGTATGAGTGTAAGGATGCCTAAATAGTGGGGAAGAGTTAAGTTGACATCAATGAGAGTGAATCCCAATGGTAACGGGAATTGAAGCCTATGAGGGAAAGAAGTTCAAATGGTTTCCTCAACTCCTACACATGCCTACACATATTTTACTAATCAACTTTATGGCACTACCACTAACGTTCAGCCTTATGGTCATGGTATCCTCAAACCCAAAGGTTCCTGTACGTCTAAAATAAGCAACAAGCTCCAAAGGTTCGAACCCAAATTCCAACCAAATGTTTAATCTGTCCAGTCCTAACATAACAACTGCAACATTTCCAATGGTCTGCTAAATCTATGTCCCTAGATTTGGAAGAAGATCATTTTCTAAAATTTTCCAAACCTATAACCTCAAATCCGATGAGCATAATTTTCAGCTAGATCTCCAAAGTCTACAACCTTAAATCTGATTAATAATCATTTCCTAAAGTCTACATAATCTATAATAAGCTAGATTTGATCAAACTCATGTACTAAAGTCAACCTAATCAATTACCTCATATTTCATCAACATAATCAAGTGTGTGGTTTCTATAACCTTTAATCTCATAAAAGTCCTTTCCTACACCAAAACGTTAAATCTTATAGGAATCATACCGTGAAGTTTGCACAATATAAAACCTCAAATCTTACTAAAATAATTTCTTGAAGTTTACAAAATCTAGAACCTTAAATCTTGTCAAAACTTATTTCTTGAAGTCAGCCAAATCTAAAACCTCATATTTCATATAAATCATCCTAAAGTCTGTAGAATCTAAAACTAACGCAGGGCCAGAATATGAGGTTATTCTGACGGCTAGTTAAACAACGAAAGCTAGAGATTGAGATTGAGAAAAATCACAAACAGGGATAAACTCTAAGATTAGGGTTTTACTATAAAATAAATCAATCATTCTTTCTAAAGCCCACAAGCCGGGCTTAAATAACTAACAAAAAATGGAAAAACTGTAATTAAGGTCAATCAATAGAATACAAAATAAGATAATTATGATTAAAATCTAGCCTAAGAATTCAGAATAAAATCTTTACTAAAGATAACATTACCATAAAAGAAAATTAACCAAAAATGAAATAGTTAACTAAAATTGATGCTTCAGAGGTAAAAACAATTGATTTTGGGATCAGAAAGAGGCCCACTAGGCGAAGAATGGTGACCATTATGTATGCGCCAAAGAAAGCTTTGGTGACCACGACATGCGTGTCGAAGAGAGCTTTTCAGATTGGGGTTATATGCACGATTCTGACACCTATAGCCAAAGTTATAGTTAAAATACAAATGTTACCCATTTCTCCTCGCTCAACCAAGAGATAAGTTTCCTCGCCCAAATCTACCACTTTTTGCCCAAATCCTTATCTTTTCCCAACAATTTTGCAGTGATCTAGCTTCTCAAATTAGTCCAGTGCTTTTAACATCGCATCTATCAGTTGAGCCTCATCGGCATCGAATTCGGACTTGAATCCCCCTGCATCAGCCTCCCCGGGTTGGAAAGAACTTGCCCTTGAGTTCACGGCATCATTGACAAAGCAGAGGTTAAGGTGTTTGACGTTGAACACATCCGAAGCTCTCATATGACTGGGAAGATGTAGTGTATATGCATTGTCGTTGATCTTTTGGAAAACTTCACAAGGTCCAATCTTTCTATCCTTCAACTTATTGTACTCGCCAATAGGAAAATGATCATGGGTTTGTACAACCTAAACAAGATCTCCAACATCAGAAAGTATATGGCGGCGACAATTGTCGATGTGAACCTTGTGCTTTACATTGCTCGCCTGAATTGCTTGTTTGACGTGGTTGTGTACTCCCCGAAAGTGCTCTGCCATGTCCTCGGCCTTGACGTTCAGGCAACCAATCCGTGGTATAGGAGACATATCAAGGACGCCCAACAAATTCTAACAAATGTTCTCAACCGGGTAGTCCGGTTCTTGGATCGGTTTTAAGCAAACTCTGCCTACGATAAGGCGAGGTCCCGCTGTTTTGGCTTAGTACTTGCCAAACTTTGCAGGAGGTTGCCCAAACTTCGATTCACCACCTCAGTTTGTCTACTCGTTTGGGGGTGATAGGTACTACTAAAGTTTAGCTTTGTTTTGAACTTTTCCCACAAACTCTTCCAAAATCTACTCATAAGCTTCATATCCTGGTCTAAGGTGATAGACCGAGGAACACCATGCAAGTGAGGAGTCTCCTTGAAATAAAAGTGGGCGATTTGAGTGGCGTCCATGGTATTTCTGCAAGCTAGAAAATGGGTCATCTTAGAAAATCGATCGACCATGACGAAAATTGAATCCATGGCGCGTTGGATCCTCAGTAAGCCTAAGACAAAATCCATTTTGACATCAAGCCACAAACCATTAGGTATGGGTAACATCAGGTATAGTAACGTAGTGTAAAGGCCAGCATTGGTGAGGGTTCCCTTCGCTCTATTGCACATGAAACATCCCGTCACGTATTATGCCACATTACTGGTCAACTTGGGCCAGTAGTAATATACGACCATTAAAGCCAAAGTCTTTTCTCGTCTAAAGCGCCCCTCGCCATGCAATTCCCGTATAATGTGCTCTCTTAAGGGGAAGAGTCTGGAATACACAACTGTTGGTGGCGGAATAGAAAACCATCGTGCAAAAGAAAATCACTTCATCTTCCCTCAGTTACTTCCTTAAGAATCTTTCCAAAGGATGGATATTCGGCGTACAAATCCCTGAAAGTGTAAAAGCCCGCCTCTCTAGTACTAATGGTGGTGAGGAGTGCCACTTGTCAACTTAAAGCGTTTGCAACCTGGTTCAAGCTCCCTGATTGGGGCCGGCCTACCAAACATTTTCCAACTTGATTTCGTTATCACTTTTTATTTTTTATTTTTTACAGCGAAACATTAGGTACCCAAGCCTGTTTCTTGAACTTGAATTAGAGAGAGAAAAAAAGCTTGTTTCTTGTTCTTTTCCGTTATATAATGAACATAATGAACATATAAT
Organism: Juglans mandshurica; assembly: GCA_022457165.1. Lineage (NCBI taxonomy): Eukaryota > Viridiplantae > Streptophyta > Magnoliopsida > Fagales > Juglandaceae > Juglans > Juglans mandshurica. The sequence continues at coordinate 16,211,960 of CM039624.1, forward strand.
GGAAAGCCGCCACCAATAAACGAAAGAAGACTCATTCTTCATTATTATATAAAGTGGGAGAAAGCAAGCCACTTTGATAGCGTACAATGCACGCAGGCATGGATGAAGGGAAAATATATGACATGCAATAGTAGTACGTACTATATATATTAATAATGTATATATCCACGACATGCATGCAGTTTAATTATCTGATCTCTTGAAAGAGCTAGCTTATTAATTCAAGGATAAACCTCAATGAGGGACCTTAAACCCAATATGTGGGTTATCTTGTAGTCACTGAAACCAGAATCGAAAAACAGCTTTGCCCATTCTTTCTCGTTTCTCTCTTTTCCAGTTACATTCACCATCATCAGCATGTCAAAGAAGAGTTGCGTCTCAATCGACTCCTTATCATCTTCCTTCTGGTTCTGTACTATCATTTCAATGATCATCACCTTTCCTTTCTTGTCATTGCTCGTGATTGCCTCCTTGCATCTTCTAAGTATTTTAACGCATTCCTCATCGTTCCAGTCATGCAATATCCACTGCTTGTCATTTGCATTCACAACTAATTTAGTGACAAGATATGTTTTCTTATACAATTCTTCGATAAAACATTATTAATTTTTTTTTAAGACATTAATTAGTGTTTGAGCCATATTCTTAGATCCAGCCCAAGAAATAGTTCTAACTAATAGCTAGCCGGACGCAAACTACGAAAATATTTGGCTGGTATATATATATCATTATGGGATTAACTATATATATATATATTTATATGTATATATAAACTGATAAATAATAAAATAAATATATGTATATGTAAGTCACGTGTATCATGTATATATGTGTCGTGTATATATATATATGTCGGATAATTGACGATTTATAAAATGTATATACGTTAAAAATATTAAAAGAATTAGAGATATATATTGGTGTTAAAAGATAATATTAAAAAAATACAAACTCGAAATGAAACAAAAAGAAAAAACGAAGAAAGAAAAATTAAAAAGCGGAAGAATTATTAAAAATAATGATATCTAAAAAATGAGAGAATCATGGGACACATTTAAATTAACAAAAATAGCTCAAACTATATAAATACCTTTTAGATTCTAAAATTACATAAACATATGGATTTTAAATTTAAAAAATTGTCATCCAAACTCTAAAAAATTACAAATTTGATGAAGAGAAATGCTTTGGATCCCAAATTCGGGACCCAAAAAATGTCCCCAATGGGATTTTTTTTTTCACCGAATGATCAAAAAAATATTTTTTAATGATATTGTGAATTTTTTATTTTTTTTAAAAATGTTTATAATAATTAAAAAAATACATGAAAAAAAAGAAAAAAAGAAGAAAAAAAATTACATTATTCGGGACATTTTTCGGGACATTTTTTGGGTCTCGAATTCAGGATCCGTAGCAGTACTCTTTGACAAAATGGAATAGCGTCTGGGTTTGGCCGAAAAATACCGAAATGACTAGAACATGCCAGAATTTAGAATGGAACTGAATGAGGAGATATAATGTATCAAGTACTACACTGGAACAAAAAATTCCGACTTAAATGGCCAAAACAGAATGAAATTCAAAACTGATCTGGTATGATTACGTACGATGCAGGGAAATGTTTTTTTTTAAGACAATTTTTCAAAAAATATCATTTTCGTTGGAAAAATATGTACCATATATATACGATCACTTTGCTTTGGGGATGTATTTATATGCATGCGAGTACCTGGTTTGTATATGCTAGCTCTATAAGCGATGCATTTACCTTAAGTAAAATTGCATCTGCAGGAGGAACTGCCTCAAACATGTCCCCTCCAATATACTTCAAGTTCTTACTCCCTTCCGAGCCAGCAACCACATGTGGGAGATCAAGCACCGTGCACTCCATACTTGGGAATGCGTCGGCAATGATCTTGGCCACAGTTCCGGTACCGCCACCAACATCAACCAACGACTCCAATCCACCGAACACTGCGCTGCACTTGTCGATCACCACGCTCATCACCAAGCGAGCATCACTAGCCATGGCATCATTGAAAAAATTGTTAAGCCTTGGCTCATGGCCCCCATAATCCCAAAACATCTTTCCATGTGCCATATCAAACGGTGTAAGGTCTTCATTTTGGAACCATGCGGTCAGAAAATTCCAAGGCTTAGTCAAAACAGGATCGAGCATGGCAAGTAAGAAAGGAGTTACACTCAAGGGATTCTCCTTAAGAAGGAGCCTAGACGCATCAGTGAGTGCATATCTTTCTTCTTCGTCATTTCCAATCATTTCTTCAGCAACAAAGAAGCCAGAGTGGATGAGAATGCGCATGAGACGAGGAATATTATGAGCTTTTGTTGGGTGGATAGGGAGTGCTACGAGGAGCTCAGAAAGAGTCATGGGCTTGGCGTGGTTGTGGATGATATCAGGTATACCAAGCTGGATTGCACATTTCAGGGACATGGAGTTTATGAAGTTGAAAATATGGTTCCATATGTGGGCTTGAGCATTAAGCAGCTCAGTAGCATGTTCTCCAGGAACCAATTTGAAGCTATGCTGTCTCAAACTACTCATTGGTTTATTTATTTTTCATGCGAAGTTAAAGCTCCAGATGCAACAATATTGAGCCCTATATATAGAGTGGAGACGAGCAGCGGCGGAACCAGAAAAGTTTTTTAAGGGAGGGCAAATTTTTCTAACTTGTAAAATAAAAAAAAGATAAATTTTTATCTTAATTTCACGAAAAAACATAAAAACGGAACCATATATAGAAAGTCAGATCTCGATAATTTGCTATATATACATGCAAAGCTAAAATTCTAAAAATAGAACTTAACGACAACGACATATTTAGAATTTATTATCTTAATAAAAACTATCAAGTGATCTTTTAGAATCATATATTTCATTTTAATATGTAAGCTAGTTTATTAATTATAATATAAAATCTAGATATTAATTTTGTGTCACATTAAGCATATAGTAATCTCAAATAAATATTTTCTTGCTCGATAAAATTTACGGGATAAAAAATTCTCAATTATTTTTCCTATAGATCATCAAATTTAAATAATTTATTGAATTAATTATTTCACTTCGGGTTCCATGTTAAAAAGCTTAATATTGTATAATAAAAGATTTTGGGATACAAATTAGTAAGTTTATTATTTCTCATAAACCTAACTTTAATTTAATTTTGGAGGGACAACATCATAGAAAATCCATAATATATAAAAGTTGTACAAAATATAATTGGGACTATAGGAAAAAAATTGAAAAGAGATTTAGGGCAGGTTTGGGAGGTGAGATGAGAATCTTATGTTTTGTTTTAGTGTTTAAAATATTATATTTTAGTGTTATTATTGTATTGAGATTTGAGAAAGTTGAATTGTTTATTATATTTTGTATGAGGATTTGAAAAAGATGTAATGATGAGATAAGATGAGATGAGAATTTCTCATTTTTAGTTTATTTTGCTGAGCTGTTGGGTGGAAATAATTTGCGTTTCCAATGCGTGTTTCCATTTTCTATTATTTTTTTGTCCTTTTCCCGCGTGGTTTCCAATTAGAAACTTCAAGGAGCCCCGACTTTACTTGTTGACGGATTCATCCCTAAACGTACGTACTCGAGTAATGTTCACGGTTGATCTGTAGCATACGTGATGTGTCTACTTTTTTTTTTTTATACAAAATGCATCACTCATATTCATATACCCCTCTCTCTCATCAGCACTCTCAGCCCGACAGAAGCCTCCACCTGATTCTCCTTCAACTCAACCCAGCATCGCCATGCACCGCCCAGCCTCATCGCTACCACCGGCAACTCCCCCTCATGCCAGCGACCAAGCCAGCCGCCACTGATCTCCCCCACGAGCAGCCCTCTCTCTCCCCTGAAGTAACCTAACCAAAATGGGTTTCCCCCATTTCTCTTCCCTTACGCTGCTGTACGTTGCCACCCAGATCACCGCACCTCCACCACCTCTCGCAGACCCAACCACCATGAACCTCCCTCTCCCTCTTCATTGCACATACACAAACTACCCATAAATAGTGGGTTTCACACGAGCTTAGGGTCACCGACGACCCAATCATGTTGTACATTGGTTCTAGCCCCACGTAGAACCTCCCCTGACCACCGCGACTCCTCCGAGCCAGGCAAACCCTCCACCCCTCTCTCACTCTCTCTGTCTCACCCTCCTCCTCTCTCCCGCTCTCCACCTCTCATCCATCAGCTCTTTCTCTCTCATCAGCTCTCTCACTCCCTCTCTCACTCCTTAATTAGCTCTCTGGCAAAGCCCGCCCGATACTATTTCCAATTCAAGCAGTGGAGGTGTGGGGGAGGACGGGCGATGGTGGAGGAGAGAGGAATTTCAAAAATAAAATGTGTGAAATGAGAAGGAAATGGGTTTTGTCGTGAGGGTGTTTTTGTCATTTTACTATGGTGTGTTTTGGATGATCCCAAATAGCGACTGATGCCAATATTATTTCTTTCTTATAAGATGACTAGTACTAATGAATATTTTTTTTTGAAATTAATATTTTATAACTAGTAGTAATGAATTAAAATTAGGTAGACTCTTAATTTAGATTTAACAGTTCAAACTAAAATTAATCATATCACTTCGTTTTTTTATTTTATTTTAATAATTAGAGGATATAATATGTCGCATGATTGATAATTTATGACATTAAATTTGAAACATTAAATAATTTAACGTACCCAAAAAAAAGTATTTTTCATTTTTGTTTGAAAAAATATATAGCTTTGGTACTGATCTCTTGGTGGATCTATGTAAAAAAAAAAAAAAATTCCAATGTTTTTGTGATCAATCACCCCAACCATATCACAAAACTTATAGTCATAAATGATTTTTGCCCACAAGTATCACGACCGATCGAGATTAATTACAATATCTCTGTTAATTTTTAATTTGGCTTATATTTAGTAAAAAAATCAGTAAATATATTAATTATGTTAGGTAAATGAATTGGCGATATATTTTATATATATATAAAATGATGAATAAAAAAGTTGATCTCGTTGTTTACTTTTTAACATGATATATTTACTCATTTTTTCGACCACAATCAATCATTAATTTTAAAAAGTCAAGCTAAGAACAGAAAACTCCTAATTATATTATTTTGAAGCTTATTGTTAGACTTCATGACTGACCTAAGCGTACCGCAAGAGGTGGGGTATATGTTATTACATCGACCACGACATCTCCAAATTATAACTTAATTTCCTTTTACGTACTTTTGAATACTCATATATTCATTCGTTTTTTCGCTTGAATAATTATTTATTTTTAATAGATACTTTATTTAATATTTTTAGTGCTACAAGGACAGCTATATCTCTTCGTACTCAACATGCATGGGCAGGTAAATAGATTTTTTTTTTTTTAAATATTCCATTAATCATAAATCAACAAAGGTCCCGGATGCAAGTGGGAACATACCCCCACATCGACAGAAGATCACATGGAATTTAATAAAGCATCCCTAGAACGCACATGAGCAGCTTTATTGCCTTGATCTCTTCTAACATGTGAAATTGACAACTCATCGTTATAATTTTTTTAAATTTTAACATAAAATATAATAAATAATTTAATTTTTTTAAATATTAAACAAATAATAATATTAAAAAAAATATGTTAATAATATTTTATCATCTCAACTCAACTCAATTTAATATCCAACGCAAACTTAAAAATGTCAGTTTAGCTTTTTTGAGGATTGATTAGAAAAAGACAACTCAAGTCATTGATAAAGATTTTATCGTTATTCCAGTCGGATATAACATTGGCTAATGACCATGATTACGCGAAATGCAAGAGGGTTGCGCGAGAGGAGGGCTGTGCCTCGCCGCCTGCGCGTCGCGCGAGAGAGGGGCTCTACCGCTGCGAGAGGGTTGCGCGAGGGACGGGCTTCGCGAGAGGGAGGAGTTGTGCGAGAGAACTGCGCCGGCTGCGGCGCTGCGCGAGAGAGAGGGCGACTGGCGAGAGAGGGCTGCGGCGCTGTGCGAGAGAGAGGGCGCGAGGGATGGGCTTCGCGAGAGGGAGGAGTTGTGCGAGAGAGGGACCAGAGGGTTGTGAAAGACTAAGAGAGTTGCGCCGGCTGCGGCGCTGTGCGAGAGAGAGGCGACTGGCGTCGGGCGAGAGAGGGATGCGGCGCTACTTTAGAGAGAGGGCACGGGTTTGAACTTGAGAAGGGCTAAGCTGGGCTGCACTGCAGACCTAAATGAGAAATTGAGAATGACTAAATTAAATTCAATACCCCACTCCCAGGTATCCGACGGTGCCGTTTTTGCTATAACGAATAGTTACTATAGTAATATACATTATATACTAATTAATATGAATCTATTTTATATTATATATATATATATATGAAGATTCATAAAAAAATATATGATATATATTATTATATATAAATATTAAAAAAAAGACACCTACAGTGTATACGAAATATTATTAATACACTAATATACTTTATATATATATTAATATATATAAATATATGTAATACACTAATAGTATTAGTATATTAGTATTAGTATTAATATTCGTTATACTACTAGTGATATTAGTTATACTAATAGTTATATTAGTATTAGACTATTAGTTATTATTAATACTATATATTATACTAATAGTGATATTAATACTATATAATATATATAGTTATAGTTAAAGTCATTTAGTATAACTATATTAGTATAAGTTATAGTGATTTAGTATAGTTATGATACTACAAGTTATAACTATAGTCTATATTAGTATTAGAATTAGTTGTAATACTAATTATAACTATATTATTACATCGACCTTGACATCTCCAAATTATAACTTAATTTCCTTTTACGTACTTTTGAATACTCATATATTCATTCGTTTTTTCGCTTGAATAATTATTTATTTTTAATAGATACTTTATTTAATATTTTTAGTGCTACAAGGACAGCTATATCTCTTCGTACTCAACATGCATGGGGCAGGTAAAGAGATTTTTTTTTTTTTAAATATTCCATTAATCATAAATCAACAAAGGTCACGGATGCAAGTGGGAACATACCCCACATCGACAGAAGATCACATGGAATTTAATAAAGCATCCCTAGAACGCACATGAGCAGCTTTATTGCCTTGATCTCTTCTAACATATGAAATTGACAACTCATCGTTATAATTTTTTTAAATTTTAACATAAAATATAATAAATAATTTAATTTTTTTAAATATTAAACAAATAATAATATTAAAAAAAATATTTTAATAATATTTTATCATCTCAATTCAACTCAATTTAACATCCAACGCAAACTTAAAAATGTCAGTTTAGCTTTTTTGAGGATTGATTAGAAAAAGATAACTTAAGTCATTGATAAAGATTTTATCGTTATTCCAGTCGGATATAACATTGGCTAATGATCATGATTACGCGTAATGCAATACAACCTTCTAACTTCAACATATCATATTTTTTTTAAATTTAAAGTTTTTTTTAAATTTATTTTTTTAAAATTAATTCAATTCTTCTATTTATTATTTATATATTAAATATTTCATAAAAAATATTAAAATTAAAATTAAAAAAAATATATAATATATAAAAATTATGTAAATAGTAAAAAATTATGTAGATTTTTTCTTCTATAATTGAGCTCTTAAATCATTGTTATAAGTGGAATCACTACAAGAAAAATCATTTTTATTGACGAAAGTTTTAGCCACAATATAAAAATCGTAGCTAAATGTTCATCTTTAGCGAAGAAAATTTTAAATTCGTCGCTAATATTACTTTTAACAACCAAAATTATACTGTCATTTATATTGGTCATAAATATATAAGTGGGAAAATTTCCCACCAAATAAGAAAGTAATTGTGACGACAATTATAAAAGTAGCAATGACAATAATCGTCGTTAATAATCTTGTTGTAGTAGAGCATTGCCAACTAGTTTCATTTTGTCATAAATAATAAGTTTTAATAAAACTGTAATTTTTTGTAAGTTTTAATCGAACAATCGACTTTTTACGACCTAATTAATAGGCACAAAAGATAATATTTTAGTGACGATAAAAAAATCGTAGCTAAATGTTTATCTTTAGCGAATAAAATTTTAACATTCGTCGCTAATATTACTTTTAACAACAAAAATTATACCGTCATTTATATTGGTCACAAATATATAAGTGGGAAAATTTCTCACTAAATAAGAAAGTAATTGTTACGACAATTATAGAACTAGCAATGACTATAATCGTCATTAATAATCTTGTTATAATAGAGTATTGCCAACTAATTTCATTTTGTCATAAATAATAAGTTTTAGTGAAACTGTAATGTTTTCTCAATTTTAATCTAATAATCAACTTTTTACGACCTAATTTATCTTCGCAAAAGAAATAGTTTAGCGATGATATAAAAATTGTAGCTAAATGTTTATCTTTATCGAAGAAAATTTTACCATTCGTCGCTAATATTACTTTTAACAACTAAAATTATACCGTCATTTATATTGGTCACAAATATATAAGCGGGAAAATTTCCCACCAAATAAGAAAATAATTGTGACGATAATTATAGAACTATAAATGACTATAATCGTCGTTAATAATCTTGTTGTTGTATAGTATTGTCAACTAGTTTCATTTTGTCATAAATAATAAATTTTAGTAAAACTGTAATGTTTTGTGAATTTTAATCTAATAATCGATTTGTTACGACCTAATTTATCTTCGTAAAAGAAAATATTTTAGCGACGATATGAAAATTGTAGATAAATATTTATCTTTAGCAAATAAAATTTTAAAATTCGTCACTAATATTACTTTTGACAACCAAACTTATATCGTTATTTATATTGGTCGCAAATACATAAGCGGGAAAATTTCCCACCAGATGAGAAAGTAATTGTGACGATAATTATAGAACTAGCAATAACTATAATCGTCGCTAATAATCTTGTTGTAGTAGAGTATTATCAACTAGTTTCATTTTGTCATAAATAACAAGTTTTAGTGGAACTGTAATTTTTTGTCAGTTTTAGTCTAATAATGAACCTTTTACGACTCAATTTATTTTTGTAAAAGGTAATATTTTAGCGACCATATAAAACTCGTAACTAAAGGTTTATCTTCAATGAGAAATTATTTAAATTTGTCGCTGATATTGAACATATTGAATGATATTTTTAAAATTATTTTATTTTATTTTTTGTATTGTATTATTTTTTATCAAAAATTTCAAATTTTTCATGATCTCACGTCACCTCAAATTGCAAATATTCTTTTTTTTAAAAAAAATTGAAATTAAATATGATTTTTCCTATGTTTCGTGCTCTTATATTTTTTTATTTTTTATTTGTTTATATCAATGCTCTTTTATTTTATTTGGTGTTTCTAGTATTTGATTTCATATTAATTGCTTGATTCACGCTACTTATCACAAAAAGTATCTTATTGATGATGTGAAATGTATTTTTAAATTTAAATAACTAACAATATCTCTTTTTAAAAAAAAATTTTGAAACGGAATATATATGAAAGTTATTTTAAAATTTTAATAACTAACAATATCTCTTTTTTTTTTTAAAAAAAATTGAAACGGAATATATATATGAAAGGTATTTTTAAATTGAAATAACTAACAATATCTTTTTTTAAAAAAAAAACAATTGAAACGGAATATATATGAAAGGTATTTTAAAATTTTAATAACTAACAACATCTCGTTTTTTTTTTTTTTAAAATTTTGAAATGGGATATATATCTTGTTGAAACTTGAAACTGAATGATGATGTGAAAGGTATTTTAAAATTTTAATAACTAACAATATCTCTTTTATTTTTTAATTTTTGAAATTTGAAACTAAATAAGGATGTATAAATACCAAATAAACATAAGCTGGGACACTTATCATCTACTTTCCGTACTTTAGTCTTTACGTACACGCCGAACTGCCCAGCAGTATTTAAGGGCACTAATTAGTCATCTACTTTCCGTACTTTAGTCTTTACGTACACGCCGAACTGCCCAGCAGTATTTAAGGGCACTAATTAGTCATCTACTTTCCGTACTTTAGTCTTTACGTACACGCCGAACTGCCCAGCAGTATTTAAGGGCACTAATTAGTCATCTACACGCCGTACTTTAGTCTTTACGTACACGCCGAACGAACGGGGTATTGAAAAATAAATAAGGCTAGCTGCACAGGTGAAATAAATAAGGCTAGCTGCACAGATGACAAATGTATAAAAAATTTTCTGGTATGTAATTTTTTTTATATGTTTCTTTTAAATATTATTTTGATGTTTATTTACATACAAATTTTAGAATTTATTTTTATCAATATGTCTAGTTAAGTTTTCCACTAATTTTGAGAATGAAACTTTATTAATGATGATATGGTAGTATTATTTATGAGATTGATTTTTTTTTTCAATTATTTATGTGTTCAATGATCTATTATTCATACTTCATATTAATTGAGGAATAGAGTTACTGATATGAGTTCAATCATATTTTTCTTATGATATAGAATAATTCTAATCAATTGAAAGTCTGATTTATAGTTTTAACATATATATAAGTGACAATTTGATTTTGTATCTTTGAACGAACAAGAATATGTATAGTTTAGATATTTTTTAATCTTGTCGGTCAAGCATGCTTTCATACTTTTTAATCTCGTCCGTCAAGCATGCTTTTATAGTTTGCTTAATTACAAAAATTGTCATTTAAAAGTCTATTTCTATATCCTAATTTGATTGGTCACTTTTTTCATTCTCTCAATCCACTGTTTCTCCCTCAGCTACCATCTCCCTATCTTCTCTCAATAAATAATTTAGAATAATTCTATTTATCATTCTTACATACCGTACTTATTTTAATTTTTTTTCATTTTTCCTATAATAAATATGTAGTGTATAGATAATAAGTAAAACAACTCAATTAATTTAAAAATAATAAAATAAAATAAAAAAAATACTATTAAAATATATAAAATCTGTGATATAAGATGACGAATAATATTCCTCAATAATTTATCGCCTCGTCACTTTATCATAGTTGTACAAGCAAGTGTAGCTTTTCTTCCTATTCATAAAGTAAAATTTTTTAACTCTACGTGATGTAGGAGTGGGTTATTTTTAAAATTGTTCTGTTATTACGATATTGTCCTTCCAAATCATGAAAGCATGTGATCTTTTCTACATGTGTTTGACTTTATGTAAACTTATTTAAATTTGAACTCCATTTTTACAGGAATGATACCTATTTTATAAAAGTTAAAATTATATTAGATTATATTAATAGTTTATAAGAGTTGAAATGCCATTAACATTATTTAGGAATCTGAATATTTTTCAATTTTTCAGAATAAAACATATTAAAAGCTTTAAATAAAATTAATAACTATTAGATTTAGTTAGGATGACCTTACTTCAAGATGAAAGAATTTTGTGTATAATTTAATTGATTTTGTGTATAACTATTAGACTTAATTACGTAGTGTTAATTATTATATTTTATTAATTTTCAAATAATTAATTTTCTCATCTACCTTTAAATTTTATTTTAATGAAGTAATTGAAATAATTATTTTTTTCTCATTTAATTTTAAATTTTATTTTAACAAATAATTGATTATTGGACTTTATTATCTTAAAAGAAAATGAACGTACCGAAGAATTTTTGTTTAAAAAAATATTTTAATGGTATTATATTTCATGATAATGAAAATTGACTTCTAGATTATAACGTAATTATTATAAAGAGATTGTAAATTTATAATTTTTCACACATATACTTTTCAATTATAGTTTTAGTTTTAGTTGAACTCGATTTGTTTGTTAAATTTTTATAGGTACAATAAAATGGACAAGAGCTGGATGCATCTTACTAATAGATTTTCAACACCATATGTAGAAGGGGTGAATCAATTTATTGGTATTGCACGTGGTCATGCAGACAAACTGGGTAGGATCAGGTGTCCATGTGTCAAGTGTAAGAATGGATATTATAGGACTGTAAATGTAGTGGAAGATCATCTTTTTATTAAAGGAATTGATAAGAATTACACACAATGGATATTTCATGGTGAAGATGAAACATGGAATGAAAATCAAGTTCATGACAATGGTAATGAAAATGACTGGACAGAAAATGTTGACGATGTTGAAGAAATGTTAGATGATATTTACATGGGAACATTTATGGATACTAATGTAGGAGAGTCTTCCACTAGCCAAGGTCCCGCATTGCCAGAATTAGGAAATAGAAATTTTGAGCAGTTGTGGGAAGATTCTCAACGTCAACTTTATCCAGGTTGTGTGAAGTTTTCAAAATTGACTTTCATTACAAGGTTGCTCCATTTGAAGACAATTAATAATTGGAATAATAAGTCATTTGACATGTTGATCGACCTGTTGAGAAAAGCACTTCCCGATGGAGAGACGTTGCCTAAGTCATACTATGAGGCAAAACAATTGAGGCGAGGTTTGGGCTTTAATTATGATAAGATAGATGCATGCAAAAATGATTGTGTACTTTTTTGAAAAGAGCATGCTAGCAGTCAAAAGTGTCCTATATGCAAAGAGCCAAGATGGGTTGACAATGAGAAAAAAGATAAGAAAATTCCTCATAAGGTGTTGCGGTATTTTTCGGTGAAGCCAAGATTGCAAAGGTTATTTATGTCAAAAATTATAGCCGAGGATATGAGATGGCATAGAGAAAAACGAGTTCAAGATTTGAATAATTTAAGACACCCAGCCGACTCTGTGGTTTGGAAAGAATTTGATAAATCGCATCAATGGTTTGCTCAAGAATCTCGCAACGTTCGACTTGGACTGGCAACAGATGGTTTTAATCCATTTGGTAACATGAGTACATCTTACAGCGTGTGGCCGGTACTACTTATGCCGTATAACCTACCTCCTTGGAAGTGTATGAAAGATCCGTACTTCATGATGACCTTACTTATTCCTGGGCCTAGGGCACCTGGAAATGAAATTGATGTGTATTTGCGACCATTGATTGATGAATTGAAGCAGTTGTGGGAAGAAGGTGTAGATACATTTGATGCATCACCTAAGATCAACATATATAGCACGTCGATCGCCAGCTTCGAGGGACAAGGGCCATACTCCGATACCAACCTTCTCTTAACTCGGCTAGCATGGCTCTTCATGCTACCCTTCCCTTTTGACAGTTTATCCAAACACTTAACACGACAAGACTCCAATCATAACTATGTCTTATGCCACGTCATACAGCTCGAGACTATTCCCAAGCTACACCGTGACCTTGTCGTGTTACCCAACACTCTGGTACATAAATTCCTAACTCATCATGAGAACGGTTCCTCACGTACTCCTGTCACACCGTGACACTTCATCACGTTCCCGTTACACCATTCCGACACTCTAACACCTCACCCGTCATAAGCATTGCTGCCAGTAACCACGTCACTTCGTGACGTTGCCCAGTCATGCTTCCGCTGCGTACTTTTACACTTATTCTACTACTTCACGCATACTGTCCATCACGGTGACACTTGCCACCTCAGACTACAGGCTACGCCATACTACTTCGGGACACTGTTCCACAGTTCCCGACACTATCCATTACGTTCTACGCCCATCAATCACATAACTATCCTTATCTCTACGACATGCCACACGGCATATCGCTTCACCTCATGGAGTACATCCCATGCGTACTCTCTTCTCACATGCTACACCACATCATCACTATGGCGTAACCGCCATGTAGTACATCACTTCACCACCCAGAGTACACTCATCGTGTACTCGTCCCATTCCACATACACATCACCATTATGGCATACAACCATATGGTACATCAATCTGCCATACGGAGTACATTCCACATGTACTCCCTTCATACAACACGCCACATCACCATTATGGCATACCCGCCATATGGTACATCACTATATCACATGGAGTATACTCCTTGTGTACTCCATCCACATGCATTACGTCACATCACCATTATGGCATATTCGCCATATGATGCATCACTCCACTACATGGAATACACTCTGCATATACTCCATGCACGTTACGCCACATCACCATTATGACATACACGCTATATGGTGCATCGTCCACTACATAAAGTACATTCCACATGTACTCCCTACACATACAACACGCCACATCACCATTATGGCTTCCTTGCCATATGGTGTATCGCCCCATCACATGGAGTATACTCTACATATACTCCATTCATAGATGCTACGCCACATCATCACTATGGCATACTCGCCATATGATGCGTCACTCAACTACATGGAATACACTCCGCGTATACTCCATGCACGCTACGCCACATTACTGTTATGGCATATCCGCCATATGGTGCATCACTCCACCACATAGAGTACACTCCATGTGTACTCCTTTTACACGCACCACGCCACTGAGTACACTCCACTCGTACTCTTCCCGTTCCAGAATACGCCAGGAGTGTATATTTTACATATACTCTCATTGTCTCACATTACGCCACACACAAAGTGCACCCAGCGTGTACTCTTCCCATTCCACACAACGTCACGCCATCCATACAACACATGCCCCACAACTACACTGCACAACACAACCACAACAAAATTACAGCACAAACCCCACAACTGCATTACACAGCACAATCCACAACACTTCGCAATACGCCCAACACTTCACAGCACACTATACGGCTCCATACAACACAGACAAGCCCAACACTTCATTACACAACACCACATCACAATACCACAACTCCACAAATACCAACAACACAGTCCACAACCTAGTCAACTAATCAATATCCAACATAATTAACGAGGGATAGAGGGTTATACCATTGACGGGATAACCCGTGCGTTGCTCGTTGATTGTCACAGTCGATGATGTCGACAGTGTCGTACGTGGCGGCTAACCCACGTACGTTAATTCTTTAGGCGTTTGGATAGCTAGGTGTGGTCTTGGAAGGGCTCGTGATGGCCTTGTGATGGCGGTGACGGTATAACACGGTGGACCTAGCCTTGTGCAGTGGCGGTCAATCACGTGCAGTGGTTACCCACCACATAAAGTGGTGGCTTGGACCTAGGGCTTAGCTAAGGGAGGTGCGGTGGCTCACGGTGGCGGTTCAAGGCCGTGAAGTGGAAGAAAGGCCGTGGGAGAGTGAGAGAGAGTGTGCATGCGCGGGTGGCAGATCGGGGCCGTGGAAGGTTGGGTTAGCTTGGTGGCGGCCTGAGGACGCTAGAGGTGGTGGTCACTTGTCGTGGGTGGCGGTGCACGGTGGTGCACGGCGTGCAACCCTTGCGTGAGAGGAGGGAACCCGTGAGATGGAGGAGGGGGCTTCGGGCCATGGGTCACGCGGAGGAGCTCGAGGAAGGGGAGAGGAGGTCTATGGCATCGCATGGTGGTCGTGGGTGCTGCGCACGACGGCGCTAGGGGCCGCGCACGGTGAAGTCGTGCGTGGGTCTCCTTGTGCGTGCATGTGTGCGATGGAGAGAAGGTGGTTGCATGGGAGGGGCTGAGTTCACTGGGGAGTGGTGGCCAGTGGCAGAGGAAGCTGCTGAGGGAGTGGTGGCGTTGGAGGGCGGCGCACGGCGGCGCTACGTGCACTAAGCCCATACGGGCTGTACATGGCCAGCAGAAAGAGAGAGGGAGTGTGGGAGAGAAAGACTGGTATGGTTGAGCTCGCAGGAGGGAGAGGGGGCCAATGGTGCCGACGGTGAGAGCTGGTGGTGCACGGCGGCACCGGGCTGAGGCCTTAAGCCGTTCGGCGTGGGGTGGATCGCGTACTGCGTACGCCGAATGAGAGAGGGAGGAGAGAGAGCTACGGGGGGAAATGAGGGAGAAAGAGAGGGGGTCTGGGTTTATAATCCAGTCCCTTCGTCTTGGGGTCTACGCAACGATCTAACGATGAGAGATCAAAATACTGATTTGAACATGCGTAAATATTAACTTAATTAAAAGCGCTTAGAGGAATTAAGGTAGAATATTATTTTAAACTAATTTTAGTTTATAAAATAATATTCTTCATCATTAATAAAATGATGAAGTCTCACTTAACATATTTAAAAGGATTAAACCATTTAATTAATAAAAGTTCTCAACATAATTCAAATCTCATAATATCTTAAATAATTGAAATCATTTTAATAATAATATTAAAATGATTTCTGGCAATTATAATATTTTTGGAGTTCTTCAAGAATATTATGATTGTCGTATTTAAGATCAAATCTTAATTCAATAACACTGGAAATCACACGATATCTTTCTAGACAAGCTATCATGGTTCGACACGCATAACGTGGCTCGCAGTCGCTAGTGAGAATGGCAGATGATCACATAATCTTTGCCTTCGTGATTTGCTTACGTCATAAAGATGAAACATACATCAGAAATAAGAAGCGTACGTAAGAAGGAATGAGCAGGGTATTATAGCTTTAGTATGAAACATGGTTGAAATCCGCCAATGCAAGATCTTTGCTCCAATAGTCACTAGCTACAACTAGGCTTTAAATCTTTCTTCTTTTTAATCACGATCACAAGCTAAGTTAAAACTCGAAACTCAACTATATATACTCCTTGTAGGACATTTTTATATATCACATATTGAAATCTCAACTTTGTTGAAGTCTATGTTAGTGACGGAAGGAGAAATTGAGATACATTCTATGTGGTCAAAATGCATACTTGAACATTTACAGGTGTCTGCTTGATAAGCCTTTTGATCTTGGTTGTGGGAAGTTTACGGGTATATTCTGTAATGCAAAGAAGAAAGCTCTTAGAACTGAAACAGAAGTTCTTCCAACAAAATGGTGGCCTAATCTTACGACAACAACTCTTGAGTCACAAAGAATCTGTTGAGCCAACCAAAATCTTTACTGCAGAAGATCTTGAAAAGGCCACTAACAACTATGATAAAAGTAGAGTCCTTGGTCATGGAGGCTTTGGAACTGTTTACAAAGGAGTTTTATCAGATGACAGAGTGGTTGCCATTAAGAAGTCCAATGTTGTTGATGAGAGCCAGATTGAGCAATTTATAAATGAAGTGCTTGTGCTTACTAAAACTAACCATGAGAATGTGGTTAAGTTAATAGGTTGTTTCCTTGACACCGAAGTACCCTTACTAGTATATGAATTCATCACAAACGGGACACTTTTTTACCATATTCATGATAAAAACCTATCATCCCCGCTCTGATGGGAAAAACGTTTGAGGATAGCATCAGAAATTGCAGGAGCCCTAGCTTACATACATTTTGAGACTTCTATGTCAATTATACATAGAGATGTGAAAACTACAAATATACTTCTGGATGATAAACACATAGCAAAAGTGGCTGACTTTGGAGCTTCAAGACTGGTTCCTCTTGACCACACAGAATTAACAACCGTGGTGTTGGGAACATTGGGGTACCTGGACCCAAAATACTTCCATACTAGCCAATTAACTGAAAAAAGTGATGTTTATAGCTTTGGTGTTGTCATTGCAGAGCTACTAATAGGTGAGAAGGCAGTTTCCGTATTTAGGCCTGAAAGTGAAAGAAATTTGGCAACGTATTTTGAAATTGCAGTGAAAGAGGATCGCCTACTTCAAATTATTGATGATCGCATTCTCAAAGATGGTAATATTGAGGAAATAACAGAAGTTGCTAATATAGCAAAAAATTGTTTAAAGGTTAGAGGGGAGGATAGACCTAGTATGAAGCAAATAACAAAGGAGTTGGAGGGATTGAGACTTTCAGAAAAACACTTGTTGAAAAGGGTTGATTCCAACACACAACAGACTAAGCACTTGCCCAATGCACCTACATAGTCTTTGGGAATTGATTTTGACATCGGCAGCTCTTCTATCAGTACTATTGTTGGGGATGACAGCATGAAAAATCAAGTACTGAAACCAACAGATAATGATGTTAGGTAATTTGTTCATTCTCATTAAAGGTTAGCATAGCCTATCTCTCATCGACTTTCATCATGATCACTAGTACTCATCGCTAGCCATCCACACTCATCACCTACTAGTGCTACTTACTCTCTCTTTTTGGCTCTAAACCCCCTTCTTTCCTCCAGTTGATCTCTTTCCACGCCCCCTAGGTCTCTCTCTCTCTCTCTCTCTCTACAGATTCTTCACATGCTTTGTAGCAAGCTTCACCATCTTTTCTTGTCTCTCTGACCTCCAAATCTTGAATAATAACTTTCTGGCCTGAAGTTCATCTTTTGGGATTTCTGCTCAATGAAAGGAAATTCGGTCTCCTTGTATGCATGTTTTAGGATTGAAAGAATGTGATCATCATAGCAGCTTTATCATTTTCATGTACGACGTGGTTGAGTGCTGTCATGATATGTATGCATTTCATGAGCTTTGCTACGCAACATCCACCACACTCCACACTCCACATTTTTTTAAATTTTTTTAATTTTTAATATTTTTTTTAAATGTTTTTTGAGTTTATTCTTTTTAAATTATTTCAAATTTTTTATTCATTATTCATATAATAAATATTTAATGAAAGAAAAAAATAATAAAAATTAAAAATAATGTGGAGTGTGGAGTGTTAGGAGGTTGTGAAGATTTTTTATTTAGGTAAATCCAGTATTGGTCCTAATGGACATCACAAATTATGTCGAAACAAGCACTTTCTAACAAGAGTTTAACTATACAGCTGCCTACTGTTCATCCATCCACCGCACTCCATCCGAAGTGTTTTTTTTTTTAAGAGAAAACGTGCGTTTTCTTTAATTTTATTTCAATTCCCCCCCCCGGTCCCCGCATTCTTCCTCATTTCTTCTCTCAGAAACCATTCTCACTCCTTCCCCCGCATTCTCTCCTCCACTCCCCCAGCTCGTGTCCTTTCGCCGCCGGCCTCACCCTCTGCCAGCCCCGTGCGTCTCCATCAGTCCGGTCCGGAAGTGCGTGGCTCCATCACGGCGGCACCGAGTGACAAATATTGTCCACTGGGTTTGCCATTTCTGTACTGCTTGTCCAGCCTCAGAATTTCCGCACACTTCATTCAGTCCTCCACTGGTTTGCTGCTGCCGAGAGCCACCTTAGGTCGTCTTGCAAGGGTAATAAATTTAAGAAAATGGGTTTTTATTTTTCTCTTTTTGTTGCATATCTCCGATCGTCTTACAGATCGATTCCTGTTTGTTTGATCTGTGTTTTGTGGGATTTTTGGGTTGTTGATGTTGTATGTTTTTTTGGTTGTTGATAACATCTGAAATGAGCCGATTTGATGTTTGTTTGATCTGTGTTTTGTGGAGCTTTTGGGTTGTTGATAACATCTGAAGATATTTATGGAGACACCATCGATATTGCAAGCAGTGGTCAACTAGTTGTGAATGCTAAATATTTGGCCCTTATTTTCTCTAGTAAAAATAAACTATCTTTAGAAGTTCTGAAATTTTTTACTTAAAAAAAAAAAAAAAAGTTCTGGAAACATCCACTAGGTCCCATTTAGCCATCCTTATTGCTATGTATGAGGCTATATATGATGTACAATAGTTTGTGTGAAACAAATTGGTCCACTAATATTTAGTTGGATAGGGTTGTTTGTTGCCTTTGTGCAAGTAAATGGAAAACTAGTTTATAAACAAATGTGGGACAGTCTAGACAAACAGTTTAGCATAGGATTCATTTTAGAATACCAGTCTCAAGTCTCCAATTTTTTCACTGTCCTCTGTTCTGCTGCATCCAAGAATTATAGGAACTTCTTATAATTCTTTAATAAGTGAGAATTATAGGAACTCTAGCAAAGACAAACATGTCACCTATAAACTCTCAGTTTTTTTGGTAACCAAACAGGGGTTAATAGTGATGCTGTATTGGTGGACTTTCTCTTTAATTGATAATCAATTCATATATTGTGTGTAATTCAAATGAATTCATATATTATGTGTAATCCTTTATAAATTCTTGTAGTTGCTGCAAATTTTACTGTGAAGTGCATGGTTTACGTATTTTCCTCTAATTTTGCTGCTGCTATTTGTGGTTCTTCGGTTCTTTCTTAACACCATACACTAGCAATGCTGTCGTGGCATTTTTGTGGGGCAAATAGGTGCATGAACTCATTATCTTCAAAATAATAAAATGTTATACTAGAAGTTAAGACCCATTTCTTTCAAGTTGGGGATTCAAAGCAATAAATGAATGAAAATAATGCTGGGTGGAACTTGGTTGAACCCAATCTATACTGATCAGGTATGATTCAAATGAAAATTGGAATAAAATGGAGGTTTGGTTGCAACAAGATAGTCAAGGTGACTTAGAAAAAAAAAAGGGATAGTGAAGGTGGGTTATACCTTGCCAACGTTAGAAATTGCAATGGTCTTGGTGAAAGTCAAACACACATCGCCGCAAAACTCTATTCCGGCGAAAATTATCCCGTTGGGAATACATTAAGGCAACAATAAATAATAAGTTGGAAAAGAAAGTCAATTGCGGCGATTTGAAGTGACGACCTAGCAACCAAATAATTGTAGAAAATATCATGACCATTATAGGATTCTAGAAAGATCACTTGAAATGCCTTCGTAATTCTTATATGAAACTGATCTTTAATTGAGTTGTAAAAGTTTAGATTTGATTTTTTGGGGCTAGCTAGAAGTTCTTTTTATATGTTGCAGTTAAAAATGATTATATTATCAAATGATTTACCTCTTAAGAATGCCAAATGATACCGAAATTATTTCATCAAGAAGGTGATCGCACCCGTTAAATATTCGAATAAAATGAAAAGAAGATAATTTGATTTTCATATTAAAAACATTAAAACATAAGAGATAATTGGTTTATTTAAAAAAGCAACAAAAAAAAAAAGAAAAAACAACTTAGATTGTTGGTTGACCCCTTTTCTCTCTTTCCATATATTTGAAAAGAGTAACGATAGACTCGCATACTTCTTACAATTTTGTTTTCATAACTCTACTTAAATGGAAGATATGTTTATAAAATAATAATATTCTTATAACTCTATTTTATAAAAACAAGCTCGTATAAGACCTTTTAAAATAAATTTTTAAAATATTGTAAAAATAGTTGTCTTAGATTACTTTTCATCTGAATCAAAAAAATATTACCCGGAATGGGACTACTTAGAAGGTATAGTGTCTTTGATCACTTTTCATTTGTAAAAATAACAATTTTGTGCTTTCATTTACAAGTGGCCTCTTTTGTCTTGAATGAGACTACTTCTAATGACTTTGTATGCAGGTTTTTTTTCCAGCCCTTAGCTTCTATACCTTGCGAATGTAGCTTGTGGGATTTCTTATGTTTTGTTAATGTTGTTTCATCAATAGTTATTGAATAAATTGCGTGATGGGCGGAGACGAAGATGGAAGGCCACCCAGGCCTTCTACATTGATTTTAGGAACCCAGGTATGATACACATTGGTTATTTGAAAATATCGCACTCTGGGATATTGTTAGCATTTACTTAATCCATTGTTTATTTATATATTATAGGGATACTATGGAAATGTAAATCCATATAACCTGCCATATATGATGCCTCCAAATCCATATTCATATCCCTGTCCAAATCCGTACGCTTGGGGTAGTCAAGTAAAGTTATTTTAGTATATTGATTTTTTTTTATTGAATGGGTTTGAGTCATTCTAACAAAGTTGATTCTTTGCAGCATCTGCCACTGCCACCCTTTGGAACAACCATGCCATCCCCTCTGTCGAGTAATCCAGAGGAGTTGAGACGATGTGAAGATACAATCCAGGTAGTTCATTTGAGTCTCTTTTTATGATTGTCTCTTGTACCTCTGTATTTTCCTTATTTTATAACGTGCATTCTGAAAAATGCAGCAGTCGGCGATGCCACCATGTGTGCCAACTATGCCCTACCCACATTGCGCAAGTGAGTCATCAACTATGCCATCCAATTATGTAGCTGAAAAGAATTTAGGAGGTACACTTTTAACCATATCAGTTAACATCCACTAAATATTTCCTCCAAATACAATGTTCCTAACCATGCAATCTTCCTTCTCAGAAACATATCCACATCCATATCCATATCCATATGATTCGGGTAGCCAGGTAAAGTGTTGTTAGGATATTGATTTTGTTTAATGCGTGGGTTTCAGTCATTCTAACAAAGTAGATTTTTTGCAGCATCTGGCACCGCCACCGTTTGGACCAACCATGCCATCCCCTTTGTCTAGTATTCCGGAGGAGTTAAGATGAGGTGAAGATACAATCCAGGTAGTTCATTTATGTCTATTTTTATGCTTGTTTCTTGTACCTCCGTATTTTCCTTATTGAATAACGTGCATGTCGAAAAATGCAGCATTCGGCGATGCCACCACGTGTGCCAACTATGCCATCCAATTCTGTAGCTGAAAAGAATTTAGAAGGTCTAAATTTAAATGCATATCAGTTAACATCCACTAAATATATTAAAAATGCAATTTCTCTAACCATGCAATCTTTCCTGTCAGAAACTTCATCCGACATAAATTTAGAGCCAGATGCGGAGGGGATGAATGAAGTATCAGATGATGATAATAGAGTTGAGCCTCCAAAATCTGGTATGCACTTTGCTACTGATAAAGAGGTTTTAGACTATTACAAACGATATGCCAAACAAGAGGGTTTTGGTGTTATCATAAGAAGAACGAAGAGAGATTTGGATGGGGTTGCAAGGTATGTGACAATTGGTTGTGCACATGGCGGCAAGTATTATCCTAGCTGCAGTAATTTATCAAAGCCACGACCAATTCTTAGGTTATTAATTTGCTTAAGACATGCTTGGCCTGCCTTACTGATAGAAAAATTATAGACTATCACTCTTTGGGTTTTGTTTGATTTATAAGTTTTTTTTCAATCTCTGTATTAAGATATTGCTTTTGCATGTCCAATCTCATGATACTGCTACTAGTCTTTTGCCATTAGAAACCTATATTCTATTGCACAAAATTATGAATGGAATGCACTAGCAAGTTTGCAAAGATGAAATGTCCTTGCCTTAATTTCCTTTTGGCAATAGTGGAATCATTGAAATAATTATTTGTAACTTCATGACCAGTAACTAAAAAGAAAATTGTGTCACATATGCAGCCGACCTCAACTACACATTAGCATAAATACAATGAGATCATGAGAGAATTGTTTTAAACAGCCAAAAAGAGGCATATAATTTACTAAAATACAAATTAATACAGACATAAGATTTAGGTACAACTAACAAAACTATATGGCATAAAATATTTTGGCAAATTGCTAACTGTTTACTTGGCAATTATTTTACATTCAACACTTAACATAGTTCATAACTGAGAGCTTTTACAAAAACAAAATGTAATTTACAAGGGATGTAACCTAATTTCTAAAGGGTTTTTTATTTGGAGTACAAAAAATACTAGGGTTTTCAGTCGGCTTTTGCTTTTGTTCATTGTACCATAGAAATTATACATGGCCATTAACATTGGAATCTAGACGCAGAGCAGAAAAAAATATAGAATTTAATGTGTAAACATGTGCGACTGAGAAGTTAGTCCTATTAAAGTGTCTCCAAAAAAAATGTAGAAACTCTGAGAGAGAGAGAGAGATGCAGCATTGACACAAAGGTAGATGCATCAACCGAATTTGAAACAAAAATTACCTTTCACGGAGATTTCTTCAAACTGAAGGGGGTGAGCGAGATGGGTCTTCAAAAGGTTGTGGTGAATCGGTCCCTGTGTCTCCAAAAATAATGCATAAACAAAAATGAGAGATGGGTCGTCAAAGGTAGACATTTAAAACGAATTGGAAAAAAAAAATTACCTTCAAAGGTTAGGCTCCATCACTCCAGCGGCTTGGGGGGAGAAAGAAGGGGTGAAATGAAGAGAAGATCTTCCAGTTAGTTGTTTCGAGGAGATGTTGCTAAGATTTTCTAGGGTTTGGAAGATTTTGGAGATTTTCTAGGGTTTCGGAGATTTTGGGCATTTTGGGATTAGGGCGTCGGGGTGAGAAAGACGGCGTGAGAGAGAAGAGTATGAGGTTCGAGAGGGAGAGTTCTGAGGCTTGAAGATGGAGATGCGGCTCGAAGAGGGAGATGCGTTTCATCAAGTGGAGTGAGATGCATAACTGAGGGAGAAGAGGGAGAGTGAAGCAGCTCGGGATTGAGTAGAGCAAGAACCGTGACGTGGACAGGAACTGGATTCAGCCACGTCCGGAGTGTGGCGTGCAGGTAGCGAACCGGAGGCTGAGTAGAATTTTTGTTATGACAATATTCATCATCAATACCATATATTCTAAAAGTACGTGTGTTCATGATAATTAAAATTAAGTCTCTTATCCTTGTGGCCCATCATGAGAAAACCATCTTTGCTCGCCGAAGACTTCTTTTAATGTATGTGTAGTCCTTTTCCCTTTCTAATTTAATAATTAATTTATGACCGAAATGGAAAGAAAATAGAATGCTTCGATTATTGCTCCATCGTGGAGTCTTCTATACCCACTAATAATTTTGTCTTCGGATAAGATGTTTTAATTAATGTTTTATTTATTCTGAGTTTATACTTTTGTCTTCTTTAATGAAATTTTTTATTTTGATTTTGGAGTCAGTTGACCAAGAAAAGGCGCTTTGGAGTGACCCCTAGCTAGCTAGTAGATACTCCGTAATTAAGAGCATTGGCAATGGACTAGCCATTTGCCAATGCAAGTCTAAATTAAAAGTAAATAGAGAAAAAACCATCTACATTGGCCTAGCTAAACATCAAAAGTTTAACATTCTATCTACAGTAAATCTTCACCCCTCGCCAAGTTTGGCGAGTTACTGCACACGGATCAAATGTTTATTTTATTATTTGTTGCTCCCGCAAAACTCTTTCCCTCGGTTTTTGTGTCATCTTCCCGAAACCACCATTTCTTCTTTTTTTTTTTTTTTTCTCTCCCGAAACTCATATCTTCCTTTCTTCTTCGACCTTCTGTCTTCTTCCCGAAACCCATTTCCTCTTTATTTTTTTTTCTCCTGAACTCCTTCTCTCCTTTCTTCTTCGACTTTCCCTTTCTTCCCGAAACCCCCATTTTTCTTTCTTTTCTTTCTTTCTCCCGAAACCCCTTCGCTTCCTTTCTGCGTCGCCCTTCTCTTTCTTTCTCCCGAACCTTCTCTCCCGAAACTCCCTTCTCTTCCGCCCTTTTCTTTCTCTCCTCTTCTTCACCCTTTTCTTTGTTTCTCCCGAAACTCCCTTGTTGAGTTCTCTTCTTCGCCCTTTTCCGCCTTCTCCCGAAACTCCCGAAGTGGTTAGCAGGTCTTCTTCGTCTTCTCCTCACTGGAAGTGTCCGCTGGTGGTAAGTCACTCACTCTCTTTTTTACTCACGGGGACTCACACCCCCGATTGTTTAAATGCACACACACTTAGATTTCTTTGCTCTCACATGATGAAATTTGTGGGTTTTACAATTGCAGACTTGGAGGCAATTTTGCATCACTGGACCGTGTGGCACGCTCGTGAAAGCAATCGATCCCCACGTCCAGGTTTAGGTATGGATGATCTGTTTTGTGGAGTGTGCAATTTATACAAAATTGTTTTGCGGATGTATATATTTTTTTATAAGAATTTGGGGGATGTATATATAGCCGTGATTTGTGGAGATTTATGAGGGTTTTATTGATGTGTGCAATGTTGTTGGTTATTGAAAAATGTTGATTGGTATTCTGTGAGTGGTCTGTACATATGAACTCAAACGAGTATTTTGTAATTTTGAACATCATACATGCTGAGAAATTGTAGTATTCAACTTTGGGAAATTCATCAAAGTCATGTTGCATTCATAAACAAGCATGGCATTTTTGCATTTAATATTCAATTTGAGCTTAAACAAGCATGGCATTTTTGCTAACTTGTTGAAATAGCATGTAAATTTATTTTCAAAGCCTATAAAAATGACAGATACTTGCTGGAGTACTTTGTCGATTGCATGTACTTAACTATGAACCACCCTAAATTCCATACTGATCTAGTTATCCACAACTTGCCAAACATCAGTACTTTGTCCACTGCATGTACTTTATCATAATTAACCACAACTTGCCAAACATCAGCACAATGAACCACCCTAAATTCCAAACTGATCTAGCACTTGTAATGTCTCTGTTCAAGGACCATTAGAGCAGCTTGTAACATCTCTCTAGCCTTCCTATCCGGAGTACATCCAGCATATTCCATTTCCTTGTATATTTCAGGAACCTGGCCAACAAATTATCACGTGAATTAGGTAAAAATATTTAGAAAAAAAAAAAAGAGAAGGAACATGCATTTGGATTATCAAACTAGGCTCGAGGATATCCCACTCAAACTTGCACTTAACTAGAAGATTGAGAACAAGTATAGCCTTAGGTTGGTTGCATTAAATGTTCGGTATTTCCTGCTTGCTATATTCTTTATCTATTTGTTAAAGTACCAGTCAGAGACCTATTATTATTTGTTAATTGATATATGATAAGCTATCTTTGGAATATATACAAGAGATGCAATTTGAGGTTTGCTGGGCTGGACCTTGAAGAAATACCAAATAAGGGTTAAGAACAGTGCCTATATCTACTAGAGATCAGATCAGCAATCATTGTATGAGCTTACTAATAAATCTGACGAAAGATATATATATATATATATATATATATATATGTATGTATGTAGATTAATGTAGAGAGAGAGAGAGACAGAGAGAGATCTTTTAAAAAGAGCAATAGTTTCAGGCTTTCAACAATGCTATGCTTTATCTGCAACAGCTGCTCCCTTTTTATGCCCTTATCCAACATATCTATTTCATTTGGAGAGTTATCTTCAGTGCCCTTAACATCAGCCTTGATAACCATATTTGTGCTATACTTTTGGGACACCAGGTAATTCATGGCAGCCACCACATCTGAAGAGTACCTTATCTCATCAAATTTCCTTGCTCTAATGCATGCCTTCATAAGCGTAGACATCAAATTTCCTTGCTCTAATGCATGCATACCCTTCAGAAACAACATGAATTTAATCATTAAAAGCCAAATAAGAAGGGATGCAGTGGACAAAGTACAATAGTCCCCAGCGTACATCATGTCTAACCATATAATGTAATACAAAAGAATAAGGCTTACACTTTCTAAAATTTTTTTGTAGCTTTTTTTGTGCTTATTTTTTCCATTTCTTTTCAAACTACCTAGAAATTATTATTGGTATTTGTTCACATTCTTCTCTCCCTCTTATATGTGCATTCTCTGAAAATAGATACCCCACTAAATGGATGTTTGCTGCTTTAGGCTGTTTGCTGCTTGGATACCTTCTGTTTTGTTGCGATAAGCATGCTGTCCCATTAGATTATTCATATGCATACTATAGTTGTTTCAGTTTTAGGCACACTGCATAAGAAATATGGATGCTGATTTTATTGTGCACTTATAACTATTGGAGCTGGAATTGCCGAAACCACTATTGTGCACTTATAACTCAAGCTGAATGTTGTGAATAAGCTGAAAACTTGTGGATTTGGACTTATATTGGGTCAATTTTCTGACTCCTTGAAAATTTAATCTTTCTCAAGGATGGACACACATTTTGAGGATGACCCCTTCTTCACCACTCTCTTACAAAGTGGGGGAGGAGGTTGTAATAGCACCCTAACGCAACATTCTAATGTTGTGATCCAAGCAACCACGACTGACGGTGAAAAGAGGCATCATTCAAAAAAAGTTCAAAGAGGTGCATCTTTCACTGTAGAGGAGGATAATCTCCTCGTCTCAGCTTGGCTCAACATTAGCATCGATGCGATAAAGGGTACTGATCAAAAGTCAACTCAAATGTGGGAAAGAATTACCACATTTTATCATGAATATAAAAAATCAAACATTGCTGACCGTTCTGAGGGCTCATTGATGAATCGATGGTCCACGATTCAAAAATTGACAAATAAATTCTGTGCATATATAGCACAGGTAGAGTCATTGCACCCGAGTGGTGCAACCAAGCAAGACAAGGTATGTAATTATTTGATTTTTAATCATGAATTTATGTTGGACTTATTTATGAACTAAAACATATTCCTTCACCTTTATAGATTGAGAAGGCCAAGATGTTGTACAAAGAGTTGGTAGGGTCTAATTTTACAATGGAACATTGTTGGTGTCTTTTGAGACACCAACCAAAATGGCAACAACACATATCTACCTTTGGTAAGAAGAGAAAGCCACAAGAAAAATATGTTGGTGAAGTTGATGTTGATTTAGCCGAGTAGGATTTGGAGGTTCATACTGAGAGACCTCTAGGCAAAAAAGCTGAGAAAGAAAGGGAAAGGAAACGGAAGTCGATGGAAGGCAAAGAGGTAGAGATCAAAACAACGTTAGCCAAAATGAACAAGGATAGAGCGACGACCATGGAAGAGCGGAGAAATGCTATGTTGAAAGCAGACGAAAAAAGTGAGAAAGTATTTGAACTAAAGAAGAAGAAGTTTGAACTAGAGGAGAAGAAATTTGAACTAGAGAAGAAGAATTTTAAACTAAAGATAATGATGCTAGATGTACGTGGCATGAATGTCATGCAACAAGAATATTTTAGTAATATTCAATTTGCAATTTTTAAGGATTCGAAGTCTCATTCTGGATG
The DNA here is from genome assembly GCA_022457165.1 of Juglans mandshurica. Classification (NCBI taxonomy): domain Eukaryota; kingdom Viridiplantae; phylum Streptophyta; class Magnoliopsida; order Fagales; family Juglandaceae; genus Juglans; species Juglans mandshurica. The sequence goes on from CM039624.1 coordinate 16,240,571, forward strand.
TACATCTACATCTCCTTCGACACCTGATGGAGGTGTCTAACTTCTAGTGTTGGAACTACTATTTTTTTGAGAATTTAGTGGCTGCCCAGCCACATGTGGGATGTATAAACATGTGGCTGGATAGCAACTAAATGCATGGACTGTTTTGATGGATTAATGGACTGTTATTGTAATTTTAGTGGACTGTTTTGTAATTATTGGACTGTTTTGATAGATTAGTGGACTGTTTTGTAATTTTAGTGGACTGTTTTTATGGATTAGTGGACTGTTTTGATGGATTAGTGGACTATTTTTGTAATTTTAGTGGATTGTTTTGTAATTAGTGGACTGTTTTGATGGATTAGTGGACTATTTTTATAATTTTAGTGGACTGTTTTGTAATTAGTGGACTGTTTTGATGGATTAGTGGACTATTTTTGTAATTTTAGTGAACTGTTTTGTAATTATTGGATTGTTTTGATGGAATAATGGACTGTTTTTGTAATTTTAGTAGACTGTTTTTTAAATATTGGACTGTTTTGATGGAATAATGTTCCATTTCCTTGTAATTTTAGTGGACTGTTTTTATGGATTAGTGGACTGTTTTGTAATTTTAGTGGACTGTTTTGTAATTAGTGGACTGTTTTGATGGAGGACTGTTTTGATGGATTAGTGGACTATTTTTGTAATTTTAGTGGATTGTTTTGTAATTAGTGGACTGTTTTGATGGATTAGTGGACTATTTTTATAATTTTAGTGGACTGTTTTGTAATTAGTGGACTGTTTTGATGGATTAGTGGACTATTTTTGTAATTTTAGTGGACTGTTTTGTAATTATTGGATTGTTTTGATGGAATAATGGACTGTTTTTGTAATTTTAGTAGACTGTTTTTTAAATATTGAACTGTTTTGATGGAATAATGTTCCATTTCCTTGTAATTTTAGTGGACTGTTTTTATGGGTAGAAAAAATGTTGGTATGTTTGTATATGTGATTTTTGGGTGAATAATTTACAAAATATATTTATTGAATAATTAGGTTGAGGGAAAAAATAATTGAAAAATAATAATTTTATTTTTTAATAAAGTTATTAATTAAATTTTGTAAAATATTAAAAAATATATATTATTAAAGTATTTAATATTTTATTATTATTTAAACTTTAAGATAGCTAGTCTAATATGAACTATTTTAGTTATAAATTTATGTTATAATCAAAATACAATATTCTAATTAAATTTTAAACTTGACAATGACTAGGTAATTGCCAGTACTATAAGGCACCATAAAAGTTACGTTTGAATTTTTAATTCCAAAGGTTAGGTACGTAGGATCATATAGCTACTGTACATGAAGTCATCTAATTCCTCTCTGTAATTTCCGACGTAAGGTTAGGTACGTAGATCATAGATTTTAGTGCAATTTTTTATGGACCATATCTCCCAACTACAGTTGAAACAACAGTTAGTTATAGAATTTTATTTTATTTTATTTTTATTTTTTTGTACATATATTTTTTAATATTTTTTAAAATAATAAAAAAATCGTAATATTATTAAAAAAAATTCTTAATTATTAAATAAATAAATAAATTAAAGCAATAGAATGAAGCAATAGACTAAACAGTAAAAGTAATATTATCCATTTTTTAATTCAGTTATTGATTATGGGAAATCTTATCCTTTTCCACAGTTGTAAACATGATTTCCTACGTAATTCCTACTTTTGCCTTTTGCTAAGAGTAGGCTGTAGCCAAGTTTTAATTTTGACTAGAGTTTCAAGTTTTAGCTATAGTATTAATTTTTAATTAGGTGAATTCATATTAGGCTAGTTATCTTAAAGTTAAAATAATAATATAATATTATATATTTTAATAATATTTTGTAATTTTTTTTATTTTATAAATACACTTCATATATTAATTAATAATTAGATTTTTACTTAAAATTATTATTTTTCAACTATTTTATTCCTCAACCTAATTATCTAACAAACACATACAAACTAAACTTTCTTTCAGCTTAAAATATAAATAAAAATAATGACCCCAATTCTCAAATCTACTGGGAAATATATAAATAAAGAAATAAGAAGAAAATGAAAATATCCAAAAACAAAATAGAATAAGAATGCACAAAAGTAGAAAACATTTCCTGCGAGGGAGAGAAGAGTGAGGGAAAGAGAGAGGGATGGTTTGTGAAAAACATTAAAATAATTGTTTGGTCTGTGAGCAGTAACTCTCCAAATATGACTAGCCCCCTTAATTTACTGTAGCTCATATCTTGAGATTTAATAGTTTGGCTAGTTGAATGTAGATGATTTTTCTCATACATAGCCAAAATATGAAGATACATTGGCATTTGGCTAATCCAATGCCAATGCTCTAACTCTAAGGGATCATCTTTCGACTAAATCATTTTATTTTATCCTTTATGTTAGGAAAATGCTACTCTCCCTGCTCGGCCTGTTGGAATTTTTTATTTTTTTTCTTAGTATTTTAGTAAGTATTTTTTAATGATATTATAAATTGGTTTTTTTAAATATTTTAAAATGTTAAAAAATGCATGTAAAAAAAAGTTAAAAAAAAAAGCACACGAATTGCACTAGCGAGAGTTCCCAGTAGTGGCTATAGAGCCACCCTTATTTTTATGCTAGCTAGCCTTTTTCACAATCCTTGAGTCTCAGGATTATTTGGAGGGCTAGTTTGGATAGTGAGTTGAGATGAGATAACTTGAGTTGAAATGATTTGTGAATAATAATAAGATGATTTACGAATAGTAGTGAGATGATATGTGAATAGTAATGAAATGATTTAAGTTAAAATATTTTATGGGTTTTTGATAAATGAGAAAAGAAAAGTTGATGGCATCGCTGGCATTGATGTTACAGAAAGCTAAGCATCCAGTTAAGAAGTATTTTTTGTGTTTAGTATAACCTCCAATATATACATAAACGTCGCTGCAAACAGCTGTGATCTTGTTTTCCCTTTCTAAGATACAAAAATTTGGTCAATTTAACAAGGTAGAAATCTGGATGTAGTTGATAGTTACAAACTTACAAAGACCTAGGATGCGGTAGAAATGCATCTTGAGAAGGGAGTAAACCCCAGCCCATTTCAACCAAAGACCCTTAGGAGAGGTCCAGCCCACCCCTCCCATCATTTTGGGCCCTTAGACCCCTTAAAAATCCCTCTTCGCCCTTTATCTTTCTTTCCCTCCTCTCTCTTCTTCTCCGCGCACTATCTCCCCTTCTTTCTCATGAGCCCCTCTGCACCTCCCATGGCTGGCAGCCTCTGAACCCCTGTACGCCGCTCTACACACCAATCGCACACACCTACACGTATGTCGAACATTAGCTACTCATTTGCCACCTGGCTGCCATCCACCACCACCAACCATAGTCAAGGACTCTGCTGTCTGTGATGGGCTTCTCGGCCTATAAATAGGCTGAGACCCCTCCCACTCCAACCATCTCCCTTATCCCTTACTTAGGCTGTCACTCCTCTCTCTCTCACACGTTCTCTGTTTTTCTCTCGATTAGGGTTCTGTTGCAACAATCCGCCACACTCATGCACACACACACCACCCTTCAAGACTAAACTGTTAGAATTGGTGCATAGCAATGCTTTGGGAGGTCATGCAGGTTATGATAAAAACCATGCATAGGACTTGAAGAGAGTTTTTCTGGGTGGGACTCAAGGTAGATGTAAAGAGGTTCATGAGGGAATGTGATGTGTGCCAGAGAGTGAAACATGAAAACAACTACCCTGCTGGACTCCTACAACCCCTACCCATGCCATTCCAACCATGGTCACACATAACTATGGATTTCATCGATGGCCTCCCCATTTCACAAGGGTATAACAACCTATGGGTAGTGGTGGATCGAGTCACCAAATACAGCCATTTCACACCCATCTCCCACCCATACACAACCAAACACATAGCCTAACTCTCCCTCAAACACATATTTAAGCTACACGGCCTACCCCTAAACATTGTTTCAGACTGAGACTCAACCTTTACTAGTCACTTCTGGTAGGAATTCTTTAAGTTACAGGGAGTACATATGGCTTTCTCAACAACCTATCACCCACAATTCGATGGCTAATCGAAAGCAGTAAACAAGAGTTTAGAGAATTACCTATGCTGCTTTGCTAGAGATCAGCCAAGGAACTGGTCCAAATGGGTTTCCTTAGCTGAATGGTGGTACAACACCAACGTGCACTCCTCCACGAAGCTGTCTCTATTTGAGGCCATTTACGGGTACCCCCCACCTCACCTCAAGAGCTACATACCGGGGACAATAAGCAGTGAGTTGGTTGACGAGGAATTAAAAACCAAGGAATAGATGATGAAAACTCTCAAACTAAACTTACATTGAGCCCATGAGCAAATGAAAAAATATGCAGAGAGATCAGAGAGAGAGTTTATTGTTGGGGAATGGGTTTATCTTCGCCTACAGCCCTATAGGCAGACGTCGGTGTCACAAAGGAAGGACCTCAAGCTATCTCTGAGGTACTATGGTCCCTTTCAAGTGCTGGAGAGGATCGGTTTAGTTGCCTACCGTTTAGATCTACCTCCTTCGGCCAAGATCCATGCTACTTTTCACGTATCACAATTAAAGAAAAAAAATTGTGGCAAAGGTCACTCCTTTAGCTACCTTACCACCCATCAGCGCTGCAGGAGTCTTGAGGCCGGAGCTCGAGGAAGCTATAGCCCGTCGCATGGTGAAAAGGAACCACAAGCCGTGCACGGAGGTACTGATACGGTGGCAAAGGCAAGGACTAGAATATGCTACTTGGGAGACTTACGCAGTGTTGAACACCCAGTATCCCCACCTTGCAGGCAAGGTGTTCTAACGATGGGGATTTGTCACAGGCGACAGGACTAGGAGGAGGAAAGACAGAGTCGTTGGGGAGGCCTTGAGAAGGAACATAACGAAGGCAATAAGAAGTCTGGTCTGAAGCATTTTGGTCAAAAGGGTTAGTGAAGCAGATGAAGCTCACACGTGGAAGCAATAGCACCAGTCTCACCTGTGTAGCGAAAATTTCTCTTAAGTCCTTTATCATTAGTTTACGACTTTACCAGCATTTACAATTGTACTGTATGTTATATCCTTTTATTAGTTGTCATCATCTCATTGGTTAGGACCACTTTCTGTTAAGGCCTCTGCTGTATGTATAGGTAGACGCATAGAATATTCAGTTTTTATGCAAAAAGTACTATTCGGTGATTTTCCTCAATTCTTTCATCTTCTTCATCTCGTCTAAATCTGGAGGCCCTCACCCTCTAAGTGAGAAACCCCTTTTAATTTCCTATCAGTGTGTGTGAAGTGTTACATAAATTTCAGAGGAATCAGAGGCAAGCCTAATCGTCCCATCGCAAGGTGTCAAGGTCTCTCTTACTATTTCTTTGACAACATTGTTTGGTTCAATTTGATTTTGTAGGATTATGAATTGATGTTGTAGATATGGATTTAGAATTTTGAACCCAGCTTTGACTTTACCCTATTCTGTATTTGGTATCCATGTTGCTTATCCACTTCAACACTCAAATAGTATATGAAAATTAAACGGTAGCTGTTTCCATGATCTAGACAAGATTATTAAATCATGCCAACTCAATATCTTGATTGTATTACAAGCTTTGAAACTACAGAGGTTTCGTATTGACACATGTAAGTAGGATTCTTCATGGAAGAGGGTGAAGTTTTGAAATAAAGCATGATCAAAATATATTGTCAAGTGGAGTTGGGTCATGTGTGTGTGTATACTCTTTTACAACACAATTCTTGGTTTTTTTTTTTGGCAAGTAGGGTGAGAATAGATTATAGGTTTTAAGGGGTTTACTTAATGTTTTCAGAGTTCTTGTTCTTGATTTCATGGGGGAGATTGTTTGGTCGTGATCCTGATATTACTGGTTTTAGTGTGGTTCACAGTTATTTGGTGGTTTGCATTTTTTTCTTTAAATATAATTTTTTTTCTTTCTTTTATCATAATAATATTCTTGCGTAAAGGAAAGCATTGATAACTGTTATTAGATTAAGACAACCTTACATTTTCCTTTTTCTTTTACAAGTTTGATTTTCTGAGCACAGTTGCATTTCAATCAGGCAACATGGCTTAGCTTTAGATAAGTTGAGATTAAAGTTAAAAAATTGAATAAAATATTGTTAGAATATATTTTTTAATATTATTTTTGTTTTGATTTTGAAAAAGTTGAATTGTTTATTTTATTTTGTATTGAAAGTTGAAAAAATTGTAATGATTAGATGAGATGAGATGAGATGTTTTCTGAAAATAAACGAGGGCTAGTCAATTGGTCTTTCTTAGTTTTAGTATTTTCATTCTTTGCATTTTAGTGTTTCATACTTTCATTCATTTCGCTGAATTTTTTTTCTGTTTTTATTTGCAGTTGTATGAATAAACTACAGCAGAAAAAAAAAAAGTAAATTCCTTATATTGTATAAATATATAAGAATTATCCATCATCCTCTCCCTTTTGTCCTTTATTTTTCACGGTTAGCTTCAGGTTTAAACTAATTAACTGATATCTTTCCTTTCAGACATTTCTTAATATGAGACCACATATTCATTAAATGCATGAATTTTAAGTAAATTGTAGTAAGATGATTTAATTTTATGCATATTAAGAAAAATATTATATTTTGTGAGATAATGGGTGTAATAATTAATTAGTCACAAAGAGTTCATTTCCATCTTTAAGTACACACAAAAATAAAAAATAAAAAATAAAAGGTTGACCCGAGAATCCGGCCGGGTCTATTTGCCAAACACAGATGTGCGGGTCAGTTCGGGCTCAAATCCCCTAAACGGGTTGGAGGCCTATGCATGATGAAGCAATTAACACGTACAATTATATAATATATAGTACACTAGTGTTGGAATATTGCATGGATATTTTTATATCAAGCAATCACGAATTTTCGAACCTAGCTACCACCAATTAATTGAGTACTTAATCCTAAATTCATGTCACAAGTTAATATGTTGACACCAAATAAAATAAAAAAGATAAATCTTAATCTTAATTTCACGAAAAAACATAAAAACGAAACCATATATAGAAAGTCAGATCTCAATAATTTGCTATATACATGCTAAGCTAAAATTCTAAAAATAGAACTTAACGATAATGACATATTTAGAATTTATTGTCTTAATAAAAACTATCAAGTGATCTTTTAAAATCATATATTTCATTTTAATATATAAGCTAGTTTATTAATTATAATATAAAATCTAGATATTGATTTTGTGTCACATTAAGCATATAGTAATCTCAAATAAATATTTTCTTGCTCGATAAAGTTTAGGGGATAAAAAATTCTCAATTATTTTTCCTATAGATCATCAAATTTAAATAATTTATTGAATTAATTATTTCACTTCGGATTCCATGTTAAGAAGTTTAATATTGTATAATAAAAAATTTTGGAATACAAATTAGTAAGTTTATTATTTCTCATAAACCTAACTTTAATTTAATTTTGGTGGGACAACATCATAGAAAATAGATAATATATAAAAGTTGTACAAAATATAATTGGGACTATAGGAAAAAAACTGAAAAGAGATTTATATGTATATTGAAATATTATAAGATCTTGGAGAGCATATGAGAATTATAAAATTATAATATTATTAAAAATTATTTTTTAATTATTAAAAAAAAAAAAAAAAACAACGTTTGAATAGAGCGGTGGTTGTAGCTGCATTTTTGATCATCAAATTACGTGCAGCGAGATTCATGCTGACAAGTCACCTACTTCAGTATATATGCAGACCTCCTGATTTGCCATATCTTGATCTTTTTGCGTCACAAACAAAACTAGAGTCGTATGATTAAATGAGGTGAAAGTAACTGTAAAAGAAAAGAGCAATACTAGGTACACTTCTTAAATGGAGATTGTAATACAAGTTTAGGTTATTTTAATTTTAAAATTTTTTAAAATTACAAAATTATCCCTCATAAAATTATGTTTTCTCTCATTTAATAATGTGCCTGCACATGCAGTCCCCACTTGAAGACTGCAAATAGAATTTCTCAAAAAAAAAAAGCTCTATTTTTATTGCACCTCAAAGTTGACCTGTACATCAATTAATTTCGTTTTGCTCGTGTATTGCACTATTTTTACATTAGGAGCGAACACTGATGAAGTGCTGACCGAAAAAGGTTTGGTTCGGGTCCTCTGAATGAGGTTTCTCTCTAGATAGAGTTTAGTCTCTTAGATGGCTTTGGTTGATCTGAAGAGATGACAATGGAGGAAGACCTAACTAAACAGTGGGAAGGACTCATTCTCAAGGAAAAGGAGAAAGAGGAAGTAGTTCTGAATTTAAACTTGTCTGAAGCAACAAAACAATATGGCAAGTCTTGCTTGCTGGTTATGATCATAGCAGAGAAACTACTAAACTGAGAAGCTTTCAAGTCCACAATGGCCAAGATATGGAGATGTGAGAGTTGGCTCAAGTTTTCAGAGGTAGGGATGAACAAGTTCCTAATCGAGTTTAATAAAGAGGAAGACCAGCAGAAAGTTCTCAAGGGTAGACCCTGGTCATTCGACAGATGGTTATTGTGCTTGCAGGTATTTGAAAGGGGTCCATAAATGAAGTCTTGTTCAACAAAGAGGAGTTTTGGGTGCATGCATATAATATGCCACTTTCCGGCATGACTTATGAGGTTGGAGCTCAGATTGGTGACTGCATAGGTAGAGTTATTACTATCCAGGTGGATGAAAGAGGGATAGGTTGGGGGGAATTCTTGAGAATAAGGGTGGAAGTCAACATCTCATAAGCTTTGCTTAGAGGGGTGTTCTTATCATTTGCAGGCAAAAAATGTTGGGTCCCTCTCAAGTATGAACGCCTCCCTAATTTTTGCTTCAAATGTGGGGTAATCAAGCATGCTAAATTTGGCTGCTCCGTAAGTTCAACTAGAGACAACAAGTTGTAGTATGGGGCCTGGCTGCGAGCACCAGCAACAAAGGAAAGCGAGAGCACCCACAAAACTTATGGCAATGAAGACACACAGCATAAAGCAGAAGGTCACTCGTGGAGGAAGGAAAGGGAGGTCAGGGACGATGGTAAAAAAAGCAAGGCCAAGTAAACTGTAGAAACGCAAGAAACATGCCTGACTGATGTTGACAACACAGGCAATGGAAAGGCTACTGAAAAGCTGATTTCTCCTAGGTTGTCTACATAAACACTCCAGAAGCCTATTAAGGTAAGCCCTTTTGTACTTAATTTGGAAGTCCAGGGCTGACTTCTCAAGCAGAGGATACCTATTCCATGCAAGGCATCGAGATGTGCACTAAGAGTACAATAGAAACAATAGGAAAAGACAACACCCTACAGGCAGGCCTAGGCGTTGAGGGTAGTCTGGACTTGAGAGCCCAAGCATCATCCTTGGCACACTTTGTCTCGGACCAGGTCCAAGAATTGGAGAAGATCAAGAAAAGAGCAAGCTGGAAAAGGAAAGCTAGAAACAAGAGCTTTGAAAGCCTTATAGCTGGGCTTGAGGAGAAGAAAGCAAACAATTCAAGTGGTACTAAGAGAGTAGTCACTAGATCAATGGCAGATGGGGCAGTTCAAGCACTGAAGAAAGCAAAACATGGGGCCTTTCATGTTGAAAATTCTTGCAAAACCGAGGTGGTGGAGGCTGTGGTACAGCCCCACCATGTGCTATGAGTTGCCTAAGCTGGAACTATCGAGGGCTTGGGAACCCTCGGACAGTGAATTTACATCTCATGGTGCAAAATAAGTCCCCGAATTTTGTTTTCTTAATGGAAACAAAGTGTAACAGATTAAAGATGGAAACAGTCAAAAGACAACTGAATTTTGAAAACAGTTTTGTGGTGGACTCAAAAGGATCAAGGGGAGGATTGGCCTTTCTATGGAAAGAAGAAACAGAAGCTGAAGTACTGTCCTATACACAACACCATATCTCATTGATAGTAAAGGAAGCGAGAGCTGGTGGTCACTGGATTCTTATAGGCTTTTATGGCAACCCAATTACCTCTAAGAGACATGAAAGCTGGCAACTATTACAGGCTCTTACACCTACAGGTACAACTGGCTAGGTATGCGTAGGTGATTTTAATGAAATTTTGAGGTATGATGAAAAGTGGGGAGGCCCATTAAGACCATTTAACCAAATGGAGGCTTTTAGAGAGGCAGTGTGTAGGTGTGGACTCAATGATATGGGATTTTCTGGAAGAAAATTTACTTGGTCAAATGGGAGATATGGGAAGGCATTCACCAAAGAAAGACCGGATAGAGCCTTCTGCAATAATGCCTGGGCAAATCTGTTTGTTAACTCGAAAGTCTATACCCTACCAGCCCTCAACTCTGATCACAGTCCATTGTGGATTGTGGTGGACCTGGTGCACCCTTGCTATCTTAGATCCCAGAGGCCTTTCAGATTTGAGGCTTGTTGGACTTTGAAGGAGAGTTGTTTTAAAGTAGTGGAGGAAGCATGGGATATACCTAGAGTAGCACCAAACAAAATATTACAAATTGTTGAGGGGCTTAAGTCTTGCAAGCAGAAATTGTCTCAATGGAGTAAACAGCAGCGAGATGACCATAAGAGAGAAGTCAAAGAACAATTGGAACTTATCTCAACTCTACAAGACAGGAACACGGGCCAATTAAATGAAGAGATCAAACAAGCACAAAAAAGGGTGGACTCTCTGCTGGAAGCTGAAAACCTCAAGTGGAAACAAAGAGCAAAACAAAAATGGTTGAAGGAAGGTGACAGAAACACAAAATTCTTCCACCAGTGTGCATCACAAAGGAGGAAAGCAAATGTGATTAAAAAGCTACTGGATAGCAATAATCAAGAAATCACCACAAGGGAGGGTATTAACATGCTCTTCCAGGATCATTTCATAGATCTCTTCACCTCTTCCAACCCCAGCAGACCAACATCATGTATTGCAACTCTGGAAACTAGAGTGAGTGAAGAACCAAATGAGTGGCTGACCAGACCTTACTCTACTCAGGAGGTAGAAGATGCCTTATTCAACATGAATGGCTTAAGCTCCCCAGGCCCATATGGTTTTCCTGCCCTTTTCTATCAAAAGCACTGGCCAGTTGTTGGACCTCAAGTGTGTGATGCAGTGTTGAACATACTTAATTCGAATGGCAGCATGGGCAGCATCAACAACACCTTCATAGCAATCATCCCAAAGAAGAAAACTCCTACGAAAGTCATAGAATTCAGGCCAATATCTCTTTGTAATGTCATCTATAAACTTATTTCCAAAGTTATAGCAAATAGATTAAAAAAGGTGTTACATGGCATCATTTCTCCCTCACAATCTGCCTTTGTTCCAAATAGATTAACTACTGATAATGTTGTTGTAGCCTTTGAAGCTTTGCACACCATGAAATGTAAGATGACAGGGAAAGAAGACTACATGGCTTTAAAACTTGATATGAGCAAGGCATACGATAGAGTGGAATGGAGTTTCCTAAGAGTAGTCATTTATAAGTTGGGTTTTAGTAGCCAATGGGTGGAACTAATGATGAAGTGCATTGAAACAGTTTCCTATGCTCTCATGGTGAATGGAGTCCCTCAACCTGAATTCTATCCCACAAGAGGCCTCAGACAAGGTGACCCATTATCATCTTATCTCTTTATCCTATGTGCTGAAGCATTGAGCAATTTAATTCACAGAGCTGAAGGAAACAGGTTGATACATGGGGTTCCAGTTGCAAGAGGGCAGATTAGAATATCTCACATTTGCTTTGCAGATGATAGTCTTTTGTTTTGCAAGGCCAATGCGGTTGAATGGGGGAATTTGGTTAACTTACTTAGAACCTATGAGATGGCATCTGGGCAAAGACTAAATCTAGAGAAGACCTCTATCATGTTCAGTCAAAACATAGCAAGGTCCACTCAAGACTATATTCTTTCAATAGCAGGAATGAGGTCAGCTATGTCTTATGAAAAGTACCTAGGCTTGCCTTCTGTTGTGGGGAAACATAGGATAAGATCTTTTAAAGTCATTTTGGATAACATTTGATCGAGATTAAGTAACTACAAAGTTTGAATCTTATCTCATGCTGGGAAAGAAATCTTTATAAAAGCAGTCATCCAATCCCTTCCCACCTACACCATGAGTGTTTTCAAGTTGCCAAAAACTCTACTTCAAGCCATCAACAGTGTTATTCAAAATTTCTGGTGGGGCCAACAAGATAAGGAGCATAAAATTCACTGGATTTCATGGAAGAGAATGAGACAAGCTAAATCAGAAGGGGGCTTGGGTTTTAGGGACCTGGAATGTTTCAACATTGCTATGCTATCTAAGCAATGCTGGAGACTTATCCAAGACCCTAAATCCCTAGTTGCCAGAGTGCTTAAGGCAAAATATTTCCCTTCCCTGACTCTACAGACAACAAAGATTGGCTCTAAACCCTCATTTGTATGGTGAAGCTTGATGGCTGCCAGGCATGTTCTAGAGGCTGGATCCTTTTGGAGGGTAGGCACAGGGTCAGAAATAAAGATTTGGGGAGATAAATGGTTGGACCTAACTAATCCAAGGAAAGTCACCAGTCCAGTTAAGAATCTAGATGGGAATGCAAAAGTTGCTGCCTTAATTGACCCTGATACAAAGAGGTGGAAACAAGATCTGATTCAAGACACTTTTGAGGAGAGGGAAGCTCAGCTGATCCTGGAAACTCCTATCAGTGCTATGGCTACTGGGGACAGAATCATTTGGCATGGGACAAAGAATGGTTCCTTTTCAGTGAGGAGTGCTTATCACATGGAAAAGGCTAGGGAGGTGGCTGCTAAAGGCTAAGCATCAACTAGTAATAGCCTCAAGGAAGTCTGGAACAAGATCTGGAAGATACAAGCTACACCAGGAGACAAAACCTTCTTATGGAGAGCCTGTCAGGAGGCCCTTCCCACACAGTACAACTTATTTAAGAAGAAAATAGTGAATGATCCTATATGCCCTATTTGTAACAGAGAAGAAGAAAGTGTGCAACATGTTCTGTGGAGTTGTGAAGCAGCTAAGGATGTGTGGAGTCAATGCTCCAAAAGGATACAGAAATGTTCCATCCCAATCTCCTCGATAATTCAACTTTTTGACTCACTAAGTTACTGAATTCAGAGGAACCTCAAGAGTTTGTGGTGATAGCAAGGAAAATATGGTGGAGAAGAAACTCTTTTATTTTCAAGAAAGGGTTCTCTGATCCGAACTTCATTGTTAGAGAGGCAAGAGCAGTGTTAGATATGATGGCAGAGAAGAACTTAGATCAGTGTACCAACCAAGCCTCCTTCCCAATGGTTTCTTGGCATGCCCCACCAGTGGATTGGTTCAAGATTAATTGGGATGGGGCAATCAACAAAGTCAAGGGACTGATTGGAATAGGAGTGGTGACAAGGGACAGCTTTGGACATGTAATTGCAACAATGAGGCAGAGGAAAAAGCTCTACCCTGACCCCTTACTAGCTGAATCATATGGGGCTCTACAAGCTGTCAAAGTGGCATGGGAGATTGGTTTGCACCAGATTATACTCGAGGGTGATTCATTGCAAGTCACAAAGGCCTTGGTCGAAGATAGAGAAGCACTGAGTAGCTCTAGTATGTTTTGGAGTGAGGCTAGATTTTATCTCAAGTTGTTTGCTAAATGGGAAGTTTCTCATGTTAGGAGAAACAACAATCATATAGCCCATTTACTCGCAAAAGATGCTCTTACTATATCTGATTTCATTGTAACTATGGAGGATCCTCCTACTTGTATTGCAGCTTTTCTATAATGGAATAGATTAAGAGTTTTACATAAAAAAAAAATACATTAGGAGAGAACACATTAATTCCTGAGTTCAGAATGGAGGTTGTAGGCCGCTAGGGAACAGTCCGGTCCTATTCGATTTCGAGAGATTTTGTGAACTAAACCAGACCTATTCGGTCTAAGATTTTTCTATCCTAGACCGGATCGAACAATCTAAGGATCAGTCCAGTCCGGTCGGTTCATAGAAAAATTTATTTAAAATCATAAATTAAAATTAAGCGACTTATTAAATAAAAATTACATAATAAATCGTATAATTATTAATATATACTAGTATTATATATTATAGTTATACATTAAAGAATATAATAATACATTAATCTAAATATATATAATTATAGACTTAGCACCAATACTATAACTAATAACTATACTGGTATGTAACGACCCAATCCTATATTTTTAGGGATTTCTAAAATGTATCAGATTACGTTTGGTTTGAAATTTAAAGTTTATTTCCCCTCTAGCCCACCGAACCTCATCTCTGATTTCTTAGCCTCTAAATTTAAATCTTATTTCTTCCTATCCCAACCCGTAAGCAACAACCTCATACTCATCTTTATCCCCTAAATTGATAAATCAAATCCTATTAGGAGACCAACTCGTATGAGAAACCCTACCATATATCCTTCAGTTTTTCCTCTATAAAAAAACTAACGAAGCCTTTGTATTAAGTATAACACAAAACATGAACAGAATTTCCCCCATGCACGTCTCAGCACTTGCTTTGCCATAAACCATAGTGAAGACACCATCAAACACTAGCAAACAAATTTAAAACCACCACTGGAAACCACTCTGTTTTGCTTCACCAAAAAATAGAGAAATCCTACAATCTGTCGTGCCGCAAACCACCATCAAGCTGCCTAGAACACGTCGACGCCACCACCGGCCACCTTAGAGGACATCGGACCACCCTCAGCCGCCAAAGCACACCGCAGTAGCCACAAACACGTGTCGAAGTCTCTGCTTCTCTTGCACCCGTAGACAAGCACCTCGTAGCTTCCCTCCTGAAAACCAACAGCCATCTAGACGGACCACCTCTCACAACACCACAGAAAACGCTGGCCAACCTAACCCCGTCGCACCCACACCCATTCTGGTAAACCACAACCACTGCCAGCCTCTCCTTTCGGTTGTTTCGGTAGTTTTCGGTTTAGTAGAATTCTCTCTCTCTCTTTCTCTCACTCGATGTCGCACCACCATAGGGACCCCTAGTCACGTCGCCGGTCACTCCCAGCCACCCAGAGCCTTCGTCAAGTCAGCCTCTTTCCCTCGGTGAGCTCCTCCATCGTAGACCCTCCCTCTCAAACTCTGTTTTGCCTTATTTTTGGTTTAGCCGTGTTTCAGGTTCTAGAAAGAACCTTAGTTCCTGTTGGGCCGTGGGCCTTAGGTCCATATGAGTGTGGGATGGGCTTATTTCTTTTGTTTGGGCTCATGTAGTAATATTTTTATGGGCTAGAATTTGCAACTATTTCAGATTTTGATAATGTTTAAATGGACTTGTATTTTTAAATTGGATTTGGCTTAGCTGTGGGCTAGGCTTGAGGTTAATTAGATTTGTATCATGGTGATCGAGTTGTACTTTAAGTGGGACATATAAACTCTAGATATACAGAATTGATGTCAATATTATGGAGTCAATGTGATTTTAGAGTTTTGAAAGACCAAAGTTAATGGAAAATATAGATTAAGTTGGAATTTCTAGTTTAATTATGAGGTACGTCTTTAAGTAGAAATTTACGTAAGCTACGTGTCTGTCTATCTTATAGGAAATTCGTCGCGCCCTGAAAATATTGGATTAGAGCTACGAGGTAAGTAGCTTGATCATATCTTTACACGTATGTACGGTGATCTACTTGTCTTTTTATAAAAGATATTATGCGTGTATTCCCTTCATTGGAAGCTCCTTTTTACGTACCCAAAACATGATAAAATTATGAAAAATCTATGATTTTATGTGAAGAATTATGCATTAAGTTATTTATGACAAATCATAATTTTATGAAATGAGTTATGTATCAACAAGTTTACAAAAAGTCATGATTTTATGTGAAAGATTATTCTTAAAATTATTTATTAAATGCATGATTTTATGTGAAAGATTATTCATGAAATTATTTATTAAATGCATGATTTTATGTGAGAGTTATTTCATAAAATATTTTTGAAAATCATGTTTTTATGCGATGAAACATGTAGCACGACGTTTAAGAAAGAATGCGATTTCGTTTGAAATCTATGATATGATATGACAAGTACGCATGTGATTTCTTTTGAAATCTATGAAATGAAAAGTATGCAAGTATGATTTGATAAAATATGTAATGGCCTATGTTATGATATGAAAACGGTACCTATGTTATGGACATATTGCATTGCCAAGTCTTGCATTCTGGTAGTGCACCCAGTATTGTCTTCCTTATGTATGGATTCCACAACCCGCGGCCATGGGCGGAATTATAATCAATTTAGATTCACTAACCCTAACTTACGGGGGTCAACAGTGGGTAACGGCCTATGACAAGTGAAAGATAAGTGAATGTTCATGTTCATGTTATTTATGAATGTATTTATGAATATGCACGTTTTTTTTAGAAACCTTATGTTTATTATGTTTACTGTATGATGTGTTGCTTATTGAGTATTCGACTTATTTTAGTTTATTTTTTTATGTTTTTAAACCACCCTAGGTGATGACATTTATGAAGACGAGACTGCAGGACAGAACTTGACCCAGGGAGGCGAGGCAGAGGCCTAGACAGATTATGCTATGATTTTTTTATGGTTTAAAGTTTTAAATAAATTATTTTGATAAGCACATGAGATTTCCGTATTTTTTTTCATAAGTGCTTTCGCAGACTTTATTTTGGATTTTCAGTATTTATTGAAGTTTGTTATTTTATGGAAATCTTTCGCATCTGGTGTATTGTTAAAAAGAAGAAGTTTTAAGTTCAAGTTTAGTAGTAGCACACTGGCTCCTCGAAAATTTTAAAATGTCTTTTCGAGAACGGGGTGTTACATTTGGTATCAGAGCCAGGTTGAAAGATTCTGTAGACTTTTCAAAATAGAGACAGAAAAAAAAACTTTTGCATTGAAATTTAAAAAAAAATGAAAAAAAAAAGGTTTTTTTTTTCGAAAAATAGAAAATGAAGGAAAGAAATGTCTAGGCCAAGGTTTCCCAAGGCAAGTTCTGCTCTGCAATAAGTTTGTTATAAATTTTCTTTTAGTAGTTGAATGCATTTTGATTGACATTGTTAAAACATGCATGTTAGAATGGCACCTCGTGGAAGAAAACCACGCGTACCCCCCTCTGAGAGCAATACCGTACAAGATGATAATTCAGAAGTACTCGCTGCTGCAGCGACACGTTTCTTTCAAAGGATGGTCAATGGTGATATGGTGGTAGGTAGAACCACACAAGTAGGATGCACATTAGAACAGTTCTACCACCAGCACCCACCTACTTTCGATGGCAGATTGAATTCCTTAGATGCGGAAAGCTGGATTGAACGTATGGAGCAGATTTTCGAAGTACTCTACTGCACGGATGATCAGAAGGTGAAATATGCCACTTACCATTTGACTGACATGGCAAACAAATGGTGGAAGTCAACTCGGGCTTTGGTTCAGTTGGAATTAGGGGAAGCAGTCCCCATTTCTTGGGAGCATTTCAAGAGAATCTTTCTGGATCACTTTTTCCCACGAACTCTTCAGGAGTCGAGAGCTCGCCAATTTATGGACCTTACTCAAGGATCAATGACGGTAGCACAATATGCTACGACATTCTTGGAGCTTTCCTATTTTGCCAATTACTTAATTCCAGATGAAGAAAAGAAAGCTGAAAAGTTTGAGGGCGGTCTGAATCACAGGATTAGGGAGCGTGTACGTACTCTTAGGATTTGGAGTTTCACGAAACTGGTCACCCGTGCTACAATTGCTGAAGAAGACATTCAAGAAAGTATCGATTACAATAATCAAAGAAAGTGACAGCAGCAGCAACAACTCCAACCAGCATCACATAGGGATAAGAGGCCTTTTCAGGATAAAGCACAACGACCACAACAAGGCGAGACAGGATGGCTCCCCATGTGTGGGAAGTGTAGTAAGAGGCATGCAGGAAAATGTTTTGATGTGAACCAGAGCATGTTTCAAGTGTGGGAAGGAAGGACATCATCTTCGAGACTGTCCTGGGAAGAACATAGTTACTACTCAAGCTACAAGAGACGGATAGAAGTATATGGCACCAGCTCGAGTTTTCTCCTTGGCACAGTTGCGTGGCACCGATGCGCCCGCCAATGAGAACACAGGTAACTAATTTCCTCAATTAGAAATATTGATTATTGTTGGAATATTAGGTATGTAAGTTGTGATATTCATGATGACTATTGGAAATATTATAGGTGCTATAGATAACAAAATTCTATCTCAGCATGAATTATAGGAGTTAGGATCTGAACTTTGGAGAGTCTCAGGTTACGATTTATTTAAGATTATTATTGCATGTGAAGAGTTTTATTATTCTATGTGGAGTCTTAATTACTTTTTGTGGAGTTCAGTTAATCATCTAGTCAAATTACTTTAGGCTTATAATCGAACCCGTTATCGACGTTTACAATTTTGGAGATCAATAAGGGAGATTTAAGAATAAATCTCGAAGGATAAAAAGTCTGGGAATAATAGGCTCGACAAATTGATCCAGGATTTGGAATAAAGACAACGAAAGAATGTGGAAAATAAGTACGTTGGTTGTTGAGGTCTAGCAAAATCTGAGGATGAATTTTTTATAAGGAGGGGAGATTGTAACGACCCAATCATATATTTTTAGGGATTTCTAAAATGTATCAGATTACGTTTGGTTTGAAATTTAAAGTTTATTTCCCCTCTAGCCCACCGAACCTCATCTCTGATTTCTTAGCCTCTAAATTTAAATCTTATTTCTTCCTATCCCAACCCGCAAGCAACAACCTCATACTCATCTTTATCCCCTAAATTGATAAATTCGAATCCTAATAGGAGACCAACTCGTATGAGAAACCCTACCATATATCCTTCAGTTTTCCCTCTATAAAAAAACTCACGAAGCCTTTGTATTAAGTATAACACAAAACTTGAACATAATTTCCCCCATGCACGTCTCAGCACTTGCTTTGCCATAAACCATAGTGGAGACACCATCAAACACTAGCAAACAAATTTAAAACCACCACTGGAAACCACTCTATTTTGCTTCACCAAAAAACAGAGAAATCCTACAATCTGTCGTGCCGCAAACCACCATCAACCACGTTCCTCCGCGGCGACTCCAAGCAGCCTAGAACACGTCGACGCCACCACCGGCCACCTTAGAGGACATCGGACCACCCTCAGCCGCCAAAGCACACTGCAGTAGCCACAAACACGTGCCGAAGTCTCTGCTTCTCTTGCACCCGTAGACAAGCACCACGTAGCTTCCCTCCCGGAAACCAACAGCCATCTAGACGGACCACCTCCCACACCACCACAGAAAACGCCAGCCAACCTAACCCTGTCGCACCCACACCCATTCCAGTAAGCCACGACCACCGCCAGCCTCTCCTTTCGGTTGTTTTGGTAGTTTTCGGTTTAGCAGAATTCTCTCTCTCTTTCTCTCACTCAGTGTTGCACCACCATAGGGACCCCTAGTCGCGTCGCCGGCCACTCCCAGCCACCTAGAGCCTTCGTCGAGTCAGCCTCTTTCCCTCGGTGAGCTCCTCCATCGTAGACCCACCCTCTCAAACTCTGTTTTGCCTTATTTTTGGTTTAGCCATGTTTCAGGTTCTAGAAAGAACCTTAGTTCCTGTTGGGCCGTGGGCCTTAGGCCCGTATGAGGGTGGGATGGGCTTATTTCTTTTGTTTGGGCTCATGTAGTAATATTTTTATGGGCTAGAATTTGCAACTATTTCAGATTTTGATAATGTTTAAATGGACTTGTATTTTTAAATTGGATTTGGCTTAGCTGTGGGCTGGGCTTGAGGTTAATTAGATTTGTATCATGGTGATAGAGTTGTATTTTAAGTGGGACATATAAACTCTAGATATACAGAATTGATGTCAATATTATGGAGTCAATGTGATTTTAGAGTTTTGAAAGACCAAAGTTAATGGAAAATATAGATTAAGTTGGAATTTCTAGTTTAATTACGAGGTACGTCTTTAAGTAGAAATTTACGGAAGCTATGTGTCTATCTTATAGGAAATCAGTCGCGCCCTGAAAATATTGGATTAGAGCTACGAGATAAGTAGCATGATCATATCTTTACACGTATGTACGGTGAACTACTTGTCGTTTTATAAAAGATATTATGCGTGTATTCCCTTCATTGGAAGCCCCTTTTTACGTACGCAAGACATGATAAAATTATGAAAAATCTATAATTTTATGTGAAGAATTATGCATTAAGTTATTTATGACAAATCATAATTTTATGAAATGAGTTATGTATCAACAAGTTTATAAAAAGTCATGATTTTATGTGAAAGATTATTCATAAAATTATTTATTAAATGCATGATTTTATGTGAAAGATTATTCATGAAATTATTTATTAAATGCATGATTTTATGTGAGAGTTATTTCGTAAGATATTTATGAAAATCATGTTTTTATGCGATGAAACATGTAGCACGACGTTTATGAAAGAATGCGATTTCGTTTGAAATCTATGATATGATATGACAAGTACGTATATGATTTCTTTTGAAATCTATGAAATGACAAGTATGCAAGTATGATTTGATAAAATATGTAATGGCCTATATTATGATATGAAAACGGTACCTATGTTATGGGCATATTGCATTGCCAGGTCGTGCATGCTGGTACTGCACCCAGTATTGTCTTCCTTATGTATGGATTCCACAACCCGCGGCCACGGGCGGAATCATAATCTATTTAGATTCGCTAACCCTAACTTACGGGGGTCAACAGTGGGTAACGGCCTATGACAAGTGAAAGATAAGTGAATGTTCATGTTCATGTTATTTATGAATGTATTTTTGAATATGCACGTTTTTTTTAGAAACCTTATGTTTATTATGTTTACTGTATGATGTGTTGCTTATTGAGTATTCGACTTATTTTAGTTTATTTTTTTATGTTTTTAAACCACCCTAGGTGATGACATTTATGAAGACGAGATTGCAGGACAGAACTTGACACAGGGAGGCGAGGCAGAGGCCTAGACAGGTTATGCTATGAATTTTTTTATGGTTTAAAGTTTTAAATAAATTATTTTGATACGCACATGAGATTTCCGTATTTTTTTTCATAAGTGCTTCCGCAGACTTTATTTTGGATTTTCCGTATTTATTGAAGTTTGTTATTTTATGGAAATCTTTCGCATCTGGTGTATTGTTAAAAAGAAGAAGTTTTAAGTTCAAGTTTAGTAGTAGCACACTGGCACCTCGAAAATTTTAAAATGTCTTTTCGAGAACGGGGTGTTACATGGTAGCATTACTAATATACTATATATTAGTGATAAATTGGTAATACGCTACTAATATTATATTAAATAATACTCTATGTAGTTATAGTGATTTAATACTAACATATTAAGTCAACTATACTAATACTATTATAAATTTATACATATACTATAATTTATACTATAACTCTTATAATATGTTAATATATACTAGTACTATATATTATAGTTAGACATTAAAGAATATAATATATGTAATATTGTGATATATTAATAATTAATTATATACAATTATTTATATAAATAATACATGTAAATAATATATATATATAATAAATATAGAATAACGTTCGAACGTAAACGTAAATGTTCAAACGTAGCGCGTTTAATGTTCGGACGTTATTTCGAATGTAAACGAAGGAGCGTCCGAATGCAAGTTTTTTGTTCGAACGTTAGTCGGTTTAACGTTCGAACGATTCAATTGTATTTACGTTCGAACGTTTGTTACAGTGTGAACCAACGTTCGAACGATTTTTATTTACATTCGAACGTACAGATCAGAAATACTAATTTCATAAAATTTAAAAATAAAATACCAATGGTATCATATTACATACCCAATTAACAAGTAACAATGTCTTATAAAAGTACAAAATTAGATATTAAAACTAGTCATAAATATTGATAAAATTTATTTCTTCTTTTTCCCTCGCCCACGGGGATTCTGTTGCAACGACATAACACGCTCCATTTGCACCATCATCTCTCGTTGCACTTGCTCTTGCACTTCACTGCGTATTCTTTCCTCTTGGTCTCTCTGTTGGTCCTGCAAACGCGTCTCTAAATGAGACTGTCGTTCTAAGAGAGACTCTAACTCTTGCTGTCTCGACCTCATATACTCATTCTCACGCCGTGGAGCTTCTAAATCTGCTGTAAGATTATTAATTTGTGAAGCCGATGAGGTTGAGGAGGATGAACATTTATGCTTGATAGATCGTCCCAAACCTCTTGCCATACTAGACTGCGGCCCGAGCACTTGGGTGAATATGTCTATGTCACTAGGAGAGGATTCCACAGAAGTCGACTGCATCTCCAACATTTTGCTCTGCAATTTAAAAGGTAATGATCGTAAATAATTAGTAACGTATTAAAAGAAATAGAAATAAGAAATAAACTATTAAAATGTTCTATAAAAAATTTATTTAACAAAATTAAAACTGCTTACATAATTATCTGCAGCGACAGGATCCATCCACTCACTATGCTTATTAGTGTGAGCAGCAGCATAGACATGAATGAGGGAAAAGTTTTCAGGATCATCACGTTTCTTACAAAGCGACAATATTAGCAATTTTAAAAAGATAATGTTAGTACTTATCAGAAAGAATATTAGGAAAATAAATGAATTCTATAATTTTTTAATTACCATTTTTTCAGCAAGACGGTGGAATGACCTTGAACCGGCACGATGGTGGACAGTCAGAACGGATCTATTCTGTGCATTTGTAGAACTCAAGTGCTACAAAATATATTAAAAATGTTAATTGTAATATGTATACATATAATGTATAAAATGAATATGAATGTAAATAATTAAAAGATATAAATGTAAAATACCTGATAATCTGGAGATGCGAAAAGATCACAACACTTTCTCTAATCATCTAACTTCATCTGCTGAAAAGGAGACTGCGTAGCCTCTTCCAACGTCTCAAACTTCTTGAAGTGGTCATGACATCGTCCTTTGTGATGTCGGAATAGTGTAGCCATCAACTCATTCACGGTTCTCAAATCCTCGCTACGGCCAAAGTCGAGGTCGAATTCATCCTAACAAGGGAATCAGGTAAAAAATATAATATATTAATCTAAGTGAAAAAAATGTACTGAAAAGTAAACTCACCAGCACACGACTTCGAATGTGCTCCTTAATCTCATTCGGAACATCTCGCCATGAGCGCACATAAAATGGAGCATAAGCTCGAACTACTGTGCCAATATAGGAGGAAAGCGCTGCTGCACTATCATCCACTCCTCCAGTGGAATTATCAGGAATTGTGATCTTCAGTTTACCGTGCCTTCTATTTTTTTCAAGAGAGATTCCACGTGTATAGCCACGACCGCGACGTGCAGATGCATGAACTACATGATAATAATAGATATACTATAATTATAATTATATAGTTATTGAGAAAAAAGTATTAACTATATATATAATTATCAACGACAATATTTCCTTACTGGTAGGTGTCGACTGGCTGTTGTTCTCTTCTGTGTTAGCTTGATCTTCAGGAACGGATTCCTCGAGTGGGGAGTCCTCAATGGATTCAGGACTTGGACTTGGCGGAGGCACATTTCTTCGTTGTCGTTTTGGCGGCATTCTTTAAAATAATTAATTATATCAAAGAAAATTAATTAGAAGAAATTATGAAAATTTAAGATATTTTATAGTCACCTATATAAATAAAATATTTAGTACTTTTACTCTTCAGATGAATTTTCCATGCTTGTTTCAGAATCCCCATCAATAACATCTTCATCATCATCATGCACCTCTTCTTCATCATCTTTATCCACCTCCTGCCCGGATTTTGATTCGTATTCATCTTCTGACTCGTCTTCTTCATCTTCCTCCAAATTGACTTGAATTGAATGATCATTTAATACAGACGGGTCGAGATGTACGGGTGGGACATCATCTCTACACAAGGGGACCAACTCGAGTGCACCGAGGTCAACAAACAAGTTAATACCCTCTCCATCTTCCTGGTATGCCTCAACAATCGGATTGTCATCTTCATCTCCACTATTCTCGTAATCTGCACTCGTTCCTGCTTCATATATATTTGAAGGAACAAATTTTTGTACGACTCGCCAAGTTATCTCCCCACTATCTTCATCAGCACTTTTCATTGGATCAATCAAGTAATAGACTTGGGTAGCTTGACAAGCGAATACGAATGGATCATCTTCGTACCATTTAGATGCAGTATTGACACTCGTAAAGTGATTATCCCTATGTATCGAAACCCGACCACCGCCTAGATCCCACCAATCACATTTGAAGACATATGTTACAGACCCACCCAGATATTTCAATCCGATAATATCATGTATGACACCATAATAGTCAATATCATCTGTTCCATGACTCCCCTCGACCAACACACCACAATTTTGAGTCTTTCTATTACGTTCACGGTCCAAAGTATGGAATCTATAACCTCGAACCGTGCATGCAGTATATCGAAGTGCTCTATTTGAGGGACCACGGGCCAATGCATACATTTCAGAAGAAATTGATCCGGGATCACGAGCACGTTGTTCCAAAATCTAAAAATTGAAATAGTATATATTTATTATTTTATTATCCAGAGTTAAAAATTTCACAATATAACATATATATAATTTTAGTTCATACACGTTCTTCAAACCATCCGGGAAATTCTTCTTCGTGTCTTGCCTCTATATTTTCTACGCCTTCCGTTCTAAGTTTGTCCATGTGGTCACTGTTATAACATGTTGCAAAAGAAGTATATTTTGAGCACAACAATTCTAATTAATTTAAAGAAAACTATAATTATTCAAATAAATTAAATGACATACCTAAGATAATCATCAATCTCTCGGCAGTTATTTAGCACATACCACCGAATTTTACCCAACTCTCCATCAATTAAATCGTAACCTGTTTGTGCACCCAATGGTCGTACATTCTGGGAAAACACTGATAGCTCACGAGGAGGCGGAGTAGCAAGATCAGCATTTCGCTCTTGACGACTAAATCGTGTCTCAACACCACGAAGATATAGAGAGCAAAATGTTAACCATTCATCGTGTATATAAGCCTCTGCTATTGAACCCTCAGTTTTGGCTTTATTCCCAACAGTGCGCTTCAATCGACCCAAATATATTTCAACTGGATACATCCAACGGAACTGCACCGGTCCACCCAGAAGTACCTCTCGCGGTAAATGTATTGCTAAATGGACCATGACATCAAAAAATGATGGTGGAAAGATCTGCTCGAATTTACATAGTATATTAGCAATGTCTTCTTCCAATTTCGACAACACATCTCGATTTACTACCCAAGCGCACAAATCCTTGAAAAACATACATAGTTCAGATATGGCGACACGTACATTAGATGTCAGCTTCCCACAAATTCCCACAGGTAATAACTTCTGCAAAAATATGTGACAATCATGACTTTTCAATCCATTGATTTTCCAATCATCAGGACTCACGCATCTACCAATATTTGAAGCATAACCATCTGGCAACTTCACACCTTGCAACCATTTACAGAAATCAATCCTCTCCTCCCTCGTCATCGTAAAACATGCATGCGGCATGACCACCCTGTTGCCTTCCACCCGCAAATGTAGATTATGTTTAATTCTCATTCTCTCAAGATCTTTCCTCGTCTTGATCGTGTCTTTCGTCTTTTTGTTAATACTCATAAATGTACCCAGTATATTATCACAAATATTCTTCTCTATGTGCATTACATCCAAACTATGTCGCAACTTGCATGACGACCAATACGGCAAATCAAAAAAAATACTACGCTTTGTCCAATTCAATTATGATACGGCTCGTTTTCTCTTGTTCTTTCCCCGACCTTTGCCAAAATTGTTCGCTCTAACATATTGCAGTTGTTCCACTATCTCTTCTCCAGACAACTCTTTTGGTGCAATCCTATCCTCTACTCTCCCATCAAACTTGGCACATTCTCTTCTCCATGCATGATTTGCTGGTAAATAACGTCGATGACCCATGAAACACAACTTCTGAGAAAATTTTAGCCACTCACTAGCAGTTTCTTTATTACACGTCGGACACGCTAACTTCCCTTTCGTACTCCACCCGGAAAGATTCCCATACGCCGGAAAATCATTTATGGTCCACATTACCGCAGCATGCATCTGAAAAGATGTCGATGTAGATGCATCATAAGTTCTAACCCCTGTTTCCCATAACTCTTTCAGCTCTTCAATCAACGGCTGCATGAATACGTCAATATCATTCCCAGGTGATCTAGGGCCAGGGATGAGTAAAGTTAACAAAAAGTTTGGCGCCTTCATGCACCTCCATGGTGGAAGATTGTACGGAATCAATACAACGGGCCAAGTGCTATAACTTGTACTCATATTCCCAAAAGGGTTGAATCCATCGATTGTGAGTCCCAGGCGCACGTTCCGAGCTTCTAACCCGAGCTCTGGATACTGATTATCGAAAGACTGCCACGCAAGTGAATCAGCTGGATGCCTCATATACCCGTCATTCTTAACTCTTTTCTCCTCGTGCCACCTCATATCATGAGCTGTTTTCTTACACATATATAGTCTTTGCAACCTAGGTTTCAAGGGAAAATACCGCAACACCTTAACCGGCACGTTTTTCTTACATTTCCACCTCGACTCTCCACATACAGGACATGCTTGTTTCTCCTCGTTCTCCTTCCAGAATAATACACAATCATTCTTGCATGCATGTATGGACTTGTACTCAAATCCTAATCCCTTTCTCAACTGTTTCGCTTCATAAAAGTTCTTAGGCAATGCAGACCCTTCGGGAAGCACCTCGTTAAATAAGTCCAATACCATGTTTATTGCTTTCGTCGACATCCCACACAATGATTTTATGTGAAGCAACCGCACAATAAACGACATTTTGGAATGTTTTGTACAACCTGGGTAAAGCTCGCGCTTTGCATCTTCCCACAGTGAAGGAAAATTTTCACAATCAGTCCCTGATCCACCACTTAAGGCATTGTCGTTAACCTCATCCATAAACATTCCAGCTCCACTGTCACCCAACATCTCCTCCATCTCATCATGCTCATAATCATCATCCATGTGCCGTAAATAATTGTGATGATCGACTAATACATCTGCTGACCCTTCATACGGCTAACCATGCAGTACCCATCGCGTATACCCCAGATCCATACCGTTCACAAATATATGACGCTCTACTTCATCCAATCCTATCGCGCACAAATTTTTACACCCTCGACATGGACACTAAATGTAACCACGACTATCAGCAGAGGCCCGTGCAAAATCAATGAAAGTTCTTACTCCACATGCATAGGGTACGTAATCCTTTCCAAGTCTATCGTCCAGACGCATCCAATTTTTGTCCATTTCTAAAAACATCCAGATATTAATAACACGTACATTGCAAATTCACATGCATGTCTTGCCTCCAATTCTCATTACTTTTTTGATAAGGTAGTTGGTCCTATCCCATTCGAGATTATATTCTCCATATTACACAAATCTCGTCACTCTACTAATTCCACGTTAGTAGAAATTCCGGCAGCACCTCCCCATAATTCTCCAAGTATACATGTTCAAATATTGGGATTGTGACCCTACGAACAGTACACCCGAAGAACAGTAGAAGAAGATACCGAAACTTCATATTAAACGTGGAAAGTAGCTAGTAACCAAAATGTGTAATACAGATAATATAATCTCAAACTGTCCACACTGGACAATTCAGGAATCAGTGGACACATAAATGTACACTGATTCCCAAACGGGTCTAAGGGTATTTATGCAATGTCACACGCATCTAGCAAAAAATCATACAACAATATCTCCATGTTGTTTAAATTAACAATGTCACCTTCAAGTAGTGTTATATTGTTAAACTAAAGAGGGATGGAAGATTATGTGACCCTACGTTTCGTGTCTTGTACACAACGAGGGAGAATGATCTTGAAGAAATGTTTAAATTTTAGTCTAATTACTTAACCGTCACAAACTGTCCGACCTTGACAACTCTCAAGGCCGAAGAGACTATGACAGTCAAGCAATTAAATTGAAATTTCAACATTTCTTCAAGATCATATTCCCTCGTTGTGTACAAGATCATTATTCTTAATGTATAATTTTAATTGTTATACTTAATTTCAAAGGTTATACTATAATTTTAATTATTATAATTCTTAAAGAATTACTTTTATGCTTGTTATTACTTAATTTCAAATATTATTATAAATATTTAATTATCATACTTAAATTTCAAAGGTTATGCTATAATTTTAATTATTATAATTCTTAAAGAGTTACTTTTATGCTTGTTATTACTTAATTTCAAATATTATTATAAATATTTAATTATTATACTTAAATTTCAATGGTTATACTATAATTTTAATTATTATAATTCTTAAAGAGTTACTTTTATGCTTGTTATTACTTAATTTCAAATATTATTATAAATATTTAATTATCATACTTAAATTTCAATGGTTATACAATAATTTTAATTATTATAATTCTTAAAGAGTTACTTTTATTTGTTATTACTTAATTTCAAATATTATTATCACAATTTTTCAAATCCATATCACAACATATTCACAATAACTCACAATATATTCACAAAATAACATGCCACATGTATTAACAAAGCCTAATGACAATATATTTCTAATAATAAACACAATATTTCAAATTTATATCACAACATATTATTATAACTCACAAACTATTTAGAAACTATACCAACAATAATCACAATATGATAAAAAGTAAGCATAAAATAACATGCCACATGTATTAACAAAGCTTAAGGACAATATATTTGTAACAATGTAAACATATTCAAACATCATTCACAAATAATAATTTAAATATTTCAAGTCCATATCACAATAACTCACAATATATTCACAAAATAACATGCCACATGTATTAACAAATTTCTAAACTTTAGTAAGCAATAAACATGTATTAACAAAGCCTAATGATAATATATTTCTAATAATAAACACAATATTTCAAATTTATATCACAACATATTTAAAATAACTCACAAACTATTTACAAACTATACAAACAATAATCACAATATGATAAAGAGTAAGCATCAAATCACAACAACATATTGATAAAGTTTAGAAATATACCTAGCACTCACAATATCCTCTTACAAATCAAAATCTTCAAACTTCCCAAAACAAGCAATCCTTCAAAAAAATACAACACTAACTCATTAGAAATATTCTATAACAAAAACACATTCTATAAATATCATAAAATTTAAATAAAGACAAGAAATAAAAATATTATCTTACCAAAACTCAACTCTCTCTCACTCCAAAACTCAACTCTCTCTAACTCAACTCTCTCTCACTCTCTCTCTTTTTGTTGTGTGCACGGGAGAAGAAGAAATAATGCGCTTCCTCCCACGCGCGTACTGATTAAGTTCTAAAATTATTAGTTTAAACGTTCGAACGTTTAATTTTTACGTCCGAACGTTATATTCTAAAATTATTCCCGCCCAGAACGTTTGGACGTTTACAATACACGTTCGAACGTACCCTTCTTATGATATAACATAAAATCTAGCGGGAAAGTTCCCGCACTTTCCTCATATATGTTCGAATGTATCACAATTTTTCGTTCGAACGTTCGTAGATTTATAGATAAACGTTCGAACATTTAACTTAAACGTCCGAACGTACATTTCATTAAAGTGTTACCATATTTGAGCGGGAAATCTCCCGCACTAATTTAACTAACGTTCGAATGTTGACAGATATGGTGTTCGAACGTATAGTATAAACATCCGAACGTCTGAATAATCACACAGATACCTTAATCGAGCGGGAAAATTCCCGCCTCTTAGTTTAACGTTCGAACGTTAACTTGAAACGTTCGAACGTACGATTCCTACTATACTTAACTTATAGTATAATAACTATACTACATTTTATATATCTATAACTATATACTACATTGTATAGTATGATAGCATAATATAATTTAAATGATAAACTATACCATATATATAAATCAATAATATATATTAAATTGTTACTTATTAAATTCTTTATTATATACTAACTTATAATATAATATATATACTACATTTTATATATCTATAACTATATACTACATTGTATAGTATGATAGCATAATATAATTTAAATGATAAACTATACCATATATATAAATCAATAATATATATTAAATTGTTACTTATTAAATTCTTTATTATATACTAACTTATAATATAATATATATACTACATTTTATATATCTATAACTATATACTACATTGTATAGTATGATAGCATAATATAATTTAAATGATAAACTATACCGTATATATAAATCAATAATATATATTAAATTGTTACTTATTAAATTCTTTATTATATATTAACATATAGTATAATATATATACTACATTTTATATATCTATAACTATATACTACATTGTATAGTATGATAGTATAATATAATTTAAATGATAAACTATACCATATATATAAATCAATAATATATATTAAATTGTTACTTATTAAATTCTTTATTATATACTAACTTATAGTATAATATATATACTACATTTTATATATCTATAACTATATACTACATTGTATAGTATGATAGCATAATATAATTTAAATGATAAACTATACCGTATATATAAATCAATAATATATATTAAATTGTTACTTATTAAATTCTTTATTATATATTAACATATAGTATAATATATATACTACATTTTATATATCTATAACTATATACTACATTGTATAGTATGATAGTATAATATAATTTAAATGATAAACTATACCATATATATAAATCAATAATATATATTAAATTGTTACTTATTAAATTCTTTATTATATACTAACTTATAGTATAATATATATACTACATTTTATATATCTATAACTATATACTACATTGTATAGTATGATAGCATAATATAATTTAAATGATAAACTATACCATATATATAAATCAATAATATATATTAAATTGTTACTTATTAAATTCTTTATTATATATTAACATATAGTATAATATATATACTACATTTTATATATCTATAACTATATATTACATTGTATAGTATGATAGCATAATATAATTTAAATGATAAACTATACCATATATATAAATCAATAATATATATTAAATTGTTACTAATTAATTCATCAATAAACACCATAAACTCATAAACTATTCACAAAATTTACAAACAATAATCACAATTATTTCAAGAGTAAGCATAAAATCACAATAACATGTATAAACATATTGCTAAACTTTATAAATATAACAAGCACTCACAAAAAAACCAATAATCTAATTGTCAATAATATTATATAACTTCTTAATATATAACTTAAACATTTATAATATAATATATTATAGATAAAATTTTGGAAATTAAATTGACAAACGTTCGAACGTAATAATAAGTACGTTCGAACGTTCTGTGTATATAAGGCCAAAACCGAACGTCGAAACGACATTTTCCTGCCCGTTACCATCGTCTTCTCCGTTATTTGCCACCACGCCTCCGTCACCGCCGCCGTCAACTCCGCCATAACCGTCACTAAAAGGTAGGCATTCATCTTTTATGCAAATAACATGTATTTTATTGAGATTTAGATTGAGATTTGGATTGAGTTTTGTTTAAAATCGGATAAATATTACCGGATTTTCAACTTCATTTTCCAGCCACCACGGCCAGTCATTGGCCGAATAGTCACCGTAGAAATGTTTCTTGAAGTGTATACTTCATTTACATGGTGACATTTCGGCATTTAGACCCTTGTAGAGAAATTTTCGAGATTTCAATAATGGCTGAGTCGACTCAGCCATTCTGCGTCGAAACGTTCGAACGTTTCACCGTGACATTCGAACGTACGACGTTTAAATTACAGAGCCGTTACGGCTTCCACGTTCGAACGTTAATCGTCTTACATTCGGACGTGAATATTATTAAACGACATACGTTCGAACGTGAATATTTACTTTCGCACGTAAATCACATACGGTCGGACGTTTAATTATAACATCCGAACGTAGTGATTTTCTACATTATTCATGCTTCGACGTTCGGACGTTCATATTTACGTTCACACGTAAAACAAATACGTTCGAACTTAAATTCGAACGTATTTGTTTACTGCTTATGTTCGAACGTACATCTGTACATTCGAACGTATTTGTTTTACGTTTGAACGTAAATTTATTTACATTATTTTACGTGCGAACGTATAAATTAACGTCCGAACGTTTTTATCTTTAACGTTCGAACGTTAACGATAAAACGTTCGAACGTTAATGTAGAGCATCTTAAAATTAATACAAAAAAATGCATTATTGTAAATAATTTTTTTTTTCCTTTTCTATTTTCAGGATATGGCTCTTCCACTGCATACACGAAAACAAGGGAGGGAAGGAGCCACGTCGGACACTGCCCGTATCGGAGCTCGTACTGTTATGGTAGAGAGAGAGGTCTTAATTAATGAGTTCGACGAACTCTGTTGGCAGCAGACGAACCTAAGAGATGTTTTCCTCAGTAGAGGCTGGGGAAATATCTGCACATTGAGGGGGAAGGAATACCCCTCAATGGTTCAAGAATTCTATATGGGGATGTGTGACATGCCTCCAGATGCATCCTCTCACACCGAGACTGTACGCGGTGTTTCTATTGAGGTATCGGCAGATGTCATCGTCGAGCACCTCGGGATTCATCGAGGTGCTCAGACATTTACACACTCAACACCCCGTGAGGATGTAGGCACTTCTACATCATCTACTGGCCGGGGATGTGAGCCAGCATCAGCCAGAGATGCAGGCCAGTCAGAGGCTGAGGATACTGGCGTCGAGGCTCGGGATGATGACCGAGACGAGGATTTCTACATCCTCACCGGGAGGGATCGCATGCAGATCGAGCGGAAGAACGCCTTCAACCAGATCCATCTGCTGCATTTCTTCCGCATGTTGCACCTGATTGTTGCAACAAATGTCGATCCTGTGGCTCATAAAACCACATTTAGTCGGCTTCGGGCACAATTTTTTATACGAGTGGCACGTGGAGATCCTATAGATTTGCCACTGCACATTTTTGAGAGGATCCGTTACGAGGCGAGCATCGTCTCCACGGATAATCTCCCATATGGTGTCCTCATCAGCCGACTATTACTTGCATGGGGAGTGCCGACCCAGCCAGAGGAGCGGGTCAAAGATCAGATGAGCCCCCTCGACATGACCACGCATCGGCGTAGCATTGGACAGGCGAGGGGACGTCAGCCACCCCCTGTAGAGGATCTAGTTCCTCCGACGCAGCCTGAGCCAGGTCATGTCGGGAGTACTAGTCAGCATACGCCGAGTACATCTGCAGGAGATGTGCGGCCTGCTTGGGTTGATGCGGTCATATCACAGCTGACTGCGCATATTGATCATAAGATCGATCGATCGCTCGAGGCTATATCAGCGTCTGTTGCCGAACTCACCCATCGTGTAACTATCCTCAATGACAAGGTTGATACCTTGACGGAGGAAGTACGGAGTTCGACTTTTGCAGATAACGTTATCATCTGACTGTTGTTTACTACATTCTATCATTTTTTGTATTTTATTTTTAATATTTGTAACGAAAAATATTATTGAATATTTTTATCGTTTTTTAATTTCAATTTTTAATCTTCTTTGATGTTATAATTTTCAACTTTAATACTAAATCACTGCATTTCAAATATATATAAATCAATAATGTATATTTATATATTACAAAGTGTGTATATATAAATATATACAATTCAATTTTTTAGACTTGTTCACAAATTATGCACAATAAAAATCACATAATTTTTAAATTAAAGTCATTTAATTTAAATTTACAATAAACGTTCGAATGTTATTACTTAACGTTCGAACATTGGTGCAAACATTTTACGTTCGAACGTAAAATTAATAACATTCGAACGGTTGCGCCAAAACACTTTACGTTCCAACGTAAATAGACATAACGTTCGAACGTATATGTGACGTTCGAACGCATATGTCCCATACGTTCGAATGTAAAAAAATCTCATTCTATCTTTAGTGACGTTTCCAAAAACTGTCATAGAAAATACCTTTTAGTGACGGTCTAGGGACTGTCACAATTTCTCAACCGTCACTAAAAAGCAATTGTTGTAGTGGTTGTTACTACGTCGTCGATAACGTAAAGAGTTATTCCTTCATTAATCGGCAATAACAATAAGAGTACCTATTTTATAAACATTTAATGATAAAGTAATAAAAAAATAAAATGACAATTTATTTGGCATACATTTTAAAACAAAACTCTCCACCAAACAAAATTAATTAACCTCCTAGCTAAAAACAGGGCAGTTACATTCCAATTGAAAGGAGATAGAAAATGAATAAAAAGAAGCTGGCCTATATATGTGATGTTATAAAAAATAAATTATGTGGCAAAACATGATTGGCCTTCAATTTTTGTTTCCAACCTACTGTCGTTTGCCTATAGCCTACATAAACTGTGAGGACCGCATTAGCACAAGGGGACAAACTGCTAAACAAGTGTGAGTAGAAGGCAAAGAGGAGAAACACTCTATTAGTTTTGTGATAAATAGCTGCAGGTGTAGCAAAGGGTAACTAGTCTAGCACATGGATGGGCACACACTTTCTAGAAAGCAAGATAGACACATCCCAGCACAACGTGAAAATGACATTTCATCTTATGGTAGGCAAGCAAGAAAAGTCGCCTATCGTGCGAAGGTGCAAATGAGGAGTTGAAGATGCTGGTAGCTCAAGCGAGAAAGAGGGGGAGCAACGATCAAGGAAGGAAGGACTGTCGCAAAGATGTGTCATCGATCGCAAAACACATTCTATGCACCCCCCAGTTGGATGACATCGAATATGCTGCAGAGGAGCTTTAGGAGCTCCTATCGTAGAACGCATGCACCCCCAATTTGGGTATTTCCATGTTATTAATCTTGCATTTTTTGTTCGCTACGATTACAACTTTCTTTATAAAAACTTGGATCCATCAGTTTTTGAGATATTTAATTTTAATTCAAATAATTCAAAAGTAAGGGTAGTTACTTATTTTTGTTATTTGAAATACTTCCCGCAGTAAAATGGTTTAAACATAGTTAAATGTCACCGAAATCCTTTTTAGGACATTTTTGTTGCCGAAAATATCTTTTATCAACAACTTATCAATGCCAAAAATAATTTCACAAGGCTAATTTGGTAAGTCTTAGGGTTCCTTAACAATTTCCTTAAATTTAGAGGCAAATTCGTAATTTTTCCAAAGCTAAAGGGTAATTTTGTAAATTAAGTCCAAAGTTATGACTTTTTTTTTTTTTTATAAGGATTAAGTGAGAAATGCTAACCTATAACACATCGCATTCCAGCTTCTGCTAAAGTTATATTACACACGACTTTCTTAATGTTAGCTTCTAGGTTATTTATAGCATGTTTATGTATGTAAGGTGGTAAAGTTCATGCAATTTTATTCATATTTTAATTATACTTATTACATTGATTAATTTTATACCATGCCATATTGTTATGTATATCAATCATGATCATTTATGACATGTCACGACCATCGTGTCATTAAGCATGTCATGAAATCTTTTTAAGTCAATCATGAAATGTTATGCTTACATCATGGTAACCCAATGAGACAAGACATCATGGTAATCCAAGAGACAATACATCATGTATAAGTCTATTTTAGGCAAGCAACATGCCTTGTAAGGTGGTGAGATTCATGCAATTATATTCATATTTTAATTATGCTTATTAGATTGAATTACTATATATGATGCCATGTTGTTATGTATATCAATCTTGATCCTCTTTCACATGTCACGTCTATCATGTCATGAAGCATGTCAGGAAATACTTTTAGGTCAATCATAAAATGTGAAGCTTACAGCATTGTAACCCAATGAAACAAGACATAAGGGTAACACCATGAGACAATACATTCTGTATAAGTCCATTTTAAGCAAACAATCATGCCTTGTTTTTCATAAGCAAGACAAAGTTCATCGAGCATACATGTCATGTTACTATGACGTAAGTTTATTATACTATTAATAGCTTAGCAGCTTTACTTGCTTAGATTTATAAATCTAATTATGGTAGTCCCAAATCTCACTCCTCTGGAATCGTAGATGATGTGTCATTGATCATAAAATGCATGCACCCCTAGCTGCACGACATTGAATATGTTGAGAAGCAGCTTTAGGAGCTCCTATCGTAGAACACATACACCACCATTTTGGGTATTTCCATGTTATTAATCCTGCTTTTTTTGTTCGCTACGATTATCCAAATAACTCAAAGGTAAGGACAATTACTTATTTTTATTATATGAAATAATTGATGCAGTAAGATGGTTTAAACATGGTTAAATGTCACCGAAGTCCTTTTACGGACATTTTTGTTGCTAAAAATATTTTTACCGGTAGCTTATTAACGCTAGAAATAATCTAACAGGGTTATTTGGTAAGTCTTAGGGTCTTTTAACTATAACAGCCCGCTTGAAATTTAATAGTGGAATTTCTATAGGCTTTAGGAAACTCATGAAAACCCTATATGTTTTTACGAATCAATCAATCGCGTTGGTTTTAGTTTGTTAGCATAGTTAGTGTTACTATTCACTATGGTGCCAGAAGCGGGATTTGATTTATTCGAGATACTTAGAAGTGTCAGTATGTGTTATGGTATACGCCATTAGAATTTAGTCAGTATATTTAGGATTTTACAATGCAAAGTTTATTTTCATTTTTTTCAGAGTGATAGTAACCTCAGTAGTAGCACCTAGTGCTGTGTTCTCAAAATCATACTGTGGAATGTCCAAATTAAGTTAAATAAGTTTTATTTAGACACTTGACAAGATCTTAGACTTGGTGAATAGTATTGGACACTTTCGATCAAGTGAAACCATGAGATGGTTTGTGAAGGAAATCAAGGTGTGAGATCACGCCACCTAAGCAAAATCATATTCCATCCAATCATCCAAATTGTGCTAAACCAAAGAGGGTGTAACGACCCAACCGAATATTATTAGGGATAAATTATGGATAATTTCATTGGGCCTAAAATTAGGTTAATGGGCCTGTAACACCCCGCTCCTTCCTTCTTACGTACGCTTCTCTCTTTCTAACGTACGTTCCTTCTTTATGACGTAAGCAAATCCAAAGGGCATAAATTATGTGATTTATCTGTCCTTCTATCTAGCGACTGTGATACTCGTCATGCGTACCGAACCACGATGACGTGTTTCAAAAGATATCATGTGACTTCTAGGCACGCCCAGTATTTTAAATGTGCTGGAAATATCTATAAAGAGTATTTCCAGTGGTATTGAACTAAACTTGATTTTAAATACGACAATTATAATATTCTTGAAGAGCTCCAAAAATATTATAATTGTCAAAAATTATTTTAATATTATTATTAAAATGATTACAACTATTTAAGATATTATGAGATTTAAATAATGTTGAAAGCTTTTATTAATTAAATGGTTTTATTCTCTTTAATATGTTAAGTGAGATTTCATCATTTTATTAATGATGAAGGAATATTATTTTATAAACTAAAGTTAGTTTAAAATAATATTCTACCTTAATTCCTCTAAGCGTTTTTAGTTAAGTTAATATTTATGCATTTTAAATCAGTGTTTTAATCCCCCATCGTTAGATCGTTACGTGGATCCCCAGACGAAGGGACTGGGTTAAATTCCCAGACCTCCTCTCTTTCTTCCTCACTTTTCCCCAGCTCTCTCTCTCTCTCTCTCCTCCCTCCCCCTCAAGCGTACGCAGTACGCTGCGTGCCTTCCTCGCCCAATTACTCTACTGCACAGCCCGGCGCCGCCGTGCATCGGCAGGCCTCACCGTCGCCACCGTCGGTCTCCTCCCACACCGGCGACCCCTCATCGGCAAAGCCAGCCCCTGTTGCACTGCCACCTCCTCCACGCACGCACATGACCTCTCAGGCACGGCTTCACCATGCGCTTCTTCTAGCACCGCCGTACGCGGCCTCCACGGCCACCAAGCGCCACCATGAACTCCCCCTTCCTCCCCCTCACACGCACGGGTTGTACACCACCATCATCGTGCACCGCCACCCACGGCTTGTAACCGCCATCTCCAGCCCACTCAATGTGATACCCTGCTCCTTCCTTCTTATGTACTCTTCTTCTTTCTGACGTATGTTCCATCTTTATGACGTAAGCAAATCTTGAGGGTAGATATTATATAAATTGTCTGCCCCTTTTGTCTATCGACTACGAGCCTCGTCAGGCGTGCCGAACCATGATGGCGTGTTTCGAAGGATATCGTACGACTTCTAGGGCACGCCTAGTGTTTTAAATGTGCTGAAAATATTTATAAAGAGTATTTCCAGTGTTGTTGAACTAAGCTTGATTTTGAATACGACAATCATAATATTCTTGAAGAGCTCCAAAAATATTATGATTGTCAGAAATCATTTTAATATCATTATTAAAATGATTTCAATTATTTAAGATATTATGAGATTTAAATTACGTTGAGAGCTTTTATTAATTAAATGGTTTTATTCTCTTTAATATGTTAAGTGAGACTTCATCATTTTATTAATGATGAAGAATATTATTTTATAAACTAAAGTTAGTTTAAAATAATATTCTACCTTAATTTCTGTAAGCGCTTTTAATTAAATTAATAGTTAATACATTTTAAATCAGTGTTTGAGATCTATCGTTAGATCATTATGTGGATCCCCGGACGAAGGGACTGGGTTAAATACCCAGACCCCCTCACTTTTCCCTCAGCTCTCTCTCTCTCTTCCCTCTCCCCAGCGTACGCAGTACGCGGCTTCTCTCTTCACGCCGAAGCCTCCAATGCACAGCCAGGCACAGTCGTGCGCCGGTGAACGTCACCTCCACCACCAACGGCTTGCTCCCACTCCGGCCAGCCTCCCTAGCCCAGCCCCTCTTCCTCTCCGCTGGAAGTGCAAAGCCCGAATGGGCTTGCTGTCCTTAGCGCCGCCGTGTGTCGTCCTCCGGCGCCACCACCTCCATGGCAGCTTCCTCTACCACCGGCCACCACCCTCCAGTAAAACCAGCACCTCCCATGCAGCCACCTCCCTCCGTCGCACACACGCACGCACAAGGAGACCCACGCACGGCTTCACCATGCGCGACCTCTAGCGCTATCGTACGCGGCACCCACGGCCACCTAGCGACACCATGGCTCCTCCCCGAGCTCCTCCAAGTCAGCCAAGCTCTCCACCCCTCTCAAGCCTCTCACTCATGCACGACTTCTCCCTCTCTCCAACGAACGGGTTGCACCCCTCCACCGCCGTGCGCCGCCACCCACGGCTGGTAACCGCCACCTTGAGCCTCCTCAGGCCGAAGCCAACCCAACCTCCCATGGCCCCGATCTGCCACCCACGCATGCACACTCTCTCTCACTCTCCCACGACCTCTCATCCACTTCACGGCCTTGAACCGCCACTGTGAGCCACCGTGGCTCCACCTTGACGCCACCACGAGATCCACCGCACCTCCCTTAGCTGAGCCCTAGGTCCAAACCACCACTTTATGTGGTGGGTAACCACTGCACGTGATGGATAGTCACTGCGCGTGACTGACCGCCACTGTACACTACTAGATACGCTGTGTACCGCCTTTCACCGCCATCACAAGGCCATCACGAGCCATTACAAGATCACACCTAGCTATCCAAGCGCCCAAACGGTTCCCGTACGTGGGTTAGCCGCCACGTACAACCCTTCCGAAGTCATCGACCGTGACGGTCAACGGGCAACGCACGGGTTATCCCGTCGATGGTATAACTCTCTATCTCTTTTAATTATGTTAGATATTGATTAGTTGACTAGGTTGTGGACTGTGCTGTTGGTATTTGTGAAATAATTGTGATGTGGTGTTGTGTAACAAAGTATTGGGCATATCTGTGTTGTATGGAGGTGTATGGTGCTGTGTAGTGTGCTGTGAAGTGTTGGGTGTAATTGGGAAGTGTGCTTTGTAGTGCTGTGGACTGTGTTGTAATGGTGGCATGGTGTAGGTGGAATGGGAAGAGTACACACTGTGTGTACTCTGTGTGTGGCGTAGTGTGAGATAAGGAGAGTATATGTAAAATATACCCTCATGGCATATTGTGGAACGGGATGAGTACAAGTGGAGTGTACTCTATGGTGTAGTGCGTGTAAAAGGAGTACACGTGGAGTGTACTCCATGTGGTGGATTGATGCACCATATGGCGTGTATGCCATAATGGTGATGTGGCGTGATTTGTATGAAGGGAGTACATGTGGGATGTACTCCGTATGATGGTGTGATGCACCATATGGCGGATATACCATAATGGTGATGTGGTGTGGTGTATGTGGAATGGGACGAGTACACAATGAGTGTACTCTGTGTGCCGTATGTATATGAAAGGAGTACATATGGAATGTACTTCATATGGCGGAGTGATGCACCATATGGCTTGTATGCCATAATGGTGATGTGGCAGGGTGTATGTGGAACAGGAAGAGTACACGATGAGTGTACTCTGTGTGATGTGATGAGTATGAAGGGAGTACATGTGGAATGTACTCTGTATGATGGTGGGATGCACCATATGGTGGATATGCCATAATGGTGATGTGGCGTGATGTGTATGAAGGGAGTACATGTGGAATGTACTCTGTATGGTGGATTGATGCACATTATGATTGTATGCCATAATGGTGATGTGGCGTAACGTGTATGAAGGGAGTACACGAGAAGTGTACTCCATGTAGTGGAAAGATGCACCATGTGGCGGATATGCCATAATGGTGATGTGGCGTGATGTGTATGAAGGGAGTGCATGTGGAATGTACTCCGTATGGTGGATTGATGTACCATATGGCTGTATGCCATAATGGTGATGTGGTCTATGTGGAATGGGAAGAGTACACGATGAGTGTACTCTGTGTGGTGAAGTGATGTACTATATGGCGGGTATGCCATAGTGATGATGTGGCGTAGCATGTGAGAAAAGAGTACGCATGGGATGTACTCCATGAGGTGTAGCGATATGCCGTATGGTGTGTCGCAGTGATAAGGATGGTTGTGTGATTTATGGGCGTGGAACGTGATGAGTAGTGTCGAGAACTGTGGAACAGTGTCCCAGAGTAATTAAGGTGAAGCCTGTAGTCTAAGGTGACAAGTGCCACCGTGTTGGACTTACAGCTGGGAATAAGAATGAAGTAGCGGAATAAGTGTAAGAGCACGCAGCGGAAGCATGACTGGGCAACGTCACCTCGTGACGTGGTTACTGACAGTCGTGCTTGCCATATGGTGAAGCGATAGGGTAAAAATGACGTAAAGGGAACGTCACAAGATGTCACGATGTGTCAGGAGTACGTGAGGAATCGTACTCATGATGAGTTAGGAATTTATGTAGCGAAATGTTGAGTAATGCAACAAGGTCACGGTGTAGCTTGGGAATAGTCTCGAGCTATATGACGTGACATGAGACGTAGTTATGAATGGAGGCTTATCGTGTTAAGTGTTGGGATGAACTGTTAAAGGGACGGGTAGCATGAGGAGTCATGCTAGCCGGGTTAAGAGAAGGTTGGTATCAGAGTATGGTGCTTGTTTATACAAGCAGGTGATCAACGTGTTATATGTTGATCTTAGGTGATAAAAGGGTAAGGTACATGTATAATCTGGTGAGACACACGTGACGGATGGATTCACCATATGTGATGGGTAATCCATCCTGAGCATAGTTGCACGGTGCTTAAGCCTCAGAGTTGGCTTAGAGCCGTGTGGTTTGTATAGATGAGAATGAGGATTAGTATGAGCTAAGATACATGAAGATAGTGATGGGTGTACTGTCTAAGGAAGGGATGTGTGACTTAGTCGGTCCGAGTCATGCATTGAGATGAGTTCAATAAGGGGAGTAAGACGAAGGTCTTAGTGTCTTAATCCTAAGGTGAATCATGGGTTCACTTTAGTGGATGAGCACTCTAGACAAGACCTTGAGTTGGAAGATGCGGTGACCGTAATGGGTCCCCGAAGGTTTTAACATAGTAAGGAACACATAAGAACACGAGATAGAATGAGAGTGTTCCAAGTGAAGTGTAGCTTGTGTTTTCTAAGGTCAAGTTGCTTATGTACTAGATAGAGAATGACGTTAAGATATGTATATGCATGTAGGTTGCGATCGGACAAGCATATGAATGGACTGCATGATATGCAAATAGCATGGAGTCCAAGTAAGTGTTACGTTCATACTCTTCTAGAGTTTTTCAAGATATGAGAAACACTTTTCCTTTAAGATGCTTATGAAAAGAAACGAAAGACATTTTAAGAAAGAAAACGATAAGTGTTCAAAGGTATAAGTACGTACGGCCCCTCCTTGGCAACTCCTTTTTACGCACCCAAAGTATTAATTGTACGCATGTGAATGGATGACTATACGTTGTATCTATTGTATGTATTTTTTAAGAAAATCAATGAATTGATATTTTACGATCATAAAACAATGTTTTCTCATGAAATGATGATTTCTCACAAAAAATAATATTTTATCACGAAAGGCAAAGAAATACATGGAAACAGATGCTTTCATGGATCTTACAAACCGACGCTCTTGTGGACGCCATGAGGTGATGCTCGTGGACACTATGATAGATGATGTTGAAGGTGAAGCTTAAGGATGCCATGAAGGCCGACGTTTTAAATGTTTTACAATGCCACAAACGGACGTTTTACGAATGTCACGAAAAGATGATGTTTAAGCACATGCTTTTAAAAGAACGATTTTTTATCACGAAAATGAACGTTTTCTCATGAAAGGACATGTTAAATGAAAGATAAGAAAAGAATGAAAGTTCCAGCTCTTTCTAGTTGCCATGAATGAATGAAAGAAATGAAAGCATGAAATGTATGAAAATACGTAACGGCCACATGAATGAATGATAAGCGGTACCCATTGAATGAATGGGTCGATTGCAATGCCGAGCAGTAGTGCTGGTAGTGCACCCAGTGCTGCACCCTAATGGAATAGGATTCCAACTCGCGGCCACGGGCGAATCCATTGGCCATAGGGCCGCTAACCCTAATACACGGGGCGTAACAGTGTGTACTGACCTATGAAAGTGATAAGAATGAATGGATGAATGCATGAACGCATGAATGCATGAATGCACGAACTCTTTAAGAAATAAAGCCACTGACAGGAGACACGTTTCACGAAAAGAAAGACTTTTAAAGAAAAACCCTTTCCAGTAACGTTTTCAAACAAACGCACGTAAGCACGTATGCATGCACGTAATAGTATGTATGGAATGATGAATGCATGAATGAAACCTAGGTTGTTATATTTTAACTGTATGAAGTAATGCTTACGAGTCTTCGACTCATTTTAGTTTTTATGTATGCCCCTCCCCCCACATGAATTGAATGGCCAGGACGGACACAACCTATGGGGAAGAGCACGGAAGTCTAGGCACGAG
Source organism: Juglans mandshurica (assembly GCA_022457165.1). NCBI lineage: Eukaryota > Viridiplantae > Streptophyta > Magnoliopsida > Fagales > Juglandaceae > Juglans > Juglans mandshurica. The sequence continues at coordinate 16,284,127 of CM039624.1, forward strand.
TTTTAAATGTACGAGAGGTCTTTTTATTATTAAAATTGATGTTTTCCGCTGTAAACCTCTTTTATTGTCAAAGCACTTTTCATTTTATAAACGTGGAGTTGCACCCTGGGAATACAAGTGAAAAGTTTTAAATCGAACGGTAATTCCCGCTGTTCTTTTTAAAATATTTTATAAAAAATACAACACAAGGACGGGCGTTACAGGGCCAATTATATTAGAAACCTAATTGAGTGTTCGAGTATTTTTTTAAAATAGACTACGGGCCTAAGATTTTTATTTTGGCAAATATCGATTTTGTTATAGGGCTTGCCATGTTATAATATTTTTAAGGTGGAAATTTTTATATACCGAGAAATTTTTGTGAAACATATTGGATTATTTTAGAGGTTGAGTCAAATGCCAAAAACTCAAACAAAAACCCTACGCCACACATGTCTCCCACTTAGTGGATTATTTTAGAGTTCTATCTCCATTAAAACTCCTAAACCATACCAACTACTATAAGTCTATATCCACGACTCCACTCACATGCACATGCACGTATCTTTTTATCTAGGGTTTTCTTTTGGGTTCTCAATCATCTATATATAGTACACTCACCAAAACTGCAAGCCGCACTCCCTTGAAGCTTTCACTTGCACGTTGCCCTCCACTTCATGCACGGCCTCCAAGCCACATCTAGGAAGAAGCAACCGAGAGCCACCCTACACTGGACAAACCACAAGCCACAACAAACTACCAAAAAAAAAAAAAGAGAAAATGTAGCCCCACCTAACCACTCCTCCCTCTTTCGTGAACTACCACGGACACCATCACCCACGATGACACCACTGCCTAGAACACACATACGCCATCTCAAGGAAGACGGAACCACCCCTTGAGCTGCCGCACCACCCTTCCCCTCCACACCAACGCAAACCACAAGCCACTGCATTCGATCCCACGCCAAGACTTTTTCCACATCCACAGTGAACAACCATAAATTAGCCATCAGGAAACTCCAGCAACCACAACAATGTGATTGCAGAAAAAAGCAAGATTGGAGCATTCCGAGACCACGTAACCCAGGCTTTTCCATCATCGGACCGCCACCATCAGTTAGAGACAACCCAGTTCTGATCATCTCCATCACCGTCAGCGGCACTATAAGTCACCAATGCACACGTAATCTCCCTCAGCTCCTCCCGACGTCAAGCTCTCTCCCTCACGCCGTGTTTCGTTCCCCCTTAATCTCTCTCTTTCTCTCCCAAGCTTTCGGTTTCTCTCTATCTCTCCAGCCTTGAGCCACCGAAGAACCACCCAGCTCCGCCGTGAAGTACCACCAAGCCCGAAGGTCACGGCCAAAGCTCACGACCATTGTCTCTCGTACGTGTAAGCCTATTTTAATGCATGAACCCTGTAGCATGAAATATTAAGTGGGTGGGTTAAATTACAAAATTACCCATATCTATTTAAGACTAATGGGTGATAATATTTTAGTGTTAGGAAGAATTTAGGTTTAGGAAATATAGACTATTTTAATAGTTTAGATTTTCAATAAAATCACATGTTTAATTAGGAATTTATGCAAATTACATGTTTATTTTTATAGGCGACCGATTATTCGCCGAAAATAGTGGATTAACATTGCAAGGTAAGTAGCATGATCATACCCTTACACGTATGTATGGTAAACAACATGTCTTTTATAAAAATATTTTGCATGGTATGCCCTTCATTGGAAGTCCATTTTTACGTACCCCAATCTCGATATATTTATGAAAATTCATGATTTTATGTGAAAATTTATGCATTAAATTATTTATGAAAATCCATAATTTTATGTGAAGATTTATGCACTAAATTCATGATTTTATGAAGGAAGTTATGCATTAAAATATTTATGAAAGGTCATGATTTTATGTGAGAGTTACGCATGAAAATAATTTATAAAAAACCATGCATGATTTTATGCATTTATAGCCTTCATGTTTGGTGTGTAACCAATAAAGACACATGGCAATGACTTTGGTTCAAGTTTATTGGACCTAAAATCTCCTAGATATGGAAAGCATCTAGAGCTGAGAGTTCTAAGAATACTATAATCAGGATGTTTGGCATAGAGTCTAAAGAATGGAGAGTCCATATTAAGAAGAGGAGAAGGCAATCTGTTAAGCCAAAATACAGCAGCAGAGAAGCAATCGAACTAGAATCTAGGTGGAAGCTTTGCATGGTACATCTAGTGTTTTTGGACAAGCTGATTGATGAAGAATGCCAAATATTTGAAAGTATGCAGTGAGGTTCTTGTTGTTAAACTGATCTCCTTCATCAATTTGGAAAAACCCAAATTTTGGCATTAAAATGGCACATGAAAACACATGAAACTGTGTAAAAGCAGATTTAAAATTAGACTTGTGTTTGAGGGGAATTAACCTACTGAAATTAGTAGCTTCAGCAAAAAATGTTTTGACCTTATTGTCTCTTGAAAGAAATGGCAATTTACAAGCTTTTCCCTTTTGACAGCTTGTACAAATTTCAGAAGAAAAATGTTTTGAATCAAGAGTAATAAACTTCTTATTACAAAGATAGTCTAAGATTCTTGAACTTGGATGTCCAAGCCTGAGATGCCAGTTCTATTAATTTGTGGATCGAAATCTGGAGGAGAAAAAACTCCTTTTATTCTGAGAGGTTGAAACAACATCATCAAAAATGTATAGTCCCTTATGTTTCCTTCATGTGGCCACTGTCCTCATTATTGTCCTGTCCTTTATCACAAAACCATGGCCATCAAACTCAAATCTCAGAGGATAATCAGATATAAGCTTACTAACAGATAATAAATCCTTCTTAATTTTAGGTACCACTAGCACATCATTCAACTGTATTGGAGATTGAGATGAACCAACCATTGCTTGACCAACATGAGTGATAGTCAAAACTTTACCATTACCAACCATAATACCATCATAACCATTATATGGAAGTAATGAGTGAAAAGTACCTTCATTAGCAGTCATGTGGTCAGTTGCACCTATGTCAAGATGCCATGAAACTGTGTCAGGACCCTCATCCATCTTAATGGCTGCAAAACATTGTGGAAGGTTGTCATTTATGAAAGAAAGATTGAACCTATTAAAACATTTACGAGCAGTATGGTTTCTTTTGTGACATATCTGACACACAACTTCCTCTTTTCCTGTTGTTTTGGAATTTGAATTTGAAGAAGAACCACAAGACTGATTGCTAGATGAGCTTGATCATGAGCCAGTGGATTGGCCTTGGACAAAGCCATGAGCTTTGGATGTAAAGGAAGTAGTGCTAGAGTTTGGTTTCCTTTGTTTGAATGATTTTTGGCCATAAAAAACCATAGGAGGAGTAACATCAACCTTGTATCTATTAGTATAACTTTCCAATAAAGTTACTAATTCTTAAAAAGCTGGAATAGGTGGCCTAAGCATAGAAGCTGTAAAAACTTCAAAGTCCTTACCAAGCCCATTGAAAAGCCACCAAAACTTCTTGTGTTCAGAAACAGGCTTGCCAATGGTAGCAAGTTCATCACAAATTGTGTTAAATCTCCCCAGATACTCACTCAAGGAATCAGATCCTTTAGTGATTGAGGTGAGTCTTTGCTTAAGTGCAAGACTACGATCAAAGGACACCCTTGAAAAAGTATGAACAAGGGCACTCCAGACTTTTGAGCCAGTGTTTAGACCAACCACAATCCCTAGAACTTCCTCACTCAAGGTGGTTGTAAGCCATCCTTTAAAAAGCCTATCAGACCTACGCCACTTGTGATAATGTGGATTAGACTGAGAGGTATTAGACTCATCGAGAATGAATTGTGATGAAGTTGGTATATTAGTGATCATGTTGCAGATTCTAACTTTCTAAATTTATACATCAGTGATCATGTTGCAGCTTTAGGTAAGTTGCTGAAATCGTGGTTGATTGCTGTGATTGCAAGACTGTTTTGATTTTTTGCTTGATCTAATGGTAGCTTGATCTTTGACTTTGAGTCCTTATAATTAGATTTGTGCAGGATGTGGTTTTGGTTGAGTTTGCAAGTGGGATCATTACAGATAAAGATATCCTTGATGTTTCTATAAGTACTACATTTGCTATTCCTATTCATTTCTAAATTTGCTTGGTGGACGTTATGGAAAATGGTTGTTTTCACTCTTGCACTACAATGTCTTCATTAATTAACCAGTTTCAAATTGACTTCTATGTATTCTAGGTTTCTTTTTCCAATCGTCTTTGGCTTCCTGGGAGCAATCCTTGTTCAGAGGCACATGATCTATTCGAAGAGGTTTGGCAGATTGCGAAATATGATTGATGTTATTATTTGAAGGATTAACCTTGTATATGTTCTGTATACTTGGACTATTGCCTATTCTTTTGATGAATAAAAACTTGTTTACCGATACGTCTAAAAAAAAAAAACTTGTTTACTGATTAAAAAAAACAATTCAATGACTTTTGGGAGGATTGAATTCTTCTCAAAGTTTTGAATACTGTTTCGGTGACCTTTTCAGTCGAGGCACTGAAACGAAATATTTTGGTACCGGTACCATTTCAGTGTACTATTTCAGGATAGTCTATATATGGATAAATTAATTATATATATATATCTATATTACAAAATAACAACAATATAAGTCATAAACTACTTCTCAGTAAAACCCAAACCAACACCTTCTTTCCCATTTCCTACCAGTACATTCTTGTATAGCATTATTTGCCATTGGTTCTTAAATCTTATTTCCTATAACAACATTTTTATAGGTCATAACAAAGTACAAGCAAAAACCACAGCTTTTACAAAAAAAAAGTACTCAAAAAATCTCTAATAAAACAGTTATTCTCAAATAGTTTTATTAAGTAATGACATATTTTCTATAGAAGTCTTTTCTATTGAAGTAAGTGTATATTAAGTAATGTTTTATAGAAATTTATTTCCTTGGATTTTTATGTCAATGAGATGGAATGATGCAATTGAAATTCATTTGTTCCAAATTAATCAAGATGGAATGATGCAATTGAAATTCATTTTTTGTAAATTAATCACATATGGCATTTTAATTTTCAATCTGCTTGATTGCAGACATGAACATCAGAACATAAATTGATTGAATTTGCTGCATGAAGTTGAACACCATAAATGAACATCAGATGACCAGAATACACTTATCAGAATATAAGTTTATAACTGGATTAGTTCAAAACACTTCATATATATATATATATATATATATTGATAGGTTATTTACAATAAACAGAAACATCATCAAGAAGCTTCAAGATAACTAAGAACGTGGGGTCTGGGGCCTGAGTGTCTACCAACGACGGAGGAGCAACATCGACACGAGCTAAAGGATGCGACAGGGACGACGTGGAGAGTTTTCCACGATTTGGGTCTGGGTGGTGCTAGGGAGAAATAGACAGAGAAGGGGGGGGGAAGATGTGATGCCCCCAGATTCCGTTTGAGATCAGACGGACATCTGCAGCATTGGGACATGCAACACAAGGTTACTTGCCCCCGTTCATGACATATAAGATGCAATGTTCCAAACATGCATCTAGCATTATGCCATATTCGCAACGGATAATGTTTTTTTCTTGAGCAATACTATGCATCAAACTAATAATATCCCAAATAATTAAAACATAATCCAAGCATACCTAACAAAATAAACATCCATGATTACAATACGGGTCTCATAAGACTGTAATGTCAAAACATGGGAGACCAGGCTCCCTAATTACATTACTAAAATACACTATTGAGCTAGTTCATTGAGTAATTCATGTAACTCGACTAACGAGGCCATAATACTGTCCAAAAACCTAACTATGGAAGCTTTAAGCTCCGCATCGCATTTGCGGCGTTTAGTCCACGTCCTCCAGACTGCCAGTGTCCGCCCCCTGCTCTAGTCCTAACACATCGCCTATCATTCGGGGGAAATGATAATTGGGACTGCCACTATGAGATTTGATTACAAATCTCAGCAAGTTAACAGGAAACTTCCACATAGGTTAATGATGCATGCATGGCAGTAAAAACATGAATGCAAATGAAAATCAATAATAACCATAACATAGCTTGACATAACATGTCATGAACTAATATAACTTGGACTGGAACGTGAACTAAACTGGAAACTTGACATGACATCAACTTGGAACTGAGACTTGACTTGACGTGACCTGAACGTGAATTGAAACATGACGTGAACGTAAAATACATGAACTTGGAATATTGTTCAATAGACTTAATTAATAAAGTGAACACGGTTCCCCTTGAGCCGTGTGTCCCTGCCAACTACCGCATCACAACACAAGTATCTACACCAGTTGTGAGTGCGTTAATATGTACTCCACAGTTGTTGTGGCCCCACGTATTCTACGTGTCACAATTGTTGTCTCACAAAGTGTTTGCTCCACAGTTGTTGTGGCCCCATACTTCATGCTCCACAACTGTTGCGGCCTCATGAATTTTTTGTACCACAATTGTTGTGGACACAAGTAAAATAAAATCTGGCTCCATTGGCGTTAGTACCTGGCACGTTATGGTGACCAGCTAGGTAGGTCCCATTTGCAACTTGTTGACTATATTTCGTCAACCCAAAAAATTTCACACCTATTTAGACACTCCAGCATGAACAAATGAGTTCTACTAGGATATTACCCCATCCTACCACTTAGGGTCGTGATTGACATGAATAACTTGACATGATTGTTCTCAAATACACAAATTGTACCTGAGACGAAACGTGACATGAATATGAAAGGACAAAAGTTATGACGTAGTGTAACATGACATTAAAGTAAGATGACAGACGTGATGTGCTTTATAGAAAATATTTCGTAGCACAACATAACATGTGATAGACAATATTTTATAACATTGCATAACATTTAACAGACGATATTTCGTAACATGACATAACTTGTAACAATGAATATTATGTGACGTGACATACATGTAACAGACGGCGTACGTGACATGACGTAGTTGCAACAGATAGGAATGCATGATAGAATATATTGTGTAACAGATAAGCATGGCATAATATATTGGTAGCCGGTGTTTGACTCGGAACCAAACTAGAGAAAATTCCATGATAAGTCATACATCCTCCCCAAAGACCAGACTCCCCACTAGAGGTAATTTTATAACTAGAATCCTATGTTTATATTGAAAATGTTGATGCATGGCTCTTCTCTTTGTTTAGGCGTTGATATCTAGTATTTAAAAATTTGATTGGAATGACTTAGAAAGGCCTATGTGCATACTTAAATGAAAAGGTGTAATTATGTCAATGAATGAGTTTGTGTATGCCATGTAAATTAAGCCTCTGTGACATTAGAATCATGTATGCCATATAAATTAAGCCTGTGTGATATTGGAAAATCATAATTTTCAATCTTGCATTTTCTTTTAAGTTAAGGGTAGTCACTGATCAATGCTCTTTCTACTTTGATGTTGACTTCTATATTTCATTTTGCCCGGAGTTCTTTCAAGTTTAACTTATACATAGATGAAAAAAGGCTCTTTTGAGACTCTGAATTTCGTTGCACAATTGTGAGTATCAACAATTTTTAAAAAAAGTTGTATTAAATGTTATCGGGATGTCCCTAGTATTTAATGGAAATCCTCTTTGAACATATAATGCATTTTCCGTTGCTTTGTCTCTTTATTCTCATAATAGATCATTTTTTGCAACATGCAGGCATATGGCACCTACTCTGCAATTGATGGTTGTAGTTAGACTGTAGTAGGAAGTCAAATTGTTTCAAATTCTTACTCAAAAAAAAAAAAAAAAAAAGGTTTTCATTTCTTGATTGTGTAATTTCTTTTTAAAGTAAGAACTTATAATTTGGATACTTATTATATTTTTTTATGTATTCTATTTTAGTGCAATTGCTTTTTATATTTTCTGAAAAACCTTTTTCGGCAAGTAAAATTCGCAGGAAGTAATATTTTGCCATACAAGATTATTTGTTGCGATCCCAGCAAGTTTACCCTGCGGGAAATAAACCCATTAGGCTTGTCAGACGAATTCCAGCGTTAATAACTTGCCTGTAAAAGATATTTTCGGCATAAAAAATCTCCAAAAAAGGACTTTGGCGATATTTAACCATGTTTATACCATATTACTACAGCAATTTTTTAGACTTTTTCTAATGATTAAAATTGGTGGAAGAACTATAATATTAATAACTATCTCTAACTTTGCCGGCAAATGTTTTACTTGGCTCGACAAAGGTGACAACCTGTTGGCAACCCAAAATCATCGAAAATGTGCAATTCGGATGACTTTTGAGGTTATTTCTGGCTAAAAGGCTTGCAAAAAATAGCCCTTTCTCTATTTTGTCTCCTTTCCTTTTTATCTAATTGCAATTGATAATTGCATAAGATAACATTCAAAAAATTAATCATAGTTAAAAAGACCAAAACTTAACAAATCTTAATACAACACTACCACATGGCAAGTACATAAGGTCACTGATCACTATCATTTTCAAAGCATGGAATTATATTCTTATGCAATCACGTCATCCATGGGCCATCTCATTAAATTATTATCAGATAAAAATAAAATAAATATTTCATTAAGTTAAAATTAATGAATACAATAAAAAACACGATATGAAATTCATATAGTTAACTTAATTAATTTTATCTTGTTCGAATTAATAGAGGCCTTTTAATTTTCAACTTAAAATGCATGGTTTTTATTTTATTTTATCAGCTTATATTTTCCTAATTTTGTGACCAAGTGATTGATAAATACCATTGAATTTAAAAAAGAGTACTATAGATGTGAATAACCTCATAATCAGTAATTATGCAATGATATATATTAGTCGAGTATGTGAGGGGGGGAAAATTATTTCAAATAATTAAAATAAATAAATGGCAACACTTCTGAATTCTTTAGATAAAAATTAAAAATCTCAGAAGCTGATTGATTCAAGTTTTTATTAACGAAGTTGTAATCGTAACGAACAAAAAAGTAGGATTAAGAACATTGAAGTAGCCAAACTGGGGGTGCATGCATTCTACAATAGGAGCTACCTGAGGCTCCTCCTCAGCCTATCCAACGTCGTCCATCTAGGGGTGTGTGCGTCGTACAATCCCAGACACATTATCTACTATTCTGGAGGAATGAGATTTGGGACTTCCACAGTGAGATATATAAATCTCAGCAAGTAAAACTGCTAAGCTACTAATAGTATAAATAAACATGCTAGATAGTAACATGACATGTATGCTTGATGAACATGGTCTTATTTATGAAAAACAAGGCATGCTTGCTTGCCAAAAATGGACTTATACATGATGTATTGTCTCATGGGGTTACCATGATGTAAATTTCACATTTCATGCTTGACCTAAACATATTTCATGACATGTGATAAACGAACATGATTGATATGCATAACATGGCATAACATAAAATAATTCAATCTAATAAGCCTAACTAAAATTTGAATATAATTGCATGAGCCTCACCACCTTACATACGTGAACATAAGTAAGTTATAAGCTAACTTATAGAAAGTCATGTGTAATATAAGCATAGTGGAAGTTGATTTGAGAGATGTTTTAGGTTAGAATTTCTCACTTAATCCTTATGAAAAAAAAAAAGAACATATAAGTTTGGGCTTAATTTACAAAATTAACCCTTAACTTTTAGAAAATTATAAATTAGCCCCTAAGCTTAAGGAAATTGCAAACGGACCCTAAAACTTACCAAATTAGTCATGTTAGATTATTTTCGGTGTTAATAACTCGCTAGTAAAAGATATTTTTGACAACAAAAATTGCTGAAAAAGGACTTCAGCGACATTTAACCATGTTTAAACCATCTTACTACGGCAATTTTTGAGACTTTTTCAGGCGATTTAAAATCGCTAGAAAACTATAATATTAATGACTATCTCTAACCTCGTAGGAAAGTGTTTTACCTGGCTAAACCAAAGTGACAACCTGTTGACAACTCGAAATCGTTGAAAATGTGCAATTCCTGCGACTTTTAAGGTTATTTCTGACCAAAAGGCTTGCCAGAGATGGCCCATTTTCTATTTTGTCTCCTTTCCTCTACATCTAATCACAGTTAATAATTGAATAATATAACATTAAAAAAATTAATCAAACTTAAAATTGCAAAATTACCCATTGACTTTTAGAAAATTGTAAATTAGCTCGTAAACTCAAGGGAATTGCAAACAAACCACAAGACTTACCAAATTAACCTTTTTAAATTATTCTTGGTGTTAATAACTTGCTGGAAAAATATGTTTTTGGCGACAAAAATGTCGAAAAAGGATTTCAGTGAAATTTAACAATGTTTATACCATCTTTGTAACACCCGGACCCTATCAAGCTTAATTTTATTTATTTATTTTGTTTTAGTTTATTTTATTTTATTTTATTAATCTGCACACGTTTATTTTTTTTCCCACATGTTTTATTTTGTTTTCTTCTCTTTCGGTCTTTATTTCTTAATTCCTGTAAGTTTTCTTTTCGTTCACGACATGCATGCACACACACAACTCAGCTTTCTTCCGCATGCACGTCTTTCTCTTATCTCTAGGGTTTCCACCTTACATAGATATAAATACACATATCTTTCTAGTATATTTCAGAAACCGCCCCCTGCCTAACCTTTTCCCTCCGTAGCCTCGGCCTGTACAATAGTGCAACGCGAAGACAACCGCGCAGCACCCCAACCCTCCACAACCAAAGCCCAAACCAAAGTAACTTTCAGCCGTGGAGGGTGCACCCTTGCAGAAACTGTAAGTCAAGTCACCGTGTGATAGCCCCACCGCCCAGCCCATGGGCAAACTGTGAACCCCACGTAGCCACGCCGCTGCCTCTGCGTTAGGACCCCTTAGCGCCGTCCCTCCACCACCATCGTTGCACCCCTTCTTAGCCACCGTGGTACACCTCACCACCGTGCCCAGCCACATGGAGTTGCAGCCCAACGCCCCATAGCCGCTACTGCAAGCCTTGGACTGCTCTGTTTTGGTATCCAAAAACAGAGCATATTCAGCCACCTTGAGCCTCTAAAATCACCCTCCACCGAAAGCTCCTCCGCGCTGTGCCCCCACAGAAACTGCCAAGGAGGACGTCTCATCACCCCAGTCCACATCACGCCGCCTCAAGTTTCCCTAGTAAGCTCACGCCATTTCTTGTTGGTGTCTCTGTTCTCTCGGTCTCTCCCTCTTTCTCTCACCATGTCCCTCTCTTGCTCGTCGCCCTCTCTTTCTCTCTCAACCAGTGTCCAGGCGCCACCCCACATCTTCCGTAGTCTACCGCCAGCTCCACACCGTCGTGCCCCCACCTCGCTGTAAGTGCTACCGTTGCACTATTGTTGCTTTTTTATTCTCTATTTCCTAGTAGTTCATTATAAGCTGTATATATATATATATATATATATTAGATATATATATATATATATATATGTAATTATGTTAACCATATAGTAGGGAGTACTACTACTTTTTACCCCATATGTAGGTTGTAGAGTATGTTTTCATTTGGACGTCCACGTGTGGATTTATATTGTTAAATTGGTTTCCGTAGGAGACTGATATTTTTAACGAAATATTTTTTTATGTAAATACTAATGAATTTTTGAAGTGATCGGCAAGTGAAAAATCTTAATTTTAAATCCTTTTAGAAGAATATTTTTTATTTAAATAAAAGTATGATTTTCTACTTATGATGATCTCAATATAGTTATGTTATTTTAGTTTTATAAATTATAGTAAGATCTCAATTGTAAATAAGTTGGAATTTAATGTTTTAGTCAGAGTAATATGTTGGATATTGATGAGTTTAGAAAGTGATGTTGGTATTTCAGGAATAATGAGAATTTTGGATTTGAGGAATTAAAAATAGATTATTTTAGAAGTTTTAGACTTGAATATCCAAATACGAGATTGATAGGAAATTTATGTAAATTTACGTGATTACCTTATAGGTGACGATTAATTATTGTCCGACATTTTTGAGGAATTCCGAAAAAGCTAAGAAGTCCAGGTAAGCGAGATTCCTATGCTAGACTTTGCATTAAAATAAAATGAGCTGATGTTGTTTTTTGGAAAATATACATATTTGGTTATGAAAATAAATTTGAAATACCTCAGTTATTTGTTCCGCATTACTCATGAGATTCTGTTTAAGAAGAAAGTATATTTTTGTCATGACTGGTGTAGACATGAGTTTATTTTTGACATTCTGTTTCTGAACTTTGAAAATAGAGCGAATATGAAATTTGTGCATAAATTATGTTGTGATATGATTTTTGTTCTATTCTGAAGATTTTCTGTACTCAGATATGATCTGATGTGATTTCTGAAAACCTCTGGCATAACATTATGTTTCTGTTCCGTTCTGACCTCACCACAGGTGTAAAACTGTGGCCTCTGTTCGGGTTGGTACCAACTTTTCTGTTTCTGGTGCACCCACTTTGGAAACAAAGTGGTTTTCTGCGTGGTCTTTCCTATGTGCACACTCGGGGCTCCGAGAATGAATAAGGGGAAGATTCACATTCTGTTTCTGCTCGATTAGCTACCGGGGTTTGCACTACCCTACCACGGGGGTTAAACATGGTATTTGTTCTTATATGATAAGATAAGATGTGATGTTTCAGTTTATGCTATGCCAGAGGGATTTTGATTATGAATATTTTTTTTAACTTTCGCTCTGATATTTTTGATAGCATGTTCTGACGCTGCATTTTGAAAACATTATTCTAATTCTGCATTCTGAAAGAAAATATTTTTGTTCTGCATTCTGAACTCTGTAAATACTCATGTTTACACACTGGTATATGTTCTCTGCTTACTGAGTTATTGATAACTCACCCCTTATCTCCATATATTTTTCAGATAATTTTGATGCTTCAGCTGGAGAACAAGAGTAGAAAGTTTAGCAAGGTGTGATGATCGTAGTGGAATAAGTACCTAAGGGTACAAATGCTTATTTGAGAGTCGTAGTTAGTAAACTGATTTATTTTCAGGTATTGGATTTGATGAGTTGAGGATGTTTTCGAGTGTTTGGAGAATTTCTAATTTATGTTATTGAAAATTTCTTTATTGTCGCCGTGGAGGAACTTAGATTTTTGTATTGATTAAATGGATTAATATTTTATGGAATTTTCTGGATTTTATAGTTATGTTATTGAAGTTAATTTTAAGTATTAATAGCTAACTCTCCGGACCTTCGGGATTGGGGCGTTACAATCTTACTACTACAATTATTTCAAATAATAAATATACATAACTCGCCTTACTTTTGAATTACTTGGATAAAAATTAAACATCTTAAAAACTGATTGATTCAAGTTTTTATAAACAAAGGTGCAATCGTAATGAACAAAAAAAACGTGATTAATAACATGGAAGTACCCAAAACTGGGAGTGCATTCATTCTACGATAGGAGTTCCGTGAGGCTCCTCTTTAGCCTTTTTGGCGTCGCCCAGTTGGGGGTGCATGTGTTGTACACACATCATCTACCATTTTAGGGGATTGAGATTGGGACTACCATAGTGAGGTTGGGACTACCATAGTGAGGTTTATAAATCTCAGCAAGTAAATCTGCTAAGCTACTAATAGTATAAATAAGCATGCTTGATAGTCACATGACATGTATGCTCGATAAACATGGTCCTGCTTATGAGAAACAAGGCATGATTTCTTGCTTAGAATGGACTTATACATGATGTGTTGTCTCGTGGGGTTACCATGATGTCTTGTTTCATTGGGTTACCATGATGTAAACTTAACATTTCATGATTGACCTAAAAGTATTTAATGACATGCTTATTGACATGATGGTCGTGACATGTTAAAGAAGATCATGATTGATATACATAACAATATGGCATGAACCTCACCACCTTACATACATAAACATATTATAAGTACGATAGAAGCTAACTTATAGAAAGTCATGTGTAATGTAAGTGTAGCGAAAGCGGAAATCAGAGGTGCTCTAGGTTAGAATTTCTCACTTAATCCTTATAAAAAAAAAAGAACTTATAACTTTGGGCTTAATTTGCAAAATTATCCCTTAACTTTTGAAAAATAAAAAATTAGCCCCCAAAGTTAAGGAAATTGCAAACTAACCTTAAGACTTGCCAAATTAGTCATGTTAGATTATTTATGGCGTTAATAACTTGCCAATAAAAGATATTTTTGGTGACAAAAATCACCGAAAAAGGATTTATGCAACATTTAACCATGTTTAAACCATCATACTGCGTCAATTATTTCAAATAATAAAAATAAATAACTGGCCCTACTTTTGAATTACTTATATAAAAATAAAACATCTAAAAATTGATTGATTTAAGTTTTTTATTAACAAAGTCGAAATCATAGTGAAAAAATAAGCATGATTAATAATATCGAAATACACAAACTGGGAGTGATGCATTATACGATCAATGACACATCGTCTACCCTTTCGGGGGAATGAGATTTGAGACTATCACTGATATGAACCCGTGAGAATAGAATCCCTTGAACTCACAATCAATTTGAAAACTCACCCAAGAAAGCCAAAATCAAGTCAATGGATGGAGAACCTAGACATGTTGAGAACTCATTTCAAGAACCTAGATTATATTAAAATCTAGACCCGTTGAAGAACCTGTCTCAAGATCCTAGATTACATGGAGGAACGCCACAAAGGTTGTGATTTACCTTTGATAAGTTCAAAAGTTCAATCAAGAATAAGAGGAGTAAACTCAACTCACAATGAATAAATTCATCAAATTTCATAAACTTCTTAACATGAGGCTACAAAGAGTATTTAAACTAAAACCTAATTAAAACCCTAGCCAAAATAAATCTATTTCTTCCAAAATACCCCTGGATAAAAAGTGTCGTGGCTACAGTACCACAGCTATAGTAACTCGGCTACAATACATCTTTAAACCCTAATTCCTAAAAAGTAACTTTCCAAATAAGCCCTTGGCCAAAATACAAGGTTTTCCCAAAAACCATAGTTTATAAGAAATAAAACATATGTGGGTCAAGCATCCTCAAACCCAATTATTCTAGATTAATTCCTATAACTAATAAAATAAGCCCCTTTAATGAAATAAACAAGTCCAAGGCCTTCAATTACATAACCATCATAATAGGCCCTAATTTATGTTGTACTCTTCCATAGCTTGTATCACGTGGATGATTACTGAATCTCTTTCTCTCAAGCCCATCTTGAATATTCGGTTCTTGCTAGACTCATCCCAGGTGGATTGCACCAATCCTTGCTTTGCCTCCTTCATCTTTTTTGCTCTTGACCTTGTAATTGGCCCATCTAAAACTTGCAAAGGATCTTTAAAACAAAGTCCATCTTGGTGCCCGTCATCACAGTGAGATTTAGAAACCTCAGCAAGTAAAACTATTAAGCTACTAATAGTAGAAATAAGCATACTTGATAGTAACATGACATGTATGCTAGATGAACATGGTCTAGCTTATTAAAACCAAGGCATGATTGCTTACTTAAAAGGGACTTATACATGATATATTGTCTCATGGTGTTCCCATGATGTAATTTTAACATTTCATGATTGACCTAAAGGTATGTCATGACATGCTTCATGACACGATAGTTGTGACATGTGAAAGAATATCATGATTGATATACATAACAACATGGCATATCATAGAATAATTCAATCTAAGAAGCATAATTAAAATATGAATATAATTGCATGAACCTCACCACCTTACAAGGCATGCTTGCTTGCCTAATATCGACTTATACATGATGTATTGTCTCCTAGGATTACCATGGTGTCTTGTGTAATTCGGTTACCATGATGTAAACTTAACATTTCATGATTGACCTAAAAATTTTTCATTACATGCTTGATGACACGTGATAGATGATCTTGATTGATATACATAACAGCGTGACATGTTATAAAATAATTCAATGTAATAAGTATAATTAAAAGATGAATACCATTGCATGAATTTTACCACCTTACATATGTAAACATTCTATAAATTACCCAGGAGCTAACATATAGAAAGTTGTGTGTAATATAACTATAGCGAAAGCTGGAATGAGACGTGTTATAGGTTAGAATTTATCACTTAAGCCTTATAATAAAAAAAATAAAGAAAAATAAAAATTTATAACTTTGGGCTTAATTTGAAAAATTACCCTTTAACTTTTGAAAAATTGCAAATTTGCCTCTAAATCTAAGGAAATTGTTAACGGACCTAAGACTTACCAAATTAACCCAGTGAGATTATTTCTGGCATTAATAAGTTGCCAGTAAAAGATATTTTCTACAACAAAAATGTCCAAAAAAGGACTTCGGCGACATTTAACCATGTTTAAACCATCTTACTGCGGCAATTATTTCATATAATAAAAAGAAGTATCTGCCCTTACTTTTGAATTATTTGGGTTATTGGGTTACTATGACGTAAACTTAACATTTCATGATTGACCTAAAAATATTTCATGACAAGTTTAATGACACAATGGTCATGACATGTGACAAATGATTATGATTGATAAGCATAACAACATGTCATGATATAAATTAACTCAATGTAATAAGTATAATTAAAATATGAATATAATTGCATGAACTTTACCACCTTACATAAGTAAACATACTATAAGTAACCTAGAAGCTAACATATAGAAAATCGTGTTTAATATAATCGTAGTAGAAGCTAGAATGAGACGTATTATAGGTTAGAATTTCTCACTTAGTCCTTATTAAAAAAAACACTTATAACTTTGGGCTTAATTTATAAAATTACCCTTTAACTTTTTGAAAATTGAAAATTTGCCTCTAAATTTAAGGAAATCATTAACGGACCCCTAAGACTTGCCAAATTAGCCCTGTGAAATTATTTTTGGCATTAATAAGTTAGCGGTAAAAGATATTTTCGCGAAAAGAAAATGTATGAAAAAAGGATTTCGGCGACATTTAACCTTGTTTAGACCATCTTATAGCAATAATTATTTCAAATAATAAAAGTAAGCAACAACCCTTATTTTTGAATTATTTGGATTAAAATTAAATATCTCAAAAACTGTTTGATTCAAGTTTTTATTAACAAAGTTGTAATCGTGGCAAACAAAAAAAAACAAGATTAATAACATGGAAATACCAGAAATGGTGGTGCATGTGTTCTACGATAGGAGCTCCTAAACCTCCTCGTCAACATATTCGATGTCGTGCAGCTAGGGGTGTATGCGTTCTACGATCAATGACACATCATCTACCATTCTAGGGGAGTGAGATTTCGGACTACCACAATTAGATATATACATCTAAGCAAGCAAATATGCTAAGCTTCTAATAGTATAAATAGGCATATTTGATAGTAACATGACATGTATGCTCGATGAACTTGGTCTTGCTTATGAAAAACAAGGCATGATTGCTTACTTAAAATGGACTTATACGGGATGTCTTGTCCCTTGGTGTTAACCTTATGTCTTGTTTCATTGGGTTACCATGATGTAAACTTCGCATTTCAAGATTGACCTAAAAGTATTTCATGACATGCTTCATGACACGATAGTCATGAAATTGGAAAGAAGATCATGATTGATATACAGAAGAACATGGCATGATATATAATAATTCAATCTAATGCAATATGCCCATAATATAGGTATCGTCTTCATATCAAACATAGGCTGTTACATATCTTATAATTTATACTTCATCATAATCATACTTGCACACTTATCATATGATAAATTTCAAAAGAAATCGCATACATACTTGTCATATCATATCATAAATTTCAAATGAAATTGCATTATGTATTAAATGTCATGATACATATTTCCTAACTTAAAATCATGACCTTTCATAAATCTTTTAATGCATAACTTCTTTCATAAAATCATGAATTTAATGCATAAATCTTTACATAAAATCTTGGATTTTCATAAATAATGCATAAATTTTTACATAAAATCATGATTTTTCATAATTATATCATGATTGGGGTCCGTAAAAATGGACTCCATTGAAGGGCATACCATGCAAAATATTTTTATAAAAGACATGCCATTTACCATACATACGTGTAAGGGTATGATAATGCTACTTACCTTGCAATGTTAATCCACTATTTTCAGAGCGTAATCGGTCGCCTATAAAAATAAACATGTAATTTGCATAAATTCCTAATTAAACATTTGATTTTATTGAAAATCTAAACTATTAAAATAGTATATATTTCCTAAACCTAAATTCTTCCTAACACTAAAATATTCTCACCCATTAGTCTTAAATAGATATGGGTAATTTTGTAATTTAACCCACCCACTTAATTTTTCATGCTACAGGGTTCATGCAATAAAATAGGCTTACACGTACGAGAGACAATGGCCGTGAGCTTTTGCCGTGACCTTCGGGCTTGGTAGTGCTTCACGGTGGAGCTGGGGGGTTCTTCGGTGGCTCAAGGCTGGAGAGATAGAGAGCAACAGAAAGCTTGAGAGAGAAAGAAAGAGATTAAGGGAGGAGGAAACACGGCGTGAGGGAGAGAGCTTGACGTCGGGAGAAGCAGAGGGAGATTACGAGTGCGTTGGTGACTTACAGTGCCGCTGATGGTGATGGAGATGATCGAAACTGGGTTGTCTCTAACGAATGGTGGCGGTCCGATGATGGAAAAGCCTGGGTTACGTGGTCTCATAATGCTCCAATCTTGCTTTTTTCTGCAGTCACATTGTTGTGGTTGCTGGAGTTTCCTGGTGGCTATTTGATGGTTGTTCACTATGGATATGGAAAAAGTTTTGGCGTGGCAACGGATGCATTGGCTTGCAGTTTGGGATGGCGTGGAGGGGAAGGGTGGAGCGGCAGCACCAGGGGTGGTTCCATCTTCCTTGAGGTGGCGTCTGTGTGTTCTAGGCAGTGGTGTCGCCGTGGGTGATGGTTTTTGTGGTAGTTTACGACAGAGGGAGGAGCGGCTCGGTGGGGCTACGTTTTGTCTTTTTTTTCTCAGTAGTTTGTTGCGGCTTGTGGTTTCTCCAGTGTAGGGTGGCTCTCGGTTGCTTCTTCTTGGACGTGGCTTGGAGGCTATGCATGAAGTGGAGGGCAGCGTGCAAGGGAAAGCTTCAAGGGTGTGCGGCTTGCAGTTTTGGTGAGTGTACTATATATAGATGATTGAGAACCCAAAAGAAAACCCTAGATAGAAAAGAGACGTGCATGTGCATGTGAGTGGAGCCGTGGATATAGACTTATATTAGTTGGTATGGTTTAGGAGTCTTAATGGAGATAGAACTCTAAAATAATCCACTATGTTCCACAAAAATTTCTCTGTATATAAAAATTTCCACCTTAAAAATATTATAACATGGCAAGCCCTATAATAAAATCGATATTCGCCAAAATAAAAATCCTAGGCCCATAATCTATTTTAAAAAAATACTCGAACACTCAATTGAGTTTCTAATATAATTGGCCCATTAACCTAATTTTAGGTCCAATGAAATTATCCATAATTTATCCCTAATAATATTGGGTTGGGTTGTTATACCCTCTTTGGTTTGGTACAATTTGAATGGTTGGATGGAATAGGATTTTGCTTAGGTGGCGTGATCTCACATCTTGATTTCCTTCACAAACCATCTCATGGTTCCTCTTGGTCCCAAGTGTCCAATAGTATTCACCAAGGCTAAG
Source organism: Juglans mandshurica (assembly GCA_022457165.1). NCBI lineage: Eukaryota > Viridiplantae > Streptophyta > Magnoliopsida > Fagales > Juglandaceae > Juglans > Juglans mandshurica. Next base: position 16,303,804 of record CM039624.1, read on the forward strand.
ATCTTGCGAAGTGTTTAAATAAAACTTATCTAACCTAATTTGGACATTCCACACTATGATTTTGAGACCACTACACTAGGTGCTACTATTGAGGTTACTATTTATTCCAGAAAAAGTGAAAATAAACTTTGCATTGTAAAATCCTAAATATACAGACTAAACTAACTGTGCAATTTGTTTATCAAAATTCAAACCCGAAGTGCCTCAAAATAAATAAAATGCATTTTCGAACAAGTGTTTCGTCTGAATATTGAAAATTAGATTATTGCGCCATAAGATTCTAAATAATTAACTGATTCTAATGACTTATACCATAACACATACTGACACTTCTAACTATCTCGAATAAATAAAATCCCGCTTCCGGCACCATAGTGAGTATTAACACTAGCTATGCTGACAAACTAAAACTAACGCGATTGATCGATTCGTGAAAACATATAGGGTTTTCACGAGTTTCCTAAATCCTATAGAAATTCCACTATTAAATTTCTAGCAGGCTGTTATAGTTAACGGACCCTAAGACTTACCAAATTAACCCTGTGAGATTATTTCTAGCGTTAATAAGTTGCCGGTAAAAAATATTTTCAGCAACAAAAATGACCGTAAAAGGACTTCGGCGACATTTAACCATGTTTAAACCATCTTACTGCAGCAATTATTTCATATAATAAAAATAAGTAATTGCCCTTACCTTTGAGTTATTTGGATAAAAATCAAATATCACAAAAACTGATTGATTCAAGTTTTATTAACAAAGTTGTAATCGTAGTGAACAAAAAAAAAACAGGATTAATAACATGGAAATATCCAAAATGGTGGTGTATGCGTTCTACGATAGGAGCTCCTAAAGCTCCTCCTCAACATATTCGACGTCCTGCAGCTAGGGGTGCATGCGTTTTACGATCAATGACACATCATCTACGATTCTAGGGGACCGAGATTTGGGACTACCACAGTTAGATTTATAAATCTAAGCAAGTAAAGCTGCTAAGCTATTAATAGTATAAATAAGCATACTTGGTAGTAACATGACATTTATGCTCAAGGAACTTGGTCTTGCTTATGAAAAACAAGGCATGATTGTTTGCTTAAAATGGACTTATACAGGATGTACTGTCTCATGGTGTTACCCTTATGTCTTGTTTCATTAGGTTATCATATTGTAAACTTCACATTTTATGATTGACCTAAAAGTATATCATGACATGCTTCCTGACACGATAGTTGTGACATGTGAAAGAGGATCAAGATTGATATACATAACAACATGGCATGATATATAGTAATTCAATCTAATAAGCATGATTAAAATATGAATATAATTGCGTGAATCTCACCACCTTACAAGGCATGTTGCTTGCCTAAAATAGACTTATACATGATGTATTGTCTCATGGATTACCATGATGTCTTGTCTCATTGGATTACCATGATGTAAATGTAACATTTCATGATTGACCTACAAATATTTCATGACATGCTTAATGACACGATAGTCGTGACATGTCATAAATGATCATGATTGATATACATAACAATATGGCATGGTATAAAATAAATCAATGTAATAAGTATAATTAAAATATGAATATAATTGCATGAACTTTACCACCTTACATACGTAAAAATACTATAAATAACGTAGAACCTAACATTAAGAAAGTCGTGTGTAATATAACTGTAGCAGAAGCTGGAATGAGACGTGTTATAGGTTAGAATTTCTCACTTAATCCTTATATATATAAAAAAAAAAAAAGTTATAACTTTGGGCTTAATTTAAAAAATTACCCTATAACTTTAGGAAAATTACAAATTTCCCTCTAAATTTAAGGAAATTGTTAACAAACCCTAAGACTTACCAAATTAGCCCTGTGAAATTATTTTTGGCGTTAATAAGTTGCCGATAAAAGATATTTTCGGCAACAAAAATGTCCTAAAAAGGATTTCAACTACATTTAAACATGTTTAAACCATTTTACTGCGGGAATTATTTCAAATAACAAAAATAAGTAACTAGCCTTACTTTTGAATTATTTGAATTAAAATTAAATATCTCAAAAACTGATCTATTCAAGTTTTTATAAAGAAAGTTGTAATCGTAGCAAACAAAAAAAGCAGGATTAATAACATGGAAATACCCAAACTAGGGGTGCATGCGTTCTACGATAGGAGCTCCTAAAGCTCCTCTGCAGCATATTCGATGTCGTCCAACTGGGGGGGTGCATAGAATGTGTTCTACGATCGATGACACATCTTTGCGACAATCCTTCCTTCCTTGATCATTGCTCCCCTCTTTCTCGCTTGAGCTACCAGCATCTTCAACTCCTCATTTGCACCTTCGCACGATAGGCGACTTTTCTTGCTTGCCTACCGTAAGGTGAAATGTCATTTTCACGTTGCGCTAGGATGTGTCTGTCTTGCTTTCTAGAAAGTGTGTGCCCATCCATGTGCTGGTCTAGTTGCCCTTTGCGACACTTGCACCTATTTATCACAAAACTAATAGTGTTTCTTGTTTTGCAGTTTGTCCCCTTGCGCTAGTGCGGTCCTCACAGTTTATGTAGGCAATAGGCAAACGACAGTAGGTTGGAAACAAAAATTGAAGGCCAATCATGTTTTGCCACATAATTTATTTTTTATAACGTCACATATATAGGCCAGCTTCTTTTTAGTTTCTCTTTATTCATTTTCTATCTCCTTTCAATTGGAATGTAACTGCCTGTTTTTAGCTAGGAGGTTAATTAATTTTGTTTGGTGGAGAGTTTTGTTTTAAAATGTATGCCAAATAAATCGTCATTTTATTTTTTTATTACTTTATCATTAAATGTTTATAAAATAGGGACTCTTATTGTTATTGCCGATTAATGCAGGAATAACTCTTTACGTCATCGACGACGTAGTAACAACCGGCGTAGCCGTAAATGTATGTGATTCATTACCAAAGTCCTATGACGCTAAAACAATTCATTCACTATATATAGTATTTACAAATAACAATTTGTGAGTAAGAAAATACTGAACGTGATATGGTAACTAACCCATTATTGAAATTTAAAGAAAAAGAATAAAATTATTTAAGAAAATATTTATGTGGTAAACTAGAAACAAAAGACATTATTTTAAAAGTTATATATATAGATAATAGATGCTTCAATATTCATAGACGTAATCAAACATAAAACTGCATTAATTTTATTTTTCAGCCGGAAGATCATCACATGATCATGAGTAACGTGATCAAGGTTTTGGCCACTTAAAAATGGAAATTGATTATATGAACATGTGAAAATAGGACATGATTCGTAGACTAGGGTTCTTTGCCGTTGAAAGAAAATATGAAAATGGGATTAATACCAAGCTGCTAGGACTGGAATTTTGAAGCGATAACAACGTCGAGTAATATAATTTAATTAAGAAAATCATAAATTAATAATTACTATTTTTTATTATTAATAATTAATAATATAATACTAATATAATCACCAATGGCTCTGATACCAAATGCGTATATCCCATGTAATAAATATAATTAATAATAGGCAGTAAAACCGGCCATATGCATGATTGCAGATAGGGCAGGCGGTATAACCGACCATATGCATGAGGAAGTACATAATATAGAAAGAGATATGAAATAAACTTCTTCATTAAAAACATAATACTTATAAGGCGTCTAATTCTCAAAGGAGTTGGAAGCTGAAGACATAAGGGAATGAAGATTAACAGAGTGGGGAGGACTGGAGAGGTTTTGGGCGAGAGAGGAAGGGATTTCAGATTAGAATTATGAATGCCCTTCTTCCCTCGTGAACCCCTTTATATAGACATTAGAACAATACAGAACAGTAAGTCTAATAATACATGCACAGTACTAGCCGACACTAAAAACAAGAATAGTACCAGCCGACACTAAAAACAAGAACAGTACAGGACACGTGGACTTGTATGTACAGAGACATTTGTTGTTTTGCTGAACAATAATCTGTCATGGATAATAATCTTCTGGAGAGATAATATTCCTGACAACTTTGTTTGTCATGCTGACTAATCGAGAGCAGTAATTCTGTTGGAGTTACATATTCTGAGGGTCATAATTTGCTAATTCAAGTTCAAACGGATCTTGAGAATCCATCAAATGTACTGGATAGGGTGAGTAATCTTGGGAAGGAGAGGCGGCTTGGTTACCCTGAAGTTGAGGGGCCTGTTCAGAATGAAAGGCTTGATGAGCTGGTGATAATGCGGATTACTGTAGTGGAGATAATCTGGCTAGATGTTGCACTTCTTCTTCATCATCACTGTCTGATACTTGTGACATTGTTTCGGCTAATTTTTTCAATACTTCTTATTGGTAATGGATGCTAATTGTGCTTGAAATTTGCTTCGTTGGACTAGAACTTCTGGAGTTTTGGTAACTTTTGAAAACATCTTTACTACATGATCATAATTATATTTTTCTCACCATTTGACGGAAACTTGGCGGGCTAGAAACATAATGGTTTTGAGAGAGGGATGAGGTTTAATGACGTATTCCCATTTCATAATCCAATTTAATTTGATCTTGAGAAAAAAGAGAAGAAGTGGTGAACAATGGTTTAATGATGATGGACTGTCGTTTTGTGAAATAAAATTTCGGAGACTTTCCTGAAGGTGAAGAGGAAGGAGAAGAGGTTCGGGTCCGTAATATTCCCACCATAGTGAGAAACATTTCGAAAGTGTTTTGATTTCTTGTAATTTGTCAAAATGAAGGAACCAAGAGTGATGCAAATTTTTATTTTGTTTGAAAAACATCTTTGTCCATGCGTGCTGGTAATCATAATAATTATAATAAGGAGGATCATAAGAATGAGAGAACTTTCTTGTTAAATAGAGATTTTTTTCCCATTGTTCCAATGTGAGGACCTGTTTAATGGTGACTTTATGAAAATCAATAATTGGAGATGCAGGTGGAGAAGGTTGAGTTTGAAGGGAACAAGGAATTTCAGAGAGAATAATTGAGTCGGTATCTACTAACATGAATTCATAAAAATGCTGAGTTTTCTTAATATTTTGCGGAACATAATGCCAGTCTGGTAAAAGAAATGCATTAAGTAATTTCTGGGGGTCAGACAAGTGTTGAATTTCAAATTCAATAGGAAAGACTGGGTGCCAATGGGGTTTGATGATAATAGGAGATGGAGAAGGCTAAGATAATAATGGAGGATTGATAACTTGGGAAGAAGAAGAGGAAGAGAGAGAAACTGCTTTGGAATAGGTTGGCAATTTTGGAGAAGCTAATGGTGAAAATGAATTGTAAGAGGGTCTAATGCTTTGCGGTAATGATCCCAATACCATATATGGTTTTGGAGTTGCAGAGGGACATGGTGAAGGATAAGGAGGAGATGGTGGCCGCGCGTATGAGGATTTTGACTTTACTTTTGACTTTGAAGATGACATGAATTTCCCTGTAAGAATTCTCGGGATAGAAAATCAGGAAGATAATTAGACGCTCTTTTAATATGTTCAATATCAAAATAAAAAATACATAATATAGTTTGCCATCTGGCAAATATTTGTTTAGCAGCCAAGTTTTTTACATCTTTAATCAAAACTTTCTTAGCTCATTTACAATCTAGTCTAAGTAAAAACTTTTGATTCAACAAATCATCTTGAAATTTAGAAATGCATAATACAATAGCTAGAATTTATTTTTTAATAGTACTATAATTCTTTTGGGCAGGGTTCTAACACCCTGAATGGAATCGAACAATATGTTCAAAATCAGTTGATAATCTTTATTTCTTAATTCCTTCATATCCAATATCAAAGGCATACGTTTCAACAATTTTAAAAGTACGAGGAGATGGAAGTCCTAAGCATGGTAATTTCTTAACATGAGCTTTAATTTGTTTTATGATATTAGTATGTTTTTCTGTCCAAGGGGGTGGATTCTTTTTTAATCTCTTAAATAATGGTTTACATAATGGTCTGAGAGATTGGTAAAAATCTGCAACATAGTTGAGACTTCCTAAAAATCTCTGTAATTGATTTTTCTCTTTTATTTCATCTGGAAATTTTCCAGCAAATTCTACTGCTCTACTAATTGGGGTAATAGTTCCATGATAGATTTCATGTCCGAGAAATCTAATTTTTTCCTGAAATAATTTTATTTTTGATGATGAAACAACTAATCCGTTTTGTTTGATAACTTGAACAAAAGTATTTAAATGTTTCCAATGTTGTTCAATAGATGAAGAGAATATTAATACGTCATCTATATAAACTATTGAAAAATGAGTAAAAGGGATAAATATCTCGTTCATAATATTTTGAAATTCACTAGGTGCATTTTTTTAATCCAAAAGGCATAACATTCAATTCAAAATGTCCAAAGGGAACCGTAATAGCTGTTTTATAACGGTCCTTTTCAGCAATTTGGATTTGCCAAAAGACACTTTTCATGTCGAATTTTAAAAATATTATGGCATCATATAATCGGGATAATAAATTTTTTTATTAGAAATTGGATATCTAATCCATTGTAATACCTTATTTAAGGGTTTATAATTTATTACTAGGCGAGGAACTCCTCTTTCCAATTCTGCTTATTTTTTAACATAAAATGCAGCATAACTCCATGGTGATTTGCTTTTTCTTATTAATCATTTTTTTCTTAAATTTTTAATTTATTTTTTGCAGTATTCTAATAATTCATTATTCATTTGAATAGGTCTTGCCTTGGTTGGAATATTTTTCTCAGAAAATTCTTTTTCATAGGCTAATTCAACTATTTGTTATTTTCTGTTCCAGAAAACATTAGGCAAGTTAGAGCATACTTCATTTTCAATTATGATCTTAAAATTATTAATTTTTTGGGCTAATAATGGGTCTTTTAACTGTTCTTGAATTCTTTTATATTTTAATTCTTGTTTTAAGAAATTTATCTGGTTTTCTTTTCTTCTGATTCTATATTTTGTTAGAAAATTAATTTCTCTGGTTAATGAAATTTCTTTTAAAAAGTTAATTTCTTTTGATATTTGGGGAAATAGAAATTTAAATTTAATTTCTTGTCCAAGAATTTTAGTAAAAATTCATTCTCTTACAGAGAAAGGGTAAGAAGGGCAAGAAATGAATTTTCTAATATAACTTTAGTATTAATGTTTTTTACTAAAATGAATGTTGTTTTAAAACAAATTCCATTATTACAGATATGTGCATTGGATAATTTATAATTTATATTTAATTTTATTCCATTGGCTTGGGATAATGTTTCTTTTGTTTTTTCAAAATATTTAGAAGGTATTAATCCCTCTTGTATACAATTTAAGTCTGCTCCTTTGTCTAATAGGGCAATTGTAGTAAATGAGAATTCTTGATTAATTGAAACTGTTATTTCAGCATACCATTTTTGAAAATTTATCTTATCGAGAATATTAATGAAATTGTCTATTTCATCTTTGATAGCTAATGTTGAACATTCTCCTTGTTCTGTATTATGTTATTTATCATGAACATTTTTTCCATTTTTCTCTATTTTTAATAATAATAATTTCTTGTAATAATTGTTCATTTGAAACTTCTAATTTAAGATTGGATGTCTTTAAGTTTCTAATTTCTTGTTTTATCTCATTGATCTCTTGTTGTATATCTTGAATCGTAATTTTCTGTTTATCAGTTTTAAATCTTCCTATTATTTCTGAAAAATTGTAGGGTGTTGAGGATGACATTACTGAAGTGTTTTGATTATTAAAAGTATCTTTTAACTTTTCTAAATAATCTTTTCTTTTTTGAGGGCTACTAATTTTATCTATTAATTCTAATATAATGTCTTCTTGTTTTAAAAGTACATTAATGGTTTTGTTACAAATACACTTATCCTTATTTAGACAATTACAAATCTGTACTTCATCTTCCTCTGATTCACTATTAGAAGATTGTTCTGAAAAACTTGATTCTTTTAATTGATAAACTTCTTCTTCTTCTGAAGAACTATCTTTCTCTTCACTTGAATGTATTATAAAAATATCTAATAATTTATCTTTTAGTGTTTTGGATATATCTAATTCATTAATCTGTTGTTTGACTTTACAATTTGATTTATAATGTCCAACTTTTCCGCATTTATAACAAATAATCTATTTTTTCTTTTTATTAGTCTTTTTAGGACTTTTTAATGGCTTATTCCATATTTGTTTATCTTTTATCTTTTTATAGGGTTTTTTATATTTTTGTTTTTTATTAGAATAATTCTTATAAACTTTTTTCCCTTTTTTGTGTCTTATTGAGGGGGCTAATAATGGAGTATAACCAAATTGTTCACAAAATGTACCTAATTCTTTTCTAGTAAATTTCTTTTCTTTCTCCATTTGCTTTTTTAATCTTAAATTGTTGCACATAGTTAATCCAGTTCTATTAATTTTACTTATTATATCCCCCCATATGTGAGGTTATGAAAATCAATAGTACCATCTGATCTTAATAATGATTCTCGTACATTTTGGGCTAAGTAATATGGAAGTCCTGCTATGAACTTTTCCTTCCAGTATGGCTGTTGGCAATCATTTCTGATCATGACTTTAGTTAGAAATACATCTTTATACCAACGGAAATCAAATAATTGAGGGCATTTAAAATTAATCAATAAATCACTAGTTCTTTTTTTGAATTGAACCGGATCACCAACAAAGTGTTTGGTTAATGCGTATATTAATGTGTTTACTGCATCTTCTAGAGGTAGATCATTTTCTGTTTTAATCATTTGCATATTTTTATCATATTTATATGAAGTTAATATTCGTGACCTTTCTTCATACGAAAGATAATGATCCTACCAACCTTTTAATTGGCAATAATGTGTGCTACTTGATGATCAGTTTTTCTATTACTTTTATAGACATTAGCAACCATAATCATTTCTTGGAAATGATTTAATATTTCATACTCAGATAATCTGTCTATATTCCATTCATATAATACATCTGGTGCAAAAGCAGATCTTACTATATGCTCTCTTTCCTCGAATTGCATATTTGGTGGGGTAGGTCTAGGATACCAATTACGAGTAATAAAGACATGATGTTTAGAATCTCTAGCTGAAAAACTATTAACATGATCTCCTCTAATCTTGTTTACTTGTAGGTGTACATTTTTAAATTAGTTTTCAATATTACTAATTTCAGAATCAGATATTATAGGTGAATTTGTCTTGCTTAATACATTAATATGAGGTTGTTTTGAGGTGGTTGCAATATTGTTAATAGTTAGTTTTTCTAATTTACTAGAGATTTGTTCCAATAAATCATTTTTGTTTTTGGAAAAAATAGTTTTTAAATGAGATCGGATTTCATGAGGAACAAATAAAGGAGTTTCTTCTACTTCTTTAATAGAGGGTTTTATAAGAGATAATTGGATTTCAATTCTTTCTAATTGTTTACCCATGGTTCTTAGATATAAATTAGTATAATTGTTTTGTTGAATTATATTATCAAGATTTTTATCAGTGTTTGTAATATTATGTTTTTTTATTGGTGAAGCCAAGATTTGAGTATTTCTCTGATTAAACTTGAGGACTTCAAAAGGGGGGTATTCTTCATAAATAATTTGAGTATTCTCTCCTTTAATCCATTGGTTAGTAGTTCTGTTTATGGTAGATAATTGATTTGATTTATATATCTCAAACCATGTAAAGAAAGGTATATTAATATGTAATTCTCTAAATCTTCATAATATCTTTTTTGAATATAATCTTTTTCTATTTTTTTAAAGGTTGAGAAAAATATTATTCTTTTGTGACTATTTTCTTCTTTCATATATTCTTGTTTGAAATATTCCTTGTTAATTTTAAATTCTTCTTTATTCAGGATATATATTTGGGCATCATCTCCAACTACCTGTGAATATGTTGGAGAAGAATGTTCTTTTTCAGGATTCTGAGAGGTGGATGATTTATCAGGATGGTTAACAGTATATACTGCTGTATCGATAATATTTCCATGAATAATTCCTCGAATCTGTGTGTCAAGATTCTGAGATCTAGTATCAAGAGATCTGATGTCAAAATTTTGAGATTTATTTCTAGAGATTGATGTAAAAATAGATCTAGGTGTATGATAACTGGAGGGTGCCGGAGAGGAATAATGTGAAAAAGATCTTCTAAAAGGTTGAAAAGCTATTTGGACTGTTCCGTCCGCTTTTTGATTTATATCTTCAAGATCATCCTTAGAATTATTTTCTATTTTATGTATTGGGGTAATATTTTCTAATTGACATTCATTTGGAAGTGTAATTTGATTCCAATTAATTTGTTTAGGGATTTGTATACTAGAGTTTTGTGTGCTAGATTGTAATAATAATGTATATCCTTTTGGACTGGTAATAAGAGCTTGTGGTTCTAATGTTGTTTTCATTAATTTATAATGAATCCTATATACTACCGTTAAAGGGTGTGACCCTTTCATCATTTGATAACCATTTGTTTTAATATTTAATATTAAAGCGTGTAAAATATTAGTGTCAAATAATGATAAGGAATAATTGGAATAACAATTAAAATAGATTGGTCCTTCAAATAGGCTTGATTCTACCATTCCAAGTAATGAATCATAAAAATTATAATGTCTTCCATCCCTTAAACAAAGCAGTACTGAGGTGTTTAATCCATTTCTAGTAAGTGGTGTTATAGCTACTTGTACTAGTCCAATATGAATGAAAGAATATTTCTGTTCTTTATGTTGATTAATTGTTTCTTTTGTTAATAATTGTAATGATTCATAATCATTATTTAAACTAATAGTTTTCTCTACTGTTTTAATTGTATAATTTGTAAGAAATGATAATTTAGAAAAAGTGGATTGTTTGTATATTTGGTGTTTTGGAACATTAGGAATTGTCCAGTCTTGTAGATTTCTTTCTATATCTAATATGCTATAATTTTCTTGGTTGATGTTATCAGGTTCTATAGGGATACTAATGGTAGATTCGTTAGGTTTGAATAAATTCATTGAAAGAGGTTTAAGCAAAGATTTCCTATTTTCAAAGAGGAATAAGTAGATTAGGGACTTGAGGGAACACCACTGAGACCACCCTGAAAGCCTTCTGGCATTAATGGGCTGACCATCGGTTTTTTATGGCTTACCATCACAAGCTTCCCAATATACATTATTCTTTTCATTTATAGGTTATCTTTGTAAAAATCCGTATCAGTGATTTTTTACTTTTTTTTTGTTTTGTTTTATAAAGTAAGGATCTTCAAATGATTTCTTATACTATTAATTTCATTTTTTAAGAAAGTGCAATTAGCTTCATAATATTCTATTGCCGATTGCTATTCATGTAATTAAGAGCTAGAATAAAGAAAAATAATAATAGGATTAATTAATAAAATATTGAGGTGGCAGTACTACAAAAGAAACAAAGGACATTTCTTTGAAAATTTGAAACAAAATATGAAAATATGAATTTAGAATGGGTAAATAAATCATAGGTTGCCCAATGAAAAGATCATAGACATGCATTACATGAAAAATGAGTATTTATGATAAATTATTTATATAAAAAATGACTATTTGAGATGAAAATAAACTCATTTTGATAGGAAATATAGTCATTTTCTTAGAAAATGACTACAGCAAATAAATTATTTTCTTGTAGTAGTGAGGGCATTCTATCCTCTATTCAAACCACATAACAAAGTCTTCTTCATGCTTATTTTCTACATTAGCTACACCTAGAGGTGAGATTTGGCTGGTCCAGACCGGAGAAACCAAATAGACCGGCCATTTTTTAACCGGACCGAACCGAATGAAAATTAAAAAATATATAAATATATTTTATTATATATATTATTTATATAATTAATTATTAATATATCACTATATTACATAAATGTTATATTCTTTAATGTATAACTATAATATATAGTACTAGTATGTATTAATATATTATAAGAGTTATAGTCTAAATTATAGTATATGTATAAATTTATAATAGTATTAGTATAGTTAACTTAATATGTTAGTATTTTTTTTGAAAAAATAACATATTCCATACTTCATTCCACATCAGAAGAGATACAAAGTTTTTCCACTTGGATACACGGTTTAATCCAATCTGGAAAGTCCTCTAACCAGACCACCTCCGCCTCACATTGCGAAGCAAATTTAGCAAGTTTATGAGCTACCACATTACATTCTCTAGGGGTGTATTGCAGTAGCCATCTCTGACCATATCCACACTTCAGCGTAATGTCCTCAATTACTTGACCATACAATGCACAATTCTCTTCATTGGCTTGGACTTCCTTAATGACTGTCATAGCATCCCCTTCCAAAATAGTAGCCTCAATTCCAATCTCCTCACAAAAAATAATAGCTCTCCAAAGTGCATACGCTTCAGCCACCACAGCATCCTTAACAGATTTCCCAGGCATACACAGAGCAGCTATAACATCTCCTACACCATCTTTGATTATAATCCTAGCCCCCATTTTTAGAGAAGATTCATCAAACCCTGCATCCCAATTTACCTCGTAAGAGAGTTGTCTTGGTGCTTGCCAAATAACATTTTGATTCACAGGAGCTGAACCAGAAATGTCAACTTGGTTTGCACCGTTAGCCAGATTAAACTCCTCTCTATCTGGCATAGCAGCAGTGATTACTTCAGATGGACTCTGAAAAGAATTCTCAAAAAGCCAATTGTTCCTTCTCTGCCATACCTTTCTGAAAATAAAAGCCATGCTTTCAAGTTCACTCTTCTGCAACTTCTGTGATAATTCAGTCCAAGTCTCAAAAAAATCTTCTTCTCTGCATATCATTTTCTAAGCCTTACTCATGCTCTCAAACCACACATCAGAAGTAGCCACACAGCTCCATAACACATGTCCACTTGTTTCCACCAGCTGCTCACATATTGGACATAAACCAGACTCTATAATCTTCTTTCTGTGCAAATTATCTTTTGTAGGCAGACAATTATTTAGAGCTCTCCATAGAAATACCTCAATATAATTAGGTATATTAAGCTCCCACATTTGCTTCCACACCAGATTTACCCCATTCCTAAAAGATTGCTCCCCTCCATGCTACCTTTTAATCTCCATTGAATATAATATGCACTCTTAACAGAAAAAAGTCCATTCTTAGTAGGACCCCAATAAATTTTATCCTCCAAGCTCATTCAACTCAGAGGAACAGTACAAACAGTTGCAGCTTCTTCACTGTTAAAAGTCTCTCGAACCAAATCATACCTCCAGCAACCAGTATCCTCATCTATTAGCTCAGCCACAGTTGCTTCCCTGCCCAGAGATGAAACAAGAGATTGAACCATGTATGATGAAGGAGTTGGCATCCATTTATCAACCCATATCTTTATCTTCTTTCCATTTCCAACTCGCCATCTCATCCCTTCTCTAACCACATCTCTAGCTTCCCATAAACTCCTCCATATAAATGAAGGTCCACTACCAAGCTTGGCATCCAAAATAGAGCAGTTTCTATAATATTTATGTTTCATAATAGAAGCAACAAAAGATTCAGGCTTAACTAGTAGTCTCTAGACCTGTTTAGCAAGCATTGCCATGTTAAAACAATCAATATCCCTAAACCTAATCCCCCCTTCATGTTTTGATCTGCTCATACCACTCCAAGTTTTAAACCTAAGTTAGTAAGCTTATTTAGAAACTTTTAAGCTGCCAAGAGTTGTATCTTTTATTAGTATTGGTTTTAGAAAATATGTGAGGTTTCTTAAATATTGGAAGGAGGATACTAAGGATTGACTTATGTCATGTAAATAGTTTAACGAGTAAGGAAGACGCCTTAATTCCATTTTTGGAATTTAAAGGAGCACATATGGGTATTGGGTAGCAAAGTCTTTAGTGAAATGAATTTTAATATGTTATTTCCTTTCATTGAATAGGAGTGCAATTTCAAGATTTAAAGACTCTACTTATAAAGCCTCGAGGTAAGTAGCTATGACCATGCTCCTTACACACAAAACTCTCTTATGAAAGAATATCTCTCTCTTTGTACATGTTCTCTTATAAAAGAATAAATGTATATATATTATGTACAAGCCTTTCTTGGCAGCCCTTGTTAAGTATCCTATTGATTACAATTCTGTGTATGTAAGGTAATGCATCATGAAACTTTTATGCATGCTCTCTCTTAAATAGCTATGCCTTACCTATATGTAACATGACATGAAACACTCTTTTCAAAGAAATACATATGCATATGAACTAAGTAGAGATAATGAAAACGTTGATTCTTTTAAGAAAAGGAATGGAAATGAATGAAAGCATGAATGTATGTAATGGCCATATGAATGAAAGGTACCAAAGAATGGGCAGATGGCAATGCCGGGTAAGTAGTACTGGTAGTGCACCCAGTGCTGCCCCTATGAAAGGGATTCCCAACCTGTGGCCGCGGGCGGAATCTGGGTCCAAAAGACCGCTAACCCCAACACACGAGACGTAATAGTGTGTACTGGCCCAAGAAAGTGAAACATAAAGTAAAGTCATTTCTTAGGAATGTTTATGCATGAAAAGTACTGTTAAGCATGAAAGGTACTATTAAGCATGAAAGTACAGTTTATGCATGAAGAGTACAGTTAAGTATGAAAGTATAGTTATGCATGAAAGGTACGGTTAAGTATGAAAGTACAATTATGCATGAAAGTGTAGTTATTCTTTAACTATTTATGCATGAAAGCATTGTCAAGAATTAGCAAACGTTTATGTATGCATGTTTTCAAAAAGAAAAGATTATGTGATTATTAAGTTAACGGCATGGTGTACTGCTTACCGAGTATTAGACTCACTTTTTGTTTATGTTTTAAACGTCCAGGTATGAACGATGAGGCTGTGGAGCCGGGTACTGCTGAGGAGGGAGGGGCTGATGTTTAGGGTTTCCAGTTGGTTGACTTTTGAGGACAATTGTTATGTTCTCTTTGTGTTTTTATGATGGGTCCCATGTTGGGACGTTTTGTTGGTTTGACTTTGAAACAATATGCCTTTGGGCAACGGTATAAATACTATGGTAGGGTGATGGTAACGGTGTAATTTCTATGGTGGGGTGATGGTAACCTCACATAGGAAGGTTAAATGCCTTTTTGTATGTGTTATGGTGACTGAGTCCCCTCTAAATTTGAACTAGGACGTTTTGATGAATGGATGATGGACTCTAAGAGTCCTTTATTTAGAATCTTGAACAGATCGTTTATCAGGTACTTACTTTTAAACTGGAAATGCAGTGTACATGCACGACATGTTCACGTCCATCCCTTTTACCCTCGTAGAAAAAAAAAATTATATACATATGCATAGTAAAAATAGTACTATTAATGATAAGGAAAGAACAGGTAAATTGCCGCGACCACGTCCATGTCATAGGATTGGGGCGGGGTTGTGACAAATCTCCACCTTGACAAGCATTTAGAACTTGCAAGATGTCTTCTCCTTCTTAGCTATTCCTGCTTGTTTCCCCTAGTGGGTACTTTAACAATTTCCCATGTGAATCAAGCTTAGACAATATCTAAACTTGATTGTAGGTAGAGATTTTGTCATCATGTTGGAGTGATTGTCTTCAGTAGAAATCTTTTCCACACCAATCTCTCCAACAGATATGATGTCTCTCACAAAATGTAATTTGACATCTATATGCTTGGATCTCTCATGATAAACATGATTCTTGGCTAGGTGTATGGTGCTTTGGTTATCACAGTATACTGTGATATTGCCATTAATCATGCCTAATTCATGAGAGATTCCTTTTAGCCATATAGCCTCGATCATTGCTATATATTTAGCCTCAATTGTTGATAAGGCTACCACTGGTTGTAGGTTTCCCTTCCAACTGACAGCTCCTCAAAAGCAGTGAACACAAACCCTGTCAAGGACTTCCTCGTGTCCAAGTTTCCATCATAATCTGAATCAATAAATCCTTGCAGTTCAGAGCATACATGTTTATTTTTCCCAAACTTCAATCCCAAATGCCTTGTACTAGATAAGTATTGAAACACACTTTTGATAGCATGCCAATGTGGCTTCCCCAGGTTGCTCATAAACCTGCTAACCAATCTAATTGCATAAGTTAGATCAGGTCTAGTGCATACCATGGCATACATGATGCTTCCCACCATACTAGCATAAGGAATTTTCTTCATAAATTCTTTTTCCTCATCCGTTTCTGGTATTTGAGAAATTGACAGTTTTGTATGTTGTCCAATTGGGGTGTTCACTGTTTTTGCTTGATCCATTCCAAACTTGTAAATAACTTTTGAAATGTATGACTTTTGAGATAGGTAGAGAAGACCCTTTTCCCTTTCCCTTTCCCTTACTATCTCCATTCCCAATATCCTTTTGGCAGGGCCTAAGTTTTTCATCTCAAATTCTGACTCGAGTATGCATTTGACTTTATCAATCTAATTTTTATCCTTACATGCTATAAGCATGTCATCCACATATAGTAGTAAGTACATTGGATTTTCTTCATGTAGCTTGCAATATACACAGCTGTCATAGTTACTTCTGGTGGCTGCATGTATATCACTTCTTCTAGTTCCCCATGTAAGAAGGCTGTTTTAACTTCCAGCTGTTCCAAATGCATATCCTAGTGAGCCACAAAAGAGAGCAACAACCTTATTGAGCTGTGCTTTACCACAAGGGAGAAGATTTCGTTGTAGTCCACTCCTTCTCTCTGTGTGATCCCCTTAGCTACTAACCTAGCTTTGTATCTAGGTAATTCAACTCCTGGTATGCTTTCTTTTCTTTTATAGATCCATTTTGATTCAATTAGCTTCTGATTTATTGGTTTTTGAACCATTTCCCATGTTTTATTTTTGATTAGAGACTCCATTTCTTCTTGCATTGCAAGAATCCATTTATCAGCCTCTTTACAAGCCATGGCTTCCTGAAATGATCTTGGCTCTTGCTCAATTATTTCCTCTGCAACAGTAAGGGCAAATGTTGTTAACTCAGCTTGCCCATACCTTTGTGGAGGTTTTGTAATTCTCCTTTCTCTATCTCTAGTTAGTCTGTATGAGTCTTCTCCACCTTGTGTTTTAACCTCAGAATCAGTGTCCTTAGCTTTTATGTCCTGAGTTTCCTGATGGCATGGTATACCATTTGATTGCTCCACCTCAAGATGCATATCAACAGAGTTGGATTGACACTTTTGATTGTTTTTCTGTCCAACCATTTCCTCCTCATTAAAGGTTACATCTCTACTTATAATACACCTTCGCCTCCCAGGTTCATTTACGCATAGTTTATAACTCTTTACACCTTCTGGATACCTTACAAATATGCACTTTAAGTGCTCGAGGTTCCAACTTGTCTGTTTTGGAGTGTGCATATGCTACATATCGAAACACTCTTAAGTGTTCATAACCTAATGGTTTTCCAGACCACATCTCTTGAGGAGTTTTGAAGTTCATGGCTGAAGAGGGGCATCTGTTAATTAGATGCACTGCTGTAACTGTAGCCTCAGCCAAGCATGCACCTCACCCTTTCCAAAATGGTTCTGTTCATTCTCTCTGCTAAACCATTTTGCTGGGGAGTGTGTCTCACTGTTTTACGCCTGGCCATGCCCTCTTTCTTACAGAAATCATTAAATTCATTGGATAGGTATTCGAAGCCATTATCTATCCTCAACCATTTAACTTTTCTGCCCACTTGGTTTTCTACTAGACTTTTCTAATCTTTGAACTTAGCAAAAGTATCACATTTATTCTTTAGAATGTATAGCCATACTTTTCTGGAATAGTCATCAATAATGGTTAAAAAATACCTTGCTCCACCATGTGAATTCACTGTTGCAGGTCCCCATAGATCAAAGTGAATGTAGTCTAAAATCTGCTTGGTTTTATGAGTTGTTGTCTTGAAGCTGACCCTTGTTGATTTCCCAAGAATGCAGTCTTCACAGAAAGGTAATTCCCCAAGCTTTTCATCCTTTAATAGGCCTTGTCTCTTCAGTTCTTGTATACCTTGTTGGCTGACATGTCCCAGCCTTTTGTGCCATAACAAAACCTTGTCTTCCATTTTTTTTTTGGACTAAAGAGGCTTCACCAGTTACTGTCTTCCCAACGAGTGTGTAAAGCCCATTCTTTATAATACCCTTCATCACAATAAGGGACCCCTTTGCAACCCTTAAAATTCCATCTTCAGATTTAAAAGAGCAGCCTGATTGATCTAGCATCCCTAGAGAAATCAAATTCCTTTGAAACTTAGGTATGTTTCTTACTTCCCTGTGTAGCCTTTCCATACCATCATGCATCTTCAATCTTACTGTCCCAATTCTCATAATTTTATAGGATTTATTATTCCCAAGAATCACATGTCCTCCATCAAGTTCAGTGAAGGTTTCAAACCAAGATTTAGTGGGGCACATATGGAATGAGCATCCTAAGTCCAGAATCCATTCCTCTCTTGAATCCACTTCTGAAACATTCAGTACTTTAGCACTTTCATACCGATCAAAGACCACAGCTGCATCTCCTTCCTCCTTAGACTTGTTTCCCATACTTTGCCTCTTTTCTAGACAATCCTTTTAAAATGTACTTCCTTGTGGCAGAGGAAACATTTTAATTGTTTTCCTCTCGATTTTGATCTTGTTTAACTATTCTTCCCCTTGTAGTTTCTTTTATCTGGCCTGCCCCTTACAACTATCCCTTCTCCAGTTTCTGTTTTAATTTCACTTCTGTTTTGTAACTCCCTTGAATACAAGAAAGATTGAACCTCTTCAAGTGACAAGCTTTCTCTCCCATACATCATAGTTTCTTTAAGGTTTGTATATGAGGAATCTAAGGAACTCAATAATAGAATTGCTTGATCCTCATCTTCTATTCCTATGTCTATGTTTGCAAGATCCAAGATGATCTTATTAAACTCATTGAGGTGATCTTCCATACCCATGCTTGGTGTCATCTTGAAGGTGTAAAGCCTTGTCTTCTTATGGAATCTGTTTGCCAGAGATTTTGTCATGTATAAGTTCTTGAGTTTTAACCAAACTCTAGCTGCAGTATCTTCTTGAGCAACTTCCCTCAAGACTTTGTCTCCAAGAGAAAGAATTATGGTGCTATGAGCCTTCTGCAGAACTTGTGCCTTCTCCTTTTCTAATAAAGAACTCAGTTTCTTTTCTCCAAGAATTGCATCTTGGAGTCCCTGTTGAACCAGTAGTGCCTTCATCTTAATTCTCCATAGGCCAAAATCATTTTTCCCCTTGAACTTCTCAACATCAAAATTGGTAGTCCCCATCGAACTTGGCTCTTGATGCCACTTGTTACAGTTATATCCTTCTATTTTTTATGCTAGAGCAGAATTATTCTACCAAGACTTGCCAAGAAACTCACAAATGAAACACAAGTAGATAAAGATAGTCACAAAGAACACAAGATCATTACGTGGTTCGATCCTATTGATCTACATCCACAGTAGGAACATCTAGAAGCCTTATGTGTTTATTGATGAAGTTTAACAATACAGTTTGTTTCAAGCATATACAACTCTCACAGGTCACTTCCTCTCTTGATGAGAAAATGTCTCCTTCTCTCGAGTTTTTTTCCTCTTGCTCTCCTGTATTTTTCTTTCCTTACATCAATTGTATTGCATTATATAATGACTCACAGAGAACTACTTTTATAGAGTATACAAGCAGAATAGAAAACTGTAGCCCTCCACCTCAGCACTTGAGTCTTTGGCTGCTTCCTTTTTCTCCACTTGACATGTGTAGAGTTCTAACTGTTTGTCACTATTTATAACAATTTCACTAATTTTTCGATCATAGTATTCCGATTAAGAATATTGTTATGCTTTACCAATCAGTTAAGCATCATATCTCTCAACTCGACCAAGCTATTAAAGACTCTTTCCATTAGAGTCCACCCGCCACTGTAACGCTTCTTGTTGTTGCTTGAAAAGTAATTCGTCCTCCATAGATCGTCTACTCTAGATACCAATTGTTAGAACCCTGTCGTGATGATGTTGTGATGATTGGATGTAAATAGGAAATGATGTGATTACGGCTGGTATGTTGCAGGAAAGAAAATGGGAATGGATGCAAATTGTTTGAGGAGATGCCTCAGAGGGCCATATGTATATTAGATAAGGAAATCTTCGAGGGATTTCCAACCTCCTTACATTATTCAACTAGCAAATTTTAGAATGAACTATGTCTTCCCCCACCCTAGCACATATTCCCCTTTCTGACACTAACAAACTAACAAGAATATTACTAAACTGACCCTATAGATACAATAGAAAGGCAAATGCTAAAACACTGTGTTCAAGACACAGGTAACTTTGCTGTCTGAGATCTACACGACGTTGTCCTCCAACCTTCCAATACGCTGTATTCCTTCAATCAAGTACGATGCCATTTCATCGTTAGCAGTTCACTTCAACTGCGCATTTTAGCCTCTGCATATCTTCGAACTCCACCCCATTACGTTACTAACAAAAAACCCCTTGCAAAACTCTCTCTCACGCAAATCATTCTCTGTAGGTCATAAGAAAAATCCACTGAGAAGGAGACTGATGGCTGAGACCTGTGCTGGTCTCCATCTTGAAAACCCCTCATGGGTCTCCAATATCTAGAGAAGACTAATCTCCTCTAAAGAAATGGAGATCTATGGGGTCTCTATTTACAAATAGATCTCTTGGATCTCTTCTAAAGAAGGATCCACATGTATGGAGGTTTGTGAAGAACCAAAAATCTACTTTTAAACTCAAAGAGCACCCGCAAGAAGTTTGTGATTTTATGGATTTTGTTCTTGGTGTTTGTTTAGCCAATTTTGGTTTTGGCAAGTACATTATTGCTCTTTCTTTTTCATTTTATTTGGGTTTTGGTTGATTTTAATTTGGACTAGTTGGATTCATTATGGTGATTCAAATGCCTAACGTGTTAAGCCTGGATTTGTAGTTCTACGAGGACAACTAGAAGGTTCAAAAGTGGAATTTAACCTTGGACGAGGAAGGTAGAATGTTATTGAGAGATTTTGAGTTGTGACCTCTTGGAGCAACTCAATTGCTTTTAACTTCTATCATATAATTATTCTTCTTCTAAAGCTTGCAAAAGGTTCGTCATTTGACAACTTCATATGGCAACTAATTTGGCAGCCTTGAATTTGATTATTATTGAGATGCTATGTTTGGCTGTTTGGTTTGTTATATATAATTTCTGCACATTTACTTTTTGTAGTTGTAGTTGCTAGTGTCAGAAGTTGCATAACTTCATATATATCCTCCCTCTTTTTCTTGATTTCATTGACTTTACTAACATTTCTTTTCATCTGAATGATTTTTTAGTACTGTATGGTTGGGAACTAGAATAAATCGTAAGGAATAAAGTTGGAGTTTATTCTTTGTGGGGTTATTCCCCTTCTTTCACTTGCTTTAAGTTGGGGTAGATCTTAGAAACTGCTTGTTTGCTTTTATCATTCTTTCAATTTAAAAGTTGCCTTTCTAGTTTTCTCCATTTAGCCTAGAAGATTTCTATAACTAGCTTTAAAGTGAGATGATTAAATTACAATTACTTTCTTAAATTAGCTTTCTTATAGCTTTAAGAGAGCTAGTTCGCCTCTCAATATTTTTCCATTGAATTGTTTTACTTTAAAAATTGATAATTTCATTGAAGTAATATGCTTAAGTTTTGATTGATACAGAAACATTTTTGGTGGCAATAATTTCCAAATTTCACTGTGGATGATATCATCATAAATTTTAAGAACCTAAAATTAGTACAGTCGATAAATCTTTGATAATGCAGTGTTCCTTTACAGCTTAAATATTAGATATGTCACTGGATGATCAAGGTACATTCTCAGGAGAAGATAGCCCTAAATTGCTGCGACAAAAAAGAAGTGAACATTTTATTCATAAAAAATAAAAATAAAAACATTTACATAGGTTTGCACAATAGCTCGATTGCCGTCCTTTGGCAACTGACAATGTTGAAAATTTATTTGTCCCACACTAAAATTTGAATTCAGTGTGCAGACGTACATGTACTATTTGTATTGATATGTTATGTAATTGGGTTATATGTCACGGGAGAAGGAACAAAATTTGATCTATTGCCTTGTCATTTAAGTAATATTCTTGAGTTTGATTGATGTGGATTTATTTTTGTGCATTCTTAACTGGTTGTAGGAGAGGAAAGTAGAAGAGATACAAATATTTCTTCTACATGCACTTGTAAGTATTTATAGCAGATCTCCTTAAAATTGATGCTTATGAAGATCTTTGATGAAAAATTGAGAACTGAGCTGAGAGATCGACCACTGAATTCTGTTGGGATTGTCACATGTTACCACCATGTCATCTACATATAAAAGAAGGATTAATATCTCATGGTTAGAGTGACAAATGAACAGACTTGGATCAGCTAAGCTTGAATAAAACCCAAGCTGAAGGAGAATGTCAATGAGTCTATCAACCCAGGCTCGAGGAGTCTATTTGAGACCATATAAGGCTCTGTTGAGCTTGCACACGTGTTGAGGATAATGTTCATCTATATAGCCTAGTGGTTGATACATGTAGACGAGTGTTAAGACAACCATGCAGGAAAGCATTCTTAACATCTAGTTGATGTAGTGCCCAGTTTTTCACAGTAGCAAGTGTGAGGACCATTTTGATAGTAGCAGGCTTCACAACTGGAGAGAAAGTTTCTGAGAAATCAACCCCATCTACTTGATTGAAGCCTTTAGCAACCATTCTTGCTTTGAGACTTTCTAGTGTGCCATCTGCCTTTAGTGTTGCCTTGTAAACCCACTTGGATCCAATGACGTTCATGTCAACAGTTCTTGGAACCAATTTCCAGGTTTGAATTGATGGGTGGGAAGGAGGTGCAAATGCAGAGGGCAACACGAATTCTTTTGAGAAACTATTTTGACATTCAATGAAGCTTGAGAAATCTCATTCAATAGGAGGAGAATCATATAACAGAGTTGGATTAGAGTATGGAACAACTGACTCATCAAAAACAACATGCCTTGAGGTATAAACTTGACCAATGGGCGGATAAAGGCATTTATAGCCTTTGTGTTTGGTGTTGTAACCAATAAGGAAAGCATCTAGACTTGATAGTTATAAGAATGCTATAATCAAGATGTTTGGCATAGAGTCTAAAGAAAGGAGAGTCCATATTAAGAAGAGAAGGCAATTTGTTAAGCAAAAATGCAACATCAAAGAAGCAATCAAACTAGAATCTAGGTGAGAGTTTTGCATGGTACATCATGGTTAAACCTAGATTGGTTATACTTCTGTGCTTCCTTATAGCTTTGCCATTTTGTTTTGGTGTTTTTGGACAAGCTGATTGATGAATAATGCCAAAATTTTGAAAGTATGCAGTGAGGTTCTTGTTGTTAAACTCATCTCCTTCATCAGTTTGGAAAACCCAAATTTTGGCATTAAAATGGCACATGACAAACACATGAAATTGTGTAAAAGCAGATTTAAAATCAGACTTGTGTTTGAGGGGGGGAATTAACCTACTGAAATTAGTAGCTTCATCAAAAAATGTTTTGACTATATTGTCTCTTGAAAGAAATGGCAATTTACAAGCTTTTCCCATTTGACAGCTTGTATAGATTTCAAAAGAAAAATGTTTTGAATCCAGAGTAATAAACTTCTTATTACAAAGATAGTCTAAGATTCTTGAACTTGGATGTCCAAGCCTGAGATGCCAGTTCTCTTAATTTGTGGATCGAAATCTAGATGAGAAAAAACTCCTTTTATTCCGAGAGGTTAAAACAACATCATCAAAAATGTATAATCCCCTATGTTTCCTTCTTGTGACCATTGTCCTCATAGTTGTCCTGTCCTTTATCACAAAACCATGGCCATCAAACTCAAATCTCAGAGGATAATCAGATGTAAGCTTACTAACAGATAATAAATCCTTCTTAATTTTAGGTACCACTAGCAGATCATTCAACTGTATTGGAGATTGAGATGAACCAACCATTGCTTGACCAACATGAGTGATAGGTAAAACTTTACCATTACCAACCATAATACCATCATGACCATTATATGGAAGTAACGAGTGAAAAGTACCTTCATTAGAAGTCATGTGGTCAGTTGCACCTGTGTCAGGATGCCATGAAACTGTGTCAGGAGCCTCATCCATCTTAATGGCTGCAAAATTCTATGTAAGGTTGTCATTTATGAAAGAACGATTGAACCTATTGAAACATTTACGAGCAGTATGGTTTCTTTTGTGACATATCTAACACAACTTCTTCTTTTCCTATTGTTTTGGAATTTGAATTTGAAGAAGAACCACGAGACTAATTGCTAGATGAGCTTGATCGTGAGCCAGTGGATTGGCCTTGGACAAAGCCACGAGCTTTGGATGTAAAGGAAGTAGTGCTAGAGTTTGGTTTCCTTTGTTTGAATGATTTTTGGCCATAAAAAACAATAAGAGAAGGAGTAACATCAACCTTGTATCTATTAGTATAACTTTCCAATAAAGTTACTAATTCTTAAAAAGCTGGAATAGTTGGCGTAAGCATAGAAGCTGTAAAAACTTCAAAGTCCTTACCAAGGCCATTGAAAAGCCACCAAAACTTCTTGTGTTCAGAAACAGGCTTGCCAATAGTAGCAAGTTCATCACAAATTGTTTTAAATCTCCCCAGATACTCAATCAAGGAATCAGATCCTTTAGTGATTGAGGTGAGTCTTTGCTTAAGTGCAAGACTACGATCAAAGGACACCCTTGCAAATGCGTGAACAAGGGCACTCCAGACTTCTGAGGCAATGTTCAGACCAACCACAATGCCTAGAACTTCGTCACTCAAGGTGGTTGTAAGCCATCCTTTAAAAAGCCTATCAGACCTGCGCCACTTGTGATAAAGTGGATTAGACTGAGAGGTATTAGGCTCATCAAGAATGAATTGTGATCGAGTTGGTATATCACCTGCAATGAAACCTTGAATGTCATAGCTTTCAAGGATATTGAGCATCTGAGTTTTCCATAGCAGAAAGTTGCTGGAAGTGTGGTTGAGAGACATGTACTTCGATACATTCTGTGAAACAGGATATGGATAGGGGTCTGAATTAGAGGATGTGGACAAGACATTTGAATTAGAAGAAACCATTGAAGTGGAAAAAAAAAAAGCACAACTTGTTAGCAACCCGTATTGGCTCTGAGACCATAAAGAAGTTTTGAGAAAAACAATCTCACGAGTTGAGTGAGAGTGTCTTCTTTCGTTCATATATATATTGATCATGTACAATATGTTTCTATACTAGGAATCTGTACAATAAAGAAAGAATGCTATATAATAACTATACACAGTTAGGCAGATTCTAACTTTCTAAATTTATACATTAGTGATCATGTTGCAGCTTTAGGTAAGTTGCTCAAATCGTGGTTGATTGCTATGATTGCTGGACTGTTTTGATTCTTCGCTTGATCTTTGACTTCAATCCTTATAATTAGATTTATGTAGGATGTTGGTTTCGCTAGGTTTGCAAGTGGGATCATTACAGATAAAGATATCCCTGATGTTTCTGTAAGTACTACATTTGCTGTTCCTATTCATTTCTAAATTTGCTTGGTGGATGTGTTATGGAAAATGGTTGTTTTCACTCTTGCACTACAATGTCTTCATTAATTAACCAGTTTCAAATTGACTTCTATATATTCTAGGTTTCTTTTTCCAAACGTCTTTGGCTTCCTAGGAGCAATCCTTCTTCAGAGGCACATGATCTTTTCGAAGAGGTTTGGCAGATTGTGAATCCATGATTGATGTTATATTTGAAGGCTTAACCTTGTATATGTTTTGTACTTGGACTATTGCCTATTCTTTTGATGAATAAAAACTTGTTTACCTATACGTATAAAAAAAACTTATTTACTGATTAAAAAAAAACAATTCAATAACTTTTGGGAGGACTGAATTCTTTTCAATGTTTTGAATACCGTTCCGGTGACAGTTTCGGTCGAGTCCCTGAAACGAAATATTTCGGTACCAGTACCATTTCGGGATAGTCTATATATAGATAAATTAATTATATACATATAACTATATTACAAAATAATAACAATATAAGTCATAAACTACTTCTCAGTAAACCCAAAACAAAACCTTCTTTCCCATTTCCTACCAGTACATTCTTGTATAGCATTATTTGCCAATGGTTCTTAAATCTTAATTCCTATAACAACATTTTTATAGGTCAAAACAAAGGACAAGCAAAAAACACAGCTTTTACAAAAAAAAAAAAAAAAGTACTCAAAAAATCTCTAATAAAACTGTTATATTTTCTATAAAAGTCTCTTCTATTAAAGTAAATGTATATTAAGTAATGTTTTATAGAAATTAAGTTCCTTGGATTTTTATGTCAATGAGATGGAATGATGCAATTGAAATTCATTTGTTGTAAATTAATCACATACGTATGGCATTTTAATTTTCAATCTGCTTGATTGCAGACATGAACATCAAAACATGAATTGATTGAATACGCTACATGAAGTTGAACTCCAGAAATGAACAACAAATGACCATAATACACATAAGAATATAGTTTATAACTGGATTAGTTCGAAACACTTCATATATATATATATATACATATATATATATATATACTGATAGGTTATTTACAATAAAAATAAACATCATCATCAAGCTTCAAGATAGCTAAGAACGTGGGGTATGGGGCCTGAGTGTCTATCGGCGACGGAGGAGCAACATCGACAAGAGCTAAAGGATGCAACAACAACGACGTGGAGAGTTTTCCACGATTTGGGTCTGGGTGGCGCTAGGGAGAAACAGACAGAGAAGGGGGGAAAGATGTGATGCCCCCAGATTCCGTTTGAGATCGGACGGATATCTGTAGCGTCAGGACATGCAACACAAGGTTACTTGCTCCCATTCAAGACATATAAGATGCAATGTTCCAAACATGCATCTAGCATTATGCCATATTCGCAACGGATAATTTTTTTTTCTTGAGCAATACTATGCATCAAACTAATAATATCTCAAATAATTAAAACATAATCCATGCATACCTGACAA
Source organism: Juglans mandshurica (assembly GCA_022457165.1). Lineage (NCBI taxonomy): Eukaryota > Viridiplantae > Streptophyta > Magnoliopsida > Fagales > Juglandaceae > Juglans > Juglans mandshurica. The sequence continues at coordinate 16,330,801 of CM039624.1, forward strand.
AATAAACATCCATGATTACAATACGGGTCTCAAAAGACTGTAATCTCAAAACATGGGAGACCAGGCTCCCTAATTACATTACTAAAATACACTATTGAGCTAGTTCATCGAGTAACTCACGTAACTCGACTAACGAGGCCAGAATAGTGTTTAAAAACCTAACTATGGAAGCTTTAAGCTTTGCATCGCGTTTGCGGTGTCTAGTCAACATCCTCCAGACTGCCAGTGTCCGCCCGCTGCTCTAGTCCTGACACATCGTCTATCATTCAGGAAAAATGGTAATTCGGACTACCACAATGAGATTACACAAATCTCAACAAGTTAATATGAAACTTCCACACAGGTTAATGATGCATGCATGGCACTAAAAGCATGAATGCTTAATGAAAGTCAATAATAACCATAACATAGCTTGACATAACATGTCATGAACTAATATAACTTGGACTAGAACAACTAAACTGGAAACTTGACATGACATGAACTTGGAACTGAGACTTGACTTGACGTGACCTGAACGTGAACTGAGTTAGACATGAACGTGAATTGAAACATGACGTGAACTTGGAATCTTGTTCAATAGACTTAATTAATAAAGTGACCATACGTGTGCTACACAGTTCCCCTTGAGCCGTGTGTCCCTGCCGACTACCGCATCGCAACACAAGTATCTACACTAGTTGTGAGTGCGTTAATATATACTCCACAGTTGTTGTGGTCCCATACTTCATGCTCCACAGCTGTTGCAGCCTCATAAATTTTTTGTACCACAATTGTTGTGGACACAAGTAAAATAAAATATGGCTTCGTTGGCGTTGGTACCTAGCACTCTACAGTGACCAGCTAGTGTAATACCCAGCTCCTTCTTCTTACGTACGCTTCTCCCCTCTAACGTATCTTTCGTCTTGATGACATAAGCAAATCCCGAAGGCAGAAATATTGTGATCATCTGCCCATCCTCCTAGCGACTGCGAGTCACGTTATGCTTGTCGAACCACAATGGCGCCTCTTAACATATTAGGTGACTTCTAAAGTACGTCCAGTGTTTTAAATATACTGAAAATAGTTATATGAGATATTTCCAGTACCGTTGAGTTAAACTTGTTTTTAAATAAGACAATTATAAAATTTTGAAGAGCTCCAAAATATTATAATTGTCGGAGATCATTTTGATATTAATTATTAAAATGATTCCAGTTATTTAAAATATTAAGGAATTTAAATTATGTTGAAAGCTTTTATTAATTAAATAGTTTAATCATTTTAAATATGTTAAGTGAGACTTCATCATTTATTAATGATGAAGAAATATTATTTTATAAACTAAAGTTAGTTTAAAATAATATTTACCTTAATTCCTCTAAGTGCTTTTAATTAAGTTAACATTTACGCATCTTCAAATCAGTATTTTAATTCCTCGTCGTTAGATCATTACGTGGATCCCCGGACGATGGGATTGGATTATAAACCCAGACCCCCTCTCTTTCTCCCTCATTTCCTACAGCCCTCTCTCTCTCCCCCCTCTCTCATTCGGCGTACGCAGTACGCGATCCACCCCACGCCGAACGGCTTAAGGCCTCAGCCCGGCGCCGTCGTGTGCCGCCAGCACTCACCGCCGGCATCATTGGCCTCCTCTCCCTCCAGCGAGCTCAACCATGGCAGCCCCTCCCTCTCACGCTCTCTCTTCTTCTCTCTTAGAAGTGTGAACCTCGAACAGGCTCAAGGGCACTGCGCTGCCGTGCGCCGCCCAATGGCTCCACCGCTCCCTCGGCGACCTCCCCTTCCACCGGCCATCATCCTCCACCGAAGCCAGCCCCTGTTACGCAGCCACCTTCCCTCCGTCGCACACACGCACGCACAAAACACATTTATGGGTTTCACACGGCTTCAAGGCCACCGACGGCCTCTAGCGCCGCCGTGCGCAGCACCCACGGCCACCATGGACCTGCTCTCCCCTTCCCCGAGCTCCTCCACGTGACTCGAGGCCCATAGCCTCTCTCCACCGCATGGCTTCTCCCCCTCATGCACGCACGGGTTGCATGTGGTGCACCACCGTGCACCGCCACCCACGGCTGGTAACCACCACCTCCAGCCTCCTTAGGCCGCCACCAAGCCAACCCAACCTCCCACGGCCCCGATCTACCACCCGCGAGAGCACACTCTCTCTCTGTAATACCCAGCTCCTTCTTCTTACGTACGCTTCTCTCTTTCTGACGTATGTTTCGTCTTGATGACGTAAACAAATCCCGAAGGCAGAGATTATGTGATCATCTGCCTTTCCCATTAGCAACTGCGAGCCACGTTATGCGTGCCGAACCATGATGGCGTGCCTCAAAGATATCGTGTGACTTCTAGGGCATGCCCAGTGTTTTAAATATGCTGGAAATATTTATAGGGAGTATTTCCATCATCATTGAATTAAGATTTGATCTTAAATACAACAATCATAATATTCTTGAAGAGCTCTAAAAATATTATAATTGCCGGAAATCATTTTAATATTATTATTAAAATGATTTCAATTATTTAAATGGTTTAACCCGTTTAAATATGTTAAGTGAGACTTCATCATTCTATTAATGATGAAGAATATTATTTTATAAACTAAAGTTAGTTTAAAATAATATTTACCTTAATTCCTCTAAGCGCTTTTAATTAAGTTAATATTTACGCATGTTCAAATCAGTATTTTAATCTCTCATCGTTGCGTAGACCCCAAGACAAAGGGACTGGATTATAAACCCAGACCCCCTCTCTTTCTCCCTCATTTTCCCCCGTAGCTCTCTCTCCTCCCTCTCTCATTCGGCGTACGCAGTACGCGATCCACCCCACGCCGAATGGCTTAAGGCCTCAGCCTGGCGCCGCCGTGCGTCGCCCTTCCTCACCGCCGGCACCAACGGCTTGCTCTCACTCCGGCGAGCCTCCCTAGCTCAACCCCTCTCTCTCACACTCTCCATTTCTCCATTTCGAAAGCACACAGCCCGAACGGGGTTGTGCGCGTAGCGCCACCCAATGGCTCCACCGCTCCCACGGCGAGCTACTCTCCCACCGGCCATCATCCTCCACCGAAGCAGTCCTCCCCCCTCCTTCCACGACAAGTACCCGAAATGCATCTCTAGCCCATTTCCCACCGTGCGCCGCCGTACGCGGCCACCCACGACCACCATGCGATGCCATGGACCTGCTCTCCCTTTCCCCGAGCTCCTCCATGTGACCCATGGCCAGAAACCCCCTCCTCTACCTCACGGCTTCTCCCCCTCTCACGCACGGATTGCACGCCATGCACCACCATGCGCCGCCACCCATGGCTGATGACCGCCATGTCCAGCCTCCTCAGGCCACCACCAAGCCAACCCGACCTCCATTGGCCCCGATCTGCCACCCACGAGAGCACACTCTCTCTCACTCTCCCACGGCTTCTCCTCCACGGTATGGCCAGATCCGCCATCGTGAGCCACCGTGGTGCCACTCCGACGCCACCACGAGATTCACCGCACCTCCCTTAGCCAAGCCCTAGGTCCAAACCATCACTTTATGTGATGGGTAATCACTACACGTGAAGGACAGCCACTGCGTGGTTGACAGCCACTGCACACGGCTTGAGCCGCCGTGTTATGCCCCTCACCACCATCACAAGGCCATGACGAGCCCTTCCAAGACCATACCTAGCTATCCAAACGCCTAAACAGTCACCGTACGTGAGTTAGCCACCACGTACGACTCTTCCAACATCATCGGCTATGACGGTCAACGAGCAACGCACGGGTTATTTCGTCGATGGTATAACTCTCTATCCCTCGTTAATTATGTTAGATTGATTAGTTGACTAGGTTGTGGACTGTGCTGTTAGTATTAGTGGAGTTGTGGCATTGTGATGTGGAGTTGTGTGATGAAGTGTTGGGCTTATCTGTGTTGTATGGAGGTGCATTGTGCCGTGTAGTGTACTGTGAAGTGTTGGGTGTATTGTGAAGTATTGTTGACTGTGCTGTGTAATGCAGTTGTGGGGTTTGTGCTGTAATTATGGAGTGGCTGTGTTGTGCAGTGTAGTTGTGGGGCATGTGTTGGATAGATGGCGTGGTGTATGTGGAATGGGAAGAGTACACGTTAGGTGTACTTTGTGTGTGGCATAATGTGAGATAAGGAGAGTATATGTAAAATATACCCTGCTGGCATATGGTAGAACGGGATGAGTACACGGAGAAGTATACACTGTGGGTAGTGCGTGTAAAAGGAGTACATGTGGAATGTACTCCATGTGGTGGATTGATGCACCATATGGCGTGTATGCCATAATGGTGATGTGGCATAATGCATGTGGATGGAGTACACGTGGAGTGTACTCTATGCGGTGGACGATGTACCATATGGCAGGTATGCCATAATGGTGATGTGGCATAATGCATGTGGATGGAGTACATGTGGAATGTACCCCATGTGTGGAATGTACCCCATGTGGTAGACTAATGTACCATATGGCGTGTATGCCATAATGGTGATGTGGCGTGGTGTATGTGGAACGGGAAGAGTACACGCTGAGTGTACTCTATGTGGGGTATGATATATGAAGGAGATATATGTGGAATGTACTCCATACAGCGAGTATGCCGTAGTGGTGATGTGTCGTAAGTGCATAGAATATACGCAGAGTGTATTCCATGTAATGGAGCGATGCACCATATGGCAAAGATGCCATAATGGTGATGTGTCGTGATGTGTATGAAGGGAGTATACGATGGGTGTACTCTGTGTGGGGTATAGTATATGTGAGGAGTACACGTGGAGTGTACTCTATGTGGTGGACGATGCACCATATGGCGTGTATGCCATAATGGTGATGTGGCGTGTTGTATATGTGGGGAGTACATGTGGAATGTACTCGATGAGATGGTGAGATGCACCATATGGCGTGTATGCCATAGTGGTGATGTGGCGTAACATGCATGGAGTATATGCAGAGTGTATTCTATGTAGTGGAGCGATGTACCATATGGCAGGTATGCCATAGCGGTGATATGGTGTGTATGGATGGAGTACATGTGGAATGTACTCCATATGATGGGTGATGCACCATATGGCGTGTAGGCCATAGTGGTGATGGAGCGTATGTAAAGGGAGTACAAGTGGAACGTACTCCATGTGATGGATTAATGTACCATATGGTAGGTATACCATAATGGTGATGTGGTATGTATGAAGGGAGTATACATGGAGTGTACTCCATGTAGCAGCGACACTCCATGTGGCGTGTTGTAGAGATAAGGATGGTTACGTGATTGATGGGCGTGGAACTTGATGGATAGTGTCAGGAACTGTGGAACAGTGTCCCGAAGTAGTTATGGCGTAGCTGTAGTCTGAGGTGACAAGTGTCACTGCGATGGACTTATGGCTAAAAGTATGCGTGAAGTAACAGAGTAAGTGTAAGAGTACGCAGCTGAAGCATGACTGAGGAATGTCACGAAGTGATATGACTACTGACAGTCGTGCTTGTGATGGGTGAAGTAGTGAAATAAGTGTAAGAGTACACAGCGGAAGCATGACTGGGCAACGTCCCAAAGTGACGTGGTTATTGGAAGTCATGCTTATGGTGGGTGAAGTGTTAAAGTGTAGAAATGGCGTAACGGTAACGTGACGAGATGTCACGATGTTACGGGAGTACATGAGGAACCGTACTCGTGATGAGTCAGGAGTAATGTAGTAGAATGTTAGGCAACACGACAAGGTCACGGTGTAGCTTGGGAGCAGTCTCGAGCTACATAACGTGGCATAAGACATGGTTATGATTGGAGTCTTGTCGTGTTAAGTGTTGGGATATCAAAGGGACGGGTAGCATGAGGAGCCATGCTAGCCGGTTAAGGGAAGGTTGGTATCGGAGTATGACCCTTGTCCCTCGAAGCTGGTGATCAATGTGTTATATATGTTGATCTTAGGTGATAAGGGGTAGAGTACATGTGTAGTCTGGTTAGACACATGTGTCGTATGGATTCACCATATGTAATGGGTAATCTATCCTGAGTATAGTTACACGGTGCTTAAGCCTCAGAGTTGGCTTAGAGCCGTATGACTTGTCTGGATGGGAATGAGGATTTGTATGGGCTAAGATGCATGAAGAAAGTGACGGGTGTACTGTCTAAGGACGGGAAGCGTGACTTAGTTGGTTTGAGTCATGCGTCGGAATGAGGTTAATGAGAAGAATGAGACAGAGACCTTAGTGTCTTAATCCTAAGGTGAATCATGAGTTCACTTTAGTGGATGAGCACTCGAGGCAAGACCTGAGTTGGAAGATGGGGTGACCGTAATGGGTCACCGAAGGTTTTAACATAGTAAAGGGCACGTAAGTGCATGGATAGAAGGAGAGTGTTCCAAGTATAGCGTAGTTCTATTTATAGTTCAAGTTGCTTATGTACTAGATAGAGAATGACGTTAAGTATGTGTATGCATATAGGTTGCCATCTGACAAGCGTGAATGGACTGAATGACATGCAAGTAGCATGGAGTCCAGGTGAGTGTTACGTTCATACTCTTCTAGAGTTTTCAAAGATACAAGAAACGCTTTTTCTTTAAGATGCTCACGAAAAGAAACGAAAGACGTTTTAAGAAAGAAATGCTAATTGTTAAAAGGTATAAGTATGTACGGCCCCTCCTTGGCAGCCCCTTTTACGCAACCAAAGTATTAATTGTACACATGTGAATGGATGACTGTTGTATCTATTGTATGTATTTTCTAAGAAAATCCATAAACTGATGAAGATGCATGAAGGGCATGACAACGGATGCTTTTGTGGATCCTATGAACCGACGCTCTCATGTGCACCACGAGATGCCTCTCGTTGATGCCATGAGAGACGACGTTCAAAGGTGACGCTTATGGGATGCCATGAAAGCCGACGTTTAAGCCCATGTATGTTCTCAAATGAAGTTTTTCAAGAACGAACTATTAAAGAAAAGATAGAACTGAAATGAACTGAAACACGAAAAGACGATTTTTGGGCTTACGCCCCAAACAATGTTTATCCATGAAAAGAAATGCTTTCTCATGAAAAGAAATGTTTTCTCATGAAAAGATAAGACCGATGAATGAAAGAATGAACTGAATGAAAGCTCTTGCTCTTTCGAGCTGACATGAACGAACGAATGAAAAGCAAAGAAAGAAACAAAAGCATGAATGTATGAAGATACGTAACAGCCACATGACTGAAAGGAAAGGGTACCAATGAATGGGCAGATTGCAATACCGGGTAAGTAGTACTTGAAGTGCACCCAGTGCTGCCCCCTATGAAAAGGGATTCCCCACCTGTGGCCATGGGCGGAATCCGGGTCCAAAGGAAGACCGCTAACCCCAAACACATGGGGCGCAACAGTGTGTACTGGCCTATGAAAGTGATAAGAACGAATGGATGTATGCACGCATGTACGAACGCACGAATGCACGAATCTTTAAGAAATGAAGGCATTGACGGGGGACATGTTTTTAAAGAAAGGAAAGTCTTTTGAAAGAAAAGCCCCGTCCAGTGACGTTTTCAAAAGAACGCACGTAAACATGCACGAACTCTTGCAGAAATGAAGGCACTGACGGGAGAAATGTTTTACGAAAAGGAAACCCATGTTTAAAAGAGAAAAACCCCGTCCAGTGAAGTTTTCAAACGAATGCACGTATGCACGCACGTAATAGTATGTACGAATGATGAATGCATGATTGAAAACCTATGTTGTTATATTTTAACTATATGAAGTAATGCTTACGAGTCTTTGACTCATTTTAGTTTTTATGCATGTCCCTCCCCCTCACAGGAACTGCACGATCAGGACGGACGCGGCCCATGGGGAAGAGCACGGATATCTAGGCATGAGTTTTAAATGTACGAGAGGCCTTTTTATTTCAAGATTTATGTTTTCCGATGTAAACCGCTTTTATGATAAAAGCACATTTTAAATTATGAACGTGGAGTCTTGCACCCTGGGTATGCAAGTGAAAAGTTTTAAATCGGACGGTAATTCCTTTCGTCCTTTTTATAAAAATATTTTGGAAAAAGTCCTACCACAAGGACGGGCGTTACAGCTAGTTAGGTCCCATTTGCAACCTGTTGACAGTATTTTGTCAACTACAAAAATTTCACACCTATTTAGACACTCCAACATGAACAAAGAAGTTACACTAGTATATTACCCCATCCTACCACTTAGGGTCGTGATTGATATGAATAATTTGACATGATTGTTCTCGAATACACAAATTGTACCAGAGACAAAACGTGACACGAATATGAAAGGACAAAAGTTATGACGTAGTGTAACATGACATTAAAGTAAGCCGACAGACGTGACGTACTTGACAGAAAATATTTCATAACATGACATAACATGTAACAGACAATATTTTATAACATTGCATAACATATAACAGACGATATTTTGTAACATGGTAAAACTTGTAACAATGAATATTATATGACGTGACATACATGTAACAGATGGCATACGTGACATGACGTACATGCATCAGATACGAATGCATGATAGAATATATTGTGTAACAGATAAGCATGACATAATATATTGGTAGCTGGTGTTTGACCCAAACCAAACTAGAGAAAATTCCATGATAAGTCATACATCCTCCCCAAAGACCAAACTCCCCACTAGAGGTAAATATATAACCTGAATCCTATGTTTATATTGAAAATGTTGATGCATGGCTTTTCGGTTTGTTTTGGCGTTGATATATAGTATTTAAAAATTTGATTGGAATGACTTAGAAAGGCCTATGCGCATACTTGAATGAAAAGGTTACTCATGTCATACTCAATTGAACTTGAGGTGTAATTATGTCAATGAATGAGTTTAGGTATGCCATGTAAACTAAGCCTCTGTGACATTATGATCATGTATGCCATATAAATTAAGCCTATGTGATATTGGAAAATCATAATTTTCAATCTTGCATTTTTTTTTTAGTTAAGGGTAGTCACTGATCAATGCTCTTTCTACTTTTATGTTGACTTCTATATTTCATTTTGCCTGGAGTTCTTTCATGTTTAATTTATACTTAGATGAAAAAAGGCTCTTTCGAGACTCTGAATTTCGTTGCACAATTGTGAGTATCAACAATTTTTAAAAAAAGTTGTATTAAATGTTATTGGGATGTCCCTAGTATTTAATAGAAATCCTCTTTGAACATATAATGCATTTTCCATTGCTTTGTCTCCTTATTCTCATAATAGTTCATTTTTTGCAACATGCAGGCATATGGCACCTACTCTGCAATTGATGGTTGTAGTTAGACTGTAGTAAGAAGTCAATTTGTTTCAAATTCTTACTAAAAAAAAAAAGTTTTTATTTCTTGATTGTGCAATTTCTTTTTAAAGTAAGAACCTATAATTTGGATGCATATTATATTTTTTTATGTATTCTATTTTAGTGCAATTGCTTTTTATATTTTCTAAAAAACCTTTTTCGGAGAGTAAAATTCGCTAGAAATAATATTTTGCCATAGAAGATTATTTGTGGCGATCCCAGCAAGTTTACCTTGCGGGAAATAACCCCATTAGGCTTGTCAGACAAATTCCAGCGTTAATAACTTGCCTGTAAAAGATATTTTCGGCATTAAAAATCTCCGAAAAAGGACTTCGGCAATATTTAACCATGTTTAAACCATATTACTGCAACAATTTTTTAGACTTTTTCTGATGATTAAAATCGGCTGAAGAATTATAATATTAATAACTATCTCTAACTTCGCCAGCAAATGTTTTACTTGGGTCGACAAGAGCGACAACCTGTTGGTGACCCAAAATCATCATAAATGTGCAATTCGGACTACTTTTGAGGTTATTTTTGACTAAAAGGCTTGCCGAAAATAGCCCTTTCTCTATTTGTCTCCTTTCCTCTATATCTAATCACAATTGATAATCGAATAAGATAACATTCAAAAAATTAATGATCCTTAAAAAGATTAAAAATTAACAAATCTTAATACAACGCTACCACATGGGCATGTACATAAGGTCACTCATCACTATAATTTTCAAAGCATGGAATTATATTCTTATGCAATCACGTCATCCACGGGCCATCTCATTATATTATTATCAGATAAAAATAAAATAGATATTTCATTAAGTTAAAATTATTTTTATACAATAAAAAACATGATATGAAATTCATATAGTTAACTTAATTAATTTTATCTTGTTCGAATTAATAAAGGCCTTTTAATTTTCAACTTAAAATGCATGGTTTTTATTTTATTTTATCAGCTTATATTTTCCTGATTTTGTGACCAAGTGATTGATAAATACCATTGAATTTAAAAAAGAGTACTATAGATATGAATAACCTCATAATCAGTAATTATGCAATGATATATATTAGTCGAGTATGTGAGTGGGGGACAATTATTTCAAATAATTAAAATAAATAATTGGCCTCACTTCTGAATTCTTTAGATAAAAATTAAGCTGATTGATTCAAGTTTTCATTAACAAAGTTGTAATCGTAACGAACAAAAAAAGTAGGATTAATAACATTGAAGTAGCCAAACTGCGGGTGCATGCATTCTACAATAGGAGCCCCCCGAGGCTCTTCCTCAGCCTATTTGACGTCATTCATCTAGGGGTGCGCGCGTCCTACGATCCTAGACACATCTACTATTCGAGGAATGAGATATGAGACTTCCACAGTAAGATTTATAAATCTCAGCAAATAAAGCTGCTAAGCTACTAATAGTATAAATAAGCATGCTAGATAGTAACATGACATGTATGCTTGATGAACATGGTCTTACTTATGAAAAGCAAGGCATGCTTGCTTGCCTAAAATGGACTTATACATGATGTATTGTCTCATGGGGTTACCATTATGTAAACTTCACATTTCATGCTTGACCTAAAAATATTTCTGTAACGCCCCATTCCCGGAGGTCTGGAGAGTTAGCTCTTAATACTTAAAATTAACTTAAATAACACAACTATAAACTCCAGAAAATCCCATAAAATATTAATACACTTAATCAAACCAAAAATTTAAATTCCTCCATGGCGACAATAAAGAAATCCCCAATAACATAAATTAGAAATTCTCCAAAAACTCAAACCCATCCTCAACTCATCAAATCAAATACCCGAAAAATAAATCAGTTTACTAACTACGACTCTCAAATAAGCATTTGTACCCTCAGGCACTTATTCCACTACAATCATCACACCTTGCTAAACTTTCTACTCTTACTCTCCAGCTGAACCATCAAAATTATCTGAAAAATATATGGAGATAAGGGGTGAGTTATCAACAAGTCAGTAAGCAAAGAACATATACCAGTGTGTAAACATGAGCATTTCTAGAAATCAGAATGCAGAACAAAACATTTTCTTTTTCAGAGTGCGGAAGCAGAACATGTTATCAAAATATCAGAGCGAAGATTTGGAAATAATTTCATTAAAAATATTCTTTGGCATAGCATAAATGATCATCATAATCATCAGAACATCATATCAGAACAAAGGCCATGTATAACCCCCGTGGTAGGGTTGTGCATCTGCGGATAGCCAAGCAGAACATAAAATACTCTGTCACCAAGGTGTGCACTCAAAACAGAGACCACTACTCTAACCCGTGGCAGGGCTGTATCCACTATTATTACCCGTGGTTGGGCCGTGTCCACTATTATTACCCGTGGTTGGGCCGTATCCACTATTATAACTCGTGGTTGGGCCGTATCCACTATTATAACCCGTGGTTGGGCCGTATCCACTATTGTAACCCGTGGTTGGGCCGTATGCCACTATTATCACCCGTGGCAGGGCCGTAACTGAACAGAACGGAAACAGAATCAAATTCAGAATCAGAGAGTCATGCCAAAGGTTTTATCCAAACAGAGAACTGAACAAAAATCTTCGGAACAAAACAAAATCATATCACAACATAATTTATGCACAAATTTCATATTCGCTCTCTTTTTCAAAGTTCAGAAACAAGATGTAAAAAATAAGCTCATGTCTACACCAGTCATGACAGAAAATACGTTCTTCTTAAACAAAATCTCAAGAGTAATGCAGAATAAATATCTGAGATTGTTTTCAAATTTCTTTTCATAGCAGAACATGCACATTTTTTCAAAAAGGACCTCAGTTCATTTTATTTAATGCAAATTCTAGCATAGGAGCCCTGCTTACCTGGACTTCTTAGATTTTCCGAAATTTCCTCAAAATGCTGAACAATTATTAATTGCCACCTATAACATAATAACGTAATTCTCATAAATTTCCAATCGAACACAAATTCCAATATTTAACCTAAGATGTTAAAATAACCTATTTTAATTCTTCAAAAACCTAACTTCACGTAACCCTAAAATATCGTCACATTTTCTAAATTCATCAATGTCCCAATAATCAGTCTGAACAAAATACAAAACTAACTTATTTACTAATGAGATCAAATTATAAAATTTAATACTGGATAATATAATTATCCCAAAATATTTTAAAATAAACCATAACTATTTTTAAATAGACTAAAACATATCTAAAATGTAAAAGTAACATCACACCAATAATATTTACTCTTAAAATAAATCTTTATTAATATCATTATGAAAATCATGTATTTTCTTAAATAAAATTAAACCGAGACCATTTACTAAAAAAATAACCCATTTAAACATAACCCCAAAAATAAACCTCTCACCCGAAAACAAACTCTCGGAACATTCCATATATATATATGTATGTATAAGGTTAAAACTGTTCATAAATGTCATATATACTTTGTACGTATAATAACTAGGCGAACACATACGGGATTAACACCCAGTATGCGGTGGCAGCAACTTACCCAAGGGAAACCGAGGCACACGCGGAGGGGTGAGGAGCGACGGGGCTGGCTGGAGGGGTTGAGGTGGCGCAACAGAAGAACGGAAGTGCGGTGGAGCCTCCATCTAGCTGGGCTGCGCACGAGTGAACGAGAGGGAGTGGTGAGCGAGAGAGAGAGACGAAGAGAGATGAGGGAGTAACTGAGGGAGGTACTCACCGCGAGGGACAAGGCGGGACTGAGGCGGCTCGAGGTTGATGGAAAAGTGACAACCGGCGGATTCTGTGGCTGGTCCGATAGCTTCCCCGACGTACGGTGGTGACTAACTGTATAGTGGTGATGCTCTGTTTTTGAGAGGAGAAACAGAGGATTTTAATTCGGTAACAGCATTGGTTGCTGTTTCCCGTGGCTGTCGGAAGTGTTTTCCGAGGGTTGTTCTGGCGTCGGTTTTACGTGGGGATGGAGGTTGGGGGAGGACGAACCGGGCAGTAGCGGTGATGAACGCGTTTGGCTTCCGTGAGGGTGTTGGACGGCAACGGGGATGGCTGAAAGGTGCAGAGATCGGGTTGCCGTTTGCATGGGGAGGAGTTTCTAGCGACGGCAGTGTTGGGTAAAATCTCAGTGCTTGGGAAAAACATAATCATCTATAAATATGTGAGGTGAAACCCTAGAGAGTCGAGAGAGACGTGTGTGTGCATGCATGCTGTGAACGAATGCATGTGTGTATGCATGCTGTGCGACGAAAAAAAAAAATATAAACCGTGCGGAAAAAAAATACTATAAACGGAAAGAGAAGGAAACGAAAACAAAAAAAATATAAAACAAGCAGGGAGAATAAAAATAAAAAAAAAATAATAAAAGTAAATAAATAAATAAACGGCATAGATTTCCAAATAAAAAAAAAAATTCACAGTCCAACTATACCAAACTTGGATCCGGGTGTTACAATTTCATGACATGCTTCTTGACATGATGGTCATGACATGTGATAGATGAACATGATTGAAATGCATAACATGGCATAACATAAAATAATTCAATCTAATAAGCAAAAATAAAATTTGAATATAATTGCATGAGCCTCACCACCTTACATACGTGAACATAAGTAAGTTATAAGCTAACTTATAGAAAGTCATGTGTAATATAAGCGTAGCGGAAGCTGATTTTAGAGATGTTCTAGGTTAGAATTTCTCACTTAATGCTTATGAAAAAAAAAAGAACATATAAGTTTGGGCTTAATTTACAAAATTATCCCTTAACTTTTAGAAAATTATAAATTGCCCCTGAGCTTAAGGAAATTGCAAACGAACCCTAAAACTTACCAAATTAGTCATGTTAGATTATTGTCAGTGTTAATAACTTGCTTGTAAAAGACATTTTCGACAACAAAAATCACTGAAAAAGGACTTCAGCATCATTTAACCATGTATAAACTATCTTACAACGGCAATTTTTGAGACTTTTTCAGGCGATTTAAAATCGCTGGAAAACTATAATATTAATGACTATCTCTAACTTCGCAGGAAAATGTTTTACCTGGCTAAACCAAAGTGATAACCTGTTGACGATTCAAAATCGCTGCAAATGTGCAATTCCTGGGACTTTTGAGGTTATTTCTTACCAAAAGGCTTACCAGAGATGGCCCATTTTCTATTTTGTCTCCTTTCCTCTGCATCTAATCACAGTTAATAATTGAATAAGATAACATTAAAAAAATTAATCAAACTTAAAAAGATTAAAAATTAACAAATTTTAATACAACACTACTACATGGGCGCGTACTTAAGGTCACTGATCACTATAATTTTCGAAGCAAGGAGTTATATTCTTATGCAGTCACATCATCCACGAGCCATCTCATTATATTATTATCAAATAAAAACAAAATAAATATTTCATTAAGTTAAAATTATTGAATACAATAAAAAACACAAAATGAAATTCATATAGTTAACTGAATTAGTTATATCTTGTTTGAATTAATAGGGGCCTCTTAATTTTCGAATTAAAGCACATGGTTTTTATTTAATAATTTTATCCACTTATACTTCCATGTTATTCAATTTCAAAAAGAGTACAATAGATATGAATAACCTTATAATTAGTAATTACGTGATGATATATATATTAGTCGAATATGTGAGTGCGGACAATTATTTCAAACAATAAAAATAAATAACTCGCCTCACTTTCAAATTATTTAGATAAAAATTAAACATCTCAAAAACTGATTCATTCAAGTTTTTATTTACAAAGGTTCAATCGTAAAGAACAAAAAGGCATTATTAATAACATGGAAGTATCCAAACTGGGGTTGCATGCCTTCTATGATCCATGAGACATCATCTACCATTCTAAGGGAATGAGATTTGGGACTGCCATAGTGAGATTTATAAATCTCAGTAAGTAAAGCTGCAAAACTACTAATAGTATAAATACGCATGCTAGATAGTAACATGACATGTATGCTTAAATAAACGTTGTCTTACTTATGAAAAAAGGGCAAGCTTGCTTGCCTAAAATGGACTTATACATGATGTATTGTCTCATGGGGTTTTCATAATGTCTTGTCTCATTGGGTTACCATGTTGTAAACTTAACATTTCATGCTTGACGTAAAAATATTTCATAACATGCTTCATGACACGATGGTCATGACATGTGACAAATGATCATGATTGATATCCATAACAACATGGCATGGCATAAAATAACTCGATCTAGTATGCATAATTAAAATAGAAATATAATTGCATGAACGTCACCAACTTACATATGTACACATGCTAAAAGTAAGTAACAAGCTAATTGATAGAAAGTCGTGTGTAATGTAAGTGTAGCATAAGCTAAAATGAGAGGTGTTCTAGATTAGAATTTCTCACTTAATCTTTATAAAAAATATTGCAAACCATCTTACTGTGGCAATTATTTCAAATAATAAAAATAAATAACTGGTCTTACTTTTGAATTTTTTAGATAAAAATTAGACATCTCAAAATTTGATTGATTCAAGATTTTATTAACAAATTTCCAAAAAATGCCAGATTAATAACAAGGAAGTACCCAAAATAGGGGTGCATGTATTCTATGGTAAATGCTCCGTAAGGCTCCTCCTCAGCCTATTCAACGACGTCCAGCTTGGGGTGCATGCATTCTATGATCCATGACAAATAATCTACCATTCCGTGGGAATGAGATTTGGCACTACTACAGTAAGATTTAGAAATCTCAGCAAGTAAAGCTGCTAAGCTACTAATAGTTTAAATAAGCATACTTGATAGTAACATAACATGTATAGTCAATGAACATGGTTTTGCTTATGAAGAACAAGGCATGCTTGCTTGCCCAAAATGGACTTATACATGATGTATTGTCTTATTGGGTTACCATAATGTAAACTTAACATTTCATGATTAACCTAAAAATACTTTATTATGTGGTTAATGACACGAAGGTCACGACATGTGATAGATGATCATAATTAATATACATAACAACATATAGAAAGTCATGTATATTGTAAGTATAGCGAAAGCTGAAATGAGAGGTTTTCAAGGTTAGAATTTTTCACTAAATCCTTAAAAAAAAAAAGAACTTGTAACTATGGGCTTAATTTGCAAAATTACCCATTAACTTTTAGAAAATTACAAATTAGCTCGTAAACTTAAGGGAATTGCAAACAGACCAAAAGACTTACCAAATTAGCCATTTTAAATTATTCTTGGTGTTAATAACTTGCTGGACAAATATATTTTCGGCAACAAAAATGCCGAGAAAGGATTTCGGTGAAATTTAACAATGTTTATACCATCTTACTACTACAATTATTTTAAATAATAAAAATAAATAACTTGCCTTACTTTAGAATTACTAGGATAAAAATTTAACATCTTAAAAATTGATTGTTTCAAGTTTTTATAAACAAAGGTGCAATCGTAACGAACAAAAAAAGCATGATTAATAACATGGAAGTACCCAAAACTGGGGGTGCACTCATTCTACGATAGGAGTTCCGTGGGGCTCCTCTTTAGCCTTTTTGACGTCGCCCAGTTGGGGGTGCATGTGTTGTACACATATCATCTACCATTTTGGGGGGTTGAGATTGGGACTATCATAGTGAGGTTTATAAACCTCAGCAAATAAATCTGCTAAGCTACTAATAGTATAAATAAGCATGCTTGATAGTAACATGACATGTATGCTCCATAAACATGGTCCTGCTTATGAGAAACAAGGCATGATTTCTTGCTTAGAAATCATGGGGTTACCATGATGTCTTGTTTCATTGGGTTACCATGATGTAAAATTAACATTTCATGATTGACCTAAAAGTATTTAATGACATGCTTATTGACACGATGGTCGTGACATGTGAAAGAAGATCATGATTGATATACATAACAATATGGCATGAACTGTTAGATATTTTAACATGAACATTAATAATTGGATCTTTGATTTACTATGATCCACAATAATAAAATAATGATAATTAAATATGTACCTTTCTCCATCTGTTTGATGAAAAAATTAATTTGACTATGAGAAAATGATCACCCTAGCAACTTAGCCTTATTAGTGTCCCCCGATGGCCAGAGGCACTCTGATGTTGATGGTGAGAACCCTGTAACCCCTCAGTGCTATTTATAGACTTCTGACCATCAAGAAATCTAAGACTTTGTATTTGAATGTGATTAGAGATATATAGTTAATCTTATCTATTAGGAGTTTTCTTATCTCATTATAACTCTTTATTAACTGATAAGTTTTGAGCTATTCCAAACTTTTTCAAGATGGCTGTGTGGGACACAGAGTTTAAATTAAACTCTTACATTCTCCCACTTGGCCCATACGCCCATAAAATAATATGTTTCGTTCATGGGTCTATCATATGAAATTAATCATACTGCGCAAATTCATTTCCTGAAACCTTCATAGCGGAAAATACATTTCATGAGTTCCGTAATATCAATGTCAAACCAACTACCAATGCGAGTCATGGCGGTCCTCTGTTATATGATCAACAAATTCCCTTTCATGTACCATAACACCAGTAACTTAATTTAACACCATTTTTAATTGGGACAATTAAGGTTAATACTTTAATACGTACCTTAGGTTCCAATTTATGTCTATCGTAGAGATTATCTTGTCGTCATTCATCCACACTGTTCTATGTATATATAAAGTGAAAAGACAAGAAAATAGAAATAACCATAATAGATATCTTTCAATTTCCAGTAACAAAATACTCAGCATATCAATGATCTCTTTAACATGTTCACATCATGGGTATAAGCATATGACCCATCTTTTCAACATGTCCCTTAAAGTATAATCATTAACACACTATTGTTATGGACATATTTGTTTCTGTACTTTCTCCTTAACACTTATGTATTTAAATTTTCATTAAATACTTATCATTCGGAGAAAAAATATTCTGAAGAATTCTTGTAATAATTTCTTAGCGGCTTGGTTATAAGTCGACAATTCCAAATCCTAAGATAAATTTCCTCAGTCAGATACCATATATTGTAGCCTCAAAGCATACCACAAACTCAGTACCTATTGCACATGAAGCAGTAAGAGATTTGCCTCATACTTTTTCATAAAATAACTCTACTAGATAGTAAAATACATATCCATAACTGTATTTTCTATCATTAGAGTAATCCCACAAAATAAGATCTGAATATCCAGTTACCTTAAGAATATCAGTTCTTCTTAAAGCAACAATATACTCTTTAATTTCTTGCAAATAATCTTGCACTTTTTTTGTTTACAGCTTTTGGGTTAAACATCCTTGGGTTATTATGGCAACAACCAAGAATGTCAACTGAAAACTGACATTCAACCTTATACAGGTTTGTGCAATCATCAGATTTATTATAAAAATCACATACAAAATTTCCTTAACAACCTAATCATTTTGAGGACAACGTAAAATACTGAGCATGTCACATTTTAATTTTAAAGCATCTATTGAACGCCAACTCTTCATGTACAATGTTCCAAAACTCTATGCAACTATACTGAGACAATCTTAACACTCATCGTTTTGGTATTAAAATTCAATCTCAATTACAAAAGATGTCTCGTTCATAATTTCATTTTTAAAGTTCCTTAGAGACATTACTTTAATAACATACTACAAACCATAATTCATACTTGCTAAAAGTCATATACATGCATGACCATAAATACAAATATGCTCCCATTGACTTACGGGTATATACATTAACAATATTGTTCTTAATTCCAAAACAGTATTGGTATTATCAAATTTCAGATACCAATTTTCAAAAAATATGTTACCTTTCCAAGTAATCATTTTATTCGTTTCTTGTAAACTTCAGACTTGTATTCTACAATTGTTTTCACATCTCTTTGATGTAACTCTAGACCATAATGAGCTACTAATGTCATAGTGATTCTTAATGAGTTCTTTCAGGTTTATTAGAAATCTCTTTCTAATCAATGCTCATTTCTAAGTGAAATCCTTAATTGCAAGTTTGACTCTATATAGTTCAACATTACCTTTAAAGTCAGGGTTTTGTCTCCAACACCCATTTACATTCGACTTTTTATACATTTCAGAAAATTAGATGAAATTACAGACTTTACATTGATTCATGGATTTCAATCACTCTTTTATGCATCGGTCTTCTATAAAATCACTTATTTCTATAATTTGTGAAAACATATGCAAACATTCATTTAGTTCTATGTCAAATTCAGATTTTGAAAATGCACCACGTAACCAAAATCAAATCAAGAAGATCACATGAGTTTACCAGTTTTTATGTTTCCATGGCCAATTCTTCAGTGGTGTTTCTCTGATGAGGTAGATGATCATTTGCTTGTTGTTATATATTATCATTAAGATAATCACAAAATGAACTAGAAGCATTTTCGAAATACAAGAATGCATTTCACAACAATCACATCTCTAGTTTCTATACTCGCACTGATTTTGTCAACCATAAAGAATCTGACATTTCAATTCCCTCAAAATTCAAATTATGAATAGAGACAATATAACCTAAATCATTTGGATCTCCATGAATAATCAATAATATACCCATTAACTGTTATACGATCCAACTTTTTTTTTTTCATTTAGATTGTAAAACCTTACTTTAGAATGACTATTCATACATGTATAAGTCTTAAATCTAGTTCCACAACTCAAAAGTCTTTGAGACTACTTACTGGGAACACAATTTAAGATATATACCATTGTCTTTAATAATTTTACTACACATCTTTTCAACAAGTTAACAAAATAGGTCAGGGTTATAACCTGACTCATGATATTTTTCTTGGCACTCACTACTTCAATCCAATTCACTGATTTTCACCTTTCTAACTAGCTGCATTTTCTTCCCATGAGAAGTGCCTCAAGAATTACTAATGGCTTGAGACTTCTCATGTAGCAGATAGATATATCCATACCATGAAAATCATTTATAAAAGTAATGAATGACTTATATCAATCAAATATTATAGAGAAAAGAGTTACATGCGTCTATATGCATTATCTCAAGAAACTCTATATTCCTTGTACCATCTTTTCTTGATATGTTTGATTTGTTTTCCTTTTATACAAATCAATACACATCCTAAGATTAGAAAATCTAAAGGCAGAAAATATTTTATTTACTAATCTCTACAACTTTTCTTGAAGTTGTTTTCTAAACTTTTATGTCACAAATTATGTTTCAAATTCTATGCCATAAATTGTAAAAACAAAATTCACAAATCATTTTTCATTTGGTTCTAATACATGCTTCACGAGTGAAAATGAAAAACACTAATACGAATGCATGATAAATACAAATTTTATTGGAAGAAAAATTAGAACAAACATAAATGGCATTTTGAAACAATTTAAAAATTTGATTATTTGTACTCGAGTTCAATCACTAAAATAAGTATCAACATTTATAGAGTTTGATTTGAAACTTATACAGACAAGATACATATGAACATTTGCACTCAAGTTCAATCTAAAAAGAATGTATAAATATGTATAAGATCTTATTCGAAACTTATACAGAATAAAGGTTTACTCTTCCCTTCGAATCATGTCTCATGCTTACGGCACCTAAACCTTCATGTGCCATTGTTTCTTTCAAACTTCAATCGACACAATTCTTATATTTTCATTACCATTATTTATTTCCCAAAAAATACAAATAGTTTTTTCATACAAATTAGTCAAATAAATTTGTATCTAGCTAAAAATTATGCTACGAACTTTTTCATATCTCATTACTTTAATGAAATAATAATGCCTCGAAAGTAAACCATTATATACAAAATTAAGAAATTCATTTAGTTTGATATGTAGAAGTTAATCCAATATTCTTAAACTTTGTACTTTTCTAACCCTAATCACTATTCTCAATAATAATTGATGTTAAGACTTAAAATGGATAAACTAGGGTCTACAACTCTTGGTGTAAATTTGACATGTTCAAGTTTCTCTATACTAGAGTCAATTCTATACAGAAAACCTTATAAAGATATTCATTTACTTACTGCAAGAAAAGCATTTTAATCATATTAATGCTTTGAGTTCGACACTCACAAACAATAATCAGAATTTAAACAATTATGGATGAACTAATAGTGTCATCAAGACCTTCCTTTGGGACTAGATCTTGATACACAAAGTGTTTTTACAAGTATTAAATTATGTGGATGAACTAGTTGTATCATCAGAATTCTCCTTTGGGAGTAAACTCTAACATACAAAGTGTTCCACCCAACTTTAAATTATGTGGACGAACTAATTGTATCACCAGAATTCTCCTTTGGGAGTAAAGTCTGACATACAAAGTGTTCCCTCCAACTTTAAATTATATAGATGAACCAGCTGTATCACCAGAATTCTCCTTTGAGAGTAACATCTAGCATACAAAGTGTTCATTCCAACTTTAAATTATATGGATGAACTAGTTGTATCACCAGAATTCTCCTTTGGGAGTAAAATCTAGCATACAAAGTGTTCACTCCACCATATCCACTTTACTATGGAGTTTAATGATTTGTCACGAAAAATTGAGAAAATCTTGTACCTTTGGGCAACCAAACTTTTCTTTAATTTTGATGTGAACCATTTGTCCTGTATTGGATAAACAAATATACATGGCATGATAATAAGAGCCAAAATAAACAATTCATACATGTATTTAATAATAATAACATGTATATGTATTTAACAATAATAACATGAGTATGACATTTAATTTTAATACATGTTTTTAACAATAATAACATGCATAAAATTTAATTTAATACATGTATGTACCAATAAAAACATACATAGAAAACTTAATAAAATTTAATACATGTATTTAACAATAATAACATGCATAAAATCTAATTTAATACATGTATATACCAATAATAACATATATAGAAAATTTAATAAAATTTTATACATGTCTTTAGCAATGATAACATGCATAAAATTTAATTTAATACATGTATATACCAATAATAACATGTATAGAAAATTTAATAAAATTTAATACATGTCTTTAACAATAATAACATGCATAAAAGAAAGATAGAATTTTAGATTTTTTTTTAAAATTCTTTTATGGGCTGGGCCACAACAGTGGCCCGTTAACTTTCTCTCGGGCTGGGCCAAGGCCCAAACCCAGACCCTTAGTCTTTAGAAGAAACCATACAGGTTTCATTTCGTCTTCCCTCAATGCACGTTACAGCGGTTACACACAATGCCGCACTCTTCTTCCCTCAACATGCAGCGCCGATCGCATCCTTCGATTTTGACGCAATGGTGGACGTTGTCAGCGAGGAAGAGACGGCATGGCGTCCCCAGCCTCCTCCCGATGCCGAGGTCCACCTTCGCTTACGGTTTCCTTTTTTTTTTTAATAAATAAAAGTCGCGGCTAGTGGACTTGACAGCCCACTGCCGCCATTGTAGGGATGCCGGAGAGGAGGTTCTCAGCCTCCTTGCAGCGCTGACCTCCCCTTCAGTCAATGGGAACCTTAAACGGGCAGGGGTTTTGGGCTCCTCAGCCCCTTTACGTCGGCGTCGTGTTGAGCCACCGGCCACCACAAGCAGCGCTCTGCCCCACACCCAGCAGCTACAAAGTACACTGGCTACACAACATGCACAGCGACAACTCCCATACATATCTCAACTTTCTCCCATCGCAACACAGTGCAAAAAAGTAAAAGAAAATTTACACAACAATTGCACAACACAACAGAAGAAAGTGAAAATAAAACCCAAGCATGTGAGGGAGTTTCTCTTCCTCCAGCAGAGACTCAATACGGCAAAAGTGAAATTCAAAATATACATAAAGTCACTTTGTGGGTCCTCGTAAAATCAATCACAGAATGGATAAAAGAGAATACCATTGTAATTTCTCTTTCAGAGCAAAAGGACCGTCTTTAGTCTTTTGCAGAATGATAAAATCACAGATACGGAAGCACGTATAAAACTAAATATTTATTCACTGTATGCTTTATTGAGATCATAAAAAATCTACAACCTAAAGCTCTGATACCACATGTTAAATATTTTAACATGAACATTAATAATTGGATCTTTGATTTTCTATGATCCACAATAATAAAACAATGATAATTAAATACGTACATTTTTCCATCTGTTTGATGAAGAAATTAATCTGACTATGAGAGAAGGATCACCCTTGCAACTTAGCCTTACTAGTGTCTCCCGATGGCTAGAGGCACTCTGATGTTGTAGGTGAGAATCCTGTAACCCCTCAGTGCTATTTATAGACTTCTGACCATCAAGAAATCTAAGACTTTGTGTTTGATTGTGATTAGAGATATATAGTTAATCTTATCTCTTACGAGTTTTCTTATCTGATTATAACTCATTTATTAATTGAGAAGTTTTGAGCTATTCCAAACTCTATCAAGATGGGTGTGTGGGATACAGAGTTTAAATAAAACTTTACATGAACCTCACCACCTTACATACATAAACTAAACATATTATAAGTAAGATAGAAGCTAACATATAGAAAGTCGTGTGTAATGTAAGTGTAGCGAAAGCGAAAATCAGAGGTGTTCAAGGTTAGAATTTCTCACTTAATCCTTATAAAAAAGAACTTATAACTTTGGGCTTAATTTGCAAACTTATCCATTAACTTTTGAAAAATTAAAAATTAGCCCCTAAAGTTAAGGAAATGGCAAACTAACCCTGAGACTTGCCAAATTAGTCTCGTTACATTATTTCTGGCGTTAATAACTTGCCGGTAAAAGATATTTTCAGTGACAAAAATCACCAAAAAAGGAGTTAGGCAACATTTAACCATGTTTAAACCATCATACTATGTCAATTATTTCAAATAATAAAAATAAATAACTGGCCCTACTTTTGAATTACTTATATAAAAGTAAAACATCTCAAAATTGATTGATTCAAGTTGTTATCAACAAAGTCGAAATCATAGTGAAAAAATAAGCATGATTAATAATATGGAAATACACAAACTGGGAGTGCATGCATTCTACGATCAATGACACATCGTCTACCATTTCAGGGAATGAGATTTGAGACTATCACTGATATGAACCCGTGAGAATGAAATCCCTTGAACCCACAATCAATTTGAAAACTCACCCAAGAAAGCCAAGATCAAGTCAATGGATGGAGAACCTAGACACGTTGAGAACTCATTTCAAGAACCTAGATTATATTAAAATCTAGACCCGTTGCAGAACCTGTCTGAAGAACCCAGATTATAAGGAGGAACACCACAAAGGTTGTGATTTACCTTTGATAAGTTCAAAAGTTCAATCAAGAATAAGATGAGAAAATTTAACTCACAATGAATAAATTCATCAAATTTCATAAACTTCTTAACATGAGGCTACAAAAAGTATTTAAATAAAAGCCTAATTAAAACCCTAGCGAAAATAAATCCCTTTCCTTCAAAAATACCCCTAGATGAATAGTGTCGCGGCTACAGTAACACAGCTACAGTAACTTGGCTACAATACCTCTTTAAACCCTAATTCCTAAAAAGTAACTTTCGAAATATGCCCTTGGACAAAATACAAGGCCTTCCCAAAAACCCTACTTTATAATAAATAAGACATATGTGAGCCAAGCAATAAGCATCCTAAAACCAAATTATTGTAAATTAATTCCTATAACTAATAAAATAAGCCCCTTTAATGAAATAAAAAAATCCAAGGTCTTCAATCACATAATCATAATAATAGACCCTACTTTATGTTGCACTCTTCCATAGCTTGTATCACGTGGATGATCACTGGATCTCCTTCTCTCAAGCCCATCTTGAATATTCGGTTCTTACTAGACTCGTCCCAAGTGGATTGTATCAATCCTTGCATTGCCTCATTCATCTTCTTGGCTCTTGACCTTATAATTAGCCCATCTAGAACTTGCAAAGGATCTTTAAAACTAGGTCCATCTTATGCCCATCAATCACAGTGAGATTTATAAACCTCAGCAAGTAAAACTATTAAGCTACTAATAGTAGAAATAAGCATACTTGATAGTAACATGACATGTGTGCTAGATGAACATGGTCTAGCTTATTAAAACCAAGGCATGATTGCTTGCTTAAATGGGACTTATACAGGATATATTTTCTCATGGTGTTACCATGATGTAAGCTTAACATTTCATGATTGACCTAAAGGCATGTCATGACATGCTTCAAGACACGATAGTTGTGACATGTCAAAGAAGATCATGATTGATATACATAACAACATGGCATAGCATAGAATAATTCAATCTAATAAGCATAATTAAAATACGAATATAATTGCATGAACCTCACCACCTTACAAGGCATGCTTGCTTGCCTAATATAGACTTATACATGATGTGTTGTCTCCTAGGATTACCATGGTGCCTTGTTTAATTCGGTTACCATGATGTAAAATTAACATTTCATGATTGACCTAAAAAATTTTCATTACATGCTTGATGACACGAAGGTCGTGACACGTGATAAATGATCATGATTGATATACATAATAGCATGACAAGGTATAAAATAATTCAATCTAATAAATATAATTAAAATATGAATATAATTGCATGAATTTCACCACCTTACATACGTAAACATATTATAAATAACTTAGAAGATAAGATATAAAAAGTCGTGTGTAATATAACCGTAGCGGAAGCTGAAATGGGATGTGTAATAGGTTAGAATTTCTCACTTAATCCGTATAAAAATTAAAAATAAAAAAAACTTATAACTTTGGGTTTAATTTGCAAAATTATCCCTTAACTTTTGAAA
The DNA here is from genome assembly GCA_022457165.1 of Juglans mandshurica. Taxonomy (NCBI): domain Eukaryota; kingdom Viridiplantae; phylum Streptophyta; class Magnoliopsida; order Fagales; family Juglandaceae; genus Juglans; species Juglans mandshurica. The sequence goes on from CM039624.1 coordinate 16,356,909, forward strand.
AATTGTAAATTAGTCCCTAAATTTAAGGAAATTGATAACGGACCCTAAGACTTACCAAATTAGCCTTGTTTGATTATCTCTGGCATTAATAAGTTGCCAGAAAAGATATTTTTGGTGACAAAAATGTCTAAAAAGGGATTTCGGTGACATGTAACCATGTTTAAGCCATCTTACTACAACAATTATTTCAAATAATAAAAATAAGTAACTACCCTTACTTTTGAAATATTTAGATAAAAATTAAACATCTCAAAGACTGATTGATCCAAGTTTTTATTAACAAAATTTTAATCATAGCAAATAAAAAAAAAGCATGATAAATAACATGGAAATACGCAAACTGGGGGTGCATGAGTTCTGCGAAAGGAGCTCTTAAGACTCCTCCTCAGCATATTAGACGTCGTCCTGCAGGGGTGCATGCACTTTATGATCAATGACGCATCATCAACAATTTTGAGGGAATGAGATTTGGGACTATCACAGTTAGATTTATAAATCTAAGCAAATAACGCTACTAAGCTACTAATAATATAAATAAGCAAGCTTGATAGTAACATGACATATATGCTCGATGAACTTGGACTTGCTTATGAAAAACAAGGGATGATTTCTTGCTTAAAAAGGACTTATACAAGATTTATTGTCTCATGGTGTTACCCTTATGTCTTGTTTCATTGGGTTACCATGATGTAAATTTCACATTTAATGATTGACCTAAAAGTAGTTCATGACATGCTTTATGACACGATAGTCGTGACATGTGAAAGAAGATCATGATTGATATACATAACAACATGGCATGGTATATGATAATTCAATATAATAAGCATAATTAAAATATGAATATAATTCCCATTAAAAAAAAGATACAAATATGAATATAATTGCATGAACTTCATCACCTTACAAGGCATGCTTGCTTGCCTAAAATAGACTTATACATGATGTATTGTCTCATAAGATTACCATGATGTCTTGATCTATAAATATTTCATGACATGCTTAATGACACGATGGTGGTGATATGTGACAGATGATCATAATTAATATACATAACAACATGGCATCGTATAAAATAATTCAATGTAATAAGTATATTTAAAAAATGGATACCATTGCATGAACTTTACCACCTTACATACTTAAACATAATATAAGTAACCTAGAAGCTAACATATAGAAAATCGTGTTTAATATAATCGTAGCAGAAGCTGGAATGAGACGTATTATAGGTTAGAATTTCTCACTTAATCCTTATTAAAAAAAATGCTTATAACTTTGGGCTTGATTTACAAAATTCCTTTTAACTTTTTTAAAATTGAAAATTTGCCTCTAAATTTAAGGAAATCATTAACGGACCCTAAGACTTGTCAAATTAGCCCTGTGAAATTATTTCTGGCATTAATAAGTTAGCGGTAAAATATATTTTCGCCAAAAGAAAATGTATGAAAAAAGGACTTCGGCGACATTTAACCTTGCTTAGACCATCTTATAGCAATAATTATTTCAAATAATAAAAGTAAGCAACAACCCTTATTTTTTAATTATTTGGATTAAAATTAAATATCTCAAAAACTGTTTGATTCAAGTTTTTATTAACAAAGTTGTAATCGTGGCGAACAAAAAAAGCAGGATTAATAACATGGAAATACCCAAAATGGTGGTGCATGCATTCTACGATAGGAGCTCCTAAACCTCCTCGTCAACATATTTGACGTCGTGCAGCTAGGGGTGTATGCATTCTACGATCAATGACACATCATCTACCATTCCAGGGGAGCGAGATTTCAGACTACCACAGTTAGATTTATAAATCTAAGCAAGCAAATATGCTAAGCTAATAATATAATAAATAGGCATATTTGATAGTAACACGACATCTATAATGAATGAACTTGGTCTTGCTTATGAAAAACAAGGCATGATTGCTTGCTTAAAATGGACTTATACAGGATGTGTTGTCTCTTGGTGTTAACCTTATGTCTTGTTTCATTGGGTTACCATGATATAAACTTCGCATTTCAAGATTGACCTAAAAGTATTTCATGACATGCTTCATGACACGATAGTCATGACATTGGAAAGAAGATCATGATTGATATACATAAGAACATGGCATAATATATAATAATTCAATCTAATGCAATATGCCCATAATATAGGTATCGTCTTCATATCAAACATAGGCTGTTACATATCTTATAATTTATACTTCATCATAATCATACTTGCATATTTGTCATATGATAGATTTCAAAAGAAATCGCATACATACTTATCATATCATAGATTTCAAATGAAATCACATTCTTGAATAAATGTCGTGATGCATATTTCCTCACATAAAATCATGATTTTTCATAAACATTTTATGCTTAAATCTTCACATAAAATCATGCATGGTTTTTTATAAATTATTTTCATGCGTAACTCTCACATAAAATCATGACCTTTCATAAATCTTTTAATGCATAACTTCTTTCATAAAATCATGAATTTAATGCATAAATCTTCACATAAAATCATGGATTTTCATAAATAATTTAATGCATAAATTTTCACATAAAATCATGAATTTTCATAAATATATCGAGATTGGGGTACGTAAAAATGGACTTCCAATGAAGGGCATACCATACAAAATATTTTTCTAAAAGACATGACGTTTACCACAGATACGTGTAAGAGTATGATCATGCTACTTACCTTGCGATGTTAATCCACTATTTTCGGTGCGTAATCGGTCGCCTATAAAAATAAACATGTAATTTGCATAAATTCCTAATTAAACATGTGATTTTATTGAAAATCTAAACTATTAAAATAGTCTATATTTCCAAAACCTAAATTCTTCCTAACACTAAAATATTCTCACCCAATAGTCTTAAATAGATATGGGTAATTTTGTAATTTAACCCACCCACTTAATATTTCATGCTACAGGGTTCATGCATTAAAATAGGCTTACACGTACGAGAGACAATGGCCGTGAGCTTTGGCCGTGACCTTCGGGCTTGGTGGTACTTCACGGTGGAGCTGGGTGGTTCTCCGGTGGCCTAAGGCTGGAGAGATAGAGAGAAACCGAAAGCTTGAGAGTGAAAGAGAGAGATTAAGGGAGAAGGAACACGGTGTGAGGGAGAGAGCTTGATGTAGAGAGGAGCAGAGGGAGATTACGTGTGCGTTGGTGACTTACAGTGCCGCTGACGGTGATGGAGATGATCGGAACTGGGTTGTCTCTGACTGATGGTGGCGGTCCGATGATGGAAAAGCCTGGGTTACGTGGTCCCGCAATGCTCCAATCTTGCTTTTTTCTACAATCACATTGTTGTGGTTGCTGGAGTTTCCTGGTGGCTAATTTATGGTTGTTCACTGTGGATGTGGAAAAAGTCTTGGCGTGGGATCGAATGAAGTGGCTTGTGGTTTGGGTTGGCGTGGAGGGGAAGGGTGGTGCGGCAGCTAGGGGGGGTGGTTCCGTCTTCCTTGAGATGGCGTCTGTGTGTTCTAGGCAGTGGTGTCGTCGTGGGCGATGGTTTCCGTGGTAGTTCATGAAAGAGGGAGGAGTGGTTAGGTGGGGCTACATTTTCTCTTTCTTTTTTTTTTTGGTAGTTTGTTGTGGCTTGTGGTTTCTCCAGTGTAGGGTGGCTCTCGGTTGCTTCTTCCTAGATGTGGCTTGGAGGGCGTGCATGAAGTGGAGGGAAACGTGCAAGTGAAAGCTTCAAGGGAGTGCGGCTTGCAGTTTTGGTGAGTGTACTATATATAGATGATTGAGAACCCAAAAGAAAACCCTAGATAAAAAGATACGTGCATGTGCATGTGCATGTGAGTGGAGTCGTGGATATAGACTTATAGTAGTTGGTATGGTTTAGGAGTTTTAATGGAGATGGAACTCTAAAATAGTCCACTAAGTGGGAGACGTGTGTGGCATAGGGTTTTTGTTTGAGTTTTTGGCATTTGACTCAACCTCTAAAATAATCCAATATGTTTCATAAAAATTTCTCGATGTATAAAAATTTCCACCTTAAAAATATTATAACATGGCAAGCCCTATAACAAAATCAATATTCGCCAAAATAAAAATCTTAGGCCCGTAGTCTATTTTAAAAAAATACTCGAACACTCAATTAGGTTTCTAATATAATTGGCCCTGTACCGCCCGTCCTTGTGGTGTGACTTTTTATAAAATATTTTAAAAAGGACAATGGGAATTACCGTTCGATTTAAAACTTTTCACTTGTATACCCAGGGTGCAACTCCATGTTTATAAAATTAAAAGTGCTTTGACAATAAAAGAGGTTTACAGTGGAAAACATCAATTTTAATAATAAAAAGACCTCTCGTACATTTAAAACTTGTGCCTAGACTTTCGTGCTCTTCGCCATGGGCCGTGTCCGTCCTGGCCATTCAGTTCCTGTGGGGGGAGGGGCATACATAAAAACTAAAATGAGTTGAAGACTCGTAAGCATTACTTCATACAGTTAAAATATAATAACATAGGTTTCATTCATGCATTCATCATTCCATACATACTATTACGTGCATGCATACGTGCTTATGTGCATTCGTTTGAAAACGTTACTGGACAGGGTTTTTCTCTAAAAGTCTTTCTTTTCGTGAAACGTGTCTCCCGTCAGTGCCTTCATTTCTTAAAGAGTTCGTTCATTCATGCATTCATACGTTCATGCATTCATCCATTCATTCTTATCACTTTCATAGGCCAATACACACTGTTACACCCCGTGTGTTAGGGTTAGCGGCCTTATGGCCAATGGATTCGCCCGTGGCCGCGAGTTGGAATCTCATTCCGTTAGGGAACAACACTGGGTGCACTACTAGCAATACTGTCCGGCATTGCAATCTACCCATTCATTCATTGGGTACCCCTTATCATTCATTCATGTGTCCGTTACGTATTTTCATACATTTCATGCTTTCATTTCTTTTATTCATTCATGGCAACTCAAAAGAGCTGGAGCTTTTATTATTTTCTTATCATTCATTTAACATGTCTTTTCATGAGAAAACGTTCGTTTTCGTGATAAAACATAGTTCTTTTAAAAGCATGTGCTTAAACATCATCTTTTCGCGACATTCGTAAAACATCTGTTCGTGGCATCGTAAAACATTTAAAACGTCGGCCTTCATGGCATCCGTAAGCATCACCTTAAACGTCGTCTCTCATAGTGTCCACGAGCATCACCTCATGGCGTCCACAAGAGCGTCGGTTCGTAGGATCCATGAAAGCATCCGTTTCCATGTCTTTCTTTGCCTTTCGTGATAAAACATTCTTTTTTGTGAGAAAACATCGTTTTATGATCGTAAAATATCAGTTCGTTGATTTTCTTTAAAAATACATACAATAGAGACAACGTATAGTCATTCATTCACATGCGTACAATTAATACTGTGGGTGCGTAAAAAGGGGTTGCCAAGGAGGGGCCGTACGTACTTATACCTTTGAACACTTTGTTTTCTTTCTTAAAACGTCTTTCGTTTCTTTTCATAAGCATCTTAAAGGAAAAGTGTTTCTCGTATCTTGGAAAACTCTAGAAGAGTATGAACGTAACACTTACCTGGACTTCATGCTACTTGCATATCATGTAGTCCATTCATGTGCTTGTCATATGGCAACCTACATGCATATACATATCTTAACGTCATTCTCTATCTAGTACATACGCAACTTAAGCTTAGAAAACACAAGCTACACTTCACTTGGAACACTCTCCTTTTATCTCATGTTCTTATGTGTTCCTTACTATGTTAAAACCATCGGGGACCCATTACGGTCACCGCATCTTCCAACTCAAGGTCTTGTCTAGAGTGCTCATCCACTAAAGTGAACCCATGATTTACCTTAGGATTAAGACACTAAGACCTTCGTCTTACTCCCCTTAGTGAACTCATCTCGATGTATGACTCGGACTGACTAAGTCACACATCCCTTCCTTAGACAGTACACCCGTCACTATCTTCATGTATCTTAGCTCATACTAATCCTCATTCTCATCCATACAAACCACATGGGTCTAAGCCAACTCTGAGGCTTAAGCACCGTGCAACTATGCTCAGGACGGATTACCCATTACATATGGTGAATCCATCCGGCACATGTGTCTCACCATATTATACATGTACCTTACCCTTTTATCACTTAAGATCAACATATAACACGTTGATCACCTGCTTGTATAAACAAGCACCATTCTACGATACCAACCTTCTCTTAACCCGGCTAGCATGACTCTTCATGCTATCCATCCCTTTCAACAATTCATCCCAACACTTGGCATAACAGGTTTCTGTTCACAACCATGCCTGATGTCACGTTATACAGCTCGAGACTATTCCCAAGCTACACCATGACCTTGTCGCGTTACCCAACATCCTGCCATGTCAATTTCTAACTCATCCTGAGTACAGTTCCTCAAGTACTCCCGACACATCGTGACATCTCGTCACATTCCCCTTACGCCATTCCTACACTATCACTTCACCCAAGGTAAGCACGACTGTCAGTAACCACGTCACGAAGTGACGTTGCCCAGTCATGCCTCCGCTGCGTACTCTTACACTTGTCCTGCTACTTCACCTGTACTTCCAGTTGTAAGTCCAACACAATGACACTTGTCACCTCAAACTACAGGCCACTTCATAACTACTTCAGGACACTGTTCCACAGTTCCCGACACTACTCACCATGTTCTACGCCCATCAAATGCTCAACCATCCTTATATTTGCGACACGCCACATAGTGTATCGCTGCACCTCATGGAGTACACTCCATGCATACTCCCTTCTCATATGCTACGCCACATCATTACTATGGCGTACCCGCCATATAGTGCATCACTTCACCACAAGGAGTACACTCCGTGTGTACTCCCCTCATACATACAGCGCCACATCACCATTATGACATACACGCCATATGGTGCATGAATCCACCACATGGAGTACATTCCGCATGTACTCCCCTCATACACATCACACCACATCACCATTATGGCATACCCGCCATACGGTGCATCACTCCACCATACGGAGTACATTTCACATGTACTCCCTTCACACACACTACGCCACATCACCATTATGGCATATCTGCCATAAGGTGCATCACTCTGCCATACGGAGTACATTCCACATGTACTCCCTTCATACACATCACGCCATACAGAGTACACTCAGCGTGTACTCTTCCTGTTCCACATACACCACGCCATCATTACAACACAGTCCACAACACTACACATCACACTTCCCAACTACGCCCAACACTTCACGTACACAACACATCACATCACCAAACTACACAGACATGCCCAACACTCCACTACACAGAATGCCCAACACTTCATTACACAACACATCACAATACCACAACTCCACAAATACCAATAGCACAATCCACAACCTAGTCAACTAATCAATATCTAACATAATTACAAGGGATAGAGAGTTATACCATCGACAGGATAACCCGTGCGTTGCTCGTTAACCGTGGAAGGAACGTACAGGGCGGCTAAGCCACGTACAATGACTGTTTAGGCGTTTGGGTAGCTAGGTGTGGTCTTGGAAGGGCTCGTGGTGGCCTTGTGATGGCGGCAAGGAGCGTAACACGGTGGATCTAGCCGTGACCGCCACTGCAGTGGCTATCCATCACGTGCAGTAACTACCCACCACTCAAAGTGGTGGTTCGGGCTTAGGGTTGGACTAAGGGACATCAAGGGAGGCTGAGGGTGGTCTTCATGGCGGCTGGGGTGGCGGAGCATGGTGGTGCCATGGGTTTCCAAGGGAAACCCGTGTGCCTCAAAGCATGGAAATGGGAGAGGGAGGCTTGGCTGGCCATGGAGGGGTTGAGGGAGGTGCAGTGGAACTCGTGGTGGCATTGGGGTGGCGCCACGGTGGCTCACGGCGGCGGATCGAGCTTGGAAAGGAGGGAGAAGTCATGGGAGAGAGAGAAGGCTTGAGAGGGCTGGAGATGGCGGTTACAAGCCATGGGTGGCGGTGCACGACGGTGGGAGTGTACAGCCCATGCGTGTGAGGGCGAGGAAGTCATGCCGTGGAGAGAGGCTATGGGCCTCGGGTCACGTGGAGGAGGAAGGGGAGGGAAGGGGGAGTTCATGGTGGCACTTGGTGGCCGTGGAGGCCGCGTACGGCTGCGCTAGAAGCAGCTCACGGTGAAGCTGTGCGTGAGAGGTCGTGTGCTTGCGTGGAGGAGGTGGCAGTGCAACAGGGGCTGGCTTTACCGATGAGGGGTCACCTGCATGGGAGGAGGCCGACGGTGGCGGCGGTGAGGCCTGCTGGCGCATCGGTGCCGGGCTGTGCAGTAGAGTAATCGGGCGAGGGAGGCACGCAGCGTACTGCGTACGCTTGAGGGGGAGGGAGGAGAGAGAGAGAGAGAGCTGGGGAAAAGTGAGAAAGAAAGAGAGGAGGTCTGGGAATTTAACCCAGTCCCTTCGTTTGGGGATCCACATAACGATCTAACGATGGAGGATTAAAACATTGATTGAAAATGCATAAATATTAACTTAATTAAAAGCGCTTAGAGGAATTAAGGTCGAATATTATTTTAAACTAACTTTAGTTTATAAAATAATTTTCCTTCATCATTAATAAAATGATGAAGTCTCACTTAACATATTAAAGAGAATAAAACCATTTAATTAATAAAAACTTTCAACATTATTTAAATCCCATAATATCTTAAATAGTTGTAATCATTTTAATAATAATATTAAAATTATTTCTGACAATTATAATATTTTGGGAGCTCTTCAAGAATATTATAATTGTCGTATTTAAAATCAAGTTTAGTTCAATAACACTGAAAATACTCTTTATAAATATTTCCAGCACATTTAAAATACTGGGCGTGCCGTAGAAGTCACATGATATCTTTTGAAACACGCCATCGTGGTTCGGTACACATGACGAGTCTCGTAGTTGCTAGATAGAAGGGCAGATAAATCACATAATTTATGCCTTCAGGATTTGCTTACGTCATAAAGAAGGAACGTACGTTAAAAAGAGAGAAGCGTACGTAAGAAGGAAGGAGCGGGGTGTTACAGGCCCATTAACCTAATTTTAGGCCCAATGAAATTATCCATAATTTATCCCTAATAATATTCGGTTGGGTCGTTACACCCTCTTTGGTTTAGCACAATTTGGATGGTTGGATGGAATATGATTTTGCTTAGGTGGCGTGATCTCACACCTTGATTTCCTTCACAAACCATCTGATGGTTTCACTTGGTCCCAAGTGTCCAATACTTTTCACCAAGTCTAAGATCTTGTCAAGTGTCTAAATAAAACTTATCTAACCTAATTTGGACATTCCACACTATGATTTTGAGAACACTGCACTAGGTGCTACTATTGAGGTTACTATTCACTCCGAAAAAAATGAAAATAAACTTTACATTGTAAAATCTTATATATACAGACTAAATTAATTGTGCAATTTGTTTATCAAAATTCAAACCCGAAGTGCCTCAAATAAAGAAAACGTATTTTCAAACAAGTGTTTCATCTGAATATTGAAAATTAGATTATTGCGCTATAAGATTCTAAATAATTAACTGATTCTAATGGCATATACCATAACACATATTGACACTTCTAACTATCTCGAATAAATAAAATCCCGCTTCTGGCACAACAGTGAATAGTAACACTAACTATGCTGACAAACTAAAACCAACGCGATTGATTGATTCGTAAAAACATATAGGGTTTTCATGAGTTTCCTATAGCCTATAGAAATTCCACTGTTAAATTTCTAGCGGGCTTTTATAGTTAACAGACCCTAAGACTTACCAAATTAACCCTGTGAGATTATTTCTAGCGTTAATAAGTTGTCGGTAAAAATATTTTTAGCAACAAAAATGTCCGTAAAAGGACTTCGATGACATTTAACCATGTTTAAACCATCTTACCGCATCAATTATTTCATATAATAAAAATAAGTAATTGTCCTTACCTTTGAGTTATTTGGATAAAAATCAAATATCTCAAAAACTGATTGATAGTTTTATTAACATAGTTGTAATCGTAGCGAACAAAAAAAGCAGGATTAATAACATGGAAATACCCAAAATGGTGGTGTATGTGTTCTACGATAGGAGCTCCTAAAGCTGCTTCTCAACATATTCAACGTCGTGCAGCTAGGGGGGCATGCATTTTACGATCAATGACACATCATCTATGATTCCAGGGGAGTGAGATTTGGGACTACCACAGTTAGATTTATAAATCTAAGCAAGTAAAGCTGCTAAGCTATTAATAGTATGCTCGGTGAACTTGGTCTTGCTTATGAAAAACAAGGCATAATTGTTTGCTTAAAATGGACTTATACAGGATGTATTGTCTCATGGTGTTACCCTTATGTCTTGTTTCATTGGGTTACCATGCTGTAAACTTCACATTTTACGATTGACCTAAAAGTATTTCATGACATGCTTCATGACATGTGAAAGAGGATCAAGATTGATATACATAACAACATGGCATCATATATAGTAATTCAATCTAATAAGCATAATTAAAATATGAATATAATTGCATGAATCTCACCACCTTACAAGGCATGTTGCTTGCCTAAAATAGACTTATACATGATGTATTGTCTCATAGATTACCATAATGTCTTGGCTCATTGGATTACCATGATGTAAGCATAACATTTCATGATTGACCTAAAAAGATATCTTGACATGCTTAATGGCACGATGGTCGTGACATGTCATAAATGATCATGATTGATATACATAACAATATGGCATGGTATACAATTAATTAATGTAATAAGTATAATTAAAATATGAATATAATTGCATGAACTTTACCACCTTACATACCTAAACATGCTATAAATAACCTAGAAGCTAACATTAAGAAAGTCGTGTGTAATATAACTATAGCAGAAGCTGGAATGAGACGTGTTATAGGTTAGAATTTCTCACTTAATCCTTATAAAAAAAAAAAAAAGTTATAACTTTGGGCTTAATTTACAAAATTACCCTTTAGCTTTGGAAAAATTACGAATTTGCCTCTAAATTTAAGGAAATTGTTAACGAACCCTAAGACTTACCAAATTAGCCCTGTGAAATTATTTTTGGCGTTAATAAGTTGTTGATAAAAGATATTTTCGGCAACAAAAATGTCCTAGAAAGGATTTCGGCGACATTTAACCATGTTTAAACCATTTTACTGTGGGAATTATTTCAAATAACAAAAATAAGTAACTACCCTTACTTTTGAATTATTTGAATTAAAATTAAATTTCTCAAAAACTGATTGATTCAAGTTTTTATAAAGAAAGTTGTAATCCTAGCGAACAAAAAATGCAGGATAAATAACATGGAAATACCCAAATTAGGGGTGCATGCGTTCTACGATAGGAGCTCCTCAGCAGCATATTCAATGTCGTCCAACTGGAGGGTGCACGCGTTCTACGATCGATGACACATCTTTGCGACAGTCCTTCCTTCCTTGATCATTGCTCGCCTCTTTCTCACTTGAGCTACCATCATCTTCAACTCGTCATTTGCACCTTCGCACGATAGGCGACTTTTCTTGCTTGCTTACCATAAGATGAAATGTCATTTTCACATTGCGATGGGATGTGTCTGCCCTGCTTTCTAGAAAGTGTGTGCCATCCATGTGCTGGACTAGTTGCCCTTTGCTACACCTGCAGCTATTTTTCACGAAACTAATAGTGTTTCTCATCTTTGCCTTCTACTCACACTTGTTTAGCGGTTTGTCCACTTGCGCTGGGGTGGTCCTCACAGATTATGTAGGCTATAGGCAAACGACAGTAGGTTGGAAACAAAAATTGAAGGCCAATCATGTTTTGCCACATAATTTATTTTTTATAACGTCACATATATAGGCCAGCTTCTTTTTAGTTTCTCTTTATTCATTTTCTATCTCCTTTCAATTGGAATGTAACTGCCCTGTTTTTAGCTAGGAGGTTAATTAATTTTGTTTGGTGGAGAGTTTTGTTTTAAAATGTATGCCAAATAAATTGTCATTTTTTTTTTATAACTTTATCATTAAATGTTTATAAAATAGGCACTCTTATTGTTATTGCCGATTAATGCTGGAATAACTCTTTACGTTATCGACGACGTAGTAACAACCGGCGTAAATGTGATTCATTACCAAAGTGCTGGGACAGGAATTTTGAAGCGATAACAACGTCGAGTAATATAATTTAATTAAGAAAATCATAAATTAATAATTACTATTAATTATTTATATAATGCTGAACATTTTATTCATGTAAGTAAGAGCTAGAATAAAGAAAAATAATAATAGAATTAATTAATAAAATATTGAGGTGGCAGTACTACAAAAGAAACAAAGGACATTTCTTTGAAAAATCCATAGATAAATCTATAGATATTTATAAGAAAGTCAAACAAGAAACTATATTTTAGTTTTCATGAACGCGAAAGAACGTGAATGTTTTGGTTTAGAAATGGAAATTGGTTGGCCAGGGTTATAATTTTTGAAAGAAAATATGAATTTAGAATGGGTAAATAAATCGTAGGTTGCCCAATGATAAGATCAAAGACATGCACTATATGAAAAATAAGTATTCATGATAAATTATTTATATAAAAAATGACTATTTGAGATGATAATAAACTCATTTTAATAGAAAATATAGTCATTTTCATAGAAAATTACTACATCAAATAAATTATTTTCTTGTAGTGAGAGCATTCTATCCTCTGTTCAAACCACATAACAAAGAAGTCTTCTTCATGCTTATTTTCTACACCTAGGGGTGTCAAATCGTGTTAATGGGTCGTATTCGTGTCGTGTCAAGGTATGTACATTACACTTAATGGGTCAACACGAACATGACCCGTTAAGAATTTCGTGTCAAAATTTTAAACCCGAACACGACACGGTAAGATAATGAGTTAACACGACACGACCCTTTATGACTCGTTTCAACCCGTTTACGTTAATGGGTTGAACAAACAAGATATGACACGACACGACCCGTTTAACCAGATTGATTTTATATAAATATTTAAATCTAAATAATATCTATAAAAAATAAAAAAATAACTACAAGTCTAAAATTACAATCCAAACAAATATGATCCACACAATTTATAATAATATTCATTATTAAAATTACATCCCAAATATAATAAACAAAACATACATTGTAAATATATTAATGTTACAATCCCAAATATAATAAAAAATTAAAAACACAAATCTAAATAAATTTAGAACTTAAAGAAGGAAGTCGGTTAGGTAGTTTAGGGTTTTGTGAATTTGTTTGGTCTAAGGGTATAAAGGTAAATTTAATTTTCTTAACGGGCCATAACGGGTTGACCCGTTAGTGACCCGTTAAGCAATCGTGTCTTAACGGGTCAACCCGTTTTGACCCGAACCCGTTAAGGCTAAACCCTAACCCGCTTTTATCATGTCGTGTTCGTATTGGATTAACGAGTCGTGTCACATATTGCCACCCCTAGGCCTACACCTAGGCATTAGATTCGGCCGGTCTGGATGTGAGAAAACAATTGATATATACATATAAATAATATATATTTATTATATATATATATTATTTATATGTATTATTTATATAAATAATTGTATATAAATAATTATTAATATATCACAATATTACATATATTATATTCTTTAATGTCTAACTATAATATATAGTACTAGTATAAATTAACATATTATAAGAGTTATAGTATAAATTTGTAATAGTATTAGTATAGTTGACTTAATATGTTAGTATTAAATCACTATAACTACATAGAGTATTATATAATATAATATTAGTAGCGTATTATCAATTTATCACTAACATATAGTATATTAGTAATGCTACCAGTATAGTTATTAGTTATAGTATTGGTACTAAGTCTATAATTATATATATTTAGATTAATGTATTATTATATTCTTTAATTTATAACTATAATATATAATACTAGTATATATTAATAATTATACGATTTATTATGTAATTGTTATTTAATATGTCACTTAATTTTAATTTATGATTTTAAATAGATTTTTCTATGAACTGACCGGACTAGACCAATTCTTAGATTGTTCGGTCCGGTCCATGATAGAAAAATCTTAGACCGAATTGGTCTGGTTTAGTTCACAAAATCTCTGGAAATCGAATCGGACTGGACTGCTCCCTAGCGGCCTACACCCTCCATTCTGTTCACAAAATCTCTCCAAATCGAATCGTCTCCACTCTATATATATAGGGCTCAATATTGTTGCACCTGGAGCTATAACTTCGCATGAAAAATAAATAAACGAATGAGTAGTTTCAGACAGCATAGCTTCAAATTGGTTCCTGGAGAACATGCTACTGAGCTGCTTAATGCTCAAGCCCACATATGGAACCATATTTTCAACTTCATAAACTCCATGTCCCTGAAATGTGCAATCCAGCTTGGTATACCTGATATCATCCACAACCACGCCAAGCCCATGACTCTTTCTGAGCTCCTCGTAGCACTCCCTATCCACCCATCAAAAGCTCATAATATTCCTCGTCTCATGCGCATTCTCATCCACTCTGGCTTCTTTGTTGCAGAAGAAATGATTGGAAATGACGAAGAAGAAAGATATGCACTCACTGATGCGTCTCAGCTCCTTCTTAAGGAGAATCCCTTGAGTGTAACTCCTTTCTTACTTGCCATGCTCGATCCTGTTTTGACTAAGCCTTGGAATTTTCTGACCACATGGTTCCAAAATGAAGACCTTACACCGTTTGATATGGCACATGGAAAGATTTTTTGGGATTATGGGGGCCATGAGCCAAGGCTTAACAATTTTTTCAATGATGCCATGGCTAGTGATGCTCGCTTGGTGATGAGCGTGGTGATCGACAAGTGCAGCGCAGTGTTCGGTGGATTGGAGTCGTTGGTTGATGTTGGTGGCGGTACTGGAACTGTGGCCAAGGCCATTGCTGACGCATTCCCAAGTATGAAGTGCACGGTGCTTGATCTCCCACATGTGGTTGCTGGCTCGGAAGGGAGTAAGAACTTGAAGTATATTGGAGGGGACATGTTTGAGGCAGTTCCTCCTGCAGATGCAATTTTACTTAAGGTAAATGCATCGCTTATAGAGCTAGCATATACAAACCAGGTACTCGCATGCATATAAATACATCCCCAAAGCAAAGTGATCGTATATATATGGTACATATTTTTCCAACGAAAATGATATTTTTTGAAAAATTGTCTAAAAAAAAAAAACATTTCCCTGCATCGTAATCATACCAGATCAGTTTTGAATTTCATTCTGTTTTGGCCATGCATTATAGTCGGAATTTTTCATTCCAGTATAGTACTTGATACATTATATCTCCTCATTCAGTTCCATTCTAAATTCTGGCATGTTCTAGTCATTTCGGTATTTTTCGGCCAAAACCCAGACGCTATTCCATTTCGTCAAATTTGTAATTTTTTAGAGTTTGGATGACATTTTTTTAAATTTAATATCCATATGTTTATGTAATTTTAGAATCTAAAAGGTATTTATATAATTTGAGCTTTTTTTGTAATTTTAAATGTGTCCCATGATTCTCTCATTTTTTAGATATCATTATTTTTAATAATTCTTCCGCTTTTTAATTTTTCTTTCTTCGTTTTTTCTTTTTGTCTCGCTTCGAGTTTGTATTTTTTTAATATTATCTTTTAACACCAATATATATCAATCTCTAATTTTTTTAATATTTTTAACGTATATACATTTTATAAATTGTCAATTATCTGACATATATATACACATGACATGATTATTTATATTTATTTTAAGTAAAATATAATAAATTGATCAGTTTATATATAATACACGTGACTTACATATACATATATTTATTTTATTATTTATCAGTTTATATATACATATAAATATATATATATATAGTTAATCCCATAATGATATATATACCAGCCAAATATTTTAATACAATGCTTTAAATTGATCACTGTACTCTACGACTCTAGTCGTAGTTTGCGTCCGGCTAGCCATTAGTTAGAACTATTTCTTGGGCTGGATCTAAGAATATGGCTCAAACCTTAATTAATGTCTTAAAAAATAATAATGTTTTATCTAAGAATTGTATAAAAACACATATCTTGTCACTAAATTGATTGTGAATGCAAATGATGACAAGCAGTGGATATTGCATGACTGGAACGATGAGGAATGCGTTAAAATACTTAGAAGATGCAAGGAGGCAATAATCACGAGCAATGACAAGAAAGGAAAGGTTATAATCATTGAAATGATAGTGCAGAACCAGAAGGAAGATGATGAGGAGTCGATTGAAACGCAACTATTCTTTGACATGCTGATGATGGTAATGGCCACTGGAAAAGAGAGAAACGAGAAAGAATGGGCAAAGCTGTTTTTCGATACTGGTTTCAGTGACTACAAGATAACCCACATATTGGGTTTAAGGTCTCTCATTGAAGTTTATCCTTGAATTAATAAGCTAGCTCTTTCATGGTAGAGAGATAAACTGCATGTCGTGGATATATACGTACATTATTAATATATATACAGTACGTACTACTATTGCATGTCTTATATATATTTGTCCTTCACTACAAGAAACAGGGCCTTTCCTAGCGCCGGCAAAAATAGTCGCAAATAATTTCTAAATTCGCTGCAAAAGATCTTTCCTGGCTATTTTTACTGTGTCGCATATTCGTCGCAGTTCTCTACTCAATTATAAGTTAAACTAATGAACTGTAAAAATAACCACAAATAGTTACTTTTCCGGCGATTTTTTTCGGCTGTAATTATTCAAAAAATCGTTGGAAAATACCTTCCCGTTTGATGTTAAATCGTTGAGAAAAGTTAATTGCGGCGATATATGTCCTCGCAAAAAGTTAAAAATTCGCTGCAAAAACTTTGCTACCAATGATATCAATGATCGACGCAATAAAGTTTTTGCAGCGAGTGGATGCGAAACACTCACCGCCAAGGGAGGAGCTGCGCGCGACGCGGCGAAGAAGGTCACGATGGTGAGGCACTGAGAGAGAGAGAGATGAGTGAGAGACCTCAAGTAGAAAGAGAAAGGGACGGAGATAGAGCTCGGCGTGATAGGGGACGAAAACTCACCGTGGGGCAGCGAGGCTTGCGACGGTCTGGGGGCTGGGCGTTGACCAGGTAGTGTCCGAAGGTGGAGGCTTGTCCTCCGGCGTCTTTTGATGGCAGTGGCGTCGAAGTTTGAGGGGCTGACGACGTGGCCCACGGTGGGGATGCTTCCCCTGTTTCGGCCTGCAAAAACAGAGTCTTTCACATCCCAACGTATCAGCGGCTTGGTGCGGAGGTTCATGGCAGAGCAGCGTCAAACATGGTGGTTTCCAACGTGCGGGATGTGATTCGAGTGTTTCAGGCTGGGCTCGGTCGTGGCAGTGGTTGGGATGCAGCGCAGATGCCTTCGCATTGTACTACGGTGCAGTGGTGGTCTGTGCAGCGGCGCCATGGGTTAAACCGTGTTGCGATACGGGCTTGGCTCGTTTGGGGCAGTGGTTCAGGTGCTGCACCGCTGCGCTAAGGGGAAGGGCTCACGGTGAAGGAGGCAGAGGCGTGAAAAGAAGAGTCGGCACTCTAGGTTTTCGTCATGCACACTAGTGGTTGGCTACGGATGCAAGGTTGACAAGTGCTGAGTAGAGGGGTACGGGTTGCTGTTTGCGTGGGGAGGAGTTTCTGGCGGCGGCAGTGCTGGGTAATGTCTCATTGTTTGGGAAAAACATAAGCATCTATATATATGTGAGGTGAAACCCTAGAGAGACGAGAGAGACGTGTGTTTGCTTGCATGCCGTGAACGAATGCATGTGTGTATGCATGCTGTGCGACGGGAAAAAAAAAAAAGCCGTGCGAAGAAAAAAAATAAAAATAGACGGAAGGTGAAGGAATTAAAAATGAAACATGCGGGAACAATAAAAAATAAATAAACGGCCAAGAATTCCAAATTAAAAGAAAAGAAAAAAAAACGCTACTCAAAATCGTAAATTAAGAACTTAAAAAAAACAATCAAGTTATAAAAAAAATAAATAAGTAAAAATCTAAAGTCCAACTATACCAATTTTTGGATCCGGGTGTTACAATATGCATGCAGTGGTATGGAATTCTAATATCCAACAATGAGCTTCATAACAATATTACCAATAGATCCATAATGAGCTAAACACATGCAGTTTTTCCTCTAGAGGCATACATAACTCATCCAATTCTAATACACTTTTTTCTTATGAATAATAGCATACCCTTGGTTGCATAGCTCATGAGAAGGCGTCCTTTAAAAAAATTAGTAAAAACTAAAAAGAGGACACCTCACAATAGACCGCAAAAGTTTTAAATTTTCCAACTGAATCATATAACTTAGGAAGATAGGGGTAAATGGTAAACATCACTAGCTAAGTAGTCATTAGGTTCTCACCTTTACTTGTTGCAACTAAAGGAAGTTCTTGGCCCCTTATGTTGAAATACAAAGACAATTATCTCAAACTAAATATAGCACAGTTTTCCACTCATTTTCAAGCATATGAAGAATGCTTCACTTGTCCCACGGCAAACCTAATAACAAATCCTCATGCACCATAGCAAATATCATACACAATATTTCATTAACGAAGATTTAAAAAATGGAGATACAAGATCCCCCTTGTGAGTTGTGCAAATCACAATAGCTATTGAAAATTCCTTTAAAGTACCATTCACAAATACAAGGAATCAAACAGAATCAATTGATATAAGAAACTATACCATTCGTAGAAAAACAAAATCAATAAAACTACTCTCCTCTTAGCATAATTATCAATGCATTTTCCTAAAAACAGGAAGAAAAAAAATGAACCATATCAAACCTACAGCAGCCCTCAAGCTAGAAACTAAATCACAATAGCACAGAACAAACATAGTTGGTCCATTAAGAAAAGAGGCAGAAATGAATGGAGTAAACAGAGTACAGAGATTGACAAAGGGGAGAATCGAAACTCACAAGGGAGGGTAGAGTAGTAAACCGCGTTGGGGTCGTGGGTTACGAACAGAGTAAGGGAGAGAGGGAGGGCCTCTGGCTGCTGGGCTAGGTGTGGAGGAGAAGGGGACTCCAACGGTGGACTGGCGATGGCGTTAAGGTGTGATTGGTGGTAAACGGCACCCCTAGCAGCGGCAATCATAGAGAAATCTGAGAGAGAGAGAGGTGAGGCCAGATTCGGGGAAAATGATATTTCTGCCGTGCGGGTTGGGGAGAAGGAGGGGGTGGCCGTCGAGGTGAGGTGGCGTGGTGGGGTCACTGGCGACGGGTTGCGCACGGCAGAGGCTTGAGGGAGAAGAGGGATTGGGGAGAGAGAGGGGTGAAAGGGGGGGGGGGAGGAGATGGCGTTGGAGGGAAAGAAATGATGGGAAAACGTTAGACGCGGGGTTTAAATTTTATTAGCTTTAGCGGCGGTTTTGATTCGCCGGTAATAAGCTGTAATTGTCAGCATATGTTCTTACGGCAACAATGTTTGCCGTAAATATTATGTATTGCGTCGATTTTTCTAATCGACGGAAATTTAATGCCGCTACAGTTAAAAATAATTTATTGCGACCTGCGATTTTTAAACATAAAAAATCATTGCAAAAGGTCACTTTTGTAATTGCAGCGATTAACAAACTGACGTAACAAGTTTTTTAATATACCGGCGAATTGTTTTTGTCGCAAAAATTGAAAGATCACTGCAAAAGATCAATTTATTATTTGTGGTGAATATGTCCATCGCAGAAAGTTAAAAATCGCCGCAAAAGACCAGTTTCAAGATTTTATGTAAAAAGATCGTGACGATGTAAAAATCGTCGCAATTAAAGGCTTTTTACGGCGATTTTATTTCCAACAGACTTAAAATCGTCGCAAAAAGCCTTATTTCTTGTAGTGCTTCATCTATGCCTACGTGCATTGTACGCTATAGAAGTGGCTTGCTTTCTCCCACTTTATATAATAATGAAGAATGAGTCTTCTTTCATTTATTGGTGGCGGCTTTTTCCCTCTCTCTCTGATTCAAGTTTGAGAAACAGGCTTTTGAGTACCTAATTTTTTGCTGTAAAAAATAAATAATAAAAAGTGATGCGGAAAACAAGTTGGAAAATGTTTGGTAGGCCAGCGCTTGCCTAAACACTACTCAATGAAGTTTTATAGGGTTTTACGAAACTCGTGGATCTCACCTTGAAAATATGTTTGAATATTAAATTTATGAAAAAAATTAAAAATATAAGAACATAAAAAAAGATTGAGGTAAATATATTTGGACGATCGGAATGGCTCCATGAGGAATGAAAAGGTTTTTGAGAGGGAGGTATTTTGAGTTTTGTATGTATAGAAAAATAGTAATGTTAGATACTAGTTTCAAATAGACAAATCTAACCATATTAATATAGTCAAATAAGAGCTGAAATCATTAAGAATTCCGTTTGCAATCCATTTAAGTTTCAAGATAGATAGTAATTTATTTAAAACAAATCATTTTTTTACGATTACATGCAACAACAAAAATGTTTTACTACCAAGAGAGTCTACCAAAAACTGTTAGGATCGAAAAAAAACTACTCCACGTACGACAAGTTCTATGCCATTGTATAGTCCTTGAAACACTGGCAACATTATTTGGTACAAAAGGAGTTCATTCTAATAACTAACTATGAGGCGTTGAAGTACATCAACAGGCAACACAAGCTGAGCAGACGACAAGGGTCGCCTATCTGCAAGAGTTAATGTTCTCGTTGAGGCACCAATCAAGGAGATTAAACCAAGTTGCAAATGCTTTAAGCCGACGAGTGACTCTCCTCACCACCATTAGTACTAGAGTGGAGGGCTTTCACACTTTCAAGAATTTGTATGCCTAAGTTCCATCCTTCGAAAAGATTCTTAAGGAAGTAATGGAGGGAAGGCAAAGTTATTTTCTTTTGCACGACGGATTTCTATTTTGTCGCCAACAGTTGTGTATCCTAGACTCTTCCTTAAGAGAGCACATTACACGAGAATTGCATGCCGATGGGTACTTCAGGTGAGAAAAGATTTTGGTTTTAATCGCCGCAAATTACTATTGGCCCAAGTTGACTAGTGACGTGGCACAATACGTGACGGGATGTTTCGTGAGCCAGAGAACGAAGGGAACCCTCACCAATGTTGGCCTATACACTATGTTACTTGTACCTGATGGTTTGTGGCTTGACGTCAGTATGGATTTTGTCTTAGGCTTACCGAGGACCCAACGTGCCATGGATTCAATTTTTGTCATGGTTGACCGATTTTCTAAGATGCCCCATTTTGTAGCTTGTAGAAAGACCATGGATGCCACCTAGATCACCCACCTTTATTTCAAGGAGACTACTCACTTGCACAGTGTTCCTCGATCTATCACCTCAGATAGGGATACAGAGTTTATGAGTAATTTCTAGAAGAGTTTGTAGAAAATGTTCGGAACCAAGCTAAACTTTGGTAGTACCTATCACCCCCAAATGGGCGAACAAACCGAGGTGGTGAATCAAAGTTTGGGCAACATCCTGAAAAGTTTGGTGGGTACTAAGCCAAAACAGTGGGACCTTGCCTTATCGTAGGCAGAGTTTGCTTACAACCGATCCAAGAACCGGACTACCTAATTGAGACCATTTGCTTACAACTGTAAGGTCAGAATTTGTCCGGCGTCCTTGATTTGGCTCCTATACCACGGATTGGTAGCCTGAATGTCAAGGCCGAGGGGATGGTAGAGCACCTTCGAGGAGTACACAACCAAGTCAAACAAGCAATTCAGGCGAGCAATGCAAAGCACAAGGTTCACGCTGACAATTATCGCCGCCATGAACTTTTTGATGTTGGAGATCTTGTTTAGGTTGTACTAACTCATGATGGTTTTCTTGTTGGTGAGTACAATAAGTGGAAGGATAGAAAGATTAGACCTTGTGAAGTTCTCCAAAAGATCAACGAAAATGCATATACATTACGTCTTCCCAGTCATATGAGAGCTTCGGATGTGTTCAACGTCAAACACCTTAGCCCCTACTTTGTCAACGATGGTGTGAACACAAGGGCAAGTTCTTTCCATCCCGTTGTGGCGCCCCCAGCCCCCGCTTGGGATTGGACTGTGGCTGAGATGCCGGGACATGTAACACAAGACTACACACCCCCCATACATGACAGATAATATGCTATGCACCTAAGTACACTAGCAGTATGCAATAGCGTAGCAGCGGAAAGTTAATAAAAGTCGAATAAACTAAGCAACGCGATAAGCAATTGCAAAGCACATGACACCATACTAATATATAACCCCAAACATTGTTCAAACGTAAACGTGAGCCATAAAGGCATAATATCCAAAAAGCATAAAGCATAGTTTAAAATTTCCAAAATACAGGATTTCCTCAAAACAACATAAATCCACAAAAGTTGGCTATAAGTACTGTTGCCTTCTATTCTTTCTTTCTTTTTTTTTTCTTTCTTTTCAAAAAAGTTAAACTCTCGTACTCTTCATAACCATTGTCCCAACAGAATATAGACACCAAAAGACCCCATGAGATTGCTGAGGCTTGGGTGGTATTAGACCTAATTCCTTTGCTACTGCCTTTGCGTTAGCCGAGGCCTTTGAGGCTCGCTCTAGGTACATAGACAATCGGTCCATATTCCACCAAAACTTAAAATTCTTAGAGGGTTGATAGATCGTAGCATCGATCTTGGTCTCACTAATACTATGTAAGATTTCCTTCAAAAGCTTAGCCGTATGGATTAATGCATTAGCAGTGTAGTCTTGACGAGCCTGAACAGTGTACTCATTCTCTAATAGGGAACCATCCGGGTTCATGTTTCCTGGGTATCTGAGGTACCTAATACAACTTTTATTATTCCAGTTGGGGAATGGTAGTGGAAACTACCACAATGAGATTTCAAGAAATCTTAGCAAGTCATCACACAACATAGCACAGTTAACACAAGCATATAAAAGGTATATCATGAAATGCGTGCATGAACAAATACTTGACTTATGCCTTTGATCAGAACTTGATTTATGCACTTGACTATTATCAAAAGACTTGTAACAGAGACTTGACCTTTTCATAAAAACTTCTTAACTTTTTTTTATTCACGTGAACTTATTATGAACTTGTCTTATCATAACATATCACAAGATTTGCATCGAGTGATCCTTAGCACTTATGCTCATATTCTTATTCAGAGAGTGGATACAACACGGTTCCCCTTAGCACCACGTGTTCCTGCTAGTTACCGCACCATCAACAGTCCGTGCACTATGATGAATACATCATAAACAGAGATTCATATTAACTCGACCTTACTTCATCGGGTTATATGCCTTATGCACCTACTTGCGTTAGGCGCTTTTTCGCTCAGGTATCCTTTGAAAAGAATCCATTCGAGACTTGTCGAGAGTACTTTGTTGACCCAGGGGTTACCACTCCATTCTTAAACACTCCAGAGTGGACAAAGGAGTTCCACTAGGACATTCCCCTGCGCTAGCACTTGGGGTCGTGATAAAACTTTTTGTTTGAAAACATTTTTTTTTCTTTGAAAACACTTCTTCCCCAAATGCATGTGACATGAGACATAAACATGCTTACTCATACTTGACATATGACTTATGAAATGTCGTGCATGAATAACCAAGTATAACATGTTCATTTCATAGCATGATAACATAAACCATAAAAGATATCAAAACATATACATGGAACCATGAAAACTTGTTTAAGTTGAAACTCATGGGTACAAAAACATGAAGATTCATCTCATAAACATGTTCCAATCCTCAAGCATATATCATAGAAATCAAAACATAGTAAACTAAGACATGAAATCATATATTTTTGACTAAGTCTGAAACATCCAAAGTATGTTCAAACCGATATATCATGTTGCATAAACCATCAACCTCAATCAAGTGAAAACCGAAACTCATAGACATATTTCATATTTCATCACAAATCTGAAACATAAAATTCCTTCCTTAGAGTTACTCAAGATCATATTAACATATTCAAAAAAACAACCAAGAGATAACAAACAAAGCAATCAAAACCTTGGAACGATTTACACAATCATATACGAATATTAACGAAAAGTAAGTTAAGTGTATACTTACAAAATCTACATAAGGAATAGTAGCAAGCTGTATATCCGAACATACTATATTAGAAAGAGCATCTAAAACCCTACCTCATGTTCTTGAGTGTGTGTGTGTGTGTGGATCTCTAGGTCATCACTTGGTCTTAAACCATTCGGCTTCTAGGGTTTTTAGGTTAAAACCCCTTCATTTCACTCATAAAATAAAACAAACCTAAAGTAAGCAAGATACATGTGGTGGTCGAAACATGGAGGATGAACTCCCCCTTCACTAATCGGCCTCAAGGGTTTTTCCTTGAAAACCCTAAGTTATTTCCAAGAAAATGGTAGAAAGTGTATGTGTTCTATCTTTCTCAAAGTCTAATGAGATTTGAATTTCATTTTCGAATTGAGAATGAATTATGTGTGTGCAAGACTTAGAGAAGCCGATTCTTACCTTGCTAATCCTTGGTAGTGCCGAAATCCCTTCTCTTGCAAGGATCCTCCTTATTTGGTTGGAAAGAAAATACAAGAAAATGAGGAAACTTTCAAATGAACAAGGGAGAATTGTGTGGAGAGAGTGAGAGCTCATGCAAATCCAAAAAAATGGTAAGGGAAAAGCCCCCTTGGCATGAACCCTTCTCTTTTTATATGAGACCCTTCACTTCCCTCCTTGGTTGTATCCAAAGTCCTTGCATGGATGACAAGTGGCAAGGTTTCTTCTATCCCTTTTCCCAGTTGCCGAAATGCCTCTTGGAGTTTTCCACTTGGATTGCATTGGGAAGAGACACTTTGGGGGGTGGCGTGTAGGACTCCTCCTCCTTGGTTGAAATTCCTTCTCTCCCCCTTATGCCCTTCCTTTCCTTAAACAAGTAAATATCTCTTCAAGGGTAGCTTGGTAAAACCATACATGCCTTTTCCTATTCCCAACAACTAACTCTTGGCACGGAAGACAAGTGGCATTGGGCATGTGTCATAGCCCTAGCCGTCCTCTCCATTTTCTTTTCCCAAGATGTTGCTTCATCTTCCAAATACTTTTTCCCTAGGTGACCTTCCATATACCATTGGTCTAAAATTCACTAAGTGACAAGTGGCAAGTGAATGTAATGCTTAGGAGTGTGCTAGCCAAAACCCTAAGGGGAAAATTGTCCTTGATACAAAAGTCTCTTCCCTAGGTGACCTTCCATATACCTCCCTTCCGTTTCCTATGCAAAACTTCTAGAAAACTCCATTTCACTTCCCTAGGCTTCCCTTTCCAAGAAACCTACCTTGGAACTCGAATTCTAGACAAAAACCAATGGGCTAGGTGTGTAAGCCCATCTTGGTGCCTTCCTACACCTCTTTTTTCCCCTTAACCCACTATCAAGACTAGGTTCAAGGTGCAACATTCTCATGACACATGGCACTAGTAACTTAGAATTGGATCATAGAACTAAACCATTGGACCTAAGTTTCTAAATAGGGCCTAAATTCCTTAGTAATCTAGGGCTACTCTACTATTGGGCTCAAGTTACTACATCAAAGGTTCTAAGGCCTTCCAAAGTAACTAAGGCTCCTAAAATGCCATGGCAACCTAGAACGAATTCTAAGGGCCAAGCCTAGACAAAAACTCGGGTCATCACATCCTCCCCTCCTTAGAAAAATATTTCGTCCTCGAAATCGGCATCGCAACCATTAATCAAAACACTCATAAGAAGAGATACCGGACTATTACCTCATCCATAAGTGGACGTAGACTTCTCAAATGATGTTGAGGATGAAGGCATTTCATTTGTCTCCACGGTCATGGAATCCTGTGAAAAGTAAAATATAGCTTCCAAGTCGTAATCAAAATACATATTGACTCGCATTTCATTCAACCTATGCTCTATCTATAGCTTCGTGTCCTCGATTGGTTGACCTTCTTCCCGAAAACGATATGATCCGCAGACATATCTGAGTTCTTGAAAGGTACGAACCAACTTGCACGTTCTTCCATTCTACGACTCAATTCTACTTCCGGATCGAAATTACGTAGATGTCTTCTCTCTGCTTCCTTCGAGCTACTCCACGACTATCATTCCTCATGTGACAATGCTCATCGAAAATGAAGCCTTCCTCGAGCGTCCGCATCATCACTTGAGTACGATGATGCTCAAACATTTCCATCTATCTTGATTGTTCTGCTAATGCCTGTTGTTTTCTTCTAAGGCACTCTCTAATACGACGTTCTCTTTGTTCTCTCAACTGTGCCATTGAAGAAACTAACATACGTGAGGTTCTTCTAGTTCGTGCCATCCCCTATTTCAAAGGTTTGGTAGGTATACACATGGTTACCACACTTAAACTAACGAACACGGAACAAACAAATTTCTCATAGAACAAAACATTCACAACATATATATATATATATATATATATATATCACACAATTCATGCATACATCAAAGGCTCTAAGATACAAACAAATGAGAATATTCGCTTCTTATTATATCCTCCCATTCCCAAGTTGTTTCTTCAAGTTCTAGGTTATTCCAAAGCACTTTCACTATAGGTATCTTCCGATTCCTCAACTCCTATTCCTTGCGATCCACGATCTGCACTAGGCATTCTATATAAGAAAAGTTGGGTTGAAGCTGAATCTCATTGAGCTCCATAACTACTGGCCGTTTTTCTCCGAAACTCTTCTTCAAGGTTGACATGTGAAACACATTGTGGTTTCCCTGCATCTCTGGTTGCAAATTCAATCTGTAAGCTACTAGACCTACTCTTTCGATTATCTCATAGGGTCCTACATATCGAGGACTCAACTTTCCTTTTTTATCTAAATGTATGAATCCTTTCATGGGCGATACTTTAAGGTATACCTAATCTCCTACTTGATACATTATATCTCCTCATTTCGTTCCATTCTAAATTCTGGCATGTTCCAGTCATTTCGGTATTTTTCGGCCAAAACCCAGACGCTATTCCATTTCGTCAAATTTGTAATTTTTTAGAGTTTGGATGACATTTTTAAAAATTTAAAATTCATATATTTATGTAATTTTATAATCTAAAAGGTATTTATATCATTTGAACTTTTTTTGTAATTTTAAATGTGTCCCATGATTCTCTCATTTTTTAGATATCATTATTTTTAATAATTCTTCCACTTTTTAATTTTTCTTTCTTTGTTTTTTCTTTTTGCCTCATTTTGAGTTTGGGATTTTTTTAATATTATCTTTAAACACCAATATCTCTAATTTGTTTAATGTTTTTAACGTATATACATTTTATAAATCGTCAATTATCCGACATATATATATACACATGACACATGCATGATACATGTGACTTACATATACATATATTTATTTTATTATTTATCAGTTTATATATACATATAAATATATATATAGTTAATCCCATAATGATATACCAGCGAAATATTTTAATACAATGCTTTAATGATATAACCCCCTATGTGGCCATATCTCAAAGCCAATTTTGATGCTGCTTTCGACAAAGAGAAAGGGTGTATGGGAGGGGGTGTAGTGATCAGAAATTCAGATGGCAATGTACAAGCAGTCTTGACATTCTATAAGGATCATATCTTATGGAAAATCCGAGCCCAGCAATAAGTCGTTTTCAAAATTGTTTTTTTTATTTTATTAAACTGAGAAACCCAATTGATGTTGTTTTTAGAAATTCCCCACCTTTCTCATGTCTCTTTCCGTTAGTCTCATGCACGTCTCTTTCCTCGCATCCTTTTTAGGGTTTTCCTTACTCCCTATATATTTACACGTTAACCTCATATTTTTGTACAGCCCTCAATCCCATGTATAGATATATCGAACATCCTCAACCCTAACTCAGTTGCTACCGCACCACCTCTACCTTCAGTGCCAAGCTCCTCTCGGGTTTTCCTTGTTGCCGTAAGCATGGTAGTTCCTCTGCAAGCTACCAGCTTTCGTCGCAGTTGTGCACCACCGAGAACTAACACCTCGCGGTCGCAGCAACAAACTGTTGCGTTGGGACGTTCATCATTTGGGCGACCTCAGCAACCTCGAGCAGCACACACGCACGACCAACTGCGAATCAACACCTCCACATAGTTGCCGCCCGGTTCATCCACCCCATGAAAACCTCTGTCCAGACCCCACCACCATGCCCAGCCACACGAAGCCGCCGCCCAACGCCTCTTGTAGCCTCCGTTGCAAGCCACGAAACTCCCCTGTTTTAGACAACCGAAACAGAGTAGTCATGGCTCAACCAACTCACCGCCCGGAAGCCACCACCCCATCTGTTGCCACAGCTACAAGCGACGCCGATGCCCCAGCCACCCGTGATTGGACGCTGCCCTGGTCAACGCACATCCCCAGACCATCACACGCCTCACTGCATCACGGTGAGTTTTCATTCTCTCTCTCTCCGTCTCTCTCTCGCTCACCACTCCCTCTCTTTCGCTCGTGCGTAGCCCAGCTCGACGGAGTCTCCGCCGCACTCCTGCTCTTCTGTAGCGCCACCACAGTCCCTCCGGCCAGCCCCGTCGCACCTCACCCCTCCACAAGTGCCTCAGTTTCCCTTGGGTAAGCTGCTGCTGCCGCATACTGGGTGTTAATCCCGTATGTGTTTTCGTCTAGCTTATTACAAGTACATAATATATATGATATATATGGATAGTTTTAACCTAGGTTGGGTATTTACCTGTTTTAACCTAATATATATATATATATATATATATATATATATATATATATATGGAAAGTTCTCAGATTTATGTTTTTGGGTGAGAGGTTTTTTTTTGGGGTTATGTTTAAATGGGTTATGTTTTTAATAAATGGTCTTGGTTTAATTTTGTTTAAGAAAATACATGATTTTTATAATGATAATAATAAAGATTTGTAATATGGTATTAGTACTATTATATTTTTTTAATATATTTCTACAAGTACAATATAGTGCAAGACTTTTATTTTGAATTATTTAAAAAGTCTATTTTAATTAAATGGTATTTTTTATTTGTCTACCTTAATAAATTTTTGATATAATTATGTTATCCAATTTTATAAATTGATCTCATTAGTAGATAAGTTAGATTTTGTGTTTTGTTCGGATTGATTTTAGAAAGTGATGATTTATAATTTGAGATTATGAAATTTTAGGTTTTGAGGAATTAAATAGGTTATTTTAGAAGTTAAGATTAAATTTCGAAATACGTAATTAATTGAAAATTTACGAGAATTCCATGATTACTCTATAGGTGACGATTAACTATTGTTCGACATTTTTGAGGAAAATTTCAAAAAAGCTAAGAAGTCCAGGTAAGCGGGGTTCCTATGCTAGACTTTGCATTAAAATAAAATGAGCTAAGGTTGATTTTTGGAAAATATACATATTTGATTATGAAAAGAAAATTGAGCTACCTCAGTTATTTGTTCTGCATTACTCATGAGATTCTGTTTAAGATGAAAGTATTTTCTGATATGACTGGTGTAAACATGAGCTTATTTTTTACATTCTGTTTCTGAACTTTGAAAAAGAGAGTGAATATGAAATTTTGTGCATAAATTATGTTTTGGTGATATGATTTTTGTTCTATTCTGAAATTTTTTGTACTCTGATATGATCTGATGTGTTTTCGGAAAACCTCTGGCATAACATTCTGTTTCTATTCTGTTCCATTCTGACCTTACTAAGGGTGTAAAAATGTGGCTTCTATTTGGGTTGGTACCAACTTTTCTATTACGGGTGCACCCAATTTGGAAACAAAGTGGTTTTTTGCGTGGTCTTTCCTATGTGCACACTTGGGGCTCCGAGAATGAATAAGGGAAAGATTCACATTCTGTTTCTGCTCGGTTAACTATCTGGATTTACACAACCCTACCACGGAGGTTAAACATGGTATTTGTTCTGATATGATAAGATAAAATGTGATGTTTCAGTTTATGCTACGCCAAAAGGATTTTGATTATGAATATTTTCGAACTTTCGCTCTAATATTTTTTATAACATGCTCTGACGCTGCATTTTGAAAACAATATTCTGATTCTGCATTCTGAAAGAAAATATTTTGTTCTGCATTCTGAACTCTGTAAATGCTCATGTTTACACACTAGTATATGTCCTCTGCTTACTGAGTTGTTGTTAACTCACCCCTTATCTCCAAATATTTTTCAGAGAATTTTGATGGTTCAGCTGGAGAATAAGAGTAGAAAGTTTTAGCAAAGTGTGATGATCGTAGTGGAATAAGTGTCTGATGGTACAAGTGTAAGACCCCGTTCCCGGAGGTCCAGAGAGTTAACTCTTAATACCTAAAATCAACTTAAATAATACAACTATAACATTCAGAAAATCACATAAAATATTACTCCATTTAATCAATCCAAATATCTAAGTTCCTTCATGGGGACAATAAAGAAAATCTCAATAACATAAATTAAAAACTCTCCAAAACTGGAAATTATCCTTAACTCATCAAATCAAAATACCCGAAAAATAAAATCAGTTTACTAACTACGACTCTCAAATAAGCACTTGTACCCTCAAGCACTTATTCCACTTCGATTATCACACCTTA
This sequence comes from Juglans mandshurica, assembly GCA_022457165.1. NCBI lineage: Eukaryota > Viridiplantae > Streptophyta > Magnoliopsida > Fagales > Juglandaceae > Juglans > Juglans mandshurica. The sequence continues at coordinate 16,387,569 of CM039624.1, forward strand.
CTAGAACTTCCTACTTTTGTTCTCCAGCTGAACCATCAAAATCATCTGAAAATATATGGAGATAAGGGGTGAGTTATCAACAACTCAATAAGCAGAAAACATATACCAGTATGTAAACATGAGCATTTACAGAAATCAGAATGCAGAACAAAACATTTTCATTTTCAGAGTGCGGAAGCAGAAAATTTGATCAAAATATCAGAGCAAAAATTCAGAAACAATTTCATTCAAAAACTTTATTTGGCATAGCATAAATGATCATCATCATCATCAGAACATCATATCAGAACAGAGGCTATGTATAACCCCCGTGGTAGGGTTGTGCATCTGCAGATAGCCAAGCAGAACATAAATCACTCTGCCACCAAGGTGTGCACTCAAAACAAAGACCACTACTATAACCCGTGGCAGGGCCGTATCCACTATTATTACCCGTGGTTGGGCTGTATCCACTATTATAACCGGTGGTTGGGCCGTATCCACTATTATTACCTGGGTTGGGCTGTATCCACTATTGTAACCGGTGGTTGGGCCGTATGCCACTATTATCACCCGTGGCAGGGCCGTAACTGAACAAAACGAAAACATAATCAAATTCAGAATCAGAGAGTCATGCCAAAGGTTTTCAGAAATCACGTCTTATCCAAACAGAGTACTGAACAAAATCTTCGGAACAAAACAAAATCATATCACAACACAATTTATGCACAAATTTAATATTCGCTCTCTTTTTTCAAAGTTCAGAAACAGAATGTCAAAAATAAGCTCATGTCTACACCAGTCATGACAGAAAATAATTTCTTCTTAAACAGAATCTCATGAGTAATGTAGAACAAATAACTGAGGTAGTTCAAATTTCTTTTCATAATCAGATATGTATATTTTTCAAAAATAGCCTCATCTCATTTTATTTTAATGCAGAGTCTAGCATAGGAACCCCGCTTACCTGGACTTCTTAGCTTTTTTGAAATTTCCTCAAAAGTGCCTAACAAATATTAATCTTCACCTATAACACAATCACGTAATTTTCATAAATTTTCAATCGAACACGTATGTCAATATTTAAGCTTAAGATGCTAAAATAACCTATTTTAATTCCTCAAAAACCTAAATTCTCATTATTCCTAAAATGCCAACATCATTTTCTAACTCATCAATATCCAACATAATAACACCGACTAAAATATTAAATTTCAACTTATTTACAATTGAGATCTTACTATAATTTATAAAACTAAAATAGCGTAACTATATCGAAATTATTATAAGTAGATGATCATACTTTTGTTTAAATCAAAAATATTCTTTTAAAATGATTTAAAATAAGATTTTGCACTTACCAATCACTTCAAGAATTCATCAGCATTTTCATAAAAATATATTCCGTTAAAAATATGAGTCTCTTAAAAAAAAACCAACTTATCAAAATCATTTATATAAACATGGGAAATTTTAAAGTTTATAAATACTTATTAAAGGTTTAAAACAAAATAATGAAAATTGTAATCTCAAGGGTAACAATGTAAATTTATTAGACCGACTATGCAATAGTTTCTGTAATACTTCGTTTGAAAACATGATCAAAGGGTATAACGGTAATAACATCCATCCTATGAGGTTACAGACTTACCCATATATATATGTATGCATATATATATATATATACTACCCTTATAAGTCAGCAACACAGAAAACAAAAGGAAGTGAACTGCGGACTTACGACGTACTAAAACCGGTTGTACGTGGAGGGCATGGCACGACAGCTGGGTTGGAGGAACTATGGTGGTGCTGCTAGGCGCCGAGGAGGGCATGCAGTGGCGAGGCCACCTATGTTGGGCGGCGAAAGCTAGAGAGGCAGAGAGAGATGAGCGGGAGGGAGTGAACATGGTGAGAGAGAGAGAGACCGAGAAGCAGTGAAATGTTCGGCAATGGCTCACCGTGAGGGACAAGGCGGAACCGAGGCTGCTCGAGATTGACGGGAAGGTGAAGACTGGCGAAACATGCGGCTAGCCCAATACTTTATTTAGTCGTACGGTGGCTCAACTGAGTTTGTGGTGTTGCCCTGTTTTTGGGAAGAGAAATAGAGGACAAATGTTGATTTAACCATTGGCTTGTGGATGACCTGGTGGCTCTCTTAACAGGTGGCTCCGATGGCAGAGCAATGGGCTACCACGGTGGTGCTGCATGGACGGCAACCGCGAAGGCTGAAAGGTCCAGTCTTTGTTTGTTTTGGATGTCTTGAATGTACCGGGTTGGGATGAAATGGGGCTGGTTGTGGCTTTCGGTGGTCACTTGTTTAGGTTGCTGAACAGTCGCTGGTGGCGAGTGCTATATGTGCTGCGACCTGACATTGCGTGGTGTATGTATATATATGATGAGAAAACCCTAGAGGGATGAGGGAGACGTGCGTGTGGAGAGTGCTGAAAAAAATAGACGTGTGTGTGCATGCATGCCGTGGGCGACAGAAAACTTAGGTGTAAAAAAGAAAAATAGACGGAAAGAGAAGAAAACAAAATAAAACATGCGGGGAAAAAAAATTAAAAAATAAATGGCCAAGATCTCCAAATAAAAAGAAAATCACTACTCAAGTCCATAATATTAAAAACCTAAAATATCAAGCTCAAATAAATAAATAAATAAAAACCATAGTCCAACTATACCAATTTTGGGTCCGGGTGTTACAACAAGTGTTTATTTGAGAGTCGTAGTTAGTAAATATTTTCGGTTATTTTGATTTTATGAGTTAAGGATATTTTTGAGTTTTTGGAGAGTTTTTAATTTAAGTTATTGAGAATTTATTTGTTGCCCCCATGAAGGAACATAGATATTTGGGTTGATTTAATGGATTAACATTTTATGGAGTTTTCTAGATTCTATGGTTGTGTTATTAAAGTTGATATTATGTATTAAGAGCTAACTCTCTGGACCTCCGGGAACAGGGCGTTACATCTCATCAGCTCTCCAAGGTGAAAGTATTGCCCTCCTCAATGCTATGGAATTGTGTTTTGTACTTGGTTTTAACCAAGTCTGTTTTGAAGAGGATGTTAAGCTTGTTGTTGATGCAGTTAACTCCAAACGAGTAGATAACTCATGGTTGGGCCAAGTGACAGAGGATATGCAACAAATGATGAAGTACAATCAAGCATGGCGCCTCAATTTTGCTTACAGATTAGCAAACAAAGTTGCCCACACAACAGCAAAACTGGCTATTAGGAATGATAGGAAAACCATCTGGCTAGAGGAGGGTCCTCTAGAGGTTTTAAACATAGTCCAAGGGGACTCTTTTGTGTATGATGTAATTGTTTCTTGATCAATAAAAATCATTTCTTAAAAAAAAAGAAAACTAAATTGTTCAGTACTGGAACGAAATTTAAAAAACAATAGAGACGTAGCGTTTGCATCCTGCTAGCTATTAGTTAGAACTATTTCTTGGGTTGGATCTAAGAAGATGGTTCAAACACTAATTAATGTCTTAAAAAATATTTAATAACATTTTATCAAAGAATTGTATAACATATCTTGTCACTAAATTGATTGTGAATGCAAATGACAAGCAGTGGATATTGCATGACTTGAACGATGAGGAATGCGTTAAAATACTTAGAAGATGCAAGGAGGCAATCACTAGCAATGACAAGAAAGGAAAGGTGATGATCGTTGAAATGATAGTACAGAACCAGAAGGAAGATGATAAGGAGTCGATTGAGACACAACTCTTCTTTGACATGCTGATGAGGGTATTGGTAACTGGAAAAGAGAGAAACGACACTACAACAGAAAAGACTTTATGGGACAATTTTGTTTTGGAACGAAATGAAAATCATCACAAAAAGTGAGATTTAGGGATGAATTTCAATTTAGTGCCAAAAAAACGATGGAAGAACTATACAGTTCGAACGATATAGTTAGGGACAAAATATTTTATCCCTAATAATGAAACCATTTGAATGTAATGTTTTAACGTTCGGACGGTTAAATTTAATAGTTCAAATGTACATTTTTGCACGTTAAGTAAAATTATTATAGTAGGAAATTGATCTACCGTTTGAATGTACAAATTTCACCGTTCGAATGATGAATTGGCACTATTCGAATGTTATTTGTAGGGTTTGAATGGTGATCATATTTGTTTCTAGAGAATTATATTTATATTAATTAGTAGTTATAAGAAATTTATCGATTAAATAATATGAATAATATAAATAAATAATTAGTTTAGAAAATATAAAATAATACTAATTCATAATTAAATACTGAATTTACAAAACACTAAATATTGTCCATTCTAAAAACAAAATAAATAAATAAATAAAAGATAGAAAGTACTAAGACCACAACTCTTTGCACACTTCCTCGATTGCAGCTAAGCGTTCCTCTATTTGTGTCAGTCGAGTACTGATGGTGACTTGAGTCGCATACATGGTATCAAGCTTCGTACGTAACTCAGAGGTGCTAGCAGTAATCTTTGTACAAAACTTAGACACAGCAGAACGGACCTCCATAAGCACTGCATCGATCACCTCTGATGTCTGTCTGCTGATCGCTGCATGCACGATCTCGGCCATGTCCTAACGAGTAGCGCTGTGTACTAATGCCTCGGCTTGTCTGGATGTCTCAGCGGCCGATACTCCATGATCTCCCTGCTATGCATCTCTCTGAGGATTAACCAGGTCTGGAACATGTCCACGAACACGCAGTCTCGAGTGACCAGTGCTGTGTGAGAGGGTGGTGTTGTTGATCGGTCCCATCGGCTCCTGTTTACGCTCGACAACATCATGCACGACACCAGCAAATAGCAAAAATCGGGCGATCAGGATCCCGAATGACAGTATATCCGTCAAAATGTACCGGGACTCTGATCGAATCCTATTGAATATATACCCCACCAGGTCGATAGAAATGCCATGAGCGACCCATATCATAAATTTCGTCCAACCAATGCCAGCCTTTGTCTTGTGCTGCTGAGGGTCAATATTGTTGGCAATTATCAAATTGAAGATCTTAAAGAAAGAAGATAGATATGTCTGCTTGATGCTCTTCATCCCGTCATATGGGGGAGCATCTGGACCAACAACCAAATCCCTAACCTCAAAATCAGCAAGGGCATTGACCTCATATGTATAAACTGGTGCCTCCTCCTCAGCAATCTCCACCTCAGCTGAAGGATCAGACTCTTTGGGCACCATGTTCGGATATGCATCTGGCAGCCTAGGAATACCAAGATGCTCAGCGAGTCCGTCCCCTGAAAATACAACTGGAACTCCTTGGACAGAGATCTTGTATGCCCCTTCGTCATCTGAGCTGGCACCACCGAGTTGTCTATAGAACTTAGCAACAATGTCAATATAGGAGACGGTCTACATGATTCCTCCCGCTCATCTAAGATAGGTCCCCAACCACGATTGCTGAAGACTGATGGCAAGGAATGACCCTCCCAGACAAGACTCTGGAAGTCAGAAAGCTTCACTTGTCGCTCTAGTCAAATAGTCATCTCCCTGCCTAAACTGATACTAGTCTCACCTGGATTGCGTCGCTTACGTCCCGCCCTAGAAGAAGACATTATAATCAACCTAAAATTTACAATTAAAGAGCTTATCAATACAACATTAATGATAAAAATATAATAAATAACTAATCACTAAATTACATACGAATAGTAATTTAATAAAATGAGACATTGTGAACAACAAAATTTTATAAAAATAATATCAAATTATTTAATATTAATAAGATTAATATTAATAGAAATTAAATATTTAACAAAATGTGATGAATTTCAATATTAATAATATAATATATATTCTCGTTAAGATTTAATAGAAGTACAATATGGAATAAAAATAAAGATTCACTAATATTACTAAATTTAATTATATCATTCGAACGCCTAAAATAGTGTAAAAATGGTATGCAAACCTGTTAGGCTCGTATAGTTCAAACGTATAAAACAACAGTCGAACGGGGTACCATTCGAACGTCTAAAACAATGTTCGAACATTTAATTAATAAACCTGTTTGGTTCGTGCCGTTCGAACGCCCTACCCAGTGTTCGAACGGTTTGTGAATGGAACTCAGCGATGACGCTGAGTCGGCTCAGCCATTAAAATCCATGGAATCCTTCAATTCCATGGATTTTTCTACAAAGTAATACAAAGAGACTTAATAAACCTTCGTACAATGAATTTAAGCAAATATACGGTGAGAATTGATGGATAAATTGTTTTATCCTAATTTGAAAAAATAATCCATCAAAAACCTAAATTTAAATGATAAAATGGTTAGAAAAATAGCATACCGGTGCTTTGAGGAACAGGTTTCGACTGGATACTGTTCGAGGCGACGACGACAGCTTTAAACGGCGAAGATGGATGGTTATATTAGTGAAAACGACGTTTTGTGAGTGGTTCGGCGTCTGTAAAAATGATCTTCGTGACAACTTATATATGCAAGACTGTTTGAACGGTTAAATACGTTCGAACGATTTACTTCAATACATTTAAATTTACACTAATATATTAACATAATATATTTTAGTTATAGTCTAATTAGATGACACTAAATATGATACTATATATATGTTATCTATAGTCTAACATACTAACATATTATATTTTAGTTATGATCTAATTAGATGACACTATATATGTTAGTACTATAGATGATACTATATATGATACTATATATATGTTATATATAGTCTAATATATTAACATAATATATTTTAGTTATAATCTAATTAGATGACACTATATATGATACTATATATATGTTATCTATAGTGTAATATATTAACGTAATATATTTTAGTTATAGTCTAATTAGATGACACTATATATGATACTATATATATGTTATCTATAGTCTAATATATTAATATATTATATTTTAGTTATAATCTAATTAGGTGACACTATACATGCTAGTACTAAAGATGACACTATATATGATACTATATATATGCTACTTATAATTTAATTAGTATGATAATATATATTCATATATACTTTACTATAATAATAATATATAATATGCTCGATTATATATTATAACATGATATTACTATGTTACTAAACTATAGTATCATGTAATATGTCTATATATATTAATGTTGTTCTTTTATTTAAAGGTATATTGTAAAAAAAAATATTATTAAACATTTATCAAACCGTTCGAACTGTTAATAATAAGCGTTCGAACGTTTATGAACCAGAGCGGGAATGCATCCATTACCATTCGAACCTACTATTTATCCATTCAAACGGGAAACTTTTGGAGGGAAGTTTTTGCCGTTTCATAGTTTCACGTTCGAACGATTAGTAAATAACCGTTCAAATTGGAAGTGTTCTGGAAATACACGACAGAACCTCACAAACTCGCTCTCCTCCCGCCACTCTCAGTCTCACACAAACCAGAGGTCCTTCGCAAACCAGCGCCGTTCTCCCTCAATCCAACCCCCAAACTCAAAAGAGTTTTCATCTCACTCAATTATTCTCGGATTACCTCATTATTTTTACTGCTTTTTGAGGAGCTCCTTCACATTGGGTACACCGCATATAGTCTAATCTCATTGCTTTTTCATCTCCCAAAATCCAAGTATGCTTTTTTTTATATTCTCATTTTGGTTTGAATATGATATTTTGCAATGTTGAAAATTTGTTTGCTCTTGATATTGTTGTTTGTGTTGCTGTGAGTTCATGATTAATAGGATTTTCAGTTGTTGAAGAGGACTGAAATCTGGAATGAATCCATTCGAACGGTAAGCCTAAACCGTTCGAACGGGTATGTTATGTTCAAACATAGTTTAGAACCATTCGAACGGAAGCTATACATCAATATATTTACAATTAGAAATTAGAATATATAATGATAGTTGGCCATAATGATTATTCAAAAATAGTTTAAATAGTTAATTCTAAATTAATAAAATGAAGTATTTTAGTTAAAATACTACTAAAATTTTAAATTAAAATACAAATAGTTTAGATTTAATAATACTTAAATAGTTAATTCTAAATTAATAATTCAAACGATATATCGGATGAACTATATGCATTGGCGCGTGGCCCATAGAGACGCGCTGCTCGATATTCTGTATGTATTTCTCGGGAAAGTAGGTATCACACAATGGATCAAGATTGTTATAGGAAAATCCAAAATAGTGGTGTCTTAGTCGAAGGAATCCATGATGGAGAAAACATTGATTTCTATGGGGTTATTGTCGATATAATTGGAATAAAATATTTGGGGGAGATTACGGTGTATCTGTTTAAGTGTGATTGGTGGGATTTAAGCAACCCTCAAATTGGAGTCTGTGATAATGAATATTTTTTGAGTGTTAATACATCAAAAAAATAGTATGAAGATGATCCTTTTATTTTGGCTTTCCAAACATCTCAAGTATTCTACTTGGATGACCCAGAGTTAGGAAATCAATGGCGAGTAGTACAAAAATATTCTTCAAGAAATATAATTATTTTACTTGTCCTATTTATCATTTCACTTCATAATATTTGTAATTTATTTGCAGGAGCGAAGTTCTATAAACGAAACAAATAAATCAAAATTGAAGATTAATCATCATGCAGGCTCAACATCTTTCCATCGTCTCTCTAAGAAATTGGTATTGCTATTTTTTTTATTGGATATAGTTAATTATTTGGATGAATCATAATGACTTTATATCTTAACACATTTATTGTAGCAAGATTCAGATACCAATTATGATCTGACAAAATTATATGCTGCATCGTACACTGATCGTAATGGAGAGTGGACTCATCCTGATGCCCGTGAAAATTATGTAGGTATTATAACCTGTTTTGATTAAATATATTATAATATTCATGATGATATTAATTTTTTATCTTATATATGTCTAGGATAAAATGGTTTCCCTACGTGCTGAATCTGCGTCAGATCAAAATTCCTCAATAAGTTATATTGATATTTTTACACATGTCCTAGGTCAACGTTTATGATATTTGAGGGGGTTTGGATCACAGTGTAAAGCTTTCTCCCTCTTCCTCTTCTTCTGGGTTTGCCTCTATGATTACTATAGCGCTAGAGAATTCGAATTCCATAATCAAAGAATTGATGGCAAGGTAGCATGAGTTAGAGGCTCAATTGGCGAAACAAGCAGACATGGAAATGTGCATCAAACAACAAGAAGAGTTCAGAAGACAAATTCAACTCCAGATGTAGCAGGTTGTCCAACAATACAGGTCTCCAAGCAACTAATGGTTTTTTACGTACAGATTTTGGGATTATCTATTTATGTACGAACAATGCCAGTCTCATGGTTATTTATTTAGTTCGCACTTATTATAAAACTTTTGTGAGTATTAAACAATTTCTAATATATTTTTTCAAATATTATGAATGTCCATTTGGTTTTTTATTATTGAGTTTAAATAAAATAGTTATCGTTGGAACGACGACATAACACTCGAACATAATTTATTAAATCGTTCGAACGATCACATAACGTTCAAACGCCATTTATTTTTGTAGCATTCGAACATAACTTTTCCCGTTTGAACGCTTATACTGTTCAATCTGTCCCTTTAACGTTTGAATGGGTGCATAATTTATTTTTGTTCAAATGTATTTTGCAATTGTTCAAACAAATTAATCCAGTTCAAACGTAAAATTGTAATCGTTCGAACGATATTCTGAGACAAATTTCAACCATGACAAAAGAAATTCCCCGTTCAAACATGTTCGAACGGTTTCCTTCAAATTCGTCCCAAAAGATATTTTTGGGACGAAATGGTGATTTTTGTCCCAAAATATCTTTCAGGACAGTGTTGTTGGAACGAGCTAGGGATGAATTTTTTTTGTCCTAAAATATATTTTGGGACGAAAAGTTTATCCCAAAAGAGTGTTTCTGTTGTAGTGTGAGAAAGAATGGGCAAAGTTGCTTTTCGATGCTGGTTTCAGTGACTACAAGATGACCCAAATATTGGGTTTAAGGTCTCTCATTGAGGTTTATCCTTCAATTAATAAGCTATCTCTTCCGATAGAGATAAACTGCATGTCGTGGATGTATGCATTATTAATATATATAGTACGTACTACTATTGCATGTCTTATATATATTTGCCCTTCATCTGCCTGCGTGCATTCTACGCTATCAAAGTGGCTTGCTTTCTCCCACTTTATATAATAATGAAGAATGAGTAATCTTTCGTTTATTGCTGGCGGCTTTCCATTATATGTTCATTATGTTCATTGTATGACGGAAAAGAACAAGAAACAAGCTTTTTCTCTCTCTCTCTCTCTCTTATTCAAGTTCAAGAAACAAGCTTGGGTACCTAATGTTTCACTATAAAAAATAAAAAATAAAAAGTGATGGTAAAATCAAGTCGGAAACTGTTAGGTAGGCCGGCCCCAATCTAGGAGCTTGAACCAGGTTGCAGCAGGGATTTGTATGCCGAAGATCCATCCTTTGGAAAGATTCTTAAGGAAGTATCTGAGGGAAGGAGGAGTGACTTTCTTTTGCACAATGGATTTATATTCCGTAGCCAACAGTTGTGTATTCCAGACTCTTCCTTAAGAGAGCACATAGAGCAAAGGGAACCCTCACCAATATATGCTAGCCTTTACACTACGTTACTATACTTGATGTTACCCATAGCTAATTTTTTGTGGCTTGACGTTAGTATGGATTTTGTCTTAGGCTTACCGAGGACCCAACGCGCCATGGATTCAATCTTCGTCGTGGTCGACCGATTTTCTAAGATGACGCATTTTGTAACTTGCAGAAAGACCATGGATGCTACTTGGATCGCCCACCTTTATTTCAAGGAGACTGCTCACTTGCATGGTGATCCTTGGCCTATCACCTTAGACCAGGATACGAAGTTTATGAGTAGTTTCTGGAAGAGTTTGTGGGAAAAGTTCGAAACAAAGCTAAACTTTAGTAGTACCTATCACCCCCAAATTAGTAGACAAACTGAGGTGGTAAATTGAAGTTTGGCGGGTACTAAGCCAAAACAGTGGGACCTCGCCTTATCGTATGCAGAGTTTGCTTACAACCGATCCAAGAACCGGACTACTCGGTTGAGAACATTTGTTAGAATTTGTCGGGCATCCTGGATTTGGCTCCTGTACCACAGATTGGTTGCCTAAACACCCAGGCTGAGGAGATGGTAGAGCACCTTCGGGGAGTACACAACCTAGTCAAACAAGCAATTCAGGTGAGCAATGCAAAGCACAAGGTTCACACCTACAATTGTCGCCGCCATGTACTTTCTGATGTTGGAGATCTTGTTTAGGCTGTACTAACCCATGATCGTTTTCCTATTGGCGAGTACAATAAGTTAAAGGATAGAAAGATTGGACCTTGTGAAATTCACCAAAAGATCAACGACAATGCATATACACTACGTCTTGCCAGTCATATGAGAGATTCAGATGTGTTCAACGTCAAACACTTGAGCCTCTATTTTGTCAATGATGACGTGAACTCAAGGGCAAGTTCTTTCCAACCTGAGGAGGCTGATGAAGGGAGATTCAAGTCTGAATCCGATGCCGATGAGGCTCAACAGACAGATGCGACGTAAAAAGCACTGGACTAATGTTAAAAGGTAGATCAGTGCAAAATTGGTGGGAAAAGATAAGGATTTGGGCAAAAAGCGGCGAATTTGGGCGAGGAAACATATCTCTTGGTTGAGCGAGGAGAAATGGGTGACATCCCTATTTTAACTATAACTTTGGCTACAGATGTCAGAATCGCGCATATAATCCCAATCCGAAAAGCTCTCTTCGGCACGCATGTCGTGGTCAAGCTCCTTAGGCCTTAACCTTAGTAGCCTTAATCCTAGTTAATTAGGAGTTGAGCTATTTGAGAATAAGAACATTTTTTGATATTTGAGTTTGCAAGAGGACCGTATACTTTGGGTTTAGTAGAATTATTCGAATATTCTAGTGCAATATTGATTTTGAGGAAAATGAAATTTTGGGAGCTTGATTGGTTTAGTAATATTATTTTGGATAATTTTTAGTGATTTATTAATTTTGAGGACAAGAAGCCAAGAGACCCATAAGGGAATGACACATGGCATATTAAAGGGTTGCCACACTAATGGGGTAAATAATTTGGGTTAAATATTTGATGGAATTGGAGAAGGCCCAGAGAGTGCTTTACTAAAGGTCCAAGCTTTTTGGGTATAAAGACTTAGGAGAGGCAATAAAACTTTAGGCCCTACTTAATGGACATAAGACTTTAGGGCGCTAATGCACAAAGGATGTGATGGGCTAAGGATGAGATGTTAAAAAGCCTTATGCCCAACTTGAGAGATATAAAGTTTTAAGTCTTTCTTGAAAGACATTAGAAACTAGGCCCAATATAAATGACATAAAGCCATATGTCATTGGACCTAACTTAGTAAGAGTGGAGGCCTTAGGCCCAACTTGGAAGACATAAAAGTTTAGGCCTCACTTATTGGACACATGACGATGGGCCTAACTTATTAGACCCAAGGTATTAGGCCCAACTTAGTAAGCCATAAGGCCATTGGCCCTAACTTAGTAAGGTTCAAGACTTTGGCCCAAACAAGGAAAAACCAAAAGATTAGGACCCAACCTAGTAGGCCTTTGAGGCCATAGATAGGCCCCACAAATCTAGACATAAGGTCCAGATAATAACCCACTCCAAAGCCCACAACCAAGGCTTGCACATTTGGCCCAACAAATGCCCAACTCTTGAAGCTCAAAGCCTTATCTTTTATTTCATTCTTCCAATTGGAGTCAACCTACACCATACCATGGGTTTTCCTTAAACCCAAGATGAACCACATGCCCCTAAGGTTCCCTCCCAACCATGGTTAAGCTTCTAACTTGAGTTAAGAAGCACTACTCATCTCACACATGGATAGTAACCCACACCATGATGTTTGCATTTGTCACATTTATGATCTAAAGTTTTTAGAGAACCTTAGAAGGTTAGAATTAACCCAACCCATGTCAATTGGAAACAAGTTTTGACAATGCCAACACAAACCACCAATCAACTGATCTTTTGAAGCAAACCATGGGCACTTCATCAAATCAGCTCCTAACCCACCCCATTTCCACCATATTTTCAAATATAATTGCACCATTCATAGCTCACCACATCACTCAAGGACCAGATCTAGCATTGGGAGAAATGGCTCCAAGAAACCAAACCAAAATCCAACCATTTGCTTAGGAAATCTAGTTGGAACCAAACCGAATTACCCTTAGTCTCTTCAAGTATTTTCTGCACTTTTTTACCTCACTTCCCCACACCACCTCCTTTGTACTTTTTCCCCTTGGAAGTACTTCAAAGCACTTAAGTGAAAGCTTATCCAATTACCTCCCGAAGGTAGCCTAACCGATTGGCTCAAAGAGAGGCACTCACTTGAAATCACTTAGTTGAACCATCACCCATTTTCTCACCTTTCGTTTTCTGCCCAAGCATGATCACATGGCAGCCACTCATGCCTCTCTTCCTCACCTAAAAAAGCCTTCAAATGATGTTCATAATGACCGCAAATCTGACCAAGAGGATGGGACAAAAGAGGATAAAAAATCTAGATAGCTTTGAAGGAAACCCAAAACCATAGGCAGTGGCTTGCTTGTCTTTTGAATTTTTGTTTCAAAAATATGAATCATGCAACCCCTGCACCTATGCATGTCTTCTAGCTCTTCCATGATGAAATTATGACACTTTATACTACTATTTAACTGAACCAAGAGATGTCACCCTTGGTATTTTGCACTCAAGCACTCCACCACCCACGCACACCAATCACAACATTCCCTTCATCCCAGACCATCGCCCCTTCACCTCTCTCCCCTCCATTGGAGTCCTATGAACGCCCCCCCCCCCCCCCCCCCCCCCTCACCCCTCACTTTCGCAGACCACTTCTCAAAGCCTTCCTCTAGCATTCTTGAGAGCCATTCCCTCTTAGTGTAAGAATAGTGAGAAAATGAATGAGTTAGAGTGTTCTTGGAATAAGTTGAGTTTTGAGAACTCAAGGGCCAAGAATTTTGGTAAGTATTCTTGCCTTATCTCTTGTTGGGTGTTAGATTAAAATTTTAGGCTTTGAATCATGGCATGAGAATGAAATTATGATTGAGTTAAATGAGGTTTTACTTAAGGTGTTGCATATCGGTTCAAATTTGGAGTTTTGATTGAATAAATTATTTTGGGATGAAATTTTAGCCATGACATGTCTTGATATGATTTTATATGTTTTACTAATATCTTTGGAGATTTATTTAAGTTTTAAATTTGAAGAAAATAGCATGTCATGAGAGGTTTATAAATTCATATCTTGTGTTGATCATCTAAGTATTCGGTTTGCACTTGTATGAGAATGATCTTGTCATATCATGTCCTATTTCCTCAAGGATGGCCTTATAAGCCTTTAGGAACCAATTATCATCCACACAGTTTAAAGTTTTTGGATGATTTGGTGTTATTCAATGCCTAAGTGGTGGGATGAACTCATGTGGCATTTTTATAAGTTGTAAGCATGTTCCAAGATCAGTGTTATGGATTTATTTTTTATTGAAATTGATCACACATGCATGCATAGAAGCTATAGGCTTGAAATCACAAATCATCCCACATTGATGCATGCCACGAGTTGATGAGTTTTGGCATCGTTGTGATTTTATTTTTGAAATTATAAGGTCATATATGGATTTAGAACATAGAAAATATTAGGGTTGTGAAGTTTGGTGAATTTTGGGGCCAACAATGCAAATAGTGGGAATTTAGAGCCTTAGTAGAATTTTACAAAGTATAGGGGCAGTTTCATAAATACTGAATTTTTGAACTATTTGATTATAGACATCTTCCTTAGAGGTTCAAATCCTAACTTAGTATAACTTAGATTACAGATACTTCAATTCTCTAAACTCGGGATGTTTGTAAGTTAGCTTCTAACTTACTATTTGATAATTTATTTATGATTCTTGTATAAGCACCATATTCATATTATAAATGTCATTTGAGCATGAAATATCATACGATACATCGTTGACCATTTGATTACTTGCTTACCTGACATGTGAAATTTTCACCATTTTAGCATATTGCATATATAAATGTCATTTTCACATAAATAAGTTGACTATATATGCAATGTCATGAAATACATTTTTCAAGCATAGTATGAAAATTATTATTTTTAAGACCCCAAAGGCTAGGATCAGGAATTATCCTAATGGAACTTCTTTATCCACTCTGGAGTGAGTAAAAATGCAGTAGTAACCTTTGAGACGTATGTTAATGATGGCTTTACTAACGATAAATGTTATGTTTTTTAAAGCAATGAGGTATGAAATGTTCTCTTAATATCATGTTTTTGAAACGAGAAAGTGAAAAATGTTCTCTGAAAGAAATGTGCTTTAAAGTTTTCTGAGAAATGTTAAGGAACCTGGAAGGGAGACATATACTGATTTTTTTGAATCGCATGCATCTCATGTTTATCATTAATAATGCATATCTTATCTCTATGTAACTTGGTTGTTTATCTTACTCAGATTTCAAGTAAATCTGTAACACCCCGCTTAATTAACTCTTGATTAACCCTTAAGTACTCTAGATTATGCTTCTATTTTGGGTTAATCACTTTTATTAAGGTTGATAGTGGGATTAACATTAATGTGGATACTTAGTGTTAATGAGCTAAGGATTAGAGAGGCAAGCCCATTAGTAATTTTGGTGAGGCTTTTTAGGACCCAAGTGCA
Organism: Juglans mandshurica; assembly: GCA_022457165.1. Lineage (NCBI taxonomy): Eukaryota > Viridiplantae > Streptophyta > Magnoliopsida > Fagales > Juglandaceae > Juglans > Juglans mandshurica. The sequence goes on from CM039624.1 coordinate 16,403,295, forward strand.
TTCATGGACCTAGCCCAAGAAAACCTTGAACCAAACTCTTAGGAAATCAAGGCTAGTCTTGGCCCAAGTATAGGAAGGCATAAGGCTTTTGGTGTAGATTGGACCATTGGTCCTTTCCAAGCCCATATGACCCAAAGTCATGTTTGGACTCATTTTACCATTCAAAGACCAAAGGCCCAATACACCATAGCATTGGTTTCCTTAGGCCCAAATCACACTCAAAGTACTCAAATAAAGTTTTGAAAATTGGCTAAGGCCATTAACCATCATACTTGAGATTAGTGCACTTTAAGCATTGCTTTGAACCGTAATCATGCTTAATATTTTCTTAAACTTTTTAATTCAAATTTCTTGAATTAATACTCCCTTAAACCATGATGAGAAACCATTAGATAGATTTGTGAAGGCAATCAGGGTGTGAGATCATGCCACATAAGCAAAATTGTGTTTCATCTGTTCAACCAAATTGTGCCAGACCAAAGAAGGTTTCAATCCTAGCGAAATCCTAAATGGTTGAAATCCAGTTAAAATCCCAAAAGCTTGGTTGAAACCGATACCCTAAATGGTTTCCCAAATCCTAAAGTTGGTCTCCAAACCCTTTCTAACCCAATTTCTAGCATTGTGTTTAATCACTTAATTAAATCACTTCCACATGCTATTAATTAATCAAATCATTGTTATGACATCATTATCCAACCTTTTAAACCTTCTAAATTTGATTGGGTCAAGAAAAATTGGTTTTGGACTTTATAGCATCTCAAACTCTAACCAAACCCCCTTTAAACCCCAAATTGAAGCCCACTTGGTTGGGGCCCACCAAGGCCCACGAAATTGGCCACCTTGGCAAAGCTTCTTGAAGAAGTTTCCTCCCCCACATGGTAGACCATCCACTGCCATTCGATGCACCCAATAGTGCCTTGATGTGAACGAGAAATCCACTCCATCAACCTCCATCTCTCACAGCTGCTGCAAGCAGTCCTTGCCCATCACTAGTCTCCACTTTATGTCACATAGCCAACTCCAATCAAGGGTCTTTCAAGCCCATAACTTCCCCCTCCAGGAGTCTAAAGTCGTGCAAGACACACTTCTCTCCATTTGATCACTTTTTTTCCCCGTTCTTAGAGAGAAACCCAAAAGAGCTCTATCAGGCAGATTTGTGGGTCTTTTTGCGTGGCCATTCTCCACCCTTTGTAAGTATTTTCTTATGATGAATCTTTCATAAAATTTTTTCATTTTGAGTCTAATTTCTGTGGATATCTTATTAGTCTCATTCTATACTCATTTGATCGGTCAAAAGTATTTTTAACCATGGAAAGGTCATTCTGGGCGTGAAACTATAGAGTATGATATGTTTTGGAATTTTTTACCAAACTAATGGACATATCTTGGTCCGAAAATTTTATGGAGTGTTGTTAGTATGTGTTTATGAATGTTCATTGAGGTTTTGTTGCATGAATGAAGCTTTTGGTGATATATTTCCTTAGATTTAGAAATTTGAAAACTGGAAGTGGAAAAACAGTTTTTGTTTTGTGAAAGTTTGAAAATTTCATGGTTTAATCTTATTCCATAGGCTTTGATATTTTTATATGATGATCCTAAGCCTCTTATATACATGTTAGGATGTTATTTCGATGATATTTAGTAGTAGTTTTAAAGATATGATTTTCTATGCAAGAGAATTTCGGTTTGGTCTAAGATTTGATCTTTATGGGTTAGATCCATGTTTTGTTGAATTTTAGCCCTGTGATTTTAAGTTTGATGGTTGGATCTTCTTTAGGACACATTGTTAAACCATGTGATGTTTTAGTTTGAAGATCACGTCTTTAAGCCATGGATCAAGAGATTGATGAAAGGTAGTTGAGAGAAACGTTTCTGTTTTGGACTAAGTTTAAAACCACACACTCTAAGTGTTGTTTTGTGATTTTTGGTGACTTTGGTTTGATATTTTAAAAGCTTGGTTGATCTTAGGATGATGTTATGAATATGTTAGAAATAAGATTTGATTTTTTGGAATTCTTGGAGATGTTTTTATTAAGGTAAAAACTTGTGATCTAAGGGTTTACTTTTTCTTAAAAAGTTTAGGTCTTTTTACAAAAAGTTTGGTGTTGATGATTAGATTTTTCTTAATGGATTTTTTTAAGTGTGTTTTCAAACTTACGATAGGAAGATCTTTGTTACAAAATTTTGGTTTAATCATGAGTTTTGAAACTTGAAAGAATTGCAACCAAAATCAAGACAAATGGGCTATGTAGTTGGGGATGGGTTTAAATTTTTCTGATTTAATATTTGAGTTTAGGACAAAATTTACACGATAAATGTAAATTTTGATAATTTTTGGAGTTTGGATGTGAAATCTTTAAGTTAGGGGTAAAAGAGTCATTTTCCACATATAAAGGGTAAAATGGTAATTTTACTCTAAATTGTCTCTTTTCACATTTCTAATTGTTAGTAATTAAATTCTAACTTTTAGAATGCCCTCTTACAATTCCTCACATTTTGTGCTTTTTCTCGTAGAACGTGACTATCGAGATAAGTTAGCTCTTAACTTACTATCAGTTTACTGTGTATGTGTGATGGGTAAGGGAACTACAATTTATGTTCGTATGTTGTTATATATGCCATGTCATCACATGTTTATTTATTACGCGAATTATTCTGTCATAAAATATTTATCTGTTACATAATATATTCTATCTCATGTTACTATCTGTTGCAAGTATGTCACATTATGTATTCTATATGTTACATGTATGTCATGTGACGTAATATTCACTGTCACATACTATGCAATGTTACAAAATATTGTTTGTTACATGTTATGCCATGTTATGAAATATTATCTGTTACATGTATGTCATGTTATGAAATATTGTCTGTTATCTTTTATGTCATGTATGTCGTCTTACGTTCATGTCACGTTATGCTACGTCAGGACTTCTATCGTTCATGTCACGTCACATTATGAAATATCATGTATGCCAGTTAAGTTATTAATGTCAATCACGACCCCAAGCGCTAGAATGGGGTAATATCCTAGTGGAACTCCTTTGTTCATGCTGGAGTGTTTAAATAGGTGTGAAATTCTCTGAGTTGACGAAGTACTGTCAACAGGATGCGAATGGGGCCTAACTAGCTAGTCACCGGAGCGCACCAGGCACTAATGCCAATGGAGCCACACATTGTATTACGTGTGTCCACAGCAAGTGTGGCACAAATAATTCATGGGGCCACAACAACTGTGGAGCATATGCTACATGAGACACAACAATTGTGACACGTAGAATATGTGGGGCCACAACAACTGTAGAGTACGTATTAACGCACTCACAGCTAGTATAGACACCTATGTTGTGATGTGGTAATCGGAGGGACACACAGCTCAAGGGGACTCGTGTAGCACCCGTATGGTCACTTTATTAATTAAGTCCATTCAATAAGATTCCAAATTCATGTATTTCACATTCAAGTCATGTTTCACGTCATGTTATGCTCAAGTTTACGTTCATGTTAAGTTTCAAGTTTATGTCACATCAAGCTAAGTTTCAGTTTTAGTTCAAGTTATGTCAGCTCATGCCATGCTATGTCAAGTCACGTTATACTTATTATTTCATGCCATGTTATGTCAAGTTATGTTATGCTTATTATTTCATGCCATGTTATGTCAGGTTATGTTATGCTTACTATTGATTTTGATTGTGCATTCATGCATTTATTGCTATGCATGCATCATTAACCTCTGTGAAAGTTTTTTGTTAACTTGCTGAGATTTGTAATTAAATCTCACTGTGGTAGTCTCAAATACTATTCCTCCCGAATGGTAGATCTTGTTACAGGATTTGAAGGAGAACCAAGAATCGACCAACTAGAAACGGTCGACTAAGCGACGGTGCGACGTAGATGTAATTGCCTTAGATTACTGCTTGTATTTTGTGGAGTTCAATCTCTAGTACTCTTTTGTTCACAACCATTTTGGACTAATGTTGTGATCTCAGTTGTTTAGTATGTCTTTATGTATAAAGTATGTTTTAAGTATTTAAGATATTATAAGTTTGGTGCATAGTATTGCTCAAAACAAAATTATCCGATGCGAATATTGCATAATGCTAGATGCATGTTAGGAACATTGCATCTTATATGTTATGATCGGGGGTAGGTAATCTTGTGTTGCATGTCCCGACGCTTCTGATGTCCGTCCGATCCCAAACAGAATCTGTGGGCGTCACAAGATCCCTACTGAAGACAATCACTCCGACATGATGACAAAATATCTACCTACAATCAAGTTTAGATACTATCTAAGCTTGATTCACATGGAAAATTGTTAAAGTACCCACTAGGGGGAACAAGCAGGAACAACTAAGAAGGAAAAGACATCTTGCAAGTTCTAAATGCTTGTCAAGGTGGAGATTTGTTATAAATAGTGACAACCAGTTAGAACTCTACACATGTCAAGTGGAGAAAAAGGAAGCAGCCAAAGACTCAAGTGCTGAGGTGGAGGGCTGCAGACTTTAAGGGTGTAACCGGTCCGGTTCGGTCCGGTTTTGGATAAAATCTAGAACCGAACTGGTATGTACCGGTTTTGTATTTTTCAAAACCGATTACGCACCGGTTGCCCTCCTAGACCGGTACTTCCGGTTTTACCGGTTTCCGGTCCGGTCCGGTCCGGTTTTCCGGTTTTTTTAAAATGTAAGTTTCACAATTTTAAATTAAAAATTTGTTTATAAAAAAAAAAAATTTGATTAAAAAAAACTGTTTCATACTTTTTTTAATATATTAGACTATATAATAGTATTAATATTAGACTATTGGTATAGTTATAAGTTATATATTAGTATTAGTTATAAATTTTTAGTGATTTAGTATTAATATTTTATGTAATAATTTATAAATTATAATAAGAAATTATTTCATATATGAATATATATAATTATATATATTATATATATAAATTTCACATAAAAATTTATAATTATACATTATATATAAAACTTATATATATTAATATTTAATATATATAAAAAATATTTTATATAAAAATTTTATTTTTTATTTTTTTTTAATCAACCTGTCCGGTCCGGTCTGGTTCGGTCCAAAAAATCCCGGAACCGGACCGAAATCGGCTGGTTTTTACATTTTAAAAACTGAATCCGGACCAGACCGGTTCAAAACCGGTAAAACCGGTCTGGTCCGGTCCGGTCCGGTCCGGACCGGTTTTCCGGTTTGAGTTTACACCCCTAGCTGCATTTTTCTGTTATGCTTGTATACTTTATAAAAGCAGTTCTCAGTGAGTCATTATGTAATGCAATACAAATGATGTAAGGAAAGAAAAATACAGGAGAGCAAGAGAAAAAAAAACTCGAGGGAAGGAGACATTTTCTCCTCAAGAGAGGAAGTGATCTGTGAGAGTTATATATGCTTGAAACAAACTATATTGTTAAAACTCATCAATAAACACATAAGGCTTCTAGCTGTTCCTGCTGTGGATGTAGATCAATAAGATCGAGCCACGTAATGATCTTGTGTTCTTTGAGACTTTCTCTATCTACTTGTGTTTCATTTGTGAGTTTCTTGGCAAGTATTGGTAGAATAATTCTGTTCTAGCATCAGAAACAGAAAGATATAAGTGCAACAGAAACAAAAGTCAGTAGTTGTTGAAAGAAAGGAGAACGTCTGATTGATGCGTGAGGGAGTTGCGACACCCATGGAAGTTGATCCCAACGGGATTCTTCTTTCTCCTAACTCCAAAAGTTCTTTGAAAGTCATAGATGATTCTACTAACTCCACCACTGACAATCTCAGAGAGATTGAAGATGGAAGAGGTGAAGTTGGTGGTTGAGGTCGATGATGAACGAGAACTCCAAATGAGCAAGGGAAGGGCTAGTGAGCATGACATGATATTGTTTAGCAAGGGAAGGCTTAGTGAGCACGACAGGGTTAGCAAGGGAACGTGAACTACTATGATGACAGCGCCGATGTCGAGGGCTTTAGTGATGATTTCGCAAGCCCCACCACTAAAAATCTAGGAGAGATCGTAAAGTTTGTTTCTTTTTGGTTTGGGTAATCTTCAGAAAAGTTGGTTTACAGCGAATCAGATGTGTTGTTGCCTTATAAAAAATTGAAGATCAAGGACACAGTGTGGTTTGTGGGAAAAGGAAGCACACTTTCAAATCAAGACCTCTATGTGCAGGCCATCGACAGTGGGGGAGGGAAGATGGAAACTCTAGAGCAATTTAAGCAAGTTGAAGAAGCAGTGTGGAAGCTTCATGTGGATCGAGTTGTTGTTAGTGGTGGACTGGACTCCAATGCAAATGCATGTCTCCTTGCTGAGAATTTTAGGGGTAAGAATTTTGCGCCTTAGTTGCTTGATCTTTTGCCACTTAAGGGTGTTTTTAGGCCCTTTGATAGAGGACGAGAAATAAATATTGAGGATTGTACTGTTGGTGTCATGGTCTTTGCTATAGATTGTTTAAGACTACACTTCATACATGTCCTTGAATCTGATATTGGAGTAACTTTTGATATTTTATTGGACAGCAAGAAATGTTTAGATATTACTTCCAATGTGTCTAGGAAAAGGTTTCATGCTCACAAGTGGGTGATGGCTGCTGACTACCTAGATTTTGTTCCTGATTCTTCTAGTTACACCACTGACAGAGCTTACAATACTCTTAAACTCTATAAGGGGAGCAGTTCAAATTGGAGATTGGTGAAAGGTGGAATTCCTTGAAATCTAAGCAGCTTTGAAGATGTTTTGTTTGCCAACAACGAGATGCAGGATTCCCCTGATGTGGTTGCATTATTAGCTAACTTCCGTGAAAATGGGTGTACTTGGCTTAGACTACATTGATTTGACTAAGAGAGTACTTGGGGGCTTAATTTCTTGATGATAACCATTTTACAAATTTGGAGTCAACTTTGGTTACTATTGGTGGTAAGGATTGTGTTTTGCCTATTGAGAATGACAAATCCAGTGACATCAGGAACCTGCATGATGCCTTGAGTAGGTGTGGTGCGATGTTAATTGAGGAAGAAAACTGAGTTCAAAGCAAGGGACCTAGAAGAGAATCTTGGGAGGCTTGTCAAAGGTTCGAAAGAAGTGGTTCAAGATTTAGATTCTGCATTTGAATTCGCACCTGGTGCATTGGGGGCATTGTTGTCTTATGCCAAATTACTTGCAAATGAGTGCAATTATGAAAAGTATACTATTTGTAGGTACAATCTTGATACGTACTTGAAGTTAGATTTTGATGCTACGAGGACACTGAAAGTCCTATAAATCAAAATAGATGCAAACAAAAAATTTAGTTTGTTTGGTCTCATAAATAGAGCTTGTATTACTGGAATGGGAAAGCAATTATGGCACAAGTGGCTAAAGCAGTCTTTATTAGACATAAAGGAGATCAACTCCACACTGGGTTTGGTACAAGCATTTGTGAGATTGTTCATCCGGGCTGGGTTTTTTTTTTCTGACCCGTTCCGGATAACCGGGTACGGGTTCCAGCCAGGGACATACCCGGGCTGGTACCCACATGATTAAAATCGGTTTCATCATTCGGCCTGGGTACCGGATTTTAGATCTGAAACCCGGATTTAAACCCGGTACCTAGTTTTTTGTTTTAAACCTATGTATCTTCAAAACGAATGTCCTCTCTCACTCTCATGTCGAAACCCAAGCCTCCTCTGCCTTCTTTACCTTCGTTGCTATGTTGTCTCCATCTCTCTCTTTCTCTCTCTCTCGTGGTGTTGTCTTCATCACCTCCGTCGTCTCCATCTCTCTCTCACGTCGTTAGGGTCCCATTCCTCGACCAGGTGAGGGACATTTTGGTATTTTCTGTCATGGTTTTGAGTTTTAGACTGTTAAGTGCCGAAACCCTTGCCTTTGTCTGCCTAGTGCCGAAACCCAAATACTCTTAGATCTAAGATGTGGCTTTGAGTTGTTTTTACTTTTTTGTTCTAGATCTACTCTTAGATCTGATCCCATAATTTACATTATATTTTCTATTTATTTGTAGATCTTAGAATTCTTGATGTGCTATGATATCTGGGTTGTCTTTTTATTTTGGGTTGTTTTTTGACTCGTGGAGATCTGGTATATGACTTTGATGTTCTTAGAAAATCAGTTTCTTGCATTATTTCGTGGGGATTTGCTTTAAAAAAAAACATAGTTTAAGAACATAATCGTATGGGTTTCTTTTAGGGTTTTCAGTGCTAGCATTTTTTTGATTGAATAAAGTATCTCCTTCACATGGGTGCTTGTTCTATTTTTTGAATTTACAAGTGTTGGATTGATATTTGGATCTTATGCTGGGTTTGCCACACTTCTGTTTTTTTAAATGGTAGTCTTTATGTAAATAAAACAAACAATTTGAGATTAAGTAGACAACTATGCTTGTAAATAGATATATAAGGATATTAGCAGACAATGTATATCTAATGTGTTCCCTTCGCCAACTAAGCATAGCAAGAAAGAAGGGTGAGGAGTGGCATGTGTTGGGGCTTCTCATACTTGACTTTCTTGCCTTCTTGTTATTTGGGTTAATTTGTTATGATGTTCATGGAGTGCTACTATCAATGCTACTATCAAAGTCTATAATGACCAGTGCTTAACATACTTCTTCCAATATGATCTTATTCTATCCTCAAGTTAGCTTATACTGAAAATCTTAGATTTCTTATCCAAAAAAAACAAAGTGATAGTGTAATTCTGGTGCTATTGCTAATTTAAACATAACTGGTAACATGCCTAGAATCAATATCACTTCTATGAACTGAAAACCAATTGGTTATCATGAAGCTCCCAATTAAATGTCACCATGCATTGAATTGAGTAGGTGATTTTTGAGGTATGCATGCATGTCTAGGCTGATTGATTTGCTACAAATAGGGGTCTGCTTGGTTCTATCCCTCCACGAGTCATTAATTAGTTGATTGCTAGCTGATTCTAGAAGGATTAATTATACATAATCTCTAATTTCTCGCATACACACAGTAATATTGTGGAATATTATGAGTAATTTTGGACTATATATTTTTTCTCTAACATAAAGTTATGAACAAGTCAACAACAAAGCTGACTATGAGATATCATATTTTTGTTTGTGCTATTTTTTTTTTATTTTTTTTTTTGCTCAAAGGTAAACACATGAAGGCAGAAGATTTGATATTGCTTAGGCCTTTTGCTTTGTTTTTCTCTCTGGGAGTCTTTTTAGAGTTGATTGAGATGGAGTTTGTGGGATGTTGTGGGGTTACAAGCTATTTATCTAACTGATTTCCATGTCTTTTGCTTTATATATATATATATATATATATGTTAATGTGCAAGGGGATGCCGTGGCATGCCTCTAGTTTATAGAAGCTCGACATGTTTTCGAATTGTAATAGAAGCTCGACTAGCAAGGGGAGCAGTGAAGGAGATCTGACACCAAGTATTCCAGAAGCTCTTCCTGATTAAACTGATGATGATCAATCATGGCTTGTAATTTTGTGTTTTGTAATATAATGTATAACATATCAAATAATTTAATATGTAGTAGTGAGTTGCATTATATGTTGCATGCATTTTATATGATAAATATTGAATTTCTTTTTTTCTTTGATGCATTTAGTTAAAAAGATAATTAGTTGTTTTACATAAATTATAAAAAAAAAAAAAAAAAAAAAAAAAAAAAAAAAAAAAACCTACGTACGCTCCTCTTAGTTGTTTTCTCATGATTTGTAAGTAGTATTTGGACTAATTGATCCACTTATGCCACCAATCACTTATCTCACATTTTTCTTAAAATCATGTCTCATGCCAACTATTCCAATTGTCACAACCATCAACGTCATCAGGAGAAAAATAGTAGAGATTGGCAGTAACACACCCAACCAACCATCACTACAACAAAATGTGTCTTCTGTGACAGAGGAAACTGTCACAAAAAAATGTCAAACCGTCACTAAACTTATTTGGTGACGGTTTGAAACCGTCCCCACGATCGTCACCTAAAGTGCATCACAAAAAACATTTGGTGACGGTTTACTGTTCAACCGTCACAAAAAATATTTTTAGTGACAGTTGGAAGTGTTCCGTTCGGTACAACGTTCGAAAGTTCCTTTTTTTGTGACGGTTATGAACTGTCACAGAAAATCACGTTCAGACGTTATACTCGGCCGATTGGCATTCGAATGAGAGAATTTGACGTTCGTTGAATATCGTTTGAACGTATGATATTTACATTAGGATGTTAACCCGACCGATTGACGTTCAAATGAGAGAATTTGACGTTCGTTGATTATCATTCGAACGTATCATATTTACGTTCGAATGTTAATGCGTCTAAACGTTAATTACAATAAACGTTTGAATATTTGTTGAAACGTAAACGTAAATATTCAAACGTAGCGCGTTTAATGTTCGGACATTATTTCGAATGTAAATGAAGGAGCGTTCGAATGCAAGTTCTTTGTTCGAACGTTAATCGCTTTACCGTTCGAACGGTTTGTTCGTTTTAGCGTGAGCACGTTCGAACTAATCAATTGTATTTACGTTCAAACGTTTGTTAGAGTGTGAACCAACGTTCGAACGATTTTTATTTACATTCGAACGTACAGATCAGAAATACTAATTTCATAAAATTTAAGAACATAATACCAATTGTATCATATTACATACCCAATTAACAAGTAACAATATCTTATAAAAGCACAAAATTAGATATTAAAACTAGTTAGAAATATTGATAAAATTTATTTCTTCTTTTTCCCTCGCACACGAGGATTCTGTTGCAACGACATAACATGCTTCATTTGCACCATCATCTCCCGTTGCACTTGCTCTTGCACTTCACTGCGTATTCTTTCCTCCTGGTCTCTCTGTTGGTCCTGCAAACGCATCTCTAAATGAGACTGTCGTTCTAAGAGAGACTCTAACTCTTGCTGTCTCGACCTCATATACTCATTCTCATGCCGTGTAGCTTCTAAATCTGCCGTAAGATTATTAATTTGTAAAGCCGATGAGGTTGAGGAGGATGAACATTTATGCTTGATAGATCGTCCCAAACCTCTTGCCATACTAGACTGTGGCCCGAGCACTTGCGTGAATATGTCTATGTCACTAGGAGAGGATTCCTCAGAAGCCGACTGCATCTCTATCATTTTGCTCTGCAATTTAAAAGGTAATGATCGTAAATAATTAGTAACGTATTAAAAGAAATAGAAATAAAAAATAAACTATTAAAATATTATATAAATAATGTATTTAACAAAATTAATACTGCTTACATAATTATCTGCAGTGACAGGATCCATCCACTCACTATGCTCATTAGTGTGAGCAGCAGCATAGACATGAATGAGGGAAAAGTTTTCAGGGTCATCACGTTTCTAACAAAGCGACAATATTAGCAATTTTAAAAAGATAATGTTAGTACTTATCAGAAAGAATATCAGAAAAATAAATAAATTCTATAATTTTTTAATTACCATTTTTTCAGCTAGACGGTGGAATGACCTTGAACTGGCACGATGGTGGACAGTCAGAGCAGATCTATTCTGTGCAATTGTAGAACTCAAGTGCTACAAAATATATTAAAAATGTTAATTATAATATGTATACATATAATATATAGAACGAATATGAATGTAAATAATTAAAATATATAAATGTAAAATACCAGATAATCTGGAGATGCAAAAAGATCACAACACTTTCTCCAATCATCTACCTTCATCTGCTGAAAAGGAGACTGCCAGTCTCTTCCAACGTCTCAAACTTCTTGAAGTGGTCATGACATCGTCCTTTGTGACGTCAGAATAGTGTAGCCATCAACTCATTCACGGTTCTCAAATCCTCGCTACGGCCAAAGTCGAGGTCGAATTCATCCTAACAAGGGAATCAGGTCAAAAATATAATATATTAATCTAAGTGAAAAAAATGTACTGAAAAGTAAACTCACCATCACACGACTTCGAATGTGCTCCTTAATCTCATTCGGAACATCTCGCCATGAGCGCACATAAAATGGAATATAAGCTCGAACTATTGTGCCAATATAGGAGGAAAGCGATGCTGCACTATCATCCACTCCTCTAGTGGAATTATCAGGAATTGTGATCTTCAGTTTACCGTGCCTTCTATTTTTTTCAAGAGAGATTCCACGTCTATAGCCACGACCGCGACGTGCAGATGCATCAACTACATGATAATAGATATACTATAATTATAATTATATAGTTATTGAGAAAAAAGTATTAACTATATATATAATTATCAACGACAATATTTCCTTATTGGTAGGTGTCGACTGGCTGTTGTTCTCTTCTGTGTTAGCTTGATCTTCAGGAACGGATTCCTAGAGTGGGGAATCCTCAATGGATTCAGGACTTGGACTTCGCGGAGGCACATTTCGTCATTGTCGTTTTGGCGGCATTCTTGAAAATAATTAATTATATCAAAGAAAATTAATTAGAATAAATTATGAAAATTGAAGATATTTTATAGTCACCTAGCTATATGAATAAAATATTTAGTACTTTTATTCTTCATTTTCAGATGAATTTTTCATGCTTGTTTCAGAATCTCCATCAATAACATCTTCATCATCATCATGCACCTCTTCTTCATCATCCTTATCCACCTCCTGCCCGGATTCTGATTCGTCTTCATCTTCTGACTCGTCTTCTTCTTCTTCCTCCTCACTTACTTGAATTGAATGATCATTTAATACAGACGGGTCGAGATGGACGGGTGGGACATCATCTCTACACAAGGGGAGCAACTCGAGTGCATCGAGGTCAACAAACAAGTTAATACCCTCTCCATCTTCCTGGTATGCCTCAACAATCGGAGTGTCATCTTCATCTCCACTATTCTCGTAATTTGCACTCGTTCCTACTTCATATATATTTCGAGGAACAAATTTTTGTACGACTCGCCAAGTTATCTCTCCACTATCTTCATCAGCACTTTTCATTGGATCAATCAAGTAATAGACTTGGGTAGCTTGACAAGCCAAAACGAATGGATCATCTTCGTACCATTTAGATGCAGTATTGACACTTGTAAAGTGATTATCCCTATGTTTCGAAATCCGACCACCGCCTAGATCCCACTAATCACATTTAAAGACATATGTTACAGACCCACCCAGATATTTCAATCCGATAATATCACGTATGACACCATAATAGTCAATATCATCTGTTCCATGACTCCCCTCGACCAACACACCACAGTTTTGAGTCTTTCTATTACGTTCAGGTCCAAAGTATGAAATCTATAACCTCGAACCGTGCATGCAGTATATCGAAGTGCTCTATTTGAGGGACCACGGGCCAATGCATACAATTCAGAAGAAATTGATCTGGGATCACGAGCACGTTGATCCAAAATCTAACAATTGAAATAGTATATATTTATTATTTGATTATCCAGAGTTAAAAATTTCACAATATAACATATATATAATTTTAGTTCATATATGTTCTTCAAACCATCCGGGAAATTCTTCCTCGTGTCTTGCCTCTATATTTTCTACGCCTTCCGTCCTAAGTTTGTCCATGTGGGCACTGTTATAACATGTTGCAAAAAAATGTATATTTTGAGCACAACAATTATAATTAATTTAAAGAAAACTATAATTATTCAAAGTAATGAAATGACATACCTAAGATAATCATCAATCTCTCGGCAATTATTTAGCACATACCACCAAACTTTACCCAACTCTCCATCAATTAAATCGTAACCTGTTTGTGCACCCAAGGGTCGTACATTCTGGGAAAACACTGATAGTTCACGAGGAGGCGGAGTAGCAAGATCAGAATTTCACTCTTGACGATTAAATCGTGTCTCAACACCACGAAGATATAGAGAGCAAAATGTTCACCATTCATCGTGTATATAGGCCTCTGCTATTGAACCCTCAGTTTGGCTTTATTCCCAACAGTGCGCTTCAATCGACCCAAATATCTTTCAACTGGATACATCCAACGGAACTGCACCGGTCCACCCAGAAGTACCTCTCACGGTAAATGTATTGCTAAATGGACCATGACATCAAAAAATGATGGTGGAAAGATCTGCTCGAATTTACATAGTATAGTAACAATGTCTTCTTCCAATTTCGACAATACATCTCGATTTACTACCCGAGCGCACAAATCCTTGAAAAACATACAGAGTTTAGATATGGTGACACGTACATTAGATGTCAGCTTCCCACGAATTCCCACAGGTAATAACTTCTGCAAAAATACGTGACAATCATGACTTTTCAATTCATTGATTTTCCAATCATCAGGACTCACACATCTACCAATATTTGAAGTATAACCATCTGGCAACTTCACACCTTGCAACCATTTGCAGAAATCCATCCTCTCCTCCCTCGTCATCGTAAAACATGCATACGGCATGACCACCCTCTTGCCTTCTACCCGCAAATGCAAATTATGTTTAATTCTCATTCTCTCAAGATTTTTCCTCGTCTTGATCGTGTCTTTCGTCTTTTTGTTAATACTCATCAATGTACCCAGTATATTATCACAAATATTCTTCTCTATGTGCATTACATCCAAACTATGTCGCAACTTGCATGACGACCAATACGGCAAGTCAAAAAAAATACTACACTTTGTCCAATTCAATTCTGCTACGGCTCGTTTTCTCTTGTTCTTTCCCTGACCTTTGCCAAAATTGTTTGCTCTAACATGTTGCAGTTGTTCCACTATCTCTTCTCCAGACAACTCTTTTGGTGCAATCCTATCCTCTACTCTCCCTTCAAACTTGGCACATTCTCTTCTCCATGCATTATTTTCTGGTAAATAATGTCGATGACCCATGAAACACAACTTCTGAGAATATTTTAGCCACTCACTAGCAGTTTCTTTATTACACGTCAGACATGCTAACTTCCCTTTCGTACTCCAGCCGGAAAGATTCCCATACGCCGGAAAATCATTTATGTTCCACATTACCCTAGCATGCATCTGAAAAGATGTCGACTTAGATGCATCATAAGTTTTAACGCCTGTTTCCCATAACTCTTTCAGCTCTTCAATCAACGGCTGCATGAATACGTCAATATCATTCCCAGGTGATCTAGGGCCAGGGATGAGTAAAGTTAACAAAAAGTTTGGCACCTTCATGCACCTCCATGGTGGAAGATTGTACGCAATCAATACCACGGGCCAAGTGCTATAACTTGTACTCATATTCCCCAAAGGGTTGAATCCATTGGTTGTGAGTCCCAGGCACACGTTCTGAGCTTCTAACCCGAACTCTGGATACTGATTATCGAAATACTGCCACGCAAGTGAATCTGCTAGATGTCTCATATATGCGTCATTCTTAACTCTTTTCTCCTCGTGCCACCTCATATCATGAACTGTTTTCTTACACATATATAGTCTTTGCAACCTAGGTTTCAAGAGAAAATACCGCAATACCTTAACAGGCACGTTTTTCTTACCTTTCCACCTCGACTCTCCACATACAGGACATGCTTGTTTCTCCTCGTTCTCCTTCCAGAACAATACACAATCATTCTTGCATGCATGTATGGACTTGTACTCAAATCCTAATCCCTTTCTCAACTGTTTTGCTTCATAAAAGTTATTGGGCAATGCAGACCCTTTGGGAAGCACCTCGTTAAATAAGTCCAATACCATGTTTATTGCTTTCGTCGACATCCCACACAATGATTTAATGTGAAGCAACCGCACAATAAACGACATTGGAATGTTTTGTACAACCTGGGTAAAGCTCGTGCTTTGCATCTTCCCATAGTGAAGGAAAATTTTCACAATCAGTCCCTGATCCACCACTTGAGGCATTGTCGTTAACCTCATCCATAAACATCTCAGCTCCAATGTCACCCAACATCTCCTCCATCTCATCATGCTCAAAATCATCATCCATGTGCCACAAATAATTGTGATGATCGACCAATACATCTGCTGACCCTTCATACGACTCACCATGCAGTACCCATCGCTTATACCCCAAATTCAAACCGTTCACAAATATATGACGCTCTACTTCATCCAATCCTATCGCACACAAATGTTTACACCCTCGACATGGACACTTAATGTAACCACGACTATCAGCAGAGGCCCGTGCAAAATCAATGAAGGTTCTTACTCCACATGCATAGGGTACATAATCCTTTCCAAGTCTATCGTCCAGACACATCCAATTGTTGTCAATTTCTAAAAACATCTATATATTAATAACACGTACATTTGAAAATTCACATGCATGTCATGCTCCAATTCTCATTGCTTTTTTGATAAGGTAGTTGGTCCTATCCCATTCAGATTATATTCTCCATATTGCACAAATCTCGTCACTCTACTAATTTCCACGTTAGTAGAAATTTCGGCAGCACCCCCCCATAGTTCTCCAAGTATACATGTTCAAATATCGGGATTGTGACCCTATGAACAGTAGACGAAGACACCGAAACTTCATATTAAACGTGGAAAGTAGCGAGTAACAAAAATATGCAATACAGATAATATAATCCCAAACTGTCCACACTGGACAATTCAGGAATCAGTGGACACATAAATGTACATTGATTCCCAAACGGGTCTAAGGGTATTTATGCAATGTCACACATATCTAGCAAAAAATCATACAAACAATATCTCCATGTTGTTTAAATTAACAATGTCACCTTCAAGTAGTGTTATATTGTTAAACTAAAGAGGGATGGAAGATTATGTGACCCTAAGTTTCGAGTCTTGTACACAATGAGGGAGAATGATCTTGAAGAAATGTTTAAATTTTAGTCTAATTACTTAATCGTCACAAACTGTCTGACCTTGACAACTCTCAAGGCCGAAGAGACTATGACAGTCAAGCAATTAGACTAAAATTTAGAGATTATAATTGTTATATATAATTTTAAAGGTTATTATATAATTTTAATTATTATCATTCCACAATTATAATCTTAATTGTTATACTTAATTGAGTGAGTTATTTATTTATATAGACAATAAGTATATAATTTTTATATAAGCATCTATTTGATCCTTATTTTCTTTCTCTTTAGTTTATAATAAATAAGTATATTTACATATTCCAACTCTACTTATTTAGTAGGTTCAAGACTTTTTTATTGAAGAGTATTTTAAAGGTTATATTATAATTTTAATTATTATCATTCTTAAAGTATAATTTTATATGTTATACTTAAATTTCAAATGTTATAATATAATTTTAAATATTATAATTCTTAAAGAGTTACTTTTATTTGTTATTACTTAATTTCAAATATTATTATAAATATTTAATTATTACTATTGTTAAAGTTTCCTATTTTAATTATCATACTTAAATTTCAAAGGTTATAATATAATTTTAAATATTATAATTCTTAAAGAGTTACTTTTATTTATTATTACTTAATTTGAAATATTATTATCACAATATTTCAAATCCATATCACAACATATTCACAATAACTCACAAACTATACAAACAATAATCACAACATTTCAATTGTAAGCATAAAATAACATGCCACATGTATTAACATATTCTATAACTTGAGTAAGCAATAAACATGTATTAACAAAACTTAAGGACAATATATTTGTAACAATGTAAACATATTTAAACGTCATTCACAAATAATAATTTAAATATTTCAAGTCCATATCAATATATTCACAATAACTCACAATATATTCACAAAATAATATGCCACATGTATTAACATATTCCTAAACTTGAGTAAGCAATAAACATGTATTAACAAAGCCTAATGACAATATATTTCTAATAATGTTTCTTCAAAACGTCATTCACAAATAATAAACACAATATTTCAAATTCATATCACAACATATTTACAATAACTCACAAACTATTTACAAACTATACAAACAATAATCACAATATTTCAAGAGTAAGCATAAAATCACAACAACATATTGATAAAATTTAGAAATATACCTAGCACTCACAATATCCTTTTACAAATCAAATCTTCCAACTTCTCAAAACAACCAATCCTTCAAAAAAATACAACACTAATTTATTAGAAATATTCTATAACAAAAACACAATATAAACTATCATAAAATTCAAAAAAAGACAAGAAATCAAAATTTTTTCTTACCAAAACTCAACTCTCTCTCACTCTCAACTCTCTCTCTCTCTCTCTCTCTCTCTCTCTCTCTCTCTCTCTCTCTCTCTCTCCTGCAGGAGCCTCGGGCCGAAACAACTTTCAACTCTCTCTCTCTGTTGCACGTAGAGGAGAAGAAGAAATGATTTGCTTCCTCCTGTGCGCGTACTGATTAAGTTCTAAAATTATTAGTTTAAACGTTCGAACGTTTAAGTTGTACGTCCAAACGTTATATTCTAAAATTATTCCTGCCCGGAACATTCAGACGTTTACATTACACGTACGAACGTACCCTTTTTATGATATAATAAAATCTAGCGGGAAAGTTCTCGCACTTTCCTCATATATGTTCGAATGTATCACAATTTTTCGTTCGAACGTTTGTGATTTACAGATGAACGTTCGAACATTTAACTTAAACGTCCGAACGTACATTTCATCAAAGTGTTACCATATTTGAGTAGGAAATTTCCCGCACTAATTTAACTAACGTTCGGACGTTAACAGATTTGGCGTTCGGATGTACATAATTTTCTGGTGATTTTCATCAAATAACGTTTGAACGTATAGTATAAACGTCCGAACGTCTGAATAATCACACAGATACCTTAATCGAGCGGGAAATTTCCCACCTCTTAGTTTAACGTTCGATCGTTAACTTGAAACGTTCGAACGTACGATTCCTACTATACTAACTTATAATATAATATATATACTACATTTTATATATCTATAACTATATACATTGTATAGTATAATAGCATAATACTTTTAATGAGAACATAAATGTATATAATATATAAACTATACCATATATATAAATCAATAATATATATTAAATTGTTACTTATTAAATTCTTTATTATATACGAACTTATAATATAATATATATACTACATTTTATATATCTATAACTATATATTACATTGTATAGTATGATAGCATAATACTTTAAATGAGAATATAAATGTATATAATATATAAACTATACAATATATAAATCAATAATATATATTAAATTGTTACTTATTAAATTCTTTATTATATACTAACTTATAATATAATATATATACTACATTTTATATATCTATGACTATATACTACGTTGTATAGTATGATAGCATAATACTTTAAATAAGAACACAAATGTATATAATATATAAACTATACCATATATATAAATCAATAATATATATTAAATTGTTACTTATTAAATTCTTTATTATATACTAACTTATAATATAATATATATACTAAATTTTATATATTTATAACTATATACTACATTGATGTCTGAACATACGTACGACCAACTTCATAGCCACAAACGCAACAAATGAAAATACGCAACTACAACGTGATCACCAAGCTAGCTAGCTAGTCGGTCCTGTATTTTTTATTTTTTTAAGACATAATTTATATTATACTTATAATTTAAATAATAATCATATTCTAACTAAATTAGTATGAATATATTATATACACTTACTCCATATTATATATTAAACTTCATATTATCTGTATATTAAATGTTTTTAATCTTTACTTAAAATTAAGATTATAAACTTATAATTTTCTTGTTAAACATATTCAATAAAAATTCAAAAACAATAATCACAATATTTTAAATCCATATCACAGAATATTCACAATATTCTCACAACAATATTTATACACATATTAATTCATCAATAAACACCATAAACTCATAAACTACTCACAAAATTCACAAACAATAATCACAATTATTTCAAGAGTAAGCATAAAATCACAACATATATAAACATATTGCTAAACTTTAAAATATAACAAGCACTCACAAAAAAACCAATTAATCTAATTGTCAATAATATTATATAACATCCTAGTATACAACATAAACATTTATAATATACTATATTATAGATAATATTTTGGAAATTAAATTGACAAATGTTCGAACGTAATAATAATTACGTTCGAACGTACTATATATATAAGGCCAAAACCGAACGTCGAAACGACATTTCTAAAATGTATCCATCGTCTACTCCGTTGCACGCCGCCACGCCTCCGTCACCGCCGTCGTCAACTCCGCCACAACCGTCACTAAAAGGTCGGCATTCATCTTTTATTCAAATAACATGTATTTTATTGAGATTGGATTGAGTTTTGTTTAAAACCGGATAAGTAGTGGCCAGATTTTCAACTCCATTTTTCGGCCACCACGGCCAGCCATTGGCCGAATAGTCACCGTAGAAATGTTTCTTGAAGTGTATACTTCATTTCTACGGTGACGTTTAAGCATTAAGAACCTTGTAGAGAAATTTCCAAGATTTCAATAATGGCTGAGTCGACTCAGCCATTCTGCGTCGTAATGTTCGAACGTTTTACCAAGACGTTTGACCGTACGACGTTTAAATTACAGAGCCGTTACGGCTTCTACGTTCGAACGTTCATTGTCTTACATTCAGACGTCATATTCATCAATTTTCGGTCTAAACGTTTAATCTATACGTCAGGACGTACTACTTTTTAAATATTATTAAATGACATACGTTCGAACGTGAATATTTTACTTTCGCACGTAAATCACATACGGTCGGACGTTTAATTATAACGTCCGAACGTAGTGATTTTCTACGTTATTCATGCTTCGACGTTCGGACTTTCGTATTTACGTTCACACGTAAAACAAATACGTTCGAACGTATAACATAAACGTCCGAACATACGTCAGCCAATATTTATTTACTGCTTATGTTCGAACGTCTATGTTTTACATTCGCACGTATATGTTTTACGTTCGAACGTATATGTTTTACGTTCGAACGTAAATTTATTTACATTATTTTACGTGCAAACGTATAAATAAACGTCCGAACATTTTATCTTTAACGTTCGAACGTTAAAGATAAAATGTTCGAACGTTAATGCAGAGCAGCTAAAAATTAATACAAAAAAATGCATTAATGTAAATAATTTTTTTTCCTTTTCTATTTTCAAGATATGGCTCTTTCACTGCATACTAGGAAACGAGGGAGGGAAGGAGCCACGTCGGACACTGCCCGTATCGGAGCTCATACTGTTATGGTAGAGCGAGAGGTCCTGATTAATGAGTTCGACGAACTCTGTTGGCAGCAGACGAACCTGAGAGATGTTTTCCTCAGTAGAGGCTGGGGAAATATCTGCACATTGAGGGGGAAGGTATACCCCTCAATGGTTCAATAATTCTATATGGGGATGTGTGACATGCCTCAGGATGCATCCTCTCACACCGTGACTGTACGCGGTGTTTCCATTGAGGTATCACTATATGTCATCGGCGAGCACCTCGAGATTCATCGAGGAGTGGAGACATTTGCACACTCAACACCCCGTGAGGATGTAGGCACTTCTACATCATCTACTGGCCGCCCATTTGAGCCAGCATCAGCCAGAGATGCAGGCCAATCAGAGGCTGGGCATACTGGCGTCGAGGCTCAGGATGATGACCGAGACGAGGATTTCTACATCCTCACTGGGAGGGACCGCATGCAGATCGAGCGGAAGAACGCCTTCAACTAGAATCATCTGCTGCATTTCTTCCTCATGTTGCACCTTATTGTTGCAACAAATGTCGATCCCGTGGCTCATAAAACCACATTTAGTCGGCTTCGGGCACAATTTTTTATACGAGTGGCACGTGGAGATCCTATAGATTTGCCACTGCACATATTTGAGAGGATCCGTTACGAGGCAAGCATCGTCTCCACGGATAATCTCTCATACGGTGTCCTAATCAGTCGACTATTACTTGCACGGGGAGTGCCGACCCAGCCAGAGGAGCGGGTCAAAGATCAGATGAGCCCCCTCGACATGACCATGCATCGATGTAGCATTGGACAGGTGAGGGGACGTTAGCCACCCCTGTAGAGGATCTAGTTCCTCTGACGCAGCCTGAGCCAGGTCATGTCGGTAGTAGTAGTCAGCATATGCCGAGTATATCTGCAGGAGATGTGCGGCCTGCTTGGGTTGATGCGGTCATCTCACAGCTGACTGCGCATATCGATCATAAGATCGATCGATCGCTCGAGGCTATATCGGCGTCTGTTCCCGAACTCACCCATCGTGTAACTATCCTCAACGACAAGGTTGATACCTTGACTGAGGAGGTATGGAGTTCGACTTTTGTGGATAACGTTATCATCTGACTGTTGTTTACTACATTCTATCAAATTTTGTATTTTATTTTTAATATTTGTAACGAAAAATATTATTGAATATTTCTATCGTTTTTTAATTTCAATTTTTAATCTTCTTTGATGTGATATTTTTCAACTTTAATACTAAATCATTGCATTTCAAATATATATAAACATAAATATATATTTATATATTACAAATTGTGTATATATAAATATATACAATTCAATTTTTTAGACTTGTTCACAAATTATGCACAATAAAAACCACATAATTTTTAAATTAAAGTCATTTAATTTAAATTTACAATGAACGTTCGAATGTTATTACTTAACGTTCGAACATTGGCACAAACATTTTACGTTCGAACGTTAATTAATAACATTCGAATGGTTGCGCCAAAACATTTTACTTTCAAACGTAAACAGACATAACGTTCAAACGTATATGTGACGTTCAAACGTATATTTCCCATACATTGGAACGTAAAAAAATCTCATTCTATCTTTAGTGACGGTTTCCAGAAACTGTCACAGAAAATGCCTTTTAGTGACGGTCTAGGAACTGTCATAATTTCCCAACCGTCACTAAAAAGTAATTGTGTTGTAGTGCATATTCAAAACCAAGTTTTAATACCCAGTGACTTGCAAATAAACCAGCTGATTTCACTAACTCTTCATCTACACCCATTTACTTCCATCTCCAAGTCAACAATCAAATTCTATCAAATCTCGTTGAAACATTACCACAACCAAACCATTAATACACCTAGAAATGCAAATCAAACTCCACAAAGTTCTTAGAATTTTCCAGTTACTCCACATTATGTGTTGGCCACAACTAATTAAAGAGAGAACATCCTCACCGAACTTGTAGTGGCACTCAGATGAGTGGAGGCGGTGCCAAGTTGCCTCGTGGAAGATTGATGTGACAGTGGGCTGAAGTTCAGTCCTTAATGTTAATGGTGGTTGTATGGTGTGGCCTAGCAACATGATTGGAGAAGAGAAATATATTAATAGAAAGACAATATCAAGGCATTAGAGAGAGAGAGAGAGAGAAGGATTGAGAGAGAGTGAAATATATTAATGGAAAGACAATATCGAGGCATTCGCTCAGGGTCTGGCTCCTCTTCAACAATCTGTATCCAATGGTCCAACCTGTTCGTCCTCTACCGGTCCTAACACAACTTATATTATTCCGAGGTGAATGATAGTGAGTTCATAAGGGTGAGATTTACTTAAAATCTGAGTAAGATAAACAACCAAGTTACACAGAGATAAGATATGCATTATTAATGATAAACATGATATGCATGCAATTCAAAAAAATCAGTATATGTCTCTCATCCAAGTTCCTTAACATTTCTCAGAAACCTTTAATGCACATTTCTTTTAGAAAAAAATTTTCACTTTCTCATTTCAAAAACATGATATTTTGAAAGAGAACATTTCATACTTCATTGCTTTAAAAAACATAACATTTCATCGTTAGTAAAGCCATCATTAACATACGTCTCAGGGGTTACCACTCCATTTTTACTCACTCTAGAGTTGATAGAGGAGTTCCATTAGGATAATTTCTCATCCTAGCCTTTAGGGTCGTGAAAAAATTTATTTTCGTGCTATGCTTGAAAAATGTATTTCATGACATGTGCATATGTAGTAAACTTATTTATGTGAAAATGACATTTATATATGCAATATGCTAAAATAGTGAAAATTTCACATGTCAGGTAAGCAAGAAATCAAATGGTCAATGATGTATCATATGATATTTCATGCTCAAATGACATTTATAATATGAATATGACGCTTCTACAAGAATCATAAATAAATTATCTAATAGTAAGTTAGAAGCTAACTTACAAACTTTCCGATTTTAGAGAATTGAAGTTTATGTAATCAAAGTTAAACTAAGTTAGGATTTGAACCTTTAAGGAAGATGTTCATAATCAAATGGTTCAAAAATTCAGTATTTATGAAACTGCCCCTATACTTAGTAAAATTCTACTAAGGCCCTAAATTCCCACTATTTGCATTGTTGGCCCCAAAATTCACCAAACTTCATAACCATAATATTTTCTATGTTCTAAATCCATATATGACCTTCGAATTTCAAAAATAAAATCACAACTATGCCAAAACTCATCAACCCGTGGCATGCATCAATGTGAGATTATTTATGATTTCAAGCCTATAGCTTCTATGCATGCATGTGTGATCAATTTCAATAAAAAATAAATCCATAACACTGATCTTGGAACATGCTTACAACTTATAAAAATGCCACACGAGTTCATCCCAACACTTAGCATTGAATAACACCAAATCAGCCAAAAACTCTAAACCGTATGTATGCATGATGTTTCTAGCTTCTCTTTGTCAATGCATGTTTTAAAGCTAAAGCAATCAAGCATTTAAATGACTAACATGATGATAATTGGTTCCTAAAGGTTTATAAGGCCATCCTTGAGGAAATAAGACATGATATGACAAGATCATTCTCATACAAGTGCAAACCGAATACGATGATCAACACAAGATATGGATTTATAAACCTATCATGACATAATATTTTCTTCAAATTTAAAACTAAAATAAATCTCCAAAGATATTAGTAAAACATATAAAATCATATCAAGACATGTCATGGGTAAAATTTCATCCCAAAATAATTTATTCAATCAAAACTCCAAATTTGAACCGATATACAACACCTTGAGTAAAACCTCATTTACCTCAATCAAAATTTCATTCTCATGCCCTGATTCAAAGCCTAAAATTTTAATCTAACACCCAACAAGAGATAAGGCAAGAATACTTACCAAAATTCTTGGCCCTTGAGTTCTTAAAAGTTTAAAACTCAACTTATTCTAAGAACACTCTAACTCACTTGGTTTCTCACTATTCTCACACTAAGAGGGAATGACTCTTAAGAATGCTAGATGAAGGCTTTGAGAAGTGGTCTGCGAAAGTGAGGGGTGAAGGGGGGGTATTCATAGGACTCCAATGGAGGGGAGAGAGGTGAAGGGGAAATGGTCTTGGGTGAAGGGGCAATGGTCTTGGATGAAGGCAATGTTGTGATTGGTGTGCGTGGGTGGTGGAGTGCTTGAGTGCAAAATGCTAAGGGTGACATCTCTTGGTTCAGTTCAATAGTAGTATAGAGTATCATAATTTCATCATGGAAGAGAGCTAGAATACATGCATAGGTGCACGGGCTGCATGATTCAGATTTTTTAAACAAAAATTCAAAAGACAAGCAAGCCACTGCCTATGGTTTTGGGTTTCCTTCAAAGCTGTCCAGATTTTTTATTCTCTTTTGTCTCATCCTCTTGGTCTAATTTGCGGTCATTATGAAAATCATTTGAAGGCTTTTTCAGGTGAGGAAGAGAGGCATGAGTGGCTACCATGTGATCATGTTTAGAAAAAAAAAAAATTTGCGAAATGGGTGATGGTTCAACCAAGTGATTTCAAGTGAGTGCCTCTCTTTGAGCCAATCAGTTAGGCTGCCTTCGGGAGGTAATTGGATAAGCTTTCACTTGAGTGCTTTGAAGTACTTCCAAGGGGAAAAATACAAAGGAGGTGGCGTGGGGAAGTGAGGTAAAAAGGTGCAGAAAATTCTTGAAGAGACTAAGGGTAATTCGGTTTGGTTCCAACTAGATTTCCTAAGGAAATGGTTGGATTTTGGTTTGGTTTCTTGGAGCCATTTCGCCCAATGCTAGGTCTGGTCCTTGAGTGATGTGGTGAGGTATGAATGGTGCAATTATATTTGAAAATATGGTGGGAATGGGGTGGGTTAGGGGCTGATTTGATGAAGTGCCCATTGTTTGCTTCAAAGGATAAGTCGATTGGTGGTTTGTGTTGGCATTGTTATAGCTTGTTTCCAATTGACATGGGTTGGGTTAATTCTAACCTTCAAGGGTTGTCTAAAAATTTTAGATCATAAATGTGAAGAAAAATAATTTAAAGATAACTATGCAAACATCATGGTGTGAGTTACTATGCATGTGTGAGATGAGTAGTGATTCTTAACTCAAGTTAGAAGCTTAACCATGGTTGGGAGGGAACCCTAGGGGCATGTGGTTCATCTTGGGTTTAAGGAAAACCCATGGTATGGTGTAGGTGGACTCCAATTGGAAGAATGAAATAAAGGACAAGGCTTTGGGCTTCAAGAGTTGGGCTTTTGTTGGGCCAAATGTGCAAGCCTTGGTTGTGGGCTTTGGAGTGGGTTATTATATGGACCTTATCTCCATATTTGTGGGGTCTATTTATGGCCTCAAAGGCCTACTAGGTTGGGTCCTAATCTTTGGGTCTTTCCTCATTTGGGCCAAAGTCTTGAACCTTACTAAGTTAGGCCCAATGGCCTTATGCTTACTAAGTTGGGCCTAATACCTTGGGTCTAATAAGTTACATAAAGTTGGGCCTAATACCTTGGGTCTAATAAGTTAGGCCCATAGTCATGTGTCCAATAAGTGAGGCCTAAAATTTTATGTCTTCCAAGTTGGGCCTAAGGTCTCCACTCTAACTAAGTTAGGTCCAATGGCTTTATGTCATTTATATTGGGCCAATTTTCTAATCTCTTTCAAGAAAGACTTAAAACTTTATATCTACCAAGTTGGGTGTAAGGCTTTTTAACATTTTATCCTTAGCCCATCACATCCTTTATGCATTAGGGCCCTAAAGTCTTATGTCCATCAAGTAGGGCCTAAAGTTTTATTGCCTCTCCTAAGCCTTTATACCCAAAAAGCTTGGACCCTTAGTAAACCACTCTTTGGGCCTTTTCCAATTCCATCAAATATTCAATCCAAACTATTTACCCCATTAGTGTGGCAACCCTCCAATATGCCATGTGTCATTCCCTTATGGGCCTCTTGGCTTCTTGTCCTCAAAATTAATAAATCACTAAAAATTATCCAAAATAATATTACTCAATCAATCAAGCTCCAAAAATTCCATTTACCTCAAAACCAAAATTGTACTAGAATCTTCTAATAATTCTACTAAACCCAATGTATACGGTCATCTTGCCAACTCAAATATCAAAAAATGGTCTTATTCTCAAATAGCTCAACTCCTAATTAATGAGGATTAAGGTTAGGTCAAGGCCTAAGGATCTTTTTAGGCAGGGTGTTACAATAACATACTAGTTACCAATCAACCAAAGCACACCAAAACGCATAAAACATATCTTGCCATATCAATTGGGGGTAATCTTGACGCTAAAAGGGGTGATATAAAAGGGTCTATCCATGACATACTTTCTATCGATTTCTTAGGAGTGAATCTGAGAATTTAGAAACCCATGCACTAAGTCAAGCCCATGTGGTGGATAAGGTTCAATAGTCAAAACAAAGTGGTAAGAAGTCAAGCATAATCAGGATTTACTCGTATGCTTCCTATCAAGAAAACTGATGAATTGAATGAAGTCACATCTGATTACCATGGTGTGCTCCATAGGTCAAAACAAAGTAGTTGGTTTCAATGTTAATCCTTCCAATGAAATTGTTTTTTGACAAAACATACAAGGAAAGCAAAATCATACAAATTTATCAAAATATATAGTTCCAAAAATCCTAGTAAAAAATGCTAACTGAGTCACCCAAAAAGATTTCAATAAGTTAGAAACAGAGGTTGACTTCTAAAAAAACTTAGATAAAGTAAATAGATAGAAACAAAAGAATAGTTTTTTTTTTTTTCAAAGTCCAACTCTAGAAAGGTTTACAAAACCGGTGGTTTTCCTTCATATCAATT
Source organism: Juglans mandshurica (assembly GCA_022457165.1). Lineage (NCBI taxonomy): Eukaryota > Viridiplantae > Streptophyta > Magnoliopsida > Fagales > Juglandaceae > Juglans > Juglans mandshurica. The sequence goes on from CM039624.1 coordinate 16,431,331, forward strand.
CTCAAAAGTTTTTTTTTTAATTTTTTTGGACCATAACCTAATAATAAGCTAAGTTAAGCCAAACAGATCAATTTGCAAAGAACGTGAAAGGGCATGTTTCAAGGAGTGTAACAAGTATGAGTGTAAGGATGCCTAAATAGTGGGGAAGAGTTAAGTTGACATCAAGGAGAGAGAATCTGTTAGACCACCACGTAAAGTTGCCTCTACCGAAGCCGCACATGCCATAGTCATGGTGGGGGAAGACACCATGACTAGCCCACAACCATGCCTAGGCTCGTGGGGGGTCACACACGGGGCGCCCAGCATGAGGGCTAGCGAGGTTAGTGGGAGACTACCCAGGCGCACAGCCTAGCGCCGCACGCCAATGCGTGCTACAAGGCGCGCAATAGCGTGCCGCGCGCCCATGCGTACATTGATGGGCCGCGCGGCCATGTACCGCAAGGCCTTGCGCGCGCGCACGCGCCGCATGGCCAGCCCAGCCAACGCAATCCAGTGCACGCCCATACTGCCGAATGCCAGCAAGTTTAGTGGCATGCCCCGCACGCCCATTCTAATGCACGCCAGGCATGCCATCCAGCGCACGGTGCCAGCCCGTGCCTTGCAGAGCAGGCCAGTGGCATGCCCACCAGGCATGCCATCCAGCGCATGGCTCCAACCCATGCCATGCAGCCAACGCCTGGGCCACCAGCCTAGGCCATGCAGCGCACCAATGGCTCACCATCAGCAAGCCATGGCCGCACCATTGGACCATGGACCAGCCCGAAGACCACCATGCACCACTTAGCCCACCATGGGCCATGCATGCCACGGCTAGACTTGGTCAACGACCACTATCATGTTATCCATTTTATTTATTTAATTTTATTTATTTATTTAATTCAAAATGACCTATTGGGGGTTTCCAAGTTGTTTTACTTATAAATAGAACCCTATGCAATTGCATTAGGATCTTTTGGCAAAACTCTTAGTGAGAGAATATTTGTTTGAGAGATCAATTTTCGGTGCCTTTGCACTTGGGCAATTTGGGTGAAATTCGTAAATCACAAATTGATTTATCAATATATGAGGTTTATTCATTTCTTGTGCAATTCGTGAATCAAGAATTGAAGTGTGTTTGTTTGATCATTTGTTTATTCAAGTGCAATAGTGTTCTTCACTTTGTTCTTGAGTATTCAACATTGTTCTTAAGGTTCTTCATTATTTTGGCTCTTCCAATCCATTTTATCCTAGGTTTCGACCAACATAAGTGTTAGTCAACTTTCCATAAGTTGAGTGATCACCTTGTGTTGCCCTAGCCGAAATCCCCATCTAGCCAAACAAGTCCAATTCGGCAACCACTTGCCTTATTTGGACTTGACCTAGCCGCCCACTCCACTTACCATAATTAGTGTTCCTACATTTTAGGAACCCTAATTAACCAAATCCCTACCATAACCGGCCATATCCACATTCCATTTGAATTCCAAGAATTTAGGAACCTTTCCTAAATTCACTCAACTATCCTATTCGGCCAACCCTAGCCGCCCAACACCTCACTCACATTCCAAACCCTAACCGTCCATCATACTTTCCCAAACCCTAAACACAAGTTCTAAGTGGCGCCAACCCTAGCCCCATACTAGTGCCGTGCGCCTCTAACACCTTTCTAGCCATACACTACCTTGATCAATTCCCATCATTCCATCACTCATTCTAGCCTAAACACTTAACCTCACTATCCCATATTGGTCATTTTGACCACCATTGTTCGTGAACCAAGCAAGAGAGGAACAAGGTTTCAGTCAACTCGAGGCTACCATTGGCGTGGCGAACCTAGTGTTTATGGACTTGACAGAGGTCCCTAATATTAATTGGTGCTTTCATTGAGAGGATTCTTGTTTGGTGAATTTTGAGAAGTTCTCACTTCTCCATGAGGTAAACAATGCGTTAACTCAAACTTTGTGAATTGGTTGGGGGAGACCCTCGTTGGATCCCATATATTTTGTTGTTTGTGAAATTGGAGTTTGGGGGTTGAGGTAGAGGACGGAGTAGAGTTCTTGAAGGGATCGACCACCCTTGAAGGTGGAGGATCTGAGGTTGGACCGTGTGTGTGCAAGAGGGGTTGCCCACCCTTGAACGTGGACAACTCAAGGTTGGACTTGGTGAACCATCCTACCGACCAAGAGAAGTGCACGTGCTGTCCAAGCTACACCAACCAGAAATTTTTAGTTTGCAAGCACTTTCAAGAGGCTAGTTTGCAAGCACCATGACCACAAGCCATCAAGAGACCGAAATGATGGGGAGTTCCAACCGGGAACGTATTGAAAAGCTTGAAGCAAACAATACAAGAGTCTTGGACATTTTAAGTGAGGTCAATACCACTATGGCCGAACTTAGAATGGCCTTGAATGTCACCACCCTTGATAGTGAAGAGCATCGAAGGACCATGGAAGCCTTAAGGAGAGAGACTCACGAGAATATTGAAAGAATTGAGAGACGAATTGTGGAAGGCCAAGTTCCACGACAAAAAGCAAATGGACAAAGGCATGATGCTTTTCTAGATGGAGTGGAAACTAGTGTGTCTGAATCCATTTATGATCCTATGCATGAACCTCCAAGAGCCGAGTATAGAAGAGGTGGAAGGGTTGAGAATGACCACATAGCCGTGGAAAGGTGGATCCGTGACGATGTCCACCATTCTAGAAGTCCGAGTATATTGAGAGAACCTCAAGATGTGAGGTTTGAAGCCCCAAAATATGAAGGACAATATGAGGCCAAGTATGACTTGGACCATGGAAGACCGAATGGTGATGATGAGCATGACCATAGGAGACGCAACAACCATGAAAGGGGAAGAGGCAATAGAAATGGAAGGCATGAGGAAGACCCCTATGATAATCGAGTTGGAAACCGGGCATATGACCAGGGACCAAGGAGGCCAAAGGTGGATTTCCCCAAGTTCAATGGGGGGGATCCATATGAGTGGTTAGACAAAGTAGACCACTATTTCAGTGTGTATGAAGTTTCAAGGGAGGAGAGAGTCTTTACGGCATGTTTCTATCTTGAAGGAAGAACAAGTAAATGGTGGCATTGGCTATGTGACCAATATGACAAAGAAAGGAAGCGCCTAGGATGGACGACTTTTGAAAAGGAATTCTTGATGCAATTTGGCCCTCCTCCAATTGTCAATCACCATGGACAATTGATCAAGTTGAAACAAGAAGGAAAAGTACACCAATATATAGATGAATTTCGGCAACTCCAAACCTTGGTGAGGGGTTGGTCCGAAGAAGCTTTGATTGGCACCTTTGTCGATGGATTGAAGCCTTGGCTTGCCAAGGAGATAAAGTTGAAACAGCCCACACGCTTGCAAGAAGTGATGAGAATGGCCAAGATATTGGAAGAAAGCACTCACATGGAGAAACGCCATTCCAAGGAGATGGGGAGCAAATTTGCTAAGCCTTTGCAAACCAAAACCCCTTGGAAAGGTAAAGAAGTAGAAGGGAATGGATAGAAACCAAAGCCTTATGAAGTCAAGAAGTTATCAACAGAAGAGGTCCAAGAGAGGATCAAAAAAGGGCTTTGCTTCAAATGTGGTGACAAGTGGAGCAAAGAACACAAGTGCCGGGCCGGTCAAGCATATGTGTTGCTTGAGGATGAAACAAATGAAGGTGAGGAAGAAGATAGCCATGGAGAGACGACTAGTGAAGAATCGGAGCTTGAAGAGGCCAAATCTAGTGAACCACTAGAGGAGGCCAAATTATCTTTGAATGCAATTTCGGGTGTACCTAGACCTACCTCCATGAAAGTAATGGCATGGGTGGGAAAATTTGAAGTAACTCTTTTGGTGGATAGTGGATCCACCCATAATTTTATCAATGCCAATATTGTGACCAAGATTGGGTTGAAGCCGTGTGCCATTGAACCTTTTGAGGTAAAAGTTGCCAATGGGAACAAGCTTAGATGTGAAGCACTTGTTAAGGAAGTGAAGATGAACGTGCAAGGTGTGAGGATAGTAGCCGACCTTCATGTATTGGCACTTGTTGGCCTTGATGTAGTGATCGGCAATGCATGGCTTAAGGATCTTGGAAGGGTCATTCATGATTACCTCAATATGACCATAGAGTTCAAACTTGGCTCCAAGAAAAGGGTTTGGAAGGCCTTGACATCAAAGGAGGTGAAAGCTTGTGAGGCCCTCATGTTTGAAAAGTTGTGTAAAGGTGGGGCTTATTGCTTGCCATTGTGATGGCCAAGGATGACTCTTTGTGTAATGTGGAAAAGAGTGGAAATGAAGACAATAAAGATGAATTAGAGGGGCTGCCCGTGGAAGTAAGAGAGGTATTGGAAGACCATCGGGGAGTTCTAGAGGTGCCTACCACATTGCCACCATCTAGACTCTTTGATCACCGAATTGTGCTAGTGAATGAAAAGAAACCGGTGAATGTTCCACCTTATCGTTATGCCCATTTTCAAAAAGGGGAGATTGAAAGGCAAGTGGATGACATGTTGAAGAATGGCTTGATAAGGCTAAGCACTAGTCCATTTTCTTCTCCCGTCCTTCTAGTGAGAAAGAAAGATGGAACATGGAGATTTTGTACCGATTATAGGGCTTTAAATGAGGCCACGATGAAGGATAGATTTCCTATCCCAACCGTGGATGAGATGCTTGATGAGTTACATGGGGCAAGAGTGTTTTCCAAGCTAGACTTGAGGGCGGGCTACCATCAAATAAGGATGAAGAATGAAGACATCCACAAGACGGCTTTTAGAACACATTCCGGGCATTTTGAGTATCTTGTGATGCCCTTTGGATTGTGTAATGCCCCATCCACCTTCCAAGCCGCCATGAATACCATTTTCAAACCATTTTTGAGGAAATATGTTTTGGTGTTCTTTGATGACATTTTGGTCTACTCCAAGACTCTAGAAGAGCACAAGAATCATTTGAGGATTGTGATGAGAATTTTGGAAGAACACCACTTCTTCATCAAGGCTTCCAAATGTGCCTTTATGGAGAAGGAGCTTGAGTACCTTGGTCATTTCATTTCGGGAGAGGGAGTGAAAGTGGACCAAAGAAAGATTGAGGCTATGGTTGATTGGCCATTGCCTAGTGACATTTCGGCATTGAGGGGTTTCTTGGGGCTAACCAGCTACTATAGGCAGTTTGTGAAGAACTATGGGCTTATTGCTAAGCCACCTACATCCTTGTTGAAGAAGGACAATTTCACATGGACCCAAGAAGCAAGAGAAGCTTTTGAGGAATTGAAAAGAGCTATGACAACCACTCCCGTGTTAGCCTTGCTGAACTTTGAGAAGCCATTTGAGGTATACACCGATGCAAGTGGTGAGGGAATAGGGGCTGTTTTGGTCCAAGAAAAAAGACCAATAGCTTTTATTTCCAAGGCACTTGGATCAATGAAGAAGGCATGGAGCACTTATGCTAGAGAGATGCTTGCCGTGGTACATGCCGTGAAGGTGTGGAGGCCCTACTTGTTGGGAAGGAAGTTCACCATTGTCATGGATCAACAAGCTTGAGGCACTTGCTTCAACAAAAGATAGTGACACCCGAGCAACAAAAGTTCCTAGTGAAGTTGCTTGGATTTGAATATGACATCATTTACCAACCGGGTAATGAGAACAAGGTGGCGGATGCCTTGAGTAGGAAAGAGGGAAGTTCTATTTTGTGGTTAGTGCATGAAGAAGAGGACTCGTCTATGTTGGCCTTGAGTGGGGCCGAATGGAGGATATGGGACAAGATAAGGGAAGCAACAAAGCTAGATGCAAGAGCAATAGAGATCATGGAGCTTTTAGAAGCTCAAGGTGATGGAGTAATCGGCTTCAAGATAAATGATGGCCTTATCTACTATAAGGAGTATGTTTATGTTCCTAATGTGCCTAATTTGAGAAAAGAGATCCTTGAACACTTTCACCATAGCAAAGAAGGTGGACATTAGGATGGTTGAGAACATATATACGTGTGAAGCATTTTTTCTATTGGGAAGGCATAAAGAAGGTGGTGAAGAAGCTTGTAGCCGAATGTGATGTGTGCCAAAAATCCAAGTATGAGACAAGACCTCCATCCAGGTTGTTGCAACCATTACCTATTCCCAAGTTGATTTGGGAAGATTTGAGCATGGACTTTGTTGAGGGACTACCTATTAGTGGAGGATTTGAAGTGATATTTGTTGTGGTTGATCGATTGAGCAAATATGGGCATTTCATCCCATTTACTCATCCCTACACGGCTAAGAGTGTGGCCAAAGCTTTTATTGATCATGTGGTGAAGCTTCATGGATTTCCAAAGAGCATTATCACGGATTGGGATAGTGTGTTCATGAGTTCCTTTTGGAAGGAGTTGTTTGAGCTTCAAGGAAGCAAGTTGAAGGCAAGTTCATCTTACCACCCACAAACCGATGGGCAAACCGAAGTGGTTAATAGGACACTTGAGCAATACTTGAGGTGTTTTTGTCATGAAGAACAAAGGAGATGGGGGGGTTACTTGTCTTGGGTGGAATATTGGTATAACACTTCATTCCATGCTTCCATACAAAGAAGTCCATTTGAAATGGTTTATGGGAGGACACCACCAATATTGGTGAACTATGAGAGGGGCACAACTAAGAATGATGAAGTTGAGCAAGGGTTGATCACTAGAGATGAGATCTTAGCAAAGGTAAAAAAGGAGCTTGCTAAGGCCCAATAAAGAATGAAGAAGTACTATGATGAAGGAAGAAGAATGGTTGCCTTTGAAGTTGGAGATTATGTATATTTAAAATTGCAACTTTTTGGCCAAAAGACTTTGAGAAAGAAACTTAACTTGAAGTTGGCCAAGAAATATTATGGTCCTTTCAAGGTACTTGAGAGGTTGGGTGAAGTGGCTTATAGATTGGAACTTCCCCCAACTTCCAAACTACATCCGGTTTTCCATGTGACTGTGCTCAAGAAAAGAATTGGGGACCCTAGCCTCATTGTGGAAGAGCTACCCAAGTTTGATGAGGAAGGGCGTATGCTCTTGCAACCCGAAGAGGCCCTTAATTATAGGGTCATTCCAAGAGGAAGAAAAAGGCAAAGTGTGTGGCAAGTGTTGATCAAGTGGAGTAAAGCTCCAAGGGAAGAGGCTACTTGGGAAGATTATGATGATATAAGAACAAGGTTTCCTGAATTTATCCTTGAGGGCAAGGATATACTTGAAGAGAGAGGGATTGTTAGACCCCCACGTAAAGTTGCCTCTGGAGAAGCCCCACATGCCTTAGTCATGGTGGGAGAAGACACCTTGACTAGCCCACAACCATGCCTTGGCTCGTGGGGGGTCATGCATGGGGCGCCCAGCATGCATGCATGCCTTGGCTCGCGCGTAGGCACTCACGGGGCGCCCAGCATGAGGGCTAGCGAGGTTAGTGGGCGACTGCCCAGGCGCACAGCCAAGCGCCGCAAGCCCATGTGTGCGGTAAGGCGCGCAGGCCCGCGCGCAGCAATGCTCGCAACAGTGTGCCACGTGCCCATGCGCACATTGATGGGCCGCGTGGCCCTGCGCGCGGCCATGTACCGCAAGGCCTTGCGCGCACGCATGCGTCGCATGACCAGCCCAGCCAATGCATGCCAGCGCACGCCCATCCTGCCGCATGCCAGCGAGGTTAGTGGCATGCCCCGCACGACCATCTTGCCGCATGCCAGCGAGGTTAGTGGCATGCCCCGCACGCCCATTCTGCCGCACGCCAGCGAGGTTAGTGGCATGCACCAGGCAAGCCATCCAGCGCAAGGCGCCAGCCTGTGCCTTGCATAGCAGGCCAGTGGCATTCCCACCAGGCATGCCATCCAGCGCATGGCTCCAGCCCATGCCATGCAACCAACGCCTGGGCCACCAGCCTAGGCCATGTAGCGCACCACCATGGCTCACCATCAGCAAGCCATGGCCGCACCATTGGACCATGGACCAACCCGAAGACCACCATGCACCACTTAGCCCACCATGGGCCATGCATGCCACGGCTAGACTTGGTCCATGACCACTATCATGTTATCCATTTTATTTATTTAATTTTATTTATTTATTTAATTCAAAGGGACCTATTGGGGGTTTCCAAGTTGTTTTACTTATAAATAGAACCTTATGCAATTGCATTAGGATCTTTTGGCAAAACTCTTAGTGAGAGAATATTTGTTTGAGAGATCAATTTTCGGTGCCTTTGCACTTGGGCAATGTGGGTGAAATTCGTGAATCCCAAATTGATTTATCAATATATGAGGTTTATTTATTTCTTGTGGAATTCGTAACTCAGGAATTGAAGTGTGTTTGTTTGATCATTTGTTTATTCAAGTGCATTAGTGTTCTTCACTTTGTTCTTGAGTATTCAACATTGTTCTTAAGGTTCTTCATTATTTTGGCTCTTCCAATCCATTTTACCTTAGGTTTCGACCAACATAAGTGTTAGTCAATTTTCCATAAGTTGAGTGATAACCTTGTGTTGCCCTAACCGAAATCCCCATCTAGCCAAACAAGTCCAATTCGGCAACCACTTGCCTTATTTGGACTTGACCTAGCCGCCCACTCCACTTACCATAATTAGTGTTCCTACATTTTAGGAACCCTAATTGACCAAATCCCTACCATAACCGGCCATATCCACTTTCCATTTGAATTCCAAGAATTTAGGAAACTTTCCTAAATTCACTCAACTATCCTATTCGGCCAACCCTAGCCGCCCAACACGTCACTCACATTCCAAACCCTAACTGTCCATCATACTTTCCCAAACCCTAAACACAAGTTCTAAGTGGCGCCAATCCTAGCCCCATACTAGTGTTGTGCGCCTCTAACACCTTTTTAGCCATACACTACCTTGATCAATTCCCATCATTCCATCACTCATTCTAGCCTAAACACTTAACCTCACTATCCCATATTGGTCATTTTGACCACCATTGTTCGTGAACCAAGCAAGAGAGGAACAAAGTTTCAGTCAACTCGAGACTACCATTGGCGTGGCGAACCTAGTGTTTAGGGACTTGACCGAGGTCCCTAACACCAATGGTAACGGGAATTGAAGCCTATGAGGCAAAGAAGTTCAGATGGTTCCCTCAACTCCTACACATGCCTACACATATTTTATTGATCAACTTTATGGCACTACCACTAACGTTCAGCCTTTTGGTGATGGTATTCTCAAACCCAAACTTCATCCATAGATTTGGAAGAAGATCATTTTCTAAAATTTTCCAAACCTATAACCTCAAATCCGATGAGCATAATTTTCCAAAGCTAGATCTCCAAAGTCTACAACCTTAAATCTGATTAATAATTATTTCCTAAAGTCTGCATAATCTATAATAAGCTAGATTTGATCAAACTCATGTACTAACGTCAACCTAATCAATTACCTCATATTTCATCAACATAATCAAGTGTGTGGTTTCTATAACCTTTAATCTCATAAAAGTGCTTTCTTACACCAAAACCTTTAATCTTATAGGAATCATACCGTGAAGTTTGCACAATATAAAACCTCAAATCTCACTAAAATAATTTCTTGAAGTTTACAAAATCTAGAACCTTAAATCTTGTCAAAACTTATTTCTTGAAGTAAGCCAAATCTAAAACCTCATATTTCATATAAATCATCCTAAAGTCTGTAGAATCTAAAACTGACGCAGGGCTAGAATATGAGGTTATTTTGACGGCTAGTTAAACAACGAAAGCTAGAGATTGAGATTGAGAAAAATCACAAACAGGGATAAACTATGAGGTTAGGGTTTTACTATAAAATAAATCAATCATTCTTTCTGAAGCCCACAAGCCGGGCTTAAATAAGTAACAAAAAATGGAAAAACTGTAATTAAGGTCAATCAATAGAATACAGAATAAGATAACTATGATTAAAATCTAGCCTAAGAATTCGGAATAAAATCTTTACTAAAGATAACATTACCATAAAAGAAAATTAACCAAAAATGAAATAGTTAACTAAAATTGATGCTTCAGAGGTAAAAGCAATTGATTTTGGGATCGGAAAGAGGCTCACCAGGCGAAGAATGGTGACCATTATGTATGCGCCAAAGAAAGCTTTGGTGACCACGACATGCGTGTCAAAGAGAGCTTTTCAGATTGGGGTTATATGCACGATTCTGACACCTGTAGCCAAAGTTATAGTTAAAATACAGATGTTACCCATTTCTCCTCGCTCAACCAAGAGATAAGTTTCCTCGCCCAAATCTACCACTTTTTGCCCAAATCCTTATCTTTTCCCAACAATTTTGCACTGATCTACCTTCTCAAATTAGTCCAGTGCTTTTAACATTGCATCTATCAGTTCAGCCTCATCGGCATCGGATTCAGTCTTGAATCCCCCTGCATCAGCCTCCCCGGGTTGGAAAGAACTTGCCCTTGAGTTCACGGCATCATTGACAAAGCAGAGGCTAAGGTGTTTGATGTTGAACACATCCGAAGCTCTCATATGACTGGGAAGATGTAGTGTATATGCATTATCGTTGATCTTTTGGAAAACTTCACAAGGTCCAATCTTTCTATCCTTCAACTTATTGTACTCGCCAATAGGAAAACGATCATGGGTTAGTACAACCTAAACAAGATCTCCAACATCAGAAAGTACATGGCGGCGACAATTGTCGGTGTGAACCTTGTGCTTTACATGGCTCGCCTGAATTGCTTGTTTGACTTGGTTGTGTACTCCCCGAAGGTGCTCTGCCATCTCCTCGGCCTTGACGTTCAGGCAACTAATCCGTGGTATAGGAGACATATCAAGGACGCCCAACAAATTCTAACAAATGGTCTCAACTGGGTAGTCTGGTTCTTGGATCGGTTCTAAGCAAACTCTGCCTACGATAAGGCGAGGTCCCGCTGTTTTCGCTTAGTACCTGCCAAACTTTGCAGGAGGTTGCCCAAACTTCGATTCACCACCTCAGTTTGTCTACTCGTTTGGGGGTGATAGGTACTACTAAAGTTTAGCATTGTTTTGAACTTTTCCCACAAACTCTTCCAGAAACTACTCATAAACTTCATATCCTAGTCTAAGGTGATAGACCGAGGAACACCATGCAAGTGAGGAGTCTCCTTGAAATAAAAGTGGGCGATCCGAGTGGCGTCCATGGTATTTCTGCAAGCTAGAAAATGGGCCATCTTAGAAAATCAATCGACCATGACGAAAATTGAATCCATGGCACATTGGATCCTCAGTAAGCCTAAGACAAAATCCATTCTGACATCAAGCCACAAACCATTAGGTATGGGTAACATCAGGTATAGTAACATAGTGTAAAGGCCAGCATTGGTAAGGGTTCCCTTCGCTCTATTGCACACGAAACATCTCATCACGTATTATGCCACATCACTGGTCAACTTGGGCCAGTAGTAATTTACGGCCATTAAAGCCAAAGTCTTTTCTCGTCCAAAGCGCCCCTCGCCATGCAATTCCCGTATAATGTGCTCTCTTAAGGAAGAGTCTATGGTGGCGGAATAGAAAACCATCGTGCAAAAGAAAATCACTTCACCTTCCCTCAGTTACTTCCTTAAGAATCTTTCCAAAGGATGGATATTCGGCGTACAAATCCTTGAAAGTGTAAAAGCCCGCCACTCTAGTACTAATGGTGGTGAGGAGTGCCACTTGTCGGCTTAAAGCGTTTGCAACCTGGTTCAAGCTCCCTGATTGGGGCTGGCCTACCAAACATTTTCCAACTTTATTTCGTTATCACTTTTTATTTTTTATTTTTTATTTTTTACAGCGAAACATTAGGTACCCAAGCCTGTTTCTTGAACTTGAATTAGAGAGAGAGAAAAAAAGCTTGTTTCTTGTTCTTTTCCGTTATATAATGAACATAATGAACATATAATGGAAAGCCGCCACCAATAAACGAAAGAAGACTCATTCTTCATTATTATATAAAGTGGGAGAAAGCAAGCCACTTTGATAGCGTACAATGCACGCAGGCATGGATGAAGGGAAAATATATGACATGCAATAGTAGTACGTACTATATATATTAATAATGTATATATCCACGACATGCAGTTTATGTCTCTTGAAAGAGCTAGCTTATTAATTCAAGGATAAACCTCAATGAGAGACCTTAAACCCAATATGTGGGTTATCTTGTAGTCACTGAAACCAGAATCGAAAAACAGCTTTGCCCATTCTTTCTCGTTTCTCTCTTTTCCAGTTACATTCACCATCATCAGCATGTCAAAGAAGAGTTGCGTCTCAATCGACTCCTTATCATCTTCCTTCTGGTTCTGTACTATCATTTCAATGATCATCACCTTTCCTTTCTTGTCATTGCTCGTGATTGCCTCCTTGCATCTTCTAAGTATTTTAACGCATTCCTCATCGTTCCAGTCATGCAATATCCACTGCTTGTCATTTGCATTCACAATTAATTTAGTGACAAGATATGTTTTCTTATACAATTCTTCGATAAAACATTATTAATTTTTTTTTAAGACAATAATTAGTGTTTGAGCCATATTCTTAGATCCAGCCCAAGAAATAGTTCTAACCAATAGCTAGCCGGACGCAAACTACGACTAGAGTCGTAGAGTACAGTGATCAATTTAAAGCATTGTATTAAAATATTTGGCTGGTATATATATCATTTTGGGATTAACTATATATATATATATTTATATGTATATATAAACTGATAAATAATAAAATAAATATATGTGTCATGTGTATATATATATATATGTCGTATAATTGACGATTTATAAAATGTATATACGTTAAAAATATTAAAAAAATTAGAGATATATATTGGTGTTAAAAGATAATATTAAAAGAATACAAACTCGAAATGAAACAAAAAGAAAAAACGAAGAAAGAAAAATTAAAAAGCGGAAGAATTATTAAAAATAATGATATCTAAAAAATGAGAGAATCATGGGACACATTTAAAATTACAATAAAAGCTCAAATTATATAAATACGTTTTAGATTCTAAAATTACATAAACATATGGATTTTAAATTTAAAAAAATGTCATCCAAACTCTAAAAAATTACAAATTTGACGAAATGGAATAGCGTCTGGAACATGCCAGAATTTAGAATGGAACTGAATGAGGAGATATAATGTATCAAGTACTACACTGGAACGAAAAATTCCGACTATAATGCATGGCCAAAACAGAATGAAATTCAAAACTGAGCTGGTATGATTACGATGCAGGGAAATGTTTTTTTTTTTTAGACAATTTTTCAAAAAATATCATTTTCGTTGGAAAAATATGTACCATATATATACGACCACTTTGCTTTGGGGATGTATTTATATGCATGCGAGTACCTGGTTTGTATATGCTAGCTCTATAAGCGATGCATTTACCTTAAGTAAAATTGCATCTGCAGGAGGAACTGCCTCAAACATGTCCCCTCCAATATACTTCAAGTTCTTACTCCCTTCCGAGCCAGCAACCACATGTGGGAGATCAAGCACCGTGCACTCCGTACTTGGGAATGCGTCGGCAATGGCCTTGGCCACAGTTCCGGTACCGCCACCAACATCAACCAACGACTCCAATCCACCGAACACTGCCCTGCACTTGTCCATCACCACGCTCATCACCAAGCGAGCATCACTAGCCATGGCATCATTGAAAAAATTGTTAAGCCTTGGCTCATGGCCCCCATAATCCCAAAACATCTTTCCATGTGCCATATCAAACGGTGTAAGGTCTTCATTTTGGAACCATGCGGTCAGAAAATTCCAAGGCTTAGTCAAAACAGGATCGAGCATGGCAAGTAAGTAAGGAGTTACACTCAAGGGATTCTCCTTAAGAAGGAGCCTAGACGCATCAGTGAGTGCATATCTTTCTTCTTCGTCATTTCCAATCATTTCTTCTGCAACAAAGAAGCCAGAGTGGATGAGAATCCGCATGAGACGAGGAATATTACGAGCTTTTGTTGGGTGGATAGGGAGTGCTACGAGGAGCTCAGAAAGAGTCATGGGCTTGGCGTGGTTGTGGATGATATCAGGTATACCAAGCTGGATTGCACATTTCAGGGACATGGCGTTTATGAAGTTGAAAATATGGTTCCATATGTGGGCTTGAGCATTAAGCAGCTCAGTAGCATTATGCTGTCTGAAACTACTCATTGATTTATTTATTTTCAATGCGAAGTTATAGCTCCATATGCAACAAAATTGAGCCCTATATATAGAGTGGAGACGAGCAGTGGCGGAACCAGAAAAGTTTTTAAGGAGGTCCAATTTTTCTAACTAATGACACATATATGCAAAATAAAATAAAATAAAATAAGAGATAAATCTTAATCTTAATTTCACCAAAAAACATAAAAACGGAGTGTGTTTGACAAATTTAAATAATTTATTGAATTTATTTCACTCCGGATTCCATGTTAAGAAGCCTAATAATATTGTATGTATGACAAAAGATTTTGGGATACAAATTAGTATATATAATTTCTCATAAACCTAACTTTAATTTAATAGAAAATAGATAATATATAAAAATTGTACAGAAAAGAGATTTATTTTGCATATGAGATAATTGAGAATGGAGATAAGGATAACGTACGATCCGGAGAAATAATGGAGTAACCAAATAAGTTATAACCATACTATCATGCTCTACAGCCACCGAGCCGTTAGTTATAGAATCAACTTTTTATTTTGTTTTTACTTTTTTATATATTTTTTAATACTTTTAAATATTTTTAAAAAAATAAAAAAAATCATAATATTATTAAAAATATTTTTTTAATTATTAAATAAAAATAAAAAATAAAAAACCACAACCGAAGAATAGAGCGGTGGCTTTTTTCAATCATCAAATTACGTGCAGCGTGACTCATGCATGTTCATCAAATTACGTACAAGTCACCTACTTCTACTATATATATGCATACCTCCAGATTTGGCCAAATCTTGATGTTCTTGCGTAACAAATTACAAAATTAGAGTCGCTGTCAGAATGGAGAGTGTGTATACGCTACCGGTGAGTTCGGTACGGCATGGTCCGGTCTGGTCCGGTCCGGTCTCGGGAGGTTTTGTGAATCGGACCGGATCTATTCAATCTCAAATTTTTCTAACCTGGATTGGACCGAACAGTTTAAGGACCGGTCCGGTCCAATCCGATCGGTTAATAAAAATATTTATTTAAAATAATAAATTAAAATTAAGTGACTTTTTAAATAAAAATTTTATAATAAATTGTACAATTATTAATATATACTAGTATTATATATTATAGTTATACATTAAAGAATACAATAATACATTGATGTAAATATATATAGTTATAGACTTCGTACCAATACTATAACTAATAACTATACTAGTAGTATTACTAATATACTATATGTTAGTGATAAATTGATAATACACTACTAATACTATATTAAATAATACTCTATGTAGTTATAGTGATTTAATACTAACGTATTAAGTTAACTATACTAATACTATTATAAATTTATACTATAACGCTTATAATATGTCAATATATTCTAGTACTATATATTATAGTTACACATTAAAGAATATAATACTTATGTAATATTGTGATATATTAATAATTAATTAAATATAATTATTTTTATAAATAATATATATATAATAAAATATATTTATATTTTTTTTAATTTTCATTTGGTCTGGTCCGGTCCGGTCAGGTCAAAAAATGGCAGGTCCAAATGGTTTCTCCGGGCCGGACCGGCCGAATCTCATCCCTAGGTGTAGTTGATATAGAAAATAAGCATGAATAAGACTTTGTTATGTGGTTTGAACACATGATAGAATGTCCTCACTACAAGAAAATAATTTATTGGCTGCAGTTATCTTTTACGAAAATGACTATATTTCATATCAAAATGAGTTTATTATCATCTCAAATAGTCATTTTTTATATAAATAATTTATTATAAATACTCATTTTTCATGTGGTGCATGTCTCTGATCTTATCATTGGGCAGCCTATGATTTATTTACCCATTCTAAATTCATATTTTCATATTTTCTTTCAAAAATTATAACCCAGGCCAACCAATTTCCATTTCTAAACCAAAACATGATTCACGTTCTTTCGCGTTCGTGAAAACTAAAATATAGTTTCTTGTTTGACTTTCTTATAAATATCTCTTTACAACACAATTGTTTTTTAGTGACGGTTGGAAAACTGTGACAGTCTCCAAACCATCACTAAAAAGCATTTTCTGTGACGGTTTCTAGAAACTGTCACTAAAGACAGATGAGATTTTTTTTACGTTCCAACGTATGAGAAATTTACGTTTGAACGTTACATATACGTTCGAACATTGTCGCTACTTACGTGCGAGCGTGAAATGTTTTGGCGCCAACGTTCGAACGTAAAATGTATTGCGCCAACATTAAAACGTCAATTACTAACATTCGAACGTTGATTGTAAATTTAAATTAAATATGATTCTAATTTAAAAATTATGTGGTTTTTATTGTGCATAATTTGTGAACAAGTCTAAAAGATTGACTTGTATATATTTATATATACACAATTTGTAATATATAAATATATATTTATGTTTATATATATTTGAAGTGCAGTGATTTAGTATGAAAGATAGAAAATATAACATTAAAGAAGATTGAGAATTGAAATTAAAAAAACATAGAAATATTAAATATTATTTTTCTTTACATATAATAAAAGTAAAATACAAAATATGATCGAATTTCTTAAACAACACTCAGAAGATAGCGTTGTTAACGAAACAACACATCTCCATATAGAACTTCTGAACCATTGAGGGGTATATCTTCTCCCTTAATGTGCAGATATCTCCCCAGCCTCTATTGACGAAAACATCTCTCAGGTTCATCTGCTCCCGTATGAGTTCGTCGAACTCATTAATCAGGACCTCTCGCCCTACCATAATAGTACGAGCCCCAATAGGAGCAGTGTCCTAAGTGGCTCATTCTCTCCCTCGTTTGCTAGTATGCAGAGGATGAGCTATATCCTGAAAATAGAAAATGAAAAAAATTATTTACATTGATGCATTTTTTGTGTTAATTTTAAGCTATTCTGCATTAACGTTCGAAAATAGTAAAAGAAACGTTCGAATGTTCAGATAACACGTTCGGACATGTAGCCTTTACGTTCGCACGTAAAATAAATACGTGCGAACGTATAAAATACCCATTCGAACATAAGCAGCAAATAAATTTAAATGACGTACGTTCGGACGTTTTTATTATACATTTGAACGTATGAGTTTTACGTGCGAACGTAAAGGATTCACGTCCGAACGTTGAAGCATAAATAAATTTAAAAAGTAGTACGTTCGAACGTTATAATCAAACGTTTGGACGTAAATTTTACGAAAAATTTACGTCCGAATGTAAAACAATACACGTTCAAACGTAGAAGCTTTAACGGCTATGTAATTGAGACGTCGTATGTTCGAACGTCTTGGGTACACGTTCGTACGTTACGACACAATATGATTGAGTCGACTCAGCCATTATTGAAATCTCGAAAATCAATCTACAAGGTGGCATATGCCGAAATGTCACCGTAGAAATGAAGTATACACTTCAAGAAACTTTTATACGGTTAATATTTGGCCAATGGCAAGCCGTGGTGGCTGAAAAATGGATTTGAAAATCCAGCCACCACTTGGCCCATTTTAAACCAAACCAAATCCAAATCTCAAATAAAATACATGTTAGAGGTTAAAAGATGAATGTCTACCTTTTAGTGACGGTTGTGGCGGAGTTTGACGGCGGCAGCGACAGAGGAGTGGTGGCGTGCAAACGGGAATGAAGTTTGATAAAGGTGAAACACTAAAAATGACGTTTCGCCATTCTGTTTTGGACTTATATACACGAAACATCCGACTGTAATTCTAACTCCGTTCAAAAGTTTTTGGATTTATTTTTCAAAATATTAACTATAATATATTATATTATTAATATATGTTATATTAATATATGTTATATATTATTACACTTTTAAATATTATTTTAAAAAATAAAAAAATCATCATATTATTAAAAAATAATTTTTTAATTATTAAATAAAAATAAAAAATAAAAAACCACAACCATAGAATATTGCGGTGGCCGTAGCATTTTTAATCATCAAATTACGTGCAGCGTGAGTCATGTTGACAAGTCACCTACTTCTACTATATATATGCATACCTCCAGATTTGGCCAAATCTTGATCTTCTTGCGTAACAAATTAAAAAATTAGAGTCGCTGTCAGAATGGAGAGTGTGTATACGCTACGGATGAGTTCTATACCGCACGGTACAGTCCGGTCCGGTCTTGGGAGGTTTTGTGAATCGCACCGGATCTATTCAATCTCAAATTTTTCTAACCTGGATTGGACCGAACAGTTTAAGGGCCGGTCCTGTCCAATCCGATCAGTTAATAAAAATATTTATTTAAAATAATAAATTAAAATTAAGTGACTTATTAAATAAAAATTTTATAATAAATTGTACAATTATTAATATATACTAGTATTATATATTATAGTTATACATTAAAGAATATTGTAATACATTGATCTAAATATATATAGTTGTAGACTTCGTACCAATACTATAACTAATAACTATACTAGTAGTATTACTAATATACTATATGTTAGTGATAAATTGATAATACACTACTAATACTATATTAAATAATACTCTATCTAGTTATAGTGATTTAATACTAACATATTAAGTTAACTATACTAATACTATTATAAATTTATACATATACTATAATTTATACTATAACTCTTATAATATGTCAATATATTCTAGTACTATATATTATAGTTACACATTAAAGAATATAATACTTATGTAATATTGTGATATATTAATAATTAATTATATACAATTATTTTTATAAATAATATATATAATAAAATATATTTATATTTTTTTTAATTTTCATTCGGTCTGGTCCGGTCCAGTCAAAAAATGGCAGGTCCAATTGGTTTCTCCGGTCCGGACCGGCCGAATCTCATCCCTAGGTGTAATTGATATAGAAAATAAGCATGAATAAGACTTTGTTATGTGGTTTGAACACATGATAGAATGCTCTCACTACAAGAAAATAATTTATTCGCTGCAGTTATTTTCTACGAAAATGACTATATTTCATATCAAAATGAGTTTTTTATCATCTCAAATAGTCATTTTTTATATAAATAATTTATTATAAATACTCATTTTTCATGTGGTGCATGTCTCTGATCTTATCATTGGGCAACCTTTGATTTATTTACCCCTTCTAAATTCATATTTTCATATTTTCTTTCAAAAATTATAACCCAAGCCAACCAATTTCCATTTCTAAACCAAAACATGATTCACGTTCTTTCGCGTTCGTGAAAACTAAAATATAGTTTCTTGTTTGACTTTCTTATAAATATCTCATTACAACACAATTGTTTTTTAGTGACGGTTGGAAAACTGTGACAGTCTCCAAACCATCACTAAAAAGCATTTTCTGTGACGGTTTCTAGAAACTGTCACTAAAGATAGATGGGATTTTTTTTACATTCCAACGTATAGGAAATTTACGTTTGAACGTTACATATACGTTCGAACATTGTGGCTACTTACGTGCGAACGTGAAATGTTTTGGCGCCAACGTTCGAACGTAAAATGTATTGCGCCAACATTCCAACGTCAATTACTAACATTCGAACGTTGATTGTAAATTTAAATTAAATATGACTCTAATTTAAAAATTATGTGGCTTTTATAGTGCATAATTTGTGAACAAGTCTAAAAAATTGACTTGTATATATTTATATATACACAATTTGTAATATATAAATATATATTTATGTTTATATATATTTGAAGTGCAGTGATTTAGTATTAAATATAGAAAATATAACATTAAAGAAGATTGAGAATTGAAATTTAAAAAACATCGAAATATTAAATATTATTTTTCTTTACATATAATAAAAGTAAAATACAAAATATGATCGAATTTCTTAAACAACACTCAGAAGATAGCGTTGTTAACGAAACAACACATCTCCATATAGAACTTCTGAACCATTGAGGGCTATATCTTCTCCCTTAATGTGCAGATATCTCCCCAGCCTCGATTGATGAAAACATCTCTCAGGTTCGTCTGCTCCCGTATGAGTTCGTCGAACTCATTAATCAGGACCTCTCGTCCTACCATAACAGTACGAGCCCCAATACGAGCAGTGCCCTAAGTGGCTCCTTTCCTCCCTCGTTTGCTAGTATGCAGAGGATGAGCTATATCCTGAAAATAGAAAATGGGAAAAATTATTTACATTGATGCATTTTTTGTGTTAATTTTAAGCTATTCTGCATTAACGTTCGAAAATAGTAAAAGAAACGTTCGAACGTTCAGATAACATGTTCGGACGTGTAACCTTTACGTTCGCACGTAAAATAAATACGTGCGAACGTATAAAATACACGTACGAACGTAAGCAGCAAATAAATTTAAATGACGTACGTTCAGACGTTTCTGTTATACATTTGAACGTATGAGTTTTACGTGCGAACGTAAAGGATTCACGTCCGAACGTTGAAGTATAAATAAATTTAAAAAGTAGTACGTTCGAAAATTATAATCAAACGTTTGGACGTAAATTTTACGAAAAATTTACGTCCGAATGTAAAACAATACACGTTCAAACGTACAAGCTTTAACGGCTATGTAATTGAAACGTCGTATGTTCGAACGTCTTGGGTACACGTTCGAACGTTACGACATAGTATGGTTGAGTTGACTCAGCCATTATTGAAATCTCGAAAATCAATCTACAAGGTGGCGTATGCCGAAATGTCACCGTAGAAATGAAGTATACACTTCAACAAACTTTTATACGGTGAATATTTGGCCAATAGCAAGCCGTGGTGGCTGAAAAATGGATTTGAAAATCTAGCCACCACTTGGCTCATTTTAAACAAAACCGAACCCAAAGTTTAAATAAAATACATGTTACAGGTTAAAACATGAATGCCTACCTTTTAGTGACGGTTGTGGCGGAGTTTGACGGTGGCGGCAACAGAGGAGTGGTGGCGTGCAAACGGGAATGAAGTTAGATAAAGGTGAAACACTGAAAATGACGTTTCTCCGTTCTGTTTTGGACTTATATACACGAATCATCTGACTATAATTGTAAGTACGTTCGAACGTTTTTCGATTTATTTTTCAAAATATTGACTATTATATATTATATTATTAATATATGTTATATATTATAACACTTTTAAATATTATTTTAAAAAATAAAAAAATCATAATATTATTAAAAAATAATTTTTTAATTATTAAATAAAAATAAAAAACCACAACCGTAGAATATTACGGTGGCTGTAGCATTTTTAATCATCAAATTACGTGCAGCGTGAGTCATGTTGACAAGTCACCTACTTCTACTATAAATATGCATACCTCCAGATTTGACCAAATCTTGATCTTCTTTCGTAACAAATTACAAAATTAGAGTCGCTGTCAGAATGGAGAGTGTGTATACGCTACGGGTGAGTTTGGTACGGCACGGTCCGGTCCCGTCTAAGGAGGTTTTCTGAATCGGATCCGATCTATTCAATCTCAGATTTTTCTAACCTGGATTGGACCGAACAGTTTAAAGACCGGTCCGGTCCAATCCGATCGGTTAATAAAAATATTTATTTACAATAATAAATTAAAATTAAGTGACTTATTAAATAAAAATTATATAATAAATTATACAATTATTAATATATACTAGTATTATATATTATAGTTATACATTAAAAAATATAATAATACATTGATCTAAAAATATATAGTTATAGACTTCGTACCAATACTATAACTAATAACTATACTAGTAGTATTACTAATATACTATATGTTAGTGATAAATTGATAATAGACTGCTAATACTATATTAAATAATACTCTATGTAGTTATAGTGATTTAATACTAACGTATTAAGTTAACTATACTAATACTATTATAAATTTATACATATACTATAATTTATACTATAACTCTTATAATATGTCAATATATTCTAGTACTATATATTATAGTTACACATTAAAGAATATAATACTTATGTAATATTGTGATATATTAATAATTAATTATATACAATGATTTTTATAAATAATATATATAATAAAATATATTTATATTTTTTTTAATTTTCATTCGGTCTGGTCTGGTGCGGTCCAAAAATGACCGGTCCAATAGGTTTCTCCGGTCCGGACCGGCCGAATCTCATCCCTAGGTATAGTTGATGTAGAAAATAAGCATGAATAAGACTTTGTTATGTGGTTTGAACACATGATAGAATGCTTTCACTACAAGAAAATAATTTATTCGCTACAGTTATTTTCTACGAAAATGACTATTTCATATCAAAATGAGTTTATTATCATCTCAAATAGTCATTTTTTATATAAATAATTTATTATAAATACTCATTTTTCATGTGGTGCATGTCTCTGATCTTATCATTGGGCAACCTATGATTTATTTACCCATTCTAAATTCATATTTTCATATTTTCTTTCAAAAATTATAACCCAGGCCAACCAATTTCCATTTCTAAACCAAAACAGGATTGACGTTCTTTCGCGTTGATGAAAACTAAAATATAGTTTCTTGTTTGACTTTCTTATAAATATCTATAGATTTATCTATGGAATTTTCAAAGAAATGTCCTTTGTTTCTTTTGTAGTACTGCCACCTCAATAGTATATTAATTATAAGTTATTATTAGTAATAAAATAGTAATTATTAATTTATGATTTTCTTAATTAAATTATACACGACGTTGTTATCGCTTCAAAATTCCAGTCCCAGATTGCATTTAATTAATCATCTTGCACCTGATTGGAGATGGGAAATGATAAAGTAAATACCACAAGGCCGATTGGTTTAGAAATATCTCCCCCATACATCAACAGTCACTCGATCCCTATCCTCTTCAGAGAACTCAATCCCAAGCCCCAAGTAATTAACCAAAGTCTTTTTTGTTTCCAACCTACTGTCGTTTGCCTATAGCCTACATAAATTGTGAGGACCGCACCAGCTCGAGGGGACAGACCGCTAAACAAGTGTGAGTGGAAGGCAAAGATGAGAAACACTCTATAAGTTTTGTGATAAATAGCTGCAGGTGTAGCAAAGGGCAACTAGTCCAGCACATGGATGGGCAAACACTTTCTAGAAAGTGGGGCAGACACATCCCAGCGCAACGTGAAAATGACATTTCACCTTATACACTACAACACAATTTGTCTTTTGTGACAGAGGAAACCATCGCTAAAAATTGCCAAAACGTCACTAAAGATATTTGGTGACGGTTTGAAACCGTCACCACGACTGTCACCTAATGTGCGTCACAGAAAATAATTGGTGACGGTTTACTGTTGAACCGTCACAAAAATATTTTTAGTGACAATTGGAGGTGTTCCGTTTGGTTGAACGTTCGAACGTTACATTTTTTGTGATGGTTGGGAACTATCACAGAAAGTAACGTTCGGACGTCAAATTGAACGTTTGGACGGCAACCCGACCGATTGGCATTCGAAAGAGAGAATTTGACATTCGTTGATTATAGTTCGAACGTTTATGCGTCCGTTCGTTATAATGAACGTTCGAATTTCCATTCGAACATTAACTGACCAATGTTCAAACGTAGCGGGTTTAACGTTCGGACGTTATTTCGAATGTAAACGAAGGAGCGTTCGAATGCAAGTGGTACATTCGGAGGTTTGTTCGAACATTAATCGTTTAATCGTTCGAACGTTTTGTTCATTTGAGTGTGATTGTGTTCGAACATAAAGGCCTACGTTTGAATGTTACTATACAATTTTATGTATTAACATTCGAACGTTAGTTCGAATGTGAACCAACGTTCAAAAGTTTTTAATTTACGTTCGAACGTACAGATCATAAATGCTAATTTCATAAAATTTAAAAACATACCAATTGTATCATATTACATACCATCAATTAACAAGTAACAATGTCTTATAAAATTTTAAAATTAGATATTAAAACTAGCCACCAATATTGATAAAATTTATTTCTTCTTTTTCTCTCGCCCACCGTGATTCTGTTGCAACGACATAACACGCTCCATTTACATCATCATCTCTCGTTGCACTTGCTCTTGGATTTCACTGTGTATTCTTTCCTCCTGGTCTCTCTGTTGGTCCTGCAAACGCGTCTCTAAATGAGACTATCGTTCTAAGAGAGACTCATATACTCATTCTCATATACTCATTTTCACGCCGAGCAGCTTCTAAATCTTTGGTAAAATTATTAATTTGTGAAGTCGATGAGATTGAGGATTATACATTTGTGCTTAATAGATCGTCCCAAACCTCTTGCCATACTAGACTGTGGCCCGAGCACTTGCGTGAATATGTCTATGTCACTATGAGAGGATTCCCTAGAAGCCGACTGCATCTCCATCATTTTTTCCTGCAATTTGAAAGGTAATGATCGTTAATAAGTAATGTGTTAAAAGAAATAGAAATAAAAAATAAATTATTCACATGTTACATAATTTATTTAACAAAATTAACACTGCTTACATAATTATCTGCAGCGACATGATCCGTCCACTCACTATACTCATTAGTGTGAGCAGCAGCATAGACATGAATGAGATAAAAGTTTTCAGGATCATCACGTTTCTAACAAACCGACATACGCAATTTTAAAAAGATAATATTAGTACCTAAATAAAAGAATATCAGAAAAGTAAATAAATTCTATAATTTTTTAATTACTATTTTTTCAGCAAGACGGTGGAATGACCTTGAACCGACACAATGGTGGACAGTCAGACCGGATCTATTCTATGCATTTGTAGAACTCAAGTGCTACAAAATATATTAAGAATGTTAATTGTAATATATATACATATAATATATAGAATGAATATGAATGTAAATAATTAAAGGATATAAATGTAAAATACTTGATAATCTGGAGATGCGAAAAGATCATGACACTTTCTCCAATCATCTAACTTCATCTGCTGGAAAGGAGACTGCGTAGCCTCTTCCAACGTCTCAAACTTCTTGAAGTGGTCATGACATCGTCCCTTGTGACGTTGGAATAATGTAGCCATCAACTCATTCACGGTTCTCAAATCCTCGCTATGGCCAAAGTCGAGGTCGAATTCATCCGAACAAGTGAATCAGGTCAAAAATATGCTATACTAATCTAGGTGAAAAAAATGTACTCTCAAAGTAAACTCATTAGCACACGACTTCGAATGTGCTCCTTAATCTAATTCGGAACATCTCACCATGAGCGCACATAATGGAGCATAAGCTCAAACTACTGTGCCAATATTGGAGGAAAGCGCTGCTGCACTATCATCTACTGTGCCAATATTGAGTTTTCCGTGCCTTCTACTTTTCTCAAGAGAGATGCCACATGTATAGCTACAACTGCGACGTGCAGATGCATCAACAACATGATAATATATAGTATAATTATAGTTATATAGTTATTGAGACAAAAATATTAACTATATAATTAATTAGTAGGTGTCGACTGACTGTTATTCTCTTACGTGTTAATTTGATCTTCAGGAGCGGATTCCTTGAGTGGGGAGTCCTCAATGAGTTTGAGACTTGTATTTGGCAGAGGCACATTTCTTTGTTATCATTTTGGCGACATTCTTGAAAATAATTAATAATATCAAAGAGAAATAATTAGAAGAAATTATGAAAATTCAAGATATTTTATAGTCACTTATATGAATAAAATATTTAGTACTTTTATTTTTCATCTTCAGATGTATTTTCCATGCTTGTTTCAGAATCTCCCTCAATAACATCTTCATCATCATCATGCACCTCTTCTTCATCCTCCTTATCCACCTCCTGGCGGGATTCTGATTAGTCTTCATCTTCTGACACTTCTTCTTCTTCTTCCTCCTCACTTACTTGAATTGAATGATCATTTAATACGGACGGGTCGAGATGGACGGGTGGGACATCATCTCTACACAAGGGGAGCAACTCGAGTGCACCGAGGTCAACAAACAAGTTAATACCCTCTCCATCTTCCTGGTATGCCTCAACAATCGGAGTGTCATCTTCATCTCCACTATTCTTGTACTTTGCACTCGTTCCTGCTTCATATATATTTCGAGGGACAAATTTTTGTACGACTTGCCAAGTTATCTCTCCACTATCTTCATCAACACTTTTCATTGGATCAATCAAGTAATAGACTTGGGTAGCTTGACAAGCCATACGAATGGATTATCTTCGTACCTTTTAGATGCAGTCTTGACACTCGTAAATTGATTATCCCTATGTATCGAAACCCGACCACCACCTAGATCCCACCAATCACATTTAAAGACATATGTTACAGACCCACCCAGATATTTCAATCCGATAATATCACGTATGACACCATAATAGTCAATATCATCTGTTCCATGACTCCCCTCGACCAACACACCAGAGTTTTGAGCCTTTCTATTACGTTTATGGTTCAGAGTATGAAATCTATAACCTCGAACCATGCATGTAGTGTATCGAAGTGCTCTATTTGAGGGACCACGAGCCAGTGCATACGATTCAGAAGAAATTGATCCGGGATCATGAGCACGTTGTTCCAAAATCTAACATTGAAAATAATATATATTTATTAAAAGTTACCCAAAGTTAAAAGTTTCAAAATATAACATATATATAATTTTAGTTCATACACGTTCTTCAAACCATCTGGGAAATTCTTCCTCGTATCTTGCCTCTATACTTTCTATGCCTTCCGTCCTAAGTTTGTCCATGTGTTCACTGTTATAGATAAATGCAAAAGATGTATATTTTGAGCACAACAATTATAGTTAAACTTGAAAAAAACTAGAATTATTCGAACTATGGAACGACATACATGAGATAATCATCAATCTCCCGGCAATTATTTAGCACATACCATCGAACTTTACCCAACTCTCCATCGATTAAATCGTAACCCTGTTTGTGCACCCAAGAGTCGTACATTCTGGGAAAACACTGATAGTGTAACACCTGGGCACAGCTAAGCCCGCTTACAAAATTTTTGGGTTTATAGGTATGAAAAGCCCATTTGAAATTTCGAGTAAAATTTTTGGAAGAGAGTTTGGGCCAAAAATATTTTTAGTGGATTATAATTTTTTGATAGGTTTAAAATCTTTTAATGGACCAAGTAGATATTCACTCGAAAAATTTATAGGGCTAGTTTAATTTTTTTAGGTTGAGTTGAGGTCCAAAACTTAAAGAAAAAGGCCATGCATTAATCCCATTCAAGATCCAAGTTGTGGGCCAATTATTTTCGGGTTAAAATGCCCTAGATCGTGAAAATAATTTCAGACTCCACGTTCACGTTTGCGTCTGTTTACCCACATGCATACACACGCAAAACTCAGTTTCCGCACGCACGTCTCTCTCTTATCTCTAGGGTTTTTTTTTTCATCGCCAATATATATATATATACACGCACGTACCTGCATGTTGGTTTACCAAGCCTACCTGCTGCAAAACTCCCACGGCATTCTCCACCCGCGCACACACAGAATCTCCATCCACAAACCATCGTCCGTTTCGATCTCGTCCCTCCTTCCCTCATCCTCCAGCATTGCGCGTCGCGTGAAGCCCAGTAGCTGCATCTCTTTCTGTCAACCACGAGACCACCGTGGAACTGCCACCAGCAACCTACGTGCCCAGCCCATACGAGATCGACGCAACCCGTGCTTACACGAAGCCCGCACAGTGCATTGCCACGCCACCCCAGCACCTCCACATAGTTGTCGTCCAGTTCATCCACCCCTCGTAAGCATCCGCCAAGACCAACCACCAGAACCGCGTGCCACAGCCATGGGAAACAGCAACCCACCACTTACACCAAGTCAAAATCCTTTGTTTTATCTCCCAAAAACAGAGCACTTTGTTTCAACCACCTTGAGTTTGTCTTTACCACCCAGCCGCTGACGTTGCCACTGTCCATTTCCCAGCTCCTTGCACAATTCCTTCCCACCTTCATCTCCGCACCTTACGCAGCTCCTACTTCGCGGTGAGTTTTCGTTCCATTGTTCTCTGTCTCTCCCTCACTATCCGTTTCCCTCACCGTAGTGCTCTCTCTCTCGCTTCCAGTGCTTCGTCCTGATCACCGCCGTCTGCCTAGCCCCTCGGTACGTCGCACGCTGCCGTTTGTTTTCTTCTTGTGTAAGCCCTGCCATGCACGTTTTGTTTTTTTTTCATAGTTTTTGCCGTGTGGTTGGTTTTCAAAGAAGGGAGAAATTACATTAATACCTTTACTACATATTATTTAGATATGGAATTACAGTTTTTCCCTTATTATTAGATGGTTTCAATTTGAAATTTTGTTTATATTAAATCTGTTTTTACATGGTTTATGCGGAAAGTTTAAGAAATTTACAGAAAATAAATAGGGTTTTCAAATTGTACTAATGGTAGCATATTATTTTTACAGTAAGTGTGAAATTTTATTTTGAACATTTTAATTATGATTACAGAAAATCACTGAAGTATTTTAACATGTTATTAAGTAAAGATTTATGTTAAGAGTAAGCAATATTGGAGTAATATTGTTTTTACACTTTAGATATGATTTAGTCTATTTAAAAATAGTTATGGTTTATTTTAAAATATTTTGGGATAATTATATTATCCAGTATTAAACTTTATAGTTGGTTTTCAATAATACATAGGTCTGACTTTTAAATTTTTTTTTGTCATAGATATTAAATCAACAATGATGATTTTAGAAAGTGATGATTTGAAATTTTAAGTTTTGAGGAATTTAATAGGTTATTTTATAAGCGTAAGATTGAATATCGAAATATGAGATTAATTGGAAATTTACGAGAATTATGTGATTATTTTATAGGTGACGATTAATTATTGTTCGACAATTTTGAGGAAAATTCTAAAAAAGCTAAAAAGTCCAGGTAAGCGGGGTTCCTATGCTAGACTTTGCATTAAAATAAAATGAGCTGGGGTTGACTTTTTGGAAAATATACATATTTGGTTATGAAAATAAATTTGAACTACCTCAGTTATTTGTTCTGCATTATTCATGAGATTCTATTTAAGAAGAAAATATTTTCTGTCATGACTGGTGTGGACATGAGCTTATCTTTGACATTCTGTTTCTAAACTTTGAAAAAGAGAGCGAATATGAAATTTGTGCATAAATTATGTTGTGATATGATTTTGTTCTGTTCTGAAGATTTGGTTCAGTACTCTATCTAGATAAGACGTGATTTCTGAAAACCTTTGGCATGACTCTCTGTTCAGTACTCTAACCCTCTCTCTCTCTCTCTAATCTGGACTCAACTCTCTCTCACTCTAACTCTCGCTCTCTCTAACTCGCGTCACTCTCTCACTCAACTCTCTCTCACTCTAACCCTCTATCTCTCTAACCCACGAAGACCGACCCTCTCTCACTTCTCTCTCTATTGCGTGCACGGGAGAAACAGAAGTGAGCTGCTGCCTCCCGTGCGTGTATTCATTAAGTCTTAAAATTATTAGATGGAACATTTGAACGTTTAAGTTGTATGTTCGAACGTTATATTATCCCGCCCAATTTTTAAATTACGTTTGGACGTTAAAAAAATAGGATAAATTTTCTGCGAAGAATGTTCGGCCGTTTTCTATAAACGTTCGAACGTATCTTCCTATGATAGCGCCCGAAATTTAGCAGGAAAATTCCCACACTTTTATTTTCATGTTCAAAAGTTAAGAAATTTGGCTTTCGAACATTTGTAAATACCCAGGGATTTTCATCGACTAATGTTCGAACATAAAATTTCAACGTCCGGACGTTCAGATCATCACATAGATACCTATATCGAGCAGGAAATTTTTTGCACTTTTATTTTCGTGTTTGAACGTTAAAAATTTGGCGTTCAAACATTTATAATTTCATAGTGATTTTCATCAACTAACGTTCGAATGTAAATATCAACGTCAACGTTCAGACCATCACAGAGATACCTAAATGAAACTTTTAGTTTAATGTTCGAACGTTAGAAAATTTACGTTCGAACATACCCTTTTTACATCCGAAAGTTTAAGCTCATCACAGAGGTGCGTAAATCGAGCGGGAACTCTCCCGCATTTTTTTTCTAGTGTTCGAACGTATTTTAATTGTACATTCGAACATGAAAATGAGCTCTCATATACCTCCATTAACGTTCGAACGTGAAATTGAAATGTTTGAATGTGTAATGATCATCACAAATAAAACAAATCCAACGGTAATACATTATTAAAGTTCGAATCTTAAAAATCATGTTAGAACGTCAATTTTATTCAATAGTTAGTATTCCTTAATATAATAGTTATATATATGTATTTTTTTCTAGATACTCATAATATTTCTCTTCAATATAATTTTTTAAAAAAAAACTTGAAAAAAATACTAACTTCTTGTCACTATTTTCTTCTTTCATACAACCCGGTTGTTCGAGATATTCTTTGCTACTTATTAAATTCTATATTATATACTATATTAGTATAGTATATATACTATATTTTATATATATATATATATAGTATGATAGCATAATACTTTAGATGAAAATATAATAATATACTATATATACTATACCATATATATGAATCAATAATATATAATTAATAAAACGAACAACAAAACTTATATATATATATATAATGCACTCTATATATAGTGTATTATATATATAATGTACTATATAAAATACTATATAGTAATATTTTCTTGAATCACATCATCTGAGGGTCATAATTTGTATGACTTTCAACTTCATCCAAGCCAGTTCCATACTGTTCATAAATATTCTCGACTTTCAATGACTATCAGCAGAGTCTCGTACGACTGGGGCTAGCACTTAATGGACACCTATATTGATGTCTGAAGATACGTACAACCCACTTCATAGCCACAAACGCAACAAATGAAGGTACGCAACTACAACGTGATCACCAAGCTAGCTAGCTAGTCAGTCTTCTATATATTTATTACCTGTAACACAATCATGGAGGATGTTTGAACATTACTTTGAAAACAAAAGGGATCGATCCTCCCACTAAAATTGTCTTCCTATTTACTGATCCAATGGTCAGCCCTGTCTTTGATCTCCCTCTATATGAAAGAAGTATTATACTTTATATATAGTTAAGTTATATACTTTTTTTGAAGACATAATTTATACTATACTAATTTGATAATAATCATATTCTAACTAAATTAGTATGAATATATTATATATACTTTGTCCATGTTAAATATTTATTCTCATATTATTTGTATATTAAATGTTTTTAATCTTTACTTAAATTAAGATCCTAAACTTATAATTTTTTTGTTAAACATATTCAATAAAAATTCAAAAACAATAATCACAACAATATTCCCACAACAATATTTCTACACATATTAATTCATCAATGAACACTATAAACTCACAAACTATTCACAAAATTCACAAACAATAATCACAATTATTTCAAGAGTAAGCAAAAAATCACAACAACATGTATAAACATATTGCTAAATTTTAGAAATATAACTAGCACTCACAAATTCAAAAAAACTAATTAATCTAATTGTCATTCATTAGGGAGAGTAATTTGATTCCAATCAATCTATTTAGAAATTTGTATAGTAGAATTTTGGGTACTAGATTATAATAATAAAGTATATCGTTTTAGGCTAGTAATAAGAGCTTGTAGTTCTAATGTTGTTTTCATGACATTTTTTATGGACTTAAAAAGAAGGATTTAATCAACATGCTTAAAGAATGACTATCAAAGTCTCTAAGTAAATCCGAAGAAGAAGATTCAGACACTGCATTAGAGGCTTCCTACAGCAATGTCTTCGGTAACTCCGGATTTGCAGGATATACAGATGAAGAAGAATAATTGCTACCAGACAGAAGAGGACCCAATAACAGGCCACTTTTGTCAGACTACTACTTGAGTTCAAAAGAAGACCCACTAACCGATCTTCTGTACCTACTTGTCGTTTTGTGCCGAAAGCAGCAGCCGCCGCTAGACACAATGATGACACCCGTGGTTAAACAGTACTAACACTGTTCACTCACGGTTTTTGCTTTTTACTTTTACCCGTGCCTAAACAGTAATGACAGCTGTTCATTCACGGATACCTTTTGTAAACAGGGACTCCTTATTCTATAAAAGGAGAACCTCATTTCATTCTTAGGCAGAGTTTTCATTACAGAGTCGAACTGAGAGTTCATTGTAAGTCTCTGCCTATCTTCTCTCAAACCTACCAAGAGCAAATACCGCTCTACCTTCTATCTTGTGCCATAAACTTTGTAATTAAACTAAAGTTTATAAATATGTTTATTATTATCTCTTTGTTTACTTTATTTTGCATACCATTCATGCATATGATCGGTTCTACCGCCTGCCTTTAATTGTGCATCCTTTATTTCTTCATTTTCAGTTGGCTTTCTCTTCATTCCGCTGTATTGGTATCAGATTATATAATACATTATATATAGTACAGTATATATATAATATACTATATAATACATTATATATACAATACACAGTATATATAGATACTATAATATACTATATATTATAATATTATATTATATATAGTATGCTATATGTTATAGTATACATTATAATATATAACATATATTAATAATATAATATATTATAGTTAATATTCTGGAAA
The DNA here is from genome assembly GCA_022457165.1 of Juglans mandshurica. NCBI lineage: Eukaryota > Viridiplantae > Streptophyta > Magnoliopsida > Fagales > Juglandaceae > Juglans > Juglans mandshurica. The sequence continues at coordinate 16,463,989 of CM039624.1, forward strand.
ATAAATCGAGAAACGTTCGAACGTACTAATAATTACGTTCGAACGTTTCGTGTATATAAGCCCAAAATAGAACGGCGAAATGTCATTTTCACTGTTATTTAACTTCGTTCCCGTTTGCACGCCGCCACTACTCTATCGCTGCCACTGTCAAACTCCACCACAACCGTCACTGAAATGTAGGCATTAATAACATGTATTTTATTTGAGATTTGGGTTTGGTTTTGTTTGAAACGGGTCAAATGGTGGCCGGATTTTCAACTCCTTTTTCCGGCTACTACGGCCTGCCATTGGCCAAATAGTCACCGTAGAAAAGTTTATTGAAGTGTATACTTCATTTCTACGGTGGTATTTCGGCATTTAGAACCTTGTACACATGTAACACCCCAATGGAAGGCCCAAACCACATGGCCTATACTCCAAAAGACTAGTTAATGATACAATTGGAACCTCATTAGAACCTTATAAAGAGCAATAACTTTTCCTTTCCAAGTAATGTGGGATCTCATTCACCACCTACCCTTATTCTTATCATATGGGGTATCACAATCTACCCCCCTTAAATTCCCGACGTCCTCGTCGGGCCTGTCCATTGTAGCTGGCACGGCTCAAGTCCCACATTTCTGGTTGGGATAGGCTCTGTTACCATTTGTAACGACCCAATGGAAGGCCCAAACCACATGGCCTATACTCCAAAAGGACTAGTCAATGATACAATTTGAGTTTTAACAACGCGCCAGATGCGAAAGATTCTATAAATAAAATGAAATTTAATAAATACTTAAAATTCAAAATAGAGTCTGTGGAATCACTTATTAAAGAAAATACGAAAGTCTCATGTGCTTATCAGAATAATTTATTTAAACCTTAAACCATAAAACTAATCATAGCATAATCTGTCTAAGCCTCTGCCTTGCCTCCCGGGGTCAAGTCCTGTTCTGCAGTCTCATCCTTACAAATGTCATCACCTGGGATGGTTTAAAAAGATAAAAATATACAAAAATGAGTTGAATACTCAATAAGCAACACATCATACAGTAAACATAAGGTTTCTTGAAAAACGTGCATATTCATAAATACTGTAACGCCAGTCCTTATGGTGGAACTTTTTATAAAATATTTTTAGAAAGGACGACGGGAATTACCATCTGATTTAAAACTTTTCACTTGCATACCCAGTGTGCAAGTCTCCACGTTTATAAATTAAAATATGCTTTGACAATAAAAGAGGTTTACAACGGAAAACATTAATGTCATAATTAAAGGCTACTCGTACGTTTAAAAACTCGTGCCTAGACTTTTGTACTCTTCCTCATGGGCCGTATCCGTCCTGATCATGCAGTTCCTGTGGGGGGAGGGACATGCATAAAAACTAAAATGAGTTGAAGACTCGTAAGCATTACTTCATACAGTTAAAATATAACAATATACATTTTCATTCTTGCATTCATCATTCATACATACTATTACGTGCATGCATACGTGCCTTCGTTTGAAAACGTCACTGGACGGGGTTTTTCTCTTTTAAACATGGGCATTCTTTTCGTAAAACGTTTCTCCCATCAGTGCCTTCATTTCTTCAAGAGTTCGTGCATGCTTACGTACATATGTGCATTCTTTTGAAACCTTCACTGGACGGGGTTTTTCCTTTCATTCATATGGCCGTTACGTATTTTCATACATTTCATGCTTTCATGTCTTTCTTTGCTTTTCATTTGTTCGTTCATGTTAGCTCGAAAGAGCTGGAGCTTTCATTCACTTCATTCTTTCCTTTAACAGTCATTTCATGAGAAAACATTTATTTTCATGGGAAAACATCGTTTGGGGCGTAAGCCCAAAAATCATCTTTTCCTTTTTCAGTTCATTTCAATCCTATCCTTTCTTTAACAGTTTGTTCATGGAAAACTTCATTTAAGAACATACATGGGCTTAAACGTCAGCTTTCATGGCATCCATAAGCGTCACCTTGAATGTCGTCAATCATGGCATCCACAAGCATCACCTCGTGGCGCACATAAAAGCGTCGGTTCGTAGGATCCATAAAAGCATCCGTTGTCATGCCTTTCATGCATTTTCATCAGTTTATAGATTTTCTTAGAAAATACATACAATAGATACAGCGTATAGTCATCCATTCACATGCGTACAATTAATACTTTGGTTGCGTAAAAAGGGGCTGCCAAAGAGGGGCCGTACATACTTATACCTTTGAACACTTGGCATTTTCTTCCTTAAAGCGTCTTTCATTTCTTTTCATAAGCATCTTAAAGGAAAATCGTTTCTTGTATCTTGGAAAACTCTAGAAGAGTATGAACGTAATACTTACCTGGACTCCATACTATTTGCATGTTATGCAGTCCATTCATGTGCTTGTCAGATGGCTACCTACATGCATACACATAACCTTAACGTCATTCTCAATATAGTACATAAGCAACTTAAACTTAAAAAGCATAAGCTTACACTTAACTTGGAACACTCTCCTTCTATCTCATGTTCTTACGTGTTCCCTACTAAGTTAAAACCTTCGGGGACCCATTACAGTCACCCCATCTTCCAACTCAGGCCTTGCCTCGAGTGCTCATTCACTAAAATGAATCCATGATTCACCTTAGGATTAAGACACTAAGGCCTCTGTCTCATTCTTCTCATTAATCACATTCAGACGCATGACTCAAACCAACTAAGTCACGCATCCCTTCCTTGGACAATACACTCGTCACTTTCTTCATGTATCTTAGCCCATACTAATCCTCATTCCCATCCATACAATCCACAGGGTTCTAAGCCAACTCTGAGGCTTAACCACCATGCAACTATACTCAGGATAGATTACCCATTACATATGGTGAATCCATCAGGCACATGTGTCTCACCATATTACACATGTACTTTACCCCTTATCACCTAAGATCAACATATATAACACGTTGATCACCTACTTAGAGGGACAAGGGCCATACTCCGATACCAACCTTCTCTTAACCCGGCTAGCATGACTCCTCATGCTACCCGTCCCTTTCGACAGTTCATCCCAACACCTAACATGACAAGACTCCATTCATAACCACGTCTTATGTCACGTCATACAGCTCGAAACTATTCCCAAGCTACACCGTGACCTTGTCGCGTTACCCAACATTCTGGTACATAAATTCCTAACTCATCATGAGTACGATTCCTTACGTACACCCGATACATCGTGACATCTTTTCACGTTCCCATTACGCCATTCATACCCTATCACTTCACCCCATGGCAAGCACGACTGTCAGTAACCACGTCACTAGGTGACGTTGCCTAATCATGCTTCCGTTGCGTACTCTTATACTTATTCCACTACTTCATCCTTATTCCCAGCCGTAAGTACAACATGGTGATACCTGTCACCTTAGAAGACTACAGGCTTCACCTTAATTACTCCGAGACACTGTTCCACAGTTTCCGACTCTATTCATGTTGTACACAACCATCCTTATCACTGCGACACGCCACACGGCATATCGCTGCACCTCATGGAGTACATTCCATGCGTACTCTCTTCTCATATGCTACGCCACATCATCACTATGGCGTACCAGCCATATAGTACATCACTTCGCCACATAGAGTAAACTCATCGTGTACTCGTCCCATTCCATATACACTACATCACCATTATGGCATACAGCCATATGGTACATCAATCCGCCATACGAAATACATTCCACATGTACTCCATTCATACACATCACGCCACATCACCATTATGGCATATCCGCCTCATGGTGTATCGTTCCACTACATGGAGTACACTTCTCGTGTACTCCCTTCATACATGATACACCACATCACCATTATGGCATACAGCCATATGGTGCATCAATCCGTCACATGGAGTACACTCCACGTGTACTCCATTCACATGCATTACGCCACATCACCATTATGGCATACCTGCCATAGGGTGTATCAATCCGTCATATAGAGCACATTCCACATGTACTCCCTTCATACACACTACACCACAGAGCACACTTTACGTGTGCTCATCCCGTTCCACCATATGCCAGGAGGGTATATTTTACATATACTCTCCTCGTCTCACACTACGCCACACACAGAGTACACAGAGCGTATACTCTTCCCATTCCGTTAACACCACGCAACCATTACAACACAGTCCACAGCACTACACAGCACACTTCCCAATTACGCCCAACACTTCACAGCACACTACACGGCACAATACACCTTCATACAACACAGATATGCCCAACACTTCGCTACACAGAATGCCCAACACTTCGTTACACAGCACCACATCACAATACCACAACTCCACAAATACCAAAAGCACAGTCCACAACCTAGTCAACTAATCAATATCTAACATAAATACGAGAGATAGAGAGTTATACCATCGACGGGATAACCCGTGCGTTGCTCGTTGACCGTCATGGTCAAAGACGTTGGAAGGGTCGTACGTGGTGGCTGAACCACGTACGGTGACTGTTTAGGCGTTTGGATAGCTAGGTGTGGTCTTGGAAGGGCTCGTGGTGGCATTGTGATGGTGACAAGGAGCGTAACACGGCGAATCTAGCCGTGTACAGTGACGGTCAGCCACGCGCAGTGGCTGTCCATCGCATGCAGTGACTATCCACCACTCAAAGTGGTGGTTTGGACCTAGGATTGGACTAAGGGGTTGCTGGTGGAGCTCATGGTGGCATTGGGGGGCGCCACGGTGGCTCACGGCGGAGGAAGGGGGAATGGCCGTGTAAGAGGGGGAGAAACCCTTGAGAGAGTGAGGGAGAGTGTGCGTGCATGGGTGGCAAATCGGGGCTGTGGATGGTCGGGATAGCGGTGGCCTAAGGAGGCTGGAGGTGGTGGTCATCTACCGTGGTTGGCGGTGCATGGCGGTGGAAGGTCTAAAAACCATGCGTGAGAGGAGGAAGAAGCCGTGAGGTGGAGGGAGGCTATAGGCCTCGGGTGACGTGGAGGAGGAAGGAGAAGGGGAGAGGAGGTCTATGGCGTCGCTTGGTGGTCGTGGGTGCCGCGGACGGCGGCACTAGAAGCTGCGCACTGTGAAGCTGTGCGTGGGTCTCCTCTTGCATGCTATGGGGAAGGTGGCTGCATGGGAGGAGTTGAGTTCGCTGGGGAGTGGTGACCGGTGGTAGAGGAAGCTGCCGTGAGAGTGGTGGCACCGGAGGACGGCACACGGCGGCGCTACGTGCACCAAGCCCATCGGGCTTTGCACTTCCAGCGGGGAGAAAGGGAGAGCGTGAGAGAGAGAGGCTGGGCTGGTGGAGCTCGCCGGAGGGAGGCGGAGATTATGGTGCCGGCGGTGAGGTATATCGGTGCACGGTGGCGTCGGGCTGTGCATTGGAGGCTTCGGCGTGGGAGTGGGATGCGTACTACATACGCCGAAGGGGAGAAGAGGAGAGAGAGAGGGCTGGGGAAAGTGAGGGTGAAAAAGAGAGGGTTTGGGTTTATAATCTAGTCCCTTCGTCTTGGGGTCTAGACAACGATCTAATGGCGAGGGATTAAAACACTGATTTGAAAATACATAAACGTTAACTTAATTAAAAGCACTTAGAGGAATTAAGGTAAATATTATTTTAAACTAACTTTAGTTTATAAAATAATATTCCTTCATCATTAATAAAATGATGAAGTCTCACTTAACATATTAAATAGAATAAAAGCATTTAATTAATAAAAGCTTTCAACATAATTTAAATCCCATAATATCTTAAATAGTTGAAATCATTTTAATAATGATATTAAATTGATTGCTGGCAATTATAATATTTTTGGAACTCTTCAAGAATATTATAATTGTCGTATTTAAAATCAAGCTTAGTTCAACAACACTGGAAATACTCTTTATAAATATTTTCAGCACATTTAAAACACTGGGCGTGCCCTAGAAGTCGTACGATATCTTTCGAAACACGCCATCATGGTTCAGCACGCCTGACAAGGCTCGTAGTCGCTAGATAGAAGGGGTAGACAATTTACATAATTTTCGTTCTCAACACTTGCTTACGTAAGAAGGAAGGAAATCTTACGTCAGAAAGAGAGAAGTGTACGTAAGAAGGAAGGACCGTACGTAGGAAGGAGGAGCGGGGTATTACAAATACATACATAAATAACATGAACATGAACATGAACTTATCTTTCACTTGTCATAGGCCGTTACCCACTGTTGACCCTCGTGAGTTAGGGTTAGCGAATCTAAGTAGATTCTGATTCTACCCATGGCCGCGGGTTCTGGAATCCATACATAAGGAAGACATACTGGGTGCACTACTAGCATGCACGACCTGGCAATGCAATATGCCCATAACATAGGTACCGTCTTCGTATCATAACATAAGCCGTTACATATCTTATCATAATCATACTTGCATACTTGTCATTTCATAGATTTTAAAAGAAATCGCATACATACTTGTCATATCATAGATTTCAAAAGAAATCACATACATTCTTGTCATATCATATCATAGATTTCATATCAACAGCATAGGTATTTTCTTGAGGAAAATACAAGCCATGCGATATCCTTACCGAGAGAGGAAGCACGCGACAAAGCGGGGGCTGAGGATAGGGTGGCGAGTGCGGTGGTAGAGCTCTGAGAGAGAGAGAGAGACGAAGAATGAGAGAGTGTTTACGGGGAACAGAAATGCCGAGAGACTATGCATGGAGAGGGCTGGCATGAACTTACTGAGCAAGAGTGGCGGCTTGTTGTGGTGTGCGGTGTCGGGCGGCAGTCTTTGAGTAGTGCGGTGACGATGTGGAGGAGGTTGGTGCCGTGGGGTGGTTGGGTTGTGGCTCACGGTGGGGCGAAAAATCCCCTATTTTTCTGTGGTGAAAACAGAGTACTCTCCCTATACCTTTTGGTGGTTGACGCCATTTACATGGGCTGCGGGAAGACTCTATTTGTCGTGTATTGGTTGCTGCATGTGGGAAAGCTGGTGGTTCTTGGTGCATTGTCGTGTGTGTGGTTATGCGGTGGCCTCGTGTTTGCTCTACGGTGAGCGTTGGTTGTGTGTTTGGAGGTGGATAAAACTGAGACTCTCTCGGTGATGGATTCGCGGGTTGTGTGGTTTCTCTGGTGCCGAGGTGAAAGGCTGCAGGAGGAACAGCTTGTAGGAAGAGGCTCACGGTGGAGGGAGGCTGTGTGCTTGTGGTTGGCTTGGCCGTGCGGGTGGTCTGGTTTATGGAAGGAGGCCAAGTTTTATGCTTTACGTGGTGCGGGGCAATGCTAACGCACAGGTACTGTCGTTCAGGTGGCTCTCGGTTGCTTCTTTCCTGGACGTGGCCTGGAGGCCGTGCATGAAGTGGAGGGCAGCGTGCAAGGGCTTAAGGAGTGCGGCTTGCAGTTTGGGTTGGCGTGGAGGGGATCAGAGTGCGACGTGGGGAAGAAGGCGTGGGTTGTTGGGTTTGGTTTCGGCTTGAGGAAGAGGCTGGTTGTTCACGCTGGAAATATTGGCTCGGACTGGACGTAATAAGCCTCTATATATAGACCAATGCAAACCCTAGTGAAGAAGAAGAATAAACGTACGTGCATGGGAGTGGATTAGATTTCGTCCGTGTTTGAAATTTATAGAATAAAATCTGGTAGCTAGGAGTTTTATTATGAAAAGGAAATGAGAATGGTAATAGTGTTTGGACTCTAACACTCATGTGCTTGGAGTTAAAAGATAAAACTAAAAAAATAAAATAATAATAATGGAGCCTTGACTCTAGGTTTAAATAAAAAATAATAATTTATCTGATAACTCTCTTATGGGCTTTAACTCATTTATTGAGCTTAACAAAATTATCTTGTAATTTATCCCTAAAAATGTAGGATCAGGTCGTTACAACACAGGTTTTCGAGATTTCAATAATGGCTAAGTTGACTCAGCCATTCTGTGTCGTAACGTACAAACGTTTCACCAAGACGTTCAAACATATGGCATTTCAATTACATAGCCGTTAAGACTTCTACGTTCGAACATGTATTGTTTTACATTTGGACGTTATTTTTTGAATAATTTACGTCCAAACATTTAATTATAACGTCCTAACGTAATACTTTTTAAATATATTTATGCTTCAACATTCGGACGTTAATCCTTTACGTTCGGACGTTAAAACACATACGTTCGAACATATAACATAAACGTCTGAACGTAAGTCATTTAAATTTATATACTGTATACGTTTGAACGTATATGTTATACGTTTGCACGTATGTGTTTTACATGCGAACGTAAAAAATACACGTCTGAACGTTTTATCTGAATGTTCGAACGTTAATGTAGAGCAGCTTAAAATTAACACAAAAAAATGTATCAATGTAAATAATCATTTTCTATTTTCAGGATATGACTCATCCTCTGCATACTAGGAAACGAGGGAGGGAATGAGCCACTCAGGACACTGCTTGTAACAGCGCTCGTACTATTATGGTAGAGCAAGAGGTCCTGATTAATGAGTTCAACGAACTCATATGGGAGCAGACGAACCTGAGAGATGTTTTCCTCGGTAGAGACTGGGGAAATATCTGCACATTGAGGGGGCAGGGATACCCCTCAATGGTTTAGGAGTTCTATATGGGGATGTGTGACAAGCCTTAGGACGCATTCTCTCACATTGTTATTGTACATGGTGTTTCCATTGAAATTTCACCAAATGTCATCGCCGAGCACCTCGGGATTAGTCAAGGTGTTGAGACATCTGCACACGCTACACCCTGTGAGGTTGTAGGCATTCTGCATCATCTACTGGCCGCCCATTTGAGCCAACATCAGCCAGAGATGCAGACTGGTCAAAGGCCGAGGATACTGGCCTCGAGACTCGGGCTGATGACCAAGACGAGGATTTCTACATCCTCACCGGGAGGGACCGCATGCAGATCGAGAGGAAGAATGCCTTCAACTAGAACCATCTGCTACCTTTCTTCTGTATGTTGCACCTTATTGTTGTAACAAACGTGAATCCTGTGGCACATAAAATCACATTTAGTTAGCTTTGGGAATAGTTTTTTATACGAGTGGCACGTGGAGATCCCATAGATTAGCCACTGCACATCCTTGAGAGGATCCGTTACTAGGCGAGCATCGTCTCCAAGGATAATGTCTTAGTGTCCTGATCAGCCGGCTATTACTTGCACGGGGAGTGCCAACCTAGGCATAGGAGTGGGTCAAAGATCAGATAAGCCCTCTCGACATGACCATGCATCGACATAGGATTGGACAGGCAAGGGGACGTCAGCCAACCCCTGTAGAGGATCTAGTTCCTCTGATGCAGCCTGAGCCAGGTCATGTGGGGAGTAGTAGTCAGCAGCCGCCGAGTACATTTGCGGGAGATGCGCGGCCTGCTTGGGTTGATGCGGTGATCTCACAGCTGACTGCGCATATTGATCATAAGATCGATCGATCACTCACGGCTATAGAGGCGTCTGTCTCCGAGATCGCCCATCGTGTAGGTATCCTCAACGACAAGGTTGATACCTTGACTGAGAAGGTACGGAGTTCGAATTTCGCAAACAACGTTATCATCTAAGTGTTGTTTAAGAAATTTGATCATATTTTGTATTTTGCTTTTATTATATGTAAAGAAAAATATTATTTAATATTTCTATGGTTTTTTAATTTCAATTCTCAATCTTCTTTAATGTTATATTTTTCATCTTTAATACTAAATCACTGCACTTCAAATATATATAAACATAAATATATATTTATATATTACAAATTGTGTATATATAAATATATACAAGTCAATTTTTTAGACTTGTTTACAAATTATGTACTATAAAAATCACATAATTTTTAAATTAGAGTCATATTTAATTTAAATTTATAATTAATGTTCAAACGTTAGTAATCAACGTTCGAATTTTGGCGAAAAACTTTGCACGTTCGTTCGAACGTTGGTGCCAAAACATTTCACGTTCGCACGTAAGTAGCCACAATGTTCGAACGTATATGTGACATTCGAACGTAAATTTCCCATACGTTGGAATGTAAAAAAAATCTCAGTCTTTAGTGACGGTTTCCAGAAACCATCATAAAAAAGGCTTTTTAGTGACGGTTTGGGGACTGTCACAATTTCCCAACTGTCACTAAAAAGCAATTGTGTTGTATGGTAGGTAAGCTAGGAAAACCGTCTATCGTGCGAAGGTGCAAATGAGGAGTAGAAGATGCTGGTAGCTCAGGCGAGCAACGATCAAGGAAGGACTGTGTCAAAGATGTGTCATCGATCGTAGAATGCATGCAACCCCTAGTTGGACGACATTGAATATGCTGACGAGGAGCTTTAGGAGCTCCTATCGTAGAACACATGCACACCCAGTTTGGGTATTTTTATGTTATTAATCCTGCTTTTTTTGTTCGCTACGATTACAACTTTCTTAATAAAAACTTGAATCAATCAGTATTTGAGATATTTAATTTTAATTCAAATAATTCAAAAGTAAGGGTAGTTACTTATTTTTATTATTTGAAATAATTACCGCAGTAAGATGGTTTAAACATGGTTAAATGTTGCCGAAATCCTTTTTAGGACATTTTTGTTGCCGAAAATATCTTTTACTGGCAACTTATTAACACCAAAAATAATTTCACAGGGCTGATTTGGTAAGTTTTAGGGTTCGTTAGCAATTTCCTTAAATTTAGAGGTAAATTTACAATTTTCCTAAAGTTAAAGGGTAATTTTGTAAATTAAGCCCAAGGTTATAAGGCTTTTTTTTTTTTTTTTATAAGGATTAATTGAGAAATTCTAACCTATAATACGTCTCATTCTAGCTTCTGCTACAGTTATATTACACACGACTTTCTTAATGTTAGCTTCTAGGTTATTTCTAGTATGTTTACGTATGTAAGGTGGTAAAGTTCATGCAATTATATTCATATTTTAATTATACTTATTACATTGAATTATTTTATATCATGTTATATTGTTATGTATATCAATCATGATCATTTGTGACATGTCACGACCATCTACCATGAGACAATACATCATGTATAAGTCTATTTTAGGCAAGCAACATGCCTTGTAAGGTGGTGAGATTCATGCAATTATATTCATATTTTAATTATGCTTATTAGATTGAATTACTATATACCATGCCATGTTGTTATGTATATCAATCATGATCCTCTTTCACATGTCACGACTATTGTGTCATGAAGCATGTCATGAAATACTTTTAGGTCAATTATGAAATGTGAAGTTTACAACATGGTAACCTAATGAAACAAGAGATAAGGGTAACACCATGAGACAATACATCCTGCATAAGTCTATTTTAAGCAAGCAATCATGAATATACATGTCATGTTACTATCAAGCATGCTTATTTATACTACTAATAGCTTAGCAACTTTACTTTAATTGTAACAGCCCACTAGAAATTTAATGGTGGAAATTTCTATAGGTTTTAGGAAACTGGTGAAAACTCTATATATTTTCACTAATCGACTAATCGCGTTGGTTTTAGTTTGTCAGTATAGTTAGTGTAATACCCCGCTCCTTCCTTCTGACGTACGTTATTTATTTTGACGTAAGATTCATTCGTTCTTACGTAAGCAAGTGTTGATGATGGAAATTATGTAAACCGTCTGCCCCTTCTCTCTAACGACTGTGAGCCTCGTCATCCGTGTCGAACCCCGATGGTGTGTCTTCAAAGATATCGTGTGACTTCTAGGGTATGCCTAGTATTTTAAATGTGCTGGAAATATTTATAAAGAGTATTTCCAGTGTTATTGAACTAAGCTTGATTTTAAATATGACAATTATAATATTCTTAAAGAGCTCCAAAAATATTATATTAGCCGAAAATCATTTTAATATGATTTCAACTATTTAAGATACTATGAGATTTAAATTATGATGAAAGCTCTATTAATTAAATGGTTTTATTCTCTTTAATATGTTAAGTGAGAGTTCATCATTTTATTAATAATGAATGAATATTATTTTATAAACTAAAGTTAGTTTAAAATAATATTCTACCTTAATTCCTCTAAGCGCTTTTAATTAAGTTAATATTTATACATTTTAAATCAGTGTTTGAGATCCATCATTAGATCATTACGTGGATCCCCAGATGAAGGGACTGGGTTAAATACCCAGACCCCTCCATTTCTCCTCACTTTTCCTCAACTTTCTCTCTCTCTCCTCCCTCAGTTCACACGTACAACGTACGCCTCCCCTCTCCCTTGCCCGAAGCTCCTTCCTCCAGCTCGACGCCGCCGGGCGCCGCCCACTCTCACCGCCGCTCCCACCGACCTCCCCTTCCTCCGGCGAGCCTCCCTAGCCCAGCCATTCTCTCTCACACTCTCGCTTTCTCCCCCGCTGGCCGTGCGAAGCCCGAATAGGCTTGGTGTCCACTACACTGCCTTGCGCCACCAATGGTGCCACCACCTCCACGGCAGCTTCCTCTTCCACCGGTCATCCTCCTCCAACAAGCTCGGCCTCCACCGTGCAGCCCTCCCTCTCCCCTCATGGCAAGTAGCCGAAATGGGTCTTTGACCCATTTCCCCACCGTGTGCCGTCGTACATGGCCACCCACGGCCACCAAGCACCGCCATGGATCTCCCCTCCCCTCCCCAATCCTCTTCCATGACCCATGACTAGAAGCCTCTCTCCACCGCAGGGGCTCTCTCCCTCCTTCACGCATGGGTTTTCCCTTTTTCCACTGCCGTGCACTACCACCCACGGTGAGTGACCACCCTCTCCGGCATCCTCAGGCCACTATCGACCCATCCCGACCACCCTTGGCCCCGATCTGCCACGCATGCACGCACACTCTCTCTCACTCTCCCACGGCTTCTCCTCCACCGTGCGACCAGATCCGTCGTCGTGAGTCACTGTGGAGCCACCACAGTGCCACCATGAGCTCCACCATCAACCCCTCAGCCCAATCCTTGGTCCAAAGTGGGTAGTCACTGCACGTGATGGATAGCCACTGTGCATGGCTGACCGCCACTGTACACGGCTTGATCCGCAGTGTTACACACCTTGCCACCATTACAAGGCCACCACGAGCCCTTCCAAGACCACACATAGCTATCCAAATAGTCAGCGTACGCGGTTTAGCCACCACGTACGACCTTTCCTACGTCTTCGACCGTGACGGTCAACGAGCAACGCACGGGTTATCCCGTCGATGGTATAACTCTCTATCCCTCGTATTTATGTTAGATATTGATTAGTTGACTAGGTTGTGGACTATGCTGTTAGTATTTGTGGAGTTGTGGTATTGTGATGTGCTGTGTAATGAAGTGTTGGGGATTCTGTGCAGTGAAGTGTTGGGCATAATTTGAAGTGCGCTATGTAGTGTTGTGGACTATGTTGTAATGGTGGTGTGGTGTATGTGGAATGGGAAGAGTACACGCTGAGTGTACTCTGTGTGGCATGATGTGTATGAAGGGAGTACATGTGGAATATACTCCGTATGGCGGAGTGATGCACCATGTGGCGGATATGCGATAATGGTGATGTGGTGTGATGTGTATGAAGGGAGTACATGCGGAATGTACTCCATGTGGTGGATTGATGCACCATATGGCTTGTATGCCATAATGGTGATGTGGCGTGGTATGTATGAGGGGAGTATATGCGGAGTGTACTCCATGTAGTGAAGTGATGCACTATCTGGCGGGTATGCCATAGTGATGATGTGGCATAGCATGTGAGAAGAGATTACGCATGGAGTGTACACCATAAGGAGCAGCGATACGCCGTGTGGCGTGTCACAGAGATAAGGATGGTTGTGTGATTGATGGGCGTGGAACGTGATACGTAGTGTCAGGAACTGTGGAACAGTGTCTCGGAGTAATTATGGTGAAGCCTGTAGTCTAAGGTGACAAGTGTCGCCGTGTTGGACTTATGCCTGAGAATATGGATGAAGTAGCGGAATAAGTGTAAGAGTACGCTGCGGAAGCATGACTGGGCAACGTCACTTAGTGACGTGGTTACTGACAGTCGTTCTTGCAATGGCTGAAGTGATTGAGTATGAATAGCGTAATGGGAGCGTGACGAGATGTCACGATGTGACGGGAGTATGTTAGGAACCGTACTCATGATGAGTTAGGAATTGACGTGGCAGGATGTTGGGTAACACGACAAGGTCGTGGTGTAGCTTGGGAATAGTCTCGAGCTGTATGACGTGACATAAGACGTGGTTATGAATGGAGTCTTGTCGTGTTAAGTGTTGGGATGAACTGTCAAAAGGGACGGGTAGCATGAAGAGTCATGCTAGCCGGGTTAAGAGAAGGTTGGTATCGGAGTATGGCCCTTGTCCCTCCAAGCAGGTGATCAAAGTGTTATATATGTTGATCTTAGGTGATAAGGGGTAAGGTAGATGTGTAATTTGGTGAGACACATGTGCCAGACGGATTCACCATATGTAATGGGTAATCTGTCCGGAGTATAGTTGCACGGTGCTTAAGCCTCAGAGTTGGCTTAGAACCGTGTGGTTTGTATGGATGGGATTGAGGATTAGTATGGGCTAAGATGCATGAAGATAGTGACGGGTGTACTGTCTAAGGGAGGGATACATGACTTAGTCGGTCCGAGTCTTGTAGCGAGATGAGTTCAATAAGGAGAGTAAGACGAAAGTCTTAGTGACTTAATCCTAAGGTGAATCATGGGTTCACTTTAGTGAATGAGCACTCGAGGCAAGACCTGAGTTGGAAGATGCGGTGACCGCAATGGGTCCCCGAAGGTTTTAACATAGTAAGGAACACGTAAGAACACGAGATAGAAGGAGAATGCTCCAAGTGAAGTGTAGCTTGTGCTTTCTAAGTTTAAGTTGTTTGCACTGGATAGAGAATGACGTTAAGGTATATATATGCATGTAGGTTGCCATCTGACAAGCACATGAGTGGACTGCATGACATGCAAGTAGCATGGAGTCCAGGTAAGCGTTACGTTCATACTCTTCTAGAGTTTTCTAAAAGATACGAAAATGAAAATGAAACGCTTTTCCTTTAAGATGCTTACGAAAAGAGACGCTAAGTGTTCAAATGTATAAGTACGTACGGCCCCTCCTTGGCAGCCCTTTTTATGCACCCAAATTATTAATTGTACGCATGTGAATGGATGATTATACGATGTATCTATTGTATGTATTTTCTAAGAAAATCCATGAACCGATATTTTATGATCATAAAACGATGTTTTCTCATGAAAAAGAGTGTTTTATCATGAAAGGCAAAGAAAGACATGAAACCGGATGCTTTCATGGATCCTACGAACCGACGCACTCACGGATGCCACGAGGTAATGCTCGCAGACACCATGAGAGATGACGTTTAAGGTGATGCTTGTGGATGCCATGAAGGCTGACATTTTAAATATTTTACGAATGCCACGAAAAGACGATGTTATGCACATGCTTTTAAAAGAACGATAGTTTCTCACAAAAACGAACGTTTTCTCATGAAAGGACATGTTAAATGAAAGATAAGAAAAGAATGAAAGCTCCAGCTCTTTCAAGCTACTATGAAAGAATGAAATGAACGTTTAATGTATGAAAATATGTAACGGCCACATGAATGAATGATACGGGGTACCCAATGAATGAATGGGCAGATTGCAATGCCGGGTAGTAGTGCTGGTATTGCACCCAGTGCTGCACCCTAACGGAATGGGATTCCAACCCTCGGCCACGGGTGAATCCATTGGCCATAGGGCCGCTAACCCTAACACACGGGGAGTGACAGTGTGTATCGGCCTATGAAAGTGATAAGAAAGAATGCATGTATGCATGAAAGTATGAATGCACGAATGCATGAGAGTACGACTCTTTAAGAAATGAAGGCACTGACGGGAGACTCGTTTTATGAAAAGAAAGACTATTAAAGCAAAACCCCGTCTAGTGACGTTTTCAAAGGAACGCACGTATGACACGTATGCATGCACGTAATAGTATGTACGAATGATGAATGCATGAATGAAAACTTATGTTGTTATATTTTAACTATATGAAGTAATGCTTACGAGTCTTCTACTCATTTTAGTTTTATGTATGCCGCTCCCCCCACAGGAACTGAGCAGCCAGGAAGGACACGACCCATAGGGAAGAGCACGGAAATCTAGGCATGAGTTTTAAATGTACGAGAGGTCTTTTTATTATTAAAATTGATGTTTTCCGCTGTAAACCTCTTTTATTATTAAAGCACATTTTATTTTATAAACGTAGAGTCGTGCACCCTGGGTATGCAAGTGAAAAAGTTTTAAATGGAACGGTAATTCCCGTCGTCCTTTCTAAAATATTTTAGAAAAAGTCCCACCATAAGGACTGGCGTTATAGTTAGTGTTACCACTCACTATGGTGCCAGAAGTGAGATTTTATTTATTCGAGATAGTTAGAAGTGTCAGAATGTGTTATGGTCTGCGCCATTAGAATCAGTTGATTATTTAGAATTTTATGGCGTAATAATCTAATTTTCAATATTTGGACAAAATGCTTGTTCGAAAAATAAATTGCACAGTTAGTTTAGTCTGTATATTTAGGATTTTACAATGCAAAGTTTATTTTCAGTTTTTTTCATAGTGAATAGTAACCTCAATAGTAGCACCTAGTGCAGTGTTTTCAAAATCATTGTGTGGAATGTCCAAATTAGGTTAAAGAAGTTTTATTCGAACAGTTGACAAGTTCTTAGCCTTGGTGACTAGTATTGGACACTTGGGACCAAGAGAAACCTGAGATGGTTTGTGAAGGAAATCAAGGTGTGAGATCATGCCTCCTAAGCAAAATCCTATTCCATCCAACCATCCAAATTGTGCCAAAACAAATAGGGTTTCAATCCAAGTATAACCCTAAATGGTTGAAATTCAATTGAAATCCCAAAATTTTGGTTGAAATCGAAACCCTAAACGGTTTTCCCAAATCCTAACGTTGGCCTCCAAACCCTATTTTACTCGATTTCTAGTATTGTGTTTAATCACTGATTAAATCACTTTTACATGCTATTAATTTCTCAAATTCCTATTATGACATCATTATCCAACCCTTTAAACCTTGAAAATTTGATTGGGCCAAGAAAAGTTAGATTTGGGATTGTTAGCATCACAAAACTTAACCAAACATTCTTTAAACTGCAAATGAAGCCCACTTGTTTAAGGCCCACAAATTTTGGCCACCTTGACAAAGCTTCTTGAGAAAGTTTACACCCACCTATGGCAGATCAACCTCTGCCCTTAACAGCCCCAAAGAGTCCCTTGATGTGAGAGGCAAATCCACCTCATCACCTCCCTTCTACAAGGTTGTAGTAGTAGCCCATTCGCCTTCACTATTTTCACCTATTTGTGACCTAAAAACTATACCTCAATATGTCATACAAGGTCATACCTCCCTTTTTAGAAGTATTTGAGGCGTTCAAGTCACCACTTCCCTCACTTCACCACTTTTCACCCTCATTCTTGGAGAAAAACCCTTGGAAGCTCTCTCAGATAGATTCCCGGGGCTTTTTGCATTCCATTGTTTGGACCTTTGTAAGTATCTTCTCACAATAGTTCCTTCATCAAAGTTTTTTATCTTGGAGTCTAGTTTTTGTGGGTATCTTGTTTGTTTGATTTCACAGTCGCCTGATCAGTAAAAGGTTGTTTTAAACGTGGAAAGGTTGGATATTTTTATTTTAAGAAAGTTTCTACTTTATGGTTTGTGGTCTAATCTTACTCCAATGGTTTGGATATTTTTATTTGATCCTCCTAAACCTTTTATCTACATGTTAGGATGTTAGTTTGAAATGTTTTTGTGTTAGTTTCAAAGATACAAATTTTTATGCAAGAAAATACTTGGTTGGGTCAAAAGTTTGATATTTTTTGGCTAGATCCATGTTTTGAATTATTATTAGCCATGTGATTTTAAGTTTAATGCTTCGATTTACTTTAGGATACATTTTTAAACTCTATGATGTTTTGGTTTGAAGATCTCATCATAGAATGCCTTGGAGCAAGTGTTTGATCAAAGCTAGTTGGGAAAGACATTTTATATTTGGCTAAGTTTAGGAGCCAAGTGCTTCAAGTGTATTTTGTGATTTTTTATGACTTTTATGTGTCAATTTAAATCCTGTTAGTTCTTAGAAATGTGTTATAAACATGTTAGAAGAAAGTTTTGTTTTTTTGGAATTCTTGGAAATGTTTTGGAATAGGTTAAAACCTTGAGATTCAAGAGTTTGTATTTTTCGTTAAAAAGTTTGGATCTTTTTAGTAAAACGTTTTGTGTTGATGAGAAGTATATTTTTGTTGGATGTTTTAAGCATGTTTTTAAACTTAGAATATGAGGATCTTTGTTGCAATATTTCGGTTAGATCATAAGCTTTGGAGTTGGAAGAAATTACAACAAAAATCAAGAGATGTGACATTTGATAGTTTCGGCCCTATGATGTTTCTCATAGTTGTGTTTGGCTTTAATTTTTTCTAAATTGATATTTGAGTTTAGGACAAAATTTACATGAGAAATGTAAATATTGGTGAATTTTAAAGTTAATATGTGAAATCCTTGATTCAGGGGTAAAATGATCATTTTCTAATATGTAGAGGGTAAAATTATATTTTTCCTTTAGTTAGCATTTTTTCCATGTTTCTAATTTTTAGTGATAAAATTTCTAACTTTTAGAATCCTTACTTACAGTTTCTCGTGTTTCGTGCTTAATCCCCGTAACTTTCTGTTAGATTATTGTGTATGTATGTTAGTAAGGAAACTTCTATTTATGTACTTATGTTATCCTATATGCCATGCTACATCATGTATGTCTATTATACATGTTATATTTTGTCACGACATATATATCTGTCACATAATATATATTCTGTCATGCAATGTACTTGTCACGTAATGTTATTTGTTACACGTTATGCCATATCATGAAATATTATTTGTTACACGTTGTGCCATGTCACGTAATGTTATCTGTTATACGTTATGTCATGTTACGTAATGTTATTTGTTATACGTTATACTTTGTCATGAAATATTTATTTGTTACATATTATGCCATGTCATGAAATTTTTGTCTGTTACATATAATGTCATGTCACAAATTGTTTTTCTGTTGTATGTTATGCCATGTCACGAAACGTTTATCTATTACATGTTATGCCATGTCACGAAATGTTTGTCTGTTTCATGTTATGCCATGTCATTCATCTCACGTATATGTCACATTACCTTATGTCAGGTCATCTGTCTCTTTGCTTCATGTCTCGTCATGTCTTGAGTACAGAGTATGTCTGCTTCAATTTCATGCATTATTAACTCACATTCAATTCAAATTCTTATTATAGGTTAATTTATACTACAGTCAAGGAATATATGATTTGCCTGGTACTGCGATCAAGGCATATGCGCTGCCCGATACTACAGTGAAGAAATATAATATGTCGTAAATACAAAAAGGATACTCATGGTGAAGGTGTAGCTCCAAAGTCCTTTCGTTCTGTTGTTGACGAGATCAGTCGGCTAGAGAGCGGCCCGTTATTCTTGTTCCGGGGAGGCAAAGTTGAGTACTCCCACTTTCTTAATCCGAATGCATAATTTTAGTTACACGAGCTAGGGTTTCCAGTTCAGTTTAGTTCATGTTCAATCTCAATCTAGTTCACGTTTAGTTCAAGTCCAAATCATGTTCAGTTCCACGTCCAGCTTGATGTCATGTTTAGTTCACGTTAGTTCAGTTCTTCTCATGTTTGCTCAAGTCATGTCATTGACATGACTTGTTAAATGTCAAGTCACATCAAGCTTATTTATGATCATGTATGCATTCGTTCTTTTATTGCCATGCATGCATTTTTAACCTGTATATTAAGTTATCTATTAACTTGCTGAAATTTGTAATCAAATCTCACTTGGTAGTCCTAACTATCATTCGCCCTGGAATGGTAGACGATGTATCAGGATCTGGAGAACCCAAGCATGGGAGATTGGACGAGGTCGAATAGAATGTTGAGTAGATAAAAGGTTCATGGAACCTAATCCCCCATTTTCTAGGCGTCATTGTGAATATCATAGTAGATAAAAGGTTCATAAAGCGAATTAGTACAATAGTTTTTATTTTCAGACTATAGTTATGGAGTGCCATCTCCAATAGTCGTTATGTTACAAACCTGCTGGACAAGTATTGTAACATATTAAATACTAGTTATCATATGAATTTTATGAAGCATGTTTATGTTTTGGGATATATTACTTCTGGTACATAGTATTTTCCGAAAGAAAAAAAATTATCCGTTACAAATATTGCATTTTGCTAGATGCATGCTAGGTGCATTGCATCCTTAATTGTCATGAACGGGGGCAGGTAACCTTGTGTTACATGTCCCGATGCTTCAAGTTCTGTCCAATCCCAAGCGAAATTTGGGGGCGTCACATTAACAATTTCCATAATTTTAGACGCAAATTTGCGATTTTCCAAAAGCTAAAGCGTAATTTTGAAAGTTAAGCCCAAAGTTAGAAGTTTTTTTTTTTATAAGGATTAAGTGAGAAATTCTAACCTATAACACATCTCATTATAGGTTCCGCTACGGTTATATTACACACAACTTTCTATATGTTAGCTTCTAGGTTATTTATAGTATGTAAGGAGGTAAAGTTCATGCAATTACATTCATATTTTAATTATACGTATTACATTTAATTATTTTATATCATGCCATGTTTTTTTTTTAAAATAAAAGATAAGAGACAATACCACATGTCCACGAGTGGCCTTGCCCCAATTTTATTAAAAGAAACCCTCACTAATGATGGATGAATACCATGGAAAACACACATTACACCTGGGGAATCAAATATTCCAACAATCCAAACCCAGGCCTAAAAATCAGAAATAAAAACAATAAAAAAACTATACATATGAACGAGCAATTCTCATATAAGGGCATCCTATCTTTTCCAGTCTAATAATACCTCTAATAGCCAATGGGAGATATGAAAATGAAAACCATGATTCATTGCAACCCTTTGCTCCACTACAAGCCAAACCATCCCATTACGAATGATTCATAGAATATCTGAGCCCAACAAGTATTTCCAAAATTTCATCCCAGTAATCCTCCAAATACCACAGGCCACATCTTTTTTACTGCAACCAGTTAATTACTAACATTGAATCCATTTCAATTCCACCTCCCGCACACCCAAATCACGAACATTACGTAAACCATATAGTAAACCCAACACTTCAGCAGCATTATTAGAATTATGACCTGTAAAGTTTGCAAAGCCACACACATACTCACCTTTATCATTTCTAACTACATCACCCACACCTAAAGGACCTAGATTACCAAACGAACTGCCATCCACATTTAATTTATTTGCTTAGATTTATAAATCTAACTGTGATAGTCCCAAATCTCATTCCCTTGAAATTGTTGATGATGTGTCATTGATCATAAACCGCATGCACCCCCTGCTGGACGACATCTAATATGCTGAGGAGTCGTCTTAGGGGCTCCTTTCGTAGAATTCATGCACCCCTAGTTTGCGTATTTCCATGTTATTAATCGTGCTTTTTTTTGTTCGTTACGAGTACAATTTTGTTAATAAAAACTTGAATCAATAAGTTTTTGAGATGTTTCATTGTTATCTAAATATTTCAAAAGTAAGGGCAGTTACTTATTTTTATTATTTGAAATAATTGTCGCAGTAAGATGGTTTAAACATGGTTAAATGTCACCGAAATCCATTTTTAGACATTTTCGTCACCGAGAATATCTTTTTCCGGCAACTTATTAATGCAAAGATAATCTAACTAGGCTAATTTGGTAAGTCTTAGGGTCCGTTATCAATTTCCTTAAATTTAGGGACTAATTTGCAATTTTTCAAAAGTTAAGGGACTAATTGCATGAATTAAACCCAAAGTTATAATTCATGCAATTATATTCATATTTTAATTATACTTATTAGATTGAGTTATTTTATACTGTGCCACATTGTTATGTATATCAATCATGATCATCTGTCACGTGTCACGACCTTCGTTTCATCAAGCATGTAATGAAAACTTTTTAGGTCAATCATGATATGTTAAGTTTACATCATGGTAACTGAATTAAACAAGACATCATGGTAATCGTAGGAGAGAATACATCATGTATAAGTCTATATTAGGCAAGCAAGCATGCCTTGTAAGGTGGTGAGGTTCATGCAATTATATTCATATTTAAATTATGCTTATTAGATTGGATTATTCTATGTCATGACATGTTGTTACGTATATTGTAATACCCTGCTCCCCAATAAAGACATTTTTAAATTTTTAGGGAGCAGGTATGCTACTACTAAACTTGAATTGAAAAAGTTTTCTTTTTAACAACGCGCCAGATGCGAGATTCTCATAAATAAAAGAAACTTTAATAAATACTTAAAAAATAGAGTCTGCGGAATCACTTATTTAAAAAAAAATAAGGAAGTATCATGTGCTTATCAAAATAATTTGTCTAGGCCTCTGCCTCGCCTACCGGGGTCAAGTCTTGTCCTGCAATCTCATCCTCATAAATGTCATCACCTGGGATGGTTTACAAATATGAAAACAAACAAAATTGAGTCGAATACTCAATAAGCAACACATCATATAGTAAACATAATAAACATAGGGTTTCTTGGAACACGTGCATACTCATAACACATATGTAAATAACATGAACATGGACATGAACTTATCTGTCACTTATCATAGGACATTACCCACTGTTGACCCCCGTGAGTTAGGCTTAGCGAATCTAAGTAGATTCCAATTCTGCCTGTAGCCACGGGTTGTGGAATCAACACATAAGGAAGACATACTGGGTGCACTACTAGCATGCACGACATGGCAATGCAATATGCCCATAACATAGGTACTGTCTTCATGTCATAACATAGGCCGTTACATATCTTTTATCATAATCATACTTGCATACTTGTCAGTTCATAGATTTCAAAAGAAATCGCATACATACTTGTCGCATCATAGATTTCAAGAGAAATCACATACATACTTGTCATATCATATCATAGATTTCAAATGAAATCGCATTCTTCATAAATGTCGTGATACATGTTTCCTCACATAAATTCATGACTTTTCATAAATAATTTTATGCAAAACTCTCATATAAAATCATGCATGACTTTCCATAACTATTTTAATGCATAAAGTATCACATAAAATCATCAATTTTCATAAACCTTCACATAAAATCATGACTCTCATAAAATACTTTAATGCATAAATCTTCACATAAAATCATGACTTTCATAAAATAGTTTAATGCATAAATATTAACATAAAATCATGACTTAGGTAAGTAAAAAGAGGCTTCCAATGGAGGGCGTACATGCATAATATTTTTATAAAAGACATGTCGTTTACTGTACATATGTAACACCCGAACCCAATCAAGTTCAATTTTTTTTTATTTTGTTTTAGTTTAATCTATTTTATTTATTTATTATATTTTTTTTAGATGTTAACTTCCACACGTTTTATTCTTTCCTTCTATTTTTTTCCCCTAGGTCTTCTTTTCGTTCACGACATGCATGCACACACACAACTCAGCTTTCTTCCGCACGCACGTCTTCCTCTTATCTCTAGGGTTTCCGCCTTACATAGATATAAATACACATATCTTTCTAGTATATTTTAGAAACCGCCCCCTGCCTAACCTTTTTCCCTCCGTAGCCCACTCCTCCTCCTCCTCCACACCGTGAGCCCATCCCCATAGCGCAGCCGTGCAACACCTGAACCACTGCCACAAACGAGCCAAGCACGAAGCACTCGAACCACATCCCACACGACGGAAGTAACCAGCTGCGCCTTGTTGCAGCACCGTGGGACTACCCCCACTGCCTGGCCCCTCCGTGTCATCAAATAGGAACCAGCTCCACTCACATGGCATCGACACCACAAGCCACCAGACCCGCCCGTTGACCCATACTCCTTAGCCGTTCAACATAAACGCCACCATCACCATCGTCCGTTGAAAGCAAAAATCGGAGCTGCTCTGTTTTGGAACCATGGAAACAGAGCATTGTCGCTCAAAGTGAGAACCATGCCTTGCCACAATTGGGCAACGCCGCCGCCGCCAGTAGCATCAGACAATGCCGAAAAGCAAGCATCCACCGCCCAGAGGTGTCCAGCGTCACCACCCGAAGCCCCCATGCACGCCGCATGATACGTAAACTCCTCTCATCTCTCCCTCTCACTCTCCGTGCTCTCTCGCTTATCACCCTCGCTCCCTCTCATTAGTTGGTCTCTCTCCCAGTCTGCCGTGACCACTGTCGTCCACCGCCCAGCCCTTTGCCCCGCCACACGTTTCACTTCTCTCCCGGTGAACCTCCATGCGTTTATTAGTCTCTGTGTCTTTTCACAGTGTTAATAGGATAGTTTAGTTATGATGCAAGTCTTCAGGTTAAAATAAAAATAATGTGTTTTAATTACATTATTACCCTTCACAGTTAGTCTGTTTTAAACTTTTATTTTATATACTAGTAGACTCGATTTTATTTATGTTTACAAAGACATCTTAAATATTTTAACATGTTGTTATGTAAAAATTTATTTTAAGAGTAAACAATATTGGTGTAATGTTATTTCTACATTTTAGATTTGATTTAGTCTATTTAAAAAATAGTTATGGTTTATCTTAAAAATATTTTGGGATAATTATATTATCCAATATTAAACTTTATAGTTGTTTTTCAATAATAAATAGGTCTGACTTTTAAATATTTTTGTCATAGTTATTAAATCATCTGTGATGATTTGAAATTTTAGGTTTTGACGAATTTAATAGGTTATTTTAGAAGCGTAGGATTGAATATCGAAATATGAGATTAATTGAAAATTTATGGGAATTATGTGATTATTTATAGGTGAAGATTAATTATTGTTCGACATTTTGAGGAAAATTTCGAAAAAACTAAGAAGTTCAGGTAAGCGGGGTTCCTTTGCTAGACTTTGCATTAAAATAAAATGAGCTGATGTTATTTTTGGAAAATATACATATATGATTATGAAAAGAAATTTGAACTATCTCAGTTATTTGTTCTGTATTACTCATGAGATTCTGTTTAAGAAGAAAATATTTTCTGTCATTATTGGTGTAGACATGAGCTTATTTCTAACATTTTGTTTCTGAACTTTGAAAAAAAAGAGCGAATATGAAATTTGTGCATAAATTATGTTGTGATATGATTTTATGTTCCAAAAATTTTGTTTAGTACTCTGTTTGGATAAGATGTGATTTCTGAAAACCTTTGGCATAACTCTCTGATTCTGAATTTGATCTGTTTCTGCTCTGTTCAGTTACGGCCCTGCCACGGGTGATAATAGTGGTATACAACCCAACCACGGGTTACAATAGTGGATACGGCCCAACCACGGGTTATAATAGTGGATACGGTCCAACAAAGCGTAATAATAGTAGATACGGCCTTACCATGGGTTATGGTAGTGGTCTCTGTTTTGAGTGCACACCTTGGTGACAGAGTGATTTATGTTCTGCTTGGCTATCTGTAGATGCACAACCTGTAACGCCCGTCCTTATGGTGGGACTTTTTCCAAAATATTTTTATAAAAAGGACGACGGGAATTACCGTCCGATTTAAAACTTTTCACTTGCATACCCAGGGTGCAAGACTCCACGTTCGTAATTTAAAATGTACTTTTATCATAAAAGAGGTTTACAGCGGAAAACATCAATTTTATAATAAAAAGGTCTCGTACGTTTAAAACTCGTGCCTAGACTTCCGTGCTCTTCCTCATGGGCCGTGTCCGTCCTGATCGTGCAGTTCCTGTGAGGGGGAGGGACATACATAAAAACTAAAATGAGTCGAAGACTCGTAAGCATTACTTTATACCGTTAAAAATATATAACAATATAGGTTTTCATTCATGCATTCATCATTCGTACATACTATTATGTGCGTGCATGTGTGCGTTCGTTTGAAAACTTCACTGGACGGGGTTTTTCTCTTTTAAACATGGGCTTTCTTTTCGTAAAACGTTTCTCCCGTCAGTGCCTTTATTTCTGCAAGAGTTCGTGCATGTTTACGTGCGTTCTTTTGAAAACGTCACTGGACGGGGCTTTTCTTTCAAAAGACTTTCCTTTCTTTAAAAACGTGTCCCCCGTCAGTGCCTTCATTTCTTAAAGATTCGTGCATTCGTGCGTTTGTACATGCGTGCATATATCCATTCGTTCTTATCACTTTCATAGGCCAGTACACACTGTTACGCCCCGTGTGTTTGGGGTTAGCGGTCTTCCTTTGGACCCGGATTCCGCCCATGGCCACGGGTGGGGAATCCCTTTTCATAGGGGGCAGCACTGGGTGCACTTCCAGTACTACTTACCCGGCATTGCAATCTGCCCATTCATTGGTACCCTTTCATTTCAGTCATGTGGCCGTTATGTATCTTCATACATTCATGCTTTCATTTTTTTTTGTTACTTTTCATTCATGCATTCGTTTGTTTATGTCAGCTCGAAAGAGCTGACGCTTTCGTTCGGTTCTTTCTTTTTATTTACAGTCCTTTCTTTTTATGAGAAAACAATTCTTTTCGTGAGAAAATATCGTTTGGGGCGTAAGCCCGAAAATGGTCTTTTCGTCTTTTAGTTCATTTCAGTTCTATCTTTTCTTTAACAATTCGTTCGTGAAAAACTTCATTTGAGAACATACATGGGCTTAAACGTCGGCTTTTGTGGCATCCCATAAGCGTCACCTTTGAACGTCGTCACTCATGGCATCAACGAGAGTCACCTTGTGGCGCACATGAGAGCGTTGGTTCGTAGGATTCACAAAAGCATCCGTTGTCATGCCCTTCATGCATCTTCATCAGTTTATGGATTTTCTTAGAAAATACATACAATAGATACAGCGTATAGTCATCCATTCACATGCATACAATTAATACTTTGGTTGCGTAAAAAGGGGCTGCCAAGGAGGGGCCGTACATACTTATACCTTTTAACAATTAGCATTTTCTTTCTTAAAACGTCTTTCGTTTCTTGTATCTTTGAAAACTCTAGAAGAGTATGAACGTAATACTTACCGGGACTCCATGCTACTTGCATGTCATGCAGTCCATTCATGCTTGTCAGATGGCAACCTACATGCATACACATAACCTTAGCATCATTCTCTATCTAATGCATAAGTAACTTAAACTATAAATAGGACTACACTATACTTAGAACACTCTCCTACTATCCCGTGCACTTACGTGCCCTTCACTATGTTAAAACCTTCGGGGACCCATTACGGTCACCCCATCTTCCAATTCATGTCTTGCCTCGAATGCTCATCCACTAAAGTGAACTCATGATTCACCTTTGAATTAAGACACTAAGGCCTCCGTCTCATTCTTCTCATTAACCTCAGTCCGACGCATGACTCGAACCAACTAAGTCACGCATCCCGTCCTTAAACAGTACACCCGTCACTTTCTTCATGCATCTTAGCCCATACAAATCCTCATTCCCATCCAGACAAGCCATACGGCTCTAAGCCAACTCTGAGGCCTAAGTACTGTGTAACTATACTCAGGATAGATTACCCATTACATATGGTGAATCCATCCGGCACATGTGTCTAACCAGACTACACATGTACTCTACCCCTTATCACCTAAGATCAACATATATAACACGTTGATCACGAACTTCGAGGGACAAGGGCCATACTCCGATACCAACCTTCGCTTAACCCGGTTAGCATGACTCCTCATGCTACCCGTCCCTTTTGACAGTTCATCCCAACACTTAACACGACAAGACTCCATTCATAACTATGTTTCATGTCACGTTATATAGCCCGAGATTGCTCCAGTGCTACACTGTGACCTTGTCGTGTTACCTAGAATTCTACTACATCACTCCTGACTCATCCCGAGTACGGTTCCTCACGTACTCTCGTCACATCGTGACATCTCGTCACATTACCGTTATGCCATTTCTACACTTTAATACTTCACTCATCATAAGCATGACTTCCAATAACCACGTCACTTCGTGACGTTGCCCAGTCATGCTTCCGCTGCGTACTCTTACACTTATTCCACTACTTCACCCATCACAAGCACGAATGTCAGTAGTCATGTCACTTCGTGACATTCCTCAGTCATGCTTTCGCTGCGCACTCTTATACTTGCTCTGATACTTCACGCATACTTTTAGCCATAAGTCCATCGCAGTGACACTTGTCACCTCAGACTACAGGGGAAAATGAGAGGGAAAGAGAGGGGGTTTGGGTATTTAACCCAATCCTTTCGTCTGGGGATTTACACAACGATCTAACGACGAGGAATTAAAATACTGATTAAAAGATGCGTAAAACATTAACTTAATTAAAAGCAGTTAGAGGAATTAAGGTAAATATTATTTTAAACTAATTTTAGTTTATAAAATAATATTCTTCATCATTAATAGAATGATGAAGTCTCACTTAACATATTTTAAAGGGTTAAACCATTTAATTAATAAAAGTTCTCAACATAAATTTAAATCCCATAATATTTTAAATAATTGAAATCATTTTAATATTATTATTAAAATGATTTCCGGCAATTATAATATTTTTGGAGTTATTTAAGAATATTATGATTGTCGTATTTAAGATCGAATCTTAATTCAATAATGATGGAAATACTCCTTATAAGTATTTCCATCATATTTAAAATACTGGGCGTGCCCTAGAAGTCACACGATATCTTTCGAGACACGCCATCATAGTTCGACACGCATAACGTGGCTCGCAGTCACTAGTGAGAAAGGCAGATGATCACATAATCTCTGCCTTCGGGATTTGCTTACATCATAAAGATGAAACATACGTCAGAAAGAGAGATGCGTACGTAAGAAGGAAGGACCATACGTAAGAAGAAGGAGCAGGATATCACACAACCCTACCACGGGGGTTATACATGGACTCTGTTCTGATATGATGTTCTGATGATGATGATGATCATTTATGCTATGCCAAATGATGTTTTTGAATGAAATTGTTTCTGAATTTTCACTCTGATATTTTGATCATATTTTCTGCTTCCACACTCTGAAAATGAAAATGTTTTGTTTTGCATTCTGATTTCTGTAAATGCTCATGTTTACACACTAGTATATGTCCTCTGCTTACTGAGTTGTTGATAACTCACCTCTTATCTCCAATTATTTTTCAGATAATTTTGATGGTTCAGCTAGAGAACAAGAGTATAAAGTTTAGCAAGATGTGATGATCGTAGTGGAATAAGTGCCTGAGCGTACAAATGCGTATTTGAGAGTCGTAGTTAGTAAACTGATTTATTTTCGGGTATTGGATTTGATGAGTTGAGGATGTTTTCGAGTGTTTGGAGAATTTCTAATTTATGTTATTGGAAATTTCTTTATTGTCGCCGTGGAGCAACTTAGATTTTTGGATTGATTAAATGGATTAATATTTTATGGGATTTTCTGGATTTTATAGTTGTGTTATTTAAGTTAATTTTAAGTATTAAGAGCTAACTCTTCGGACCTTCGGGATCGGGGCGTTACAACATACGTATAAGGGTATGATCATGCTACTTACCTTGCAATGCTAATCCACTATTTTCGGCACGTAATTGGTCGCCTATAAAAATAAACTTGTAATTTGCATAAATTTCTAATTAAACATGTGATTTTATTTAAAACCTAAACTACTAAAATAGTCTATATTTCCTAAATCTAGATTCTTGCTAACACTAAAATCTTCTCACCTGTTAATCCTAAATAAACATGGGTATTTTTGTAATTGTATCAGTTAACACCTACTGAAACCTAAAACACAACTTATAATTTGTAGAGAAACAAAGGGTATCGGGAGAGTGGGAGAGAGAGGCGTGCGTTTACAAGGGACGAAACTCACCAAGGGGAGGAGCTAGCTGCACGACATAGTGGCTCAGGTGGCTGGAAGTCAAGGCGGTGCGACTGGGTTCCTCTGGGCAGGGTAGTGCGACGCCGAGAGAGAGAATGAGTGAGAGAAAATGGAGAGAAAGTTTACGCACCACGCGGCGTGCATGGGGCTTCGGACGGCGCCACTGGGTGTCACTGGGCGGTGGAGGCTTGATCTCTGGCGTCATCTGTTGCTGCTGATGGTGGCGTCGCGGCCCAATTGTGGCAAACCATGGCTCTCGGTTTGGGCGAGGATGCTCTGTCTCCATGGCTTCAAAACAAAGCAGCTCTTCCACGGAAGTTGGTGATGGTGGCGTAGATTGTTGGGTTTGGTTTCGGCTTGAGGAAGAGGCTGGTTGTTCACGCTAGAAATATTGGCTTGGGTTGGACGTAATAAGCCTCTATATATAGACCAATAAAAACCCTAGAGAAGAAGAAGAGACGTGCGTGCATGGGAGTGGAACTAGATTTCATGCGTGTTTGAAATTCATAGAATAAAATCCGGTAGCTAGGAGTTTTATCTAGAATGCCAATAGTGTTTGGAGTCTAACACCGAGGAGTTTGGAGTCTAACGCTAAGGAGTTTGGAGTTTTAGAATAATAATAATAATAATAATAATAATAATGGAGCCTTAACTCTATGTTCAATTAAAAATAATTTATCCGAAAAATCTTTTATGGGTTTTAACTCATTTATTGAACCTAATAAAATTATCCAACATTTATCCCTAATAATATAGGATCGGGTTGCTACATATATCAATCATGATCTTCTTTCATATGTCACAACTATCGTGTCATGAAGAATGTCATGACATACCTTTAGGTCAATCATGAAATGT
The DNA here is from genome assembly GCA_022457165.1 of Juglans mandshurica. Lineage (NCBI taxonomy): Eukaryota > Viridiplantae > Streptophyta > Magnoliopsida > Fagales > Juglandaceae > Juglans > Juglans mandshurica. Next base: position 16,494,704 of record CM039624.1, read on the forward strand.
TAAGTTTACATCATGGTAACACCATGAGACAATATATCCTGTATAAGTCCCTTTTAAGCAAGCAATCCTGTCTTGGTTTTTATAAGGTAGACCATGTTCTCTAGCATACATGTCATGTTACTATCAAGTATGCTTATTTCTACTATTGGTAGCTTAGCAGCTTTACTTGCCGAGATTTATAAATCTCATTGTGGTAGTCCCAAATCTCATTCCCCTAGAATGGTAGACGATGTGTCATTGATCCTAGAACGCATGCACTCCCAATTTGCGTATTTCCATATTATTAATCATGCTTATTTTTTAACTACGATTTCGACTTTGTTAATAAAAACTTGAATCAATCAATTTTTTAGATGTTTAATTTTTATACAAGTAATTCAAAAGTAGGGCCAGTTATTTATTTTTATTATTTGAAATAATTGACGCAGTATAATTGTTTAAACATGGTTAAATGTTGCCTAAATCCTTTTTCGGTAATTTTGTCACCGAAAATATCTTTTATCGGCAAGTTATGAATGCCAGAAATAATCTAACAGGACTAATTTGGCAAGTCTTATGGTCAGTTTGCAATTTCCTTAACTTTAGGGGCTAATTTGTAATTTTTTAAAAGTTAAGGGATAATTTTACAAATTAAGCCCAAAGTTATAAGTTCTTTTTTTTTTATGAGGATTAAGTGAGAAATTCTAACCTAGAACACCTTTGAAATGTTAATAAGTGTCAATAAGCATGTTATTAAATACTTTTAGGTCAATCATGAAATGTTAAGTTTACATCGTGGTAACCCAATGAAACAAGGCATCAAGGTAACCCCCATGAGACAACACATCATGTATAAGTCCATTTTAAGCAAGAAATCATGCCTTGTTTTTCATAAGCAGGACCATTTTTATTGAGCATACATGTCATGTTACCATCAAGCATGCTTATTTATACTATTAGTAGCTTAACAGATTTACCGGTTGATATTTATAAACCTCACTATGGCAGTCCCAATCTCATTCCCACGAAATGGTAGATAATGTGTGTACAATGCATGCACCCCCAACTGGACGACGTCAAAAAGGCTAAAGAGGAACCTCGCGGAACTCCTATCGTAGAATGAATGCACCCTCATTTTGGGTACTTCCATGTTATTAATCATGTTTTTTTTGTTCGTTACGATTGCACCTATGTTTATAAAAACTTGAATCAATCAGTTTTTAAGATGTTTAATTTTTACCCAAGTAATTCAAAAGTAAGGCCAGATATTTATTTTTATTATTTGAAATAATTGCAGTAGTAAGATGGTATAAACATTGTAAAATTTCGCCGAAATCCTTTTTCAGCATTTCTGTCGCCGAAAATATCATTTTCCAGCAAGTTATTAACACCAAGAATAATTTAAAAACGCTAATTTGGTAAGTCTTATGGTCTGTTTACAATTCCCTTAAGTTTACGAGCTAATTTACAATTTTTTAAAAGTTAATGGGTAATTTTGTAAATTAAGCCCATAGTTACAAGTTCTTTTTTTTTAATTTATTTATTTTTTGGTTTTAAGGATTAACTGAGAAATTCTAATCTAGAACACCTCTCATTTCAACTTCCGCTATACTTACATTACACATGATTTTCTATATGTTAGTTATATACATATTTTACAATTATATACATATTTTAATTATAGTTATTACATTGAATTATTTTATACCTTGCCACATTGTTATGTATATCAATCATGATCATCTATCACATGTCACGACATTCATGTCATTAAGCACATACTGAAATATTTTTAGGTTAATCATGAAATGTTTTGTTTACATCATGGTAATCCAATGAGACAAGACATTATGGTAATCCAATGAGACAATACATCATGTATAAGTCCATTTTCGGCAAGCAATGTCATGTCTAATTATTATCTAAATAATTCAAAAGTAAGACCAATAATTTATTTTTATTATTTGAAATAATTGCCACAGTAAGATGGTTTGCAATAATTTTTTACTGCGATTTTTGGCGCCAAAATATCTTTTACCGGCAAGTTATTAACGCCAAAAATAATCTAGAAGGACTAATGTGGTAAGTCTTAGGGTTCGTTTGCAATTTCTTGAAGCTTAAGGGCTAATTTGTAATTTTTCAAAAGTTAAGGGGGTAATTTTGCAGATTAAGCCCTAAGTTATAAGTTCCTTTTTTATAAAGATTAAGTGAGAAATTCTAATCTAGAACACCTCTCATTTTAGCTTCCGCTACGCTTACATTACACATGACTTTCTATAAGTTAGCTTCTTACTTACTTTTAGTATGTGTACTTATGTAAGGTGGTGATGTTCATGCAATTATATTTATATTTTAATTATGCATACTAGAATGAATTATTTTATGCCATGCCATGTTGTTACATATATCAATCATGATCATCTGTCACATGTCACGACCATCGTGTCATGAAGCATGTCATGAGATTTTTTTAGGTCAAGCATGAAATGTTAAGTTTACAACATGGTAACCCAATGAAGCAAGACATTATCGTAACCCCATGAGACAATACATCATGTATATAAGTCCATTTTAGGCAAGCAAGCTTGCCTTTTTTCATAAATAAGACAATGTTCATTCAAGCATACATGTCATTTACTATCTAGCATGTTTTATACTATTAGTAGTTTTGCAGCTTTACTTGCTGAGATTTATAAATCTCACTATGGCAGTCCCAAATCTCATTTCCCCAGAATGGTAGATGATGTGTCATGGATCATAGAACGTATGCACCCCTAGTTGGATGATGTCGAATAGGCTGAGGAGGAGCCTTTGGGAGCTCTTATCGTAGAACACATGCACCCCCAGTTTGGGTACTTCCATGTTTTTTTTTTTTTTGAGAGAAAAGCTACTTCATATTAAAATCTCAAGAGAGATAACTGTAAATACATGGAGGATAATCCTTTACATGAATTGAGTCCTCAGATAAATCTAGAGAACTTTTTGCCAAACAATATGCCACTGTGTTGGCTTGTCAAGGAACATTGCTAACAGACCAAGAAATGTAAGTGCCTAAAAGTTTCTTGATATCTTGATAAATCAACCCCACCGTGCTCCAGTCTTCAGCTGCGCCATTTATGCCATGTACCACTTGTTTTGAGTCCCCTTCGAAAATGACGTATTTCAGACCAAGTTCAATACCAAACTGTACTGCTTGCAAGGCAGCTAATGCTTCTCCCAAGAGTGGATCAGGAAAGGAGTTACAAGGGCATCTGAGAGTTGCTATCACAAGACCCAACCAATCTCTAATTGACACCCCGATATCCACCCTGCAATTAGCCTTGTCAATGGCTGCGTCCCAGTTTTATTTGTAGAAATTGTTTGGAGGCTTGCACCACCTGGTTGTACATTGAGTTTGAAGAGATGTCTTCTGCTGGTTCCTTTCAAGCTCTTCCAAGTCTGTAATGCTAGTGGAGACCAGTTTTAAGACCTGTTGGGGTGAGGCGAATTTGGATTAAAAAATGAACTTGTTCCTTCTGAGCCAAATTTCCTTAGCTGTGATAGCCAATTTAGTATGTTCCTCTGGTGGAAGTGTGGATAGGAGGTTTGAAAGTAAATCATAAAAAGGTGCCTCCTCAGTTTTACTTTTCTGTATTCTTCTTGAGCTAATACTCCAAACATCCTGAGCTGCTTTACACATCCATAGAACATGGGATACAGTTTCTGGATGAAGTAAATATATGGGACTCAATGGTGAGTCAATGATCTTCCTTTTGTGCAAGTTAACTCTGGTGGGAAGGATTTCCTTGGCTGATCTCCAGAGAAACATTTTAACTTTGTTAGGCACTTTAAGCTTCCATAATAGATTCCAAAGGACCTCATGTTTGGAAGTATCTGAAGCTTGTCCCTTACTGAGATCATTCATAGAAACTTGGAGATGGTAAGCTGATTTAACTGTGAAGATCCCGTTCCTAGTGTACCTCCAAACTTGCTTGTCATTACTGTTGCAAGGACTAACATGAATTCTAGAAATAATAGTAGCCTCTTCAGGAGTGAAAACATTTTGAACAAGATGCAGGTTCCACGAGTGGGTATCTTGGTCAATGAGAGAGTTAACAGTCGCTTCAGGACACAGTACCTTGGGAGGAGACTGAGACTTGTAAGATGTTGGAATAGGCAGCCATCTATCTGACCAGATTTTCACTTTGTTTCCATTAACAATCTTCCATATAAGACCCTCATAGAGTAAATGTCTACCTGTTGTGATACTCTTCCACACAAAGGAGTTGCCCCTTCTGACTCTAGCTGAGGAGAAGTTAGTAGATGGAAAATATTTAGCTTTTAGAACTCGAGAGGCCAGTGATTGAGTATTTGCTTAGCTAAAAGAGACTTATTGAAGTCTTCAAAATCTTGAAACCCCAAACCCCCAACCTGTTTGCCTTTTCCAAGACCTTTCCAATTTAGCCAATGCATCTTAGAGTTCTGGTTTTTAATGCCCCACCAAAAGGACTGCATTAGTTTATTAATGTTCCTCAATATGCCTTTTGGAATTAGAAAGATGCCCATGCAATATGTGGGTATGGATTGAATGACTGATTTCAGTAAGACTTCTTTACCTGCTGGGGAAAGCAGGTTAGTTTTCCAGCTGCTCATTTGAGCTTTGATTCTATCAAGGATTGGAAAGAAAGCCCTTGATTTACTCCTTCCTATGTAAGAAGGCAATCCCAAGTATCTTTCAAAAGGCCCCGAGGCTTTAATTCCAACAGTAGACAGTATAGAATTTAGGGTCTCTTGCCTTGTGCTTTTACTAAAAAACATTGAAGACTTCTCAAGGTTTAGCCTTTGACCTGAAGCTGATTCATACAAAGAGATGATGTTATGTAGCCTGTTCCATTCCTACAATTGTGCTTTACAAAAAACCAGACTATCATCTGCAAAAAAGAGGTGGTAAACAGACAAAGAGCCTCTAGTAATTGGGAAGCCAGATATTAGGCCCTTTTGTTCATATTGATTCAGTGCATAAGAGAGAACTTATGAGCATAAAATGACAGGTAAGGTGAGAGTGGATCTCCTTGAAGAATACCCTCGAGGGCTTGAAGGAAGATTGAGGTGAACCATTAAGAAGAATAGAATAAGAAACCGTACTAATGCAGTGCATAACTAGCTCAATCCACTCCTTGACAAACCCCATCCTTTGAAGCACATGCTGTACAAAAGACCACTCTAGCCTATCATATGCCTTGCTCATATCTAGCTTGAGTGCCATAAGACTTTTTTTGTGATTCTTTCTTCTGTTCTGCATTGAATGCATTAGTTCATATGCCACGATTGTGTTATCAGAGATCATCCTTCATGGAACAAACGCACTTTGGGTGTCTGAGATTAGAAGAGGCAGAATGGATTTAAGCCGATTTGCCATAACCTTTGCAATGAGTTTGTAGAAAACATTGCAAAGGCTTATGGGCCTATAGTCTAAAACAAGCAAAGGGAGTTTCTTCTTGGGGATAAGGGTGATAAAAGTGTGGTTGATTGATTGGAAATTTGACTTGGTATTAAGGAATTCTAGAGCAGCAGCAACCACATCATCACCAATAATATGCCAGTGGTTTTGGAAGAAAATAGCAGGGAATCCATCTGGTCCCGGGGAATCCAGAGGATTCATATGAAAGATGGCTAGCTCAATCTCCTCTCTAGAGTAAGCTTTTGTTAGGGAAGAATTCATCTCTTGCGTGACCGTTGGTCTGAAGTTTTCCAATAGAGAATCAGTGGCTGTAGGGTTGGAGGTAGTAAAGAGATCTCTAAAAGTTGATTGGAATTCACTCCGAATATCATCCGGATTTGTCAAGGTCTGTCCTAGATCAGTTTGGAGTTTCTGTATCAAATTTTTCTGTTTCCTAACCGATGCACATTTGTGAAAAAATTTGGTGTTCCTATCACCATCTTTGAGCCATCTTTGTTTGGCTCTTTGCCTCCATTTCAGGTCCATTGCCTCTAAAGACACATCCAATTTCGTCTGAACAATTCGAATCTGGTCATTATCCAACCCAGAGTTGGAAGCTTGCAAAGATCTCAACAGTTCAGTTTTGGTATTTAGGTCTTGTTGATGAGAATTTCTAATCAAATTATACCACTCTCTCAATTGGAATCTGCATTTCTCAAGTCCCCTTCTAGTGACATCTACCTTGGAACCCGATTGTAGTGAGCCTTGCCAAGCCCTTTTAATCACAAACTCACGACCCTCCTACTTGGCCCACGAAGCTTCATATCTAAAAACTTTTTTATTTCTGATAAAAGAGGGAGTAAATGAGGAACTGGATATGAGAAGAGGGTTGTGATCAGAACAAATGGTAGGTAGGATGGAAACTGAATTAGAGTAAAAAAGGTCCTGCCATGCACAGTTTGCTAGTCCCCTATCCAATATTTCTCTTGTGAAGTTAGGACCCTCACGGTTATTGCACCAGGTAAAAAGGGAGCCCTCAAAGCCCAGATCACCAAGTCCACAATAGGCAAGGGTCTGTCTAAATGCTTCCATCTGATTAAAAGGTCTGGGAGGGCTACCTCTTTTTTCACCATGAGAAGTAAGTTCATTAAAGTCTCCCATGCACAGCCATGGAGTATCTGGGTTCACTTTTAATAGTCTTAGAAGATTCCAACTTTCTTTTCTTTTTGTAGTAATAGATTGACCACAAAAGCTAGTGATAATGAAAGGTTTTCCAGCATTTTCCATTTGAACTTGGAGAGATATATGGCTAAGGGAATAAGACAACAGATTGGCAGAAGTTTCTTGCTTCCAGAAAAAAGCTAGGCCACCACTTCGGCCTATGTAATCCACTATGAAACTGCACTCAAATCCTAGCTTGTTTCTCATGAACTCCATTTTTTGTCTTTTACACTTTGTTTCTATTAAAAAAACCAATGATGGGGACTTAACTCTCACCAAAAGGTGGAGTTCTCTAACTATCCGAGGGTTCCCAAGCCCTCGGCAGTTCCAACATAAGGTGATCATGGAGATGGGCAGTGCTGTTGAACAACCACTGCCAAAGTGTGTTTGAGTCTTTTTGAAGATCTCGTGGGTTTAACTGTCGAGCCATTGATTATTTTTTTCCTTTTGGTGGTTGCATTTCTAGCATAGGGGTTGGACAAGCTTGACACAGCATTCAAGCCTGTCTTTCCACGTGCTCTTCTTTTCCAGTTTGACAAAAAGGGAGATTTTGTTTGTAACTTTTGGTCTAACTGGGAGTACAGAATAGAAGGACCTACTTGGTAAGCGTTTGCTACGAGGGTCATATTGATATCCATAAACAACGAGTCTGACTGCCTGCTGGATAGTGAGGTCCTGACATCTCCAACTGGTGACCCCTCGAGACAAGTTGGGGTTGTTTTTTTTTACTGTTGACAACTGACATTGTCCTTTTTTGACAAAAGGTCTTCACCTTCCCTTTCCTTTTCCAATATAGAGTCTGGTTGTACAGGAACACACGGGTCTAATGGCGAGAAATCAGCTGACTTTTGAGATAAATTATTCCCGCCAAAATCAGACTCTTGATCATCGGAGTTGGCCTGTCGACCACTGCCTGTGGTCTTCCCCTCTAGACTATTAGAACGTGTTTTGTAGTGATTTGGCTTTTTAGATGGATCAGCTCTGAGCCAAGGGCCATATTGAAGTGGTGACTCAGTATGACTACTACCATCTGAGATATGTCTTGAACATTTGAGATGTGTGTGTAAAACTATCCCACAGTAGTAGCAAAATGAAGGTAGTCTTTCGTATTTGAAAGGTATCCAGGAGCGAGCATCTCCTACATTAATAACACAACCCCTTGTCAAAGGTTTAGAGAGGTCAATCATCACCTTCACACGTAGGACTCCCCCCCATGCTCTTCCTTTTTCATCAACATCCACCATGATGACCTTACCTGCACTGGTCCTAAGTTTCTCACCCATTATTTTGTTCATCGCAGCAAATGGGAGATCATGGAGTTGGAGCCAAAACGGTTCCAGAGAAATGTTGATATCTTTTAAGGCTAACCTGCCTTTACACTCCTGAATACATATTAAGTTTTTGTTGAAAGACGAAGGTCGACTAGTTAACACCCTGGTTCTCACGGTGGGGTTATGAAATTCGAGAAGGAACTTGTTTCTTCCTAAATCTTTGAAATAAATCCCACCTTCACCATTCCATAGCCTAGTCATTGTTGCTTTGAAGGCTCCTTTATTCACTTCTCTGTCTGCATCTACCAGTGCAACAAGGGATGAGTTGCTAATATCCTGAGAAAATGTAAATTCCTCCTCGGTTAGGTAGTACTCTTGTTTTTCCCCTTCTGTAAGCTTGAGGCCCTTACAAAGATGAGAAATCTCCTCTTCCATGAGTGTAAGATCATCTGAGACAAAAAACCTCTATGTATCGAGGAGATCTAAGAGACAAAACTCTATATTCCTAGGAAGCATAGAGAGAAAACCCCATCTGCTCAAGAGAGAGGACCGGGTACTTCCATGTTATTAATCATGCCTTTTTGTTCCTTACGATTGAACCTTTATTAATAAAAACTTGAATCAATCAGTTTTTGAGATGTTTAATTTTTATCTAAATAATTCGAAATGAGGCGAGTTATTTATTTTTATTGTTTGAAATAATTGTCCCCCACTCACTTATTCGACTAATATACATCATCACATAATTACTAATTATAAGGTTATTCATATCTATTGTACTCTTTTGGAAATTGAATAACATGGAAGTATAAGCGGGTAAAATTATAAAATAAAAACCATGTGTTTTAATTCGAAAAATAAAAGGCCCCTATTAATTCGAACAAGATATAATTAATTCAGTTATCTACATGAATTTCATTTTTTGTTTTTTATTGAATTCAATAATTTTAACTTAATGAAATCTTTATTTTGTTTTTATTTGATCATAATATAATGAGATGGCTCGTGGATGATGTGACTGCATAAGAATATAACTCCTTGCTTCGAAAATTATAGTGATCAGTGACCTTAAGTACGCACCCATGTAGTTGTGTTGTATTAAAATTTGTTAATTTTATCCTTTTTAAGTTTGATTAATTTTTTGAATGTTATCTTATTCAATTATTAACTATGATTAGATGTAGAGGAAATGAGAAAAAATAGAAAATGGGTCATTTCTGGAAAGTCTTTTGGTCTGAAATAACCTCAAAAGTCGCAGGAATTGCATATTTTCAGCGATTTTGAGTCGTCAATAGGTTGTCTGTAACACCTGGGCCCAATCTTAACGCAGACCCATAGAGAAAGTCTTTGTTGCTAAGGAAAACCGCTCCATTTATGAGTAGTGTGTGTACTCTTATTTGATTTATTTATTTTATTATTATTATTATTATTTAATTTTTCTCCCCCACTAGATGGTTTACTCGACAGTTGTCCTTCCCCGTTACCCATGTCCTATTTTCTCTCAACAACTGTTCTCCCTCTCTTTTCTTCTCTGTGTATCTCTCCGAGTGCCACCCCTCGCCGTCGGCTAGAAAACCAAACCTGGGGAAAATCACTTACATCACACGAGGAACATCATGCACGATCCAGTGGCAGCAACACAATGTGGCCAAGGTTGCCGTGAACCAGTGGACCAGAATTAGAGCAACGCCGCCCAAGCATGTTGCAGTCTTTTCGCGTACGACCATGCATCACCGAGTTTAAGCCGCCGTGATACTCAACTTGCACCACTCGAACCACCATGCTCAAACACTGCCCAGCCCTTGCCATCCTCGAGCAACCACAGTGAACCACTGAACCACCCAGCACGATGCTCTCTTGGGTTCCATCGACGTTGACCCCCGCCCCATCGCCATAACCAACCCTACCCCGTGATAGCCCAACTCGAGTCAGCCACCGCTGCTCTGCCCTACACCACCAGCCCACACGACAACCGTGACCCAACTAAAGCGAAGCCTCTTTTTTTAAGCAAGTAAACTGCTCTTAGCCCTGATACTTCCCGCACGATCGTCCACCACCCTCATGCACCTTCATCGACAAACAGAAGATGCCAAAAAGCAAGACTTGACGTTCGGATTGCAGCCCCCTCCACAGATCGACGTATAACACGAAGTGGATAACACCTACTTCTCTCAGCACCATGCCAACCCCCATCATAACCACCATTTGAGGATAAAGCTGCTCCAATCCATCGTCTTACGCCACCTTTTGGATGTCCAGCACCACTTCTGCAGCCCTCACGTTGTATGCATGGAGCATACGTAACTTTTCCTCCTCCCCACCTCTCGGCTCTCTCTCTCTCTCCCATCAAATTTATCTCTCTCTTAGTTCTATGCCGCCGTGCCTACCACCTTCAATCTTAGCCCACCTCGTTGGCCATCGCAACTCTCCCCTCTCTCGGTGAGCTTGGACATCCCTCTGTCGCACGGTTTTGGTCCGGTAATTTTCGTAATCTCAGATTCCTTCGGTTTCCATGCTTTTCCCAAAAACCCATGCTTGTTTATGAGTTTTTCCCAAAATGCCCTTGTCATTAGGATGGTTCCATGATTTTACGATGGGCATCAATATGATTACAGAAAACTTGTATGTTATTTTATGTGACTTTCGGCTCACTTTATTTTAGTCCAAAGTTTGTTTGGCAGAAAATAGTTGGTTTTTAAAGTGCAGTTGGTATTAAGGTCTAAAGAATTTAGAGTTTGTCTTTGTAAAAAAATTGAGTGAACATCGATGCATTCATGTTTTGATGATATTTTAGGGTTTCGAGAAATTTAGATTTCTAGGAAAATAGGTTACTTAGCGTTTCAAGTTCAAGTATCGAAAAATGTGTTAATTTCGATATTTATGAAAATTACGTGATTATGTTTATAGGTGATGATTGATTTTCGTTAAGTACTGTTGCGGAGAATTTCTGAAAAGCTAAAAGTCCAGATAAGCGGGGTTCCTATGCTAGGCTTTACACGAATTATTGAGACTGAGGTTGACTTTCTGAGAACTTTGCATATTTTTGTGATGAAATGATAACTTGGAAAAAACCAACCTCAGTCACTTATTTGCATTACCCATGAAATCTGTACGAAAAAGGGAAAATATTTTCTAACATGCATTGTGTAAACGTGAGCTAAATTTTGTCATGTTGTCTCTAAAATCTGAAAAAGAGCGATATTGAGAGTCTGAAAAATTGTGCATTGATTTAGAAAGATGCTCCGACTTTTGTTTTTAGTATGTGAGAATGATCTGATTATGTTTTGGTACTCTGTTTTGTTTTGATAGGGCATCTGAAAACTTTTGGCATGGTGTACTGATTTTGTATCTGACTCTGTCTATGCTCTGTTCTGTTATGCTCTGCTTTACAATGTTTGGGTTGGTACCAACTTCTCTGTCTGTGAGTACACCCACTTTGGAAACAAAGTGGTTTTATGTGGTCTTTCCTATGGGCACACTCGGGGCTCCGAGAGTAATAAGGGAAATCACCTATATCTCTGCCCGATTTGGCCATTAGGGTTAGCACAACCCTACCATGGGGGTGAAACATGGTTTCTGCTCTGTGAGATGCTCTGTTTTGATGTGATGATGATGCTCAGGCTATATTATGCCAAAGTACTCTGGGTTATATATGTCTAAAAACCATCGCTTTGTTACGTTTGAAAACATGTTTTGTTCTGCATGATAACTCTGGAAAATATTTTGTTCTACATATCGTACTTTGTAAATGCTCATGTTTGCATACTAGTATATGTCACATGCTTACTGAGTTGTTGATAACTCACCCCTTATCTCCACAACATTTTTCAGATATTTTAGATACTTCAACGGAGGTTCAAGAATAGGAAGCATGGGTACGGCTTTGTGAGCATATTATATTAAATACAAAAAGGGTACTTGTTATTGGAGAATATTTATTGAATAGTTTCGTTTTGCTCTGTTGACTTAGTACTTTGGGAAGTTGGCATTTATTTTGAGATTTCGTCGTATTCATAGTTATTTATTTTGGAGTAAATGGTTTAAAGCAATGAGGTCTATGAGTAATTGAGGAATTTGAGTTTATATTTGTACAGTGAGATATGATTTTAAATGTTAAGAGGTAACTCTCTGATCCATCCAGGACCGGGGAGTTACATTGTCGCTTTGGTTTAGCTAGGTAAAATGTTTTCCAGCGAAGTTAGAGATAGCCGTTAATATTATAGTTTTCAAGCGATTTTGAATCTCCTGAAAAAGTCTCAAAAATTGCCGCTAAAGTAAAACGTCGTATTCATAGGTAAAACGTCGCTAAAGTCCTTTTTCGGCAATTTTTGTTGTCGAAAGTATCTTTTACAAGCGAGTTATTAACACTGAAAATCATCTAACATGACTAATTTGGTAAGTTTTAGGGTCTATTTGCAATTTCCTTAAGCTTAGGGGTAATTTATAATTTCCTAAAGCTAAGGGGTAATTTTGTAAATTAAGCCCAAACTTATTTGTTCTTTTTTGTTTTTATAAGGATTAAGTGAGAAATTATAACCTAGAACATTTCTCAAATCAACTTCCGCTACGCTTATATTACACATGACTTTTTATAAGTTAGCTTATAACTTACATATGCTTACGTATGTAAGGTGGTGAGGCTCATGCAATTATATTCAAATTTTAGTTATGCTTATTAGATTGAATTATTTTATGCTATGCCATGTTATGCATATCAATCACAATCATCTATCACATGTCACGACCATCGTGTCAAGAAGCATGTTATGAAATATTTTTAGGTCAAGCATGAAATGTTAAGGTTACATCATGGTAACCCAATGAGACAAGACATCATGGTAACCCCATGAAACAATACATCATGTATAAGTCCATTTTAGGCAAGCATGCATGCCTTGTTTTTCATAAGTAAGACCATGTTCATTGTGACGCCCCCAATCCTCGCTTGGGATGGAACGGAGACTTAAAGCGTCAGGACATGCAACACAAGATTACATACCCCCGTTCATGACAGTTAATATGCAATGCATCCTAGTATACAACTAGAAGTATGCAATAATCGCAGCAAAAATAAAAGGTTAAGGTAAAAATATGCCAGAATAACTAAAACATCCCAACTTCATTAGATAATCATCATGTTCGAAATACTAAAGTAGCATAGACTTATATACAAAGTCAAATCATTCTCTTAATGCGATCTAAAGCATCAAGGACTTGGGCTATGCACATCAAAATTAAGTCCAGCTTCCTCTCCAGATCCAACTCCTCCTCAATCATGCGAACCTAGTGCTCCATCAATCTCGTCCTGGTCGATTCCTGACACAACTTCTATCATTCCGAGTGGAATGATAGTGATCCCATAAAAGGGTGAGATTTACTCAAAATCTCAGTAAGTTAAACAACTAACTGACACAAAGATAAATCAATCATGAAAAATGATAAATATGCAATGCATGTGATGCGGAAAATCAGTATGCATGTTTCCCATCCAGATTCCTCAACATTATTTTTTTAAAATATGGAGACATGGGCTCTTACTCAGTAAGTAATTTCGTCATCATTTTTTTTAAAAGACATAACTTCTTCATAAAAATTACATCATAAATTTTCTTCATCATAGACATACATCATTATCTTAACTAATAACATAACGTGTGGTAGTGTCACAGTTCCCCATATGCATTGTGAGTACCTGCCGGTGACCGTAGTATAACTTACGTTGAAACTACATTGTCTATAGACTCGTTCTCAATGCATTGGTAAATAACATAACATCATAAAAATTATAATGTGTACACATACCAGCGTTAGGTGTCATAACATGTTGACTTTGCTTCGGTGTTTTTTAAAAAGGAAGCCTGTTGACTGTTCTTTGTCAACCCAGAGGTTACCACTCCATTATTAAACACTCCAGAGTGGACATAGGAGTTCCACCAGGATAATTCCCCATCCCGACCTTTGGGGTCATGACAAAAATGATTTTCATGCTATGCTTTAAAAAAATATTTTTCATGACATGTGCATATGTAGTAAATTTCATGCAAAAATTTTATAAATGTAATATGCAAAAATGGTGAAAATGTAATATGTTATGTAAGTATGCACTCAATATTTCATATAACATGATAATTTATGCTCAAAATGATAATTGAAGAATAAATGAAGCATTTATCAATAATTCATAAGAAATTTATCAAGGTGTAAGTTAGAGGCCAACTTACAAACTTCCGGAGAAATTTGAAATTAGCATCGTAGCTGCGTAAATCGTGTGTATACTAAGTTAGGATTAATACTCTTATGGATAGGTTCAAAATCAAAGGTTTCAAAAATTGGATATTTACAAAAATACGCCTAGACTTTCAAAAATTGCCATTTAAGCCCTAAATTTTCACTAATTGCAAAAGAACTCCAACTTTAACCAAATTTCATGGACTTCATATTTTTGGCATTCTAAAACCATCTATGCCCATATATTTTCAAGATTGAAAGTGGAACGTTTCCAATTAGTCCCAACCCGTGGCATGCATCCTAGTTGATACCTCTGTGTATTTTCAACTATTGATCCCTATGAATGCATGCATATGAGATTTTCTTTAATCATTAATGATCACTAACATCTTTAGGGACATTATGAATTCTAATACTTGAGTAATCAAGTTCATCCCAACATTTAATCAAAGCTAAGAAATCCTTAATCACCAATATGCTTAAAACCGATTCATGCTTGATGATCAAAATAAGATAGATTTAAAACCTATCATGACATGCTTCTAATCACAAATTTAACCTTCCATAATCATGTTAGGATATTGATAGATCATATCAAATCATGTTTAGGACATGGCATAGCTCAACTTCCAATTAAAAACATTCAATCATTCAAACCTTCCTTTAATTGACCCGATTTTGCATTAAGCATCATAACCTTCTCAAAACTCAACAAAATTTCATACCAACACTTGGAAACAAAGCTTGACATGCTAGCTAAGATAAAAAGGAAGAAAAATTACAAATTTCGTGGCCTTCCAAGCTCTCTAGACTGCCTTACACAAGAACGCTCAAGAACTCACCAAAACTCACCAAAACTCACTCGGTTTGCACTCTTTTGATCTCTAAGAGGGGGAAATGCTCTCAAGGCTCAAGATGATGCTTAGAGCTGTGGTGTGGGTGAAATGAGAAGGGTAGGGAATTATTTATTGGTGGCCAAGGGGTGAGGGATATTGGCTTGGGTGCTTGGTGATTGGGTGAAGTGGGAGGTCCTCAAATCTGGAAATTTCCAGATTTGCTTGCATGAGCTTAGGTCACTTGTGCATAATGAAATAGTGCCCTAAACCACAATCATTTTCTCTCCAGAGTAGCTACAAGGGTCCTGTAGATGACTCCAGGTCGTGGGGCATCATTTGGATGGCAGAAAATCCCTTAAACCACCCTTGAAAACAGGTGGATGAAGGTGGTTTTGTGGTGACAGAAAATCAGTTCGCTTTTGGATCTTTTTGGACAGCAAAAATGAGTCAAAATCCTTCATGATGGTCATGGGACTTCTTGGTGATTGGGTGCAGAAGGAGATGACATGGGGGTGATAGTGCAAACCATGGCAGGAGGCTGGTTCAAACTCAATCTAATTGGTTCCTACACAAACTAGACCAAGTTGCACCCCGTTTGGTTCTTTGAGTTGGTTGATGCAACCAATTTCGTCCGAGGCTCAAAATGAGTTTTGGAGGGTCTCATAAGGTGTTTAAGGACCATATTACCCTTGAGGATAAACCACAAAAATGTTGGACCCAAGGGCAAAACAGTCCAAGCGTTACAAAGGGCAATGCACAAAACCTATTGAAGCATGGTTTGGGCTTGTTATGTCATTTTTCTTAATGACATGTGGAATGGTTTAGCTAGGGTATTAAAATGGTCTAATCATGTTTTAAGGGAGTATTAGTTCAAGAAAATTTGAATTAAAAATTTTAAGAAAAGATTAAGCATGATTAAGCTTCAAAGCATAGCTTAAAGTGCACTAACCTCAAGTATGATGGTTAATGGCCTTACCCAATTTTCAAAACTTAATTTGGATACTTTGAGTATGATTTGGGCTTAAGGAAACCAATGGTATGGTGTATTGAGCCTTTGGTCTTTGAATAGTAAAATGAGTCCAAACATGGCTTTGGGCCATATGAGCTTGAAATGGGCCAAGGGTCCAATCTACACCAAAAGCCTTATACCTTCCTATACTTAGGCCAAGACTAGTCTTGATTTTCTAAGAGCTTGGTTCAAGGTTTTCTTGGGCTAGGCCCATGAATGTACTTGGGTCCTAAAAAGCCTCACCAAAATTACTAATGGGCTTGCCTCTTTAATCCTTAGTTCATTAACACTAAGTACCAACATTAATGCCAATCCCATTATCAACCTTAATGAAAGTGATTAACCGATAACTAAAAGCTTAATCTAGAGTACTTACAGGTTAATCAAGAGGTAATTAAGCGGGGTGTTACATTCATCAAGCATACATGTCATGTTAGTATCTAGCATGCTTATTTATACTATTAGTAACTTAGCGGCTTTACTTGCTGAGACTTATAAATCTCACTGTGGTAATCCCAAATCTCATTCCTCCAGAATAGTAGATAATGTGTTTGAGATCATAGGACGCACGCACCCCTAGCTGGCCTCGAGGAGCTCCTATCGTAGAATGCATGCACCCCCAATTTGGCTACTTCCATGTTATTAATCCTGCTTTTTTTGTTTGTTACGTTTGCAACTTTGTTAATAAAAACTTGAATCAATTAGTTTTTGAGATTTTTAATTTTTATCTAAATAATTCAGAGGTGACACGATTTATTTATTTTAATTATTTGAAATAATTGTCCCCCACTCACATACTCGACTAATATATATCATCGCATAATTACTGATTGTGAGGTTATTCATATCTATCGTACTCTTTTTTAAATTTAATGGTATTTATCAATCACTTGGTCACAAAATTAGGAAAAAAATAAGCTGATAAAATAAAATGAAAACCATGCGTTTTAAGTTGAAAATTAAAAGGCCTGTATTAATTCAAACAAGATAAAATTAATTTAACTATATGAATTTCATATCTTGTTCAATCATTTTAACTTATTGAAATTTTTATTTTATTTTTATTTGATAATAATATAATGAGTTGGCCCGTGGATGACGTGACTGCATAAGAATATAATTCCATGCTTTTTAGCCGTTTATTTATTAAATGGCTATCTCCGGCAAGCCTTTTAACTGGAAATAACCTCAAAAGTTGCCGGAATTGCACATTTCTGATTATTTTGGGTCACCAACAGGTTGTCGCTTTTGTGGAGCTAAGTAAAACATTTGCCGGCGAAGTTAGAGATAGTTATTAATATTATAGTTCTTCCAGCGATTTTAATCGTTAGAAAAAGTCTAAAAAATTGCTGCAATAAGATGGTTGGTTTAAACATGGTTAAATGTCACCGATATCGTTTTTCGGGGATTTTTGTCATCAAAAATATCTTTTACAGGCAAGTTATTAACGCCGAAATTCATTTGACAAGGCTAATATGGTTTTTTCCCATAGGGTAAACTCGCTGGGATCGCCGCAAATAATCTTCTATGGCAAAAATTATTTCCGGCGAATTCTACTCGCTCAAAAAGGTTTTTCAAAAAATATAAAAAACAATTGCACAAAAATAGAGTACATAAAAAATATAATACACATCCAAATTATAGATTCTTGCTTAAAAAAGAAATTGCACAATCAAGAAATTAAAACATTTTTTTTTGAGTAAGAATTTGAAACAAATTGACTTCTTACTACAGTCTAACTACACCCATCAATTGCCACTACAACACATTTGCTTTTTAGTGACGGTTGGGAAATTGTGACAGTCCCTAAACCGTCACTAAAAGGCCTTTTTTGTGACAGTTTCTGGAAACCGTCACTAAAGACTTATGAGATTTTTTTACGTTCCAACGTATGGGAAATGTACGTTCGAACGTCACATATACGTTCGAACCTTGTGGTTACTTACGTGCGAACGTGAAATGTTTTGGTGCCAACATTCGAACGTTATTAATTAACGTTCGAATGTGGAATGTTTTGCGCCAACCTTCGAACGTTAATTGTAAATTTAAATTAAATATGACTCTAATTTAAAAATTATGTGATTTTTATTGTGCATTATTTGTGAACAAGTCTAAAAAATTGACTTGTATATATTTATATGTACATAATTTGAAATATATAAAAATATATTTATGTTTATATATATTTGAAGTATAACAGCCGGGCCCAGCCAAGCCCGCATTACAAAGTTTTTGAGTTTATAGGTATGAAAAGTCCATTTGAAATTTTGAGTAAAATTTTTGGAAGAGAGTATGGGCCTAAATTGTAACACCCGTCACTTACGGTGGGACTTTCTTTCTTTATTTTTTTTATAAAAAGGACGATGGGAATTACCGTTCTGTTTAAAACTTTTCACTTGCATACCCAGGGTATAAGACTCCATGTTCATAATTTAAAATGTGCTTTTATCATAAAAGAGGTTTACAGCGGAAAACATAAGTCTTATAATAAAAAGGTCTCGTACGTTTAAAACTCGTGCCTAGACTTCCGTGCTCTTCCCCATGGGCCGTGTCCTTCCTGATCGTGGAGTTCCTATGAGGGGGAGGGACATACATAAAAACTAAAATGAGTCGAAGACTCGTAAGCATTACTTCATACAGTTAAAAATATATAACAATATAGGTTTTCATTAATGGATTCATCATTCGTACATACTATTACGTGCGTGCATGCTTGTGTTCGTTCGAAAACTTCACTGGACGGGGTTTTTCTCTTTTAAATGTGGGCTTCCTTTTCGTAAAACGTTTCTCCCGTCAGTGCCTTCATTTCTGCAAGAGTTCGTGCATGTTTACATGCGTTCTTTTGAAAACGTGACTGGATGGGGCTTTTCTTTCAAAAGACTTTCCTTTCTTTAAAAACGTGTCCCCCGTCAGTGCCTTCATTTCTTAAAAATTCGTGCATTCGTGCGTTCGTACATGCGTGCATACATCTATTTGTTCTTATCACTTTCATAGGCCAGTACACACAGTTACGCCCCGTGTGTAAGGGGTTAGCGGTCTTCGTTTGGACCCGGATTCCACCCGTGGCCACGAGTGGGGAATCCCTTTTCATAGGGGGCAGCACTGGGTGCACTTCCAGTACTAATTACCCGGCATTGCAATTTGCCCATTCATTGGTACCCTTTCATTTCAGTTATGTGGCCGTTACGTATCTTCATACATTCATGCTTTCATTTATTCTTTCTTGCTTTTCATTCATCTATTCGTTCGTTTATGTCAGCTCGAAAGAGCTGACGCTTTCGTTCGGTTCTTTCTTTCATTTACAGTCCTTTCTATTCATGAGAAAACATTTCTGTTCGTGAGAAAATATCGTTTGGGGCGTAAGCCCAAAAACGATCTTTTTGTCTTTTAGTTCATTTCAGTTCTATCTTTTCTTTAACAGTTCGTTCGTGGGAAAACTTCATCTGAGAACATACATGGGCTTAAACGTCGGCTTTCGTGGCATCCCTTAAGCGTCACCTTTGAACGTCGCCTCTCATGGCATCAACGAGAGTCACGTCATGGCGCACATGAGAGCGTCGGTTCGTAGAATTCACAAAAGCATCCGTTGTCATGCCCTTCATGCATCTTCATCAGTTTATAGATTTTCTTAGAAAATACATACAATAGATACAACGTATAGTCATCCATTCACATGCATACAATTAATACTTTGGATGCGTAAAAAGGGGCTGCCAAGGAGGGGCCGTATATACTTATACCTTTGAACACTTTAGCATTTTCTTTCTTAAAACGTCTTTCGTTTCTTTTCGTGAGTATCTTAAGGAAAAGCGTTTCTTTATCTTTGAAAACTCTAGAAGAGTATGAATGTAACACTTACCTGGACTCCATGCTACTTGCATGTCATGCAGTCCATTCACGTGCTTGTTAGATGGCAACCTACATGCATACATATAACCTTAGCAGTATTCTCTATCTAATGCATAAGTAACTTAAACTATAAATAGAACTACGCTATACTTGGAACACTCTCCTTCTATCCTGTGCACTTACGTGCCCTTCACTATGTTAAAACCTTCGGGGACCCATTACGGTCGCCCCATCTTCCAACTCATGTCTTGCCTCGAGTGCTCATCCACAAAAGTGAACTTATGATTCACCTTAGGATTAAGACACTAAGGCCTCTGTCTCATTCTTCTCATTAACTTCATTCCGACGCATGACTTAAACCAACTAAGTCACGCATCCCGTCCTTAAACAGTTCCGTCACTTTCTTCATGCATCCTAGCCCATACAAATCCTCATTCCCATCCAGACAAGTCATATGGC
Organism: Juglans mandshurica; assembly: GCA_022457165.1. Lineage (NCBI taxonomy): Eukaryota > Viridiplantae > Streptophyta > Magnoliopsida > Fagales > Juglandaceae > Juglans > Juglans mandshurica. The sequence goes on from CM039624.1 coordinate 16,514,975, forward strand.
TCTAAGCTAACTCTGGGGCTTAAGCACCGTGTAACTATACTCAGGATAGATTATCCATTACATATGGTGAATCCATCCTACACATATGCCTAACCAGACTACACATGTACTCTATCCCTTATCACCTAAGATCAACATATATAACACGTTGATCACCAGCTTCGAGGGACAAGGGCCATACTCCGATACCAACCTTCTCTTAACTCGGTTAGCATGACTCCTCATGCTATCCGTCCCTTTTGACAGTTCATCCCAACACTTGACACGACAAGACTCAATTCATAACTACGTTTCATGCCACGTTATATAGCCCTAGATTGCTCTAGTGCTACACTGTGACCTTGTCGTGTTACCTAGCATTCTACTACATCACTCCTGACTCATTACGAGTACGGTTCCTCATGTACTCCCATCACATCGTGACATCTCGTCACGTTACCGTTACGCCATTTCAACACTTTAACACTTCACCCATCATAAGCATGACTTCCAAAAACCACGTCACTTCGTGACATTGCCCAGTCATGCTTCCGCTGCGTACTCATACACTTATTTCACTACTTCACCCATCACAAGCACGACTGTCAGTAGTCAATGTCACTTCATGACATTCCTCAGTCATGCTTCCGCTGCGCACTCTTATACTCGCTCTGATACTTCACGTATACTCCCAGCCGTAAGTCCATAACAGTGACACTTGTCACCTCAGACTACAGGCTATGCCATAACTACTTCGGGACACTGTTCCACAGTTCCCAACACTATCCATCACGTTCCACGCCCATCAATCACATAACCATCCTTATCTCTACGACACGCCACACGGAGTGTCGCTGTTACATGGAGTACACTCCATGTATACACCCTTCATACATACCACATCACCATTATGGCATACCTGCCATATGGTACATCAATCCATCACATGGAGTACGTTCCACTTGTACTCCCTTTACATACGCTCCATCACCACTATGGCCTACACGCCATATGGTGCATCACCCATCATATGGAGTACATTCCACATGTACTCCATCCATACACACCATATCACCACTATGGCATCCCCGCCATTTGGTACACCGCTCCACTACATAGAATACACTCTGCATATACTCCATGCATGTTACGCCACATCACCACTATGGCATACACGCCATATGGTGCATCTCACCATCTCATGGATTACATTCCACATATATCCCCTTCATATATCATACCCCACACAGAGTACACTCAGCATGTACTCTTCCCGTTCCACATACACCACGCCACATCACCATTATGACATACACGCCATATGGTACATCAATCCACCACATGGAGTACATTCCACATGTACTCCTTTTACACGCACTATCCACAGAGTACACTTCTCCGTGTACTCATCCCGTTCTACCATATGCCAGGAGCGTATATTTTATATATACTCTCCTTGTCTCACATTATGCCACATACAAAGTACACCCAGCGTGTACTCTTCCCATTCTACACAATGCCACGCTATCTATATAACACATGCCCCACAACTACACTGCACAACACAACCACTCCATAATTACAGTACAAACCCCACAACTGCATTACACAGTACAGTCCACAACACTTCACAATACACCCAACACTTTACAGCACACTACAAGGCACAATGCACCTCCATACAACACATATAAGCCCAACACTTCATCACAATGCCACAACTCCACAAAACTAACAGAACAGTCCACAACCTAGTCAACTAATCAATATCTAACATAATTAACGAGGGATAGAGAGTTATACCATCGACGGGATAACCCGTGCGTTGCTCGTTGACCGTCATAGCCGATGATGTCGGAAGAGTCATATGTGGTGGCTAACTCACGTACGGTGACTGTTTAGGCATTTGGATAGCTAGGTGTGGTCTTGGAAGGGCTCGTGATGGCCTTGTGATGATGGCAAGGGGCATAACACGGCGGATCTAGCCGTGTGCAGTGGCGGTCAATCACACGCAGTGACTGTCCATCACGTGCAGTGATTACCCATCACATAAAGTGGTGGTTTGGACCTAGGGCTTGGCTAAGGGAGGTGTGGTGAATCTCTTGGTGGCGTCGAGGTGGCGCCACGGTGGCTCACGATGGCGAATCTGGCCATACCGTGGAGGAAAAGCCGTGGGAGAGTTAGAGAGAGTGTGTTCTCGTGGGTGGCAGATCGGGGCCAATGGAGGTCGGGTTGGCTTGGTGGTGGCCTGAGGAGGCTGGACATGGCGGTCATCAGCCATGGGTGGCTGCGCATGGTGGTGCACGGCGTGCAACCCGTGCGTGCGTGAGTGAGGAGCCGTGAGGTGGAGGAGGGGGGTTTCTGGTCATGGGTCACATGGAGGAGCTTGGGGAAAGGGAGAGGAGGTCCATGGCATCCCATGGTGGTCGTGGGTGGCCGCGTACGGCGGCGCACGGTGGGAAATGCGCTAGAGACCTATTTTGGGTACTTGCCGTGGAAGGAGGGGGAGGACTACTTCATAGGGGCTGGCTTCGGTGGAGGATGATGGCCGGTGGGAGAGGAGCTCGCCGTGGGAGCGGTGGAGCCATTGGGCGGCGCAACGCGCACTAAGCCCGTTCGGGCTGCGTGCTTCCGAAATGGAGAGCGTGAGAGGGAGGGGCTGAGCTAGGGAGGCTCGCCAGAGTGAGAGCAAGCCGTTGGTGCCGGCGGTGATGACTGGTGGCGCACGGCAGCGTCGGGTTGAGGCCTTAAGCCATTTGGCGTGGGGTGGGTCTGCGTACAGCATACGCCGAATGAGAGAGGGAGGAGAGAGAGGGTTACGGGGAAAATGAGAGGGAAAGAGAGGGGTCTGGGTATTTAAACCAGTCCTTTCGTCTGGGGATCTACACAACGATCTAACGATGAGGAATTAAAATACTGATTTGAAGATGCGTAAAACATTAACTTAATTAAAAGCACTTAGAGGAATTAAGGTAAATATTATTTTAAACTAACTTTAGTTTATAAAATAATATTCTTCATCATTAATAAAATGATGAAGTCCCACTTAACATATTTAAAAGGGTTAAACTATTTAATTAATAAAAGCTCTCAACATAATTTAAATCTCATAATATCTTAAATAATTGAAATCATTTTAATAATAATATTAAAATTATTTCCGGCAATTATAATATTTTTGGAGCTTTTCAAGAATACTATGATTGTCGTATTTAAGATCAAATCTTAATTCAATAACAATGGAAATATTTCTTATAAATATTTCCAGCATATTTAAAACATTGGGCATGCCCTAGAAGTCACACGATATTTTTCGAAACACGCCATCATGGTTCGGCACGCATAACGTGACTCGCAGTCGCTATTGGGAAAGGTAAATGGTCACATAATCTCTGCCTTCGGGATTTGCTTACGTCATAAAGACGAAACATACGTCAGAAAAAGAGAAGCGTACGTAAGAAGAAGGAGCTGGGTATTACATAAACTATTTTTTATTGGCAGATTATAATTTTCTTTTTTTTTATAGGTTTAAAATCTTTTAATGGACCAAGTAGTTTTTCACTCGAAAAATTTATGGGGGCTACTTTAATTTTTTTTAGGTTGAGTTGAGGTCTAAAACTTAGAGAAAAAGGCCATGCATTAACCCCATTCAAGATCCAAGTCGTGGGACAATTGTTTTCGAGTTAAAGTGCCGTACCCCGTGAAAATGATTTCAGACTCCACGTTTCTGCATGTTCGCGTCCGTCTGTCCACAGCATGCATGCACACACACGACTTAGCTTTCCTTTCGCACACACGTCTCTCTTATCTCTAGGGTTTTCGCATCATATTTATACGCACACAATAGCCATGCGTAGATAACGCCTTCGTTACGATTCACTGCCGCCACTAGCAACACCTTCCCACACAAACAGCAACTCGTAGCCCTCGGCTCAGCACTGCCGTCACCTTCCCCATCCCTCTTGTGTGCGGAAGCCCTCCACAACCTAAGCCCAAACCGACGTAACACTCAGCCATGGAGGGAGCTCCTTGCAGAAACCAACATCGTGTGCACTAGCCGCTTCAGTTTTTCTTTTCTTTTTTTCTTTTTTTTTTCACTCGGTTTACCATTGCCACCGCACCACACTGTCAAGTAACCACAACCTAGCCGCTCCAACCAGCGTCCTTCCGATAGCAGCAACCCATGGATCAGACTCGACACTACCGTTGCGCCCCGCCCTAAGCCATTGTTCAAGCCACTGTAGGTCCCCTGTTTTTGACACCCAAAAATAGAGTAAGAGAATCGCCTCGTCCCCTCAGTTTTTCAGCCTCGATAGATGATGGGGAACCACCCAGCCAACCTCAAACCACCGTCTAAATACATTTCGTCAGCCCTGTTCAGCCATACGTTCATCATCGAGAAGCCACTCAGCTCCGACCGAATCCCTGGTATAGCCTCCTTCCTCGGTGAGCCTCGTCGCTGCCTCTTTCTTTTCAGGCTTGAAAACAATTTTAGTTTTACTGGATCCCGATAGTGCCGTTAGCGTTTCGTTGGCTTAAATTTCCAGTTTTAGTGAGTTTCTGTCGCATGTATTTTGTGGTTCCAGTAACTTGTTGCCCTGCATTTAGAGGTGTTTTGCTCTTTACGTAAGGTTAGGGAAGATTAGATCTAGGGTATTATGATTTTACCCTTGAGTTACAAGCCAAATCACTAGGTGGTTTGAGTTTATACATTTTTTTCGGTTGGGTTGACTTTTACGAAGGGTTTTATGATTACAGACAATTCTTATATTAATGGTACAAGAGTTTCATCTTATATTATGTTAGTCAAAAATGTTTCTTGATGTGCTTTAAATTTGTTATTTATTTCAAAAGAATAATCGATAATGTTGTATTTTTACTATGACTTAGTTTATTATATGGTTGCTGTATAATTTAAAATATTTTGGTATAATTAAATTATCTAGTATTAGATTTTATAATTACACTTTAATAGTAAATAAGTTTGACTTTTAAATATTTTTAATCGAAGTTATTAGATAGACATTGGCGATTTTAGAAAGGGATGATATATTTTGGGGTTATGAGGATTTTAAGTTTTGAGGAATTAAAGTAGATTATTTTTTAAGCTTAGTCTTAAATATCAAAATACGTGATTGATTGGAAATTTACGAGAATTATGTGATTATTTTATAGGTGACGATTAATCATTGTTCGGCATTTTTGAGGAAAATTCTGAAAAGCTAAGAAGTCTAGTTAAGCGGGGTTCCTATGCTAGACTTTGTATTAAAATAAAATGAGCTGAGGTTATTTTTGGAAAATATACATATCTGATTATGAAAAGAAATTTGAACTACCTCAGTGATTTGTTCTGCATTACTCATGAGATTCTGTTTAAGAAGAAAGTATTTTCTGTCATGACTGGTGTAGACATGAGCTTATTTTTGACATTCTGATTCTGAACTTTGAAAAGGAGAGCGAATATGAAATTTGTGCATAAATTATGTTGTGATATGATTTTGTTCTGTTCTGAAGATTTTGTTCAGTACCCTGTTTGGATAAGACGTAATTTCTGAAAACCTTTGGTATGACTTTCTGATTCTGAATTTGATTATGTTTCTGCTCTGTTAAGTTATGGCCCTACCATGGGTGATAATAGTGGCATACGGCCCAACCACGGGTTACAACAGTGGATACGGCCCAACCACGGGTTATAATAGTGGATACGGCCCAACCAATGGTAATAATAGTAGATACGGCCCTGCCACGGGTTATAGTAGTGATTTATGTTCTGCTTGGCTATCAGCAGATGCACAACCCTACCACGGGGGTTATACATGGCCTCTGTTCTAATATGATGTTCTGATGATGATGATGATCATTTTGCTATGTCAAAGAATATTTTTGAATGAAATTATTTCTTAATCTTCGTTATGATATTTTGATAACATGTTTTGCTTCCGCACTTTGAAAATGAAAATGTTTTGTTCTGCATTCTGATTTCTGTAAATGCTCATGTTTACACACTGGTATATTTTCTCTACTTACTGAGTTATTGATAACTCACCCCTTATCTCCATATCTTTTTGAGATAATTTTGATGGTTCAGCTGGAGAACAAGAGTAGGTAGTTTTAGCAGGTGTGATGATCAGAGTGGAATAAGTGCCTGAGGGTACAAGTGCTTATTTGAGAGTCGTAGTTAGTATTCTGATTTTATTATTCGGGTATTTTGATTTGATGAGTTAAAGATAATCTCGAGTTTTGGAGAGTTTTTAATTTATGTTATTGAGATTTTCTTTATTGTCCCCATGGAGGAACTTAGATATTGGGATTGATTAATTTGATTAATATTTTATTGGATTTTTTGGATTTTATAGTTGTACTATTTAAGTTGTTTTGTGGTATTAAGAGTTAACTCTCCGGACCTCCGGGAACGGGGCGTTACAGTTGGTATTAGAGACAGGTTTGAGATTCTATATACTATAATAAGGAGTTTGTTGAGAGTTAAGGTTTTAGAATTCTTGTAGGCGCTGGATCATGACATTGAGGAAATAATTTTCAGAGTTGTGGTGTAGACATTTGTGGGCTATAGGAGGTGATTTTTTATGGGTGTTTAGGGTATTAGAAGTCTCAGGCGTTAGACAAGATATTTTATGGAATTTAAAGGGTTGGAATTTTTATAGATATTCTGAGATATCCATGTTGATTGAGGTTCGGTTAGGTTTTGTAGACCGTATTAAGACTTTTGATAGGATTGAAGGTTTAGAGTCTGGGGTTATTTAGGGTAGGCTTGGGGGTGATATGAGAATTTTGTGTTTTGTTTTAGTGTTTAAAATATTTTGTTTTAGTATTATTATTGTATTGGGATTTGAAAAAGTTGAATTGGGATTTGAAAAAGTTAAATTGTTTATTATATTTTGTATGAGGATTTGAAAAATGTATAATGATGAGATGAGATAAGATGAAAATTTTATGTTTTGTTTTGGTTACCAAACCTGCCCTTAGAGTTACTAAGGTTGTTTGTACAATTTGATTTATATGTATTTTATGTTTGTTTTACTATTATCATCATTTGCTTATTTTGCATAAACCCTTTATTCTTGTAATTTTTCTTTTAATAATCAAAGTTGTCAAGATGTCACCTCGTCGTCGGGAAAGAATTGTATAGGGTATAAATGCGACAAATGATGAATGGGGATGCATCATAGAACAGTTTAATAGAATGCAACCTCCCACCTTCGATGGTCGGGGCGACGCAACCTTAGCAGAAGACTGGATCCAAGATATTGAGGAGATACTCCGCGTTATAAACTGCACGGACGAACAGAAGGTTCTATACTCTGCTTTCAAACTAACGGGAGAAGCAAAGAGATGGTGGATTTCTGAAGGACCATCAGAGAAGTGGAAGGGATGGAAATAGTCCATTGGTTGCACTTTAAGCAGATCTTTCTGGAACGCTTTTTCCCAACCTCAGTTCGAGACGACAAGGCTATGGAGTTTGCTAATTTGGTACAAGGAGGTATGACAGTACACCAGTTCGCAGCTAGATTTATCGAGTTATCACGTTTTACTGCATATTTCATCCCTGATGAGGAGAAGAAGGCTCCTAAGTTTGAATAGGAGCTGAATGAAAAGATTTATGAACGAATTGTTGGCTTTCAAATCTAGAACTTCTCAGAGTTGGTGAATAAGGCCACAGTATTCGAGCAGAGCATTCAAAGAAGCGCAACACTGCTGGAACAGAGGAAGCAGACTGCGCCACAGGGGTCTTATTCTGTGATGGAAGAAGAGAAATGATGGGAGCAGCTCTGGGCAAAAGCAAGTGCAGGGATATCAATCAAATAATCCTTGCAAGTTTTGTAACCACGTACACACAGGGGAGTGTAGAAAGGAAAATGGGTCATGTTTTCGATGTGGAAAGACTCGCCATTTTATCAGAGAATGCCCATTACTGTCAGACGACAAGAATAAGTCCAATACACCTCCACGTCCCCGACAAACGACACAGAAAAACAATCAACGTAGAATGGGACTAGCTCGAGTGTTTGCATTGAGCTAAAGATGCTAAGGGCGACAACAATGAGATCACAGGTGCCTCACTCTATCTCTCCTTGAAATCTTTTTAATTGAGTCGAGATTAGTTATGCTTGTATGGAATTGTTCTAATAGGATAGCTTAAAATATTGAAGTTTGGTTGAAAGTAGATTTCTTGAGGATTCGAAATTTGTAAATCGAGGTTATTCACGACGTAAGCTTGAGACTTTTGATTATACATTATTACCTTGGGGGTTCTCTATTAGTTAGTTTAAAAAAAATGAATGGACTGGTAAAATGTGGAGCTAAGTTCTATTCCGATGTATGGGATTGTGGTACAACGTTCTTAGGACTATATGTTGTTAGAAAGAGCAGCGAAAGTGTGGCTTTGGTGACGGACAATTTGAGAATCTTTTTCGCCATTTGTATAAGGTCCAAGTATTATGTGGAGAGTTCAAAATTATTTTAGGTTTTTAATTGTATTGTTGAGGTTATAGTTTAGATATGATCTTTCGAAGTGCAATACAAGGTGCGCAAATAAGTGTGAATGATTAGATATTGAACTTTGCTTTAGGTGTAGCAAATTTAGAGGACGAAAATGTTTTTTTTAGGGGGGAAGGATGTAACACCCGGGCCCAGCCAAGCCCGCTTTACAAAATTTTTGAGTTTATAGGTATGAAAAGTCCATTTGAAATTTCGAGTAAAATTTTTGGAAGAGAGTATGGGCCTAAACTATATTTTTTTTTGGTGGATTATAATTTTCTTTTTTTTATAGGTTTAAAATCTTTCAAGTAGTTTTTCACTCGTAAAATTTGTGGGGGCTACTGTAATTTTGTTTAGGTTTAATTGAGGTCTAAAACTTAAAGAAAAAGGCCATGCATTTACCCCATTCAAGATCCAAGTCGTGGGACATTTGTTTTCGGGTTAAAGTGCCGTACCCCGTGAAAATAATTTCAGACTCCACATTTCTACACGTTCGCGTTCGTCTGTCCACAGCATGCATGCACACACACGACTTAGCCTTCCTTTCACACACACGTCTCTCTTATCTCTAGGGTTTTCGCATCATATTTATACGCACACAATAGCCAAGCGTAGAGAACGCCTTCGTTACGATTCATTGCTGCAGCTAGCAACTCCTTCCCACACAAACAGCAACCCGTAGCCCTCGACTCAGCACTATCGTCACCTTACCCATCCATCTTGTGTGCGGAAGCCCTCCACAACCTAAGCCCAAACCGACGTAGCACTCAGCCATGGAGGGAGCTCCTTGCAGAAACCAACGCCATGTGCACTAGCCACTTGGGTTTACCATTGCCACCGCACCACACCTTCAAGTAACCACAACCCAACCACTGCAACCAGCGTCCTTCCCGTAGCAGCAACCCACAGATTAGACTCGACACTACCGTCACGCCCAGCCCTAAGCCATCGTTCAAGCCACTACAGGTCCCCTGTTTTTGACACCCAAAAACAGAGTAAGAGAATCGCCTCAAACCACTGTCTAAATACTCTTCTTCAGCCCTGTTCAGCCGTACATTCATCATCAGCATGCCACCCAGCTGCCAGCATATCCACTGAAGCCACTCAGCTCCGACCGAATCCCTGGTATAGCCTCCTTCCTTGGTGAGCCTCGTCGCTGCCTCTTTCTTTTCAGACTTGAAAACAATTTCAGTTTTAGTGGATCCTGATAGTGCTGTTAGCATTTAGTTGGCTTAAATTTCCAGTTTTAGTGAGTTTCCGTCGCATGTATTTTGTGGTTCCAGTAACTTGTTGCCCTGCATTTAGAGTGCATTTAGAGGTGTTTTGCTCTTTACATAAGGTTAGGGAAGATTAGATCTAGGGTATTACGATTTTACCCTTGATTTACAAGCCAAATCACTAGGTGGTTTGAGTATATATATTTTTTTCGGTTGGGTTGACTTTTACGAAGGGTTTTATGATTACAGAAAATTCTTATATTAATGTTACGAGAGTTTCATCTTATATTATGTTATTAAAAAATGTTTCTTAAAGTGATTTAAATTTGTTATTTCTTTCAAAAGAATAATCGATAATGTTGTATTTTTACTATGACTTAGTTTATTATATGGTTGCTGCATAATTTAAAATATTTTGGTATAATTATATTATCTAGTATTAGATTTTATAATTACACTTTAATAGTAAATAAGTTAGACTTTTAAATGTTTTTAGTCGAAGTTATTATATAGACATTGGCGATTTTAGAAATGGATGATATATTTTGGGGTTACAAGGATTTAAAGTTTTGAGGAATTAAAGTAGATTATTTTATAAGCTTAGGCTTAAATATCAAAATACGTGATTGATTGGAAATTTACGAGAATTATGTGATTATTTTATAGGTGACGATTAATCATTGTTCGGCATTTTTGAGGAAAATTCTGAAAAGCTAAGAAGTCCAGGTAAGCGGGGTTCCTATTCTAGACTTTGCATTAAAATAAAATGAGCTGAGATTATTTTTGGAAAATATACATATCTGATTATGAAAGGAAACTTGAACTACCTCAGTTATTTGTTCTGCATTACTCATGAGATTCTGTTTAAGAATAAAGTATTTTCTGTCATGACTGGTGTAGACATGAGCTTATTTTGGACATTCTGTTTCTGAACTTTGAAAAAGAGAGCGAATATGAAATTTGTGCATAAATTATGTTGCGATATGATTTTGTTCTGTTCTGAAGATTTTGTTCAGTACTCTGTTTTGAGTGCACACCTTGGTGACAGAGTGATTTATGTTCTGCTTGCCTATCTGCAGATGCACAACCCTACCACAGGGGTTATACATGGCCTCTGTTCTGTTCTAAATCTTCGCTATGATATTTTGATAACATGTTTTGCTTCGACACTCTGAAAATGAAAATATTTTGTTCTGCATTCTGATTTCTGTAAATGCTCATGTTTACACACTGGTATATGTTCTCTGCTTACTGAGTTGTTGATAACTCACCCCTTATTTTCATATATTTTTCAGATAATTTTGATGGTTCAGCAGGAGAACAAGAGTAGGAAGTTTTAGCTGGTGTGATGATCAGAGTGGAATAAGTGCCTGATGGTACAAGTGCTTATTTGAGAGTCGTAGTTAGTATTCTGATTTTATTATTCAGGTATTTTGATTGGTGAGTTAAGGATAATCTCGAGTTTTGAAAAGTTTTTAATTTATGTTATTGAGATTTTCTTCATTGTCCCCATGGAGGAACTTAGATATTGGGATTGATTAATTTGATTAATTTTTTATTGGATTTTTCAGATTTTATACTTGTACTATTTAAGTTGATTTTGGGTATTAAGAGTTAACTCTCCGGACCTCCGGGAACGGGGCGTTACAAGAAGTGTAGTGATTTAGTATTAAAGTTAGAAAATATAACATTAAAGAATATTGAGAATTGAAATTAAAAAACGATAAAAATATTCAATAATATTTTTCTTTACAAATATTAAAAGTAAAATAGAAAATATGATAGAATTTAGTAAACAACACTCAGATGAGAACGTTGTCCGCGAAAGTCAAACTCTGTACCTCCTCAGTCAAGGTATCAACCTAGTCGTTGAGGATAGTTACACGATGGGTGATCTCGGCGATAGACGCCAATATTGCCGCAAGCGATCGATCGATCTTTTGATCAATATGCGCAGTCAGCTGTGAGATCACCGCATCAACCCAAGCAGGCCGCGCATCTCCTGCAGATGTACTCGGCGTATGCTGACTACTACTCCCCACATGACCTAGCCCAGGCTACGTCAGAGGAACTAGATCCTCTATAGGGGTGGCTGACGTCCCCTCGCCTGTCCAATACTTCGTCGATGTGTGGTCATGTCGAGGGGGCTCATCTGATTTTTGACCCGCTCCTCTGGCTGGGTCGGCACTCTCCGTGCAAGTAATAGTCAGCTGATTAGGACACTGTATGGGAGATTATCCGTCTCATAACGAATCCTCTTAAAGATGTGCAGTGGCAAATCTATGGGATGGATCTCCACGTGCCACTCGTATAAAAAACTGTGCCCGAAGTTGACTAAATGTGGTTTTATGTGCTACAGGATTCACGTTTGTTGCAACAATAAGGTGCAACATGCGGAAGAAAGGTAGAAGATGGTTCTGGTTGAAGGCATTCTTCCTCTCGATCTGCATGCAGTCCCTCCCGGTGAGGATGTAGAAATCCTCGTGATATGAACCGCGGGAATGAAATCCCTTGAACCCACAACCAATTTGAAAACTCCCCAAAAAAGCCAAAATCAAGTCAAAGGATGGAGAACCTAGACCCGATGAGAACTCGTTTCAAGAACCTAGATTATATTAAAATCTAGACCCGTTGAAGAACCCGTCTCAAGAACCCAGATTACAAAGGAGGAACGCCACAAAGGTTGTGATTTAGCTTTGATAAGTTCAAAAGTTCAATTAAGAACAAGAGGAGTAAAACTCAACTCACAATGAATAAATTCATCAAATTTCATAAACTGATTAGAATGACGCTACATAGAGTATTTAAAGCAGAACCTAATGAAACCCTGGCCAAAATAAACCCCCATCTTCCAAAAGTGCCCCTGGATGAACAGTGTCGCGGCTACAGTGTCACACTACAGTAACTCGGCTACAGTAACCCTAACCCTAGTTCAATAAAATAATAACTTTCCCAACATGCCCTTGCATAGGCCCCCTTAAGTGCTTCCCATAATAAACACAATTATTCTAAACAAATAAAATAAGTTCTTTAAATGAATTAAATAATTTGAAACCCTTCAAGTGCCCGAAGCCTTTAAGTTTTGTCGTTGCCCTCTTCCGTAGCTAATCAAATGAATTAAAACTGGATCTTCATCCTTCAAGCCCCATCTTGAATGTTGGACTCTTGCTAAACTTGTCCCAAGTGGATTACATCAATCGTTGCATTGTCTCCTTGATCTTCTTGGCCCATCTGGAAGTTGCAAATGATCTTTAAGACTAGGCCCATCTTGGTTCCCATCATTTCTCGGTCATCATCCCGAGCCTCGAGGCCAGTATCCTCCGCCTCTGACGAGTTTGCATCTCTGGCTGATGCTGGCTCAAATGGGCGGCCAGTAGATGACGCAGAAGTGCCTACATCCTCACGGAGTGTAGTGTGTGCAGATGTCTGAACTCCTCGACGAATGTCGAGGTGCTCGACAATGACATATGGTGAAATCTTAATGGAAACACCGCGTATAGTCACGGTGTGAGAGGATGCGTCCTGAGGCATGTCACACATCCCCATATAAACCTACTGAACCATTGAGGGGTATACCTTCCCCCTCAATGTGCAGATATTTCCCCAGCCTCTACTAAGGAAAACATCTCTTAGGTTCATCTGCTCCCATATGAGTTCGTCGAAGTTGACTCAGCCATTATTGAAATCTCCAAAATCAATCTACAAGGTTCTAAATGTTGAAATGCCACCGTAGAAATGAAGTATACACTTCAAGAAACTTTTCTACAGTGACTATTTGGCCAATGGCAAGCCGTGGTGGCCGGAAAATGAAGTTAAACATCCGACCACCACTTGGCCTGTTTTAAACAAAACGAAACCCAAATCTCAAATAAAATACATGTTATTTAATTAAAAAATGAATGTCTTCCTTTTAGTGACGGTTGTGGCGGAGTTTAACGGTGGCGGCGACGGAGGAGTGGCGGAGTGCAAACAGGAACGAAGTTAGTAACGGTGAAAATGACTTTTCGCCGTTCTGTTTTGGGCTTATATACACAAAACGTTCGAATGTAATTCTTATTATGTTCGAACGTTTGTCGATTTATTTTTCAAAATATTGACTATAATATATTATATTATTAATATATGTTATATATTATAATGTATGCTATAACATATAGCATACTATATATTATACTATATTATAATATATATAGTATATTATAGTATCTATATATAATGTGTATTAATATATATATATAATGTATTCTATAGTATATTATATATATACTATACTATATATATAGTATAGTATATGTCTAATATTACTTAATATATATTATAATATAGTATATAATATATAATATTATATATATATATATGATCCATTATAAACTAATCAAAACAATATTAGAACCACAAGCTCTTATTACTAGCTTAAAACGATGTACTTTATTTATTACAACTAGTACTCAAATTTCGATATATGTGTAAAAATTCTTAAATAGATTAATTGGAATCAAATTACTTTCTCTAATAAATGAGAATTAGATTTATTTTACGTTTGAAATTGTGGGTGCTAGTTATATTTCTTCAAGTTTAGCAATATGTTTATACAAGTTGTTGTGATTTTATGCTTACTCTTGAAATAAGTGTGAGCATTGTTTGTTTATATTGTGAATAGTTTGTGAGTTTACGGTGTTCATTGATGAATTAATATGTGTAGAAATATTGTTGTGCAAATTTTGTTGTTGTTGTGATATGGATTTCAAATATTGTGATTATTGTTTTTAAATTTTTATTGAATATGTTTAACAAGAAAATTATAACTTTAGGATCTTAATTTAAGTAAAGATCAAAAACATTTAATATACAGCTAATATGAGAATTAATATTTAACATGGAGTAAGTATATATAATATATTCATACTAATTTAGTTAGAATATGATTATTATTCAAATTATAAGTATAGTATAAAACTTAATCTTAAAAAAAAGGAAAAAAAATTATATAACTTAACTATATATAAAGTATAATACCTTTTTCATATAGAGGGAGATAAAAAACGAGACTTGCCATTAGATCAGTAAATAGCAAGGCAGTTTGAATATGAATATATAAAGGAGTGACTAGCTAGCAAGCTCGGTGATCACATTGTAGTTGCGTATTTTCAGTTGTTGCATTTGTGGCTATGAAGTGGGCTGTACGTATCTTTAGACATCGACATAGGTGTCCATTAAAAGTCATATGTTTGGAACTTTTTTAAAGTCATACAAATTATGACCCTCAGATGACTTGGAATTCCAGAAAATCATTACTATATAGTATATATATAGTGCATTATATATATATAGTGTATATATATAATTATAGATATATACTATACTATATATATAATTATGGATTTTTATTTTACTGATAGTACTGGCTATCGTGATTTCTATGAGTTAAAATGTACAGAATACAATTTAAGACTTGAGTTAGAAATCTTAATGAATAGCATAAAAGATCTTAAGAGACAACAACAGTTGATGAGACAAGATTATACAAAAATCCACTTTTTCTAAATTATAATTTCTTACAAATTATATAATTAAAACAGTAGAGAAAACTATTAGTTTAAATAATAATTATGAATCATTACAACTATTAACAAAAGAAGCAATTAATCGTCACAAAGAACAAAAATATTCTTTCATTCATATTGGACTAGTACAAGTAGCTATAAAACCACTTACTAGAAATGGATTAAACACCTCAATACTACTCTGTTTAAGGGATGGAAGACATTATAATTTTCATGATTTAGTACTTGGAATGGTAGAATCAAGTCTGTTTGAAGGACCAATCTATTTTAACTGCTATTTGAATTATTCCTTATCATTATTTGATACTAATATTTTACACGCTTTAATATTAAATATTAAAACAAATGGTTATCAAATGATGAAAGGGTCATACCCTTTAACAGTAGTATATAGGATTCATTATAAATGAATGAAAACGACATTAAAACCACAAGCTCTGATTACCAGTCCAAAAGGATATACATTATTATTACACTCTAGCACACAAAACTCTAGTCTACAAATCCCCAAACAAATCAATTGGAATCAAATTACACTTCCAAATGAATGGCAATTAGAGAATATTACCCTAATACCTAAAATAGAAAATAATTCTAAGGATGATCTTGAATATATAGATCAAAAGGCGGACAGGACAGTTCAAATAGCTTTTCAACCTTTTAGAAGATCTTTTTCACATTATTCCTCTCCGGCACCCTCCAATTATCATACACCCAGATCTGTTCTTACATCAATCTCTCGAAATAAATCTCAAAATTTTGACACCAGATATTTTGATACTAGATCCCAGAATCTTGACACACAGATTCGAGGAATTATTCCCGAAAATATTATTGATACACTAGTATATACTGTTAGCCATCCTGATAAAGCATCCACCTCTCGGAATCCTGAAAAAGAACCTTCTTCTCCAACGTATTCACAGGTAGTTGGAGATAATGCCCAAATATATACCCTGAATAAATAAGAATTTAAAATTAAGAAGGAATATCTCAAACAAGAATATATGAAAGAAGAAAATAGTCACAAAAGAATAATATTTTTCTCAACCTTTACAAAAATAGAAAGAGATTATATTCAAAAAAGATATTACGAAGATTTAGAGAAAATACATATTAATATACATTTCTTTACATGGTTTGAGATATATAAATCAAATCAATTATCTACCATAAACAGAACTACTAACCAATGGATTAAAAGAGGGAATAATCAAATTATTTATGAAGAATACCCCCCTTTTGAAGTCATCAAGTTCAATCAGTGAAATACTCAAATTTTGGCTTCACCAATAAAAAAACATAATATTACAAACACTGATAAAAATCTTGATAATATAATTCAACAAAACAATTATACTAATTTATATCTAAGAACCATAGGTAAACAATTAGAAAGAATTGAAGCACAAATATCTCCTATAAAACCCACTATTAAAGAAGTAGAAGAAACTCCTTTATTTGTTCCTCATGAAATCCCATCTCATTTAAAAACTATTTTTTCCAAAAATAAAAATGATTTATTGGAACAAATCTCTAGTAAATTAGAAAAACTAACTGTTAATAATATTGCAACCACCTCAAAACAATCTCATATTAATGTCTTAAGCAAGACATATTCACCTATAATATCTGATTCTGAAATTAGTAATATTGAAAACCAATTTAAAAGTCTAGATCTACAAATAAACAAAAGTAGTGAGATCATGTTAATATTTTTCAGCCAGAGATTCTAAACATCATGTCTCTATTACTCGTAATTGGTATTCTAGACCCACTCCACCGGATATGCAATTCGAGGAAAGAGAACATATAGTAAGATCTGCTTTCGCACCAGATGTATTATATGAATGGAATATAGACGGATTATCTGAGTATAAAATATTAAATCATTTCCAAGAAATAATTATGGTTGCTAACGTCTATAAAAGTAATAGAAAAACTGATCATCAAGTAGCACACATTATTGTCACAGGGTTTACTGGCCAATTAAAAGGTTGGTGGGATCATTACCTTTCGTATGAAGAAAGGTCACGAATATTAACTGCATATAAATATGATGAAAATATGCAAGTGATTAAAACAGAAAATGATTTACCTTTAGAAGATGTAGTAAACACATTAATATACGCATTAACTAAACACTTTGTTGGTGATCCGATTCAATTCAAAGAAAGAACTAGTGATTTATTGATTAATTTAAAATGCCCTCAATTATTTGATTTCCGTTGGTATAAAGATGTATTTCTAACTAAAGTTATGATCAGAAATGATTGCCAACAGCCATACTAGAAGGAAAAGTTCATAGCCGGACTTCCATATTACTTCGCACAAAAGGTACGAGAATCATTATTAAGATCAGATGATACTATTGATTTTCATAACCTCACATATGGGGATATAATAAGTAAAATTAATAGAACTGGATTAACTATGTGCAACGATTTAAGATTAAAAAAGCAAATGGAGAAAGAAAATAAATTTGCTAGAAAGGAATTAGGTACATTTTGTGAACAATTTGGTTATACTCCATTATTAGCCCTCTCAAGAAGACACAAAAAAAGAAAAAGAGTTTATAAGAATTATTCTAATAAAAAACAAAAATACAAAAAACCCTATAAAAAGATAAAAGATAAACAAACATATAATAAGCCACTAAAAAGTTCTAAAAAGACTAATAAAAAGAAAAAACAGATTGTTTGTTACAAATGCAGAAAAGTTGGATATTATGTAACACCCGGACCCAGTCAAGCTCATTTTATTTATTTATATTTATATTTTCTTCACACGTTAATTTTTTTTTTCCGCATGTTTATTTTTTTTTTCTTCTTTCGGTCTATAGTTTTTGTTTTCCCCTAAGTTTCCTGTCGCCCACGGCATCCATGATCACACACGTCTCTAGTGTATTTTTATCCACTCCATACACACGCACGACTCGGTTTTCATCCTCACGCACGTCTCCCTCATCCCTCTAGGTTTTTCTCATCACATATATATATACACACAAATACACTTATCCCTCATGCATGATGAAGCCAAGCTGCCATTGCCCTTCTTTCATGACCTCGGCCAGCCAAACTTCCTAGAGCATATGCCCTCCTTGGTGAATCACTGCCATCTCCCAAACTCCAACTCGAAACCATTCCCAGCCACCAGGCATCACAGTCGAGCCCAGCCCGAGAAACAATTGGTAGTTGTTCCGTGCATCTTTTCCTTAAAAACCACTAGGTTGTCCACCACGTGTAACCAACTGTCCAAACCTCACCACCGTGCCCACTGCCCAGCCACACGAAACTATCGCCTAACGTCCTGTAGCCTCTACTGCAAGCTTCGGTTTCCTCTGTTTTTGTATCCAAAAACAGAGCAGCATTCAGCCACCATAAACCACTACACTACACCGCACCTCACCGCACCGCACCACATCGCACCAACCACTCCAAGCCATGCACCACCGAGAACCAGCACCTGACAGTCACAGCAACAAACTGTTGCGTTGGGGATGTTCATCTTTCGGGCGACCTCAGCAACCTCAAGCCACGACCCACGCTGTCCCATGCAAAAATCGACACAACCGTGCATGCACTGCATCTCCACGGATCGCAACTCCACCTCACCGTGCGTCACCTCCACTTGACCATCACTGGAGCTCTAGCTCTTCCGCCATACACCACTGTAGCACCACCAAAGTGCCGAGAACAACCATCCGTAGAGTGAACTGAAACTCCTCTGTTTTGGGTCTGAAAAACATAGCACTATTGTGTGCTCTCAGCCCGCTGCACGACGGACGTCTAGCGGAGTCGCCAGCCACCCACGCTGCAACTCCACCCTCTAACATAGTTTCCCAGACACCGAAACCATTGCAACTGCTCCTCTAATCTGCCACACCGAAACATGGGAATTATTTCCCCCACCGTGAGTTAACCCAGCCACCCCTTGGCTCTAGCCCCTCCACTTCGACGCCACTTGCACAGAGAGTTTCGTCGGCCACCTCACGTCACCCCGAGCCACCCAGCTCCGTGGCAACTGCCCGCAGGTGAGTATCCGTCGCACAACTACACTGAGTCTAGCGGGTATCTCCATGCACGTAAGCCCTTTTACATAGGTGGTGGAATGGTTTAGTTTTGCTAAATTACAACTTTGCCCTTTGGGCCACTTGGTCTTATTTTTCACCGGTGTTCTTTTTGTTTTTGAGTGTGTTTTGTCAAGTTATTTAGAAGATAAATGTTTTGGGTCGGGTTTGTTTTCTAAATTATTTTTGAGTTTGGGTTCTAAATTTTGAGTTGGGTAATATCTTTTATTTCAGCGATTTTTATTTATTTTTTTAAATAGGTTGGGTTTTGTTTCTCGTTAAATAAATTTGTGAATAAGTGGGAATTAGGTGTAACGACCCGACCCTATATTTTTTTTTCTTAGGGATAAAATTTGAATAATTTTATTAAGGCTCCTTCAGTATTATTATTATTATTATTATTATTATTATTATTATTATTATTTTCTATCCAAGCCCTTGAATCCTCTTCTTCTTTGAATTTCAAACAAGCCACCCACATGCTCATGCACATGCACGTCTATTCCTTTATTTTTATCTAGGGTTTCTTTTAAGATCTTAAACGTATATGCATACACACGTTTCTCTCACCAAAGAATGCAAGCCGCAATGCCCTCCACCGTGAGTCTTCTAAATCCATCCGTTTCCTCCACATTCACGTTTCTCATCCTAGGGTTTTCTTCTTAGCTCTCAACTGGCTAGGTTTATAAATAGGTTAAGCTGCATAAAGGAATAGCCACTGCCGCCCACGTCTTTATACACTCACGCACACAGAACACTTTCCACCAACCTCCTCCCCTCAAAACCGCAGCACACGTCCGAGAAGACATCCTCCTCCACCTTCCCTCTTATAGTCCAGCAGACCACCTCTCCCTCCATCGTAAATCCCAGAAAATAACTTCATTGCCGAGTTGGTTCATTTTTCCTCCACACACACAACCACTGCACGCCACCGGGAAACCACTGCACCACCTTACCAAAGCCAAGCAAACAACGACGCAACTCCTCCCTCTGATCACCTTGTTGCCCAGATAAGCAAATCACTGCACGACCTGCCCTCGAAAAAGCCATAAACCTGCTGCCATCCTCCCCTGTTTTAGGCCCCGAAACAGAGCACCCCCCACTCAAGCCGAGAACCACGTTTTGCCACTTTTGGGCTGCGGAGCCACCGTTGGCAGCAACAGACGACGCCGAAGATCTAGCCTCCACTGCCCTGTGACGCCACAGCAAGCCGCCACCCTTGCTCTGTAAGTTCAAGCCGTGTTCTCCCTCTCTTTCATCCCGTAAACTCTCCCTCTCTCATAACTCTCTCTCACTCTCAGTTGCTTAGCCACCACTCGTCGGAGTTGACGCCGTGCCCAGCCACCAGAACCACCGTCGCGACTGCCTTCTTCCTCTCTCGGTGAGCATCGCACCACCCAACCCGTATGCATGCATCCCTTTCTTGCGTAAAACCAAACCGGATCCATGCAGATTGCAACCCGTAAATCATTCTTTTTCTTTAGGTTAGTTATATTACAAAAATGCCCCTCTATTTTTTTTTCCAAAATGCCCATGTACAGTTTGTTGTTTTCCAAAAATATCCTTGCTTATTTAAGACTAACGGGTAAGGATATTTTAGTGTCAGGAAGTGTTTAGGTTTAGAAAATATAGACTATTTTAGTAGTTAGGTTTTTAAATAGGATCACTTGTTTAATTAGAAATTTATGCAAAGTACGTGTTTATTTTTATAGGCGACCGATTTCGTGCCGAGAATAGTGGATTAGCATTGCAAGGTAAGTAGCATGATCATATCCTTACACGTACGTACGGTGAACTGCTTGTCTTCTTATAAAAGATATTATGCATGTATGCCCTTCATTGAAAACCTCTTTTTACGTACCCAATACATGATAAAATTATGAAAAATCTATGATTTTATGTGAAGTATTATGCATTAAGTTATTTATGACAAATCATAATTTTATGAAATGAATTATGCATCAACAGATTCACAAAAAGTCATGATTTTATGAGAAAGATTATTTGTAGAAGATTATTCATGAAATTATTTATTAAATGCATGATTTTATGTTAAAGATTATTCATAAAATTATTTAGGAAATGCATGATTTTATGAGAGAGTTATTTCGTAAAATATTTATGAAAAATCATGATTTTATGCGATAAAACAAGTATCACGACGTTTATGAAAGAATGCGATTTCGTTTGAAATCTATGATACGATATGACATGTATGTATGTGATTTCTTTTGAAATCTATGATATGATATGTATGTGATTTCTTTTGAAATCTATGAAATGACAAGTATGCAAGTATGATTTGATAAAATATGTAACGGCCTATGTTATGATATGAAAACGGTACCTATGTTATGGGCATATTGCATTGCCAGGTCGTGCATGCTGGTAGTGCACCCAGTATTGTCCTCCTTATGTATGGATTCCACAACCCACGGCCACGGGCGGAATCAGAATCTTTTTAGATTCGCTAACCCTAACTCACGGGGGTCAACAGTGGGTAATGGCCTATGACAAGTGAAAGATAAATTAATGTTCTTGTTCATGTTATTTATGAATGTATTTATGAATATGCATGCTTTTCAAGAAACCTTATGTTTATTATGTTTACTGTATGATGTGTTGCTTATTGAGTATTCGACTCATTTTAGTTTGTTTTCATGTTTTTAAACTACCCCAGGTGATGACGTTTATGAAGACGAGACTGCAGGACAGAACTTGACCCAGAGAGGCGAGGCAGAGGCCTAGACAGATTTTGCTATGGTTTTAAGTTTTAAATAAATTATTTTGATGAGCACATGAGACTTCCGTAGCTTTTAATAAGTGCTTCCGCAGACTTTATTTTGGATTTTTAGTATTTATTGAAATTTGTTATTTTTATGGAAATCTTTCGCATCTGGCACGTTGTTTAAGAGAAAAAGTTTTAAAGTTCAAGTTTTAGTAGTAGCACACTGGCTCATCGAAAATTCTAAAATGTCTTTTCGGGAACGGGGTGTTACATTAGGTTAAGTGAATATTAAGTGGATATTGATGGTTTTAGAAAATGAAGATATTTAAGGTTATGAAATTTTAGGTTTTGAGGAATTAAATAGGTTATTTTAGAAGCTTAGGATTAAATATCGAAATATGTGATTAATTGGAAATTTACGAGAATTACTTGATTATTTTATTGGTGACGATTGTTAATTATTCGACATTTTTGAGGAAAATTCTGAAAAAGCTAAGAAGTCCAGGTAAGCGGGGTTCCTTTGCTAGACTTTACACGAATTGTTTAGACTGAGGTTGACTTTCTAAAAACTTTGCATGTTTTGTGACTAAATGAGAACTTGGGAAAAACCAACCTCGGTCGCTTATTTGCATTACTCATGGAATTTGTATGAAAAAAGAGAAAATGTTTCTGACATGCATTGTGTAGACATGAGCAATATTTTGTCATGTCATCTTTGAAATATGAAAAAAAACAATATTGAAAATCTGAAAGATTGTGCATTGATTTAGAAAGATACTCCGACTTTTGTTTTCAGTTTGTGAGAATGATCTGAATATTTTTGGTACTCTGTTTAGTTTTGATATGGCATCTGAAAACCTTTGGCATGGTGTACTGTATCTGACTCTGTCTCTGCTCTGTTTGGGTTGGTACCAACTTCTCTGTCTCTGAGTGCACCCACTTTGGAAACAAAGTGCTTTTATTGTGGTCTTTCTTGTGTGCACACTCGGGGCTCCGAGAAGAATAAGGGAAATATTTCACCTCTGTCTCTGCCCGGTTTGGCCACCGGGGATAGCACAACCCTTCCACGGGGGTGAAACATGGTCTCTGCTATGTGAAATGCTCTGTTTTGATATGATGATGATGCTCAGGTTATGTTATGCCAAAGTACTATGGGTTTTACTTGTCTTAAAACCATCGCTGTTACTTTTGAAAACATGTTCTGTTATGCATGATAACTCTAGAAAATGTTTTTGTTCTGCATGCTGTACTTGTAAATGCTCATGTTTGCACGCTACATATGGCCTCTGCTTACTGAGTTGTTGATAACTCACCCCTTATCTCAAATTATTTTTCAGATAATTTTGATGGTTCAGCTGGAGAACAAGAGTAGAAAGTTTAGCAAGATGTGATGATCGTAGTGGAATAAGTGTCTGAGGGTACAAATACTTATTTGAGAGTCGTAGTTAGTAAACTGATTTATTTTTTGGGTATTTGATTTGATGAGTTGAGGATGTTTTCAAGTTTTTGGAGAATTTCTAATTTATGTTATTGGGAATTTCTTTATTGTCGCCATGGAGGAACTTAGATTTTTGGATTGATTAAATGGATTAATATTTTATGGGATTTTCTGGATTTTATAGTTGTGTTATTTAAGTTAATTTTAAGTATAAGAGCTAACTCTCCGAACCTTCGGGAATGGGGCGTTACACGTTATAACTCAAATTGTAAAGTCAAACAATAGATTAATGAATTAGATATATCCGAAACATTAAAAGATAAATTATTAGATATTTTTATAATACATTTAAGTGAAGAGGAAGATAGTTCTTCTTCAGAAGAAGTTTATCAATTAAAAGAATCTTGTTTTTCAGAACAATCTTCTAAAAGTGAATAAGAGGAAGATGAAGTACAGATTTGTAATTGTCTAAATAAGGATAAGTGTATCTGTAACAAAACCATTAATGTGCTTTCAAAACAAGAAGACATTATATTAGAATTAATAGATGAAATCAGTAACCATCAAGAAAGAAAAGATTATTTAGAAAAGCTAAATGATACTTTTAATAATCAAAACACTTCAGTAATGTCATCCTCAACACCCTACAATTTTTCAGAAATAATAGAAAGATTTAGAATCGACAAACAAAAAATTACGATTGAAGATATACAACAAGAAATCAATGAGATAAAACAAGAAATTAGAAATTTAAAAACATCCAATCTTAAATTAGAAGTTTCAAATGGGCAATAATTACAAGAAATTATATTATTAAAAATAGAGAAAAATGGGAAAAATCTTCATGATAAAGAACATAATATAGAACAAGGAGACTGTTCAACATTAGCTACAAAAGATGAAACAGACAATTTGATTAATATTCTTGATAAGATAAATTTTCAAAAATGGTATGCTGAAGTAACAGTTTCAATTAATCAAGAATTCTCTTTTACTACAATTGCCCTATTAGATACAGGAGCAGACTTAAATTGTATACAAGAGGGATTAATACCTTCTAAATATTTTGAAAAAACAAAAGAAACATTATCCCAAGCTAATGGAACAAAATTAAATGTAAATTATAAATTATCCAATGCACATATCTGTAATAATAGAATTTGTTTTAAAACAACAATCATTTTAGTAAAAAATTTTAACACTAAAGTAATATTAGGAAATCTCTTTCTTATCCTACTTTACCCTTTCTCTGTAACTGAAGAAGGAATTTTTACTAAGATACTTGGACAAGAAAGTCAATTTAAATTCCTATTTCCCCTAGTATCAAAAGAAATTAACTCTTTAAAGGAAATCTTATTAACCCGAGAAATTAATTTTCTAACAAAAAATAGAATCATAATAAAAGAAAACCAGATAAATTTCTTAAAATAAGAATTAAAATATAAAAGAATTCAAGAACAATTAAAAGGCCCATTATTAACCCAAAAAATTGATAATTTTAAGACCATAATTGAAAATGAAGTATGCTCTAGCCTGCCTAATGCTTTCTGGAACAGAAAACAACATATAGTTGAATTACCCTATGAAAAAAGAATTTTCTGAGAAAAATATTCCAACCAAGGCTAGACCTATTCAAATGAATAATGAATTATTAGAATACTGCAAAAAAGAAATTAAAGATTTAAGAACAAAATGATTAATAAGGAAAAGTAAATCACCATGGAGTTGTACTGCCTTTTATGTTAAAAAACAAATAGAATTAGAGAGAGGAGTTTCTCGTCTGCTAATAAATTATAAACCCTTAAATAAGGTAATACAATGGATTAGATACCCAATTCCTAATAAAGATTTATTATCCCGATTATATGATGCCACAATATTTTCAAAATTTGACATGAAAAGTGGCTTTTGGCAAATCTAAATTGCTGAAAAAGACCGTTATAAAACAGCCTTTACAGTTCCCTTTGGACATTTTGAATGGAATGTTATGCCTTTTGGATTAAAAAATGCACCTAGTGAATTTTAAAATATTATGAACGAGATATTTACCCCTTTTACTCACTTTTCGATAGTTTATATAGATGATGTATTAATATTCTCTTCATTTATTGAACAACATTGGAAACATTTAAATACTTTTGTTCAAGTTATCAAACAAAATGGATTAGTTGTTTCATCATCAAAAATAAAATTATTTCAAGAAAAAATTAGATTTCTCGGACATGAAATCTATCATGGAACTATTACACCAATTAGTAGAGCAATAGAATTTGCTGACAAATTTCCAGATGAAATAAAAGAAAAAAATCAATTACAGAGATTTTTAGGGAGTCTCAACTATGTTGCAGACTTTTACCAATCTCTCAGACCATTATGTAAACCATTATTTAAGAGATTAAAAAAGAATTCACCTCCTTGGACAGAAAAACATACTAATATCATAAAACAAATTAAAGCTCATGTTAAGAAATTACCATGCTTAGGACTTCCACCTCCTCATACTTTTAAAATTGTTGAAACAGATGCTTCTGATATTGGATATGGAGGAATTATGAAACAAAGATTATCAACTGATTTGGAACAGATTGTTCGATTCCATTCAGGATGTTAGAATCCTACCCAAAAGAATTATAGTACTATTAAAAAAGAAATTCTAGCTATTGTATTATGTATTTCCAAATTTCAAGATGATTTGTTGAATCAAAAGTTTTTACTTAGAATAGATTGTAAATCAACTAAGGAAGTTTTGATTAAAGATGTAAAAAACCTGGCTACTAAGCAAATATCTGCCAGATGGCAAGCTATATTAAGTATTTTTTTATTTTGATATTGAACATATTAAAGGAGAATCTAATTCTCTTCCTGATTTTCTATCCCGAAAATTCTTATAGGAAAAATCATGTCATCTTCAAAGTCAAAAGTAAAGTCCAAATCCTCATACTCACGGCCACCATCTTCTCTTTATCCTTCACCTTATCCCTCTGCAACTCCAAGACCATATACAGTATTGGGGTCATTACTGCAAAGCATTAGACCCTCTTACAATTCATTTTCACCATTAGCTTCTCCAAAATTGGTAACCTATTCCAAAGCAGTTTCTCCCTCTTCTTCTTCTCCTTCCCAAATTATCAATCCTCCATTATTATCTTAGACTTCTTCATCCCCTATTATCATCAAATCTCATTGGCACCCAGTCTTTCCTATTGAATCTGAAATTCAATACCTGTTTGACCCCTAGAAATTACTTGATGCCTTTCTTTTACCAGACTGGCATTACGTTCTGCAAAATATTAAGAAAACTCAGCATTTTTATGAATTCATATTAGTAGATACCGACTCAATTATTCTCTCTGAAATTCCTTGTTCCCTTCAAACTCAACCTTCTCCACCTGCATCTCCAACTATTACTTTTCATAAAGTCACCATTAAACAGGTTCTCACCTTGGAACAATGGGGAAAAAATCCCTATTTAACAAGAAAGTTATCTCATCCTTATGATCCTCTTTATTATGATTACCAGCACGCATGGACAAAAATGTTTCTAAAACAAAATAAAAACTTGCGTCACTCATGGTTCCTTCATTTTGACAAATTACAATAAATCAACACACTCCCGAAATGGTTCTCACTATGGTGAAAATATTACAGACCCGAACCTCTTCTCCTTTCTCTTCCCCTTCAAGAAAGTCTCCGAAATTTTACTTCACAAAATGAAAGTCCACCAGCATTAAACCATTGTTCACCACTTCTGCTCTTCTTTCTCAAAACCAAATTAAATTGGATTATGAAATGGGAATACGTCATCAAACCTCATCCCTCTCTCAAAACCATTATGTTTCTAGCTCGCCAAGTTTCCGTCAAATGGTGGAAAAAATACAATTATGATCATGTATTAAAGATGTTTTCAAAAGTTACCAAAACTCCAGAAGTTCTAGTCCAACGACGTAGATTTCAAGCACAATTAACATCCATTACCAACAAGAAGGATTTGAAAAAATTAGCCAAAGCAATGTCACAAGTATCAGATAGTGACGATGAAGAAGAAGCACAACATCTAGCCAGATTATCTCCACTACAGCAACCCGCATTATTACCAGCTCATCAGGCCTCTCCTTCTCAACAAGCCTCCCAACTTCAGGGTAACCAAGCCGCCTCTCCTTCCCAAGATTACTCACCTTATCATCCAGTACATCTGATGGATTCTCAAGACCCGTTTGAACTTGAATTAGCAAATTATGATCCTCAGAATATGTGACTCCAACAGATTACTACTCTCTCGATTAGTCAGCATGACAGACGGAAGTTGTCAGGAATATTATCTCTCCAGAAGATTATTATTCATGACAGATTATTGTCCAGCAAAACAACAAATGTTTCTGTACATACAAGTTTACTTGTCATGTACTGTATTTGTTTTTAGTGTTGGCTGGTACTGTTCATGTATTATTAGACTTACTGTTTTGTACTGTTCAAGTGTCTATATAAAGGGGTTCACGAGGGAAGAAGGGTATTCAGAATTCTAATCTAAAATCCCTTCCTCTCTCGCCCAAGCCTCTCGAGTCCTCCCCGCTTTGTAAATCTTCTAATATTCCTTCCCTTATGTCTTTAGCTTCCAACTCTTTTGAGAATTAACCTCCCTGTAAGTATTATGTTTTTAATGAGGAAGTTTATTTCATATCTCTTTTCTATACTATTTACTTCCTCATGCATATGGTCGGTTATACCGCCTGCCCTATCTGCTATCATACATATGGCCGGTTTTACTGCGTATTATCCATATTATTAGCATCTTAATATTGATTATATTATCTATTTATGACCTGGGATATACGCCTTTGGTACTATATATAATTATAGGTATATACTATTCTATATATATAATACTATAATATACTATATATAGTATAGTATAGTATATTATAGTATTATATATATATACTATACTATACTATAGTTATAATACTATATATATACTATATATATTATATAGTACTATATATATATAATGTATTATATATATATAAGTTTTGTGGTTTTGTTTTATTAATTATATATTATTGATTCATATATATAGTATAGTATATTTACTATATTATTATGTTTTCATTTAAAATATTATGCTATCATAGTGTATATATATATATAAAATATAGTATATATACTATAATATAATATAGTATATTATATAGTATATAGTTTACTATATATAGTCTAGATTACTCACATTGGCATCCACCTCTCATAATCCTAAAAATACAAGCGGGTTATATGAAAGAAGATAATAGTGACAAAAAGTTAGTATTCTTCTCAACTTAAAAAAAATAAAAAAGATTATTTTGAAGAGAAATATTATGAGTATCTAGAAAAAAAATACATATATATAACTATTATATTAACAAATACTAGCAATAGAGTAAAAGTAGCATTCGAACGTGAATTTATAATGTTTGAACGATATAAATCATACCCGTTGGATTTCTTCATAGCTGTGATGATCATTCCACGTTCGAACGTTTAAATTGAACATTCGAACGTTAATGGAGGTACATGAAAGTGTCATTTTAATGTTCAAATGTACAATTATAATACGTTCGAACAGGAAAAGAAAAATGCGAGAAATTTCCCGCTCGATTTAGAAACATCTCTGATGATCTGAAACTTTCAGACGTTAAAAGTTACGTTTGAACGTAAGTTTTTGTAGCTTTCGAACATGAAAATAAAAGTACAGAAAATTTGGCGCTCGATTTATGTATCTCTATGATGATCTGAACGTTCGGACGTTAAAATTTTACGTTCAAATGTTTGACGATGAAAATCACTTGAAATTTATAAACATTCGAACCTAAAATTTATTAACATTCAAACATGAAAATAAAAGTGTGGGAAATTTCCCGCTAGATTTTTGGCATTGTCATAGGAAGAAATGTTCGCACGTTCGAACGTTGTCTAAAGAAAATATCTTCTGTCTTTTAACGTTCGAACGTCATCTAAAATTTGGGCGGGATAATATAACATTCGAACATATAACTTAAACGTTCGAACGTGTCATCTTAAAACTTTAGCTTTGAATGAATACACGCACGGGAGGCAGTAGAATCACTTCTACTGCTTCTCCTGTGCGCTAGAGAGAGAGAGGGTTATACTGAGAGAAAGTTGAGTGAGAGAGGGTTAGAGTGAGAGAGAGTTCAGTGAGAGAGAGTTGAGTGAGAGAGGGACGTGGGTTAGAGAGAGAGGAAGTTGAGTGAGAGAGGGTTAGAGTGACAGACAGTTCAGTGAGAGGGAGTTGAGTGAGAGAGGTACGTGGGTTAGAGAGAGAGTGTTAGAGTGAGAAAGTTTTAGTGTGAGAGTTGAGTTGAGTTTTGGTAAGGAAAAATTATTTTTCTTTTGTATTTTCTTGAATTTTATTATATTTGTCTTGTGTTTTTGTTATATATATTTCTAATAAGTTAGTGTTGTATTTTTTTGAAGGATTGGATGTTTTGGCAAGTTGGAAGCTTTTGATTTGTAATAAGATATTGTGAGTGATAGGTATATTTCTAAACTTTATACATTTTATGCTTACTCTTTTTCTATTGTGATTATTGTTTGTATAGTTTGTGAATACTTTGTGAGTTTGTGGGAATATTGTGAATATGTTGTGATATGGATTTGAAATATTGTGATTTTTATTTGTAAATTTTGTTTGAATATGTTTACATGGTTAAGAATATATTGGGTTTAACTTTTGGATTTATGTGAAAATTTTGATATAATATTTGTTAGCTTTGAAGAATTTGTGAGTGCTAGTTATCTTTCTTAAGGTGAGGAATATGTTTATACATGTTGTAATTTTATGCTTACTCTTAAAATTTCGTATTATTGGTTGTATAGTTTGTGAGTTTATGGTATTCATTGATGAATTAATATGTGTAGATATATTGTTGTGGGAATATTGTTGTTGTTGTAATATGAGTTTGAAATATTGTAATTATTGTTTGTGAATTTTTATTGAATATGTTTATATGGTTAGATTTAAGTAAAGATTAAAAACATTTAAGTATAACAATTAAAATGAGACTTAATATTTAACTTAATAAGTATATATAATATATTCATGCTAATTTAGTTAGAATATGATTATTATTCAAATTATAACTATAGTATAAAACTTAATTTTGCTTAAAAAAAGAAAAAAAGTATATAACTTAACTATATATAAAGTATAATATATACATACAATAACTATAACTAATAATTACTTATTAAATATAAATAACTCACTCATGCATAGTATAACAATTAAAATGATACGACTTTAAGAATAATAATAATTAAAATTCGTTTATAACCTTTGAAGAAATTATATATAACAATTATATAATAAGAATTAAAATTACATAGGTCTCAATTAACAATGTCCTAAGATATATAATAACAATTAAATTATATGGTGATGCATCCGAGATCAAAAAATTAATAGAACTCGTATAGGATAGCC
Source organism: Juglans mandshurica (assembly GCA_022457165.1). Lineage (NCBI taxonomy): Eukaryota > Viridiplantae > Streptophyta > Magnoliopsida > Fagales > Juglandaceae > Juglans > Juglans mandshurica. The sequence goes on from CM039624.1 coordinate 16,545,943, forward strand.
CCAGCCAATCTACAATCACTATAAAAACTTTTGTTGCCTGGTGAAAAATTAGAAGTTTCGATTCCATAACTATTAGACAACGTGCCTTGTAGACAACGAGGGAGTATGATCTTGAAGAAATGTTGAAATTTTAGTTTAATTGCTTGACTGTCAAAGTCTCTCCGGCCTTGAGAGTTGTCAAGGTCGGACAGTTTGTGACGGTTAAGTAATTAGACTAAAATTTAGACATTTCTTCAAGATCATTCTCCCTTGTTGTGTACAAGACACGAAACTTGTTCACTTAATCTTCCATTTCTCTCTAGTTTATTGTGTATAACACTACTAGAAGGTGACATTGTTAATTTAAACAACATGAGATATTGTTTGTAGGATTTTTTGATAGATGTGTGTGACATTGCATAAATACCCTTAGACCCGTTTGAGAATTAGTGTACATTTATGCGTCCACTAATTCCTGAATTGTCCAGTGTTGACAGTTTGAGATTATATTATCTGTATTGCACATTTTTGTTACTTCTACTTTTCACGTTTAATATGAAGTTTCAGTATCTTCCTCTACTGTTCTTCGGGTATACTGTTCGTAGGGTCGCAATCCCTCTATTTGAACATGTATACTTGGAGAACTTTAGAGAGGTGCTGTCGAAATTTCTACTAATGTGGAAAGTAGTAAGTGACGAGATTTGTGCAATATGGATAATATAATGTCGAATGGGATAGGACCAACTACCTTATCAAAAAAGCAACTTCGTATTGGAGCATGACATGCAAGTGAATTTTCTATATACGTGTTATTAATAGATAAGTGTTTTTAGAAATGGACAAAAATTGGATGCGTCTGGGAGATAGACTTGGAAAGGATTACGTACCCTATGCTCGTGGAGTAAGAACCTTCATTGATTTTGCACGGGCCTATGCTGATAGTCATGGTTACATTAAGTGTCCATGTAGGGTGTAAAAATTTGTGTGCGATAGGGTTGGATGAAGTAGAAAGTCATATATTTGTGAATGGTATGGATCTGGGGTATACCCGATGGGTACTACATGGTGAGCCGTATGAACAGTCAGCAGATGTATTGGTCAATCATCATAATTATTTGTGGCACATGGATGATGAGTATGAGCAGGATGAGATGGAGGAGATGTTGGGTGACATTGGAGTGGGGATATTTATGGATGAGGTTGATGACAATGCCTCAAGTGGCAGAGGGACTGATTGTGAAAATTTCGCTTCAATGTGAGAAGATGCAAAGCGCGAGCTTTATCCAGGTTGTACAAAACATTCCAAAATGTCGTTTATTGTCCGGTTGTTTCACATTAAGTCATTGTGTGGGATATCGACGAAAGTAATAAACATGGTATTAGACTTATTTAACGAGGTGCTTCCGGAATTTTATGAAGCGAAACAATTGAGAAAGAGATTAGGATTTGAGTACAAGTCCATACATGCATGCAAGAATGATTGTGTTTTGTTTTGGAAGGAGAACGAGTTGAAACAAGCGTGTCCTGTATGCGAAGAGTCGAGGTGGAAGGGTAAGAAAAATGTGCCGGTTAAGGTATTGCGGTATTTTCCCATGAGACTTAGGTTGCAAAGACTATATATGTGTAAGAAAACAGCTCACGATATGAGGTGGCACGAGGAGAAAAGAGTTAAGGATGACGCATATATGAGGCATCCAGCTGATTCACTTGCCTGGCAGTCTTTCGATAATCAATACCCAGAGTTTGGGATAGAAGCTCGGAACGTGCGCCTAAGACTCACAACCGATGGATTCAACCCTTTTGGAAATATGAGTACAAGTTATAGCACTTGGCCCGTAGTGTTGATTCCGTACAATCTTCCACCATGGAGGTGCATGAAGGCGCCCAACGTTTTGTTAACTTTACTTATCCCCAGCCAGAGATCACCTGAGAATGACATTGACGTATTCATGCAGCCGTTGATTGAAGAGTTGAAAGAGTTATGGGAAACAGACATTAGAACTTATCACGCATCCACATCGACATCTTTTCAGATGCATGCTGCAGTAATGTGGTGTAATACCCTGCTCCTTCTTACGTACGGTTCTTCCTTCTTACGTACGCTTCTCTCTTTCTGACGTAAGATTCCTTCCTTCTTACGTAAGCAAGTGTTGAGGACGGAAATTATGTAAACCGTCCGCCCCTTCTCACTAGCGACTGCGAGCCTTGTCAGGCGTGCCGAAACATGATAGCGTGTTTCAAAGGATATCGTACGACTTCTAGGGCACGCCCAATGTTTTAAATGTACTGGAAATATTTATAAAGAGTATTTCCAGTGTTGTTGAACTAAACTTGATTTTAAATACGACAATTATAATATTCTTGAAGAGCTCCAAAAATATTATAATTGCCAGAAATCATTTTAATATCATTATTAAAATGATTTCAATCATTTAAGATATTATGGGATTTAAATTATGTTGAGAGCTTTTATTAATTAAATGGTTTTATTCTCTTTAATATGTTAAGTAAGACTTCATCATTTTATTAATGATGAAGAATATTATTTTATAAACTAAAGTTAGTTTAAAATAATATTATACCTTAATTCCTCTAAGCGCTTTTAATTAAGATATTAGTTAATGCATTTTAAATCTGTGTTTGAGATCCATCGTAAATCATTACGTGGATCCCCGGACGAAGGGACTGGGTTAAATACCCAGACCCCCCTCTCTTTCTCCCTCATTTCCCCGTAGCCTTCTCTCTCCTCCCTCTCCCTCAAGCGTACGTCGTACGCGGTCCACTCCCATGCCCGATTCTTCTGTAGCTCAGCCCGGCGCCGCCAGATCACACCGCCGGCACCACCAGCTCCACCTCATGCCGGTGTGTCCTCCCATGCGAACCTCTCTCTCCCACGCTCCCTCTCTCTCTCCGCTGGCCATGCATAGCCCGAACGGGCTTAGTGCACGTAGCGCCGCCGTGCGCCGTCCTACGTCGCCACCACTCCCACGACAGCTTCCTCTGCCACCGGCCACCACCCTCCAGCAAAACCAGCACCTCCCATGCAGCCACCTTCCCCGTAGCATGTAAGAGGAGACCCACGCACGGCTTCACCGTGCGCTACCTCTAGCACCGCCGTGTGCGGCACCCACGACCACCAAGCGACGCCATAGACCTCCTCTCCCCTTCCCCTTCCCCCTCCACGTGACCAGAGGCCAGAAGCCCCCTCCTCCATCTCACGATTTCTCCCACTCTCATGCACGGGTTGCACACCCCCCACCACCGTGCACCGCCACCCACGGCTAGTAACCACCACCTCCAGCCTCCTCAGGCCGCCACTAAGCCAAGCCAACCTCCCACGGCCCCGATCTGCCACCCACGCAAGTACACTCTCTCTCACTCTCCCACGGCTTCTCCTCCACCGTGTGGCCAGATCCGCCGCCGTGAGCCACCGTGACGCCACCCCAGTGCCACTAGGAGCTCCACCAGCAACCCCTCAGTCCAACCCTAGGTCCAAACCACCACTTTATGTGGTGGGTAACCACTGCTCGTGATGGACAGTCACTACGCGTGACTGACCGCCACTGTACACGGCTAGATACACTGTGTACTGCCTTTCATCGCCATCACAAGGCCACAACGAGCCTTTCCAAGACCACACTTAGCTATCCAAACGCCTAAACAGTTAACGTACGTGGGTCAGCCGCCACGTACGACACTTCCGACATCATCGGCTGTGACGATCAACGAGCAACACACGGGTTATCCTGTCGATGGTATAACCCTCTATCCCTCGTTAATTATGTTAGATATTGATTAGTTAACTAGGTTGTGGACTGTGTTGTTGGTTTTGTGGAGTTGTGGTATTGTGATGTGATGCTGTGTAACGAAGTGTTGGGCACTCTGTGTAATGAAGTGTTGGGTGTATTTGGGAAGTGTGTTGTGTAGTGTTGAGGACTGTGTTGTAATGGTGGCGTGGTGTATGTGGAATGGGAAGAGTACACACTGTGTGTACTCTGTGTATGTGGCGTAGTGTGAGATAAGGAGAATATATGTAGAATATACCCTCCTGGCATATTGTGGAACGGGATGAGTACAAGTGGAGTGTACTCTGTGGTGTTGTACGTGTAAAAGGAGTATACGTGGAATGTACTCCATGTGGCGGAGTGATGCACCATATGGCGTGTATGCCATGATGGTGATGTGGCGAAGTGTATATGAAAGGAGTACATATGGAATGTACTTCATGTGGCGGAGTGACACATCATATGGCGAGTAAGCCATAGTGATGATGTGGCGTAGCGTCTATGAATGGAGTATATGTGGAGTGTACTCCTTGTGATGGGGTGATGCACCATATGGCGCGTATGCCATAATGGTGATGTGGCATAGCGTATGTGAAGGGAGTACACGAGAAGTGTACTCTATGTAGTGGAACGATGCACCATGTGGCAGATATGCTATAATGGTGATGTGGCGTGATGTGTATGAAGGGAGTACATGTGGAATGTACTCGTATGGCGGATTGATGTACCATATGGTTGTATGCCATAATGGTGATGTGTATGTGGAATGGGACGAATACACGATGAGTGTACTCTGTGTGGTGAAGTGATGTACCATATGGCGCGTACGTCATAATGGTGATGTGGCATAGCGTATGTGAAGGGAGTACACGAGAAGTGTACTCTATGTAGTGGAACGATGCACCATGTGGCGGATATGCCATAATGGTGATGTGGCGTGATATGTATGAAGGGAGTACATGTGGAATGTACTCCGTATGGCAGATTGATGTACCATATGGCTGTATGCCATAATGGTGATGTGTGTGGAATGGGACGAGTACATGATGAGTGTACCCTGTGTGGTGAAGTGATGTACTATATGGCTGGTATGCCATAGTGATGATGTGGCCTAGAATGTGAGAAGAGAGTATGCATGGGATGTACTCCATGAGGTGCACCGATATGCCGTGTGGCGTGTCGCAATGATAAGGATGGTTGTGTGATTGATGGGCATGGAATGTGATGAGTAGTGTTGGGAACTGTGGAACAGTGTCCCGGAGTAATTAAGTTGTAGCCTCTAGTCTAAGGTGACAAGTGTCACCGTGTTGGACTTAGGGCTGGGAATAAGGATGAAGTAGCAGAATAAGTGTAAGAGTACGCAATGGAAGCATGACTGGGCAACGTCACCTAGTGACGTGGTTACTGACAGTCGTGCTTGCCATGTGGTGAAGCGATAGGGTACAACTGGGGTAAGGGGAACGTGACAAGATGTCACGATGTGTCGGGAGTACGTGAGGAATCGTACTCATGATGAGTTAGGAATTTATGTAGCAGAATGTTGAGTAACGAGACAAGGTCACGGTGTAGCTTGGGAATAGTCTCGAGCTGTATGACGTGGCATAAGACATGGTTATGATTGGAGTCATATCGTGTTAAGTGTTGGGATGAAATGTCAAAGGGACGGATAGCATGAAGAGTTATGCTAGCCGGGTTAAGAGAAGGTTGGTATCGGAGTATGGCCCTTTCCCTCGAAGCTGGTGATCAACGTGTTATATATGTGGATCTTAGGTGATAATGGGTAGAGTACATGTGTAATGGGTAATCTATCCTGAGTATAGTTACACGGTGCTTAAGCCTCAGAGCTGGCTTAGAACCATGTAGTTTGTATGGATGGGAATGAGGATTTAGTATGGGCTAAGATGCATGAAGAAAGTGATGAGTGTACTGTCTAAGGACGGGATGTGTGACTTAGTTGGTTTAAGTCATGCGTCGGAATGAGGTTAATGAGAAGAATGAGATAGAGGCCTGAGTGTCTTAATCCTAAGGTGAATCATGAGTTCACTTTAGTGGACGATCACTTGAAGCAAGACATGAGCTGGAAGATGGGGTGACCGTAATGGGTCCCCGAAGGTTTTAACTTAGTAGGGAACACGTAAGAACACGGGTGTAACGCCCGTCCTTATAATGAGACTTTTTATAAATATTTTTAGAAAGGACGACGGGAATTACCGTCCGATTTAGAATCTTTTCACTTGCATACCCAGGGTGCAAGACTCCACGTTTATAAATTAAAATGTGCTTTGACAATAAAAGAGGTTTACAGCGGAAAATATAAATCTTGAAATAAAAAGGCCTCTCGTACGTTTAAAATTTGTGCCTAGACTTCCGTGCTCTTCCCCATGGGTCGTGTCCATCCTGATCATGCAGTTCATGTGAGGGGGAGGGACATGCATAAAAACTAAAATGAGTCGAAGACTCGTAAGCATTACTTCATGCCGTTAAAAATATAACAATATAGGTTTTCATTCATGCATTCATCACTCGTACATACTATTACGTGCGTGCATACGTATCATACGTGCGTTCGTTTGAAAACTTCACTGGACGGGATTTTTCTCTTTTAAACATGGGCTTCCTTTTTGTAAAACGTTTCACTCGTCAGTGCCATCATTTCTTCAAGAGCCACTGTACGGGCTTTACTTTTAAAAGGGCTTTCTTGTCGTAAAACATTTCCCTCGTTAGTGCCTTCATTTCTTAAAGAGTCTGTGCTCTTGTGCTCTTGTGCGTACATGCATTCGTGCATTCGTGCATACGTGCATACATACATTCTTTCTTATCACTTTCATAGGCCAGTACACACTGTTACGCCCCGTGTGTTTGGGGTTAGCGGTCTTCCTTTAGACCCGGATTCTGCCCGTGGCCACGGGTTGGGAACCCCTTTCATAGTGGGTAGCACATGGTGCACTTCCAGTACTACTTACCCGGCATTGCAATATGCCCATTCATTGGTACCCATTTCATTCATTCATGTGGCCGTTACGTATCTTTATACATTCATACTTTCATTTCTTTCTTTGCTTTTCATTCGTTCGTGCATTCGTTCATGTCAGCTCGAATGCCGTCAAAACGGCAACGAAGAAATGTGCCTCCGCCAAGTCCAAGTCCCGAACTCATTGAGGACTCCCGAGGAATCCGCTCCTGAAGATCAAGTTAACACGGAAGAGAATAATAGTCAGTCGACACCTACCAGTAAGGAAATATTGTCATTGATAATTAATTATATAGTTAATATTTTTGTCTCAATAACTATATAACTATAATTATACTATCTATTATCATGTAGTTGATGCATCTGCACGTCGCGGTCGTGGCTATACACGTGGCATCTCTCTTGAGAAAAGTAGAAGGCATGGAAAACTCAAGATCACCATTCCTGATAATTCCACTAGAGGAGTGGATGATAGTGTAGCAGCGCTTTTCTCCTATATTGGCACAGTAGTTCGAGCTTATGCTCCATTTTATGTGCGCTCATGGCGAGATGTTCCAAATGAGATTAAGGAGTACATTCGAAGTCATGTGCTGGTGAGTTTACTTTAAGAGTACATTTGTTTCACCTAGATTAGTATATCATATTTTTGACCTGATTCACTTGTTAGGATGAATTCGACCTCAACTTTGGCCGTAGTGAGGATTTGAGAACCGTGAATGAGTTGATGGCTACACTATTCCGACATCACAAGTGACGATGTTATGACCAGTTTAAGAAGTTTGAGACGTTTGAAGAGGTTGTGCAATCTCCTTTCTAGCATATGAAGTTAGATGATTGGAGAAAGTGTTGTGATCTTTTTGCATCTCCAGATTATCAGGTATTTTACATTTATATCTTTTAATTCTTTACATTCATATTCGTTCTATATATTTTAAAACTAACAATCTTAATATATTTTGTAGCACTTGAGTTTTACAAATGCACAGAATAGATCCGCTCTGACTGTCCACCATCATGCCAGTTCAAGGTCATTCCACCGTCTTGCTAAAAAAATGGTAATTAAAAAATTATAGAATTCATTTATTTTTCTAATTTTTTTTTATTTAAGTGCTAACATTATCTTTTTAAAATTGTGTATGTCGGTTTGTTAGAAACGTGATGATCCTCAAAACTTTTCTCTCATTCATGTCTATGCTACTGCTCACACTAATGAGCATAGTGAATGGATGGATCCTGTCGCTGCAGATAATTATGTAAGCAGTGTTAATTTTGTTAAATAAATTATGTAACATGTTAATAATTTATTTTTTATTTATTTTTCTTTTAATATGTTACTTATTAATGATCATTACCTTTAAAATTGCTGGCAAAAATGATGGAGATGCAGTCGGCTTCTGGGGAATCCTCCCCTAGTGACATAGACATATTCACGCAAGTGCTCGGGCCGCAGTTTGCTATGGCAAGAGGTTTGGGACGATCTATTAAGCATAGATGTTCATATTTCTCAACCTCATCGACTTCACAAATTAATAATCTTATCAAAGATTTAGAAGCTGCACGGCGTGAGAATGAGTATATGAGGTCGAGACAGCAAGAGTTAGAGTCTCTCTTAGAACGACAGTCTCATATAGAGACGCGTTTGCAGGACCAACAGAGAGGCCAGGAGGAAAGAATACGCAGTGAAGTCCAAGAGCAAGTGCAACGGGAGATGATGGTGCAAATGGAGCGCGTTATGTCGTTGCAACAGAATCGCGGTGGGCGAGGGAAAAAGAAGAAATAAATTTTATCAGTATTTGTGGCTAGTTTTAATATCTAATTTTAATATTTTATAAGACATTGCTACTTGTTAATTGATGGTATATAATATGATACAATTGGTATGTTTTTAAATTTTATGGAATTAGTATTTCTGATCCGTACGTTCGAATGTAAATTAAAATCGTTCGAATGTAAATTAAAATCGTTCGAACGTTGGTTGACATTTGAACCAACGTTCGAACGTGAATACATAAAATTGGATATTAACATTCGAACGTAGGCCTCTACGTTCGAACGTACTCACACTCAAACGAACAAACCGTTGTAACGATTAAACGATTAACGTTCGAACAAAGCTCCGAACATACCACTTGCATTCGAACTCTCCTTCGTTTTCATTCGAAATAACGTCCGAATGTTAAACCCTTACGTTTGAACATTGGTCCGTTAAAGTTCGAACGGGTTATTATAATGAACGTTCGGACGCATAAACGTTTGAACGTAAATATGATACGTTCAAACTATAATCAAAGAACGTCAAATTCTCTCATTCGAACGCCAATTGGTCGGGTTTCCGTTCAAACGTTCAATTTGACGTTCGAACATTACTTTTTGTGATAATTCTCAACCGTCACAAAAAAAGGTAACGTTCAAATGTTCAACCAAATGGAACACCTCCAACTGTCACTAAAATTATTTTTAGTGACGGTTTAGCAGTAAACCATCACCAATTCTTTTCTGTGACACACATTAGGTAACGGTCGTGGTGACTGTTTCAACCAAATATCTTTAGTGACGTTTTGGAAATTTTTGGTGACGGTTCTCTCTCTCACAAAAGACAAATTGTGTTGTAGTGTGCAGAGTAGGTGCCATATGCATGCATGTTGCAAAAAATGAACTATTATGAGAATAAAGAGACAAAGAAACGGCAAATGCATTATATGTTCAAAGAGGATTTCCATTAACACACACTATATATTATAAGTTCAACCCCGCGTACTTCATCTCTTAATCAACGCTTCCTAACCCTTCATTATTTGAAGAGTTGGGAATATAATATTTTGCTCTAAATTTGATGTAAGAGGAGGTTTGAACACGAGAATTAAGTTAGGCTATGCTCGAAAATAGGTAAAAGATATATACTGACCATGACTCATTGGGGTTGGTTGTAAGATAGCTTAGAAGTAAAATTTGGGATCATGATAACATGTACCTGATGAGCACCTTGTTTTCAATTCCTTTGACTTAAAATAAAAGGATGAAGATTATAATCTTGTATATCCTCCCACCAATTTCATCATTTTTTTTTAAAAAAAAAGAAGAAGCTCGGGCAACGATTCAATAAATACGGTTGTCATCACTCTTCAGTCGTTTGAAATTTTGTAAAGTAATTTATGATTATAAGGAATGACAGAAAAACAAAAGGAAATAATTAAAAGAAATAGAGGCAGTAGCATTGTAGCACCCCAACATTTAGTACAACTTTTTAATAAAATTGTTGATACTCACAATTGTGCAACGAAATTCAAAGTCACGAAAGAGCCTTTTTTCATCTATGTAGCACCCCAACATTTAGTACAACTTTTTAATAAAATTGTTGATACTCACAATTGTGCAACGAAATTCAAAGTCATGAAAGAGCCTTTTTTCATCTATGTATAAATTAAACTTAAAAGAACTCCAGGCAAAATGAAATGTAGAAGTCAATATAAAAGTAGAAAGAGCATTGATCAGTGAGTACCCTTAACTTAGAAAAATGCAAGATTGAAAATTATGATTCTCCAATATCACACAGGCTTAATTTATATGGCATACATGATTCTAATGTCATAGAGGTAATATCACATAGGCTTAATTTACATGGCATACACAAACACATTCATTGACATAATTACACCTCAAGTTCAATTGAGTGTGACAAGAGTAACCTTTTCATTTAAGTATGCGCGTAGACCTTTCTAAGTCATTCTGATAGCCATCAAAACTTAATATTCCAATCAAATTTTTAAAAACTAGATATCAATGACAAAACAAAGAGAAGAGCCATGAATCAAAAATTTCAATATAAAGATAGGATTCTAGTTATATATTTACCTCTAGTGGGAGTTTGGTCTTTGGGGAGGATGTTTGACTTATCATGGAATTTTCTCTAGTTTGGTACCGGGTCAAACACCGGCTATTTCGGGGTGTTTTGGTCAATACCGGCCAGTTTTCGGCATTTCGGCCGGTATGTAAATTTCGGTCCGATATTAAAAATCAGAGGGTGGACGATTTTGTAATTAAAGTAATAAGGCAAGGGCTTTTTCATAAAAATCAACTCAAAATCAAGGGTTTTCTTTTTCCCTTGATTTTTCGTGGTCAGCAGTCAAACCCAAGATCTCTCCTTCAATCCTCTGAATTTTGATCCACTCTCTACCGCCGTTGGCACCCAGAGTCCCACACAATCAGACCCTAGTTGACAATCACCCACCCCACCCCACGTCTTTTGTAACAGTCCGCTAGAAATTCATTAGTGGAATTTCTATAGGCTTTAGGAATCTCGTGAAAACACCGTAAGTTTTCATGATTTGACCAATCACGTAGGTTTTAGTCTGTCAGTATAGCCTGAGTTATCACTTTCAATGGTGCCAGAAGTGCGGTTTTATTTATTTGATGTAGTTAGAAGTGTCAGTTTGAGTTATGATCTGTGCCATTAGACTCAGTTGATTATTTAGGATTTTATGGTGCAATAATCTCATTTTTTATTTTCGGACGAAACGCTTATTGGAAAATGCATTTTGCTTATTTCGAGGCATTTCAGGATTTAGTTTCAATAAGTGAATTACGCAGTTGGGTTTGTATGAATATTTAGAACTTTACAGTGCAAAGTTTATGTTTCACTTTCCTCGAGTGAATAGTAACATTTATAGTAGCATCTAGGGTGTTTTCAAAATCACAGCAATGTAGAATGTCCAAATTAGGTTAGATAAGTTTTATTTGGACACTTGGCAGGATCTTAGCCACACTTGGTGAATAGTATTCGACACTTGGCACAAAGTGGAACAATGAGATGTTTGTGACAGAATTCAGGTGTAAGATCATGTCACCTAAGCAAAACCATGTTTTCCATCTGATCAACCAAATTGTGCCAAACCAAAAAGGGTTTCAACCCTAGTGAAACCCTAAATGGTTAGAATCCAATTGAAACCCCAAAAGTTTGGTTGAAATCGAAACCCTAAACGGTTTCCCCAAACTCTAAAGTTGGCCTCAAAACCCTATTAGATCCAATTTCTAGCATTGTGTTTAATCACTTGATTAAATCACTTCCACATGCCATTAATTCCTAAAATTCATGTTATGACATCATTATCCAACCATTTAAACCTCGGAATTTTGATTGGGCCAAGAAAAATTGGATTTAGGCTTGATAGCATACCAAACCTTCTCTAAACACCAAATTGAAGCTCACCTGGTTGAGGGCCACCAAGGCCCAAGCATTTGCCCACCTTGGCAAAACTTCTTGAAGAAGTTTCCTCTCCCATATGGTAGGCCATCCACTACCCATGGCAGCAGCAACCAGCAGGCAGTCCTTGGCCTTCACTAATCTTCACTTTATGTGACACAGACACATCCAATCAAGGGTCATTCAAGCCCATAACTCCTCCCTCCATAAGTCTAAAGTCGTGCAAGGCATACATCACTTTATTTCAACACTTCTTCACCCCGTTCTTAGAGAGAAACCCAAAAGAGCTCTCTCGGCCAGATTTCTGAGTCATTTTTCAGTGCAAGTTTCGACCCTTTGTAAGTATTTTCTCGCAATGACTCCTAGTGTTGTTTTATGATTTTTGGTGACTTTCGTTTGATGATTTAAAGTATGGTTGGTCTTAGGATGATGTTATGAATATGTTAGATATAAAATTTGATTTTTGGAATTCTTAGAGATGTTTTGAGTAAGGTCAAAACTTGTAATTCAATGGTTTGCCTTTTTGTTAAAAAGTCGGGTCTTTTTACAAAAAAATTGGTGTTGATGATTAGCTTTTCTTAATGGATGTTTTAAGTATGTTTTTAAACTTAGGATAGGAAGATCTTTGTTGCTAAATTTTGGTTTAATCATGAGTTTTGAAGTTGGAAGAAATTGCAACAAAAATCAAGAGAAATGACCTATGAATGTTTAAGCCATAGTGAGTTTCCCATAGTTGTGAATTGTTTTAAATTTTTCAAAGTTGATATTTGAGTTTAGGACAAAATTTAAGATGAGGAATGTAAATTTTGGTATTTTTGGAGTTAGGATGCAAAATCCTTAAGTTAGGGGTAAAATGGTAATTTTACTCTAAGTTCGATTTTTCTATGTTTCTAATTGTTAGTGATTAAATTTCTAACTTTTAGAAAACCCTCTTATAGATCCTCGTGTTTCGAACTTTACTCTCATAGAACGCGATAATTGAGGTAAGTTAGCTCTCTCAGTTTACAGTTATGTTCGTATTTTATCATATATGTCATGCCAATTTTTTTTTTTTTTTAAAAAAAAGAGCAGGAAGTCAAATGTCCAATAGTGACCCCTCCCAAATTTATTAATAATAATATCCTCACTTATGGCGGAGGAATACCGTGGTGACAAGAAAGGACCATTAGAAACCCATCAGGCCCACAACAAAGAAAAGCAAAACAAAGACAAACTTATAAATTGACTACAAACAATAACCACAAAACCCAGAATAAAAACTAAACTCTTAAAGATGGAAGGCCTAAGATATCCAAACGGAGCAATCCTCGAAGAGTCCACGGCAAAACACAGTTATTAGAAAAAGCCAAGTCAGCGCCTGATGCTCCAGCCTTGGCTAACCAATCCGCCACCATTACCTTCACGGAAAACATGTTGAAACCGACAATTAAGAGAACGAGTCAAAACAATAATTTCTTCCAAAAAATCCTCTAGGTACCACACACCACAACGCCCCTTCAGCCACCATGATAACACCACCATTGAATCCATTTCTATTATGACGTTAGAAATATTTAAAGCCTTGCAAAATTTCAAACCATGGAGAAGCGCTAAAAGTTCCGCTTTATTGTTAGAACCGACCCCAATAGGAGAGGCATAAGCCTGGACAAGACCTCCTGAATCCCTACGGATAACCCCACCAATACCACAAGATCCCGGATTTCCAAGACTACTACCATCCGTGTTCAATTTATACCATCCCGACGGAGGCTTAAACCACTTAACCCATTTGCAAGAAGGAGCTTTAGGCACAATTGGTTTAATCCGCAAGGCCTCTAAAATCTTACCATCTCGATGAGACAACCACTTAGGATTCTTTACCACATGACAAAGGGAACCAAGCCACACACAAATAGAATGAATAACAACCTCATAAGATTCCCAAATACCTTCCATTCAAGCAAGGCATCTTCTCCTCCATAAGCGCCAAGTAACAACTATGGGAATAATTCCAACTTTAAAACCCACCTGAGAAGAGGAGCTAGCACTCCTAAACCAAATTCCAGTGTTTTGCTTCCGAGATCTGCCAAGAGGAATACCAAACAGATTACCAAAAAAGGACCATACTTTATGAGGAAACTCACCCTCAAAGAGTACATGGTTAATATTTTCAATATGACCAACATTACAACAGTCGCATTTAGAAACAAGGGGGATATCAAAACGGCACAAGCGTTCATCCACACTCAAAGCCATATGCCAAGCCCTCCAAAAATGAATAGACATTTTTAAAGGAAGACTATTATGCCAAATCCAAGTGTGTTAGTCAAGAGGAGAACCTCTAATACGAATACAATGCCAAGCAGATTTAGTAGAAAACATACCTGTCTCCATAGAAGTCCAAACTAGGATGTCTTTTCCAGAATTAGGCCTGTATAAAGATACTAAAATCTCATCCACCTTCTCCTCCCCTACCAAATTCTCTAGAAACTCCACATCCCAATTATCCAACAATCGACAGTCTTTAACTTTTGGCATGGGTGAACCCACTATTGGTATTTCATTAATAAGAGGACCGTTATCCCTCCATTTATCATACCAAAAAAAAATCTCCCCTTCTCTTATCCTCCATTTAGAATTATTCAACAAACACGGAATACAACTGGCAACCATTTTCCAGAATCTAGAACCTTTTGTGGCCTCTATTAAAGCCCAAGGCTTCGAACCCACATATTTTGCTTCGAAAAAATTAGCCCATAGGGAATTACCTTGAATAAGATTCCAAGCAAATCGCATGTGTAAAGCTTTTTGCATGTCATGAAGATGTCGTAATCCAAGACCTCCTTCTTCCACAGGTTTGCAAACATTCTTCCAAGCCACCCATTTCTTTTTTGCTCGTCCCTCAAATTCTCCCAAAAAAAAAGAGCTCATCAATCTATGAATCTTTTTAATAATAGCTTGAGGAACATGTAAAACAGCAAATAGATGAATCGCCATACTTGATGTAACATGCCTTAAGAGAACTAGTTTACCACCCATAGAAAGTAGCCTCATTTTCCAATCACTTATTTTTTGCCTCACTTTATTCACCATGCCCTCCAGATGAGATTGCTTTAGAGGCCCCAAAATTATTGGCACTCCTAGATATTTGAAAGGGAAATTTCCCTCCATGAATCCTGTACGACGTAACAGACAATGCTTACGTGCAGATGAGATATTCTTCAAAAAATACAGCGCTGATTTCTGAATGTTGATAGCCTGCCCTGACAATCTCTCATATTGACTTAGGATATTCTGAATCTCTCGAACCGATCTCTAGCTTCCATTAGAAAAAATCATGATATCATTAGCATACATCAAATGAGACACAATTGGTGTACCTCGGGCTTGATAAAATTTACCAAATTTATTATCTCTCACACTAGCATGAATCATCCTAGGTAGGACCTCTTACTGAATAATAAACAAATAAGGTGACAAAGGATCCCCTTGGCGAAGACCCCGACCTCCTGGAAAGAAGCCCTTGACCGTACCATTCATCATAACTGAATACCAAGGACTTGAGATACAACACTACACCAAATCACAGAATTCAGTAGAGAAGCTGAACCTGCGCAAAACATCAATCAAAAAGGCCCAATCCACACGATCATAAGCTTTCACCATATCCACTTGCAACATAATATTACCCCCATGAGTACGTTTGTTAATAGAATGAACCATTTCCTGAGTGTCGCTAATGTTCTCTAAAATACTCCTTCCAGGAATAAAAGCTCCTTGCTCCGGTGATATCAGGCGAGGAAGGAGACCTGTTAATCTATTCACAATGATCTTGGAGCATATTTTATAAAAAGCAGAGCATAAACTAATAGGGCAAAATTATCAAAACCTGTAGGCGAATCCACCTTTGGTATTAAAACGAAATATGAGGCCGTGAAAATCCTTGGAATCCCGAACCAAAACCATAAGGACCCAGAGCACTTTGAGACGGAATAGCAGACAATGCATCAAAAACTTCCTCTAAAGAAGGCGCACGAAGGAGTGAGATATTTTCTTCATCTGAAATGACTAAATCAATGTATTGATCCAATCTAGGTGGCTCAACCGAAGGCTCCCCTTGAAGGAAAGAAGAGAAATACTCCACTGCCCCTTGATGTATGCTTTCTGGCTTCTCATAAACCGCCACATTCGATCTCATTTCCAATACTCTTTTTCTCCTCTTATTAGCAAGGCAAGCATGAAAAAATTTTGAATTTCTATCACCATCCACTTTCTATTTTAACTTTGCCATTTGTGCCAATCGAATATCTTCCCGTCGCCGCCAACATGCCAAATCCGAGCATACCATATGTAATTCCCTCTCCAAATTTTCCTCCCAATTATCATGAAGCTGTTCCTCAATCTCCTCAATCTCCTCAACTTGTATTTCCAACGCATCAATACAACCCAATGTAAGACCAAAAACCCTCTTATTCCACACCCTTAACATCACCTTAGTCTTCTTTAATTTTCTAGTCAAAATCTGAATGGCCGAACCCTCCACCCGAACATCCCAACTCTTCCGAACACAATCCAAAAAGCTATGATAGTCCACCCACATTTGTTGGAAACGAAAAGGCACCAGACCATAGACGAATGAATCCTTCTTGAGTTCAATAAACATGGGAGCATATTCCGAAGTAGAACGAGGCAAATATGAGCAAGTAGCACTAGGAAACAAAGCCAAGGAACAACTATCCATAAGAACACGATCAAGACGGGCCCATGACCGGGCAAACCCCGATTGCCCATTACACCATGTAAACATACTCCCTTTTGAAGCCATTTCCAACAAACCTCCTTGATGAATCCAATTATTAAAGTCCTCCATTGCCATACTAGGCCGAGGTCTACCTCTCCTCCTTTCTGAATCATTACGGATAATATTAAAATCACCCACAAACACACAAGGATACGATCCAAAATTATGATAATTGAGATCATCCCAAAGTAGTATTCTCTCTGCCATGGTACATTTAGCATAAACCATAGTGAGACAGAACCGCTCAGTCCCTTCACCTACTAACATAGATATAAATTGCATTCCCATCCGAACCACCTGCACCATATAGGAACTATTCGAGAATGTCTAGATTTTTCCCCCTTCATCCTCATTAGAAATAACACTATCAAAATTCAAGCAATGAGCCAATTTACGAGCTTCTTCTAAATTTTGAAAAGGCTCTAATAAAGCAACAACTTTCGGTTTCCACTTACCAATCAACTTCTTTACTCTACTCCTGGAAGATCCAATCCCTCTAATATTCCATACAAAAATGGAATCAATCATTAAGCAAGATTTGAAAATCGGGCATGAACCCAAGAAGAACTTCGCATTTTAACAAACATCTTCTTCTTATATTTCTTCTTACCTTCATTAGCCTCAGACTCCGTGAGATACTCTTCATCCTGCGGAAAGATCTCGGGTTGAAAATCTGGTTCAGGTTCTGATACAACATTTTCCAATACAAGCATCTCCACCCCAGGGTCCCCCTCATGCTCCTCCTCCACATGATCCAGAAAACCCAATACAGGATTCAATGTCTTATCCCGCACAGCGCACAACTCCCATGCTGCAAGCATTCCCCCCCCCCCCCCTCGCTGGGCACTATCATCGTATTATGAAGAGCCGGTTGTTCACAGCCCACCATAGGATTTTCCCCCATGCTATCACTCCTAGCATTTTCATCATGAACAGACACACCTACATTCTCAGAAGACATGTTAATACCATGGGGAACAACTTCACCCCCTGGCATAGTCTCCCCCTCCACTAACAACAAAACCGAGGCACCTGCATCTTCAGGAATCACAGCAGCATCCCCTACTGACTCAGACGGTCGAACTGCATCTGACGAAACCAACTCTTCAACCAGAACACCCTCTGCTTCCAAGTTCGTCACTAAACTTTCTTCCGCATCAGTAACAGTATTATCCACATTGACAGAACCAGGTTGCACTGATTCTGGCCCAGATTCTTCAATAGATTTGACAACCTTGTGCTGATCTTTTTTTCCAATCCGAGCCTGCCCCTTCTTCTCATTGTTTCCTACTCTACACGTTCGTGAATTATGCCCCTGCATCTTGCACGTAACACAGTAGGCCAGAAGAGTCTCATATACAACTTCCTGCTTACGGCTAGTAGGCAAACCAGGAGCCCCTATCCAAAAGTGAGTCAAGGGCGTTTTAGCAGCATCCACTTCCACACAAAGCAGTGCTCCATCAGTTCTCGTTGCACAGCGAGTCAGATTATCCCAACGTATGAACATCCCAATAGGTGCCATGAGAATTTTTAGAAAAGCTTCACGATAGAAATTTGGGGGAAGGCCCGGAAGAGAAAGCCATACCGGCACCCTGGATGGCTCATCATCTTCATTAAATTATGGAGACCAACGAAAGGCACGGTAGAAACTCCCATTAATTTCACATACGTCCCTCGATAAAGCCTTCGTAAAATCAGCTTCATTAGCCATTCTCACGAACATGTTCTGAGGGCGCCGCATGGATGAAACCACTAGTATAGAAGAAAGACCCCAACGATTGTGAATGAACGCACACACAGTGTCTAGAGAAGGTCGTTGCTTCAAGAACTTCAGGACCACAGAGTAACGGAAAGGTTTGGCAAAACGTTCATCTGTTAATCATGATGTATAATGTCATGAAATACTTATCTGTTATACAATATATTCTGTCATGTATTCCTATATGTTGCAAGTATCTCATTTCAAGTATGCCAGCTGTTACATGCATGTCATGTCACATAATATTCATTGTTACACATTATGCCATGTTACGAAATGTCATCTATTACATGTTATGCAATGTTACAAAATATTGTTTGTTACATGTTATGTCATGCTATAAAATATTTTTTGTCAAGTATGTAACATATGTCGTCTTACTTTCACGTCATGTTACACTATGTCAGGATTTCTGTCCTTTTATATTCATGTCACGTTTCATCTCGGGTACAATTTGTGTATTCAAGAACAATCATGTCAAATTATTCATGTCAATCACAACCCTAAGTGGTAGGATGATGTAATATCCTAGCGGAACTCCTTTGTTCACGCTGGAGTGTCTAAATAGGTGTGAAATTTTCTAGGTTGATGAAATACAGTCAACATGTTGCGAATGGATCCTAACTAGCTAGTCACTGTAGCGTGCCAGGTGCTAACGCCAATAGAGCCATATTTTATTTTACTTGTACCCACAGCAATTGTGGTACAAAACATTCATGGGGCCACAACAATTGTGGAGCAAACACTACGTGAGGCACATCAATTGTGACACGTAGAATACGTGGGGCCACTGTAACAGCCCGCTAGAAATTCATTGGTAGAATTTCTATTGACTTTAGGAATCTCGTGAAGACCCCATAAGTTTTTACGAATCGACCAATTGCATAGGTTTTAATCTATCAACATAGTCAGTGTTATCACTCACTATGGTGTTAGAAATATAAGTTTTATTTATTTGAGATAGTTAGAAGTGTTAGAATGCGTTATGGTCTACGCCATTAGACTCAGTTGATTATTTAGGATTTTATGGCACAATAAGTTTATTTTCATATTTTCGAACGAAACGCCTGTTTGAAACTATGAAATTATTTTTTAGGGGTACTTCGAGGTTCAATTTCGGTAAAATATTTTCACTGTAGGTTACTATGAATATTTAGGAATTTTTAGTGCTAAGTTTATGATTCACTTTTTCGGAGTGAATAGTAACCTCGGTAAGCGCACCAATTGCAGTGTTTCAAAATCACAGTGTGGAATGTCCAAATTAGATTAGAGAAATTTTATTTGGACACTTAGCAAGATCTTAGCCACACTTAGTGAATAATATTAGACACTTGGCACCATGAGGAGCGTTTGATGGATTTGAAGGAATCAAGCTGTGAAATCATGCCACTTAAGCAAAACTTTGTTTCATCTGCTCAACCAAATTGTGCCAGATCAAAGAGGGCTTCAATCCTAGTAAAATCCTAAATGGTGGGAGTCCAATGGAAAGCCCAAAAACAAGGTTGAAATTGGAACCCTAAACGGTTTCCCCAAAACCCTAATGTTGGCCTCTAAACCTTTTCTAATCCGATTTCTAGCATTGTGTTTAATCACTTGATTAAATCACTTCCACATGCTATTAATCCTTCAAATTTGAGTTAGAACATCATTATCCAACCTGGTTAACCTTGAAAAATTGATTGGGCCAAGTGATATTGGATTTGGGCTTGTTAGCAACCCAAACCCTTTTTAAACCCCAAAATTTAGGCCCATTCGGTTTCGGCCCATTAAGGCCCACGAAATTGGTCACCATAGGATTGCTTCATGGCTAAGTTTTGTACCCCCACTTGGCTGGCCAGATCTTTACAAAGAAGGACCTAGAAGGTTCTTGAAATACAAAGCTAAAAGGCCACCTCACTCTTTCACTCTTACACTCCAACTTGAGAAAAGATCTTAGACTGATTTTTATGAGAAGAAAAGGCCAACACTCAACCTTTCATTCAGTCCTATCACTTCCCATAACTTGTGTTAGAGGCTCTCCAGTCCACTTCCCACGAAAAGCAACTCTCCTTTACACTTTTCCTCCATAGAACACAAAAGACACTCTCGGACAGTTTTTCTTACCTCTTTTGAACGCCTGTTTCGAAGCTTTTGTAAGTGTTTTCTTGCAACGTTTCCTTCATAAAATTTGTTTCTTTTGGAGTCTAGTTTACTTGGATACCTTACTCGTTCCATTTGGAGATCATTGGATCGGCAAAATATTGTTTATACCCCATAAAGGTCATTCTGGGCGATAAACTGGAGAGTGTGTTATATTTTGGAGTTTTTGACCAAGCTAATGAATATATCTTGGCCCGAAATTTTTATGGAGTACTGTTAACATGTGTATATGATTATTGGTGGAGGATTTGTTGCATGATTAAAGTTTTGGTGAAATATTTTCTTAGGTCTAGAAACTTAGAAACTGGAAAAGGAAAAACAGTTTCTGTTTTGAGAAAGTTTAAATCTTTTATGGTCTAATCTTATTCCAATGGCTTTGATATTTTTATTGGAAGATCCTAAGCCTCTTATATACATGTTAGAATGTTACTTTGAAGATATTTGATGTTAGTTTCGAAGATAGGAAATTTTATGCAAGGAGATATTCTATTAGGCCAAAGTGATGATGTTCTTGGCTAAATTTATGTTTTGGTTGATGTTTAGCCATGTGATTTTGAGTTTGATGGTTGGATATGTTTTAGGACACCTTTTTAAACCATGTGATGTTTTGGTTTGAAGATCACGTCTTTATAAGTCATGGATCAAGAGGTTGATCAAAACAAGTTAGAAACACAAATCTGTTTTGAACTTAGAAGAGAAACCAAAAAGTTCAAGTATGGTTTTAGTGATTTTGATGACTTTTGTTCATGATTCAAAACATGATTATTCTTAGGAATATGTTATGACTATAGTAGAAGAAAAATTTTGGCTTAATCATGAGTTTTGATATTTGAAGGAATTACAACAAAAATCAAAGAAAATAGCCTTTGTAAGTTTCGGCCCCATAGAGTTTTAATGGTTGGGTTTAGTTTTAAATTTTTCTGAATTGATATTTGAGTTTAGAACAAAATTTACATAAGGTATGTAGATTTTGGTGATTTTTGGAGTTAGGATGTAAAATCCTTAAGTTAGGGGTAAAATGGTCATTTTCCCACATGTAGAGGGTAAAATGGTCATTTTACTCTAAGTTGATATTTTTTTCATATTCCTAATTATTAGTGATTAAGTTCTAATTTTTAGAAATCACTACTTTCAATTTCTCGTGATCGCACTTGAGTTTTGTCTCGAAGCACGAAGATCGAGGTAAGTTAACTTTTAACTTACTATCAGTTTAATGTGTTGAGTGATAAGTAAGGGAACTAAAGTCTATGTAAGCATGTTATTATATGTACCATGCCAAGTCATTACATATTTATCTCTTACACAAAATTTATTCTGTCATGAATTATTTATCTGTTACACAAGATATTCTGTCATGTATTGCTATACATTGCAAGTATACGATGTTAAGTTAAGTATGCCATATGTTACATGTATTTCATGTCACGCAATATTCACTGTCACATGTTACGCCATGTTAAGAAATGTTCTCTGTTACATGGTATGCTATGTTACTAAATGTTGCCTGTTACATGTATGCCATGTTATGGTATATTGTCTGTTATATTTATGTCTCAAAGTACGTCATGTCTATCGTCTTACGTTCATGTCACGTTATGCTACGTCAGGACTTCTGTCTTTTATGTTACGTTCATGTTACGTCACGTTACGAAATGACATGTATGCCAGTTAAGTTATTCAAGTTAATCACGACCCTAAGCGCTAGGATGGGGTAATATCCTAGTGGAACTCCTTTGTTCACGCTGGAGTGTCTAAATAGGTGTGAAATTCCCTGGGTTCACGAAGTACAGTCAACAGGTTGTGAATGGGGCCTAATTAGCTGGTCACCGAAGCGCGCCAGGCACTAACGCCGATGGTGCCACACATTATGTTACATGTGTCCACAGCAAGTGTGGCACAAACAAATAAGTCATGGGGCCACAACAACTGTGGAGCATGAAGTATGGGGCCACAACAATTGTGGAGCATACACTACGTGAGACACAACAATTGGGACACGTAGAATACGTGGGGCCACAACAACTGTGGAGTACGTATTAACGCACTCGCAACTGATATAGAAACCTGTCATGTGATACGGTAATCGGCAGGGACACACGGCTCAATGGGACCTGTGTAGCACCCATATGGTCACTTTAATGATTAAGTCTATTGAATAAGATTCCAAGTTCAAGTCATGTTTCATGTTATGTTATGTTCAAGTTTACGTTCACGCAATCATGGTACTCCCATGAGACAAGAATATGTTTCAAGTTCATGTTATGTTATGTTCATGTTTACATTATGTTCAAAGTTCACATTTATATTTTGTCATGCTCAGGTTTATGTTATGTTCATGTTCATGTTCAAATTATGCATGTTCACGTTCATGCTATGTTTCAAGTCCATGTTATGTTTTAAGGTCACGCTCATGCTATGTTTCAAGTCTATGTTATGTTTTAAGTTCATGTACATGTCATGTCACGTCAAATTAAGTTTAAGTTCCAGTTCAAGTTATGTCATCTCATGCCATGTTATGTCAAGTTACGTTATGCTCATTATTTCATGCCATGTTATGCCAGGATATGTTATGTTTTCTATTGATTTGATTATGCATTCATGCTTTTACTGCCATGCATGCATCATTAACCTGTGTGGAAGTTTCCTGTTAACTTGCTAAGATTTGTAATCAAATCTCATTGTGGTAGTTCCAACTACTATTCCCCCCGAATGGTAGATCTTATTACAGGATCTGAAGGAGAATCGAGAATCGACAAACTGGAAACGGTTGACTAAGCGACGATGCGACGTAGGTGTTAGTACAGTAGTTACCTCAAATTACTACTTGTATTTGTGGAGTTCAATCTCAAACACTCTTTTGATCACAATCATTTTGGACTAATGTTGTGATATCAGTTTTTAAGTATGTCATTATGTACGAAGTATGTTTTAAGTATTTGGGATATTTCAGTTTGGTGCATAGTATTGCTAAAGAAAAAAATTATCCGCTGCGAATATTGCATAATGCTAGATGCATGTTAGGAATATTGCATCTTATATGTCATGAACGGGGGCATGTAACCTTGTGTTGCATGTCTCGACGCTTCAAATGTCCGTCCAATCCCAAGCGGAATTTGGGGGTGACACAGCCACAACAACTGTGGAGTACATATTAACGCACTCACAACTTGTGTAAATACTTGTGTTATGATGCGGTAATCGGCAGGGACCACGTCTCAAGGGGAACCGTGTAGCATCCGTATGGTCACTTTATTAATTAAGTCAATTGAACAAGATTCCAAGTTCATGTATTTCACGTTCATGTCATGTTTCAGTTCACGTTCATGTCTAAGTCAGTTCATGTTCATGTCTAAGTCAGTTCATGTTCAGGTCACGTCAAGTCAAGTCTCAGTTCCAAGTTCATATCATGTCAAGTTTCCATTTTAGTTCACATTTCAGTCCAAGTTATATCAGTACATGCCATGTTATGTCAAGCTATGTTATGGTTATTATTGACTTTCATTATACATTCATGATTTTACTGCCATGCATGCATCATTAACTTATGGGAAAGTTTCTTGTTAACTTGGTAAGATTTGTAATCAAATCTCACCGTGGTAGTACCTACTACTATTCTCCCTGAATGGTAGGTGATGTGTTAGGACTAGAGCAGGAAGCAGACACTGGCAGACTAGAGGAGGTTGACTAGACGCTGTAGACGCGACGTGGAGCTTACAGCTTCCATAGTTAGGTTTTTGGACAGTATTCTGGCCTCGTTAGTCGAGTTACGCGAGTTACTCGACAAACTAGCTCAATAGTGTATTTTGATAATGTAATTAGGGAGCCTGGTCAGCCATGTTTTGAGATTACAATCTTCTGAGACCTATAACATAATCATGGATGTTTATTTTGTCAAGTATGCATGGATTATATTTTAATTATTCGGGATATTATTAGTTTGGTGCATAATATTGCTCAAGAAAAAAAATTTATCTGCTGCAAATATTGCATAATGCTAGATGCATGTTAGGAACATTGCATCTCATATGTCATAAACGGGAGCAGGTAACCTTGTGTTGCATGTCCAGATGTTGCAGATGTCTGTCTGATCCTAAACGGAATCTGGGGGCGTCACATCTTTCCCCTTCTTGTTTGTCTATTTCTCCTTGGCGCCACCCAGACCCAAGTCGTGGAAAACTCTCCACACCATCGTCGTCACATCCTTCAACTTGTGTTGATGTTGCTCCTCCGTCGCCGATAGACACTCAGGCCACAGACCCCACGTTCTTAGTTATCTTGAAGCTTGATGATGATGTTTATTTTTATTGTAAATAACCTATCAATATATATATATATATACATATATATGAAGTGTTTCGAACTAATCCATTTATAAACTAATATTCTGATGTATATTCTGGTCATCTGGTGTTCAACTTCATGCAGCGTATTCAATCAATTCATGTTCTGATGTTCATGTCTGCAATCAAGCAGATTGAAAATTAAAATGCTATATGTGATTAATTTACAACAAATGAACTTCAATTGCATCATTCCATCTCATTGAGATAAAAATCCAAGGAACTAAATTTCTACAAAAAATTAGAGATTTTTTTAGTACTTTTTTTTTTTTTTTGTAAAAGCTGTGGTTTTTGCTTGTACTTTGTTGTGACCTATGAAAATGTTGTTATAGGAATTAAGATTTAAGAACCAATGGCAAAATAATGCTATACAAGGGTACTGCTAGGAAATGGGAAAGAAGGTTCTGGTTTGGGTTTTACTGAGAAGTAGTTTATGACTTATATTGTTGTTATTTTGTAATATAGTTATATTTATATATAATTTATCCATATATAGACTATCCCGAAATGGTACCAGTATCGAAATATTTCGTTTAAGTGACTCGACCAAAACGGTCACCAGAACGATATTCAAAACATTGAACAAAATTCTGTCCTCCCAAAAGTTATTGAATTGTTTTTTTTTTTTTTAATTAGTAAACACTCCACGCATACCTTCTCACATGCCATGCCACATCATTACTATCGCGTACCCGCCATATAATGTATCACTCCACCACATGGAGTACACGCCTCGTGTACTCCCTTCATACACGCTACGCCACACAGAGTACACTGTACGTGCACTCTTCCTGTTCCACACAACGCCACGCCACCATTACAGCACATACTCCACAACCACACTACACAACATAGTCCACATCTATAACAGCCCGCTATAAATTCATTGGTGGAATTTCTATTGATTTTAGGAATCTCGTGAAAACCCCATAAGTTTTTACGAATCGACCAATCGCTCAGGTTTTAGTTTGTCATCATAATCAGTGTTATCACTCACTATGGTGCTAGATTTATGAGTTTAACTATTTGAGGTAGTTACAAGTGTCAGAATGCGTTATGGTCTACGCCATTAGACTCAGTGGAGTATTTAGGATTTTATAGCGCAATAGCCTATTTTCATAATTCCGGACGAAACGTTTGTTGGAAATTCTGAAATTATTTTTAGGGACACTTCGGGGTTGAATTTCGGTAAATGATTTTCACTATAGGTTAATGTGAATATTTAGATTTTTCAGTACTAAGTTTATTATGCATTTTTTTGGAGTGAATAGTAACCTCGATAAGCACACCCAGTGCAGTGTTTTTAGAATCATAGTGTGAAATGTCCAGATTAGGTTGGAGGAGTTTTATTTGGACACTTGGCAAGATCTTAGCCACACATAGTGAATAGTATTAGACACTTGGCACCATGAGGAACCATTAGATGGATTTGTGAAGGAGTCAAGGTGTGAGATTATGCCACCTAAGCAAAGCTCTGTTTCATCTGATCAACTAAATTGTGCCAGACCAAAGAGGGTTTCAACCCTAGCAAAACCCTAAATGGTTGGAATCCAATTGAAACCCCAAAAGCTTGGTTGAAACCAAAACCCTAAACCATTTTCCCAAACCCTAAAGTTGGCCTCCAAACCCTTTTTAATCCGATTTATAGCATTGTGTTTAATCACTTGATTAAATTACTTCCACATGTTATTATTTAATCAAATCCTTGTTATGAAATCAATATCCAACCTTTTAAACCTTGGAAATTTGATTGGGCCAGTAAAAATTGGTTTTGGGCTTGATAGCATCTCAAATCCTAACCAAACCCCCTTTAAACCCCAAATTGAAGCCCACTTGGTTGGTGGGCCAAGGCCCACGAAATTGGCCACCTTGGCAAAGCTTCTTGTAGAAGTTTCCTCCCCCACATGGTAGACCATCCACTACCATTGGCTGCACCCAATAGTGCCTTGATGTGAAGGAGAAATCCACTCCATCAACCTCCATCTCTCACAGCTGCTGCTGGCAGTCCATTCCTCTCACTATTCTCCACTTTATGTCACATAGGCAACTCCAATCAAGGGTCATTCAAGCTCAAAACTTCCCCCTCCAGGAGTCTGAAGTAGTGCAAGGCACATTTCATTTCATTTTATCACTTCTTCAACCTGTTCTTAGAGAGAAAACCCAAAAGAGCTCTCTCGGGTAGATTTCTTGGTATTTTTGCGTGGCCATTTTTGACCCTTTGTAGGTATTTTCGCACGATAATTCCTTCACATAAGTTGTTCTTCTCTGAGTCTAGTTTCCATGGATATCTTATTATCTCATTCCATGCTCATTTGTTCGGTCAAAAGTATTTTTAACCATGGAAATGTCATTCTGGGCGTGAAACTGGAGAGTATGTTATGTTTTGGAAGTTTTGACCAAGTTAATGGACATATCTTGGTCTGAAAATTTTATGGAGTGTTGTTAGCATTGTATACGAATGTTCATTAAGGTTTTGTTGCATGGCTAAAGCTTTTGATGATAGATTTCCTTAGATTTAGAAACTTGAAAACTGGAAGTGGAAAAACAGTTTTTGTTTTGTGAAAGTTGGAATATTTTGTGGTTTGATCTTATTCGAAAGGCTTTGATATTTGTATATGATGATCCTAAGCCTCTTATATACATGTTAGGATGTTATTTTGAAGATATTTAGTATTAGTTTTAAAGATATGATTTTCTACGCAAGAGGATTTCGGTTCGGCCTAAGCTTTGATGTTTTTGGGTTAGATCCATGTTTTGGTTGAATTTTAGTCATGCGATTTTAAGTTTGATGGTTGGATCTTGTTTAGGACACATTTTTAAACCATGTGATGCTTTATTTTGAAGTTCACATTTATTTAAGCCATGGATCAAGAGATTGATCAAAGTTAGTTGAGAGACAATTTCTGTTTTGGACTAAGTTTAAAACCAAGAACTCCAAGTGTTGTTTTGTATTTTTGGTGACTTTGTTTGATGATTTAAAGCATGGTTGATCTTAGGATGATGTTATGAATATGTTAGAAGTAAGATTTTATTTTTTTGGAATTCTTGGAGATGTTTTTATTAAGGTCAAAACTTGTAATTTAAAGGTTTATTTTTTGTTAAAAAGTTTGGGTCTTTTTACAAAAAGTTTGGTGTTGATGATTAGCTTTTCTTAATGGATATTTTAAGTGTATTTTTAAACTTAGGATAGGAAGATCCTTGTTACCAAATTTTGGTTTGATCATGGGTTTTGAAGATGGAAGAAATTGCAACCAAAATCAAGAGAAATGGCCTATGAATGTTTCGGCCATTATGAGTTTTCCATAGTTGTGATTGGTTTTAAATTTTTTCTGAGTTGTTATGTGAGTCTAGGACAAAATTTACATGAGAAATGTAAATTTTGATTATTTTTTGAGCTAGGATGTGAAATCCTTAAGTTATGGGTAAAATAATCATTTTTCCACATATAGAGGGTTAAATGGTAATTTTACTCTAAGTTGTCTCTTTTCACATTTCTAATTATTAATAATTAAAGTTCTAACTTTTAGAATACCCTCTTATAGTTCCTCGTGTTTCACGCTTTAATCTCGTAGAATGCGACGATCGAGGTAAGTTAGCTCTTAACTTACTATCAGTTTACTGTGTATGTGTGATGGGTGAAGGAACTACAGTTTATGTTCATATGTTGTTATAAATGCCATGCCATGTCATCATATGTTTATCTATTACATGAATTATTCTGTCATAAAAATCTTATTTGTTATATAATATATTCTATCACATGTTATTATCTGTTGCAAGTATGTCACATTACGTATGCTATCTGTTACATGTATATCATGTCACATAATATTCACTGTCACATGTTATGCCATGTTGCAAAATATTGTCTGTTACATGTTATGCCATGTCACGAAATATTGTCTATTACATGTACACCATGTTATGAAATATTTTTGTTACATTTTTGTCTCAAAGTACGTCAGTTTTGTCATCTTACGTTCATATCACGTAACGCTACGTCAGGACTTCTGTCTTTTATGTCACTTTTATGTCACGTCATGTTACGAAATGTCATGTATGCCAGTTAAGTTATTCATGTCAATCACGACCCTAAGCGCTAGAATGTGGTAATATCCTAGTGGAACTCCTTTGTTCATGTTGGAGTGTCTAAATAGGTGTGAAATTCCCTGGGTTCACGAAGTACAGTCAACAGGTTCGAATGGAGCCTAACTAGCTGGTCACCGGAGCACGCCAGGCACAAACGCCGATGGAGCCACACATTATGTAACGTGTGTCCACAGCAAGTGTGGCTCAAACAATTCATGGGACCACAACAACTGTGGAGCATACACTACGTGAGACACAGCAATTGTGACAAGTAGAATACGTGGGGTCACAGTAATTGTGGAGTACGTATTAACGCACTCACAGCTAGTATAGACACATGTGTTGTGATGCGGTAATCGGCAGGGACACATGCCTCAAGGGGACCCGTGTAGCACCCGTATGGTCACTTTATTAATTAAGTCCATTGAATAAGATTTCAAGTTCAAGTCATGTTTCACGTCAAGTTATGTTCAAGTTTACGTTCATGTTATGTCACGTTCAGGTTCACGTTATGTTCCAAGTTCACATTAATGTTATGTTATGCTCAGGTTCATGTTATGTTCAAGTTCACATTCATGTTATGTCATGTTCACGTTCACATTATGTTCCAAGTTCACATTTATGTTATGTCATGCTCAGATTCATGTTATGTTTAAATTCATGTTCAAATTATGTATGTTCACGTTCATGCTATGTTTCAAGTCCATGTTATCTTTCAAGTTCCCGTTCATGCTATGTTGCTAGTCCATGTTATGTTTTAAGTTCACGTACATGTCATGTCACATCAAGCTAAGTTTCAGTTTCAGTTCAAGTTATGTCATTTATGCCATGCTATATGTCAAGTTATGCTATGTTTACTTATGACTTTGATTATGCATTCATGCTTTTACTGACATTCATGCATCAATAACCTGTGTGGAAGTTTCTTGTTAACTTGCTGAGATTTGTAATCAAATCTTATCGTGGTAGTTCCAACTACCATTCCCCCTAATGGTAAGGGATATGTCAGGATCAGAGCAGGGACCAGACACTAGCAGACTCGAGGAGGTTAACTAGAAGCCGTAGACGCAATACGGAGCTAGCAGCCTCCATAGTTAGGTCGTTGGATAGTATTCCGGCATCGTTAGTCGAGTTACGCGAGTTACTCAACGAACTAGCCTAATAGTATATTTTGGCATTGTAATTATGGAGCCAGGTTTCCGTTGTTTTGAGATTACAGTCTTCTGAGACCCGTGCTATAATCGTGGATGTTTTAGGTATGCATGGTTTATATTTTAACTATTTGGGATATTATAAGTTTGGTGCATAGTATTGCTAAAAAAAAAGTTATCCACTGCGAATATTGCATAATGCTAGGTGCATGTTCAGAACATTGCATCTTATATGTCATGAACGGGGGTAGGTAACCTTGTGTTGCATGTCTTGATGCTTTGGATATTCGTCCAATCCCAAGCGGAATCTGGGGGCGTTACAAAAACACTTCACAGCACACTTCCCAACTACGCCCAACACTTCACATACACAACACATCACAATACAGCAAACTTCACAAATACTAACAGCACAGTCCACAACCTAACCAATCAACTAATAACATAAATAACGAGGGATAGAGGGTTATACCATCGACGGCATAACCCGTGCATTGCTCGCTGACTGTCACGGTCGATGATGTCGGAAGGGTTGTACGTGGCGGCTAACTCACGTACATTGATCTAGGTGTGGTCATGGAAGGGCTCGTGGTGGCCTTGTGATGGTGGCAAGGAGCATAGCACGGCGGATCTGGCCGTGTGCAGTGGCGGTCAGTCACGCGCAATGAGTGTCCACCGTGCATAGTGGCTGCCCACCACATAAAGTGGTGGTTCGGGCTTAGGGTTAGACCGAGGGAGGTCAAGGGAGGTTGCTGGTGGAGCCGTGGAGGCTCGGTGGTGGTGGCACGGCAACTCATGGTGGTGGAGGGGAAACTGGCCATGTGTGAGAGGGAGAGATGCCGTGAGAGAGAGAGAGAGGGAGGGTAAGCATGCATGAGGGGTAGATCGAGGCCATGGGTGGTTGGGGTGCGTCGATGGCCAGAGGAAGCTCAAGACGGTGGTTGGACACCGTGGGTGGCGACGTACGGCGGTGGACGGGGAGAACCCTTGCACGAGGGAGGGAGAGAGCCCGTGCGGTGGAGGGAGGCTATGGGCCTCAGGCTAGGTGGAGGAGGAAGGGGGAGGGAAGGAGAAGCACATGGGGGTGCTCGATGGCCGTGGGTGGCCGCACACAGCGGTGGAAAGGCTGCACACGAGGAAACTATACTTGAGAGGTTGTGTGCATGCGTGAGGGAGGACAGTTGCTAGGTGGGAGCTGAGTTTGCCGATGGGAGGTCGCTGGCGGCACCGACCTGAGCAAGGAAGCATCGGGCGAGAGGGATAGAGACAGCGTGCGACATACGCTGGGGGAGAGGGAGGAGAGAGAGAGGGGAGGGAAAAGTGAGGAAGAAAGAGAGGGGATCTGGGTTTTAATCATGATCCCTTCATCTTGGGATCTTCAAAATTATATAACGGTGGGAGATTAAAACACTGATTTGAAAATACATAAACATTAACTTAATTAAAAGCACTTAGAGAAATTAAGGTAGAATATTATTTAAGCTAACTTTAGTTTATAAAATAATATTCTTTCGTCATTAATAAAATGATGAAGTCTTATTTAATATATTTAAAAGAATAAAACCATTTAATTAATTAAAGCTTTCAACATAATTTAAATCTTATAATATCTTAAATAGTTGAAATCATTTTAATAATGATTTTCGACAATTATAATATTTTTCGAGCTCTTCAATGATATTATAATTGTCGTATTTAAAATCAATCTTAGTTCAATAACACTGAAAATACCTCATATAAATATTTACAGTGCATTTAAAACACTGGGCGTTTGAAAACACGCCATCGGGGTTCGGCGCTCCTAACGAGGCTCGCAGTTGAATTTGCTTAAGTCAGGAAGAATGAACCTTACGTCAGAAGGAAGGAACGTACATAAGAAGGAATAAGCGGGGTGTTATAGACTCGCACGCTAAATCCTCACTATTACAATCTCTCATCCACCCCTCAATATTCTATCCCTCTCCTCCATGCGGACAACCCTTTAGCTCCTCATCTCTCAGGCATAAAAAGTCGTACCCTTGCCTTGCCATAAACCACAAGTGAAGCTACCGTCACAACTAGCAAATTAGAGCCATAAACCATTGTGACTGCCCATCCCTTCACGTTGCCAACTGTAATCACACAACAAAAACCAAGCAACTACACTCTCACAGCTTCGCACACGATGGCTTCTCCTCAGCTCTTTGTCATCTGAAACAATGGCCTCCATGAAGACCAATCCATTGCACCAAGCATAACGAAAGCAACCACCAACGTCCATTAGAAGAACCCATCACATCGGAAACAACCGAAAAGGGGCCATTCACGTGAGAACGAGATAACCACAAACCTTCTCGACGGAAGCCATCGATACAGCCACAGAAACCTCCGTCCAAGCACTCCCCATCAGCCTCATGTAGCCTCATGCTCTACCGCTGCATTCGCCACCACCAAACCTCAGAATACGCTGCACCTAGCTAGCTCCCTCCACGTCGACTTCCCCATGTATAGAAAGTTTTGACCAACCACCATTGTGGTTTTCGGCTTGGTCTGGCCACCAACCCCTTCACACGGCGTCCCTTCTCCTTCAGTCTGCTGAGGCTGAATATGTTGTTACAGATAGTTGTTGTGCTCAAGTTCCTTACATTAAACAACAACTTGAGGATTTTAAGCTCATGTACAATCACATTCCAATCAAATGTGATAATACAAGTGCTATAAATATTTCAAAGAACCCAATACAACATTCTACGACTAAGCATATTTAGATTATATATCATTTTCTTCTAGATCAAGTGCAGAAGGGTGATATTGTACTAGAGTTCACAAGCACACACGATCAGTTGGCAGATATTTTTACAAAACCTTTACCAGAAGATAGACTATGCATGATTAAAAGAGAAATAGGAATGATGCATGCCATGAATATTTTTTAAATATTTTTATTTTATTATCTGAAATTACTGACAAAAACTTGAGACTTTTAGCCTCATCTTTCAAGCGATCTTGCTCTTCATATATCAACATGCTATCCTTATCTAAAGGACTAGGCAGTCGAAATGAAGAAACGAGAAAGGGTTTTAAATCCTTATTGTCCTACTTTAAGTCTCCTATTTTTTTGTTAGACTCGTGAACAAGTAGTTAAAGTACATAAATATTCTTGTTAAGCTTTCCAACCTCACGAGTTCTGGAGTGAAACTGCTGAAAAAATGCGACAATGGATGATGAGTATTGAGTACCGAGACTCACAAGTTCATAAATGGCATCATCATTTGACTTATTAGTCAGATCACTCTCATGCTGCATCATGGCACGTATGGAAGATAAATAAATAACTTGTGACTGAGGTGAAGAATATCTCATATATTGACACGAGGATTATTGAAAAAAGATTGATGAGCCATTGAGAATTCGTAGAATGAGAATGCAAATGAATTATAGAGATGTGAAGAATATTTGTTGTGAATTAGATGAAGCTGAAGATTACTTTTATAGAGATAGAAATAAGAACAAGACAAACTATCATCTCTTCAAATCTTACTTAGTCAAGATTACAAGATATGCTGGATGCATATTGTCTAAAGTTATTTTACTAAGCCAGCGAGATTAACTGTAGGTTGTCCCTATTTTCCTCGTAAATGCCGAACCTCTATTGTTAGCTGCTAATGTTGACTTTGTATTTGAACTATCTCTCATTCCAGCTCCTCTATTCGTGGTTGCAGGTCAAGAGCATACCAATCCACAAATTTTTTCAACTTCTTATTTTCTTGCTTTAACCTTTTATTCTTTCTATCTTTATTAGCAAGTTTTTGACGCAATTCAGATATTTGACTGTTAAGCCAATCAACCTCATTCACCCTCTCTAGTAACCTCCGAGACATGGTCGTAAGCATATTGAGCATTGGGAGTTCTTGATTCTGCAACAACCTCAGAATCAATCCTGCCAGAAAAATACATCTCTGCTCCTATCATGTTGTTGACAACCTCATGAGAGAAAATGGTGGTTGAGGCGTAAAGGGTTTTGGACTCAAATCTGAAACACTAATGGAAGAATGTTTCTCGGTCATACTATCATTCTCGATAAACATAAACTAAGTTAAGAAGCAATGTGAGAATTATTTTTCGTGAGTATACAATAGGTGAAAAAGGTCATTTTTAAATAGAAACCCAAAGCTTTCAAATCTTTGCAAAATCACGTTTGTCAGCAACATCAAGCATATTTAAACCTCCTTCCGCACTAAGTTGATAGAGCTAAGCCTCAAAGCTTTGCAGCACTTGTTGAGACTCGGGCGGCTCCAATTATTCAACTCCCAACAGTTTCTACTAATGCACCATATTCATCAGTCTATTGCTTACTGTGGTTCCCTTTTAATGATGCCAAAAGGGGGAGAAGTTTTAGACTAGAAAATTAACATGTTCTACCTTATAATTTATTTAAATTAACATCCTTTGAATTATTAAACTTGTTATATATGCTTGGAATTATGTTTATCTATTGCTTGAAAAACTAATGCACATTCACAGGGGGAGCTTAAGTATTACTACATGCCTCAGAGTTATATTGAACCCAAGGTTTCAAGCTCCATATAGGTGGAAGATTGTTGAATCCAAGGTTTCAAGCTCCATATAATTATATATCTACATATGGATTTTGATGATAACAAATGAATTCAAGCATAAAGGAGTCTCAAGCTCAAGTTATCTACACAATGAAGCCAAGTACATCAACGAATCAAGTAAGAGTAAGAAAGGGAATAAGCTTATAAATAAAGCTCTTAGAGTAATTTTGTACATCTCTTGAAAAATTCGAAATTGGATTAAGGCTCAAAAGGATTTTTTTTCCTATAAAGCATCAAATTCCATTTTCCACATTTGCATGATATATTTGAAAATTAAAACTTTGAATTTTGAATTTTGTTTTAAAGATGATTGATTGTCATCTTCCACATGTGCATGACATGATTAAAAGTTTGAATTTTGAAAATTTTAAAGATGATTGATTGTCATTTCTCAAATTGCATGATAAGTTTGAAAAACTTGAAAAGTGATAGATGCTCTTTTTGACATATGCAAAAGGTAGATAGTTTTGTTTGAAAATTTTGAAAAGTACATAAGTTTCCTTTTGTCATATGCAAAAAGTAGAAGATTCGGTTTGAAAATTTTGAAAAATGAATAATGTTGTCTTTAACAATTGCAAAATCTCGAAACTTTATCTTGAAAGTTTTGAAAAGTGAGTGGTGCTCCCTTTTTACATGTGAATCTTTTTAAATTTGGAAATGAAATTTCATATGCCTA
Organism: Juglans mandshurica; assembly: GCA_022457165.1. Taxonomy (NCBI): domain Eukaryota; kingdom Viridiplantae; phylum Streptophyta; class Magnoliopsida; order Fagales; family Juglandaceae; genus Juglans; species Juglans mandshurica. The sequence continues at coordinate 16,581,410 of CM039624.1, forward strand.
TAAATAGCTCAATGGAGATCTTCAAATTTACAACATACACACATCAATTCCAAGCTTTACAACATTCATTCAAAGCTTTCAATCTCTCTTCTCAAAGCACTGAGTCTTAACCCTTATTCATTTTGAGAGATATATAGTTTTGTGTTGTACTATTTTCATTTAGCTTATTGAGGAGTATTCTCTGATAACCTACCCACTATCAGCTCTTGCGTCAATAAAATGGTGTTTATAACCCTTGAGCGTGTAGCAGATTTTCTACACAGAGAATAGTTGAATCACCACGTGTAAAGTGATTATAAGTGTAGAAAGTGTTCTACTCGGATTCTTTGTAGCGATACTGCTCAAAGGTGTAATAGGTTTCTATATCCACCTGAAGAAGGTTGAATAATGAATTTGAGAATCTTCAAGAAGTAGCTCGAGGCAAGGACGTAGGCAGTGGGGCTGAACTTCGTTAAAATACTGAATTTCCTTCTCCCTTACCCTTACTCTTTATATTTACTATTGCTTTGTATTTTGTTCATATTATCTATTGTGTATTTTGTTTATAATTGTTAATAAGGGTAAAACAAAAATGGTAAACCAATAAACTGGACCGAATCGAACCGAACCGGTGGGTTTGGTCTGATACCTAGTTCGGTCCGGTCCGGTCCGATACCAGTTCCATTTTTCTCAAAACCAATCAAAATTTGTCCGGTTCTGATTTTCTTTTTTCTAACACCAGACCAAACCGAACCGGTTCATATATATATTTTAATTTTTTATATTGTATAAAACATGTTTTATATGATTGTTTATATTATATAAAATTTTTATATATAATTATATATAATATATATAATTATATATAAAATAATTTTGTATTATATGATAAATTACTAATCAATATAATATTAAATTTTAAAATCCTATATAAATAACTATATATTATCACTATAGTATAATATACTACACTATATCACTATATTATATATTATAATATACTACAATATATTATCACTATATTATTATATACTATCATATATATACTATATTATATATATATTATATAATATACTGGACCGGAACCGGTAAAATCGGAAATACCGGTTTAGGGGTGTAACTGGTGTGGTATCGGTTCTTCAAATTTCAAAACCGGTATATATCAGTTCGATTCTAAAATATGTCCAAAATGGGACCGAACCGGACCGATTGCACCCCTAATTGTTAATTTTCAAATACAACCAATTCACTGCCCCCTTGTGTTAGTCATCTGGGAAATAACTCTTGGACCCGAATATAATAGCCAAACAAAGAAAGAAATACACAAAATGAGGATAAAGTATTTCTCTAATTGTTTAGAGAATATTGAGTGATTAATTTCGTGGGTATGGTTCCCTATTTATAAAAAATGAACGGGCACTTGTGAAAAATTAGAAATATAATGAAATAGCACTTGTGAAAAGTCAGAAATATAATAAAATAGCATTTGTGAAAAGTCATAACTATTCAATTTATAGAGAACACATTGAAAAGATTTCTAATTTACTAAAGGATACAAGCCCTAGTTTGGTGGCGAGGCAAATAAGGCTTATATCCCCAAGAGCCATGCATTAGTTCAAGTCAGCATGACACATTGACTACCAATCCAACACATTGAATAATGACAATAGTTCACATTATTTTTTACTTAAAAATTTCGTCCTTGTAAAAAAGGAAAAAGAAGAAAATGCCGACTATTGTGTAAAGAGAGGGAAGGCCGTATATGATCCAGTGACATGCACGATTGTAATGGTTGTTTTGAAACTTAGTGACTTGAACACAGATCCCAACTTTTATATTATGTAGTTATGTGACACGTCGATTTACTTCAACAGTTGTGGACCAAAGCCATAGTGGGCTTACGCTGGGTAATATGAGTTTAGTAGTTTGTGCCCAACTCATCTATTTTAATTGCATGTTATTGTTGATTCAGGCCATCGCCCATTTATTGTTGTTAGGATTGTATTAGCTGCTTTATTGTTACCGTTGGGTTAAGTTGGCCTCTGGCCCAAGAAATAGATAAAGGTGGTCGGTATATGTAGTGAAAGAATGCATTTGGATCGTTATGCAGAAACTTAATCAAATACTTATTTCCTTCTTCACCTATTCTCTGTTCTTTGGAGGTGCTCCCCTTGAAGTGAGTCACTCTCAGTGCAATTCTTATCCAGTAATGTGATACCCCATATGATAAGAATAAGAGTTGGTGGTGTATAAGATCTCTCACATTACTTGAAAATGAGAAGTTCTTGCTCTTTATAAGGTTCCAATGGGGCTCCAATGATATCATTGACTAGTCCTTTTATAGAATACGCCATGTAGCTTGAGTCTTCCATTGGGGCGTTACAAATAGTATCAGAGTCTATCCCAACCAGAAATATAGGTCTTCCATTGGGGCGTTACAAGTAATTTCGGATGTGTTACATGTTAATGGATGACATGCTGTAACAGGTTATTCAATATCATAGATTGAGGCAGCTTTACCCCTTATTCTCATATGCACGTTACTTCTACTTTTAGTACTAGTCCTTCTGCAACTAAGTTTTACTGGTCATTGAAGCTAAGCCTACCTAGCTGTGCTTTGAGAGAATGTACCAAGGTCCTAAAAAAATAAATCCAGTGACGTCTGTATATAGACCAACACCATAAGCATAACTTTCTTATAGCCGCTTGAGTTGTTTGTTTTTTGTTTTTCTTTAAAGGTGTTTATGAAAGTGAATGGGTATTTGTTAGTAAAATCTTGAGTGTTTTTTTTTTTTACGAAGTTTCATAAGTTTTTTGACCCGTTCGAAGAGTTTCAGACAAATTCGATGTTATAACGGTGGATACTGCATCCAATAATGTTGATTTGGAAATAACCATAGTGACACTACAAGAAAAAGTCATTTTTGCAGCCAAAAATAATTGGGGCAAGTAATTTTTGGACGCTAGAGACCACAATTTACTGAAGCCGCGTTTTTGTTCTAACGACCGAGAGATTCACCATAGAAAAGATATTTTGCGGTGACATTGGGTCGTCACAAGTAAGTCCGCCAGCATAGGAACTAAAAATCCAGTCCTCTCTCTACAAAATTACTATACACCCATTTACCCCGATACTCTCTCTCTTTTCTTTTTATTTTCTTTTTTATTTTTTTGTTGTTGAAATGAAATGAACTTTACACCCATCAATTTGCCTACTACCGAGCCATCGCCTACTCACCTAGGCTGTAAGTCTCCTCCATCTCTCTCTTATCTTTTACCATTCGTCTCTCTCTCTTTCTCTCTAACTTTCACTCAGTCCCTCTCTCTTCCTCCATGATAAGGCTGCCCCACCGTCGTGCGCAACCTCCTCCACTCGGTCTCTATTTCAGCAATCTATCTCCTTCTCTCCTTTCACTCTCTGTATGGTATTTCTCTCACTGATCCAGCTTCTCTATTGGTGTCTCATGTGCCTGTGCCTATTTCTCTATCAATCTCGCGCTTCTCTCCCTCATTCCGTCTCTATCTCTCTCTGTTTTTGGCTATCTATATTTAGCTAGCATTTTTTGTTCATTTGCAAGTTAAAGGTAAAGTCATTTATAGACAAACATTTTGATACTAGTTTAAATTGATTGTAAATCTGTTACGAATTGTAGTGCTTTTTGGACATTGTTCCTGGACACTTGGTGCCAATAAAAAAAAATAAATTGTAGTGCTTTATCTATACATTTGGGACTTTTGGATGCTGAAGGATGGGTTTTGATCAGTTTTTAGACGTTGATTTAGAATTGATTTGCGGTTTTGGGAGGTTTGGCGAATGTTGTTTTGGGTGATATACATGCAAGAGTTCATGAAAGTGGATTTTATCTGATTTTTGTTAATATGGAGCTACTCAACCCTATATGTCGAATTTTGATTATTATGTTGGATGTCTTTAATATTAACTATCAAAAAGAATTTTTGTTGTGTAAATGCCTTTTGGTTTGTGCTAAAAAAATGTTCCATTAATTTGACCAAGAATTTTTAATGGTTGAAATCACATGCATGCATGTTTTAACGGTGGAAAACAAATAAGAAACTTATATGTTTTGCAATCTTTTGTAAAAAGAATTATGGCTCTCTGGATAAATGGTCCAAATCATAGTGCACTTTTCCAATTTGGGTGTGGGTGTGCATGGCGTTTCATTCACAAATATTCATGAATGAAACAGTGAAATATTACCAAACGGGGAATATACTTGAGGTATTCACGACTTTCGTGAAGCCACACTTCATGGACTCGTGGTTAGCTCCTCATGGTCTCTTTATTTAGAATATTGTTACCAGTCCTAGCTAGCTCTATGTTGTTCACAAAAATGGTCAACTTTCACGCTATGGTTGCAAAACCCGTGAATATTCTTAGGCTATGGTGAGTTAGCTTAGGCTACTAAAACCCGTGAATCTTTTATATTTTCCTCTTACTTTTTCATGCAGCTATCTTATTCTACAACTTGTCTTTTAGGTTCATCTTAGAGGTGTTGTATATAATATGTCTTTATAAAGGCATGCATAGATAATTTATCTAGCCACAACATCGCAAATTGTTGCCGCAATTAGACTTTTACCGACGAAATGGTCCCAAGAAATAAAGATTTATTGCGACCAAAATTAAACCCTATTGCAGTGATAGTTTTTGCCTTAAATATCTTGCTGGGATAAAAAAAATTAATGAAAAATACTTTTTGCGGCGAGAATACATACTTTTTATGGCAACAATATGTACCTGCCAAAAGTCCTATTTTTGTTTGTACTCACTCCATAACGTCACAATTGCCTTGGCCACAATTCTAAGGAACTATTAAAGTATAGTTTTGTGGAAGATATTGTGAAAATTTACACCATAAAAAGAGAGCGAACATCATGAGTACTATGTCAAACGCATCAGGAGGACGCATTACACCATTTGCACCAATCTATATACCATATAGTAGGTCATGTATGTAAGACCCAAAAAAAAGGGTGCAAAAACACAACGTTTCATCAAAATGTTCTTCTCTTCCTTTTCCATCCTTCTTCCCCAACCCGTGCCCTACCTTCTTTTTTTCCCCTTCCTGCATAGACACCCCCCTCCCCTCCCCCTCTCCCCACTTGCTCTCAGACCCTTACATGTTGATCCCCAGACTGGGCATACAGGGTACTTAAAAAAATACCAAAGGGCGAAGCAAGAGTTTTTCTTGACACAAATGAAAAAAGACATTAAGAAGAAGATTCGGGAGTGTGATGTATGTCAGGTTAACAAGAATGAGACAATTCCATCACCTGGTCTACTGGAACCCCTTCCAATCCCTAGCCAAGCTTGGACAGACATCTCATTAGAGGGCCTACATGTTTCCCACAGCCCTACATGTTTCCCACAACCTTAGTGTCATCTTAGTAGTAGTTGATCGCTACACTAAGTATGGCCATTTTCTGGCGTTAGCCCATCCCTACACTGCCTAAGGGGTGGCTCAGACTTTCATGGATAGTGTATTCAAACTGCATGGACTTCCTAATTTTATTGTTTTAGATTGAGATCCCATATCTTAAGCTCTTTCTAAAAGAACTTGTTCATCTTGCAGGGCTCAACACTGAGTTTTAGCTCAGCATATCATCCCAGTCCGATAAACAAACAGAGACTGTTAAAGACCAACCTCGAGTGGGCTCAGAATCATATGAAAGCTTTTGCAGATCAAAAGAGGATAGAGAGAAGTTTTGAAATTGGTGAATGGGTGTACTTACGTTTATAACCCTACCATCAAAATTCTGTCATGAGACGCTGCAATTTGAAATTATCACCCAAGCTTTTAAGGCCGTTCCAAGTGCTACAGAAAATAGGCACTTTAGCATACCTTCTGAGCTTGCCACCCTCATCCCAGATACATCTCCTCTTCCACATTTCGTGCTTGAAGAAGAAGTTAGGAGCTCACATTCAACCATTGCCAACACTCCCATACACCGATAAACATAGGGATCTTCAAATTGAGCCAGAGGGAGTGATAGATCGATGCCTGAAAAAGCATGGGCACTGAGCAGTTACAGAGGTGCTTGTCAAGTGGTTTGGGGCACCTTCCGACGATAATAGTTGGGAGTTATTATGGAGGCTTCTGTAACTCTACCCACACCTTGTGGGCATGGTTCTTTAAGCAGGGGGGAATGTTATGTGCTCAGATCAGGAAGGAGGGCTTTGATGAACTTTCAGTTCTAGGCGACAGAGGAAATTAAGAAGTGAAGTGTTCGTGGTAGGGATAATGTAGAAGAAGTCTAAGCGACATCGTTAGCTACTAGGGATCTGACGATGTCGTTTCACTAAATAAATGAAGTGCTGCATTTTTGGCCCAGTGGAGTACACGCGCCTTTTTGTCTTGTAGCTACTGGGAATAAAATTAGTTAGTTTGTTATTTCTCTTTCATGTAATTTCTGACATTCAATACTATATGGGTGTAATGGTCCAGGGATTGAATATTATTGATTATCTTGTATCTGGAACTTTCCTTTTCTGGAGGTTGGGATCCCCGAACAATCTCATGACTCTATGAATAATCAATGAGATTTCTATCATTTTCATCAAAATATTTCATCGAGATTCACAATTTAGATTAATCTTACATATATTTCCTTTCTATTACATTGAGAACCATAACAAGTTGTCACTCAGTAAGCTGCCATTGACACCGCTAGTGTTAGGTTGTCGATGTTCGCCCTCCGTTTTGCTCAATTGTGACTTCTCCCCTGCCATTTCATCATCTCTAGGTTGTGCGCCTCCAAGTCGGTAAGTTCTCTGACACCATTTCTCTCTCTGATCTCTCTCTCTCTCACTCACACACACACACAAATATACTCTCTATAACTCTCCATCGTCACTTCTGTTAGGATATCCACAGTGCCACCAACAACCGCCGAACACCACCACGATGTTTTCTCTCTCCATCGTGAGTGCCACCATCCTCACTCCAAAACGCGCAGTCATCCCCTCTACCATCGTAAGAGACTCTGTTTCCCTTCTCTCTGCATGAATATTGCAAACCGCAGTGACCCCGTTGCACCCTTGCCATTTCTTCGCATTGTGTCACCATCGTCGGTAAGCTCGTCTTTCTACTCCGCTTACACTCTTCCCTCACCCCACTATGTTCGATCTTGTTCTTATGTAGTGTGTCCCCTCTTATATTCTTGAATTTAGTTTGATTTATTTTTATATTGCAAAGCATCCGAGCCTCAATAGATAATACAGCCACACCATCGAACCTGACCGATCGCTGCTCAAAGAGTTGGTAAGGTACTCTTGAGCTTTAGCCTTGTTACCGTCGTTAAATTTGTAGCTCTTGTAATGGTGCCCAATTGAAGGTTGCGTTGCCCGTTATACGTGCTTGATGTTGGGATTGGTAATTGAATAATTCGATGATTTGTTGGCATTTGGAGATTCCTTGGTTCTGATTTTCTTGGTCGGTGAGGAAATAAATGTATATTGTGATGTGCGTTGGGGTGGCGTTTCAGCGAGTCCGAGGTTGGGCTATTTTATTTGTGGAGTAGTGCGATGGACGTTGTGATTGGGCGTTAGTAAAACCAAAGCACCATGATGGACTATTTTGGTTTATGGTTTGTTATTAGGCTTGTATTGAACTATAGCTGGACTTTAGAATTTTATTAGTAGTATGGGTTCATGCTGAATTGAGATATTTATATATTACTAGTATTTTGGATTAGGTCGGGACATTAGTTCTGTTCGAGTTCAAAACTTAGATAGTATACTAGAGAAGCCACGTAAGCGGTGTTTCTATGCTTGATTTTATCAAAATTTGACTGAGGTTGATTCTCTGAAAAATCTTCATATTTTGTTATGAAAATAACCTCGATGATTTTCCGCACTAGCCTATTATGAACCTTGACATCTGACAACGGAATCTGAAATAGTTATCTGATTCTATGATATTTTCTTATTAGTATACTTCTCCTATTGTTGCATAAGTGTATAATGGTGTCCTCCGATGTCTGACCTTGCCACGGGTGTAAAATGGCGGCCTTCGATGTCTGGCTTGCCACGAGTGTAAAATAGTGGCCTCTGATGTCTGACCTCGCCACGGGTGTAAATTTGTGGCCTCAGATTTCTGAGTGTAATCACTTTTCTAGTTTAGCGGTTTATGTTCTACTTAGCTATCCTCATAATGCACAACCCTACCACTGGGGTAAACATGGCATCTGTTCTATCCCTAATGTTGTTCAATATACTTGCGCCAAAGGTATATATATATATATAATGATCATTGAAATAAGATGTTCTAGAAATATTTCAACTATTTTGATAACTGCCTGTCTTATGCATTTTGTAAATGGCTCATGTTTAGAAACTGGTATATGATTGCTGCTTACTAAGTTATTGATAAACTCACCCCTTATTTCTATTATTTTCATATGACTCTGAGGTGCCAGTTGTAGATAAGGAATAGGAAGCATGAGTGGGACTAGTTGAGTATAGAGGAATAAGTGCTTGAGAGGCACAAGTGGACTACCGATTTTTTAATAAGTGCCAAAAGGTACAAGGGACCATTGGAATATTTATTAAAGAATTAAATTCTTTTCTACGTTAGTATTTTGAAGATTATAGTGCATTATTTGAGACTCGTGGAGTTTTTTTTTTCCTGTTTATGTTTACAATTTTGGAGCTTAGTTACGAAGGAACGTCAAATTTGAAATAAATGAGTTTTAACTGCTATAGAGTATTTTTCTATCGTTTAGAGTACAGTTTTGGATTGTTCAGTTTGGATTTTTAAGAGACAGGAAACTAATTCCCTAACCCTCTATATACGGGGTGTTACAATTGGTATAAGAGACGACATGTTTTAAATTTTATAGACTTCGAGGTTGGATGTTTATGACATTTAGGTCAAAGTGAGATTTGGGTAGGAACGTGTAGAATACAGGGTTGCAAAGGTTTATTTGTTTTTATTTATCATTATTATTGATTATATATGTATTCACTTCCATACCCATACCTAACTGGTTACTATCTAATTTTTTACTAATGGAGTCTAGGTTTCAGGATGCCACCTCGTCGTCGTGTTCGTAATCTTTGGATCAAATTTGGAAGCAGATCCTAATTCCAATACATATGATGTGATCCGAGATGTAGCACAACAAGTTATGGAAGAAATTGCACACAACGGCCCAGGTCGCAACTGTAACATTATTTTGGAGGGATGCACAGTTGAAAATTTTAATAGGATGCATCCACCCTCCTTCGACTGAAGAGGTGACACAATCTTAGCAGAGGATTGGATTCAAGATATCGAGGAGATACTTCGGGTTCTCAAGTGCATAGACAAACATAAAGTGTTATACTCTACATTTAAGCTAATCGGTTGAGCTAAACGCCGGTGGATTACAAAAAGAACTATTAGAGAAGTGGATGGCAGAGAAGACTCTATTGACTGGCCCCAATTTTTTAAAAAATATTCTTTTGAGTGTTTTTTTCCAAAATAAATTAGAGATGCCAGAACTAAGGAGTTTGCCAACTTGGTGCAAGGAAACATGATCATACTTCAGTATACTGCTAAATTTGTTGAGTTGTCATGCTTGCCAAGGACTTGATTCCAGATGAGGAGAAGAAGACATTGAAGTTTGAGGAAGGCCTGAATCACAAGATATATGAGCGAGTTGTGGGTTTTCAGGCTCAAACATTCTCGGAGCAGGTCGATAAGGCAACCGTGTTGGAACAGAGCATTAAGAGGAGTGCAGATATTCAAGATCAGAGAAAGAGGTCCACATTATAGGGGTCCCACCCTGGAGAGGATTAGGGACCATGGAAAAAGAGGAATGGAGGGAATAGTTCAGGTCAGAAGCAGGTACACGACAATCAACTAAATGACTTATGTAAGTTTTGTCCATGGTAGCCAGACAACAATGAAAACCCCAACACATTTTAGAGCACCAATCCAGTGACACTGAATAACAATCAACGAAATACAGTACCGGCCAGAGTCTATGCACTAACCCCTGGGGAGGTTGAGGATAGTAACGACGTTGTCACATGTATTTTCCCTCTTTTCTCTAAAAAGGCTACAGTATTATTTGACTTTGGGGCTACCCATTCTTTCATTTATGCGAACTTTTCTAAATTTTGCACCATAGAATTTGTAGTGTTGGAAAATAGTTTGCCAGTATTAACCCCAACGGGGAACTCTGTTGTTTGTAATAAAGTTCTTTGTTGTGCTAAAAATATTTGCAAGTGCACAAAATCGTAACAAGTAGTAAAGTATTTTTAAAGAAAACGGATGTCAAACCCACAGGGAATAATTATGCTATTGAGTACTGAAATTTACTAAATTAATTACTATTTGGAAAACTGAAATTTGAAGAATAGATTATCTAAATTAAACTAAAGAAAATAGCATTAAAATTAACATTTTAAAGATAATAAGAATAGATCTATAGCGCTTGATTTCATCTAGCAAATCCCATACAATTTATTGTTCCTTGTTATAGAACCCCAATTATCCCAAGTTGATGATAAAAATCCCTTAACTATTCAGTATTTTCTCTCGAACAATACTAAAAATATCTCTAATTAATAACTTCATATCTCTATGTGAATTTAACTAATTGGAGACTCATTAAGTTCTTTGGATTTTTCTTAAAAATCACATTAATCACGATAAAGTGTCTCTACTTTCACTTAACTAATGGGGCTTAACCCTAGAGCCTTAAACACAAATCACATCTCGGTCTCATTGCGATTCAATAGATCGAACAATAAGAAATACGATAACTTAATCGTGGAAATATTAAAAATACGATAACTTATAATATAAATTATGTGTTCAATGCTAGACTACATCAAGGCTCTAGAAAATAAAAATTAGTTCATAATAAAATTGAAAACAAAAAGAATAAAACTAGTGTTCTACGTTGGAGTTAGTTGATGAAGTATGTGGCTCTCGCTTCTGCTCCCCAGATCTGCCTCATTGAAAGAAACTTAAATAATAAAATTTGGACTATTGAAATCTAAAACTCAGACTCTTCCCCCATATTCATACCACAAGACGGGATTAAATAGATATCAAAACTCAAATCTGGAAACAAGATAAATGCGGCTACAATCTAGCCTAAAGATCTGAAACATAGTTTCTAAAGATAAATGTTAACATAAAAGAAATTATCTTGAGAATAACGGAATTATCTAAAAATGAAGATTCAGTAATAAGCAGCTTGATTTATGGAGTTCAGGAGGATTTGGTGGTCAGCAGATTGATTGTGGAACTCAGAAGGGTCCCACTGGGTAGATGCCGTGTGCGATGAATATAACTGGTCTCCTCGCCTACCGAAAGGAAATACTCCCGACCGAGATGATAGAACCCTCTCCCCAACCTAGTTGTCGCCCACGATGTCGTTTAGGTTGGTTGCTTAAGTTGGTTGTTTAGACTGGTCGCCAGGAGCTTTGCGCCAAGTCTTCTCACCTAGGAGGTAAAACATCTCGCTTATCGCCCAACTCTTGTCGCCAATTCCGGTCGTCATTGGGTCTCTTCGCCTTAATCTCCTCAGCTCTTTTCAGATCTCGTCGCCTCTCATCGGTCTGAATTTGTAGTCTCTTCTTTTGTACCAAAAGGCTCCCCTTTCACACTAAATCTTCTCATTCCTTCAAATCCAAGAAAATAAAGAAAAATATATAGAAATAAAATAAAATCAATAGAATTGATGAAAAACTAATACTTGTCATAAATAAAAGTGTAATAAAAATCATATAAAAATCACACTTATCATTCTTCGTGGGTGTCCAATCTCCATCGAGGGGAGATTGATGCCAACTAACCTAGTAGTACATCGGATGTTCGGGTTTGATCTGATATTAGGGATGGACGGCCAGACTCCAACTACACTAGTGTTGACTCCTTTAAAAAGGAACTAGTTTTCAAACACCTTGAGGAAGAAGAATTTTGACTCATCGGATCACGGATTCGGTCTCTTCCACCAGTCATATTTGCATTTCAAATCAAAAGGTTACTACAAAATGGGTGTCAGGGATTCATGGCTTGGGTGGTCAAAAACCTGAAGAATGAATTGAAGTTAGAAGACATTCATTCCCATTGTTAGAGAGTACCCAAAAGTGTTCCCTGAAGACTTGTCTGGACTGCCACCAAAGCGAGAGTTGAATTTTGCCATCGACTTAGTTCCAGGCGCATCACCCATTTCCAATCCCCCTACAGAATGGCGCCATTTGAGCTAACAGAACTCAAGGAGTAGTTGCGAGAGTTGTTAGACAAGGGTTTCATAAGGCCTAGCATGTCATCTTGGGGAGCTCCAGTTTTATTTGTGAAGAAGAAAGACAGATCGATCAGGATGTTTATTGATTACAGGGAACTCAATCGGGTCACCATAAAGAATAAATACCAACAAGATTTCATAAAAGATTTGTTTGATCAACTCCAAGGCGCTCAGGAATTCTCTAAGATTGACTTCAATCTAGTTATCATCATTTGAAGATCAAGACAGATGACGTACCCAAGACGGCCTTCAGAACCAGGTATGGTCACTATGAGTTTTTTGTCATGCCTTTTGGGCTGACTAACGCCCCAGTAGTGTTCAATGGACTTGATGAATCTTGTATTCCATGACTGCTTTGATACGTTGTGGTGGTTTTCATCGATGACATATTGATTTACTCCTATAGCATGGTTGAACATAAAAAGCATCTGAGACAGGTGCCTAAGACGCCCAGGGATAAGAAGTTGTTTGCGAATTTGAAAAAGTGTGAATTTTGGCTAGAGAAAATCTCATTCGTGGGGCATGTAGTTTCAAACGATGACATCTCAATAAACTCCAGAAAGGTTGAAGCAGTAGTTAAGTGGGCAAAGCCAGTGAATTTGCATGAAGTATGAAGTTTCTTAGGCTTTTTTTTTCTTTTTTATAGAAATGAAGTTTCTTAGGCTTGGCATGTTATTATTGCCGCTTTATTGATGGCTTCGCTAGAGTGGCAATTCCCCTCATTGCCCACACCAAGTAGAATAACAAGTTTGTATGGTCTGCGGAATGTGATAAAAGTTTCCAAAAAATTAAAAGAAAGGTTGGTGACTACCCCAGTGTTGACAGTTCCCACAGACAGTGGAGGAGTCATGATTTACAGTGACACATCAAGGTTAGGACTGGGTTGTGTCTTAATGCAGCATGGAAAGGTTATAGTCTACACTTCCTGACAATTGAAGACATATGAATAGACCTATCTCACACATGATTTGGAATTAGCAGCAGCGGTGTTCGCACTGAAGATTTGGAGACACTACTTGTACAGGGATAGATGTGAGATTTAAACAGACCACAAGAGTTTAAAATATCTCTTCACCCAAAAAGAATTATACATGAGATAGAGAAGATGGCTCGAGTTGGTCAAAGACTATGATTGTACCATCAACTACCACTCCAGTAAAGCCAAGGTGGTAGCTAATGCTCTGAGTCAGAAATCAGCGGGGTGAGCAATTGCTGCCCTCACTACTCAACACAAGGTTTTAATGGATCTAGAAAGGAAAGGGATTGAAGTGGTAACCAGTGAACAGTAGGCTTTCCTGGCCAACTTAATGGCCTAACCAACATTGATAGAGAAAATCAAGACTACCCAGAATAAGGATTTAAGGATAGTGAAACTTGTCGAAGAAACTAAGAAAGGGAATAAGCTTGAGGTCCATGTTTTAGATGATGGAGTTTTGAGGTTCAAGGGTAGATTATGTGTGCCTGAAGATGGTGAAATAATAATAATAATAATAAAAGAATCTTGGAGAAGCACATCGCTCCCTTTACACAATAAACCCAGGGAGCACAAAGATGTATCAAGATTTGAGGGAATATTTTGGTGGAATGGTATGAAGGGGTAAACTAAAAAATTTTTAGAACAATGCCTTACATGTTAGCAAGTCAAAGCAGAACAGCAGAGACCAACATGTTGGTTGCAACCACTTCAAATTCCTGAATGGATGTGGGTGCACATTACAATGGACTTTGTGAAAGGATTAACACGAACTCCGAGTGCTCAAGATGCAAGATGGAAATGCTACCTAAATTATATCTGAAGGAGACCATCAAATTACATGGGTTGCCGGTATCCATCATATTAGATAGGGATCCCCGTTTCACTTAGAAGTTTTGGGGAAGCCTACAAACGGCTATGGGCACCAATTTGAATTTGAGTACTGCTTTCCACCCACAAACAGATGGTCAATCAGAAAGGACCATTTAAGTCTTGGACGGCATGTTGAGGGCTTGCATTTTGGATTTCAAAGGGACTTGGACGCAATACCCTTTGGTCGTATTTGCCTATAATAATAGTTATCAAGCAAATGTTGACATGGCACCTTATGAAGCATTGTATGTTAGGGGATGTTGGTCCCCTCTGTACTAGGATGAGGTGGGTGAGAGACGCATCTTGGGGCCAAAGATCATACATAAAACAACAAAAAAACATAAAGATCATCCAGGGTAGATTGAAGACAGCTCAGAGTCGACAAAAGAGCTATGCAAACATTCGCCGTCACCAACTAGAGTTTGAGGTTGGGGAAAAAAATTTTCTAAGGATTGCACCAATGAGAGGAATAATGAGATTTGGGAAAAAAGGGAACTTGAGCCCTTTGAGATTGTTGACCGAATTGGCCCAGTGGCTTATAGAGTGGCCCTACCACCAGAACTCTTAGGTGTGCATAATCTATTCCATGTGTCCATGTTGCGGAAGTACGTCCCCAATCCCACTCACATTATTGACTCTGAGCCACTTCAGATTCAGGAAAATCTAACATATGCTGAAAAACCAGTGCGATTTTGGAACATAAAGAATAGCTGTTACGGGCTCAAGTTATTTCAATAGTCAAAGTATTGTGGAAACATCACAGCATTAGAGCAACTTCATGGGAGATTGAGGAAGACATGCGGGTCAAGTACCCACACCTATTTGAGGGCCAGGGAACCTTGATAACCCATACCAAATTCTGAGGACCAAAGTTTTATAAAGGGCGAGGGATGTAAGTCCAAGGAAAAAAATAAGGTTGCAAACACACCATTTCATCAAAATGTTCTTCTCTTCCTTTCCCCTTCTTCTACCCCAGCCGATGCCCTACCTTCTTTTTTTTTCCCTTTCCTGCACAGACACCCCTTGGCCCCACCTACTCTCAGAACCTCTTCCTCTTCCTTGTGGTTGCCGCTCAGTAGGCCGTCATTCACGCCTCTTGTGTTAGGTAGTCGGTTTTCACCCTCTGTTTTGCTTAGTCGCATTGTCTCCCCCGCCGTTTCATCCTCTCCAGGCTACACGTTGGTTAGATCTCGACATCATTCCTCTCACTCTCACTCTCACTCTCACTCTCACTCTCACTCTCACTCACTCTCTCTCTCTCTCTCTCTCTCTCTCTCTCTCTCCCTCTCTATAACTCTCCCTTGTCTCTTTTGTTGGGATATCCTCAGTGCCACCAAGGGTCGTCCAATACCACCATGACATTTTCTCTCTCCACCATGAGTGCCACCATCCTCACACTAGAATGTGCAGTCCTCCTCTTTGCAGCCGTAAGACCCTCTGTTTCCCTTCTTTGCCAACGAATATTGCAAACCGTAGTGACCCCGTTGCACCCCTACCTTTTCTTCGCACTATGTCACCCCTATCGACAAGCTTGTCTTTCTACCCCGCTTACACTCTTCCCTCACCCAACTCTATCCGATCTTGTTCTTATGCTGTTTGATTTATTTTCGATATCGTAGAGCACCCGAGCGTCAATAGACAGTGCAACCACACCTTCAAACCTGATCGATCGCTACTCCGAGAGTTAATAAGGTACTCTCGAGCTTTAGCCTCATTACAGCCTTTAAATTTGTAACTATTGTAATGGTGCCCATTGGAAGGTTGGGTTGCAAGTTGTATGTGTTTGATCTTGGGATTGGTAGTTGAATAATTCCATGATTTGTTAGCATTTGGATATTCCCTGGTTATGATTGTGGTGGTCAAAAGAGGGAATGAATGTATATTGTGATGTGTGTTGGGGTGAAAGTTTAGCAAATCAGAAGTTAGGCTATTTTATTTGTGGAGTAGTGCAATGGACGTTGTGATTTGGCCTTAATAAAACCAATGCAACTTGATGGACTATTTTGGTTTATGGGTTGTTATTAGGCTTGTATCGAACTATAGTTGGAGTTTAGGATTTTATTAGTAGTTTGGCTTCGTGCTAAATTGAGATATTTATATATTACTGGTATTTCGGATTAGGTCGGGACACTAGTTTTGTTCAAGTTCAAAGCTTAGATAGTATACTGTAGAAGCCAAGTAAGCGTTGTTTATATGTTAGACTTTGCAAAAAATTGATAGAGGTTGATTCTGTGAAAAACCTGCATATTTTGTTATGAAAATAGCCAGTTATTTCTCGCACTAGCCTATTCTTAACTTTCACATCTAACATTTTATCATGACTAGTGTAGATATGAGCAGATTTTTACACTTTATTTCTCTACTACATAAATTGTGAATATGCAATCTGAAATAAGTATCCGATTATATGATATTTTCTTATCAGTATACTACAACTGTTATTGCATTGCATATGATATTATCTTATATCTGACCTTGCCACGAGTGTAAAACGGTGGTTTCCGATGTCTGACCTCACCACGGGTGTAAAATGGTGGCCTCCGATGTCTGACCTTGCCACGAGTGTAAAATTGTGGCCTCTGATTTTTAAGTGCAATCACTTTGCTAGCTTAGTAATTTATGTTCTGCTTGGTTATCCACAAAATGCACAACCTTACCACGGGGTAAATATGGCCTATGTTCTATCTCTGATGTTGTTCATTATACTTGCGCCAAAGGTCTCTCTATATATGTATATTGATCATTGAAATAAGATGTTCTATAAATATTTCAACTATTTTGATAATTGTATGTCTTTTGCATTTTGTAAATGGCTCATGTGTAGACACTGCTATAGGATCTCTGCTTATTGAATTATCGATAAACTCACCCCTTATCTCTAATATTTTCATATGACTCTAAGGTGCCAGTTGAAAATCAGGAATAGAAAACATGGGTGGGACTAGTTGAGCGTAGCGGAATAAGTGCTTGAGAGGCACAAGTGGATTACCGGTTTTGAATAAGTGCCACAAGGGATCGTTGGGATATTTATTAAAGAATTAAATTCTTTACTATGTTAGTATTTTGGAGATTATAGCACATTATTTGAGACTTGTGGAGTTCTTTTTTTTCTTGTTTATGTTTACACTTGGAGCTTAGTTATGAAGGAAAGTCAAATTTGAAATAAATGAGTTTTACGTGAGTAGTTTTGTTTGTCGTTTAGAGTACATTTTTGGATTGTTGAATTATGATTTTTAAGAGACAGGAAACTAACTCTCTAACCTTCCAGGTACGGGGTGTTACAATGTACATGTTTTTTCTTTATATTCTAGTAATGCATGTATATTAATTCGAGTACTTTGCAAGTATGAAATTTTGCTTGAATGTGTGGAATCCAAAATGGCGCAAGGAATTCATGCTTAATTTGGTAAAAAATTGCCAAAGCCACCAATAAAGAACAGAAGAGTACTCATTCTTGATTATTAATTGAATATGGATAGAGACAGCCAGCATTTTCGTAACGTACATCGGACATAGGAATTAAACACATGAAGTGAAAATCTTTGTAATTAGATATTAGTCTCAACCTTCTCATTCCATTAATTACTAGTTTTGTGAAGCCCAGGCCCGTGGCCCAGTCAACTGAAGCCCAGCCCGAAGACCCTTGAAATGACGCCGTTTAGCAGGTTAGTCATCTCCTTTCTTTTCCTTCTCCCACCCCTCAATAGTTTCCCCCCATTTCTTTTTCTCTCCTCTGTTTTCGCCAAAAACTTCTCCTCTAATCCTATTTTCGTTACACGACAGGTTATTCTTCCCTTGTGGTTACTTTTTCTCCTCAAATCTTTAGTTCTCTCTACAGACTGATCTCCTCTTCCTCTTTCGCATGGTGTTCTTTTGTCTATAGGTATCTATCTCTTTCTCTCTCTCTCTCTCTCCCTCTCTCTCATTCTACACTTGGACTCTAAACTACAACCCTCATAGCCGACCCTCTATTTCACATCACTTGCAGATTTTTGCTTTGTGATTTTTCGTGCTGCATTTTCGTGGGTCTCCAAAGTTTTTGTAACCGTCAAAGCCCATCACTAGAGACACTATCGTTCAACGGTATGCCATTCTCACTCTCTGTGTCTCACGCACACACACACATTCACTTCAAATTATTTTATTTCACTCCAATGAAATTTTTGGGATATGATTTCAAAATGTGAAGTTGTGGGTTTCAGGGCATTTTTGTGTAAGCAAACACCTTGTGTTAGAATGGTCTGAGTTTAGACTTATTGGGTTGGATGTGCAGTGAACCAATGGATACTCGGGGTTGAGTAGTGGCTATTTCTGGGTTTTATGTGTCGTTAAACCATCGCTCTGTTACGTTTGAAAACATGTTTTGTTATGCATGATAACTCTGGAATATATTTTCTTCAGCATACTGTACTTTGTAAATGTCCATGTTTGCACGCTAGCATATGTTCTCTACTTATTGAGTTGTTGATAATTCACCCCCCTTATCTTCATAATATTTTCAGATGATGTGGGGAGTCCAACTGAGGATCAGGATTAGGAAATGTGAGCGTGGCTAAGCTATGGAGAGGGTGTTGAGTACCCAAGGGTACTACTATTAAAAGAAGGATTTCTGATGTCTTTTAGATCTGATATCTTATGTATTTGGTTTAGTAGGAAGTAAGGTTTTATCAGTTTATTACGTTATGACTACTGGGAGATTGTGGACCCCTTGCTTTATTATTTATTATTGCAGTGATGACTTTGTGGAGTTTATAATATGTTTATTTGGAAATATGAGATTGTTTATTGTTTATGAAATCTTTGGAGATTTTAGATATGTTGGGAGCTAGGTTTATAAGTGACAGCTAGTAATTCTCCGATCCATCCGGGTACGGGGCGTTACATTTGGTATCAGAGCCAGGTTTGAGGTTCTATAGACTATAGTTTGTGAGATTTCGAAGTATAGATAGTCTTTAAGAAATCATTCTCAGATTTAATCTGAAAGTGGAGTTGTGATACCCTACTCCTTCTTCTTACGTACGGTCCTTCCTTCTTACGTACGCTTCTTCCTTCTGACATATGTTTCATCTTTATGACGTAAGCAAATCCCGAAGGCAGAGATTATGTGATTATCTGCCTTTCCCATTAGCGACTGCGAGCCACGCTATGCGTGTCGAACCATGATGGCGTGTCTCGAAGGATATCGTGTGACTTCTAGGGCACGCCCAGTGTTTTAAATATGCTGAAAATATTTATAAAGAGTATTCTCAGTATTATTGAATTAAGATTTGATCTTAAATACGACAATCATAATATTCTTGAAGAGCTCAATTATTTAAGATATTATGGGATTTAAATTATGTTGAGAGCTTTTATTAATAAAATGGTTTGACCCTTTTAAATATGTTAAGTGAGATTTCATCATTTTATTAATGATGAAGAATATTATTTTATAAACTAAAGTTAGTTTAAAATAACATTCTACCTTAATTCCTCTAAGCGCTTTTAATTAAGTTAATATTTACGCATGTTCAAATCAGTGTTTTAATCCCTCGTCGTTAGATCATTGTGTAAATCCCTAGACGAAGGGACTGGATTAAAAATCCAGACCCCCTCTCTTTCTCCCTCATTTCCCTCAGATCTCTCTCTCTCCTCCCTCTCTCATTCGGCGTACGCAATACGCAATCCTCCCCATGCCGAACGGCTTAAGGCCTCCGCCGTGCGCCGCCAGCCCTCACCGCCGGCATCATTGGCCTCCTCTCCCTCCGACGAGCTCAACCATGGCAGCCCCTCCCTTTCACGCTCTCTCTTCCTCACCCTTAGAAGTGTGAAGCCCGAACGGGCTCAAGGGCACTGCACCGCCGTGCGCCACCCAATGGCTCCACCGCTCCCACGGCGACCTCCCCTCCTACCGGCCATCATCCTCCACAGAAGCCAGCCCCTGTTACGCAGCCACCTTCCCTCTGTCGCACACACGCACGCACAAGGAGACCCACGCACGGCTTCACCGTGCGCGGCCCCTAGCGCCGCCGTGTGCAGCACCCACGACCACCGAACGACATCATGAACCTCCTCTCCCCTTCCCCGAGCTCCTCCACGTGACCCGAGGCCTATAGCCTCTCTCCACCACACGGCTTCTCCCCCTCATGCACGATCGGGTTGCACGTCATGCACCACCGTGCAACACCACCCACAGCTGGTAACCACCACAAACAGCCTCCTCAGGCAGCCACCAAGCCAACCCAACCTCCCACGGCCCCGATCTGCCACCCACGAAAGGACACTCTCTCTCACTCTCCCACGACTTCTCCTCCACGGTATGGCCTGATCCGCCACCGTGAGCCACCATGCCGCCACCTTGACGCCACCACGAGATCCACCGCTCCTCCCTTAGCCGAGCCCTAGGTCCAAGCCAGCACTTTATGTGGTGGGTAATCAGTGCACGTGATGGACAGTCACTGCATGTGATTGACCGTCACAGCACACGGCTAGAGCCGCCGTGTTATGCTCCTTACCATCATCACAAGGCCATCACGAGCTCTTCCAAGACCACACCTAGCTATCCAAATGCCTAAACAGTTAACGTACGTGGATCAGCCACCACGTACGACATTGTCGACATCATCGGCTATGACGGTCAACAAGCAACGCACGGGTTATCCCGTCGATGGTATAACCCTTTACCTCTCGTATTTATGTTAGATATCGATTAGTTGACTAGGTTGTGGATTGTCCTGTTAGTATTAATGGAGTTGTGGCATTGTGATGTGGGGTTGTGTGATGAAGTGTTGGGCACTCTGTGTAGTGAAGTGTTGGGCTTATCTGTGTTGTATGGAGGTGCATTGTGCCGTGTAGTGTGCTGTGAAGTGTTGGGCATATTGTGAAGTGTTGTGGACTGTGGTGTGTAATGCAGTTGTGGGGCATGTGTCGTATGGATGGCGTGGCGTTGTGTGGAATGGGAAGAGTACACGCTGGGTGTACTTGTATGTGGCGTAATGTAAGACAATGAGAGTATATGTAAAATATACCCTCCTGGCATATGGTAGAACGGGATGAGTACACGGAGATGTGTACTCTGTGGGTAGTTCGTGTAAAAGGAGTACGTGTGGAATGTACTCCGTGTGGTGGATTGATGCACCATATGGCGTGTATGCCATAATGGTGATGTGGCGTGGTGTATGTGGAACGGGAAGAGTACACGCTGAGTGTACTCTGTGTGGGGTATGATATATGAAGGGGATATAGGTGGAATGTACTCCGTATGGCGGATATGCCATAATGGTGATGTGTATATGGAATGGGACGAGTACACGATGAGTGTACTTTGAGTGGTGCAGTGATGTAACGTGTATGGAGTACGTGTGAGTTGTACTCTGCATGGCATAGTGTGTATAAAAGGAGTACGCATGGGGTGTACTCCATGTGATGGAGTGTATGGATGGAGTACATGTGGAGTGTACTCTATGTGGTGGACGATGCACCATCTGGCGTGTATGCCGTAGTGGTGATGTGGCGTAACGTGCATGGAATATACGCGGAGTATATTCGATGTGATCGAGTGACACACCGTACGGCGGGTATACCGTAGTGGTGATGTGTCGTATGTGCATGGAATATACGAGGACTATATTTCACATAGTGGAGTGACGCATCATATGGCCAATATGCCGTAATGGTGATGTAGCGGAATGTGTATGGATGGAGTACATGTGGAATGTACTCCATTTGATGGGTGATGCACCATGTGGCGGATATGCCCTAATGGTGATGTGGCGTAATGCATGTGGATGGAATGCACAAGGAGTGTACTCCATGTGATATAGTGATGTACCATATGGCGAGTATGCCATAGTGCTGATGTGGCGTAGTATGTATGAAGGGAGTATACGTGGAGTGTACTCCACGTGGCAGTGACACTCCGTGTGGCGTGTCGTAGAGATAAGGATGGTTACGTGATTGATGGGCGTTCAATGTGATGGATAGTGTCGAGAACTGTGGAACAGTGTCCCGAAATAGTTATGGCACAACCTATAGTCTGAGGTGGCAAGTGTCACCGTGATGAACTTATGGCTAAGAGTTTGCGCAAAGTAGCGGAACAAGTACAAGAGTGTGCAGCGGAAGCATGACTGAGGAATGTCACGAAGTGACATGACTACTGACAGTCATGCTTGTGATGGGCGAAGTACTGGAACAAATGTAAGAGTACGCAGTGGAAGCATGACTGGGCAACGTCACGAAGTGACGTGGTTACTAACAGTCGTGATTGACATGTGGTGAAGTGATAGGGTATGACTGGCGTAATGGGAACATGACAAAATGTCACGTTGTGTCGGGAGTACGTAAGGAATCGTACTCGTGATGAGTTAGGAATTTATGTACCAGAGTGTTGGGTAACGCGACAAGGTAGCTTGGGAGCAGTCTCGAGCAGTATGACGTGGCATAAGACATGGTTATGATTGGAGTCTTGTCATGTTAAGTGTTGGGATGAACTGTCAAAGGGACGGGTAGCATGAGGAGCCATGCTAGCCGGGTTAAGAGAAGGTTGGTATCGGAATATGACCCTTGTCCCTCGAAGCTGGTGATCAACGTGTTATATATGTTGATCTTAGGTGATAAGGGGTAGAGTACATGTGTAATCTGGTTAGACACATGTGCCGGATGGATTCACCATATATAATGGGTAATCTATCCTGAGTATAGTTACACAATACTTAAGCCTCAAAGTTGGCTTAGAGCCGTATGGCTTGTCTAGATGGGAATGAGGATTTGTATGGGCTAAGATGCATGAAGAAAGTGATGGGTGTACTGTCTAAGGACGGGATGCGTGACTTAGTTGGTTTGAGTCATGCGTCGAAATGAGGTTAATGAGAAGAATGAGACAGAGGCCTTAGTGTCTTAATCCTAAGGTGAATCATGAGTTCACTTTAGTGGATGAGCACTCGAGGCAGGACCTGAATTTGAAGATGGGGTGACCGTAATGGGTCCCCGAAGGTTTTAAAGTTCAAGTTGCTTATGTACTAGATAGAGAATGACGTTAAGTTATGTGTATGCATGTAGGTTGCCATCTGACAAGCATGAATGGACTGAATGACATGCAAGTAGCATGGAGTCCAGGTACGTGTTACGTTCATACTCTTCTAGAGTTTTCAAAGATACAAGAAACGCTTTTCCCTTAAGATACTCACGAAAAGAAACGAAAGACGTTTTAAGAAAGAAAATGCTAATTGTTAAAAGGTATAAGTATGTACGGCCCCTCCTTGGCAGCCCCTTTTTACGCAACCAAGGTATTAATTGTACGCATATGAATGGATGACTATACATTGTATCTATTGTATATATTTTCTAAGAAAATCCATAAACTGATGAAGATGCATGAAGGGCATGACAACGGATGCTTTTGTGGATCCTACGATCCGACGCTCTCATGTGCGCCACGAGGTGACTCTCGTTGATGCCATGAGAGACTACGTTCAAAGGTGACGCTAATGGATGTCACGAAAGTCGACGTTTAAGCCCATGTATGAACCAAATGAAGTTTTCAAGAACGAACTGTTAAAGAAAAGATAGAACTAAAATGAACTGAAACACGAAAAGACGATTTTTGGGCTTACGCTCCAAACAATGTTTATCCATGAAAAGAAATGCTTTCTCATGAAAAGAAATGTTTTCTCATGAAAAGAAAGGACCGATGAATGAAATAATGAACTGAATGAAAGCTCCAGCTCTTTCGAGCTGACATGAACGAACAAATGAAAATCAAAGAAAGAAATGAAAGCATGAATGTTTGAAGATACGTAATGGCCACATGACTGAAAGGAAAGGGTACCAATGAATGGGCAGATTGCAATGCCGGGTAAGTATACTGGAAGTGCACCCAGTGCTGCCCCTATTAAAAGGGATTCCCCACCCGTGGCCATGGGCGGAATCCGGGTCCAAAGGAAGACCGCTAACCCCAAACACACGGGGCGTAACAGTGTGTACTGGCCTATGAAAGTGATAAGAACGAATGGATGTATGCACGCATGTACGAACGCACGAATGCATGAATCTTTAAGAAATGAAGGCACTGACGGGGGACACGTTTTTTAAAGAAAGGAAAGTCTTTTGAAAGAAAAGCCCCGTCCAGTGACGTTTTCAAACGAACGCACGTATGCACGCATGTAATAGTATGTACGAATGATGAATGCATGAATGAAAACCTATATTGTTATATTTTTAACGGTATGAAGTAATGCTTACGAGTCTTCGACTCATTTTAGTTTTTATGCATGTCCCTCCCCCTCACAGGAACTGCACGATCAGGACGGACATGGCCCATGGGGAAGAGCACGGAAGTCTAGGCACGAGTTTTAAACGTACGAGAGGCCTTTTTATTATAAGATTTATGTTTTCCGTTGTAAACCCCTTTCATTGTCAAAGCATATTTTAATCTATAAACGTGGAGTCTCGCACCCTGGGTATGCAAGTGAAAAGTTTTAAATAGGACGGTAATTTTCGTCGTCCTTCTATAAAACAATAAAAAAATATTTTGGAAAAAGTCCCACCACAAGGACAGGCGTAACAAGTTGGTATCAGAGCAAACCCAGGTTATGCTAGAATCTATGATGTTCTTTTCAAAATAAAAGAGAGAAATTCATTTTCTGTAGAAAGAAAACTTTTTCCAATGAAAGAAAACTTTTTTTCAAGGAAAGAAAACTTTTGAAAAGAGAACTATACGTGAAGGAAAAACCTAGACTGACGTCTTCCCAAGGCATGTCTCGTCCTGTAGTAAGTACAAGAAAGTATTTTTATTCTAATGCTATGATATTTTCAATGTATGACCCAATGAACTCATGCATGTCAGATTGGAAACTAGAAAGAAGTAGTCATGTTAAGTGCATAAAATGTTAAAGATATCAGAGACTAAGCATAGTTAGAGGTTAAGGAATGAATGATGGAACATTAGGACATGCAGCAATAGCTGCATGCTAAATGAGGAATGGACTAGAAATGTTAGGAAGACTATGATAGTTAAGAAACACATGCACAATTACGAACTAAGCTAGGACCGAAACGTAAAACGAAATGACGACTTCAATCCTCGCCGCCAGGAATACCCGAATGGAACATACGAGCACTACGAAATGGATGAACTCAACCACTTTGGAATAACTTTAAGCATGACGATGGAGCAACGACAAGACGTGAGGGCAGGTATGGTATGAGACGTGACCAACATACTAAACGTGTGCGGAGACGCGTGAAGACAACGCGAGGACATGTATGAACAAATCCCTTAAAATATTGCGCTAAACTCTTAGAACACTAAGCAAATTTCTAGAGTACTAAGCAAATCCCTAGAACCTTAAGCGAAATTTATTTAAGGTGGGAAGATTGTGATATCCTGCTCCTTCTTCTTACGTACGATCCTTCCTTCTTACGTACGCTTCTTCTTTCTGACGTATGTTTCGTCTTTATGACATAAGCAAATCCCGAAGGCAGAGATTATGTGATCATCTACCTTTCCCGTTAGCGACTACGAGCCACGCTATGCGTGTCGAACCATGATGGCATCTCTCGAAAGATATCGTGTGACTTCTAGGGCACGCCCAATGCTTTAAATATGCTGGAAATATTTATAAAAAGTATTTCCAGTATTATTGAATTAAGATTTGATCTTAAATACGACAATCATAATATTCTTGAAGAGCTCCAAAAATATTATAATTGCCAGAAATCATTTTAATATTATTATTAAAATGATTTCAATTATTTAAGATATTATGAGATTTAAATTATGTTGAGAGCTTTTATTAATTAAATGGTTTAACCCTTTTAAATATGTTAAGTGAAACTTCATCATTTTATTAATGATGAAGAATATTATTTTATAAACTAAAGTTAGTTTAAAATAATATTCTACCTTAATTCCTCTAAGCACATTTAATTAAGTTAATATTTACGCATGTTCAAATCAGTGTTTTAATCCCTCGTCGTTAGATCGTTGTGTAAATCCCCAGACGAAGGGACTGGATTATAAACCCAGACCCCCTCTCTTTCTCCCTCATTTCCCTCAGCTCTCTCTCTCTCCTCCCTCTCTCATTCGGCGTACGCAGTACGCAATCCACCCCACGCCAAACGGCTTAAGGCCTCAGCCCCGCGCCGTCGTGCACCGCCAGCATCATTGGCCTCCTCTCCCTCCGGCGAGCTCAACCATGGCAGCCCCTCCCTCTCACACTCTCTCTTCCTCTCCCTTAGAAGTGTGAAGCCCGAATGGGCTCAAGGGCACTGCGCCGCCCAATGGCTCCACCGCTCCCACGGCGACCTCCCCTCCCACCGGCCATCATCCTCCACTGAAGCCAGCCCCTGTTGCGCAACCACCTTCCCTCCGTCGCACGCACGCACAAACAAGGAGACCCACGCACGGCTTCACCGTGCGCGGTCCCTAGCGCCGCCGTGCGCAGCACCCACGACCACCGAACGACGTCATGAACCTCCTCTCCCCTTCCCCGAGCTCCTCCACGTGACCCGAGGCCCATAGCCTCTCTCCACCGCACGGCTTCTCCCCCTCATGCACGCACAGGTTGCACGCAGTGCACCACCACCCACGGCTGGTAACCACCACCTCCAGCCTCCTCAGGCTGCCACCAAGCCAACCCAACCTCCCACGGCCCCGATCTGCCACCCACGAAAGCACACTCTCTCTCACTCTCCCACGGCTTCTCCTCCACGGTATGGCCTGATCCGCCACCATGGCGCCACCTCGACGCCACCACGAGATCCACCTCACCTCCCTTAGCCGAGCCCTAGGTCCAAGCCACCACTTTATGTGTTGGGTAATCACTGCACGTGATGGACAGTCACTGCGTGTGATTGACCGTCACTACACACGGCTAGAGCCGCCGTGTTATGCTCCTTACCATCCTCACAAAGCCATCACGAGCCCTTCCAAGACCACACCTAGCTATCCAAACGCTTAAATAGTTAACGTACGTGGGTCAACCGCCACGTACGACACTGTCGACATCATCGGCTATGACGGTCAACGAGCAACGAACGGGTTATCCCGTCGATGGTATAACCCTCTACCTCTCGTATTTATGTTAGATATTGATTAGTTGACTAGGTTGTGGACTATGCTATTAGTATTAATGGAGTTGTGGCATTGTGATGTGGTGTTGTGTGATGAAGTGTTGGGCACTCTGTGTAGTGAAGTGTTGGGCTTATATGTGTTGTATGGAGGTGCATTGTGCCGTGTAGTGTGCTGTGAAGTGTTGGGCGTATTGTGAAATGTTGTGGACTGTGGTGTATAATGCAGTTGTGGG
This sequence comes from Juglans mandshurica, assembly GCA_022457165.1. Classification (NCBI taxonomy): domain Eukaryota; kingdom Viridiplantae; phylum Streptophyta; class Magnoliopsida; order Fagales; family Juglandaceae; genus Juglans; species Juglans mandshurica. The sequence continues at coordinate 16,608,785 of CM039624.1, forward strand.
GCATGTGTTGTATGGATGACTTGGCGTTGTGTGGAATGGGAAGATTACACGCTGGGTGTACTTGTATGTGGCGTAATGTAAGACAAGGAGAGTATATGTAAAATATACCCTCCTGGCATATGGTAGAATGGGATGAGTACACGGAGATGTGTACTTTGTGGGTAGTGCGTGTAAAAGGAGTACGTGTGGAATGTACTCCATGTGGTGGATTGATGCACCATATGGCGTGTATGCCATAATGGTGATGTGGTGTGGTGTATGTGGAACGGGAAGAGTACACGCTGAGTGTACTCTGTGTGGGGTATGATATATGAAGGGGATATATGTGGAATGTACTCCGTATAGCGGATATGCCATAATGGTGATGTGTATGTGGAATGGGACGAGTACACGATGAGTGTACTCTGAGTGGTGCAGTGATGTAACGTGTATGGAGTATGTGTGAGGTGTACTCTGTATGGCATAGTATGTATAAAAGGAGTACGCGCGGGGTGTACTCCATGTGATGGAGTGTATGGATGGAGTACATGTGGAGTGTACTCTATGTGGTGGACGATGCACCATATGGCGTGTATGCCTTAGTGGTGATGTGGCATGACGTGCATGGAATATACGCAGAGTGTATTCCATGTGATGGAGTGACGCACCGTACGGCGGGTATACCGTAGTGGTGATGTGTCGTATGTGCGTGGAATATACGCGGAGTGTATTCCATATAGTGGAGTGACGCATCATATGACATATATGCCGTAATAGTGATGTAGCGGGATGTGTATGGATGGAGTACATGTGGAATGTACTCCATTTGATGGGTGATGCACCTTGTGGCGGATATGCCCTAATGATGATGTGGCGTAATGCATGTGGATGGAATACACAAGAAGTGTACTCCATGTGATATAGTTATGTACCATATGGCATGTGATATAGTGATGTACCATATGGCAAGGATGTCGGCGTCTTAATTTCGTTGCTGTCAGACACAATTAGTACAAAACAGGGTATCTTACATTCTGCCCTTCACAAAGTTTTACATTTGTTCGTAAAATCATATATTTTCCTATATATGAAATGCATATGAAGCATAGTGCATAGTAGATAAAAAGATAAAAAGGAACTGAACAACATGATAGGTTCGAAAGACTGGAATACACAGCAGAAGAGGACAGAGACATGCGTCCCCTGGCTGTTACAAAAGGGGAATTATAACATGAATTGGATTTAGAGTAATGTGCATTGGCTTTGCTTCCGTCGCCGGCTTTTCTTCGGTTTAGGGGGCTGCAAAACCACCTTGATTGCAGCATCAAACACAGCCTTAACATTCTGAAGCATCACAGCAAAAGACAGAATTAGATAATCTCTGTTGAAACAAGTATGAGAGTTATGACTTCTAACTGCTAATAAGGCGAAGAGTATCGCTATAAGAATTCCAATTTGGTCGTCCCAATAACCATTAATTGTCCCACTACCTTTTCAATTGCTACGGATACAATCTGTAAACTCTAAACTTACAGCCTTGAAAAAGCTAGTGAAACGTTGGCCACGGAGTAAAAATCCCGTGTAAAATTGATAACTGAATTGTTGTGGCGACACGGAGAAAATCAAATGAGCAAACCTGGTGAGTCTTGGAGCTGCACTCTATGTAAACAGCAGCACCAATTGCCCTCTTCAGCTCTTCACCCTGTCCAACATTCAATATTCTCTCCATTAAATAACTTCATTAACCAAAGCAAACAGAGACCACAAATAAAACAAAACAAAAGACTTGCCTGAGCAGTTGTGATAGGCGTAGCCCCAGGATGATCAATCAAATACTGCTTGTGATCCCGAAGATCTGCCAGAAATCACATCCAAATTAACTTAAACCATTGGATTTAAGTATATATGTGTGTGTTCAATGTAATATATAGTAAAATTCCATACCACGTTTGGTTCCAACAAGCACTATTGGCACAGTAGGGGCGTAATGCCTCAGCTCAGGAATCCACTGGGAGCCCATATATATATCGATATTTTAGAAAAAATATCTCGAGAATGAAAGCCATAAATGAAATGGAGAAATTAAGAAATATATATATATATATTGATGAAAAACCTTCTTGGAGATATTTTCGTAGCTGGCTCTGCTGATGAGTGAGAAGGCCAACAAGAAAACATCTGCACCCCTATAACTCAATGGCCTCAACCTGTTGTAATCCTCCTGCCCTGTGTTCACCCAACATGAACGAACATTAACTATATATATGGAGAATCACAAATAATTATCAGGGAAATTGCACTTTACACCCGGCTTGAATTATAGCTGCCTTTTTCAACTCGCAATTGGCACCTTAAACTAATAAAACTAATGATTGAGCACCCTTTGGTTAAGATGTAGTCATTCTAAGATTGCATTACAGGTCATAATTTTCATCGATCTCAATGGTCGATCTTAATTAGCTGAGCCTGAAGATGCATGCAAATATTTCTTACCCGCAGTATCCCATAGTCCAAGGTTAACTGTGCTGCCATCAACCACCACATTAGCACTGAAGTTGTCGAACACAGTAGGCACATAATCCTACAAGAATTTGAACAAAGAAAACATCATTAATATATAATTAACAGACTGTAAATTATCCTTTTAATATAGAATTTCTGTTAAAGATGAATGAACGTGCATGTATAATCAAGGGTAACACTTGTTATGAAACATTAATATCTAATTATCTATCATCATCATACTGTGGGAAAGGTATTGCTCGTATAAGAAATAAGCATGCAAGTCTTTCCGACAGCTCCATCACCAACTGTGACACACTTGATGAATCTTGCCGTGTTCATTTTCCAACTCTCAGCTTTCCTTTTCTTCAGACTCTTAGCAGATGATGAACTTCTTCCTGATCTCTGTATTGTTTACTGCTTCCATTAATACAAACCCTTGAGAATTCTTTCTCTATTTCTCAAGACTAAGAGCTGGCTAGAAAGCATCAAGGTGGTAGGAGGGTGTTGGGAAATGTGGTGTGAGTTCGAATTTTGAATAGAAAAGGAGGGGGGAGGAGTGCATTTAATAAGCTGAGAAGCCCCTCAACCACTTTTGTTGTGCCTCTTTTATCTTTATACCATGATTGCCAATGGCTTTCTGTTCCTTTAAGGGGAAGGCCAGAGCGGGAAAGCCCCAAGACCAACAATAGATCATGGTAATTGGGTGGTGGGATGCTGGTGTTAGTTGGTTAAGTATTGTACAAGGCAGAGATTGAATGATGAATATTGAGAAAATATGAGTATGAAGTAGGTTTTCGAGTACGAGACATGAAATCGTAATCCTGTCTTATAAAATGACATTAACATTCGCCTCATTTGTTAATCTTTTTTTTTTTTCTACTTTTAAAGACTAGTACTGTTTGAACCTTTTATACTGCAGTATATGTTCAAACCTAAAAAGACGCAAGCGGTAGAATTTGACCCAAGACAATAATAACTTTAATTGTATGGAAAAACTATACATTCCCAAGTGAAAATATCATACCTCAAAGATGAGCTTTACTTTACGTGGGTGTCACCATAATTAAGGGAGAATTTATAATCAGTACTGGTCTTTCTCAAGATTGGTTGTTAGTTGAGGACCAACTTGCATTTTTTTTTTATTAAAGTTAAACTTTTAGGACTGAATTGGCTATACAAAATCAAACTATTTCATCTCATCTCATCATTATAATTTTAGCATTCACATAGAAAATATAATAAATAATTTAATTTTTTTTAAATCTCAAAATAAAAATAATATTATAACAATATTTTATTTAACTTTTAACAAAACATATCATCTCATCTCATCTAATCTGCGTAACGAAACGAGGCTTAATATGTAAATGTATTTTAATTTTTATAATAAATAATATTAGATACAGTTTTAAATTGTGTAAATTCTGTGTGAAATTTATTATTAAAAAATAATTATTTTTATGTGAATTTTAAATTTTATCAAATTTTTTATATAAATGAGCGAGACTTGTACAAGGACAAATTGAATATATAGGCCTGGTACACCAGTATGCTAATCGGAACATCTCCAGTTTAGTAACGGTTGCTGTTGCGATTGCATATGCACGTTATAGGTATGGGAATGCAAAAGCACTATAATTTAGTGCGTTGGATGATCAGTCGATCGAAGCTTCCACGACAAGTATAAAAGCTAAAACACTTTCCTTTTAATTATTGGGGGCTTGCATGACGACATGATATAATTTTGCTCAACAATCAATGCCTCAATTGATCTGGAAATAGAACAAACACTAGTCATGAGATATAATACTGCAACGACAGACGAAGAACTAAGCTCAAGCAATCGCATAAGTATTCCTGCTACGGAAACCCTGTGTCCGTAACATTTTTGTTGAATAATTCCAACCAGTCCCCATGTAAATTGGCAATTTATAAAAAGGTCTGCCATGAAGGGTTGGTACTCATCACGATTGTTGTACGAGGAAAATATTTTCTCCCACTTTTTGATATGACAACGAAAGCAGTGCGCGCGCTGCCGAAGGATTGGTGCCATGGACATACACGTACATGGCACAAGACTATAATCAACCCAATCCCCCCTTCTTTCATGTTAACATGCCACGTCTGTTCTAGAATTCATTTGTTGCCGAACCATTGAAACTAGGGGTGCTACCAACCGGGCCTATTCGGGCGAGTAGCTACCCATCCCGATCTAGGCAAGGTGACTAAATCGACCCCACATCCCGTCTCTGCTCTCATCCTTGACCATCCGCATTCATTTATCGAGCAGGCAAATTGACACAATCACCATTCGGCCACTCTGTCCATGTAAAGCCCGTGGCCCAGACCAATTGGAGTTTAACCTTAGGATGGGACGACGTCGTTCAAGTAAAATTTTTCTTTTCCTTGACTTCTTTCCTTATTTCCTCCTATCTCTCTGCAACCCAACATTTTCCCTCTTTCTCCCTCTCATCTGCTTCTTTATTCCGATTTTCCCTCATCCCATAACTCACACCCCACACGCATTTGGCGGTTCCTTGCATATTTTTCTTCTATTCTTTTCTTTCTCTCTCAACCGGACCTCTCTCAACAGCCGCTTCCTATCACATCCTCTCTTCTGCTCTCCTGCGATTGTTAGTTTAATTGTGGTGTTGCGTTGTGTTTTGGGAAAAAAAATTCAGTTTGGTACAGGTAAACCATTTTTCTTTCTTTCCGCACTCTGTTTTCTTGGTTGGATCCGATGTATCTCACCCTCACGTAACCACTCTCTGTTTTTCACTCACAAGGTTTTATTTTCACAAATCACTACGTCATGCATCTTCATCCTTAAGAGCCTTGCGGGTTGATGTGCTCACACTGGTATGCTCCCATAAAATTTCAGATTCCCCTCACTTTTGATTTTCAGTTAGTAGTTTTGTAACGCCCCGTCCCTGAGGATCTAGAGAGTTAACTCATATCGCCTAAAAATCATTCTTCCATTCACATAGTACATAATCAACTTTTTCTCGATCTCACAAAATACTCATTAATTCACATCAAATACTCCAATATAATTAATCCAAGACAATAAAAAGTCTTAATAAACACCAACTTCCCAACAAATCATATCATCAGATTGCAACAAACTACTGAACAAAAATCCTCAATACTCATGTAAACCTTCTATGTTTAAACCATCGTTCTTAACTACTCTTACCTATGCTCCATATTCTGGATCCTCAACTAGAATATTCAAATCATCTAAAAAATATTGTGGAGATAAGGGGTGAGTTATCAACAACTCAGTAAGCAAAGAACATATACTAGTATGTAAACATGAGCCTTTTCAGAAAGTTCAGTATGCAGAAACAAAAACATTTTATTTTTATATGCAGATCTCAGAAAAACATGTTATCAGAAAATCAAAGCGACTTTTCAATCTTTTCAATACTCAAAATCAACAATTTTTATTTAAGGATCCATTTCATATTCAAAAACGCTTTGGCATAACATAACTGAATATCTTCATCTTATCATATACCATGTTTAACCCATGTGGTAGGGTTGTGCTATCCCCGGTGGCCAAACCAGGCAGTATCATGTAGTGAACTTCCCATTTTTCAATCTCGAAGCTCCGAGTGTGCACACAGGAAAGAACAAGTAAAAAGACCACTTTGTTTCCAAAGTGGGTGCACTCATATCATATCATATCATGGTAGTACCAACCATATCACGTGAACAGTATCATCATATCAGAACCATATTCAGAACAGATAAGTATGCCAAAGTTTTATCATATCCATAACATATCAAAACACGTGCGAAACATATTCATATCATTTCTATTTGATCAAAAATAGATCCAAATCATTTCATATCACATGCATAAAAATCTCAATGATATCATATTCGCTCTTTTGCATATTTCAAAAACATGTCAAATATTGCTCATGTCTACACATTTCATGTCAAAAACGTTTCTTTTCTCTTTCATACGTATCCCATGAGGGAATGCGAAAACATATACTGAGGTTGTTTTTCACTTTTTCTTCCTAAAACAACATGCACATTTTTACAAACCAACCTCAGTTCATTTCTTTTTATGCAAATCTAGCATAGGAACCCCGCTTACCTGAACGACTTAAATTTTCCAGAATTTCCTCAAAAATGTCGAGCCGACTATAGATCGTCACCTATAAAAATAATGACGTAATTTCCGTAAGTTTCCAATCAATCACGTATTTCGATATTTCAGCCTAAATTTAAAAAATAACCTATTTTAATTCCTTAAAACTTAAAACCCTCATAATTCCAAAATTATGTCATCACTTTCTAAAATCATCAATATCCACCATAACCAAAGTCAAACTCAAAACACCAATATTTAAACCCGAAACCGTCAATAAATCTCACATCATAAACCAATCACCCAAACAACTCCATAATCCAATCCAACCGACCCCCTTACTCCTCGGACTCAGTCCGGCGCAACCAACCAATTCACAGTAATTATGAGTTAGCGCGAAAATACATTTAAATCTCAAAAATTCTTTGGAAAAATACTTACAATGCTATAATATAATTTTTGAAAGATCACGGAGATGCTAGAAGTGGCAGCACAACAACATAATAGTGCAAAATGCACTGTGGCCGTGGGTCTCAAAAACTCACTTTTGAACGGGGACAAACCAAGACCCGAGATTGATAGGGAAGGGCTAAAGGATGTTGGTGAAGCTAGTGGTGGTGAAGGTTGGCCGTGGGTGGCGGTGCAAATGGTGGTTGAAGTGCAAAAATACCCAAAACGGAAATGGAGTTGGATATGCTTCACCGGTAACGGATCGGAGGTGGGGTTGGGTCCAATGGGTTGTTAGGAGGTCTAGGATGATGTGGTGAAAAAATGGCGGCCAATGGTGGTGCGACAGCGGCGCGCGAGCACAAGAGGTGTCGCGGCTTCAATGGGCTCGTGGTGGCTAACGGCGGCGCGGTTGGGGCTGGAAACCGAGGGGTGGTGTCGCCGGCGGCTGGGGAAGCTGGGGAGCCGGGCGGTGTCGCACACGGAGGCGCGACGTGGCGGGGCTAGGCGGATGATGAAACTGACGGAGAGAGAGGGAGAGGCTGGGTCGCGCGGGAGAAAACCAGAAGGAGAAAAAGAAAAGAAAGAAAAGAAAGGAAGAAAAGAAAAAGGAAGGAAAAATAAAATAGGAAAGAGAAAATGTAGGGAAAAAATGAGATCCAAACCTCACATCTTGGGTCACAAAAAAAAAGATCTAACGGAAACGGTTTTAAAACAGCAAGTGAAATAGAATAATTCAAACGCAGTGATTAAAATGAAAATAAATAATTAAACCCAACAACAAGTTAATTTAATTCGAGAAGAAATTTAAATACATAACAATAATTAATTTAAAGAAAGCATTTCAAAAATATTTTTCGTAAACTAAAAATCATAAAAATAACCCAATTAAAAATCCAATAATTTTAAAATAAGAGAATAAATTCTGAATCAATAAAAAAAAATTTCTTCATTAAAAATACACTAAAATACAGGGTGTTACAAGTTTCATCTATATTTATTTTCTTAAAATGGGCTTCGAATTTTAATATTTTTTTTACTCTTGTTATTTTGCCCTTGTTAGATTTTTGACATACCTCTTCAAATTCCTGAAAATTTCTTGGGCTGTGGCAAGTATTAAACCAGTTTATATACAAATTGTAGGCCTTTTTCACTCAACCTGATTTTAGGTAAAACTCTCTTTAAACTTCTGTTTTAAATTCTCTATTCTCATGTGTTTTTGAGTTCCTCACTCATTCCCATATTTTCTTCTAAAAATCTAGAATTTATCACCTCAGAGTGTACTGCTATCGGGTTCAGTGGGAAGTGGAGTAGCACGACCTCGTTTCGAAGTGCTACAAGGTAATCACGAACGCTAGTTTTGGACATTGATGTGATATTTGCATTGTTATGATATTCATGGATGAATCGATGAAGTATATGAACTTGGTTGGCTGTGTTGAGTGGTTTGGAATTGTTGTGGCTGGTTGGGTTGATGTGACGGTGTAATTGGAGGTTTGTTTGTGATATTTTGTAGTAGGCTGGATTGGGTATCTTGTTATCGTTCATGTTGCAGGAAAGATGTAGAGAGTAGCTGATGTAGTGTTGGGGATTGGTTATGATTGGTGCGATAATGGAGTCTGTGGATGTGTCAAGTGACTTTTACACATTGGGACTATTTGGGTACTGTTGGTTGCAGGAGTTGTTTGTTTTGTGGACTGACTAATAGTTTAATCTTAGTCTATCTTACTCTTACGAAGATGAAATGTTCTTAACTAAGTTAATTATGAGTGTAGGTATTAACGTGTGAGTAAATATTCTCTGTTATAGGTTTTTGTGACACGACTTTATTACAAGCCCAAAACATAGAGATTACACTGCAAAGTCAAGTAAGCGGGGTTCCTATGCTAGATTTGCATAAAAAGAAATGAATTGAGGTTGATTTGTAAAAATCTGCATTTTGTTTTAAAAAGAAAATGTGAAAAACAACCTCAATATATGTTTTTCATTCACTCATGAGATATGTATGAAAGAGAAAAGAAATGTTTTTGACATGAATAGTGTAGACATGACCAATATTTGACATGTTTCTGAAATGTACAAAAGAGCGAATATGATATCTGTGAATTTTTCTACATGTGATATGAAAATGATTGGATCTATTTTTTATCAAATAGAAATGATATGAATATGTTCAGCACGTAGTTTGATATGATATGGATATGAAAAACCTTTGGCATACTTATCTGTTTTCATTCTGATTCTAAATATGGTTCTGATATGATGATACTGGTTCACGTGATATAGTTGGTACGAACATGATATGATATGATATGAGTGCACCCACTTTGGAAACAAAGTGGTCTTTTATGTGTTCTTTCCTATGTGCACACTCGGGGCTCCGAGATTGAAAAAGGGAAAGTTTCACAATATGATACTGTCTGGTTTGGCCACCGGGGATAGCACAACCCTACTACAAGGGTTAAACATGGTATATGACATGACATGATACGATATGATATGATATGATAATATGAAAATGTTCAGTTATGTTATGCCAAAGTATTTTTGAATATGAAAATGGTCTTTGAATATGAAACGGATATTTGAATATGAATAGTTGGTTTTTGGAATATGAATATGGTCTTTGAATATGAAAATGTCTTTAAATATGAACAGTAGCTTTTTGAGTATGAAAAGATTGAAAAGTCGCACCCACTCCCTTCCGGTAAGCCCATCGCCGTCAGCCACCATCTTCTCTCCCTAGTGTTTTTTTCAGTTTAATAGTTCCCACTCTAAACTCTCTCAGCTCACTCTCTCTCTCTCGCGTCGCACAACTACCCAGAGGGCCCAGTCGCGTCACCGGTCGATTCCAGCCACCCGAGAGCCGCCGTCGTCTCAGCCTTCTTCCCTCGGTGAGTTCCATGTTATCGCACGACACATTCCCTCTCACAACTCCTCTCAGACTTACGTTTACGTTTCCTGCCTTTGATGTTAACATGGGCCTTGGGCTCTGAGGCCCATTCGGCCTGGTAATTTTATTCTTGTAAGGGGTGAACTATCAGATGGGCTTTGTCCTATACTAGGCCCGATCCTTATTCCTCACAGCACCTTGTGTTAGTAGGCCAAATCCCCTTATATTACGTAGACAATATTTAGGAGTTAATTAGATTATTATTTTAAGTTATATATTTTTACATGATAAAACCCTAAATTTCATATTTAGTTTTATGCTATTTATCTAGCAGCTTTATATTAAACCCGATTATACTACTAAGCTATCTATTCTTGATTAATTATATTATTACAAGTATTCATTAATTTTGCATGGAAACAAGATAACTAATATGTTAAATTCTAATTTTGTATTTAATCACGTAAAGAACCGTGACACGTCTATCTAGGAAATTAGTAACATCGAGTACCTTGTATAGGTAACGCGCTACAAGTTGGAAATTAGGAAGCAACGCTAAGAGGTAAATAGTATGATCATATAAATGCATGTGTACTATGAATATTATTGTTATGTATGAAAATATGATGTGCTTATGATGGTTATCTACGTTACGCTAAGAGACAAGTCAAGGTTTGTAACGCCCCAATGGAAGGCCCAAACCACATGACCTATACTCCAAAAGGACTAGTCAATGATACAATTGGAGCCCCATTGAAATTTTATAAAGAGCAAGAACTTCTCCTTCCCAAGCAATGTGGGATCCCATACACCACCTACCCTTATCCATATCATATGGGGTATCACACTTTACCGGGCATTATGTTATGAATGTTAGTAATATCTCTATCCTACGGGAAGGGGGTGTTATAATTGGTATCAGGGCCCAGGTCGAGAGATTCTGTAGACTTTAAAAAGAAATGATTCTAGGATAGAAAATACCTAGGATGACTCCTGGCCAGCTCGAAGTTCAAGAGAAGTTATTTACTGTTATCTTGATTGTCTTGTTTTGCTTGATTGTATGATTGAATTATTACTTACTTATTGAATGATCGATGTTGTTAGATAATGGCACCGTGTACTTGGCGTAATGTGCACCCTGAAAGTTCCTCTGAACCTCCACCGAATGAACCTGAGGTGATAGCTGCTGCTGCTACCAGACTTCTTCGGTATTTTGTTGACGAACAAGGCTTGGTAGCCAGGAATCCCAGGGGCGGTTGTACCCTAAACCAGTTTACACAGCAGCATCCTTCGACTTTTGACGGCAGGGCAGAAGCACTCGATGCAGAAAGCTGGATCAAAAGAATGGAGAAGATTTTCAGGGCTCTGTTCTGTACAGATGAACAGAAAGTGGAGTTTGCCACTTATATGCTGGCAGATGAAGTGGATGAGTGGTGGACCTCTACAAGGGAACTTCTACTGCTTGAACTTAACGAGGGGGTATCCATCACTTGGGACCATTTCAAACGAGCATTTCTGGACCGATATTTTTCCCCAACACTTCGTAAAGCAAAAGCGTGGCAGTTTCTCGACCTAGTATAGGGAACCATGACGGTGGAATGCTACCGCGACTTTTGTGGCATTATCGCGGTTTGCAAGTTATCTAGTTCCAGATGAGGAAAAGAAATGTGAAAAGTTCAAACGGGGCTTGCATCCGAGAATTCGTAGTCGCCTGATACCTCTGAGGATCTGTAATTTCACCGACTTGGTCACACGAGCTACCTTGATTGAAGAAGACATGAGGGTGAATGTGGAACTATTCAATCAAAGGAAATGCCAACAACCTCTACCTAAGCACAATAGAAACAATAAGCCTGCCCCCAGCTACCGACCACAATCACCTCAGGGTATTTCAACGAATCTGATTTGTCAGAGTTGCAGAAAGAGGCATCAAGGAAGCTGTTTAGTGGGCCAGAATGTTTGCTTCAAATGCGGGCAACCAAACCATATGGCTCGGGACTGCCCAAGGAATGTGCCGCCTCCAGCTACAAAGAGTGGTCCAAGGACTACCGCACCAGCTAGAGTTTTTGCCCTTACCCCAGGGGACGCTGAGACATCTAATGATGTGGTTACAGGTACCCTTCTATTATTTTCTCGTCATGCTACCTCCTTATTTGATCCGGGTGCCACACACTCTTTTATAGCACGTGCTTATGCTTGTTTGAATGAAAGAGTGCTAGAGAGTCTTGATTGTTCACTATCAGTTGCAACACCTACCGATGAACATATAATTTGCGATACCATACTTAGGAATTGCCCCATAGAAATTAGTGGGAGACACCTTCCAGCAAACCTGGTGATATTTGAGATGCTGGGATTTGACATAATCTTGGGAATGGACTGGTTGTCTCGAAACCACGCATGTGTTGATTGTTTTAAAAAGGAAGTGGCTTTCAAACCCCCAGGCAAGGAGGAATTTAGTTTTTGCGCAGAGAGAGGAAATGCCCCCACCTCAATTAATATCGGCCTTGCAAGCGACTAGATTACTAAGACAAGGATGTTCGGGATTCCTAGCTAGTCTAGTAGCACCACCTATAGAGGGACCTAAACTTGAAGACATTCCCATTGTCAAGGAATTTTTGGATGTGTTTCTAGAGGATCTTCCAGGGTTGCCTCCAGATCGAGAGGGCGACTTTTCAATCGAATCCTACCAGGAACGGCACCTATATCAAAGGCACCATACCATATGGCTCTAGTAGAGCTAAAGGAGCTTAAGGAGCAATTGCAGAAGTTATTGGAGAAGGGTTATATTCGCCCTAGTGTGTCACCATGGGGTGCACCAGTCCTTTTTTGAAAAAGAAGGACGGTTCTATGCGACTTTGTATTGATTATCGAGAACTGAACCGGTGACAATTAAAAACAAGTACCCACTACCCAGAATTGATGATTTATTTGACCAGTTACAGGGGGCTCAAGTTTTCTCCAAGATGGATCTACGATCAGGTTACCACCAACTTAAGATCAAGCAGGAAGATATTTCAAAGACGGTGTTTAGAACACGCTATGGACACTATGAGTTTTTAGTCATGCCATTCGGTTTGACGAACACTCCAGCAGCTTTCATGGGCATGATGAATAGAGTGTTCAGGGAGTATGTTGATCAGTTTGTTGTTGTTTTTATCGACGATATTCTCATATACTCCAAAAGCCAACCAGATCATGAGGATCACTTGAGGGTTGTGTTGCAGATATTAAGAAAGGAGCAGTTGTTTGCGAATTTCAAGAAGTATGATTTCTAGTTACAAGAGATTACTTTCTTGGGACATGTCGTGTCAAAAGAAGGAATTTCTGTAGACCCGACGAAAGTTGAAGCGGTTGTGAAATGGGCCAAGTCAACCAATGTGAATGAAGTCAGAGCTTCTTAGGACTTGCAGGATATTATAGGAGGTTTGTCGAGTGGTTCTCCAGTATCGCAGCCCCGATGACTAAGCTGACAAGGAAAAATGAGAAGTTTTTGTGGACAGAAGACTGTGAAAGAAGCTTTCAAGAGCTGAAAAAAAGAATAGTGACAGCTCCTGTACTCACTGTTCCCTCGGGCAATACAGGATTTGTTATTTACAGTGATGCTTCTCTCAAGGGATTGGGTTGTGTCTTGATGCAGCATGGGAAGGTTATCGCTTACGCTTCTCGACAACTCAAGAGTTACGAAGAGAATTATCTGACACATGATCTAGAGCTTGCAGCAGTTGTGTTCGCCTTGAAGTTATGGAGACACTACCTCTATAGGGAGAAGTGCGAGATTTATACAGACCATAAGAGCCTAAAGTATTTCTTTACTCAGAGAGACTTGAATATGAGATAGTGCAGATGGTTAGAACTTTTGAAAGATTACGACTGCGACATCACCTACCATCCGGGTAAAGCTAATGTAGTGGCAGATGTTCTAAGCCAGAAGTCTTCCTCCAATACCCTTGCTACTATGTATACCCCGTAGAAGCATATTTTATTAGATATGGAACGAGCAGGGATAGAGATGGTTATGGATACATAGGCTCGATTGAGTAGTTTGACCTTGGGATCATCGTTGATAGACCAAATAAAAGCTGCCCAAACTGATGATTTAGACTTGGTAAAGATCAGATGAGAGGTTCAAGAAGACAAAAGGCCCGAATTTACAGTATTTGAGGATGGCACCTTAATATTCAAGGGAAGAATATGCATACCAAATGTTAAGGAAATTAGAGAGGTAATCTTAAGAGAGGCTTACCGCTCACTCTATACCATTCACCCAGGTAGCACTAAGATGTATAGAGATTTGGAGCAACAGTTTTGGTGGAGTGGTATGAAGCGCGAGATAGCTAGCTATGTGGCTCAGTGTTTAACTTGCCAGTAGGTCAAGGCGGAGCATCAGAGGTCTTCCGAGTTATTACACCCACTCCCTATACCTGTTTGGACGTGGGATGAAATTGGTATGGATTTTGTGTCAGGATTTCCCACCAGGAGGTCAAGATGCAGCTTGGGTAATTGTTGATAGGTTGTCAACAATAGCTCACTTCATTCCGATTCAGATGACGTATTCTACAGACAAGTTGGCAGAATTATATGTATGTGAAATCGTCAGACAGCACGGAATCCCCTCTAAGATTGTGTCAGATAGGGACAACCGTTTCACTTCAACATTTTGGAGGAGTGTACAGAAAGAGTTAGGGACAGAGTTGACTTATAGCGCAGCCTTTCACCCCTAGACTGATAGACAATCAGAGAGAACAATACAAATATTGGAGGATATGCTTAGAGCCTGCGTAATGGACTTCAAGGGTGGTTGGAGTAAATACTTACCTTTGATCGAATTTGCGTACAATAATAGTTATCAAGAGAGCATTCAGGCGGCACCATATGAAGTTCTTTACGGCCGCAAGTGCCGGTCACCCCTCTATTGGGACGAAGTGGGAGAACGAAGAATCCTTGGACAAGAGATTATTCAAGATATGCATGAGAAAATAGCGGTCATCTGGAAGAAGCTCGCCATTGCACAAAAGCGACAGAAAAAGTATTCGAATATAAGGCGTCGTGAGTTGCAATTTGAAGTAGGAAGCAAAGTATTCTTGAAAGTGGCGCTGATGAAGGGAATTATGCGGTTTGGTAAGAAAGGCAAGCTGAGTCCGAGATATTTAGGCCCTTTCGATGTACTAGAAAGGATTGGAGCTGCAGCATACAGGTTGGCCCACCCACCACAATTGTCAGCTATTCACAATGTGTTCCATGTCTCTTTGCTTCGAGGGTATGTTTTGGACCCCACACATGTACTAGAGTACAAGCCTCTTCAAGTCCTCGAGGATTTGACCTATGAGGAATTTCCAGTCAGAATTCTTGCACAAAAAGCTCAAGCACTCTGCAAGAAGACCATTCCGATGGTCAAGGTGCTTTGGAGCAATCACACGGAAAAAGAGGCCACCTAGGAGCTAGAAGAGGACTGAGGATCAAGTATCCATATTTATTTGATTGAGGTACGTTATCTCGAGGAAGAGATTTCTTTTAAGGAGGGGAGATTGTAACAAACTGGTCCAGAATTTATGGCTTTTATGAGTATTGTATATATTATTATATTTTATTTTATTTTACTTTTATTATTATCATCTTAGGATAAATATGCTAATAGATAGATTAAATTAGTGATTCCTTGCCTATCTAAACCTTCGTATACTTTATCCATTAAGTTCCCATATTAGATTCGATTTCTAGTTTGAGACTAACTCCAACTCAAACTCTTCAAAATCCTCTCAGAATCTATATCCTCGTAGGAATAGGTTCCTAAAGTCTAGGCAACTTCAAATTTCAGCCAATCTCCTGAAGGTTCACGTTGTTCCCTCCCATCGCCTATAAGAAACCCACAAAGCCTCTAAATTATACACACAAAAATTCTTGGAGAAAACTCGTTCACGCAGAGAAAGAAAACTCACTCCCGCAAGCACCACCGTAGCCCCTCTCAACAACTAACAGTCACCTCGACGAACCACCTCCCACACCACCACAGAAAATGCCAGCCAACCTAGTTCCGTCGCACCCACTCCCTTCCGGTATGCCCATCGCCATCAGCCACCATTTTCTCTCCCTAGTATTTTTTTTCGGTTTAATAGTTCTCTCTCTAAACTCTCTCAGCTCACTCTCACTCGCACGTCGCACAACTGCCCAGAGGGCCCAGTCATGTCGCCGGTCGTTTCCAACCACTCGAGAGCCGTCGTCGCCTTAGCCTTCTTCCCTTGGTGAATTCCATGTTATCGCACGAGACCTACCCTCTCACAACTCCTCTCAGACTTGGGCTCTGAGGCCCATTGGGCCTGGTAATTTTATTCTTGTAAGGGCTGAACTATCAGATGGGCTTTGTCCTGTACTAGGCCCGATCCTTATTCCTCTCAGCACCTTGTGTTAGTAGGCCAAATTCCCTTATATTACGTAGACAATATTTAGGAGTTAATTAGATTATTATTTTAAGTTATATATTTTTACATGATAAAACCCTAAATTTCATATTTAGTTTTACGCTATTTATCTAGTAGCTTTATAGTAAACCCGATTATACTACTAAGCTATCTATTCTTGATTAATTATATATTACAAGTATTCATTAATTTTGCATGGAAACAAAATAACTAATATGTTAAATTCCAATTTTGTATTTAATCACGTAAAGAACCGCGACACGTCTATCTAGAAAATTAGTAACATCGAGTACCTTGTATAGGTAACGCGCTACAAGTTGCAAATCAAGAAGCAGCACTAAGAGGTAAATAGTATGATCATATAAATGCATGCATACTGTGAATATTGTTGTTATGTATGAAAATATGATGTGCTTATGATGGTATCTACGCTAAGCTAAGAGACAAGTCAAGGTTAGATTCCTTTCATGATCTTGTTGAAATATAAGATTATGATTGAATGAATGAATATGTTTGATGGATTGAATGTTACAAAAATCATATGAAAGTCATGAGATGTTCATGTAGTAAGTCAAGTCAAGTATGCTATGTAATAGAATAGTCAGATTATGCAATCCATGTTCAGGTAATATCTAGATTATGTATGCCATGTTCATGTAGTACTTAGATGATGTATGTCATGTTCATGTAGTACTTAGATCATGTATGCCATGGAATGTCATAAAACGTTCAGAGCATGTTATGTTATGTCATGTCATGTTATAATATGCCATGTGTAAGAAAATGCCATGTTATGCTATGCCATGCTATACCATGTACAAGAATATGTCATGTTAAGAAAGTTCATGAAACTTAATGAATTCACATGCATTAAGTAAGATAAGAAGTTTTAAGACTGTGTTACAGACTCAAGCGTGGTTAATCACAAGTAAAGTGAAACACGGACTCAAGCGTGTTTCACTCCATGTCATTCAGCTAAGTGAAACACAGACTCAAGCGTGTTTCACTCCATGTTATGCAATTAAGTGAAACACGGACATGTTATTCAGCTAAGTGAAACACAGACTCAAGTGTCTTTCACTCCATGTTATGCAATTAAGTGAAACACAGACTCAAGCATGTTTCACTCCATATTATGCAAGATAAGTGAACCACGGACTCAAGCTTGTTTCATTCCATGTTGTTCAGTTAAGTGAAACACGAACTCAAGCGTTTTTCACTCCATGTTATGCAAGTTAAGTGAAACACGAATTCAAGCGTGTTTCACTCCATCTTAAGACAAGATAAACAAGATATTATGCATTCACGTTACATGTTGCCATGATTATATATGCTTCCGCTTATGGTAATGATGAAAACGTATCTTATATGAATCTGTGACGATATATGTATGTAAAGTCTTTCAGAAAGTCATGTTACGTGTATGATTGTTAATCTATGAAGCTGTATGTATGTTGTGAAGAGTCTTCAGAAATTAAGTGCATCTTAGGCAAAATTATATTTTACGGTATGATGTGTTACTTACAGAGTATTCGACTCATTTGTGTTTGTTTTCTTGTTTTCTTCCATGTTTAATTCTCACAGTTGGTGATTATGATTATGCAGAGCTGGATGGCCAGGAACAGATCTAGTACAAAGACTTAGGAAGGAACAAGTGATATTCACACAAGAATTAGATTTCTTTTCATAGGATTAGTTTATGTTCATTTACTTTACGTTCAGTTTTCGAAACAATCATGTTCAATTCAGTTTTAATTGTTTTCATTATTTTCAATAAATGAGGTATTTCAGGATATGAATCTCTTTACCGGGCATTATGTTATGAATGTTAGTAATATATCTCTATCCTACGGGAAGGGGGTGTTACATCAAGACTAGAAATCTTGTATAAGGCTACGTGAGCATAGTGGAATAAGTACAAAGATGGTACTTTGGTTATCTGAGCATTTTATTCAATAGTTCTATTTTTGCTTTGTCGATTGGGTATTTTGGAAGGTTGGGGTTTATTTTGTGATTTTCTGGTGTTTTAGATTTTTCATATTTGAGTAGTTGATTTGAAACAGTGAGTTGTATGTGTCATTGAAAACTTTGGAGTCTATGACTATATGATTGAGAATGATTTTGAGTAACTTGTAGTAACTCTCCGACCCATCCGGGACCGGGGCGTTACAGTCCACAGACAAATTATTTCTAAAAGAAAAGCACAAAATCACAGCAAGAACACAAATATACCAAAAAGTCACATAAAACCAACAATAATCACCAAAACCAACACCAATCTATAGATTTATCGTACAACGATATACTTAAATAAAAAATCATACCAAGAAATCTTAAATCCATCACGGTGTATTGACAACTGTTGTCTTGGGTCCCGAAGAGCCAAGACCAAGTCTTGATCGTACAACTCGGGAGAATTGTAGAGAAAACCCTAGAGAATTACACCGCTTAGTGACCACTCAAACATAGAAAATTTTGTAACTTCCAATTGAGATGTTTTACGATTGGAGAAAGAATGAATTTACCATATTTAGGACTCTAAAAAACCACGGTGCCATGTGGCAGCTTTGTGTCACTTACGAGGCGAAGCTTAGAGTGCCACATGGTGACCTTAGAACCTTTTGAAGAAATGACTAAGATTCACCTTCTTAAGAGTTTAAAACACATCGCTTAGATGCTTGACATATGGCATCCACATGAACCAATGGGAAGCTGCCACCTCATCAGGTCTATATGCCACATCACCATGGCCATGTCATGTCATCATCCACATCAATATAAACAGTAATCGGTCATAGAAATAATCACCCACATAGTCAACCTCAAACCACCCTTAGCCAAGCTTAAGAAACTTTTGGACAAGTGTCACACATTAAGGGAAAGTGGACCATAAAGGACCAACCACAAAAAGTGGCTTTGCATCCCCTTGGATGGGCGTCCCACTCAGACAGCAGCACCATTAGTTTATCATTTCATGTCATCAGCTCCCTCAATCCACCATCCAGATGTACACGAGGATGGAATCCAAAATAATTCCCAATCATAAGTCATGCAAGGAAAACCCTAGAGCTTTACTCTCTTGCTTTTATTTTCCTCTCTAGCTCTTACTCTCTTAAGCTCTATCTTGCTCGCCCTCTTACTAGATAATTTCCATCCATCTCTCTCCCTCTCCCTTTCTCTAGAGCTTAACCACATAAACATTAATTCTTCACCATACTAAGAACTCCCCACCATCTCTAGCTACTTAGACCATATTGAGATGATCGCATCTCATCTCAAGATTTCTCAAAATTTACTTCTCAAATATTACTCAAATATAAAACACTTTTAAATTTTAAATATTCACTTCCAAACAAAACAACACAACTTTTTCAAATTTCAAAACAAAATTAATATTAAAAATTATATTCAAACAACTTTTTCACTTTATAATATTTTTATTCAACATTATCTTTCTCTCATTGTAACACCCCGTATTTTAGTGTATTTTTACTGAAGGATTATTTTTATTTATTCAAAAATTTATCCTCTTATTTTAAAATTAGTTGGATTTTTAGTGAGTTTATTTCTATGATTTTAATTTGGTGAAAATTATTTTTATATGCTTTCTTAATATTTATTTATTGTTATGCATTTAAATTGCTTTTAATATTTAAATTAATTACTGTAGGATTTAATTATTTCAAATTGACTTTACCATTACGTTTAAATTATTTTATTTAACTTGTGGTTTTAAAATCGTTTCCGTTGGATCATTTTCGTAACCCAAGTTATGAGGATTGAACCTCATTTCTTTTTTCCTATTTTTCTTTCCTCTCCTTTTCTTTTTCCTTATTTTTCTTTTTCCCCTTATTTCTTCTCCTTCGGTCTCCTTTCTTCCCGCGCGCGAACTGCTCCCTCTCTCTCCCGTGCGTTCCATCGCTCACCCCCAACCCACTGCCGCCGCGCCGCCGTGGCCTGCACCGCCCAGCCCAGTAGCTTCCCCTCCCGCCGGTCATCAACCCCCACCAATCCCAGCCCCTAACTCGCTGCCGGTAGCCGCCATGAGACCCATGAAGCCGTGACACTCTTTCTGTCGTTGCGCCACCGTCGCACCACCTCCTGCCACCATCTTCCTACCACTTCATCCCCGACCTCTTGGCAACCCAATGGACCCAACCCCACCTCCGATCCATCACTGGTGAAGAACATCCAACTTCATTTTCTTTTTGGGTATTTTTGGCCTAAAAACACCCCTTGCGCTGCCACCCATGGCAAACCACCACCACCACTAGTTTCACAGACCTCTCTAGGCCCTACCCTACCATTTTTGGATCTTCGTTTGTCTCCGTTAAAAAGTTAGTTTTTGTGACCCACGGCCACAGTGTATTTTACACTGTGGTGTTGGTGTTGCTCAGACGTCGCCATTTTCAGCTTCGTGATCCTTCAGAAATTGCTATATTGCACTGTAAGAATTTCTCCAAAGAATTCTAGTGAATTTAATGTATTTTTACACTAACGCATTTCACTGTATTTAATCTACTGTTTGGTTTTGCCGGACTGAGTCCGAGGAGTTCGGGAGTCAGATGGATTGGTGATTAGAGTTGTTTGGTTTGGTTATTCATGGATTGTGGATTGGTGTTGGTACATGTGCATTTCATTATTTCATGCATGATCATGTTTGTAAAGAAAACTGGATTTTTGTGTATTGCATTCATGCTCATGTGTGATTTGGAAAGTTATGATTTTATGTGAGAATATTTTTGGGTGCGTGTGTATCACGACCCCAAGCCGAGATGGGGCATAATCTCAGTGGAGCTCCTCTGGTTACTCGGGAGCGGAATAAACTGAGTAACGTCCCCTGGGTCATACTTACGTGCGGTATCATTCTGTGGTAACGCAGATTTTAATGCAGATGAGGAAGAGGAGGGCGAGCCTGAGGAGATGGCTCCGCCCGAGGAGTGATCTGGGATCACTGGCTTTATTATTTTATTTTGCTTATTGTATTTTGGGACATGTGTTAAACTTTATTTTGGGATCACTGTATAACTGCTTTTAAACCGCTACTGATATTTAAATTATATTTTAAATTCTGGTACTTAGTTGACTATCCGCTGCGTTATTTTATTTGTACACATTTGCATGTACACACATTGGCACTTCGTTGGGATGTGTGACCATTTGTCACCATCCTGGTGTCTCGATCCCCGTGTATTTATATAAGTGGGATTGGGGGCGCCACAGGTGGTATCAGAGCAGTTCGGCTCTGGGTAAAACCACATGTCCCTTAGGATAGTACCAGAAATTGTTTTATTATTTTAAAATATTTTTTGAAGTATGGTAAGTTAAGCTATTTATTTTATTTTATGGGTTTATTGATATTTTATTTTTATGTTATTTGATGTTATTTAATTATATCTTATCTTATGGTATTTTTTGTGTTGTTTTTGGTTGAGTTTGGTTTTGTCTGAATTTAAGCGGGGTTGGAGATTGGTCTATGATAGGAATATGGTGAGACCAAGAAGACAAGCTGACGTGCCGGAGGATGAGCTACCCAAGGGTGATGGGAATTATGCTTTGGCGAGGGCGTTGAATAGGATGACGGAGTTCCTACAACAGAATTTTCGACCGCCTCAAGTAGATCCAAATAGAGCGGTCCAAGTTGGGTGCACTTATGAGCGCTTCCTGACGCATAGGACTCCTGCCTTTACTGGGGAGGAGGATCCAATGCGAGCTAGGAGGTGGATTCTAGATCTAGAAAGAACATTTGAAGTATGTGGATGCACTGAGGCCCAGAGGGTATTATATGGAAGCTATATGTTGCAAGGTGAAGCGGCAAACTGGTGGGAGACCAAGCGGCCACTTTTAGAAATGGAGTTGGGATCCTTGGCAGCGGTTTAAGAAAGAATTTGATGATCGATTCTTCCCTGTTTTGGTGAGGCGACAAAAGGCTCGAGAGTTTAATAATTTGGTTCAAGGAGGCATGACTGTCGAGCAGTATGCAAGGAAGTTTATGGAGCTTGGACGGTTCGCTCCTCACCTTATTGCTACCGAAGAATTGAGGGTTGAGCGTTTCTTGGAGGGTCTGCGCCCCGAAATACGCAGACATGTGGCTTGCCTTCAGATTATGAAATTTCAGAAGTTAGTGGATTTGGCCAGCATTGCAGAGCGGGAAAATAGTTTTGGAGTAGGCTCCCCTCCTGGTCAGAAGAGGCGGAGTTATCTTGGTGAAGGAAGTAGTTCTGGATCGCCACAGAAATTTGTTCAGAGGACCGGGGCCCATTCACAGACAACCTCCGGTGTTCGTGCAGGAGGCTGGACTCCAGTGTGCCCTAGATGTAGTAGAGCCCATGAGGGCGACTGTGGTCAAAGAGGAATTCTGTGTTATAGATGTGGCCAGCTGGGTCACTTTGCTCGGGAGTGTCCTATGCTAGTTCAAGGAGGGCAAGGAGCGCGAGGAGGTCGACGAGGTGGAAGGGGCAGTCAGAGACAATTGGTACAAGCCCGGGTCTATGCAGTGACTCCTGGTGATGTGGACTATGAGGCTCCAGAGACCCACGACGCTGGGGTGATTACTGGTATGCATTTAGTTGTTTTTATTTCGATTTAATGTTTGGTGTGGTTGGATTTTTTGAATTTGTTTGCTGGTTGTGTTTGCCTCAGGAAGAGTTCGTCTATATGAATTTTATGTTTGTACTTTGTTTGATTCTGGGGCGTCTCGATCTTTTGTGTCTGCCATGTTTGCAAGGATGTGCAATTTGGTCGCAGAACCTCTACCACAATCCTTAGTTGTGGCTCTTCCCAATGGTGAGATCGTGTGTTGCTCCAAGGTTGCTTTGGGTTGTCCTTTGGATTTTGGTGGAAGGACACTGGATGCAGATTTGATTGTATTCAAGTTGCTTGGTTTTGATATAATTTTGGGTATGGATTGGCTGTATCGTTATTCTGCGAATATTGATTGTAGAAGACGAGTAATTGGTTTTCAACTCTCGGATGAGGATTATTTAGAATTCGTGGGAAGCAAGTTAAAGGCAAGACCATCAATTATATCAGCAATTCAAGCTAAGAGAGATATAGCTTGTGGGGCAGACGCTTTTTTGGTTCAAGTCGTGTCTACATCATCTGAGAAGAAATCTTTAGTGGATATTCCAGTGGTAGAAGAATTTCCCGATGTGTTTGTGGATGAGTTACCTAGATTGCCTCCTGTTCGTGATATGGAATTTGTTATTGATCTGGAACCTGGGGCGGCTCATGTGCATAAGGCTCCTTACCGCATGGCACCGGCGGAGTTAAAAGAGTTGAAGATTCAATTGCAAGAATTGGTCGACAAGGGATTTATTCAGCCGAGTACTTCGCCGTGGGGAGCGCCCATATTGTTTGTCAAGAAAAAAGATGGTACGCTCAAAATGTGTATAGATTATCGGGAGCTTAACAAGGTGACTATTAAGAACAAGTATCCTCTACCTAGAATTGATGATTTGTTTGACCAGCTTCAGGGAGCAGCTGTCTTTTCGAAAATTGACTTGAGATCAGGGTACTATCAGCTGAGAATAAGGGATAAGGATGTGCCCAAGACTGCTTTCAGAACGAGGTATGGGCATTATGAATTTAAAGTGATGTCTTTTGGGTTAGCTAATGCCCCTGCCGCTTTTATGGATTTAATGAATCGGGTGTTTCGACCATTTTTGGATTCTTTTGTGGTGGTGTTTCTCGACGACATTCTGATTAATTCCCGAGACTTGGAAGAGCATGCTTGTCACCTTCGTCTAGCACTTGGGAAATTAAGAGAGCATCAATTATATGCTAAGCTAAGCAAGTGTGAATTCTGGTTAGAAGAAGTTAAGTTTCTTGGGCATGTGATTTCCCAAGAAGGGGTGGCTGTGGATCCTAGTAAAGTGGAAGTTGTTTTGTCATGGCCTCGCCCTTCAACAGTTCGTGAGATACGAAGTTTCTTGGGACTTGCTGGTTACTATCGAAGATTTGTGGAAGGTTTTTCTCGGCTATCAGGACCTCTCACTGCTTTGACAAGGAAGAATGTTGAGTTTGTATGGTCTGACAAATGTGAGAGAAGTTTTCAAGAGTTGAAGAGAAGATTGACAACGACACCTGTTTTGGCACTTCCGGAGCCACACAAACCGTTTGTGATTTTTAGTGATGCATCCAAATTCGGGTTGGGATGCGTTCTTATGCAAGAGGGACGGATTGTAGCTTATGCATCTCATCAGCTGAAAGTTCATGAAAGGAATTATCCCACACATGATTTAGAGTTGGCGGCAATAGTTTTTGCTCTTAAGATTTGGCGGCATTATTTGTATGGCAAAGCCTGTGAAGTTTATACTGACCACAAGAGCTTGAAGCATCTGTTTACTCAGAAGAATCTCAATATGAGGCAGAGACGGTGGTTAGAGCTGATTAGCGACTATCAATGTGAGATCAAGTATCATCCAGGAAAGGCAAATTTAGTCACTAATGCTTTGAGTAGAAAGTCTCAACAAGTGGATGAAGCAGAGTCATCAGGTTTGGACTCTCTCCTTTGTGGAATGAGGAGACTTCTTATTGAGAGTTCATAGCAAGAGGAATTATTATCTTCAGTTTTGGATGTCCGAGTAGTGGATTTTGAATAATTGAAGACTCTTCAAAGAAGGGATCCGGAATTGTTAGCTATCAGGAAAAGAGTCAGGAAGTCTAGAGGACCCTTGCATTACAGCTTGGATAAAGATGGTATTCTTCGGTTTCGGGATCGTAGAGTGATTCCTCGAGATTATGAATTTAAAGAGCGGATTTTGGCAGAAGCTCATGCGGCTCCTTCTTCAGTTCATCCAGGAAGCATAAAGATGTATAGAGATTTAAAGAGAAATTTCTGGTGGGAAGGAATGAAACTGGACATCGCTTTCTTTATTGAGAAATGTGACACATGCCGTCAAGTGAAGGCTGAGCATCAGAGACCTGCTGGTAGACTCCAACCTCTCCCAATTCCAAAGTGGAAGTGGGATGATATTTCCATGGATTTTGTGGTAGGTTTTCCGAGGACTCCTAGTGGGAAGAACTCAATTTGGGTGATTGTGGATCGGTTGACCAAGAGTGCCCATTTCTTACCTATTAATAATACTGACTCTTTGGGTAAGTTAACTCGGATATATGTCAAGGAGAAAGTGCGTTTGCATGGAATACCTAAGAGTATCGTGTCGGATCGGGACCCACGATTCACGTCCCATTTCTGGAAGAGTTTGCAGGCAGCATTGGGCACTAAGTTGAAGTTTAGTTCTGCGTATCACCCCCAAACAGACGGCCAATCAGAGCATACTATTTAGACTCTGGAGGATATGTTGTGATCTTGTGTCATGGAATTTCAAGGAAGTTGGGAGAATCACCTACCGCTCATTGAATTTTCTTACAACAACAGTTTTCATTCCTCCATTCAGATGGCCCCGTATGAAGCTTTATATGGACGGAAGTGCAAATCGCCTTTGTGTTGGGATGAAGTCGGCGAGAGTAAGGTAATTGGGCCTGAGATAATCCAAGAAATGAAGGACCAAGTTCAGTTTATCAGGAAGAAGATGGCTGAAGCGCAAAGTCGCCAGAAGAGCTACGCAGATACAAGAAGAAGAGACTTATCATTTGAAGAAGGTGATTGGGTTTATCTTAAAGTCTCTCCTATGAAAGGCGTCAAGCTCTTTGGTAAAAAAGGAAAGCTTAGTCCAAGATATGTTAGCCCTTTCCGGATCGTAGAGAAGGTTGGGCTTGTTGCTTATAGAGTTGCCTTGCAGATTATTTTGGAGATGTTCATGATGTGTTTCATGTGTCCTCATTGAAGAAGAGTTTTGGACAGCAAGAACCACGTTTTGTTGACCCTGAACGCATCCAACTGCAGCCTAACCTTACTTATGAAGTTGCCCCAACTCAGATTGTGGATTGGAAAGAGCAAAGATTAAGGTCCAAGACAATACCTTTGGTGAAGGTGTCATGGGGTGATCCGTTGGCTCAAGATTTCTCATGGGAAAGAGAAGCTGATATAAGAGAGCAATATCCCTACTTGTTCGATTAGTCTGGATGGTATGTTCTAAGTCTGCTCTTAGTTGAATCTTAATCATGTCTTAGTTTAATGTTTGACCTTTGCAAATTTCGAGGACGAAATTTTATTTAAGGGGGGAGGATGTAACACCCCGTATTTTAGTATATTTTTACTGAAGGATTATTTTTATTTATTCAAAAATTTATCCTCTTCTTTTAAAATTGGTTGGATTTTTAGTGAGTTTATTTCTATGATTTTAATTTAGTGAAAATTATTTTTATATGCTTTCTTAATATTTATTTATTGTTAAGCATTTAAAATGCTTTTAATATTTAAATTAATTACTGTGGGATTTAATTATTTCAAATTGACTTTACCATTATGTTTAAATTATTTTATTTAACTTGTGGTTTTAAAATCGTTTCCGTTGGATCATTTTCGTGACCCAAGTGATGAGAATTGGACCTCATTTCTTTTTTCCTATTTTTCTTTCCTCTCCTTTTCTTTTTCCTTCTTTTTCTTTTTCCCCTTATTTCTCCTTCGGTCTCCTTTCTTCCCGCGCGCGAACTGCTCCCTCTCTCTCCCGTGCGTTCCGTCGCTCACCCCCAACACACTGCAGCCGCGTCGCCGTGGCCTGCACCGCCCAGCCCAGAAGCTTCCCCTCCCGCCGGTCATCAACCCCCACCAATCCCAGCCCCTAACTCGCCGCCGATAGCACCCACGAGACCCACGAAGCCGCGACACTCTTTCTGCCGTTACACCGCCGTCGCACCACCTCCGGCCACCATCTTCCTACCAGTTCATCCCCGACCTCTTGGCAACCCAATGGACCCAACCCCACCTCCGATCCGTCACTGGTGAAGCACATCCAACTCCATTTTCGTTTTGGGTATTTTTGGCCTAAAAACACCCCTTGCGCTGCCACCCACGGCAAACCACCACCACCACTAGCTTCACCGACCTCTCTAGGCCCTACCCTACCATTTTTGGATCTTCATTTGTCTCCGTTGAAAAGTTGGTTTTTGTGACCCACAGCCATAGTGTATTTTACACTGTGGTGTTGGTGTTGCTCAGACGTCGCCATTTTCAGCTTCGTGATCCTTCGAAAATTACTATATTGAACTGTAAGTATTTCTCCAAAGAATTCTAGTGAATTTAATGTATTTTTGCACTAACGCATTTCACTGTATTTAATCTACTGTTTGGTTTTGCCGGACTGAGTCCGAGGAGTTCGGGAGTCAGATGGATTGGTGAATGGAGTTGTTTGATTGGAGTTGTTTGGTTTGGTTATTGATGGATTGTGGATTGGTGTTGGTACATGTGCGTTTCATTATTTCATGCATGATCATGTTTGTAAAGAAAACTGGGTTTTCATGTATTGCATTCATGCTCATGTGTGATTTGGAAAGTTATGATTTTATGTGAGAATATTTTTGGGTGCGTGTGTATCACGACCCCAAGCCGAGATGGGGTATTATCTCGGTGGAGCTCCTCTGGTTACTCGGGAGCGGAATGAACTGAGTAACGTCCCCTGGATTGTCGCCAGGCGACAATGGGATCAGACGAGAGATTCGTGCCGACTCTGTGGTCCTTCTTCTGGCGGGGACTAGAGGATGTCTGGCCATGTACGCGCTGGGCGCGGAACTGGACATCGCTTGTTGCGTAGTGGGTGCTCGACCATGAATGCGCTGGGCGCGGAACTGAGCATTGCTACGAAGCCAGGACGTGCGGATGGTCCCTAGGGGAGGCCATGGTGCATAGGTTAATAACGGATAAATTGGCTATTTTCTGGGAAAATAGTGTGCGTTGGATTTTTGGTGTAAATCATTTTCTGGAAAAATGTTTTACGGATATTTGGGTCAATGGGATTTTGGCGTGTGTTGGAAAATCATCATTTTCGGAGAAAATGATGTTTTGAGGAAAAATGCATATTTCATAATATGCATGCATGTTGGTCGCATTAAATGCATTTTATTTCCTGAGGATTATTTGGGTCATACTTACCTGCGGTGCCATTCTATGGTAACGCAGATTTTGATGCAGATGAGGAGGAGGAGGGCGAGCCTGAGGAGACGGCTCCGCCCGAGGAGTGATCTGGGATCACTGGCTTTATTATTTTATTTTGCTTATTGTATTTTGGGACATGTGTTAAACTTTATTTTGGGATGACTGTATAACTACTTTAAACCGCTACTGATATTTAAATTGTATTTTAAATTCTGGTACTTAGTTGACTATCTGCTGCGTTATTTTATTTGTACACCGTTGCATGTACACACACTGGCACTTCGTTGGGATGTGTGACCGTTTGTCACCATCCTGGTGTCTCGATCCCCGTGTATTTATATAAGGGTGATTGGGGGCGCCATACTCATTTCCCAAATTAACATTTTAACTCAAATCATTTTACTACTATTTACTGAATTATCATCTCATCTCTTTACCCAAGCATGTCCTTAGTCTTGGGAGTCTCGGATTGGACCTTCAAGGTATGAACACACTCCCACCTTTTTTCTCTTGTTCGGTTTTCAAAGGTTTGTTTGAGTGTGTTTGGTGATAAAGTCTTGATGGTTGAGTATAGAGTTCATCCTGTTAAAGTCACTACAACAGTTTGTGTGTTTTGGAACGAATCTTTTCGTCCCAAAAAGATACCATTTCGTCTCAAAGCAGTTTTCGGGAAAAAAAAAATCATCACAAAATCATCCCAATATCATTGTCCCGAAAGATTTGTTGGGACGAAAATGGAGGAAACCGTTCGAATGACATTCAAACGGTTTTTTTGTTTGGGACAATTTTATTTTGTCTCAGATTAGCGGTCAAACGATAAAATTCTACCATTCTACCGTTCGAATGAAGGCGGGTAGATTTCCGTTTCGAAAGAGTGTACGTTCAAGAAGAGAAATGGTATTCCTCCGTTAAAAATAAGGAAAATTAATAAAATTAGGTGCGCCATCGCCTTTCTTAAAAAAAAATAAAAAAATCACCCTCATGAAAAGATGAAGACAAGAATTTAATTAATAAGGACATGATATAGTTATGAATCAGATTTAAAAAATAGTTGTTTTACTATGTAGTTATGATTGAGCATTAGAGTTGAAAAAAAACAAGCATGTTTTTTGTAGAACTATTGCTTATTTCAAAAAATAATTATGTAACTTAAATTCAAAAATTACAAGAAAACTATTTATTTGTGGTTAGTTATTGCGAAAATAACTATTTCTTACTAAAATGAATCTATTTTCATCACAACTAGTCATTTTTATTGCAAATAATCCATCACAAATACTCATTTTTCTTATAGTAATCAATTAAGTTTAAATTCAGATATTAAAAAATCAATTATATTAATTGGACTTATACTTTTTTAAGGAATAAATGCTATTAATATTATGAATAATTGATCAAATTTTCTTGCTAATATAATTAACAAGTGCATGATGGAAAAAAAATACACATTTAATAAATTTTTATAAGTATACAAATCGTTCGAGTATTTTTTTATTGAAAAGTGTACAAAATTCAAGTAAATGTATACATCTCACTTTTTGGATAGCTCGTAAGCAAAATGGACTTGTGATTTGCTTCGCTAATTTAACATGTCTTATCTAGTCTGATATGATAAATGAAAAATCGGTGGTTCAAATCTAAAACAACAGAGGTGAACAAGTATTTTCCAATTTTACTAGACTATTTATAAATGAAAACACTGAACAAGAAAAAATAAAGAGATATTTTAATCATAAAGAAATCTTATAAATTAACGTGGTTTAATGTGGTACGAGCTACAATGTAAAGTTATTTTTATTATAAAAATAGATCTAATGTAACATATGAAATTATGTTAATTTATAAATTTATTTTAATGAAATCTCTCTATAACTATAACACTTTTCGTGATGACAAATATTCCCATATAGTTTGACTTATTTAGAAATATAACTCTTCATTAATGTTTTCGTCCGTAACCATCAACCAAAAACACGTGGCCTAATCACAAGCTGGCATGTTAATTTTAACCTTATTTTCTTAAAAAAAATCAAAATTATTTAAAGTAAGATAAAATTTATAATAAAAATAATTTCTAAAATTATAAAAGATTGAAATAAATGCATGTATAGCCACTAGTGGTTTCTGATTGGCCACTCACAATGACCACCGCGTGAAGGTAGCCAAACAAGGCCATCCATGTGGTTAGGGATGACAATTCGTGATTGTAAATCGTATACGTATCATGTCAAGTCATAAGTATTAGATTATATAAGTAAATTAGAATCTAATCTATTTAAATAAATAGATCAGACTCTAAAATCTTAACATGACCAATTTAATTAACAAATTACACGACATAATCCGTTTAATAATTAATTTTTATTGGGTTAATTTGGATATAACCTATTTAACTTATTTCAATCTGTTTAACCCGATTAATAGAAACGGGTTGAGTTGACCCATATATTTATATGTTAATCCAATAAATATAATTTCATATATAGTATAATGATACATATATAAATAATTCACAATTACAACTGGATTCATGATAAAATATTTTGTTATCAATATCAAAATCAATAATATATAAGAAAACTAATATTTTTATAAAATAAAATTACATATAATAAAAAAAAAAGCTTAATAATTTGAGATATATCGTAATCAAATATTAATATTAATATCACGAATTCCTAAAAAAAAGACCAGTTTGATTCACGTTTCACGGGCTGATTATGCGTTTCATGGGTTGAATTGTAATTGACCTGTTTATTAATGATGCAGTAACGGATCAACTCGTTTTGATTTAAGCACATTTATATGGTCAAACCCAAATCCATATATTGTGGGTCGTGTGCATGTATGTTAATTTTAATGATCGTATTATATATTGTTATCCCTACTCGTGGTGGTTAGGACCCGCTGATCATGGTCGCGGGCCCACCCTCGGAAATTGCCAGGCCATCCCAAGTTACAACACCCATGCAAATTATCGACCCGGGCGTAGCTTTCCGACACAGCTTGGGCCCGATGCAAAATTAAGGCTTTTTAAACAATCATGCCCAGCTACCAAATCCGTGGACAAGGTCAAGCCCATTGGACTTTTAGCTACAAATCCCTGGGTGAGCTAATCCTTTGACCATCTAATCCAATTTTGACTTTGACAGTCTAATCCTACTTGACTTTGGTAAACACAAAAATAACTACTAGTGAATAAAAAACCAAATATAATATAAATAACCTAATTTTAATAAGATTCTTCAGACATTATGTCAATTGTTGATATAATTTTCTGGCATGATAGAGACTCAACAATATGGTCGAATGTAGGGGTGGAAAAAAAATTAGTGATCTGGTAAACCGGACCAAACCGGTGGATTTAGTCTGGTACCGGTTTCATTTTTCTCAAAACATGTCAAAATCGGTCCGGTTTCGATTTTCATTTTTTGAACACCGGACCGGACTGGATCAGTTCATATATATATATATATATATTTTATTTTGTATAAAATATTTTTTATATGATTTTTTATATTATATATGATTTTTATATATAATATATAATTATATATAAAATAATTTTGTATTATATGATAAATTCTAATTAATATAATATTAGATTTTAAAATCCTATATAAATAACTATATATTATCACTATAGTCTATTGTATTAATAGTTATATTAATACTATATCACTATATATTATAATATACTATAATATATCACTATGTTATATATTATAATATATCACTATATATAGTCTATAATATAATTATAATATATATTATAATATACTAGAATATATTATCACTATATTATTATGTACTATATACTGTACTATATATATATTATATATACTATATAATATATCGGAAAAACTGGACCAAACCGGTAAAGTCAGAAGTACCAGTTTATGAATCTAATCGGTGCGGTATCGGTTCTTCAAATTTCAAAACCAATATATACCGATTTGGTTCTAAAATATATCTAAAATTGGATTGAACCGGACCGGTTACATCCCTAATCAAATGAGTCATGATGATGGTTTGAGCGTTGATATAGTACTCAGATGCTCTTCCATAAAATAAATAATAAATGAAGAGTATAAAATGTAAATAAAAAGATAGAGACATACAAACTTAAGTTCGGCATAAAAGGCTACTCCACGTATAATTTGAAGATGAAATCCACTATATTAAAGAAGGTGCCGTTCCTATAGAAATTTGGAGACGGGAATCGAAGAAAGTGTAGCGAAGTGACTAGATTTGCATAGATATCATAATTTTTTAATAAAGATATTTTTCCTTCTTTGTTTTATTTTTGGCAATGAGTGCAAGTTCATTTAATCGATGATACAATCTAATATTATACGGGCGTGTCTTCAAAGTTCATTTAATCAATAAAAAAATTGGATTATTGATTTCGTTCCCCTTTGTTTACGTATATGATCTGATATCTTAAAAAGCGGTATTTACAAGTCGATCTTATTCTTCCAATGAACTACCTAAACCCTTTTCAACCATTCCCAAGACCCCATTCTTTTTACATAACCATCTTTTCATGCACCTCCTGTATACCCAGACTCTCTCTTTCACTGCACCTTGTTTTCATATTATTTATACAAACATCAATTCCTTTTTAATGCGCATCAAAACTTAAAAGGTTTTCTAATTTCTGATCGCTGTTACTTTTTCTTGATAAAGTTTTCTGCTTTGAGAAAAATACAGAATCATGATCTGCTATTGCTGATTTCATTCTTTCTTTCTTTTTTTTCTTTTTGTGTTTTTAGGTCATCGATCAGATGCAAGGGGAAAAGATTGAAGGCAGCGCGGGGACGACGCATCCTGCATGCGCTGCATGCAAGCATCAAAGAAAGAAGTGCACCGAGGAATGCGTATTGGCACCCTATTTTACAGCGGATAGAAGGAGAGAATTTGAAGCCGTTCACAAGGTTTTCGGCGTCGGCAACGTGACAAAGATTGTGAAAAGTCTGATCAGGGAAGAAGACCGGAAAATAGCGGTGGATTCCTTAATATGGGAAGCTTCGTGTAGGCAGAAAGATCCGATCTTGGGTTCTTATGGAGAGTATAGAAAGGCTTATGATGAGCTTAAGCTGTGCAAAAGGCAAAACCAAAATCAAGTGATGCAATTATCAGGGCAATGGGGCACTACAGGGTACAAAGCGGCACACAAAGCGGCACCGGGATTGAATATTGGACGGAGTGCTGGGAGTAATGGCATAAATAATAAGGGACTGAATATTGGTGGAATTATGGGAAACTCGTTGAGTTGCATTCATGATAATGATCAGAACGGCATCGTTGATCCTTCTAATCCGTATTCTTATACAGCTTTAAATTATGAAGATAGAGCAGCAAAGCAAAAAAATCATGGTGGTGGTGTTCCATTCATGCAGCAGAACTCGATCGATGGATTAATTAACCAACAATAATATGTTCCAGGTAATTAATTTCTGATCTATTTCTTTAATCTATATATATACAAATTTCTTTAATCTATATTATATACAAATTGGATGGTTTCTAGTAGGACTTCCTGATCACTAACCCGTTTAATTTACATTATTTCATGATCAATTCAAGATTCAATGTCCGGCTGATCATCATCTGATGATACACTATCTTAGCAGGAAAATTAAAATGCATGCATGGTTAAGTAGTAATGGCACCAAAATAAATATGTAGATATGTAGATATATTCTTATATTTCTTTTTTGTATAGGTGATCAGGCAATCAAAACCAACTTTTTTGTTTTTATTTCTTGTTTCTTTTTGTTTTATATGACATTGTTTGTGACATATTGGAACAATATGATATATGGTTATTCAGTTGTATTATTTTCTTATTAAGTGATGATGAAATTAGGACTTTGTACGGGACTGTATGGTTATGAAGTGACTGGTTTTTACTTTTATTTGTTAATTTTTTTGCCATACTGTTGATTAAATTTCATTTCCCGAACAGACCCTTAATTTTAAACTTTTCTTATAATTCATATTCTGCTTTATTAGAGATTTGAAGAATGTGTCCCGGCTTGTATCGATTAATATAATATAATATAATTTTTTTTCTCTTGTTTTCTCACCCTTTGAATTTATTGAGATCCCATTTGTTAAGAAAGTACCCCTAATTAGTTTGCTTAATTGTCATGATATTGTAGGTCAATTTAATTAGCCCCGTCCATCAATGGCAAGACGATAGATCAGATCATCATATGCCACGATTGTTTTCTGGTTCCGGACCGATCGATCGAAGGCAATAATTGAATAATATTCATTTTTTCCGGCTTAGAATAGAGATTTCTTCAAGATTCTCTAGATCAACTATTGGTAGGAGTTGATATTTTTCTTCTAGTGATCACAAATTAAACAAAAAAACAGCTTCAGGATGTAAAATATGCATACGCATACATTCTCAACGTACATATATGAACAGTACTTGTGCACTTTTAGCCAATGATCAGTACGTGCGTGCATGCAGGGCATATTATATATATCATGATGCACTTAGTTATT
Organism: Juglans mandshurica; assembly: GCA_022457165.1. NCBI lineage: Eukaryota > Viridiplantae > Streptophyta > Magnoliopsida > Fagales > Juglandaceae > Juglans > Juglans mandshurica. Next base: position 16,643,653 of record CM039624.1, read on the forward strand.
TGATGATGTCTTGAACTCATCAGTCGATGCATTCGAGCTATATCGAGGGAGGAACTTAATTCGACTCCAAAGTCCGAACCTTAGGGCTCCTTTGTTTTCGCATATGAGATGAGATGAGTTGAGATTAAAGTTAAAAAGTTAAATAAAGTATTATTAGAATATATTTTTTAATATTATTTTTATTTTGAGATTTGAAAAAATTGATTTGTTTATTTTATTTTATATTGGAAGTTGAAAAAGTTGTAATGATTAGATGAGATGAAATGTTTTCTGAAAACAAACGAGGTCGTCGATCAATCAGATCTAAGTTTATCAAAGTTGTTTTTCACATTCCCATGTTATATAATATTGGGTATAATTGAATTCGGATCAATTCGAATTGACACGAATTTGACCCGACATAATCGTGTGTCTTGTTGGTTTAATCCGTGGGTCCACAGAGTGACCAAATTAACTATAAAAATATATAATTTTTTGAGTCGTGTCACCAAGTCTTGTATAGCCTTTGTCTTGTTATCTCAGATTTATTTTTCCTTCTTTTACATATTTTTAATGGATTAAATGGATCGTATCAGGTTGATCTCACTCGACACGGTGCAAATAAATAAACGGCTCATATCGGATCAACCTAGGAAATAGGCGTGTTGGATTCCTGTTGACTAGAAAATGGCCCAAACTATAACAGCGGACACAACCAGCCGACTCCACTTCATTAAAGGCTACAAGAAAAATGGATTTTTATGTTCAATTTATTACAATCAAAAGATTATTTACAATCAATTTTAATTATAAATAATCATTTCGCTAGAATTAACTGGTCATAAATAAGCAGTTTTCTTATAGTAAAACTAGGCTAATGATCAATGTCTACTTAGTCAAACTCTCTTCTGAATTTAAGTTGGGAAAGAGAATCTAAGATATTCCTCAGTTTTCATGAATTATAATATATGACGCTCATTCGTCGTGAACTTAATTTTATTCATAATACATGCTTTCCTAACGTGATGAAAGCAAAAATAAAAATCGATAAACGAAATCCCAATCAATAAAATGACCAATCATATCCCTTTATAATTAATGACAATCATATAAGAATTAGGTGATATAGTCTTATTGCATTACATAATAAAGAACACGTACGAACAATTAAAATAGTATTTGGAGTGCCCGAAAATACTATTCATTTTAGTATTTGTAACCAGCACCATATTTTTTGTGCGGTTGTCATATTTTAGTGGTCCTTCTTCGAGATATTGTTCTCTTTCGGTTAGTCTAATGAAAAATGCTTGATTGGTCAATGGCTTTGTTTACTGAATTTGACCGCTAGTGTATGTTTCTAATGTTTAAAAAACTAATGCAAAGTTTAGAAGAGTACCACGAGGCTTATGCAAAGTTGGAAGGAAGGCAATCGAGGTGTGAAGTGAGGAGGGAAAGAAGATGGCAAAGGCCTATGGGGAATATATACAAGCTTAACTTTGATGCAGTTGTCGACTTGAAGAATAGGAGGATTGGCATAGGTATTATAGTAAGGGACTGTAATGGAGAGGTTCTGGCTGCTATTTGCTCTAAGAAAGACCATGTGGTTTCTCCTTATATTGCTGAGTGTCTTGCCTTGCAAAGGTCTATTGAGCTTTGCTTAGAGATGGGTTTCTGGACTGTCATGTTGGAAGGGGATGCAAAAGGAGTGATAGAGGCAGTGCTCTCTGAGGAGTTGGATGAATCTGAACATAGTCAACTGATTGATGATACAAAGAGGCTACTAGCACAAGGAATATTACGTTGGTCCTTGGGTTTTATACATAGGGAAGGAAATAGAGTTGCACATAATCTTGCAAAAATGTCTTTACATATAGCAGATGAACTGATCTGCTGGATAGAGGAAGCACCACAGGAAGTTTTACAGTATATTGTAGATGATAAAAGTTGTACTGATTTGAGTTTATAATGAGATGAGGTATTCTTGATTCAAAAAAAAAAACTAACTACTAATGAATTTAGAGAAATGCTTTGGGTCCCAAATTTGGGACCCAAAAAGTGTCCCAAATGATTTTTTTTTTTTTACTTAGTGATTAAGAAAGTGTGTTTTAATAATATTGTGAATTTTTTTATTTTTTTAAAAATATTTATGATGATTAAAAAAATACATAAAAAAAATAAAAAATAAAATGCACTATTCGGTAACCTAATTAGGGACAATTTTTCGGTTGCTCTAGCAGATCATGAATTTATGTGTTTTTTATGAATGTTTAAAAAATATTTTCAAAAAACAAAAAAAAAGAAGCTTGAATTACGGTCTCGCCCGATAATAAGAGCTGGACAGCATGAATGGTCTGTAGCCGCCCAGCCGGATTCCAAGGCCCAAGATCTGTTATGAGCCCAACCACCCAGAAAAAAACATCAAAACGACGTCGAAAAAATTAAAAATTTCTTCTTCCCCAACAAGCGCCGCCGCCACCCCCCCCCCCCCCCCCACATCTCTCTCATCTGTGATTCTACGCTGCGCCACCCACGCCGTCCGCCTCTGTTCCGTCCGTACGCTGCACCGCGCCGTCTCCACTGCAGCCGAAGCCTTGCACCACAAGCACGCCGCCTCATTTAATCTCGCTCCGTCGATATTTCTGTTCTTGGTTCCTCTCTCTCAAATTCGTGTCTCTCTCTCTTTCTCCTCTCTGAGTTTTCCGTTGACTATCTCTGACGCCGCAGTCCCTTGCAGCCTCTGGTTGCAGCTTCATCACGCCGGTAAGTTCCCTTCCACCTCTCTCTGTCCTTCTCTCTCTCTCTCTCTCTCTCTCCGTTTATTTGCTGTCCATCTCACTGATAGCTCCTCCCTCTTCAGTCTGCCGCAGCCTCCGCAATAGCCTACTTGGTGTACGTCGCACGACACGCCGGGTTCAACCGCCACCATGCAGTCCGTCTCTTGAGGTAAGCTGGATTGTTAGTTGGAGAATTGCTGTTATGGCGCTTGACCAGTCGGCAAGTTGAGGTTTGTTGGATGTTAAGGTCAAGGTGGAAATTGGTAATTTAGTTATGTCTCGGGTTGTGGTAAGTAATTTAGATGCATTAGGTTATGGTGGTCACTTTGGGCGGTTTATGGGTCGACTTCTTGGAGTTTGGTTTCGAGTGTTAGCTTCAAGAGAATTTGGGTGTGCACGTCTTGGGCAGGCAGAAAATTGGGCGCGATGATGATGGTACGATTGTGGTGTTTCGGTGACTTTATACCCTTTCTTTGGGGAGTTGGGGTAAATATCTAGAATAAGCTTGGAGGTTCAAAGTGTCGGCTAGAAGATAAAAATAGGCGTATTTGCATCGGTTGTCAATTAGGTCGGGATGATAATTAATAGAGGGCTGTGCAGAGTATCTATGCAATTTGTCAAAATGTTCAGAAATGGAATCTGTGGTATAAACATATTTGATGAGATGTGGTTAGATTTGATTAAATGGGTCGACTCGTAGGTACTGGGTGTTTAAGAAATATTTGAATGGACATATGTGTAATTATGGTGGTTCCGACCAGTCTTGGAAGTTATGGCTTGAAGTTGCGAGTGATCGGGTTAGAATAATGGGAATCATTGGGTTATTGTCAAGGAGTTATTTAAATGTTCTGTCTCATTTATTTTAGAGGTGTTAGGTTATTTAGATTTTGTACTTATAGATTGTATAGACTTCTTTTAGGGTTCGATTGATTTTGCTCAATTCAGTTGTGTAGTTCAGGGGAGCGGTGCTCCTATGCTAGACTTTGCCAAAAACTGACTGAGGTTGATTTTGTGAAAAACTTGAATATTTTTGTTATGAAAACAATCTTGGTTATTTTTTGCACTATTCTTTGTTTCTGAACATAAAAATGAAGTATTTTTGTCATGACTGGTACACATGAGCATTTTTGGTACTCTGTTCTCAACTGCATAAAAGTGAATATGATGTCTGAAACTTTTATGTGAATATATGATACTTATTTATTTAGTACTTTGTTCTATTATGGTATTGCATTTGAAAACCCTATGGCATAACTTTCTGTTTCTGCTTCTATTCTTACCTTACCATACGTGTAAAATTGTGGCCTCTGTTATTACACTGGTACCATGTAACGCCCCAATAGAAGACCCAAACCACATGGCCTATACTCCAAAAGGACTAGTCAATGATACAATTGGAGCTTCATTAGAACCTTATAAAGAGCAAAAACTTCTCCTTCCCAAGCAATGTGGGATCCCATACACCACCTACCCTTATCCATATCATATGGGATATCACAATCTACCCCCCTTAAATTCCCGACGTCCTCGTCGGGCCTGTCCATTATAGGTGGCACGGCTCAAGTTCCACATTTCTGGTTGGGATAGGCTCTGATACCATTTGTAACGCCCAATGGAAGGCCCAAACCACATGGTCTATACTCCAAAAGGACTAGTCAATGATACAATTGGAGCCCCATTGGAACCTTATAAAGAGCAATAATCTCTCCTTTCCAAACAATGTGGGATCTCATACACCACCTACACTTATCCATATCATATGGGGTATCATAATCTACCCCCCTTAAATTCCCGACGTCCTCATCGGGCTTGTCCATTGTAAGTGGTTTGGGTCTTCTATTGGGGCGTTACATACCAACATCTCTATTGGTAGGTCTTTTCCTATATGCACACTTAGCGCGCCGCGTTTAAAAGGGGGAGATTTCAATTTCTGTTTTTGCCTGGTTGGCTGCCGAGGTTTGCACAATCCTGCCACGGGAGTAAACATGGCCTCTGTTTGGTTATGATGTTGTTTCAGTTGTTCTTATGCCAAAGGTCTTTTGTCTATATTATTATTGTAAATAAATTTTTTTGATAAATTAGTATTATAAATATACGTTTCTGAAATATCGCTCTGTTATTTTGAGACTTTGTTTTGTTCAGCATTTTGTAACTAGCTCATGGTTACACATTGGTATAGGTTTGTTGCTTACTGAGTTGTTGATAACTTACCCGTTTATCTCCACTATTTTTCAGATGACTTTGATGATTGTGACAGTTGGAATAGATGGCATGTGACAAGATTAGAAGAGAAAGGTGTGATAAGTGTCATGTGGCATAACTTGTTTTGTTAGATTTTGGGATAATATTTATTAGTGTTTAGTTTATTTTCTCTGGAAGAGGAGTTGGGATAATTAAGATTGGAGGATTTTTGTATCAAAGTTCTTATTATTGTGGATTTCAAGTTAGAAGGGTTCGCCCCTAGGTGCGGGGTGTGACAATCATACCCTTCAACATTCCCTTTGAAGAAGCTTAACATAATGTTTTATCATGTGATGTATGTTTCCTTATCTTCTATTTACCAAGTCTTCGTCCCATACATTTTTCCTGCTCTTGTCATTAATAAAGACCAAACTCTGCAGGTTCATGCTGTGACACATGCTGCCCCACTGGGATAGTGATGTTCTATGACCTCAAATATGGTAACTGGAGCAGCAAAACTTTACAGATCTGGTCCTCTTTTTCATTATTGTCTCTTCCGATTTACTTTGCTTCACCAATACTCCTCACTCCCACCAGTAGAAGAAGCTTTAAAAGCTGCAGTTGAAGTCAAAATGTACCAAAAGATTCCTGACCTTCTTTCTTCAAAAGAAGCCGTCCAGAATCCAAATCCATTCTCATTCCTCTCGACTTTTCCTCGGAACATCAGGATGCAAATCATTGATGAAATTTTGCAGTCTTTTATCCCTCTTAGACCTCGCTTTCGTCCCCGGATAGCCTATGCATGTCTTCTTTCGTACACACTCCAAAGCCCCAAACCCCTCCCTCTTGCACTTGCCATTCTTCAAAGAATGCTTTACTCTGGCTGCATCCCTGTCCCGCAAATTCATCTCCTCCTCTCCTCAGCATGGCTGGAACGCCGATGCCAATCTGAATGTGTCCCTAACATCCTATTGGAGATGCAATCAATCGGATATCGTCCTGACTGTGGCACATGTAATTATCTGATATCATCTCTCTGCCGTGTTGATCAATTGGTGGAGGCAGTTAAAGTTTTGAAGGGCATGGTTGGGGCCGGATGTGTTCCTGATTTGGAGAGTTATGACATCGTGATTGGTGCAATGTCTACAGTCAGAAAAACTAACGATGCCACAGATATGCTGAAGGAAATGGTGGTGAAAATGGGATTGATGCCAAGGCAGGCAACGGTGGTGAAGGTAGCAGTAGCATTGCGGGCAAACAGAGAGATATGGAAAGCAGTTGAGATGATTGAGTTCTTGGAGAGAGAGGGTACTGCTGTTGGGTTTGACAGCTATGAGGTTGTTGTTGAGGGTTGTTTGGAGTGTAGTGAGTATATTTTGGCTGGAAAGGTTGCGATGGTTATGGCAGAGAGAGGTTTTTTACCACATATCAAGGTCAGGCTAAAGGTGGTTGAGAGGCTTGCTGGTATTGGGGAATGGGAGCTTGCTTGTACAGTTAGGCAAAGATTCTCAGAGTTGAGGTCTTAGCACGTTGCAGTTGCTTTGGGAGTGGGTTAGTTAAAAGCTCAATCTGGGATGGACCGAGTAAATTTCGCAACAGTGACTAGCTTCTGAACTTTGGGATCAATGTTATTTTGTCAGGCACTCAGCTGCATTACCTTCCATGGAAAATGTTGCTGCTCATGCCTGCAACTGATTCTCAAGAGAGTGTCAGAGTTCGCTGCGCCCAACTCCTTTTTAAAAATGAAACAGGAAGGAGTTCTCAAGCTTTCATATTGCGAAACTGGAGTCCTTGTGTTTCTGTTCCTCCAGCTAGACCATTAGAGCAATATATTCCAGAATGAAAGAAATACATGAATGGAGTTTAAATCCTTCACTTAGGAAGCAGCCCAATGTATAGCTATGCATAGGAAATGTTTTTTGGATGGTCGATTGACTGTTATGGGAATGAGTAGCCCCCTTAAATTCATTGTCCTTTGCAGTTACAGTTGACAAGTCTCTTTTTTGTTTCAGTTACAGTGGACAAGTCGGTTTTTCGAATATACATTACATGTAACATTTTGGAACTTGGCAATGGAAAAACAGATCAATTATGGAAAATATTAGGAAATGTTTTACTGAAATTAAGAATCGAGAGTACACAGTGGAAGGCTGCTGTTAATTTGTTGAATTCCCCCGTCTGCTTTCTATCCCGACTTCAGACTTCCAGCATTAGTTAAACCAATTCTCTATATGTCAGTCCTCTTTTTTCTCTTCCTTTCAACGTTCTTTTAATTTTTTCATAGGGCTACTATGTCCGGGGCCTTTTTCCTCAAAATATATCATTAATCCTTGGCGAACTGCGGCCACCCAACTGCCTCCTGGAACTCCTGATCCTTAAAATCATAGAATTGTCGGAAGTTCATTTTTCTGAATTGAATATATCCTTGTGTCTTCATTTCTCTAGTACATCCCAATGAGGTTGAAACCAGCTTAGTTCAACCGTCAGTTGGACATTGTGTTGCTGATAAATCACTTTCTCCATTTTAATCAGTTGAATGCCAAAAGTCCTTTCCATCTTTTTCAGACAATCTGTGACCTGCCTAATTGAGACTACATACATACTCGATTGATTTATGCAACACCAATGGCGAGATTTGCCTAGTCTAAGGCAGAAGGGTTGGCATATTCCTATAAACATTAGCTGAAGATTGGACTGTCTCCATGACACTGAGTAAGTATGGCATTGAAAAGCTCTTACTGCGGTAGAAACTTCATATGGTTACCATAATCTGCATGAAATGGCTAATTTAAGGTCGATGAAAATAGATCTCAACATGAATGGAAATTAAAAAACTAAAGAAGGTAAAATGAAGATTCCGATAACGAAACGATAGAGTCATTGACTGTTTCCAGGTTATGATCTGTAAGTAGGATTAAAATTTGTTCTTGACAAGCTCTGTGAACACTGATTAAGTCCCTTTTTCCAGTTTCGTATATATGTGACAAGGTTTTAGCTTATTTCATCTTTTATTTGAAGTTTACATAAACTTGCTACACAAGATTAACTTGATAAGCTAACTTCCTGTTGTTCTGCATACACAAAATGCCAAATTTAACAAACAAGATTGCTCATTTCTTAAGAGGGTAGCTAGCCTCCATGGCAATGCCGCAAGTACCATGCTTATTTTTGAGATCACGCCTCAACTTTATATAACCAGATTCACCCCAGCCAGTGCCCCATGAATTCTTCACCAGCCAGTACTTGTTACCACCTTCTTCTCCATAGCCAACTGCTGCGACTCCATGATCAAGTTCAGTTCCACAGTGGCCACTAAATATACCTTTAGAATAGAATTGAAATTCCGGACTAGAAGCATCTACAGCTACAGATACAGGTTGGTGAGCAACTGCTGCTTGCAGTTTTTTCTCATTATTGGCTGGTACCTTCTCATAGCCACTTATTTTCACTGCACGTTTTTTTTCTTTGGCTTTCTTGCAGGTGCCATGTGATCCTTTGTAAGGGTAGTTTTCTTCTGTGGTGAGTCCACCATTCTTTTTTATGAATGCAAATGCTTTCTCCATGTATCCACCATCGCAGCCTTGATTCCAGGTGTTGAAATCACAGTCCATAAGCTCTTGTTCTGATAGAGATTTCAGCTTTCCTGTTTTGATTTTGTTGATACCTTCCACGGCTGCCACTGAAGAGAATGCCCAACAACTACCTGAATTAAAAGCAGGTAGTATTAGAGTTGGTTTGCCTGTAACCGTTGGGATTAAGATTTAAGACTGGCAACATTAAACTAAATTCAAAATCAGCATTTAGAAATTACAGTGGCGCCCGAATACTTGTAATTCTGCAAATATCAAAAACTCTGATTTAGCTAGCTCTCAGGCATTATGATGTTACTGGCCTATTTCATCCTCACCATTGTCTTCATCGTCATATTATTTTCTTATATATGGATGCTGTCATTGTTGCTGTTGTTATTCTTACTGTTATAGTCGTTTATAAGAGCACGAAGTGACTCTAGTGGTTTGAAAGCTTGAAAAAATGCTTTTAGCAGTCAATTCTCTTAGTAGTCATCAACCATGCTCTTAACGTTCAAATTTACTCTAGGAAAAAGGTACAAAATTCCTACCACATTGGCCTTGATCCTTAATTGGAGTAACAGCGCCTTTCTTTCTCCAATCCACGCTAGATGGCAAGTCGATACTTTTGTCATAGCTGAAGTTTGTCTTTTTCTTTGGATGCCACAAGGGCATGGCTCTAAATCCCAGGTAGTTAGCTCTAAACTCCTCGTTTGTCATATCTGCAAATCTATTATCAACGAGCTGGAATGACAAATTCTGAGAATTGATGCTGTCAATGAACTGGACGTTAAATTGGTAAATTCCAAAACGCATTTCCCATTCCTGTTTACTGCTGTATCTTCGGCCATGCATTTCCACCCAGCTTTCATACCTCTCTCTCATTGATTTTGTATCATTTACTGGTTGCCTGTACTTCTCAGAACATGCCCTTAATGGCATCCATAGAATCCATAAAATCAAAAGTTTGAGGGTCGCACTTCTTAATGCCGAAGTAGGAGTCTCCATGGCGAGCTAGCTTGGAAATGTACTTATGTCCAACATGCTTATAACTGAAAATAAAGTCTTCAAACATGTTTGAATTTGCTACGTTTTGCAGTCCGTCTGTGCTTGCTCATCCATTTAAGGTGTTTCAGTTGTCTTTTGCTATGTTTTTTTCACGTCTTTGGTGCTTCTGTATTTGACTTGGGCAAGCATCTATATATGGTTCCGTTTCCAAGTAAGGCTGCAAATGTATCCTGGTTGTTTGTAGGTTTGGTGTGCTTGGGATGGCTAAGTCAAGCAAACTTGAATCAATTGCAGGTTTGGTTATGAGTAGATTGTTCATGCTGCTGGCCAATGTAACTCATGTTCCACCAAATTGTCAGTTTCTTTACGATTTTGGGGTCTGATCTGTCTATTTTGGACCTCAACAGTCGGTAAACAGATTGTATACCACTCGTCATAAACACAAGAAGGATATATGCATACATACATGTATGTATGCATACTTGGTATCACGGCACGTATATCCTATTAAAAGTGTTGTGTTTTTTATATGAGAAAATATAAATTTCTAGATGCGTAGTAGGACGAGCCTATGTGCACTACCTAAATCCATATAGTTTGCGGGTACGTATAAAGTTTCAAAGGTTATATGTTTTGAACCAATAAACCCTTGAAAAAGTTAGGACTTACGAAATCCATATAATATAATCTTGAAGATCAACCAAAACTATTAAGAGGTTTAGTTCATGAGAAATGATAACTGCAGTCGTGAGTGTGAAAGTGACACGTAATCTTTTTGAAAAAAGTAAATAAATACGAGACCTACATGAAAAGAAAATTAATTTTTTAATAGTGGATCTCATTTTTTTTCTAAGCTATTGCACGGCACAAGCGTATTCTACGACTGTATGTAACATTAAGAGAAATCTAGTTACAATGAATTTTTAAATAGAGCAATGCTATACAACCTCTCTAACCTCTACACACCATATTTTTTTAAAATTTTTATATTTTTTATTTTTTTTTTGAGTTTATTCTTTTTAAAATAATTTAATTTTTCTATTCATTATTCATATATTAAATATTTGATGAAAGAAAAAAAATAATAAAAATTAAAAAATGTGGTGTGTGGAGATTGAGAGGTTGTGTAGATTTTTTCTTGAATATTTACCATAGCAATCCAATCAATAGAAAATAATATTTAAAAGATAGTAAACACCACAAACAAAAAAGTAACACAGATTAATGTATGCATGTTAACTCTTTTAAGGCAAATCATCATCAAGCAATCCAACGAAAATAAATGGGACAAATATGAGACACGACATAAAGCAAAACACAACTTTCAAAGTAACGGAAAAGAAGAAAAATTCAACCAAGTGAGACAACTCGTTGGCCAGTGTTGCCTGAAAGTGGACATGACGTCTTAACTTCAATGAATAACAAGCTACTAACATAATGTAATGTAAAGAGACTTCTATAAATTTACAGATTGACATGACTTCATATGAGATATTAGATCTATTTTATAATAAAAATAATTTTATAATCTAACGTACCAAATCAAATCAGTCAGTTTGTGAGTTTATTTTTATGAAATCTTTTTGTAGTTAAAAGCATTTTTCTAATGGAAATGATTGAAATAAAAAAAAAAAAAAGATATTTGTCATAACGTTGAGCCATGCTCATTTTACTTCAATGGACATTCTTCCACAATAGTCATTTTGATAAAAATACAAGGGCAAAAAAATGACATGTTAGAGTCCTAAAAGTGTCCAGATTATATAGCAAGGATAGCATAAATTAAGCATTAGTCTAAAAACTGTTTCATGTTGGATTATTTTTCCGCTTTAATTTATTTAGTGAATAATCTATACCTTTAGATAGCAAGGAAATTACAACTCTTTAGATGATATCAAGAAAAGCAGGGCATTTCCTTTTGCACCTTCCACATGAGCACGCAATTCAACCAATCCTATAAATATATTCTTGAAAGTATATAGTGACCTTAAAAAACATAGATGAACGAAAATGATAACAAAAATTATATGCTAGCTCATGAGGGTAAAGTAACAACCTTGTGTCCAAAGATTTTCAATCCAAATCATTTTCAACTTCGAGAAAAAGATCTATGCAGATTTATAGTAGATCCCAATCAGGACAATAACTACCCAGTGAAGTGCATTTAGCAAGCACGCTTTATTTTACGTTAGTCAAAACGTTGGATATGCATATTTGAAATTAAAACACGTTTGTATTTAAATGGTGTTTGGATGTTAAGATGAGATCAGATTGTCAGTAAAACCAAACGGGCCTAAAGCTCAATTAGGCTGAAAAGAGACCAAATAAAAGAACATAGCAACACACCAACCAAAGGAAAAAGGGCCAAAATGAGATTTTTCAAATAAAATAAAATCTAATATTCACATGACCATAGAAACTTTAATATATAGAATATATATATATATACATATATATTTATATTTGTATGTGTGTGTATATATGAGTAAGCTTTTTTCTGCTTTTACATATTTTATAACATCTACAGTTAAAAGCCCTATTTCTTAAGGTAATCCCAATTAGGCACTTAATACTTGGAGCCTATCATAAATTAATGAGTAATGTTACATATAGTCGTGGAGTGAGCAAGTGTTGTGCAGTCGTTTTGAAAAAAAGTCCACTATTAAAAAATTAATTTATTTTTATGTGGGTCTCGTATTTATTCATTTTTTTTAAATGATTGCACAACATTTACACACTCACGACTACAACTATCATTTTTCTAAATTAATTGTGTATGTGTACGTGTAAGAGAGAGAAATTAGTAGCAATTCCTTCTCTCCTACCTACGCCTTCAAAATTAAACTTAGCCGATGATCTTTTCCTAGCCATCCCTTGGAGGGAAAGTTCATTGCTACGTCGTATTTATCTCTCCAAACACCTCAAACATTATAGGACGCATCATGTGTAATACTCCAAGCATGAAATTCTTGATTAAAAGCATAGCGATAATTAGACTTACAAAATACGTTAGGTTTTTTTTTTATAAAACTCGAACACTCATTAATATCAATTAGAATCCTTACAAATAGAAATCTTATCAAGCCAAATAGCTTGACTTACAAAAGAAGGACAATAGTCCCACCATATCACAATATCATCAACTTCCCAAGCATGTTGTGCCAATCGATGAGCAGCCATATTGCCCAACTGATAAACATGAACTACTTTAGCCTCTTGAAAACCCTGCATGAGTCTACGAATATCTTGTAGAATAAAATTAAAATCTGTTAGGAACTCAAAACTACCATTCACAACACTAACAAGTATCAAACAATCAAATTCTAGCAACACTTTTGAAACGCCCCATTGAGCACACTTTAAGATTTAAGATGACTAAAAAGATAGAAAATAAAAACTAAGTTAGAAGAATACTCCATGTAACAACTCGGCCCAATTTCAATAGGAATAGATAAATGATAATTTTACACAGCCCATTGGTCCGTATATTTAAATAGCCCATATATAGGATATTTATTGGAATAGATATTTAATGAATAGACTAGCGGTGATAAACGTGCAAAGCACGTTTGCCACATCTGTCAAATTGAAGAAAAAAATAAAATGTAACTTTGAATATTAAAATAATCTAATGTATAAAAATAAAATTATTATTTATTTATGTTCATCATTTATTATGAAATTTAAATTATATTAAAAATTCAAATTAATTAGAAATTTTTTTTCTTCAAAATGTACAGTAAAATTTTATTATTTATTTAATGATAAAAAATTAGTATTTTAATTATCTATTTTATGTTAGTTTAAATCAATATTTAAACTTCTATCGTTAGATTAAATCTGAAAATTAAAGATGAACAGTTGTAATTTAAAACCTATAAACCAATATTTTTCCCCACCTTTCATTTCTCCCTCTCTCTCATTCCCCACACACGATTGTGGTATTACGTTAATTTTAATTGAAGTTAATTTTAAGTGTATGATAGAATATTTATATTTTAATTATCTATTTTATGTTAGTTTAAATCAATATTTAAACTTCTACCGTTAGATTAAATCTGAAGATTAAAAATGATATATCACTTTTAATATTACTCTATAAAAGTCTAAATAACTTAAATAAAAATCTAAAAAATACTTATCACACAAATTTGATCCAATCAATTCAATTATATATACTTGCTTTTACAAATTCTAATACAATCACTAAAAATTCAAGAATTATAAATAAGAATTACATAACAATCCGACTATAAAGCAAGCATTTGACAGAAGTAATAATTTATTTTACTCTTTAGATGAATACAAAAAAATGTCTATTTAAAGAGAAAGAGGTAATATAAACACTTGCAAAAAAAAAAAATCTACACTGATGAACAGTAATGAAGGTAATATAAACACTTGTAGAAAAAAACATGCGAAAAAAAAAAAAATTCTACACTATTCATTACTGTTGATGTTACTATTACTGTTGATGAACAGTAACATCAACAGTAATAAACAGTATATGTATAACGGCTTTTAAGTATAGGAAGAGCAGATATGTTATGGTTGGGAAATGATTTAAAAAGCCCATAGGATATTTGATGAATAGATATGTTATTGAACCCATAAGCCATATTTTTTTGGTTCATAAGCGCAATAATTTTGTCAAACCCACAAACTAGTCTTGCATGTGTATTTAGGCCAACACTTAAAAGAACTCATTTGACGAGTGAGAGGAAATAAAAATTTTGTGAATAGTAATAAGATAATTTGTGAATAATAGTGAGATAGTTTGAGTTGAACATTTTTTGGATTCTGAGAAATGAGAGAAAAAAAAATTGAATAAAAAATATTATAAAGTTAGAATATAGTTATAATATAGTTTTATAGTATTATTTTTGTTTGAAGATTTGAAAAAATTGAATTGTTTTTTATTTTTTGTTTGAAAATTTGGAAATGTTATAATGATTAGTTTGAAAAAGTTGTAACGATTAGTTTAAAAATATTTGTATTTGAATTATGTTTGGGAAATAGATAGAATAAAATGATATGAAAATTTTAGGGCGATATCTATTTCCAAATAAGCCCTTAGATAGTCTTTTTAACAATCAAACTAATCAAATGAACTTAAAACACTTGCCGATCGTTGTAGCTAGCAATGACCGAAAGCAAAAGTTTGGAAGCAAAGCTTAAGGATAAGTAACCACTTACGTAGTGACAAGCTAGTTCTAAACAATTTTCACATGAAATGAATAGAAACATGATTTTCGTGAGAATAACTCATTTAGAGTACTTTGGAAGCTTATGTTTATTGAATATTTGCGATAAGATGTTTTACATTGATGTGATCACATGTTGCATGCTATATATGATCTTAGTGATATGTGAAGTAACGTGAGATTTCATATTGTCATACATGGTTAAGGGTCTGTTAGTGAGATGAAATGAGTTGAAATGATTTGTGAATAGTAGTGAGATTATTAATTGAAATTAAATGAGATGAGATGTATCCAAACGGACCATAAATGTAGACTATAATGCCGTGAATCCAAAACTACAAATGGACATGATATATAGTCCCATTTATAATTAATTAGAGTCCCTCCATATTTAAAAAATATAAAATACGACATAATATGTCCAAGTTGTTTACCAACAATGAATATTACAAACAACCTCAAAATTTATATTTACAAGTTTCGGTCAAACCAACTAGAATCCCAATAAAAATTATCAAAAAAAGAGAAAAAAAAGAAGGGAAAAGATAACATTATAACTTAACTTTCTGTATAATCAAAAGTTATCTCCGTAACACAACAAAATGCAAACTAATGACCATCCAACCACAAGGCCTCCACAAATACATCACACCACGAGAGATGCAAACATACCACAAAGACATTTAAATTATGAGCTCAAGATTAATATATAGCATGCTCACATTTGATTTTCAAAACTCATAAACCACAGGATATATATATATATATATATATATATATATATATATATATATATATATGTATGTATAAAGCATTTCCCAAAATATTCTGGCAATTAATACAAAATTTCGCTTCCACAAGAAGGATGTAAGGATTTGTTCTTCTACTTGTTTAACCACTCCTATTGAAATTAATACAAGTCCAAAGTGCACATTCTTCAAAGAAGAACAACCAATTTTAACAACCATGATACTCCTTTACCAATAGTCACTGAAATCTAATTCAAGATCACTATACGTCAACTCCTATGTTAAAAGAGTTATCATTTAATTCTTTAAATATACAAAAGCTTTAATTAGAGGAATTTATGCCGTATCTAAGCATTGAATGAGACTTGCTTGAACTTGTCACCTAGATTAATCAAATTAATATTGAAAGACAATACTTATAAAAAGGATGATATTGTATGTCTGTGTTAGCTAGAATATAGAAAGATAAGAGGGAAGGAAACCCAACAAATTGAGGTTTCTTACTTAAAAGAAGAGACAAAAGGAAATCATTAATTCCTACTTGCTGAAAATATTAAGTAACTTGTTGTAACCCATATCAAGCAATAGATACCCGACTTCTGATCTTGGATCTAGCTTCAGGTGCTGGTGCATCTGACCTGAATAGCAGAAGTATTCAACCCCGGTTGTTGAGGATTCAACGCCTGTACCACCAAGTCGATATGTGTCACAGATCGAAGTAGCGAGACTAGAACCTGGGAGTGGGGACAATAATGACTGACCAAGGAGCTATTATTTATTGAGGTTGTCTAAATATTTTAGTTAATGCTCCTTAAGGTTTAGAGAATTGAAATTAATGGACCAATACTTTTAGAAATATTCCAATTGAGATTTATTAGAAACTTTTGAATAGTCACGGGTCTCAAAGATTATTCACCATGCACGGAACCTCAACGTCACGTACATCCTCAGCCGCTGCAACCCAAGACACAGCATGTTTACGTCACCTCCCCCTGCATAGCAACGCCATGAAAGACCCGACGTGAGCCACCGTGAGACCACTCAAGACCACTGCCCAGCTACCGTCCATACCAACGCCCGGCCTCTGTTTTTTAACATAAACCGTGAGGCTCAACCGGGTTATCGTGTACGTGGAACCGACCTACCTCCTTGTACACCGCCCAGCACCACTACTCTTCATCGTACTTCACCATGAATGTTGCTGAAAGCCACCGCAAACCAAGAGCCATGGTTGCGCCACCGTGACCCAATATTTTCCCTGTTTTAGGAATCGAAAATAGAGCCCACTTCCTCCAGTTGAACAGCAGCCCAACCGATTTCCTCACCCACGCCAACTCATGCCCACGTCCTGGCTGTAACAAACATGTAGAACTTAGTAAAATTTACTGGATAATTGCTTAATAAAATGGTCACTGGCTCACTTCGATGGCCTCCAAATTCACACACACACACATACATGTATATATATGTAGAGAGAGACAGAGAGAGTATAAGTGAATCCTGATAATTGATTGCTTGCCTCAGTTCGTACGACCTACCCTCAAATAGTGACTGATACACGTGGGAATATAACCACCTATAGATTCCCCTTCTAGACTCTTACAACGTAACAACAAATAGCAGATGGAGACTAACGGATGGGCCTATTGGCCCACTGGACTCAAGTTAAGTAGTACTTAAAATCCAACATAACAGTTCGGCCCACGAGCTCAATACCCACATCAAAAGATAGAAAAATCCCCTTTCAACTTCATATCTTCAATCAGTCTTTCTCAATCTAATCTGTGTGACAGAGCCTCCCCCTTTAGAGCACATTGCCCAAAAGGTGTGGGTAAGAGAGCTTCAGCTGCCCCTATGACTCCCAAGTTGCATCATCAGTGTGTTGTCCATGCCACTGCACTAGTAGCTAAGTGAGAGGTAGGTTTTTGGACTTGCAAACGCGGCGGCTTAACACTTTTTCTAGTTTTAGCTTAAAGACCCCCACTGAGTTTATTGGCGGAAGGGTTGCAAAGGATAAGTTTTGTTGGCCAAGCTTCTTCTTCAATTGGGACACACAAAACACTGGATGTATGGCTGAGGTTGGAGGAGTTAGAGCTAGTACGCCACATATCCAACCTTTTGGGTGACTGGAAAAGGTTCATAAAACCTAGGCGCAATCTTTAAATTTTGACAACTTGCAACGGTTAACTTCCGTATCAAGTCGCCAAAATTTCATTCGATTTTGAGCCGTTTGTAGGTTGTGTTTTAGGATTTGTACCATGTGTTCCCTTGACTGTAGGGTTTTTTCCACAACTTCAACCTTAGATGTCCCTAGCATGTAGTTTAACAACTTGAGAGGAGGACAATCATTCAAGGCTTGGAAATGGATCATACAAATAGAAGAGTGCTTAGTGGTGTTGCACACCATTTAGCTAGGGGAACCCATTGAGCCCAATCCCGAGGCCTATCCCCTATAAAGCACCTCAAATAATTCTCTATGCACTTATTAATTACTCTAGACTATTTATCTGATTGTGGATAGTAAGCAGTACTAATTACAAGCTAGGCCTTTGTAACTTAAACAACTCACAACAGACGGCTAGTGAAGGTGTTGTCTTTGTTAGACACAATGTCATTGGGCATTCCATGCAGTTTTAGGACGTGCTTTGTGAACAGTTGAGCTACTATTTTTGCAAAGAAATGGTGAGTTAGAGAAATAAAGTGACCATACTTTATGAGTCTATCCACTACTACCCATAAACTATTAAACCATTGTGAAAGAGGTAACCCTTTAATGAAATCCATAAAAATATGAGTCCATGGTTGTGAAGGGATGGGAAGTGGTTGCAGTAGGCCACTGGGCTTGGTTTGGTTAGTTTTGACACTTTGGAAAATGTCACAATTCCTGATAAGTTTCTTCACCTCAGCCTTCATTCCTACCTAGGAAAAATCCCTTCTGAGTCTATGGAGAGTCTTATCATAACCATAATGTCCTCCCTCAGGGTTGTGTGTAATAGGTGTAGCAACGTTTGCCTATGGGTTTTTTCATCAGCCACCACTAACCACTGTTTATAAAATAAAAGTCCATTCCTGACAGTATAAGCGGGGGTAAATCACCTTTTTGGAACCTTGAAAATAATTTCTGGATCTTCGGATCTTTAGTGACCCCCTTTGATCTCTTCCCACCAATCAAGTGTAGGTAGTAAAATGACTACCAGAGTTGCCTCAATCCTAGGGTTTTCTGTTTCAAATCCCCTCGACAAAGCATCAGCTACCTTGTTATCTTGGCCCTTCTTGTATTCAACTAACAGATCATACCCCAACAATTTTGAAATCTATTTGTGTTGCATAGGTGTTCTCACTTTTTATTCCAAAAGATAGTTTAAGCTTTAATGGTCTATTTTGACTACAAAAGGGTGCCCTAGCAAATAGGGTCTCCATTTTTGCACTACCATAACCAAAGCATAGAGTACTTTTTCATAAGTGGGTAAAGATAGGACTCTTTCCTTCAAAGCTTGGCTATAAAATGTTATGGGCTTATTTTTCTGCATAAGTACAGCCCCAATAGCACACATTGAAGCATCACACTCTATGAGGGCTAAATTACAGTGGTTG
Organism: Juglans mandshurica; assembly: GCA_022457165.1. NCBI lineage: Eukaryota > Viridiplantae > Streptophyta > Magnoliopsida > Fagales > Juglandaceae > Juglans > Juglans mandshurica. Next base: position 16,662,711 of record CM039624.1, read on the forward strand.
TCTACTCTGTTTGTAGTTAGGGCTTAAGCTGGATTCCGACGGTGGTTTCATGGTTGAGGGAAATGGTGGCAAGTGTTGCAGCTGCTAGACTATATGTAGAGGAAGCTCTTGATGCAGTGCAATGGACGTAGCTTCTTGGTTTAATAGGTTAACAGAGGGCTGGGAGAAGATAGCGAGGTAGTTTAGCCGTGTGAGGTGTTGCTACGGTGGAGGGAGGCTGGAAGTAGGATGGGTTGTGCATGGTTGTTGTGTCTATGGCGTTTGCGGCAACCCTAGTTGAGAGAGATGATCCTTTGTGCATGAGAGGGGCTTATATAAATACATAGGTTGGGCTTGGCCTTCCACATGCATACATGGGCTAGGTCCATTTTAATGGGCTTGGCCCATGGGTCCTCGGGTTTTTCCTTGGGTCTATTTTGTGGACTGGTCCTTTTATGGTTTAATAAAATTGTTGGGTCACTTAATGAGTCTATCTAAGCTCTTGAGCTTGCCCATATTTTTATAGTTAAGTCAACTAATAAGTTCTAATGGGAGTCTAAAGTAAGCTCTTGTTCACTAATTATTTTTTGACTTTTAAAATAATTCTTGGACCTAATACTAATTAAATAGGGGCCCACTTTGTACAAAAATATTAAATGGGTTTGAAAATAATAATTATGCTCAAAACAATTATGCAATCCACTATAATAAAATTTTGGGCTCGCGACCTATTTTGTGAGGGTCCTAACGTGAAAGGGGACAGACCATTCTTGGAGTTGAAGGAAAAGCAAATATGAGAAGCACTCCAATGGTCTTAAGAACCAGCAACAGGAAACACTGAGTTCAGCTAGTCCAACATCTTGGCGAGCAGGCACCACATATGGATCCAGATATATGTCTCAGAGCAAGGTAGAGATGAGGAACTCGATCGTAGGCAAGCAAGAAAAGCCACCTACTGTGAGGACGAGAACAAGAAGTCAGATTGACATATGAGCTCAAGCGAGTTGTTCACTAACCGCCCAAGGCAAGAAAGGGTTACTCGTCAAAGTGGAACTACGAACAACTACTGACGTAACTAGTCATGAGAACTTTCCAGGATAATACGGAAGAGTTCAAAAGGGTGTCAGTACTATACTCAGAGTCATACCCCATCCAAAAGGGTCTCGTTAAGAGTGGTTATGCAATTAAAGGTGAAAGCACGACAAGTCGTGTCAACTAGATGTAGAAGCATGGTCCAACGCCACGTGGAGAACCCTTGTTCAAGGAAGGATGGAGGCGTTGGCGGACCGTATAGGTGTACAGACCATACCCTAGTCACCTGTCTCTATCATCTTGCAATATGACAAGACAAGGATAAAAGACTCATATCCAAGCATACTTGGGGTCGGAGATATATCATAAAGGACATATGCAACCAATGAGCCAAGGTTCATGGTAGCTCTGCCGAATGAGGAGACAATATTTTATACTAAGATAATTAAAGGATGTCCGTTGGAAATAGGGGGAGTGGCTTTGGAGGCCAACTTGATTGTATTCGATATGCTAGGTTTCGACATTATTTTGGGAGTTGATAAGTTATTGAGGCACTTTGCAATTATAAATTGTCGTTCGAGGACTATAACCTTTCAAGCGTCGGGAATAGAAGCTAGGATTTTTAAGGGAAGTAAACTATACACCCTACCCGAGGATGTCACCTCAATGCAAGTTAGGAAAGAATTAGCAAATTAGGCTGAGGCTTATCTAGTGTACCTTCCCTTGAGAAAATGAGTGCATAAGGAAGTGGAGGATATACTAGTAGTAAGAGAATTTCCTAGAGTCTTTGAGGAATTTCCAGGGATGCCCCCTGTCAAGGAAATAGAATTTGCAATTGACCTAGAACTAGGAACTGTTTTGGAGTTCTTCTCGTCTTTGCCTTTCCTTAAACTCCATGAATGGTCTGTCCCCTTTCGTGTTAGGTAGGACCCTCACATCCTCCCCTCCTTATAAAGAATTTCGTCCTTGGAATTTAGTGAAAGCACTCCCTTGTCTAACCTTTGGGTCATCTGGAATAGCCTTTCGTCCTTCAAACAACTAGATTTCATCTTTAGTTAAACTAAAATGAGCGGGTCCTTCGCCTCTGCCAATCTTCTACCTAATCTCCGATAACTTCTCATCCTCCTCCTGTTGTGCTCGCAATTCTTGACAGACCATTCATGGGGTTTAAGGAAAGGCAAAGACGAGAAGAACTACAATGGTCTTAAGAACCAGCAACAAGAGACACCGAGTGCAGCTAGTTCAACATTTAGGTGAGCAGGTACCACGTGGGGATCCGACTAATATGTTCGAGAGCAAGGCCGAGATGAGGAACTTGGCCATGGTTGGCAAACGAAAAAAACCACCTACTATGAGGATGAGAACAAGAAATCAAAGGGATGGATGAGTCCGGGCGAGTTGTGCACTAACCGCCCAAGGCAAGAAAGAGTTACTTGCCAAAGAGAAACTACAATCAACTACTAACGCAACCAGAGAACTTTCTAGGATAGCATGGAAGAGTTCAAAAGGGTTTTAGTACCATACTCAGAGCCATACCCCATCCAAAAGGTCTTGTCAAAAGTGGGTTTGCAATTAAAGTTAAAAGCATAGCAAGCCGTCATAATTGGATGTAGAAGCATGGCCCAACGCCACGTGGAGAACCCTTGTTCAATGAGGGATGGAGGAGTTGGCAGACCGTATGAGTGTGCAGACCATACATTGGTCACCTATCTCTGTCATCTTGCAGTATGACAAGATAAAGATGAAAGACTCCTATCTAAGCATACCTAGAGTCAAAGATACATCAGAAAGGACATCTGACATTTCCACTCTATTTAAAGAATTTAGACATGGGACACGATCTTAATTTTGAGACGGTATTTACCGAAAGAACTCGAGAAGGCGATAGTTGCGGAAAAGCAAGGAGCAATGAGACAACTAGGAGACTTCTGACGTAGGAATGTAGGTTAACTTTTGAGACGTTGCTAGATAATGGGGGTGAATGTTGTGTGTGAGAGGCATTACATCATCTCTGTAATCTTATTTTCCTGCTTCTATGAGCATAAAATAAATATTTTTAGCATTATTTTTTTAATTATATTTACTTTCTGATTTCGATGCTTTTAATGTTTTCGGTACTTTTAACTGTTTCTACTACTGATGATGATATCTTGTGGGAGCTCAGATACTTTTGTGTGTGTGTGTGTGGAGTTAGTGAGAGTTTATCATCATGGTACTGGATGGAGAATTCCCCAAGACCATTCCGTAAAGCATTACCAAGAAAATCACACAAGAAGAAGAATGCATCGTGAGGAGTAGGGTGGAACGATGTCGTACTTGGCCTCACCTAATAGCCAAGATGTGGGATCCCTTGACATATCACGCGCTGGTGTCTTCGAGTCAGTTGTAGTCGGGTAGAGTAGCATCCCAGCGACAATAAGTGTAAGTGTGTGCCTATGAGCAAGAGTGTGCCTATGAGTAAATGTGTGCCTATGAGCAATGGTGGAAGTGCCAGAACGATACTTGATCCAATACTAATTTTTACAGGTTTTTCTATTACATGGAGATGGGTAACTCCTTACCATAAAAGTATTATTGAGTTTTCATCTATTTTGTATAAAGAGAGGGCTATGCTCCGAGATGGTGATTCTTCGTCATGCCTATATAGATATATTTTCACTAGGAGGATTATTCCTCGCCAGGTATTCTAAGGATACACGAATCTGCAAGAGAAAGGGTGATACCTCCCCATGCACTTACCCGTACTTCCAGTATTTACATGAAATATTTTCATTGCATCTCTCATAGCATTTTTTTCATTAACGGTCTTGTCATAATTGCCTAACTTACCTATGGTTTCATCTCGAAACTATAGATTTTGATGCAGGTTCAAACCCTGGGATGATACCTAAGGAAGATGAGTCAATCTCACCTGAGTCTTGACCAAGGAGACTAGGACCGTCTTAGCATCATTATTCGTCGTAGCTACTCTATACCCTTTGTAGGATGTTCACAACTGAGCCGAGCGCTCATTTGTAACTTAGTTGACTGTTTGTGGCAACTAACCCATATGTATTATTGAACAATGTAATGTTTTAAGGATATGAAAGGTGAGCAGCCTCTTTTTATGAAGTTTAGATTCTGGTACATACATACTTGATCACATTGATAACTCATTGTGTCATGTTTATATTTCTGCTGCAATTGAACCAACTCCATACACGTGTACTTTCCTCTGGATTACTAACACGTTTGACCATTTTTCTAGGTGTTGACCAGTTGGCCAGCATTATTGGCACCACGATACCTCACCTAATCTTTCATGAGGGACGAGGCGCCACATATTTAATATTATCTAATAAATCTCAATTGACTTTCCAAAAATATTAGCCCACTAATGCTATCCAAAATGATCAACTGCATATTAACTGGCCTTAAAATAAATTTTTAGGCCTATGAGCCAAATTAAAATTATCCGATAGACCTCAATTTAGCTTATAAAAATATTGGTTCATTAAAACCTCTAGAAATCATTATCTAAACCACATTCCTAAACAAAATTATAACTCTTGGACTTATGCATATGTATAGACTTATCCATTTATTTATCCTCCATTTAGTATAACATATTTTTTCATGTTTTCTTAGAGAAATATTTTGACCTTCATTTATTTGGGCCAGAGATCAAAGAAATAGAAAATACAAGAATCCCACACCATTATACACTAACATTACGACCCATTTGAATTGAGAAATGAGATGAGATGAGTTAAGATGATTTATGAATGGTAGTGAGATTTGTAAGTTGAGATGAGTTTTGAAAATTTTGTGTGTTTAGATTAGAAGTAAGATGAGATGGTTTTAAGTTGTTTGAGAGAAGATAGATGTGGGTCCCACAAATGATTGTATAGTATTTATAATAATTTTATTTTATTTATAAATATATTTATAAATAAGTAATAATAATTTGTTAAATTACCTACCCAGTTTTTTATATAATATAATTCATAATAATATTATAAGATGACAATATTTTTATAAAATCTATATAAAAAATATTATTAACTCAAGATATTTATATCAAATTTTTCTAAAATCTTGAGTTAATAATAAAAATTATTAATATTTTTATTTAACTTTAATTTGATTTTATATCAAATTTTTATTTATGAAATCGGCATTGTGATCACGCAAGGAACCTTTCTCTTTCATCTGGTGTAACGCCCCGTTCCCGGAGGTCTGGAGAGTTAGCTCTTAATACTTAAAATTAACTTAAACAACACAACTATAAACTCCAGAAAATCCCATAAAATATAAATACACTTAATCAACCCAAAAATCTAAATTCCTTCATGGCGACAATAAAGAAATCCCCAATAACATAAATTAGAAATTTTCTAAAAACTGGAAACCATCCTCAATTCATTAAATCAAATACCCGAAAAATAAATCAGTTTACTAACTACGACTCTCAAATAAGCATTTGTACCCTCAGACACTTATTCCACTACGATCATTACACCTTGCTAAACTTTCTACTCTTCCTCTCCAGCTGAACCATCACAATTATCTGAAAAATATATGGAGATAAGGGGTGAGTTATCAACAACTCAGTAAGCAAAGAATATATACCAGTGTGTAAACATGAGCATTTACAGAAATCAGAATGCAGAACAAAACATTTTCATTTTCAGAGTGCGGAAGCAGAACATGTTATCAAAATATCAGAGCGAAGATTTGGAAATAATTTCATTAAAAATATTCTTTGGCATAACATAAATGATCATCATCATCATCAGAACATCATATCAGAACAAAGGCCATGTATAACCCCCGTGGTAGGGTTGTGCATCTGCGGATAGCCAAGCAGAACATAAAACACTCTGTCACCAAGGTGTGCACTCAAAACAGAGACCACTACTATAACCCGTGGCAGGGCCGTATCCACTATTATAACCCGTGGTTGGGCCGTATCCACTATTGTAACCCGTGGTTGGGCCGTATGCCACTATTATCACCCGTGGCAGGGCCGTAACTGAACAGAGTGGAAACAGAATCAAACTCAGAATCAGAGAGTCATGCCAAACGTTTGCAGAAATCATGTCTTATCCAAACAGGGTACAGAACCAAAAATATTCGGAACAGAACAAAATCATATCACAACATAATTTATGCACAAATTTCATATTCGCTCTCTTTTTCAAAGTTCAGAAACAAAATGTCAAAAGTAAGCTCATGTCTACACTAGTTATGACAGAAAATACTTTCTTCTTAAACAGAATCTCATGAGTAATGCAGAACAAATAACTGAGGTAGTTCACATTTCTTTTCATAACAAAACATGCATATTTTCCAAAAAGGACCTCAGTTCATTTTATTTAATGCAAAGTCTAGCATAGGAACCCCGCTTACCTGGACTTCTTAGCTTTTCAGAATTTTCCTCAAAATGTCGAACAATTAACAATCGTCACCTATCAAATAATCAAGCAGTTCCCGTAAATTTCAATCAACCACTTATTTCGATATTTAATCCTAACTTTCTAAAATAACCTACTTAATTACTCAAAACCTAAAATTTCATAACCTTAAAATTTATCATCTTTTTCTAACATCGCCACTGTCCAATTGATAACTTTGACCAAAAACATAAAAAAAATATCTAACTTATTTATTAATGAAAACACTTATAAAGTTCAATACTAGGTAATATAATTATCCCACAATATTTTAAAATAAACCATAACTATTTTTAAATAGACTAAAACATATCTAAAATGTAAAAGTAACATCACACCAATAATATTTACTCTTAAAACAAATCTTTATTAATATCATTATGAAAATCATGTATTTTCTTAAATAAAATTAAACCGAGACCATTTACTAAAAAAAAATAACCCATTTAAACATAACCCCAAAAATAAACCTCTCACCCGAAAACAAAACTCTAGGAACTTTCCATATATATATATATATATATATATATATATATATATATATATATATATATATATATATGTAAGGTTAAAACTGTTCATAAATATCATATATACTTAGTACGTATAATAACTAGGTGAACATATACGGGATTAACACCCAGTATGCGGCGGCAACAACTTACCCAAGGGAAACCGAGGCACACGCGGAAGGGTGAGGAGCGACGGGGCTGGCTGGAGGGATTGAGGTGGCGCGACAGAAGAATGGGAGTGCGGCGGAGACTCCGTCAAGCTGGGCTGCGCACGATTGAACGAGAGGGAGTGGTGAGCGAGAGAGAGACGGAGAGAGATGTGCGAGATAGGAACAAAGATGGAGAGAAAACACACGGAATGCTCACCGAGAGGGCAGCGATGTGGCGGCAACAAGATGGTTGGGCAGCAGCAGGTCACGGAAAGGTTGAGGTGTCGGCGTCGCCGGGCTTCCCTTCGTCGAGGCTGGTGGCACCGAAACAAGAAAAAGTGCCCTGTTTTGAGATGCAAAAACAGAGGTCCTTCAGTGTGTTTGATGGTGGTGTTCTCCGACGTGGGTTCACGGCTGGGTCACGATGGTAGCTTATGGCAGCGTGTGGAGGAGCATGCAGCGGCTTGACCTCCTTGAGAAGCTGCAGTTTCCGATGGTTGAGTAAAACCGTGAAAGTGCAGACTTGTTTTTGGTTATGCGTGGTGAGTCTCTTGCCGTGCAATCCGAGGGCTCGGTTTCTCAGTTGGTGCTACCCGTGGTGATGATCTTCCTCTCTGGACGAGAGTGGTGCACTGCATAAGCGCACAGTGGGGGCGGCTGGATATCCTCCGTGGAGTGACTCTCGGTACGTGGTGAAGGTTGCGGCTGATGGGCTTCATGCGACGTGTAACGCTGGAGGATGGTGGAAAGGGGAACGCGATCGAAACGGACGATGGTTTGCGGATGGAGCTTCTGTGCGTGAGTGGGTGGAGACTGCCGTGGAAGTTTATGTGGCAGCGAAAGGCTTTGCAAACTAACATGCAGGTGTGTAAGTATATAAATGTGCTTATTGGCGATGGAGAAACCCTAGAGAAAAGGAGGTAACGTGTATGCGGAAGGAACAGAGTCGTGCGGGTGAGAAACTACTCGTAAATAAGATTTAAACAAACGGTCATGATCTCCAAATAAAATAAATAAAAATCCATAACATAAAAACTAAAAAAAATAAATAAATAAAAATTTTATAGTTCAACCATACAACTTTTGGGTCCGGATGTTACATCTGGAGATGGGTTTTCTCTTTCATTTGTAAAAGCAAAATCAGACTAAAAATAAAAAGCATAACACCCCTTTTGTCATTAGTGAACCCATGTGAAAACATCTCTAAAAAGGAAGTAATTGCTGTTTGGATTGAAGATGACTTTACTGTACAAAATGAGTTGAGATGACTCAGTCCAAACCGAGACTAAGAATAGAGAAATGCTTTAAACACAAAGAGATCCCACAAAAATAAAACCACAAATTAATATAACTTGATGTGGTACGTTAAATTGTAAAGTAGATCTAACGTATCATATATAATCATGCCAGTTTATGTACTAACTTTTGTATAATTTGATTACGACAGTAACACAAAAATGCTCGAGAGAGGAAGCACATCAAAATGGAGTCTTGACCATCTTGCCAACATTATGCTCTCGAGAATGTCGTGTGCTTTATCTTTTGGGATAATGATTTAAAAAATAAATGGAGCATTCGGGTCAAGCTCTGATCATGACTAGCAAAACACTGGCTGTTGAGGGTCGAGCTATGCACTGACAGTTCCAAGCAACAACCTTTCATGGATATGACAGATTAATGTATAAACTAATCAAACCTGTTGATGCAACTGGACATATGACATCTTAGAAAATATCCACTTTATGCAAATAACTAAAATCTAATTACTTGGTAAAAACTTGGGAAATTACAAGGGAAGGGGGGTGTTCTAAATAATATTTGATAAATCTCAATGTCTGAAGAAACCATGGCTAACTTCCAAAAGCTCTAACAGTTATAAAATATAATAAACTAAAATATTAAGTAGTCCATTACTTTTTTATAATTGCTTCTGCTCTACAATCCAAGGATTTCAAAAGAGACCATTTTTGCACCAGTCCTCACGCTCGTCAAGCTACAATACAACCTCTAATGCATGGCACACCCAGAATCAAATAGAGGGTTAATTGCCAATCCAATTCCGTACAGAATATCTCTTTCTCATAATCTTTCTTCAGTACCTCTCCTACTATATACATCTGGGTAGAATACGCTTGCAGCAAAATATGGCAGAATACTTGCACCAACCTGCACCGAATGTAGTAAGTTTACAATAAACCCTTTGAAATGAGCATCCTTGCAAAGATGAATACAGGCTACACTGATTGTACATCACTCGAAGATCATGAGTTATCCTATTAGTGGACATCAGAAATTATCAAACCTATTATAAAATTCCTCAAAGCCCTCAACAGATAAATAAACTAGCAGAGATCAAGTGTATAAACTAACCCTATTATAATGTCATTGGTGCACCTTTGTTCCAGATAATATAACTGGCAGACTTGCTAGGAACAAGCCATCACTGAAGAAAAGAAGACCAAGAAATGGACAAGAAAAAAGAAACGCAGCACACAAAAATTACAAAATCTGAAGCAAATGAAAGTTTCTTGTAATCAGGATTATGGTACCAGCAGATAAATCAATCAAACTACACAAAAAGTAGTGCATATATGAACCTATATGCACATTTTTCTTTTTTCTTTTTTCCTTTTTTGCTTTACAATTCTTTTCAAGACAATATGAAAGAGGGCGCCATTATTCCAGTAGGCAAATCGAATCCCCAAGCATTGAACCCCTTGGTTTAGTGACCGTGGGCAGTATCATTACGCCCATAGGCTTGTAAAACACACCTCAGTAAATTTTTAAGCCAAATCCTTCATCACTTTCTTCAAAGGTTTGCTTGGCGATATTGTGAAAACAAATACGAGCACTCTCAGTCCATATGCCGGATGAATTTGGAAGAGTGCACCATAATCCCAGTATAGGAATGAAATCCCCAAGCATTGAACCCCTGGTTTAGTGATAATGGGCAGTGTCAATCTGCCCATAGGCTTGTAAAACATACCTCAATAAAAATGTTAAGCCAAATCCTTTCACTTGCTTCAAAGGTCTGCTTGGCGATATTGTTAAAACAAATATCAGTAAATTCTCAGTCCATACCTCTGATACAAAAGCTATGAGAGAGCTATAATTCAACTGATGCATATGAACTGAAAGAGAAAAGGTGAACATAATGAATACCCAAAAATATCAAATGTGACGAGTCAAATTCAGAGACCTGGCTTGTAACAGTTAGAACCACCCTTTTTCTTCTGAGTTGTAACAGAAACCATGTAACCAACCCACGAAAGAGCCCGAGCCAGATCTGGGCCTATACTCGAACAGGACTATTCAATGCTACAATTTGAATCTCTTGAAATCATCACAAAGACCCCCTCCCCCCCCCCCCCCCCCCCCCCCAACCCACCCAAAACAAGTGATGTGGGATCCTATATTCACCACATTCCTATACTCAATCTGAGGTATCGCAATCTCCCCCTGCATTAAGTCACTGAGTCCTCATCAGTCCATTCCATTGTATAGCTGGCACAGTCTAAGCCCCACACTTTTGGTTGGTTTGGCTTTGATACCATTTGTAATGATCCAAATAAAAATCCAAGCCACACTTGAGCCTATAATCCAAATGGACTAGCCAATGTTACAATCGGAGTCCCTTGGAATCATTACAAAGTGCAAGAACTTCTCCTGTGCCTTCCACAGAATCTGGGGTATTACAAAGCCCCACCGGTACAATAAGATTTCTTTTTTTTTTTTTTTTGAACCTCTCCAAGGCAGGGCCCTTCGGACCCACCCCTGTAGAGTAAACCCTGGTCCCATGCACTGCACCCTCGGAAGTTTCCTTACATGGAACTGGTTAAATCGCTGGCTTTTCTCCAAGGGGTTGGCCCCCAGAGATTGTTTGCACCCAAGGGGATTTGAACCTTGGACCTGGGGAGAAAGCTCAAGGCCATTACCACTTGAGCTAACCCCAAGGGGTTAAATAAAATTTCCGTATTTGAAGAGTAGAAAAACATGTTAACCGAAGCCTTTCATCCCATTTACTGGACTTGCATGCTAGCCACAACAGGAAAACAATATTCCTTTCATTTAAAAGTTGCACCACCATTCTGCGAGTCTGTAGACCCATGACTTCTCGAGCAATTCTTGCAAGGGAAGGAGGTACCATTTAGCAGCCCATTGGCAGAAGGAAATGTCAAGTAATACTATTTATTGAGAGATGAATCATCCTCTTCTACTAGTTCTATCTAGTTATGGCTAACAATGACCGGTAGTACAAGGAGAATTGCAAATGCAAGCTGCCATACGTCATTATTGCTCAAATCTTACACAAGGTCAAAATTCTTTTAGGCTTCATAAGTTTGGACAACAGGCCCAATTTTTTTAGGCTTTATCATTTGAGGATCTAGTATTGAGGAGATAGGATTGGATATGAAATTGTGGACCTAGATTCAAAATGGAGTAGGTTCAACCCATTGGGCCCCCATATATGGATGGATAAGCCCCAAGTATTTTTTAGCCAAAGCCCATTTGAGTTTTGGCTGTTAAATTCGTGATAACTGGAAACCAGCCCCATTTATGACTCCTAAGGCACTATTTGGATAGTGAGATGAAATGAAATGATTTTAGGTGAAAGTTGAATTACAAATGAGATGGTTAACGACAGCAAGAAATGCACAGTCAAGGTGTATTACAAATTATTGACATCACAAGCTATCGCTCCATTCCCTTGAAAGATTATCTGGAGGTCCCGTGTGCCTTCTAAAGTAGCTCTTTTTGTATGGACTGCTGCCCTTGGGAAGATCTTAACCACGGACAACTTGAGGAAGAGGGGATGTGTTGTGTTGGATTGGTGTTATATGTGTAAAAAGAATGGAGACTTAGTGGACCACCTCTTATTGCACTGTGAGGCGGCAAGAGTGATGTGGGATGAGATCTTTAGAAGGGTTGATATTGCTTGGGTCATGCCATTGAGGGTGGTGGATTTATTGGGCTGTTGGAGAATGATTCAAGGCTGCCCCCAAGTGGTGGCAGTGTGGAAGATGATCCCACTGTGAATCATGTGGTACATTTGGTAGGAAAGGAATGAGCGTTGTTTTGAAGACAAGGAGTGTACAATGGCGGAAATGCAGAATCTCTTTGTACACACTATAATGCTTTGGTTTTCAGCTATTGTACTAGATGGGAACAATGTGCATGATTTTTTGTCTTTAATTTATCGTTCATAGAATGTATTTAGGTGTTCTTTTGTATTCCCCTTGTGTACACAGGCTATGACTATTTCATTCTCATCTATAAAATTTATCTATTACTTATAAAAAAAAAATGAAAGTTGAAAGTTGAAAGTTGAATAAAATATTGTTGAGTATTATTTTTTAATATTACTATTGTTTTGGGATTTGAAAAAGTTGAATTGTTTATTATATTTTGTATGAGAATTTAGGAAAGTTGTAATGATGAGATTAGATGAAACCGTTTCTGTATCCAAACGGGACCTAAATGGATCCAAAGAATAGCAACATATTTACCCTAGAACCCCTAGCCATTAGGATTCTTAGAACCCCTTCTCAAAATGAACTGAGTTAAATTCGTACAAGCCCTATTGTTAGGTTTTCAGGTCTCACAGCAGACTCACAGAGGCTGCTGTGAGTCTGGAAAGTGTTTATAGCAATCTCAAGTGATGTTCTTCAAGAAAACCGATCCCTAACCCTAGATAACTGCTGCAATTTCAAGAGATCGAAACAAAGGAACCAGCCCCACACTATCAAGTCCAGCCCTTTTCCAACAACTTCAAGTAGGTGATTATTGACACGTTTGTTATCGTTTGAAGCAAAGAGGTAAGTAGCATGATCGTACCCTTACATGTATGGTAAACAATTTTTTAAGGTATTATGTGTGGATGGCCCTTTATTGAAAGCTCGTTTTTACATACCAAATTCTGATATGATGAAAGTGAGTTTCAATGTCATGTTATCAAACGTTTTACATGCATCATGATATGTTTTCATTTATGATTACGATCGCTATGTCATTATGTATGGTATCAATGTATTCATGGGTGGATGTGCAAGCCACGAACCTAAGCGTGACCCACTATAGTATGTTATGATAAGTTAAGTGGTTCCCCTTGTGGGCACAGGCAGTGGATCAATGCAAACCTGCATGTGTGCTGGCCATTAAGAAAGGGAAAGATAAGTTTAATGAGTTGTTCATGGTACATGTTTATGTTAGTATAAGTATTAAGTACGCACGCTTTCAAGAAAACTCTATGTTTATTATGTTTACTGTATAATATACTACTTATCAAGTATTCGACTCATTTTGTTTTTTTTTTTTTTTTTTCCAAGATTTCCAAATAGAGAAGATAGTATTGACGAGCTAATGGCCAGGCATACATCACGTGTCAAGGGATTTTCAGACTTAGTTAATAAGTGCCTTTTCTTTTCATTAAAATATCAATTTTAGATTTTCTTGCTATGAGACTATATTTTTGTTATTTTTTGGGAATTCATTTTCGATAATTTAGGTATTTTTATTATGTTGGGTCTCTTTACCAGGCGGCGGCACGATTACGAAAGTACAGAGCACTCCTAACCTACAGGAAAGGGGTGTTACATTCAGCCTTGATTTAATAACGAATTGAGCATATGAACTATGAAGGTGATGAGTGGGATGAATGAGATACCACATTATTTGGGAGGGAGACGTTCTTGCCCTTCATAACTATTCCAACAGCCTCCAAATGTAACATTGGAGCCCAGATGTCAAGATATAGTCCTTATGTGATATAGACCTAGATGTGGCTTGGTCTTTTCAGAGGATGTTACAATGGAATTGGCATCAAATCTGATCAAAAGTGTGAGACTTGAGCTGTACCACCTATTATAGAATGGCTTGATGAAGACTCGGGGATATAATGGGGAGAGATTGTAATATCTCAAATTAATTATAGGAAGGTGGTAAATGAGACCCCCACGTCGGCTGGGACAGAGAAGCTTTTGCACTTTATATGATTCCAATAGGCCCCACATGTAACATTGTCTAGTCCTTTTAGAGCAATAAGCTAAGATGTAGTTTGGGCATTTCTTAGATTTGTTATGCCCGACAAGAAGTGAGAGTTTTATTGCATATAAGCTCTCTAGATCAACAATTACAAGAAGTCCACTCCACATCTACCAATCCAAGTGCCTATTTGATCCCCTTAATCCCTTTGTATTTTGATTATGTTGTTAACCAGAAAAATAAACTAGTGTGCTCCATGGCGCTCTCCTCTCACTCATATCCACACTAAAGCCAGTAGCTCCAAGTCACCAAAAATATGCAAGCCATGCCACAAATTCTTCCTCACTTCTGAGGGTCACAAGCTTCGAGTCTTGAGGATGACGAGAACCGGAAAGCTGCCGCCAATAAGGATGAGCCACTGCGCTCAGGTAGCTCCAATCCTCAAGCTAAAGGAGGTTGCCACTACCCCCCAGTGAGGACAAACAACCCATTCTCTGTCTCTATGATTTATCTATTCATATTCCCTCTTTCTTCTAAATAAAGGTTTGTTTCTTTTATCAACTTTGACTTCGGTTCTACGTATGTGAAAGATGGACAATAGTCAAGGCCCAACAAATTCATTCTTGGTGGTCCATTTGGCTAGTGAGAAAATGGGGGAAAAGGTTTTCCGAATACTCAAAGGCAACTTCCAACCCAAGGAACCAGAGATTGGTTCAACTTCCAACCCGAGAAATCGGAGACTAGTTCAACTTCCAAACCGTGGAATCCGAAATTGATTTAGCTCCATGATCCCACCAAGTTGGGCAAAATCGGAATGGAAAATCCCGTATCCTCAAGTGGAAGTTGGAAGGGTAATCTCGAAACCGTACAAGTTACTATACACCACTCATGCTTGTAAATGTAAAAAATGCCAGCCAAAGAAGATTTATTCTATACATCTCTATTACTGGGTCTACAAAACTCTGGTACATTAAACTAGAGAGCCAAGGGGCGCAATTATCATGGTCCAGAAGAACAACAAACTAAATAATTCAAAAAAACAAAAAAAGCAAAAAGACTTGTTTCCCATAGAACTCCAATTGTACTATTGACTAGTTCATTTTGAAATATGACTTGGGCCTCGTTTGTTTTCGCAGATAAGATGAGATGAGTTCAGATAAAAATTGAAAATTGAATAAAATATTGTTAGAATATATATTTTTTTATATTATTTTTGTTTTGGAATTTAAAAAAGTTGAATTTTTTATTTTATTTTGTGTGAAAATCTTAAAAAGTTATAATGATTAGATGAGATGAAATGAGATAAGTTGAGAAGTTTTGTGAAAGTGAACGAGATGTAGCTTGGGCCTCACTTGGAGCGTTATACTTTGACTATTAATATCAATTAAAACAAGATACAAGACACAATCAACTGTCAAATATTAATACACTTTATAAATTATTACTATATAATATTTTTGATGTATTCTTATCAAAATAATAATAATATTTTTTATGTATTACATCAAGTCATGTCAATTTATAAAATTTTAATAATGATTTTTTAAGTAATAGCCTTATTCGGAACACATACTAAAATGTTGTAAGATACATTTACAAGCTATATCTGTACAAAAGAATTGACTGATGTATTAAACCAGCAAGATCGACCCAATATAGCATCCAAGAATTTCACATAGGAACGAGAAAGAAGGAAAAAACCGTTCGAACGCAGTATAATAAGTGTGGTGTAATATAATACATGACTACTTTAGCTCTAGGCACAATAAAGACCAAGAGTATGCATTTGAAGACTGGCGAAAACAGCCAGAAAACTACTTGTTTACACGGATATTAAGCTAAAAATATTTGAAATAGCCAAATCCAAACCCAAAGTGGTTTAAATTAAAGATTTGGTGAATGGAGTTGAGGATGGGAAAAATTGAAAGTACAAACAGGTTTTAGTTGCATTTGGTATTTTGGTTGTACCTTTTCGTTCCCATTGTATTACCAGTTCCAAGCAATCAGCATGAAATGGAATCTACACAATAAGAAGGAAGGACAAAAACCAATAGATTCGCATTGCATAAGCAGATAAAGCGCATAGATTGATGCAGATTTGGAGGAAAATGTGGGTAATTAGCGTAATGACAGAACCTTTAGCACTTCAAGACACCAGCAGAAACACTAGATTTAGATATACACATAGATAAAAATATGATGAGGAAGTTCCAAGTTAAATATTATAAATAAGTTCTGCTCCTCATGTTTACAAATTGAAAGCACAAGAGTGAAGACTTACTGAATAGTTTATCATTCATCGGGAGTCCCTTCTGATGTTTCCGAAACCTTACGTTTTGCAATGGATTCCTTGAGTACTTTTACTCCATTCTCAACGTCCAGCAACCTATTCCCAAGCAAATCAACCCCTTGAAAATGTGCTTCAAATTTACTATTCACTTCTGCTTCAACGTCTTTAAACTTCTTCTCAATCACCAAACGGGTTATCCTGTCTTCTTCTGCTTGTTTCAACCGTTGCTTTTCCAGTTCAAAGGTGCTCAGTACAAGACCTCCGGAGCCAGGAACATCCTTGTAAAGTGGCTCTTCAGGCTGTGGGAAGCGTGATCTGTATTCAGCAAATGCCCTATCAGATTCCTTCAGCGCCTTCCTATATCCCTCCAACAGATTTGCCATCATACAGAGTTCGCGGTCGAGTCGATACACCTCCACCTGTTTCTTCTGTTGCTCTTCATACTTAGCCGTTCGAATGTGTTCAATTATACGATCCCGCTGCTCCAACTCATTCAGTAAGATCTGCTGATTCACGGTTGCTTCCTCACAAGCCTGTTCTTTGGCAGCATACATCATTCTAGCTTTACCAACCCAATGCTGTACTTGCTCCATACACATATCAAAGTCAGCCTCTTTTCCATCCCATGGCCCATCACTCCTCAACCTCTTATGACCACCATTAAGAGAGTGATGAATGCCATCGTTCTCATGATCAAGCCCTTTCTTGTTAGTATTACCAAAAAGCGATGAACTACCAGCAATCATCCCATTATCCACCCTAGATGACAAAAAATCCCCTGCTGAGTGATCACGGAGTTCCAATCCTGTGCTAAAAGGCATTTGGGCCGCTTCCATTGCCTGAATCAGACTCCGTGAAGCCAACCCATCAAGCGGGTTGCACTTCGGCGAAAGATGAAACCCACCAACCTCCTGTTCTCCTTCTTCTTCTTCCTCTTGTCCTTCATCCTCTCCTTCTTCCGCTTCTTCTCCCGCTTCTTCTCTCTTTTCCTCGTCACAATCCAAGCCCTTAATTTCACCAACACTACACCTTCTGAAAAATGGCTCGCCTACAACGCCCATATTGCTCTTCCTATCCAAAAGCCATGCCCCACCTTCTTCCTCATCCTTATACTCCTCCCTACATCCATCAAAATCCATAACATCCTCATCCCCAACACGCTCCTTGTCAATCTCAACACTCTCCACCTTCTCTTCAACTCTCTCCACATTGTCTTGCCCGAGACTCAATTCAATACTATGCTCCTCCAATTCGTGCACCCGAGAGTCTTCAACCACAGCCATCTTCACA
This sequence comes from Juglans mandshurica, assembly GCA_022457165.1. Lineage (NCBI taxonomy): Eukaryota > Viridiplantae > Streptophyta > Magnoliopsida > Fagales > Juglandaceae > Juglans > Juglans mandshurica. The sequence continues at coordinate 16,680,379 of CM039624.1, forward strand.
TCCCCCAGCTCGTGCCCTCGAGATTCCTCAACAGCATCCATCTTCACATCTCGCAATTCGTGCCCCTGAGAATCCTCACCCACACCTAGGTCCACATCCCTAAATGCATGCCCTCCAGAATCCTCACCCGCAGCCATCTTCACATTGCCACATTCGTGCTCCCAAGAATCTTCAACCGCGCCCGTCTTCATATCCCCCAGTTCGTTCCCCCGAGAATCTTCAACCGCATCCATCTTCACATCCCCCAATTCGTGCCCCCGAGAATCTTCACTTGCATCAATCTTCACATCCCCCGATTCGTGCCCAAGATAATCTTCAACCGTAGCCAACTTCACGTCCCCACTAACATCCATATCCTCCTCGTCTTCCTCATCCTCCACCTCCACATCAACCTGGTCCAATTTAGGCTCTTCCTTCAGCAAATCATCTTTCTGTGATCTTATTAGATACTGCAAATGAGAGGCGTAGTAACAATTGGCCAGCCTCGGGGCTTGCAGCAGCTCCTTCTCAACCATGAACCATATTAAACCAGCCCATTCTACCTTCTCAAAATGTCCTTCCTTGATCATCTTGGTCCAATTCAACACCTCTTTCGGCATCATCCACGTATCCTCGTGCAAAAGCATCCAATTCGACACGAAATCCTCGATAAACGCGATCGAATCCGGTGATTCCACGGCAGTTTCCAGCAGCGGTGAACTCTTCTTCACGGGCAACGGCAACTTCAATGCGCGAGCCAAATCAGCTCGGTTGACATTGATTCGAGCGGAATTCACATAGCTACACCGATTCTGCGAGTTGTAACTGGCGACCAGCTCGGCGAGGAGATCGGCTCGGAGGGCCTTGTCGAACTCGATGTGGACAAACTCCCATAGCCCGAGCCGCTTCAGAAGTTCCTCGTGGCTTTGGAAGTCTAGGGTTTTGGAGGGTACAAAAGGGATGGGCTTGAGGGTTTCTACGAGGGTTCGGAACTTCTTCTGGGACTTCTGCCGGGCCAGACGGCGCTTATTGGCATTCTTCTTGCGCTTAGGTGCTCGGCGAGAGGTGGGAGGGTCGGAGATTCGGGGAGTTAGAGCTGAGATTGTTTCAGGGTCGTCTTGGATTGGGTTAGGCTGATTAGGGATAGGATCGTCTAGGTGGGGATCTGGTGGTTCAACAAGGGCTATGGTTTTGGGGGATTGGGTATGAGAGCCTAGAAGATTTGATTCCGATTCTTCAATGATCATGGCGTTAGGGTTTTGGGAGGGTTGCTCGGAATGAGTGGGAGAAGTACTCATGGTGATGTCCCGCGGATTTGAGTCGGAGAGGTACTCCTGCTGGTGGTTCAAGCAGGGCTAAATAAAGAGATTCCACCCCAACTTTTAAATATTAAAAAAGTACAATATTACACAACTTCCTCAATCTTCACACATCACATTTTTTAAAATTTTTAAATATTTTAATATTTTTTAAAAAAAATTTTTGAGTTTATTCTTTTTAAAATAATTTAATTTTTCTATTCATTATTCATATATTAAATATTTGATGAAAGAAAAAAATAATAAAAATTAAAAAATATATGGTGTGTGAAGATTGTGAGGTTGTGTAGATTTTTTCATTAAAAAATAAGAAAGAAATCCAATTTTTGTCCTTCTATATGGAAATTAGGGGTGAGTTCGGTCTGATCCGGTCCCGGGAGGTTTTATGGACCGGATTGGACCTATTCAGTCCAGGATTTCCCACCTTGGACCGGATCAAACAGCCTAAGGACCTGTCCAGTCTGGTCCCAATTGGGACAGTTGGTCCTTTCGGTCCAACCTTCTTTTTTTTAATTGATTAAAATCGATTAATAAAAAACAATATTTAAAATACTAAATTAAAATTAAGTGACTTATTAAATGAAAATTTCATAATAAATTGTACAATTATTAATACATACTAGTATTATATATTATAGTTATAGATTAAAGAACATAATAATACATTGATCTAAATATATATAGTTATATACTTAATACCAATACTATAACTAATAACTATACTATTAGTATTGCTAATATAGTATATGTTAGTGATAAATTGGTAATACACTACTAATACTATATTAAATAATACTCTATGTAGTTATAGTGATTTAATACTAACATATTAAGTTAACTATACTAATACTATTATAAATTTATACATATACTATAATTTATACTATAACTCTCATAATATGTTAATATATTAATATATACTAGTACTATATATTATAGTTATACATTAACGAATATAATATTTACGTAATATTGTGATATATCAATAATTAATTATATACAATTATTTATATAAATAATAAAATATATTTATATTTTTTTTAATTTTCATTTGGTTCGATCCGGGGTGAAAAACCCTTGGACCAAGGACCAGACTGAATTCATTCGATCCTATATAATTTGGACCAGACCAGACCGGACCAATTTGGTCTGATTCGATCCGGTCCAAAATTAATCGATTTGGTCAGTTTCTCCAGTCCGGACCGGCTGAATCTCACCCCTAATGAAATATTACCATGCTTTCCATTGTCACATGTTTTCTGAGAAATTCTACTCATGTGGTCCCTTTTATGCCGCACATCGGTGGGTGACGTGGCAAATCTAGGATTTCTATCCTACGTTCACTTCTCATAGGCCCAACTCAAGGAAGAGGTAAGAAAATATTTTTTTGTGATTTTCACTCTCTCTCCTCACTCACAGGCATCACTACCTCCACTCCCAGCAGCGCTTCACCACTTCTGTACAAAGGGATTTTAGAGAGAGATATTTTGCCTTTTCTTCTTGGCCTCCATTCTAATCTGATTTTTTTTTTCTTTTTAGTGATTGATGATTTTATTGTTAACGTTATTTTCTTCAGCTTAGTGGTTTAGATTCACAAATAGAAAATTGGGTTGTCATCAAATTTAATGGTGGTTGGTGTTTGTAAGGAAAAAGGTGGTAACTTTATTATCTTGTTTCCTCTATCTCTTAAGGATACTTTAATACATGTGTGTTCTCAGTCCGAGCATGTTATATTCATCTGGGTTTAATATTCGTTGTTAGATCCACCCGAATTAGCAGTAATATTTTTAGAAAGCTCAATGAGAAGTACTTTTTGTTAGGAACTAAACGGGCTCAAACTTTGTTCTTTTTTTTTTAATAGGAAAATAACTTCGTTGTATCGAGGAATAAAACCACAAACCAGGTTACAATTGTGACGCCACAAGATTCCGCTTGGGATCGGACGGACATCTGAAACTTCGGGACATGCAACACAAAATTACCTACCCCCGTTCATGACATATAAGATGCAATATTCCCAACATACATATAGCATTTTGCAATATTCGCAACATATACTTTTTTTTTAGCAATACTATGCACCAAACTTATAATATCTCAAATAGTTAAAACATAAACCATGCATACTTAAATCATCCACGATTACAGCACGAGTCTTAGCAGACTGTAATCTCAAAACAATAGAGACCTAACTCCATAATTACATTGCCAAAATATACTATTGGGCTAGTTCACTGAGTAACTCACGTAACTCGACTAACCATGTCGGAATACTATCCAAAGACCTAACTATGGAGGCTGCAAGTTCCGTGTTGCGTCTACGGCGTCTAGTCAACCTCCTCCAGTCTGCCAGTGTCTGCTCCCTGCTCTGATCCTGACACATCGCCTACCATTCGAGGGGAATGGTAGTTGGGGCTATCACGGTAAGATTTGATTACAAATCTCAACAAGTTAACAGGAAACTTCCACACATGTTAATGATGTATGCATGACAAGTAAAAGTATGAATGTATAATCAAAGTCATAAGTAAGCATAGAATAACTTGACATACAACATGGCATAAATAACATAACTTGAACTGAAACTGAAACTTAGCTTGACGTAACATGGCATGTACGTGAACTTAAAACATAACATTTACTAGCAACATAGCATGAACGTGAACTTGAAACATAACATTGAAATATAGCATGAACGTGAACATACAAAATTTAAACATGAATTTGAACATAACATGAACCTGAGCATGACATAACATAAATGTGAACTTGGAACATAATGTGAACGTAAACGTGAACACGACATAACATGAATGTGAACTTTAACATAATATGAACCAGAGCATAACATAACATCAATGTGAACTTGGAACATAACGTATAACATAAACGTAAACTTGAACATAAAATGACGTGAATGGACTTAATTAATAAAGTGATCATATGGGTGCTACACGGGTCCCCTTGAGCCATGTGTCCCTATCAATTACCGCATCACAATACATGTGTCTATACCAGTTGTGAGTGCGTTAATACATACTCCACAGTTGTTGTGGCCCCACGTATTCTACGTATCACAATTGTTGTGTCTCACATAGTGTATGCTCCACAGTTATTGTGGTCCCATACTTCATGCTCCACAGTTGTTGTGGCCCCATGAATTGTTTGTGTCATACTTGCTGTGGACACACGTAACATAATGTGTGGCTCCATCGACATTCGTGCCTGGCGCGCTCCGGTGATCAGCTAGTTAGGCCCCATTCGCAACCTGTTCACTGTACTTCATCAATCCAGGGAATTTCACACCTATTTAGACACTTTAGTGTGAACAAACGAGTTTCACTAGAATATTACCCCATCCTAGCGCTTAGGGTTGTGATTGATATGAATAACTTAACTGGCATACATGACATTTCGTAACGTGACTAAACGTGAGATAAACGATAGAAATCCTGATGTAGCGTAATGTGACATGAATGTAAGATGACAGACATGACATAAAATATAACAGACAATATTTCATAACATGACATATATATAACAGACAATATTTCATAACATGACATAACATGTAACAGATAACATTTCGTAACATTGCATAACATGTGACAGTGAGTATTATGTGACATGACATACATGTAACAGATAGCATACGTAACGTGACATACTTGCAATAGATAGTAACATGTGACATAATATATTATGTAACAGATAAATATTTCATGACAGAATAATTCGTGTAATAGATAAACATGTGATAACATGGCATGAAATGGCATATATAACAATATACGAACATAAATTGTAGTTCCCTTACTCATCACACATATACAGTAAACTGATAGTAAGTTAAGAGCTAACTTACCTCGATAGTCGTGTTTTACGAGAATAAGCGCGAAACACGAGAAACTAAAAGAGAGTATTCTAAAAGTTAGAAATTAATTACTAACAATTAGAAAAGTGAAAAGAGATAACTTAGAGTAAAATTACCATTTTACCCTCTATATGTAGATAAATGATTATTTTACCCCTAACTTAAGGATTTCACATCCTAATTCCAAAAATTACCAAAATTTACATTCCTCATGTAAATTTTGTCCTAGACTAAAAAAACAACTCAGAAAAATTTAAAACCAATCACAACTATGAAAAACTCACAATGGCCAAAACATTCATAGGTCATTTCTCTTGATTTTGGTTGTAATTTCTTCCATTTTCAAAACTCATGATTAAACCAAAATTTTGTAACAAGGATCTTCCTATCCTAAGTTTAAAAATACACTTAAAATATCCATTAAAAAAAGCTAATCATCAACACCAAACTTTTGAAAAAAGACTCAAACTTTTTGACAAAAAATAAACCCTTAAATCATAAGTTTTGACCTTAATAAAAACATTTCCAAGAATTCCAAAAAATCAAATCTTACTTCTAACATATTCATAACATCATCCTAAGATCAACCATGATTTAAATCATCAAACAAAAGTTACCAAAATCACAAAACAACACTTGGAGTATTTTGGTTTTAAACTTAGTCCAAAAACAGAAACTTTTATTTCCACTAACTTTCATCAATCTCTTGATCCATGGCTTAAAGACATGTGATCTTCAAACTAAAAAATCTCATGCATTAAAAATGTGTCCTAAAGAAGATCCAACCATCAAACTTAAAATCACATGGCTAAAATTCAACAAAACATGGATCTAACTAAAAAAATCAAATCTTAAGCCAAACTGAAATCCTCTTGCATAGAAAAACATATCTTTAAAAATAATAGTAAATATCTTCGAAATAACATCCTAACATGTATGTAAGAGGCTTAGGAGCATCATATAAAAATATCAAAACCTTTGGAATAAGATTAAACCACGAAATATTCAAACCTTCACAAAACAAAAACTGTTTTTCCACTTCCAGTTTTCAAGTTTCTAAATCTAAGGAAATCTATCATCAAAAGTTTTATTCATGCAACAAAACCTCAATGAACAATCATAAACACATGCTAACAAAACTCCATAAAATTTTCGGACTAAGATATGTCCATTAGCTTGGTAAAAAATTACAAAACATATCATACTCTCCAGTTTCACGCTCAGAATGACCTTTCCATAGTTAAAAATACTTTTGACCGACCAATGAGTCTGGAATGAGACTAATAAGATATCCACAAAAACTAGACTCAAATATGAACAACTTTTATGAAGGAGTCGTCATGAGATAATGCCTATAAAGGTTCTATAATGGCCACACAATAAAACATAGAAATCTGCCTGAGAGAGCTCTTTTGGGTCTCTCTCTAAGCTGATCCCATGTACGAGAAAACTCTCTAATGCCTAGACTTTCTTACTTATTTACTACACTCCAAGAACTCTTACTGACTTTGGCATTGGAGGCTCCCTAGCCCCTTGGCCGCCCTCTCAAAGCCGCATACGTTCTTCTATTTGCAGGGCCCGTTATGAAGACGTGAGTTGTTGGAGTCTAGTCCAAGGGTGTGCAAAACACGATATCAACAGTGGCACCATCTGTGGAATCGTTATACATCTTGTGTGTCCTCCGCACATCTGAGGCAACGCTTTCCAGGTAACTTAGAGGATCACTGAACCAACTTGAGATAGGGAGGTAGACCGAATGGAGAACCAAACATGCAAGAATGAGAAAGTTGTGATGGAAGAAGACCAAGTAGATGAGGACAGAATGCGACGAGTGACGGAGGAAGCCGGTGTTTTGCCTCCGATCCCCAATCGCATGGAGGTCGTGAGCAAAGTTCGAGATGAGCGGGAGCCTAGAAAGACCGAGCCAATCGGACCGCTGGAACTTGTCATCCTCCACCTAGGCCAACCGGAAGCCACAGTGACAATCGGCGGAGGAATGGCACAGGAAGCTTGAGACGCCATGCGACAACTTCTCGTTGAGCACCTGGATGTGTTCGCATGGAACCATGGAGACATGCCAGGGATAGCCCCCGAGATCATACACCACGGTTTAAGTGTAGACCCAAAAATCCGAGGGGTGCCGTAGATGCATCAGTGTAGAGAAGAATGCCACCATAGCCGAAAAGGTGGACTGACTTCTGAAAGCGGGATTGACCTCATCGTCGACTCTACGACAGGTCATCACATGCAACTTCATGGACGCCTACTCCGGGTACAACCAAATCCGTATGAAGCCTGAAGACGAGGATAAGACCTCATTCATCACAGACTGAGGTCTGTACTGCTACAAGGCGATGCCATTCAGACTAAAGAATACGGGGGCAACTTATCAACGGCTAGTTAACCGAATGTTCAAAGACCAAATTGGAAGAAATATGGAAGTCTAGGTGGACGACCTATTGGTCAGAAGCGGGACCTTAGAGCAGCATCTGGACGACCTGAGGGAAGCTTTCGTGATATAACGGTAATATTAGATGAAGCTGAATTTGGCAAAGTGCGCCTTTGGCGTTGGATCGGGAAAGTTCCTGAGCTTCATGGTGTCTGAATGGGATATTGAGGCCAATCCCGAGAAGGTAGACGCCATCCTCCGTATGCCTCCACCACGAAGCATAAACGAAGTACAAAGGTTAGCAAGGCAAATTGTCGTTCTCAGCAGGTTTGTCTCGAGATCAACCGACAAATGTTTGCCATTTTTCAAGGTCTTGCGGAAAGCAAAAGTATGGGACAAAGAGTGTGACCAGGCATTCGGATCCCTAAAAAAATACCTAACAAGCCCTCTGTTGCTTAGCCAACCCAGGTGCTGACACCTCACTAAACCCTAGCAAGTATTTGTTGATGACTCATCTTGCTGGGCAGAAGGGGGAGTAGGGGTGCACATCGCGACTTCAGAAGGGGAAGAGCAGAATTACGCCGTTAAATTGGCGATTAAGACAACGAATAATGAAGCAAAGTACGAAGCGCTGCTCTTAGGGTTGCAGGTGGCCAGAGCCTTAGGAGCCATTGAGATCGAAATATGGGCTGATTCTCAAGTTGTAGTAAACCAAGTACTAGGAGAGTTCATCTTCAAGAGCAAGAAGCTAAGGAGATACCTCGCATTAGTAGAGGTAGAGTGGCTTCACTTCAAGTATTTCCAAATTCAACAAATACCGAGGATGGAGAATCAAAAGGCAGATAAACTAGCGAGCACGACATCCAGGCAGGAAGACTCTACCTTGCCAGATAATATGGTGGTTAAGACAGAATAAGTACCTGTTGTCGGGATTGAGGTCATGGCAATACAACCTGGTACCCCAGACTGGGCAGCAAGCATAATCAGATATTTGGAAACTGGAGAAGTACCTAAGGATAGGCAGGAGGCGAGAAAATGTCATGAGTAGAGCGGCGGGCTACATTATGATTGAGGGAATCCTGTACCAGCAGGGTCACTCAACTCCCCTCTTAAGATGTGTCTCTCCGAAGGAAGCGCAATATGTGTTGGCAGCAATACATGAGGGAATTTGTGGGAACCATTTAGGAGGACGGGCACTAGCCGGGAAAGTAACACGAGCAGATTATTACTGGCCCCACGCTCTCCAGGACACTGAAAGAAGCTATGCTCAGAAATGTCAAAAATGCCAAGAGTACGCACAAATTCACCATCGCTCGCTGGAGAAGTTGGCGTCGATCACCTCACCTTAGCCGTTTGCTCAGTGGGGGGTCGATCTAGTTGGCCCCCTCCCCCCGGGCAAAGGGGGGTCAAGTTCGTAGTGGTGGCGGTTGACTACTTCACCAAATGGGTCGAGGCTGAAGCTTTAGCCACCATCAACATAGGCAATATTACGCGATTCCTATGGAAGTCGATAATTTGTAGGTTTGGCGCCCCACACACTATCATCTCAGTTAACAAAAGGCAATTCGACCCTGATCACTACCAAAACTGGTGGCGAGACTTGGGGATCGAGTTTCGATACTCATCCCGGGGACACCCACAATCAAATGGACAGGTCGAGGCAACAAACAAAACACTGATGGGAATATTGAAGAAACGACTCGATGACAGAAAATGTGCATGGGCTGAGGAACTCCCCACCGTGCTCTGGGCCTATCGGATCAAGGTAAAGACATCGACTGGGGAGACCCCCTTTACTCTCACCTATGGACACGAGGCAATGCCACTAGTAGAAGTCAGACTTCACACGCACAGAGTTCAACATTTGGAACGAGAGTCCAATGACAGACGACTGGAGGAATAGCTGGACCTGCTGGAGGAAGTATGGTTGGAATCAAAGATAAAGGTCACGTCTGATGAAAGGAAGGCTGAGAGGTATTTCAACAAGCACGTACTGCCAAGGACATTCCAAGTAAGGGAACTGGTGCTCAAAGAAATAGGAACGATGATGCGGGACGAAGGAAAATTGGGTCCGCGCTGGGAGGGTCCCTACGTGGTCATCGCCACCAACTGACCAGGCTCCTATCGCCTCAAAGATTCCCAAGGAAAATAGTAACCGCACACATGGAATACCGAACACCTGCAAAAATATTACTACTAAGCCAACTCCCTTGTCATGATTTCTATAACGTTATGAGAAAATTGTAGGATGTAATTCAAATATGTATTTTGTCTTGTCTCAATTATTGATTTCAGGTGTATGAGAAAATCGGTCCGCACACCAGCAAGGTCAACATCGCCGAATAAATACTTCAACGACTTACCTCCCCGCGAGGCGAAAAGGGAAGGGTAGGCTTAAAAAATGTTGCCTTATCCCTCTCATGGAGGAGTGCGGGTTGACATATGGTCACATGAAGATAAAACTTACCTTCCTTGTAGGCGTTAATAGGCTGGAGTGGGTCCAGTAACATACTGCCCGAATGGCTTACCTCCTTGCGGGATACCATAGGAAAATGTAGGCATTAAGGTTACTTTATCCCTCCCAGAGGGGAGAGCGGGGTCAGCTTACGACTGCCCGAATAACTTACCCTGACCTCCGCCGTGATGAAGTATGGCATCAACGTAGACCTGACCCAAACCTACAATTTCATGTGATGTCAACGGGCGGGTATGGGTCCAGTAACAGACTACTAGAACAACTTATCTCCCCATGAAGGATGATAGGCGAGCAGGCGTCTCAGCCTCCTCATATGGGAGAGTAGGACTAGCCTTAAACCTACCCGAATAACTTACCCCAACCCCCCTCATGGTGAAAAAGCAGTCAGCCAACTGCTGTCCGAACTTACCTCCTCGCGGGGGTGTATTGGGAAAGGTAGGTCTTAAGGTTGCCTTATCCCTCCTGCGACGGAGTGCGGGTTAGTCCTCAGCACTCCGTCGTGGGAGGAGCAGGTTCAGTTACTGACTACCCGAATGACTTATCTCCCTGCAGCACACCAAAGGGAAAGGTACGCCTTAACGTTGCCTTATCCCTCATACAGTGAAGAGCGGGATCAGTCTCACGGCCACCTGAATAATTTACCTCGACCCCCGCTACGACGAAATGTTAGATTAGCGCCAGCCTGACCCAAACTTACCATTTCCTGTGATGTCAACGGGTGGGAGCGAGTTCAGTAACAGACTGCCCGAACGACTTACATCCTTGCAGGATACCATAGGGAAAGGTAGAACTTAAGGTCGCCTTATCCCTCCCACAATGGAGAGTGGGATCTGCCTCATAGCAACCCGACTAACTTACCCCGGCCCCCATGACAGTGAAGGAGTGGACCAGTCACATCGTTGTCCGAATTACCTTTTCGGGAAACAAAGGGACAGAATGGGATTAGACATTTTGACCTCTCCCCGACGAAGAGCGAGCCGAGTCTATAGACCGGCCGAATGACGAGAAGAAAGGCAAGGGCATCATCAACAGAATCATCATCAACAGAATCGCCATCAGCAGAATTGTCATCAACAACTTACCCCCTAGTGAGGCAAAAAGGGCAGGTAGGCCTTAAAGGCTACCTTACCCCTCTTGCGAGGAGTGCGGGTTGGCCCTTGGCCAACTGAAGACAAAAATCTCCATCAACAGACTTACTACAACACAAGAATCTCCAGCAATAGGATATCGCAGCCAGGAAAAAAAGCCCAGGTTTACGGGTTCATTAACAAGTTTGACTTGTGCGGCACCTCCTACTTATCTTCCCACAAGCATTAGTCGGCGAGTCCGCCATAAGGCAGCCCGACTGGCCTCACAATGAAATGCGAGTTCAGTCCTTTGATTGACCAACACTACTAATTGAGGTAGCCTCTCCCTTGGCAAACAGTTGATGTTCGCACTCGAGCTATGGCTGCAAGCCAAGTCAGAAAAGGAGGCTAAAAACGGTTGTCAGTACCCTACTAGGTGAGGATCCAGCCAAGCTAGAAGGCCGCATAAGAAAAGAAAGCGGATGAAGAAAACATCATCATCCGGAAAAGAAACGAAATGCAAAGAGTCACCCAGGTGCAAGGTCGTCGACCGCGACCAGGCGCCGACAGGGTAGGCCATTGAGAATTGCAAAAGAAAGAAGGCGGGAGGTATGAGGAAAAATATAGCAAGGAGGATATGAAGATAGTACGATGAGATAAATAGGGAAAAGGTATAACCAAAGGCATAGCATCAATTTATTACTTAAGCAGGGTTACAAAAGACAAATTATATCATGAAGTCGGATTACAAGGAAAAAGTTACATCATAAGGCAGCTAGAAGTCGCTGAACAACAAAGAACAATTTAAGTTCAGAAACTTGTACTTTCTGCAAAACTGCTTGCAGTACCATCTGCTCCACACATACACATACGGAAGAGAAGTCTTTGAAAGGGCCTGAGACCATAAACATTGCCAAGTCCGACTCGGCCGCCCTAAGTGACGACCACATAACCATAGAACCACACCACAACAACCAAGTCTGTTGGAGTCAACCTTCCGGGTACAACATGGGGCTAAGGCCTCCGCCATTACGACATCTCAATAACTCCCGAGATAGTCAACAGCGCTATTATGAGACAATTAATTGAGTCGTATGGGGGCATGCAGTCTGGAACACCAACATAAGAGGATTAGCAAGGAATATGCACGGAAATTCACCCCTCATAAATTAGGCTTGATTCCAGCAAAGCCACTACCAAACCTCCGAGATAACCCGTCGGCCATGGAAGATGGTAGCGGGGTTGAAGCATGATAAGCAAAAGGGTGGGAACGAGAAGAGGAGGTTCGAGGCCACTACCACAAGGGATAAGCGAGGAGGTCCACCCGGGGAGTCTGCCTTCATAAGGCTGGCTCATTTCTAGCAGGGCCGCCTCCAAGGCCACTCGGGATCAGACCGACTCTGAGCATGTCACGTCGTTGCAAGGACACTTCGTATGGAGAAAAGTCACTCACGGTTCGAAGGTCGCATTGTGGGTTCTGAAGGAGGAAGGTCGTCATCTGCTCCAAGCTCTCCTCGTAACCAAACCTCCACACATCATTGCGGACCCCCCAGACATAGGACAATTCATCTCGCAGGCCGCAAACAGTCGTTTCTAGGCCCTCAAGCGTTAACTGGCTCACGTTCAAGGCAGCCTCTACATCCGATCTCCGTTGCCTCTCCTATTTCAAGGTCTACCTCTTCGCCGCCAGCGACTCAGTAGCCTCTTTGAGCTTAGAATCAAGCCACTTGATCTACCGACCATCGGTGTCTCGTTGCAGACGAAGGTCCAAAACATCAGCCTGCAATCACTCCAGTTCCGACTAGCATTGATCTAGAGACTGCTGTAGCGTGTCCCTAACCTCGCAGGCCAGCGAAGCCTTGATGTGGAGTTGACGACCTCCCCTTGGGATTGGATCAAGTCGGCCAAGGCCCCCTCAGCCGGCTCCCTCTATCCCCACTCGAAAGCCACGCCTTCCGTGGAAGTCTGGACTAGAGAGCAAAGGTCGCGGTTCTATCTCCCTAGCGCTGCTAGGCTATGCACCAGGAAGGCAGCCAGGGGCTCCAACCCTTACAGTAAAAGGCAAGTAAAAAAAAAAAAAAGAGAATAGAGAAAAGAAAGGGCGAAGGGGCGATCTAGTCAAACTTACCCCGGTAAGCAGCCTCCTGACTTTCCCTTCTGCTCTACGGACATGATCTGCCGGTCGCATGACTCAGTCATCCGAAGACCCTCAGAAGATTTCCTGGCCACTTTCCTGCCGTCATCAGTGACATCGACAACTCCTTCACCAAGAACGTTACCCACCATTTCCACCGCACCACCATGGTGGGCGGTTTTGGCCACAAAAGTTATGTCAACAAAAGCCCTTTGGACTGGTGATGTAGTGCAATGCAGGACAATAGACGGCACCAACTCTTTGGACGCTCTCGGGGGCATAGGGAGACGAAGCACCAACACAGACGACCCCCCAGTTGGAATGGCAACAGCAACACTGTCCGAGTTAGTGGGCAGAGGCGAGATGCTACGAGGTATTTTTCCTTTCCCCACAACTGGCGGACTAGCAGGACTGCAGGAAACGAGCGCCAGAGACTACTCTGTGGGAATCCCCACGTCAGAGCGCTGACGAGTGAGGGGAACCAGATATCGATGAAGACTATCATCCGACAACAGAGCTTTCGAATACAAATCGTTAGGGTGCGCCGCCACCCAGGACCTGATAATTGCAAGTTTCGCTTCCTCACAGGAATTTGGTTCGAGGCGACTGATCGAAACATCAAATACTTTGCCACAGTTGGCACGGATGAAGAAAAACTGCCTAACGACATGCCCGGGTGGATATTCCCAACCGTGGACTGGCAGAAAGAAGAACTTGCGCTTATATCCCTTCGCCACCCTATGCCGCCCCTCTATCCGGGCCGGTTCCTGGACGAGTTGAAAGCTGTAGATGCGCCGACCCTTCCGTACTAAATTGTGGGTAATGAAGAATTCACGCGTAGTCAAGTCGGGATAGTCAGACCTGACCTCCTCTAAGGCGCAGTGCCAGATGACACAACACGAAGTTGTGTGGGCACCAATTCAAAGAAGGCCAGCACTTCATGCACAAGCCGAGGAACTGGCAACCTTAGGCCACAAGAGAACATTGCAGGATATGTTGCAACTCTGGTACTATAGCCTTCCTCATCCACCGCTTTGCCTGCGGGAGGAGGTACTTCTAGTTCCAGCTTTGGAGGAATCCCGTAGGTTGCTTTCAGTTCCTCCAATTCCTCGGAAGTAATTGTCGACCGCCAGAACAATCCTGCAAAATCATCAGTAAGGTGGTCATTTCGAGCGGCAGCGGCCGGGTCGGCGCCAGAGGTCGCTATTCGGGAACCAGAGCACGATGATTTCTTTGGGGCCATAGCAACAAGGAGAGACTCACAAAAATACTTTGGAGGGAAGACAAAGGAACGAAATTGCAGAATAGCAAAACAAGGCAAAAATTGCGACAGGCCACTCGACTAAAGTGGAACCCTTATATATATTAAGGCCGGATGGAAATCCCTTTGATCAAAGCATCATAACTCCACATATCTCACATGTGTCCCATTCAAGTACAGGATCCCTCGATTAGTGCAACCGATGTAAGCGTATCCCTTGAAATGATGTGCAAATTAATAGTGTAGAATACACGGGCGTGGCGAAGAAACTAGAGGGGTGCCATTAAATGTGTAGACGTGGCTAAAGTTACACTCCTGTACAAATGGAATACAGATGGTTACTCATCATGCGGCTAGGAGAATTGGGAACTTAGCCAGATTTGAGACAAAGGAGATAAAAGGAATTCCTCCCGGACCGGTCCGGGAAAAATTGGCGGGGTAACTGTAAGGGGAGTTTTCCCCTCAAGAAAGGCCCACTAGACCTCGGCCCAGAAGCCCAGAACAAATAAGGATCTACTCAAGTGTTGCTTCTTTTGGTAATTATCTACAAGTGCACAAAATCGTAACAAGTAGTAAAGCGTTTTCAAAAAAAGGGATATCGAACCCACATGGATTAATTATGCTATTGAATACTGAATTTGACTAAATTAATTACTATTTGAAAAACAGAACTTTGGAGAATAGATTATCTAACTTAAACTAAATAAAAGAGCATTAAAATTTGAATTTTTAAAAGATAATAAGAACAGATCTAGAGCATTTGATTTCACCTAGCGAATCCCACACAATTTATTCTTCCTTATTATAGAATTCCAATTATCCCACATTGATGATAAAAATCCCTTAACTATTCAATATTTTTTCTTGAACAATACCAAGAATATCTCCAATTAATAACTGCATATCTCTATGTGAATTTAATCAATTGGAAACTGATTAAGTTCTTTAGATTTTTCTTGAAAATCACACTAATTGTGGTAAAGTATCTATACTTTCGCTTTACTAATGGTTTTTAATCCTAGAGCTCTAATCACAAATCACATCTCGGATTACAAGCATTATGAACAAGAAATAAACACTCAATCATGGAAATATTGAAGATAAAATAACTTAGAATGTAAATTGTGTGTTCAACGCTAGATTACATCAAAGCTCTAGAAAATAAAATTAGTTCATAATAAAGCTAAAAGGAAAAACAATAGAACAATGAAACTTAAAGATAAAAACTCTAAAACTCATACTAGAAACTTACACTCAAACTCTGAACTAAAACTCTCGACTTTCTCAACCTTATTTTCCTCTTTGCCTCCTGGTTACAAGCCTTATATAGGCTTCAAAATGTTCCACCAAGTCCCAAGGCATCCCAGCATGTCAACTCCACCAAACCCCAAGGCATCAAGCTTCACCAAGTCCCAAGGCGTCCGAGCATGCATGTGCTTTTTTTTTCATAGTCAATTATTTCTTCCATTGACTTTGCTGGGTGCCATGTGTGTGCGTTTACGTTCCGAGCGGTAAAGCTGCTCACCTTTACTCGTTGTTGCCCATGATATCGTTTAGGTTAGTCTTTAAATTGGTCATTAGACTGGTCGCCCAATCTAACAACACAGAGCATTGTCGCTAGGTCTTCTTGCCTACCGAAAGGTAAAATATCTCGCTCCTCGCCTAACTCTTGTCGCCAATTCTGATCGCTATTGGGTCTCATCGCCTACCGAGAGGAACAACTTCTCTTTGCTTCCCGCGGTACAAGGCTCCTCTTCCAAATCTCCTCGGCTCTCTTTGGATCCCGTCGCCTCTTTTCGGTCTAGATCCTTGGTTTCTTCTTTTGTACCAAAATGCTCTCATTTTGTACTAAATCTTCTCATTCCTTCAAAATAAATCAAAGTCAATATTATTGAAGGAAAGCTGACACTTTTTCATAAATAAATGAGTAATAAAAATCACATAAAAATCACACTTATCAAATACCCTCAATCTTAAGCTTTGCTCGCCCTCGAGAAAATAAGAAGAGAAAGACAATTAAAACAAGCATTGGGTTGTTTCAAAAATTATTATTATTTTTTATTTATTTATTTTTTCATAGATTGCCTAAAGTTTATAATTCAAATGAATCATACAAAATCAACCAAGTCCAAGAGTTAATTCAAAGCTCAAATCCACCGCATTATCCAATCTCCTATTCATGCATACCTCTCATTCTCACTTCACCATTAACTCCCCGGATAGTGTTAAGCAAACAAGCAAATAAGTAATGAATCTCCAAACACTCCATAGGCTTGTTTTTCAAATCACTCTCCATTAATGTAGAACAGAAACTATCACCAGAGATCAATAGGTCTTTATTAAGCTTGTAATGTAAGGCTAGGGTGAGGGCTATAAAGAAAAGATAGGATTCAAACAAAGTAAGAGAAGGAACTCACCAATAAAACAGAAAGAGCATTCTCACTTCTAACACAAACATCTCTTCTCACACATTGTGACTCTCTCAACATACCTCTCTTTATTATACTTTCAAGTATCTCTCTCTTTACCTCTGTATTTGTAGATCATGATTTTTTTTAAAGAATATTCCTTATCGCCTGCCTTTGTGGATGTCTCTCATCGCCCTTTTCTTGTCGGCCACATAGTTTACTTTTTCACACCCAAACTTATGACTCTCGTCGGCCTTTCCCTGTCGGCCACATAGAAGACGATTTTTTTTTTCACACCCCCAAACTTATGATTTTGATAATCTGGCTATAATGAACTTTACTTGTAGACTCACTACCTCTCTCGCCTTTCATGCTCTTGTGAGTCTGTGACTTTGTGTAAACTTAGTTCTCTTGAAAGGTAAGGAAATCAATGTTTAAGTTCAAATAGGATAGGGAATATGAGGTTTACAAGAAAGAAATTTATAAGGCTAAAATACAATTCAATGAATCTTAAAGGGGTGACTAGGGATAAAGATAATAAACAGGTAAGCTTGAAAGGCTTAATCGGTCCAAAGAATGCTTTAATCATTTCCCAAGTAATATTTTGTCTAGGATTTCACCTCGAGTGTAATCAAACAAGTTCTAGAGTGAGTTAAGACCATGCAAGTTCATAAAATTCACATAAAATTTCTCTCCGTACTCACAACAATTAATGATCACGATAAGCATTCAATGAATCTAGAAAATATCAAATTACGCAAGAACAAGTAAAGAATTAACAACTAGACTTAAACAATGAGAATTTTTCCAAAAAATTATAGTAAATTTCAATCATTTTATTTTTTAATTTTCTTTCCACCAAACTTAAATATCACATTTTCCTCAATGGGAAAGAGGAAGAAAAACTAAAGAAGGGAATGAGAGAATGTAAGAGATGCTCCCCTGATTTTTCTGTCCTTGAAGGTGCAGCTTTGTACTCCTTGGAGATCTCCTTGTCTCTTTGTACCTGCAAGATGAAAGCCAAAGAAAATAAAATAATAGTAAAATAAAATAAAATACAATAACAACTTGGGTTGCCTCCCAAAACGATTTATTTAAAGTCTATATCTAGACATTATCCTCTCATCATTTATCATTGTCAAGATCAACGGAACATTTTTCGAGTTAAAGTCTCCATCCACATAGGGTTTTAATCTCTATCCATTTATTTGAAATGTCCCTTTTGTCTCGTGATGGACTTCAACCACCCCATAGAGAAATACACGGGCCACCACAAATGGTCTCGACCACCGATAGCGCAGCTTTCCAGGGAAGAGTCGAAATCTTGAGTTAAATATTAAAACTTTCTGCTCGATTTCAAATTCTCTTCTCAGAATATGCTTATCATGCCATCTTTTAGTTTAATCTTTGTAAATCATAGGATTCTCATAAGCATCATTGCGGAACTCATCCATCTCATTGATTTGTAATATTTTCTTCTCGCTAGCTGCTTGTGAATCAAAGTTTAGTGTTCTCATAGCCCAATAGGCTATGTGTTCTAGCTCCACGGGTAGATGACATGTTTTTTCGTAAACTAGCCGATAAGGTGACATCCCGATCGGTGTTTTGAATGATGTCCAATAGGCCCATAATGCATCATCTAACCTTCTCGCCCAGTCTATCCAAGAGATACTCACAATCTTCTCCAGTATGCGCTTCAGCTCCCGATTAGACACCTTGACCTAGCCGCTCATTTGAGGATGGTAGGGTGTCGCCACGTGATGGGTAACTCCATACTTAGTCAGGAGTGCTTCAAATTGGCGATTGCAAAAATGTTTCCCTCCATCACTGATTATGACCCTCAGAGTGCCAAATTGGGAAAAGATGTTCTTCCGCAAGAAATTCACTATGACCCTTGCATCATTGGTTGGTAAGGCGACCGCTTCCACCCATTTGGAGACATAATCTACAACCACCAAAATAAATTTATTAGAAAATGAGGATGGAAAAGGACCCATGAAATCTATACCCCAAACATCAAATAATTTAATCACAAAAATATTGTTTAAGGGCATCTCATGTTTCCTAGAAATATTGCTAACTCTTTGACAATGATCACATAAATTGACAAAATTAAAGGAGTTTTTAAAAATTGTCGGCCAATAAAAGTCGCATTGTAACACTTGCGCCGCTGTTTTTGCTTCTCCAAAGTGGCCACCTACTTCCAATGAGTGTCAGTGTCTAAGTATGCTCTTCATCTCCTCCTTGGGCACACATCTCCTGATTATCTGATCAGCACAATGCCGGCATAGAAATGGTTCCTCCCAAAAATAATATTTCAAGTCGGAGAAGAACTTTTTCTTTTATTGATATGTCATCTTGGCCAGTAAAATTATGGACACAAAATAATTTACCATGTCGGCATACCATGGAACGACTTGTACAACCATTAATTGCTCGTCCGAGAGGGTCTTATTAATCGGGAATTTCTCTTCACCAGCTGCCTCTTTAAGCTCAAGGCGAGATAAGTGGTCGGCCACGACATTCTCGGTACCTTTCTTATCTTTTATATCCAGGTCAAACTCTTGTAATAGCAGAATCCATCTTAACAGTCTTGGTTTTGCATCCCTCTTCGCCAGCAAGTATTTCAGAGCTGAGTGATCGGTGTAAACGACCACCTTTGAACCTATCAAATAAGAACAAGAACAAAATTTTTCCAAGGTGAATACAACAGCTAGCAACTCTTTTTCAATAGTAGCATAATTAAGTTGAGCATCTGTTAAGGTTCGACTTGCACAATAAATAACATAAAAATTTTTATCTTTTTTCTGCCCCAACACAGCCCCTACAGCATAATCGCTAGCATCACACATTAATTCAAATGGCAAATTCCAATTTGGTGATACCATGATAGGTGCTAAAATTAATTTCTTTTTCAATGTTTCAAAAACATGCAAACATTCATCCGAAAACTCAAATTTAATATCTTTAATCAATAGATTGCAAAGAGGTTTAGTAATTTGGAAAAAAGTTCTTGATAAACCGACGATAGAACCCGGCGTGACCCAAGAAGCTTCTCATGCCCTTCACATTGGTTGGTGGTGGGAGTTTGTCAATGACGTCTATCTTTTCTCCGTCGACCTTTATTCCCTTGAATTAAATGTGGTGGCCGAGCACTAATCCTTCATCGACCATGAAGTGACATTTTTTTTCAATTTAAAATCATATTTGTCTCCTTGCATCTCTGCAAAACCAAAGATAAATGAGATAAACAATTGTCAAAAGAGTGACCAAAATTTGAGAAGTCATCCATAAAGACTTCTAAATTTTTTTCCACCATGTCCGAGAAAATGGACATCATGCATCTTTGGAAAGTGGCTGGGGCATTGCAAAGACCGAAAGGCATGCGCCTATATACAAAAGTGCCATACAGACAGGTGAATGTGGTCTTTTCTTGGTCCTCGGGTGCAATGAATATTTGATTGTAACCGAAATATCCATTTAGAAAATAATAGTAAGCGTGACCGGCAAGTCTTTCTAGCATTTGATCAATGAAAGGTAAGGGAAAATGGTCAATTTGAGTTGCATCATTCAGTCGTCGATAGTCCATGCATACTCGTCATCCCATGATCGTCTTCGTCAGTATGAGTTCATTGTTGTCATTTTTCACCACGGTTATCCCACCTTTCTTTGAGATGACTTGCATTGGACTTACCCATGCACTATTTGAGATTGGATAAATGATCACAGCATCTAAAAGTTTCAATACTTCTTTATGCACTACTTCTTACATTGACAGGTTCAGTCTCATCTGGGGTTGGACGATCGGCTTAAAATTATCTTCCATTAAAATCTTGTGCATGCAAATTGAAGGACTAATTCCTTTTATGTACGAGATGGTCCAACCCAAGGCCATTATGTGTTCCCGCAAGACTATCAGCAACTTCTCTTCCTATAAATCACTTAAGGAACTGTTAATAATAATTAGAAAAGTAGAATCCTGGCCTAAGAAAGCCTACCTTAAATTTGATGGAAGTGATTTGAGTTCAGGCTTGGGTGGTTCCTTACTCGGAGATGTGAGGTGAGATGAGTTTAGCTCTTCCACTTTTGGTTTTATTGGAGGGTGAAAGGATGGTGTAGCTTCCAAATATCTCTCACATCCCCTAACTTCTTCATTTTCGGATTCAATAAACATAGAGTGAGTAAGACATACCTCAATTGGTAGCTTTAGAAATTCAGTTCCATAAGTCTCGTCGGTCATGATCACTTCTTGGTCGCTTATTTGAAAACAAGAATGTACCTAGTCGGTAGGAAACTCCATGGATTTAAATACATCAAAAGTGACCTGCTCCTCGCCTACCCTCAACATGAGTTTCCCTTATTGGACATCAATTAAGGTCCTCCCCGTCGGCAGGAAAGGTCGGCCTAATATCAAAGAGATATTGTCGTCCTCCTCCATATCAAGCACAATGAAGTCAGTCGGGAAGATGAACTTGTCAACTTTCACGAGTACATCCTCAATGAGTCCTCTCGGGTATTTGATAGATCTGTCCGCCAACTATAGTAAAACTTTTTCAAAATAGGAATTTCCTATAGTGCAAGGGATTGTGAAACTCTTCAGATCTTTCAACTTAAGCGACAGCTTCTTTTGTGAAATGACACTGCTCTGCTCGGTTAGCATTACAGTCTCATACTCCTCTAACTTCCGCTTGTTTGGTAATATATCCTTCAAAAATTTCGTATATTTAGACATTTGCTCTAAAGCTTCAATGAGAGGAATATTAATATGCAGTTGGTTAAATATACACAGGAACTTAGAGAACTGATCATCCATCTTATTTTTCTTTATTCTTTGTGGAAAAGGAATTGGTGGGTCATTAATTGAAGAGGAATAAGTTTTAGATGTAAACTCCCTAGATTTCTTGGGTTTTGAAACCACTTTATTCTCCTCGATCTTCTCGGTTTACTGGTCAGTCGCATCCTGCTTGGCTTCTTTCACCTCGGTCTCCACTTTCTCGGTGGCTTTTGCATCTTGCTCGGTATTTACCGTTTGCGACTGGTTATATGTCCGCCCACTTCTCAATGTTATGGCTTTGACATAATCCTTTGGATTGGTCACATTGTTGCTTGGTAGAGTCTCTATTGTCCTCTCGGTAAGCATTTTTGAGAGCTAACCGATTTGTGCCTTAAGACGGATTGAAGCCGAGTTGTTCTGGATCACTATATCTGTCTTTTGCATGTATTGCATGAACATCTCCTCAACTGTCGACTTCTTTTCTTGCTGTGGAAACTGTTGAGATGGTTTAGCCGGCGCTTGTATTGCTCCATGAAAAGTTTGGGTGATTTCTCCAATCGGGATTGAACGTGTTTGAATAAGGATTATTTTGACGTTGGAAATTGGACACGTAATGAGCTTGTTCAAAACTCGGTTGGACAAAAGGGTTCCCCACTTGGCAATCTACACTTGAATCATTTCCTACGCAATTGTCACAAATGATTGAGCTGAATTATTGCATATTTTATACATTTAGAACCAAAATATTTTATTTATTTTATTACATTATCATTGGTTTTAGATGGAAAAATAGTTAAGATGAATAAATCCGAGTTGTGATTTAAATTGATTTATATCATAGTGCTTAATTTTATAACTTGTGATTTAATTGGGAAATATTTCTTCACATGCACAACACATTTTTTTTTTTATATATTCTATTCTCTCTTTCTATTTTATTTTATTTATCTCTAATTTCTATTTTATTTTATTTAATTATCTTTTCAACCCAATAAATGCAAAGTATATTTGGACGTGGGAGACACATGCTAGTAGTTCTCTTGCTTTGACTTGGTTTTCAATAAGTGGGATGAGGGGCTACGCGGACGCGAGAGGAGAGGAGGGTTCTTTTGGTTTTTACGGAAGAGGCACGATTGCTATATATATTTTTTTCATACGAGCGCTGCACGGGAGAGAGGTTTTTTTTTCGGCTTGAAGAAGA
Source organism: Juglans mandshurica (assembly GCA_022457165.1). Taxonomy (NCBI): domain Eukaryota; kingdom Viridiplantae; phylum Streptophyta; class Magnoliopsida; order Fagales; family Juglandaceae; genus Juglans; species Juglans mandshurica. The sequence goes on from CM039624.1 coordinate 16,703,261, forward strand.
ATGCACAGCAGCGCCGCCAGAGTTGAAGAACTCCTCCAGAGTCCATCTGCTGCTTCCTCCATTGCCTACCACCTCCATCTCTATTTATTTGGCTTGCTCTTTTCATTCCCTACTTTTTATTTAATTTCAATTTAAAGTTTATGAAATATTTTTTGAGATATTTGGTTTAGACTTTTGGGCATTTTATTTGCTGTTTATTTACTTCGTGTTATTTATTTTTCTTGTTTCTTTAAGCTTTCAATTAACAGTGAAAGAACAGAGAGATCAACTTTAAGCTTCGTGTTTATTTATTTTTGCAACAAACCATTTTCTACACTCAAGAAGAAATATGGTATCACACACCGAGTTTCTACCCCTTATCACCCTCAAACAAATGGGCAAACAGAATTGGCAAACAGAGAGATCAAAATCATTTTAGAGAAAACTATCAATCCTAATAGGAAAGATTGGTCAGTTAAGCTTTTTGATGCTTTGTGGGCTTATAGGACAGCTTTTAAAACAAATCTAGGGATGTCCCCTTATCGATTAGTTTATGGTAAAACTTGTCATTTACCTGTTGATATTTAGCATCGAGCTCTTTGGGCTATAAAACATGTTAACATGTCACTTGATGAAACTTCAGGGTTGAGAAAATTGCAGATCAATGAATTGGATGAGTCTCGTCGGGATGCTTATGACAACGCTCAGCTGGCGAAGGAACACATGAAAATTTTACATGATCAGAAAATTCATCCAAAGCATTTCACACTTGGCCAGGAAGTTCTTCTTTACAACTCTCGCTTACATATTTTTTCTGGTAAATTGAAATCCCGATAGAGTGGGCCGTACATTGTAAAGAAGGTTCATCCTCACGGGGCGGTAGACATCGTCAATCCAAAGAATGACAATAGCTTCACTGTCAATGGACAACGTCTAAAGTCGTTTCTGAAGGTCTTTGATCCACACGAAGAGATCTTGCTTGTGCAAGATTCCAGGAAAATGTTTTGATTTTTTCCCCCTTTACAGTTTTCTTTACTTGCATTTTGTTTGTTTTTATTTGTTGTTTTGCTTTGATTTTATATTTCATGTTGATTTGTTTTTTGCTTCCTTATTTCTGTGCACTTGGTTTTTCTTTCCTTCGATTCATTGAGGACCATATCTCTCACTAGTTGGGGGGTAGCGTGTGTGCACAGATTAAAAAAAAAAACAATTATTATGATATGCATTGATACATATATGATTGACATACACTCCATTTATGGTATTTTATGAAATCTGAGCATTTTGGTGGAGTAGTTGAGCGGAATCATTTTGTGAAGATTTATTTTCAAGCTTAAGCATAGAGCATGATTTTTTATGCATCGTATTTTGTTGATGTGTAGCTTGAAACACTGGGATGTTGTACTTATTGAGATGAGACTTGATAAGATTTTTGTAGAACAAAGGGCAAATTTTGAAGGACATTTTGCACATGCTTACGCTTGTAGTGTTCCTTATTTACTATTCACTGATTTAACACAGGAGAAGTAAACTGCAAGACTACCGAGCCATGCTTCAAAAAAAAAAAAAAAAATGAAAAGAAAAAAATAAAAAGCAATTTGAAAAGATTACGAAAAAAAAGAAGGAATAAATGCGACTTAGTGAGCTTTCCTAAGTAAAAGGCTAGAAACAGTTACCCAAAACTTTGGGGGTTGAGTGTTCAACCTTTAAAAACAGAGCTGGCGTTAAAACTACTAGTCCCTTGGGCTTTGAGGTAGTTAGAATCAGCAATGATTAATCTTAAGGTTGAAAAATCCTATGACAAATCATGGCTAGTAATGAGGAACACACAACCAGTTTAGCTCCACACACACATTTCAGTTCTGGGACATTTGCCTCAATTCTATATGAAAGATTGTTGAGATAGTCTTGGTGGGTATAGCCCCTAGGGTTGAGTAGCAACGTCTTACTTTTGTGAAAATTCATAATTGTGTTTGATTGTTTATGTTTGGATTTCGATCTTTATGCAATATTCATCTCAATTAATTTCACTATTTTGCTCAAGGATTAGCAAAACACTAGTTGGGGGGTGAATTGTCACAAACAACATTAGTTTGAACAGCATTAACGTTCATCTTACCTAGTTGTGTTGATAGATTTGCCATCTGAGTCACCAATGTGGTAATAGAATCAAGTTCAAAAGCTCTAGCTGTCTTTCTCTGTATTGCTCTCTCCATCGACCATTGATAGTTGTTGGATGTCAATTCTTCTAGAAGTTCATATGCAGCTTCATGGGTCTTACTCATTAATGCTCCTCCTGCGGCTGCAATAACCATAGATCGGTTGTGGGTCCCAAACCATTGTAAAATGTTTGTACTTGAAGCCATGACGGGAGGTCGTGATGTGGACACTTGCGCAATAAATCCTTGTATCTCTCACATGCCTCATATAATGATTCACCCTTAATTTGGGTGAAGTTCGTGATATCATTCCTAAACTTTGTTGTCTTGGCTATCGGGAAATATTTTGCTAAAAATTTTTGTGCTAACTCCTCCCAGGTGGTGATAATGCCAAGCGGCAAAGAGTTCAACCAAGCCTTTGCTTTTTCCCTGAGTGAGAAAGGAAAAAGTCTCAAATCGAATCGCATCATCTATCACTCCATTATGTTTAAAGGTATCACAGATTTCTAGGAAATTTGCAATATGGACATTAGGATCCTCTTGTGATAGCCTCCCAAGCTGGACAGTTTGTTGAATCATTTGAATGATGGTTGGCTTGATCTCTAAGTTATTGGCTTCTATGGCTAGTCTCCTTATACTAGATTTCACCTCATTGACAGAGGGCATAGCATAGTCTCTTAACACATTTTGCTCCTCCTCGGCCATATTACTTGTAGATGTGGCGACTTCTTTCTTTTTCTATTTCTTAATCCGACGTAAGGTTCTTTCACTCTCGGGGTAAAAAAGTGTATGCTCTAATGATATCGATCGGGGCATGCACTTCTGATCCTGAAAAGAAAAACCAAACTGAGATATATTTAAACAACTTTTAAAAATAAATAAAATAAAATCCAAATTAGTAACAATCTAGCTAGTATCAATATCAATAACAAATAATTACTCCCCGGCAACGGCGCCAAAAACTTGTTGCATCTTTTGGTAATTATCCGCAAGTGCACAAAATCTTAACAAGTAGTAAAGTGTTTTCAAGAAAATGAATGTCGAACCCACATGAATTAATTATGCTATTGAGTACTAAAATTGACTAAATTAATTACTATTTGAAAAACCAAAATTTGGAGAATAGATGATCTAACTTAAACTAAATAAACGAGCATTAAAATTTAAATTTTTAAAAGATAAGAACAGATCTAGAGCGTTTGATTTCACCTAACGAATCCTACACAATTTATTCTTTCTTGTTATAGAATTCCAATTATCTCACATTGATGATAAAAATATCTTAACTATATTTTCTCTAGAACAATCCCAAAAATATCTACAATTAATAACTCCATATCTCAATGTGAATTTAATCAATTGGAAACTCATTAAGTTTTTTGGATTTTTCTTGAAAATCACACTAATCGTGGTAAAGTATCTATACTTTCTCTCTACTAATGGTTTTTAAGCCTAGAGCTCTAATCATAAATCACCTCTCGGTCTCATTGCAATCCAATAGATTGAGCAATAGTTAGCTTGAAAATTGCAAGCATTAAGAATAAGGAATAAAAACTCAATCATGGAAATATTAAGATAAAATAACTTAGAATATAAATTGTGTGTTCAACGCTAGACTACAACAAAACTCTAGAAAATAAAATTAGCTCATAATAAAACTGAAAGGAAAAACCATAGAACAATGAAACTTAAAGATAAAAATTCTAAAACTCAGACTACAAACTTAGACTCAAACTCCAAACTTAAAACTCTAGACTTTCTCAACCTTCTTTTCCTATTTGCCTCCCGATTACAAGCCTTTATATAGACTTCGAGAAGTTCTTCAAAAAGTTCCACCAAGTTCCAAGGTGTCCCAGCATGTCAACTCCACCAAGTCCCAATGCGTCCTAGCATGTCAACTCCACCAAGTCCCAAGGCTTCCCAGCATGTCAACTCCACCAAGTTCCAAGGCGTCCGAGCATGCATATGCTTTTTCTTTCAACAGTCAATTATTTCTTCCATCGACTTTGCTGGGTGCCATGTGTGGGCGTTTACGTTTCGAGTGGTAAATCTGCTCGCCTTTGCTAGTTGTTGCCCACGATATCGTTTAGGGTGCTCTTTTAAATTGGTGATTAGACTGGTCACCCAATCTAACAGCACAAAACATTGTCGCCAGGTCTTCTCGCCTACCGAGAGGTAAAATATCTTGTTCCTCGCCTAACTCTTGTCGCCAATTCTGATCGTCATTGGGTCTCCTCACCTACCGAGAGGAACGACTTCTCTTTGCTTCCCGCGGTAGAAGGCTCCTCGCCCAAATCTCCTTGGCTCTCTTTGGATCTCGTCGCCTCTCTTCGGTCTGAATTCATGGTTTCTTCTTTTGTACCAAAATGCTCTCATTTTGCACTAAATCTTCTCATTCCTTCAAAATAAAGAAAAATATGTAGAAATAAAATAAAATCAATATTATTGAAGGAAAACTGACACTTTTCATAAATAAAGGAGTAATAAAAATCACATAAAAATCACACTTATCATCAAGCACAGAGCTAGCTGTGAGCCAATTAGGGGCACCATCTGGTCAACAAGACAGCTCGACCTGACACAATCGACGACCTCTCTCGAAAACAAAATATGCACAAGATACACGGGAAAAACGGAGAACCCTCGATTCGCCAGCATCAGAGCATCAACGACTCACAAAAGTCAAATTGAGGCGCAGGGAGCCAATTCACATTAATGATGCTGTAAAGTCAAGTTGCACTCCACCATCATGAAGCCGACATGGAGCCACGCCACATTTAAAGGTTCTGACAAAATGAACAGTACATGGACTCCGGACCTCATGGGGACAGGCATGATCTGTTCTTCGAATTGATAGTATAAATTGTTGATCATAGGTACGAGAAAACTCTCTAATTCCTAATTTTTCTTACTTATTTACTACATTCCAAGAACACTTACTGACTTTGGCATCAGAGGCTCTTCGGCCCCTTGGCCGCCCTCTCAAAGCTGCATACGTTCTTCTCTTTGCAAGGCCCATTGTGAAGACCTGAGTTGTTGGTGCCTGGCCCAAGGGTGTGCGAAACACGACATCAACACCATCCATTAAAAAACCTAACAAGAAATTGACACAAATATTACATTGTAGAGTTATTAAAAGGAAATGATAGAAGAACGAAAATGCTTTAGTCAGTAAAAACTACGTCATCCCATTTAAAAGGGGAATTTGGTTAGTAACACTTCACTTTGCCCCATTTCATATTTGTCTCACAGCTTAATTTTTATGAGTAGTGTTTTGGACATGTTTCGTACGTACCACAGGGTCTCCTCGGACAACTAGGGGATGGACTTCTGAACTGCGCCAATGAAAATTCAAAGGAAGGCTTGGGGGTGGTCAGGGACCCTCCAATGCCTAAGTCAGTTTTTTTTATTGGAATTCTTATAGAATATTATTGCTTGAGTTAGTATGTACCTAGTGATCTGCTTTTATTCTAGTCATGGGGGAACATCTTGTACCCATCGTCAATGTGCAGTCCCATCATCCACATGCTTCGGCCACCTAAGGCATTTAATGCGACGTAGCATATCGGAGAAGGGTAATTAACACGGTGTGGACCTTTGAGAAACTCATCGGCGACCTCTCAACCTGCATCGGTGGTGCTTGCCTTTTCCACTCTTTGGATACAGGTGATGGCTACTTCTCCCACACGTCCTCAAGCCGTATCAAAGGAAGTTTATTATTGCGGTGGGGGCCTATGACAGTTTTTGCCGATGACCTCTCGGCCTATGTGGGCGACGCCCGCCTTCATCAACTCTTTGTTGGAGCTTCATCATTTTCCTCGATCCCCGTTTTTATCATTTTAAGGGTCTCTTGGTCAGGCCGGCTTGATCCTTGGGTCGTGAGAGGGGCTTCTTGTTTTTCATGGGGTTCTGGGCCGAGTAGATCTTTGGGCTGAGAGATGGGCTTCTTGTTTCCTATTAGGCTCAACCTATTGGGATGTAGGGGTTTTCATCCCCTCCAAGTAACCCTCGACAATGATAAACTTAAAATCTAGTCCTTCATTATTAGTTAACTATGTTGCTTTGGCTTATTGGATAGAGAAATTCTACTCCTAGGTCGGTCGTTTACTCCAACATCCCACACCCGAGCCCGGTCTGGTCGCCACATCACTGTTTTACACCCATCTCTCGTCTGAGTACAACCCTTTTTCCCTCATGTCTCTCATCTGAGTAACCTGGAGCCCTTTCTCTAATTCGTCTCTCAATTCCCTCCCAGATCTACTCAATCCGTCTCACTTCCCTCCCACCTTAGTATCCTCGAGCCCTCTCTCCCTGTCTCACTTCCGTAACCCTACGTCCCTCCATTTCGTGTTGTTGAAGATTTGATTCCATTTGCTTCTCTCAGTTTTTCTTCAATTTTCTTCCATAAAAGTTTGAAGTTGAAGCTAAAGAAAAAAAAATAGTCTAGTTTTTGAAGATTTTTATGACCCTTCTAATGAAATCAAACAAAAAGCTTATGAAACCAGTAAAACTCCCATAAACCACAACCAAGAACAAAGTTTGAGCCACTATATATAAGGATGCCCAACTTTGAAGAAAGTTGAAAAACATTTCCTCTCGAGGGTTCCCCTCTCATAGAGGCTTCCTTCCCTGCTGAGTGCAGGTCTGTGCATGGTTTTTGTCCATTTTCGTAGTTGATCTTTCAGGTGCTTGTGATTACAGTATGGAAGTTAATCTTGAGAAGAAGTGTAAACGTCTATCTTTGATAGATCTGGAAGAGGAAATCCTTGTGGTCGAGGAAACCTCTTTGGTAGATGCTCTTGTGAGGGGGGAGCGTTGCTTGCTGTTCAAACTCCTCTCAACTAAACATTTCCATAAGGAAGCACTTAAGCAAACCATGAAGAGGATTTGTCATCCTATGAAGCCGATTTGCTTAGGGATGTCAATTAGGGGTGAAAGATGATTGGTCCGAACTGAAGAAACCGACCGGACCGGACCGGACCAAAAATAGGACTGGTCGGTTTCCGTCCAGGGAATGGGAGATTTTTGGTCTTTGTTTCAGTCCCAGGGTGGGGGTTTCTCGGACCGGACCTAACAGGACTGACCGAATAGGGAAAATATGTATTTTTATTTTATATATATATATATATATTATTTTATTTAATAATTGTATAATAAATTATGTAATTTTCATCTAACCTATCCCCATTTACAATATAAAATTTTAAATATGTAATTACAAATTAATGTTCCATTAATTGTATATTATCAATTAACCTATCACCAATTCACAATTAACTATTTACTAACATCTATGTCTATGATCTAATTAAAGTTATTAGATAATTTTTTTGTAAAATACCTAAGTTGTAAGTAAATATAAAGCAATTAAAAATATTATTGTAAATTGTAATTAACTAATGTATGATATCAATTAACTAACCTATCACCCATTCACCATTAACTAATTGCTAACATCTACATCTATGACCTAAGTTTTAAGTAAATATAAATCATGTATGTATGTATGGATAATTAAATTATTTATGCTTGTTGCTTCATATACAAAATGTAAAAAGTTGTATATGGCTCATTATGCATTAACTTAGAACTATCATAATACATTGACATACTCTAAGTTAGTAAAAAAGTAACAATTACAATCATCAATATAATTATAACTAAACTAAATCATTATAATTATAATTATAATTAAATCACTATAAGTCTATAACTATAAGTCTATATATAGTATTAATATCACTATGACTAATGACTAGTGATTATAAGTCTATGACCATATATTATTATATGGTATTAATATCACTATTAGTATAATATATAGTATTAGTAATAATTTAGTATCAATGTATTATTATATAATATATAATATATATTCAATAATGTATAACATATAGTATCAGTATTGGTATAGTCTATACTTATTTAGTATTATAATATATATTAATTTTGATAAATACATTTCTATACATTTTTATTAGATAAATATTTGTAAAATACCTAAGTTGTAACTTGCAAGTGACTAAAGTTCTAATTTATTAGATACTTTTTTGTAAAATACCTAATACAACGATTTATTAATCATATACAAAATGTAAAAATTTAAAAGTTTAATATATTGACAATTATCATAGATTCATAATACATTGACATACTCTAAGTTAGTAACAAATTAACAATTAACATTTAACATCAAAAATATAATTATCATTAATTATTTTTTAATGATAATTAAATAATCCACATTAAATAGTTTACTTAATTTTAATTTTACTATTTTAAATAATTTTTTAATTAATTTATGTGCTAAAAAGATAAAAGAATCACAAGTGGAAAACACACCTAATCTGCCAAACAAGAAATGGCACCGTTTAGTACAAAATTGGATCTAAACGGTGCCGTTTAAGTTCCTACAGGATGAATTCTGAAACAGGGTTGCCTGAAACGGCGTCGTTTCACACATCCCAGTTATTTTTTTTAAAAAACTTAACGTCCTTGAAACGGCGCAGTTTTGGGTCTAATTTCAATCCAAACGGCGCAGTTTCGTTTATAACCCCCCCCCCCCCCCAGGCCCCCTCAGATTTCGTTCACACACCACCCTCCCCCCCCAATCCCCAGCCAAAATCATTTCCCCCCTCCCGTAAGAAAACCCTAGCGCATCCCCCCCCTCTCTCCTTCGCCACTGCGTTGCATCCCCACCCCTCTCCAACCCCTCTGTCACAGACTTGCACCGTCACACGGTACTCTCTCTCTCTCTCCCTCTTTCTCAGTCTTTTGCTTTTTTTCTTGATTTTATTACAATCTGTGTTGTAGACTTTCAATTTGTGGAACGACAAGGATACTAGGGTCAAATTTTCTTCAAAATGAGCTTGGCAATACCAAAGGATTCAGAGCTCCATGTCCATACAGATGGAGGTGGAAAAGTGAGTGTGTCTAGCTAGTGTCTACTTTGCACAAGTGCCTAGGCAGGAGGAAAACTTTGATGATAATATAGCAGTGAGGCAGCTTGGGGGATTGTGAAAGGTTAAAGGGTTGGAGACTTGGAGTAAGCAAAGTAGAAAACCAATTTAAATGTCCTTTTCTGGCATAAATTATGCTGCCTCAAACATGGCCTCAGAGTTATTATAAAGGGTTAGGGTTCAAGGGTGGTGTGCATATAGACAAAGTTTTAATTGGAGCATCTGGTTGTAAGCCAAAATTGGTGGTAACATGCTTATTTTTATGTTTACAACGTACTGCCTTGGCTACTTGATTAGGGGATGGGGTCACCTAATTCATGACTTTGCTATTGATCATTGTAGTCTTTGTTGCTTCTGGAGACTAGTTTATCTCCAAAAACATCATTGAAAGTGAAATATGAGCTTCCTCATTCAGCAAAACAACCTTCTTTTTATTAAACTGTGTTTGGTGATGAGAACTTTTGCTAGTAATTTATTTCTTTACACTTTATAGCGTACTGTGAAAACTAAAAAGTATGTCAAGCCAAAAGATGTAGGAGGCTAGGAGATGCCAGGAGGATAATTATATAATTTGTATTGATGTAATTTGTATTGAGAGACGAGAGTAATGTTTTTTTAGAGCTTTTGATGTAAATTACTAAATATGACTTCTAGTCTTCTCTATTTTATTTTCTTAGACCTTCTTTTAATTTTCAATTTTTGAGACCTGTATAATTTTTAGTTTTCATTATCTATGCTTGGGAATGGGTCTTGTTTTTTTTTTCTTCTTTTAGAAGGCAAATTTGATTCTCTGTTAGTATGTTATTTACATGATGTGCATAGTATAATTTCAGTTTTCAATTTAACCTTATTTAAATTGTTTGGATGGATATAGAAAATATTTATTTTTTTGTAGTAAAATATTTTATTCAAATTTATTATATATAGACAATTTTCCTCTTATGATTATTTTTATTTTCCTTTCCAGTTATTTTTTGGTATTTTTTGGCTTAAAATTGGATAAAATGTTAGTGAGGTTTCACTGTTAGGCCGAAAAACATAGGATATAAGGATTGGCCCAATAGCCCATTTTGGTACAGGGTTGGACCAAATAGACCGACTGGATCGGACTGGTCCTTATGCCTGTTCGGTCTGGTCCCCTAGACTAAATAGGTCTGGTCAAGTCCACAAAACCTCCTCGAGACCGACCGGACCAGATCAAATTCACCCCTAATGTCAATCCTACATTGTTTATTGTAGAGTTTGAAGATCTGCGGGATAAAGAGCGTGTTAAACGTGAGGGCCCTTGGACGTTTGACAAAACACTTGGTGCTGACAAGTGATGTTGAGGGTCTTAAACAGGTCCATCAAGTTTCATTATCAGAGGCTCTTTTTTGGGTAAGGGTTCACGCTCTCCCACTTTTGGCCAGGAATTGTAACATGGACAACATCATTGGTAAGGTAGTGGGGAGGGTTGTGGAAGTGGATTTAGAGAAAGATGAGTTGGCATGGGGGGTGTTCATGAGGGTTCGAGTATGCTTGGACGTCTCGAAGCCATTATTACGTGGGAAGAAGATCTGTGTGGGGACATCTCAGCCAATCTGGATTAGGTTCTCGTATGAACGTCTTCCTAACTTTTGTTACGTGTGTGGAACTCTTGGACATAGTCATCGGGACTGTGATCAATGGACTGAAGCTATGGAGAAGATGGTAGTCTCCGATTTTCCTTATGGTCCATGGCTTAGTGTAGATGGCTTTGGGGGCTTTGGGGGCTCCGTTCGAGGTCGAAAAAACAACATAAAGACAGGAAGGGTTCGTCGGTACGTGAGGTTATGGAGGATATTATGGAGAAGATAACGGATGGTTTTGAATGTAGTGATCCTGTTTCTTAGTTTCCGTTTCAAGGAACTAATTGTGAGGAACATATCTCAAAAGAGCATATCTCGGAGAAAAGGCAATTAAGCAAGGTTTCTGGCAATAATATAGGAGTTTTAAATGGAGGGTGTTTGATAGAATAGTCTGAGGATATTGGTCAATTGGGGGTATTTTAGTATTTGACAATGGGGAGAATTTAGATAAGCAAACTAGCGGGAAGGAACTTACTGATTATGTGCATGCTGCTCTCAACACTCTAATGTGTCATGAAGTTGGAAGAGGGTGTTAAGGCCTTAAATCCATAAATCTCTTACTATTAACTCTAAGGTGGGGACCAAAAGAGTTACTAGTCCAAACTCTAGAGAGGAACTGTCCAGAGCTTCTAAGACACAAAAAAATAAGGCTAAAATGCACGAGAAAAGGACTGAAAGCAATCTTAAGATATTGGTGGAGGCTGGTTCACAGCCCCACCGCGATCAATGAAGATCCTCAACTCGAATACTCGAGGGCTTGGGAACCCTTGAGGTATTCGAACACTTTCTAATTTAATCAGAAAAGAAGATCCTGATGTTTTGTTCTTGCAAGAGACAAAACTTAAAGCTGCAGGTATGGAGTTGTGTAGAGTTAGATTAAGGTTTGATAGTTGTTTGACAGTGGATGCTTTGGGTCGAAGTGGGGGATTGGCTCTTTTCTGGAAGAAAGATATTAACTTATCTGTTCTTAGCTATTCATCCTCTCATATTGATGCTTAGGTGGAAGATGACTCAAGACTTTGGTTCTTAATAAGAGTTTATGGGTAGCCAGAGGCTACTAGAAGAAAATAAACTTGAAGTTTGATTGAGAGATTGAAAACGGAACCTTTTAAAGCTTGGTTATTCTTTGGGGAATTTAATGAGATTCTTACTCATGAGGAGAAATTGGGAGGGAGGGGGGGGGGGGATAGGCCAGAACAACAAATGCTTGATTTTCAAGAGTTGTTAGTCGACTGTGAGTTGAAAGATCTTGGCTTTAGTGGCCCTATATACACTTGGTGCAATAAGAGGGGTGACTCAGCTCTAATTTTTTAGAGGCTTGATAGATTTGTGGGAAATCTTACTTGGTGCAATTTGTACGAGAGGGCCTCAGTTACTCATGGCTCTATAGCCTATTCTGATCACCTCCCAATTTGGTTAGAATTGGAGGGTGCCCTTAACAGGAGGAGGGGGCCAAAACCATTCAGATTTGAGGCAATGTAACTAGGTGAAGGGGGCTGCTTTAATATTGTAAAGGATACTTGGCGATTGCCTAATTCTCAAAACTGTTTGCAAGGGGTGATGGATAGTATTTCAGGTTGTGGTTCCAAGTTACAGCTATGGAATAAGTCCAAGTTTGGCAAGGTTCATGTTAAGCTACAAGAAGCAAGGAATAAGCTTAAATTTGAACAACAAATGGATCCAACAATATTGAGCACACGTGGGGTCTGTGATGCTTCTGAGGAAGTGCATAAGTGGTTGGATAGGGAGGAGATTATGTGGAGGCAAAGATTGAGGGCTCTTTGGTTAGCTGAGTGAGACCAAAATACCAAGTTTTTCCATGTTAAAGCTTCTCAAAGGAAGAAGAAGAATAGTATTTTGAAACTTATGGATGATGGAGGTTGCTGGAAGGAAGGGGATCAATGTGACTCTCTTATTATTAACCATTTCTCTTCCTTGTTTACTTCTACAAGCACTCGAAATGAAGGTGTGATTCTTGATAAAATGGAGAGAAGAGTTTCAGATTCAATGAATGGGGAGCTAATAAAGGATTACATTGCTGATGAAGTGGTTAGAGCTCTTAAGGAAATGCACCATTCGAAGGCTCCAAGGCCTGATGGCATGCCTCCTTTATTTTTTTCAAAAGTTTTGGCTTGATATTGGTAGCTCTATTACCTCTGGTGTTTTACATGCTTTGAATTCTTGTGATTTCCCTCAAGCTGTAAATCATACATTTGTTACTCTTGTTCTGAAGAAGAAGTGCCTTCTGAAAGTAAATGATTTTAGACCTATTAGTTTATGTAATGTGGTTTATAAGCTAATGTCTAAGGTTATTGAAAATGGGATCAAGAATGTGTTGCCTGCTGTCATCTCAGATTCACAGTCTGCTTTCTTACCTGGAAGATTGATAATAGATAATGTCTTAGTGGCTTATGAAGTTCTTCATTTTTTAAAGAGAAAGAAGAGGGGTAAGAAAGGCTTTATGTCCTTTAAGTTAGGCATGAGTAAAGCTTATGATAAGGTTGAATGAAGATTCCTTGAATCTGTTATGAGGAAGCTGGGATTTCATAAAATATTAATTCAGCTTGTGATGAAGTGTGTGATGACTGTTTCTTTTTTAGTATTTATTAATGGCTCTCCAACCGGACATATTGTGCCCTCAAGAGGATTGAGGCAAGGGGACCCCATCTCTCCTTATCTTTTCCTTTTTTGTACTGAGGGTTTGATCAGTTTATTGAAGAATGCTGCTGAGTCTACATCTGTTTTTGGTATTCAGATCTGTCGAGGGGCTTCTAAACTTAATCATCTATTGTTTGCGGATGATAGTCTCATTTTTTGTGCAGCTGATGTGGCTACAAATCTCAGGTTACAACAACTGCTAAATCAATATGAGGAGGCTTCAGGGCAACAGATTAACAAAGACAAAACTGCAATGGTTTTTAGCAAAAATGTTGATGAAGTTAAGCAACAGGCTATTATCAATTTGTGGGGTACTTCTCAAGTGCAGCAATATGAGAAATATTTAGGCTTGTCTCCAATGGTTGGTAGGTCTAAAACTAATGCATTTGCTGAGATTAAACATAAAGTATGTTTGAAATTACAAGGGTGGAAGGACAATATGTTCTCTCATGGGGAAAGGGAGGTGCTTGTCAAGGCTGTGGCATTGGCAATTCCTTCTTATGCTATGAGTTGCTTCAAGCTTCCTTCCAAGCTGTGTTCTGAACTTGAGAGCATGATGGCCAGGTTTTGGTGGGGCCAAAAGCATGAGGAAAGAAAAGTGCATTAGGTTAGTTGGAAGAAGATGTGTCAGTCTAAATCTGTTGGAGGGATGAGTTTTAAGGAGTTGGAGACTTTCAATATGGTTTTGTTGGCAAAGCAAGCTTAGAGGCTATTGTAGAATGAAGAGAGCTTGTTTCATAAGATTTTTTGTGCTAGATATTTTCATAATGGTGACCTGTTGAAGGCTTCTCTTGGTGGTAATCTCTCTTATGCTTGGAGAGGCATTTGGGAGGCAAAGAACCTTCTTAAGAAAGGTGGTAGGTGGAGTGTTGGAAATGGGAGATCTATTCATATTTTGAGGGATGTTTGGCTACTTGGTTTTTGAAATTTGAGGGAGGAATTGTGTTCTGGAAGTTTATATCAGGGTGTGGACTTTGCTAACTTGGATGGACAGGTTGCTACTTTGATAGATTACACTACAAACTGGTGGAAACTCCCAATGGTCAGATCTCTCTTCAAACCAAAGGTAGCAGAGGCTGTTTTAAAACTACATCCTAATGCCACAGGTGATATGGATAAGTGGATTTGGGAGCATGAGAAAAACGGCATGTTCAGTGTTAAAAGTGCGTACAGGTTTCCTGTACAGTTCCTGATTTGTGTGAGCCTTCAAATGGGGCTTATCTGAAAAGGTTTTGGAATACTCTTTGGAAGTTAAAAATCCCTCAAAAGGTGAAAATTTTCGCTTGGAGAGCATGTAAGGAAGGTCTCCCTACTATGGCAAATCTTATTAATAGAAAGCTGGATGTGAATGGTCAATGTTGTTTCTGTCAGTACCATGTGGAAGATTTAGCTCATGCATTGTTTCTTTGCCCATCTATCCATGAGTTTTGGTTGAGGAAGTTTTCTGTTCTGCAACAGTTTGATTAGATTAGTTCATTTATGCTTGCTGCTATGGAGGTCCATTCGAAAGGTTCATTTGATCACTTAACAGATTTCATTCTAATGGCATGGGGGTTAGGAGAAATAAGATGGTTCATGACCACATCAGCTTGCCTCCACAACAAGTCATTTGTTTTGCTCTTTCTATGAAGTTGAAGACTATTTCTGGTTTGTAGCAACATGGGTCTATTAAGGAGTTGGTTTATGGTCGAGGAGGTCAACAGTTGTTTATGGTCAAGGAGGTCAATAATGATACAGATTCTTTTGCAGCAGTAAGAACATTAGTGTCTGAAATTAAAAGACTGATGCAAAGTTTCCTACAATGCAGATTACAACATGGCAACAGACTGGCTAATGTGGCAACACATCGACTTGCAAGGCATGCATGGTCGATTACTGATATGCATATTTGGTGGCATAGTGTCTCTAGTTTCATTGAGAATGTCATTTTCATTGATAAACACTATTGTTGTAACAGCCCGCTAGAAATTCACTGGTGAAATTTTTATTGACTTAAGGAACCTCGTGAAAACCCCATAAGTTTTTACGAATTGACCAATCGCATAAGTTTTAGTCTGTTAACATAGTTAGTGTTATCACTCACTATGGTGCTAGAAATATGAGTTTAATTAATTGAGGTAGTTAGAAGTATCAGAATGTGTTTTGGTCTATGCAATTAGACTCAGTTGATTATTTAGGATTTTATGGCGTAATAGCTCATTTTCATAATTTCGAACGAAATGCCTGTTTGATATTGGGAAATTATTTTTAGGATCACTTCGGGGTTGAATTTCGGTAAACGATTTTCACTACAGGTTAATATGAATATTTAGGATTTTTCAGTACTAAGTTTATTATGCATTTCTTCAGAGTGAATAGTAACCTCGATAAGCACACCCAGTGCAATATTTTCAAAATCACAGTGTGGAATGTCCAAATTAGGTTAGAGAAGTTTTCTTTGGACATTTGACAAGATCTTAGTCACACTTAGTGAATAGTATTAGACACTTGGCACCATGAGGAATCATTAGATAGATTTGTGAAGGAAGTCAAGGTGTGAGATCATGCCACCTAAGCAAAGCTTTGTTTCATTTGATCAACCAAATTATGCTAGACCAAAGAAGGTTTCAATCCTAGCGAAACCCTGAATGGTTGGAATCCATTTGAAACCCTAAAAGCTTGGTTGAAACCGAAACCCTAAATGGTTTCCCCAAACCCTAAAGTTGGCCTCCAAACCCTTTTTTATCCGATTTCTATCATTAATCACTTGATTAAATCACTTCTACATACTATTAATTAATCAAATTCTTGTTATAGCATCATTATCCAACCTTTTAAACCTTGGAAATTTGATTGAGTCAAGAAAAATTGGTTTTGGGTTTGATAGCATCTCAAACCCTAACCAAACTACCTTTAAAACCCAAATTGAAGCCCACTTGGTTGGGACCCACCAAGGCCCATGAATTTGGCCGCCTTGGCAAAACTTCTTGAAGAAATTTCATCCCCCACATGGCAGACCATTCACTGCCATTGGCTGCACCAAATAGTGTCTTGATGTGAAGAAGAAATCCACTCCATCAATCTACATCTCTCAAAGCTGCTGCAGGCAATCCTTACTCCTCTATATTCTCCACTTTATGTCATATAGTCACCTCCAATCAACGGTCATTCAAGCCCATAACTTCCTCCTCCAGGAGTTAAAGTCGTGCAAGACACACTTCTCTCCATTTTATCACTTCTCTTCTGAGCCGAGATCCCGTGGGCCTTTCTTGAGGAAAAAATTCTCCTTACAAATGGTGTTACTTAATAAATAGTACAATAATGATAGGTTGCCCGACGTATACAGTGACTAATAGACATTTTGTGTTTCCTTAAATGTAAAAAAGAAAAAACACAAAATTATCTACCGGGCACTACATCGGACATTGGCGTCTATAGCAGGCCCCTAAATAGTACGACAGTGCGTCACTAAATCAAAGCCTTGTAATCACTTATTAAGAATCTTAAAAAATAATTAAAAATAAGTTTTAGAAAAGTAAATAACTTCTTGACTCACAAAGTTACAAAATCATTATAATAAGGGCGGCTCTACAGTTCCCGTTGAGGTTTCGCTAGTTCATTTTATTTATTTTATTTTATTTTCTTATATGTATTTTTTTAATACTTTTAAATATATATTTTTTAAAAATTCACAACATTATTAAAAAATACTTACTTAATCATTAAATAAAAAATATAAAAAAATAATTCAACGTTATTAAAAAATTATTAATAATTTTATTAGAATAAATAAGATACTAGTTATGTTATTAAATATAAAATCAGTAGAAAATATAAATTATAAATTACAAAAAAAACACAAAATATATTTTATCTAATTAAAAATTAAATTATGATTGGTATATCTGCAAAATGACAAAAATAAATTAGATACAAAATAATAATTAAAAAAAGTCAAAAATTAATAATATTTTATTATTGAGCATTAGCATCATCTTGCCCATCCCATTAGCCAACATTTGCCTAATATCACAACTTTTGCCTATCCCACTCAAAGTCCAATGACACATTGAATTATTTATCTAAACTCCATAATAAAAAAATATTAATTTCATAATTTTCTATTGTTTGTTATCTAATTTATTTTTGTCATATCTTGTAGCTATACGGGTTATATGTTAATTTCTAATCAAATAAAATATATTTTGTGTTAAATTTCATGATTTATAACATGCACTTTTTTATAGTATTATATTTAATATTATACTAGTTATTTCGTTTATTCTAATTAAATTATTATTTTTACTTATATTTTCAATAGTCATTTAACAGTAATATCTAAATTCATTGATTACACTCGTCTAAAATTCTAAATAAATGTCTTAACTTACCAACAAAATATCTACAATTTCCAGCTAACTATATTCTTTTACTAACATTTCTTCAATCCAACATTCGTATCTTCAATTTCATTTTCACTACTTCTTATGCCAAACTTTCTTTTATCTAACTACTCATATTTCTTTTTATTGTGGCCAACAGTCTCATTAGCATTTTATAAATAGATCACGTGCTCTAACTACTTCCCACTCATTTGAAACCAAACCTATTGAGATTTTCAATCTTTCTTCTTTCAATTCTTGAAATTTCACCATTCTTAGTTCTCTATAGATCCATCTTGAAATATTGATCCTATTGTATATGAAGATTATTCTAATAATGAATTCGATATGATTACAACAATGTCGGTAGAATAAGAATGAAGGGCTACTAAGAGAGCTTCTAGTTCACGTCGTCGTCCTACTCAACGTCATACGTTCATCCGACGTGATCTATTGGAAGACCATCAACGTCTTTTCCATGATTATTTTGCTCAACTATCAATTTATCCTCTCAGTGTTTTTAGAGGGAGGCGTTGAATGGGTCAACGATTTATTTTTGTGCATCCATTATGCAATAGAAAGAGATGTGAGTGGAAGGCTAGGATTATCTTCCCTTCAGAAGATGACTGCAACAACTAGCAATTTGAGGATGGTCTTCCATTATGGACTAACGGCAGATCTTAAGGGCAAATATTTGAGGATTAGAGAAAGCACTACACGATTGAGTATTAAAAATTTGTTAAGGCAATCATAGCAATTTTTTCTAGCGAGTACTTGAGGTCTCTAGAAAGTAGTGATATAGCAAAATTACTAGATGTTGGACAACGACATGGATTTCCAAGAATGTTGGGGAGCATTGATTGCATGTACTAAAAATGAAAAAAATGTCCTAATATTTGGAAAGGAATGTACTATGATCATGTAAATGAACCAACTATTATTTTGGAGGTCGTTGTGTCTTATGGTCTTTGGATATGACACGTTTTTTTTGTTTACCTGGTCTGAAATCTTATTTTCACCAGAATAACCACTCCAATTATATGCAAACTCAATGAAATACAAATGATACTCCCGCAAACGTTCATGCAACACGTCAATGTATGGCAAATGATACTCCCACAAACGTTCGTGCAATACATCAATGATTGACAAATGATACTTCCACAAACGTTCGTGTAACACGTCTTTGCATGGCAAATGATATTCCCACAAACAGATATGAACCCGCGGGAATGAAATTCCTTGAACCCACAATCAATTTGAAAACTCCCCAAAAAAGTCAAAATCAAGTCAATGGATGGAGAATCTAGACCCGATGAGAACTCGTTTCAAGAACCTAGATTATATTAAAATCTAGACCCGTTGAAGAACAAGTCTCAAGAACCCAGATTACAAAGGAGGAACGCCACAAAGGTTGTGATTTACCTTTGATAAGTTCAAAAGTTCAATCAAGAACAAGAGGAGTAAAACTCACCTCACAATGAATAAATTCATCAAATTTCATAAACTTCATAAACTGATAAGAATGAGGCTACATAGAGTATTTAAAGCAAAACCTAATGAAACTCTAGCCCAAAATAAACACCCATTTTCCAAAAGTGCCCCTGGATGAACAGTACCGCGCTACAGTAACTCGGCTACAGTAACTCTAACCCTAGTTCAATAAAATAATAACTTTCCCAACATGCTCTTGCATAGCCCCCTTAAGTGCTTCCCATAATAAACTCAATTATTCTAAAATAATAACATAAGTTCTTTAAATGAATTAAATAAGTTGAAATGCTTCAAGAGCTCAAAGCCTTTAAGTCTTGTCGTTGCCCTCTTCTATAGCTAATCAAATGAATTAAAACTGGATCTTCATCCTTCAAGCCCCATCTTGAATGTTGGGCTCTTGCTAAACTTGTCCTAAGTGGATTGCATCAATCCTTGCATTGTCTCCTTGATCTTCTTGGCCCATCTGAAAGTTGCAAATGATCTTTAAGACTATGTCCATCTTGGTTCCCATCATTCCCCCTCTCCTCAAAAGGATTCGACCTCGAATCTCCACCTGGATCAAAGGGAAAGTGGTTAGTAATATTGAAAATAGTAGAAACAGGATACTTACCTGGAAGATCCATTAGATATGCATTTTCATTAATTTGTTCAAGAATTTGGAATAGTCCATCCAAGCTACCCATATCATCAACTGGTGAAGACTTTAAATCTAAAGGAGGAAATTGATTAAGTCTATAAACAATTTCAAATGGTGAAAATTTAGTAGTGGCATGAACTCCAATCATATGTAAACTTAATGAATGGCAAACAATACTCCCACAAATGTTCATGAAGTACATCTAAAGTCTTCCTCGAACCAAAATGACCACTCCAATATGCAAACTCAATGAATGGCAAATGATACTCTCGCAAACGTTCATGCAACAAGTCAATGAATGGCAAATAATACTCCTATAAACGTTCATGCAACATGTCTGAAATCTTATTTTCACCAGAAAGACCACTTCAATTATATGCAAACTCAATGAAATACAAATGATACTCCCGCAAACGTTCGTGCAACACGTCAATGTTTGGCAAATGATACTCCCACAAACGTTCGTGCAATACATCAATGAATGACAAATGATACTTCCACAAACGTTCGTGTAACACGTCTTCGAATGGCAAATGATATTCCCACAAACATTCATGCAACACAACAAAAGTCTTCCTTACACCAAGGTTACCCAACAAACCACTATGTCCATCACACACAAGCAACTTAAGCATAAAACTAGTAGGCACACAAAATCTATTCTTTCTAAACAAGTACCAATCTAGTTTATAGAACTTACCAAAAGATGCTTTCTCACATGTTCCATACATACTAGCAAAGTCATCACCATTAGCATGCAATTCCTTATCATATTCAAGTCTTAACAATTTTGCATCGAAAATTAAGACAAGGACATACCTTCTTGCTAAAGCATCAACCACAAAATTTTTCATACCTTGTGTGTATTTGAATACATGAGGAAAACTCTCAATACAATCCTCCCGCTTGGCATGCATTCCAGTCAACAACTTACCTTGTCCCTTTAAGTGTGTCAATGACTCATGTTTTTCCAAGAAATGTCGGTTAGGAATTGTCGCACCTGGCACAAAATCAATGTAGTGCTCTATCTCTCTAATAGGTGGCAATCCACTAAACACACCGCTAGGAATCATGACCTTATATGCCTGCAACAAAGAAACAACAACACAAGACAAAGAGTCATTAAATTCATTAGTATAAAAGCTTGCCTTAGCATAAAAACTCACCTTTGTCTTTCTGTTTTTCTCTACAACCTCTCTTTCCTTTTCCTCTTGTCGCTCCACTCTTTTTTCTTGACTCTTAACCACCTCTATATTTTCTTTTTCTCTCTCTCTTTCTTTTGATGTTTTGGCCTCATTCTCTTTTTTTCTCTCACTCTCTTTGTTCTTTTCACTCTCTGTTTTTCTTTCACTCTCCTCTTTTTTTGAACTCTCGGCCTCACAATTATTTTTCAACTCATTCTCTCTTTTTCTTGAGGTTTCAGCCTCACCCAAATCATTTCCCTTAGGTGGTTCGGTCTTCCCCTTTGTTACAACTTGATCATTTTTGTCTCACTTTGGTTTCCAAGGAGTACTAGAAACCAAAGTATACTTTGATGTACCCTTTCCTTTTAGCCGCCTCTCCACCTTCATAGCCATGTGCATCATGTCTTCTACCTCCTTATAATGTTGCAACTCAACTACATTGGCTATCTCCCTATTCAACCCACTCAAAAATCTTGTCATCGTGGCCTCCTGATCCTCCACTATATTAGCCCGAATCATAGCCACCTCCATCTCCTTATGGTAATCCTCTACACTCCTAGACTCCTGTGTAAGATTTTGTAATTTTTGGTAGAGGTCTCTATAGTAGTGGCTAGGTACAAATCTCCGCCTCATGATTGCTTTCAACTCTCTCCATGTTTCTACAGGCCTCTCAAAATTCCTCCTCCTATTGGATACTAATTGATCCCACCAAATAATCGTATAATCAGTGAACTCAATTACAACCAACTTCACCTTCTTCTCCTCAGAGTAATTATGACAATCAAACACCAACTCTATTATTTTCTCCCACTCTAAATAAATTTCAGGGTCAGTTCTACCTTGGAATGATTGTATTTTCATTTTGATGCTTCCAAGGTTCTTATCTACTCTATCTCGACCCTCTGAGTTTGCCCTAAGGCCTCTTCCATGCCTAACTCCTCTATGTCCACCCAACCCAACTTCAAATGTTAAGCCTTCCTCATCCTCACCAAACTCTCCATTCTTATACCCATTCTCAATTCTAGGCTCACGTCGCCTCCTATCTCGCTCACATTGCAGATTTCTAAGCATTGCTTCTTGATTATCCATACTATCCCTCACTTCACCCAACACCAAGTTCAACCGCTCAAACTGTTGTTGCATGGCTTGCAACACAAAAGATGAGTTATCTCCCACACCTTTTGGTGATGAGTCACTTCTATGAGACATCATAATATGCTGCACAAAAAGAATGTTAGTGGAAAACCTCACACACTCTCTTACGTGTTTACACTCGAATAATGGCACTCTACTCGTGTTTCACTCTTAGTGGCTTTTTCCCGATAATAGTCTCACACTCTTTTGCCTTTTACCTCAATAGTTTTCCCACTCAAGTTCTTTAAGAACTAATTGAACACAATCAATAGAAAGCAACCTTGTTTTATCCCAACTAGTAATTAGATCCAGGAAACAAGAACAAGAGAAACATGGAAGGAATAAAAATGACACGAGATTCAAGGAAGTTATACAGATGAAAGAGTAACAATAAGACAAGATACCAACTTTAGTGATGTATGCAGCAGCCCCTTTGATGATAAGGTTCAATCAACAAATTTCTTTCTTTCTCATTTTTGTAACTATATAGCAACCTTTGAATATGCTACCTTTTTCTTTTTCTTCTTCTTCTTCTTCTCTCTTTTTTTTTCGAATTTTTTTCTTTTTTTTTTCTTTTCCTTTCTTTTCTTTTCTTTAATTCAATCACAAATAGCAATATTCAATTGTGAAAATCAAGCAGTTGAATTCAAGCACGACAATGAAGTAGAAGATAATCAATGGAACGGCACTCCAAGCAACAGATAAACTTAGAGATGCAGGGAAACCCTAGAATTTTGAAACCCTAGGTGATGCAAATTTCAGCCAAACCCAAAATCCTAAGAATTTTGGCAGCCTACTTTTTGTTTTTATTTTTTTTTGGCAACCCTAGAACAATGAAGCCCTAGAATTAAATTAAAGGATGCTAAAATTAAAAGATAATATCAGACCTGATTGGAAACCTTGCTCTGAATACCAAATGATATGAACCCGCGGGAATGGAATCCCTTAAACCCACAATCAATTTGAAAACTCCCCAAGAAAGTCAAAATCAAGTCAATGGATGGAGAATCTAGACCCGATGAGAACTCGTTTCAAGAACCTAGATTATATTAAAATCTTCAACTCGTCTCAAGAACCCAGATTATAAATGAGGAACGCCACAAAGGTTGTGACTTACCTTTGATAAGTTCAAAAGTTCAATCAAGAACAAGAGGAGTAAAACTCAACTCACAATGAATAAATTCATCAAATTTCATAAACTTCATAAACTGATTAGAATGAGGCTATATAGAGTATTTAAAGCAAAACCTAATGAAACCCTAGCCAAAATAAACCCTCATCTTCCAAAAGTGCCCCTGGATGAACAGTGGCGCGGCTACGTGCCGCGCTACAATAACTCGGCTACAGTAACCCTAACCCTAACCCTAGTTCAATAAAATAATAATTTTCCCAACATGCCCTTGCATAGGCCCCCTTAAGTGCTTCCCATAATAAACTCAATTATTCTAAACTAATAACATAAGTTCTTTAAATGAATTAAATAAGTTGAAACCCTTCAAGAGCTCAAAGCCTTTAAGTCTTGTCGTTGCCCTCTTCCGTAGCTAATCAAATGAATTAAAACTGGATTTTCATCCTTCAAGCCCCATCTTGAATGTTGGGCTCTTGCTAAACTTGTCCCAAGTGGATTGCATCAATTCTTGCATTGTCTCCTTGATCTTCTTGGCCCATCTGGAAGTTGCAAATGATTTTTAAGACTAGACCCATCTTGGTTCCCATCACTGGGTCTCATAATGACATCAGCGTACTAGATCGATCTTTTGTATTTACCGCACTAGCCCAAGATCGTGATCTTCTATGCAACTACGTAATCAATGGTCTTGAGTATACAATGGGATATTATTTTACCAATAATATATATTATTTTTGGACAACATTAGTGAAAACAACTCTTGCTCCACAAGGAAATTAGAGAAACATTTTGCTGTCGCCCAAGAGTCAACAATAAAAGATGTGGAGAGTGCGTTTGGAGTACTTCAAGCTAGATTTGCAATTGTGCGTGGACTTACTAGGTACTTCCACCATGAAGTACTAAAGGGAATTATGTATGTATACATTATCTTGCACAATATGAGTGTTGAAGATGACTGGGAGGCAGAACTTGACCGTGCTATTGGCGCGGGAGGCAGGACTTAACCATGCTACTGTGGCAGGAGATCGAGCTTGACCCCACTGCTGTGACAGGAATCGAGGTCCAACTGTGCTGTAGTACTGGGAGGTGGAGCCCAACAGTGACAAAAAGCCAAACTAATTAGTGTAAATAACCAAAATCACAAGTTTGAGGTTTGCAAACATGAGACGTTTTGCTAGAGTGTGGTGAAGAAGGAGATGAAGAAGATCAGGAGTGCCTGCGATACCGAGGGGTCTATTATGATGGGAACAAATTAAGATGCCCGAGTGGTGTCCAAGAGGGGCTTTGTAGCAAGTATTTCACATCACGCAAGTGATTTCCATTGAAGTACGTTCCCAAGGCATGTAGCCACTGGGACTTTCGCAGAACCTTTAGTTGTTTTGTGGTGAGAAACCCACAAAACCAGATTCGTTAGTGTAAATGAAATTTAAATAGCCGGTTTGAGAAAAGCAAACTAGAGCCGAGTTAGTTGTTTTTTTTTACTCATCCTTGGCTGAGATTGTTTGCTGCTAAATGATGTTCGCATGGGGAAGTTTTCTGTTTCTGAACTTTTTTGTAGCAATGCAGATTATCTGTCTCCACATAATTTTCTGTTTGTTCGCTCTCTTGAGGCTTGTACAATTCCAAATCAAGTAGCTCAAATTTATATATATATATTACTATCGAGTTATGCCACGAAGCAAAATTCACTTTCACATAACCTTACTTTTCTTGGTGTTTTGTTGAATACGATTGACGAGCTTTATGGTCATTGTTTAGGTAGGATTGTGTGTCCATTGAACATGATTGTCGGTCAAGTCTAGTAGCACTGTGGGAGAGTTACATGCTATGGCCGAGTAAGTTCACCGTGATGGGCAAAGGTGGCGAGCAATCCTTATTGGCCGAGGAACTCACTTGTGGCCGAGCAACTTGTTGTGACGAGTAACATGTGGTTGAGGAAGGTGCTGGCCAAGCAAGCCACTGAGACCGAGGAACTCGTGTCCGAGGAAGGTGGTGGTCGAGCAAACCACTAAGGTCGAGGAAGTTGTGTCCGTGGTAGGTGGTTGTTGAGCAAGCCATGGCAATGTGCTACCCACCGTGGGTGGACTAGTAAGGTGATGGCCACTATGGGTGGCTAGTTAAAGAGAGTTGTGGCCAAGGAACGGTTGTCCGAGATGGAACATTGCCTGTTGTGAGGTGCTGCATGTCCTGCCCACCGTGAGCAGCTGGTTCTCGTCGGCCCTATGTTCGTTACTCACCCGGCCATAACCATGGCGAGATGGTTGAGGAACGATGCTCCACTTGCCAAGCCATAACCACGGTGGGATGACTGGTCAGTGGAGACTCCTAAGCTATTGGATATGGTGGAGGGCTCGGTGCTTGTCCAAGCATGGCAGGATCATTGCTCGATACGGGGGTAAAAAGCCATAGTGGTCGGCGGGTTGCCGCTAGTCAATGCATATCCCACGCGGGAGGTGGTGGCCACCTCACTAAGACGTCACCGAGCATAACCCCTAGCTAGTAGAGCTGCGGGGAGTGAAAGACCTTCATCGGTGTTTTCTAAGCTCCTGCCAGTGGGCTCTGCGTCTGGTACAATTGCAGTGGGATGGTGGTGAGTTACCGCCGACCTTTTCGCCTTTGTGGAAACCCACTGGCAACAGAAACTATTGGTGGTGGTCTGGAGGGACACTGCAAGGAAAGCTCTGTGAGTGAGGAGGAGCGCTAATGGTCTGGAGGGACACCCTGCTTGGTCACAGTGAGGAAGGCTCCATGTGTGAGGAGGAGAGCCGGTATATTTCTTGAGGGACCGATGAGGAGTTGGTGGGAAAGCTCCCGCCAACTTTCTTTGGAAACCTAGACGCGACAACTGGAGTTGATGGCTAGGCTTCATGCCAGCTGAGGTTAGCTCCTGGGTGCATGGTTACGTGCACCCATCACGCCACTGCATGTGCATGGCACTGTCTGTGGTCGTGCACAATGGGTGCAATTGCATGTGCTACATGCACTGTGCAGTTAAGTGCACATACGGTGCATTTGCATGTGTTGCATGCACTGTGCAGTTAAGTGCACAGTGCATTTAATTGAATGGCGCGAGAAGCTTTCTCTTTGGGTGTGAAATGTTGGGTGCATGTGTTTTATGCATTGTGCACTTGAGTGCATGGTGCTCTTAACCGCATTAACGAGGAAAGGTTCTCTCGCCCATTTTTTTAATAGTGTTGTACACAATAAGAAGATAAAAATAATAATAGATGAAAAGGAGTGGGGGAATCTTATCTTCTTATTCGAAGATGACTTTAGAAGCCAGGAAATCCTCTTTCTCCCTCTTTCGGTGTAGATATTGTTAATGCATAAAATCGCTTAACAGACCAGAATGAAAGAAAGAGTCATCTCTGGCCCATGGTGGTGACCTGAGCCTCGATCGGTGTCTTCTAAAATCCACGATGCTAGTTTAGCGTGTCTGTATGGCGCCCGTACGTATATCCATAACATTAAATAGAAGGAGAATACTAGAACTATAAATAGAGAAAGAGGCACGTAGATGTATGTGGTTTAGCATTGGGTCTATGTCAACGAGTCATTTGGAGGGAAAATCTACTATAATGGAAACCATTTATAGTCTCTCATGGTCTCTCATACCTCACTGTACAATAAGGTGATCCCTTAGTCTAGAGAAGATAAATTGACATTTCGCCTAATGAGGTTGAAGAAGATCTCTCTGTGTTCTCGCGGGAGTCTCCTAGTCGTCCCCTTCAAATCCCCTGTTCTCATCTGATCAGATCCCCTTTTATTGAGGCCTTTGGGAGTGGTGAGGAATGACAAATTTATGTCACCTCTCCCTTTGCGTGTCTGACCCCCCCTTCCTGAGCTCTATTGCTCTGCCTTATCTTGTCCCCTCATTTTTCCCTTTTGCTTCCTGATGAAGACTTTATCACGGATTGGGCTTTGATGTGTGTCTCAGGCCTGGTATATTTACGCCAGTATCATTCAATCAGAATAAGCACTCACCAAAATGAATGGAAATGCTACAATCAGAACAAGCATTCAAATTTTCATATACATTTTACAAACAATCCATGTTGTCATCATTTTATAAGCACTCAGCAAACAGCCAAATTGGCCTCCTCAGTTTGCCAGAAAATCCAAACAACTAGTTCATAAAACTATATTAACGAAACTCTACAAATCTACCAAACCATCCACCAACTTTCTTGCATTCAAACATAGATTCATACAAAAAATCTTGCTCGTTTCATATACAAGAAGCCAAACCGATAACTTGGACACTTCATTAAGAAAATAATCACCAAGCATTACAAAAGCAAGATCATTAATTTAGACAAAAAGCTGACCTATTTCAGAAATTATAAAACGTAATTATCCAACTTCATGAATTACAAAAAGCTGTCCAACTTCATGAACTACAAAAACATATGTAACAATAGTTGCTGCCGAGTCACAAAACATTGTCCAACTAAAGATTTATTTACAACAAGTTGTCCAGCCACTAAAACAGTAAAAAATGTGTTCCATAACAACAATGAAACCTTAATAACAGTCCAAAATAAGTTAACAAACAACTGCACACCACCAAAAAGGCTGAGATGGAGATGAAGACCTCTTCCTTGAAGTCTAAACATTTTCCATTTGAATAGTTTGGGAACACTCTTGCTGCATTGCATTCATGTAGCAAGATTTAATTTCATAATTTTCATCTCGATCTTTCCTCTTCTCAAGGTGTAGTACTTAACATATATCGTTTTTCACCATGCTTGCCGTTTATCTTGTCTCCATTCATGCATATGGTTCTATCATCGCCCATGAGACTTAAGACATCATTAAATTCACTGGTTGAAGCTTCTATGTCCTTCCTCTTTCTCTCATTTTCTTTCTCAACCTTCTTGCTTGGAGGTCTCTCATAATTGACCTCGACGTTTTCATCTATAATATTGTCTTTTAGTGGAGTCGACTCTAGAATAACTTAGCGTTTTCCAGATGGTTTTCTTCTTATTGATAGCTTTGACATATGTTTCTAAAAAGACCAAGTGAGAATGTAAGTATATAGTTTGTTAAAACAATTTCAAAATTGAAATAGTAGAAAATTTATGCATTGTCTTGCTTGGTGTCACCACTTGGATGTTGGTATACAACAACACAAAATTTAGTTATGCATTTTTTGATTGAGGGGCATCGATTGGTCAATGACACAACCGAGCGTTCTGTAATAGCCCTCCATAAATTCAGTGGATGAGTTTCTTTAGACCTTAGGAGCGTTGTGAAGTCCCGGAATGATTTCACGAATCGAGCGATTGCATAAGTTTTAGTTTGTCAACATAGTCAGTTTCTTACCCGTTACGACAATAAAAGTGCATTTTCATTTATTCAAGACACTTAGGAGTATGAGATTGAGAAACGGCTTGTGCCAATAGTCTTATAGGAATATTTAGAATTTTACAGTGCAATAATACGTTTTTCGTTTTCTAGATGAAAAGTGCTCGAAAATGTTTTATTTATTTATGCAGATCACTTAGGAATCGAATTTCGTGAAACGAATTAAACCACTATGTTCGTATGATTATTTAAGATTTTTTGGTGTAATGTTTATTTTCGCATTTTTCAGAGTGAATAATAACATCCGTGACAGAGCCATGTGACACCCAGTTTAATTGATTTTCAAATCATTGTGTGGATTGTCCAAATCAATCTAGAGGATTTTTTATTTGGACACTTGGCAATATCTTAGCCACACTTGGTGAATAGTATATGACCCTCGACACTAAGAGGAACCATGAAATGGAAATTGTGAAGGAATGAAAAGAAACCCAAACATTGTGATTTTGCCACCTAAGCCAAACATTATTCTATTAAATCAAACACTTTATGGCCAACCAAAAGAGGTTTTCAGCCCTAGTGAGAGCCAAACCATCGGATTTCAATTGAAACCCGAAAAGCCTCATTATGGCCGCAAGCCTTAACCATAACTTCAACCTTTGTGGCCCAAATTTTTATTAAGTGTTTAATCATTTAAATTAATCACTTATACATGCGATTAATCACACAATTTTCCAGTCATTCATCTTTAACCACTCTATTACATCTTGATAATCATATTGGGTCAAGAAAATTTAGATTTGGGCTTGAACCCAACCGAAATGCCAAAAAGAATCCCATGAAACCCCAAAATTGAGCCCATCAGTAAGGCCCATCTTGGGCCCATCGAAAGTCACCACCACTAGAGACTTCTTCAGGAAGTTTCTTCCCCTTCCCAAGGCCTAGAAAAGGCCTGACACCACAACTCACTTCAGCCCCTAATAATCCTTTGATGGAAGACAAAAAGGCTACAGATCATAGCCCATCCACTTAACCAGAACTGCTGCCAATAGTAGCTGTGCAGCCCCTTGTCCCCTAATCTTTGGTCGCCAACCCCCCATCCAAAGGTCATTCAGCCACCCATGCCAGCCCCTACACCATTTATATCACGCCTTTTGCCTTTTATACTTACACAATTTGCATTTACAATCCATTTTCTAGATAGAACCTGAGAGAGAATGTTGAGGCAATTCTCTTGGCTGTTCTTGCTCGATTTTTTTGAAGTCTTTGTAAGTCAATTTTTCATGAAAATCCTTCATATATTTTGTTTCTATTTGAGTCTAGTTTACATTAATATATTTTGGGTAAGTTTTCATGGAGGTTTGATAAGTGAAAGTTGGTTTGAACATGTAAAGGTTATACTGGACGACAATCTGGATGTTTGTGTGAAACATTGATTTTTTTATGATATTTTTGGTAAAATATTGGTTAGATCTTTCTATGGTTAGGATTTAACATGTTACTATGTAAGTTAGGTTTGGATTGGTTGCATGTTAATAGTTTTTATAAAGAGTTTTGCATGGTTTTGGAAAGTTGAAAACTGGAAGTGTCAAAACAATTTCTGTTATGGGAAAATTTTAATCTTTTATTATGGAAACATGATCCAATGATTTTGATATTTACATATGATGTTTGTAAGGGTTTGATCTATGTGTTAGGAAGTTATTTTTGAAAATTATTGATTTTGATCTTGATAGAATAAATGTTATACATGAAAATGCTCGGTTAGGACTTAAACAAGAGGCTCACATGTTTGCTTTGTGTTTTTATAAATTTTTGCCATGTGATTCTAGGTTTAATACTTAGATCAAATTTAAAACTTGAATATGAGGTATAAAATTTTATTTCTTGGAGTCTTATTTCTAATAATTAGCTCATACTAGTATATTATTGAATTTAACTATATAAATTCTAGTTATATGACTATATTAGTGTGTATATATATATATACATATTTTTTTTTTAAGAGAAAGTGATCACATGTCCATGAGTGATCCCCGCCCAAGTTTATTAATAAGTCCTTATTTGTGGCTAAGGAATACTATATACACAGTTCATCAATGATAGGGACTTACAAATAAATAAATAAAAAAAAAACCAAAAAAACCATCAACCCAGTGGAAAACTTATTTACCCCTAAAAGACACAATGACAACTAATGAAACAAATTACAAGAATAATTATGAACAGACACGAATATAAGGAACACTTCCTATGTCAAGTCTAATTAAACCTTTGATTGAAGCTGGAATCCCATCATTACCGACCCATAACTTATTCAAACCTTTTGCACCCATTTTTGCTAAGGCATCCGCAATATCATTCGACTCTCTAAAAATATGATTAATAGAAAACTGAATCCCCTCCAATCTCTCCATTATCTCTTCCCAAAAATCCTCCAAATACCATAAGTATAATGTTTCTTCTTCAACCAGTCTACCACCAGTTTTGAATCCATTTATATTTCCACCTTTCTAAACCCCATAAGATTGATAGTTCGAAGTCCATGCACGATGCTTAGGACCTCAGGAGCGTTATTGGACTGTTCCCCCAGGAAATTCGAAAAACCACAAATAAATTTACCATTAGAGCTCCGTATCACCCCACCAGCACCAGCCTCACCTGGATTCCCCATAGAGCAACCATCAATATTTAATTTTACGAAATCTACTGCCAGTCTCCTCCATTGAAAAAATTTTACTATGTTATTAGTTGGAGATTTAAAAGGAATTTGCAAATTCCTCAAAGCAGTTTCATCGCATGCACTTATTTTCTTTGATTCCTTAACTTTCAAGGCCACCCAAACTAGCCAATATTTAATCGCTGCAATTATTGAGTCAAGAGAAATTCTTCAATCCTCCATTCTTTCTTGACATCTTCTCCACCACAATCTCCAAGAAATAATGGTAGGCAAAATACCAATTAGTTGATCCCCCTTAACAGACAATTTTGCCCTTCTATGGAAGAACTCAACTCTCTCCCGTCATAGCTTTCCTTGCAAAGAAGGCAGTCCAACTACTGAAGCAAATCTCACCCAAACCTGTTCAGCTAGCTCACCTTTAGCTAATATATGATCAATGTTTTTCTCCTGCCCATTTAAGCAATAGTTGCATTTCGATACCATGGGGATATTCAATCGTCGAACTTCCTCATCAACTTGTAAAAAATTATGCCAAGCTCTCCATATTGTAACTGAGATTTTCTTTGGTAATGCCGGATGCCAAATCCACTTTGCCCATGCAAACTCTGGGACCTGAGTATGGATGCACTCCAGTGCACTACTAGTTGAGAACTTACCATTACTGTTTGGGAGCCAAATAAGGGCATCAACACCTGGTTTAACTCTACCAAGCCTCTCAACAACCACTGCAGCTTGCTCATTACCCAACAACCTAGAAAACAACTCTTTATTCCATCATCTTTTATCCTTACTTGCCTCTAACTGTAGATTCGGCAATTCCGATATTTCTTGCGTAGCAGCCAGAGAACCCAAACCCAACCAGTTATCCCTCCAAAACGAGATCTTACCATCTCTAACCTTCCATCTAGAGTTATCCAAAACCAAAGGAATAGATCTCACAATCATTCTCCAAAAATTCGTTCCTTTAATCGAATCAATTTTTCTTATATGCCTACCTACTACATATTTTTTTGAAAAACAATCTGCCCAAAGAGAAGATTGAGACAACAAGTTCCATGCCAATTTCATATGTAAAGACTGTTGGAAATCATATAAATTCCGGATGCCTAATCCCCTTCCGATTTTTGTTTACACATTTCCCTCCAAGCGTACCATTTCCTCTTTGGCTTACCATCAATGCTACCCCCAAAAAAGGTGCTCATTATGTAATGAAGTTTATTAATTACCTATTTCAGAGTGTTCAACACTGAAAGAAAATGAATTGGCATACTTTGGATAACATGTTTAATAAGCAACAATCTAGCCCCGCTTGATAGCATTTTTGCCTTCCAACCTTCCAGCCTTACTCGGACCTTTTGAATTATAAAATCAAAATGCCTGACCAATAATCTTCTTGAAACAATCGGAGCTCCCAAGTACACAAAAGGAAAGATTCCTTCTGAGAATCCCAAGATTCTAAGCAGACTTCTCTTCCGAGGTGCTGTAATATGTTTAGAGAAATGGATAGAAGACTTACTTTTACTAACAACCTGACCTGATCACCCTTCATATACTTTGAAGACATTTGAAATTGCCCTCAGTGACACCTTTCCTCCATTTGAAAACAAGACAATTCATCCGCGTAAAGGAGATTTGAAATCACAGGAGTACCTCTTGGATGAGAAAAAGGAACTATCTTGCCTAATTCAACCTGCTTCTTTATCAACCTGGTCAAGACCTCTTCCATCAAAATGAATAGATAATGAGAAATTGGATCCCCTTGTTGCAAACCTCTCCCTCCTTTAAAGAAACCTTTAGGGATTCCATTAAGCACTATAGAATACCACGATGACGCAATACATTGACGTATAATCCAGGAAAAAAAATTAGAGAAACCAAAAGCCTTCAACACATTCAGCAAAAAATCCCAAGACACACTATCATATGCTTTTGCCATGTCAATTTTCAACACAATATTCCCTCCATGACATGGCTTGTGGATTCCATGAACTAATTCTTGAGTCAAACTAATATTTTCATATATGATACGTCCTGTAATGAACGCACCTTGCTCTGGAGATATAATCTTATAAAGAATAGGCGAAAGACAATTCACCAAGATTTTTGAACAAATCTTATAGAAAACAGAACATAGACTAATCAGCCTGAATTTCTCAAAACTTGTAAGATTACTTACTTTAGGAATAAGCACAAAAAATGTCGCATTATAAAACCGTGGTAATGGAGTCCCATTAAAAAATTCCATAACTGCCTCAATAACATCCAGACCCACTATATGCCAACATGACTTATAGAATCCTGCGCCAAACCCATCAGGGCTAGGACTACTATCCACCGGAATGAAATCTAGAGCTTCAAAAATTTCCTGGGATGAAGGGAGGCTACACAACCCCTCGTTCTCAAGTTCTGAAACAATCGGCTGCACCAAACCAGAAAAATCAGGCAGTACACAACTACTCCCAGTTTCAGAAAGGAAAGACTGAAAGTATTGGACAGCTCCATTATGTATATCCTCGGGAGTAGAAAGAACAGAACCATCTTGTAGAGACATTGAAAAAACTCTTGATTTTTCTTTCTAGAAACAGCACGGAAAAATTCTGAAGTTACCTCCCCTTTAGTAATCCAATGCTGCTTAGCCATTTGTGACAACCAGACTTGCTCTCTCTCATTCCACGTTGATAATTCTACCGTAGAAATGATAAGCTCATCCTCAACTTCCACCGAATAGTTCTCCAGCAATGACGCTTCTAAACCTTCAATATGAAACTCAAGATCAGCTACATGACACTCAGTTCTTCCAAACGTCCTCTTGTTCCAATCTCTCAAAACAACTTTTAATCTTTTGAATTTAATCATAAGCTTCACAAGACCTCCAACCTCCTGTCCCAGATTCGCTTGCCAAGACCTCATAACACAGTCAAAAAATAGTTCATGAGATACCCACATTTGTTGAAATTTAAAAGATGGGAAGCCATACCGAATATTATCATGCTCTAACTTTATAAACATGGGAGAATGATTGAAAGACGATCTGGATAAGTA
Organism: Juglans mandshurica; assembly: GCA_022457165.1. Classification (NCBI taxonomy): domain Eukaryota; kingdom Viridiplantae; phylum Streptophyta; class Magnoliopsida; order Fagales; family Juglandaceae; genus Juglans; species Juglans mandshurica. The sequence continues at coordinate 16,737,591 of CM039624.1, forward strand.
ACTCATTCTTGCCTTCGAGAACTCATTTAAACCATTAATATTCATGAGGACCTGATCCAACCTTGCCCAATGTCTAGACAAACCATATTGACCATTACACCAAGATAACAAATTCCCAGAGAAAGGCATCTCCATAAGACCATTAGCTTCTATACACTCATTGAACTCTTCCATAGACAGTGCTAAACGAGGACGACCCCCCCTTCTCTCTTGGTCCATTCGAATAATGTTGAAGTCACCAGCCACAATCCAAGGCATCTGAGAGTACCGTGAATTAGCTAGTGAATCCCACAATCTGCATCTTCCCACATAAGAAAATTTCGCATACACAACTGTCAATAAAAACTCTTGCAGATTATGACTAATTTTAACGAAACTAAATTGGTCTTCCAAACACAAAACCGAGAGGTTCACAGCTTGATTCCAAAAAAACCAAAGCTTACCACCCGCAGAATCATTTGATAGACAATACTCAAATCCGAATCTTTCTTTCCATAAAACCAAACGGGACTCCTGAAAAATGGTTCAGCAATAGCAACAACTTTGGGCTTGTACTTCTTTATTAACAATTTTAATCTCCTTCTCGAGGCCCCTAAACCTCTAGCATTCCAATAAATAAAAGAAATAATCAAATATTTAATTTAGAGGGCTTACGAATCACCCTCTTAGAACTTCTTTCCTTCATTGCTTTTCGGTTATCATCAATTTCCTTCACAATCTCAGAATCAGAGACCACCACTTTATTTTTTGCCAAATGCTCCATTTCACCATTAGTTTCGTTCTCTGAGCAAGTCTCAACCTCTACAATCTGTTCTGCCTCTGCTACCGGAAGATCAACCCCACCTATTTCACTATCAACACGGTCAGGCAGTACTTGCCCAATAACTCCTGGGCTATGGAACATGAACCTACTCCCCTTAAATTGTTGCGGTGTGATCTCCCCGTTTTCTAGATAAGCAACGTCAGCCGAGGCTGCCCCACTGAGACCTCCATCCCCTGCCTTCCAATCTGCACCTCGGATCCCTGTCTCAAACCCCAAGGAGAAACCACTGGTTCCAAATTCATCCCAAACAGCTTTGAAATAATAGGTTCAATATCAGCAGGCTCTGTTTGCACATCTGTAGCATTACCTATCGGAGCATGTTCTTTGACTAGATCTTGATCATTACACTCTACATCTTGAGGACCCAAATTCCCCTGTTTATTAGATTCTCCTAACTGAAAAACAGATGGAATTTATTTATTAATCTTCTATACCCACACTCCAGCAAAACCCCCATCTTTCTTCCCCTCTTTAACACCTTCCTTTTTCTTCTTCGCTTTCCATTTGCATGTTAGATCATTATGACCCTGCACTTTACAGTGAACACAATATGCGGGGAGAGTTTCAAATTCCACTTCTTGATAAAAACTGAGAGGATGATGAGGGGTACCAATCCATATTTCCTTGAGCGGATCTTTCGACACATCCATCTCCATACAAACACAGGCCCCATCCGTCCTAGTCGCACATCTGGTAGAATTATCTCTCTTAAGGAACCTTCCAATCGACAACGTAATATTTCTCAGGAGATCCTCATGATAAAAATTTGGTAGCAAACCTGGTAAGTTTAACCACACATGTACCCTAACAGGTTCTTGTTCCTCATGATAATCAATAGACCAGTGAAAAGGCCGATAATAAATGCCATCAATTTCCCAACTTTCCCTAGCAAACGCCTTCACAAAAGCTTTCTCAGTTGTCATGCGCACAAAGACATTTCTAGGTTTTAGCATAGAAGATACAATCGGTTGCTTACTCAGACCCCATCTTGCTCGGATAAACGACCGGATTGCATCCAGTGAAGGCCGTTGCCATAGAAATTTCAACACCAAGGAGAATTGAAACAGTAAGGCAGATCTATCAAGTTCTTCCTTGGAAAAAATGATGTAGACTTCTCCCTCCACCATCTGTGGTGCTCGAAGAGGAACCTTCACCTCAGGGAGAGGTTGCGGAGGATCAAGTACCATATCTGCAAAAGATCGTGGGCGAAGACCTGACGCTAACGCAGACACTGACGCCGAAGCCGAAGCCGTAAGGCCAGCGGCAGTGGCCATGAAATCCTAATAAAAAAGATTTGACTCAAGATTCCATCTAAATCTTGGAGCGTCCATGCTAAATCTTGGAGCGTCCGGATATTATCGAACTTGGTTTAATCATAGGTGATGATTAGTATGATTTTAATATATATATGTAGGTACCATGTGTTTTGTAAACAACGAAGAATTTTTATCTATCTGTTTCAGCACTCATTGACTAACTATATTAGTATATATTATCAATATATAGATAAATACATATTTTTTATAATATATATATAATATCGGAGTCCAATTCGAATATTAAAATCGAAATCGGTCTAAACATAAAATAGGAGTCGAAATCGATCCAGCAACACTTCGGATTCCAACAACTGACAACTCAAAAAAATCCGACACTGGTGATTGAGTTGGAGTCAAAACAGACTAGCTGTTAAAGTTGGTAATTAAAGTTGATAACGGCTACAAGACAAAACCAATAGACAGATCTCACTGAGAGTAGCTGTTACTAGTGTTTGTTTCATACTCCCCATCTCCCACATCTCTGTTTCCACTTTCCATTGCTTCGTCAATTCCACTCCATCCCCCCTCCCAAAAGTCACAGTAACGGTCACATTTTTCGTCTGTCACCTCAACTCAGAACCTCATTACCTCCGAACGGCAACATCTCATTTTCATCTCTCTCTCTTCGTACCCAAATCACTCTCTTTCAGAAAGAGAATGACAACAAGCTTTGGGTTATTCTCTCTCTTGCTTTTGCTGACCCTACTCGATTTCCCTCTCTCCCGTGCCTCCATCCCGAATCAGAGAACAGTTTCGAGGGCCCAGAACGGTGTCGTTGGCACGGAGCTGTGGTGCGTGGCCAAGAACAACGCGGAGGATGCAGCTTTGCAGACGGCCCTGGACTGGGTATGCGGGCCCGGCGCCGCTGAATGCGGTCCAATCCAGAATGGCGGTCCATGCTACGACCCGCACGACATCCAGGCTACCGCCTCCTTTGCCTTCAATGACTACTACTTGAAGCACGGCTTGACCGACGACGGTTGCTTCTTTGATAACACTGCTGCCCTCACTTCTTTGAACCCCAGTAAGTGCCAAAAACAAAATCTTTATTTTCTTATTTTAATCTTTTTTTAAGCCTCTTATTTTTCTTACTAGGATTTTTTCCGTCCGAGTTTGTTTGGAGTGTAATTCGATCTGATTTTAATAACCCATTAATTTTTTTCGTTAACCTTGTTTAGTTTGGATCTCTTTAAAGCAAGTTAAATTTCGGGTTTGCTGGGTTTTTGGATCTGAGGAATTTGGACCCTTTCTTGTTTATTCTCAATCATTGTAGGATTTTGTATTGGTTAACATTTTCAATCTTTTTATTGCAGGTCATGATAATTGCAAATTCCCTTCCAGGTATGCGTTCAGAATCTAGTTTCATCTATTTAATTCTGAATGTAGGACGATTTAATGTTTAATGTTTGAACTGGTAGGACATGGCCACCGGACTAAATTAAGGAACTGGCATTGTATTACATAATTAAAAAATCATTTACTTCTTTACGAAAGGAAAAGATTCAGATTCTTATTCATATTTTCTATGAAACATGATGAATTTTTATAGAAAGCCATTAGGACTGCACGGTCAGATCTGAGAGTGATGCTGCGTAAGTCAAGTTGGAAAAGAATTATAAGCTCAAGTCAATTCTAGGCTCTTTAGTGATTGTGTTGTTGGTTTTGTTTAGAATTTGGAGTATTTGCTTAGGATTAGTCGCAGTTGCATCAGGATTCTTAATTGTATTAAGAAAGAACTGAGTGATTACTTTTAAACTGGTTGAATAACGAAAAAAAACCATTGCTTCGTTTTTCTTTCTGCCATTCACAGCACACAACGAATTAACTCTGCTTTCAGCGTGTATCCCTTTCATTTTAAAACCAGCAGCCATCCAGATATGCTATATTTCTTTACACAACGTTTCCACCAACTAGAGGAGTTTATTTACTCTTAGAAGAGCTGTCCTAGGACAGTATTCAATATGAGACTCTGCTGACCAGTTGATAAGTCTGCCAGAGAGGTCTGGGCTCTGCAACAGCTTCTGTATGGTCTGATCAGTAAGAACTTGCACAGTATCGGCTTGGAAGTAAGGCCTGAGCTTCCTTGCAGCCACTACCAATGCAAAAAGCTAATTTTTGCATCTCTGAATACCTCTCCTTGGCTCCTTTCAACTCTTGGCTTGTATAGTGCACTGGCCTTTCTTTCCCGTTTTCCTCTCTAACGAGTGCTGAACTCACAGCTGATGGCAAAGGACTTCTCCGTTCTTAATTTGACTTAGTAAATGTGGATTCATCAAAAATCCTTTCAACGGCTGGAAAGCTTTCTCACACACATTCCATTCAAAGGCCTTTTGTAATACTCTGAAGAAATGGAGGAACTGTAGATCTTGAGATGAATTGGTTGAGTGCCGCCACCTGTGTCGTGAGCCTCTGTAGGTCCCTCTTGCACCCTGGCGCTTCCATTGCCATTATTGCCTTCTTTGGGTTCAAATTCAATGTAATTTTCCTTAGTTTAAAGAATGACTTGCCTACATAGGAGGTGGCCTTTGTAGTCTTCACTATCATGTCTTCTACATAGATCTTCACACCTGTTCATCCACTGACTTTAGAATAGCTCTCATTCAAACTTTCCAATAGGTATAGTTGCTGCCATCAAAATAGGGAGTTGACGAAAGAGGTTGGGATCTATCCATTTTAATTGCCTAGTGCAATATTACACTTGGGAATTGAATCCTAGCAGAGTGAACCAACTGAAAAATCAATAGATTTGATACCAAGTGCTAAGGTGGGTGATAGGTGACTTCTGATTGAGTAAAAATTTTCAGTTCGGCGATTCAAATTAATGATACTATATCAACCAAAGCAAGAAAAATCACCACAAAGGAATTTTGGCAATAAAGTGGAAACACATTTGAAGAATGTGTTCAAAATTTGAAACCACTCCAAAGTATCAAAATCTGGCTTGCAACACCATGAATGACCTGCTCAATCTTGGCAATTCCGAATTTTCGTCCTTTCCATAGCTTCTCCACAAGTAGCCACTTGATGTCTGCACCTTGCTAGCTCTGAGCCTCCAGCTTTTCTATAGTTTCACCATGACTACGTACTCGATCTCTCTACCTCTACAGCTCCGGAAGTCCCTCTGGCCAACAAACTTGTCCACACTGATGGACTCACTTAGAAACCAACATGAACATGCAGGGATGAAGGTCTGTTTATCAGGCGATAGTGTCTTGAATCTACAATGGATCTATCTAGATTTTTCTCTCAAGAATATGATGAGTTCAGCCGCTGGGGCCTCACACTTAGCCCTAGAAATCGTGCTTGTTAAACTATAAATACCTAGAGTTAATGTGGGGCACTTAAGGAGTCCAAATCGGACTTAATTTACTGAACCCACTAATGTTTGATTGAGCAAACATGGCCCCGGCATTGAGTGAACTGGCTGCCTATTTTTGGTTGAGTGAGTTGTCAAGTGAACTCTCTGTGTAGAGTCTTGCTCGAGCCAATAACGAGTGTAAAGTGGAGCAAACTCACTGAGTGAGTTTCACTTGAACAACTTTCGAGCACATGTCGAGCGAAGCCACTCTTTGGCCATTTTCTTCGCAGTTTCTTTGAGCAAACTGTCCTCATGCTTTAAAATAGAAAATTAGAACTCCAATAGACTAGTTTTTTTTTTTTTTTTTTCCCCACAAGGATATGCCAACGCATACTTTTACATCAACAGAACTCTTGTAGTACGTCAGGAGGATTGTTTTTCCTCTCGTTCTTGCACTCTAGCTGTACTATCACTTCCCCACTTTTTCATCCTCCATATGAGGATTCCTATGATCCCTGTTTTGTGGTCCTTTAGCTCAGAGCTGAGTTAGAGTTTCTAGTTCTGCTGAAGGATGATATCTGCTATTGTCAACCAAAAGTGATATTCCAATGTAGCTATTTGCTGGACTCTAGTGTTAAGAGATCGGGGGATCTCCTTTTCTGCCACACTAAGAGAACGAGCAATATAGGTTGGGTAGCGGGCATCTTAAACAAATTTACAAGAAGTAGAGATTCCACAAACGGCGCCAAATGTTGATGTTGAGCGCTGCGGCACCAAATCTGCACACCTGCAATCACAATTCAGAGTGGAAATAACTCTTGCTGGAAGGGTCCCGGTGGGTGGACTCTCCAACGATCAAGTTAGTTCTTGGAAAGGATGATTCTCAGAAAGTAAGAATAGCTTTGTTAATTAGCCAAAAGTCCTTTTACTTGGGAAGTGCAGTTTCTTCTATGGGCCAATATCAACATCTGTTTCTCCGATATTTCAGCCCATGTTGCGGACACGTCTGGAGGATCTTCTGGGCTGTTGAGTAGAACATGTGATAATGGATCCTTTTTCCATTGTGGTCCATTTTCAGTTCATATTTTCCAGATTTCTCACGTTATGGGTAGATTTGCTCCCAATCTGATGAAATAGGCTTGATTTAGGCTTTACACCTTCCCAACATCAGCTACACTGTAATATCGTAAATGTCTTTTAGTTTTCTTGATTGTAATATATGTGAACCTTTGTGATGCAGCTTGAATGTGAACAATGGAAGTGTTTCCAATCTCGCAGCCGCAGGGGGGATGGGTTCAAGCGAAGGCATAAGCGGCTGTTCTCAGATCGCTCAGCAGTTGTTTTGGCCTGTAATTACCGGTCATATGTTCATGTTGCTTACACAGATTATTTCACAATGGTAGAGAGTAACGTCTTTACCCCTTTTTTCCCTTTGGATTATTCTGTCAGGGAAATTGAAATTTAGAGTCCTTTTTATCGACAAGATACACGCTAGGCATTTAGGTTTCAAATTTCAATCTGCAGCATATGTTATATTAAGTTAGTACTGCTAAGGATTCGAGTTTTATTTCTTATGTTTTAGCTGTTTGACATTTGTTATATATGTTAACAGATGAAGCAGAATCAAGTACTTGAGCCTGCAATCAAGTGGGATTTTTATGGCTTATCTTGGGGGATTACAGGCATCTGAACTTAGTGGATGGCTTAGATGCTCCATTTCCTAGCAATGAGTATCTAGCAATCTCAGAAAAGATACGACTAAGGCCTCGTTTGGATTGAGAAGTGATAACAAGTCATCTCATCTTATCATTATAATTTTTTTAAATTTCCATACAAAATATAATAAACAATTTAATTTTTTTAAATCTCAAAATAATAATAATATTAAAAAATAATATTCTAACAATATTTTATTCAACTTTCATCTCAATTCATCTCATCTCAACTCTCAATCCAAACGTGGCAGAGAGCACGAGAATATGACAATGGAATATCTGTGGTCTCATAAATTTTGTGGACATCCAAAAAGCTTTGACATGAGACTTGTGCAGAAAAACTAAGCAACTCTTTAAGCATCACCAGAACTCAACCAACTCTTTAAGCATCACCAGAACTCAACCATATGAATCCCAACTGCAATCCAACTGCAATCCAAATGATATGGTTGCACAACTTTTACACTAATAATAAAATATTATTTCTTAATTCAGTTAAAAGAACATGTCCCTAAAATAAAATATTATTTTTATTACTGCCAGTAGGCAGTTGTGAAAAAGTTGGATCATATCTCACTCAATTGCCTAAATGACTGACCCACAAACGTTCGCCATGAGGATTCAACCTGCATGTCTGTCGCCGGGCAATCTCTCCATGTCACACCCCAAGAAAATATGTAAGCCCACGTAACGTAGTTAGAGTTGATATGTTGTTGGGCCATGGGCCATCTTATGTTTAGTTAGTTATTTTTATTACTTGTTGGGCTCCTATTGTTTTAATTGGATTTTAGTGGTAGATGATTAATGGGCTTGGGCCCTTTAGAATAGTAGTTCTCATTGAAAATGGTTGTTTAGTGTCTTTTAGTCTAGGCCCATATGTGGGTCAATCTTGTTGAAGTATGCATGCTATATGTAAGGGAGTCGGGAGCTCTACGAAAATTATTCTGGAATGTTAAAAGAAATTTCTCTATCTTTCTCTCATTTTCCCTCTTATTTTCTTGGAGGAGCTCCTCTCGAAGAGAGCAAATTAGTGTTTCACTATTTTAATTTGTGAGGTGTGTTACAAATTGGTATAAGAGAGATACAAGTTTATGCTATCAAAAAATTCTTGCATTAAGGACAGAATACCAATCGAAACCTTTGTAATATGGCACGTCGTAGACAAAAGAAAACTCTGGTGCTGTCGATGATCCCGATGGAGGGAGGGGGAGGAGGAGATTCACGAGAAGGAAGTCGAGAAACGTTCTAATGGGCTATTGACACAAACAAGTGATATGAATGAGGACAATTAGAGTTTCGACTGAGAACGCAGACAATGAGGAAAATGAGCAAGCAAGAGCAAGAGGGAAGCGAGAGTTTATTTATAAAAGGAGACGCGGCGGTTGAAGTACCCCAGGAAGAATACGAGCGGGCTAACAGCAAGATCGCTATGGATAGATCCCACAACCCGGTGACGTGAATAGGTACAGACGCGGAGTCATTACAGCCCACCCCAAGGCACAGGAGCACAAATCGCCAATCAGAATTGGCAATACGATGGAAAAAATTGTTCATAATCATTAAATTTCTGCAAGCCTCCAAGAAACCATGCCCCCCTAGTAGGATTAATATGGTAATCGTTGCTAATAGCTGGAGGTGCCTCCTGCTAAGGAAACAACGAAATATTTGCCTAAGTAAGATAACTCCTTCTTTCTATATTCAAATCTCTGAGATCAAGGGAAGAAATTAAGTCTAATTAATCCTTATCGGTAAGAGTCCGCATCTATATAAAAGAACTAGGACTGGTAATCTGAGGTAGTCTTTTCCCAGATTCCTCATTGTAAGGCAACCTACATATATTTCTATTTTAGGCATTGAAGGTGCATCAGGCACATCGGCCACTATCTTTCCTTGTCATAGGTTAACGCTCGAGGTCAGCAGGAGGTGAAACACGTCCAAAACAGTGGCGCCGTCTATGGAATCAACAATCAACTTCTTTTGAAATCTTAACGTGTTTTTCACATGCCTGCTATGACATGCTCCCAGATGACCCATGATCAAGAAACTACTTCCACAAATATGGAGGCACAACTTTTGGAGATGGAAGAGTAGTTAAAGAAGATGAGTACGGTGATAGACGCTTTCCAGTGAGAAAACAAGAACCTGAGGTTGAAAGCTCCCTGTTATGACAAGGATACTGCACCAAGCCACAGTTAACCACCAGATGGGGAGGAGCACAATGCTAGTGGAGTAAATGCCAAGGAGGCAGAGAAGAAGAAGTTGCACGATGAGTTGCGCAGTCTCACTGATAAATATGAAGAGATGTCCAAGAAGATCCGGGGAGGGGGGGGTCGTCCTTGGTCGACCAGCTACTTAACCGCAAGAATTTACCCTACAGCACGGAGGTGATGGTTGTGCTGCTCCTGTCAAGGTACTTCACAGATTTCCTGGAGAGATAGCATGTCGAGCTTTCCTATTGACGTTTAAAGGCATGGCAAGAGACTAGTTCAGAGCATTGCAGCCGGGGTTGATTGAAAGTTTCAAAGAGTTGGCCAAACTATTCCTAACACAATTCATGGCTAGTAGGATGCGAGGTCGACCCGCAGCATACCTTCTAACCATCAAGCAAAAGGAGGAAGAGAACTTGAAGGCACACCTCACCCGGTTCAACAAAGAACAATTAACCACTAATGATCAAGACGAGAAAATCACACTAGCATCCCTTCTGGAGGGTGTATGGCCTCGAAACTCATTCATGGCGAAGTCGACACATAGGACCCTGTCGACATTGAGAGAGTTCAAGGACAGGGCAGATGACTTTGTCAACGCTGAATAGATGCTTCAAGCCTTAATTGCACCACAGAAAGCAGAGATGAGGAAGCGGGTAAAGACCCTTAGAGAACAGGTAAGAGAAGAGCCTCGGAGAAGTCTGGGAGAAACCAACATGACAAAAAATGAGAAGGGGGCGCGCCCCATCGGGAATGCGATCCAAGATTCGTTCATAACAATCTATAAATATTGTCAAAAGGATAGTCACGAGACCATGAGGGAGACTATTAGGCAAGGAGAGGACTCCGTTTTTGCACCTACCACCAGTCGAACAGTCACTGGATGAAAGACTGCTACAAAATCGAGGAAGCGGAGAGCTGGAATGACTAATTGCAGAACATTCGAAACCAGTGAAGCAGGTGTCTGAGTGAAGAACAGAGCGAGATCGAAATGCCCGTTAAAGCAAGAGTCTTAAAAGGCGGCGAACAACAGGGGAAGATGACTGAGATGCTCCACGCTAGACTAGGAGGTTTATGGTTTTTTCCAAATAACACGAGGAAGGGAGATATTTATAGAGAGATTTGGAAGAGGGTGACGACCAGCTTGAGTTGGACTCGGTTAATACATGTAGTGTCACTAATCTGCTGAACACTCAATCTTGATCATCTAACAAGAGAGTTTGAATTTAAAAACATGATCTAGTAGTTCATTCAATGTAGGACTAGTAGTGACTGAAATTGCATAGGGGATTTCAATCGGTATAATTTTAAATTGAAATAGATCTCTAATGGTCGATTTTTAAAGGACTTTAACTCATTCAATAAATAATAAATGGGATTTAACCTAGTTATTGAGTCTAATTACAACTCTTAATCAACCTCAATAATTTGACTTTGGCTTTTGGCCTTTGGCTTCACATCAAGCTTGACTTTGGGGCATGTTTTGGGCAGAGGGTGGTCTTCCATGGGGAAGAGAAAACTTGCTCCAGATGTTTGCCAAGTGGCCAAAGTTTGTGGGCCTTATTGGGCCTTAAACGAATGGGCCTCATTTGGGGTTTAGAAGGTTTGGTTAGGGTTTGAGATGCTATCAAGTCTAAATCTAATTTTTCTTAACCCAATCAAATTTCCAATGTTTAAATGGGTGGATAATGATGTCATGACATAAATTTGAGGAATTAATAGCATGTCAAAGTGCTTTAATCAAGTGATTAAACACAATGCTAAAAATCAGATCAATTAGGGTTTGGCTTAGGTGGCTTGATCTCACACCTTGATTTCCTTCATAATCCATCTCATGGTTTTTCTTGGTGACAAGTGTCTAATACTATTCACTAAGTGTGGCTAAGATCTTGCCAAGTGTCCAAATAAAAATCCTCTAACCTAATTTGGATATTCTGTACTGTGATTCTGAAAACATTGCGCTAGGTGCTACTATTGAGATTACTATTCACTCCAGAAAAGTGTAAAATAAAATTTGCATTGCAAAATCCTAAATATACATACTAAACTAACCGTAAAATTCTTTTGAACAAGCGTTTCGTCCGAAAATTGAAAATGAGATTATTACGCCATAAAAGCCTAAATAACCAACTGAGTCTAATGATGTAGACCATATCGCATTCTGACACTTCTAACTGTCTCAAATAAATAAAATTGCGCTTCTAGTACCATAGTGTGTGACAACACTAACTATACTGACAGACTAAAACCAACGCGATTGGTTAATTCGTGAAAGCTTATAGAGTTTTCACGAGGTTCTTAAAACCTAAAGAAATTTCACTATTGAATTTCTAGTGGGCTGTTACATTGTGTGTTGTGAAGTGATGGGGTTAAATGTGAAGTGTGCTTGGGTTGTGATAATACTGTGTGTAATGTGAAATGTTGGGGAATTAACGTGAAGTCGTAAATTGAGTGAAGTGTTGGGATTAGGTGTGTGGTTGTATTGTGGTGTTGGACTTTATGTTTCAAGGGAGGCCATGGTTGAGGTTATGAAGCTGTGTGGTTGTGTTTGTGAATGATTGTGTTGGTTGTAGTTTTGTGAAGTTATAATTTGTAACTCATAAAGAGTTGTAAATGTGTTGTGTAGATGTATAAATGCTATAGGCAGATTTCATGTATTGGGTGTATTGGTATAAATTTGCAAGTGAGTGGATGGTATGTATTTGGGCAAAGTATGTACTTTGAGTGTATTACGTATGGATGACCTTTGTAAGAACGAGTGGATACTTAATTGGATTATATGTTGATCTTAGGTGATAAATGGGTTTGACACATGTATGTTGGGTGGATTGCATATGTATGTTTGTTGGATTGTATTGGTATGTTTAGTTGGCTTGTGTTATGCATTTGGATGTGAGAAAATGATTTGGGACTTAGGATTGGTGTTGGATTGGATTATGTATGAAGGAAGGGTATTATTTAAAGACTGGTATAGTGATTGCAGTTGGGTCGTATGGTGAAGTGAGGGTAAACTGTGTAAGTTCATGAATAATGGTTGGAGATTAAAGTGAAAACATTGAAGCTCACTTTGTTAATTAGAAAATGAAGTTGGGATTTCTAGATTACAGTCTAGGCCTAAGATTTATGGTAAGGGTTATACCTTAAGGATTGGATGATGACATGTGTACGTGAAATGAATGGATATTCGGAATACCTAGAGGTATAAGTTTGTGCAAATAGGGATGTCATGAAGGAGCATGCGAGTAAATGGTTAAAGGATGATTAATTGAACGATGACTAGTCTAAGTGGAGGAAGTCTAGGTCAAGAACCAATGAGAGATTAAGGTCACAAGGGAGAGAATGGACTAAGAGTTAGGGATAGTTTTCTTATGCATGTTTTATGCCTAGCTTTCTTTAAATGAAAAAGAAGTGACGTGAGGTTGTGAATGCATGTAGGTTGCCATCTGATATGCACATGAACGGACTGGATGAAATGTGCATAGCATAGAGTCCAGGTAAGTATTACGTTCATGCCCATTTAGAGTTTTCTAAAAGAATGAAAATAAAAATGAATGCTTTATGAAATGATTTTATGAAAAATGTTCTTTTATAAAATGAAAAGAAAAGAAATGTTTTCTTAGAATGAAAATGTTTTACGAATTTATGCTAAGGTATTAAGGTTTAAGTATATGTATGTAATGACCTTCTTTGGTAGCCCATTTTTACGCACCCGAAAGAATAGTTGTATGCATGTGATTGTATGCTATACATAATATGTATTGTATGCATGTTCCATGAAGTGAATGATGAGGTTTTATGCTTTATGTTATGAAAAGATGTTTTATGAAATGGACTAATAAAAAGGAAATGAATGAATGAAAGGAAAGGAAATGACTGAAAAGAAATAAATGTTTTAATGAATAAAACTACGTAACGGACATGGTTGATAAATGAATGATGGAACCAAAAGACTAGACAGACTGCAATGCCAGGTAAGTAGTATTGGTAGTGGACCCAGTGCTGCCCCCTGATTGAGGGATTCCCAACCCATAGCCACGGGCGGAATCAAGTCTAAAAGACTGCTAACCCCAACACAAGGGGCGTAACAGTGTGTATCGGCCAAATGAAACCGATAAGATTAATTGTATGCATGAAAGATTTTAGTTTTATAAAGGAAAGTACAAGGTGGGAATGTTTTGAAGAAAGAAAACCATTTTTAAAAGAAAAACCCCACATTGTATTGTTTTAAAGAAAAGAAAACATTTTATGTAATGTATATATGTGAGTGAGAATGCATGAATGAATGAATGAAAACTATGTTCTTATATTTTTACGGTATGGAGCAATGCTTACTGAGTATTCGACTTATTTTGTTTTATTTGTGTCTCATCCGAGAATGAAATGAGGACAAAGCGTTAAGACAGACATGGCCCAAGGAAAAGGTGATGGAGGTCTAGGCATTTTGTATAGCGTATGAAATATTATTTTGTAAAAGAACTTTATTTTAATTTAATGTTTTCTGCTGCAAAACTCTCTTCTAGATTTGTAAATGCAAATTTTAAATTTTAATTGTGGAATCTTTTATATCCTGGTAAGGGAAAGAAAAAGTTTTAAAAGGTTCAGTAATTCTCGTCTTATTTTCTAAAACTATTTTCTAAAGTCTCACTATGGGACGGACCTTACATATATAGTATATATTATATAATTATATAGTATTGTAATCTATATAGTATATATTATATGGTTATATAGTATTAGTAATTTATATAGATAGTATTACTATATATTAGTACTATATATATTATATTACTATACTATATATATATTACTATATAGTATATATTACTATATTACTATATATACTCTCTCTATATATATTAATATGAAATGCGTTACCACAAATATAAAATAATGAATATGATAAATTAAAGACGAATTATAAATTGATGCATAAATTGGAATTTAAAAATAATAATTGCATTTTGTAAAAAATTAAAGGAGTTCATTCCTTTTACGTTCGAACGGTCAATCAAATGTTCGAACGGTATGGAAAATAACGTAACATTCGAACGTATTAGTTATAACGTTCAAACATTACATGTATATAAGTAATCCGAACGTCGAATGACATTTCCACCCATATCCAAAATTTGAACCGTCGCACTCAGCTATCGATTCCGTCCAACGCCGCTGTCAATTGCCACCACAACCTTCACGAAAAATGTTTGTGTCCATCTCTCTCTTTTATTGTGTTTTTCAACATTTTTAGAGAGTTTTGGTATAAATCGAAACCCATTTGGAGTCGAATGTGCAACTTGATTTTCTGGCCAACATGAGTGGCCAAATGGCCACCATAGATAGTCTACACTCAGTATATAATTCATTTCTATAGTAGACATTACAAGAGTAACGTCCTATTTGAGGAAATCGGAAATGGCTAAGTTGACTCAGCTATTTCTGGGTTCGAACGTGCCACTGTCAACGTTCAAACATTATGCTTATTAACAACGTTCGAAATTTAGGAACAGTGTCACTTGTACTTCGAACGTATGTTAACTTACGTTTGAATGTACTTTCACATTTGAACGTATATACATCAAACGTTCGAATGTAACGTCTCCTTGGATGTTTGACTCTTAACGTTCGAATGTAAAATTTCTATAGTTCAAACGTTTAGGTATATGTTCGAACTATACACATCAAACGTTCAAATGTAACTTCTCGTGGGACGTTTGAGTCCTAACGTTCTAACATAGAACTAAAATAGTTTGAATTTAGATATACGTTCGAACGTACTTTCATGTTCGACATATATACATGAAACTTTTGAATGTAACGTTTAGTGGGTCTCTTGACTCCTAACGTTCGAACAAAATGCAATAGTTCGAACATGATTACCTACACATTCGAATGTTTTCCTTTTACAATCGAATGTTAAGTTCATAACATTCGAATGTACTTCAGAATAATTTAATTTGTTTACCTTTATATATATGTCTAATCATATTTTTTCTTTCTCCAGGATATGTCTCGTCTTTTGACAACTAGGAAACGGGATAGGGAAGGAACCCAAGACACTTCTCGGATAGACTGTAGAACTGTTATGGCAACCGCGAAGTGTTGATCAACGAGTTCGACGAGTTGACTTGGGAGGACAAGAGCTTGAGGTCCGTCTTTATTTCCAGAGGTTGGACCAACATTTGCGCATTGAGGGGGAGGTATACCCCTCCATGGTCTGCGAGTTCTACATGGAGATGTCGTCCATGCCTTATGATGCAGCTACTCACACCGTAATTGTACGTGGTGTTCAGTTCGAGGTATCGGCAGATGTCATCACCGAGCTACATAGGGATCCGTCGCATATTTGAGGCATCGACTACAATAGATGATCAACCTGAGGACGTAGCGGATGTCGGTGCATATGCATCATCTACTGGCCCAATCGAGTCAATGGCCATAGACATAGATCGACTGGAGGGCGAGGGGAGTGATTAGCCTCAGAATGACGACCGCGATGAGGATTTCTTCATTCTTACTGGGAGATACTGCACACCGTTCGATAAGAAGAGCACGTTCTCCCAAATGTTGATGCTGCCACTTTTCTGCATGTTGCATCTCCTAGTTACAACAAACATGGATCCTGTGACACATAAGATCACCTTCAGTCGGACTCATGCACAGTTCCTCCTATGAGTGGCATGTGGAGAGCCTATCGACTTGCCACTACGAATATTTGAGAGAATCCATTACGAGGTGAACATCATCTTCACTAACAACCTACCATATGGGGTGATTATTACTCGGCTATTACTGGAGCAGAGAGTGGCACCCCAAGTGGTGGAGTGGTTGAATGAGCAAATGAACCTCCTAGATATGACCTCACACCGTTAGAGCATTGGATAATGAAATGGGTGTGCTCAACGTGAGCCTGGGCCTACACCAAATATTGTCCCACCGACCCAGTCTGAGGTAATGTTGCTCCCCATAGTGGGAGTGCTAGTCAGCAGCCGATGGGTACATCTGCAGGGGATGCATGCCCTACTTAGATCGATGCGATGGTCTCAAATATTACTGCACACATCGACCGACAGATTGCGTCAATACAACAGAGTGTCTCCGTGGTTGGTCATCGTTTAGATATCCTAAAAGAAAAGGTCAACACATTGTCTGAGGAATTTCATACATTTATAAACACCTCGTACTAAGCTTTGCTACCAATTTATCATATTCTATATTTATATTTTTTTATATTTCTTTCTCTAGTCTTTATGTAAGGAACAATATCATTTAATATATCTTGTGTTTTTGTATTTCAATTCTCAGTCTTTCTTAATTTGAAATTCCATGTTTAATCTTAAAACAATTCACGTTCAAACGTTAATGGCTATTGTTCGAACTTAAACTAAATTGTTCGAATGAATAGTCTACACATTCAAACTTTTGGACGAATAATTTACACGTTTGCACATAAGCGGGCTTAATGTTCGAATGTACATGATACATTCAAGTGCAATATTTTATATGTTCGCATTTACTCATTTGAAAACAAAATCATCTGAGTTATGTTTGAACGAAACACTATTATAGTTCGAACGTATAACCATTTCTCATCCACCTTTAGTGACGGTTTCCTTAAACCATCACAGAAAATCATTTTTTGTGAAGGTTTTAGGATTGCCAGAAATTCAAAACCGTCACAAAAACTCAATTGTGTTGTAGTGATTTGGACACTGAGACGTGAGGGAAAGTTGATGAATTTTCTTACTCTTTTAGAAAAATTTGGCCGTAACAAACTTGTTGTGCTGTGTTATGATCCTGAGGGTTAAAGGTTTAATCAAACTTGTATCTAACAGTTCTAGAACTTTTGGATAAATGGTTGGGTCTTTAACAATTAGTATTAGACATGGATCATAGCACGAGTTCAAGTCACGGATGGGGCGACCTATAAGCTGGATTAAAATGTCTTGGTATTATGTATATGCATGGTGTTAAGTAATTGAATACTGATAGATGAGTAGTATCGATAAAATAGGTTGTTGTGGACGTCGAATTCCGAAACATGGTGGAATGTTATAATCCTAAGGATTAAAAGTTTAAGGAAATTAATATCCAACAATCCTATAGCTTTTGAATCAATGGTTTAGGGGTCTCAAGCTTGACTTGAACAATTTTCTTTATTTTATTTTATTCATGTTATGTACTTGTTTTTATTTATAATGTTATTTTAATTGAAAAGTAAAATATTGAGATGAGCAGTTGAAAAGTTTTTGAGCCAAATGTTTTTGCATTTTGTACGTATGTGCCCAAAAGTTAGTATTTTTTTAATAGGAACTCAACCCTTTATGTAGGTGTAGCAAAATGTGACACAAATTTTGAGCCAGATGTTTTTGCATTTTGTACGTATGTGCCCAAAAGTTAGTATTTTTTTAATAGGAACTCAACCCTTTATGTAAGGGTAGCAAAATGTGACACAAATCGTGAATTCAAGACGAACACTACACGAAATTAGTAGGTTTGGACTTATTGTTTATGGATTTGGATAAAAACGGGTTGACCTGTAAACAGGTCAATAATGGATCAACTCGCTTAACCTAAAACCAACCTGTTTTGTTTAGGTTTTATTTCAAAAACATAATTTTATTATTGTTGAGTTGTATTAGTACTGTTATTTCTCAATATGTTTATGTTTTTATTGTTAGGATTATAATTTTGGACCTATGTTCATATTTTTTATTTTGTGAAGTTCATAATATTGATTTTATTATATGTTAAAATTTGAAAAATAATGATATTTTTTTGTTAGTAGGTAGTCTTATATTTTTTTAAGATAGTGTGACTATTAACAAATATAGATTTTAAATTTTACGTGAAATTATGTTAATTAGGTCAAATGGATTATACGTGTTAATTCAACTCATTTACATTAAACGAGAGTTTAAATGAGTCGTGTTATGTAGATCTATTTCTAATTAATTATTAAATAGATTAAAACGGGTGACACAACATAAGCCGCTATCTAAATTGGTCGGATTAAGGTTTGAAAGTTTGATATGTTTAGCTTAACGGATTAGGTTTGAGTTTACTCATATAGTTAAATATTCATGATTAAACACGACACAAACACGACCCGAAAACACGAATTAATACCACCCCTACCTTTATCAAAGGGATGAGATATGAGAATGAAGGCACTAAAATTGCTTGGAATTTTGCACACCTACCAAAAAAAAAAAAGAGGTTTTGGAGAGAGAAAACACCAAGATATTGAACTCTGCAATGTACATCGTTATTCTTCCATATATAAAGGGCTTTACGTACGAATGTGCCCCAGCTCTTGACCAAAGGTTTAGGTTGTGGAAGTCTTCATGATTTTAATCTGGATATATATTTCTTAAGCAGGGGTGGAAGTTGATCCTGACTACCAATTCCCAGTTTTATTAGATTCTCATTAATGCTTCATTGAGTAAAGCATTGGAAGAAAGTCTTCTTATGATTGGAGAGGATTTGGGAGAAGGGTGCAAGTGGGCAGGTGGGTATGTACGGACGTTGTTGATGAAAAACGGCTGCCTATTAGTCCATCAATTCCAAATTAGGTAATTTCTCCTTGGAATTCCACCTTACGTTTTTTTATTTTCACCCGTGAGGTTGTGTTTGTAAAATTGCAAGAGATCTCTCATTAATCAAGAAATTATAAAGTGGCGGGATTTAGAGAAATTATACTCCAATTTTCTCAGTCATGAAGCTTAATTAATTTTGAAGATGATGTTGAGTCCTTCGTTGCCGAGTGATAGAATGAATTGGATGGGAAGAATATGGAGAAGAGTATACAGTTAATTGGGTGGAGATGGAAAACAAGAGCAAGAAGAAAAATTTCTGACTTTGTTGAATTTAAAATTGCAACAATATAAAGAGCTCTGCATTGAGTATATTTTTATATTAAAATGAGTATATTTTTATGATAAATAATAATTTTCATAATAAATAATTTGTCACAAATAATATTACAGTGCATGTGGTAAATTATGTTTCAATTTGCAATGTTAAGCGTAAAAAATGATACTCAAGAGTCAAGACGTCACATTGTACAATGGAGTACGATAGTAGTTTGAGGGCCGACTTATATAATTAATATTTCTAAAAAAATATTTAAACTCTTCTCCAAAGCTTCTCATCTTATTTATTGCTAAAATATTATTGATCTCTAGTTACAGTTGAACCGTAAGGCTAAAAAATGGGTTAGATTGGGTACAAGGGAGTAGATCGAGCCGTACGTACGTTCTTGTCAATGTTTTTTTTTTTTTTGAAAAACTTCATTCCATTGATCAACTGTATTAAAACAGACCTTGAAGATAGTGGGGAGTTTCCTTCGGATCCATTATACACTCTGATATAAGCAGAGCATTTTTACCTAGTGCATGTATGTGCAACTACATTGCCTTCTCTATGGATATGTTTAATGAGAAATTCTATTTGCAGTCTCCACTTGAAAACTGCATGTGCAGATTCTTTATTAAATGAGAAAAAATATCATTTCAGGAGGGATATTTTTGTAATTTTAAAAAGTTTTAAAGATAAAATTGCCTAATCTTGCATTGCAGTCCCCAAATGGGGACTGTATCTAACATTGCTCATGTTTAATATTACAAACATCAAAACATGTAATTATTGATCTGATAGCTGAAATGGTCATACCAAAATAGCTTTCATCTACCACTTGTTTCTGAATTTCCTTTACTACTCTTTTGGAATCACCTTCTAGAACTGCCTTTCTCATTCCTAGATCAATACCAAAATTTACTGTTGTAAGTGCTCCTTTTGCCTCTGTTAATAGTGGATGAGGAACTAGAACTTGCTTCATCCACATGGTGGCCAGAAAGTTACCTTCCTCATCTCTGACAGCAATCCCAATTCCAATCATATAGTGCTTTTTATCAACTGCCACATCCCAATTTATCTTACAAAAACTTGGTGGTGGTTTCTCCCAAATGCCACTTCTTACAATATTGCTAGTAACTTGGTTGAATATCCTGGTTTCAGATGTTGCAATGTCTTGTAGCATTTGATGGACCCTGTGTAGTACTGATTTGGGATCAACCAGGATGTTTTTGAAAACATAGTCATTCCTTCTCCACCACAAATTCCAAAGAAATAGAGACAATTCTTCCATCTCTTCCTTTTGTAGCTTCCTAAACATGTCTTCTATTAGTGCCTTTAGACTCTTGCATGAGACTTTACTTTTTTGAATTTTCCTTGAACATTGTCCCAGAATATTAGTTGTAGAAATGAATTCCCATAGAATATGTTATGTGATTTCTGGTTCCATTAAGAAGAGAGGGCAAGTTTGATCTTCCAGTATCTTCTTCTTGCACAAGTTGACCTCAGTAGGTAAAATGTTGAGGCAAGCTCTCCACAAGAAATTCTTTGTAGATGGAGGGATGACTAGTCTCCATATTCTGGTCTAGTCTTCACGATTGTGGGAGCTTTATTAGCATTGACCCTTTTTTCTTTCTTGAAGTTCCCCTTGTAGGTAGTAAGCACTCCTAATAGTGAATATTCCATTTGTTGTGCTTCTCCACATCAGTTTATATGTCTTGTTGTAGTGGCTGATTGGAATTGGCTTGTTATTTCAGCATCTTCCTTTGAAAAAACTGCTCTTATGAGATTGAGGTTCCATTCCATTGATCCTTAATTGATAAGAACCTCTACTTTAGCATCTGCCCCCAGTGTGTTTTGTCCACTTTGAGGTTTGAATGTAGTTGGTTGTGGCAGCCATTTATCTGACCATATTCTAACTGACTGTCCATTCCCAATCCTCCATATAGTTCATTCTTGAAGCAAAGATCTAGTAGATAAGAAGCTCCTCCAAATATAAGATGAATAGCTACCCAACTTTGCATGGAAAAAATCAATATTAGAAAAATATTTGTAATATAACACTTGTGAAGCAAGGGAACTTGGGAATTGAACCATTCTCCATCCTTGTTTTGCTAACAAAGCAAGGTTGAAGTTTTCAAAATCTCTAAACCCCAAATCCCAAACTCCCTTCAACTTTAGATTTTCCCATTTGATTCCAATTTATCCAACTAAGTTTTCTCTCTTGATTTATTTGTCCCCATCAGTAACCTTTTATCAGTTTATTAAGATCTTGTAGCAAGCCTTTGGGAAGTTTAAAAACTCCCATAGAATAAGTAGGAATGACTAGAATAACTGACTTAAGCAGTATTTGTTTACCTGCTTTCAATAGGAACTTCATTTTCCAGTTATTTAGTCTACCTCTAACTTTGTCAAGAATATTATTAAAAGCATTTAATCTGGATCTTCCAGCCAAAGCTGGTAATTCAAGACAACTCTCATAAGAGTTTGTTGTTCTTATTCCTACAATACTGAGGATGCTATCTCTTGTAGAAACCCTTGTATTCTTACTGAAAAATATAGAGGATTTTTCTTTGTTCAACCTCTTGCTTGATGTTGTTTCATATTGGTCTATCAAGTGTAGCAACCTACTCCATTCTAAAGAAGAAGCTTGACAGAATAACAAGCTATCATCTGCAAAAAAACAAATGATTTATTGTTAGCTGTCCTCTTGCCATTGGAAAACAAGAAATGGCTCTCAACCTTTCTACCTTGTTGAGTAGCTAACTAAGGGTCTCTGAACACAAGATAAAAAGATAGGGTGATAAGGAATCACCCAGTCTTATGCCTCTCGAGGGTATAAAAGATGGTTGTGGGTTCCCATTTATCAAGATTGAATATGAAACTGTATTAACACAATTGAGAATAAGATCTATCCACCTTTTATCAAACCCAATCCTTTCCATCACAGCCGCTATGAAACTCCATTTCAATCTGTCATATGATTTTTTCATGTCTAACTTTAACACCATACACCTAGCTGGTCCTCTTAATCTGCAGTGCATAGAGTGCAAAACTTCAAAGGCAACTATTACATTATCAACAATTAATCTCCTGAGCACAAATGCACTTTGAGTTGTAGATATGATTTCTGGCAAAATAGTTTTTAATCTGTTGGCAAAAACCTTAGCAATAACCTAGTAGATGACATTACACAAGCTGATTGGTCGAAATTCATAAACCTGTTTGGGATTTTTGTTTGTTGGAATAAGAACTATAAATGTTTCATTTATAGTACTGTCCCAATTGTTTGTATTTAGAGCCAGTGTCACTGCTTCACAGAGATCATTACCTACTGTTTGCCAATGCTGTTGAAAAAATCTTACTGAAAATCCATCTGGTCTTGGAGAACTCATAGGATTCATACTGAAAACAGCTTCTTCCACCTCTGTGGATGTGAATCTTTAAGCAGCCTACTGTTCATCTCCTTAGGAACCTGTGGTTGCATAGGTTACGTTCTGTTTGGCCTGATGGATTTGAAGTTGTAAACAAATAAAAAAGCCTGAAAGACTTTGATTTATCCCTTGTGGTGAATTGTATATGTGCCCATCTTCATCACTAATACTTCTGATATAATTTGTTTTTCTCCTCTGGGATGCACGTGTGAAAATATTTGGTATTTCTATCCCCCTTGTAAAGCCAACTTTGTTTTGCTCTCTGTCTCCACTTCATTTCGTCTTCCTCTAATGTTCCTCTCCTGGAGTTGTTGAAGTTTTGCTTTTTTTTTTCCCTCAATTGCTCCCTTTGTCTCCCTCTCCTGGACCATGCACCAAGTCAGCAACTTGTCCTTGCAGCTATTAAGATTGTTAGAAACTACCGCTATTGTTTTTTCAGTATTGAAGTTGCCATTCCATGCATTAAAGATTATTCCCTGACGTTCACTTTTTTGTCCCCAACTAAATTCATAACTAAATACTCTTGCCTTCCTTCTTCCATATTGAATTTGAGTATTCAAATTTATGAAGACAGGGTTATGATCTAAAGTACATGCTGCTAAGGTGTGGACATTGATATCTTGGTACATATTGATGTATTGGGAATTTGCCACAACTTGATCTAACCTTTCTTTTGTAAAATCAGATGCTTCTCTATTATTGGTCTAAGTGTATTTTGGTCCTCTATATCCCAAATCATTCAGTTCACTATCTTGCAAAGCTTGGCTAAAAGACTCCATCTGAGCATAAGGCCTTGAGGCTCCCCCAAATTTCTCATTTTTCTATAATATTTCATTAAAATCACCCATGCAAAGCCAAGGTTTGTTATCTACTGGTTTTAAAATTCTTAGCAATTGCCAACTCTCTTCCCTGATTGCTGTACAAGGATTGCCATAGAAACCTGTGAGGAGCCATCTCTTCCCATTTTCTAGATCAATTACATTAATAGATATATGATAATTAGTATAGGATTCCAATTCTATGTGAACAATTAATTTTCACATAAAAGCTAGCCTGCCACTGAATCATCTATTGTCTATTATAAAACTTCTATCAAAACCAAGCTTGTTCCTAATTCTTTCCATCTTCTCTCTCTTACTTTTTGTTTCAATGAGGAAGATAATGTTTGGTCTCTTTTGCTTCACCATAAAGTGAAGCTCTCGAACTATTCAAGGGTTCTTAAGCCCTTGACAGTTCCAACTTAGAAGTCTGATTTTTGCTGGTGGGGCTTCTCAGCAACCTCGACCATTAGATCCTGAGATAAGCTCATTCAGGAATGAGCATGTCTTTTTATTTTTTGGAGTTCAATACTTTCTTAATCTGAATTCTCTCTTTTCCTACTACTTGTGTCATTCATACAGGTTCCCATAGTTGCCATATCAACAACCCTTATCTTAGAAACTTCTCTTGCTCTTTTTTTCCATCTTGTTTTCTTTTTTTCAGTTTCAAATACATCTGCTGAAATCATATTAGAGTTGACAAAGTTACAAACTGAAGTGGTACTTTTGACAATAGTGGCAGGGCAACTCCTCAAAGGTCTACTGGGTTCCACTATCATTCCACCCTTGATATTTTGATCTTTATGCATATGCATCTGCTTTATAGAAATGGTCTGGTCTTCTTTAGTGTGACTAGTTTTCTGTGTATGTTCTAGTTGATAGATTCCTTTCCCATGATTTGGTTTCTCAGCTTGATTAATAACTGCTTCCCTACTTTCTTCTCCCTCTCCAATTTGTGGATGAAAATTAGTTTGTGTTCTACTTCGTGCCCCAAATCTTTTGTCTCCAGTACCATTTCAAAATGCAGGTGAAGCCCCTCAACCATTGACCATATTGAGATTTACCTATTTCTATTCTGTTAATCCGAGCTTTTACCATGGCACAGACCCTATCCACATGCTTAATAGCACCATACTAAAAATAAAACAGAGGTAATCTATCATATTTAAACTCTATCCACCTTTGTTTCCCCTCAATTCTAATCAGCCTGCCTTGAGCTAGAGGTTTAGAAATGTCCATACTAACTCTAACTCTAAGATACTTACCCCATCCAACTCCTTCCCCAACTACATCAACTGTCATAACCTCTCCAATTGTGGACCCAATACGTTGCCTAGCTTCAAAAGTCATAGCAGCCAAAGGCATACCATGTAACTGGATCCAAAAAGGTTCATGAGTGAAATTCATTTCACTAGGAGGAGTATTACTGTCAAATTCTTGTATACAGATAAGGTTTTTATCAAAAGACCAAGATCTTCCGTTAAGAACATGTTCTATATCCATACATTTCTGAAATTCAATAAGAAATCTGTTATGCCCCACCTCGTTAAAGATTAACTATCCTTCTGGGTTCCAGATTTTTATCATAGTAGCTTTGAAAGCTTCCTTATTAATATTTTTGTCCATCAGAATAAGAATAAGCAAGAAATTTTGTCCACGCATGTCTGATCTTCTTGTCTCTTCTTCTATAAAACTTACTTCTTCTTGCTCTTCCTCTGTTAGTATAAATCCTTCCCAGACGTTTCAGCTCTTCAGCCATGATAAACTATCTTAATTCTGTCTTCAAACCTGTAAAATGTTGGTTAACCTAACCCACCGCCTTGCCCTTCTTTAGGAAAGAAAGGACATCTACCTTACCTGGAGGAAGGAATTAAAGGACCACTCTTCTTATCAATGTTAAAACGGTGCAGTCAAATTACTGGGCCCAGAGTAAGAATTCTATTAGGTGCCTAGCTAGCTAGCTCGTTGTATTATTACGATGTTTGTTTTGTCAAACTTTGAACAAAGATTTTCACGTCGAGAGTCAAAAATTACTGTAGCGATTGCTTAATCTTTTGACTACGTGATAAAGTATAACATCTAATTAATATACGACCAACGTGCATGACCAACTACCTAGCAACTTCTCTAGCAGCTAGGAGTACAATGTTTCAAGGTGGAACCAGTAAAAACTAGAGCTTAAGGGGGGTAAATTGTAAAAAAATAAGTTTTGGGGGTAAAAATTAATTTTTATAAAATTTATCATAGAAAAAGCCATAGAAAAATTAAAATTTTGAACTTTCAAGCATAGTTGTGAATTTTATACTGTACCAGTCGGTACGGTCGAAATTTTTCATACCGGCCGTCCAGCCGGTACAGGTACTATATCTATTTCGTACCGGTCAAAATACCGGCCGTACCGGCCTCAATTTCGGCTGGTACCGGCCGATATTTCGGCCAGTTTTTTTTTTCAAACTACAAACTTATTTTTTAACTCTCATTTTAGACTAGACTATTTATAATTTATATATATATGTATTTATATATAATTTATTTATATATAGATTATTATTTTGAAATATAATTTTTATATAGAATTTATTTATATATCGATTATTCTGAAATATTATTCCGAAACGCTATCTCGAAACGGTACCGATATCGAAATATTTTGTTCCAGTGTCTTGACAGTTACAGCATCATGTACAGTATTCAAAATATTGCTTTCAAGTATTTTGGGGCTCCTGCATGATGCATGGCTAGCTGTAGTTGTGCCCAGTACGCCCAGCTTGTAGTTGTTGACATATTAATTGTTGTAATTAAAGGTCCTGCATGCTTTAAACAAATCAAGATAATTTAAAAATAAAATACGACAAAATTTTAAATTAAGTTTGATATTCTGAGTTGGATCCAAAATTCTCATGTTATCTCGATCCGGTCTCTATCATTTTTCGAGTCTATTTACTCCATTCTTTGTATTAATTTCTGCGTATCAATAAGAGTCACAAAAGTCAAAATCCAAATCTCTCAATAAATAAATAAATAAATGATGATCAGCCTCGTGTCAGTACTTTTAATAGCTTAGTTTACAAGGGAATTAACACCAGCTTCAATTGCCATCCAATTCTTAGGTCACCAAACACATTTTCTCCCTTGACAAAGTAATATTTTAATAAATATAGAGTCTCACATTTCTTTTACGAAACTATATATATATATATAAATAATATTAAATATAGTCATAAATTATGTAAGTGTGACCCATCGTTAAAAAATTAAGTAGGTCTCATATTTATTTATTTTTTTTACAAAATATGCTACGGTTGAATATTCAGTGTCAGTAAATATTATTTCTCATATAAAAATCTCAGAAAATGGCAACCTTTTCGTGAATATCGATCATAGGCTCCTGGTCTCTAATCAACAGAGCCACGTTTTTATGCAAGTTTCTATATTGAGTCTCTCACGTATTTTTAGTTTACTCATATCTGAAATGTAAAACTACGCATCATCGCGAGGAAAGAAAAAATAAAATAAAATCGCCCTATAATTAATTACCTGAAAATAATCAGTCACTGCCTGATCTCTAAATCTACTACAGTACTATCATTGTCCTGATCAATACCACCAGAATGAATTCTTGCAGATGATCTATCCCTACTTAGGATCCTTTTGAAAGAATTTAATCGTGATGAGGTTGAACCACCCATGATCTTTTGATCTGAGGATTGGCCAGCACCATCTGATGTCCCAGCTGCCATGCAAGATGACAATCCAGAATGCGCAAACCCTAAAGCTGGAGCCGTGGGTGCTGCAGTTTCTAGGCCGGCCAGACCTGCCGGAGCCTCACGGGACTCGGGATGGACCTCCGGCAAGGCCTCGCATCGACAAATAGGACATGTAGAGTGTGAACTCAACCACTTATCTATGCATTCCGCATGGAAAAAATGCTTACAGTTTGGAAGCAACCTAGCCATGTCTTCACTCTCCAACGTGCTTAGACACACCGTGCACTCCATCGCAGTCGACGACGCGTCAATTACCTCGACATCCCTTTGCTTGAAAACAAACACCGGTAACGACGCGATGACCGCCGGATCAAGCCCGCGCCTGGGTTGCTGCTCACCTGAGCGGACACGAGCGACGGTTAAGCCCAGTTGAAGTAGAGCAGCTCGGTGACGAGCCTGGCGGCGAAGGACACACCTTGCATATATGTGTAAAGCAATAACCAATACGATCACCACCGACAACGAGACGATGGCCGTGATCATCATCTTGCCATTCAAACGATACCTGTTGTCAGGATTGAGCAAGGGCGGGGAACCTTGATCGTGATATGGGTCGTAATTAGTGGAGGACATGGTTTGGTTTTGCGTCGTTGGTTAATTGTCTGAGAGAGATTGAGTGTGCAAGTTTTGCCTCTTTTTGTGAGGGGCTTATGACTTGTTAACTACTGCGTGGTGGACTGGGTTTCTTTAGGAATATAACAAAAAATAATGATCAAACGATCGATTGAGTAATGGAGTAATTAAAGAGATCAAACTGATCCATCTTTTCAAAGATGTTGAATGCTGAATGTTGACTTGCATATATGCATTATATATATAAATATATATATATATATATATATATATATATTATATATATATATATCTTCTATTTTCTCTTGGAATTTTCAAATTCCCCCCAAAAAATATGAATTAAGTAGATTCATGATCTAAAAGACTACGTGTTTTTCTTCTTTAAAACCAGACAAATAGAAAAGTTGAAACAGGGAAAGACTCCATTGCATATACAAAAAATAATTAAAAAATCGAAGTTGAAGAAACCTGCAAATATAAAAAAAAAAATGAAAAAAAATTGAGGTGGAAGAAACTTATATATTGTAATTAACCAGTTTATATATATATATATATATTTATATACATAGCTTAGATGATAAGAAACTTTTTAATTAGCTCATAATTAACCTAGTTTGGTATGCGCAATATTTTGTTGAGGATATGGATAGCTTTTTGGATTTCTACCTGCCCCAGCTTGATGCTATTTTGAACATCATTTAATAGTTAATTACCCTCTGAGTTCTTCTTAATAATATTTCGGAAAATTTTCATACAAGAAAACGTCAATTTCGTCTTTGAATTATATAATTTCTTCAATCTCATGACCAGTTCAATATCATGTATTGTTATCAAATTATAATAAATCTTAATAACTTGGAGATTGTGATAAATAATGAATTGGTAATTAATGCTGATCGAGATGTCATACCTGAATCATTTTGTTTAATTTCTTATTCATATATATCTGCCTTTAAAAGAGCCTATAAATTACTGTTCAACATCAACAGTAATGAACAGTAATCACAAGACCACGGCAAAATCAAGCAAGACCGCGTCCCTCTCTCTGCATCCTCAAAGCAAAACCACCGCAAAATCCCCACAAAATCACAGCAAATTCATCACAAAAATACCACAAAGTGATCACAAAACCACGGCAAAACCAAAACCACAGCAAAATCAAGGCAAGACTGCGTCCCTCTCTCTGCATCCTCAAAGCAAAACCACCGCAAAATCCCCATAAAATCACAGCAAATTCATCACAAAAATACCACAAAGTGATCACAAAACCACGGCAAAACCAAAACCACAGCAAAATCAAGGCAAGACTGCGTCCCTCTCTCTGCATCCTCAAAGCAAAACCACCGCAAAATCCCCACAAAATCACAGCAAATTCATCACAAAAATACCACAAAGTGATCACAAAACCACGGCAAAACCAAAACCACAGCAAAATCAAGGCAAGACCGCGTCCCTCTCTCTGCATCCTCAAAGCAAAACCACCGCAAAATCCCCACAAAATCACAGCAAATTCATCACAAAAATACCACAAAGTGATCACAAAACCACGGCAAAACCAAAACCACAGCAAAATCAAGGCAAGACCGCGTCCCTCTCTCTGCATCCTCAAAGCAAAACCACAACAAAATTCCCACAAAATCACAGCAAATACATCACAAAAATACCACAAAATACAGCAAAATCACCACAAAATAAAAAAATCACCAGACAAATCACGGTGGTGGAGGGGAAACTGGCCGTGTGTGAGAGGGAGAGAGCGTGAGAGAGGTGAGCATGCATGGTGGTTCGGCTGAACGTGGGGATGGCTACGAGAGGTGGTCGGTGGCCAAAGGAGGTCCCGGTGGTGATGCGGTGGCCAGAGGAGGTGGAGCTCCGCCGTGGGTGTGGAGAACCCGTGCAAGAGAGAGGTGGACTTCGTGGGGGCAAACGGCAGGGAGATGGAGGCCGAGCTCGCTGGAGGAGGATGGCCGGTGGCAGGGGAGGCTACCGTGGAGGTGGTGGCATCGGAGGACGGCGCACGGCGGCGCAGCAACATTAAGCCCATTCGGGCTGTGCACTACCGAGAGAGAGGAAGAGAGAGCGTGAGAGAGGGAGACCGGTGTGGGGGGACTCGCCGGAGTGAGGTGGTGCCGGTGGAAGGGGCGGTGAGACTCACCGGCGCATGGCGGCTCCGGGCTGGGCAGTGGAGGAATTGGGCATGGGGAGAGCGTACGGCGTACGCTGAAGGAGAGGGAGGAGAGAGAGAGGGAAGAAAAGTGAGGGAGGAAGAGAGAGGGGCAGGGGTTTTACCGTAAAATCAAACGTTTGGGATTTAAAATTTGTTTAAATTGTGCAGATTTTACACACTTTAAAATTATATAAATAATTTCTATTAAAATTTTGAGATATAATTATAAAACTGTAATATTTATTACTATAATAAATAATTTCTCTTGTTAAAATTTATATATAAATAATTTCTCTTATTAAAACACTGATTTAAACTAATTTAAAATTAAAATAATTAAAATATAAATAACAAATCATATATAAACTATCAAATTTAATTTATAAAATACTAATATTTCATCATTAAATAAATAATCAAATTTTATTAAATATTTTTAAGAAATTAATCTCAACCCTTCCTTTTAAGTCCTTAGATAAATATTTTAAGTCATTATTAAATATTTTTCAGATGTTAAAACCATATAAATAATTAGAGTTTTAATATAATTTAAGTATGATAATATCCTTAATTAACTAAATAAATAGCATATGATACATAAACTATCAAATTTATTTTATAAAATACTAATCTTCCATCATTAAATAAATGATGAAATTTTACTAAATACTTTTAAGAATTGATACATCTACTGAAAAAGTAACTCAAAAATGTGTCCTGAATGTGTATTTCACTTATTTTATTTTATTTTTATTTTTTTTCATGTATATTTTTAATCATCATAAACATTTAAAAAAAAATAAAAAATTTACAACATCATTAAAAAACACTTCTGAGAGGGGCATCGGTTTTACTGTATCCAACGTCTGGAATCTAAAATTTGTTTAAATTGTGCAGATTTTACACACTTTAGAGATATAATTATAAGACTGTAATATGTATCACTATAATAAATAATTTCTCTTGTTAAAATTTATATATAAATAATTTCTCTTATTAAAACACTAATTTGAACTAATTTAAAATTAAAACAATTAAAATATAAATAACATATCATACATAAACTATCAAATTTAATTTATAAAATACTAATCTTTCATCATTAAATAAATAATCAAATTTTATTAAATATTTTTAAGAAATTAATCTCAACCCTTCATTTTAAGTTCTTAGATAAATATTTTAAGTCCTTATTAAATATTTTTCAGAAATTAAAACCATATAAATAATTAGAGTTTTAACATAATTTAAGTATGATAATATCCTTAATTAACTAAATAAATAGCATATGATACATAAACTATCAAATTTAGTTTATAAAATACTAATCTTCCATCATTAAATAAATGATGAAATTTTACTAAATATTTTTAAGAATTGATACATCTACCGAAAAAGTAACTCGAAAATGTGTCCTGAATGTGTATTTCACTTTTTTAATTTTTCTTTTCTTTTTTTTCATGTATATTTTTAATCATCATAAATATTTTTTAAAAAAATAAAAAATTTACAACATCATTAAAAAATACTTCTTTAATCACTAGGTAAAAAAAAAAAAATAGGCAAACGTCCCTTGGACGTTACCTACTGCTAGTATATATATATATATATGAACTTTTAAGAACTCTATTACTTTTACTCGATCGATTGAGTAGCCTTAATTAACAACTTTAAATACTACAACGTGTACAAAAAGTGAGATTTAGCGACTATCAAATTTTGGGACAGAGCTTTATTTAGACAACTCATGTCTAGCGAGCCTCCCGCTGCCTAAATGAGAAGTGTTAGTCTACGGCTCACTGATTACTTAGCACGGGTTACAGTAAACACACCTAAACTTCAACGCTAAAACAATAACTGATCTAATGTGAAATCCTCTCAAGCGACAAGCTGGAATCTGCTAGGTAGCACCAACGAAAATAAAAGTGGTTACTAAGAAAGAAATACACGCTCTTCACTAACGATAAATAGTATAATGAGCACCAGCCAGCTGTACGCTCGGTAATATTCATGTATACTCTCACGCAAACATTTGTCCTAGAGGCCTATCCTTAAAGGCCCTAACATGCAAGGATTTACCTGTCTCCTTGAGCTTCGCCCTCTGAGATCTTTATTGCATTAACGGACAACGGAAAATCTGGAGTAAATTTTCAGAATTTATTTTTTTGCATTTTTTGTAAACTATCTCTATCATGCATGGTTGATTTGAAGATTTTGAAAGCCTTCTTGTTGAATGAAATGAACTAAGGTCCAGCACATTAGAAGCCCATTACTAGGAATAAAAGGAAAGTTGAGTGACAAAGTGACAAGTAGGATTCAACTATCCAAAAAAAGGAAAGTGATCTCCATAAAAGGAGGAAATCTCTACAAATAAAGATAGATTATTGGCTCTCCCTCCAGACTTTTACTGCGAAAGCATCTTCTTTTAACCTTCCCGAAACCCTTATTTTCACCATTGCATTGAGAGTTATAAGAGATTATGAGAGACTGTAAAATCACAAAATATAATAGATTTGGCCTCTAAATATCTCTGTCTCTCTTTATTTACATTTTATCTGCTTTATTTATAATTTATTCCAAGAATGAGTATTCAAACAACGCATTAACGCCTTAATTAGCCACCATTACGGGCCATTCGACCGTATTAATTGTTTGGCTCTCACTACATCGAAAAATACATTAACACTTTCCATTTGTGTATAAAAAAAAACCAAAAATAAAACATCAATATTATTAAACATTATTATTTTAACAAAGTGAGATAATGATCAGAATATAGTACTGATCGAAGTAGTTTAATTGTAACGTTAGTATCGATCATAAATTATAAATTATGCATCTTTAATTATGACGTATGCATATGTCACATGAGTAGATTAACGTACATGCCCATATGTTCAAAGATACTAATATTTCAAACCTAAAAATGGGGGTCATCACGTATGAAGAACAAATTTTCATTGACTTGAAAAATAAACTTGTTGACTTGTAAGATCATCAGGCCGAATAAGAGGTTCATTCATAGTCACAGGCGGAGACTTTTTTGTGCTAATTCCACCGAACTGAATTATCCCTTTCTCATTGGATCGAAGAACTTCAGGTCATCATGAACATTGTCATCTAAATGCATGTTCTTCGTTCTTAATTGGAAAAGAAGAACCTAGCTAGTATATATTTAGAGTAATTCTACATACAATCGTGAAGTGCGTAACCGTCACGTAATCGCTTTGAAAAAGAGTGGGGTCTACTATTAAAAAATTAATTTTTTTCATGTGGGTCCCATGTTTTATTTATTTTTTTCAAAGCGATTACGCGGCGGTTACACAATTCACGGTTATAAGTATCTTTTCTTATATATTTATGTGTACGTGGACGTTGCTTCTTCATTATTTCTATTTCGAGGTATATACATACATATATATATATATATATATGAGCGTGCGCGTGCGCGTGTGTAAGTATATTTGCATGTATTTTGATGTATGCATCAATGCATGTATGCATGTATATATGTTTGTGTATGTATGTTGGTCCAAAATCCAAATTACTTGGGACAACTGATCAGAGACGTCAATGAAAGTTTTGAATATATAACAAGATGGGTTGAATAATAATAGATTGATTTGCATGTAGTTTTTCTTGACCCCAAAATGGTCCCAATACTATTAAATATAACTTTCTACACCTATAATATATAATAACATTGATCCATTGACCCTCACGTCAAATATTCTCTCTTTGTATATATAACTCTAGACATGCTCAAATCGCAGGATTACATGTCTCACATTTTGAAAGCTACTTGAAAAAAAGAATATATCGCTGACCACACACACATTCTTGAACTAAGATATATATTATAATTTTTATTAAAAGACTCTTAAAATTTGTCACATATCGCTGACCACCGTTAATTAAGGGCCAGATTGAGCCCGTCAAAGTGTTGTATAGAAATTCTCAACAGGTTATGAACAAATTGGCTTAGGTAGTAGAGGGGTAAATTATGGCTCAGGTAGTTGGGAAACAATAATTTTAAATAAAAATTAAATTATTAATTAATATATAAATTGTATTTGTAAAATATTACCAAAAATTTACAGGTTATGAACAAATTGGTCCAGGTAGTAGAGGGACAAATTATGGCTCATCAGATAGTTGGGAAACAATAATTTTAAATAAAAATTAAATTATTAATTCATATATAAATTGTATTTGTAAAATATTACAATTTTTGTTTTGTAAAATATTATTAAAATATATAATATTATATTATTATTTTGACTTTAAAATTGATAGTTCAATGTGGATTCACCTAACCAAAGGTTAATGCTATAGCCAAAACTTGAAGTTCTAGCCAAAATCTAGACTTGGCAATGGCTAGGCCATTGCTTAAGAGCATTTGCAATGGTCTAGCCAATATTGCCAAATCCAAAATTTGACTAAAAGTTGAGGTTTTGGCTAAAATCAAAACCATTGGAGAGGTTAATCTATATTAGACTATCTATCTAAAAGTCAAAATAATAATATAATATTAGATATTTTAATAATTAATTTTTTTAATTTTTTTTATATTTTACAAATACACTCCATATATTAATTAATAATTTAATTTTTACTTAAACTTATTATTTCCTAACTACTTTTTTTCTCAACCTAATTATCCAATAGTAGCCGCTGAAAAGATTTTTCGAGTACAATATTATTTTTCAGATGAATAGTGGCTGGCCAAATTTGAAGAAATTGATGAATTTATTATAGCTCAAAAGTGGAGTTTTGACTGCTCCAATACAAACCACTTTTTAGTCACCTAGCCAAAATTTGGCTAGACACTGGCATTTGGATTACTAGCATTGGCAATGGCCTAGTCCAAATTGTTGCTATAATTTTAAGTTTTGGTTTAGTATTAACGTTTGGTTAGGTGAATCCACATTGGACTAGCCATCTTAAAGTTAAAATAATAATATAATATTATATATTTTACTAATATTTTTCAAAATTTTTTTGTAATATTTTGTAAATACACTTTATATATTAATTAATAATTTAATTTTTACTTAAAATAAAGTAGAAAATATAATTTTATATTAATTAATAATTTAATTTTAATTTCATAATTTAATTATTATTAATGAAATATAATAAGATAGAAAATAACGGACTATTTATTAAAATTGAAATGGATAATATAGACTTTAAAATAATTAGATAACATAATAGTTGTTGAAAATGATTAAAATATTACTTTGGTGAGTGAATAATGTCTAGCCAAAGATGACTAGGGAGCTTAATTTACTGTAGCTCATATGTTGAGGTTTAATGGTTTGGCTAATCCAATGTAGAAGATTTTACTCATGCCTAACCAAAGTATGAAGATGTCTAGCCAAAGTAGCCAAATGCAAATGCAAACACATATTTAGCTAACAATCCCATTTTTTCTACTGCATTGGATTAACCATATGCAAATTCTTTGGTTACTATGAACAATATTTCTACATATTTCCAGAGGTACTGTTCACCCTTCATATTTTATTTTATTATTTTTTCTCTCTCCTCCCACTTGCTCTCTCTATCTCTCTACCAACAGATTTTTTTTTCCTCTCACCCTCTCTCTCTACCAATGTTTCTACATTATTATCGACTTTCTTTATATTGCCTATAACTTTACTTTATGATTTCAATTTTAAGATATCACGGGCTATTATGTTAGTGGGTTTTAATTGAGAAATATTTAAAAAAAATTAATTTTAGGGAAAAAATTAATAATAATAAAATAATAATATTTTATTATTATTTTAACTCATAGATGGAGAATCCAATGCGAGAGTGTTTCTTGAATAGCAAAGGCAAAAGGAAAAACAAGTGATTTTGCCTTTTGCATTTGGTTACACTAATGCCAATGCTCTAAGGGCCATAAACCACAATTAGGGTTGTGTATCCGGATTTTGATACGGAGGGAATATCCAAATCTGGATCTGGCTTTTTAAAAGTGGGCGGATATCCGTTCCGATTTTTAAAACAAAAATTACCACATTTTAAAAAGAATTTAAAAAAATATTTTTAACACTTTTTAAAAGGCTTATTTAAAAAAAAAATCTTTTAACACTTTGAAGGTTTTTTTATAGGCCATTATGTTTAGTATTTTTTATATAATGAATATATTTATAGCCATTTTTTAAAATTTTTATTGCCCATTTAAATTTTTATAAAAAAATAAATAATAATAGACATCAACATACACAATACACTGCATGCTACATTGTTGTTTACATCACAATGCAAAAATCAACTTTACAAAGAACAAATATGAAAATCTAAAAGGCAAATAAGGTTGTGAAAATGAAGCACATATTAGATCAAATGCCTCCCATGATTATGTTATGAACCTTGGCATTGTTGTATCGTAAATGGGACTGATATGAAAAGGGAACGATGATGCGTGTGATGACTAACAGAGTGCACTCAGGGTGTTTGCTGAAATGAGAAAGAGAGTTACAGAATAAATGAAGATGACAAGGGCTACGACTTGGGGTATTCAAGGTCCCCAATTCTTCCAAGAAAACTGAAATGGTTCTACAATAATTATTAGAAGATTATCCCATTTCCCTCTCGGCTCCCTTGTATCCTCTTCCGCTTGTAGAGCATAAGGCATAACAGAAATAAGGACTGATAAAATGACTGGGAAAGTAAGAGTAATAAAATGACAGAAAAAAAAACGAAGAGCTTAAATCAGAAGGCAACACTTCATTCTTCTTATCATTAAACGACACCATTTTCTCAACAAGCTCCACGACACCGTTTTGCATCAGGTTCCTAACAAACTCCTTTGCTTAAAGAACCTTGTCCTCAAGGTGTGTGTAAAGGCTTGAAGCTACCCAACTACTTTCTTCTATGGAAGGACCCTAGTGATGGTCCGATTCCCTTTGTTGATTATAACTCGAAGGTTGTGGTTGTGTTTGATTGTCACTAGAATTTTCTGCTGGAGCTGCACCACCAATTTTCATTGTTGCTAAGGCATAAACATAACCAAAAAAAATCAACAAGCCTTGAGCACTAAACCCATGGGTTGATTCTAAACTAAGGGAATTTCTAATGGCATCATCCTGAGGATTACATAAAATAGTTGTGAGGTCACTGCATCCTTTCTCCCTACTGCAGTAAAAAATTGTATAACTCCCATGCATTGTAGGAGGCCCTGGACATTCTAAACTGAATTTAGAATCCATTCTGGGGCATGGACTGCATTTTCTCAGAAGTGGTAATCCAAATGAAATGAATGAGATTATCAAGGAGACAAGACATGATTTATATGCCAATAAGATATATAAAGTAAGTTGGTCAAAGAGTGCTCCCAACAAACTTCTCATAACTCCAATAATTGACATTGGAAACAGCTCCTCAAAAGAATAACCATGTTGACCATCTGATGTGTCCCATATTCTAACTAGAGAATTATCAAGGGTAATCAACTTTGGTTGTTTAGAATTTAGAGTAGTATGCCACTTAATATCCAATATTGGGCCCCCATACCTATGATGCTTAAATGGAGTTGGATAAGATGAACGCAAGGCATAGCTCAACACCTTTCCTGTGCTACTTTCTACTGCCAATGGGAAACCTCCACCTCCGTCAAACACCATTGAATTTATATCTTCACTATAAAACTACTTGCTTCCTCTGCTCCTTGAAAGAGAAGACAAGCAACCACAGAGAAGATCCTTTCTAACAACAACTAGTTTTTTTTTTTTTTTTTGCAAATGGCACCGTTGCAATACCTTCACTCAGTTTTATTTCGAAGCTATTATTTAGTTCCAACCTTCCATTATCAAAGTGCCACCAGATTTGCTCCTCTATCAAGTGATATTCCCCAAGTTTTAGCATTTTAATCCCATACCACTCAAAAACAACCCTAATTAGCAATTCCTTGGGCAACTGAAGGGCTGCATTTGTATCTACTAAAACTTACAAGACCAGGAATTCTCTCCATTGCCCTCCGCCAAAGATTACAAGAGAAACATGAAGGGCTTTAAATATCTCATAGTTGCCTTCAGTGTTATGCTTTGCACCCAAATCCCAATAGAAATTGTAAATGGAGATGGGTAAAATGTGCTTACCACTAAGAGTATTGCCATCTAGGTTAGGGTCCAATCCAAGATGCCATATTGAAACTCCCTTGTGAGTTGCAACAACTATTACTTCATATGATCTGCCAATGTTTAGTGCCCATGCAACAGAATAAACCTGATCACCTTTGTCCCCAGGCAACGCCAACTCTACAGTTGGAAGCCTTCTTTGGTGGGCCGGGTCAAATTCCCATACCTTGGAGGAATTAAGTTGTGGTGTATCGAAATTGAAACCCAAAACGAAACTTGATTCCTGGCTTTCCCCTCCTTGTGGTTTCCAAGAAATAGGTGCAGATAAGCACAAAGCCTTGCTGAATGTAAAGACTGACTCAATCACATTTTGAAATTCAGCCTGAAGTTGCCAATTCTTCAGCTCCAAGCAATCCCGGAGCTCATAGGCCTTCACATGGCCATCTGAATATGCAGCAACCATTTTCAAACTTCTTAGAGAGATTCCAAATTGGATATCCAACAATTTAGTTGAATTGCTTTTAAAGCTTTTGCACAGCTTCCATTGAAGAGGTTGCGCATCTTCTTTAAACTCCCCGCACAATGACACAGTTCCATCAGTGCAATGCATGATACTGCATCGCCATATTCTAAAGGAAGGTTAAGTTTGCGAACATCCTCTGGCGTCACTAGAGTGCAGTAACATAAATTATATGCCATCATAATAGATGGATACAAGGATGCAAATCCAAGGTTGCAATCGGCTTCTCATAGAATCCTTCCCTTGCCTCCAAAACTGTAGCACCTTCATAAGTTCCTTGTTCAGATCCTACCTGTTTGACATTTGGAATCACAAGGCCCTTTTGCTCTGCCTTCCGAAGAAGTTGAGAAAGTACCTTGACGCTCTATCCTCTTGAAAGCAGAAAAGAGATAGGAACACTTGTTACTTTAGCCATCTCCACGTAGTTGTAGATGAACATCAATTTGTCCAAAAGCCGCTATGGGAGATAAGCATCCTTCAAACAATATACATCAAGCCGTCTCCTGGTTTCAGCATTTCCATTATGAAGATTGGAGATTATTGAATGGTGTATATCCTCTTTCTACTCAAACGCATTTCCTTCAAAGTTGAATGGGGTACCAATATAAGCCTGCTTGCTAGGATGGCAGCACACGTCCACATGGGAACCGTTTGAGAACAAGCGACCCAAATCCACAGGATTTGAGGGAAAAGAGCCCCCAGGAAAGAATTCATCCTCACCTTTTGAGTATTTTGAATGAGGCTTCATCACGATTTCCTCGTACCTTTCTTTTGAGTGTTTACGAGTTGTGGTTGCTCGACACCAAGTGTGGAAACAAGGAGAGCACGCAAATTTCTGGGTTTTGAGATGGTCTTGGTGGATGGTTAGGTCTTATGTAATGTAGGTCTTCCATGGAGGCTGCCAAACGAGGCGTAGAAGCATCTCTGCACGTCTGATTAAATTAAAATGGAATCGTCGAAATATATGACAGCATGTTAATGGAGGGGAGAAACAAAATCCGGAGAGGGGGCTTTGAAGGTTGAGACAATAAGATGGGATTGTCGAAAGAATTTTTGAGAACATATGAAAGAGAAATTTCTTTAGGAACAACTTTCGTGGGCACCGCAGCAAACTCTTCCACCTCTGTTGCCCTTTTTACGCCCTCCTCCGTAGCTTGGTCTTCCCAGACCAAGTAGTATACCGTTGGCATCATAGCTACCTCTTCCACCTCTACTACACTTTCTTCTTCATCCTCCTCGTCTTGCCATTGCACCAAATATTCCTGCATCCTCTTCCAATTTTGTTGCATTTCTCGAGTCTTTCTGTCATCCTCAGCAATTTCTCCAAAAAATTTTCCATCAACTGTGTTTGTTGTTTGTTGAATCTTACCTCGTCCATGAAGAATCGATGGCTCTAGATACCAATTGTTATAAACCTTGTTATTGTTATATTGTAAATGGGACTGATATGAAAAGGGAATGATGATGCGTGTGATGACTAACAGAGTGCACTCAAGGTGTTTGCTGAAATGAGAAAGAGAGTTATAGAAGAAATGAAGATGAAAAGGGCTATACCTTGGGGTATTCGAGGTCCCCAATTCCTCCAAGAAAACTCAAATGGTTTCTACAATAATGTTCCAGAAGATTTTTTCCATTTCCCTCTTGTCTCACATATATCCTCTTCAGCTCGTACATCATAAGGCATAACAAAAATAAGGACTGATAAAATGACTGGAAAAGTAACAGTAATAAAATGACAGACAACAAAATGAAGAAATCAGAACGCAACACTTCATTCTTCATATCATCAAACGACACCATTTTGCATCATGTTCCTAACAGATTCAGAGCCATCATCCTGCAGATTTGGAGGTAGCTCCATAGTCTTGAAGGATCTTGCCAAATATGGATTGGCCCCTTAAGACCACTAGCTTGAATCTCTATGTACTTGAACACGATTTTGGATGGATTTTGATTGCATCCAATAGATCTAAAGAACAAATAGATGCTTGGATTTCTAGGTTGGTTTCTCCTCTTTTGAGGTGTTGTAGTTGGAGTGAGTGGGTGAGGAAGTGATTGTAGAAGACGGTTGCTGAATTATTTGAAAGAATACAATTAAATTCAACTGAAGGTTGCAAAATTTATGAATC
Source organism: Juglans mandshurica (assembly GCA_022457165.1). Taxonomy (NCBI): domain Eukaryota; kingdom Viridiplantae; phylum Streptophyta; class Magnoliopsida; order Fagales; family Juglandaceae; genus Juglans; species Juglans mandshurica. Next base: position 16,778,303 of record CM039624.1, read on the forward strand.
TCAAAGACTATGCAAAGAATACCAGACATGCAGATGTTGCATTGATAAAGGAGTACATGGGAATAAAGTTCTATTTAGATGACCTACCATCAAATTACTTCTTGCTCAAAGATCATTTCAGAGATTAAGCATATGAAAGGCTGCATGAAGATCTGCGGCATATATTAACACCAATCCAAATCAAGTCCATTTAGATTTTGTCTCATATTTCAATCAATTGTAGGATTGTTCATCCGAGTTCTGGCCTGGAAACCTGGGTATACCCGAACAATCAATTGTAGGATTGTTCATCCGAGTTCAATCAATTGTAGGATTGTTCTGGGTTGAATTCAATTTTTTTTTTTTTAGTTTGAATGTTTTGATGTTTTCAGAAATTAAAATCTTCCAAAATTAAAAGAAGAGTACATTCAACCAACTTTTAGCATACGTAAAGTCCAGAAATTCCCTCTACCAAAGATTGTGGAGTCTTTCGCCAAGGATTTAGGTTTGTGCTTGGTTGATTTGGTGCAGATGGTTGAGCATTTCATACCTGATTCTCGGAGGAAGAGCATTCGGCAGTGTCGGCATAAAAGAACCTGGAAGGGAATTGAATGGATGCCTCACAACTTTACTTTTCACTACATGCTTTCAAAAGAATTAGCTTAACAATCTCATTGCTTAATAAGTGCTTAGTAGAAACAGGGTTTCTCACAGCTGTGTTGAATGCTACATCTGTAATTCCTCTCACGGGTGTTCCTGGTGTAGAGGTTCTTCTCCTGTCGTGTGCAGGGTCCTGCCGTCATCTTGCTTCTACATTATTGTGTTTCTCTCGATGCATGCTGGTTTTAGCATGGATCCAAGTCTTGAATCCTTGTGTGCTCGTTTGTCGTTAACTGAGCAAGAGGAAGAGGTCCTGGTGGTTGAGGAGCATTCATTGGGGGATGCTCTTGTTAGGAGTGAAAGGTGTTTGTTGTTCAAGTTGTTAACCTCCAAGCACTTTAACAATGAGGCGTCAAAGTCTACTATGAAGAAGGTTTGGCATCCTGTCCATGGTTTAACCGTTCGTGACCTACACCCCACGTTGTTCATTGCTGAGTTCGAAGATATGAAAGATAAAGAGCGAGTTAAACGCGATGGACCTTGGAGCTTTGATAAGCAACTCGTTCTAACCAGTGATGTGGACGGATTGAAGCAAACTTACCAAATTCATCTTACTAAGGCTCTGTTTTGGGTCTGCATACATGACCTACCTGTTATGGCTTAGAATGATATGATGGAAAACCTTATTGGTAGGGCTATAGGGAAGGTGGCAATAGATTTAGAACCTGATGAAATAGCCTGGGGTGAGTTTATGTGTATCAGGGTTTGCATGGATCTGTCAAAACCTCTTTTAGGTGGGAAGAAGGTCTGTGTGGGCTCCACTTAGCCAGTCTGGGTGAATCTCACTTATGAACGTCTTCCTAATCTATGTTATCTCTATGGTTTGATTGGACATAGTCATCGTGACTGTGATCTTTGGGAGGAGTCTATGAGTTCATTAAAAGTCTCTGAATTTCACTATGGTCCTTGGCTCCATGCAGGGGGATCAGGTAGTCCTAGTTTGAGTCATTTCCACCAACAACATGATCAGCAAAGCCCATCGGTGCAATTTGAGGGTCAGGCCTTCGGTGAATTTGAGAGGAACCGTCGTATGGAACTTTCAGCGGATCATTCAAATTTTGAGTATGTTTCGGAGCAGTTACACCATGGGGCCAATCTAAATCAAGTTAGATCTCACAAGCAGTTATTTTCAGTTTATCATGAAGCAAAAAATTCGGGTTCTGATCTCTATGGGGTAATTGGAGAAAAAAAGGGAGTTTCAAAAGAAAACTGTTTGCTAGGGGTCTCTGAGGTTATTGTTTCTGATGGGGGTATTTCAGTAACTACTAGAGAAGCTGGATTTGAGACACAAGTTGGTGGGACAGAAGATTCTTTGGATGTAATCCAACAATAGGTCACTGGTTCACGTAAATGGAAATGGCTCAAACATCTTCATATGCATGACAAACTTAAATGTGATTCTCAAATTGGTGGTAAAAGGGCCTCTCCTTCAATCCCTAGAGTGGATGTCCCTAAAGTGTCTAAAAGGTTGAAAAATAAGGGGAAATTGGGTGAGGACATAGATGGTATTACTCAAATTGATTCAGTGATGCGAGCCCCATGAGAATCCTAAGCTGGAATATTCGAGGGCTTGGGAACCCTCGTGGTATTCGAACTCTTGCTGATTTAATCAGAAGAGAGGATCCCAAAGTTTTGTTTCAAGAAACAAAACTTAGAGCCGCTAAAATGGAACTTTGTAGAGTAAATTTAAAGTATGCAAACTGTTTAACAGTTGATGCCTCAGGCCATAGTGGTGGATTGGCACTTTTATGGAAAAAAGAAGTTAAGTTAGAAGTAGTCAGTTACTCTTCTTCTCATATTAATGCATGGGTGGAGGAAGATTCAAACCAATGGTTTTTAACTGGTCTTTATGGCCAACCAGAGGCCTCTCTAAGAATAGAAACTTGGAATCTTATAAGAGGGCTGCCTAGAGGTAATTTTGACCCTTGGCTTGTATTTGGTGATTGAATGAGATCCTTACCTAGGGAGAAAAATGGGGAGGGAGGGATTGACCTGCTGAGCAAATGTTAGATTTTTGTGAGTTATCTGATTACAGCATGAAGGATCTAGGGTTTAGTGGCCCTAGATACACTTGGTGTAATAAAGGGGAGGACTTAGCTCTGGTATTTGAAAGGTTGGACAAATTTTTGGGGAATGGATCCTGGTGCAACATGTTTGAAAGGGCTGATGTATTTCATGGTTTTCCCTCTTATTCAGATCACTTACCACTGTGGGTAGATATTATGAGTGTCCAGCCAAGGAGAAGAAGACCAAAAGCATTCGGGTTTGAGGCTATGTGGTTAGGGCAAGAGGGGTGTAACCAGATTGTGAATAATTCTTGGAACCTGCTTAGTTAATCAGTCTTGCTTAAAAGACGTTATGTCAAGTATCTCTTGTTGTTCTGCTAAAATGCAACAATGGAATAAAGTTCAGTTTGGTAGAGTACAATCTAATCTGTAAAAAGCTAGACAAAGTCTTAAGCTGGTGCTCTGCAGAAAGCCAGACAAAATCTTAAGCTGGTGCAACAGAAGGACCCCCTTGAACTAAACTCTGAGGAAGTTAATGCAGTGTCTGAGGAAGTTGATAAATGTTTAAGTTGGGAAGCAGAGATCTTGAGCACTGTGGTTAGCTAAGGGTGATCAAAACACAAAGTTTTTCTATGCTAAAGCATCTCAAAGACAAAAGAAGAACATGATCATTAAACTCATGGATGAAGGAGGAAATTGGCATGAAGGAGAGCACAGTGATAACCTTATCATTAACCATTTCACTTCTTTGCTTTCCTCTACAGGTACTCGAAACGTACCTCATGTGCTTGATAACATTGACAGCAAAATCACAGTGGAGATGAATGCAAACCTTATTAAACCATACTCTATGGATGAAGTCAATAGAGCTTTGAAAGGAATGCACCCCTCGAATGCCCCAGGACCTGATGGAATGCCTCATTTATTCTTTCAACAGTATTGGGTTCAAATTGGTAATTCTATATCTAGTGTTGTCCTTCATGCTCTAAGCTGTTAACCATACTTATATTACCATGGTTCCCAAGAAAAAGAATCCTATTAAAGTCAATGACTTTAGACCTATTAGCCTCTGTAATGTACTATACAAGCTGATATCTAAAGTCATTGCTAATAGGATCAAATATGTCTTACTTGTTGTTATCTTAGAAACCCAATCTGCCTTCTTAGCTGGTAGATTGATCTCGAATAATGTCTTTGTACCTATGAGGTTCTTCATTTTTTAAAAAGGAAAAAGAGTGGTAAGAAGGGTTATGTCTCTAAAGTTAGACATGAGTAAAGCTTATGATAGGGTGGAATGACCATTTCTTGAAGCAATAATGTTTAAGCTTGGTTTCCATGAAATGTTAATCAATCTTGTTATGAAATGTGTTCAAAGTGCCTCATTTTTAGTTCTTATTAATGGAGCACCTTCTGGATATATAATTCCTTCTAGAGGCTTGAGACAAGGAGATCTCATCTCACCTTATCTATTTTGAAATGTTAATCAAACTTGTTATGAAATGTGTTCAAAGTGCCTCATTTTTGGTTCTTATTAATGGAGCACCATCTGGATATATAATTCCTTCTAGAGGCTTGAGACAAGGAGATCTCATCTCTCCTTATCTATTTTTGATGTGCATAGAAGGTTTAATTGGTTTGCTTTGGAGAGCAGCTGTTTCAAACTCAATCCCTGGTATAAAAGTCTATCGAGGGGCCCCAAGGCTTAACCATCTGCTATTTGTAGTTGATAGCCTCATTTTCTGTTCTGCTAATGTTGAGATTAATCATAGATTACTTGAGCTCTTGAAAACATATGGGGATGCTTCAAGTCAGCTGATTAACCAAGACAAAACGGCCATGGTGTTTAGTCAGAATACTGAGGTTGCTAACAAGAGAGCTATTATGGAACTGTGGAGTAATTCACAAGTACAACACTATGACAAGTACCTAGGGTTACCACCATTGATTGGTAAATCAAAGATGACTGCATTTGCTGAGATTAGGCACAAAGTATGGTTGAAACTACAAGGTTGGAAAAAGCAATGTATTTTCTTAAGGGGGAAGGGAGGTGTTGCTAAAAGTAGTGGCTTTAGCTATTCCATCTTATGCCATGTGTTGTTTCAAACTCCCTCATAAGTTATGTGTTGACCTTGAAGGAATGATGGCAAGTCACTGGTGGGGACAAAAGAAGGAGGAAGGAAAGGTCCATTGGGTTAGCTGGCATAGCATGTGCAAACCTAAAGCGGTTGGAGGTTTAGGGTTCAAAGACTTGGAAACCTTCAATATGGAAACAAAGTTGGAGGTTACTGCAGTACAAGGATGGCTTGTTCTACAAGGTTTACAATGCTAGGTACTTCTCTAATTTTACTCTATTTGAGGCAACTCTTGGTAGTTCACCCTCTTTTGCTTGGAGAGGGATATGGGAGGCTAAGAATCTGTTACTCAAAGGTGGGAGATGGAGTGCGGGTAATGGTAGAAGTATCCATATCTTGAAGGACCCTTGGATTGCTGGCTTACGAGAACTAAGTAAGGAAGCATCTATTAATTGCAACCAGTACATTGATGCTCTAGCTGAATTGGATGATCAAGTTTCTTCTTTAACTGACTGTAATACACATTGGTGGAATATGTCTAAGATCATGACTCTATTCAATCCAAAAATTGTTGAGGCAGTATTGAGGATTCATCTAAGTTTTTCTAATGAGCCAAGCAAGTGGATTTGGGAGCATGAAAGGAGTGGTGTTTTCAATATTCGAAATGCATATAGGTTTTTCAAGGGGTTAGTTTGTCACAACCCCGCCCCGGAGTGGGCGAGATCGCGGCGTACATGCATGTTCTTTCCTTTTCTTTCTTTTCTTTCCTTTTTCGATTGGCATGGACATTACACACATGTACTCTAAATTTCTAATTTAATAAAGGGAATGTCTAATAGACATCCTATTCGAACATTCACCCGTAAAAGACTCTCGAAGTCCATACATTCATAAAAACATAACCTATCATCCATAGACATAATTGTTCTAGTTAGGGAAGGTCCTAAGTGTCTGCCTCTCCCTCTACAGTAGTGCCTTGCTCCCCAGCCTTTTCATCATTACCTAGATATTTAAAAAAATTAAAATAAAAGTGAGTCGAATACTCAGTAAGTAGTACACCATGCAGTGAACATACTAGGCATCTATTCTTTTCTTTTGAAAACATGCATACATAAACATTTTGCTAATTCTTTTGACAATGCTTTCATGCATAACAGTTTAAGAGATAAGCCATACTTTCATGCATAACATTTAAGAAATAACTATGCTTTCATGTATAAACATTTTAAGAAATAACCATACTTTCATGTTTCACTTTTTTTAGCCGGTACACACTATTTCGCCCCGTGTGTTGGGGTTAGCAGTCTTCCTTTGGACCTGGATTCCGCCCGTGGCCACAGGTTGGGAATCCCTTTTCAGTCAGGGGGCAGCACTAGGTGCACTACCAGTACTACTTAACCGGCATTGCAATCTGCCCATTCCTTTGGTACCCTTTTCATTTATATGGACGTTACGTATATTCATATATTAAAGCATTCATTCATTCAGTCCTTTCTTTCATTCATTCATGTCAGTCCTTTCAGTCCATTCCATTTAACAGTTCATTCATGAAAAACGTCATTTAAAAGCATGAATTTAATATCATCTTTTCATTTAACAGTGCATTCATGAAGAAACATCATTTTTAAAGCATGAGCTTAACATAATTTTTCATGGCATCCATAAATCGTCAGTTCATAGGAATAATTTAACATCAGTTCATAGGGACATCTTAAAACGTTTTCTTTGCATCATTTAAAGCATCAGTTCATAGGGACATTTTAAAATGTTTTCTTCACATCATTTAAAGCATCAGTTCATAGGGACATTTTAAAATACTTTCTTCACATAATTGAAAGCATCAGTTCATAGGGGCATTTTAAAACTCGTTTAAAGCATTAATTGAAGCATAAGGTATGAGACATTCCTTACCTTTCCTTTTCAATCAAAATATTTTCATCATCTTTCTTACTTCAATGCACATGCAATTTTATGAATAAGATACATTTTCATGCTATACTACATATAGGAATAATCAATAAGTTTATTGAGAGAGCATGTATGGAAATCTCATGACTTAGCACCTACGTGCATGCATTACCTTATACTCATACACACAATTATAATCGATAGGGTGCTCAACAGGGGTTATCAAGAAAGGGCTTGTACATACTATTACTCTTTTCTTTAGAAGAACATTTGCAATGAGAGAGAGAAACATTCTTTCATAAAGAGAACTTGGTGCAAGAAGCATGGTCATAGCTAATTACCTTTATGCTCCTCGATACTTCCATCATCAATATAGGTCCTATTCCAATAAATACCATAAGCGTGTTAATACTCATACAATATTCTTTAGCCCTCCCTTTAAAAGAGAAAGCCACGATATTACAATCTAACGTCCCTTCTATGCTTAACATTAATCCAAATGACTACTCCTCACCTCAACTTACAAGAGAAATAACTTAAATATTAAGACATGCTAGCTGTCCATGGAAATGCTATTTTAAAAACTTACATGAAAAGTAGTTAAGAATTCATAGGCTTCAAGCAAGGTTTCTTTGGTTCAAGCTCACTTTGGGTTATGGACATTAGGAGATAAAATCTGGAATTCTCGACAATGGGCTTTAAAATAGATTTAGGCATCTCAAGTAGGCTAAACAAGCTTAGAAAACATGCCCTTTAAATCAACTTGTGGTCCCTCATTATGAAAATATTAGCTCATCAATATTTTGGACTCTTGGGTTAGGTAGAATTTAACCAAACGAGGGACAGCATAAATGGGCTATTTTTATGGCATGACATGGACTTGGGAATATTTGGACAGCTTTGCATATCATAATACCTCATGCACAATTAATCCCTTATATCTAAACTAACTAAGCTATAACATATTCACATAAGTAATATATTAAATAGTTTAGATAAAACCTCCTACTAAAATTAAAGTAGCATAAAGTATAGCTAGGTTACCCATTAAGAAACTTTAAAATCTTTAAACACTTAAACTTATGCTTTACCCACTTAATATCGTTAAAAGCAAGATATAAAATTATAGAACTAAGCAAAACCTTTAAACCAAACCTCTAGCATCCTAAAAATAGATTACCAACCAAATCTCAATATAAGGCACATGATACCAACATATATATAATTTAAAATCATTTTAATCATCACTTATGATTAAACCAAATTTAGTAACAACATAGCATTTTCAAAATATAGAAAAATATATAGAAAAATAACTTTAATACCATTCAGTTTGGGCCAAAAAGAGGGCATACATATTTATTTGAAATATAGGAAATTAAACACATCAAGACACAAGCTAAAATAACTTAATGGGCTTCCGAAATCACATTAAAAATAAATAAGTCAAATTAGGATTTTTACCTTAAGCTCTTAGCCCTTTCCAAAACACAAGTGGAAGACCAAATAGAGGGACAACCGTATGGATGAAGAGCAACACGATATCACTGTTTTAAACCCCAAAACTGAAACATCAAAAATCATCAAAAGAAAACTCACTTGATCAATCATGGCTAAATTCGAAATAGACAAAGGAGAAGGATTAAAGGTACTCTTACCTTGCCATGGAGTCACAATCTTGAAGATGATGAGAGGAGTTGGTTTATTGAAGAACAAAAGAGAGGAGAAGAAGATAGGGTTGGCTTTAGCTTGCTTGGAAAGGGAGTGAAAAAGTTTATTTCTTTTCTCTTGGGTGAGGGTCGACGGGTATGGGGGGGAAGATGCCAGAGCATTAGTATTGGTTTATGCATATGCATATGCAAAATTACCTCTTTTGCATAGCCACTTTGCCATTCAAACAAAATTCCCACATTGGCTTATGCATATTTGAAGTAAAATAATAATAAAATATTATTATTTTATTATTATTACTTTTTTGCTAAAATCAATTTTTTTATATATATTTTGTAATTAACATCCACTACATACATTTGACATTAATAATACAAATGTAATAATAAAAAATATAATTTTTTAATAATAATATATTCAAAATATAATAAAATGAAAAATATATATATAATATATTATAATAATAAAATGAATGTGCAAGTAAAGGTTTGTTATGTTGTTGAAGGAGGGAGAAAATGAAAGGATTGTGAGAGAGTGGGAGGAGAGAGAAATAATGATTAAAATATGATTTGTAGGGTGAATAGTGGTTATCCAAATTTGGATAAGTACTATTCATAGGTAGCTAAATATTTGGATATGCATAAGCCAATGTAGAGGGTTTTAAGGCCATATTATGCAAATATGACTTTGCATATACATATGCATAGACCAATGCTAATGCTTAGAGTAGTTTTTATTTTTTTTCTTTTCTCTTTTGTGTTGCTTTGGACGATGGGTTCAATGAAAAATGAAGTCAATGGCTTCCTTAGGAAGCTTATGGGTCAATGGGGCTCAATGGCTTGCTTTAGAAGCCTATGGGTGGAAGAGCTTAATGGCTTATCTTGGGAATCCTACGGGTGAAAGGGATAAAAGAATTTAGTTGACTTGGTCAAGACTTATCACATAAGCTTGGGAGGAGAAGATGAAGACTTTTCTATTTTTCTTTCTTGGTTGCTTCCTACGGGTGGAAGGGATAAAGGGCTTTAGTTGCTTGGTCAAAGCTTATCATATAAACTTGGAAGATGGATGGTGGAGATTTATCCACCTCAAGAAGGCTTTTCACCTACCAATCCAAAGGTAGAGATTAATTGGGTAATTTTCTAAATAAATAAAATTAATGAAATTAAGGGAAAATATTTCAAAGTCTAAAAATAATACCCTTGATTTATTTTAATAAATTCGTATTTTAAAAATAAAGCATACTCATCTTAAAATAAAATAATTAAAAGTAATAAAAATCTTTATCTCAAAATATTTAACTTAAAGAATTAATAAAATGATGCAAGGACCAACGTAGTAGGGCTCGGGTATTACATAGTTACCACAACTACAGGGGAGACATCATTTGGGGCCTCTAATAAGAAGTTTTGTAATGTTTTGTGGAAACTGAAAACTTCTCACAAAGTCAGAGTTTTTGCATGGAGGGCATGCAAAGAGATTCTTCCCACAAAGTCTAACCTTTTCAGAAAAAGGGTAATGGTGGACTGCTCCTGCTGTTTCTGTGATCAAACGATAGAAGATTTAGCCCATGCTCTATTTTTTTGTCCAGCTATACATCAAATTTGGGTGAAAAAAATTGTGGCTTTATAGAAAGTGGAATCCTTAAGACCTTTTATGTTTATTGCTATGGAGATTAATTCTAAAGAGTCTGCTGAAAGTTTAACAGATTCCATCCTCATGGCATGGGGGTTCTGGTATAGAAGGAATAAGATGATTTATGAAAGTATTAATATGCCTCCTCAACAAGTTTTAAGCTATGCTCTTTACTTGAAGGGTATTCTGCCTACAGGTCTTCAACATCAAGCTACTATCAAGAATCTGAACTATAGGTGGAGTCCACCTCCACCAGAATGGTTTAAGCTAAATGTAGATGGGGCATTCTTCTTTGACTGCAATAAAACTGGAATTGGAGCTATACTTCGTAATGCTTGTGGTGATGTGATCATGGCTCTTAACAAAGTAGAAGATGAATTCTTAGAACTAGAAAATGTGGAGGCTATGACAGTTTTGAGAGGTCTGCAATTTTGTCTTCAGATTGGTATTCATAATCTACTTATTAAAAGTGATTGCTTTGATTTAGTAGATGAGATAAACAGTGTAACGCCCCAAACCCGAGTGGCTTGGTGAATTACTACTTGTCACTCATAAACATGTCTCCCCAACACATCCAAAGGAAAAATCTCCAAAAACTTCATAAATGAAATCAATTTCAAATCTTCTCAATAATCTCATTACAAACTCCACACAATCTTTAATGCAATAATAATAATCAAAGGGGTCCATAACCTCCCTGTAGTCATAACCAATCAACTAAATAATTCATAAATCTTACAAAACTCATAAAACCCAAAGACATTAAGACTAAGAACACCAGAAATCCTTCTTCTACCAACATCTTCTCAGCTTAAACACAAGCAGCATTCTAATCCAGGTCCTCATTTGGACTCACCACATCATCTGAAAAATATTATAATGATAAGGGGTGAGTTATCAACAACTCAGTAAGCATAACTAATATACTAGCGTGCAAACATGAGCATTTATAAAGTAGAGTATGCAGAATAAAATATTTTCCAGAATTATCATGCAGAACATAACATAATTTCAAAATAACAGAGCGATGGTTTTAAAACAAGTAAAACCCATGGTACTTTGGCATAACATAAACTGAGTATCATCATCAGATCAAAACAGAGCATCAAACAGAGCAGAGACCATGTTTCACCCCCGTGGTAGGGTTGTGCAAACCCCGGTGGCCAAACCAGGCAGAGACAGAGGTGAAATCTTTCCTTTATTCTTCTCGGAGCCCCGAGTGTGCACACAGGAAAAGACCACAATAAAACCACTTTGTTTCCAAAGTGGGTGCACTCAGAGACAGAGAAGTTGGTACCAACCCAAACAGAGCAGAGCATAACAGAGCAGAGCAGAGCAAAGCAGAGACAGAGTTAGATATGAAAACCAGTACACCATGCCAAAGGTTTTCAGATGTTATATCAAAATAATACAGAGTACCAAAACTGAATCAGAACAGTTTACACACGCTGAACACAAAAGACAGAACAAATAAATGCACAACTTTTCATATTCTCAATATCTCTCTTTTTCCAGATTTCAGAAACCACGTGACAGAATTTAGCTCATGTCTACACAATGCATGTCAAAATATATTTCTCCTTTTTCACACAGATTTCATGAATAATGCAGATAAGTGACCGAGGTTGATCTTTGTTTTCACAAGTTCCCAACACAAAAATTATGCAAGTTTTCATAAAATCAACCTCAGTCTTATTAGCTTGTATAAAACCCAGCATAGGAACCCCGCTTACCTGACTCTTGTAGCGTATTATCTAATCCTCGAAAATGACCTCTGTTAGTCTCGTCACCTATTCATAAAACAAAATATACACTGAGTATTAAACGATAATTGACATAATGTCCATCTAATAATTAACACTCATAATCTCAACCCATAATATAGCAAAAACAACTCGCTAATACTACTAATAGTAATTTGGACAACCCGCATTTCAACCCAAAAATACCATATTCTAATTTTAACAATTACCAAAACACCCACCAAAATCCACGTCAAACACAACTAACCAAAATATCAACCGCAACTCAAAGGCCCCTAACTCCAAGCAATCATCACAACTCAACCACAATGCAGCTCCAACTATTAGTCTCCACTCCCAACGGTCAAATAGAAATCCATATAGCACAAAAACAGCCCCCAAACAATCCCAAGCATTACTCGATTTACTGCTCGATCAACCCAAAATAATCCACAATTCCAAGACCATTCCAACACAAAGTGTTTGTTTATTCACAAAAAATGTCCGAGAACTCACAACTACACTTCCAAATATTTCATTGAAGTGACATAAACTGACTTGAAGTGAAGTGTGTGTGCGTGCGTGTGAGACCGAGACTGAGCATGGCTTACCAGTAAAAGAAAAGAATAGATTCTCCGAAATTAGCTTCACTGGTTACACGATGAGCCAAAACCGAAGACCCACAAAACGCAAAACTCAAACCAAACACAAAGCAACAACAAAAATCTGCAAGTGAAAAGACAGAGAGGATCGGCTGAGGGTTGAGTTCAGGGTCTAACATGAATAATAAAAGAGAGGGGAAAAGCCAACTGCAGAAAACAGAGGATGAACTGCAGAAAAGAAGAAGAAAAATAAATAAATAAAATAAAAATAAAAATGACAATCAAAGGCGTCGGCTTGAGGGGAAAAGAAAAAAATACCTGAAGAGGAAAGTGCAGCGCGAGTGGAAGAGAAGAGACGAGCTTGAAGTGAGGGATGCCGACTGCAACACCAGTGGGACGCGAGGGAGAGAGACGTCAACTAAGATAGGAAAACCGAAAGTGAGGGCAAAATGAAGATGGAGGAAAACTAGGGCATGGGATTCGGAATCACAACTCAACTCAACTCAACGAAGAGAAAAGAGAGGGATTCGGGAAAGTGAGTGGGTTACGGGATGGAGCGGAATGCGGGGCAAAAACAGAGGAAAGAAACCGAAAGGAGAAGGAAAGCATTCGGGGGAGGGAAAAAGAAAAGCTTACCCTTCCAAACGACGTCGTTCGCCCACCGAAAAAGAAAGGGCTGGGCCCTCAAGCACGAACCGGTTTCACAACCCACTGGGCCTTACATCCTCCCTCCCTTACAAAAATTCCGTCCTCGGAATTTGCTACAAGCTATAATAATTTCCTTCGAACAAATGAGGATACTTTACTCGCATCTCTTCCTCGAATTCCCAAGATACTTCATTGATAGCATGATTATTCCACAGTACTTTAACCAAAGAAATAGTTCGATTCCGCAACACTTGCTCTTTCCCGTCCAGAATCCGCTATGGTTCCTCGGTGTAGGTCATGTCCTCTTGAATCTGCAAGGGTTCATGATCTATGATGTGAGTGGGGTCATGATATACTTTCTCAGCATGGACACATGGAACACATTATGCACTCCGAGAACGCCGGTGGTAGAGCCACCCTGTACGCCACTGGTCCAATCCGATCAAGAATCTCAAACGGCCCAATGTATCTAGGACTCAACTTACCTTTCTTTCCGAATCTGATAACTCCTTTCATTGGTGAAATTCTCAAGAATACCTTATCTCCCATCGCAAACTCTAACTGACGGCGGCGTTTATCTGCATAGCTCTTCTGTCAGCTTTGAGCTGCTTTCATTCTAGCCCGAATGGTATCTATCTTTTCTGTGGTCTGCTGAATAATCTCTGGCCCTAGAAGTTTTCTTTCACCTACTTCATCCCAATACAATGGAGACCTACATCTCCTGCCATACAAAACCTCATAAGGTGCCATCCCAATGCTAGCCTGGAAACTATTATTATATGCAAACTCAACCAATGGTAAATGTTGCATCCAAGATCCCTTGAAATCCATCAAGCATGCCCTCAACATGTCTTCTAAAATCTGAATAGTTCTTTTCGACTGTCCATCTGTCTGAGGGTTAAACGCAGTACTGAAACTTAACTGAGTACCCATTGCCTCTTGTAAGCTTCGCCAGAACTTAGAGGTAAAACGAGGATCTCTATCCGACACAATGGATACCGGTACTCCATGCAACCTCACTATCTCCCGCACATACAGTTCAACTAGTTTCTCTAGTTTATAAGAAACTTTAATGGGCACAAAACGAGCGGTCTTCGTTAAGCGATCCACGATCACCCATATAGCATCTTGTCCGCTTACGGTCCTTGGTAGACCCGTCACGAAATCCATGGAGATATGTTCCCATTTCCACTCTGGAATCTGAAGTGGCTGTAATAATCCTGCAGGTCTTTGATGTTCCGCCTTCACTTGCTGGCAAGTCAGGCATTGTTCTACAAATTTAGCAATTTCTCTTTTCATGCCATTCCACCAAAAGGACTCTCTTAAATCCCGATACATCTTGGTACTCCCTGGGTGAACAGTGTACAAAGAACGGTGTGTCTGTTCAAGAATTAACCTTTTTAGTTCATCAACAGCAGGTACGCATACTCTACCCCTAAACCTCAAAACTCCATCCTTGGAAACACAAAAATCATGTTTGTCCCCGTTTCCGATCCCTTCCATTAGCTTCACCAACTCTGAGTCCACTTTCTGAGCAGCTTTGATTCTATCTATCAAAGCAGGTTGAACCACTAAACTGGCCATGACAGCATTTGTATCACTAGAAAAGACTTCAATACCGGCTCTTTCTAAATCCAACAACAACCTATGCTGAGTGGTAATGGCTGCAACTGTCGGTCCGATTGACTTTCTACTCAGAGCGTCGGCTACTACATTAGCTTTGCCTGGGTGATAATTAATGGTGCAATCATAATCCTTGATCAACTCAAGCCACCTCCTTTGCCTCATGTTTAATTCTTTTTGGGTAAAGAAATACTTCAAACTCTTGTGATCCGTATAAATTTCGTACTTTTCCCCATACAAGTAATGTCTCCAAAGCTTGAGTGCAAAAATGACTGCCGCGAGTTCCAGATCATGAGTGGGATAATTCTGCTCATACACTTTCAATTGGCGTGAGGCGTAAGCTATAACCTTCCCATGTTGCATCAGTACACACCCCAAACCAAGCCTAGAAGCATCGCTATACACAACAAATCCGCCTCTAGCTGTGGGAACTGATAACACCGGAGCTGTCACTAATCTCTGTTTCAACTCTTGGAAGCTTTCTTCACACTTTGCTGTCCATTCAAACTTATTATTTTTCCTGGTGAGTGCAGTGAGAGGAACTGCTATCTTGGACAATCCATCAATGAATCGACGGTAATACCCCGCCAATCCCAAGAAGCTTCTAACCTCATGAACATGCCTCGGTGCCGACCAATTAACCACTGCTTCCACTTTTCCTGGGTCCACTGAAATACCATCCTTCGAAACTACATGTCCCATAAACGTGATTGAATCAAGCCAAAATTCACACTTCTTCAACTTAGCAAACAGCTGCTTGTCTCTAAGTGTCCCAAGTACCAACTTCAAATGTTCTTCATGCTCGGTCTCGCTTTTGGAGTATATCAGTATATCATCAATAAAGACAACCACAAACTTATCCAAAAACTCATGGAACACCCTGTTCATCAAGTCCATGAATACTGCTGGGGCGTTAGTCAGGTCAAAAGGCATGACCAAAAACTCATAATGGCCATATCGGGTTCTAAACGCCGTCTAAGCCACGTCTTCAGCTCTGATCTTCAACTGATGGTAACCCGATCGAAGGTCAATTTTTGAAAATACTTGAGCACCTTGGAGTTGATCAAACAAATCTTCTATACGGGGTAGCGGGTACTTATTCTTTATGGTCACCCGATTAAGTTCCCTGTAATCGATACACATTCTCATTGATCCATCCTTCTTCTTCACAAAAAGAACTGGCGCTCCCCAAGGTGAAACACTAGGCCTGATGAAACCCTTGTCTAACAAATCTTGCAACTGCTCTTTGAGTTCCGCTAATTCAGATGGCGCCATGCGATAAGGTGCTTTCGAAAGGGGTGTCGTGCCTGGAACTAACTCAATAGCAAACTCTACCTCCCGCTCGGGTGGAAGTCCCGATAAATCTTCGAGGAAGACCTCTGGATAATCTCTCACAACAGGTATCTGTTCCAACATCACTTCTCCCTTTGGTGCTTCTACCACACAGGCTAGGAATCCCTGACAATCATCACGCAATAGTTTTCCAACCTGAATGGCAGAAATGATGGGTGGAGTCAACCTCACTTTTGACCCTGTGAACCGAAATTCACCTTCATTAGGGGGTCTGAATACCACTTCCTTTTTAGCACAATCAATACTGGCGTGATAGGAAGCCAGCCAATCCATACCCAAAATTACATCAAACCCAACCATGTGGAAAACTATTAAATCTGCTGGCATCAATCTTCCCTCTATAGAAAGAGGGCATCCAGGTAGAATCTCACTACAGACTACAGAATTTCCTGTTGGGGTCGCAACCACTAACTTGTTCCTCAACCTTTCAGTATCTAACGTGCAGAATCTAGAGTACGCCGTGGAAACAAAAGAATGTGTCGCTCTCGAGTCAAATAACACAACAACATTATTAGAAAACAAAGAAAGAGTACCTGTGGTCACATTCGATCTCATCCATGAACCAAGAATATTCAAAGTCTTAACCAGAACCAATCAAAGAAAAGAAAATAATAGAAAATATAAATCCTTACAGTAAAACAAAAGAGTCATACCAGTGATCAAGTCATTCCTACCCTCAACCTCTCCAGGTGTTAGTGCAAAGACTTGAGCAGGCGCAGTAGGGCGTTGATTGCTGCCCTGAGCTGATACTTCATTCCTTTGAGGTGGCGGTATGAACGTCTGGTTGCTTCTATTTTGCATTGGGCAATCTCTAATGTAGTGACCTGATTTGCCACAACGAAAACACAATCCCGCCCCTTTGCTGCACTCTCCGGAGTGCACTTGATTGCATGTCCTACACTGGTAGGGCTGTTGATTACTCTGAACTGGCCTTTTTCCCGAACTACCACCTTCACTCCTCCTCTTCCACGGTCCTGGGTCCATGCCAGAATGGTACTCGATGGGAGTAGTCCTTTTCGTCTGTTCGTGCAACGCAGCACTTCTTTGAAGGGTTCTTTCAAAAACTGTTGCTTTGTTCACCAATTCGGAGAAGTTCCGAATCTGGAAACCCACCACACGCTCATACAGTTTCTCATTCAGTCCTTGCTCAAATTTGCGTGCCTTCTTTTCCTCATCCGGAATCAAATAAATAGCAAAGCGGGGTAACTCAGTAAACCTGGCAGCATACTGATGAACCGTCATTGTTCCCTGAACCAAGGTGGCAAATTCCATAGCCTTGTCCTCACGGAATGTGCTAGGGAAAGAGCGCTCAAGAAAAGTCTGCTTGAAGTGCAGCCAACTGACTATCTCTGTCCCCTCTGCTTCCCTGATAGATCTTTCAGAGATCCACCACCTCTTTGCTTCCCCAGTAAGCTTGAATGTGGCGTACGCCACTTTTTGCTCCTCAGTACAGGTTAGGACTCGAAAAATCTCCTCAATGTCCTGAATCCAATCCTCTGCCAAAGTTGGATCGCCTCTCCCATCAAACAAAGGAGGGTGCATTCGATTGAATTGCTCGACAGTACAACCCCCTTCATTGAAGTTACACTGGCGACCCGCTGGATTCTGCACAAGGTCATCAATTAATTGATGTGCAGCCGCTCGCAGTACTTCGGAAGCACTCGGGTTTGCTTCCCTTTCATTCTCATTCGCATTCAGATCCGACATGCTTCGTTCTCTACGACGAGGTGGCAGCCTGACAAAATAACTAGAATTTTTAATAATCGCTTCGAAAATAGAGTTTATAAGAACATAGAAAATTAGTGGTATTTGTAAAAACAAAACGTATATATATTAGAATTCAAATATATAAGAATATCTATAACAGAGACAAAAGAGGAACGCACAACGGTAGTAATAGTCAATCTCCCCAAAATTTAACATCTTACTCCATCTGAGTATTTAAGAAGGCTCTGTTACTAAACTAAACCTTAATCAACATGAATTTAGTTCATAGACCTGTGATATACCACACTTCATAGCTATTCCAAAAGCCTGCGAACTCTAAGACTTCCCACTTCAACAATATTCAATCCTATGAACCCACAGAAATCTAAACCTCCAAGGTTTATAGTATGCAGAATTCAAACCTGTCTCTGATACCAAATGTAACGCCCCAAACCCGAGTGGCTTGGTGAATTACTACTTGTCACTCATAAACATGTCTCCCCAACACATCCAAAGGAAAAATCTCCAAAAACTTCATAAATCAAATCAATCTCAAATCTTCTCAATAATCTCATTACAAACTCCACACAATCTTTAATGCAATAATAATAATCAAAGGGGTCTATAACCTCCCGGTAGTCATAACCAATCAACTAAATAATTCATAAATCTTACTAAACTCATAAAACCCAAAGACATTAAGACTAAGAACACCAGAAGTCCTTCTTCTACCAACATCTTCTCAGCTTAAACACAAGCAGCATTCTAATCCAGGTCCTCATTTGGACTCACCACATCATCTGAAAAATATTATAAAGATAAGGGGTGAGTTATCAACAACTCAGTAAGCAGAAATCATATGCTAGCGTGCAAACATGAGCATTTATAAAGTAGAGTATGCAGAATAAAATATTTTCCAGAATTATCATGCAGAACAGAACATATTTTCAAAATAACAGAGCTATGGTTTTAAAATAAGTAAAACCCATGGTACTTTGGCATAACATAAACTGAGTATCATCATCAGATCAAAACAGAGCATCAAACAGAGCAGAGACCATGTTTCACCCCCGTGGTAGGGTTGTGCTAACCCCGGTGGCCAAACCAGGCAGAGACAGAGGTGAAATCTTTCCTTTACTCTTCTCGGAGCCCCGAGTGTGCACACAAGAAAAGACCAAAATAAAACCACTTTGCTTCCAAAGTGGGTGCACTCAGAGACAGAGAAGTTGGTACCAACCCAAACAGAGCATAGCATAACAGAGCAGAACAGAGACAGAGTCAGATATGAAAACTAGTACACATTGCCAAAGGTTTTCAGATGTTATATCAAAATAATACAGAGTACCAAAACAGAATTAGAACAGTTTACACACGCTGAACACAAAAGCCAGAACAAATAAATGCATAACTTTTCATATTCTCAATATCGCTCTTTTTCCAAATTTCAGAAACCACGTGACATAATTTAGCTCATGTCTACACAATGCATGTCAGAATATATTTCTCCTTTTTCACACAGATTTCATGAATAATGCAGATAAGTGACCGAGGTTGATTTTTGTGTTCACAAGTTCCCAACACAACACAAATTACGCAAGTTTTCATAAAATCAACCTCAGTCTTATTAGCTTGTATAAAACCCAGCATAGGAACCCCGCTTACCTGACTCTTGTAGCGTATTATCTAATCCTCGAAAATGACCTCTGTTAGTCTCGTCACCTATTCATAAAACAAAATATACACTGAGTATTAAACGATAATTGACATAATGTCCATCTAATAATTAACACTCATAATCTCAACCCATAATATAGCAAAAACAACTCGCTAATACTACTAATAGTAATTTGGACAACCCGCATTTCAACCCAAAAATACCATATTCTAATTTTAACAATTACCAAAACACCCACCAAAATCCACGTCAAACACAAATAACCAAAATATCAACCCCAACTCAAAGGCCCCTAACTCCAAGCAATCATCACAACTCAACCACAATGCAGCTCCAACTATTAGTCTCTACTCCCAACGGTCAAATAGAAATCCATATAGCACAAAAACAACCCCCAAACAATCCCAAGCATTACTCGATTTACTGCTCAACCAACCCAAAATAATCCACAATTCCAAGACCATTCCAACACAAAGTGTTTGTTTATTCACAAAAAATGTCCGAGAACTCACAACTACACTTCCAAATATTTCATTGAAGTGACATAAACTGACTTGAAGTGAAGTGTGTGTGCGTGCGTGTGAGACCGAGACTGAGCATGGCTTACCAGTAAAAGAAAAGAATAGATTCTCCGAAATTAGCTTCACTGGTTACACGATGAGCCAAAACCGAAGACCCACAAAACGCAAAACTCAAACCAAACACAAAGCAACAACAAAAATCTGCAAGTGAAAAGACAGAGAGGATCGGCTGAGGGTTGAGTTCAGGGTCTAACATGAATAATAAAAGAGAGGGGAAAAGCCAACTGCAGAAAACAGAGGATGAACTGCAGAAAAGAAGAAGAAAAATAAATAAATAAAATAAAAATAAAAATGACAATCAAAGGCGTCGGCTTGAGGGGAAAAGAAAAAAATACCTGAAGAGGAAAGTGCAGTGCGAGTGGAAGAGAAGAGACGAGCTTGAAGTGAGGGATGCCGACTGCAACACCAGCGGGACGCGAGGGAGAGAGACGTCAACTAAGATAGGAAAACCGAAAGTGAGGGCAAAATGAAGATGGAGGAAAACTAGGGCATGAGATTCGGAATCACAACTCAACTCAACGAAGAGAAAAGAGAGGGATTCGGGAAAGTGAGTGGGTTACGGGATGGAGAGGAATGCGGGGCAAAAACAGAGGAAAGAAACCGAAAGGAGAAGGAAAGCATTCGGGGGAGGGAAAAAGAAAAGCTTACCCTTCCAAACGACGTTGTTCGCCCACCGAAAAAGAAAGGGCTGGGCCCTCAAGCACGGACCGGTTTCACAACCCCCTGGGCCTTACAAATAGTGTTGTCGAGCCTTGTTCAACTATGAGAATTGTGATTGCTGAAATTAGAAGACTTATGATCAGATTCATGCAATGTAAGGTCCAACATGGTTTCCATATGGCTAATGCAGCAGCTCACCACGTAGCAAGGCATGATTGGTCCATTTCTGATATGCAATTGTGGTGGCATGGAGTTCCTTATTTTATTGATAATGTTGTTTACATTGATGCTCTTTCTTATATGCACTCTTAACGCCTTTTGTGCCTATTTGCAATGAATTTATTTTCCTATAAAAAAATAAAATAAAAGCTCAATAGCTTGGGTCAGGCCATTTTAGTGGCTTCAGCCATTGCTATCCTTTTTCTGCTGTGTGAGAGAAAGTTCAACCATCTTGGAAGTTGAGAATGATAGATGAATCATAACTAAACCTTCTCAAATTGAAACATCAAAACATTCAAACCGATAAAAGAAACCCTGAGTTTTGCAACCCTCGTTCCGGCCTGGATTTGTGCTAGGCTGAGAAAAAACTCGGCCTAGATGAACAATCCTAATCAATTGGATATATTATTGGACTTTAAATTCCACTAATATATGCGCAAAATTAGAAGCTCTCCTTTATCTATAGACTTGATTCAAGCTAGGATTTTCAGGGAATACAACTTGTTGAGGCAAATTCAATCAATCCAAATTAAGGGCTGGCGTGAGCTTGCCTCTAAAGCCCTCCCCTTCCCCCCACCTCTGGGCCTACACCTCCCACGTGATGAATAAAAATGAGGAAAAGAGGAAAAAACTAAAAGGAAAAATATACACGGTAACTAGAACTACAAATCCTAACCATATTTTAAAGGCTGAATATGGTGCAAAATCAAGTACATCAACACATCCTAACTTAGATGAGATAAAAAATATAATGTACTGTACTACTAAACCCAACCAAACAAAATTCTGAGAATACTAGTTGCAGGTGTGTAAGGAAGCATATACATATTTTTCATAAAGGAAAAACCCACCTCAAATAACATTCACTACTTGTTAAGTTGCTGCGTCCTAGCTAGCTAGCCTTGTTGAGAACTGAGTTTGGTGACCTATACATCCTTTGTAGAGGTATGAAAAAATAAAATGAATGAACCACATAATATGTGAACTAATAAATTCAAAACGATGCCTATTATTCCAAATATAGGCCAAAGCAATACTAGGATATGTGCAAGTATAAGAAACCAACATCAATGGAATCCTTTTTTGCAATAGATATACAATGTTCATCGTCTAGAAAATCCCTCTTCGGTGTGTACTCGAATACATCGTGGAGGAATTCATTTTCTTGTATTTTTTCCATGATTACTCAGCCAAAAAAAGGAAATCAAACAAGAAATTAAAATCAAAGCAGATAGAATATCAAGGATACCAACCTGCATATGCTTAATGAAGCCTCCCCCAAGAAAGCGCTTCAAAAACTTTAACTGTAATAATTGAAACTAGATAAACACTCAAAAGGTTTCCGACATTCACAAAACCAGTAATACAGGATAAGTGGAAGGTAGTAGAAAACCTGTATTAGTTCATACCATGATGATGTTTGTAATGATTCTCCACCAATCTTCACTGTTATCGCAGGACAATAACTATACCGATATAATAAGTAAGAACAAAGTTAGTTCCCAAGTCCCAACTGCACTAAGGCATCAATGTTTGTAAAGTACCTCAAAAAAATCCAAAATATCCCGAAACAACTTTCGCTGGCTATTAAGATCTTTCTTAGCAGAACCTCTACCACCTGTCTCAGCAGAAAGGTTTCTAACTTGACTTATGATTTTTCCCTTTAATCCTTGTATATGTGGAAATCCTTCCCGAGGTTAGATTCCATCTAGAATCAAGCCAACACTTGAACCTTTAGCTTCACCACAAAACTTCTCCTCACTTGCTATCTCAAAAATTAGAGCAAAGCAAATCCAGGAATTTTTCTTGATCTAGCTAATTTGGCAGAAGATAAATGCGTATAAAAATTTCTATAGAAGATAAATCATTAGACATTGATAACAGATATCCATAATACATATAACATAAATCTGTACAGCAACAGTTATGAAACAATCTTATAAAGTTGTAATACATTGGAGAACAAGTTTTACATATGGTATGAACCACTAGCAAAGTCTAAAAATGCTTAAGTTGTTGAAGCTGAAAGAGAAGGATTATCTTAAGAAAAAAAATTGTAGAGATTAAGTTACATGGATAAATTAGTAATAAAAAATCAAAATTAACAAATAAAAATATTTACCTTTGATGTCAATGTCTTCTACATACTCTCCCACCTCCCCCAATATTAATTGGTTTATGACTCAACCAATTTTGAATGCAAATTAATACTTGTACAGTCTCCGGCGCTAATGAGCTTTGCTATGGGTCCAATACATGTCCATCGGTGCTAAATGTAGACTTGGATGTAATAGTGAAAATAGGAATGGCCAATACATTACGTGCAATCTACGCAAGAGGATGAGATATCTAAACGTGCTTCTCTTTCACCAAGTCAAAATCTCAAGTTCGGGTGTTTTTGGGTCAATTTCATCTGAAAAATACCTACCCACCTCCAAGCCAAATACCGAAATGTTTTTCTCCACAAAATATTGCTCTAGATCTATATCAAAATTTTCACAATCCAGATCATCACCAATAATATTTGAGTAACTTCTATGGGCCACATTTAATCTTCCACTACATAGCCTATGAAACTTGTGGTATTGCTCAATCAAACAATTTATGAGCAATAAATCTCACTTTGGCCTCAATTATATATCTGCTTTCATCCCCTTTGCATCTTTTGAACCAATATGTCAAGGATGTAATCTTATATCAAGGGTCAAGGACAAAAGCTACATAAACAATCATGTTCATCCTATCTATCCTCCGCCAATATTTATCAAACTTAAGCTTCATATTAGGCGCATGCTCATCAACACACCATCCTCATTCTGACACATTTTGGTCAAAGTGTGTTCAATTGTACAAAGTTACTGAAATAGTATATTTGAGGTCATGTATAATGAGCCGAAGATTTTCAAGGTGACATTATAAAAAAAACTTTTAGAAACTTAATAAAAATCCGAGTCCTTTGCCAATCCTCATATGCAGGCATCAAAAGCTGTGGATCCCTCACTCCCATTAGTACAAAAGTTTTTTCGTATTTTTCAGCAACATTCAACATTAGGTATGTTGAGTTCCATCTAGTGTAATGCCCATCCTTATGGTGGGACTTTTTCCAAAATATTTTATTTTTAGAAAAGGATGACGGAAATTACCGTCCTATTTAAAACTTTTCACTTGCATACCCAGGGTGCGAGACTCCACGTTTATAAATTAAAATGTGATTTGACAATAAAAGAGGTTTACAGCGGAAAACATAAATCTTATAATAAAAGGTCTCTTGTACGTTTAAAACTCATGCCTAGACTTCCGTGCTCTTCCCCATGGGCCGTGTCCGTCCTGATCATGTAGTTCCTGTGGGGGAGGGACATGCATAAAAACTAAAATGAGTCGAAGACTCGTAAGCATTACTTCATACCGTTAAAAATATAACAATATAGGTTTTCATTCATGCATTCATCACTCGTACATACTATTACGTGCGTGCATACGTGTCGTATGCGCGTTCGTTTGAAAACTTCACTGGACAGGGTTTTTCTCTCTTTTAAACATGGGCTTCCTTTTCGTAAAATGTTTCTCCCGTCACTGCCTTCATTTCTTCAAGAGTTCATGCATGTTTACATGCGTTCTTTTGAAAACGTCACTAGACGGAGCTTTTCTTTTAAAAAGACTTTCATTTCTTTAAAACGTGTCCCCCGTCAGTGCCTTCATTTCTTAAAGATTCGTGCATTCGTGCGTTCATACATACGTGCATACATCCATTCGTTCTTATCACTTTCATAGGCCAGTACACACTGTTACGCCCCGTGTGTTTGGGGTTAGCGGTCTTCCTTTGGACCCGAATTCCGCCTGTGGCCACGGGTTGGGAATCCCTTTCATAGGGGGCAGCACTGGGTGCACTTCCAGTACTACTTACCCGGCATTGCAATCTGCCCATTCATTGGTACCATTTTCATTCATTCATGTGGCCGTTACGTATCTTCATACATTCATGCTTTCATTTCTTTATTTGCTTTTCATTCGTTCATGCGTTCGTTCTTGTCAGCCCGAAAGAGCTGGATCTTCCATTTATTTCTTTCTTTCTTTTAGCAGTCCTTTCTTTTCATGAGAAAATATCGTTTGGGGCGTAAGCCCGAAAATAGTATTTTCATCTTTTCGTCTTTCAGTTCTATCTTTTCTTTAACAGTTCGTTCGTGGAAAACTTCATTTGAGAACATACATGGGCTTAAACGTCGGCTTTCATGGCATCCCATAAGCGTCACCTTCGAACGTCGTCCCTCATGGCATCAACGAGAGTCACCTCGTGGCGCACATGAGAGCTTCGGTTCGTAGGATCTACAAAAGCATCCACTGTCATGCCCTTTATGCATCTTCATCAGTTTATGGATTTTCTTAGAAAATACATATAATAGATACAGCGTATAGTCATCCATTCACATGCGTACAATTAATACTTTGGTTGCGTAAAAAGGGGCTGCCAAGGAGGGGCCGTACATACTTATACGTTTGAACACTTAGCATTTTCTTCCTTAAAGCGTCTTTCGTTTCTTTTCGTGAGCATCTTAAAGGAAAAGCGTTTTTTGTATATTGAAAAACTCTAGAAGAGTATGAACGTAACACTTACCTGGCCTCCATGCTACTTGCATTTCATGCAGTCCATTCATGCTTGTCAGATGGCAACCTACATGCATACACATACCTTAACGTCATTCTCTATCTAGTACATAAGCAACTTGAACTATAAATAGAACTACGCTATACGTGGAACACTCTCCTTCTATCCATGCACTTACATACCCTTTACTATGTTAAAATCTTCGGGGACCCATTACGGTCACCCCATCTTCCAACTCATGTCTCGCCTCGAGTGCTCATCCACTAAAGTGAACTCATGATTCACCTTAGGATTAAGACACTAAGGCCTCTGTCTCATTCTTCTCATTAACCTCATTCCGACGCATGACTCAAACCAACTAAGTCACGTATCCCGTCCATAGACAATACACCCGTCACTTTCTTCATGCATCTTAGCCCATACAAATCCTCCTTCCCATCCAGACAAGCCATACGGCTCTAAGCCAACTCTGAGGCTTAAGCACCGTGTAACTATACTCAGGATAGATTACCCATTATATATGGTGAATCCATCCGGCACATGTGTCTAACCAGATTACACATGTACTCTACCCCTTATCACCTAAGATCAACATATATAACACGTTGATCACCAGCTTCGAGGGACAAGGGCCATACTCCGATACCAACCTTCTCTTAACCCGACTAGCATGGCTCCTCATGCTACCCGTCCCTTTGACAGTTCATCCCAACACTTAACATGACAAGACTCCAATCATAACCATGTCTTATGCCACGTCATACAGCTCGAGACTGCTCCCAAGCTACACCGTGACCTTTTCGCGTTACCCAACACTCTGGTATATAAATTCCTAACTCATCATGAGTACGATTCCTTACGTACTCCCGACACAACGTGACATTTTGTCACGTTCCCATTACGCCATTCATACCCTATCACTTCACCACATGGCAAGCACGACTGTCAGTAACCACGTCACTTCGTGACATTGCCCAGTCATGCTTCCACTGCGTACTCTTACACTTGTTCCACTACTTCGCCCATCACAAGCACGACTGTTAGTAGTCTTGTCACTTCGTGACATTCCTCAGTCATGCTTTCGTTGCGCACTCTTGTACTTGTTCTGCTACTTTGCACATACTCCTAGCCATAACCCAATCACAGTGACACTTGCCACCTCAGACTACAAGCTACGCCATAACTATTTCGGGACACTGTTTCACAGTTCCCGACACTATCTATCACGTTCCACGCCCATCAATCACGTAACCATCCTTATCTCTATGACACGCCACACGGAGTGTCGCTGCCACGTGGAGTACACTCCACGTATACTCCATTCATACATACTACGCCACATCACCACTATGGCATACTCGCCATATGGTACATCACTATATCACATGGAGTACACTCCTTGTGTACTCCATCCACATGCATTACGCCACATCACCATTAGGGCATATCCACCACATGGTGCATCACCCCACTACATGGAATACACTCTGCATATACTCCATGCACGTTATGTCACATCACCACTATGGCATAAACGCCATATGGTGCATCTCACCCTCACATGAAGTACATTCCACTTGTACTCCCCACATACGCTCCATCACCACTGTGGCATACCCGCCATATAGTGCATCACTATATCACATGGAGTACACTCATCATATACTCCCATCATACACACTACGACACATCACCATTATGGCATCCCTGCCATATGGTGCGTCACTCCATCACATGGAGTACACCCCGCGCGTACTCCATACACGTTACATCACTGCACCACTCAGAGTACACTCATCGTGTACTCATCTCATTCCACATACACATCACCATTATGGCATATCTGCCATACGGAGTACATTCCACATACATCCCCTTCATATATCATACCCCACACAGAGTACACTCAGCGTGTACTCTTCCCGTTCCACATACACCACACCACATCACCATTTTGGCATACACACCATATGGTGCATCAATCCACCACATGGAGTACATTCCACATGTACTCCTTTTACACGCACTACCCACAGAGTACACTTCTCCGTGTACTCATCCCGTTCTACCATATGCCAGGAGGGTATATTTTAAATATACTCTCCTTGTCTTACATTACGCCACATACAAGTACACCCAGCGTGTACTCTTCCCATTTCACACAATGCCATGCCATCCATACAACACATGCCCCACAACTACACTGCACAACACAACCACTCCATAATTACAGCACAAACCCCACAACTGCATTACACAGCACAGTCGATGATGCAGTCGATGATGTCGGAAGAGTCGTACGTGGCAGCTAACTCACGTACGGTGACTGTTTAGGCGTTTGGATAGCTAGGTGTGGTCTTGGAATGCCTCGTGATGGCCTTGTGATGGTGGTGAGGGGCATAACATGGCGGCTCTAGCCGTGTGCAATGGCGGTCAATCACACGTAGTGACTGTCCATCACATGTAGTGGTTACCCACCACATAAAGTGGTGGTTTGGACTTAGGGTTGGCTAAGGGAGGTGCGGTAGATCTCATGGTGGCGTCGAGGTGGCGCCACGGTGGCGGATCTAGCCATACCGTGGAGAAGAGGCCGTGGGAGAGTGGGAGAGAGTGTGCTTCCGTGGGTGGCAGATCGAGGCCATGGGTGGGTGCTTGGCTTGGTGGTGGCCTGAGGAGGCTGATGACGGTGGTTACCCGCCATGGGTGGCGGTGCACGGCGTGCAACCCGTGCGTGCGTGAGAGGGGAACCGTGAGGTGGAGGAGGGAGCTTCTGGCCGTGGGTCAGGTGGAGGAGCTCGGGGAAGGGGAGAAGAGGTCCATGGCGTCGCATGGTGGTCGTGGGTGCTGCGCACGGCGGCACTAGGGGCTGCCCACGGTGAAGTCGTGCGTGGGTCTCCTTGTGCGTGCGTGTCTGCGACGGAGGGAAGGTGGCTGCATAACAGGGGCTGACTTCGGTGGAGGATGATGGCCAGTGGGAAGGGAGGTCGCCATGGGAGCGGTGGAGCCATTGGGAGGCGCAGTGACCTTGAGCCCGTTCGGGCTTCACACTTCTAAGGGAGAGGAAGAGAGAGCGTGAGAGGAAGAGATTGGCATGGATGGACTCGCTAGAGGGAGGGGAGGCCAATGGTGCCGGCGGTGAGGGCTGGTGGCGCATGGCGGCGCCGGACTGTGCGTTGTAAGCTTCGGAGTGGAAAGGGAGTCCGCGTACGTTGTACGCTGGGGAGAGAGGGAGGAGAGAGAGGGGGCTGCGGGAAATGAGGGAGAAGAAGAGGGGGTCTGGGTATTTAACCCAGTCCCTTCGTCTAGGGATCCACATAACGATCTAACGACGAGGGATTAAAATATTGATTTGAACAAGCGTAAATATTAACTTAATTAAAAGCGCTTAGAGGAATTAAGGTATAATATTATTTTAAACTAACCTTAGTTTATAAAATAATATTCTTCATCATTAATAAAATGATGAAATCTCACTTAATATATTTAAAAGGATTTAACCATTTAATTAATAAAAGTTCTCAACATAATTTAAATCCCATAATATCTTAAATAATTGAAATCATTTTAATAATACTATTAAAATGATTTCTGGTAATTATAATATTTTTGGAGCTCTTCAAGAATATTATGATTGTCGTATTTAAGATCAAATCTTAATTCAATAACACTGGAAATACTCCTTATAAATTTTTCCCGCATATTTAAAACACTGGGCGTGCCCTAAAAGTCACACGATATCTTTCGAGACACGCCATCATGATTTGACACGCATAATGTGGCTCGCATTCGCTAGTGAGAAAGGCAGATGATCACATAATCTCTCGCCCCCCCAAAATTGTGAAGTCCTTATGTCTTATGCTCCTTCTCAGATGATCAATAACAACATCATTAGAGGAGGCATTATCTACAGTGATTGTAAAAAGGAGGTTAATCTCTTAATCCATCATACTGGACTCTAACATCCAAGGAATATGGCAAAACTTTATGATTTTCTTGTTCGAGACCCTACTTCGATCAATAAAATGATACGTAACACACATATAATTCTTTTTTTGCATCGATATCCATATATTGGTGGTCAAACAAACTCTTTTACCGCTCAACTTCTATCTTTGCTTCTCTTCATTGTATAAACTTATATAATCTTTTGCAAGGTGGTTCAGGATGGCAAGGATCATCTAGGGCTCTAAAGTACCCATGAGTTCAATAAATGTCGGATGCTCTAAAATTCTAAATGGCAGTTCACACTCGATAAAATAATTGGTAATCATCACTCTTATTTTTTCATAATCATATTTTCCTAACCCTTGAGGAATAGATCCTCTACCATCCATTCTAACTCCCGATTGTGATGACAGTTTATCATTCCCAAGACTTTTCTCTCTAATGGGAGATGTTTGACAAGAAAATATTACGTGGTGTGACATTAATGAAGTGTTATTTTTATAATGGCATTCATATAGTCTCGAGCAATAATTGCATTGAGCTTTACGGTCAATGGGATCAACAGGTTCAACCTTTGTAAAATGATCTCATACTATAGATTGGTTGGTAGCCTTCTTGGCTCTTTTTGCCTTTGGAGGGAAGGATGGTCTGGGATTTGCGGTATTCATGGAGGAATGCACTAAAGGACTAGTGTTTTACTCCATATCCAATTATATATGAGCCAAACCACCAATACTACCACTAAAACTATCTTCCATCTGTTTTAAACATAACAAATAAAAAGTGAAATATAATAGAAATCAAATCAACAGCAAAAAAGATGATAAAATAAAATGAAAATTGCATTTATTTTTTCTAAAATAAAACAAGAAAATGATTTATTGCTCACAAAGTCAAGAAGGCACCATTTAAATACTATAGCCATGTACAAGTTCTTTATTTGAGAAAAAAGAAGAACCTGTCATTACATATGAGTTTAATAAACAACACCATTTTTGTTTTTGAAAAGAGACGAGGTCACCTATACAAGAGTGACCTCCCCCCACATATATTAAAAAAACATCTCACTTGTGGTGGAGGAAAACCTTAACAACCATCCTCTCCAACTCATAAAGAAACTTTACCCAGCAAACAAACAAAAAAAAAACTAAAAAATACCTCCTCTATACAATACATATCAACCTCATATAGCCGGTAAACCCGCCTTATCTACACGAAATATTCCTTTTAAAGGAGTTGGCAACTCAACTGAATCCATCTAAAGACAAGAGATTCCATCGGCACCCAACTTAGCCAGACCATCAGCCATCGCGTTCCCTTCTCTAAAGGTATGCTGAATTGCGTACCTTATTAAATGTAACATTAACATTATCTCCTCCCAAAAGTCTTCTAGGTACCAAATACCACACTTGCTTTCCCGCAGCCAATTTACGAAGATGTTTGAATCCATTTCCAGCTCCATAAATTGTAGTCCCAGATCCCTATAATGCCGTAGCCCATGGAGTAAAGAAATTAATTCGGCCTTATTATTGGTCCCTTTTGAAATTTTTGCAGCATATGCCAGAATGAGAGCCCCGTTTTCATCCCTTATGGCACCTCCTACGCCTGATCTTCCCAGATTTTGCAAACTGCATCCGTCCGTATTTAGTTTGCACCATCCATCTCTTGGTTTCTGCCAACCAAGAAATCCAGTAAATTATTTGCCACCAAAGAGACTCTTTCAAACCAGCAACCCCCTCCATCTTTTTTTTGCATCTCCATAGCCAAATCTGCCAAGTAACAATCGAAGGGATTAGCCCAAGTAGCATCCCTCGAGAAGATGATTTTTTTGCTCTGTTGAACCACAAACAAATTCTCTGTTTCCATGAAACGGAGGAAACGAAACACATGCCCAACTGATTAGAAACCTTCCACCAGATGTGCTGCACCACTTCACCTCTTGACAGAACGTGATCCATGTCTTCATAGGCTCCAGATTCACAGCATACACATTTTGACACAATTGGAACACCCACCTTACGCAATTTGTCATCAACAGGGAGACCTTCATGGGTGGCCTGCCACATAGTCATAAAAATATTTTTTGGGAGGCTCGTATTCCATATCCAATTAAAGAATGAAACCATTGGTCCCCTTCTTCTCGTCTTCTCCCAAGCATTTTTCATAGAAAAATCGCCAACTGGATTCCCCATCCAGATCAGTTTATCCAGACCATGTCTACTATTACCCAACTGCATCAGCACTTCCAAGGCCTTTTCCCTCCCCAGTAAACTTGTGAGTAACTTCTCGTTCCAACCCAATTCCGACTTACATTCTTTTAGAGATAACAACGGCCTAGTTATATTTGTGCAAGAATCTCCCAGAGGCTCTAAAGGGGACCACTTATCCCACCAAAGAAACACATCCCCATCCATAACCCACCATCTTGAGTGATGTAAAACCTCTGGAATGCATCTCATCACCATACGCCAAAACCCCATACCCCTCATCGAATTTACCAAGGAAATATGGCTCCCTTTTATATACTTCGCTAAAAAAAAAGGAAGCCCATAATGACTTATCAGCAAGGACTTTCCACACAAATTTCATATTTAAAGCTTTTTGTACTTCACCTAAATTTCTCAAACCAACTCCCCCCTCCTTCAACGGTTTACAGACTTTTCCCCAAGCCACCCATTTTTTTTTCTCCTTCCCATTTTCCATACCCCAGAAAAAGGAACTAAACGCCCGATTCAAGGACTCAATTGTCACCTTGGGTATAGGAATCACAGACAACATATGAACTGAAAAACTTGAGAGCACGTGCCTTAACAAAATGAGTCTCGCCCCTTTTGATAACATCCGTGCCTTCCACCCTTCAATTTTTCTCTTAATCGTTTCCAACAACTCCTCCAAATGTCTATTTAGCAGTCTACCAATAACAATGGGAACTCCCAAATATTTGAAAGGAAACATAGCTTGCACAAACCCCATAGCTAGTAAGATGGAACGTCTTCTTGTCCTTGTAATAAGCTCTGAAAAAAAATCGTCAATTTTTTTTATTTATCGCCTATGCCGACCAAGCCCCATACTTCTTCAAACAATCCATAATTAGTTTTACATCCTTTTTCACACCATTTGCAAATATGACCATGTCATCTGCATATAGGAGGTGCGATATCATCGGCGCCCCCCCTCGGATGTGAGAACCTCCCAATTATCCCAGCTTGAAATTTCTCTTTCAAAAGTCTTGAAAGAGTCTCCTCCACTAAAATGAACAAGTATGGGGATAAGGGGTCTCCCTGCCGTAACCCCCTTCCACCCTAATAAAAACCCTTTACCGTTCCCTTCATAACCACGAAATACCATACCGTCGTTACACATTGTTTTACTAGGTCCCAAAACCGAAATCAAAAGCCAAAAGCATCCAACACATGTAGAAGGAACTCCCAATCAATGTTGTCATAAGCTTTTGCGAAATCCACCTTAATCATTACATTGCCTCCTTTGACCTTTTTATTCAAGCTCTATATCATTTCCTGGGTTAAACTGGCATTCTCCAGAATACATCTACCAGGAATAAAGGCGCCTTGCTCCTGAGAAATTATTCGGGACAAAATAGTCACCAATCTTCGCACTGTCAATTTAGAGCATACTTTATACACCACGGAGCAAAGGCTAACTGGCCTGAACTTCTCAAAGCTTGTAGGATTCGTCACCTTCGGGATAAGAACTACATATGATGAGGATTAGAACCTAGGTAATTCACTGCCTCTGAAAAAATCCCACACTGCTTCTACCACATCCTTCTCCACTAACCCCCAACATACTGTATCCTTGATATCTTGGATTGAGGGGAGCTCACACATTCTTCTGTTTTCAGCCTCCGAGATTTCTTTTTTTACCCACGACGACAAATCCGGACAAGGACTACTATTTCTAGCTCCCATAAAAGTAGAGAAATAACTAACTGCTTCTTCATGTACTGCTTCCGGAGAACAAATTCAACGCCCATCTTCTCGATTCATCTCTCGGATCTAGTTGCTGCCTTTGTTTTTCAGACTTCGAAAAAATTGAGCATTAACATCCCCTACCTCAGCCCATCGTTGCTTCGCAATTTGAGACAGCCTCATTTCCTTTCTACGCGTCCACTCAGTCAACTCAAGCTTGGCTGCCAACAAGGCCATATCATCCTCCTCGGAACCCCCCACTTATAGTCTGCAATCCGAATTGACTATCTCCTTTTCCAACTTATCAATATGTGTGTGCGTCCAACCAAAGACATTGACATTCCATCGTTTAAGAGCCACCCTCAACTTTTTTAGTTTGCCTGCCAACTTCCACAACCCATTCCCGATTGCCTCTTCCTCCCATACCATTTTGACACAATTTAAGAAATCATCATGTCTCGTCCACATTTCCTGGAATCTGAATGGAGACAGGCCATATCGTGCCGACTGTTTCTCAAGCCACATTACCATCAGTGCGTGATCCGACGAGGAGCGTGAAAGGTATTCCAAGCAAGAGGATGGATAATTTACAGCACACGAATTATTCATCAAAATCCTGTCCAACCTCGCCCAGGATCTAGTTAAACTGGCATGACCATTACACCAAGAAAAAGGACCCCCCATGAACGACATCTCCTGCAACCCACCGAGATTAATGAAATGATTAAACTCCTCCATTGCCACTGCCGACCTCGGACGACCCCCTCTTCTTTTCGCATCTGTACGTATCACATTAAAATCCCCCACTGCCACCCAATCTTCAGAAGTGCTTGGGAGGTCACACAAATCTTGCCAAAGATGGCTTCTCTCTTGTCTCAAACACTTGGCGTACACCAAGGAGAACCACACCCTCCTATTATTATCCTCAATGACCATTGTGATATGTTGATTAGATTTTGCAATCACTTAACAGCCAATCCCCTGGCTCCATAACAACCATATTTTGCCTCCTTCCATAGTATTTGATACACCATCCGCAAAATGAAAATCCCGAACCACCTTCCTCAGTGCTTCCTCCGTTTGAAAATGATGTGCCAAAGCCACTACTTTTGGTTTATATTTCCTCAATAGCTTACCCAGCCTCTGTTTCGAGGTGTTCAAACCTCGTATGTTCCAATAGATGAAACTACACATTATAAATTAAACCGAACGGGTCTGCTAGGAACCCTTTTAGAACTTCTAATTCTTTCACTTTTCCTCTACTGCTCACTCCACTCTGGATCCGAATAAAAATCTTTTTCTTTACTCCTTTGCACCATACTCTCCACTTTCCCACCTTCTGATAACAAGCCCAGAACCTCCCCTTCAACCGCAATTCCATTCCCCACTTCAGGATCAACTCCTCCATTATCAACTTGATTCACTCCCTCCTCCGACCAGCGAGCCTCATCCAAAGAAACAAACTGATTCTCATTTTCTAGATCATTCACAAGCTCTCGCTCCTGTGAAAATCTCGCCTCATCCATGGAATCAAAAATTCCTACCAGCTTTTCCACCATAACCACCTCCCTCAAACCTACATCTGTTTCCTCACTAACTTTGACCAATTCAGCAACCTCCGTCCCCTGAACGAGTGCCTCAAAATCCTCAACCAGGTGGACCTCCTCTGTCTCTTGAAAGTGCATCTATGTTTCCAATTGAGCGATAGGGACTACGCTATCGGTCTAGGTTTCAACGGCCGCAACAAGTGAGTTCTCCTCTCCCGTCTCTAACACCAACTTCTGACCCTGAAACACCCCCTCCTCTAGCTCCTCTATGATCATCAGGTTTCCAACTTGCATGGAAGAACTCAACTCCTTCCCTTTGTCCATTTCCGAACCCGTCACCAAAGGAAGCAGCCCCGGTTCTCCTTCCGTCTGGCCCTTCCCCTTGTAACTCCTTCTATTATCCTTATTCCCCTCCAGATTTTTGTTTTTTCCAGACTGAGCTCCAGCCTTTCGACACTTCGATATATTGTGCCCCTGTGTTTTACATAGTCTGCAATATGCTGGTAAATTTTCATATATGACCTTCTGCAATCGACTACCCGTTTGGTGAGGCACCCTAATCCAAAGATATTCAATAAGATCCTTAGTGGCATTCATTTCGACGCAAACTCTTGCCGCATCCGTCCGAGTAGCACATCTGGTACAATTATCACTGCGCACATATTTCCCTATTGGCATGGTGATATTTTCTAGGAATGATTCATGAAACATGTTCAGAGGCAAACCAGGGAGCGTAATCCATACTGGTACCACTGGAGACTCCAGTTCCTCTGTGTACTCCATCGACCAATGGAATGCATGGTAGGGGACTCCCTTCACTTCACAAGACTCCCTGGAAATCGCCATCTTAAAATCCCCCTCATTAGCAAATCTTACAAACACCGACCTGGGCGCCGCCATCGACAAGACCACAGGCTAAGCAACGAGCCCCCATCTTCTTCGAATGCAGGACCGAATGTCATCCAGTGAAGGACGATTCCCCAAGAATTTTAAAACCAGAGAAAATATGAACGGCTCAGCCGACTTTGTAATCTTCTCCTTGGAAAAACTGATGTAAATTTCGCCATCCAAAACTTTAGGGGATCTCAAAAGAATCACAACTACCAGAATAGGTTGTGGAGCAAACGCCACCATGTCCGCAAAAGATCGGCGGGCAAGGAGCTCCTCTGGCCCCCGGCTGCAAGCATTTGGTAATCCTAAGCCTTAGCAGAGCGAGGGGGGTAAAATCGTCTATATGGAGTACAGCTTAACCCTATGGTCTTTGTAAAAAACAACACCATTTAAATACTATAGCCATGTGGATTAATAAATGTTGCCAATGTAACAATCAAAATATGCCATCCATTTTGAAAGGATTAATGGTACATACTTGTAACAACACCAACGTAATAATCATGTAATACCACTAATGTGTCATTTTCGAAATGCATGTACAAAGAGAAAGAACTAATACATTGTAAGAAAAAGTGTAGCAAGGAAGCAATAAGAGTACTCGACAAAATTAATATCCATAACTAAAATTAATAAGCATGACTTCCTAGTGCATGTCTAATTCATATATGTTTTACTCCAATAAAAATAAGAGACAAACATAAAAACATATGTTTTTTTTTTAAAAAAAAAAAAAGAAGAGGACGGTACCCCAAGTTTATTAATTACCCTCACTTGTGGCAGAGGAAAACCGTGGTTACAAACTGGACACCTTGGGGTTACAGAAAAACCCAAACACAGGCATTAAAAAATAAAGATCATTAAAACCACAGTATAACATAATCCAAAATAAACCAAAAGAAAAAACCAAGAAAGCAACCAAAGAGACACAAACAACCTGCAAAAACAAGGTTAGCCCACGCAAGAAAAACAAACAAAACAGAACCAAGCACAAAACACACATCTCTATGTTTTTTATCATGTCTAACCGAGTCAATTTGTATTGGAATAAGACCAAAACAAAAATCATAGGAAACACACAAACCCAAATCTACGTTAATTTCCTAGGAAACACACACAGACAGAAGGCTAGATTCACAAACACAGAAACCTGGATCTGGGCAAACTGCATCTAGATCTAAACACAAACATGAAAACCTAGATTCACATTTAGAACTCAAAAAGAGTATTGAGAAATAGAGAGAGAGAGAGAGAGAGAGAGAGAGAGAGAGAGAGAGAGATACCGAGAATAGCAACAAATCGAGTATATACGTATTAAAACCAAAACAAAAGGCCTAGATGTAAAAGAGGAGTCCCATACCTATGACGGTAATCGGCAACGACGTTCTCTATTGTAACAACCCGCCAGAAATTCAGTGGATGAATTTCAGTGGACCTTAGAGTGTCATAAAACTCCATAAAGATTTCACAAATCTAACAATCGTCTTAGGTTTTAGCCTATCATCACAGTCAATTTTCTACCCATTATGATGACAAAAGTATATTTTCATTTAGTTGAGGTACTTAGGAGTATGAGATTGAGAAACTGTCTGGGCCATTAATCCCAGATGAATATTTAGGATTTTACTGTGCAACAAGAAGCTTTTCATTTTTTAATGAAAAGTTCTCGGAAATGCCTTTTTATTTATTTAGAGTACTTAGGAGTCGAATTTTGTGAAATGAATTGCATCACTAGGTTCATATGATTATTTAGGATTTTAAGGTGTAATGCATATTCTCGCATTTTTGTGACACTCGAGATAGTGCCATGTGGCACCCAGCTCGGTCGATGGTTAAATTACTATGTGGATTGTCCAAAATAGTCTTGAGGAATTTTAGTGGACACTCGGAATGATCTTAGCTACACTTGGTGATTAGTGTAGGGCACTTGGCACTAAAATGAACCATGAGATGAAAATGTGAAGGAAAGGATCAACCATTGTGATCATGCCACCTAAGCCAAACAGTATTCTATCCAACCAAACACTTTGTGGCAAGCCAAAGAGGGTTCCAACCCTAGTGAAACTCCAAAACATTGAGATCCAATTGAAACCCCAAAAATCATGTTTGAAGCCGAAACCCTAAACGGTTTCCTCAAACCCTATTTTGACTGATTTTAGCTTAGTGATTAATCACTTGATTAAACCACCTTTACATATTATTAACCACTCATTTATTCTTTTATATCTTGGTAATTTCATTGGGTCAACAGAATTTAAATTTGGTCTTGTTAGAAACTGAAACCCTAACCAAACCCTCTTTATACCCTAAAGTGAAGCCCAATAGGTTAAGGCCCACCGAAAATCATCACCCAAGCATGGCTTCTTGAGGAAGTTTCCCCCACTTCCCTAGGTGTACTATGGCTGCCATTGTCAACCTAAATATTAGTTGATGGGAGGCCAAACTGGCACCTTGAAACCCCCCATCACATGGTAGCTTCCAACTAATACCATGGGTTGTCTTGCCCATGGTTTTACCCCTAGTTTTAGTTGACAAAACCTCCATCAAAGGGTCATCCTCACATCCTCCATCAACGCTCTAATTATGTAAGTCTTCCAAGGCTGGCCCTTCAAAGGGTCATCCCCACATCCTCCATCAACGCTCTAACAAGATTTGAGTTTCTGGCTGTGTTTTTCACCGATCTTGCTTGAATTGTTCCAAGCGCTTTAAGTATATTCTCGGGAAAAATGTAACACCTGGGCCAAAGCCCAGCCCAGACTAGATGAAGCCCTGCCCATGGCAAGCCAACACTTGAAGAAACCCCAAAAATGACGTCATTTGGTAAGTTTTCTTCTTCCTTCGCTGATTCT
This sequence comes from Juglans mandshurica, assembly GCA_022457165.1. Taxonomy (NCBI): domain Eukaryota; kingdom Viridiplantae; phylum Streptophyta; class Magnoliopsida; order Fagales; family Juglandaceae; genus Juglans; species Juglans mandshurica. The sequence continues at coordinate 16,816,805 of CM039624.1, forward strand.
CCTCCCACACATTTTCCTTCAGTTTCTTCGTATCCGCACTTTCCTCCATCCCTTACGCACCTAACCCACGATAGTTGAATTGGTTTCTTCTCACGTCAAAAATCCTCATCCTCCAGCAGATACATTTTCCTTCCATTTTCCTCTCAATTTCTCTCCTTTAACAGTGCGAATAACCTCCACATGATTTTGTGTTGCCATCGAGCCCTCTCACCGGAAGTGCTAACGTCAGTAACTCTCTTCTCCCACTCTCTGATCTCACTTTCACTCTCTTTTTCCCCATTGTTTATGCACACACACATTCCCTTTTTCTTCTATTTTCACACACCCACCCACAACAATGCCTTGTCACGCACATACTCATTTTATTTTTCACAGTGTTTTCCCTCCATAGAGCAGTGCCCCCCTTGTGTTTGTCAGTTTTTGTCAAAGAACGTAACGCCGGTAAGCCTATGTTACTCTCTTTTTTCTCTATTTGTTCATCGTTTAGTAAAAAGGGAATTTTATGTGATTTTAAGTTTAGTTATTTGATTTATTTAGCTTAAATTAACTCCACCTTACCTATTGTAAAACCTAGCGGCACCACTAAGATTTTTGAGGATTTTTTTTATCATTTTTTTTTTGTTACTACATTGATTGTTTTCCTCTTCCACCGTAGTGAAATCACCACTGTTTGGAGCTGCTAACACCCAAACAACGTTGTCTTCGCTCTTTACGTTTCACTAGCCACGCACACGAACTTAGGTAAGATTTTTCAAAATTTACATTTATGGTCGACTTTGTTATGTAGACTATATCAATGGATTTTAGTTGCAAGGATTGTCAATGAATGATATTATGTGGCTGTTCGGGGCATATGTTATTATGTTCGTTGTGTATGGAGTTTATTGGTGGCTATTCGGGGTGCTTTATTGACTGTGTGTGCAATGTGTGTTTGAGCTGGTTGTGTTGGATATGTTATGAGTGGCGTAGATGCCCGGGTTTGAAGTGTTGGATGATTAAATATGTGGTAGTTTTTTTTTTATATTGAAGGTTGAAGTTGACGTGGTTGTTTGAGTGTTATGTTTTAAACACAGGAGTTGCTGTTGTTGGTTTTGGAGATGTTTTTGTTGTTGGTTTGGTGTTCGTTATGAGGAATGTGTTAGTGTTGGGCTATTTCTAAATGCTTCTGCTTTTAGGCTTGCCTTAGTCCATTTTTGAATGGTTGAATTTTTGTTAATTAAGTTGACGAGCGGATACGAGTTATTAACATGATAGTGAATAATTTTCTATTTAGGTTGTGACATTGATAGAACTCCGGGTCCAAAGCTTTAGTAATTCTCTGCAAGAATCAGGTAAGCGGGAATTGTATACTAGTTTTGCATAAAAGAAATGAAATGAGTTTGACTTTGAAACTAAGCATGTTTGTTTTCGAAAAGAAATCTGAAAACGACCTTAGATGTTTGTTATGCATATGCATAAATTCTATATAAGAGAAATTATTTTCTATCATGATTGGTGTAAACATGAGCTAATTTTGTGCATTTTGTTTATGAACTATGCAAAAAGAGTGAATATGAAAATTTAAAAGTTTTTGCTGTGAATAAATGAAGATAGTTTTATTCTGTTTATTTTAAACATGTGAAACGATCTGAAACTGTTCAGTATTCGGTTTTGATATGACATGGCATCTGAAAACTTTGGCATGAATTCTGATTCTGTATCTAAATATGATTAGGTTCTAATGATGTTCTGTTTTGTTTTTGTTAAGGCCCTGCCAAGGGTATAATAGTGGTATACGGCCCATCCACAAGTATAATGGTGGTTTATAACCCTATCATGGGGGTTAAACATGGTATAGGGCCCAACCACGGATTTAATGGTGGTTTATAACCTTACCACGGAGTGAAACATGGTATATGACCCAGCCACGCGTATAATGGTGGTTTATAACCCTACCACAGGAGTGAAAGATGGTATCTGTCCCAATGCAATGCTCCGATATGATATGGAGATGATGTCTCAGTTAATGATATGCCGAAAGATTTTTGAATAATAAATTTTTCTGAAAGTTTTACTCTAATGTTTTGTAACAAGTCTTGTTTATGCATTCTGAAAGTAAATATGTTATTTCTGCATTCTGAAAGTAAATATTTTATTCTGCATTCCGAATCCTGTAAATGCTCATGTTTACATGCTAGTATAAGTTCTCTGCTTACTGAGTTGTTGATAAATCACTCATTTATCTTCACAATATTTTCAGATGATTTTGATGGTTCAGCTGAGGATCAATAATAGAGTTTGTAGGCAAAATTAGCTATGGATAGTAGTTGGGTACCTCGGGGTACTAGTGCTGTTGGTGGATTTATTTTATTTAGTATGTTGATTTCAGTATGTTTAGACGGTTTATGGAGACTTTTGTAAATTCTATTTCATTCTATTATGTTAATTGAGACATGTAGAGAAGTTGATCTATTTTATTTGGATTATTGTATTAAGGATCTGATATATGAGTATGTGTGGTTAATTAAATTTGAAGTATTTACGTTTGATTTGGAGCCTTTGGAAGTAGATATATTTGTATTTTGGGAATATATTAGTATTGTTGGAGTTGATTATCAAGTGACAGGAGTTAGCTCCTTGGACCTCCGGGGTCGGGGCATTACAGTTGGTATCAGAGCCAGGTTTGAGGTTCTACAAACTATAAACATTTGAGGTTTTGATATCTGTGGGTTCATAGGAAGTAAAATTTCATATGGGAAGTGTAGGAACTTGAGGACTATAAGGATGATCATGTGCATTTTGTTTTTTAAGTTTGAGCCTCTGTAAACTTTATGATTGATTTTGATGGGATCTGAGGTTTTAGATTTGGCAGATTTTAGGAATTGAATTCATAACTTTGAGGTTTTAGATTCTAAAGATGTATGTGAGTATTAAGCGATGTCAGGTTTAAATAGTTGTCTGATACATATATATATATTTATATATATATATATATATATTTGTGTTTATACGTATATTTTTATTATTTTTATTGATTTATTTTAGAACGTTTCACCAAGTTTAAGCATTCAGGATGGCATCTCGTTGTCAAGTTCAAAGCCTTGAAGATTTAAACAAAAACAACAATGATGGGGATTGCACGTTTGAACAATTTAATTGGACGCATCCTCCCACCTTTGATGGAATAGGCGATACAAACGTAACAGAGGATTGGATTCAATGTAACACCCCGATCCCAAAGGTTCGAAGAGTTAGGTCTTAATACTTAATATCAACTTCAATAACAACTAAATACTCCAATATTCTCAAAAAGTACAAATCCAATTTATTCAAACCAAAAATATATGTTCCTCCACCAGGACGCCAAATAAATAACTCAATGAGATAATTTAAAAACTTCATAAACAATTAGAAATATCTAGGACTCCAAATATCAAATAACATAAAATCATAAACCTACTAAATAAGACTCTCCAATAAACTTGTACCCTCAGGCACTTATTCCACTACGATCATTGTACCTTGCTAAAACTTCCTACTTTTGTTCTCCAGCTGAACCATAAAAAATATCTGAAAAATATTTGGAGATAAGGGGTGAGCTATCAACAACTCAGTAAGCAGAAAGCATATACTAGTGTGTAAATATAAGCATTTATCAGAATTCAGAATGATGAAAAATATTTTCTTTCAGAATACAGAATCAAAATACTTGTTTTCAGAATGCAAAATCATAACATATTACCAAAAATATAAGAGTGAAACTTCCAGAAAAAATTCTTATGCAAAATTTACTTTGGCAGAGTATAACTGAACATATTCATCTTATCCTATCATATCAGAACATAGATCATGTTTAACTCCCGTGGTAGGGTTGTGTAAATCCCGGTATCTAACCCAGCAGAAACAGAATGTGAATCTTCCCCTTATTCATTCTCGTAGTCCCGAGTGTGCACATACGAAAGATCACGCAGAAAACCACTTTGTTTCCCAAGTGGGTGCACCAGAAAATGAAAAGTTGGTACTAACCCGAACAGAGGCCACCGTTTTACACCCGTGGTAAGGTCAGAATGGAACAGAAACAGAAACAGAATGTTATGCCAGAGGTTTTCAGAAATCACATCATATCATGTCAGAGTGCAAAACATCTTCAGAACAGAACATAATCAGATCACAAAAATATAATTTATGCACAAAATTACATATTCGCTCTCTTTTGCACAGTTCAGAAAACAGAATGTCAAAAATAAGCTCATGTCTACACTATTCATGCCAGAAAAATACTTTATTCTTAAACAGAATCTAATGAGTAATGCAGAACAAATAACTGAGGTAGTTCAAATTTCTTTTCATAACAAAACATGCATATTTTTAAAAATCAACCTCAGCCCATTTTGTTTTTCTGGAAATCTAGTATAGGAACCTCGCTTACATGGACTTTTTAGCTTTTCTAGAATTCCTTCACAAAAGTGTTGAAAAAAAATCAATCACCTATAACAAATAGTCACGTAACTTCCGTAAATTTCCAATTGAATACGTATTTCAATATTTAACCTGAAATACTAAATTAACCTATTTTAATTCCTCAAAAACCTGAAATTTAACCCTAAAATATTATCATTTCTCACATACATTCATTCTCATTGAATATCTCTGACTAAAATATAAATTCTAAATTCTTATAAACGTTAATAACAACTAATATAATTTTGTACTATAAAGTGAGACAAAACCCATATACAAAACTAAGAATATTTATTGGAAACGACATAGGCCCATGAAAAAAAAAAACATGTCCTGCTGAATTCATTCGTTCAAGAGACATTTGGATTAAAAGGGTAAAATTTTAATTATAACTCAAAAAATTTACTAAACCTACAGAAGTTTACAGGAACTTAACACTATACTAGAAACAAGGCAGCGTCGTTGCGGCTAGAGAGTAACGGAGGACTTACCGAGAGATGGGGAGCATGATGGCAGCGAGCTGGGCGGTTGTCTACGGTGGTGAGGGCGGTAGCAAGACACTGGTTAGAGAGAGAGTGATGAGAGAGAGAGAGGAACCTCACATAGAAAAAGAGAGAGATGGAACGAGACGGAGAGGAGAGTGGGTGAGTCCGGGGGTAGCTTACCGAGAGGAGAGCGACGGACTTGGATGGAGTGCAGTGCCCGGTGATGCTCTCTGTGCGGTGGCGATGTCGTGGAGGGGGTTGGCGGCGTAGGGTGGCTAGTTGGTTTCTCACGGTGGGAAAAACTACTTCCTCTGTTTCGGGAGTCAAAAATAGAGTATTTCGTGGGTGTGTTTCCTTCAACGGCTGGTTGACGGTGGTGGTGGTCTGGGCTGTCGGTTACGCGTGGTGACAACCTAGGTTGCTTCTGTTGATGGCGAGTTCGCACGGGTGTTGGTTTTTAAGGAAACAATGCACGGAACAACAACCAATTGCTTCTCGGGCTGGGCTCGACTGCGATGCCCAATGGCTAGAAATGGTTTCGAGGAGGAGTTTGGGTGATGGTCGTGGTTCACAAAGGAGGGCAGATGCTCTGGGAAGTTTGGCTAGCCGAGGTCATGAAAAGAGGGCAGCGGTAGCTTAGCTTCATCATGCATGAGGGATAAGCGTATATGTATATTATATATATATATATTTATATACATTGGTGGTAAAAAAAAAATAAATGCAAAACCCTAGAGATGAAGGAAGGAGGGATGTGATCGAAACGAACTTGAATCGTGCAATCCGAGCAAAAACAGACGTGATCGAAGCCGTGCATGTAGTGCGTAAACGGACGTGAAAGTTAGAACGTGGAGTACGAAATTATTTTCACGCGCTAGGGCTCTTTAACCGGAAAATAATTCGCCCATGACTTGGATCTTGAATGGGGTTAATGCATGGCCTGTTTCTCTAGGTTTTGGACCTCAACTCAACCTAAAAAAAATTACACTTGTCACATAAATTTTTCGGGTGAGAATCTACTTGGTTTACTAAAAGATTTAAAATCTAATTATCCCACCTATTGAAAATCAAAATCAGCCAATAAAAACAATCCGGGTTCGAGGTCCATAAATAAAAAACAAAAAATACTTGTTAACCCGAAGTGAGCTTTTCTTACCTATAAACCCAAAAATTTTGTAAAGCGGGCTTGGCTGGGCCCGAGTGTTACATTCAAGACATTGAAGAAATATTCAGTGTTTTGGAGTGCACCGATCATCATAAAGTTTGGTCTAATTGGAGAAGCGAAGAGGTGGTGGAATTCTAAAAGGCCATCAGGGAAGCCGAGGGGACTGGAGTTATTTTTTGGGCTCAATTCAAGCAGAATTTCTTTGACCGATTTTTCCCTAAAACAAATAAGGAAGCTAGAGTTCAAGAGTTCACCAACTTGGTACAAGGGACCATGACTGTATGCTGGTATGCTGCAAGGTTTGGGGAGTTATCATGCTTCGCCACATACCTGATTCCTGATGAGGAGAAGAAGGCCAGGAAGATTGGGGAAGGTTTGAACTATAAAATATATGAACGAGTGATGGTCCTACAGATTCAGAATTTTTCAGAGTTAGTGCACAAGGTGATGCTGGTCGAGCAGAACCTTAAGAGGGGTGTTGAATTGCAATAATAGAGGAAGAGAGCTACTCCACAAGGATCCTCTAGTATGGATCAAGGGCCATTGGAGCAGCTCAAGTCAGAGATAGATTCAGGGAAATCATACAGCTAACCCCTGTAAGTTCTGTAATCGCGTGCACGTTGGGGAGTGCAGGAAGGAAGTGGGATCATATTTCAGATGTGGTAAGGTGGGTGATTTCATTAGAGAATGTATGTTGCTTGTGGGGAACAATAGAAAGCCCAACCCACCTCAAAGCTTTAGGCCGAACAACCAAGTGAACAACCAGCAGAGGACTATCCCGGCACGAGTGTTTGCTTTGACACCGGGAGAAGTTGAGGACAAGAATGATGTAATCACAGGTATAATCCGTCTGATTCTCCTTTTTAGCTACTATTTTTGTTGAAAATTTAGGACTACTTATCTTTTTATCTGTATGGATTATATGACGTAATCACAGGAATAATCTCCTTTTTTCTCAATAAGGCTATTGTTTTATTTGACTTAGGGGCTACCCACTCTTTTATCTCAATGGATTATGTCAAGTTCTACCTCGTTGAAGCTGAAAAGATGGATTGCAATTTGATAGTCTCAACCCCAGCAGGAGATATAGTGACTTGCAACAAGATTTTGCTCAAGTGTCCAATAACAATTAGCAGGAGAGTAATGCCAGCTAACCTGATAGTCTTTCTGATTGGGTTTGATGCGATATTGGAAATGGATTGGTTAGATTCCAGTTATGCCAGTATTGACTGTTTTAAGAAGGAGGTGGTGTTTAGATTTCCGGAGGGAGAAAAGCTTTGGTTTATGGGTTCCAAAATGCATACCCTTCCATCAGTTATATCTGCTTTTCAGGTTGGCAAGCTAATACGTGATGGGTGTCAGGGGTACTTGGCCTACGTGGTGGATGAACCAAAGCAAGAATTGGAGTTAGAGGAGATTCCTATTGTGAGAAAATATTTGGAGGTATTTCCTGAAGATTTGTCTGGATTTCCACCCGAACGGGAAGTAGAGTTTGCCATTGAGCTAGTGATGGAGATCCAAGAATGGCCATTCGTAATGCCACTAGGAGGGTGGCATTGGGGTGCATGCATGGCTAGGATGATGGGTCCTTGGGCGCCCAAGACAAGGTTAGCTAGAGGAGGATCAAGTTATTAGCCAATTCCTTGATTTTAGGGGTTGGTTGGCAAATCCCTTGAATTTAGGGGAGGAGGCAAACATCTTGATTTTAGGGGATTGGGCGGTTGCTAGAGGATTGGCCAAATATCTCCTTCAAATTAGGGAGATTATCTATTTGTTAATTTGTTTCAGTTTGTTCCCTTTATTTTAGGCATTTAATAAGATTGTTTCCTTAAACTTAGGAGTTTGATTTGTTTTCGGATTAGGAATTCAAAAGAGGTTGGGGGAGGGCTAGCTAAACCCTACTACTATTTATTTGGGTTTTTGCTTATAATCCATCATTATGCTATTTTGAATGAATGAGAATTTTCTCTTCCAATCTTTCGAGAATTAAGTGCTAGCCCAAGTTAGTCTTAATTTTCACCAACCAACCATTCGGATCTTAGGGCATGATCCGATTGGATAAGATTGGTTTTCCATCTATAAGGTAGGAAGTTTCTTTTGTGTCTGGCATGTATTTAGATGGTTTCTTGTTGGGCTTTGTATAGGATGAGTTTTTTTTATTATTTTAATTTTGTTTGATGCATGGGGTATTTTTGTAAATCCCAAGTGTCTGTCTGTTACCACGGTATTCCTCCGCCATAAGTGAGGGTTTGTTAATAAACTTGAGACGGGGTTGCTATGTGGGTGGCTACCGGCTCTTCCTAAAACAAAAAGAAAAAAAACCGTTCGGATCTTGGTGTTGCCTTGGATAACCCTAGATCTCATCACCCAACACGCCACAAACACTTGAGTGAGAGTGAGACTTCCATCAGCTAGCCCCAGGTACGTCACCGCTTTCCAAAGCTCCTTATCATATGGCACCATTTGAGTTAACTGAACTCAAAGAATAGTTGCAAGATGTATTAGACAAATGTTTCATCAGGCCCAGTGTGTCACCTTGGGGAGCTCCAGTTTTGTTTATGAAAAAAAAGTATGGGACAATGAGAATGTGTATAGACTACTGAGAATTTAACCGAGTGACCATAAAGAAGAAATATCCGCTGCCCTGCATAGAAGATTTATTTTATCAGTTGCAAGGTGCTCAAGTATTCTCCAAGATTGATCTCAGATCGGGGTGTCATGAATTGAAGATCAAGGCAGAGGATGTGCCTAAGATAGCTTTCAGGACCAGGTATGGTCATTATGAATTCTTGGTCATGTCTTTTGGCCTAACCAACGCCCCAGCTGTATTTATGGATTTGATGAATTGGGTATTTCATGAATTCTTGGATAAATTTGTGGTGGTGTTCATTGATGACATATTAATCTATTCCAAAAACAAAGCTGAACATGAGAAGCATCTGAGACAAGTACTTGGGGCACTCAGGGATAAGAAGTTAATTACTAAGTTGAAGATGTGTGAATTTCGGCTTGAGTCCATTTTGTTTTTGGGACATGTAGTCTCAAAGGATGGTATTTCTGTAGACCCCGGGAATGTTGAAACAGTGGTTAACTGGGCACAACCAACCAATGTACATGAAGTTAGGAGTTTCTTGGGTTTGGCTAGATATTACCATCGGTTTATTGACAATTTCTCAAAATTAGCGATTCCTCTTACCACCCTTATCATGAAGAATAATAAGTTTGAGTGGACTGCAAAGTGTGAGGAAAGTTTCCAGGAATTGAAGAAGAGATTGGTGTCAACTCTGGTTCTGACAGTCCCTAGCGAAAGAGGAGGATTTGTGGTTTACAGTGACGCTTCACGGTTGGGTATGGAGTGTGTGTTGATGCAGCACAGGAAGGATATACCATACACTTCACAGTAATTGAAGATACATGAGCAAAATTACCCCACACATGATTTGGAGTTAGCCGCTATTGTCTTTGCACTTAAGATCTGGAGGCATTATTTATGTGGTGAAAGATGCGAAATCTATACGAACCACAAGAGTTTGAAGTACTTCTTCACTCAGAAGGAATTGAATATGAGGCAGAGGAGATGGCTTGAAATAATCAAGGATTACGACTCCAACATTAACTACCATCCAGGCAAAGCTAATGTCATAGCTGATGCACTAAGCAGGAAGTCAATGGGACTAGCAGTTGCAACTCTTACCACTTAGCACCACTTATTAATGGACTTAGAAAGAGTTACTATTGAGGTTGGTAGCCAATTTGATGGTTCAACCAATTTTGATAGAATGTATTAAGCATGCCCAGAAAGAAGACTCAGAGTTAGCGAGATTGGTAGAAGAAGTGGAGAAAGGGAATAAATCCGAATTCAACATTTCTGAAGATGGAATATTAAGGTTTAGAAATAAGTTGTGTGTGCAGGACAATGAAGAAATAAAAAGATATCATCCTCGAAGAAGCATACCACTCTCTTTAGACAGTTCACCCAGGTAGTACAAAAATGTATTGGGACTTGAGAGAGTCTTTTTGGTGGAATGGTATGAAAATGGAGATTGCCAAATTTGTGGAACAATGCCTAAATTGCCAGCAGGTGAAAGTGGAACATCAAAGACCAACAAGGTTATTGCAACCACTCTAGATTCCAGAATGGAAGTGGGAGCATATTTCTATGGATTTGGTTACAAGCTTACCATGGACACTAACAGGGTAGGATGCAATATGGGTGATAGTGGACCATTTGACGAAGACCGCTCACTTTGTGCCTATTAAAATTTCTTATAAGCTAGAGAAACTAGTCGAGCTATATGTACAATAAATAGTGAGGTTGTATGACGCCCCCAAATTCCGAATGGGATCGGACGGAAATTTGAAGCGTCGAGACATGCAACACAAGGTTACCTGCCCCCGTTCATGACATATAAAATACAATGTTCCTAACATGCATCTAGCATTATGCAATATTTGCAACGGATAATTTTTTTTTCTTTAGCAATACTATGCACCAAACTGAAATATCCCAAATACTTAAAACATACTTCATACATAATGACATACTAAACAATTGAGATCACAACACTAGTCCAAAATGGTTGTGATCAAAAGAGTGCTGGAGATTGAACTCCACAAATACAAGTAGTAATCTGAGGTAACTACTGTACTATCATCTACGTCGCATCGTCTCTTAGTCGACCTTTTCCAGTTGGTTGATTCATGGTTCTCCTTAAGATCCTGTAACAAGATCTACCATTCGGGGGGAATGGTAGTTGGGACTACAACAATAAGATTTGATTACAAATCTCAGCAAGTTAACAAAAAAAACCTTCACACAGGTTAATGATGCATGCATGGCAGTAAAAGCATGAATGCATAATCAAATCATAAGTAATCATAGCATAACTTGACATACAACATAACATAACTGACATAACTTAAACTGAAGCGTGAACCGAACTTGACTTGCTTAAACTGAACTGGACTGAAACTGAGACTTGACTTGACATCAATTTGATCTGAGACTTGACTTAACATGAACTTGGACTTGAATTCTGAAATTTAACTTGACATGAACTTGAACTTGAACTGAAACTTCACTATACATGAACTTGAACAGACTTCTTTACTTAACATGAACTTGGACTTGAATTCTGACAATCAAAATGATTTTGCTAATCGTTTCGTCAGGAATAGTGAACAATCAGAATTATTCCGCCCAACATATTCTGTTAGAGATACTTAGACAATCAGAATGATTCCATCATGAGTATTTTAAATGAGATATCCTAATAATCAGAATGATTACGCCAGGAGTATCTACATAACTGAACTTGAACTGAATTCTGACAATCAAAATGATTTTGCTAGAAGTACTTCGCGTGAATTACAAATGGGGATGCTCAGACAATCATAGTGATTACATCGTGAGTATCCTAGACATAATTGAGTTGAACGTAACTCAAAAGATATGACTTACTTGAGATAGAAACATATCATAACTTGGCATAACATGTCACAGACAACATACTTAACATGACATACTTACAACAGTGAATACTACATGACATGACATACTTGTAACAGATGACATACTTAACTTAGCATGACATACCTGCAATGTATAGCAATTTATTGCAATACGTGACAAAATATCTTCTGTAACAGATGAACAATTTGTGACAGAATAAATTCTGTGTAATAGATAAATATGTAATGACTTGGCATGACACATATGATAACATGCATACATACACTTTAGTTCCCTTACTTATCGCTGATACATATTAAACTGATAGTAAGTTAAAAACTAACTTATCTCGATTTTCGCACTTCTAGACAAAACTCAAGTGCGATCAAGAGAAACTGAAAGTGGTGATAATAAAAGTTAGAACCTAATCACTAACAATTAGGAATATGAAAAATATCAACTTAGAGTAAAATGACCATTTTACCCTCGACATATGGGAAAATAACCATTTTACCCCTGATTTAAGGATTTTGCATCCTAACTCCAAAAATACCAAAATTTACATACCCCATGTACATTTTGTCCGAAACTCAAATATCTATTCAGAAAAATTTAGAACTAAACACAACCATTAAAACTCTATAGGGGCTGAAATTTGCAAAGGCTATTTCCTTCGATTTTTGTTGTAATTCTTTCAAATTTCAAAACTCATGATTAAACCAAAATTTTTCTTTTAATATACTCATAACATACTCCTAAGAATAATCATGTTTTTAATCATGAACAAAAGTCATCAAAATCACTAAATCCATACTTGACCTTTTTGTTTTTTTTTTTTGGTTTTTCTTTTAAGTTCAAAACAAATTTTTGTTTCTAACTTGTTTTGATCAACCTCTTGATCCATGACTTATAAAGATATGATCTTCAAACCAAAACATCACATAGTTTAAAAATATGTCCTAAAATGGATCCAAGCTTCAAACTCAATATCACATGGTTAAACATCAACCAAAATATAAATTTGGCCAAGAACATCATCACTTTGGCCTAATCGAATATCTCCTTGCAGAAAATTTCATATCTTCGAAACTAACATCAAATATCTTCAAAATAACATTCTAACATGTACATAAGAGGCTTAGGAGCCTCCAATAAAAATATCAAAGCCATTGGATTAGGATTAAACCATAAAAGATTTAAACTTTCTCAAAACAAAAACTATTGTTTCTCTTCCAGTTTCTAAGTTTCTAGATCTAAGAAAATCTTTCACCAAAACTTTTAATCATGCAATAGATCCTCAACCAATAATCATATACACACATTTCGGACCTAGAGCTATTCATTATCTTGGTCAAAAACTCTAAAATATTACACACTCTCCAATTTATCGAACAGAATGACCTTTTTGAGGCTTAAACAACTTTCTACCAATCAAATAATCTCCAAATGGAACAAATAAGGTATCTACGTAAACTAGACTAAAAAAAGAACAACTTATAATGATGGAAACTTTGCACGAAAATACTTACAAAAGCTTCTAATTAGGCGTGCAAAAGAGATAAGAAAAACTGCCTAAGAGTGTCTTTTGTGTTCTATCAAGGAAAAGTGTAAAGGAGGGCTGCTTTTGGTGGGATGTGGACTGGAGAGCTTCTTACACAAGTTATGGAAAGTGATAGGACTGAAAGAAAGTTTGAGTGTTGGCCTTTTCTTCCCATTACAATAAACAAAAATCAGCCCAAGCTCTTTTCTCAAGGTGGAGTGTAAAAGTGAAAGAGTGAGGTGGCCCTTTAGCTTTGTACTTCAAGAACCTTCTAGGCCCTTCTTTTGTAAAGATCTGGCCAGCCAAGTGGGGGTGCAAAACTTAGCCAAGAATCAATGCTAATGTGGTCAAATGTGTAGGCCTTAATGGGCCTAAACTGAAAGGGCCTAAATTTTTGGGTTTTAAGAGGGTTTGAGTTGTTATCAAGCCCAAATCCAATATCACTCGATAGCGATTAAACACAATGCTAGAAACTGATTCATTTAGGTTTTAGAAGTCAACTTTATGGTTTGGATAATACCGTTTAGGATTTCGATTTCAACCATGCTTTTGGGTTCTTTGCTGGACTCCAACCATATAGGATTTCACTAGGGTCGAAATCATCTTTGGTTTGGCACAATTTGATTGGTCAAATGGAATAAAGTTTTTGCTTAGGTGGCATGATCTCACACCTTGATTCCTTCAAATCCATCAAACATTCCTTATGGTGCCAAGTCTCTAATACTATTTACTAAGTGTGGCTAAGATATTGCCAAGTGTCCAAATAAAACTTCTCTAATCTAATTTGGACATTCCACACTGTGATTTTGAAACACTACAATTGGTGCATTATCGAGATTACTATTCACTCCAAAAAAATGAATCATAAACTTAGTACTAAAAATTCATATTAACATATAGTGAAAATCATTCACCGAAATTCAACCTCGAAATACTCCTAAAAATAATTTCATAGTTTCAAATAGGAGTTTCGTCCGAAAATATGAAAATAGACTTATTGTGCCATAAAATCCTAAATAATCAACTGAGTCTAATGGCGCAGACCATAACACATTCTGTCACTTATAACTACTCAAATAATTAGAATCTCACTTATAGCAGCATAATGAGTGATAACATTGACTATGTTGACAGACTAAGACCTATGCGGTTGGTCGATTTGTGAAAACTTATGGAGTTTTCAAAAGGTTCCTAAAGCCAATAGAAAATCCACCTTTGAATTTCTAGTGGGTTGTTACAGGTTGCATGGAGTACCCATATCCATTGTGTCGGATAGGAATCCTCGTTTCACTTCAAATTTTGGCGAAGCTTACAGGAGGCCATGGGCACTAGGTTAAACTTCAATACTACTTTTCACTCGCAAACGGATGGTCAATCAGAAAGGACCATTCAAATTTTGGAAGACATGTTGAGGACGTGTATGCTGGATTTCAAGGGAAACCGGATATGACACTTCCCTTTGGTTAAGTTTGCTATAATAGCCGCTACCAGGCTAGCATTGGGATGGCACCTTATGAAGCACTTTATGGTAGGAGCTGTAGATCTCCCTTATATTGGGACGAGGTGGGGGAAAGAAAAATTTTGGGTCCCGTAACCATACAGAAAACAACAGAGAAGATAGAGACCATTCAAGCTAGAATGAGAGCAACTCAAGGTCGACAGAAGAGCTTTGCAGATAACCGTCGTCGCCAATTAGAGTTTGAGTTTGGGAATAAGGTGTTCTTGAGGATTGCACCAATGAGCGGGGTCATGAGATTTGGAAAGAAGGGCAAGTTGAGCCCTAGATATGTTGGGCCCTTTGAGATTCTTGATAGAATTGGCTCAGTGGCTTACAGGGTAGCCCTACCACCAACACTCTCAGGGGTACACGATGTATTTCATGTATCTATGCTAAAGAAGTACATACCCGACCCTACCCACGTTATCGACTATAAGCCTCTTCAACTTCAGGAAAATCTTACTTATACAGAAGAGCCGATGCGGATTGTAAAGAGAAAAAAACAAGTTCTATGGAATCGAACTATTCCATTGGTTAAAGTAGTATGGAATAATTATGCTATTAGTGAAGCCTCTTGGGAATTAGATCCAATGCGAGTCAAGTACCCACATTTGTTCAACAGAGATTTCAATAGGTTGTGACAAAATTTCGATGACGGAATTTTTGTAAGGGGGAGGATGTAACACCTGGGCCAAAGCCCAACCCAGATTAGATGAAGCCCGGCCTACGGCAAGCCAACACTTGAAGAAACCGCGAAAACGACGTCTTTTGGTACGTTTTCTTCTTCCTTCGCTGATTCTTCTCCCACAGTTTCCTTCAGTTTCTTCATTTTCGCACTTTCCTCCATCCCGTACGCACCTAACTCACGTAAAAAATCCTCATCCTCAAGTAGATACATTTTCCTTCCATTTTCCTCTCAACCTCTCTCCCTTAACGTTGCGAATAACCATTGGAATTGGAGCATCACCGTCAACCACAGTGGCGGACCTACCTTATGTCTAAGGGGGGTCATGGGCCCCCCAAAGTTTTTAAAAAAATCGAAATATACCCTATATTTTATTTATAATTCTATAAATATAGCAAATGACCCCTTAAAAAAATTTGCAATCCCCATATGTTCTTTAAAATTTTTGAAAATTTCAATATACCTAAAAATGTCTTTCTTCAATCTTTTTCCTATAGTTCCAAAATTTTATATAATTTTTATATATTCTTTATTTTCAAGGATGTGACCTCACCAAAATTAAATTAAAATTAAGTTTAGGAAAAATAATAAACTTTTTAATATGGATCTCCAAGTTTTTTTTGTTATACAATATTAGACTTCTTAATATGGAATCCAAAGTGAAAATACAAGAAAAATCATTTAAGATTGATGATTTAGATGAAAAATAGTTGAGAGGTTTTATCCTCTGGACTTCATTGATTATTTAAGGTCTCAATTATAACATTATATGCTTAATGTGACATGAAAATATTTAGATTTTGCATGAAACTTGATAAACTAGTTTACATACTAGAATGAAATATGACATTTTAAACTTGATAGTTTTATGAAGAAAATAAATTCTAAATATTTCATTATAAAAATAATAATGGAATTAATATTATTCCATGAAATATTATAGTCAGAAATTTGAAACATATATTAAGTTATGTTTTTTAGAATTTATTTCTATGTATATGTAACAAATTATTGAGATCTAATTTTATACATAGTTATATTTTTATGATTTTTTTAGTTTTTATTTTATTTTATATAAATGTGTTACACAATAGAAAAGTTGGCCCCCCTTATAAAGGTTCCTGGTTCCGCCACTGGTCGACCACCTCCACACGATTTTGTGTCGCTGTCGAGCCCTCTCCCCGGAAGTGCTAACGTCGGTAACTCTCTCCTCCCACTCTCTGACCTCACTTTCACTCTCTTTTTTTTGCGTTGTTTATGCACACACATATTCCCTTTTTCTTTTGTTTTCACGTACCCACCCACGGCAATGCCTTCTCACGCACACACTCATTTTATTTTTCATAGAGTGTTTCCCCTCCATAGAGCACTGCCCCCTTTGTGTTTGTCAGTTGTTGTCAAAGAACCGAACGCCGGTAAGCCGACGTTACTCTGTTTTTCTCTATTTGTTCATCGTTTAGTAAAAAGGGAATTTTATGTGATTTTAAGTTTACTTATTTGATTTATTTAGTTTAAATTAATTCCACCTTACCTATCGTAAAACCTAGAGACACCACTAAAATTTTTGAGGATTTTTGTTATTGTTGTTGTTTTGTTACCGCTTCCACCACAGTGAAATCACCGTTGTTTGGAACTGCATTTCCCCTCACCAACATCATCGCTAACACCCAAACAACATTGTCTTTGCTCTTTAAGTTTCACCAGCCATGCACACGAACTTAGGTAAGATTTTTCAGAATTTAGATTTATGGTCAACTTAGTTACGTAGACCATATCAATGGATTTTAGTTGCAGGGATTGTCAATGAATGATATTATGTAGTTGTTCGGGGTATATGTTATTATGTTGGTTGTGTATGGAGTTGATTGGTGGCTGTTCGGGGTCGTTTATTGATTGTGTGTGCAATGTGTTTCTGAGCTGGTTGTGTTGGATGTGTTATGAGTGGCGTAGATGCCTGGGTTTGATGTGTTGGATGATTAAATATATAGTGGTTGTGTTGAAGTTTTATATTGAAGGTTGGAGTTGACATGGTTGTTTGAGTGTTATCTTTTAAACGCAGGAGTTGCCGTTGTTGGTGTTGGAGATGTTTTTGTTGTTGGTTTGGTGTTGGTTATGAGGAATGTATTAGTGTTGGGATATTTCTAAATGCTTCTACTTGTAGGCTTGCCTTACTCCATTTTTGAATGGTGGAAGTTTTGTTAATTAAGTTGACGAACAGATACGAGTTATTAACATTATAGTGAATAATGTTCTATTTAGGTTGTGACATTGATAGAGCTCGGGTCCAAAGCTTTAGTAACTCTCTGCAAGAATTAGGTAAGCGGGGTTCATATACTAGTTTTGCATAAAAGAAATGAAATGAGGTTGACTTTGAAAATAAGCATGTTTGTTTTCGAAAAGAAATCTGAAAACGACCTCAGATGTTTGCTCTGCATATACATAAATTCTATATAGGAGAAAGTCGTTTCTGTCATGACTGGTGTAGTCGTGAGCTAATTTTGTGCATTTTGTTTCTGAACTATGCAAAAAGAGTGAATATGAAAATCTAAAAGTTTTTACTATGAATAAATGAAGATGTTTTGATTCTGTTTATTTCGAACTTGTGAAATGATTTGAAGCTGTTCAGTATTCGGTTTTGATATGATGTGGCATCTGAAATCCTTGGCATGAATGGTTTATTTTGTATCTGAATATGTTCTGGTTCCAATGATGTTCTGTTCTGTTTCTGTTTCTATTAAGGCCCTACCACGGGTATAATAGTGATATACGGCCTAGCCACGGGTATAATGGTGGTTTATAACCCTACCAAGGGGTTAAACATGGTATAGGGCCCAACCATGGGTATAATGGTGGTTTATAGCCCTACCACAGGGGTGAAACATTGTATACGGCCAGCCACGGGTATAATGGTGGCTTATCTCATTTCAATTCACGCTATTTTCCCTTTACTTTTTTGTACGTTATGCTACAATCGCTGTAAGTTGACCTCTAACTTACTTTTAGGATATTTATGTATTGTAGTGGTAAGAAACCATTATTTATGTTCATCATGCATATTATAAATGTTCAGATATGTTATGCCATATTTATTTAAAATGCATGCTTATCTGTTACATGCCATGTTATGTCATGCCATCTATCACACGTTCATTATTACATATTACGCCATGTCTCATGAATAGAGTTTGTCAAGAAAAACAATATTTTCAAGTCATTCAAATCTTTTATGTATATCACAACCCAAGTGCTAGGATGATCCATTATCCTAGTGGAGCTCCATTGTTCACGCTAGAGTATTTAAATTATTGTGAAATTCTCTGGGTTGACAAGGTAAAGATCAACAGGTTTCGAATAGGACCTAAGTAATTGGTTTCTAGAATGAAGTTAGGCACAAACGTCGGTAGTGCCAACCACAGTTTAATTACTATTTATTGACGTACTCATAGCTGGTGCAATTACCTGTGATATGATGCAGTACCGACAGGGGCACACAGCTTTAGGGAACCTATATTGCATCCACAGTTCGTGTTCAGTTCATGTTCATGAAGTTTCAATTCATGTCAGTTTTTAGTTCATGTCAGTTTTCAATCCATGTCAGTGTTCTAGTTATGTCAGCACATGTCATGTTATTTGTGAAGTCATGTGATGCTCATTCATGTTCACGTTATACTGCTAGTTTAAGTTAGTTGTTAACTTAGTGAGATTTGAAATCAAATCTCACTTGGTAGTTCCAACTATAATTCTCCCCGGAATGGTAGATCATGTGTCAGGACGTGGAGAGCCTGTAGTAGACCACTGGATGAGGTCGATTAGGCCCTAATGAGATGACAAGGAGCTTATTACTTCGGCCCTCCAGTTTTTAGATAGGATCGTGGCTATCCTAATCGAGCCTCATGAGTGGCTCAGTGAGCTAGCTTAGTAGTTATGCTTTTAGTACAGTACTTTAGAAGCGCCGTCTCGAGTACCTGTTTACAATACAGTCATGATGGACCAGTTTTGTGTCATTACTATTATCGATTCATTATGAAGTTATGAATCAGATGATGTTTTGGGATATATCACTTTTGGTACATAGTATTGTTCAAAAGAAAAAAAAATTATCCGTTGCATATATTGCATATTGTTAGATCCATGTTAGATGCATTGCATCTTTATCTGTCATGAACATGGGCAGGTAACCTAGTGTTGCATGGCTCGACACTTCATAGTTTGTTCGATCCCAGGTAGAATTTGGGAGTGTCACATATGTGGTGTTAACAGACGGCGACGGCTCAAATTTTGCCTTCAGGTTTCACAGAGAGGGACAGAGAGAGAGGAGATCAGGACTGGATACAAAAAGGCATAAAATAAGTTAGGGTTGGAGGTGTAGATGTTTAACATATTTTAAAATGATGTCATTTTGGTCTATTTAAAACGACATCGTTTTGAGCTCAGATCAATTATTTTTAAAACAATGCGGGTACCGAGTACCTGCTTGGCCAAACTGGATTCGTGTTCAAGTTCGGGTGGTTACAAAAATATTTTAACCACCTGATAACAATCTGAGCAATTAACCACCCGAAATCATCCAGATATGTAGTTGTTGGCCATACCGGAAATTCTAGTCCGGTTCTGCAGCCCTACCCACAATAGCTATCACTTAGGCCACCCAAGGGGAGGTTTGATTGGGGCCATCATAGGATTGAAAGTTTTCAAGGTTTTAAATTTTATTTATTTATTTCTCTCTTCTTCTTTTTTATCTTTTTTTAATTTTTACTTTTTATTCTCTTTTAGATTTTCTTTTTTTTTTAAAAAAAAAAAAAGAGAAAACCTATCTCATTAAAACAAGATTACCAAATACAAACCAGAACTTGAAACAGGTCAAGTTAGGTAATTACAACATTTCTTTGGCAACAATAAAGACGATACAAGGTGGGCAAATTTCAATATCATAAAGATCTTCTAAACGTCCAAGGGCATCTTTTGCTAGGTTGTGTGCTGTCGAGTTTGCCTCTCGAAAGACATGTGAAAATGTCTAGTGGGTAAAAGAGTCTAGCACTTGTCTCGCATCACCTATAAGACATCCACCCATGCTTCAGTTCGTAGTTTGGTTTATCATCAAATCCACTACTTGTTTTGAGTCCCCTTCAAAACATAGATGCTACAAACCAAACTCTCTACAGAAGACCGCTACTATGAGTAAGCCATATGCTTCAGCATCAAACGAATTTCCTTTCAGAGATCTGTTCGCACGAAGGGCTCCGATGACTAGGCCGTTATGGTTCCTGATAAGTACTCCAATTCCTATTCTCCCCTCCCTCGAATTTACAACCGCATCCCAGTTGACTTTGAGACACTTTTCCTTAGGTTTTTTCCAATTGTGGACCTCTGCTTGGATCTTGATGCTTGTTTCCTATGATTCCTGTAAGACCTCCTTGTAAGCTAGAAGTTCCGCTTTAGCATGCTGAAAGACCACCGTGGGATGCTTGAAACCATTTCCATGCATGGCTTCGTTCCACCTAGCCTAGATTTCTCTTGCAATAACTGCCACCTCATTGAGATCAGATGGATCAAGAGTGTCTACCATTACTGACCATATGTCAAAAGAATTATCCTTGTGGTGGGACATTTTTTGCACCTTTCTAGCACTTTGGCTCCACACATCTTTAGCCGCATTGCATCCCCATAGTACATGGCCAGTAGTTTCAGCTTCCTGCATGCAGATCACACAGCAATTATATTCCACTATCTTCCTCCGCTTCAGATTAGCCATGGCAGGTAGTGCCTCATTGCATGAGTGCCAAAGGAACATCTTTGTCACGGGGGTTACATCCAGATTCCATACTGACTTCCACACCATCGTGTCCTTTTTCCTACGTGATGTTTCCCCTTCTAATTCCCTTTCCAACTCTTTACTGAGATGGTATCTACTCTTTACAGTGTAGATACCATTAGTAGTGAGCTACCATACCAAATGTCTTCTCTCCCTCCCATGCAAATTGGAACAGCTTTGATCCAATCAATTTCCTGCGAAGTGAACATTTCATGAAGAAAAGGTTCCTTCCACTGCCTCAGTTGTGGATCAATGAGGTCACAAACTCTTTCACACCAGCAGTCTTCTTCTCGGGTGGACATTAACTTGAAATCAGGAGAGGATGGTATCCACCTATCATTCCAAATGCTCACCTTATTTCCATTCCCTAACCTTCACATAAGGCCCTTCTTTAGCAGCTTAATTTCTGCATGGATGCCCCTCCATGCAAAGGACGGCCTTGACTGTAGTTGAGCTTCTAGAAATCCATCTTTTTTAAAATACTTCTGTTTGAGGACCCTGGCCACCAAAGACGATGGGTTTTGTAAGATCCTCCAACCTTGCTTTGAGAGGAGGGCTAAGTTGAAGATCCTCAAATCTCTAAAACCAACCCACCTACCTCCTTGCTGAAGCAGAGTTTATCCCATTTAATCCATTGAATCTTGGAAGTGTTCTCATCAAAGCCCCACCAAACTTTCCTCAGCATTTGATTTCGTTTACTAGTGATGGACACTGGTAGCAAGAACATCCCCATAGCATAGGCAGGAATGGCTTGGAGGACTGCTTTTAGTAAGACTTCTTTTCCTGCAGTCGAAAGTTGTTTGGTCTTACAGTTTGCTACACGAGCCCAGGTTTTATCAATAAGGACATGGAATGTTGCTTTCTTGGTTTGACCCACCATAGCAGGTAGTCCTAGGTACCTTTCAACATTTCCAAAATATTTAACTCCTGCCAACTGCAAAAGTTGTTGTTGGTTTACATGGTCCGTGTTCTTGCTAAAGAAGATAGAGGACTTATCTTTGTTTAAAACCTGGCCCGATGCCTTCTCATATTGACCAAGGATTTTAAGAATACAAAGAAGTTCCGCTGGAGCTGCTTGGCAAAATAAGAGGCTGTCGTCAACGAAACAAAGATGGTTCACATTGACAGGGCCTCTTCCTATTGGCGTAGGAGTCAAATTACCACAGATCTCAGCTCTATTTAGAAGGGAGGACAAGGCTTCCGCACAGATTATAAACAAATAGGGGGACAAGGGGTCCCCTTGTCTAAGCCCCCTTGAAGACCCAAAATTCTGTTGGGGCTCCCCATTAATGAGAATTGAGTAGGACACAAAGCTAAGACAGGTCTGAATAATGCTAATCCAATTTGAAGGAAATTCCATTTTGGTCATAATAGCTTCAATAAAAGTCCATTCTACCCTATCGTAAGCCTTGCTCATATCTAATTTAAGAGCCATGAAGTCTTTTTTTCCTTTCATCCTTGTTTCCATGGAGTGCAAAATCTCGTAAGCCAATATTGTATTATAAAAAATAAGCCTGCCAAGCATGAAGGCACTTTGATTTGGGAAAATGAGCTTAGGCAGGATGCATTTCAGCCTATTTACAAGGGTTTTGGAGATGATTTTGTATAGCACATTACACAGGCTGATGGGTCTGTATTCAGCTACTTTCTTTGGACTTTTAACTTTGGGAATCAAGGCAATATAAGTATCATTTACCTCAGCGAGTGATCCACCTTGATTGAGCACCTGGAGAGCAAAATTACACACTTCCTCTCCCACCACTTCCCAATGGTTATGGTAGAAATGGGCTGTGAATCCATCAGGACTAGGGGATCCTAGAGGATTCATCTGAAAAATTGTAGCTCTAATGTCCTCTCGGGTGAAAGGGATCATAAGCCAAGCTTTCATCTCCACGGTCAACTTGGTGTCCATAGCCACTAGACAATCCTCAAAATTAGATGGTTGAGAAGTAGTGAAAAGAGATGAGAAGTAACCTGTGAACACATCCCCGATATCTGTCTGCTCAGTGACAACTCCCCCATGCATCCTCAACAGATTGGATTGCATTGGTTTTCCTTCTTTGGTTGGCCTGCATGTGGAAATATTGGGTGTTCTTGTCACCATGTTTGAGCCAATGTTGCTTTGCCCTTCGTCGCCACTTTAAATCCTTTTCTGCCAAAGATACCTCCACTTCCTTCTGAGCATGCTTCATTTGTATGAGATGATCACCTGTACCAGTGCTTTGCAGGTGACCAATCGTTGCCATCCCTTTTGCGATTGACATTTGACTTTCCTTTTGGCTTTTCTGTTTCCAAACCATCAGGTCCTTTTGACAAGCACCAAGTTTATGTCTTAGTATTCTAGCATCACTGCCTCTCCCATATTCTGTCTTCCATACCTTAGCTATTGTCTCCCTGCATCCACTTCTCAGTTCCCAGGCCACCTCGTACCTAAAGCAGCTCCCTCCTTTTTTCCTCCTATTACCTCTAGTATTGTTTTCAATGATAAGAAGAGCATGATCGGATACTATTGCGGCAAGGGCAGTGCACTATCCATTTTTAAAAGCCTCATTCCATTCCTTGTTTGCCAAAGCTCTATCTATCCTTTCTTTTGTGTACACCCTTCCACTCCTATTATTAGACCATGTGAACCGTTGCCCTTGAGAATGGATATCAATGAGTCCACAAGCTTCGACTGCCAACCTAAATGCCTCTATTTGCTTATATGGTCTACTTGCTCCACCCACTTTTTCGTTTTGATGGAGGATCTCGTTAAAATCACCTGCACACAGCCATGCCATAGGACTAGATGGTTTCAGCATCTTCAGTAATTGCCAGCTGCTGCTCCTTTTAGCAGTGTCAGGGAGACCATAAAACCCTGTAAATTGCCATGTAGGTCCACTGCCCCCTTCCTTAATCAGAGCACTTATATGCCATCTTGTATAGTTTCTTATGTTGACTTGCCACACCTCCTTCCATAGTAGGGCGATACCCCCACTCAAACCCACACAATCCACTGCAAAACACCCATTCATCTTCAAACTCCTCCTCACCTCCTCCATTATATTTTTTTTCTGCTCTTAGTCTCCACAAGAAAGACTAGATTGGGCCAATTTCCTTAGTTAAATTCCTAAGGAACCTAACTGTCCGAGGGTTCCCAAGCCCTCGGCAATTCCATACTAAGGTACTCATTGGCGAGGGCAGGGCTGGACTCTAGCCACTGCCTCTTCATGGTAATTTTCCTTGTTCTCAACAAGCCTTTTTGTTCTCTTAACACCAGTGCCCTCTTCATGTACCCTCCTTTTGCAGCCTCGCTTGTAACTTGTTCTCAAGGCTTGGTTTGAGATGTCCACCAGAAACTTTCCTTCCTTACCTTCTGTATGGGAGCCTCTTCCTCTTGCCAGTCTCTTCCATTTCCTTGTGTTATTTTTCAAAGTCAACGTAGCAGGTGCCTTGAGAACATCTTTGACAGAAAGGTTATCTGTCACCACCCCGTTCCTACTACCACTTTCCTTAGGTTCACTCTGCCCCACAGCTGGTGCAACATCACTAGTATCCAGACCTTTGCTAACTTTAGTTCCAGCCATGGGTCCCGTGCTAGTATGTTTCAACTCACTCACTATAGGTTGTTGGGTCAACCTCTATTTCCATTCCCATCATGGCCTCCTGAACGTCTTGGGAACCAGTTTTACTTTCGAAGGGAGAAAACATATGCACGTGCCCTGTTTCCAAGTTGATTGGGGATTTCCTTGAGACTTGATCTCTGAGGGGGGACCCTAGGTAAGGTCCAGAGTAATCACCTTTTCCCAAATTTCTTACTGTTGACGGTTGTACTCTAAGCCCTCTAAGTTCCTTTTCCTCTTTTTTCCGCTGGGACCTTTACCTGCCTTTCTGCTGAACCCTGTTGATTGACAGCCTGGGATTTTTCCTTTGCCTCCTTCTAGTCACCTCTGGCCCTGCCACCTTGTTGTTTCCCATGTTGGTGGTTGCCGTTGGTGGAGCCACTGTATCTGCGGTAGTAAAAAATGTTGGTGTTCCTCGGCTGCCCTCGTAACCAAGGGCCAAACTGTTGTGGTTTATCCTCATCAATTTGTTGTTTAGGTCTTAATCGAGCGCAATCCTTACCCTTGTGGAAGAGCACTACACACTGGAAACAGAATTTTGCAGTCTTTTGTACTTGAAGGAAATCCAGTGTTGTTTCTCGCCTAACATCAGCCATTTACCTCTCAGCAAAGGTTTATGTATGTTCACAGTAACCCTCACTCGCATGCATCTTCCCCATGCACGTTCGTCTGCTTCAGTATCTACCTTAATAACATGTCTGATGGAAGCTGCAAAATGTTCCCCGAACTCTTCAGTCATGGTGGCTAGTGGTAGATTGTGGAGCTGAACCTAGAATGGTTCAAAAACAAATTGTATTGCGTTAATGGAAACTGTTTCATCAACTTCCATCAGCGTGAAAAGGTGTCTATCAAAAAACCAAGGATGGCCACTTAGAACCTTCTCTTTATCTCCCAGGTTCTGAAGCTCAATCAAAAAACACTGTTCTCCCAGTTCCTTAAACATAACCCAGCCTTCTAACCTCCAAACTTGTGACATTGTGGTTCTGAAAGCTTCATTGTTAATGCCTTTCTCTGACAGCGACCTCCCAACAATGCAGTGTTCTACCCTTCTGTCCTTCTCCTTTGATGATTCCTGTTTAACCTGGAACGTCGAACTTTCTTCCTTTGATAAATGTAGTCTCTCCCAGCGTTTTGCCAGATCCTTTTCCTCCATTAGGTCCTAGCTCCAAACAGGTAACAGAAAGAAGAAAAACTAAGCTCACAGAGTGTGAGACGTAAACCTTAGAGCACAAAGGCACTGGAACCTCACACTTCCTCTAGGGAAAGAAGGCACTCGGGTGGATCCTCTTTTAGATTTTCCAGACTTTTAAAACTTTTTGTATCTTTTTTATATCTTCTCAATCTTTATACATATATGACGCATATATGACAACTCAATGACGTGTGTTGAGCAGTAATTGATGTTAATATCACATCTTTAATAATTTATTATTAACCCAGACCAATTTCCAATAGCACACATATAACAGGCGTACAACTCAAGATATGGAGACTCTATATATGGGAAGCAACGTAATGTATACAACGGCTACTTGCACCAAAGATTTACCTACCAGAGTGTTACAATATTCATATAATGGGAACTATGGAAATCATGGATATTACCACTACCTACACAAGAATAGTTAATATTAGGATTCTCTATACAGTCCGTATTACCATACTTGTATAATGTCTAACGGTGAAATGCAGCTTACATTTAATATTAGAATGTTGCAACAAACTCTCACAATAACTGGGTATTTTTCACAAACACCTTATACTCGTGATTGTTTTCATTTAGTAATAGCTAGAATTCTAACAAGTAGACCAACTTGATTAATTTTACAACCATGCGAGGAAAATTTTGAATTAAAATTAAAGAGTCATATGAATTTATGATAAAATGAGATGGACTAATTTTATGTAAGTTTAATGAAGTTCACAATCTTTGTACTTGAAGGGGCTATATATGCACTAATATTCACATGCATTGAGCTCTACTACTTTTGTTTCTACGCATGCGGTTATTTAATTTTGCACTATGTATTATCGATCCCTAAAGCAACATAAACGGAATTTGTAATATGTAATAAAACTAAAACCAAAATAAGGAATTTGTATTATGTAATAAAACTAGAATCACCTCAAGTTTTATTCTTTTTTATTCTTCCAAATATAGCTGAAAATTTTAGAGGAAAGATAATTAAAAAAAAAAAAAAAAAAAACCACTTGCATCGGTAAAAGTCACCATAAATAGAGGAAGGAAGTAGTTTTGGTTTTTTGAAGAGAAGAGTGTTCAAGCAATGTCTCATTTTTCAACTTTAGTAGCTGCAGAGGTTTAGCAGTGGAATTAACTATTTCTTATCACAATAAAGTCTTAATAATTCACTAGATGAACTTTAATTTGAAGCCTAATCTTATACTTATAAGAACCTAACCGAGAATTACCACTTGTTATCATTCTAAACCAGAGTTTGATATCACATTAACACACTTGTTCAAGCCACATATTTCTAATTTGAAGAAAAACAACATCCAACCTAAACTTATACGTACCCAAGAACATCAATCCGAGAACCTTTTCTTGTGCTTTGTTTCTAATGTGCATTTAGTTCTAAAATCTTCAAGGTGACCTAAGATTGTAAACATACTCTTGGTGAATAACATTTCCTGAAAGTTCTAAAACTATATAATAACATAAATCTAGGAGATACACATTGTGAGAAAATCATATACAAACCAGAGTCTAGCCAAGACATGTTTCTACCATTATAGAGCATATAACTTCTATTTACTTGAATCTTAAGTATTAATCACACATATGAACAACAAAATTATGTTAAAAGCCTAACAGAAACTAGATTCATCATACAAGCCATATATCTCGACATTTTTAACTTCTTTTTGCTGGTAAACTACTTTCCCACTTTTAGTTGGGATATTAATCAAAGTACTTTATGCTACTAATATTTGACAAATCAGCAAAACGTAAATTCAAAAAAAAAAAAAAAAAAAGAAAGAACAATGCTCCAAGTCCTACCCTTCATTACTTGACAACACATGTGGGTCATAAAATTATCTGCATCTTTTACAATATTTTTCCTCAAGTCAGGTACTTTATGCATACATTTTATGGTTGCAACTTAGATAAAGAGCCCAAAATCTACAGTAACACCTGCTGTTCTGTAGCTCCTTTGGCACCATAACTATCATTCAACCATGCATCATTTATGAGCTTGAAAGCTTCATCATGGGATAGAAAACATCCAAAGTACTGGGTCATATGGCTACATTTGCTTGTAAGCACCACTAGTATATGGCTACATTTAATTGAATATATTTTCAAACGATTTATTGTTTTACAGGAGATGACTGGAAAATATAAACATTAAAAAAGAAAAAGAGTGCAGAAAGAGAGGAGATGAATACCATGTCAGTTCACACTACCTCCATGTGACAAGCCAAAGGAATCACAACATGAAAAGTTAAAGAAATGCTAAGCATATTCCTTAAAATCAAAATAAAAAAACCTAAAATCAAGATTAATCTCCAACAAAATGCAATAAAAAATAAAAACCGTAGTCCTCTATTTTCATGAAACCTTAACAGAAAAAATCTCCCAAACATACTAAATCGATATAGTGATTGTATAAGCATTTCTATTTTATAAAATCAGACTGATAAATACAGGAATTCATGAAAAATAAACTTAAAAGGGGAAGGAACTAGAGAGAGAGAGACAGAGAGATGAATGGAGAGAGAGCACAAGAGAGAGAAGAATGGAAAGAGAGAGAGAGAGAGAGAGAAACTCACCTGCTAGGTGAGGCGGCGACAACGTGGTAGGGCATAGTGTGGGAAGGGGCGGTAGTGCACAGCATGAGGGAGAGAGAGAGAGAGAGAGAGAGACATGAACGTGTGGATCCAAAATAGTCTTAGGGGTGAAAACCAACGTCGTCGGCACGGTTTTTGAGCAAAACCGACACTAACTGATGTCTGAAAAATGGGGGAGCCACCGACCATAACCGGTTGATGGGGAGGAGGAAACCGATCGAGGTGGTTCTCAGTCGGCATCGGTTCCCCTAGCGCCGATAATCTACAGAGAGAACAATGAGAGAGAGAGTTGCATAGGAGAGAGAGAGAGAGAGTTACAGAGAAGAGAGAGAGGGAGTTGCAGACTAAATCGGTAAGAAGATGTTGGGGAGGAAGAAGACACATTTCAAAACGACACCGTTCTTGTAACGCCTGGGCCAAAGTCCAGCCCAGACTTGATGAAGCCCGGCCTACGACAAGTGAACACTAGAAGGAAGCTTGAAACGGTGTCACTTGGTAAAGTCTTTTTCTGCCTGCACTATTTTTCTTCTCCACAGTTTTTTTTCCCCTTGCACTGCAGTTTCGCAAATCCCTCCATCTCGTGCACCTGCTCCCCCCGTCTCCACGGTTTTGTTTCGGTTCCACACATGAAGTTTTTCCCTCACCATATTTTCGAGCTACTCAGATTTTTTTTTCTTTCTTTCCTCTTAGATAAATCTTAGTTCATCCTTGCGAGCACTACGAATTCCTCTACCTTCCGTGTGTCCTCGGAGACTCGTTGTTGTTGGCTGGGTTCCTCGATGGTGAGCCATCATTCTCTCTCTTGTTCTCTGTTTCCCCTTTGCCTCACAGATGTTTTCGTGATTTTTCTTTGGGTTTTGGCACTGTTCAGCTTCTTCGTGGGTCTCGAAATCCTAGTGCCGTCGTTGAGTCCTCTCTTTGGAGTGCTTTTGTCAGTAACTATTCCTCTCACTCACTTATCTCACTCTTTGGATTGAGGATTTGATATGTGAGTATGTATGGTTTATTAATTTGAAGTATGTACGTTTGATTTGAAGTTTTGGAAGTATATATTCTTGGATTTGGAAATACATTAGTATTGTTGGAGTTGATTATCAGGTTATATGAGTTAACTCTCCGGACCCTTGGGGTCGTGGCGTTACAGTTCCACTTAAGTTTAAGTGGAACGACATCGTTTCAAAGTTTTTTTTTTCTTATGTCCTTAATAAAACAATGTCGTTTGGTTTGATGCCAAACAGTGTCGTTTCCATTATCTTTTGTACTACTTATAGTTATAAAACGAAGCCGTTCCACTTAAACTTAAGTGAAACGGCGTCGTTTTGATAAGGGTATATTAAAAAAATAGTTTTATTATATCAGTCGGTTCAGCGGTCCGGTCCAGCTACAAACCAAGAACGAACCGCTGAACGTCGGTTTCTTCAAATTGCCACCATACGCCGACCGGTTCTCCACCAGTTCTTGACGTGGCCGGTCGGTTTGCATCGGTGGCGTCGGTCTGTACAGCCCTACATAACACCATTATTCAGGATGGGGGAGAAGAAAAATAAGGGGGAAGTTTGAAATCATGACCTTTTGCGGCGATCATAGTCAACGCAAAAGATTTCCGTCCCTTACCAGCAAGTGTGGCGGCGACAAAACAGTCACCGCAAAAGCTCATAGTTGCAACATTTGACCTTTATCATTGCAAAGAAAATCCACCTACAGTAAAATTTACTTTTTGCGACTAAATTTACATCGCTGGAAATGAATTTAGCCGTAAATAATCTAAAATAGTCATAAAAGATAAAAATATCGCCGCAAAAAGTTTGGGAACTGTTCATAACGAAATAAAAACCAAATTTGCTACTGCAACTTTGCTTGCGCCACAATAAAGTACTATTAGCAATGATTTCTTTTACATCAAATATAAAATCGCTGGAAAAGGGTCTTTTTCTTGTAGTGGATATAAATAGTTCATTTGCAATGTGATAATAGTACCAAATTTGAGAAACTACAAAACTATCTCTATCTCTTTAAAAAAAAAAAAAAAACCTATATATCCAAGCAATGACAATAGAAAAAATGAACACAAAATTTTGATAACAAAAATTGAAGAACTCTTCAAAACAAAAACTACGTTGGATGCTCAGTCACCACTTTTACATCCACTATAGAAGTAATTGATTATAATTAGTTTAAACACTCACAACAACCTTTGCTGACTCTAAACCTGATGTGCAATTCCACAATTGACTTATTTGATTTATGCATCAACAACAACTCCATAACTCTGATCCTCCTATGGCTTCCCCTATGAATGAATCTCTTTGATCTACTAGAACTCTAGTAGCACCATCAATGAACTCATCAGCATACCGATGAACATAAAGAACTTTTTAGAATTGCTATCTTATGGTATGAGATAGAGTGTTTATTCCATATATCATTACATGATACACACGTGAATTACAACAAGAAAGAAAAAACAAGGAAATAAAAAATTCACCGAAACAATCATGGATGTCATAGATGGACTTTCTATATATACATTATGTCCTCTACGTTATTGAATTTTCAATGGTGATATTCTCCTCTAATGTTGCTTTCCCAAGATCACAGAGACTTAATGGTTGAGTTGGACTTATGGTTCTATCACTCCCCCCTCAAAGTTGGCCTTGGATTAGGACAGAGACCAAGCTTGACCTTGAGGTCATGAAATGTAGACTTGGGTAATGGTTTAGTGAAGATGTCTGCCAGCTGGTTGGAAGAGGGAACAAACCGAGTTTCTAAAGACCCAAGCGCCACTTTTTCATGAACATAATGATAATCCAACTCGATGTGCTTCATGCGTGAATGAAGTATTGGGTTAACAGTCATGTATAGGGTACTTAAAATTGTCACAATGAAGCATAGGAGTAGCAGTAAGGGGAACCTCAAGATCACGTAATAGAAAAGAAAGCCACATAAGTTCAGATGTAGTGGTTGCCATGGAGCAATACTTGACTTCAGCAATAGAGCGAGTTACGGTAGGTTGTTTCTTGGCACTCCAAGAGATGTTATTACTACCAAGAAATGTGCAAAAGCGAGTTGTAAAGAGGTGGCTGGAAGGGCAACTAGCCCAATCGACATATGAGAAAGCATATAAATCAAGTGTACATGCTGCTAAGAAGTTCAATCCAAGTTGTGTCGTGCCATGAATATAGCCTAGAATATGCTTAACCAGTTTATAATGCATCATTTTGGGTGATTACAGGCATACATAGTTCACACTGTAAGAGATATCGGGTCTAGTAAATGTGAGGTGTTGCAGACCTCCAACAATGTTGTGATAGTGTTTTGGATCAAGAAAGAGTTACTCATTGTGGAGAATATCCAAATCTCGAGGTTGAGGCATCGAGCGCCTCATGTCATCCTTTGGTACACAGTTGCACAGGACTGAAAATAGGTTTGCAGCTACTCACATAAGCACGGTTCAAGAAATACAAAGCATACCAAGTTTGGATTAGAAATAACCCTGGGGGAAACTTGTGAACCTCAATTCCAAGGAAGTGATGCAAGAACCCAAAATCTTTGATGAAGAACTCTTGTGCCAATTTGGTGATAAGCCACTATATGTGGTGGGGACTAGTTTTGGTGATTACCATATCTTCTACATATAGGAGCAACACTAACATACCATTTGAGGAGTATGAGATAAAAAGACTTGGATTAGAGGTGTTGCAAAAGAACCCAAGTTGAAGCAAGAAGTTGCTAAGTCTGTCAAACTATGCCCTAGGAGCTTGTTTGAGACCATATAAAGCTCGATTGAGTTGACAAACATGAGAGGGCTGAGTTGGATCCGTAGCCTGGGGGTTGATACATATAAACAAGAGTGGAGAGTGAACAATGAAAGAATGCATTCTTAACATCAAGTTGGCACAATTCCCAGTCTTTTACCTCTGCAATGATAAGTACCAACAGAATACTAGCAGGTTTAATAGCTGGTGAGAAGGTTTTAGAAAAATCAATCCCATCTATATGTGTATACCCTTTAGCAACCAGTCGGAGTACTATGAGGTGTTCAATTGATCCATCAGGATTCAATTTGGCTTTATAAACCCACTTGCATCCAACTACATTCATAGTAGGCGAAGATGGAACCAACGTCCAAGTATTGTTGGCAGCAAGTTCAACAATTTCTTCATCCATATCAACAGACCAACCAGGATGATTTTGTGCTACCTTGATGGATCTAGGTTCTGAGGGAACCTTAGTTGAGATGTGAATGTTTGCATACCTAGAATTGGGTTTCCTAATGCCGGCTTTTGCTCTTGTGGTCAAAGGATGAGCTAGAGTTACACTACGATCCGAAGTATTGCTAATCCAAAGTATTGACGATCTCAAGATTGGATTATGGTCCGAAGTAGTATTGGATCCAAAGTATTGACTATCTCAAGATTGGATTCTAGTGCAAGGGAAGATTGTTGATTGATTGCAGAAGACACAACAAGTACACTGCTTAAGGAAGAGGCATGATTCAATTGTGGAAAGGCAAAAGTTGAAGGATGTGTGTTGGACAATGCAGAGTCCATGTCCCAGTCCGAGTAGGTAGTGAACTTCCCCTCAAGAGATGAATTGTCATAAAGTTTAGTGGGTTGAGAGTAAGGAAAAATTGTCTCATCAAATACCATGTGTCTTGAGATATAGATTCGACCTGTGGGAAGATAGAGATATATATTTGTAGCCCTTATGTTTACTATTGTACCTGATGAAGATACAAGGAAGAGACTTGGGTTCTAGTTTTTGTGCGAGATAGTCTGTAGCACTTGGGTCCATTAAACCAAAGGCCATTCATTGGATTCTCTTGTTTCTTTTTTTTTTTCTCTTGTTTTCACGCAGCTGAGTAACCTCCCCTACCCCCACGACGTCGTTCGTTGTGAGCTTCCACTTGTCGCTTACGTTTTATCTTCTCAACCATTTTTTAATTTTAGTTTCTACACTTCCGAAGATTCCTCCACCTAATCTCCATTATCTCCACTTATTTCGTTTCCGTCCATCCTCTCAAACTCTCTCTATTTATCTATCTTCTCCGCACCAAGTCGCGAGGCACCTGGAAACTCTGCCATCCAACCACCTAAGGTCAGCCCCCATGGCCCAGCACCACTGTGTCCTCAATGAAAGCCTGTCCCACGCACTCGTCGGCATCCACTGAACCAGCCAAGATTATCGTCAAAAATGAATCAGCTCTGTCACGCATCTATCCCTCCTCCGCGAATCAGACAACTACTCTCCTCCTCAACCACCTCGTAAGGCGCTGCCTCACATCAGAAATACCATGAAAACAGCCCAACCACCGCACCCCAACTGCCCAGAAACTTCCTCTGTTTTGCTATGCCAAAAACAGAGCAACCCACCACCAGTTTTACCTCAAACCGCAACTCCTTGTGTCAAGCGAACTCGCTGCAAGTTACCCAGCCACCACAAGCATCGCACGGTGCAGCCCTTGCTACACGACGGAAACCACTGCATGCAATCCCGTCTCCACCACACGCCATCTCTCGCTCTGCCTTTCTCGCTCTCCCTCCCGCTCATCTCTCTCTGACTCTCACGCGTTCGCCGCCCAGTGTAGGCAACGTCGCCGCTTTACGTCCCTCCCAGCTCGACAGCCGCGCCACCACAGTACTTCCAGCCCAGTCGTCGCACGCGGTCCCTAACTCCTCCTGGTGTAAGTCCCTACCGTTGCTACTTCGGTTTTTCTGTGTTTTGTTTCCGATCGCTGCTAGTCTTTCTCTTAAGGAGTGTATATTTATATGTAAATTGTTTTGTTTTTTATAAGTGTATATATATATATATATATGTAAATTGTTAACCAAATATTTGAGTACTATTACCGGTGTATGTTTTCGGATGAGTGGTCTTTTTGGGTTTATGTTTAAATGGGTTTTGTCTTAAGACTCATAAAATATTATTTTTGTGTAAATAATATTTTATTAACTAAATGAAGTAAACCTATTTTTAATATAGGAGTTTTTCATGACGTATTTTATAAGATTTTTAAAGTAGTCAAAGTATCTTATGATGCGTCGTTGGTACTTTAGATATTTTTAAATATTACTTTTTATTGAGTTCCGTAATTGTCTTAATACATGCTTGATTAAACTCTTATTCGGTACGAATTCGTTTAACTCGATATTGATGGTTTTGGGAAAATGAGGGTATTTTGGTAATTATGAGAATTTTAGTTTTTAAGGAATTAAATAGGTTATTTTAGAAGTTTAGGATTAAATATCAAAATAAGTGGTTGATTGGAAATTTATGGGAAATACTTGATTATTTTATAGGTGACGATTGTTATTTTTTTTTAATATTCAAGCTTTCACCATTAATTTAGCAAGTGCTGGATACAAAGAGGGATTCCCTCCATTGTTATGCTCTCATGAGAGAGTTTTAGTGCATCCTTGGCTAAACTATGAGCAATACAGTTTGAGTTTCTAGATATAAATTGAACCGATCCATACTCCAAGTTCTGAAGTTCAGCCTTGATGTCTTGTATAATCAGTCCTACTAAGCTCCAGTCTTTTGCCTCTGAGTTGATGTCGTTGACCACATTGAGAGCATCCCCTTCTAACAATACTCTTGAGATGCCTAGCTGTTTACATAAGAGGACTACTCTTAGTGCAGCCATTGCTTCTGCAAGTTTGGCCTCAGGAAATATGCACCTTGATGATCTCAGAGTTGCTATTACACTTCCTTCCCAGTTTCTGATCACCACTCCCACCCCCATTCTGCTATGCACTCGGTCAACTGAGGCATCCCAGTTTGCTTTATAAACATTGAATGGTGGAGGACTCCAGGTAGTTAATCCAATAGGTCTTCCAGTAATCAGGTCCACTTTCTCCCTATCATTGGCTTCTTTAAAGTCTTTGGTCAATTGAAGGGCTGCTTGGGCTATCCGAGATGGATTCTCAAACTTTCCTTCAAACAAAAAGGCATTTCTTCTCCTCCATACATGATAAGCTGTACAGGCAAACAATTCAACTTCCTCCTCACTGAGTATTGCTATTACATGTTCCACTACCTCTTTGAATGATTTGAACCCAACCTTCATTTTCTTAAGTCCTCTAGAGCTGACAGACCAAACATCCGTTACTGCAGAACAAGACCATAATGCATGCATAACAGACTCTATCTCCTGTCTACAGATGGGGCATGAAGGGTCTTCCTTAATTTTCCTCTTTTTGAGATTGAGGTTTGTAGGTAAAGACTCGTGAGTAGCTCTCCAAAGAAACATCCTAACAACATTTGAGGTCTTTAACTTCCATATTTTAGGCCACACTTCCTTCTGCTTGGGTTGTGCTGAGCTTTGTCCCTTTGGATACTGCTCCATTGTGCCTAACAAATGGTATGCACTCTTGACAGTGAACTTGCCATCTTTGGAACACCTCCAAATAAGTTTATCAGGGTTGCCACACCAACTAATAGATATCTTGCATATATTGCTGATGTCTTCTTCTGTGAAAATTCTCCTCAAAATCGACATGTTCCAGGTTTAGAATGCTCATCAATCAGATTACTGACTTTCCAGCATGCATGCCTCTGATCTAAAGGGGTCTGCACTTTGAATGTGGTTGGTTGAGGGATCCATTTGTTTCTCCAAATTCTAACTCCTTCCCCATTTCCAATTCTCCATATCAGTCCTTCCTCTAACACTTTCCTAGCTTCCAAAAAGCTCCTCCAAAGAAATGAAGCATTGCTGCCCAGTTTTGCATTGAGGAAATCTGACCTGAAATAGTATTAACTTTCAACACTTTAGCAGCTAGAGATTGTGGCTGTTGTATTAGTCTCCACCCCTGCTTGGCCAGTAAAGCCAGGTTGAAATGTTCAAAGTCTCTGTATCCTAGCCCACCTTCAGCCTTATTCTTTCCAAGTAATTTCCATGGCAATCACTGAGTCTTGGTTTTATTACCTCGACTGCCCCACCAAAACTTTTGCATAAGTTTGTTCATAGCATTGAGGATAGTTTTTGGCATCTTGAATATGCTCATGCAGTATGTAGGTATTGCTTGGACTATTGATTTTAATAACACTTCTTTCCCAGCATTTGAGATAAATCTAACTTTCCAGTTTTGCATACGATTCCTTATAGAGTCCAAAACTGGTCTAAACGATGCTAGCTTGTTCCTTCCAACACATGAGGGTAAACCAAGATACTTCTCCAACACTTTGGCTTCCACCATCTTAGAAGCTGAGATAATAGCCTGTTTTGTCTCAAGTGCTGTATTTTTACTGAAGAACATTGCTGATTTCTCAAGATTGAGTCTTTGTCCAGAAGCTTCCTCATAAGTTTTGAGAATTTTAGCCATTCTACTCCACTCTAGTGCATTTGCTTTACAGAAGAGTAAGCTGTCATCTGCAAAGAACAGATGATTAACCTTCAACGATCCTCTTGCAAATGGAAAGCCAGTAATGTGTCCCTTTCTCTCAGCTTCATCCAACATTCTCCCAAGAGCTTCAGTACATAGAATGAAAAGGTAAGGGGATAGAGGGTCCCCTTGCCTTAAACCTTTAAAAGGTAGAAAGTGCTGTTGGGGGGCTCCATTAACCAGCAAAGAATATTTTACTGAAGAGACACATTGCATAACTAAATCTGTCCACCTCTTATCAAAACCCATCTTTGACAGCACTGCCTCCATAAAAGACCACTCTAACCTGTCGTAAGCTTTGCTCATGTCTAACTTCATTGCCATGTACCCCTCCTTCTTATGCTTCATCCTATGTTTCATTATGTGCATTGTTTCATAAGCTACAATGATGTTGTCTGAGATCAACCTCCCAGGAACAAATGCACTTTGTGATGGAGATATCAGCTTGGAAAGAAAATGCTTAATTCTATTGGCTAGTACTTTTGAGAACACTTTGTAAATCACATTGCATAAGCTTATTGGTCTATATTCAGTCACCAGTGTAGGCCTTCTCTTTTTTGGGATCAGCACAATAAATGTTTCATTAATCTTCTGAATACCCCTCTTAGAATTAAAAAACTCTTTGACAACCTCGACCACTCCCTCACCAACTGCTTCCCAGTGGTCTTGGTAGAATCCAGTAGAGAACCCATCAGGTCCTGGGGAACTCATTGGATTCATTTCGAATAGAGCTCCTTTTACCTCTTCATATGAACATGCCTTTGTTAACTGGAGATTCATCTCGGGTGTCACTACTGAGTCCATATCAGCCAGGGCCTCCATGATGCCATTTGGGTTTAGAGGACTCAAACAGTTTTTGATAATACCTTTGGAATACGTCCCTGACTTCTGACTTGTTTCTCACTTGCTCCCCTCTTTCATTTACAATCTGGTGAATACTGTTGTTCTTCTTTCTTTGGGATGCACACTTATGAAAGTAGCTTGTATTTTTGTCTCCCTCCTTGAGCCATAATTGTTTTGCCCTCTGCTTCCACTTGATTTCCTCTTCGGCTAAAAATTGATTAACTTCCCTTTGATAGCCCTTGATGGTGTCATTAAAATCTCCTTGGTTTATTCCCTACAACTCTTGGATCATCTCACTCCTTTGTCTAATTAATTGTCTCTGCTTGCCCTTCATGTCTTTTGACCATGTTCTCAGTGACTGTCTGCATCTGTCCAGGCTTGCTTGGAAGTTTCTCATTGATTGAGCCCCTCTGCATCATACCCTCCATGAGCTTTTTATTAGATCTTTGCATTCCTGTTTAGTTGACCAGTAAGCTTCATACCTAAATATTCTTGTTCTTCTATTAGCTCCAGCTTCCTCATTATCACAGGATATCAACAAAGGAGAGTGGTCTGAATTGAGGGCAGATAACACTAAAACCTCACTATTGGTAAATTGTAATGGCCATTCCCCATTTCCCATAGCTCTATCCAGTCTTTCTTTGGTAAATGCTCCCCCCTCTCTATTGTTACTCCAAGTGTACTTAGAACCTATGTATCCAAGATCACTCAGTTCACATTCATCCAGAGCTACTCTAAAACACTCCATTTGAGAAAAGGGTCTGGTGGCTTCCCCATACTTCTCATCATTGCTCAAGATCTCATTGAAGTCTCCCATACATAACCAGGCCATTGGAGGCTCGGGTTTAAGCATTTTAAGGAGGCTCCAACTAGCTTTCCTTTTGTCTGTGGCAAGGTTACCATAGAACCCAAATAATCTCCAGGGTTGCCCACTCCTCTCAGGTAGGATTGTCAAAGAGATATGGTTATTAGAATAAGAAAGCAGTTGAGCATTTACCTCAGTTTTCCAAAACATTGCAAGACCTCCACTTTTGCCCATGCTATCGACCACAAAGCTTTGCTCCATTCCCAACTTGTTCCTCACCTTCTCCATTTTACATCTGTTTCCTTTGTTTCTGATAAAAAAATAACAGATGGGGATCTTTCCTTCACCAAGAAGTGAAGTTCATTAACTGTCCGAGGGTTCCCAAGCCCTCGGCAGTTCCAGCTTAGTAGTTTCATGGGGATTGGCAGTGCTGCATAGCAGCCACTGCCTTAAGCACACACTCCTCTCCTTCCTCAACATGAGTCTGCTTACTTCTTTTGCCATCTAGCCTTACATTGTCTGCTTGACCCTTTCTTTTCCTTGCTTTACCAGGCTTATCCAGTTCCATGTCACACAACTTATGCTGTACTTCATTGCTGCCTAGTCTAGCACGTGTTTTCCTCTTCCACTTGCCTGTCTGAACTTGGTCCCTATGAGAAATTACATTGGTGACCTAAGCAGGAGGGTCAACCTCTTCAAGTAACTGTACATGGACCACCTTTGACTTCTCAATTGTCTTTAACTTAGAACTTGGTCTCTGATCCCCTATCTCTATCTCAGTTACTTCCTTTCCCAATGTAGCTTCTACTAAATAACTTATTCCTCTCTCTTCGCAGGATATGTCAGCTTTACTCTGAGAGCCATACCTAACACCCTTGTTTCCCGCCTCTTGTGCCTCCTCAGTTCCCGCCATTACACTCTCCTCTCTTCCCTCTGGTGCTTCTTTTTCCTGCTGTACCTCTCCATCTCCCTTTCTCTGTTCATATCCCATCTTCCTGCCCTGACCTGTTACCCTTCTTGATTGAGAACCCTCAGCAAAAATTGGTTTTGGACTAGTTCTTAGCCATGCACCGTACTGTTGGTTGAAACCTTCCAAGTTGGCTTTTCCTCTATCAAGTTGGTCGCACATTCCAGTGACATGCTTGATCTTCCCACAATGATAACAGAAGTTTGGTAACCTTTCATACTTGAAAGGGATCTAGTACTTTGCATTCCCTTGGGTTAAAAATCTCCCTCTCGCCAAAGGTTTTGTAAGGTCTATCAATACTCTTAACCTTAGGGAACTACCCTAGCATACCCCACTATCATCCATGTCCACCATGAGTACCTCCCCCATTGACTTGCCCAGGTTAAATCCAGTGTTTGCATTCATCCCAGCAAAAGGAAGGTCATGACATTGCACCCAAAAAGGTTCATGCTGGAATTGCATTTCCTTCCAAGACTCGTGGCCTTCACAATCCTAGAGGCAGATTAGATTTTTGTCAAACGACCAAGGTCTTCCTTGCATGATTCTCTTCTTATCAGCTTTCTCCTTCAACTCCACCAAGAACTTATTCCTCCCTACTTCTTTGAAGACAGCCTTCCCTTCTATTTGCCACACTCGTGCCATAGTGTTTCTAAGAGCACCTCTATTTGCTTCCTTATCTGTTATCACCATCATCACGAAGCAATGTTTACTCTTTGCCTCTGAGATAATCACCTCTTCACTACTGATCACCACCTCCTGTTGTTCTTCTTCCGTCAACTTTAGTCCCTCGCATAACTTTGACAAATCACTTTCCATTTCCTATCCCACACAGACAAAAGTCTAGGAGGACCAGTCTCTAAGTTTACAAAGAAACTTAGAGAGAAAACCTTACACTCAGAGAGAGAAGGACGTTTGTTCCTCACTCACCCCTCGTATTGCTCTTTGGTTCAGGTGACGATTGTTATTGTTCGACATTTTTGAGGAATTCCGAAAAAGCTAAGAAGTTCAGATAAGCAGGGTTCCTATGCTAGGCCTTACACGAATTATTGAGACTGATGTTGATTTTCTGAAAACATTGCATATTTTTATGATGAAATGAGAACTTGGAAAAAATAAAACCAACCTCGATCGTTTATTTGCATACTCATGAAATCTGTGTGGAAAAAGAAAAATATGTTCTGACATGCATTGTGTAGACATGAGCTAAATTCTGTCATGTGGTTTCTGAAATCTGAAAAAGGAGCAATATTAACAATATGAAAAGTTGTGCATTTATTTAGAAAGATGTTCTGGTTTTTGTGTTCAGTGTGGGTAAGCAGTCTGATTCTGTTTTGGTACTCTGTATTATTTTGATATAACATCTGAAAACCTTTGGCATGGTGTACTGGTTTTCGTATCTGACTCTGTCTCTGCTTTGCTCTGCTCTGCTCTGTTATGCTCTGCCCTGTTTGGGTTGGTACCAACTTCTCTGTCTCTGAGTGCACCCACTTTGGAAACAAAGTGGTTTTATTGTGATATTTCCTGTGTGCACACTTGGGGCTCCTAAAAGAATAAAGGAAAGATTTCACCTCCGTCTCTACCTGGTTTGGCCACCGGGGTTAGCACAACCCTACCACGAGGGTGAAACATGGTCTCTGCTCTGTTTGATGCTCTGTGTGGATCTGATGATGATACTCAGTTTATGTTATGCCAAAGTATTATAGGTTTTACTTGTCTTAAAACGATCGCTCCATTACTTTTGGAAAACATGTTTTGTTCTGTATGATAACTCTGTAAAATATTTTGTTCTGCATATTGTACTTGGTAAATGCTCATGTTTGCACGCTAACATATGACTTCTACTTACTGAGTTATTGATAACTCACCCCTTATCTCCACAACATTTTTCAGATATATTGAATTTTTCAGCAAAGGTTCAAGAATAGGAAGCATGGATAAGGCTTTGTGAGCATAGTCTATTAAATACAGAGAAGGTACTTATGATTGAAGAATTTCATTGAATAGTTTCGTTTGGCTCTGTTGACTTAGTACTTTAGGAAGTTGACTTTTATGTTGAGATTTCGTCGTAATCTTAGTTATTTATTTTGGAGTAGATGGTTTAAAGCAATGAGGTTTACGAGTAAATGAGGAATTGGAGTTTACATTTGTACAATGAGATATGATTTTAAGTGTTAAGAGGTAACTCTCCGACCTATCCGGGACCGGGGCGTTACATAGTCACCCAAGTTAGGAAAACACTTAGAGCTTAGAACAGGAAAACTCATGTAATCTGGGTACTTACCATGCAAGAGAAAACAAGGAAATCATAAATCACGAAAACAATCATTGATTTCACAGATGGACTTTACCCAAAACCGTGAGGGTAAACGAGCATGAAACATCATTTTTAACCCCAACTCATTGATACTGCGGTGTTTTCTTTTTGCTTTGCCATTTTGTTCTGGTGTTTTTGGACAAGATGACTGATGATGAATGCCTTTATCAAGCAAAAACTGCTTGAACACATTACTTGCAAACTCACCACCTTTTTTACTCTGGAAGGTTTTAATTTTGGCATTGAACCGACATCTTACAAACTTATAGAATTGGTCAAAATAGCAAACCAATTCTGATTTCTTTCTCATGGGAAAGAGCCAAGTGGAATTAGTGTAGTCATCAGTAAAAATCAAGTGGAACTGAAACTTGTCTTTAGTCCCCATAAGTCACAATGTATTTTAAAGAAAGGAGTACTATTGTCATTAGTTATAGCTAAAAATGGTAAACACAAGATTTGCCCATTTGACAACTAGTACATATATATGGAAGGAGACTTAGAATCTGAACCATAGCATATAAGCTTATTTTGACGCAAATAATCAATTATTTTGTAGTGAGGATGCACTAGCCTTTCAAGCCACCAGGCTTTTTTAACTTTTCTGAATCAAGTAGAGAATAGAGCTTGTGAACCTCCATCAGCAGGTGATGAATTAAAGTTGCAAAGGCTCTTTTGCTTCCTTCCCTTCGCCACTATCTGATTAAATGTCCTATGCTTTAGCACAAAACCATGACCATCAAACTC
The DNA here is from genome assembly GCA_022457165.1 of Juglans mandshurica. NCBI lineage: Eukaryota > Viridiplantae > Streptophyta > Magnoliopsida > Fagales > Juglandaceae > Juglans > Juglans mandshurica. The sequence goes on from CM039624.1 coordinate 16,859,351, forward strand.
AAAAATAAGTGGAAAATCAGTTGTAAAACTACTAACAGAAATTAGATGTTTCTTAATTTTTGGAACTACCAAGACATCATTTAAGCAAAGAGAAGATTGTCCAACTCAGCAGTAGCTTTGCCAATGTGAGTGATAGGCAAGGTGTGAGTACCATTTCTAACCATCACACCGTCAGATCTAGAATAAAGTGTTAAATATGCAGATATACAACAAAAAAAGAAGTCCAATATTCATCATATAATTAAATGCATGCATGCAACACACAATGAATGCATAAAATAATGTTGGAGATCAAAACGACATAGTTTTGTACATAACACTAATTATTTTCTTTTTTTAAATAAAACCTGGGTACCAGATTACTTGTACTTGCCCAAGGTATGGGCGGGTAAGGAATCCGATTATCGTCTTGGGTTTTTACCAGAGCCAATAGCTGCGCCCGGTATAAGCAGGATCATGAACTGTCTGAATTGGATTTGTACACGTTTTAGGCCACGTATCATCGTGTGAAATGCGTCTAGCCTAATGCGGTAACTTCAAGATTCTGTTAATTATCAGCAAGAGATCACTGCTATTATACATGCAGCAGACTTCTTAGCAAAGATATCTTCCCCCCTCCCCCAGCCTGGGGAAAAGAGAACTCTTAAGGGTTTTTAAACAAACATATATATGCAATTAATGTATCATTTAGATGCTTCTCTATTGCCATCTTTTGATCGACCAAACCATTAGATCATGTAGTCTCAACATGGTCCTGAACAATTCAGGAAGCAACCCAAACTTCTGATCAGCTCCTCTTTTCGCAATCCAGTACCCTTTCCCAAATCTGAATTGTCTATAATATTTTTTCCGAGGAATTAAGTGCTTCATGAGCCAGTCAAAGTCTCACGGAAACAGCAGAAAAGACAGCCACTAGAAGCACTGAAGCCATATGAGAATGTTTAATGCGTGGATGTCACCCGTATCGGTACTACATTATATATATATATATATATATATATATATATATATATTGTTGGCTCGAGTGAAGAGCAAAAAAAGTTAGATCGATCGAAGTGGACTTCTATTAATAATACTTATCTAGCCCAAAATCCTTAATAATCATGAACAAAAGTCATTGAACACCATTCAGATCAACTTGCAACAGCATACAATCGAAATACGCTGTAAAAGATCTTCTTGAACTTGCACATGGAGAAGGCTTCCAATTCCCACTCTAAGGGGATGTTTGAAAATTGTTTTCATCTCATCCCATCTCATTTTCTTCCCAAACATTACTCAAACACATGCAAACATGACTTTCATACTAAGTATTACAACCTTTTTAAACTAATCATTATAACTTTTCCAAACTTTCAAACAAAATATAAAAAAAAATTCAAACTTTTTCAAATCCTAAAATAAATATAATATTAAAAATTATATTCTAACAATATTTTTATTTTATAATATTTTTATTCAATTTTTTATCTCATTTTCCAAAACTCCATAAAACATTCAAACTATCTCACTACTATTTACAAACTATCTTATTACTATTCACAAAATTCTTACCTCATCTCATTTCCCAAACATGTCTCGAAGCCCCCGCTACATGTATTCACAAAAAGAGTTCGAAAAGGAGGATAATGTTAAAAGAAACAGCCAAAGGTGTTAGACATGGTTTGACTCATCAACTGTTCCATTACATTAGTTGAGACCAAAAAGAAAAAAACCTGAGCAAAACAAAACAATACAAAATCCAATTTTGATCTCCTGTTTTTTATATAAAACAGATTAAAGAAAACATGATCTCTTTCTTGTTTAAACACAGTAAAGACCCGATTCAAAACAGTTTTACTCATGCATGGTACTATATTCAATTAGCACGGTTCTCGAAGGTATAGAATGGAACTAGAACTTGTTTTCCACATGGTTAACGACATCATTCATGAATTAAAAATTGGGTGTGGAGCAAATTAATAGTATTATTCTACTTGTGTTTTCAGCACAGTCAAAGACAACATGGACCATACGACCAGTCACCAGAATCCAGCTTCAATATATAGTCATATTACTTGAACAACTTAAGCATGTATTAAACAAAGTTCAGCTAAACAGCCAACTTTATAAACAATGCAGCATCCAATATAAAATCACACTTGAAGTCAAATTATTCGTAAGAAAAGCCAAGTGTTGAATCCAACCGGCCGATAATTTCTTCCCACGTTAGACCATTGATCATTGGACTAGAAGCTCTTCTTTCCGTGTGATTATCCAACAGTAGTATCTTCAAAATCCTTAAACTCCAGAAAAGAAGAAAAAAAAAAATTGATTTGAGCGAAACTCGAATTTACTCTTCTTATCACAATTGAAAATACTTTCTGATGAAGTTTTCGCAAAATAAGACTCGCTCAAAAGCTCAAGGAAACAAAATATCCTCCTACATTCTCACTATTTTCTTTTTAGAAAACAAAACAATGAAAAAAAAAAAGTTTTCTTGACAGATTTTCCATGGCAAGAAACATTAATTGCATGAGAAGAAGAAGAAGAAGAAACATCCAAGAAAATCTGAATAACGGGAATCTAGGTTCAGTACCTAATGGTGAGGAAGACAGTTCAGTTCTTGTTCAATCAATGGCGGGAGTTGGAAGACGCAGAGGACGGCTTATTGGCACTCCGCTCTTCCTCTCCTCGAATCGTGGCGGGAATGCAAAAGCCCGATAATGTATCGGTGGCAAACCGGCTTCCACAGACCAAAGACTGGTGAATTGGCAGTGTTTTGTGGTGGTCAGATGTGGCAATGGGAAGATCATCCCAAGCGCGGAACGGGGGTGCAAAACTGGACTGAAGGGGTCCCCTCTGTGAAAATTCTGAGCCTTGGCCCAGTAATGCTTGTTGTGGCAACGTATGAGAGTTGAAGACAAAATCACCTCTGTGTTCCGCGCTTGTGTCGCTGCTCCACGCCACCATTCTTTGGTAATTGATGTCAAACCCCATCGAAGCCGAGCCCGCGAAGAGGTTATGGTCGTTTGGAGTTGAATGATCCTGGAAAGAGTGGAGGGATAGACCAAGATCTTCGGAGGGGTTGGAGGCTCTTGAAATAATATCAGATGGGTAGCTCTGGAAATTAAGAGAGGAAGTTGCAGAGCTTGTGGGGAATAAAGATTTCAAGGTATCTTTGATGGCTTCAGAGTCTAGAGATGGTGGGATGAAGGCTGAATTGTCGTCTGGGTTCCCCGCTAATTGCCTGTGGAGCAGAAAGTCGTAGCCAGAAGACTCTGATTGCTCGGCTATTGTCAATTCTTCTGAGCCTGCATTTGGGTCTGGTTGTTGTACAGCTGTAGAATTAGAAGTACCAGGTGGATGCCATGGTGGTAGCTCAGCTAGCTTGTCAATGGCGGACTTCGCCTTCTTGATGAGCCAGTCCACCGCTTTGCTGGGCCGATCGTAGCCTAATCGGTCTTGAACATCATAGAATTGAATGGCAGTGTGCGCTGAGAGCCGGACCCGACGGTCCCGGGGACCTTTCGACGTGTAGACCTTGCTGTGCCTGTCTTTGCGTCCTGTGGATCGGACAATGTGGCCACCTTGGACTTGGACTATCTCTCCTCCGGTGCTCTTCATGCCCGTAGTTTGTCTGTGCTTTTCATTGCCTCTGGTTTGGTTGCAAATTTTGTTTGTTGGGTGCTTCTGTTTGGTGGGAATTTACGGCTTGACCAAGTGGTTGACAGTTTTGGAGGAGTTGGATATGTTGGTAGTGGGTGCTCGTGCCAAGGTCTTGTTCTTGTGGTTCTTGTTGTTTTGGGGCTATAACTTGGTGGATAGGCCTCACTGTTTGCTCATGATTCGTCTGGAAATCCAGATTCCTGCTCTCTCTCTCTCTCTCTCTCTGATTTGGCTCTTCCAAGAACTTTTTGATTTCTGTACGACTCTTTGAGTTGCTTCTGCTTGCTCTTTCTGCTGTTTGTCGCTCTTTATCTACAACTGCCACAACCCCAGAAACCTGATACTGGCGCTAGACATGCTGCAGATCCCAAAGAAAGCCCTGCCATTGCAATCTCTGGATTCCACATCCCAATAAATACAAAACCACACTGTAAATACTGAAAGAAAAAAGAATAAACCCAGAATATTTTAGATGAACTTGAAAACAAAACACAATAATGATATATAACAATTAAATTATGACTAGCCATTCTATCTGCATCTCTAGGATAGGTGGGTTTCTCCATGTGGGTACAAAATTCTGTTAGAAAATGATGAAAAAATTTGTAACTCCAAATCCAACCGACTACAGTAAAGGGGGAAAAAGCCATTTACAAGAGGAAAAGAAGAGACTACAGAAAAGGGAAAAAAAAAACCATTATTTCATATAATTTGAATTCTTGAATGATATTGTGAAATTAATTAGTACGTTCTATGAGGTGTAAGCTGATACGGAAGGGATAGAAGAATGGAGATGTACGAAGAGAAAGGAGAAGAAGACTTTAGAACAGTAGAAGGTCGAGAGAGTTGTACCTTTGGCCCACGAGAGCTGCTGATGCTTCTGAAACCAGGCTTTGGTCAAGTTGAGGTGGAGATATCAGGTCATCTCAAACCCCTAAAATCACAAAAATAATATCCTAGCTACTAAGTCACGAACCATTATTCATCTGGCCACCTCTCAAACCCTAGAGTGAAATAAAATAAAACATATGAATCTTATATCATTTATAGAGTATTATTTAATAATATTCAAAATTCACTCAGACATCTATGCCTGTTTCTTTGTTACTTTATATCGTTTGAGTACAAACTCTAGATAATCTAATGTGCCGTTTGGATAATGAGTTGAAATGAGATGAGTTGAGATTAAAAATGAAAATTTAATAAAATATTGTTAGAAGATTATTTTTTAATGTTATTATTGTTTTAAGATTTGAAAAAATTGAATTGTTTATTATATTTTGTGTGTAAATTTAAGAAAGATATAGTGATGAGACGAGACATTTTCACTATCCAAACGGGGCTTAAATCTCATGTATATTATATGGGAAAATTCTTTAGCTACAAAGATATCCCACAAAAGTAAACCTAATTTATAAAACTATTTTTATTATAAAGTAGATCTAATATATTATATGAAGTCATATCATTTTGTGGGTTTATTTTTGTAAGATATTTTTATTGTTGTAACATTTATATTATATTATATTATATATATAATACATATTAAATATTATGCATGATGACAGGTTATATTTATAATGACTCTCCATAAATAGAATTGTTTGGTGATTAGTTATGATTATAGTAGTACTGATGGTCGATAATTGGATAGAGATGGGGTGACATGGCCACCTCATCCACCCGAGTAATGCTACATACAGTTGTGGAATACGCAAACGCCGTGCAGTCGCTTTGAAAAAAAAATGGGGTCCACTATTAAAAATTTAATTTCTTTTCATGTGGGTCCTATATTTATTCACTTTTTTCAAAGCGACTGCACGGCGCTTGCACACTCACGACTGCAAGTATCATTTCTCCCTCCACCCACTCCCTTTTGAACGCTTCGATAATGATATCTAACAGCTTTTAAGTGTTTCCCTATATCTATGAGAAATGATACTTGCAGTCGTGAGTGTGCAAGTTCCGTGTAGTTGCTTTGAAAAAAGTGAATAAATATGAGACCCACATGAAAAGAAATTAATTTTTTAATAGTGGACCCCACTCTTTTTTCAAAGCTAGTACTGTACGGCGTTTGCGCATTCCACGACTGTATGTAGCATTACTCTCTATCTATATATGTACTTAACTAAATTAAGTTGATCTACGATTAAGATATAATTAGATTTTGCAAAGAAAAAATGAGTACTTGATCACCTTCTTTTGTAACATTTGTTTAGCGCCCCGGCCCCCAATCGTATATATCATGCAGTTCAGAAATAAGAAAATATAGATATGCAATCATTTTCACAATCTTTTATATAATTATATTTTAAATAAAGAGAATTTTTGTAAATTAAATTATTTATAACATTATTTTATAAAAGTATGTTCTTTTTAAAATATAATTGTAAAAATAATTGTGTGTATTATTATTAAAAAAATTATATATTAGGGATCGAGATCAGAAAAAAGCACGAATATGAGCAATGCTACATGTAGTCGTGCAGTGCACAAGCGCCGTATAGTTGCTTTGAAAAAGAGTAGGGTCTACTATTAAAAATTTAATTTTTTTCATATGGATCTCGTATATATTTACTTTTTTCAAAGTGATTATGCGGCGCTTTCGCACTCACGACTGTAACTATCATTTCTCATATAAATATATATATATATATATATATATAAAAGTCCGTGACTAGCTAATAATTGGTTCGTTAATTAAGTCACCTTTCTCTTCACGAAAATTATTATCTCAGCAGAACATGTGAAGAGATCATGGATAATTTGAGTTTGGCCCATTAATTTAAAATTGACTTATGATAAATATTTAATTTGATTGCGCGCATGCACTAGTACTACTGATCTAAATCCTAAGCATATATACATTAATCATGTTATTTATTTTTCATGATTAAGTACTATGAAGATTGCCATCTATTGAACCGGGCACATGAGCAGCTTATATATATATATATATATATATATATATATATATAATATATAGGGCTTGTACGTTCGTTTAAGGTGGACTGCATGCAGCAAAGAGGATTCAGTTTTTTATTACTAATATTTTGCAAAGTATTCTGACATGGAGGACAAAAATTAAACTAACGATAAGTCGTTAATTAAAGTATATATTTTTGTTTTCTTTTTGGTAAAGCAAAGAGCATTGGTCATTGCAACTCAAACTTATGATTACAAAAATAAAAATAAAAACTATGTTGTAGCCATATACGTTGAATATGGCCAGCGGCCTATATCTTTCCAAATTTATTTATCTTTCGGATTCACTTTTGACCGATCTAGCATGGTGAAAGTAGCTAGATAAAGAGAACAAACGATAATATTGTATGATAATGGGTTTTCTTTTTATTTTTTCTTTTCGAGTGAAAATGGGATTAAAAATAAAATAAAAGACCAAACATTAACTCAAACTTAGTTTAGATGTTAAACTAAGTTGAGTTGAGTTGATAAAATATTTTTAGAATATTATTATTATTTTGAGATTTTAAAAGTTGAATTGTTTATTATATTTTATGTTGGAATTTAAAAAAATTATAATAATGAGTTGAGATAAGTTTAGGTTCCAAATGAAACCTATTGTTTTTTGGAAAAAAATTTGAGAAGAGTTGTCAGCAAATGTGCATTAATTTTGGGTTTGAAGTTTTATATATGTTAGACAGACAGCTAGGCATATATATCTGCCTATTACTTAAAAGCATCTATATGTGTACTGTTCATTTGATGAACAGTAAAGAGGGTTTTTTTTTTCTTCGCATGTTTTTTTTTCCGCATATTCTATTACTGTTCATCAACAGTAATGAATAGTAAAAAGGTTTTTATTTTATTTTATTTTTTCTCGCATATTTGTTTAGTTTTTTTTTTTTTTTTTTTTTTGTCTGTGTGAATGCTAATGTGCGACGTAATACCACAATCGTGCGTGGGGAATGAGAGAGAGGAAGAAAGGAAAAGTGGAGAAAAATATTACTTTTTAGATTTTAAATTTCAACCCTTCATCTTTAATCTTTAGATTTAATTTAATGGTAGAAGATTAAATATTGATTTAAACTAACATAAAATAGATAATTAAAATATAACTATTCTATCATACACTTAAAATTAACTTCAATTTATATATATATATATATATATATATATCTGTCTATATCTTAAAAGAGGTCATCCTATTACTGTTCATCAACAGTAATGAACAGTAAAGAGGCTGTGTGGTTTTTTTTCGCATATCTCTATACTGTTCATGACTGTTCATCAACAGTAATGAACAGTAAAGAGGTTTTTTTTTCATGTTTGTTTAGTTTTTCTGTTTCTTTTTGGGTTCGTCTGTGTGAATGTCAATGTGTGACGTAATACCACAATCGTGCGTGGGAAATAAGAGAGAGGGAGAAAGGAAAAGTGGGAAAAAATATTGATTTATAGGTTTTAAATTACAACTCTTCATCTTTAATTTTCAGATTTAATCTAACGATAGAAGTTTAATTATGGATTTAAACTAACATAAAATAGATGATTAAAATATAAATATTCTATCATACACTAAAAATTAACTTTAATTTATAAAATAATAATTTTTCTTCATTAAATAAAAGATAAAATTTTACTGAATATTTTTAAGAGAATAATATTATATCATACACTAAAAATCAACTTTAATTTATAAAATACTAATTTTTCATCATTAAATAAATGATGAAATTTTACTGTACATTTTTAAGAAAAAAAACTATCTAATTAATTTAAATTTTTAATATAATTTAAATTTCATAATAAATGATGAACATAAATAAATAATAATTTAATTCTTATACATTAGATTATTTTAATATTCGAAGTTACATTTTTTTTTTTTTTTTTCAATTTGGAGATGTTTGCCACCGCTATCTATATATATATATATAAACGTGTAAGGGCGCAGTTAATTATAGGTTCATCATGAGGTTCTGATATATGACTTGCAATGGAAACAAAGTGCAGAAAAAAGGGGGAGACATACATGCAGCAGGCTGTAGACTAGCTTTCAACCTACGAATTCTTCACCAAGTGCAGAAAAAGGGTGGCATGCACTACTTCAACCTCGATCCCTCCCAACTCATGCTTCTAATTTGGAGCAGCAGGAAAAGGTGTGCCACTGATCTCCCAATCCTTTTGATTATTTTTTATTCTTTACTTATCATTGGGTATTTCAGTATCATCCACTCTCCCAACTGATCACACAAGTTGAGAAAATTGAGGAGTGAAGGCAGGGGTACTGGTGAGTTGATAAAGCGCCCACAATTCCTATCGACAGGTCTCTCTCCCTCAATAGCACGCCATAAGGAGGGCAGGCCTACTGTCTTTTTCATTGAATTCTCTAGGATTCTTTGGGTACCGAGAAATTGATAGCAAGCCGCCCGAGTCTTTCTGTCAAGACACGTGGTCTTCTTTTTTGGTTTTCTTTTCAATTTAGAGAAGCTTTTCGGGCACTATGTTTATCATCAAGTGGTCTAGTGGCATGAAAATGAGATCATTTATCTTCATTTTCTTCTTTCTCATCAGTTCTCTTACAAGAAAGGGCAAACATATGAATCATTCAGATTTTTTTAATTATTTAGAGTACTACTTATCCAAACATTATGTGGTAAGTGAGAGGGAGATAGACAACTAGAATGGTCACTACAAGAACAAAGGCCTATCCCGACAATTTATTGATTGCTGCAAAAAGAATCGCCACAGTAGAGTATCTTTTGTGGCGATTTAAAACTCGCCGCAAAATTTTGTTGTGAAAGCACATAAAATTAAGTTGGTCCCTATCTTAATTAGTTGCAGCGAATATATGTGTTTTTACAGCGATTTAATTTGCCGGAAAAAGAAAACACATGTTGCAACGCATAAAATCGCCGTAATTAGGTTGGGCGCCAAATCATCTAAAAATCTTTTTTTTTTCTCCTGATTTCTTTCCCCTTCCACTTCTCTCTATTCTTTCCCCCTGTTCATTCGAATCATTATAACTAATATGAGACACACTGGAGGGGCATGTCCATCGGACTGGGCCCCGTACACCTCGCAAAAAGTATAAAGACCAAGTATTACTAACCTAGCAAATGGCAAAGAAGAAGAAAGCCTAGATCAGCATAGAAGGATGGGATGACGTTCACACAAGCGCATGCCACTGTCCAAATAATTCGTAGGGAGCCACGCCACATAAAATGACCCGATATGGGTTACAAGCAGAGGATCCCGATGAAAGATCCTGTGCCTGGCAAGGTAACTTAGAGAAAGGCAGTGGCTCACCGCCTACTATCAGCGACATGACCCAAGGTTTTGATAGAAGTCGCCGAATTAAATGGCTTAACCAATATATAGCTTCAGCTAACTTTGGTGTAGGCTTTAGTGGCTTAACCAATAAATTTAGCTCCTACAACCAAACTTTAATCTTCCTACATACATAGCTGCACAAGAGTAATTCTACATACAACTGTGAAGTGTGCAACTGGCGAGTAATCGCTTTGAAAAAGAGTGGGGTCCACTATTAAAAAATTAATTTTTTTCATATGGATCCCATATTTTATTCACTTTTTTTAAAACAATTACACGACGGTTGCATAATTAACGGTTGCAAATATCTTTTCTTGGCTGCACAATAGTTCTTAGAGAATCTTCATATCTGGCGGCATTTCTATCACGGGACAAAGCTATCTAAAAAAAAGTAGAAAATTTGTTTAATATTTAGTTTTGTCTTATAAATTGTTGTGGTATTCTTTCAATATCTATGACTATGTAATAATTCAGTTACGCAACTATTTTTTTAGAATGACAAAAACTTCTTTTTTCAACGTTTTCTAGGAGGAGGGGGTTTGATTATTTGCAATGATAATGACTATTTGCGACGAAAGTAAACTATTTTTAGCAGGAAATAATCATTTTTGCAGGAAATTGCTAGCCACAAATAAGCAGTTTTTTTATAATGACATTTTCTATTAGGGCCGACTCTAATTAGTTCTCAAAAATAGAATTTTAAATGACAAAGTTATGATTTTTTTAGTGTTCAAATAATTTTTCTAACGTATTGATGAAAATATTATCTTTGAATAAATAAATTTTATTTTTATACCATGCAAAAATAAGTTTTTTAATGGTTAAGATTTTAAAAATGACACTTGATGGGCCATACACATTTTTATCTGTGGGTCATGCAATTGTATGATTTTTCCATTTTTAAAAAATTTATATAAATTATATGTGTATATATATGTGTGTGTGTGTGTGTAAGGAAGTTCTAAAATTCCAAGTGGTGCAAATAATGCACCTACCCTCGATCTGATCAGATCAATATTGTGGCTCCGCCGCCCCTGCACGGTCTCCCTGTCCAGTGCAGTTGTCTTTTAGTATATACACACGCACCTTGAAATTAAAATGTGCCTGATTGGATGACACAATTGCTTTAATGTACTGTTTTTCTTCAGTTCCATAATAATCACATGCACGCTAGCAGCTACGTACTAATACAGAGTGTATATGCATGCGTAGACTTTAGCCAATTATATATATATTCATAGCAGTTTTGTAGAGATGGAGCAGAAATTTAGGGTGGCATCTTTTAGATTTTCAAGGAAGTAGCTAGCTCGGCAACTGAATTATGAATGCAAACTTAAGTGCCCATTAATAAAATTTGCCCTTTTGTGTATTTTTTCTGCATAGCGCTGCTCCAGCCTTAATTACGGGCAAATACATATCAACCAGCACTTGCCTGCATTGTAGGCTAAAATCAAGGTGGGTACGTACAGCATACATCATGATCTTTTGATCTCAACTTTTTCTCCCTCAATGAGCTGTTTGAAAGCGAAATTTACAGATGCATACACACACATAGAGACGAATACAAGTAATTGCAGAAAAAATGAGAGAGAGAGAGACAGAGAGAGTAATTATATATGCATGCATGCATGCGCTAGCTGTGAATTGTTTGTGGATGCATCGATCATAGAATTGACCATTTCATAGTAATTAATAAGATGGGAAGGATATGGACGTGGTGAATAATTATCAATGATTATAACATTATACACATTATCATCATTTTACTTTTCTTGTGGGAACATTAATTAGTTACAGTTTGCACATATATATATATATATATATATATATAGGACCACAGCTTGAGCTATAATTACTCTGATCAACTTGCAGAAACTTTGATTTCAACTGAAAATTTAATACTCGATCGCTAAGTACTACTTCGTCTCAAAATAAATGATATTATTCTCTTTTTCCTGTTAACTTCGTAGATATTTTAATTTCTTTGAGCTCTTATATATATCAGCTTCAATATGCCGAGAAATTCAAAATTAATTATTTTAAGTATTGTGAAGCTGCTAAGAACATAAAAAAGGAAGTATTTTGAAGCTGTGTTGGCAGGAGAGAGAGAGAGGCATGCATGCAATGAGAACCAAAAAACTGGTGCTCATGTACAGTCGTAGAAAAGGACAATGGCAGGGATAAAGCCTGAGCGTCGATGGTACCTCTTTCTCTCCTTTGATCCATAGAAAAAGTGAAAACCACCAAACGGGAGCGTGATCCAAGACGATTTTAAATTTTAATGTTATGTGTGATGTCAGACGTGTCTGATCACATGGAGAGAGTGAGAGGCTGGGAGTGAGAGCGAGATCTGAATGCACTTATGTCAAGGGTACCTACTGGCCTCTATCTCCTACTCCTATATATCTATCTATCTATCTATGTCATTCTTCTTTAAAAGACAATCTATCCGCGTGTACACACATCATGTATATATATATGTATATATATGTATAATGTATATATGTATATATATGTATAATGTATATATGTATATATATACATGTATATATCTAATGTATACATGTATATATATACATGTATATATATCATGTATATATATACATATATACATACATATATATATACATATGAGAAATAATTTGTACAAATTTGTTTTAAATAGACAAGTCTCATATAAGTCCTTGTACAAAAATAGACTCCACCTTAAAAAAATGTAAAAAATATTATTTTTTATTAGTGGGACAATATTTACCCGGTGGAGAGAAAATACATATGTTAATTTTATATATATATATATATATATGAACTATATATAGATAGAAATAAAAATAACAAAATTGCATTATAAAATATAAAATATATAGATAAAATACATTCGAAGTTCTTGACGGTTTGATGTTTATAAAAGAAAACCAATCTTTAGGAAAATACGCACAGATGATAATATTCATTCTCAAAACTTATAACCATTGGTAAGTAATTTAAATATAAATTAGCATGAAAATATATTCTGCTTCAATCATTGATTTTAATATAAATTACTTCTTGATATAACTTGGTTTTATAAAATTACTTTAGTCGTTGATTTTTTAACCGCAATTTTTTATTCTACTTTATTATGACAAAAATTAATCAGTTATGTAAGTTTATTCATACATATTTGATTTTTGCCAAAAACAAAGCAACAAATTGTGCGACACAACCAATATTGCTGCACTTTAAAGCAAAACAAAATATATAGAAAAAAATATATTTGGTACAGATTAAACTTTCGATATCACAATTTTGATAGTTTCATACTTACATCACTTTCATATTTACATAACAGCATCTTATAGTTAATAAATATAAAATTCAAAGAAAACAATAATAAGAGGATTTTCATCAAACTGTTTATCCTAATACAAAGAACATAAATAAGGAGGATTTTCATTAGATTATGGAATAAGAATATAAAAATCTCTTCTTTCATCTGTAGATAATTACTGCAGAAAATTATGTTAAGAAACTCCATCATCTTATGAAAACTCTTATCATCTAAATTCTTTTTTTTTAGAACAAACAGAACCATAGCACAAAGCAATGCAGCAAAACTGATCAATTCACATGCAAATCACAACAATGCTAAATAAGAACATTCTCATCCAGTGCATTTATATTGAATGTATAAATAAATCGAGTTCAGAATGGTGAAAATATTGACAGCATGCGTAAGCAAGGACCCATTCATATCGAATGGCTGCAAAACCCCACTTGAACCCCGATTGCCTTTTGCGGAAAATACCACAAACTACAATATGACCATTCAGGTGAAGATTATCCCACCATATCGATGAGATCCTATCAACACTTGTGGATTAACATGCACTATAACACCATCATCACAACCTAATAACAGCCCCCTCCCCCGATACAAAACATTGCTAAGGACCCAACAACACAGAACAAATTACCCAACTCAACCAACACAGAACAAATTACCCAACTCAACCAACACAGATCATAACATGCAAATGAAAAGTAAAATCATAAATTCTTCTTGCCGATGCACGAAGAGAGCTGCAGATCATGAACACAATGCATATCATCCGACTCATCAAACTGTTAATCCCAATACGAAGAATATAAATAATGAGGATTTTCGTCAGATGATGGAATAAGACCATAACAATTTATTCTTTTATTTGAAGATTATCACTGCAGACAATCATGCTAAAAAACTCCATCATCTTATGAAAACCCTCATCATCTACATTCTTTTTTTTGAACAAACAGAATGACATGTTATTTTTTATTTCATTGTAAGAATCACACAACAATCATAACATACAAACCAAAGAAAGCAAAAAATAGTAAGACAACTGCTAAAAAAAAAAAAAAAACCTTACAACAATAAAAACAACAAAGAATCATAGAATAAAAAAAAAACACTGCATTATACCTGGGAAAAAAAAAGTTCACAAAAAATTCTATCTATACCTGGACGAAAGCAAAAGAGGAAAAAAGTTAATAAAAAAGTAAAAAATACAACACTGCATTATACCTGGAAAAGAATTAACTTTACATAACTCAAACTCTATAGAACAGATTTTAAAAAAATTATCTATACCAACAAAAACTAACTTTACAGCAAAAATGCAAATACAAGATTACATGTGTAAATTACAGAACCAAAATCAAAAACCAACATTACATTATGAAAAAAAAGATACAACACTGGATCATAAGAAAAATCATATTTTCTTACAAATCTATAGATCACAGATAATAATACAACCAAATAGAAACTTTACAATGTTGTATTATAAAAAAGATTATATAAAAAAGCCATGACTAATTTGAAAAAAAAAACCAAAAACTCTTTCTTTTAGAACAAACAGAATCACATTACAAAACAATGTAACAGAACTGACCAATTCACATATTCACATAAAACAACAACTAAACAGCATGCAAATCACAATAATGCTAAATAAAAGCATTCTCATCCATTGCATTTATATCAAATGCATAAATAAATGGCACCTAGAATCATGCAAACAATGACAACATCCGTAAACAAAGAGCCATTCACATTGAATGGCTGCAAAACATATCCAACAAACATTCAAAAGCATAAAAAAACAACACGAAAAAAAATTTTTTTTAGCAAAAAATACCAAAAACCGAGTGCATCCATACCCACAAAACACAAAATACCCAACGCTGGATTATAAAAATACCAACAAACATACCAGAATACACTAACAAATGTCTAACTACATGAGAAAAGATAAAACACAAAAACCTCATGGAAACCCATGAAAAAATACACATTCTCAAAAAAATCTAAAAAAAATACACAAATCCGAAGACAGAAAACAAATACAACTGCACGACAATAAAATTAATGTGTATAAATATTGTTGTGAAAATATTGTGAATATATTGTGATATGGATTTAAAATATTGTGATTATTGTTTTTGAATTTTTATTGAATATGTTTAACAATAAAATTATAAGTGTATGATCTTAATTTTAAGTAAAGATTAAAAACGTTTAATATACAAATAATATGAAGTTTAATATATAACATGGAGTAAGTATATATAAGATATTCATACTAATTTAGTTAGAATATGATTATTATTCAAATTATAAGTATAGTATAAATTATGTCTTAAAAAAAATAAAAAGTATATAACTTAACTATATATAAAGTATAATATTTTTTTTCATATAGAAGGAGATCAAAGACAGGGCTGGCTATTGGATCAGTAAATAGCAAGGTGCATTTTTTTTGGGAGGATCAATCCTTTTTGTTTTCAAAGTAACGTTCAAACATCCTCCATGATTGTGCACGTTACAATTAATAAATATATAGAGGACCGACTAGCTAGCTAGCTTGGTGATCACATTGTAGTTGCGTACATTCATTTGTTGCGTTTGTGGCTATAAAGTGGGCCGTAGGTATCTTCAGACATCGAGATAGGTGTCCAAATTATATACTTATTGTCTATATATATATATAATGTAGTATATATATATATATATAATGTAGTATGTATACTATACTATAATATAGTATATAATGCAGAATTTAATAAGTAACAAATAATTATATATTATTGATTTATATTTATGGTATAGTTTATATACTATATTATTATGTTCTCATCTAAAGTATTATGCTATCATACTATACATTTATATATATATAAAATGTAATATATATACTATACTATAATATAATATATAATGCAGAATTTAATAAGTAACAAAGAATTATTTATTATTGATTTATATATATGGTATAGTTTATATACTATATTATTATGTTCTCATCTAAAGTATTATGCTATCATACTATACATTTATATATGTATATATATATATAAAATGTAATATATATATTATACTATAATATAGTGTATAATATAGAATTTAATAAGTAACAAAAAATTATATATTATTTATTTATATATATGGTATAGTTTATATACTATATTATTATGTTCTCATATAAAATATTATGCTATCATACTATACATTTATATATATATATATATATATATAATGTAATATATATACTATACTATAATATAGTATATAATGCAGAATTTAATAAGTAATAAAGAATTATATATTATTGATTTATATATATGGTATAGTTTATATACTATATTATTATGTTCTCATGTAAAGTATTATGCTATCATACTATATATTTATATATATATATAATATAATATAATATAATATATATACTATATTATAATATAATATATTAGGAAGGGTACGTTCGAACGTTTCAAGTTAACGTTCAAACGTTAATGGAGGTTTATGAAAGTTCGTTTCCATGTTCGAACGTATACTTATAATACGTTCGAACAGTAGAAGGAAAATGCGGGAAAGGTCTTGCTCGATTTACACACCTTTGTGATACGCTGGATGTTAAAATTCCACGTTCGAACATA
This sequence comes from Juglans mandshurica, assembly GCA_022457165.1. NCBI lineage: Eukaryota > Viridiplantae > Streptophyta > Magnoliopsida > Fagales > Juglandaceae > Juglans > Juglans mandshurica. Next base: position 16,876,253 of record CM039624.1, read on the forward strand.
AATTTTATAACGTTCGAACGTTAAACTAAAAGAGTGAAAAATTTCCCGCTCGATTAAGGTATCTGTGTGATGATCTGAACGTTCGGATGTTTATACTGTACGTTTGAACGTTAGTTCATGAAAATCACTAGAAAATTATAAATGTCCGAACGCTAAATTTCTTAACGTCCGAACGTTAGGAAATTAGTGCGGGAAATTTCCCGCTCAAATATGGTAACTCTTTGATGATATGAACGTTCAGACGTTTAAATTGTACGTTCGAATGTTAATCTATAAATCTATGAACGTTCAGACGTTTAAATTGTACGTTCGAATGTTAATCTGTAAATCTATGAATGTTCAAACGAAAAATTTCTGAACGTTCGAACATGAAAATAAAAGTGTGGAAAATTTATCGTTAGATTTCATGCTCTATCATAGGAAGGGTACGTTTGAACGTTTATAGAAAACGTCCGAACGTTTTGGGTGGGAAAAAGTTTTGTATTTTATTACGTTCGAACGTCATCTAAAAATTGGGCGGGATAATATAACGTTCGAACGTACAATTTAAACGTTCGAACGTCTGAGCTAATAATTTTAGAACTTAATGAATACATGCACGGGAGGAAGCGGCTCATTTCTGCTTCTCTCGTGCGCACAATAGAGAGAGAGAGAGAGTTGAGAGAGAGTCTTTTGCAGGAGAGAGAGAGAGAGAGAGGGTTAGAGTGAGAGAGAGTTGAGTGAGAGAGACGGTTAGAGTGAGTTAGAGTGAGAGACAGTTAGAGTGAGAGTTAAATTGAGTTTTGGTAAGAAAATATTATTTTTCTTTTGTCTTTTTTTGAATTTTATGATATTTGTATTGTGTTTTTGTTATATAATATTTCTAATAAATTAGTGTTATATTTTTTTGAAGGATTGATTGTTTTGGCAAGTTGGAAGATTTTGATTTATAAGAGGATATTGTGAGTGCTAGGTATATTTTTAAATTTTATCAATATGTTTATACATTTTATGCTTGTTTAGTTTTTGGTATTTATGGTATTTATGTGAATATTTGTTTATATGGTTAGAAATATATTGTGTTTAGTTTTTGGTATTTATGTGAAATTTTTATATAATAATTTTTTTTTGTTTTTTGAATTTGTTCTTTAACAAGAAAATTATAAATTTAGGATTTTAATTTAAGTAAAGATTAAAAACATTTAATTTACATTTAATATGAGACTTAATATCTAACATTTAATAAGTATAAACAATATATTCATACTAATTTAGTTACTATTATTCTAATTATAACTATAGTATAAAACTTGATTTTAAAAAAAAGAAAAAAAAGTATATAACTTAACTATATATAAAATATAATATATACATACAATAAATATAATTAATAATTACTTATTAAATATAAATAACTCGCTCATTTAAAATTATATAATAACATTTGAAATTAAGTATAACAATTAAAATGATACTTTAAGAATGATAATAATTAAAATGTTATAATAACATTTGAAATTAAGTATAACAATTAAAATAACTCTTTAAGAATTATAATAATTAAAATTATATTATAATCTTTGAAATTAAGTATAACAATTAAAATTATACTTTAAGAATGATAATAATTAAAATTATAATATAACCTTTAAAATACTCTTCAATAAAGAAGTTTTGAACCTACTAAATAAGTAGAGTTGGAATATGTAAATATACTTATTTATTATAAACTAAAGAGTAAGTAAATTAGGATCAAATAAATGCTTATATAAAAATTATATACTTATTGTCTATTTAAATAAATAACTCACTCAATTAAGTATAACAATTAAGATTATAATTGTGGAATGATAATAATTAAAATTATATAATAACCCTTAAAATTATATATAACAATTATAATCTCTAAATTTTAGTCTAATTGCTTTACTGTCATAGTCTCTCCGGCCTTGACTACTCTCCACCGGTCTTGACATACACTAATTGAGAGTTGTCAGGATTGGAGAGTCTATGACAGTTAAGCAATTAGACTAACATTTAGATATTTCTTTAAGATCATTCTCCCTCGTGGAAAGTAGTAATAGGAAACTTGTGAATATATTCTTCTATCTCTCGATAGTTTCACAATATAACATGCAATACTATTTGTTTGACAATCTAGACACAGAACATGAGGATATTGTTTGTAGTGTTTTTTTATAGATATGGTGTGTCATTGCATAAATAACCTTAGATCCGTTTGGGAATTAGTGTACATTTATGTGTCCACTAATTCCTGAATTGTCCAGTATGGACAGTTTGAGATTATATTATCTGTATTGTACATTTTTGTTTCTCACTACTTTCCACGTTTAATATGAAGTTTCGGTGTCTTCCTCTACTGTTCTTCGGGTATATTGTTCGTAGGGTCACAATCCCGATATTTGAATATGTATACTTGAAGAACTATGGGGAGGTGCTGCCGAAATTTCTACTAACATGGAAAGTAGTAAAGTGACGAGATTTGTGCAATATGGAAAATATAATCTCGAATGTGATAGGCCAACTACCTTATCAAAAAAATAATGAAAATTGGAGCATGACATGCATGTCAATTTTCAATGTACGTGTTATTAATAGATAGATGTTTTTAGAAATGGACAAAAATTGGATGCGTTTGGGCGATAGACTTGGAAAGGATTACGTACCCTATGCACGTGGAGTAAGAACCATCATTGATTTTGCACGGGCCTCTGCTGATAGTTGTGGTTACATTAAGTGTCCATGTCGAGGGTGTAAAAATTTGTGTGCAATAGGGTTGGATGAAATAGAAAGTCATATATTTGTGAACGGTATGGATCTGGGATATACCCGATGGGTATTGCATGGTGAGCCATATGAACAGTCAGCAAATGTATTGGTCGATCATCACAATTATTTGCGGCACATGGATGATGATTATGAGCAGGATGAGATGGAGGAGATGTTGGGTGACATTGGAGTAGGGATGTTTATGGATGAGGTTAACGACAATGCCTCATGTGATGGAGGGACTGATTGTGAAAATTTTGCTTCACTGTGGGAAAATGCAAAGTGCGAGCTTTATCTATGTTGTACAAAAAATTCCAAAATGTCGTTTATTGTGTAGTTGCTTCACATTAAGTCATTGTGTGGGATGTCGATGAAAGCAATAAATATGGTATTGAATTTATTTAACGAGGTGCTTCTCGAAGGGTCTGCATTGCCCAAGAACTTTTATGAAGCAAAACAGTTGAGAAATGGATTAAGATTTGAGTACAAGTCCATACATGCATGCAAGAATGATTGTGTATTGTTCTGGAAGGAGAATGAGGAGAAACAAGCATGTCTTGTATGCAGAGAGTCTAGGTGGAAGAGTAAGAAAAACGTGCCGGTTAAGGTGTTGAGGTATTTTTCCTTGAAACCTAGGTTGCAAAGACTATATATGTGTAAAAAAAACAACTCATGATATGAGGTAGCACGAGGAGAAAAGATTTAAGAATGACGCATATATGAGGCATCCAGCTGATTCACTTGCGTGGCAGTCTTTCGATAATCAATATCTAGAGTTCGAGATAGAAGCTTGGAACGTGCACCTGGGACTCACAACCGATGGATTCAACCCTTTTGGGAATATGAGTACAAATTATAGCACTTGGCCTGTAGTATTGATTCCGTACAATCTTCCACCATGGAGGTGTATGAAGGCGCCAAACTTTTTGTTAACTTTACTCATCCCTGGCCCCAGATCACCTGGGAATGATATTGACGTATTCATGCAGCCGTTGATTGAAGAGCTGAAAGAGTTATGGAAAACAGGCGCTAGAACTTATGATGCATCCACGTCTACATCTTTTCAGATGCATGCTGCGGTAATGTGGACCATAAATGATTTCCTGGCATATGGGAATCAGGGAAGTTAGCGTATCCGACGTGTAATAAAGAAACTGTTAGTGAGTGGCTCAAATATTCTCAGAAGTTGTGTTTCATGGGTCATCGACGTTATATACCAGCAAATCATGCATGGAGAAGAGAATATGCTAAGTTTGATGGGAGAGTAGAGGATTGAATTGCACCAAAAGAGTTGTCTGGAGAAGAGATAGTGGAACAACTGCAACATGTTAAAGCGAACAATTTTGGCAAAGGTCGGGGAAAGAACAAGAGAAAACGAGTCGCAGCAGAATTGAATTGGACAAAGCGTAGTATTTTTTTGACTTGTCGTATTGGTCGTCATGCATGTTGCGACATAGTTTGGATGTAATGCACATAGAGAAGAATATTTGTGATAATATACTGGGTACATTGATGAGTATTAACAAAAAGATGAAAGACACGATCAAGACGAGGAAAGATCTTGAGAGAATGGAAATTAAACATAATCTGCATTTGCGGGTGGAAGGCAATAGGGTGGTCATGCCGCATGCATGTTTTACGATAACGAGGGAGGAGAGGATGGATTTCTGCAAATGGTTGCAAGATGTGAAGTTGCCAGATAGTTACGCTTCAAATATTGGTAGATGCGTGAGTCTTGATGACTGGAAAATCAGTGGATTGAAAAGTCATGACTGTCATGTATTTTTGCAGAAGTTATTACCTGTGGGAATTCGTAGGAAGCTGACATCTAATATACGTGTCGCCATATCTGAACTCTGTATGTTTTTTAAGGATTTGTGCGCTCGGGTAGTAAATCGAGATGTGTTGTCGAAATTGGAAGAAGACATTACTACTATACTATGTAAATTCGAGCAGATCTTTCCACCATCATTTTTTGATGTCATGGTCCATTTAGCAATATATTTACCGCAAGAGGTACTTTTGGGTGGACTGGTGCAGTTTCGTTGGATGTATCCAGTTGAAAGATATTTGGATCGACTGAAGCGCACTGTTGGGAATAAAGCCAGAGCTGAGGGTTCAATAGCAGATGCCTATATACACGATGAATGGTTAACATTTTGCTCTCTATATCTTCGTGGTGTTGAAACACGATTTAATTGTCAAGAGTGAAATGCTGATCTTGCTGCTCTGCCTCCTCGTGAGCTATCAGTGTTTTCCCAGAATGTACGACCTCTAGGTGCACAAACAGGTTACGATTTAATTGATGGAGAGTTGGGTAAAGTTCGGTGGTATGTGCTAAATAATTGGTGGGAGATTGATGATTATCTCAAGTATGTCGTTTCATGCTTTGAATAATTATAGTTTTCTTAAAATTAACTATAATTGTTGTGCTCAAAATATACTTATTTTGTAACATGTTATAACAGTGAGCATATGGATAAAGTTAGGACGAAAGGCGTAGAAAATATAGAGGCAAGACACGGGGAAGAATTTCCTACATGGTTTGAAGAACGTGTATGAACTAAAATTATATATATGTTATATTTTGAAATTTTTAACTCTAGATAATGAAAAAATAAATATATACTATTTCAATCGTTAGATTTTGGAACAACGTGCTCTTGATCCCGGATTAATTTATTCTGAATTGTATGCATTGGCCCGTGGTCCCTCAAATATAGCACTTCGATACACTGCATGCACGGTTCGAGGTTATAGATTCCATACTTTGGACCGTGAACGTAATAGAAAGACTCAAAATTGTGGTGTGTTGGTCGATGGGAGTCATGGAACAGATGATATTGACTATTATGGTGTCATACGTGATATTATCAGATTGAAATATCTGGGTGGGTCTGTAACATATATCTTTAAATGTGATTGGTGGGATCTAGGCGGTGGTCGGGTTTCGATACATAGGGATAATCACTTTACGAGTGTCAATACTGCATCTAAATGGTACGAATATGATCCATTCGTATTGGCTTGTCAAGCTACCCAAGTCTATTACTTAATTGATCCAATGAAAAGTGCTGATGAAAATAGTGGAGAGATAACTTGGCTAGTCGTACAAAAATTTGCCTCTCAAAATATATACGAAGCAGGAACGAGTGCAGATTACGAGAATAGTGAAGATGAAGATGACTCTAATTGTATAGGCATACCAGAGTTGCTCCCCTTGTGTAGAGATGATGTCCTACCTGTCCATCTCAACCCGTCTGTATTAAATAATCATTCAATTCAAGTAAGTGAGGAGGAAGAAGAAGAAGAAGAAGAAGAATCAGAAGATGAAGACGAATCAGAATTTGGGTAGGAGGTGGATAAGGATGATGAAGAAGAGGTGCATGATGATGATGAAGATGTTATTGATAGAAATTCTTAAACAAGCATGGAAAATTCATCCGAAGATGAAGAATAAAAGTACGAAATATTTTATTCATATAGGTGACTATAAAATATCTTGAATATTTATAATTTCTTCTAATTAACTTTCTTTTATATAATTAATTATTTTCAAGAATGCCGCCAAAACGATAATGAACAAATGTGCCTCTGCCAAGTCCAAGTCCTGAATCCATTGAGGACTCTCCACTTGAAGAATCCGTTCCTAAAGATCAAGTTAACACAGAAGAGAACAATAGCCAGTCGACACCTACCGGTAAGGAAATATTGTCGTTGATAATTAATCATATAGTTAATACTTTTGTCTCAATAACTATATAATTATAATTATACTATCTATTATCATGTAGTTGATGCATCTGCACGTCGCGGTCGTGGCTATACACGTAGAATCTCTCTTGAAAAAAATAGAAGGCATGGAAAACTGAAGATCACAATTTCTGATAATTCCACTGGAGGAGTGGATGGTGCAACAACGATTTCCTCCTATATTGGCACAGTAGTTCGAGCTTATGCTCCATTTTATGTGCGCTCATGGCGAGATGTTCCGAATGAGATTAAGGAGCACATTCGAAGTTGTGTGCTGGATAGTTTACTTTGAGAGTACATTTTTTTCACCTAGAATAGTATATTATATTTTTGACCTGATTTTCTTGTTATGATGAATTCGACCTCAACTTTGGCCGTAGCGAGGATTTGAGAACCGTGAATGAGTTGATGGCTACACTATTCCGACGTCACAAAGGACAATGTCATGACCACTTCAAGAAATTTGAGACGTTGGAAGAGGCTGCGCAGTCTCCTTTCCAGCAGATGAAGTTAGATGATTGGAGAAAGTGTTGTGATCTTTTCTCATCTCCAGATTATCAGGTATTTTACATTTATATCTTTTAATTATTTACATTTATATTCGTTCTATATATTATATGTATACATATTACAATTAACATTCTTAATATATTTTGTAGCACTTGAGTTCTACAAATGTACAGAATAGATCCGCTCTGACTGTCCACCATCGTTCCGGTTCAAGGTTATTCCACCGTCTTGCTGAAAAAATGATAATTAAAAAATTATAGAATTCATTTATTTTCTTGATATTCTTTTATTTAAGTACTAAAATTATCTTTTTAAAATTGCTAATGTCGCTTTGTTAAAAACGTGATGATCCTAAAAACTTTTCCCTCATTCATGTCTATGTTGCTGCTCACACTAATGAGCATAGTGAGTGGATGGATCATGTCGCTGTAGATAATTATGTAAGCAGTGTTAATTTTGTTAAATAAATGATTTATGTAACATTTGAATAATTTATTTTTTATTTCTATTTCTTTTAATACGTTACTAATTATTTACGATCATTTCCTTTCAAATTACAGGAAAAAATGATGGAAATGCAGTCGGCTTCTGGGGAATCCTCTCCTAGTGACATAGACATATTCACGCAAGTGCTCGTGTAATACCCCGCTCCTTCCTTCTTACGTACGGTTCTTCCTTCCTACGTACGTTTCTTCTTTGTGACGTAAGAAAATCTTGAGGATAGAAATTATGTGATTTATCTGCCCTTCTATCTAGCGAATGCGAGACTCATCAAGCGTGCCGAACCCCGATGGCGTGTCTTCAAAGATATCGTGCGACTTCTATGGCACACCTAGTGTTTTAAATGTGTTGGAAATATTTATAAAGAATATTTCCAGTGTTATTGAACTAAGCTTGATTTTAAATATGACAATTATAATATTCTTGAAGAGCTCCAAAAATATTATAATTGCCAGAAATCATTTTAATATTATTGTTAAAATGATTTCAACTATTTAAGATATTATGAGATTTAAATTATGTTGAAAGCTTTTATTAATTAAATGGTTTTATTCTCTTTAATATGTTAAGTGAGATTTCATCATTTTATTAATGATGAAGGAATATTATTTTATAAACTAAAATTAGTTTAAAATAATATTCTACCTTAATTCATCTAAGCGCTTTTAATTAAGTTAATAGTTAATGCATTTTAAATCAGTGTTTGAGATCCATCGTTAGATCGTTACGTGGATCTCCAGACGAAGGGAATGGGTTAAATACCCAGACCCCTTCACTTTTCCCCCAGCCCTCTCTCTCTCTCCTCCCTCTCCCTCGCGGCTTGCACTGCACGCTGCCTCTCCCCCATGCCGATTCTTCCATAGCTCAGCCCAGTGCGGCCGTGCGTCGCCAGCCCTCACTCCGGCGAGCCTCCCTAGCCCGCCCCTCTCTCTCACTCTCTCCCTTTCTCCCTTTCGGAAGTGCAAAGCCCGAACAGGCTTGGTGTTCATTGCGCCGCCCTGCACCGTCCTCTGGCGCCACCACTACCGCAGCAGTTTCCTCTTCCAACGATCATCCTCCTCCAGCAAGCTCGGCCTCCACCGTGCAGCCCTCCCTCTCCCCTCACGGCCACCCACGGCCACTAAGCACTGCCATGGACCTCCCCTTCCCTCCCCCTTCCTCCTCCACGTGACCCATGGCCAGAAGCCCCTCCTCCACACACGGGCTTCCTCTCCTCACACGCACGGGTTTCACACCCTCCACCACCGTGCACTGCCACCCACGGCGTGTAACCGCCACCTTCAGCCTCCTCAAGCCACCACCAAGCCATCCCGACCACCCTTGGCCCCAATCTGCCACCCATGCACGCACACTCTCTCTCACTCTCCCACGGCTTCTCCCCCTTCTTACACGGCCACTCCCTCCCTCCACCACCGTGGACCATCGTGGCGCCACCCCAGTGCCACCATGAGCTCCACCAGCAACCCCTCAGTCCAACCATAGGTCCAAACCACCACTTTGAGTGGTGGGTAGTCACTGCACGTGATGGACAGCCACTACGCGTGGCTGACCGCCACTGTACAGGACTAGATCCGCTGTGCTGCGCTCCTTGCCACCATCACAAGGCCACCACGAGCCATTCCAAGACCACACCTAGCTATCCAAAAGCCTAAACAGTCATCGTATGCAGTTTAGCCACCACGTATGACCCTTCTGACGTCTTCGACCGTGACGGTCAACGAGCAACGCACAGGTTATCCCGTCGATGGTATAACTCTCTATCCCTCGTATTTATGTTAGATATTGATTAGTTGACTAGGTTGTGGACTGTGCTGTTAGTATTTGTGGAGTTGTGGTATTGTGATGTGGTGCTGCGTAACGAAGTGTTGGGCATTCTGTGTAGTGAAGTGTTGGGCATTCTGTGTAGTGAAGTGTTGGGCATATCTATATTGTGTGGAGGTGTATTGTGCCTTGTAGTGTGCTGTGAAGTGTTGGGCATAATTAGGAAGTGTGCTGTGTAGTGTTGTGGACTATGTTGTAATGGTGGCATGGTGTTTGTGGAATGGGAAGAATACACGCTGAGTGTACTCTGTGTGGCGTGATATGCATGAAGGGAGTACATGTGAAATGTACTCCGTATGGTGGAGTGATGCACCATATGGAGGATATGCCATAATGGTGTTGTGGCATGGTATGTATGAAGGGAGTACATGTGGAATGTACTCCATGTGGTGGATTGATGTACCATATGGCGTGTATGCCATAATGGCGATGTGGCATGTGGAATGGGAAGAGTACACGCTGAGTGTACTCTGTGTGGCGTGATGTGTATGAAGGGAGTACATGTGGAATGTACTCCGTATGGCGGAGTGATGCACCATATAGCGGATATGCCATAATGGTGATGTGGCGTGGTATGTATGAAGAGAGTACATGTGAAATGTACTCCATGTGGTGGATTGATGTACCATATGGCGTGTATGCCATAATGGTGATGTGGCGTGATGTGTATGAAGGGAGTACATGTGGAATGTACTTCGTATGATGGGGTAATGCACCATGTGGCGGATATGCCATAATGGTGATGTGGTGTATGTGGAACGGGAAGAGTACATGCTTAGTGTACTCTGTGTGGCGTATGGTATATGAAGGGAGTACATATGGAATGTACTCCATGTGGCGGAGTGATGCACCATATGGCTGTATGCCATAATGGTGATGTGACGTGGTATGTATAAGGGGAGTGTACTCCATGTAGTAAAGTGATGCACTATCAGGCGGGTACGCCATAGTGCTAATGTGGCGTAGCATGTGAGAAGAGAGTACGCATGGATTGTACTCCATAAGGTGCAGCGATACGCCGTGTGGCGTGTCGCAGAGATAAGGATGGTTGTGTGATTGATGGACATAGAACGTGATGAGTAGCATCGGGAATTGTAGAATAGTGTCCCGGAGTAATTATGGTGAAGCCTATAGTCTGAGGTGACAAGTGTCACCGTTTTGGACTTACGGTTGGGAATAAGGATGAAGTAGCGGAATAAGTGTAAGAGTACGCAGCGGAAGCATGACTGGACAACGTCACCTCGTGATGTGGTTACTGATAGTCGTACTTGCCATGTGGTGAAGTGATAGGATATGAATGGCGAAATGGGAACGTGACAAGATGTCACGATGTGTCGGGAGTACGTGAGGAATCGTATTCATGATGAGTTAGGAATTGACGTGGCAGGATGTTGGGTAACACGACAAGGTCACGGTGTAGCTTGGGAATAGTCTTGAACTGTATGACGTGACATAAGACGTGGTTTTGAATGGAGTCTTGTCGTGTTAAGTGTTGGGATGAATTGTCAAAAGGGACGGGTAGCATGAGAAGTCATGCTAGTCGGGTTAAGAGAAGGTTGGTATCGGAGTATGGCCCTTGTCCCTCCAAGCAGGTGATCAACGTGTTATATATGTTGATCTTAGGTGATAAGGGGTAAAGTACATGTGTAACATGGTGAGACACATGTGCTAGATGGATTCACCATGTGTAATGGGTAATCTGTCCTGAGTATAATTGCACGGTGCTTAAGCCTAAAGTTGGCTTAGAACTATGTGGTTTGTATGGATGGGAATGAGGATTAGTATAGGCTAAGATGCATGCAGATAGTGGCGAGTGTACTGTCTAAGGAAGGGATGCGCTTAGTTGGTCTAAGTCATGCATCGGAATATGGTTAATGAGAAGAATGAGACAGAGGATTAGTGTCTTAATCCTAAGGTGAATTATGGGTTCACTTTAGTGGATGAGCACTCGAGGCAAGACCTGAATTGGAAGATGGGATGACCAAATGAGTCCCCGAAGGTTTTAACTTAGTAAGGAACACGGGATAGAATGAGAGTGTTCCAAGTGAAGTATAGCTTGTGCTTTCTAAGCTTAAGTTGCTTATGTACTAGATAGAGAATGACGTTAAAGTTGTGTATGCATGTAGGTTGCCATCTGACAAGCACATGAATAGACTGCATGATATGCAAGTAGCATGGAGTCCAGGTAAGCGTCACGTTCATACTCTTCTAGAGTTTTCTAAAAGATACGAAAATGAAAATGAAACTCTTTTTCCTTTAAGATGCCTTACGAAAAGACGAAAGACGTTTTAAGAAAGAAAATGATAAGTGTTCAAACGTATAAGTATGTACGGCCCCTTTGTGGCAGCCCCTTTTTATGCACCCAAAATATTAATTGTACGCATATGAATGGATGACTATACGGAGTATCTATTGTATGTATTTTCTAAGAAAATCTACAAACTGATGTAAATGCACGAAAGACATGAAAACGGATGCTTTCATGGATCCTACGAACTGACGCTCTTATGAACGCCACGAGGTAATGCTCGTGGACACCACTAGAGACGACGTTTAAGGTGATGCTTATGGATGCCATGAAGGCCGATGTTTTAAATGTTTTACAATGCCACGTGTTTTTACGAATGTCATGAAAAGACAAAGTTTAAGCCCATGCTCATGAAACGATGTTTTCCCATGAAAAGAAATGTTTTCTCATGAAAGGACATGTTAAATGAAAGATAAGAAAAGAATGAAAGCTCCAGCTCTTTCGAGCTACCATGAATGAATGAAAGCATGAAATGTATGAAAATATTTAACGGTCATATGAATGAATGATAAGGGGTACCCAATGAATGAATGAGCAGATTGCAATGCCGGGCAGTAGTGCTGGTAGTGCACCCAGTGCTGCACCCTAACGGAATGGGATTCCAACCTGCAGCCACGGGCGAATCCATTGGCCATAGGGCCGCTAACCCTAACACACGGGGCGTAACAGTATGTACTGGCCTATGAAAGTGAAAAGAAAGAATGTATGTATGCATGAATGTATGAATGCATGAATGCACGAGAGCACGACTCTTTAAGAAATGAAGGCAATGACGGGAGAAACGTTTTACGAAAAGAAAGCCCATGTTTAAGAGAAAAATCTCGTCCAGTGAAGTTTTCAAAAGAAAGCACGTATGCATGTATGCATGTATGTATTGTATGTATGAAATGATGAATGCATGAATGAAAACCTATATTGTTATATTTTAACTGTATGAAGTAATGCTTACGAGTCTTCGACTCATTTTAGTTTTTATGTATGCCCCTCCCCCCACAGGAACTGAACGGTCAGGAGGGACACGACCCATGGGGAACAGCACGAAAGTCTAGGGACGAGTTTTAAAAGTACGAGAGACCTTTTTATTATCAAAATTGATGTTTTCCTCTGTAATCCTCTTTTATTATCAAAGTACATTTTATTTTATAAACGTAGAGTCTTGCACCCTAGGTATGCAAGTGAAAAGTTTTAAATTGAACGGTAATTTCCGTCGTCCTTTCAAAAATATTTTATAAAAAGTCCCACCACAAGGACGGGCGTTACAGCTCAGGCCGTAGTCTAGTATGGCAAGAGGTTTGGGATGATCTATCAAGCATAGATGTTCATCCTCCTCAACCTCATCGACTTCACAAATTAATAATCTTGTGGCAGATTTAGAGTCTCTCTTAGAACGACAATCTCATTTAGAGACGCGTTTGCAGGACCAGCAGAGAGACCAGAAGGAATGAATACGCAGTGAAGTGCAAGAGCAAGTGCAACGGGAGATGATGGTGCAAATGGAGCGTGTTATGTCGTTGTAACAGAATCATGGTGGGGGAGGGAAAAAGAAGAAATAAATTTTATCAGTATTTGTGGCTAGTTTTAATATATAATTTTGTGCTTTTATAAAACATTGTTACTTGCTAATTGATGGTATGTAATATGATACAATTGGTATTATGTTTTTAAATTTTATGAAATTAGTATTTCTGATCTGTACATTTGAATGTAAATTAAAATTGTTTGAACGTTGGTTCACATTCGAACCAACGTTCGAACGTGAATACATAAATTGGATAGTAACGTTCGAACGTAAACCTCTACGTTCGAATGTAATCCTCTACGTTCGAAAGTAATCCACTACGTTTGAACGTACTCACACCCAAAAGAACAAACCGTTAGAACGATTAACGTTCGAACAAACCACTTGCATTTGACGCTCCTTCGTTTACATTCGAAATAATGTCCGAACGTTAAACGCATTACGTTTGAATATTTCCGTTTACGTTCGAATGAAACTTTGAACGTTTATTCTATTTAACGTTCTAACGTAGATATGATATGTTCGAACGATAATCAACGAACGTCAAATTCTCTCATTCGAACGTTAATCGGTCAAGTTAACGTCCGAATGTTTAATTTTACGTCCGAATGTGACTTTCTGTGACAATTCTCAACCGTCACAAAAAAGGAACGTTCGAACGTTTTATCAAACGGAACACCTCCAACCGTCACTAAAAATATTTTTTGTGATGGTTGAATAGTATACCGTCACAAAATGTTTTCTGTGATGCACTTTAGGTGACGGTCGTGGTGACGGTTTCAAACCGTCACCAAATATCTTTAGTGACGGTTTGCTATTTTTTTGTGATGGTTTCCTCTATCACAAAAGACACATTTTGTTGTAGTGTTGGTAAATATTTCTTTTTACTTAATGATTAAGGAAATGATTTTAATTATATTGAGATATTTTTTTAAATATTTAAATATATTAAAAAATGTGAAAAAAAATAAAAAAACCAAAAATTAAGAGAAGTAAACTTGAGCGGGCTACTCTACAGTAACCCGACTCTATATATTGCACCCAGGAAGCTAGCATTATTATAAATGAGGGTGGGACTCTACTTCTATTAATTGCACCTAGGAAGCTAGCATTATTATAAATGAATCATCTCTCTCATTTATTTTCTTTATTTTTGTGAAGTGTTTAATTCATTTACGAATTTAAGGCGCATCCCTGACTTCAGCCGTAAAAATGCTTATTACTTTCAGTACTACTCTTTAAAGACCATAAATGGAGTAGGCCCAATATAAAAAGTTTTCAAATTTATTTTAATTTATCTTATTTAATTATTATAATTTTTAAAATTTTTTATATAAAATATAATAAATAATTCAATTTTTTTAAATCTTAAAATAATAATAATATTAAAAGATAATATTAATTCTAACAATATTTTATTTATTTTTTAACTTTCATCTCAATTCATTTTATCTCAACTCATTATTCAAAACTCACAATCCGATCTATAGAGTTGGATTTTTCACAAGGATTAATTGAGCCTTATATTCTCCATGCAAAAAGTAAACCTGCTAACACACACACATATATATATATATATATATATATATATATATATATATATATATATATATATATATATACACACTACGATTTCATTCATGTGATTATGGTTTTGGTGTGTACATTCCTTTCTTTTATCTTTTTTTTTTTTTAAAGAAAAGATACATGGCTATGAAAACTCTATTAGAGAGAGAGAGAGAGTCATTACTTCAAGAAGTGAGTAGAGATTGAACCGTCGCTGATCAGTTTTTACCTACCCTTTTAAATGACGGCTACATAGAACCATGGAGACTATCTATAGTTCTACATAGAATTATATAGCTAGCACTAGTGGTACGTACTAGTACTATATAATTCACTATCTAGGAGACTATCCGAGAGAAAATTGAGCTAATTAATTCATTGCCTCCCACAAGTGCAACATTCACGATGACACATCATTTGAGAGCAAATTTTATATCTTTTACATGAGTTTTTTTTCTCGGTTACAAGAAAAATTCAAGCATCGCCTAAAAAAAGTTATATACTAATATTAAAAGAGAAATATTTTAGCCACAAAAAAATTTCACAAAAGTAAATTCACGAACTCGTCATGTGAGTTGATACGTTAAAATATTGTAAAATTATTTTTATCGTAAAATAGATCAAACGTATCATATGAAGTCATATCAGTTTATAGATATACTTTTGTGAGATTTATTTGTGGCGGTACGTAGCACTTTTCCTATTTGTGGCGCAGCAACACTCTAAAGGGTATTCTTGTTGTTAGGTTTTAGTGTTCGTAAAATTTAGTGTCTAAAACTATGCTTGTAAATGTTGTAGATCGATGAATCAAGTCGAAGGCAAAATGAGTACTATAACTTATTTCTAATTAAAACCGGATGAAGGCAATTTATAAGCTTGATATGGTTGGAAATAATTTCAATAGATTTTGCTAGATCTCTCGTGAGAAGCTCAATCAACAGATAAGTGTGGCAATTTGTCAGATTCTCAGCCGAGTGAAAATTACGATATTTTCACTACAAGAAAAATGAACATTTGTGACAATAAAAATTATGCTTGTTGTGTTCATGTTTGTCAACAGTAGTACTCTATGATCATAACAACTACTGCTACAATTTTTTCAAACGTGCAATTTGCAATTTAAATTAGGATTTTCAATTCTAGATCTTTTTTTTGAATGAAACATACTCATTTCATTAATAAATCGAAGTTACAAATGTGACTTATCAATATAAGCCAACTAACGCAACAGCTCAGGGGCTTCCCCACATGCTTTCTGTTTTTACAGAGTGTTTTCTCTATTACGAGAGAATTTGATTAGAACTAAACTAACAAACAACTACAAATAACCTCATTAACAACTACAAGACCACAAATTCTGGTGAGACCCCAGACGTCACGCCCACCGCAAGCATCGTCATCTCGAGCTCTGGTGGAGTGAGCACCCAGCGTACATACAGACCACAACAGCCCGGCCGTATAACCACTGGCCGTAGCATCGCCCAACACTCTCGAAAGCCTTGCCCCGGATTACGTCCGATCTAAAGGCCCAAACCTCACTCGGGTCAACAAAAGCAACACCAACATCAGAAACAAGAGAACTACAAAACACTGAAATGGACAACAACAAAGAAACGAAACAAAACAAAAGAATAGTTCAAAAAATACAAAATGAATGAACAGTACACAATGGTCGGCATTGTTTCGTGCAGAACTGTTCACGCTGGGAGGAAAGCCGACGGTCAGACTTGGAAGACCCGGAGTTAGAGGTTCCACAGCAACCGAGCGTGGTGTCGGGAGAGGGTTCCTTGGTGGCACGTGAAGGCCAAGCGCCAATGCTGTCCGGAATTTCGTCCCGCGCGTGCGGGCTACGCGCCACTCCGATGGACGCCGGATTTGGAGGACTTGAAGATCGGCGGCTGGGCGTCATACCGGTGGGGCGCATGTAGAGAAGTGGTGGCCGGAAAGATTCGAATGTCCATCCTCCCTTATTTGGCCTAAAAACACAAAATGAAATAAAAATATTACACAAAAATTCACTAGATAGAGAAAAGGGAGAGGGCATGGGGAGGGGGCGAGGAGCCGAAGCTCCCACCCCCTTTCAACAGATCTGGGGGTTTGGACGAGCTAGGGGGTTTTTCATTGAGAAGGGGAAAGTAGAAATCGTTTCTCATGGAAGAGTATGTACTCACGTGGCCTTTCTTTTTTACAGTGAATGAGTTTCTGTTACTCTAAGTCAATTCTAGACTATATAGGAGCTATTTTCTCACTTTTCATTAATGGACCTATTCATTACAACTACTAAGGCCTCGTTTTACAATTAAACTAAGAACTCGTTTGGATATTCAAACATTCTCAAATGTATTTTTTAGATATCGTAGCCCATAAATATTACTAAAACATAAAATACTTTTCAATTTTAAATCTTCAATTTTTTTATCAAATGATTATTACAAGTGTCTAATATAACTTTCTGAAATTTCAAAATAAAACACAAAAAATAATATAACTTTTTCAAATTTTAAAACAATAATTATATTAAAAAATTATATTTAAACAATTTTTTAAGTTTATGATATTTATATTCAACTTTTTTTTTTATTTTCTAAATTCCAATAAAATATTTTAACTCAAATTATTTTATTACTATTCACAAAATTATAAGATATTCTAAGTATCCAAACCAACTAGCCCTACTAGTAAGTAGATCTTCCATCGAGTAGTACTGGCTGAGTTAATTTGCTGCCTTTGAGTGCTTTTCCGGGTAAGTAGATCTCTTTGTTAATTATGATTTACATTTTAGGTACTTTTTTCCTATATGTGGTTGTCATTGAACGAACATTAAATCTAGAAATGTTCAATTAATTCTTCTTTTGTTAATTAAATTTTTTCCTCAACACTTTTTAATTAATATTCCATAAATTGTGTTATGCACCGATTCTCTACCTCTAGGTGGTAGTTAAGAGTCAAAACTTACTTTTTATACTTTATTTATAACCGTTCTAGTACTATTTCTTACCCTAAATCATTATTTAAGTACCACATATCTTGAAAGCTGGTGAAGAATCTTTTTGGATTGAACGTATATAACCATTCAACAAAGCACGTGCATGCGGCAATCTTGAAGTGGTCACTTCAAGATTACGGGTGCTCAACCGATTAAATGGTTTCCCACATCATGTACAATTGATACTTACCTAAATAATATTTTACACACATTCAATTCCAAGAGGGGAGTAGCTAGAAGAAGACATTTTTACTTATTTGAAGAAATCACAATTTGCAAACATGTTAAATGGCTTGATTAGAGAAAGTAGTAATTTGTTATATATGCTAGATCTGTGCTCACATCAAAATCGTGCTTCTATCATCTACTTGGAAACAAGGTTGGAAAGTTACCTTTAAGCCCAACATGCACTAATAGGTAGTTGTATTTACAAAGCCAATTTCAAAAGTTCATTTCCTTTTCTGGGACTGTTCCATAATCCTATCATTATGGTTATTGATAATGTTAGTGGTGGGAACAAAATATGATTTTTTGCGGTGAACAATGGCCACCGCAGAATGTTATTCCCACAAAACATTATCGCCGATAAAAGACTCTCCCAATCGCAAAATTATCGACGAGTATATATCGCGGAAAATAATTATTTATGGCAGTACATTTGGCTGGTAAAACTTTAATATGACTAAAAAGGCTTTTCTGGCGATTTATGATCGTTGGAAAAGGTCTTCTACAAAAAATTTTTAAAAAATGTACTAAAACAGTCACCATTATCCTCATCCAATCCTGGAACGCATTCCATTATAATGTCCCAACATTCAAGCCACTTTATAAAATATATTTCTTACATCATAACCACATATATTTTCACTAATTATAGAATACGGAAATTCAAAAGGGAACAGAGCCCTTTACAGCAATATATTAGCATGCAGTACTACAATCAAAAGTGATTTAACATTGGCACAACAGTTATAGATACTTCTCAAAAGTTCATAATTGATCTGCGCAACTCCTTGGCTGCAAAATGCCCTTTTTTTGTAGTGCAAAATATAGAAGATTCAATGATATAACCATGTAGCCACCATTTTTTTTGTACACCTGCCAATCATTAATGTTATTGACGGAAAATATAGGCAAATCTAGTTACTGTCAAAGCATTTGCAATGAACTAAGACTTGTAACCAATGGTTCAATATTATAAGGATTAAAAAATATATGTAATAGCCCACTAGAAATTAAATGGTGAAATTTCTTTAGACTTTAGGAACTTCGTGAGAACTCCATAAGTTTTCACGAATTAACCAATCGCATAGGTTCTAGTCTGTTCGCATAGTCAGTGTTGCCACTCACTATGGTGCCAGAAGCACAATTTTATTTATTTGAGATAGTTAGGAGTTTCAAAATGTGATATGGTCTGTGCCATTAGACTCAATTGGTTATTTAGGCTTTTATGGTGCAATAATCCTATTTTCAATTTTCAGATGAAACGCTTGATCGAAAACTCGTTTTGATTATTTCAAGGCACTTCAGGGTGAATCTCGATAAACGGATTTCATTGTTATTTTAGTATGTATATTTAGGATTTTGCAGTGTAAATTTTATTCTACACTTTCTCGGAGTGAATAGTAATATCAATAGTAGCACCTAACACAGTGTTTTCAGAATCACAGTGTTGAATGTCCAAATTAGGTAAGAAAAGTTTTATTTGGAAATCTTAGCCACACTTGATGAATAATGTTGGACATTTGTCACCAAGAGGAACCATGAGATGGATTATGAAGGAAATCAAGGTGTGAGATCAAGCTACCTAAGCCAAACCCTAATTGATCTGATTTCTAGCATTATGTTTAATCACTTGATTAAATAATTTCCACATACTATTATTTCCTCAAATTCATGTTATGATATCATTTTCCACCTCTTTAAATCTTGAAAATTTAATTGGGTTAAGAAAAAGCGGATTTGGACTAAATAACATTTCAAACCCTAACCAGACTCTCTCTAAACCCCAAATGAAACTTACTTGTTAAAGGCCCACGAATTTTGGCTACCTGGCAAAGCTTATTGAGTAAGTTTTCCCCCACCCATGGCATACCAATCTCTACCCAAAGCATGCCCCAAAGTCAAGCATGATGTAAAGCTAAAGGCCACCTCACCACCACCCTACTCTTGGATATTTTTTTGGCTGAAAACCATTCACTATTATTGCATTTTTGTGACATAGCCACCATACCTCAAGGTGTCATACAAGGTCATACACCCCCACTGCCCTTTTTCAGAAGTACTTGAGGCGTGTAGCTCTTTTCTTCACTCACTTCACCACTTTTCACTCACATTCTTGCAAAGAAACCTTTAGAAGCTCTTTCGGGCATATTTAACAGACTTTTTGCATGCCATTTTTGGAACCTTTGTAAGTACTGTCTCACAATGATTCCTTCATAAAAAATTTTCTCCTTTGAGTCTAGTTTCCGCGGGTATCCTTTTTTGTTTAATTTCATGTTCGTTGGATCAGTCAAAAGTTGTTTTAACTGTGGATAGTGTGTTATGTTTTGGAGTTTTTGACCAAGCTAATGGACAAATCTTGGTCTGAAATTTGTATGGAATGTTTTTAACATGTATATATGAATATTTGTTAGAGATTAGTTGCATGATTAAAGCTTTTGATGAAAGATTATCTCACATCTAGAAACTTAGAAACTAGAAGAGGAAAAATAGTTTCCGTTTTAAGAAAGTTTGAGTCTTTTGTGGTTTAATCTTACTTCAATAGTTTTGATATTTTTATTTGATCATCCAAAGCCTTTTATCTACATGTTAGGATGCTATTTTGAAGCTTTTTGATGTTGGTTTCAAAGATGTGAATTTTTATGCAAGAGATTATACAGCTGGGTCAAAAGTTTGATTTTTTAGTTATTTCTATGTTTTGAGTTATTTTTAGCCATGTGATTTTAAACTTAATGCTTGGATATACTTTAGGACACATTTTTAAACCATGTGATATTTTGGTTTGAAGACCTCAACAAAGAATGCCTTAGATCAACTGTTTGATCAAAACTAGTTGGGAAAGCAATTATGTTTTTGGCTAAGGGTAGAAGCCGACTGCTTCATGTGTTATTTTGTGATTTTTGGTGACTTTTATGTATTGATTCAAAGCATTTTAGTTCTTGCGAATGTGTTGTGAACATATTAGAATAAAGTTTTGGATTTTTGGACTTTTTTGAAATGCTTTGAAATAGGTCAAACCTTGAGATTCAAGAGTTGTATTTTAGTTAAAAAGTTTGGATCTTTTTACTAAAGAGTTTTGTGATTTTGTGAAGTATAATTTTTTGGATGTTTTAAGCATGTTTTTAAACTTAGGATGTGAGGATTTTTGTTGCAATATTTTGGTTTGATCATGAGTTTTGGAGTTGGATAAAATTACAACAAAAATCAAAGAGCGCCTTTGATAGTTTTGGCCCTATGTTGTTTCTCATGGTTGTGTTTGGTTTTAAACTTTTCTAAGTTGATATTTGACTTTAGGACAAAATTTACATAAGGAATGTAAATTTTGGTGATTTTTAGAGTTAAGATGTGAAATCCTTAAGTCGGGGATATATAAAATGGTCATTTTTCTACATGTAGAGGGAAAAATGGTAATTTTACTCTAAGTTAGCATTTCTTCATGTTTTTATTTGTTAGTAATTAAGTTTCTAACATTTAAAACTCCTACTTATAATTTCTTGTATTTCATGTTTTATCTCGTAAAACGCGACAATTATTGTAAGTTAGCTCTTAACTTACTATCAGATTACTACGTATGTGTGAAGGGTAATGAAACTATAGTCTATGTATGTATGTTATCATATATGCCATACTATGCCATGTCACTTCATGATTATCTGTTACATAATTTATTTTGTCACTTTTTTCTATCTGTTACAAGTATATCATGTTAAGTAATGCTATTTGTTACACGTATGTCATGTTAGAAAATATTGTACATTACATGTAATTCTATGTTATGAAATGTTGTATGTTACATGTTATGCCATGTTACAAAATGTTGTCTGTTATATGCTATAAAATATTTTCTGGCTCATTGTACATCATATATTTTGTCTCATGTTTATGCCATGTTACATTACATTAGGGCTTCTGTCCTTTCATGTCATGTCACATTTCGTCTCGAGTACAATTTATGTATCTTGGGAACAACCTTTCAAGTTAAGTCAAATATGTTTACGTCTGTTACGACTCTAAATGCTAGGATGGGGTAAAATCCAAGTGGAACTCCTTTGTTCATGCTGAAGTGTCTAGGATTCGTTTGTTTTCAGAGATGAGATGAGATGAGTTGAGATTAAAGTTAAAAGATTGAATAAAATATTGTTAGAATATATTTTTTAATATTTTTTTTTTTTGAGATTTGAAAAAGTTGAATTGTTTATTTTATTTTATATTGGAAGTTGGAAAAGTTGTAATGATTAGATAAAATGAGATGAGATGTTTTCTGAAAACAATCGAGGTAAATTAGTGTGAAATTTTATGGGTTGATAAAGTACAATCAGTAGGTTGCGAATGGGGCCTAAGTAATTGGTCACCATAGTGGACCAGGCACTAACACCGATGGAGCCATATTTCATTTCACATTATGTGTACTCGTGCGGGTGCAGATATCTAATACGGAATACGTACAATACATGTGTCCACAACAATTGTGGCACATACAATACGTGTGTCCACAATAATTGTAACACATACAATACGTGGGACTACAATAATTGTGGCATGTACAACATGTATGTCCACAGCAATTGTGGCACATATGTTAACGCACTGACAGCTGGTGCAGATACCTATGTTGTGATGCAGTAATCGACATGGACACATGGCTTAAGGGGACCCGTGTAGCACCCACATGGTCATTTTTAATTATCACGTTTGATAGACAAGAATATCATTACGGTAACCTCATGAAACAAGAATATCATAATGGTAACCGCCATGAGACAAAAATATCATTATGGTAACCTTATGTGACAAGAACATCGTGGTAATTCCAAGTGATAAGAATATCATGGTAACTCCAAGAGACAATAATGCAGTTCAAGTTCACGTTCATGATATGTTTCAAGTTCACGTTGATGCTATGTTCAAATTCACGTTCATGCTGTGTTTCAAGTTCACGTTCATGAAATATTTCAAGTTCACGTTCATGTTATGTTCAAGATATGTTTCAAATTCACGTTCATACTATGTTCAAGTTCACGTTCATGCTATGCTTCAAGTTCATGTTCATGCTATGGTCAAGTTCACATTCATGCTATGTTTCAAGTTCACGTTCATGCTATGTTCAAGTTCATGTTTAGTCATGCTTTAAGTTCACGTTCATGTTATCCAGGTCAACATTCAAGTCAGGTTAGTTTATGCCATGTTACACGTCAAATTATTTTATGCTTGCTTATGACTTTAATTATGCATTCATGCCTTTACTGTTGTGCATGCATTATTAACCTGTGTGGAAGTTCTCTGTTAACTTACTGAGATGTGTATTCAAATCTCACCACGGTAATCTCAACTACCATTTCTCGCGAATGGTAGGAGATGTGTCAGGTCACGGAGAGGGAGCAGAGCCTGGCCAATTAGAGGAGATTGTTTACAAAGTGCCAACGCAATGTGGAGTTTGTGGCTTCCTTAGTTAGATTTTTGGATAGTATCATGGTATCGTTGGCCGAATTACACGAGCTACTCGACGAACTAGCCCAGTAGTATTATTTTGATGATGTAGATATGAAGCTCGGTCTCCCTTGTTTTGAGATTACAGTCTTCTCAGACCTGTACTGTAATCATGGATGTTTATCCTTTTCACATGTATGGATCATGTTTTAAGTAATTGGGATATTATTAGTTTGGTACATAGTGTTGCTCAAAGGAAAAATTATTAGCTATGAATATTATATATTGTTAGATGCATGTTAGGAACATTGGATCTTTTTCTGTCATAAACGGTAGTAGGTAACCTTGTGTTGCATGTCTCGACGCTTCAGATGTTCGTCCGATCCCAAGCGGAATCTAGGGGCATCACATATTACATATTCTTTTTTACAAACTATAAAGAGATCCAAAGTTATTAAATTGATCTAGTGAACAAATTGTATGAGTAGTAACAATGAAAGCACCAAATGCTTGGGCACTTGAGTGGAGCTGATAACAAAATAATCCTAAAAAAGTAGTCAGTATAACACTGTAGTCACTTGTAAAAAAAAAAGTTTAACACTAAGTAGTCAACATAACCATCATCATAAACAATTTAACATCATCTTCCAAATAAATTCCCTTAGCCTTTTCCATGATTGACACTTGTAAACTAGCAAATAATTTGGTGCAAGACAAATTATACTACAACCATAACACAAATAATTGGGCATATACCAGAAAATATACCAGTCATATACCAAAAAATTATAACAAAACTTAGACAAAGCACCACATACATACATACTTGACACAAGTTGTAACCTACATATTTGTTTATCAGTACATTCTAACCTACGTCTTTGTATAGCAGATATTAGTAATACGACATAAGGGCCAATAGCAAAGCACAACAAGACTAGTAATAACCTAATAACAATAGCAATAAATAAAAGCTTTACCCACATTACAATACGGTCTTGTTCACTTTCACAAAACTTCACAACTCATCTTATCTCATTAAATCATTACAATTTTATCAAATTTTCACATAAAATAAAATAGACAATTCAAACTTTTTCAATTCCCAAAATAAAAATAAAATTAAAAAAATATATTTTAATAATATTTTATTCAATTTTCATCTCATCTCATCTGCGAAAACAAATAAGGCCTAAGTATATCCTCTTTCACATCAACAATAGTATTTCACTCTACAATAGGACCATAAAAGGACAAAGGAAAATGGCCATGATATGCCATGATTGTTTAAGTTTCGGATTTTTCATTAGAAGCTATGCTATGATATGTTTAAGGTCGAACTCTCTACATGAAAACATTCCTTTTAGTGTCAGAAATATGCTCCTTACATTTGGTAAAGTTTCGTTGCATATAGAAGGAGAAATCCGAAATCATAATTTTAAAGTTAATGTTTGGACCTTGACTTTGAGCCACATTTAACCAACCAAGTGTTATTTTCTGGAGACAAACTTTATGCGGTTAGAAAGCTGGGTTCATATGCTTTAATTTGACATATCATACGCTTGATTTGAACTTAATATGGGTAAGTTATGGATAATTGAAAATGGGTTGTCTAAATCCAAAAAAACCATAAAAATGGTTGAAGAAGAAGAAGAAGATGAACTGTAAATTTTGTACCAATATCATTCTCGGCCAAGGAGAATGTGATCCACCCTAGCACTTCGGTTCATTTTTGCTCATGTTATAGACACACATACACATTAAGATGGCTGGACTTTGTGTTTCGACATTCAAAAACACCGAAAACGACAGAGATGATAGACACTCATTGCCATGGCGAGTGAGGCAGAGGCAAGACTACCTCTAGAGCCAAAACGACGCCCACACGCGTAGGAGGTGCGTGGGCAGAGGCTTCTTGTTTTCGTGTTGATCCAATTTTTTTTACTGAGGTCAAGAGTAAAAAAAATTAAATTATTTTTAGTAAAAATGTTTTTAAAAGAAATGATGATGATAAAAATTAATTTTTGGACACTTATGATACTTCATCAAGTCCAATTTTTATGTATTATATGAAGATTTATATAGATGATTTGTAATGCATTTGATGAATTGTTATTGTTAAATGTATGTCCATATTGAGAATATGTGTCCCTAGATTTGATGACCTATTAAACCCTTCTCATTAGTTGAGAAACTGGTTTCTCTAGCCATTAAACCATCGTGCATACCATTATGATTGGATGTTTGAGTTCAGTAGACCTAAAATATCATCATTTCTCAAATTCATTGATATTCACTTAAAATCCACTTAACTTAATTCCAACTCAATCACAAGTCTATTTAAAATCAAGCCCAAACCCACACAAGATACTATTGGTGTTTTGTAACAATTACAATCCGACTCAATATCAAACCAAGACCCACTTGAAATAATTAAAACAATCTGCCATGACTTCCAACTAAAGGGCAAAGATGTAATTAACATTAAAAAAACTTAGAATCTTTCATTAGGAGCTATACACGTGATACTAAGGGCATTTAGGTAATTATGTATAATAAGTGGTAGAACCCAATGACTAGAACTTGGAGAAAATAAGCTTCAAATTAGGAACTACGTCTGGTGAAAAAGGGACCATGCGAGATACTCACCGAGCAAAAAACAAATCGTGCGACGGACTGGTGGTCGAATAGGAATCAAGGTCATGGCGACACGAGATTGAGAGAGAGATAGAGAGAGAGAGAACACATAGCATGAGGGAGAAGAGAGAGGTTACCAAGAGACAACGGTGGCTTCGGGTGGCGTGAGGTGCCTGCCGGCACTTTCTATTCAGGTGGCGACGTTGTGGAGGGGGTGGCGACATGCAGTGGCTTCTCGAGATGTAATGGTGCCTAGTTCACATTGTGGAACTACTCTATTTTGATGTAGCAGAACAGAGCGCTACCGTCGATAGTTGTCGGTGGCTAGGCGACTCTGGTGTAAGGCAGAGGCTTGAGTGCATATTGAGGTGGCTTGTCTGGTTGATTCCTGGATGTGGAGGGCAGCAGTGCAATATGTGGCTTGTTGCCATGTGTGTGGGTGGCTGCGGTTTATGGAAGGGAGTCAAGGTGGTTGTCGATTTCACGTGGGGCTGCGTAGTGGGCTAGTGGCTTCCGTTGTGCAGGGGAGATCTCGACGCATGGGGTGGTTTTCGTTCGGGCTGCTGCTGCAAGATGGTGGCTGGGTGGCAGCAGTTGTTAGTGCGTGCATGCAAGGGCTGCACCGTGGATCGGTTGGGGCCGTGTACGGTGGTTACCGTTTGGTGTTGGGTGAGGGTGTTTGGGCACGAATGGGGTGTTGAACGTGGGGTTAAGTAAGAAGGATGGGCTATTGCAAGAACCCTAGCTTGGGAAAGATGATTTAGGTGCAAAGAGGGTCTGTGCGTGAAAGTGTATAATGTGTATATATATTTGTTGCTGAAAACCCTAGTGAAAGAGGAGACAGGCATGGCATAGAGTCCGATCCTTGGTTCCTACATGCTTGGACTTTTTGGGCCCATTAAAGTGTTTGGGCCCAAGTCTTGGATATTGTATAGAATTAATAAATGGGTTGATCTGGTTAAAACAGTCCATAAATCTCTTTGGCTTGTCCGAAATTTTTTGCATCAAGTATTTAATAAATATTAATGGACTTTTCATATGTATTAACCCAAAAGAAAAGAAAACAAGTATAGAAACTACGATTAGCTTGGGCTTGGTGCTCGGCCTGGGTGTTACAAGTGGACCTCAATCTTTTTCAAAACGATTACGTTGCCCTTGATCACTTCACGATTATATGTAGAATTACTCTTTTTTTGTATGAATGGATAAGGTTTAGCTTTTAAGTATATAGGTGCCATATCATCCTTGATTATTTATTGGTTTCCTAGAAGATTTGTTTTGTAAAAGGATTTTCTTTCGAAATGAAATATTGGGAATGTAATTTTATTATTGAGGCTATGTAAATGGATGTATATCACGTCTATCGATATACTTTAAAATCACTTTAACATGATGCACCAAATTACCAATGAGGTTTCGAGTGGAGTGTATGTGCAATGTGTTTAGAACAATAATTATGGATTTTTCATCTTTGATGAATGCACATGAATTATATGTGCATGAGTTTTGAACTTTTTGAATAAAATTTATAGAGGAGTGTTAAAACAGTACCAAAGTGCAAATATACAGAGAAAATAAATTGGGAGAGATAAGAGGTAAAATGAGAGAATATTAAAAGAAATCCAAAAACAAACCATATTGATTCAACTCATGTGTTTCTAACTTGCATCTATCAATTTGCAAATCAAGTGTGCCTAATGGATAGCCTAAGTGGCTTTTTTTTTTCTTTTTTTTTTTTTTTTTTTTTTTTTTTCTGAAGCCTCAACCTATAAATTATTTTAAGAGAGTGCCTAGGAATGGGTCCTGGTGATTATAACGGATTTACACTGTCCAATCAACGTGCAACACGTATGGATTTCAGCAATGTAAAATAGAATTGCTTGTAGGGAATGAATCCTGTAGATCTCCTTTCCCCCCTCACCCGAGATCTCTACTTCTCCATCTTTCCTCACCCCGTGTGTCTCTCTCTGCCTCTCTCTCTCTCTCTCTCTCTCTCTCTCTCTCTCTCTCTCCCTCCTAATTCTAAGGTCTGATTTTCGCCCCACCCATTTTCTCCTTCGCTCTCCGTCAAGCTGAAGTGAGGATTCTCACTCCCTAGTCGATCTCTGTCGTTCTCCTCTCAAGCCAAAGTGTATTTATTGCTCTGTAAGTAGTTGATTGGGTGTATTTGGTTGAATCATTCTGATGTTGCTTGTTTGTGCTCGTCTTGCTCTTATACTTCGTCAGGATTGTCTCCAATTTGTCCGAACTCAACCATTGGTATTTGCCCCTCCGCCTCACACAACATTGTGCCTGGTACCATCCTCCATTTTTACCATTTATTTTCTTGTTTTTCTTTTCATTTTGTTATTGTGTAGTTTGTCTCTTTACCATGATTCTGATTTGGTTTTATTTAGCTATTGTAGCTACTAATTTGAACTTTTGGATTATATGTACATGTGAGTCAATAACTATGCGTGACTTCGTCAGTACTACTATAGAATTGATTGACTCCAAAAATTTCTAGGATATTAATTATCAATGCGCACACACTCATAATGTTGCTGATTGGTTGAATTTGTTGGTTGGATTTTTTGTGCATGAATGTTTGAGGTGCTGAGTGTGGTTCTTGAAAAAGATGGGCCGTTCCAAATTGACAAGTTCATGACCTGTGGTTGTTTGGAGAGAGAGAGAGAGAGAGAGTGGATCTATCGAGGTCATGGTGATGAGAGAGAGAGAGAGCGATTGAAAGGGGATTCCTTAGGAGAATGAGACAGAAACAAGAGGAAATGACTTAAATGTTCTCAACTCGCACCTACGGTAAATTATGTGAATCTCTTACGCCAGTTCCGTTTGAAGCTTTTCTCTTATTTAAATTGTTCTGATTTGCACCGTAAGTTATTTTGACAAGTATATTTAGTGGATTCATTCTCTTTTTCTTCCCTTTTTTTTTTTGAATAAAACTGATCTCATTAATCAACTCCAAACTCATACAGTTCAAATCAATATTACAAAGAAACCAAGAAACAAGTGCTGATCTTAGTGCCTCATTTCCTTAGAAACTACTTGACAGATACAAGTTGGGCATATCTCAATGTCATACATGTCTTCAGTACACTCGTAAGCCGCTTGTGCAAGCATGTGAGCTGCCATGTTAGCTTCCCTGTATGCATGTGAGATGGACCAAACAGCAGCTAAGTTTAGAATCTCTTTGGCATCTGATATGAGACAGCCACCTAAGCTCCAGTTAGGACTATCTTGGTTCATTTGGTCCACTACCTGCTTTGAGTCCCCCTCCAAACAGATTTGCCTTACTCCAATCTCCTTACAAAAAACACAAGCCAAAAGTAAACCATAAGCTTCAGCATCAAACACGCTGCCCTTCAAAGGTCTGTTAGCACGAAGAGCACCTATCACTAGGCCATGATGATCTCTGATAATTACCCCAATTCCAATTCTTCCCATTCTCATTTGTACAGCTACATCCCAGTTCACTTTCAAGCGTCCTGCTGCAGGCTTAGTCCATTCGAGGACCCTTGTCATGTTCTCAGAATTATCGCCAACCATTTTCTGCATGGTCTCATTATGAAGAGTTAGTTCTGTCCTAGCCTGTGCAATGATTTCTCGAGGGTGTTTGAAAGCCTTCCCATGTAGTACATCATTTCTTCTCGCCCATATTAGCCTCAATGTAATGGCAGCCTCATTTAACTCCTCTGAATCAAGTTTGCCAATCAATTCTGCCCATATATTAAAGAACAGGTCACTCTGAGAAGATGATTTCTGCACTTTTATTGGACCTTGGCTCCAAACATCTTGGGCACCACTACAGCCCCATAATGCATGCCCAGAAGTCTCATGTTCTTTCTTGCAGATTAAACAGCTATTGTCCTTTATCACCTTTCTTCTTTTCAGGTTTGCCCTAGTGGGTAATACTTCACTGCATGCCCTCCACACAAACATTCTGGTGGCAGGGGGTACCTTGAGCTTCCAGATAGATCTCCATACCAGACAGTCCATTGTTTTGCCTGAAGACTCTCCTATTTTCTCTCTTTCCAATTCTTTGCCAAGATAGTACCCACTTTTAACAGTGTAGATTCCATTAGGAGTGAATTGCCATATAAGTTTGTCTTCTCTTCCTCCTAAGCTGATGGGTATAGCTTTAATGCCCTCTCTTTCCTGAATAGAAAAAAGTTCATCTAAAAGAGACTCCTGCCAAATCTTCAATTGAGGGTCGATAATGTCACTGACTTTGTCACACCAGCAGTCATCATCTCGAGGGGTCACAATTTGTTGTCCAGGTAAGGAGGGTATCCATCTGTCATGCCATATGTTAATCTGCTTTCCATTTCCAACTCTCCAGCTGATGCCTTCTTTTAATAGAGATGGTCCAGCGTGTATTCCTCTCCAAGCAAAAGAAGGCCCAGTCCCAAGCTTTGCATCAAGTAAACTTCCTTGTTTGAAGTATTTCTGCTTTAGGATTTGTGCCACTAAGGATGTAGGATTTTGGAGTATCCTCCATCCCTGCTTGGAGAGTAAAGCAATATTAAAACATTTTAGATCTCGAAATCCCAACCCTCCCATATCCTTCCTGCCACTGAGTTGCTCCCATTTGACCCATTGAATTTTTGAAGAGTCTTCATTGAAGCCCCACCAGAACCTCCTTAAAATCTGGTTAAGTCTCCTTGTTATAGAAGCTTGCAGAAGGAACATCCCCATTGCATAGGTGGGAATGGCTTGGAGCACAGCTTTGAGCAAAATTTCCTTTCCTGCTGCAGAGAGAAATTTGGTCCTCCAGTTAGAGACCCGAGACTAGGTTCTATCAATTAAAGAATGGAAAGAGGAAATCTTCTTCCTCCCACCAAAGATGGTAAACCCAAATATTTCTCAAAATTGGAGGTGGATTGGACCCCTGCTAGACTCTTGATCTGCTGTTGTGTCATCATAGTGGTGTTCTTGCTAAAAAAGATAGCAGACTTGTCCTTGTTTATAACCTGTCCTGATCCTTTCTCATAGAGCTCGAGGATCTTGAGAACACAATTAATTTCCTCATACTTGGCTTGGCAGAACAATAGGCTATCATCAGCAAAGAAGAGGTGGCTTACTTTAATAGGACCTCTGCCAATAGTCACAGGGGTTAAATTGCCACATGCTTCAGCATGTTTAAGGAGAGAAGAGAGGCCTTCAGCATAAAGAATAAACAAGTAGGGGGACAGGGGATCTCCTTGTCTAAGACCTCTCGAAGGTGCAAACTTTTCCTGAGGTTCTCCATTGACAAGTACTGAGTAGGAGACAGAAGAAAGGCATGCTTTTGTGATATGAATCCAATGACCAGGAAAGTCCATTTTGGTCAAGATTGCTTCAATGAAATCCCACTCAACCCTGTCATAAGCTTTACTCATGTCCAATTTTAGAGCCATGAATCCTTTCTTCCCTTTCATTTTAGAGTTCATGGAATGGAGGGTCTCATAGGCTACCAAAGTGTTATCAGAGATAAGCCTTCCAGGCACAAAGGCACTCTGATTAGGGGCAATGATTTGAGGCAGTATGTGTTTCAGTCTATTAGCCATGGTTTTTGACACAACCTTGTATATAACATTACACAGGCTTATGGGTCTGTAATCCGCTACTCTTATGGGGTTTTAACTTTGGGAATAAGAGTAATGAAAGTGTCATTAACCTCACTGAGAGATCCACCATGATTGAGGAATTGAAGAGCAAAATTACAGACTTGATCCCCCACAACCTCCCAGTTTTTTTGGTAGAATTGGGCAGGAAAGCCATCAGGGCCTGGCGACCCCAAAGGATTCATTTTGAAAACAGCTGCAGTGATTTCCTCCCTAGTGAAGGGCTTTAAAAGCCAGGCCTTCATGTCCATATCTAATTTGGTGTCCATTTCTTGCAGACATTGATCAATAGATAGAGGTTGGGAAGTAGTGAAAAGGAGGAGAAGAAAACTGTGAATACCTCACCAATTTCAGACTGGTCAGTGACAACCCTGCCTTGTGAATCCACTATGCTCTTAACTACATTGATCTTCTTTCTCTGGCTAGCTTGCATGTGGAAATACTGAGTGTTTCTGTCCCCATGTTTCAGCCAGTGTTGCTTTGCCCTTTGCTTCCACTTCATATCATTAGCAGTAATGGCAGTGACCACATCCTCTTGAAATTGTTTCATAGCTGCCACGTGCTCGCCAGTACCATAATTCTGAAGATGCCCAATATTTAGAGTCCCATTTTTAACAATTTGATCCTCTTGTTGCTTAAGAGTCTGCCTCCAAGTCATGAGGCCCTTTTGGCATAGATCAAGCTGTGTTCTTAAGGACTTTGCCTGACAATCTGTTATGCCAGCATTTTGCCAAGCCTCACCCACAACCTTCAGACATTCTTCTTTTACCTCCCAGGCCATCTCATATCTAAAGCACCACCTTCTTTTCTTCCTCCCATTAGAGGTATTGTGTAAACTGACTGACAAGGGGGAGTGATCAGAACTAATGGCAGGAAGAACATTATAGACACCATGCCTAAATAAATCAATCCATTCATTATTGCCAAAAACTCTGTCAATTTTTTCCTTTGTGAACTCATTACCATTTCTGTTGTTTGACCAAGTAAACCTTTGCCCATATGAGTGAATGTCATGGAGACCACAATATTCCACTGCTTGTCTAAAGTCCTCAATCTGTTTATATGGTCTGCTAGCACCCCCCACCTTATCACTCTGATGAAGAATCTCATTGAAATCTCCAGCACATAACCATGCTATGGAAGTGGTGGGTTTTAGCATCTTCAGTAATTGCCAACTAATGCCTCTCTTCCCTGTGTCAGGGTGTCCATAGAAGCCCGTGAATTGCCATGTTGGTCCGTTTTCTTTCTCCTGGATTAAAGCACTAACATGCCATTTAGTGTAATTTATTATGTTAACACACCATTCATCTCTCCAGAGAAGGGCAATGCCCCCACTAAGCCCCATACAATCTACTGTGAAGCATCCATCCATTTGCAATAACCTCCTAACTGCCTCCATCTTAATCCTTCTGCATTTAGTCTCTACTAGGAAAACTAAATTGGGTGACTTTTCCTTAGATAAGTTCCTAAGGACCTTAACTATCCGAGGGTTCCCAAGCCCTCGGCAGTTCCACACTAGAATACTCATTTGTCATGGCAGGGCTGTGAACCAGCCTCTGCCTTAACCATTGGAATGTCTGTGGTAACAAGCCTTCTTTTATTGTTTTTGGGAACAACCTCCTGCAATGTTGAGACCCTTTTACACCCCCTAGCATACATGTATCTGGCATTGGTTTTTGGCCTGTCATCTATTTTAGGATTACTATTGCCTCTTGTGTTAGTACCACTCTCCCGGGCCTTCCTTTTCCATTTCTTTAAAGTTCTTAGACCATCACCCTTAGCCATTGGCATTATAATCCCTGTACCAGGTGATGTATCGAGATCCATCCTTCTCTCATCATGTTGGAGAGGAAAGGCTACATCAGGAGTGGTTGCATCCATGCTGTCATAATTGGACTTTTCCTTCGTACCCCTTTGAAGTCCAGTGCTCCTCATAGTATCATGGAGCCTATGTGTTCCCGACAAAGGATGAGCTGCCAAATCCTCTCCCACGTGGAAACTCTGGATCTCCTGAGGGCCATCAGGGTCTAAATACCTAGCACCCTCCTTTCCAAGCATAGCCTTTTCTTGGTCAGAGGATTGACTTACACCCTGACTCCATACCATCTTCCCAATGCATTCTTCCTTAGTTGCACCTTCTCCTGCTTGCTTTTCTGTAGATGACCCTCCTTCCTTCTTTCCCGCTGACATCTGTTCCATTATCTCTACCGCCTCTTTTGAATTGATGTCTGATGTACGTTGCACCACCACGTCTTGGACCAAAGTACCCTTTCCCCCTTTCTGACCCGTCTGTTGGTTGTTTTCTTCCGTTGAACCACCGTATCTACGCCTATCGAAGATGTTGGTGTTCCGGGGCTGTCCTCGAAGCCAAGGACCATACTGGGGTGGAGGCAATGCTCCTCCTTGTTGAGTGTTGCGAGCTGTTGAGCAGCTTTTACCTTTATGATTGAGAACTCCACACTGAAAACAGAAGTTTTGCAGCCTCTCGTACTTGAATGAGATCCAGTGTGTTTTGTCATCCAACTTTAACCATTTCCCTCGTAGTAATGGTTTGTTGAGGTCCACAGCTACCCTTACTCTAAGGCATCTTCCCCATGCACGTCCATCTGCTTCTGCTTCTACTCTAATGACCGGGCCTATAACCTCTGCAAACTGCTCACCGAAGCCTTTTGTCATGACTGTCAATGGAAGGTTGTGTAGTTGTATCCAGAATGGCTCAAAACAGAACTTCAACCCATCAATGGACTCTTTCTCATCCACCTCCATCATGGTGAAGAGGTGTCTGTCAAAAAACCATGGACGTCCACTTAGCACCTTTTCTTTGTCTTCCATTTTCTGAAATTCGATCAAGAAGCATTGATCACCAAGCTCCTTAAAGGTCACCCACCCATCCAACCTCCATATTTGGGACATTGTGGTTCTGAAACCTTCACTATTCACTCCCTTCTCTATCATGGCCTTCCCAATGATACAATACTTTCCTTTTTGTTCACCATTGTGGCCCTTCTGCTGGACATGGAAACATGCACTTTCATCTTGGGAGAGGTGTAATCTTTCCCAACGTGATACCAAGTCTTCCGCCTCCATCACTTCTTTCTGCTAGAACAATACTATCAAACCAACAAAACCAACTCACCGAAGTGAGACTTAGACCTTTGTTGAAGCAACAAAGGTACTCGAGCCTCACCATTCTCTTTTTCTTCCCTAACCAATTATTGTACTATTTTTATGATTCTTTTTTAATCTATGAGCTTAGTGTATTTGTAATATATTGTTCACATTCTCTTTCTTAATCGATAAGACTCGCCACAAATAAGCTTTTGCAGCTATAAAAAACTCAAAAAATACATATTTGTGACCATAAAAATCTCCAGGAAAAAACTCTACTACAATAATTAAGTATGGTTGGCACACTTTTGCGGCCAATTTCTTGACAATTTGCGAGGAGACTCATTGTCATAAATAGACCTTTCAGACACTTCTTTTGCAGCCACTTTACAGCGACAACAATTGGATGCAAATAATTTTTACGACGAAACTGGATAGTATTTGTGTCAACTATGTAATGGCCATCCTCGTGGTGGGACTTGAGAAAATAGTTTTAGAAAATAAGATGAGAATTATTGAACCTTTTAAAACTTTTTCCTTCCCTTCCCAGGATATAAAAGATTCTGCAGTTAAAATTTAAAACTTGCGTTTACAAACCTAAGAGAGA
Source organism: Juglans mandshurica (assembly GCA_022457165.1). Classification (NCBI taxonomy): domain Eukaryota; kingdom Viridiplantae; phylum Streptophyta; class Magnoliopsida; order Fagales; family Juglandaceae; genus Juglans; species Juglans mandshurica. The sequence continues at coordinate 16,911,590 of CM039624.1, forward strand.
GTTATGCAGTGAAAATCATTAAAATTAAAATGTAAGTTCTTTTACAAAATAATATTTCATATGCTATACAAAATGCCTAGGCTTCCATCACCTTTTCCTTGGGCTGTGTCTGTCCTGACGCTTCATCCTCATTTCATTCTTGGTGGGGCACACATAAAAATAAAATGAATCAAATACTCAGTAAGCATTAGTTCATACTTGTAAAAAGATAAGAACATAAGTTTCATTCATGCATTCTCACTCATATACATACTTTACATAAAACGTTTTATTTTCTTTAAAACATTACAAGGTGAGGATTTTCTTTTAAAAATGATTTTTTTTCCTAAAAAATTATCACCTTGTACTTTCCTTCATAAAACTAAAACCTTTCAAGCATACAATTATTCTTATCACTTTTATTTGGCCAGTACACACTATTACGCCCCATGTGTTGGGGTTAGCGGTCTTTTGGATCTGATTCCGCTTGTGGCCACGGGTTGGGAATCCCTCAGTTAGGGGGCAACACTAGGCACTACCAGACCTACTGAGGGAAAGTGTGATGCCCCCAACTTCCGCTTGGGATGGAATGGAGACTTGGAGCGTCGGGACATGCAACACAAGGTTACATACCCTCGTTCAATATGCAATGCATTTTAATATGCAACTAGCAGTCTGCAATGATGACAACATAAATAAGGGTGATAAAAATAATTGATGACAGAATGAACTAAACATCCCAATGATTTATAAAGCACAAATATGTACTTCCTCACTTAAGAGATCCACTTGAGTTCAACATAACGTGGGAGATAGAGTTGCTACGAAAGTTCAAATCAAGTCCAGCCATCTTCCAGAACGGGCTCCTCCTCAACCATCTGAAGCCAGTGGTTCATCATGCTCATCATATGCCGATCATGACATAACTTCTACCATTTTGGAGGGAATAATAGTGGGACTACTACGTTGAGATTTCTTGAAATCTCAATAAGTTAAAAAACCAACTTGTACAAAGATAATATATGCATGATTAATGATAAACATGAGATGCATGCAATGATATGCAAAAAAAAAAAAAAAAAAAAAATCCATATTTTGTCTCCTATCCAGATTCCTCAACATTTTCAAAAAAACTTTGATACACATTTTGTTTCAGAGAACATTTTTACTTCAACCGTCAAAAAATATAATTTCATCATAACATTTCATCATTTTTAACAGTTCATAATTAATCATAACATTAACAACATAATGTATGGTATCATCACAGTTTCCCATGTGCACTGTGAGTACCTGTTGGTGACTGTAGTACAACTCATATTGAGACTACGTTGTTTGTAGACTCATTCTCAGTACATTGGTAATATAACATAACATCATCATAACATCATAACATATATACCCACCAACATTAGGTGCATAACAATTGACTTCGCTACGACGTTCTTTAAAAAGACCTCATTCGAAACTCGTTGATTGTTCTTCGTCAACCCAGGGGTTACCACTCAATTTTTACTCACTCTAGAGTGGACAGAAGAGTTCCACTTGGATAATTCTTCATTCTAGCCTTTGGGGTCGTGACAAAATTCATTTTCATGCTATGCTTAAAAAATATATTTCATGACATGTACATATATAGCAAGCTTTAATATGAAAATGACATTTATAGATGCAATATGCTAAATTGGTGAGAATTTCACATGTCATGTAAACAAGTAATCAAATGTTCAATAATGTATCATATGATGTTTCATACTTAAAATGACATTTATAATATGAATGCGACGCTTATACAAGAATCATAAATAAATTCTCTAAGAGTAAGTTAGAATGTGATGCCCCAAGATTCCGCTTGGGGGCATCTAAGAGTAAGTTAGAATCGGACAGACATCTAAAGTGTCCGGACATGCAACACAAGGTTACCTGCCCCCGTTCATGACAATTAAATATGCAATGTTCCTAACATGTATCTACCATTATGCAATATTCGCAGCGGATAAATTTTTTTCTTTAGCAATACTATGCACCAAATTGAAAATATCTCAAATACTTAAAACATACTTCATACAAAAGGACATACTAAACAATTGAGATCATAACGCTAGTCCAAAATGGTTATGATCAAAAGAGTACCGGAGATGCAACTCCATAATACGAGTAGTTATTTTGGTTAACTACTATATTAACATTGACGCCGCATCGTCGCCCAATCGACCTTGTCCAGTTGGTCAAATCCAGGTTCTCCTTCAGATCTTGTAATAAGATCTATCATTCGGGGGGAATGATAGTTGACACTACCATAGTGAGATTTAATTACAAATCTCAACAAATTAACATAACACCTCAACACAGGTTAATGATGCATGCATGGCAGTAAAAACATGAATGCATAATCAAAGTCATAAGTAATCATAACATAACTTGACATACAACATAACATAACTGACATAACTTAAACTGAAGCGTGAATTGAACTTGACTTGCCTAAATTGAAACTGGACTTAAACTGAGACTTGACTTGACATGAACTTGATCTGAGACTTGACTCAACATGAACTTGGAATCTTGTTTTTTAACTAATTTAACTCAACTACTTGGGTGCTACATAGGTCCCCTAGAGCCATTTGTATCTACGGATTACCGCATCACAACAAATGTATCTGCACCAGCTGTGAGTGCGTTGTATGTGCCACACTCACTATGGTCCCCATACCTCGTGTGCCACTCATTGTGGACCCCACGAGAACTGAAATGTGGCTCCATCGGCGTTAGAGCTTGGCGCGTTCCGATGACTAGCTAGTTGGGCCCCGCCCACTACCCGTTGACAATATTTTATCAACACAGGGAATTCACACATATTTGGACACTCTAGCGCAAACAAATGAGTTTTACTAGGATATTATCTCATCCTAACACTTAGGGTCGTGATTGACATGAATAACTTGACATGACTGTTCTCGAAATACACAAACTGTATTCAAAACGAAAAGTGATTGGAATACAAAAGGACAAAAGTCCTAACGTAACTGTGATACCCCATATGATATGGATAAGGGTAGGCGGTGTATGAGATCCCACATTGCTTGGGAAGGAGAAGTTCTTACTCTTTATAAGATTCCAATGGGGCTCCAATTGTATCATTGACTAGTCCTTTTGGAGTATAGGTCATGTGGTTTGGGCCTTCCATTGGGGCGTTACAAATGGTATCAAAGCCTATCACAACTAGAAATGTGGGACTTGAGCCGTGCCACCTACAATGGACAGACCCAACAAGGACGTCAGGAATTTAAGGGGGGTAGATTGTGATACCCCATATAATATGGATAAGGGTAGATGGTGTATGGAATCCCACATTGCTTGGGAAGGAGAAGTTCTTACTCTTTATAAGGTTCTAGTGGGGCTCCAATTGTATCATTGACTAGTCCTTTTGGAGTATAGGCTGTGTGGTTTGGGCCTTCCATTGGGGCGTTACAGTAACACAACATGACTTGAACATAACTCAAAAGATATGACTTACTTGAGATAGAAACATTTCGTAATATGGCAAAACATGTAACAGACAACATACTTAACATGACATGACATGTAACAGACAACATACTTAACATGACATGCTTGTAACAGTGAATATTACATGACATGACATGACATACATGTAACATATGGCATACTTAACAAGACGTACTTGCAATGTATAGTAAACGTGACAGAATATCTTGCATAACAGATGAACAATTCATGACAGAATAAATTTTGTATGATAGATGAATATGTAATGACTTGGCATGACACATAAGATAACATACATACATACACTGTAGTTCCTTTCCTTGTCACCCATACACATTAAATTGATGGTAAGTTAAAAGCTAACCTATCTCGATCTTCGCGTTTCTAAGCAAAAACTTAAGATCGATCACAAGGAACTGAAAGTAGTGATTTCTAAAAGTTAGAACTTAGTCACTAACAATTAGAAATATGGAAAAATATTAACTTAGAGTAAAATTATCATTTTACCCCTACATGTGAAAAAATGGCCATTTTACCCCTAACTTATGGATTTTGCATCCTAACTCCAAAAATCACCAAAATTTACATACTTCATGTAAATTTTGTCGTAAACTCAAATATCAAATAAGAAAACTTTAAAACTAAACACAACCATGAAAACTTTTTAGGGGCTAAAACATGCATAGGCTTTTTCACTTGATTTTTGTTGCATTTCTTCCAAATTCAAAACTCATGATTAAACCAAAATTTTGCAATAAAGATCTTTCTATCTTAAGTTTAACAACATACTTAAAAATCCATTAAAAGGAAATACTAATCATCACCACTAAACTTTTTAGTAAAAAGATCCAAACTTTTTAACAAAAAACAAAGCCTTGAAACACAAGTTTTGACCTTATTCAAAACATTTCCAAGAATTCCAAAAAATCAAATCTTACATCTAATATATTCATAACATCATACTAAGATCAACCATGCTTTAAATTATTAAACAAAAGTCACCAAAAATCACAAAACAACACTTGGAGTTTTCGGTTCTACACTTAGTCCAAAAACAGAAATTTTTTCTTAACTAGCTTTGATCAATCTCTTGATTCATGGCTGATGAGATCTTCAAACTAAAACATCACATGGTTTAAAAATGTGTCCAAAAGAAGATCTAACATCACATGACTAAAAATCAATAAAACATGGATCTAACTCAAAAAAATCAAATCTTAGGTCTAATCGAAATCCTCTTGCATAGAAAGATCATATCTTTAAAACTAATACTAAATATTTTCAACCCAATATCCTAACATGCTTATAAGAGGCTTAGAATCATCAAATAAAAATATCAAAGCCATTGGAGTAACATTAAACCACGAAATATTCAAACTTTCTCAAAACATAAACTATTTTTTCCAGATTCTAAGTTTCTATATCTAAGTAAATCTTCATCAAAAGCTTTGGCCATGCAAAAAATCCTCAATGAGCATTCATAAAAACATGTTAACAACACTCCATAAAATTTTCGGACCAAGATATGTCCATTAGTTTGGTAAAAAATTCCAAAATATAACACTCTCCAGTTTTAACACCCAGAATGACATTTTCATGATTAAAATAGCTTTTGACCGATCAAATGACCACAAAGTGAAACAAATAAGATATATGCCCGAGACTCAAAGACTCAGAGATGAACAACTTTCATGAAGGAGTCACTGTGAGAAAATACTTACAAATGGTCAAAAAGTGCCACGCAAAAAGACTCAGAAATCTATCCGAGAGACCTCTTTTGTGTTTCTCTCTAAGAATAGAGTGAAGTAATAAAATGAAGTGAAGTGTGTCTTGCACAACTTTAAACTTCTAGAGGGTGGAGTTATGATCTTGAATGACCTTTGATGGAGGTGAATATGCCACAAAAAGTGGAAAATAGTGAGGAGCAAGGACTGCATGCTACTGCTGTGTGGTATGGAGGGTGATGAGGTGGATTTCCCCTCTTACATCAAGGCACTATTAGTTACAACCAAGGCAGTAGATGGCCTACCATGTGGGGGAGGAAAATTCTTTAAGAAGTTTTGCGAAGGTGGCCAAATTCGTGGGCCTTAGTGGGCCTCAACCAAGTGGGCTTCAATTTTGGGTTTAAAGGAGGTTTGGGATGCTATCAAGCCCAAATCCAATTTTTCTTGGCTCAATCAAATTCCAAGGTTTAAAGGGTTAGATAATGATGTCATAACATTAATTTGAGGAATTAATAGCATGTTGAAATGATTTAATCAAGTGATTAAACACAATGCTAGAAATCGGATCAAAAAGGGTTTGGAGGCCAACTTTAGGGTTTGAGGAAACTGTTTATGGTTTCAGTTTCAACCAAACTTTTGGGGTTTCAATTGGACTCCAACTATTTAGGGTTTCACTAGGGTTGAAACCCTCTTTAGCTCAGCACAATTTAGTTGATCAGATGGAAAATAGGGTTTTGCTTAGGTGGCATGATCTCACACTTTGATTCCTTCACAATTCTTCTCATTGTTCCTCTTTGTGCCAAGTGTCCAATACTATTCACCAAATGTGGCTAAAGTCCTGCCAAGTGTCCAAAGAAAACTTCTCTAACCTAATCTGGACATTCCACACTATGATTTTGAAAGCACTGCACTAGATGCTACTATAAAGGTTACTATTCACTCTAGAAAAGTGAAACATAAATTTTGTATTGTAAAATCCTAAATATTCATACAAATCTAACTGTGCAATTCGTTTATTGAAATTCAATTCCGAAGTGCCTCGAAATAAGCAAAACACGTTTTCGAATAAGCATTTTTTATGATAACTCTGGCTATGCTGATAGACTAAAATTCGTGATTGGTCGAATCGTGAAAACATCTGAATCATGAAAACTAAATATATTTTCACGAGGTTCCTAAAGCCTATAGAAATTTCACTATTGAATTTCTAGTGGGCTGTTATATAGAAGCAAACTTACAAACTTTCTGAGTTTAGAGAATCGAAGCATCTGTAATCAAAGTTATACTAAGTTAGGATTTGAACCTTTAAGGAAGATATTCATAATCAAATGGTTCAAAAATTTAGTATTTACAAAACTGCCCCTAAACTTAGAAAAATTGCCACTAAGGCCTTAAATTTTTACTATTTGCAAATAATCGCCAAATTTAACCAAACTTCATAAACCCCATATTTTCCATATTCTAAAACGATCTATACCCTTAGAACTTTAAGAATCAAAGTGCAACTATGCCAATTACACTCAACCCGTGGCATGCATTACTCAAATTCATCAAGTGCCAATAGTGATTATAACCTTAGGGACAAATTAAAAACTTAGGCTCAGATCATACATGTTCATCCCAACACTTAACATGGGTTTAAGGCCTTAATCATCACTAATCCATCCATTAAGCAAATATGATGTTTCTAGCTTTCCTTTCCAAAAAATGTTTCAAAACTTAGTTAAATCATGCATTTTTATTCTTATCACAATCACAAGACTTTTCTAAATGCACATTATTCAAGCCTAGGTAAATTAATCAAAACTTCCATAAGTTAAGCATAAACTAATCAATACCGATGCATGCTAGATGATCAACACAAGATAGAATTAAAGCCTATTATGGCATGCTTCCAACTTCGAAATTAAACCTTCAAAATTCATTCTAAGACATTAGTGAATTATATAAAATCATATCAAGTCATGTCATGGCTAAAAATTTGAACCAAAGTAATTTATTCCATCAAAACATCAAATCTGACCGGTTTGACATTAGCATGCTAAACCTTAATTAAAATCAATCAAAACCTCCTTCCCATGCCATAAATTAAAGCCTAACATTTCATTCTAACATTTAAAAAAAATATAGGGCAAGATTACTTACAAAAATCGTGGCCCTTAAAGATCCCAAAACAACTTCACTCAATAACTCTCAAGAACTTCACTTGGTTTCACTCTATTGCTCACTAAGGGGGAGAAATGCTCTCAAGACTCAAGAGAAGGCTTGGAGGCAAGATGTGGAGAAATGAGGAAGTGAGTGAGGTATTTATAGGCTTCAAGAGGGGGAGGGAGACGTTGGCCTTGGATGAAGATGAGGCTTTGGATTGGTGGAGTGATGAGTGAAGTTTTCAACTTTGTGTCATGCTTGGTCAATTGAATAGTGCCCTATATTTTCATGAATTCTTCATGATCAGGTGTAAGAGTGAGCCTATAGGTGCAGGGGGCTGCATTGGTGCAAAAAACAAAACAAAAAAAAAATCAAAAGAGAAAAACACAGAGGCCAACGGTTTTGAATAAAAACTGTTCAGATTTTGATTCCCTTCTTGTCTCTTCTCCTTGGTCTAAATTGGGGGAATTTTACCACCATTGAGTGGATTTTTCATGTAATTAAGGGACCTGGGTGGTGGCATGGAGAGTGGCTCAACCAAGAGCAGAAAATGAAATGAAAACCCAAGGCCACTCGGTTTGGTTTCAACTAAGCTTGTAATGGAATTGGTTGGGTTTCTTGGAGCCAATTTTTCCAATGCTAGAACTGAACTTGGACAGTTAAGGTGGGGTGTAAATGATGAAATTTCCCTAAAGAAAATGATGCAAAAGGCGTGGGCTAAGGGTTGATTTGGTGTAATACACATGAGGGTGCACCTAGGTGTTGATTGGTGGTGACTTAGGCATTGACATGGCTTTGCTTCTATTGACATTTGTTATGTCAAGTCTAAAATTCTAAATTAGTCTAAGAAAAATTCAAATCAATAATAAAATCAATAGAGTTCAGATAAAAAAATGTGAGAAATGATTTGAAGAAAAATTAAGCTTAAAACATGGTTTAAATTCACTAATCATGTGTAAGTTGATTAATGCCATTAACTCAAGTTAGAAGCTTAATTATGGTCAAGTGGGAGCCTTAGGGGCATGTGGCACTTCTTGGACTTGAGGGAAACTAATGGTATGGTGTATGTGGGCTTCCATTAGAAGGATAAAAAATAAAAGACAAGGCTTTTGAGCCTTGTGGGTTGGGCTTGTTGGGTCATTTGTGTAAGACTTGGAGGTGGCTTGGTTGTGGGTTATTGAATGGACCTTGTGTCTAGATTTTTGGGGCCTATCTATGGCCTCAAAGGCCTACTAGGTTGGGTCATAATCTTTGGGTCTTTCCTCAATTGGGCCAAAGTCTTGAATTTTACTAAGTTAGGCTCAATGGCCTTACGCTTACTAAGTTGGGCCTAATATCTTGGATCTAATAAGTTAGGCCCGTAGTCTTGTGTCCAATAAGTGAGGCCTAAATTTTTGTCTTCCAAGTTGGGCCTAAGACCTGCATTCTTACTAAGTTTGACCCAATGACTTTATGTCCTTTACATTAGGCCTAGTTTCTAGTGTCATCCAAGAAACGCTTAAAACTTTATATCTCTCAGGTTGGGCCTAAAGTTTTTTAACATCTTATCCTTAGTCCATCACATTCTTAGTGCATTAGGGCCCTAAAGTCTTATGTCCATCAAGTAGGGCCTAAAGTCTTATTGCCTCTTCTAAGCATTTATACCTAAAAAGCTTGGACCCTTAGTAAACCATTCTTTGGGCCTTCTCCAAATCCATCAAATATTTAACCCAAATTACTTAGCCCATTAATGTGACAACCCTCCAATATGTCATGTGTCATTCCCTTATGGGCCTCTTAGCTTTTTATCATTAAAATTAATAAAGCACTAAAAATTCTCCAAAATAATATTGCTAAACCAATCAAGCTCCAAAAATTTCATTTTCCTCAAAATCAATATTGGTCTAGAATCTTCTAATAATTCTACTAAACCAAAATTATACGGTCCTCTTGCCAACTCAAATATCTCAAATTGTTCTTATTCTCAAATAGCCCAACTCCTAATTAACTAGGATTAAAGATACTAAGGTCAAGGCCTAAGAAGTTTTTTAGGCGGGGTGTTAGTGAAAGGAAGAGAGGGGCTACGGGCGTGGGCTGGGGACCGGAGGTGGAGGGGGCTGACAATGTTGGGAGGGTGGTGCTGGTTGGTAGCGACGGTGATGACAGCGACTTCTTGCAGTGGAGACGAGCTGGGGAGAAGAGAGAGTCTCACGGGGGAGGGGAAAAATGAAAGGATCTAGGGTTTCCCTTGGGGATTCACTCCTAGCCCTTCATCTAGGGGTCGTAATTTTAATCTAATGGTGGATATTTAAACACTTAAAGGGATGAAAATAAACTAAGCAAAATAGGCAGAAAATGAAATGAAACTTTATTTAAAATCAAAACTTATTTTCTTAGTCCCAAAACAAATATTTTTCATCATAAAACAAATAATGAAACTTACTAAATATTTTTAATAGAAATAAAACCATATAAATAAATAGAATTTTTACCATAAAATAAAATTAGGAATATTCAATAATACTCTTAAAGAACTAAAATCTAAAACTTTATTATTTTTGGGATTTCAAAATATAAAAGGCTCACTTTAAAATTAGATTTTGTTCAATAACGCTAAAAATACCCCATTTAAAATTTTGGACATTTAAAACGTTTCGAAGACTTTAAAACATTGGGCTCCATTTAAAAATCACCCGCTATATTTAAAAATACAACTTTAATATTTAAAATGTGTAGACGAGACTCGTGACCAATCGAGATAAAAGAGGCAAACGAGTAAGTGTTTTAAAAACCTTAATATTTCAGTGAGAGTTTTTGCGAGTTTTTGTGAAAATCAAAACACATGGTGTCATGGAAGGAATTCAAGGAAGAGAGAGCCGAGGTGGCGGTGAGGCTTGTAGGGTCCGATTTGAGAGACGTTAACAGAAAGCAAGGGAATGAAGAATGAGCAAAATTGGACATGGAAGCTGATCAGTCACAGCAACAGTAGCAGGAAGAGATGCCTGGTATCATTGGGTTTGTGTAAAAGGCAGTTGAGCATGCCAAAGAAATTGTTGGCAAGAGTCCAAAAACTATGGAATCGACGAGGGAGACTGCCGATAAACCGGCTCAGAAAGCAAAAGGGAGGCTAAGGATGTTGCGGTAGAGAAAGTCAGGGACACTAAGGATGCTGCAGCGGAAAAGTCCAAGGAGTACAAGGACTATACGACTGAGAAGGCGAGGGAGACCAAAGATGCAGCTAGGCAGAAAATGGAGGAAGAACGGGAAGAAATGGAGAGGGAAGAGTTACAGCAACAACTAGAGACGCCAAGTATCATTGGGTCTGTGTTGAAGGCAGTTGAACATGCCATGGAAACTGTAATTGGCAAGAGTCAGGAGACTGCGGAGTCGACGAGAGAGACTGCATAAAAAGCTGTTGAGAAAGCCAAGGAGGCAAAGGATGCTGCAGCAGACAAAGTAAGGGAGTCTAAGGATACTTGTAACACCCCCTTCTCGTAAGCTAGGAGTGTCACGTGTTTTTCATAAAATAAACCCGACAAGAGATATCATATTTAATAACATGAAATTAAGATTTATTTCATAAAAAGATTTGTCAATAAATTTTATTCTAGAAAGTCTGAAACTAAATCAACTGCTCCTTCTAATCCTCGACAGCCTGCTCGTATTCATCATTCTCACCTGGGTGATTAAAAACATGAAATAAACTAAAATGAATCAAAGACTCAACAAGAAATCCAACAGAACTTAAACATAATAAACATAAAGTTTTCATGATGAGAGCTTAAATTCATAATTGTTCATACTGATACTTATGTTATGCATGCCTTTATTTATCTGAATTTACTTGTAACGCCCGTCCTTAATGGTGGGACTTTTTATAAATATTTTTATAAAAGGACGACGGGAATTATCATCCCATTTAAAAACTTTTCACTTGCATACCCAGGGTGCAAGACTCCACGTTTATAAATTAAAATGTGCTTTGGCAATAAAAGAGGTTTACAGTGGAAAACATAAATCTTTACAATAAAAATGCCTCTCGTACTTTTAAAATTCGTGCCTAGACTTCCTTGCTCTTCCCCATGGGCCGTGTCCGTCCTAATCATGCAGTTCCTGTGAGGGGGAGGGACATGCATAAAAACTAAAATGAGTCAAAGACTCGTAAGCATTACTTCATACCGTTAAAAATATAACAATATAGGTTTTCATTCATGCATTCATCACTCGTACATACTATTACGTGCGTGCATACGTGTCATACGTGCGTTCGTTTGAAAACGTCACTGGACGGGATTTTTCTCTTTTAAACCTGGGCTTTCTTTTTGTAAAACGTTTCTCCCGTCAGTGCCTTTATTTCTTCAAGAGTTTGTGCATGTTTACGTGCGTTCTTTTGAAAACGTCACTGGATGGGGCTTTTCTTTCAAAAGACTTTCCTTTCTTTAAAACGTGTCCCCCGTCAGTGCCTTCATTTCTTAAAGATTCGTGCATTCGTGCGTTCATACATACATGCATACATCCATTCGTTCTTATGACTTTCATAGGCCAGTACACACTGTTACGCCCCGTGTGTTAGGGGTTAGCGGTCTTCCTTTGGACCAGGATTCCGCCCGTGGCCACGGGTTGGGAATCCCTTTCATAGGGGGTAGCACCGGGTGCCCTTCCAGTACTACTTACCCGACATTGCAATCTGCCCATTCATTGGTACCCTTTTCATTCATTCATGTGGCCGTTACGTATCTTCATACATTCATGCTTTCATTTCTTTGCTTTTCATTCATTCATTCATTCGTTCATGTCAGCTCGAAAGAGCTGGAGCTTTCATTCTTTTCTTTCTTTCATTTAACAATCCTTTCTTTTCATGAGAAAATATCGTTTGGGGCGTAAGCCCGAAAATGGTCTTTTCGTTTTTCAGTTCTATCCTTTGTTTAACAGTTCGTTCGTGGAAAACTTCATTTAAGAACATGTATGGGCTTAAACTTTAGCTTTCGTGGCATCCATAAGCGTCACCTTGAACGTCGTCAATCATGGCATCCACGAGTGTCACCTCATGGCGCACATGAGAGCGTCGGTTTGTAAGATCCATAAAAGCATCCGTTGTCATGCCCTTCATGCATCTTCATCAGTTTATGGATTTTCTTAGAAAATACATACAATAGATACAGCGTATAGTCATCTATTCACATGCGTACAATTAATACTTTGGGGTGCATAAACATGCCAAGGAGGGGCCGTACATACTTATACCTTTTAATAATTAGCATTTTCTTTCTTAAAACGTCTTGCGTTTCTTTTCGTGAGCATCTTGAAGGAAAATCGTTTCTTGTATCTTGGAAAACTCTAGAAGAGTATGAATGTAACACTTACCTGAACTCCATGCTATTTGCATGTCATGCAGTCCATTCATGTGCTTGTCAGATATGCATACACATAACCTTAACGTCATTCTCTATCTAATGCATAAGCAACTTAAACTATAAATAGAACTACGCTATACTTGGAACACTCTCCTTCTATCCCGTGCACTTACGTGCCCTTTACTATGTTAAAACCTTCGGGGACCCATTACGGTCACCCCATCTTCCAACTCATGTCTTGCCTCGAGTGCTCATCCAATAAAGTGAACTCATGATTTACCTTAGGATTAAGACACTAAGGCCTCTGTCTCATTCTTCTCATTAATCTCATTCCGACTCATGACTCAGATCAACTAAGTCACGCATCCCTTCCTTGGACAGTACACTTGTCACTTTCATCATGCATCTTAGCCCATACAAATCTTCATTCCCATCCAGACAAGCCACACGGCTCTAAGCCAACTCTGAGGCTTAAGCACCGCGTAACTGTACTAATGACAGATTACCCATTACATATGGTGAATCCATCCGGCATATGTGTCTAACCAGATTACACATGTACCTTACCCCTTATCACCTAAGATCAACATATATAACACGTTGATCACCAGCTTCGAGGGACAAGGGTCATACTCCGATACCAACCTTCTCTTAACCTGGCTAGCATGACTCCTCATGCTACCCGTCCCTTTGATAGTTCATCCCAACACTTAACACGACAAGACTCCAATCATAACCATGTCTTATGCCACGTTATACAGGTCGAGACTATTCCCAAGCTACACCGTAACCTTATCGCGTTACCCAACACTCTGGTACATAAATTCCTAACTCATCATGAGTACAATTCCTTATGTACTCCCGGCACATCATGACATTTTGTTACATTCCCATTACGCCATTCATACCCTATCACTTCACCACATGGCAAGCACGACTGTCAGTAACCACGTCATGAGGTGACGTTGCCCAGTCATGCTTCCGTTGCGTACTCTTACACTTATTCCGCTACTTCATCCTTATTCCCAGCCGTAAGTCCAACACGGTGACACTTGTCACCTTAGACTACAGGCTACACCTTAATTACTCAAAGACACTGTTCCACAGTTCCCGACACTACTCATCACGTTCCACGCCCATCAATCACACGCCACACGGCATATCGCTGCACCTCATGGAGTACATCCCATGCGTACTCTCTTCTCACATGCTTCACCACATCATCACTATGGCGTACCCGCCGTATAGTACATCACTTCACCGCACAGAGTACACTCATCGTGTACTCGTCCCATTCCAACCACATCACCATTATGGCATACAGCCATATGGTACATCAATCTGCCATACGGAGTGCATTCCACATGTACTCCCTTCATACACATCTCGCCACATCACCATTATGACATATCTGCCATATGGTGCATCACACCATTATACGGAGTACATTCCACATGTACTCCCTTCATACACATCACGCCACATCACCATTATGACATATCTGCCATATGGTGCATCACACCATCATACGGAGTACATTCCACATGTACTCCCTTCATACTCATCGCGTCACACAGAGTACACTCAGCGTGTACAATTCCTGTTTCACATACACTACACACATCATCACTATGGTATACACGCCATATGGTGCATCGTCCCATCACATGGAGTACACTCCACATATACTCCATTCACAGACGCTACTCTATATCATCACTACGGCATACCCGCCGTATGGTGCGTCACTCCATCACATGGAGTACACTCCGCTTGTACTCCCTTCATACACGCAACGCCACATTACCATTATGGCATACCTACCATATAGTACATCACTCCATCATACAGAGTACATTCCACATGTACTCCCTTCATACACATACTACACCAAAAAGTACACTCCACTTGTACTCATCCCGTTCCACCATATGCCAGGAGGGTATATTTTACATGTACTCTCCTTGTCTCACACTGCACCACCATTATAACACAGTCCACAGCACTACACAACACACTTCCCAAATACGCCCAACACTTCACAGCACACTACACGGCACAATACACCTCCATACAACACAAACAAGCCCAACACTTCATTACACAGAGTGCCCAACACTTCGTTACACAGCACCATATCACAATACCACAACTCCACAAAACCAACTGCACAGTCCACAACCTAGTCAACTAATCAATATCTAACATAATTAAAATGGATAGAGAGTTATACCATCGACGGGATAACCTGTGCGTTGCCCATTGACCGTCACGGTCGATGACGTCGGAAGGGTCGTACGTGGCGGCTAACCCATGTACGGGAACCGTTTGGGAGCTTGGATAGCTACGTGTGGTCTTGGAAGGGCTCGTGAAGGCCTTGTGATGATGGTGAAAGGCGGTACACAGCGTATCTAGCCGTGTACAGTGGCGGTCAGTCATGCGCAGTGACTGTCCATCACGTGCAGTGACTACCCACCACTCAAAGTGGTGGACCTAAGGTTGGGCTAAGGGTTTGCTAGTGGAGCTCGTGGTGGCATTGGGATGGCGCCACGATGGCTCACGGCGGAGGAGGGAGGAGTGGCCGTGTAAAGGGGAAGGGAAACCCGTGAGAGAGTGAGGGAGAGTGTGCTTTCATGGGTGGCAGATCGGGGCCGTGGGAGGTTGGGTTGGCTTGGTGGCGGCCTGAGGAGGTTGGAGGTGGTGGTTACCAGCCGTGGGTGGCGGTGCACGGTGTGCAACCCGTGCGTGTGAAGAGAGGAAACCCGTGCGGTGGAGAGAGGCTATGGGCCTCGGGTCACGTGGAGGAGGAAGGGGGAGGAAGAGGGAGGTCCATGGTGGTGCTGGGTGGCCGTGGGTGGCCGTGTACGGCGGCACACAGTGAGGAAATGGGTTAGAGACCCATTTCGGGTACTTGCCGTGGAAGGAGAGGGAGGACTGCATGGTGGAGGGCGAGCTTGCTGGAGGAGGTTGGCCGGTGGTAGAGGAAGCTGCCGTGGGAGTGGTGGCGCAGGAGGACGGCGCATGGCGGCGCTACGCACACCAAGCCCATTCGGGCTGTGCACTTCTGAGATGGAGAAAGGGAGAGCGTGAGAGGGAGAGGCTGGGCTGGTTGAGCTCGCTGGAGGGAGGTGCAGCCGGTGGTGCCGGTGGTGAGAACTGGCGACGCACGGCGGCGCCGAGCTGAGGCCTTGAGCCGTTCGGCGTGGGGTGGAGGCTGCGTATGTAGTACGCTGGGGAGAAGGAGGAGAGAGAGGGCTACAGGGAAATGAGGGAGAAAGAGAGGGGGTCTGGGTATTTAACCCAGTCCCTTCATCCGGGGATCCACGTAACGATCTAACGGTGGATCTCAAACATTGGTTTAAAATGCATTAACATATAACTTAATTAAAAGCGCTTAGAAAAATTAAGGTAGAATATTATTTTAAACTAACTTTAGTTTATAAAATAATATTCTTCATCATTAATAAAATGATGAAGTCTCACTTTACATTTTAAAAAGAATAAAACCATTTAATTAATAAAAGCTTTCAACATAATTTAAATCTCATAATATGTTAAATAGTTGAAATCATTTTAATAATGATATTAAAATGATTTCTGGCAATTATAATATTTTTGGAGCGCTTCAAGAATATTATAATTGTCGTATTTAAAATCAAGTTTAGTTCAATAACACTGGAAATACTCTTTATAAATATTTCCAGTACATTTAAAACACTGGGTGTGCCCTAGAAGTCGTACGATATCCTTCGAAGACACGTCATTGGGGTTCGGCACGCATGACGAGTCTTGCAGTCGCTAGAGAGAAGGGGAGGACGATTTACATAATTTCCGTCCTCATCACTTGCTTACATAAGAAGGAAGGAAATCTTACGTCAGAAAGAGAGAAGCGTACGTAAGAAGGAAGAACCGTACGTAAGAAGAAGGAGCAGGGTATTACATTACTGACTAATCTGACTGGCCAACACACTTAACCTTATGTGTGAGGTTGTGCACCGGTCCCACGTCCCACGGCCGAGAGGGGAGCTGCTGATAGTATTCTAGCATACTATGGTGGACCACGCTTGAGTCCCTGGCTTGCACATCCACCCTGAAACTGAACTGCATTGGTATCATGCATCTAAATGGCCAACTGATTAACTGATCTGATCTTATCTTGCACTTGAACTTAAGATAGCTTACGTGTCTTATGTACATGAGATGCATGACATAATACATACATAATTATAATTTATGAAACTAAACATGATGCGGAATGACATGATTGTATGTTATGTTGGATGACATGTTTGCATATGGCATGAGTGGTACATAAAAATGGTTGTTAAAGAACTGGCGCTAATAATAATCTATATAAGCTGAACTGTGATAATCCTAATTTTTTATTAAATTACTTATCTCACTGTGCTTCTTCTTGAATCTCACTTCGTAGCTCGTCACCTATACACAGTATTAACTATCACTAAATCTATCTATGAACAACATGTACTAGTATCCTACTTAATTAAATTCATAATCTGGAAGATAGTCAAATAAATTTTTTGTTTAACACCATAATCAATAAATCCTGATATTTTAAATTACTTAAATACTAATAACATATTATAATTTAGTAGAATACTTGGACTATTTTAAATAAGTCATAAAAACCTCAATTCTTAAAATAGTTTCCTTTCTTAACATAATTATTCAAAACTCATAACATATTCCTTAATTTTTCTATTAAAGTATAACATAATAATTTTATTAAAATCCTACTAAATAGACAAAGGAAATATTAACTAAAATATTAGGCTCAATAGTATACTTTAAGATATATTTTAAATTCTTTAAACACTTTCTTATAAAAATGAGCCTTTGACTAATATATTTATTTAATAAAATTAAACTCAACTTGAAATATTAAGCCCAACTCAATTTCAAATAAAATGGCGTAATAGTCTGCATAATTTATAAGGAATACAAGCATCAAATCAGCAAGTATCAAGTCAAGTACCACGTCATATTGCTAAATTACAGTACATATGTATATAGACAGCTGTTAGTCCTTCATAGGAAAGTCTAGGCTGTTTATTTTTCTCCTTGATCTCAGCTCATACTTATTTCTTTCCTTGTACAGAGTTTCCTTAGATAACAGATTGTAATTTCCTATATATGTGAATAATATACACCCTCTCTATCTCAATGCGTGAGATATTTTCATCTCAATATTTCTTCATGGTATCAAGAGCCATAACGTATTGACAGAGAGTGGTTTTTTTTTTTTTCGTAACATGCCTTCCTCATCTTCTTCTATGTCTTCTAATACCTCAGATCCCTACCCATATCCAGTTTCCCAAAATGTTTCAAACTATGTCTCTCTCAAACTTAACTCCAACAATTTTCTGCTATGGAAAACTCAAATGTTGAACATACTTGAGAGTTATGATCTCCAAGGATTTATCAATGGTGAAATTCAAGCTCCACCACAAATCATCCTTGATGCGTCTTCCATTTCTCAGCCACATTCACTCTATCAGAAATGGCGCAGGTCTGATAGGCTGGTCAAAGGTTGGCTCACAGCAACACTTTCTGAAGAGGTCTTAGGCATTGTAGTTGGATTAAACACTGCCTTAGAAGTTTGGAATGCTCTTGTTCATGCCTTTGCAAGAGTATCCTCAGAACGAAGTCTTGCTCTTAAGCAAAGACTCACCTCTATCACCAAAGGATCTGATTCCTTAGGTGATTATCTCAGAAAATTCAAGACTACTTGTGATGAGCTTGCAGCTATTGGCAAGCCAGTTTCTGATCACAAAAAGTCTTGGTGGCTCCTCAGTGGTCTTGGCAAGGATTTTGAGGTCTTTACAGCCACAATGATGAGGCCTCCTGTCCCTTCATACTCTGAGGTAGTAACCTTGCTAGAAAGTTATGCTGACAGATACAAACTTGATGCTCCTCCTGCATCAATGGTGTTCTATGGACAAAAATCTTACAAAAACAAGAAACAGACTGGTTCCTTCACTTCCAAGGGACGGGGTTTTGCTCAGGGAAACTCACATGGATCCAAAGCATCAAATCAGGGCCAAGCCTCCAACAATATCTCTAGAGGTTTCAATCAGGGCCAAGCTTTCCACAATAACCCTCGAGGATCTAGCAATAACAAACCTGTCCCAAGAGAAGATCTTGTTTGTCAAATCTGTCATAAAAGAAACCACATAGCTTTGAAATGTTTTGAGAGATTTAATCATTCTTTTACAAATGATAATCTTCCTCAAAGTTTTGCAGCAATGAAGTTAGAAGAACCAGCAGAAGCCTCTTGGCATCCAGACACTGGAGCTACTGATCACATGACAGCAAATCAATGTACCCTCCATTCTGTGATTCCCTATACTGGTCATGATGGTATAATGGTTGGCAATGGAAAAATCTTACCTATTACTCATACTGGTCAGGCCATGATTGGCTCTACCCCATCTAAAGTTCAATTAAATAATGTTCTTGTTGTTCCTGACATCAAGAAAGATTTGCTATCAGTCAGTAGGTTAACATCAGATTATCCATTAAAGTTTGAGTTTGATGGCAATGGTTTTGTGATAAAGGATAGGATGACGCAGAGGACAGTGGCAACAGGGAGGAAACAGAAGGGCCTCTATGTTTTTAATGCTGCAGACTCAACTCTTCCAGAAAAACAGATCTACTTCTCCTCTAGATTTCGAACAACAAATAAAGAGAGCTGGCACTTGAGACTGGGACATCCAAATTCTACAGTTATTGATTATCTTTGCAATAATAAGCTTATTTCATTTGATTCTAAACAAAATTCCATAGGAATTTGTACAAGTTGTCAAATGGGGAAAGCATCAAAATTGCCTTTTCTTCCTAGAACAAATAATATCAATGTTCCTTTCTCAAAGATACATTGTGATCTATGGGGACCAGCTCCCACTCCTTCTAGAGAGAAATTCAGATTTTATGCTATTTTCATTGATGAGGCTACCAACTTTTCTTGGTTAATTCCATTAAAGCATAAATCTGAACTATTTCAAGCTTTTCTTCAATTCCATAAACTGGTTACTTGTCAGTTTAATGCCAAAATACAAGTTTTTCAATGTGATGAAGGCGGTGAGTTTAATGACAAAAATCTTATCACTTATCTTCAAAGCCATGGCATCATCCACCAATCTGCCTGTCCTAAAACACCAGAACAAAATGGCAAAGCTGAGAGGAAACATCGAAGCATAACAAATTTAGGCTTAACATTGATGTTTCATGCTAAACTCCCAAACAGATTTTGGTTAGACTGTTTTTCTACTGCTGTTTTTCTTCTAAACAGGCTACCCTCTTCTTTGTTAAACATGGACTCTCATTTTCTTAGACTCTATGACAAGCATCCATATTATATTGTGCTCAGAATACTTGGTTCTAGATGTTTTCCATATCTTGGAGACTATTGATCCAATAAACTAGAACCAAAGTCCTTGCCTTGTGTTTTCATTGGGTACAGCAGCAAGCATAAAGGCTACAAGTGCCTATATCCACCTACTGGTAGGATTTATATTTCAAGGCATGTTGTTTTTTATGAGTCTGTTTTGCCATACTCACAACCTATTCAGTTGTATGCCTCTCCTCCTATTGAAGAAGATTTTTCAAGTTTTGAGGAATGTCACAATGACAATCCTCCATCTCCTTCTGCCTTTGCACCCCCTAATGCAAATTTCCCTCAAAATGCTGTTGAATCTCCATCTTCAAATCAGCAAGTATCAAGCAGTTCTCCTTCTCCAACTTCATCTCACAATGTTTCTCCAGCAGGTTCCCCATCACAGTCCATTGCTGAACCAGTATTGCAAGTTCCATCACTGCAACATCAGATGCAAACCAGGGCCAGAAGTGGTATTCATAAGCCAAATCCAAGATATGCAAATTTGCATAATCTGGTGGAAATACCAGCTGAACCAAAAACCATCAAAGCTGCAAGAAATCACCCTGGATGGTCTGCTGCAATGGAAGAAGAATTGACAGCTCTTGCTGTGAACAACACTTGGGAATTAGTTCCACAAACACCTGAGATGAATGTAATTGGATGCAAGTGGGTGTACAAGGCTAAACTTCGAGCAGATCACACATTAGAAAGGCTCAAAGCTCGACTGGTTGCAAGGGGGTTTAGTCAAGTGGATGGTGTGGATTTTTCAGAAACTTTCTCTCCTGTTGTAAGGCCTGCTAGCATTCGAGTTGTTCTTACAATTGCCACTGTTAAAAATTGGCCACTTCACCAATTAGATGTTAAGAATGCCTTTCTACATGGATATCTTCACAAACCTGTTTTTATGCAGCAGCCTCCAGGATATATCAATAAAGATAATCCACTGCATGTATGCAAATTACAAAGAGCTTTGTATGGTCTCAAACAGGCCCCTAGAGCCTGGTTTGATAGGCTCAGTGATTATCTCCTTCAACTTGGTTTTTACTCAAGTGTAGCAGATCCTAGTCTCTTTGTTTCACACTCAGAACATGGGATACTCATTCTACTTCTTTATGTAGATGATATGGTGGTGACAGGTGATAATTCACATAGAATTCAGTGGCTAATTACACAGCTCAGTACTCAGTTCTCAATTAAAGACCTTGGGTTTCTTCATCATTTTCTGGGTATTGAAGTTCACAAATATGGTTCTAATCTCTTTCTCTCACAGCACAGGTATATTGTGGACCTCCTCACTCGAGCTAGTATGCATGAGAGCAAGCCATTATCAACTCCAATGCCAACAAAAGCACAACAGAAATCTGGTTCCCAGGAACTATTTACTGATGTCAAAACATATAGAAGTCTCGTGGGAGGTCTACAATATCTCACATTTACAAGACCAGCTATTTCCTACAGTGTGAATTATGTTTGTCAGTTTATGCAAGCTCCAACAACAGCCCATTTTCATATGGTCAAGAGGATCTTAAGATATCTACAAGGCACTGCGACTCTTGGTATTCGAATTATGTCCAACAGTTCACTTGATCTATATGGTTTTTCAGATGCAGATTGGGCTGGCTGCTCAACAACACGAAGGTCCACAACAGGTTATTGCACCTTTCTTGGAGGTAATTGTATATCTTGGAGTGCAAAGAAACAACCTACAGTGTCACGATCAAGTGCTGAAGCTGAGTATAGGGCCATGGCCTCTACTGCAGCAGAGCTAACATGGTTGTCCCTACTTCTCAAAGACCTTGGTGTTCCATTAACCAAGGTTCCATCACTACATTGTGATAATTTGAGTGCATTATATATGACCATTAATCCTGTTCTACATGCTCGAACCAAGCATATAGAGCTTGATTATCATTATGTCAGGGAAAGGGTAGCTCTCGGGTCTTTGGAAACAAAATTTGTTCCCTCACCTAACCAGCTAGCTGACATCTTCACCAAGCCTCTTCTTAAGCCACAATTTAAGCAGCTGCGAACCAAACTTGGACTATGCTCTCAACCACAGCCAAGTTTGAGGGGGAATATAAGGAATACAAGCATCAAATCAGCAAGTATCAAGTCAAGTACCACGTCATATTGCTAAATTACAGTACATATGTATATAGACAGCTGTTAGTCCTTCATAGGAAAGTCTAGGCTGTTTATTTTTCTCCTTGATCTCAGCTCATACTTATTTCTTTCCTTGTACAGAGTTTCCTTAGATAACAGATTGTAATTTCCTATATATGTGAATAATATACACCCTCTCTATCTCAATGCGTGAGATATTTTCATCTCAATATTTCTTCATAATTAACATATACTTAAGTGTAAGTTTATAAATGTAATTATTCTTAAAACAATTCCTCAAGATACTAGGTTAAAAAAGGGATTAAAGTAATCTTATTAACACCTTCTGAAAACCTAAAAGCATCCTTAATTTGAGAGCAGCTGACATCCACTAGGAAATAAAAAGAAATAAAAGCAACTAAGGCTTAGGGGAAGAGGAGGGTCAAGCGACAACTCATTGAGAGAGGGAGAAGTTCTGCGATGGACTCGCCGAGAGAGGAAGCTGCACGATATGGCGGCTCTGATGACGGCTGGGGAAGCGATTGGGTCCTCTGGGCATGGTGGTGCGAAACAACAAAGAACGAGAGAAGGGTGGCGACGGCCGCAGCTTACCGGGATGGAGTGGGTGCGAGGGGTTGTGCTGGTCAGCATGTTCTGTGGCTAAGGGTGGTTCCATCTTCCTTAAGGTGGCGTCGGCGTGTTCTGGGCAATGGTGTCGCCGTGGGTGATGGTTGGTGCCATGTGGGTGTGTGGATTTGGTTTCTGTGGTAGTTCACAGCAGAGGGAGGAGCGGCTCAGACGGATAGGTGGTGCAAGGACAACCTTGCGGTTTAGCTGTGAGTGGAGAGGTCGTGAGTTTTGCTGTGTGTGGAGGAGCTCTCGGTGGGGCTAAAGTTTCTCTGTTTTTCGGTGGTTGCTCGACGGTGGTTGGCAATGGCTGTGAAGGAGGAAGGGTGGTGGTTTTATAGGTGAGGGGGAGGGAATAACGTGAACCTTCAAGAGATTGGATAGAATTTGGAGTTGGGAGTTGGTTTCCCATTAGGAAATTTATTCAACTAGGAGATATACACTGAGGCTTATAGGTGGAGATAGAAAGAATCAATGCTTTATAAAAAAACAAAAGAACTCTAGCGGTTACTGCAAAAAAATCTGAAGGTTCATACAACAATATGATAATAATCCTATTAAAATTAACAATGTAAAATTTGAAAAAATTATAATAATAATAATAAAAATAATAACAATAGAATATTTATAGTTATATAAAAAACACATAAAACTTATCTTATAACCTAATCTTAGGATCGGGTTGTTACAATACTGCAGCGAAGAAGTACAAGGACTATACGACTGAAAAGGAAAGGGAGACCACAGATGCGGCGAGGCAGAAGTTGAAGGAGTATACTGGGTCGAAGAAGTTGGAAAAGTTGGAGAAGTTCAAGACATATATTAAGTTCCTACATATGCTGTTTGAGAAGATTCCAGGTTTCTTTTTTCTTTTGATTGTCAAATTGTGTTGTTAGAATAGATAGTTATCAAAGTAGGATCACTTCCTACATAAATCTTAAGAAGAATGGATGGGGAACGGAAGGGAGAGGCATGACATTTTTCCATGGACGGCTTTTTCGGACTCGAGAAACATATGGAAAGGGCAACAAATATCCAACAAGTGGTTATGGAAACAATCTTATAAGTAAAATAGCTAATTGATAATCCATTCAATCCTAAAACAGAGCAGGAACCAATATCACCCCCTCCCTAAAAAAGGGCAACAAATACCTCAAGCTGCGCATTTTGTTTACCAGCATCAGCTTCTGAGGTCTTAGTCTTCAACAAACCTGGTATATATTGTGTTATTCAACTATGGAAACTAATATGTAACCAGAAACAGACAACATGGAAATTAATATGTAACCAGAAACAGAAGTGAACCAAGTTGCTAATGAGGCAATATCTGTTCAGCACTGAACTTAAAGTGTGTTGCAAAATCCATTCAGTAGTGATATTCATTCAGACAACATTAAAAAATAGTCAAACAAGTAGTGCATTATATGTGGTAGTATAATACTCTGCCCAAATCTTAAATTCAAAAGAAAACAAAACTAGAGATCCCTACAGCTATAACAATGAATCCTAACCCAAGAGAAGAAAAGATTAGAACAAGGTTTCTCAATATCAAAACTTAGGATAGTTCTAAAAAAAAACCGGCACTTGCAATGGATTATCTTCCATGAAATGAACTTATAATGACATTCAGGTTCAAGCAGCAACCCCTATACCTCAGAGACATTCATCCCACTTTGAAAATTACTTAATTTAATTTACTCTTATTAAATTTACTCCTATTCCTATAATATTAATGAAACTTGATTATTCCAGGTGTATCACAAGTAAGGAAGAAAACAAAAGAAGGAAATGGAAAAAGAGAAAAAAAAAATAGTGAAAGAAGGCCGTTATTTTTGGACTTCATTAGAATATGAAACTGTCTACTTGGATTTAAAGGTCGATTTGTCTCAAACCCACCATCAAATTGAGACTACTATACACTTCAGTTCTCAAGAGTTAATCCAACATAGAGGCTGATACACCATGAATTAATATACTAATCCTGTATATCAGTTCTACGTAATAAACTAATCCAAAACAGTTTCAAACCAAAGACTTCCTTTCTTTTAGACTTTAAAGTATAAGCATAAGATGCTTATACTTTAAAGTATAACCAAAGAATTAGGAAAAAAAAAAATAAAGATTGAGAGGCCATCGACGAAACTCAACCAAACTAGTATAATGAAAGAAAAGGAGGTACCAGAGGCATGCATGCAAGAACAGTGGTAAACGCATGCAGAGATGATTGAGGCTCATGAACACATAATTGAGACTATTATACACTCCAGTTCTCATGACTTAAACCAACATAGAGGCTGATACACCCTGAACATACTAATCTGTCATTGTAACCAATTAATTACATTGCAGGCATCTACGTAAAAAAAGATCACGTGTGTCAGTACAAGAAATAGTTGAAGCAACCACAACAAACAGTGGACAAAATCTCAGTTCTACTTAATAAACTAATCCAAAACAGTCTCAAACAAAAGACTTCCTTTCTTCTAGACATTGAAGTATAACCATCAGATGCCTTGATCTCTGTAGTTCTGTTTTATTCATCCATAACAGGCTAAAAAGTATACACCACAGCCAAGCACGTAAAATGACATCATATCCTACAAAGCATGCAAAGTGAAAAGGACATTTAAATATCAGACTTCATTGTTCTCAACACACAGAGGAGGAAAAAAAAAAAAAAACAACAACAACAACAAAGTTCCCATGGCCATTATTATGTACTTTGAACTTGTAGTTTTCCTGTGATACCCCATATGATATGGATAAGGGTAGGTGGTGTATGGGATCCCACATTGCTTGGGAAGGAGAAGTTCTTGCTCTTTATAAGGTTACAATGGGGCTCCAATTGTATCATTGACTAGTCCTTTTGGAGTATAGGCCATGTGGTTTGGGCCTTCCATTGGGGTGTTACAAATGGTATCAGAGCCTATCCCAACCAGAAATGTGGGACTTGAGCCCTGCCACCTACAATGGACAGGCCCGACAAGGACGTCGGGAATTTAACGGGGGTAGATTGTGATACCCCCCATATGATATGGATAAGGGTAGGTGGTGTATGGGATCCCACATTGCTTGGGAAGGAGAAGTTCTTGCTCTTTATAAGGTTACAATGGAGCTCCAATTGTATCATTGACTAGTCCTTTTGGAGTATAGGCCATGTGGTTTGGGCCTTCCATTGGGGCGTTACATTTCCAATAGTGAATACACCTCAAATTCAACCTTTGGAATTCAGGTTATCAAAGGTGACACTACCAAGCTTTCCACCACTCAATTTCTAATTGCTCTTTCTTCTGTTTGTCAAGGAATCACTAATGCTATTAAAGAAGAGGAGACTGCAAAATCAAGAATGAGAAACCTGGAAGCAAGAAAAAGGATGAAAAAGGTGGAAAAAAGATAACACAGATGGTACCTAGGAAACCCATGAGGATTCATAATTAAATCAGGGCATATGCCACGTCCAGAAAAGGGGAAGTCTTCCTGCTGGATAATGGTGCCACAAACACATTTTTGCCCATGTATGCTGCTAAATTTGTCACCAACCTGAGGGGATATGCATAAGAAAGAGGTCATCCAAGAATATAAGATGATTGCAGCATCCATAGGCAAGATAAATTAGAAACCTTTACCTCTGGCCTACGAGTATGACAGATTAGGAACTTGATGCATAAATTATTGTTCTTCTCGTTAAAAAGAGCAACTCGATCCACCACACAAGACTCTCCTTCAGAACCCTTGAATGTTTATACACTGGGCCTATATGCTCTGGATTTTAAAACAAAAGTAAGCAACCTGAAGCTAGCAGAAACCTAGCAGAACTTTTGCCGAGAAGTGAATAGCTAACCTATCTGGTAGTCCAGCTGGAGAAACCATTGGCCCCCTTGTAATGATGGGGGACTCCTTATTGATATAAATGTCCCCTGGCCGAATGACTTCCCCAGGTGCAGCGATCCCATCATCATCTAGGATCTAAATATGTACAAACCTATCAGAAGAGATGAAAATACAGGAAGTATTCGAAGAATAAATTTGTACTTGGGCTATGCCTATTCTCATTAATTCAATCACTTATAAAAAAGTATTCATTGAATAATTTTTCCAATAAGTATAATTTGACTAGGCAAAAGCCCAAGTATACAGGAAAATTTTCCGAAGTATAACATTAAAAGAATATCATAACAAGAAAATAATCAAAGCAAAATGATAAAGAATGATATCATAAGGACTTGCAGAGACAATATGGCTTCCAAAGAAGCTACACTTGTTACAATGATATTACCTGCATCCTTCCTGCACCGTCTCCCTCTCTATTGGGTCTAATTATCCTGTCCTCTGTGTTATTTTCATACTTTTGTCTAATGGCAGAGCATGTGTTTGTTAGAGAAACATCTGAAATAAGCAACCACAGCTATTACAATTAAAAACATCCAAGGTGACATTTTGACAATAAATTCAGCAATAACTGAATGAAATGACTCATACCTTTTCATAACGATACAGCGACCAAATCCACTATCTAAAGATGACTTGTTCATGACAATTGCATTCCTAGTAAGAACTTGAACATTTCCAAGTTCTTGGATCTTGATGGATGATTGACAAATTAGGGATTTCATGCAAAAGTCCATCAATCTGTGGTGTGCAAATTAAAAAAATCGCCCAATAATTATTAACATCTAATACCCACAGCAACACGTACACAAAATGCATCATATAAAAAAGTATTTTCGTGCAAAAAAGGACATGCTTTCAGATTCAAACATCTCGAAATTATTCTACCAAAAATGGCCAATTTTTGTAAAGCAACCACAGCGGATGAAGGGGGAGAGATAGATAAATTAGTTGCAGAGATACCTGTGTTGACGAAAGGAATTCACTCCAAAGAGAATCGATCGATTATGCTCGCCCTCCGATACTTGAAAATCCAATAAAGTTTTGTAGATGGAGGCATAGATTTTGTATGGGGAGGAAACCACGACCCTGGCCCGTACAAAAGTGTCAGGACCCGTAGGAAAGTGGCCTTGGGCCAAGCCTTGACACTACCAGGGACATGCCATGACAGGCCCACAACCAGCCAACATGTGCGCCATGGCTCATGCCTTGACACGCATGAGGAGCCTAGAGAGGCTGCTGGCCATGCGTAGCCCAGCGCGCTGCCTAGCATGCACATGCCTGGCGAGGTTAGTGACCGCGCGTAGCCCAGCATGTGCACTCTCCTGCGCATGCCCATATGCACACTCCTGCAGGAGCGCGCGTCCCTGCACCGCAAGCCCATGCGCACACCCTAGCAGCAGCAACCAACGAGGTTAGTGGCATGCCTCAACAGGCATGTCATCCAGTGCACGACTCCAGCCCGTGCCTTGCAGGCAAGGCCAGTGGCATGCCCACCAGGCATGCCATCCAGCGTATGGCACTAGCTCATGCCTTGCAGCATCAATGCCCAAGCCACCTGCCTGGGCCATGCAGACATTTTTGGTGGAGTCCAAATATCATTTAGAGTACTGCTACAGGCAGGCACAATGTCGTGCCTGCCCGCGGACGCCACTGACGTGGCATTTTGTCACGTCAGCAATTACAAATTATTAAAAAAAAAAAAAACCAAACGCTAAGAACGTAAACGAGAGGGAGAAAAGTGAGAAACATTTTGGGGAAAAAATCTTGGGAACCAGGATTCTTCTAAGCTGTCGACGACAGTTCGAGCGGAAGGGGAAAACACAGAGGCTTGACCATCTGCCTTGAGTGACCATCTGCCGTGAGTCTCCGCCGTGAGTGACCATCTGCGTTCCATCTGCGGTCTCTAGAAGGGGAAAACGACCAGTTGCTGCAACCCATATCCATTGGAAACTGGTAATATACATATCCAGTTGCTGCAACCCATTTACATCAAGTTACTTGTTGTTAGAAAAAAATAAACTTATTTTATTTAGATCTTTCTATTTTTTAGTCTATTTTTTCTTGTTGTTAAGTTTTAATAGGATATGTTAGCATTGTCCTGCATCTTGCATCTGAAAGGGAGATTTTTGTTTGAGATGAGCATTTGCATTCAATTTGAAAAAGTGTCCATCTTGATTGTAAAGATTTGCATTCAGTTTGTGTCAAAATATGCTGAGTGAAAAATATAGTAAAAAGTACCGTGAATATATATAAGTGCCCAACTAAATTATTTTTTCTTATTCAAGTATTTATGTAAAGATTTTTCATTTTACTTATATATTTGTAAAGATTGACTTCTCGTATAGAATACAATGTTAATTTCAAAAGCATAGAATAAATTATGATGCTAAGCTAAGTCCTAAAGGGATATCTTGGTTGCCATATATGTGTAATAGAAAAAAAATATATTTTTGTCAGATTGAAAGTCATTTCAATATAATATTGTAGGTGTGTGCATCTTGATTTCATTGTTGAGATAGATGGAGAAAGAGAAAGAGGATGCATCCCGCATAATAGTTCCTATCACCAATCCATCAATCCAGGTTTTGTAAACATCTTTCAACAGTTGGTGAGTGTTAATTTTATGTGTCGTCCTTGTCCACTTGGGTTGATTAACATTATGTTGCTATATATTAGGACAACATATCAAGACCACTGTATCCAACTTTTTCAAATTACATGTCAAGTTACTACGGTCCAGTGTCTCATGCGTGGTTACCACCTTTTGTGCCTCCTCCTAGTGCCAGCCCATATTCATGGAGCAACTAGGTGATCGTTGGATGGTAAAGTAGTTCATGTGTTTTATTTTATGAACTTGAATATGGTCTAATTATTTATTTTTAATTTTTGTTGGAGAACTGTAGCAACACCCATGGAGCTCTATCGCCACTGCCACGTGAAGTACTACTGCCCTAAGTAGTACCGCTACCTTGTATAGTTCCGCCATACCAATGATGGGACCTCCTCCAAGTACCTACCCATATCCATGGAGTAATCAGGTGATCATTTATTGGAATATTTATTGTAGTTAGTGTGCTTTAATTTTCTGAACTTGAATATTTTGTCTAATTATTTATGTTTAAATATTTTTTGGCAAATTGCAGCAACACCCATGGAACCCTACCTCCGCTGCCGCATCAAGTATTGCTGGCTTGAGTAGCCAAGCTGCCGCGTCAAGTAGTGTTGCCTTGAGTAGTTCCGGTGCCGCGTCAAGTACTGCTGCATTGAGTAGTTCTGCTGCCTTGTATAGTTCTGCCATACCAATGATGGGACATCCTCCAACTGCATACCCATATCCATGGAACAATCAGGTGATCATTTTTTAGAGTATGCATTTGTAGTTAATGTTGTACTTGAATATTTGGTCTAACTATTTATGTTTACATTTTTCTTGGAAAACTGCAGCAACACCCATGGATCTCTACTTCCACTCCCATGTCTAGTTCTGCAAGTGGTGTCAGCTCTAGTGTAACTGCGAGTTCTAGTGTACAGACTAGAGCTAGCGTCACTACTAGCTTTTGTTTAGCTTACCAGCATTTGTTCCTCCAACTTCTACCAACTCATGTCCATGTGGCAGTGAGGTGATGTCTTTGATTCTCCACATGCAGTGTAACGCCCCGATCCCGCAAGGATTGAAGAGTTACTCCCTATAACTTAAAACTCACAATTCATCAATTCATTTACTCAACCCGAAAATCTATGTTCCTTCATAAGGACAATAAAGAAATTCTCAATAACATAAATTAAAAACTCTCCAAAGACTCGCAAATAACTTTAATTCATCAAATTAAAATAACCGAAAATAAATTAATTTACTACTACGACTCTCAAATAAGCACTTATACCCTCAGACACTTATTCCACTATGATCATCACACTTTGCTAAAATTTCCTACTCTTGTTCTCTAGCTGGACCATCAAAATGATCAGAAAAATATTTGGAGATAAGAGGTGAGTTATCAACAACTCAGTAAGCAGAGGATATATACTAGTGTGTAAACATGAGCATTTACAGAATTTAGAATGCAGAAACAAAATATTTTCTTTCAGAATGCAGAATCAGAATAACATTTTCATAATGCAGCGTCGGAACATGTTATAAAAAATATCAGAGAGAAAGTTCGAAAATATTCAAAATCAAAATCCTTTTGGCATAGCATAAACTGAAACATCACATCTTATCTTATCATATTAGAACAAATACCATGTTTAGCCCTCGTGGTAGGGTTGTGCAAACCCCGGTAGCTAACCGAGCAGAAACAAAATGTGAATCTTCCAAAGTACTTTGGCATAACATATCTGATTCATCATCATCATATCAGAGCATCATATCAGAACAGATGTCATGTTTAACCCCCGTGGTAGGGTTGTGCATCTGCAGATAACCAAGTAGATGCATATTAGAACTGAAACAAAATACCACTATTCTTTCCTGTGGCAGGGCCATATCATATCGGAACAGAAGCCATGTAAAACCCCGTGGTAGGGTCTCTAACTAAACAGAGCAGAACAGAATCAGATGCAGAACCAGATAGTCATGCCAAAGGTTTTTCAGATGTCACATCTTATTAAAACAGAGTACTGAACAGAATCAGAACGCAACATAATTTGATAAAAAACACATAATTTATGCACAAAATTTCATATTCGCTCTCTTTTGCACAGTTCAGAAACAAAATGCAAAACAATAAGCTCATGTCTACACCAGTCATGACAGAAAATACTTTCTTTTTAAACAGAATCTCATGAGTAATGCAGAACAAATAACTGAGGTAATTCGAATTTCTTTTCATAACCAAATATGTATATTTTCCAAAAAGTCAACCTCAGCTCATTTTATTTTAATGCAAAGTTTAGCATAAGAACCCCGCTTACCTGGACTTCTTAGTTTTTTCAAAATTTTCCTCAAAAATGTCGAACAATAATTAATCGTCACCGAGAGACACAACCACCGTGCAACGGCAGACCTGGTGGCTGGACGGAAAAAAAAACTTCCGCGGTGACCTATTTTGCAAGTGACGATGCAGTGGGAGTAAATGGAGATCGACCTAGCAGTGACTCACGACTAGGCTATGGTGTACAACGGCAAAAGCCTGGGGAGCTTCAGTCCTTGGCAGTGGAGGTGAGACGATCGACTCTGTTTTGGGTGTCAAAAACAGGGGACCTGTAGTGGCTTGAACAATGGCTTAGGGCGGGGCGCGACGGTAGCGTCGAGTCTGATCCGTGGGGTTGCTGCTAGGGGAAGGACACTGGTGGTAGTGGTAAACGGAGTGAAAAAAAAGGAAAAACTAAAGCAGCTAGTGCACACGGGCATTGGTGTCTGCAAAGAGCTCCCTCCACGGCTGAGTGTTATGTCGGTTTGGGCTTAGGTTGTGGAGGGCTTCCGCACACGAGAGGGATGGGAAAGGTGAAGTAAATGCTGAGCCAAGGGCTACGGGTTGTGTGAGTGAGGCATTGAGCTTGCGAGGACGAAGATTGCCGTGGGAGGTTTGCGGCTACTTTATTTTCAGGAAAGGAGTACAAGTATATAAAGAGTTTATTGACAAAACCCTAGAGAAAAATAGGCAACAGACGTGCAAGATTATGCATGCCGTGGACGAGAGGGAAAACTTAGGGGTGAAGAAAAAAAATATAGACGGAAAGGAAAAAAAAATAAAATAAAACATGTGGGGAAGTTAATGTGTGGAAAAAAATAAACTAAAAAAATAAAATAAATAAATAAAAAGAATTGAGCTTGATTGGGTCCGGGTGTTACATTCTCCCCCCCTTAAAAAAAATTTCATCCTCGAAATTTGCTAGTAACACAAGCAAAGCCTAAATATTTATCCGTTACAAACGTTACATGCGTACCCCAAAAGTCAATCATATTATCGAACTTAATTAATATTCTGCAATTGTCAAACCTAATATTCCAAATTCTAACCCTCTCATATTATCGATCGTATTCTCCCATATTTTCCTTAGCCATACACGTTCGCACACACTGCTTTTTCAAGTCTAGAATATAAACCTCAATAATGCAATTAATGACCAAATAATAAATTTCAAATTCTCCACCTAACATAAAAAAATAAAATAAAATAAAAAAAACCTCAATAATATAATTTAAAATTTAAAATAATTTTGAACTCTCCTCATAATCCACGAACCTTATATAATAGCGAAATAGACTCCCAAATTAACACGTCACAAAGCCACGCTTCCGCTGCGCACTCTAATAATTACTTGTAGTCCTAAGCACATTGTATCTCAAATCAACTACATCTGAAAAGAACTAACCTCCACATTTAACCAGTCCATACACTTTTTAGATTTAATTTTGCAAAGTCTCCCAACGTGTATGTAAACTCTAATACGTCAATATTACAAGTCTAACCCTTCACTTCCTAATCAAAACTCGTTCCACGAAGGCAACCTAAAATCTAAACCTTAAAATCTGTCAGAATTATTTTCTATAGTCCACAGAATATGCCTACCGAAATTAAAATCTCAAATGTCATAAGAATTGTTTCCTTAAATTATGCAAAATCTAAAACCTCAGATTTTGTGGAACTCATTCCATAGGTCCGCAAGTGCCAAAACCTTACATATCATCAAAAAGCATATCCTGAAACCCGCAAAATTCTACGACCTTAACTCTCCTCAAAATCATTTTTAAAGTATGTACTATCTCTGAACCTCAAACCATCAAATATTCAGTCCATAAAATCTTAAGAATCTCAAATCTCCAAAGCTTCGAACTCGACGACGAGCAACCATCCGGAGATCTTAAACTCAGTTAAAAGTGCTAGGGAAAGAAAACAAAATATGTATAAACACAATATAAATACCAACTAAAATATTTAAAAAACGAGTAAAAAAAATAATCAATAAATGAATCAATAAAATCTTGAACTTGTTTTAACCATTCTTAGCCATGTCTTTAATCAACTCATATAGTACTTCCTACCCTCTATAATTGTAAACCTGACATCGCTCTAAACTGTCTTACGTCTTAGAATCCAAAACCTCTAAAATCTAAACCTTAAATTAATCTTATAAAGATTATCTCCTATAGTCCACAAAGTAAGCTTGTCGGATTTAAAATTTCTAACCTCAAAATCTCAAAACACAATCATAAAGTCTGCAAAATATAAAATCTTAGGTATCCACAAATTCATCTCTTAGTCTTTAAAATTCGACACCTCAAATCTGAATTTCTTCCTAAACCCACAGATATATAAACCTCCAAGGTTTATAGTATGCAAAATCTCTAACCTGGCTCTGATACCAACTGTAACGCCCCGGTCCTGTAGGGATCGAAGAGTTACTCCCAATAACTTAAAACTCACAATTCATCAATTCATTTACTCAACCCGAAAATCTATGTTCCTTCATAAGGACAATAAAGAAATTCTCAATAACATAAATTAAAAACTCTCCAAAGACTCGCAAATATCTTTAATTCATCAAATTAAAATAACCGAAAATAAATCAATTTACTACTACGACTCTCAAATAAGCACTTGTACCCTTAGGCACTCATTCCACTATGATCATCACACATTGCTAACCGAGTAGAAACAGAATGTGAATCTTCCAAAGTACTTTGGCATAACATATCTGATTCATCATCATCATCATATCAGAGCATCATATCAGAACAGAGGCCATGTTTAACCCCCGTGGTAGGGTTGTGCATTTGCGGATAACCAAGCAGACGCATATCAGAACTGAAACAAAATACCACTATTCTTTCCCGTGGCAGGGCCATATCAAATCGGAACAGAAGCCGTGTAAAACCCCCGTGGCTGGGTCTCTAACTAAACAGAGCAGAACAGAATCAGATGCAGAACCAGATAGTCATGCCCAAGGTTTTTCAGATGCCACATCTTATTAAAAAAGAGTACTGAACAGAATTAGATCAAAAACACATAATTTATGCATAAAACTTCATATTCGCTCTCTTATGCACAATTCAGATACAAAATGTCAGAAAATAAGCTCATGTCTACATTAGTCATGACAGAAAATACTTTATTTTTAAACAGAATCTCATGTGTAATGCAGAACAAATAACTGAGGTAGTTCAAATTTCTTTTCATAACCAAATATGTATATTTTCCAAAAAGTCAACATCGGCTCATTTTATTTTAATACAAAGTCTAGCATAGGAACCCCACTTATCTGGACTTCTTAGCTTTTTCAACATTTTCCTCAAAAATGTCGAACAATAATTAATCGTCACCGAGAGGCACAACCACCATGCGATGGCAGACCTGGTGGCTGGAAGGAAAAAAAACTTCTACGGCAACCTCCTTTGCAAGTGACGGTGCAGTGGCAGTGAATGGAGATCGACCTAGCAGTGACTCGCGACTGGGCTATGGTATATAGCGCTACAGGAAGGACGCTGGTGGCAATGGTAAACGGAGTGAAAAAAAAAGGAAAAACTGAAGCGGCTAGTGCACATGGGCGTTGGTTTCTGCAAAGAGCTCCCTCCACGGCTGAGTGTTACGTCGGTTTGGGCTTAGGTAGTGGAGGGCTTCCGCACAAGAGAGGGATGGGGAAGGTGACGACAGTGCTGAGCCGAGGGCTACGGGTTGTGTGAGTGAGGCGTTGAGCTTGCGGGGACGAAGACTGCCGTGAGAGGTTTGCGGCTACTTCATTTTCAGGAGAGGAGTACAAGTATATAAAGAGTTGATTGACAAAACCCTAGAGAAAAATAGGCAAGAGACGTGCAAGATGATGCATGCCGTGGACGAGAGGGAAAACTTAGGGGTGAAAAAAGAAATATAGACGGAAAAAAATAAAATAAAATAAAGCATGTGGGGAATTTAATGTGTGAAAAAAAAAACTAAAACAAAATAAATAAATAAAAATAATTGAACTTGATTGGGTCCGGGTGTTACATGTAGTGTCTTTTACATTATCCAAAACATATTTTTTCATGCCATACTTTTTTCTCCTAATTTGCTGGAAAATAAAGTGCAGCAAAGTAACTGTATTGAAGAAATTAGTGAGGCCACATCAGACTCCATAGAAGTTGAAGCGCAATCTACTGCCTCTTTGGGTAATACGGTTGATACGAAAGAGGCTAGTACTGATGGGGATGATACCACTGAGGAGCCAAAGCCAGCGATCACCTTTGAGTCGGAGAATAAGTTGATGAATTACTATAAACATTATGGAAAAATATGTGGTTTTGGCATAATGACACAAATGAGTAAAAGGGAGAAAGATGGGACTGTGAAATATGTCACTGTGGGATATGCTCGGGGTGGCAAGGCACGAAATAGAGCGTCAAACGTCTCCAAGCCTCGGCCAACAAGCAAGACAGACTGCAAGGCAAGGATGAATGTCATGTTAAAGGATGGGAAGCTGTGTGTCACATCCGTATTTAACACACACAATCATGGGCTTAGTCCAAGAAAATCTAGATTTTTTAGGAGGGTGTTGGATACTAATGATAAGGCTGGCATACGGATGAATAAAAGTTTTCATGCTCTTGTGACTGAGGCGGGTGGGTTTGAGAATGTACCATTTGGAGAAAAAGATTGTCGTAACTATATTGACAAGACACGACACCTGCACCTTGGTAAAGGTGGTGCTCAAGCGCTGTTTGAGTATTTTAGAAGGATGCAATACAAGAATGATGGATTTTTCAGCCTCATGGAATTGGACGATGATGATAGACTGAAAAGTGTGTTTTGGGCGGACGCCCGTTGTAGGGGGGCCTAGAACTACTTTGGAGATGTGGTAACATTCGATACCACATACCTGACAAATAGGTATGGAATGCCATTTGTACCTTTTGTGGGTGTAAACCATCATGGACAGTCAATCATTTTGGGTGCAGACCTTATTTCAAGTGAGGATACAAAATCGTTTGTTTGGTTGTTTAAAACTTGGCTTGATTGCATGGATGGAAAAGCACCGAATACTATTATTACAGACCAAGATCGCGCAATGAAAAATGTGATAGCTATTGTCTTTCCCAACACGCGGCATAGATATTGCTTATGGCACATATTGCGAAAGGTGCCTGAGAAGCTTGGTTCCCATGCTCAATACAAATATGGCCTAAAAAGTAAGTTGCTATCTTGTGTCTATGACTCTCTTACAATCGAGGAGTTTGAGAATTCTTGGAACAGCCTCAAGGATACTTTCAATTTACATGAAAATGCATTGTTGCAAAGCTTATATGCGGAAAGAGAGTTTTGGGTGCCGGTACATTTAGAGAACTCGTTTTGGGCTGGACTGAGTACAACTCAATGCAGTGAGAGTATGAATGCTTTCTTCGATGGTTATGTGCATGCTAGGACAAATCTCAAAGAGTTAGTTGATCAGTTCGACAATGCATTGAAGAAAAAAATTGAGAACGAAAACCAAGCTAACTTCAATTCATTTAACTTCACCATTCCTTGCATATCACACTTGGCTTTTGAGAAGAAGTTTCAAGATGTATACACAAATTCAAAATTTAGGGAGGTTGAACAAGAGATAATTGGAATGATATATTGTCATTGTCGAGAAAATGGATGGAGTAATCACAACTTACTCGATCGATGATCAAGTTAAGGCTGAAGATTTTATCAAGGAGGTTACGTATACTCTTTACTTTAATGAGACCGAGTGTGAGGCGAAATGTGTTTGTGGGTTGTTTGAGATGCGAGGGATACTATGTAGACATATTCTTGCCATCTTTTCAGCTAAGAAAGTTCGTGAGTTGCCGAAAAAGTACATATTGGACCCGTGGAGAAAAGACATAAAACGTAAGTATACATTTATTTAGAGGAGTTATGACGTTGCTGATCAGAGACCCGAAACTGTTAGGTATAAATGTATAATGAAAACTTTCAATGAGGTAGTAACAAATGCAGTTTCGTGCGATGGGCATACTGAGGAAATGATTTCGAAATTATATGCGATGAATGAGGTATGGTGCACTTCAAACCCCAAGGACATAGATTCCAATGTTGGAGGAAGTACCGTGAATGCAGCCACAGAAGCAAGTTCCAAAAAGGTGCTAAGTCCCCATGTTGTCAGAGGCAAGGGAAGACCCCCGTGTAAGAGGAGGATGTCGACGATGGAGGAACAATTGAAGAAAATTAAAACTAAGGCTGCGAATAAGAAAAAAGATAAGGGAAAAAACAGACTGGTGAGAGCATAGTTACCTGATGATCATCTTTAAGTATTTGATAATATGCTATTATTTTCACTTACTTGTGAACTCTAATTATTTTTTATGTTGTCAGGGGCGTAGATTGGATACCGAACTATTGGAAAGCAGTGGAAACCAACTCAGGACATCGGGAATGAGGATGCAAGAAAATGTACAAACTCCCATAATGGTGGATCAAGAAAGTGGACAACAAACTCCAGTGATAGGGACACAAGAAATCGTACAATTACCACTTGAATTCATTTTATTGGTTAAACTCGTTTAATTTTATATGGGTCTTACTTTGGCTGCCACTTGAATTCATTTTATTGGTTAAACACGTTTAATTTTATATGGGCCTTACTTTGGCTGCTATTATGTTCACAAATGCAATTAGGAATAGATGGAACGCAGCCGGAAATGGCAGATGGAAAGCAGCCGGAGACGGCAGATGGAATGCAACCAAGCAGCTTCTTGTAGCAAGACTTTATAGATCCATTATGCCTACTTATGTTGTGTGTTAATGGTGGTGATTTGTTGGAATTAGTGTTGGATGTGGTTTGTATGCATTTGTGTGTTAGGGGTGATTTGTAGAAATTTGCATGTTGGTGTTGGTATGTTGGAGTAAGTATGTTATGTATTAGTGGTGCAAGCATACGTCTTGTATCGTATCTTAGTATTTGAGCCCACGTTTTGCACATTTTGTATCCAAGTATTCAATTTATGTGGCAATGAGTTTGTATCCAAGTACGCTATTTATGTTGCAGTGAGTTTGTATCCAAGTACGCTATTTATGTGGCAGTGAGTTTGTATCCAAGTATTCAATTTATGTGGCAGTGAGTTTGTATCCAAGTACGCTATTTATGTTGCAGTGAGTTTGTATCCAAGTACGCTATTTATGTGGCAGTGAGTTTGTCTCCAAGTATTCAATTTATGTGGCATTAGTTTATGAGTTGAGATTATACTATATTTGATATTGCTTCTTATGTCCAGGTGAAAAAAATTTAATCAATAAACCTATAATTTAGTCTTGTCAAATATTTTGACAAAATGATATCAGGCTAGTAAGTTATTTTCATGCCATATACATACTCTTTCAAAAAGCAGTGGCACGTTAAAACAAAATAAAGTCTCGGGATTGAAGATCAAATACAAATCAGAATAAAGTCTCAAATATATAATTTTAAAGTCTCGACTTACAAATGCTAAGTTTTCTTAAAATACAGATACAAAGTCGTCAACCCAGAATGAGTATCAAATACAAGTAAATAATTATGACTATTAGCCAAAATACACGAAATAGTTTGCGTGCATGCCGCACGTCAGCTTCTTGAATGCGAAACTGGGCTTGATGATTATGGAGTGCCAACTCCCTCTTCTCAATCTCTTCTTCTCTCTTTTTAAGTTCTTCATCTTTTCTTAATACTTCTGCTTCCCTCTTTTTAAGTTCTTCATCTTTCCTTAATTCTGCTCCTCTCTTTTTAAGTTCTTCCTCTTTCCTTAATACTTATGCTTCTCTCTTTACAAGGACTTGCTCTTTGTATTCACTACTATCTGACCACTTGAAAAACTTGCAGTGCGATTGTAACAACCGGACCCAATCAAGCTCATTTTATTTATTTATTTTGTTTTAGTTTATTCTATTTTATTTTATTAGTCTTCACACGTTAATTTCTTTCCCGCATGTTTATTTATTTATTTCTATTTCTGTCTAATTTTTTTTTTAAATCCCGTAGGGTTTTCGCTCGTCCACTCCATGCGCACACACACGATCATGCACACACACGTCTATTTTCAGCATTCTCCACACGCACGTCTCCCTCATCCCTCTAGGGTTTTCTCATCACATATATATATACACACACAGATACACTTATCCCTCGTGCATGTTGAATCCAAGCCGCCGCTGCCCTCCCACGCGAATCTGTAGCCCAACAATTCCTCCTCTTGGCAAACAGCGCACCCCTTTCTTTCTTGTCTCTCCCTTGCATTTCCTCTTGTTTTTCAATCACGTATGCACACATACATTTATACCTCCTGCTTGTAGAAACTCTCATAATAGGACTGTCGCAAAACTGTAAGTCAAGTCACCGCCCCACCGCCCAGCCCGTGGGCAAACTATGAACCCCACGTAGCCACTACGCTGCCTCTGCTTTAGGACCCCCTTAGCGCCGTCCCTGCACCACCACCGTTGCAACCCTTCTCAGCCGCCGTGGTACACCTCACCACCGCGCCCAGCCACACGGAGCTGTAGCCCAACGCCCCAAAGCTGCTACTGCAAGCCTCGGACTGCTCTGTTTTGGTATCCAAAAACAGACCATATTCAGCCACCTTGAGCCGCTGAAATCACCCTCCACCAAAGCTCCTCCGCATTGTGCCCCCACAGAAACTGCCAAGGAGGACGTCTCATCACCCCTGTCCACCTCACGCCGCCTCAAGTTTCCCCGGTAAGCTCACGCCATTTCTTGTTGGTGTCTTCGTTCTCTCGGTCTCTCCCTCTTTCTCTCACCGTGTGCCTCTTTTGCTCGTCGCCCTCTCTTCCTCTCTCAGCCAGTGACCAGGCGCCACCCCACATCTTCCGTAGTCTATCGCTAG
The DNA here is from genome assembly GCA_022457165.1 of Juglans mandshurica. Taxonomy (NCBI): domain Eukaryota; kingdom Viridiplantae; phylum Streptophyta; class Magnoliopsida; order Fagales; family Juglandaceae; genus Juglans; species Juglans mandshurica. The sequence continues at coordinate 16,952,078 of CM039624.1, forward strand.
CTCCACGCCGTTGTGCTGCCATCTCTCCGTAAGTGTTGCCGCTGCACCGTTGTTGAGTTTTCTTATTTCCATTCTCTAGTAGTTCATTACAAGATGTGCGTATATATATATATATATATATATATATATATGTAATTTACGTTAACTATAGTAGGAAGTATTATACCTTTTTACCCCTTAAAGCATGCCTCCAGATTTATTGTTTCGGGTGTTTAATTTAATGAGTTTATATTATGTACTTTGGGTTTTGAAATCATGGGTATATAACGTGGACTGCATGTGATTTTTTTATTTTTAGACTTAGGCACATGTGGGTTTATTTTGTTAAGTTGTTTTTGTAAAAGACTGATTTCTTTTAACGAAATATTTTTATGAAAATACTGATGAATTCTTGAAGTGATTGGTAAGTTCAAAATCTTATTTTAAATCCTTTTAAAATAATATTCTTGATTTAAACAAAAGTATGATCATCTACTTATAATGAGTTCGATATAGTTACGCTATTTTTAGTTTTATAAATTATAGTAAGATCTCAATTGTAAATAAGTTGGAATTTAATGTTTTAGTCGGAAATATTATGTTGGATATTGATGAGTTAGAAAGTGATGTTGGTATTTTAGGAATAATGAGAATTTAGGTTTTTGAGGAATTAAATAGGTTATTTTATAAACTTACGATTAAATATCGAAATACGTGATTAATTGGAAATTTAAGAGAATTACGTGATTATTTTATAGGTGACGATTAATTATTGTCCGACGTTTTTGAGGAATTCTGAAAAAGCTAAGAAGTTCAGGTAAGCGGGGTTCCTATGCTAGACTTTGCATTTAAAATAAAATGAGTTGAGGTTATTTTTGGAAAATATACATATTTGATGCTGAAAAGAAATTTGAACTGCCTCAATTATTTGTTCTGCATTACTCAGGAGGTTCTGTTTAAGAATAAATTATTTTCTGTCATGACTGGTGTAGACATGAGCTTATTTCTGACATTCTGTTTCTAAACTTTGAAAAATAGAGCGAATATGAAATTTTGTGCATAGATTATGTTGTGTTATGATTTTTTTCTGTTCTGAAGATTTTGTGTACTCTGATATGATCTGATGTGATTTCTAGAAACCTCTGGCATAACATTCTGTTTCTGTTTCTGTTCTGTTCTGACCTTACCACGGGTGTAAAACTATGGCCTCTATTCGGGTTGGTACCAATTTTCTGTTTCTGGTGCACCCACTTTGGAAACAAAGTGGTTTTCTGCGTGATCTTTCCTATGTGCACACTCGGGGCTCCGAGAATGAATAAGGGGAAGATTCACATTCTGTTTCTGCTCGGTTAGCTACCGGGGTTTGCACAACCCTACCACGGGGGTTAAACATGGTATTTGTTCGGATATGATAAGATAAGGTGTGATGTTTCAGTTTATGCTATGCCAAAGGGATTTTGATTATGAATATTTTTGAACTTTCGCTCTGATATTTTTGATAACATGTTCTGACGCTGCATTTTGAAAACATTATTCTGATTCTGCATTCTGAAAGAAAATATTTTTGTTCTGTATTCTGAACTCTGTAAATGCTCATGTTTACACACTAGTATATGTCATCTGCTTACTGAGTTGTTGATAGCTCACCCCTTATCTCAATATATTTTTTTCAGATAATTTTGATGGTTCAGCTGGAGAACAAGAGAGAAAGTTTTAGCAGGTGTGATGATCAGAGTGGAATAAGTACCCAAAGGTACAAGTGCTTATTTGAGAGTCGTAGTTAGTAAACTGAATTTATGTTTCGAGTATTTTGATTTGATGAGTTAAGGATAATTTCGAGTTTTAAAGAGTTTTTAAGTTATGTTATTGAGATTTTCTTTATTGTCCCCATGGAGGAACTTAGATATTTGGATTGATTAATATTTGATTGGATTTTCTGGATTTTATAGTTGTACTATTTTAGTTGATTTGAGGTATTAAGAGTTAACTCTCCAGACCTCCGGGAACGGGGCGTTACAGTTGGTATCAGAGCCAGGTTTGAATTCTGCATACTATAAACCTTTGAGACTTAGATATCTGTGGGATTAGGAAGAAATTTCAGATTTGAGGTTTAGAATTTTTAAAGAATAAAAGATGATTAATGAGAGTTAAGGTTTTAGAGTTCTTGTAGGCACTGGGTCATGACGTTGAGGAAATAATTTTTCAGAGTTGTGGTGTAGACATTTGTGGGCTATAGGAGGGGATTTTTATTGGTATTTAGGGTATTAGAAGTCTTAGGTGTTAGACAAGATATTTATGGAATTTGAAGCGTAGGAATTTTTATAGATATTCTAAGATGTTCATGTGGATTGAGGTTCAGTTCGGTTTTGTAGACCGCATATAAGGCTTTTCACAGGATGGAAGGTTTAGAGTCTGGAGTAATATAGAGTTACTACTGTTGCTTGTACAATTTTTATATGTATTTATGTTTGTTTTACCATTATCACCATTTACTTATTTTGCACAAACCCCTTTATTCTTGTATATATATATATATATATATTTTTTAATAATCCAAGTTGTCAGGATGCCATCTTGTTGTTGAGAAAGAAGTGTATCGGGTATGAATGCGACAAATGATGAATGGGGATGTACCATAGAGCAGTTTAATCGAATGCATCCTCCCACCTTCGATGGTCGGGGCGATGCAACCTTAGCAGAAGACTGGATCCAAGATATTGAGGAGATACTCCGCGTTATAAACTGCAGGGACGTATAGAAGGTTCTATATTCTGCTTTCAAACTAACGGGAGAAGCAAAAAGATGGTGGATTTCTGAAAGAACCATCAGAGAAGCGGAGGGGACGGAAATAGTCCGTTGGCTGCACTTCAAGCAGATCTTTCTGGAACGCTTTTTCCCAACCTCAGTCCAAGACGACAAGGCTATGGAGTTCGCTAATTTGGTATAGGGAGCTATGACAGTACACCAGTACGCAGCAAGATTTATTGAGTTATCACGCTTTGCTGCATATTTGATCCCTGATGAGGAGAAGAAGGCTCGTAAGTTTGAGCAAGGGCTGAATGAAAAGATTTATGAAAGAATTGTGGGCTTTCAAATCCGGAACTTCTCAGAGTTGGTGAATAAGGCCACAGTATTTGAGCGAAGCCTTCAAAGAAGCGCAACACTGCTGGATCAGAGGAAGAGGACTGCGCCACAGGGGTCTCAATCTGTGATGGATCAAGGGCCGTGGAAAAAGAGAAATGATGGGAGCAGCTCAGGGCAAAAGCAAATGCATGGAAATCAATTGAACATCCTCTGTAAGTTTTGTAATCGTGCACATACTGGAGAATGCAGAAGGGAAATGGGGGCGTGCTTTCGATGCGGTAAGACCGGACATCTTATCAGGGAATGTCCTTTGCTGCTGACAGACAACAAGAAGCCTAACCCACATCCAGGTTCCCAACAAGCGAATCAGGGTAATAATCAACGTAGAATGGGACCGGCCCGAGTGTTCGTACTGACATCTGAAGATGCTGAGAATGACAACAATGAGATCACAGGTACCTCACTCTATTTCTCCTTGAAATTTTTTAAATTGAGTCGAGATTAGTTGTGCTTGTATGTAACTGTTCTAATAGGATAGTTTAGAATATTAAAGTTTGGTTGAGAGTAGATTTTCTAGGGATTTGAAATTTGTAAAATCTATGTTATTCATGGCTTACGCTTTGGACTTTTGATTATATTATATTTGTCTTAGGAGTTCTCTGTTAGTTAGGTAAAAAAAAAAAAAAAAAGGTGTGTGCGGACTGGTAAAATGTGGAGGTTAGTTCTTTTCCGATGTATGAGATTCTAAGTTTTTAGGACTATAAGTTGTTAGAGTGCACAGCGGAAGCGTGGTGTTCGTGATATTATAGCTTGAGAGTTTATTTCGTTATTTGTATGAGGTTCATGGACTTATGTGGAGAGTTAAAAATTATTATAGGTTTTTAATCATATAATTGAGGTTTTTATACTAGGTAGAGAATTTGAAATTTATTTTTGGTCGTTAATTGCATTATCGAGGATTATATTTTAGAATTGAAATGGTAGTGTGCGAGATCGTGAATGGCTAGGGAAAATATGGGAGAATATGATCGACAATATTGGAGGGTTAGAAGCTAAAATATTGGGTTCGACAATTTTGGAATATTAATTAGGTTCGGCATTATGATTAACGAAAGGGGTAGGCATGGAATCGTTGTACCGGATAAATATTTAGGCCTTGCTTATGGTACTAGCAAATTTCGAGGACGAAATTTTTTTTAAGGGGGAGAGAGTATAACACCCGGACTCAATCAAGCTCATTTTATTTATTTATTATTATTTATTTTGTTTTAGTTTATTCTATTTTATTTTATTAGTCTTCACACGTTAATTTCTTTCCCACATGTTTATTTATTTATTTCTATTTTCGTCTATTTTTTTTTTAAAATCCCGTAGGGTTTCCGCTCGTCCACTCCATGCGCACACACACGATCATGCACACACAAGTCTATTTTCAGCATTCTCCACACGCACGTCTCCCTCATCCCTCTAGGGTTTTCTCATCACATATATATACACACAAATACACTTATCCCTCGTGCATGTTGAAGCCAAGCCGCCGCTGCCCTCCCACGCGAATCTGTAGCCCAACAATTCCTCCTCTTTGCAAACAGCGCACCCCTTTCTTTCTTGTCTCTCCCTTGCATTTCCTCTTGTTTTTCAATCACGTATGCACACATACATTTATACCTCCTGCTTGTAGAAACTCTCATAATAGGACTGCCGCAGAACTGTAAGTCAAGTCACCGCCGCAACGCCCAGCCCGTGGGAAAACTGTGAACCCCACGTAGCAACATCGCTGCCTCTGCATTAGGACCCCCTTAGCGCCGTCCTTGCACCACCACCGTTGCACCCCTTCTCAGCCACCGTGGTACACCTCACCATCATGCCCAGCCACACGGAGCTGTAGCCCAACGCCCCATAGCTGCTACTGCAAGCCTCGGACTGCTCTGTTTTGGTATCCAAAAACAGACCATATTCAGCCACCTTGAGCCGCTGAAATCACCCTCCACCGAAGCTCCTCCGCGTTGTGCCCCCACAGAAACTGCCAAGGAGGATGTCTCATCACCCCTGTCCACCTCACGCCGCCTCAAGTTTCTCCGGTAAGCTCACGTCATTTCTTGTTGGTGTCTCTGTTCTCTCGGTCTCTCCCTCTTTCTCTCACCGTGTGCCTCTATTGCTCGTCGCCCTCTCTTCCTCTCTCAGCCAGTGACCAGGCGCCACCCCACATCTTCCGTAGTCTACCGCTCCACGCCGTCGTGCTGCCATCTCTCCGTAAGTGCTGCCGCTGCACCGTTGTTTGAGTTTTCTTATTTCCGTTCTCTAGTAGTTCATTACAAGATGTGCGTATATATATATATATATATATATATATATATATATATATATGTAATTTACGTGAACTATAGTAGGAAGTATTATACCTTTTTACCCCTTAAAGCATGCCTCCAGATTTATTGTTTCGGGTGTTTAATTTAATGAGTTTATATTATGTACTTTGGGTTTTGAAATCATGAGTATATAACGTGGGCTGCATGTGATTTTTTTATTTTTAGACTTAGGCACATGTGGGTTTATTTTGTTAAGTTGTTTTTGTAAAAGACTGATTTCTTTTAACGAAATATTTTTATGAAAATATTGATAAATTTTTGAAGTGATTGGTTAGTGCAAAATCATATTTTAAATCCTTTTAAAAGAATATTTTTGATTTAAACAAAAGTATGATCATCTACTTATAATGATTTCGATAACGCTATTTTTAGTTTTATAAATTATAGTAAGATCTCAATTGTAAATAAGTTGGAATTTAATGTTTTGTCGGAGTTATTATGTTGGATATTGATGAGTTACAAAATGATGTTGGTATTTTAGGAATAATGAGAATTTAGGTTTTTGAGCAATTAAATAGGTTATTTTATAAACTTAGGATTAAATATCTAAATACGTGATTAATTAGAAATTTATGAGAATTACGTGATTATTTTATAGGTGACGATTAATTATTGTCCGACGTTTTTGAGGAATTCCGAAAAAGCTAAGAAGTTCAGGTAAGCGGGGTTCATATGCTATACTTTGCATTTAAAATAAAATGAGCTGAGATTATTTTTGGAAAATATACATATTTGATGTTGAAAAAAATTTTGAACTGCCTCAGTTATTTGTTCTGCATTACTCATGAGGTTCTGTTTAAGAAGATATTATTTTCTGTCATAACTGGTGTAGACATGAGCTTATTTCTGACATTCTGTTTCTAAACTTTGAAAAATAGAGCAAATATGAAATTTTGTGCATAGATTAGGTTGTGTTATGATTTTGTTCTGTTCTGAAGATTTTCTGTACTCTGATATGATCTGATGTGATTTCTAGAAACCTCTGGCATAACATTCTGTTTCTGTTTCTGTTCTGTTCTGACCTTACCACGGGTGTAAAACTGTGGCCTCTATTCAGGTTGGTACCAATTTTCTGTTTCTGGTGCACTCACTTTGGAAACAAAGTGGTTTTCTGCGTAGTCTTTCCTATATGCACACTCGGGGCTCCAAAAATGAATAAGGGGAAGATTCATATTCTGTTTATGCTCGGTTAGCTACCGGGGTTTGCACAACCCTACCACGGGGTTAAATAAGGTATTTGTTCTGATATGATAAGATAAGATGTGATGTTTCAGTTTATGCTATGCCAAAGGGATTTTGATTATGAATATTTTTGAATTTTAGCTCTGATATTTTTGATAACATGTTCTGACGCTGCATTTTGAAAACATTATTCTGATTATGTATTCTGAAAGAAAATAATTTTGTTCTGTATTTTGAACTCTATAAATGCTCATGTTTACACACTAGTATATGTACTCTGCTTACTGTGTTGTTAATAACTCACCCCTTTTCTCCATAGATTTTTTTCAGATACTTTTGATGGTTCAGCTAGAGAACAAGAGTAGAAAGTTTTAGCAGGTGTGATGATCAGAGTGGAATAAGTACCCGAGGGTACAAGTTCTTATTTGAGATTCGTAGTTAGTAAACTGAATTTATGTTTCAGGTATTTTGATTTGATGAGTTAAGGATAATTTCAAGTTTTAAAGAGTTTTTAAGTTATGTTATTGAGATTTTCTTTATTGTCCCCATAGAGGAACTTAGATATTTGGATTGATTAAATTGATTAATATTTTATTGGATTTTCTGGATTTTATAGTTGTACTATTTAAGTTGATTTGAGGTATTAAGAGTTAACTCTCCGGACTTTCGGGAACAGGGTGTTACAGCGGTAACCCATGATTATACATAAATAAATGTAGACATATGTCTAACGTCAAAATTTTGAATAAAACATTAATATGAAAACAAAAACACAGAACTGCTATTGCGATTAATTGCGTCTACCTCTTTGTTGTAGAGTGGACATCCAAAGAATGCTCGCCCCAAATTTATTTGAGTATTTGATATTCTAAGTACAGCTTGTTTCCCACAGCTGCACATTGGGACGTCACTCAATGTATGATTAAGCAACGATGTTGACACAACTAATGACGACATTTTAAATCTGTCAACGAAATACAACAACACCTCCAACAATATATTCAGTGAGTTTGTATAAGGCTGTACTGTAACGCCCCGATCCCGCAGGGATCGAAGAGTTACTCCCTATAACTTAAAACTCACAATTCATCAATGTATTTATAGACTCTAAGATATAAAGTCATCAGAATACTACAGAATCTCTCAATAAAAATCCGCCACTTCTCAAAAATATTTTATGAGTAAACCACTATGCTTAAATAATCATCTCACCGAGGCTCCATAATCCTGATCCTTAGCTGAACTATTCAAAATCATCTGAAAAATATATGGAGATAAGGGGTGAGTTATCAACAACTCAGTAAGCATAGGACATATACTAGTTTGTAAACATGAGCATTTACAGAAAACAGAATGCAGAACAAAATATTTTCTTTCAGAATGCAGAATCAGAATAATGTTTTCAAAATGCAGCGTCAGAACATGTTATCAAAAATATCGAAGCGAAAGTTCGAAAATATTCATAATCAAAATCCCTTTGGCATAGCATAAACTGAAACATCACATCTTATCTTATCATATCAGAACAAAAACCATGTTTAACCCCCGTGGTAGGGTTGTGCAAACCCCGGTAGCTAACCGAGCAGAAATAGAATGTGAATCTTCCCCTTATTCATTCTCGGAGCCCTGAGTGTGCACATAGGAAAGACCACGCAGAAAACCACTTTGTTTCCAAGGTGGGTGCACCAGAAACAGAAAAGTTGGTACCAACCCGAACAGAGGCCACAGTTTTACACCCGTGGTGAAGTCAGAACGGAACAGAAACAGAAACAGAATGTTATGCTAGAGGTTTTAAGAAATCACATCAGATCATATCAGAGTATAGAAAATCTTCAGAACAGAACAAAAAATCTTATCACAATATGCACAAATTTCATATTCGCTCTCTTTTTCAAAGTTTAGAAACAGAATGTCAAAAATAAGCTCATGTCTACACCAATCTTGACAAAAATATACTTTCTTCTTAAACAGAATCTCATGAGTAATGCTGAACAAATAACTGAGGTACTTCAAATTTATTTTCATAACCAAATATGTATATTTTCCAAAGATCAACCTCGGCTCATTTTATTTTAATGCAAAGTCTAGCATAGGAACCCCGCTTACCTGAACTTCTTAGTTTTTCAGAATTTTCCTCAAAATGTTGAACAATTAACAATCGTCACCTATCAAATAATCAAGTAATTCCCGTAAATTTCCAATCAACCATTTATTTTGATATTTAATTCTAAACTTCTAAAATAACCTACTTAATTCCTCAAAACCTAAAGTTTCATAACCTTAAAATATATCATCTTTTTTTTCTAAAATCACCAATGTCCATTTGATAATTTCGACTAAAAACATTTAAAAATCTAACTTATTTATTAATGAAAACAACTTATGAAGTTTAATACTAGATAATATAATTATCCCAAAATATTTTAAAATAAACCATAACTATTTTTAAATAGACTAAATCATATCTAAAATGTAAAAATAACATTACACCAATATTATTTACTTTTAAAATAAAACTTTACTTAATAACATGTTAAAGTAATTTTCTGTAATCATAATGAAATAACAGTGTACTAATATATAATAAAAGTATAAAAGCCCATTAATATAACATGTAGTAAAGGGTATTACGGTAATTTCAATTAATTCTTTAAAAACTAACAAAACAAACCTATGTATATCAACAAAACATGCACGGCAGGGCTTACTCACGGAAGAAATCAAGCGGCAGCGTGCGATGGCTGGACTGGTTAGGCAGTGGCGAAGCGGCTGGAGAGCAGGCATGCGGCGGACATGCTATCAAGCTGGGTTAAGCACGAGAGAGGGAGAAAATGGAGAGTGGCAGACAGAGAGACGGAGAGGGAGATTACGCACCATGTGGCGTGCATGGGGGCTTCGGACGGTGGCGCTGGACATCACTGGGCGGTGGAGGACTGATTACCAGCGGGTGATAGTGGCCCGGGTCAGAGGTGGCGACAGTTACGCAGTGGAGAAAAATGGCTCTGTTTTGATGATCAAAAACAGGGGATGACTTCTCTTGGCTGCCAGTGGTTGGCATCGTGTGCATGGTGCGGATACGGTGGCTTACGGTTGCACGAGGGGCTGGGCAATGACTGGTGGCTTCCACCATGTAGGGGAAAGACTCGCACTGGGTGGTTTCCATTCGGCTGAGTGCACACGGCGTTGGCTTTTCTGATGCAGTATTGCCAAGTTGCGTCTCGGGCTGGCTCGCTTGTGACAGTGGAGTGGTGGTTGAAGACGGTAGCAACGGCTGGAACTCAGTGGAGGGTTTGATGGAGGTTGAGCCGCAGTGCAAGCCTGCTACGAACGTACGTGCGTGGTGGAGGCGTTGGGCTGATTTTCGATCGGTGGGAAGAAACTGAGGGTGTTGTGGCTTTGTGTTTTGCAGAAAGTATAAATATATATATATATATATATATATAAAGGTGATTGAACGTAGAAAGAAACCCTAGAGCCTTAGGAGACGTGTGTGATCATGCATGCCGTGGGCGAAAGGGAAACTTAAGGGGAAAAAGGAAAATAGATGGAAAGAAAGAAATGTGCAGAAGTTAACGTGTGAAAAGAAATAAAAAGAATAAACTAAAACAAAATAAATAAATAAAACAAATTGAGCTTCACTAGGTCCGGGTGTTACATGTACATAGCACATCCAACAATATAATCTAAGTACAACAACACCTCCAGAACATCCATAAAATCATCTCCAACATAGCAAGATATATAAAAGGCACTTTGTTTTCTAAGAAAGAAACATATAAGCCTGTTACATAGCACATCCAACAATATATTCTAAGTACAACAGCACCTCCAACAATACATTTTATGCAATTGGAAAGGATCTAAACAGTATCAGTCTTTATTACTCTTTAGCGTGCAAAATATATAGCAGTTGGACCCATATTTTTAGAAATAGAAGTATCTGATGTCCTAGATTTTTAGTGCTCTTGTATCTGAGTAAGCAATAACGACAAAGTTTGTGCGCAGGTCACCCATGGATTGTAGATGACACAGTTGCTCCAGACAAACCTCTGGGTTCTGCAGTTTGTCACAGCTGAAGCAGTTCTCAGCAATGAATAAACTTAAAAAGATGGCTTTGCGGGTATATTTCCTTTTCCCCACAATACTTATTCCATTTACATTTTCAATGGATTCCTGTCTCAAAATATATTATCAAAATGATAAAAAACTGAACTTTCTTTCTTTAAGTAATCAAGAGTTTTATTAGTGAAAGCAGTAAGCATAGCCCATGTATACAGGACATATACAAAAGATACATTTAAGTAGGATTAACTTCTGATGCAAGAAAATCATGAGCACTTAGTCCGTTAAAGTCTATCACAATTGCCTAGAGGAACCAAGAGTTAAAAAAAGAAAGTTTTAAGTTCGTCTATTCTTCACTCATGATCTTTGAAACTTGTACCACCAATATTTGCAGATTTTGGCCCAACTTTCTCTGCATGAAGAACATACTCGGCATTAATCAAAAGCCTGAAGCTATTACCTCATTTCTGAAACTATAAGCATAGGTATTTATTGTTATTATATTTTTTTTAACGTATACTTCCTTTGCAAGAAATTATGCACTAGTGGAGTGGCAGACTTTGGGGGATCTGATCTTTTTGTCATTTTTATTTCCAATGAGAATAAACAGCCATGTATCTTATCCTAATTTTCCCTTTCATATTCCTCTAGATATGGTGGAATTGTACACTTAAGAACTATTTAAGGTGAGTTGAGACAAGACCTTAATCGTGAGTTCAAACTATGTACCTGAAGAAAGGTACCTAGAAGATAACTTTGTTCCTTTCTTCAGGTACATAAAGAATCAGAATGGCTTTGATTTTTAAAAACATATCCACAACCTTCTTATAAGAAAATTTTTTGCATCTTGATTCTTAAACCAAGACATAAGTGAATGCCATTCAATATATATGTCATTTCCACAACCTTCTTACACTAATATATCCACAACCTTCTTACACTAATATATCCTGGATATATATATGAGCTATAAGAAAAGATATCGATGGCTTTGATTTTTAAAAACATATCCAGGGCATACGTGAATGCCATTCAATTTGCAACCCATTTTCTAGATTCATAAAAATTAAGGAATTACACTAATATATACCGGATAAATAATCGATTTATATATATCGATGCCTTCGATTTTTGAAAACATATCCAATGCCATTCAATTTGCAACCCATTTTCTAGATTCTTAAAAATTAAGGAATGTCTATTGGGTCATAGGGTTGGGAAATTTAACTAGGATGGCGCCGCTTGGTGGATAGCTGGAGTGCGAATCTTCCTCGGCGTCGCACAGCTGCATTAGGGTTAGATTTAGGTTTGGGAGAAAGATCGGGCAGGGGAGAGATTCCTGGAAGGAGAAACGAAGAGAAACAAAGAAGGAGAAATGGGAAGAAAGATCGAGAAACCAAGAGAAACGAACCTAAGATGGATTCAATCCGAGGAGAAACGAAGGAGAAGAGAGCTCTCTGGGGAAGGAGAACCAGAAACCAAAATTCATAAAAAGTGTAAAACGGTGTATTTTGGGTCAAAGGCATGGATATAAGTGGATTGAAAACGCACCATTTTATTTAGTACAAAACAGTGCGTCTTGAGTCCACGTAGGAAGTCGTCCGCGTGGAGGCCCGAGCCATGCCTCCCTCTAGCATTTTTCTATCATTTATATAGTAACGGATACAAGGGTAGCTGTACAATTAATAAGGAAAGAACCAAATGTGTAGCTGTACAATTGATAAGGAAGGAGTCAAATAATCATAGAAGATTACAAGCCTACAATTAAGGGTCAACCAAAACAACTTAGGGAGGATGGCTAAGAATCAGGGGAAGATTTTGAGGAATCCTCAACAACCCCTTCTTCGCTATCGACACCGTATGTAGAGGAGCAGCGTGGTGAGACGGCAACGGCGACGGGACGGGCTAAAAAACTTGAGGGCTACTGGTGTGTTTGCAAAACAAAGAAAAAAAAGGAATGGGCGAGGGTGGGGCAGGGCTGTAGGAGATAATGGAAAGCGCGTTTTGTTTTAGGGCTTGGGGGTATGCGTGTTGTTTTTTAATTTTGAAAAAGACTAATTTTCGGCGATTTAGTGTCGCCGCAAATATCGGATTTATTGGTCACAAATAAATCTTGCAATTGTTATTAATAAAATTAGTCACTTTTGCGGCGACAATATTTGCTGCAAAAGGATTACATAATATTATTAGCGGCAGTCAAATATCGTTGTAAAAGTTAAATGTCGCCACAATTTATCGATTTTGTGGTGATTTTTCTCTGCCACTGGAAAGAGATTTCGCTACAGTAGTAATCATTTGTTGCGATGACAAAAGTTGTCACAATAGGTATAAAGTCACCATAAAAGATTACACAGTGAATTTTCCATCAGGATTTCCCAACTTCGCGTTGGAATTTACCGATGAAATGAAAAACGTCGCAATTAAGGTCCATTTGCTGCGATTTCTTTTGCGGCGAATATAAAATCGCTAGAAAATGACGATTTTCTAATAGTGTGTTGTAGTGCCAATGTTAGACCTCTAAATTATGAAAACGAGCCTATAACCCGTGTAATGCTCGGACCGTTATTTATACTAAATTTTATAAATATAAATAGTTGATTATATATAATCACTACTACAACTATTAAAAAAATGTATATGAAATATATATAAAATGGAAACTGCCTATATAAAAGAGTTCACTTTACCAATAAATATTTCATGGAAAATGCCTATATAAAATGTATATGGAGAATGTCTGATTGCCAATCGGCACCTTTTTTCTGCACGGCTTACATTGCACCAATGCTATAAGAGATTCAGGCACGTTAAAGTTAATTTTTTTCTTCAATATATATTTTATTTAAACAAAATGGAAGAGTGTTAAACGGTATATTTAAAAATTACGTCTAGTACTAATGAATAATTATTTTTACTTATTTTAATTTGCCAAAAAATGTAGTAAACTGGGTAATTTTCAAAAGGCTCAAAATGATAGTGAAACTATAATACGTTTGAAAGATATTTGTCGTTTACGGTTTCTTATTCATTTTTGTTTATGAATGAAAATATGATATAAGATAGTAGGAAGTTGTACCTAATGCATTAAGATAGACTTGTAGATTTGTGTTACACATGTAAATGCAGGTTTTAAGATATAAGGTATTGACAACATTGATCCAGACATAAAGGCCTCTAATAAGATTGGTATAAACCATAAATTAATATAATTGATTAAATTACAATTAGTTTAAAACGTCTCTATCAAATTGAGAGTACTTTAGAATAATATGAATTATAAAAATGTTTATAAAATAATTATAAATATACCATTATCCATTTTCGATGTGTTGAAAAGCTCTGCGATTTGCTAATGATAATAAAAATAAAAGAAATGATAGTTGCCGTCATGAGTGTGCAAGTGTCGTACAATCACTTTGAAAAAAGTGTACGGGACCCACATAAGAAAAAAATTAATTTTTTAATAATAGACCATACTCTTTTTCAAAGCGATTGCATGACACTTGCGTACTCTACGATTATATGTAGCATTACTCTTTTTGGATTTTCTTCTGTTCTACTTCCCTTCTATCAAACAACACCAGTGTTTTACATTTTATAAAACATGCATTTACAAAACTCCTGAAAAGAGAAGACCCAAAGACAGAACTCACAACACGCAAACCCAAAGGAAAAAAAAAATCATCAAACATTAAAAAAAAATTATAATTTTTAAAAATGTTTAAATAACGAAAGCAATGAACAAAAAAAGAAAACCAACAAATGGAAACAAAAAGCCAATCTACTTTGTTCATTCACCCCATGTTTGGGGACAATTTCAACAATTTGCATGTATTATTTGGAAGAAGGAACCATTTCGAAATGACAAAACCCATGATTTCAAAAAAAAAAAAAAATTGCAGAAGACAAAATTGATTTCTGACTATTTATTGCTTTAATACTTCTCAAGCAGGATAAAAAATCGAATACCATGGAGTTCATTTCATCACATACTACTGCAGAAAGGGCATTGCGAGCCATTAAAGTTAAAAAAAATCACAATAAAATACCGCAATCTTGGGGCATGATACATAATGCAAAATCATCTTGCCCATGTGAAAGTTTTTCTACATCCATATTTCATTTGAAATCCTCACTCACCAATGGATTAGAAAAAATCATTTAAACTCCGCACACCAGTCCCAGAATAAATTAATATGAATAAAAGTAAAGTAGTAGATTTTACAATATGTCTAAACTATCACCATCTATGGATGACGATTGCCATATATCAATGCATACCAATGCATTTGCAGGTAACCAACATTAACATTCTAGAAAACAATAAATCACTAACCATTAGTACTGCATCTGAAACAAAAATTGGTCACAACAACTCCACACCTGGAGCACAGTTTAATGATGAAATATACAGTGGCTTGGCCTCATGGTCGAAGTGGCATTGATTTGAGAGAGAGCGAGCGGAGAAGAAAGTGAAAGAAAGAAAAGTAATTTTTCAAGATATATATGGTTTGAACCGTTTTTTTTTTCTCAATTGGTGTCATGAAAGATAGTTATTCTTTTAGTCAGTTATTTTGTCATGCATTTGGGCTACCTGGTTAACCGATTGGAAGACGTCGTTTGGATGTTAACCCAAGTTCACTGGAAATTAGTTCCGAAAAAGAAAAACTTGGTAAGCCGAACTGGACAAAAAGGTGAGGCCACGAAATTAGTTCCACACATGCATGCATGGAATTGATCTGTCTACTGGGTGTATTTAGATGGGGAAATTAATGAGGAGATGTATATCATGTATAAGAACCGATAGAAAAATTAGCAAAAATGATAAACATAATGTCATAAAATGAACATACAAAATATACTCTTCTGCATATTTGTTTAAACCACTAAAAGGTTTGATTACCAACAACTCACAGAATTGGATTTTTCTTCAGATAGAATAATTTTATTGTTTTATTATTTCACATACCAGTAGCATCCAAAGGTGGGGAGTTCTTTGACTGTAATTGTAACACCCAGTCCCACCATGAAACCCAATCCCAGACCTGCTGAAGCCTAGCCTTCAAGAGAAAACGATGTCGTTTTGGGTAAACTACCTACCTTTCAAAATTTTTCTTGACCCCGATGGTTACTACTCTTATCTCTTCCCATTCAGTTTTTTTTTTCACACCCCCGAATCCCTCTCCACCTCGAGTTCCACCTCCCCACGCCTCTGTAACCTTTTGTTCTTTTCTCCCTTGTAAGTTCTCTCTCTCAGAGTCTCTCTCGTTTCACTGCACAACTACATGCAATCACCGTTACCAGGGTCTTCACGCACAGCTACAACACCGCCAGCCTCCCTGCACGACCGTCCTCCACTCTCATGCACCATCATCAGCAATGGACGGCGCCGAACATCAAGACTCTGCTGTCGGAAGCAGCCCCATTGCACTCCTCACAAGAGTCGCACATGCAACCATCGTAAGCCACCCCAAAGTAGAACTCCTCCTCTGACTTTTCCCATGAATCAACCACCCCCAAGCACGTTCAACAGCTTTAAGCCACCGCGTCGCAACCTCCTCTTTCGATTAACCACCTTGCCAGCTACCGAAACCTTGGACGAGTGTGCCCTGTTGCACCACGCCGAAATAGGGGAGGTATTTTCCCCACTGTAAGACACTACAACTGCCCCTATCGTGAACTCCATCACGTTGAGACCCCATAGAAAACGTCGGTGAAAACTTCCCGTCACCCCCTGTCAGCCGCACGCCACCTCAGGCTCACGGTCAGCTTCATCTCTCTCTCTCTCTCACACCCACTTGGCTTGCTCATCCCGTTACCTCTCTCTCTCTCTCATCACATGGTTTCTCTCTCATCACCCTCTCTCTCTCAGTGCTCCGCCTCCAAGCTCGCCGGTGATTTCATCTCAGCTGTTCATCTCCGTCGACGTCCAGCTCCGAGTCCCTGTCGTAGTTGATCCATCTCTCTCTCGGTGAGCATAGTTTTTACGCATGTTATGGCCAATTCTTTTCTGTTTCAAAAACTTTGTTTATGATTTTTTTGACTTCCCATTTTATTTCCTAAGACATCCCTTTAGGTGAGTTTTATATTTATAAGTCTAGTGCTCATTTTATGAGAGCATAATATATATATTTAAAATATGAATTTTAGAAGTGAACGGTAAGTACAAAATATTTTTGATTTAACCACAATTATCATTTTTCTACTTATAATGATTTTGATATAATTATGTTATTTAGTTTTATATTTTAAAGTTAGACCTCATTAGTAATTGAGTTAGAATTTAATACTTTAGTAAGAGATTAAGTTGGATATTGAGGAATTTGGGAAGTGATGATATTTGTAGGGATTGAGAATTTAGGTTTTAGAGGAATAAAAATAGATTATTTTAGCATCTTAGGCTTAAATATTGAAATACATGTTCGATTGCAAATTTACGGGAATTACGTGATTTTTTTTATATAGGCGACGATTAATATTTGTTTGACATTATTGAGGAAATTTTTGAAAGGCTAAGAAGTTCAAGTAAGTAGGGTTCATATACAAGTTTTGCATAAAATAAATTAAATGAAGTTGACTTTGAAAATATGCATGTTTTTTTTTTTAAAAAAGAAATCTGAAAACAACCTCAGATGTATGTTCTGCATATGCATAAATTCTATATAAGAGAAAGTATTTTCTATCATGACTGGTGTAGACATGAGCTAATTTTGTGCATTCTGTTTCCGAACTAAGCAAACAGAACGAATATGAAAATCTAAAAGTTTTTGCTATGAATAAATGAAGATGTTTTGATTCTGTATATTTCGAACATGTGAAATGATCTGAAGCTATTCAGTATTTTGTTTTGATATGATGTGTCATCTGAAAACCTTGGCATGAAGTTCTGATTCTGTATCTGAATGTGATCTGGTTCCGATTATGTTCCGTTCTGTTTCTATTAAGGCCCTGCCACGGGTATAATGGTGATTTATAACCCTACCACGGGGGTTAAACATGGTATTTGTCCTGATGTGATGCTATGAGATGATATGAATATATTGTTTCAGTTTGGATATGCTAAAGGATTTTCTTTTTGGTAACAAGTTTGTTTTTCTGAAAACTTCACTCTGATATTTTGTACCAAATTTTGTCTATGCATTCTGAAAGTAAATTTGTTGTTTCTGCATTCTGAACGTAAATGTTTTGTTCTGCATACCGAACTTTATAAATGCTCATGTTTACATGCTAGTATATGTTCTCTGCTTACTGAGTTGTTGATAACTCACCCCTTATCTCCACAATATTTTTCAGATATTTTGATGGTTCAGCTGAGGATCAAGATTATGAAGCATTGGGTGAGATGATTTAAGTATAGTGGATTAAGCATAGGAAGTTTTTTTATGAGTATTGTCGATTTTTATTAAGAAATTTTATTGTGTTATGATGACTTGGCATTTTGAAAATTTGGTTATATTAAGGAAATTAAATTGAATCAAATTTTCTATATGATATTGGGAATTTCGAATCTATGTTTATATTGTTGAAATGTGAGTTTAAGTGTTAGGAAGTAACTCTCCGACCCTTGTGGAACCCGAGCATTACAGTAATTTACTTTGGCTCCCAGATATTTATTGTCGGCTTTGTCCCTCTCGGCGTCCAATATTTAGCAATCGAGATATGCAAGAATAAGGCCCAAACCATGGATCAATGGAGGAGATGCCGATTCAAGCAATCAGTACGTTTAAAAGGAGTTCCTTTTTCAAACAAAATTTTTTTTTGAAAAAACGTGTCGGTTCCTTTTTTTTCTTTTCGATAGGATTGTCTGTTTTATTGTGTATTTATATAAAACTTGCAGTGTGAATGTAAGTAGGAAGTTAAATAGATTGACTCCCTAAAAATGCAGTGTGAATGCCAAGTAGGAAGTTAAAACTTGGCTTTTGTATAATTAAATAGATGTATTGAGTTCTTTTATTATCTATTGAGGACAATTAAATTTCCGGTCCAATATTCTTTTCTTTATATTTTCTAAAAAAAAGCTGATATTTCTTTACTGATAACTTCCATTAGCTGAAGCTCAAGGAAAGGATTATGTCATAAACATCATTAACCATCTAAGTCAAAGAATTTATAACAATAAATTACTTATATTGTTTTTTCATCAGCATTTCCCAATTTCGCGTTAGAATTTAGCGACGAAAATGAAAAACGTCGCAATTATGGTCCATTTGTGGTGATTTCTTTAAAGGCTAATATAAAATCGCTGGAAAATGGCGATTTTCTTATAGTTGTAGTGCCAGTGTTAGACATCTAAATTATGACAATGAGTTGAGTTCTTTTATCTATTGAGGACACTTAAATTTCCGGCCGGTCCTATATTCTTTTATTTATATATTGTTTTTAAAAAAGGTGATCTTTCTTTACCTGTAACTGCCGTTAGCTTTAGTTCATGGAAAGAACGTCATACTTCAAAGAATTTATAACAATAAATTACTTCTATTGGGTTTGTAGAAAGAGAGTAGTACTAGTGCTCATCCATTTCAATTGGGTTTGTAGGCAGAGAGTACTAGTGAATTGAATGTGCTTGATCTCTATCCAATTTCACACCTCTTTATATATAATTCTATTCACACATCTTTTAAATCCTTAAGGTCCTACGTACAGAAATAATAATGTTAACAATATTAATAATCAACTAAGAAGCCAACTAATTGTAAACCCGTAAATACACTAGTACAACCAAACAACTCTTTTGAGTATAGAAAATATCTAGACAGAGAACAAAACCTAGGTACATTAATTTGCTTTCTAAAACATGATATACACTTAACAATATTTATAAGTTAGAAAAACTAGATCAGAATGCACAGCAAAAGCGATATTACCTCATCGAAAATATCTCGGCTCTAGTGCGGTTGTTCCACGGATTCTCCAGAGTCGTTGTTCATCAATGATCTTCACATCGATGGTGGAGTGTGCTACATGGTAATACCAGAGCAACACTCACACGTTCCACAGCCTAGATACCGTGACTAGATAGAACCATTTGAGAGAGAGAGCTTGTTTATCCAAGTGTATCATCCAAAGAAGGAGAGGGACTATGTAAATAGCTCCTCTAAACGTAACCCCCAGCTGGCCCTTAATGGCCAGCCATCAAGCCTCATGAATTGGTTTAAGAATCACTTCATAACCTCCAAGAGAAGGTGAAGGGGGTGCCCAATATGAGTGCCCCTTTCTTACATCTCCCACTCATACATAGTGGGCAAGACCTCAAGTTTGCATCTCTCAATAAGTTCTCAATCTTAAGTTTAGATAAGTCGTACCTAACTATTTAGACTTTTTGCCACAATTACCATGGAAACCTCCCAGTTGCTTGGTATTACTCTCAAGGGATGCTCCAAAGTTTATATATCTACAAGAACCTATTTGTTCTCTCTATAGAGAAATAAAACTTGAGCAAGATTACCAGTGCTAATACCACATAAAAGTGCACTGATAAAACCTTTAAAAAATGAATGTGCCAATCAAGAATGTCCTCAACACTCATGCACACTCAAATTTTAATGTCCTTACTAGCCAGACATACTAGCAAATATAGAGGGTATGTGTTTATCTGTGAGTTAATCTAAGTTGCTTCAAGATTATAATGCTCAACCTCAAATATGGGAGCAATTAATTTTTGGGTTACAAAACAACACGCAACCTCTATTATTACTCACAAGATTCAAAGGCAAAATAATGGTTTAGCTCTATCTAACAGTTGATCCAATCAATTTCTATAAAACATTTTAGTGCATACGTCCCATGTGCACTTCCAATTTTACTCTTGACCTTTTAGAGGTTTCACAATAATGATGTTCTGAGACTATATGACATTCACAATAATCTTTATTCGTTTCCAACTACTGCACATGGAGGAGATTAATGAGACGATTAAGTCATATAAATAATCTCTTGGCTTTCTTCATGGTTATCTCAAAGTTATTAAACTATGCGCATCTAATTGCACACATCTAAGAAATTTACCGCGTTAATCTAAGTCAGAACAAAAATAATTAATACATGTCGCAAGATCGAAAATTCGTTATGCTTCCTAATCATCTCTTGCGCCTCAATGCTTAATTATTAATTTCTAACTTAATTTTTGCGCAAATTTATACATATAGGAGATTCATTCCAAATCAATCTCAATCATACTCCCACTAGGATAAGTAATCTACCGAGTTAGTCACATGTAAAAATAATTTCTTTTTAGATCGAAGAAATCAATTTGAGCCAATCATAAGTATGGACTAATCGGGGTCCTCTCCTCTTAGAGGGTGAGGTTTAGTCTTTGCGAGAGCATTGGTGGTCCCTGCTTGGGGGGTGTGGGTGCAATGGAGAGGAATATGGAAAATATGTGGAAAAGGTTTTCGCTATCAGAACAAGAGAGAATAGAGTTGGAGATCCCTCAGGTTGAAGTCAGTAAAAAAGTGGGAAAAGGAAAATTCTGCATTATGGTTCTGATCATTTCTGAGAGAATGGTCAACAAAGAAGCTTTTAGAATGACAATGGTTAAAGTGTGGAACACTATGGGCTGGTTACAGTTTAAAGAGATGGGTCAAAATAAATTCCTGGTAGAATTTCAATTCCAACAGGATAAACAGAAGGTTCTTCTGGGGAGGCCCTGGACTTTCGATAGGTTCTTAGTATGCATGGAAGACCTTGAAGGGATTCTTGTGGAAGAAGATCTTTCCTTCTCCTCGGAGGTTTTCTGGATCCAAATCCACAACATGCCCTTAGTAAGTATGTCTCATGAGATAGGAAGGCAAATAGGGTCCGGGGTTGGGGAAGTTCTTCAACTGGATACGGATGAAACTGGTAATGCATGGGGTCCTTTTTTACGTTTAAAAGTGAAGATAGATATTACAAGACCTCTGTGCAGAGGAAGGCTGCTGAAGTTGGAAGATAAGCAGTATTGGTAGCCTATCAGATACGAACGCCTTCCCTCCTTTTGTTTTCAGTGTGGCTCCATAAAGCATAAGGAAGGAGGCTGCCCAAAAGGATCACGAGGATCAAATGGTAAACCAAGTAATGAGTTTGGTCCTTGGCTCCATGCTAATCCTCCAAAGGTTGGCAGCACAACCACAAAAAGATATGAAGGAAGTGGCCAGAGCGATGAACAACCTTTCAGACAGCAGGAAAAGGTAGAAGAGGAAGGCCATGCTGTTGACCATAATCATACCCCTAATTTTCAGGATCTAGCAGCAGGAGCCCATACTTTTCTGGTGCCCAAAAAGGAGGATCAACAGGATAGGAAAGTTGACATGCTAAAAGTACCAAGTCTCGAGGAAACCTCAAAGAAGCTGCCTACAGTTCCTAAAGTTCAATCAGTTGACAAGGACAGTGGGTCCTCGGAAGCCCATGCAGATGTGGAGATGTCTCATACCAGCCACTCAGACGCTTTTCCAAAAGTCAAGGGTCCTTCATTAGCCTCCCAGGTTAACTCTCTAAACCAGTTTATGTCCCAAAAGATTAATCAATTGGTTCAAGTTAAGAAAAACACTCATTGGAAGAGGCGAGCCAGGGCTCATACCCTTGGCTCTACTGATAACAGACGAGATCATTCTCAAAAGAATCACATGCTAACACCCCTAAAGAGGAACTCGGATACTGATCTAACTGAGGAAAGATCCTCAGATGCTCATAAGAAACAGAAATATACTCTACCCTGCTCTGGTGTTTTTAAGGATGACTTATTGGTGGTTGCTGCTGGACAGCACCACCAACAGCCATGAAGTGCATAAGCTGGAACTGTCGGGGGCTTGGGAACCCCTGGACAGTTCAAGAACTTCACTTTTTGGTGAAGACAAAGTCCCCAAGTCTCATTTTCCTAATGGAGACTAAGTGCTCTAGGTCTAAAATGGAGAAAGTGAAGCAAAAATTAGGGTTGAAAAATTGTTTTGTGGTTGACAGCAAGGGTGCTAGTGGTGGTCTAGCACTTTTGTGGAAGGATGAATTGGTGGTATCTTTGAAAAACTACTCTCATTTCCATATCTCTGTCAAGATCAGAGGTAATATTGGCACATGGCTCATGACAGGCTTTTATGGACATCCTTTGACAGCCAAGAGAAGCTGCAGTTGGAATTTACTAAAGGCAGTGAAACCCACAGATAATGCTCCTTGGTTTTGTGTTGGTGACTATAATGAAATCTTACATAATGATGAAAAGTTTGGTGGAAGAATGAGACCAAATTCCCAGATGGAAGACTTTAGACATTCCCTAGCTTTGAATGGGCTGAGAGACCTCGGCTATATAGGTGATAAATACACTTGGTGTAATAACAGGCAGGGCTCTCACTTCACAAAAGAAAGATTAGATAGGGCATGTGCAAATGAAAAATGGTTAGAGATGTTCCCAGATACTTTGGTGAGTTCAGAAGCTGTCCAAAGGTCTGACCATAGGCCTCTTGTTATAACCATTGTCTCTAGAAACCAGTTTTTTACAAGAGAAAAAAGGCCATTTCGATATGAGGTCTGTTGGGCTGCCAGAGAGGAATGCAGAAAGATAGTGGAAGAGGTTTGGCAAGAAAGCAGCTTGGCAGCTAACAAATTAGATCAGGCTGTTACAAGTCTGGCCAGATGCCAAGATAGACTGAACAAATGGGGTCTGGTAATAGCAAAGGGAGAAAGGAAGGAACAACAAGCCAAAAGACAACAATTATCTGAACTTCATAAGGCTAATAATGGGGATCTTACAGAGGAAATAAGGGAAAAGAAACAAGAACTAGACAAGATGCTTGAAGAGGAAGACAAAAGATGGAGACAAAGGGCAAAACAGAAATGGCTGAAGGAAGGGGACAGGAAAACTAAATTCTTCCACCAATGTGCTTCCAACAGAAGAAAAAAAAACTTCATAAGTAAAATCTCAGATGGAGGTGGTGAAGTGGCAGTAACAAAGGAAGAGATCAGTGCCAAATTTCAAAATTTTTTCAGGGGTCTCTTCAACTCTTCCTGGCCTAAAAACATCCCCCTATGTCTAAAGCACCTAGACAGATCTGTCACCCCTGAAATGAATGCAAGGTTAACTAGGAAATTCACACGACAAGAGGTTGAAGAAGCACTCTTTAGCATGAACCCCTTAAGCTCTCCAGGCCCAGATGGTTTCCCCCCTGCATTCTACCAAAATCATTGGGGCAAGATAGGAGATAAGGTCAGTGATGCTGCACTTTTCTTACTCAATTCTGATGGCCAATTTGATTCTATTAATCATACATACATAGCTCTGATTCCTAAGTTGAATTGTCCCTCAAAAGTATCTAACTTTCGCCCTATAAGCCTGTGTAATGTGATTTATAAGATTGTCTCTAAAGCCATGGCTAACAGATTGAAAATAATACTGCAAGACATCATTTCCCCTACACAGTCTGCTTTTGTCCCAGGCAGATTAATCACAGATAATATCATTGTAGCTTTCGAGGCTTTACACTCCATGAATAATAGATTGAAAGGGAAAGAGGGTTACATGGCCTTAAAGCTAGATATGAGTAAAGCGTATGATCGTATTGAATGGGTTTTTCTAAGAGAAGTCATGAGGAAAATGGGCTTTGCTGAAAACTGGACCAGACTTGTCATGAATTGTGTGGAATCAGTATCATACTCCATCCTTCTGAATGGCATTCCTCAAGATCCTTTCAAGCCTACTAGAGGTATTAGACAAGGAGACCCCTTGTCTCCATATCTCTTCATTTTATGTACTGAAGTCCTAAGTTCTATGCTAAACCAAGCAGAATCCTCCAAAGCTATCTCGGGTGTTCCCATTGCAAGAGGCAGAGTTCATCTAAATCATCTACTATTTGCAGACGACAGCCTTCTTTTCTGCAAAGCAAACTCCCTTGAGTGGAGTAGGCTAATTTCCTTGCTAAACAATTATGAAAAAGCCTCGGGCCAATGCCTAAACAAAGAGAAGACCTCCATACAGTTTAGCAAAAACACTCCAAGGGCAAACCAGGAAATCATTTTAGAGATAGCAGGAGTGAGATCTAGCCTTCCTTATGAACAATATCTGGGTCTTCCCTCTCTAATTGGCAGGTCAAGACACCTCTCTTTTAAGTCTATACTGGACAAAGTCAGAAGAAAGCTAAGCAGTTTTCGAGTCAAATGGTTATCACAAGCTGGAAAAGAAACTTTCCTCAAAGCAGTGGTGCAGGCAATGCCAACTTATAGCATGGGTGTCTTCAAACTCCCTTGGTCTCTACTGAAAGATATAAATAAAGTCATGAGAAATTTTTGGTGGGGTCAAGTTGAAGAGGAAAGGAAAATCCATTGGGTATCTTGGAAGACTATGGGAAAATCAAAAGCAGCTGGTGGTATGGGTTTCAGAGATTTACATTGCTTCAATCTTGCAATGCTGGCCAAACAAGGTTGGAAGATTCTGCAACATCCTAAAGCTCTAGCCTCCCAAGTGCTTAAAGCTAAATATTTTCCTCACAGTGATTTTTTTCAAGGAAAAATGGGCAGCAGACCCTCTTATTTGGAGAAGCATAATGGAGGCTAGAGAACTTTTAAGAAAAGGCACTAGGTGGAGAGTAGGTAATGGTGAATCTATTAAAGTCTGGGAGGATAAGTGGGTTCCAAACCTTCCATATGCTAAAATCATGAGTCCAGTGAGACTACTTAACCCAATGGCTGTGGTTAGTGATCTTATTGAACCTGGTACAAACCAATGGAAGGACAGGTTGGTGGATGAGGTTTTTTCTCAAGATGAAGCTACTTTGGTCAAGCAAATTCCTATTAGCTACAACAACAGCCCTGATAAACAGATCTGGACAGGCACATCAAAGGGGTCCTTTTCTGTAAGGAGTGCCTATCACTTGCAAATGGACTTGATGGAATCTATGAAGGGTCAGGCATCTAGTAGTTCAAATGACAAGAGGTTTTGGTTGAACTTGTGGAAACTTCAGATCACTCCAGCGGACAAACAATTCATTTGGAGAGCCAGCCATGAAGGACTACCAACCAATCAGAATCTATTCAAGAAGAAGGTTATTGACAAGCCTTCTTGCCCTTTATGCTTAAGGGAGGAGGAAAATATTATCCATGCCATTTGGAACTGCCCTACTGCTCAAGACGTATGGCACCAATGCTCAACTAAACTCCAAAAATGCAACTCCCCTAAACTTTCAATCAAGAACCTCATTAAAGAGCTAGAGGACTCAGGAGGCAAGGAAGTGATTGAGGAGTTTGCAGTGGTAGCTAGAAGAATATGGATGAGGAGAAACCAATTCATTTTCCAACAAGTGTTTAAAGACCCTAACTCAGTAGCAAAGCTGGCTAAGGAAACACTGCATGAATTCAAATCAACCTCTCTTAATGATCCAGGTCTGCAACTCACAGTACAGAACAGTCCAAATTGGAGTCCACCTCCTATAAACTCATTCAAACTCAACTGGGATGCTGCGGTTGACAAAATTCAGTGCAAAATTGGGATAGGTCTAATTATCAGGGATTGGAATGGTAGAGTTGTGGCAACTTCTAGGAAATTTAGACCTCTTTTCCCTGACCCTCTTTTGGCAGAGGCTATTGGAGCCATGGAAGCAACATGTTTTGGTCTACAACTGGGAATTAAGAGGATCATACTAGAGGGCGACTCCAAGATAGTCATCTCAACAATCAACAGCAGCAAGGAGGAAATGTCCGCTACGGGTATGCTCATAGAAGATGTCAAAAATCAACTTAATAGCTATGAAGAGTGGTCAGCTCGGCATGTTAGAAGGGAAGGAAACCAAGCTGCACATAAGCTTGCGAGGGATGCATTATTACACTCATACTCTTCTGTTGACATGGGTTCCATTCCCCACTGTATTCAGGATGTTTGTTGATTTTTCTATGAATGAAATTCACCTTTCAAAAAAAAAAAATTAAGTATGGACTAATCAAACTCGGGCTACTTAATCCTCTAGTTTATCGCATTCTAAAAAACTGAAGACTAATTCTTAAAAATAGTTTAACAATACAAGTGATAAAATAAGCTCATAGAATTACATGTAATCATAATACATGTACAAAAATAATCACATCACATTTGATCTAAATAATTATTATTCACCAAAAAATAATAATCTAGGCGATTTATAACATAAAATAAAATGCCTAATAAATGCGATAAAATATGGCATCATAATATCATGGCATGCATGTATTCAATAAGTACATGCAAAAAAAATATTTCAAAAAAAATAAATATTTTATGCCAGAATCACATGCTGAATTAGTAAATAAAATCAACACAAATTAACAATAAGCTCTGGCCCAATGGTTGAGCTTATAGCCCTTGTGTTTGTGATCCTGGTTTCAAAACACCACCCAAGCATTTTATCAAAAAACATTGTTCTTAGACAACCAATGGGCCGCACCCCCTTGGGCGCCCAGCTACAGAGAGGGCCTATGCCTGCCGGGCTCACAACCCAATCCACAAGCACCCTTAACAGGATGTGATACGGGCCGGAGTTTTAAAAAATGGTCCAAATCAGTAAAACAGGTTCTCAGCTCAAAGATAATTTAAACCAAACTAAACTTGTTTTTGTTTTGTTGGAAAAAAGTTTCATGGGCCGGGCCTAAAACATTGATTTAAAAAAAAAAACCACTTGTTTTACATACCACAACCCAAATTCATCAAAGCCCAACAATGATTTAAAACAAGCCAAGCCTAAACCCGTATTCTTTTAAAATGCAATAGATCACAGAGCGTCTTCATCCTTAAAACACATAAGGGCATTGTTCATCTTCCTCCTCCACCCAACAGTTAAGTGTAATGGAAGAAAAAATAAAAATAAAAACAACCCTTGTAACTGTCATCGGTTGCTGCGTGGCTGGCATCTAATCGAGACACCGAAGTTCCTGGCAGAGGCGCCGAGCCATGGCAGAGCCGCCCGACCCTGCCAACGTCACTCATCGGGGAAGATAGCCCCTCTGCAACTCACTGGTGCGCACACCTGGAGCACAGTTTAATGCTGAAATATACAGGAGCTTGGCCTCGTGGTCGAAGTGGCATTGATTTGAGAGAGAGCGAGCGGAGAAGAAAGTGAAAGAAAGAAAAGTAATTTTTCAAGATATATATGGTTTGAACCGTTTTTTTTTTTTTTTCTCAATTGGTGTCGTGAAAGACGGTTATTCTTTCAGTCAGTTATTTTATCATGCATTTGGGTTACCTGGTTAACCGATTGGAAGACGTCGTTTGGATGTTAACCCAAGTTCACTGGAAATCAGTTCCGAAAATGAAAAACTTGGTAAGCCGAACTAGACTAAATGGTGAGGCCACAAAATTAGTTCCACACATGCATGCATGGAATTGATCTGTCTACTGGGTGTATTTAGATGGGGAAATTAATGAGGAGATGTATATCATGTATAAAAACCAATAGAAAAATTAGCAAAAATGATAAATATAATGTCATAAAACGAACATACAAAATATACTCTTCTGCAAATTTGTTTAAACCGCTAAAAGGTTTGATTACCAACAACTCACAGAATTGGATTTTTCTTCAGATAGAATAATTTTATTGTTTTATTGTTTCAAATACCTATAGCATCCAAAGGTTGTGGAGTTCTTTGACTGTAATTGTAACACACTGTCCGACCATGAAACCCAATTCCAGACCTGCTGAAGCCTAGCCTTCAAGAGAAAAACGATGTCGTTTTTGGTAAGCTACCTCCCTTTCAAAATTTTTCTTGACCCCGATGGTTACCTCCCAGTCAGTTTTTTTTTTCACACCCCCAAATCCCTATCCACCTCAAGTTCTACCTCCTCACGCCTCTGTAACCTTTTGTTCTTTTCTCCCTTGTAAGTTCTCTCTCAATCTCTTGGTTCTCTCTCAGAGTCTCTCGTTTCAGTGCTACAATACCGCCAGCCTCCCTGCACGACCGTCCTCCACTCTCATGCACCATCATCAGCAATGGACGGCGCCGAACATCAAGACTTCGCTGTCGGAAGCAACCCCATTGCACTCCTCACAAGAGTTGCACATGCAACCATCGTAAGCCACCCCAAAATAGAACTCCTCCTCTGACGTTTTCCACGAATCAGCCACCCCCACACACGTTCAACAGCTTCAAGCCACCATGTTGCAACCTCCTCTCTCGATTAACCACCTTGCCAGCTACCGAAACCTTGGACGAGTGTGCCCTGTTGCACCATGCCGAAATATGGGAGGTATTTTCCCCATTGTAAGACACTGCAACCGCCCCCACCGTGAACTCCATCACGTTGAGACCCCGCAGAAAACGTCGGTGAAAACTTCCCGTCACCCCCTGTCCGCCGCACGCCACCTCAGTCTCATGGTGAGCTGCATCTCTCTCTCTCACACACACTTAGGTTGCTCATCTCGTTACCTCTCTCTCTCTCTCTCACATCACATGGTTTCTCTCTCATCACCCTCTCTCTCTCAGTGCTCCGCCTCCAAGCTCGCCGGCAATTTCATCTTAGCTGTTCATCTCCGTCAACGTCCAGCTCCGAGTACCTGTCGCAGTTTATCCATCTCTCTCTCGGTGAGCTTAGTTTTTACGCATGTTGTGGCCAATTCTTTTTTGTTTCATAAACTTTGTTTATAATTTTTTTAACTTCCCATTTTATTTCCTAAAACATCCCTTTAGGTGAGTTTTATATTTATAAGTCTACTGCTCATTTTATGAGAGCATAATATATATATATATTTAAAATATGAATTTTTGAAGTGAACAGTAAGTACAAAATATTTTTGATTTAACCAAAATTATTATTTTTCTACTTATAATGATTTTGATATAATTATGTTATTTAGTTTTATATTTTATAGTTAGACCTCATTAGTAATTGAGTTAGAATTTAATACTTTAGTAAGAGATTAAGTTGGATATTGAGGAATTTGGGAAGTGATGATATTTGTAGGGATTGAAAATTTAGGTTTTAGAGGAATAAAAATAGATTATTTTAGCATCTTAGGCTTAAATATTGAAATACATGTTTGATCGCAAATTTACGGGAATTACGTGATTTTTTTTTATAGGCGACGATTAATATTTGCTCGACATTATTGAGGGAATTTCCGAAAGGCTAAGAAGTTCAGGTAAGTAGGGTTCATATACTAGTTTTGCATAAAATAAATGAAATGAGCTTGACTTTGAAAATATGTATGTTTTATTTTTTTAAAAGAAAGCTGAAAACAACCTCAGATGTATGTTCTGCATATGCATAAATTCTATATAAGAGAAAGTATTTTCTATCGTGACTGGTGTAGACATGAGCTAATTTTGTACATTATGTTTCCGAACTATGCAAAAAGAGCGAATATGAAAATCTAAAAATTTTTGCTAAGAATAAATGAAGATGTTTTGATTCTGTATATTTCGAACATGTAAAATGATCTGAAGCTATTCAGTATTCTGTTTTGATATGATGTGTCATCTGAAAACCTTGGCATGAAGTTCTGATTCTGTATCTGAATGTGATCTGGTTCCGATGATGTTCCGTTCTGTTTCTATTAAGGCTCTGCCACGGGTATAATGGTGGTTTATAACCCTACCACGGGGGTTAAACATGGTATTTGTCCTGATGTGATGCTATGAGATGATATGAATATAATGTTTCAGTTTGGATATGCTAAAGGATTTTCTTTTTGGTAACAAGTTTGCTTTTCTGAAAATTTCGCTCTGATATTTTGTACCAAGTTTTGTTTATGCATTCTGAAAGTAAATTTGTTGTTTCTACTTTCTGAACATAAATGTTTTGTTCTGCATACCGAACTTTATAAATGCTCATGTTTACATGCTAGTATATGATCTCTGCTTACTGAGTTGTTGATAACTCACCCCTTATCTCCACAATATTTTTCAGATATTTTGATGGTTCAGCTGACAATCAAGATTATGAAGCATTGGGTGAGATGATTTTAGTATAGTGAATTAAGCATAGGAAGTTTTTTTATGAGTATTGTCGATTTTTATTAAGAAATTTTATTGTGTTATGATGACTTGGCATTTTGAAAAATTAGTTATATTGAGAAAATTAAATTGAATCGAATTTTCTATATGATATTGGGAATTTGGAGTTTATGTTTATATTGTTGAAAGGTGAGTTTAAATGTTAGGAAGTAACTCTTCGACCCGTGCGGGACTGGGGCGTTACAGTAATTTACTTCGGCTGCCAGATATTTACTGTCGGCTTTGTCCCTCTCGACATCCAATATTTAGCAATTGAGATATGCAAGAATAAGGCCCAAACCATGGATCAATGGAGGAGATGCCGATTCAAGAAATCAGTACATTTAAAAGGAGTTCCTTTTTCAAACAAAAAAGTTTTTCGAAAAAACGTGTTGGTTCCTTTTTTTTTTTCTTTTCGATAGGATTGTCTGTTTTATCGTGTAATTATATAAAACTTGCAGTGTGAATGTAAGTAGGAAGTTAAATAGATTGACTCCCTAAAAATGCAGTGTGAATGCCAAGTAGGAAGTTAAAACTTGGCTTTTATATACTTAAATAGATGTGTTGAGTTCTTTTATTATCTATTGAGGACAATTAAATTTCCGGTCCTATATTCTTTTCTTTATATTTTCTCAAAAAACGCTGATCTTTCTTTACCGATAACTGCCATTAGCTGAAGCTCAAGGAAAGGATTATGTCATAAACATCATTAACCATCTAAGTCAAAGAATTTATAACAATAAATTACTTATACTGTTTTTTCATCAGCATTTCCCAATTTCACGTTAGAATTTAGCGACGAAAATGAAAAACGTCGCAATTAAGGTCCATTTGCGGCGATTTCTTTAAAGGCGAATATAAAATCGCTGGAAAATGACGATTTTCTTATAGTTGTAGTGCCAGTGTTAGACCTCTAAATTATGAAAATGAGTTGAGTTCTTTTATCTATTGAGGACACTTAAATTTCCGGCCGGTCCTATATTCTTTTATTTATATATTGTTTTTAAAAAAGGTGATCTTTCTTTACCTATAACTGCCGTTAGCTTAAGTTCATGGAAAGAACGTCATAAACATCATTAACCATCCAAGTCAAAGAATTTATAACAATAAATTACTTATATTGGGTTTGTAGAAAGAGAGTAGTACTAGTGCTCATCCATTTCAATTGGGTTTGTAGGCAGAGAGTACTAGTGAATTGAATGTGCTTGATCTCTATCTAATTTCACACCTCTTTATATATAATTCTATTCACACATCTTTTAAATCCTTAAGGTCTTACGTACAGAAATAATAATGTTAACAATATTAATAATCAACTAAGAAGCCAACTAATTGTAAACCCGTAAATACACTAGTACAACCAAACAACTCTTTTGAGTATAGAAAATATCTAGACAGAGAACAAAACCTAGGTACATTAATTTGCTTTCTAAAACATGATATACACTTAACAATATTTATAAGTTAGAAAAACTAGATCAGAATGCACAGCAAAAGCGATATTACCTCGTCGGAAATATCTCGGATCTAGTGCGGTTGTTCCACGGATTCTCCAGAGTCGTTGTTCGTCAACGATCTTCACATCGATGGTGGAGTGTGGTACGTGGTAATACCAGAGCAACACTCACACATTCCACAACCTAGATACCGTGACTAGAGAGAATCATTTGAGAGAGAGAGCTTGTTTATCCAAGTGTATCATCCAAAGAATGAGAGGGACTATGTAAATAGCTCCTCTAAACGTAACCCCCAGCTGGCCCTTAATGGCCAGCCATCAAGCCTCATGAATTGGTTTAAGAATCACTTCATAACCTCCAAGAGAAGGTGAAGGGGGTGCCCAATATAAGTGCCCCTTTCTTATATATCTCACTCAT
The DNA here is from genome assembly GCA_022457165.1 of Juglans mandshurica. NCBI lineage: Eukaryota > Viridiplantae > Streptophyta > Magnoliopsida > Fagales > Juglandaceae > Juglans > Juglans mandshurica. The sequence goes on from CM039624.1 coordinate 16,984,545, forward strand.
ACATAGTAGGCAAGACCTCAGGTTTGCATCTCTCAATAAGTTCTCAATCTTAGGTTTAGATAAGTCGTACCTAATTATTTAGACTTTTTGCCACAATTACCATGGAAACCTCCTACTTGCTTGGTATTACTCTCAAGGGGTACTCCAAAGTTTATATATTTGCAAGAACCTATTTGTTCTCTCTATAGAGAAATAAAACTTGAGCAAGATTACCAGTGCTAATACCACATAAAAGTGCACTGATAAAACCTTTAAAAAATTAATGTGCCAATCAAAAATGTCCTCAACACTCATGCACACTCAAATTTTAATGTCCTTACTAGCCAGACATACTAGCAAATACAAAGGGTATGTGTTTATCTGTGAGTTAATCTAAGTTGCTTCAAGATTATAATGCTCAACCTCAAATATGGGAGCAATTAATTTTTGGGTTACAAAACAACACGCAACCTCTATTATTACTCACAAGATTCAAAGGCAAAATAATGGTTTAGCTCTATCTAACAGTTGATCCAATCAATTTCTATAAAACATTTTAGTGCATACGTCCCATGTGCACTTCCAATTTTACTCTTGACCTTTTAGAGGTTTCACAATAATGATGTTCTAAGACTATCTGACATTCACAATAATCTTTATTCGTTTCCAACTACTACACATGGAGGAGATTAATGCGACGATTAAGTCGTATAAATAATCTCTAGGCTTTCTTCATGGTTATCTCAAAGTTACTAAACTATGCGCATCTAATTGCACACATCTCAGAAATTTACCGCGTTAATCAAAGTCAGAACAAAAATAATTAATACATGTCGCAACATCGAAAATTCGTTATACTTCCTAATCATCTCTTGCGCCTCAATGCTTAATTATTAATTTCTAACTTAATTTTTGCGCAAATTTATACGTATAGGAGATTCATTCCAAATCAATCTCAATCATACTCCCACAAGGATAAGTAATCTACGGAGTTAGTCACATGTAAAAATAATTTTTTCTTAGATCGAAGAAAACAATTTGAGCCAATCATAAGTATGGACTAATCAAACTCGGGTTACTTAATCCTCTAGTTTATCGCATTCTAAAAAACTGAAGACTAATTCTTAAAAATAGTTTAACAATACAAGTGATAAAATAAGCTCATAGAATTACATGTAATCATAATACATGTACAAAAATAATCACATCACATTAGATCTAAATAATTATTATATTTATAACATAAAATAAAATGCCTAATAAATGCGATAAAATATGGCATCATAATATCATGGCATGCATGTATTCAATAAGTACATGCAAAAAAAATATTTCAAAAAAAATAAATATTTTACGCCAGAATCTCATGCTGAATTAGTAAATAAAATCAACACAAATTAACAATAAGCTCTAGCCCAATGGTTGAGCTTATAGCCCTTGTGTTTGTGATCCTGGGTTCAAAACACCACCCAAGCATTTTATCAAAAAACATTGTTCTTAGACAACCAATGGGCCGCACCCCCTTGGGCGCCCAGCTACAGAGCCCACAAGCACCCTTAACAGGATGTGATACGGGCCGGAGTTTTAAAAAATGGTCCAAATCAGTAAAACAGGTTCTCAGCTCAAAGATAATTTAAACCAAACTAATCTTGTTTTTGTTTTGTTGGAAAAAAGTTTCATGGGCCGGGCCTAAAACATTGATTTAAAAAAAAAAACCACTTGTTTTACATACCACAACCCAAATTCATCAAAGCCCAAAAATGATTTAAAACAAGCCAAGCCTAAGCCCGTATTCTTTTAAAATGCAATAGATCACAGAGCGTCTTCATCCTTAAAACACATAAGGGCATTGTTCATCTTCCTCCTCCACCCAACAGTTAAGTGTAATGGAAGAAAAAATAAAAATAAAAACAACCCTTGTAACTGCCGCCGGTTGCTGCGTGGCTGGCATCTAACCGAGACACCGAAGTTCCTGGCAAAGGCGCCGAGCCATGGCAAAGCCGCCCGACCCTGCCAACGTCACTCATCGGGGAAGATAGCCCCTCCGCAACTCACTGGTGCGCGCAGCACCACGTGCGTGCGGCTGCTACTGGGGGTAGCACCTGGTGGCGCTGCCTTTCTAGGCGTGGTGTGCTGGTCATGCGGTGCCTCCACCTGCAGTGGAGCACGTCATGCGTCCCAGCAGCGGATCTGCCCGCAGTAGTGCACCACCATGGTGCAAGGCTCTGGGCACGACAAGCATGACCTGGTGCTTGGCTTTGCGCGCGACATAGCCATTGCACCGTAGTGAGGCTACTTCCCTGCACTCGATGCAGCGCTTGGCCCAGGTAATTGGTAGCGTTCTTATTTGTCGTGTTCCCCTGCGATGCGCATGGCACTGCGTGTGGTCCCCTTGTGGTGTGCTTTGCAGTGCTCGCTGCACGGTGCACATTGCACTACTCGCAGCACCCTAGTTGCACCATAACACATCGTGGAGACGCATCAAAATGTAGCATGTAGCGGAGCTTGCTGTAACCTTACGTTCATGACCTTCCAGTCGACGTCTGCAGCATCCCATGCGTTCAGAACCCAGGGTGCAACCAACCCTCTAATGCACGCAGCACCGAGGTGTAGAACACCATCAGGTACGCAACACACAACGTAAGCTGGTCGCAACGCGGCATGTGGACAGCCGCACCAAGATCATGCGCTCAGCTTTGCATGGGTGGCAATCACTTCCTGTGCAACGACGCTACCACCGTAACGACCAACTCATCAGCAACAATGGTTACATATCATCGTGTATAAAAAAAAATTCACATCACAGAAAAATTATTCCGTAAAAGAAATCACTACGAGCATGACAAATATAAATTGCGAACAACCGATTCATGCTCTGATACTAATGTTAGAAAACTAGATCAGAATGCACAGCGGAAGCGATATTACCTCGTCGGAAATATCTCGAATCTAGTGCGGTTGTTCTACAGATTCTCCAGCGTCGTTGTTCGTTCACGATCTTCACATTGATTGTGGAGTGTGCTACGTGGTAATACCAGAACAACATTCACACATTCCACAATCTAGATGTCGTGACTAGAGAGAACCATTTGAGAGAGATAGCTTGTTTATCCAAGTGTACCATCCAAAGAGGGGGAGAGACTATGTAAATAGCCTCTCTAAATGTAACCCCCAGCTGGCCCTTAATGGCCAGCCATTAAGCCTCATGAAGTGGTTTAAGAATCACTTCATAACCTCCAAAAGAAGGTGAAGGGGGTGCCCACTATGGGTGCCCATTTCTTACAATAATGCCAGTAAAATCAACATTATTCACAATCAAAGTAGTTACATCGATACCCAATACTCTAACAATCAAGCACACAATTACAAAATCTACCAAATTTGTTATTATTAAAATAAAAGCATTAAATTTAATTAACATGCTGGCAGGAGTATCAATTTTACCTATTATATGTGCAAACTTAGGTTCAAGTTACAATATATGCATCACAAAAGTAGGGGGATCATGCCATTGATTTACCAAGTGACCAATGGCAACACCACGGATTTATCAGCACAAAAGTAAGAAGTTTGAAAACATCATTCCAACTACAAGCACCCTCTTCGCAGCATACGAATACTCAACAAAATGTCAGACCTTTGACAAATTATGGTTTGACGGCATGGTCATCTCCAAATCCAAAATAGCAAAATATGGTTTCTTTGACCAACTTCATTGCTTTGCAACACCCTGATTCTCTCTATGACAGCCACCTTGGGTCCGCATTTCAGAAATGTATGAACTCATAAACTTATTGTTAGAGAACATAGCATAATGCCTCAAGCACAACTTATTGAATTGCTCCACAAGTTTATCCAGCCTGAACAAATAATCCAGCAAGCCTCACGCGTATCCTCTTGGTGGTGAAGTATATACTACGTAGAATAAACTAGAGTAATACTCAACAAATCCACATCCTAGATACTTTCACAAGAGAGAACAAATAGAAAGATATTATGTACTTTTTGTAATTATCAGAGAACCATTTGAGGGGGCCGTATATAGCCCTTACTGTGCATCTCATATGGCTCGCCGGCCTTAAAAGCCAGCCTTTAAGCCATATAATAAAGTGGTCGTTTGCCACTTTAATTCTTAAGCATATAATGCATGGCCATTAAGCCATGCATTACATGCCGTTATGGCACAGGAGGGGTTTGCCTATGTGGGTGCCCCTCCATCTTACATCTCTCACTTGCACACAGTGGGCATGACCCTAGGCCTGAATCTCTATAACGTTCTCAATGTTGTTCATACAAGCACATAGGCTGTGCGACCATCAAGCACACCTACAAAAAGAAAGGTGGGAGCACTATACCAAATCTCTCCCAAAGAAGACCCCAGCATAGCAACATCCTTAAAGTGTCTTGTCATATCCTAGATTCATTTGATCGCATCTGGTCAAGCATTTTCGAACCCTATTGAGTTAAAAACTAAAAATAGTGCTTGACTACCTTCAAATCATTTTGATGGGTTCACAACCTTAGTTGCTACTAATGTGTAGCATCATAGTTCAACATCGACAAATGCCATCGAAGATACGGTGTTGAAGAGTCTTACATTTGCCCTCATGTCATTCAACTTTGGTCGGGCTGCTTTCCAAGCATTGCCTCTTTAAACCGTATCAATCATGGTCATAGACAACATGCCAAAGTAGCAGGCATCACAACCTCCATCTTATGACATAGTCAAAGGTAAATAAAGGACACTTGTTAAAATATGAGACTCACACAATGAGAAAGAAATGAATCATTTACTCACTTACTCATTTGGTCAAATAATCACATGTAGTATGAAATACATTCTACGGCGGATTTCTCTTCTTCAAATAGCATATGTCTATATCAACACCGTACAGATTTTAGTCTAGCCACTCCTTAAGCGTCTAATCCGAGTAACTCCATTTGCTCGCTTCCAAGGCATCAAAGAGGATCTCGCATCTGGCTAACCACAGGCTAAATGGATTGTGAGGTATCCATGCATGGTCCTCTCAATACAATAGATCTCATATTAACTCCCACTAAGGCGACATATCTTTGTGTCTATCAACTTATCCCCTTGGGCAAGTACCTAGAGACATAATGTCTCATCTCCACTCGCTACTCAAGCACCAAAGGCGATCGTTCATGTGAGCGAGCCAATTTAGGCCTGTTGACATAACTTGTATGTGTATATCCAGAAAACAATACGATAAAGACAAGAACTGAGTAAAATCATATTGCATTAATATCCCAAAGGAAAGTTTACATCTCAATGTCAACTGAAACACAAATTACATTCACAATCTATGCAGTCCTAAATTCCTATCATGAGCCACAAAAACATTTCTTGCTATAGACTTTGTTAGGGGATCAACAACCATGCGACTCGTAGAAAAGGTATTTCAGGATCACTTCCTTTTGCGCTATCATTCTCTGATGTAGTGATATCTTATATTTATGTGTTTGGTTCTTCTATGATACTTTGAGTCCTTAACATATGCGAGAGTTGCCATACTATCGCAGAATATTATCACCGGATCTGAAGTATCCATGCTAATGTCTAAATGCTTGAAGAACCTCTGTAACCAAACAGCTTCTTGAACTGCTGCTGAACAAGCTATGTATTCTGCCTCCATGGTGGATAAGGTTATGCAAGGTTGTTTCTTACTACTCCATGTAATGGCGCCATTGTTGAGCATAAAGACATACCCAGTGGTTGATTTGCGCTCATCTAGGTCACTGCCGTAATTAGCATCGTTGTAACCTCTCAGCTACAAATCTGAGCCTTGATAGCACAACACATAGTTCACAATTCCCTTGAGATATCTTAGAATTCTCTTGACTGCTTTCCAGTGAGCCAGTCCGGGGTTAGATTAGAATCTACTCACCAAGCCAATTGCATAGCATATGTCTAGCCGAGTACACTTCATTGCATACATGAGGCTGCCCACAACATTAGCATAAGTGACACGAGCCATCTTTTCCATTTCTCGTTGAATCTTAGTACAAATCTCTTCGGACAAGCTCTCGCCTCTAGCAATAGGGGTGTCTATGGGTTTATATTCACACATTTGGAAGTGCTCGAGAACTTTCTTTATGTAAGTCTATTGGGACAGACACATAAGTTTCTTTGATCGATCTCTATAGATCTTAACTCCCAAAATGTATTCTCCCTCACCCATATCCTTCATCTCAAAATTGAAGGATAACTACTTTTTTGTGGCGACTATCAACCCTTTGTCATTTCCAGTATGTCGTCAACATACAATGACAACATAATGAAACTCTTCTTGGACCTTTTGACATAGACACAATGGTCCTCCATGATCATCGTAAACCCATTCGAGAGAATGGCTCGATGGAATCTGAGATCCCATTGTCTAGATGATTGTTTTAGGTCATAAATAGATCGTTTGAGCTTGCACACCTTGCGTTCTTGACCTTTGACCACAAAGCTCGTGGGTTGATCTATATAGATCTCTTCATCTAGTTCTCCATCAAGAAATGTTGTCTTAACGTCTATCTGATAGAGTTCCAAATCCATGTACGCTACTATAGTTAGAATCAGGCAAATTGAGGCAAACCTCACCACTGGTGAAAACGTTTCTACATAGTCTATACCCTTCTGTTGGGTATATCCTTCCGCCACTAAGCGAGTTTTGTACATTTCTATTGATCCATCTGGCTTGCACTTCACCTTTATAACCCATTTGTCCGCAACAGCCTTGCGCCCTGACGGTAGATCTACCATATCCCAGACCTGGTTAGTCCTCATAAACTCTATCTCATCATTTAGTACTTTCATCCACTCATCTTTAGTAGAAGACGAGAGAGCCTCATGAGTTGTCCTAGGCTCATCATCATCTTGCAGAGCTAACATGAAAGCTTCCCCTTCAATCTCAAAATGACGATGAAGAACACTTTCACTCGTGCTTCTACACGGCTGAGGTTGTTGTGGTTGATTTACAAGTGGTGTGCTCCCACTCAGAGACAAATCATTATCACAATTTGTAGGAGCTTGAGGAATTTCTTCCTCCTTCTCAACTAAACCTCTTGGAGCACCTTCTTCTTGACCCATAATCTCATGGAGTTCCAAATTCCTATCAGCCTCACTCTTACTTGGAAATTCATCCTCTATGAAATCCACATCTCGTGACTCAATCTCAGTAATAGTTCCACCAGATTGTTCACCTATTAGCACATACCCTTTTGAGTTTTCTGAGTACCTTATAAAGATACACTTCTTTCCTCTAGGACCTAACTTCTCATATTTATGAGAAACATCGTGAACCAAACTCGTTGAACCCGATGGCTGCAAGTTACTCAAATTAGGTTTCTTATCGGTCCACAGTTCATATGGAGTGGAAGATACTGATTTGGAGGGCACTCAGTTAAGAATAGAGGCAGCAATCAAAAGTGCATCCCCCCAAAATGAAATTGGTATGTTTGCTTGCGCCATCATTGACCTAACCATCTCAAGCAGTGTTTGATTTCTCCTTTCTACCACACCATTTTGCTGTGGCGTACAGCTTGCATCGTCAACTATCTTTTTATTCCTTTTTCATCACAAAGCCTTTTAAATTGCTCAGAGAGATATTCACGTCCACAATCAGTCCTCGGAGTTTTTAAGTCTTGTCTAACTGATTCTCAACCATTCTAAGATATCGCCTAAAGCACTCCAATGCTTCAGACTAGTTGGAGATTAAGTAGACATGACCATAATATGAAAATTCATATATAAATGTGATGAAGTAGACACCTACGTGTCTTGCCCAAACACTCATTGGACCACTGATATCTGAGTGGACTAATTGTAATGGAAAAAATGCCTTAATGGCTTTTCCAAACAGTTTTCTCTTAACTTTTCCCATAAAACAATATTCACATGTGAGCAACGTGACCTTAGCGAGATTGGCTATTAGGCCTTCTCTAGCTAACCTAGTCATTCTTTCTTACCCTATATGGCCAAGCCTAGTATGTCATTTATATGAATCTAAATTATCAGATGAAGAAAGAAAAGCAATAGACTCATTCATACTTGAATAATCCAAATCCATTATCATAAAACAATCTGATAGAAAAGCATAACCAAAAAAAATGTTGCCCAAATATAAGGAAACACCATTATTTTCAAATACAGTCCAAAAATCAAATCTTAATAAAGTAACCATAGAAACTATGTTTCGTCGAATCTCAGGAGCATATAGCACATCGTGGAGAAATAGAGTGCTGCCACCCCGCAAGTCCAACTTGTAGGCACCAAGTCCCAGAAACTCCACGCTAGCTCTATTCCCCACCTTGATATTACAATTCCCAACTGGAATCCGGCGATACTCCACAAAACTGACTCGATCTAGCGTTATGTGCTCGGTTGCTCCTGAATCAACAGTCCACATAGGATAGGAATGAGCAACCATCACATAGCTAGTTACAAAAACAATGCGAAAATAGTCAAAGGGTACCTTCTTCGACTCAGTGTAGTCATGAGTGAAGTGGCATTTCTTTCCACAGTTGAAACACTTTATCTTTGACTTGTTCCTCCCGTGCTTTCCTCTCTTGCTGTGCTGAGAAGTTCTTGACACTTTCTTCACTTGTCCATCAACTACCCTTATCTTGGATGTCTTGCACTTAGGCCTAGATGCCTTGCGCAAACCAGACTCAGCCATATAGGCCGAATGTTTGGGCTTAGCAATATCTAAGCGCTCAGCCTCAATCTCCAAGTGACGCAAGACATCATCAAAGTCCTTGATATTCTCATTGTGCATCAGATTATGGCTCATTGTCTCCCAAGAATTTGGTAGTGACCAAATTAATGCCTAGACTTGTTGCTCATCAGTCAAGTTGTTTCCTGCCGTCTTGAGTTCGCGGGTCATGGACAACATTGCTCTAAGATGCTACTTCATCGTGTGGTCAGAGCTCATCTTATAGGAGTCAAACCTCATAGTCAATCCACGCAACCTCGTGGCTGAAGTTCCCCCAAACTTCATCTTCAGTGCTTGCCACATATTCTGAGCAATGTCATAGGTTTTGAACTCACACATGAGATCATTGTGCATGTTGCTTAACATGATAATGCATGCACAACAGTTCTTCTTAGCCCATTCAATATAGGATTCATGATCTATGTGGTGTTGGTCCAAGTCCCCTTGCTTGGGCTCATTAAGGGAGTGAGTTAAGGCCTCCAAAACCTCCTGCTCATCTAAAACATATTGAATCTTGTGATGCCAACTGTCAGAATTCTCCCTATCCAATATCTTCCCTTGTTTAAATCGACAATTATAATCTTGGATGCCATTTTACTACAAAATGCGCAAAAAATGGATATTACACACACACCTATGAAACTTGCCGCGTCCATCCAAGTTAGAAAAAAAATAATACAAACACGTCGCAAGATCAAAAATTCGCTAGGCTTCATAATCATCTATTGTGCCACAATGTCTAATTATTAATTTCTAACCCAAGTTTTGCGCAAATTTAAAAAATTATATGGGAGATCAAATCCTCTTGAATCTCAACCATACTCCCACTATTTAAGTAGTCATATAGCCCTAGTCACATGTAAACACAGAACTTACTAAAACCGCAGTAACCTTTTGGGCCAGTCTACAAGGACAGCTACTCAAACTACAGCAACCTGTTGAGCCAGTCTACAAGGACAGCTACTCAGACTAGAGCAACTTGTTGGGCCAATCTACAAAGATGGTTCTTTTAAGACCATTACATTCCACTTTTTTGTTCCATCAGTGCATTTATAGTTCTTACTGGGGTCACTGCAATTCTTTCAGCCTATCATTTACACTGAAAATACTAACTAAGACTACTTAGAGGGAGTTTTCTATTTTATCACTAAAAAATGAAGATTAATGTCTAAACATTCAAGCCTAACATACATAGTTGATAATATAAGCATATATCCACATGTTCAATTTACACATATATGTAATCACATTTAATCTAAAATATTAAATGAAAGATCTTAAATAAAATAATATTATGGAATAAATAAATAAAAGCATGTATCTAAGCATATATCCATATGTTCAATTCACACAAACATGTAATATAATATTTGGGAATAAAAAAAATAGCATGTATCTAAGCATATAAATCAAGCAAAAAAAATTAATTTTTATTATTATTATTATTATTATTTATAAAACAAATGTATAATAAATACATTTATAATCCCCACTTAAACCAAAAGAAACTTACAGCCCAGTAGTGCGCCCAATTCCTTGGTTTTAGGTGGTCCTGAGTTCAAAATCCAGGTCTGCCATTTTGATGTCTTATTTTGTGTAAAAAAAAAATGGGCTTCTTTAATGCTGGGCCACAAAATAGGCTAGCCCACCTTTTTTTTTCTTAAACAGAATGGGCTGAATGGCCCAAGCCCATATGACTTTGAGTCATCTTCTACCTTCAACTAGGGCACTATTCATGTGAACAATGCCTCTTCGTAGTAAGGCAGTTGCGGCCGCCACAAGCAGCCTCAACCTCAGCTGCAGATAACCTCAGCCTCAACCGCAGATGCAGCCTTAGCCTCACCCTCAGCCACTAAGACACGGCTTTGTCCAGAAGATAGGTGGTGCCGCAGCACTGCCACAATGCACGTAGCACCGCCATGGTGCGCGCTGAAGCTTTCACGGGTGGGTTATGGCCCTTCCATCACAGCACCTCTGGTGCTTGAAGCGGTTCAGCCTCACTCATGGAGTTTTCAAAAAACAAATAAAACAAAAAATGGCACCATCACAGATTCAAAAAATATGCTCTGATACCAATGTTAGAGAACACAGTAGACAACTAAAAGCATGCTCTGATACCAATGTTAGAGAACACAGTAGAATACCTCAAGTACATCTTATTGAGTTGCTCCACAAGTTTATCCAGTTTGAACAAATAATCCAGCAAACCTCAAGCGTCTCCGCTTGGTAGTGAAGTATACTACGTAGAATAAACTAGAGTAATACTCAACAAATCTACAGCCTAGATACTTTCACAAGAGAGAACAAATAGAGAGAGATTATGTACTTTTTGTAATTATCTGGGAACCATTTGAGGGGGGCTATATATAGCCCTCCCTGTGCATCTCATACGGCTAGCCTTAAAAGCCCGCCTTTAAGCCATACAATAAAGTGGCAAACAAGCATGTGGCCCAAAGCCATGCGTTACATGTCGTTATGGCATATGAGGGGTTTGCCCATGTAGGCGCCTTTCCATCTTACACTTATCATATTCGGCTTGCGTCTCTAACATTATCCTTACATCCCCCCTTAATTCATCAAGTTGGCTCTTATAATATTGAGCATCTTTCTCATGCCCTTGTGCAGCTGCTACAAATCTGAAATTATTTCATTACTTAATGTTTAATGACTTGGGAGTAACCATCTCTCCCAACCCCCTTGCAATTATTTCCTTAGATATTGGTTCTATACAAGAAAGCAAGATTAGCTTTTATTGACATCTCCATAGGCAGATATACATTTCTTACAAAATACCAATACATTCACATAAAGATATTCAATCATGGGAGTCACAAGTTTTCCCTTTTTCTTTGACCACCGCACCTCTTTAAAGAAATCAACTAAATTTGCCTTGGTCTCACACTTCAAATACAAGCCCATTTGTAACAAAACAAAAAAAAAAAAAACTAAGCATTAATATATGTTGTTAAGACTAAATATGTATATCTACAGACCAAAGTAGTTAATACCCTCATTTCCATATATGAGCCGCACAAATGATGTTCTTCTGGTAGTGTGATTAGATTGCTGCTTCTTCCTTTTAGCTTTATTTTGATTCGATATCCTCTGCAATTCATAAGGAATGACCTAATACTAGATTATTTTAACATTTGAGTAATCATATTTATTACAACTATATCAATCATTACAAAATAATTTGCAAGTGAGCCATATTATTTTAATCCGATGTGTTGTCCTTACCTTAAAGCCCTCACTTGACCATCTCGCACATAACTTCACCCAAGGTCCCAAACCAGTGGATTCATTGACCTGGTACCTCCACAGTAGATTACCTATTATTTCTTCCATATTATTAAAATATTATTTCCTCAGTTTTTTGAGCAAATGGACATTATATGAACAAATCACAGAAGATAGCATTATCAGCAATAGAATTGGCATGACATGAAGGAATCACATTCGAATATAATAATTATACTTATAAGCCAGTACTAGATTGCAAATATGCATTCAGAATGTGGAATATAGATATTTTTAACAAAAATTAGTTTAGCTGTCATTAAAAAACTAGTTTAAACAAAATGGGGGAGAGTGAAAGAGAGTGGAGAGAGGAACAAAATCAGATTGAGAAACATTTTAATATACTACACTATCCAACATATTTGTTAGGCAATCATAGAAAACTTTACAACTAACTATATTTTCATTGAAGTCTACAAAAAATACATTACAATACATATTCTATTTTGAATTTTTATTTTTTATTCTATGATCATAATACTCTTATTTTCTTTTTAATCGAAATGATTTTTCAAGTGTTTTCTCTATTTTATGTTCAGTCTTGTAATATATGACCAACTAGATTAGAAAACAAAAATATTGGGTTAATGGTATTGATTAAATCTAATTTTTCTTATAATTATATTTTTTTCATTCTTTCTTAATTCTTGTTTAATCCAATTGGTTCAAAGTTCAAACACTTCAAATTCTCGGTGGCCAAATGGTATATATGAACTGTGGCACCCTCGCTCCTCGATAAGGTTCTCGGCGAGGATCTATGGTGCCAAGTGTGCCAACCAATCTGCAACACCTTAGATCTTACATGGGGTTAAACATGCTCATGAGGAAAATTATTTTCTTGTATCAGAGCCAACTCGATTTGGCTGGTGATAGTTGAATTGTTGCTATTCTTTCGGTTCATTTCTTATCTTCTATTTTCCTATCTCACCATTTACTCTGTTGTGTCTATTTCTTGTCACTGCTGGCGCCACCCTAGTTGTAAAGTAAATTCCAACCACCAAAAAGTAATCCTCGTTCGAAGTATAGGGCATGAGCGGTATCCGGTTAATTAGGGTATGTGTTATAAAATGCAACAAAGACTAGAGAAAGATAGCTTGAGTAAGTATTGACCTTAGGGTTTTAGTGTGATTAAGTATGAATAGGATGTTTATATCCAATTCATCTATTAGCTCTAGATCTAGTTTGCCCCCTGATATTATTAATGAAGAAGATTACTCTGTTAAAGAATTTGAGTACCCTGATTTCAACAAATGGAGTATTCTTAAGATTGATGCTAAGGTTATTTACAAAACTAGTTAGATTTAGTCTGCTTTTAAGACTAAGTTTAATGTTAAGACGGTTGAACAGACTTATGCTATACCCAAAACCCATGAAAAGTGTTGTTTGTTTAATCGAAAAACCATTCATGATTTTCTTATTAAAGGTTATAAATTTTTGCATATTGATTTTGTTCAAGTTGTTTTAAGCCCCTTACTCGTAAGGGTATAAATGCTTTTGTGCTTTTTTGTTTAAGAGATGCTAGATTCAAGAAATTTGAAACTAGTATACTTGATATGATACAATAGTCTTTGTTTAATGGCCCTGTTCATTTTGATTGTTTTTCTGATCTAACCCTTGCTTTCGATGATCCTAATATTCTTAAAGCTTTAACTTTGAGTATTTTGACATCTAGTTACAATATGGATGAAGGGAGTAAACCCTTGCTATAGTTTATCGTATTTACTATAGAGTGTTGAAAACTAATTTAAATCCTAAACTTGTTTTGAAGAATTCAGGTGATAAAACTTTGCTAATCTAAAGTTCTACCCCTTATACTAAGATCCAAATTTCAAAGATGATTCATTGGAAAGATGTTACTCTTCCTAGTGAATGGTTATTGGAACATAAATCTCAGCCTGCTAAATTTGTTTATGATGAGATTAATCTTGATTATATTCAACAATATCTTGATGGTACTATCAAGATAAGTTTTGATAATAAGGTTTATAGACCTTTATTGATCAATGAAAGAAGAAATTCATTTGCTGGATCTACTACTTCAAAAAATCTAGTAAGGAGAGATCAAGATCTCAATGATTTTCTAGAAAGTACTGTTAAGCCTGATTTAAAGCTAAAGGGAGTAGCTAGTAATGCTTTCCAAGTTAGTGCTGCTTATTATACTACTAAAAATGCAGATTTATCTAAAAAAGATAAAGTTGTTAAAGAAAAAGAAGAAAAGACCTCTTCCATGTCTGCTACAGATTCTGATTTTACCGTTCCTATTATTTACAACTAGTTACCTGTGATAAAAAGAGCTTTTGAAATTGATATGAATTCTTTGTATAATGAGTATAGTTCTGTCAAAAAAAAGAAAAAGAAAAAAATGCTATCATACTACTTTTGATGACAAAGAAAAATTATGTGTTAAAAGAAAATAGAAAGAAAAATGTTTTTTATTATGTGTTACTGAAAACAAATCTATTATTCGGTAAGCCATCCACCTCTTGAGACAGTAATTACTAACCATCAAGGATCTAAGGCTAAAGTTTCTCCTTTTAAAATTGCTATTTTTTATTCAAATGCTCATACTTCTATTGAAACAAAAAAGATTATTGATCAAAATAATTTTGTTAATAATTCTTTACATGCTATTGGTCAACAATTGGACCATATTGAAGAAAAATTTGAAAAACCTATTTCTTCGATTAAGATTAAAAAACTTTTGGTCAACTTACTTGAAACAAGGCAAGGTTTAAGTGTTAAGACCAACTAAGCCAAAACAATTGAAAAAACTGATCAAATGATTTCTGATTTACAAAAGGTAAAAACTGAGAATACCAAACCTTCTGCTAGTAACACTGCTTGTGTTATTAATAGTAAAGGCAAAAAGGTAATCTCTGATAAATACTCAAAATCTGAATCTTCTAATCTCTCTATAGATCAGGATATTGGCTTTACTTGAAGAAAATTTTGGAAAAATTGATTTAGTAAAACCTGAGATAAAAAGGTTGTCAAGAAAACCTAATCCCTAGAGTTTTACAAAAAAATTGGTATTTCAAACCTATTCCTCTTGATCTATAGTTTGAAGAAAGATTTTTTCAAACACAGTTTTTTGTTTCTTCCAATAAGCTTTATGAATGAAATATTGATGAATTATCTAAACAAAAAAATCCTCAATTCTATGGATGTCTATGGTTGCTAATGTTGATGTTACTAACTATAATCTTACTCATGTTGAAATTGTTGATTTGTTAGCTACTAGATTTTCCAAGACTCTTCATCATTGGTGGGATAAGCATCTTATTGATGATTCTAGACAAACCATCATAAATGCTATTAAGGATGATGATGATGGATTGCCTATTTTTTATACTATTATAGGTCAGGGTATCCCTAATGGTGTTAACGCTTTGATTTACACTTTTGTTAAACATTTTATTGGTACCTCTTCTAATATTACTACTCATATAAGTGATTATTTGAATAACTTAAGATGCCCTATTGTGTCTGATTATAGATAGTATCAATACGTTTTATTTACAGAGTAATATTGATAACAATGCTAAAGATGAACTGATTCGTATTTTGAATTTAGTACAAGTGATTCTGGCTATCACTCTGCTATTGAAGAGTCTTGTTCTCCTAATATTACGATTGGTTGTAATGATTCTTGCTACAAAACCATTAATATTCTCACTAAGGGTAAAGAACAAGAAAACATTTTGATTACTTTGATTAGCCAAACTACCAATCCTGAGCTTAAGGAAGAATACCTCCAAAAGCTCAAAAAATTATGGTGAAAGAACACCATGGGAAATCTATTAAACCCAAAATTAGCCTTGATGAAACTATGGAAAGATTCAATAAGAAGAAATTCAGAGAAACTTCTATTAACGATCTCCAGCATAAGATTGTTTTTATTAAAAAAGAAATTTTTGAACTCAAGAGTGAGTTGAACAATATCAAAACTGATAATAACCCTCTTAAACAAGAGTTATTACTTTTGAAAATTGAAAAACAGTTTGACCAACACAATGTTTCTAATAATGATGAGCAAAATGATGGTGCTGGCCCCAATCATCATGAGTCTCTTATTCTAATAACGTATGTTTAATTGACTACTCCATTCCTTTAAAACATTTTCTCAAAATAAAGATTGTTGTTAGTCATGAATTTGAGTTGAAAGTTGTTGCTTTGATTGATTCAGGAGCTTATATGAATTATATCCCAAAACATATAATTCCTAGTAAATACTATGAAAATCTCACTAAAATATTATTTTTTTGCTAATGGTTCTCAAATGAAGATTAAATATGAGCTGAATAATGTTCATATTTGCCAAGATAATGTCTATTTTAAAACTCCTCCTATTATTGTTAAAAATAAGACTAATAAAGTGATTCTTGATATGCCTTTTATATCTTCTTTATATCCTTTTCTTACTGAACGTGATGACATTACTACTGACCCTTTCGGGTAGAAAGTAAAGTTCAACTTTACTTCGAAGTTTGGTATTGATACTGATAAAGGTTTGAATGCTTTGATTTCTGCTAAGACTAAACATTTGAATTTCCTATAGCAGGAAATCAAATACAAAAGAATTGTTGAATAATAATGTGGTAAATTGTTACAATAAAAAATTGATTGTTTTAATAAAAAACAAACTTGTTGATGATGTTTGTCCTGATCTTCCTAATATTTTCTAGCATAGGAAGAAACATATTATTAATTTACCCTATATTAAAAAAATTTCTGAAAAGAATATTTCTACTAAAGCCAAACCTATTCAAATGAATAGTGAGACTTTAAAATTTTGCAAAAATGAAATTCATAACTTGCTTGCTAAAAAGATCCTTAGGCATAGTAAGTCACAATGGTCCTATGCTCCTTTCTATGTTCAGAAAAATGCTAAGATTGAGAGGGACTCATCGCCTAGTTATTAATTACAAACCCTTGAATAATGTATTAGAATGGATTAGACATCTCATTCCCAATAAACATGACCTGATCTACAGACTTAGTGACGCCTTAGTTTTCTCTAAGTTTGATATAAAATCTAGTTTATGGCAAATCTAGATTAGTGAAAGGTACAAAACAGCTTTTACCACTTCCTTAGGACATTATGAGTGCAATGTTATACCCTTAAGCTTTAAGAATACACCTAGTAAATTCCAGAATATCATGAATTTTATTTTCAATTCATTCGGTCATTTTATCATTGTTTATATTGATGATGTCCTTATCTACTCCAAATCTATTAATGGACACTGGAAATATTTGTATTAATTTATGGAAGTCATCAAAAGAAATGATCTTGTTGTCTCTGCTAAGAAAATTAAATTATTTCAAACGAAGATTTGTTTCCTTAGTTATGATATTCATGAATGACAAATTCGTCTTATTAATAGATCCATCCAAATTGCTGATAAATTCTCTAATGTCATCACTGATAAAACCCAATTACAAATATTTCTGAGTTCATTAAATTATGTTGCTAAGTTTTATAAAGACTTTAGAAAACATTGTAAACCATTATTTGAGAGGTTACAGTACTCCAATCCACCTTTTTGGTCAAATATCCATACTTCCCTTGTTAAGCAGATTAAAACTCATGTCAAAACACTAACTTGTCTTGGTATTCCTACATTTAAGGGCAGGTTTGGTAACCAAAACAAAACACAAAATTCTCATTTCATCTCATCTCATCATTACACATTTTTCAAATCTCCATACAAAATATAATAAACAATTTAACTTTTTCAAATCTCAATTCAACTTTTTCAAATCCCAATACAATAATAATACTAAAACATAATATTTTAAACACTAAAACAAAACACAAAATTCTCATCTCACCCCCAAACCTACCCTAATTCTTTCAAAATTGTTGAAACGGATGCCTCCAATATCGGGTATGATGGCATTATGAAACAAATTATTTCACCAGATTCATCTAAACAAATTGTTTGCTTCCATTATGGAGCCTGGAATAGTGCACAAATTAACTATAGTACTATTAAGAAAGAAATTTTATTTATAGTAATATCTATTTCTAAATTTTCAAGTGATTTATTAAATTAGACATTTATATTATATATTGATTGCAAAACTATAAATATGTATTAGAAAAAAATGTTGAGAATATTTCTTCAAAACATAATTTTGCCCAATGGTAAGCTAAGCCAATGTCATTGCTAAATCCCATCAACCTATTCAGTCTTCATATCCTAATAAAAACCCAGCTTCAAGGAATGATTATGTCTGAAAGCAATATTGTCAAAACTTGATTTATATTGAACCTAATTGTTCAATATATACTAATCCATCCAAAATCACTTTTGGGTATTTTTCGCCTGGTTTTTATTAGGTTCTTGAAAATACTCAGAAGAACCTCCAATATTACTCCTCCATTCTCACCCAAACCAATCCATCCTGATTAAACCCAATTTTTTTTTTATAAAAACTAATAAAACCAAGTTGATCTTCCATAGTGTTTAATATTAAACCTGATCACCTAAGGAAAATGTGGAACTCATCCCTATGTTGTCAAGAAGATCCTTGATTAAGATATTTCCTATTGCTATTATGGCTATATTGAAGCCTGGTTCAAATTTATGTTGTTCCAGAATACTAAGATGTATCATTCATGATTTATTACCTTTGATAAAAAGTTCAATTCTCAATTCCCTCCATGGTTTCTAAGATGGTGGACACAGTTTGGCCCAATTGCAAAAATTTTCCCTGACAAACTCAATAATGCTATTGAATACTTCGCCAATGTTTACAAGACTGATCAACATCGATAATTTTTTTTTTGTTTTCCTTCTCTTCTGCAAGAAATATAAAGTTTCCTGAATCTTGAAGTGGAGTTATGCTAAGAAAAATGAAATCCTTGCTCGCAATTAGTATGTCAAGTGGTGGGATAAATTTTCTCATACTCAATACGTGATTGATAATGTTAACCGAGATTTTCCTCTCATCTCTCCAAATTTAGGAAGCATTGAGAATTTTTCCGCAGATTTTCCTATTGCTAAAACTTTGGTTCAAGAGCCTGAATACCCTATTGCTCAGGCAAAACAACCTGCTTCATCTGATAAATCAAGTAAATCTTCTAAATTCAAGAAGAAGTGTACTCTCCAAGAACTTCAGAAAAAAGATTTGATTTACCTATTGAAGAAGTCCCTCCAGGATGATGATGATAATGATAATTTTGATGATGAGTCTAAGGCATCCTTTGAAGCCTCTACTGATAATAATGATCTTTATGATAATATATTTGAACATGATTCGAAAACTACCCCAAGGCTATCCAGTGATTGATCCCTCATTCAAGAATGATGAAATTATTGACGTTGGTACAAGCCAACAAAAAATATTGAAGACCCCTGCTAAAGAGCCCTTGATTCCCGCTATTGGTTACTGCAAAATCAGATATTCCTGCTGATTGGAGTAATACTAAGACCCCTACTTTTAGTAGTTTTTCAATGGTTAGATTTATCGTTCATTACTGTTCATTCTACTAGTAATCCACCTGTTTGCCTATATAAGGGTGCTTAGCTTTGTGGAAAGACAACTGTATTCTTGGAGAACCCTAAGAACCCTTCTTTTCTCCTGTTTTCTTGCTCTTCCTTTGTAATTGTTGAATATTTTCATGTATTATAGTTCATCTAAAATGAAGAACTTCAACTATTCCAATTGCGAATTCATGAGTATTTTGAGTATTTTATCTTACTTACTTTCTTCCTACTTCAATTATTTACTACTAACTTACTGCTTGCACTCCAGTCATATGGTCCCTTTGGGCTCCAGTTATCTAGTCCAAGCATTCAGCTATCACTAGCCAAATATATATATATATATATATATATATATTTCTTTTTGCGTGAACTTAATTTGGGAATGCACGCGTAGTGGAATAAGTAAAGAATTAGTCAGAGACTAATACTAAATGCACTAAAGGTTTGTATTATTAAGAAAATCATCCTTAATTAATAATATTCATATGTCATCGTCACTTCTTCTCAAATAATATTATACACTATCATCGGTTCATCACTTATATCAAAATACAAGGAGCTGTACATGGTTCATCACCTAACTAAAATAAACAAATACAAATGGTTACTAATCAAAGACAGGCCTACGTGTCTACACTTCGGGCAGGGCATGTTCTTCTTCCTCGAGAAACTTGCTTGGGCTAAATCTCCATCAAGATCTATGGGTCTGGCAAACAAAACCACAATTGGGAACACCACAATGAGACTTCTAAGAAATTTCAGTTGGTTAAAACTCATGACATAACTATTAACGAGAAATAATTGTAATGAATATGCATGCATTGTTCCATGTAAACTAAATGCATATTTATGCATGGCGAGAAATCAACCTCCAGGCAAAAACACATGTACTTATAGTCATGGTGAGGAATCACATCAAAATAAATCTCATGTATATAAACATGGTAAGGAACCATCCTATAAGCAAATCTCATATATGAATAGTCATTATCCGGGCCAGGAACCACCCTCTTATCAATTCATATAAAATCAACCATATCTCATCATATAAGTAACAATGGAAATTCGCTCCACCAACCTGACACAAGGAATCACACTACTTCGAATATTACAGTAGCGTTGGTGCCGATTCTTTTGTCATAAGCTTTGGAATGGCTTGCTTCATTGAAGACTCTGACTGGAAGAAAGAGTAAACACTTTTTTATTTAAAAAGTGAGATTTTGGATTTTGTCCAATGTCTTTTATACTGTGTGGATTGCCAGTCCTAATTCTAACGTCCATCTGACTCTAGGTATGCTTGAATAAGAGATCTTCGATCTCAGCCGTCCATTCGCCCTCTAGCCTTAAAGAATGGCAGAGATTGAGTTCCTAATGGGGGCAAGACATGCATGTTCCTGCATCATGCCTTGGGTTCAATCCCGCAGTCTTCTCGCTAGTAAGGGTTTCTCACGTGGCATTGGACCAATTTTTTTAGGTTAAATGGTATGGCCTGCAGGTCCGTAATATTTTTTTCACAAACTCACTCTACATGTGACATCTCTTATGGAGTAAGGGTCTCTATGTACAACACCTGCCACGCTCTAAGCACCTCCATGTTATCTCAAAGTACTCCAACTTCTACATCAAGCTTGTCCTTGCCCGTTGCTCACCCTAGTACAGTCAGTGCATTACTTGCTTGCCTGGTGTCGGGCAAAAAGTCCTTTCTCGCCCAATACTAAACTATGTTTGCCAAACTTTCTACATATTGTTGTTTTCCCTTCTCCTGGACTAGCTGCAATTTGCTCATCTAGTTGCCTCTTCGTCACCCATCTTTTCTCCTTGAGAGGGAATCTCTTCCCTTGCTTGGGCGTAGTCCTCACATGAACATTTAAGAGGCAACAACTGATCCCCTTTGCTATATAGTGTTGGAAATATATTAAGATAAATTGCCCATTGGTTGTCTAATATCATTCAACGATGGACGAGCTTTGTATGGACACAGCTTTTTAAAGGCAATTGTAGGTTGAGGAAACAAGTATATGAAGTTGTAATAACCCCTTCCTAGGGTTTTGTTGTACTTTCTCTTTATACATAAATAATATAAAATCTAAAATTTAATAAAAGAAAATTTCTCATTTTTCTCATAACTTCAAAACTCAAAAGAAGATATTTGTCAAAATATAAAAATTGTCACATTAGTTACACGTTGAAACCATAACTATTTATACAATATTGAAATACAACCTATTTACAAAAAAAAAATCTCAAAATATATAACAAAAACCTATCATGTTCATAAAAAGTTTACAAAACCAACACAAACTAAAGTTCCATCAACAAGACTCAACCCAACGCTACTAAACATCCATCTCTCCTTCCAAAGTAGTGTATTGCTCCGCAGCTTTGTCTTCATCATTACCTGGACATTTAAAACATCAAATACAAAAGTGACTTTATTACTCATTAAGCAGTTATACCATACAGTCAAAATATCATGCCTTAATTATTCCATTTCTTTAGAAAACTCATATAAATAGAAAACATTTCAATTAAATATTACTAAATTAGTTTTCACTTTCCATTGGCTGATACACATTATTACGCCCCTATGTTAGGAGCGGTCTTTTGAACCCAATTTTGCCTGTGGCCGTGAGTTGGGAATCCATTAGTTAGGATGGTGCCACTGGGTGCTCTACTAATATAACCGATCCAACATTGCAATTTGCCCCTCTCTTTGATACCATCATCATTCAATCGTTGGCCATTACATATTTTCATACATAAAACTTTCATTTCCTTTTCCTTTCATTTTTTCTTCCATAGCATTTTCGTAATCTTTCTTAGTCCAAAGTGGAAAAAGAGCCTACTTCACATAGTGAAGATGATGGAGAGTCGAGAATGGGTGATAATGGCACACAAGATTTCTTTACATTTGGGGGGGCACAGGTTTTATACACTATAATAGTTAGAAGTTTGATTAAAAACATAGCATAGGTTAAAGAAAAAATTATATGAAAAGAAGAATATACTACGTAAATATGTATTATTTTCTACTTACCATTCTCTTTTGCTTTCATTAGATATGTCAATTAACTAAATATCTTGCATGGCCAAAGTATCGAGGATTTAACACTCAATATGTTCCTTTACAGTCAGATCATCTCATACTAATTAAATCTCAAAATAGGCAATCATCGAGTAGGATAATAACAAGTTTAGTTTCTCGATATTCCTCTCATTCTCACTAAATTTTCCAAACATTCTTTTCTACTACTACGATATATAACATCCTATATATTCCCTAGGAATAATCTTTAATACTGGACCACACACATAACCAAACTTGGGACCATCTAAGTAAAATTGGGCTTGTCTAACATGCTAATACAGAGAGACAATTTGTAACACTTTCTCATACTTAGTATGCAACACTTTCTCTAAGTACTTAAACCTACTATGACCTATAAAACTCAATATTTTACTCCTCATGGCTTTCTTAGATAGCATTAGCACTATTATTCATTTTTCAATAAAATCCACAACTTGTGTGATATTTATATTTTTGCATAATGTATGTGAAATACTGAAAAACATGTATCGAAAGGCCATGTGCCAATACAAACTTTAAAAAATATCATTCGAACTATGCTCATGCATATTGGACAATCTGATATAGGATATAAACACGTACATATATATTACGGATCGTTATAATTAAGTTATATAAAAATAATAAACACATGTTATTAGGCATGTAAAGTTTTTAAATGTTCATCAAACTATTATGGAAGTGCATTTCATGCTTCTAGCTTATGTAATGTACACCTTATTATTTCAGCTCATTAATACGTTTCCTACACGTTTATAGAAATTATTATTAAATAGAAACACTAAAAAGTCATGAAATGAACATAAAACTTTACTTATTCTAAATGTCACTCAATCTCAACATAAATTTTAAACATGTGTCCATGAGCATATTAACACTCTCTCCCTCAAACATCGCAATTAATATATTTTCTTCCTCATTCCCATTTTGGTTACCATGGATCTTGGATCATATGACTAAATTAAGAAAACATTCAAGTGGATGCCCACTATCATAATTACATTCTAGTTAGTTAAACATTATGATTAACATGTGGAAGTACTTAGAACAAAACATATCATTATTAATTGATGTGCATCCCTACAATTATTCTTTTCAAATGATTTTTTCCCCACCATGCACCACTCTATCAAGAAATCTTTCAATTGGTTCATTTCGTATTAACAATATTGTTCTTGAAAGGATGGCCTTAGGACACAAATTGTGGTGCCTCGTTCCTCGATAAAGGATCTGACAAGGATCTGTGGTGCCAAGAGTGCTAGTCGGTTGGCAACACCAAAGGTTCAAATCACGTTAGGCGTGCATTTATTGAGAAGTGCACGTGTAAGGAAATAGATATTTGGATCCCAACGGAAAAGTAAATGTATAGTCAAAAGGCTAAACATTATAGTACCAAAAGTTTAAACCATTTACAGATTTGCACAACGTTCATAGATTACTTCATTCCACAAATAAATATACACATGCTCAGCTGTCTAGTTCATACACCCAAGATGAGGTAGGCTAAACACATGGTCGCCTGACCGATAAATATGTACAACTCCCAAAAAGTAAACAAGTCCTACAACAAAAACAAGCATCCGCATCGATTGTGCTCTCTTGTATCCTAGCTCCTCCACTAGATTTGGCATCATAGGACGTTGGTGAATCCTCAACCTTGCCCTTCTCTTGCTCGTCATGTCACGCTCCGACACTGCTCTCCCTACATTGTGCCCCGACCGTACTCTTGTGGTTCAGCATCTCCGTAATTAGGGCTCTTCCCTCCGAGAACTCTCTTCATCTTGGCAGCATTCCTCCTCTACTTGTCGGCATTCCCAACCTAGGTTAATCACTCGGGGTTGCTGGTTCCCAAAACTTTTCCTTAACAAGGAAATGTGGAGCAACCTATGAATCCATTCATATTTAGTTGGTAATGCAACTCGATATGCTACTAGGGCTACCATTTCCACTACTTGGTAAGGTCCATTGTCTTGGACTTAATTTCCCTTTCAGGCCAAATCTTTTAACTCCCTTCTTAGGTGATATTTTAAGATACATCCAATCACCTTTCTTAAAGGTCAACTCCCTTCTTCTTACGTCAGGGTAGCTCTTCTACCTACTCTGAGTCGTAGCCATCCTTTCTCGTATGAGACTTGTTCCGTCATCTTTTGGACGATCTTCAATCACTTTGACTTCTCCTACTTCATCCCAACATATCAGCAATCTACATTTTCTCCAATACAATGCCTCGTAAAGGGCCATTTGGATGGTCGCCTACTAACTGTTATTGTATGCAAACTTAATGAGTGGGACGTGGCTTTCCCAGGCTTCCTTAAAATCTAATACACATGCTGTCAACATGTCCTCCAAAGTTTGAATGGTCCTCTCATCGTTCTGTTTGAGGATAGTAAGCACTACTGGATTTTAATTTAGTGTCCATCGTCGCCTGCATACTCTTCCAAAAATGAGACTTAAATCTCAGATCTCGGTCCGGCACTATAGTCTTGAGCTCTTGTAATATAACTATCTCTCTTATGTACAACCGAGTAAGCTTACTCAGTGTGTTCGTAGTAGTGACTTGTAAAAAGTGGACACTCTTGGTCAACCATATCTATGATTACCCATATAATGTATTTACCATTGGAGGCTCGGGGTAGCCCTACCACAAAGTTCATGGGGATGTCTTCCCACTTCGACTCCGGAATAGGTAAGGGCTGTAAACTCTCGCTGATCTCTGATGCTCAGCTTTCCCCTTCAACATGTAGTGCATCACTCGATGAAGTGGGTGATATCCTGCTTCATCCATCCCACCAAAATCCTTTCCTAAGATCCCGGTACATCTTCGTACCTCTAGGATGTATCGAGTATGGCAAAAAATGGTCTTCGACTAAAATTCATTCTAAAATTTATGAATTAGCTAGAACTACTTTCCTTCCTCTATACAACAAGGTTCCATCCTCGCCCAAGTTGAAATGCACAAGTCCCCTACCTTTGTAGACTCTTTGTCGAATCTCTAGCAATTTTGGATCCTTCTTCTGCTAACACTTCAGCTTATCAAATTCGTTCTCTCTTAATTGCTGCATGGCGGTGAGGATTTCCTCCGGTGGTAGATCCTTCAACAATAGGTGTCACGTCCCTTCCAAAAGTGAGTCCCCCCTTGTGGAACCTTCCAAGCCTATTGAGCTCAACTTGTGGCTTAGTGTATTGGCGACTAAGTTCACTTTTCTCGGGTGATACTTGATTCCACACCAGTAGTCGCTGATGGTTTCTAACCATCTCTATTGCCTTATAGTGAGATTCTTTTGGATGAAAAGGGTTTCAAACTCTTGTGGCCCATGTACACCTCGCACTCTTCACCATATAGGTAGTGCAACTGAATCTTCAGGGCAAACACCACTACTGCCAGTTCCTTGACTTGTTCCATCATCTCTTGTACGGTTCTTTTTGTGGTCCTACAACTATTTAGCTACATAAGCCACTACCATTCCTTCTTGCATTAGGACACAACCTAATATGTACCTTCACATGTCACTAAACACCACAAATTGTTTGTGAGGCTTGGGTAAGTCTAAAATAGAAGTCGTGGTTAATCTCCCCTTCAATTTCTCGAAACTCCACCCATACTTAATCAATCCAAATGAATTTAATGTTATTCCTAGTTAACGCAGTGAGAGGACCTGATAATCTAGAGAATCCTTCCATAAAGCTCTGATAATAACCAGCTAAACTCAAGAAACTCCTAACCTCATGCACCGAGGTAGGACGTTACCACTCTAATACTGCCTCGATCTTGCTCGGGTCAACCGTGATTCCTTCTTTGGATATCACATGACCGAGGAATCTCACTTCCTCTAGCCAGAACTCGCACTTGTTGAGTTTGGTAAACAATTGATGTTCCTTGAGCTTCCCCAATACTAATCTCAAATGATCCTCATGATCTTCGGCAATCATGGAGTACACTACTTTATCATCTATGAACACTACTACAAACAAGTCCAAGAACATCCGGAACACCCTATTCATAATGTGCATGAATAGCATCATCGTAAACTCAAAATGACCATACCTTATCCGAAAAACTATATTTGGTATCTCGCCTTCCCTAATCCTCAATTGGTGATAACCTAGCCTAATATCAATCTTAGAAAACAACGCAGCTCCTTGTAGTTGATCGAACAAATCATCTATCCTCGATAGCAGGTAATCGATACACATTCTAAGGGTTCCATCCTTCTTTCTAACGAATTGCTCCCTAAGGTGAGATACTGGGCTTGATAAACCCCTTCGTCAATAAATCTTGTAGTTGGTTCTTCAACTCTTTCAACTCGATCATCCTATAGGGCACTTTATGTACTGAAATTGTCCTTGATTCCAACTCAATTGAGAACTCGACTTCCCTAAGAGGGGACAATCCTGGTAATTCTCTAAAAACCTCTGGGTACTCACTTACTATAGGTATATCTTCTATCTCCTTAGTTTCTCTCTCTTAAGTACTATTTAGGCTTCAACCCACTCACCAACTCCTTCTTGGCTTGCAACGAGATAATCATTTTTTACATTGACCTTAACTTGCTTCCTCGGAAAATCCTATCTTCCATTCTAGGCACATGGAATGTTACCTTCCTCTACGGGCAATTTATACTCACAAAATGCCTAAACAACCAATCCATGCTTAAAATGACATCGGATCCCAACAAATCAAACACTATTAGATCTGCTTCCAAAATGACTCCACCTATCTCTAAGGGGCATTCTACAACGACTTTGGTGCAAAATTCATTGCTCCATTTGGTAACATTATTGAGACTCCCTGCCACATCGATTTCGTTCGAAGACCAATCATCTTGGCAAATGCAGTGGACACGAATGATTGGGAAGCACCCGAGTCAAATAATGTACTCGCGTAGAAATGTGATATTCTAACTCGTCCTAAAATGATCAACCGGCTTACTACTTAAACCATGTTCCTACAAATATGACTAATTAATCGTGGGTTGAGATTTCGTACTTGTGATGACACCTGCTTCTTGAGTCTCTAGGGCATTTTCGTCGACTTCTCTTGGAGTGAGGGCATACACTCTCGCTTGTATGGCCAGTTTGTGGTCTCCACGTCCTCCATCATAAGCTGCTCGCTGCACTAGTATTGCCTAGGGGCAATCTTTGGCATAGTGTCCCGTCTGCTTACAGTGATAATACAAGATTAGGCCTTGACGACACTCTCCCTTATAAGCCCTATGAC
Source organism: Juglans mandshurica (assembly GCA_022457165.1). Classification (NCBI taxonomy): domain Eukaryota; kingdom Viridiplantae; phylum Streptophyta; class Magnoliopsida; order Fagales; family Juglandaceae; genus Juglans; species Juglans mandshurica. The sequence goes on from CM039624.1 coordinate 17,012,346, forward strand.
AACTACCACACACTGGCGTTCTTCCTCCCATGCGCATTGCAGGGATAATTGGCAATCGTCCTCCCACCCTAGACATGAACTTTTTAGGGTTACGCAAACTGCTTCCCTCGCTAGTAAATGTTCTCCTTTTAAAACTCGTAGGCACAGCCAACGAATTGCACTATTCTTGCTCGGCGATGGAGGCCACATTTACCAATTTCTAGAAATCCTTAATCTCCAATCACGTTTACTTGAACCCTAATTTGCATCTGCAACCCCTCCTGAAATCGCTTCTCTCTCATGCTCTTAGTAGAAATGAGGTGAGGCGTAAACTTCCACAATTCCATAAACTTAGCAGCATATTACTCAATAGGCATGTTGCCCTAAACCAAGTTAGTGAAATCTTTTGACTTCTGCTGTCTCACAATAGCAGGAGAGTAACGATCGTCGAACTCCTTATTAAATCTTTCCCACGATATCCTTTCAATGGCTCCCAGCTCCATGGTAAGAAGTTGTCTTTTGGAACCCCTCCATAGTGGCACCTCTCCTTGGAGCAAATAGCTCGCGTAAAAGACTTTTCTGACTTTCAGTGCAACCTCATATCTCAAAAGTCCTTTCAATATCCATAATCCACCTCTCCTTGACTTCATTGGACCCTCGTTACTAAGGAATATCGGGTAACAATAAGCCAAAAATCTCTTCCCTTCGAGAACCTAATGATCGAACCTACAGGTGATGTGAGTAAAGCTCACGTTGCTACCCCCAACACGTTTGAGTTATGAATAAATGCTCTTGCTAACTCGCTATCTCTCCCTTCACTCGATGGCTCTCCCTCAAGACTGCTCGCATCACCATGCGAAACTCTCGGTCGCACCATTTTTTGACCTTGCCACAGAACCTAAACCAATCCGTTTCTACCTTAACCTTTGCCCACTAAACACAATTTAAGCCTATCATGATCTAAGATTCAAGCTTATGATACTACAGATCAAATCCTATGTGTCTGGTACTTCCCCTATGTGACAATATGGATTTACCCAGAGCCATATAAATGCTTTGATACCATGTTGTGGTGCCCTATTCATCAGTAAAGGACCTGGTGAGGATCTATGGTGCAAAGGGTGCTAGCTGGTCAGCAACACGAGGTTCAAATCGAGTTAGACATGCAATGTTCACTGGAAAGTGCACGTGTAAGGAAATAGATGTCTAGATCGCAGCAAGAAAGTAACTGTATAGTCCGCAGGCTAAACATTATAGATCCAGAAGTCCAAGCCATCTATACATTTGCACAACGTCCATTTGTTACTTTATTTCACAAATAAATATACACATGCCCAACTGTCTAGTTCATACAGCCAAGATGAGGCAAAACGAACAGATATGGTCACCTAACCAATAAATATGTACAACTCCCAAGAGGAAAACAAGTCCTACAATGGAAACAAGCCTTCATGCCTATTGCTCAAGCAAGGTTGGTTTTTCCACCTCAGGTATCACTCCTGCATCTATCTCTTCGTCAAAGTCTATGGTTCTGACATCGAAACCATAGGCAAGTTAGGCATTTATGACAAAATCGTTGATGAGAGACAATGCTTGTAAAAATGCAATGTACATTTTCATGTAACGAAAATGATGAACACATATATTAATGTGTGGCAAGGAATCACCCTCTTAAGCAAAATAACACATGTATTCATAAATATGGCGAGAAATCACTCTCTCAGTAAAGCACAACTATACAAGTATGGCAATAAATCACCTTTTGAGGACATACCCTCTGTACAAAACCCATTATGCATAAGTATCACCAAGACGAGGAATCGCTCTCTTCTTAAGCATGTAAAACTCATCATATTCATCGCATAGATGTTCGTCACACAGAAGTCGATTCGCCTGTCCCAAACAGGTTGATACTCATATAAAGATATACATGTTGCACTAGGAAAAAGCCTACTGACCAACCAACTCGAAGACACCACACGTGATATGCCCGGGATATTCTCCTTCATGTCTATTAGGTGAGGCCAATACGATAGTGTCACACCCCAATCATCACAAGGGAGTCTCTTTTCAAGTATGAAACTCGTGGCAATGCACCGCAGGAATGGTTTGAGGAATCCTCCTTCTCGTCCATGATGATCGACACATGATAAAGGTTAGTCATACAAAGATATCACTTAAAACAACTACATTCAAGATCTCAGAAAACATGAAGTAAAAATATTCATAAACATTGTGGCGAAAATATTTATTAGCTCATGATCAGAAGGGGGTTATAGAGTATGCATATGCCAAATTATATAACATTCTCACAACATTTACCCCACATTCTCTAGCACTGTCTTAGAAGTTAACCTACCTCATTGCCTTAAAATTACGATGGCGCTACACTACTCATTTTTTTGTCTCCTTTGAAGTCACTTGCTTTCTATGAAGAATCCGACTCCAAGGACACTTAGGTGTATGCGATCTCAAAAGTGAGATTTTATCTATTGTCCAAACCTTTTATAAGGTAGGATCATCATATATCCTTCCGACATACTTCTAACTCTAGTCATGCTTAAATAGAAGTCTTATAGTCTCAATCACTCTACTGCAGGATGATAGATACAAACTGGCAAGACATGGTTTGTACGTCCTTACGGCCTACCTTATGTCCAATCCTCAGTCTCTCTTCGAGTAAGGGTCTCCCATGTGGCGTTAAATCATACATTTGGGTTCAAATGATATGATTTGCCGAGTCGTAATGTTTTCTACAAACCCACTCTGGATGTGACTCTACAGATGGAGTGTGCGTTTCTATGTATGACATTGTCACCTTCAAAGCGTTTCCATGTTATTCCCAAAAATTCTCATATCTGTTTCAGTCTTTCCTTGATCATTGATCGAGTTGAGCTTGTTCCTCGCCTTCATACGAATGGTGCATTTTCCATAACTACAGGCCTCTTCAGCTCCTCGTTCTCGTCTACACGCATTAGGCAGCCTTTCTAGCTCACCTACCACAAGGTGAAAAGTCCTTCATTACCTTGTGTTGGGATGTATCTGCTAGGCTTTATGCGTAGTGTTGCTTGCCCATATGTTGGACTAGTTGCACTTTGCAACTAATGGAGTTGCTCTCTTTGCCTTTCACTCGCACTCGATTGGTGGTCTATCCCCTTGCGTTGGTGCGATCCACACACAAATGCACATCCATGTGAACTATTACATCAAGGAATGATTGTCAATATGTGTTTTACAAGTTATATAGTATGGCAATATCTTATCCATTCATTCCAAGGCATTCAACTTCAATGTTTTGGAACCTAGATCCTTGAAGAATGTACCCCAACTTAATGTACCCAATTTAGTCATTGCCATGAACATCCGTCATCAATTATCAACAAATCCCAATCAATAACAAACATTACAAAAATAAACGGCAACCAAGGATTTTTATCTCTCATATCCAATGTACAAATGCATACACGCCTTTATGTTTAAGGTATATTCATTTGGTAACTTGATTTTTATCAACCATTAAAAACAATCTTTTTTCATCATTTGAAAATGTATACTGTCCAAGCAGTTTAGAAATGAAGGAGCCATATGTTGGGAAGTGCATCTCTTTTTATACTAGCATGAGAGAACTAGGATTTCAGCTTGCACGAGATAGAAATGTACCGATGAATCTAAAAAAGGTGATGATCAAAGGTCTAACGAATGATGGCGGTCTTTGCGATGGAAACGGCGGTAGAAGTTTGAGATTAGAGAGAGAATGTAAGGTTTTGAACACACAGAGAAAGAGTGAGAGAGAGAGAGAGAGAGAATGGGGTTGGGGAAGGATAAATACTATCAAACCTAAAACGACATCATTTTGTGTATAAAATTAAGTTCTTTATAAAAATTAAAAATTCAGGCTGCGGGTGTCGATTCTAAATCTAGTATGGATGTAACGGGTCTGTTTTGGTCCAATTTTTTATATATTTTATAACCGAATAGGTATACACCGGTTTTGAGAATTAAAGAATTGATACTGGACTAATTCATCACCAAACTAGAACTTCCAATTTTACCAGTTCTAGTCAGGTTCGGTCCAGTTTTATCTAGTTTTTTAGTGAAATTTTAATGATGAAAACCTCATAAAGTTTGCTAGAGCAGAGAAATATTGCAAGAGTTGTGCCCAATTATTTAGGAAACTAAAAATACATATTTAAACACTAGCTGTCAAGCATTCAACATTCAACACTAGCTGCAAACAAATAATTTGGCACATAAAAAGAGTGGCACGCTAGTTCATACACAAGCTCCCAAACTAGCTCATAAAAAATCTAGCACAAAAAAAGAATGGCACACTAGCTTATACACAAGTTGCCAGCCTGCCACATTAGCTCATAAAAAATCTGACACGTAAAAAATCTGAAACCAAGAGCCCAGATTATAAAATAAAACTAAAAAAATAGTATTAACAGTTTCCAAGTGTCCAGATTACAAAATAAAAATAAAAATACAGTACCAAGAGTCTAGATTACACGATTACAAAAATAGAATCAACCTATATCCGCCAACTCCAAGAGTCCATTCAAATAAATCTTACAATTTATATTAGGATCACAAGCATAACGAGTCCCACAAAAATTACATGCAACCCTAAGTTTTGACTTATTTTTACTTTTAATATTTGTAAAATATTCTCAAACCACAAATATTTCCCTACTAGTATCGGCAGTTGTCTTACTTACATTAGATTTGGGTGAAAGTAGATAAACATTAGTCGTTGCTGATTCAACCGTCCTTTCCATTGAGGGTTGAACATTTGTGGGTGTTTCATTTAAAGCATCCATCTGTAACAACAAAACAACTAATTTAACAACCTTTATCAGTGAGGAAACAACCAGAAGGAAAAAAAATGTCAAACTTCTAATTTAAACAACATTTATCAATGAGAAACCAAACAAACAATCAGAAACCATTGACAGAAATTAGAAATGCACAAGCCCTGTTTTATTAAACCCTAAATCAGAAAATACACGGGGAAAAAAATTACACAATTCGTCAATTTAATCCAACAACAATCAGTAAAAAATGGAATAAAGCAATGAAACCCTCAAAGTAAATGTAAGATTTTGAAAACATACCGAGAGGCAAGAGGGAAGACGTCGAGGATGCCTAGAGGAGAAGAAAACGATGGCGAGTGGCAATGGTGGCCAACGGCGAGGGGCAATAGCCTGTTAGTTTGTGATGGCCGCACAGAGTGATTAAGGGCAGGTTTGGGGGGTGAGATGATAATTTTATGTTTTGTTTTAGAGTTTAAAATATTGTGTTTTAGTATTATTATTGTTTTGGGATTTGAAAAAGTTGAATTGTTTATTATATTTTGTATGGGATTTGAAAAATGTGTAATGATGAGATGAGATGAGATGAGAATTTTGTGTCTCATCCCACCCTCCAAACCTGCCCTAAGGGGTTGCGTCAGTGTCTAAGGAGACTGAGAGAGGAAGGAACTAAGGAGTGAGGAACTACTAAACTGAGGAACAAGGGGTGGGGTAACCCTAAGTCCTAGAGTACAATTAAAATGGTGTCATTTACTTGTCTAAAAACAACGTCGTTTTAATTAGATGGTGGTTGTGTTGGGAAGGTATCATTGAACAACGTTGTTTCAGATGTTTGTGCTTGGATGGTCCCTACTGGCCCGCTAAGTTTTTGTTGTTTTGGGAAATTTTTTGGCCCTTTGGGCTTCTAATTCTAAACCCTAAAACCAAGCCCTCTTTTTTTAAAACCCTAAATTTAACTTTAATATTTGTCTTAGGCTTTTATCCATAAGTTTTTTTATTTATAGTTTTTATAATTTTTTTAAGACTAATTTTATTTGTTAGTAATTAGTATTTATTATTATTGTAAGCATTTTTCCCCCTCTATCTTAGTGGGCTTGAGAAAGGTAACAAAGGGAACAAGAAGTGAAGGCCCAACCCAAAACAGATAAACTCTTCAACCCAACCCACGGGTAGGCCTCCCCTGAATGCAATCTCCTTAAGGGAGTGTACTACAGGGGGATGGGACTCACCAACCTGGAGACCCCTTGAACAATGTCCAGCCCTTGAGTACCTATCTACGTAAACGGGCAGGAAGTAAGGAGAACCCTCGATCCTCTGACATTGAGGCATCGACAGACCACCAAGGACACCAGCAAAGTAAAGCAAATCTAGAAACCATGCTACATTAATGGCACCATTACCCAAACTACACGCCACATCAATGATGTTGTCGTAGAGGCACGCTACATTAAAGGACTCTGACAGAATGAATAGTAAAAGGACACATACTCCACGGGGGTAGACACGATCTATCCTCCTAGACTCCTGATATAAATAGCAAGTCTCAGGTACGAGAAACTCTCTCTGATTCCCAAGCTCTCTTACTTATTTACAAATTTCTAAGAGACTTTACTGAGTTTGGCATCGGAGACTCCCCGGCCCCAAAGCCGTACGAAACACGATGTTAATAGTGACGCTGTCTATGGGATCACTATAGATCTTGCGTATACTTTGTATGCCTACAACAACCCATTCTGGACTGCTCAGAAGAGACAGAAAGGAAGCCATGGAAGCAAGGCTAAAAACTATGGAGGAATGGGTGACAAAGTTGACTGATGAGGTGCAAACACTTTGCAAAGAGAATGAGGAGCTTAAAAAGCCTCAACGACGGTAGAACGAGGAGGTGGAGCCCAACGATAACGAGCACATGGGGTCCCAGAACACGGGAGCTAGGGCAAATAGGGAGGTGGAGAGGAAGAACATGTTGGACGAGCTCCGCAATCTCAAAGGAAAGTACGAAGAGATTGCAAGGAAGGTGGGCACATCGTCGTCGGTGGACCAACTGCTCACGAGCACTTGTCTACCTTACACGGAGGAGGTGATGGTCGTGCCCTTACTACTAAAGTTCAGGTTCTCAACCATGGAGATGTACGGTGGAGGGAGGGACCCCCTTGAGCACCTGAAAACCTTCAAGGATCACATGATGTTGCATGGCTTCCCAGGCGAGGTGGCATGTAGGCAGTTCTAGCTGACCCTAAAGGGGCCGACACGAGTATGGTTCAGGTCTATTGCGCCAAGATCCATAGACAGTTTAGGCAAGCTGGCCTGGATTTTTCTGATCCAGTTCATGTCGAGTCAGAGAAGGCGGCGCCCAATAGCGTACCTCCTCACCATCAAGCAGGGAGAGGAGGAGAGCCTAAAGTCTTACTTGTTCTGGTTCAATAAGGAGTACATGGCCACTCACGACCAGGACGAGAAAATAACCCTGGTGGCACTTCTGGGAGGGGTCTAGGCGCGATCCCAGTTCATGGCCAAGCTGGCGGGTTCCCATGAAGTTGCGGGAGTTCATGGCCAAGTAGGTAAGGAGAATTCCCATGAAGTTGCGGGAGTTCATGGATCAGGCTGACAACTTCATCAACGCTAAGGAAACTCTTCAGGTCCTTATAGGGTCAAGAAAGAAGGAGTTGGAGCAAGCGGAAAGGAAGGCGAGGACCCCAGCTAGGGCTAAGAACCACGAGAAGTTGGAGAAGAGTTCCCAAGATAAAAGGAGGGACGAGGCTCTGATGAGGGGACCAGGACCTCGATTCAACCGACCTGCATTTACCATCCACGAGGCTGATAGCTCCACCGCCTGTGAAGACGATGACCGAGGTATTGCTCTCTGTTACTGCACATACCACAGGTTCACCTCGCACAACACCGAGAACTGCTTCTCTCAACAAGGGAGAAGGGAGCTTGCGGAGTGGATGAGGCAACGTTATCCCCCTGCCCAGAGACTGGAGCAGGAAAGAAAGAGAAAATCGAAGGAAAGGAGTGCAGACCGAGTCGACTGGTGCAGAAGGGAAGAAAACCACTAGCACGAAGGCCATAGCAAGATCACCCTCGCTCACCACCGTAGGGAGGACCTCCACTTGGGGAAATCCATACCATATTGGGAGGATTTGCAGGCGGGGGCACTTCCTCCTTAAGCAGAAAGGCACATGCCAGGTGGGCTCGGTACCACGACATGTACTCGACGAAGTAACACCCCGCCAAGCACCGAAGGGGCAAGTCAACCTCGGTCATCTCCTTTGCAGAGGCTGACAAGGAGGGGGTCCTTTACCCCCACGATGATGCGCTAGTGGTGACTATGTTGGTTGCCAACTTCACCACTTGGAGAATCATCATTGACAACAAGAGCTCAACAGACATCCTTTTCTAGGAGGCCTTCACCAGGATGAGAATAGATGTTGTCCAGCTGCACCCAGCCCCATGCCGTTGAAGGGCTTCTCCGGGGGTATGGTTCATCCTGTGGGAATCATCACGCTGTTGGTCCTCGCTGGCAGCACCCCCTGCACGACCTCAATCATGTTCGATTTCCTAGTGGTGAGAACCCCGTCGTCTTACAACGCCATCATTGGAATGCCCACCCTCAACAGCTTGCGGGCCGTCACATCGACCTACCACCTCAAGATGAAGTTTCTGACCCTCGTGGAGTGGGAGAAATTCGAGGCAAACAAGTCCTGGAGAGGGAATGCTACGTCTAGGAGCTGAAGTAGAAGGATGGTTGGGTTACCCCGGACAACACCTCCAGGAGAGAGTAGGCCATGCACTGCTTGGAGAGCCCTGGCAGGCCTTAGTCTGTGACTTGCCCTGTCAGGCTTCAGGGGGAGTGGGAAGGTGCATGGCCCCAGAGGCAGAGACAGAATGAGCGAAAGCTCCCCAGGTGAAGGCTTTATTTCCCTTTCTTTTGTAATGTGTTATTTCAATACTGTAAATTCATGTCATTTAATGAAAGGAATGATTTTCCAGGACAATGAAACACGTCTACTTCAAACTTTCACATTATCAATAAAACACCGACAAGATGATCTACAATTAACGAAATTTGCAATGACAAAATCATCACAAAATCAATGCCTACCTCCCCTACGATGTCAAAGGGCGAAAGCGAGCCAGTCCCAAACTGCCCGAATAGCATACCTCTTGTGGGATCAAGGGGAGAGCTAGGTCGAAGGCCGCTCTACCCCTCATGCGATGGAGAGTGGGTCCGACTCCCCGGCTGCTTTAACAACTTACCCTGACCCCCATCGCAGTGAAGAGCGAACCAGCCACATCGTTGTCCGAATAAGTTATCTCCCACTCGGGGTCCCAAAAGGAGAAGTACGACAAAGGCTGCTTCATCCTTCCCACAGCAGAGTGTGGGCCAACCCTTGGAGGCCCGAAGACAAAGATTTATCTTTCTTGTGAGCGTCAACATGCAGGAGCGAGTCTAGTCTTAAACTGCCCAAACAGTGTACCTCCCGTGGGATCAAGTGGAGAGTTAGGCCGAATACCACTCTACTCCTCCCGCGATAGAGAGCGGTTCCTCCCCCCCCCCCCCTCCCCCGCAGCTTGAACAACTTACCCCAACCTCCACCGCAACGAAGAGTGGGTTCAACGCCATCCTGACCCAACACTTACCTTCCATGTGATATCAACGGGCAGGAGTGTGTCCCGTCTCAAATTGCCCAAACAACATACCTCCAGTAAAACCAAATGCAATGGAGAGTGGGTCATGCCTCCCGGCAGTCCGAATAACTTACCCTAACCCCTATCGAGGTGAAGAGTGAACCAGCTATATCGCTATCCGAATTACCACCCCGCGGGGTACCAAAGGGATGGGTATAATGCCTAAGGCTGCTTTATCCCTCCCGCGGCTGAGTCCGGGTCAGTCATCAGCTACCCAAAGATAAAGACTTACATTCCTCATAAGCATCAACAGGCGACAGCAGGTCCAGTTGCAAACTGTCCAAAAACTTACCTCCCCGCAGGGTTCAAAGGGGTGAGTCATGCCAAAGGCTGCTTTACCTCTCCTGTGGAGTGTAGGTCCAGCCCTTCTGGCGGTCCGAATACTTATCCTGAGCTTGTTGATAGCGAAGAGTGGGTCCAGCGCCAGCCTAATCTAAAACTTACATTTCCCTACGATGTTAATGAGCAGGAGCGGGTTCCGTCTCAAAATGCCCGAACAAATTACCTCCCTGCTGGGTAGTAGGGACGAGTTGAGCTGAAGGCTACTCGAACCCTCCCGCAAAGGAGAGCGGGTCCAGCCTTTCGGTTACCCAAATACTTACCCCGACTCTCATCGCAGCGAAAGAGAGGACCGGCCCCAAGGTCATCCGAATAAGTTACCTCCTCAGGGAATCAAAGGGACGGGTTTGACTTGAGGCATCCTGACCTCTCCCTGATGGAGTGTAGGCCTAATCTTTCGACTACCCGACATGAACAAAGTCTCCAAAGATGAAATGTCGAAGCAAGGGGCTACACGATGTCAACGAGCGGGTGCTGGTTCAATCTCAAATTGTTCGAACAAATTACTTCCCCGCGAGGTAGCAGGGGTGAGTTGAGCCAGAATCCGCTTGGACCCTCCCACGGAGGAGAGCGGGTCTAGCCTTTCGGCTGCCCAAACACTTACCCCAACTCCCATCAAAATAAAGAACAAGCCGGCCCACGGCTTCCCAAAGAAATTACCTCATCGGAATTTAAAGGGGCAGGTGGGCTTAAGGCATCCTTACCTATCTCCGGTGGAGAGCGGGCCAGGTCCTTCAACCGCACGAATACCACCAAGGAACACAGGCGTCAATAACTTGGCAAAAGTAGTAGCAAATCATGTCACAAGCCATAAGGCCCAGGTTTGCGAAGTCTAACTCCAACAAAGCTAAAGGATAAAATGATGATAATATTCTTATATTCCAACCAAGGATTTAATGCACTATACCAACGGATGGGAACGGGTCCAATTCCAAGCTGCCTAGACAGCCTACCTCCCTATAGACCTAGGAGATGGGTTGAGCCAAAGGCCACCTTGTCTCCCCACAGCGGAGAGTGAGATCAGCCCCACGGCTACCTGAATAACCTACACCAGCTCTTAGTGAAGCAAAAAGCAGCCTGATCTATTTATAGTCAAACTCCGTGACCACAAAGCAACTTTGGGGGGCAAAGAGGCAGGTTAGTAGAGTGCTTCTCAACCTCTCCCCCAAGGAGGCGACCAAAGTCTCTCTGACTCGACTTAACTCTAAAGGGGGGTTTCCATCCTCTCCAAGCCAACAGTGACGAGCAAGGGCTGACACGCGCTAATGACACTTCTCTCTTCTTTCAGTTATGTACTAGAATAAAGCGCAGAACTCAAAAACGAAGAACGAATGGACTAGGCGGGGTAAAACACCTCCAAGAGTCAGAGGACAATAAAGAGGAAATCGACAGAGAGACATTGGCCTCATCAAACCAACTCGCTAAAGGCCCCAAGGGGATGACTACCTAACAAAGGCAAACGAAGGCAGAACAAGCAAAAAAACGGTCAGCCAGTGGGAAAAAAAAAAAGGAAGAAGAAGGGAAAGCATCGAAGGAAATGTTGGGGAAGAGCAAAATAACAAAAAGGAAATATCGTAAAGACAAGCAGCCTGGCACAACAAAGTATAAAGCAATTTCATTAATGATCAAAAATTACATATAAGCCGCATGGCGACAACACATAGGTATATACATTTACAAAAAGGAAAAGACAGAGAAAGAAGAGCAAAATAAAAGAGCAGCAGCGGCACCAAGAAGCTAGGGCATAGCAATGTCAGACACCATGACCTTAGACCTCGACATCGGGAGCACCAACCTCAGGAACGTCGAGATCAGGATCGCGGGGCTCAGAAGAAGTAGGCCCGGACGCGGCTGGGAAGACATGACCCATAAAAGCATCGGAGATCTCTATCCTCCCCAACTTACAGTTGAACATGAAGGTTTCTTCATCAACGACGACCTGGATAAGGTCAAGGCCCCACAAATATTTCTCGAGAGTCGAACATAGCTGCAATCTCTCCAGGATGTGGTCCCGCATCGACCTAAGACCCTCAGCACACCCGTGCCCCCACGCGATATTGCAAACACCCTAGACCGACTTCAGCTGCCTTTCCAGGCGGGAGGCGACCTCTTGCACCCAGGACAGGTCGTCTCGAAGATCTGTAACAAGTCGCTCCATCCATTGGTTGTCTTCCCTTGCATTCTTCTTTAGCCTCTTCCGATGGTGGTTCAGCTTCTCGAGTTTCCTGATCTCTTCCTCCAAGGCAAGTCGTACCCTTATCAGCTCTTGCTCCAGCCGCTCCCTCTCTTCCCTCTCGCCGCGAGCACATTGAAGGGTAGTCTGAGTCATCATGCGAAGGTCCTGGTTTTCCTACTCAACGGCCTCCTGGCCATCCACAATAAAGGATGCTAGCTCAGAGGAACCTTAACAACAAGAGAGGCCAACATGGAATGGTTAGTAAAGGGAATTTGAGAAATAGAGAAATAAAGGAAAAAGATGGAAAAAGGAGTCGCCGAACCTTGTGGAAAAAGCCAGACAAACACTTAGCGACATGGCTTATAGCTTCCGCGCGACAGCCCCCCGTTTCCAGTTGGCCAAAGGGGGATAACTTCCACCAAACCCTCAGCATCAAACGCTTGTGCGGTCACCTCAATCCGATGAGGTCTGTCAACAACCTCTTCGGATCGCATTCCCGCTTGGGTGGGTTGATCTCCGCACAAACCCCCCAAACCTAAGGCAACTACAACATCTAGAAGGAGACCATCTTCCGCTTGGTGCTCCGCCTGGGCAGGCGGATCTTCACACAGACCCCCCAAACCTGAGCCGACTACAACATCCAGAAGGAGACCACCTTCTGCTTGGAAGTAGTGGCCGCCACCCTCTCAATGATGGCATCCAAGACTCCAAGCGACTCGAGATCCTCCCCACTTGTCGCAGAGCCAAGACCCCCAAGCTAACCTTGACCTCGCCTTCAAAGGACCGACTGGTGGCAGCAGAACGAGTAGAAGAAAGGGAGGAGACCCTCGAAGAATGTCGCCCCACGACGGGCCGCCGAGGAATCCTGACCGCCAAGACTCACTAGAGTAGGGCGAGTAGGGCGTTAAGGCCGGCAGTTTTCAAGAACGAGTCACAAGCATCAGTCGGTGGGGGCGACACCACATGAACCTCAGTCGAGGAACCTTTCACCGATGGGTCAAAGGCTCCAAAGGAAAAGGTCCTACCAGCACCTCCATGCCAACGAACAACAGGACGCTTCCACCGGCATAACCAGGACGATGGGACAATGGACTTCAGGCATAGCCAATGCCCGCCCTTCAGGAATAGGGGCGCTAGAAGGGGCCTGCTGGTGGCCCCAACCCCCCTCCAAGTGAGGTTTCTTCCCTTTACCTATGGAGAAGGATCCAAGGGGCCCTTTCGGGCAGGAGTGACTCGAGGCTGGGCAACGGTCACGCTGTCGTCAAAAGGAACGCGACTAAGAAGAGGCAAAGAAACCCTTAGTCTCTCCTCAGAAAGAAGGGCTTCCAAGAAGACGCTGTTGGAATTCTTCTTCACCCACTCCCAAATGATAGCAATACGCCATGACTAGACAGGAGTAGTTGTCAGACGCACCGCACCCCCTTATCTTCCAGAACCCTTCCCCAATTAGTGCGAATCGAGAACTCGCGACGGTTCACCTAACCCACCGGGAATTCCCATCCTCGGCCTGACAGGAAAAAGAACTTTGGAGACTAGTCCTTCACCTTACGGTATCGCAACTTCAAGTTGACAAGGGCGTGCATCGCCCTGAAGCTGCAAACGTTCCCCTTTTGCCACAACACATTATGTGTAAGGAGGAACTCATGGCTAGTGAGGTCAACCTGCTCTGAGTCCGCCTCCAACAGGGCTTGTCACCCAATGATACTACAGCAAATCAGGATCCTCCAAGCATTTAGGTGAAGCTGGGATGGGGCTAGGCCAAGAAAATCCAGCAAATCGCAGACGGGGCGAGGGAAATGAAACCTCAAGCAACACGAAAACATAGAAGGAAAGAGGGCAACTCGGGAAGAGCGACCCTCAACGTCGACGACACCCTCATATGGACCATGGACCTCGAAGAGCACCGATTCCGGCACCTGTTAAGTAAGGGCCAGTGATGCCAACATCGTCGCTTGGATGTTGGAATGCCAAGTGCTGCCCAAGAAAGATGGTCCGGCATCGCCAACCTATGGAGCGTCTCCCCCACCTGAAGCCGTGGGTTGGGTGGATTTCTCAGAGGCCATTGGCTAAGAGAAAATAATATAAGTGAAAAGTAGGGAGAGTTAGGAGAATAAGGATGATAAAGGGATTACAATGTGGTGAAAGGAAAGAAGACCCTAATCTAAATCGCATTTATATAGAAGGAAGGCAGCGGTTAATCTCCCACGCCCCGTGGCAGAAGGGAGAGGTATGAGATGTTTCGAATCTCAAAAAATATGCACCACGAGGTGACGAGAAGACAAAGAGCCGCCTGACGCCCTTGATACTAATACAACTGAAAAGACGCCATCAAATTTACTGAGAAACGTGCCAACAAAAGTGGAAAGGGAAACAATATCAGGATAGCCAAGCGACAAGGAACCACCTCAAACTTTAGAGTCGTGTACACATCAGCAGAGGGAACCTCGACCACAACGACAAAGAGAATTTAAGATTAATAATAATTCTCACTGCACGAGTCCGATGAGAATTAGCATGGTAACTATAAAGATTTTTTCTTTCTCCGTCTTAGCAGGCCTAAGAAGGATAACAAAGGGAATAAGAAGCGAAGGCCCAGCCCATAACAGATAAACTTTTCGACCCGGCCCACGGGTAGGCCTCCCCTGGACGCAATCTCCTTAAGAAAGCATACTACAGGGGGATGAGACTCGCCAACCTAGAGACCCCTCAAACAATGTCTAGCCCTTGAGTATTTGTCCACATAAATGGGAGGAAAGTAAGGGGAACCCTCGATCCTCTAACACATCGACAGGCCACCAAGGATACCAGCAAGGTAAGATAACTCACTCAAAAATGAGTAGCACAAAGGCCATCCCAAGTGCGGAGGATGTCGCGTAATAATTAGAAATAAATTCCTAGATCGTCTCCTCAGGGAAAGTTACTTAAAATTAAACTCGTTTAAAATTGTGAAAATATTCACAAAGAGAAAATAAAAATGGTGGTATGTGCATTGAATGGAAGAGTGCGACGAAAATGAAAAGGGTATTAGTCATGGACAAGATTCATATTTTTTTATTTTTGAGTGTCGAAATAAAATATAAAAGACTAACAAATTGAAATTAACAATCAAGAAATCAAAACTAAACTAAGCAATCTTAATTAATCTGAAAATTAAATAATAAAACTGAAATATTTAAGTCCTAATTAAATTTTAATTAATCTAGTATACAATGGAACTAAGAGATTAATAAAACTAAACTACAAATTAAATTAGATTAGCAAATAATTGACAAAATACGAGCTGAAAATTGAAAAGCCCCAAAATCAAGATTCTAGGGTTCATCCTTGTACTCAAATCACAAATTATCAAAATCAATCTATAGCAATTGTAATCACTGTTAAATGAAAGTAGGGAATGAAAAGAGCAAGCCAAATAAATGGAGGTGGAGGTGGTAGGTAATGGAGGAGAAGGCTAAAGCGCAGCAGTTGGATCTTGAGGTTCTTCACTCCGCAGCACTGTGTGCGTTCAAAACCCCTTTCGTTTGCGTCCGTATGAAAAAATAATCTCAAAAGTCGTGCCTCCTCTGTCTTTTTTTATTTCTTTTCGGTGCGTCTTGCAGGTCTTGAGTCTTTTAGAGATCAGGTCTTTTTTTTTTATTTCCTTGTTACTTCCATCCAATATTCAAACACCAAGAGATTGGTGTCTTTTTTACTTCTTTTTTACTTGTCTTTTTCTTTGACTTTTCTCATGCATTTCTTTGCCTATATAAAAATAAATAAAAATTAGAAAAGAAATAAAATAAAATAAAACAGAAGAATAGAATATAAAAAAAAATATATGTTGTGCATGTGAATGAACATTGTCCAATTAAATCACAAGTTATAAAACAAAGCATAAATCATGCTATTAACCAATTTAAATCACAACTCGGATTTATTCATCTTAACCATTTTTCAATCTAAAACCAATAATAATGTAATGAAATAAATAAAATATATTGGTTCTAAATGTATAAAATATGCAATAAATCAGCTCAATCACACCCTCCAACTATCATTCTGCTAATCCTTGAGCAAAATAGTGAAAATTAATTTAGATGAATATTACATAAAGATCGAAATACAAAAAGAAACAATCAAACACAATTCTGAATTCTCACAAAATTGACACGTTACTACTCAACCCCCAGGGGCTATACCCACCAAGACTATCTCAACAATTTTTCACATATAATTGAGGCAAATGTCTCAAAACTCAAATATGTGTGTGAAACTAAACTGGTTGTATATTCCTTATTACTAGCCATGATTTATCTTAGGACTTTTCAACCTTAAGATTAATCATTGCTGATTCTAACTACCTCAAAGCCCAATGGACTAGCAATTTTCACGCTAGCTCTGTTTTTAAAGGTTGAACACTCAACCCCCAAAGTTTTGGATAACTGTTTCTAGCCCTCTACTTAGGAAAGCTCACTAAGTCCCCTTTATCCATTTTTTTCTATTCTTTTCAAATCTCTTTTTTTTTTTCTTTTTTTTTTTAAGTATGGCTCGGTAGTCCTGCAGTTTACTTCTTCTATGTTAAATCAATGAATAGTAAATAAGGAACACTACAAATGTAGGCATGTGCAAAATGTCCTTCAAAATTTGCCATTCGTTCTATATAAATCTTACCAAGTCTCATCTCAATAAGTATAACATCTCGGTGTTTCAAGCCACACATCAACAAAATATGATGCATCAAAAATCATGCTCTATGCTTAAACTTGAAAATAAATTTTCACAAAATGATTCCGCTCCAATCATATGTGTATCAATGCACATGACATTAATGCAATTTTTTTTTTAAATCTATTTGCACACACACTACTCCCAACTAGTGAGAGACATGGTCCTCAATGAATCGAATAAAAGAAAACAAAGTGCACAAAAATAAGCAAGCAAAACAAAAAAAAATCAACATGAAATATAAAATCAAAGCAAAACAACAAATAAAAAATAAAATGCAAATAAAGAAAGCTGTAAAGGGGAAAAGATCAAAACTGGAATCTTGCACAAACAAGATCTCTTTGTATGGATCAAAGACCTTCAGAAACGGCTTTAGATGTTGTCCATTGACAGTGAAGCTATTGTCATTCTTTGGATTGACAATGTCTACCACCCCGTGAGGATGAACCTTCTTTACAATGTACGGCCCACTCCATCGGGATTTCAATTTACCAGGAAAAATATATAAGTAAGAGTTGTAAAGAAGAACTTCCTGGCCAAGTGTGAAATGCTTTGGATGAATTTTCTGATCATGTAGAATTTTCATGCGTTCCTTCGCCAGCTGAGCGTTGTTATAAACATCCCGATGAGCTTCATCCAATTCATTGATCTGCAATTTTCTCAACCCTGAAGCTTCATCAAGAGACATGTTAACATGTTTTATAGCCCAAAGAGCTCGATGTTGAATATCAACAGGTAAATAACAAGCTTTACCATAAATTAATTCATAAGGGGACATCCCAAGATTTGTTTTAAAAGCTGTCCTATAAGCCCACAAAGTATCAAGAAGCTTAACTGACCAGGCTTTCCTATTAGGATTGATAGCTTTCTCTAAAATGATTTTGATCTCTCTGTTTGCCAATTATGGTTGCCCATTTGTCTGAGGGTGATAAGGGGTAGAAACTCGGTGTGTGATACCATATTTCTTCATGAGTGTAGAAAATATTTATTGCAAAAATGAGAACCCTCATCACTAATGATAACTTTGGGCATGTCAAAGTGAGTAAACAGAGATTGCAAAAATTTTAGGACAACACGATGGTCATTTGTTTTGCAAGCAACGGCCTCCACCCATTTTAAAACATAATCCACAACTAATAAAATATATATGTTTTCAAAGAAAACTGGAAAAGGTCCCATGAAGTCTATTCCCCAATAATAAAAAATTTCTAAAGTGAGAATAGGGGAAAGAGTCATCATGTCTCGTTTGCTAATGGATCCAAATTTTTGACAAGGCTCACAAGCCTTACAAAAATTATAAGCATATTTAAACATGGAAGGACAGTAAAAACCGCTTTGCAAAATTTTAGCAACTGTTTTCTTTCTTGAAAAATGACCACCACATGCACCCATATGACAAAATCTCAACACAGAAAAAAACTCATTATTAGGAATGCATCTTCGAATCAATTGGTCCGAATAATATTTGAAAAGGTATGGATCATCAAAGTAAAAATGTCGTACCTCAGAGAGAAATCGACGCTTATCTTGGTTGGACCATTCAGAAGGCATTCGCTCAGTCACTAGATAGTTGACTATGTCAGAATACCAGGAAGCTCTATTAATCACAAACAGCTACTCATCCGGGAAACTATCATTAAGAGGAAGGCTGACATTTGAAGAGGAGGATGATGGCAATCTAGAGAGGTGGTCAGCTACCACGTTTTCAACTCATTTCTTGTCCTTAATGTTGATTCTTGAAGTAGTAAAATCCAGCGAATCAAGCATGGTTTTGCATCTTCTTAGCCAACAAATATTTAAGAGCAGAGTAGTCAGTGAAAATAGTAACAAGAGAACTAAGAATGTAAATCCGAAATTTAACAAGTGTAAAAACCACTGCAAGCAATTCTTTTTCAATAGTGGTATAATTTTTTTGGACATCATTCAAGGTTCTATTGGCATAATAAATCACAAAATGTCTATTATCCACACGCTACCCCAAAACAACTCCTAAGGCATAATCACTTGCATCAGTCATGATTTCAAAGGGAATGTCCTACTACGAGGGTTGCATAATGGGGCAGTGGTAAGCGATTCTTTAAGAGTATCAAAAGCTTTTTGGCACTCAATAGCCCAAACAAATTCAATATCATTTTGTAAAAGAGTGCACAAAGGTTTTGCAATAGAACTGAACCCTTGAATAAACTGCCTATAAAAGCCAGCATGACCAAGAAAAGAACGAATATCTTTAACCGTCCTAAGGATAGGAAGTTTAGATATTAATTCAATTTTTGCTTTGTCAACCTTTATACCTTCAAAAGAAATAATATGTCCCAAGACAATGCCCTGAGTAACCATAAATTGGCATTTCTCCTAATTAAGTAAAAGATTGTTTTCCTCACATCTCTAGAGAATACGTGCCAAATTATGCAAACATCTATCAAAAGATTTCCCAAAAATAGAGAAGTCATCCATGAATATTTCACAAATATCCTCAATCATGTCAGAAAAAATACTCATTATGCATCTCTGAAAAGTAGCTGGAACATTACACAAACCAAAAGGCATTCTGGTAAAAGCGAAGGTGCCAAACGGACAGGTGAAAGTGGTTTTCTCCTGTCCTCAGGCGCTACAGCAATTTGATAATAACCAGAGTATCCATCCAAGAAGCAATAAAATGCATTACCAGCCACTCTTTCTAAAATTTGATCTAAGAATGGTAAAGGAAAATGATCCTTCCAACTGGCTGAATTAAGTTTTCTATAATCAATGCAAATTCTCCAACCAATAACCATTCTAGTTGGAATCAACTCATTTTTATCATTTTTGACAATAGTCAAACCAGATTTTTTTGTTACCACTTGAGTTGGACTTACCCACTTACTGTCTGAGATTGGGTAAATGATACCCACTACGAGCAGCTTAAGTAATTCCTCTTTGAAAACTTCCTTCATGGTAGGATTGAACCTACTTTGAGTATCACAAACCGGTCTAGCATCATATTCAAGATGGATTTTGTGGGTACAAACAGCAGCATCAATACCTTTGATGTCGGCTATTGTCCAACCAATTGCGCCTCGATACTTTTTTAAGCTTCAATCAACTGGGCTTCATCCTTTTGATTTAACTTTGAGGAAATCACCACAGGAAAAGTACCTTTTTCAGGACCAAGAAACACATACTTAATCTTAAGGAAGTGGTTTCAGTTCCAACTGGGGAACTTCTTCCTCTGAAGATTTAAGTATGTTTGGTGGTGGTAGAGTTTTAAACTGGAGTTTCCATCTTACGCCTATAAATTGTACTTCAAGTGGTAAAGAAGAATCTGCAAAATAGTCCAAAAATTCAAAGACATTTTCATCAACATGGTCAGTTTTTTCATCAAGTAAAGATTAATGTGACTGAAAAATGGAATCATTATTAGAGCAAGGAAAAGTTGAGCAAGTAAATTCTATTGGTGTCAAACTCTCTACAGCATTCAAATCATTTGTGTCATCAAAATGTGCTGGCATCTTGCAAGCATTGAAAACGTTCAACTCAAGTGCCATGTTTCCAAAAGTAAGATTCAGAACTTCATTTCTACAATTAATCAAAGCATTTGATGTAGCTAGAAATGGTCTTCCAAGGATGACAGGAGCTTGGTAAATAGTGGAGGCTAGCTGCTGCATATCAAGAACTACAAAATCCACTAGGTAGTAAAATTGTCCACCTGGACCAACACATCCTCAACAATACCCCTTGGCTCCTTAACTGATTTGTCAGCCAACTGTAGCATGATGGAGGTCTTTTTCAGCTCACCCAATCCCAACTGCTCATACATTGAGAATGGGAGCAAGTTCACACTACTCCCCAAATCAAATAAAGCTCTCCCAATGCTTGACTCACCGATCATAATGGAAATGTTGGGAGAGCCGGGATCTCCGAACTTCTAAGGAGTCTCGCTCAATATTAATGCACTGACTTGCTTCGTTAGGAAAGCTATCTTCTTTACATTCAGTTTCTCTTCACTGTGTATAAGTCCTTCAAAAATTTTGCAAACGAAGGCACTTGTTGTATGACATCCAAGAGTGAAATATTAATCTTTACTTGCTTGAAAATCTTCTGAATCTCAGTGTGGCATTTGTTCTTTTGGCCAATTACCAATCTCTGAGGATAGGGAACCACAGGTTGGTACCCCCTACTAGTTTCAGCATCTGCACTCACAGGCTTCTTCAGCTTTGGTCTCACTATCTCTGGTTCTTTTTTAGCTTCACCAGTCTCTGTTGCATCTTCAGGTGTAGGAGCAACTACCTGTGTGTCCATAGTCATCTCTGGTTGGGGAACTTCCTTTCCACTTCTCAAAGTAAGAAATGCATTCGCTATCTGAAAAACCTCCCCTGAGACATTATACACTTGTTGTTGTTGTTGCCAGTATACTTGAGGATTAGACTGAGGTTGTGCTGGAAATTTTCATTTCTCTAAAGTGCTCAATGTCGTGCTCATCTTATTGATGGTGCCCCACAAGTCATTTATGGCCTGAGTGTTCTGATTGTTTGTGGTGGCCTGAATCTCCATGAATTGCTTAAGTGTATTGGCCATCTGTGCCATACTGTCATCTAGAGACTTCTTCGTAGATGATTAAGGCTGAGAACTCTGTGCAGCTACATGAGACTGAAATCCTGGAGGTGCTACAAAATGATAGCTCTAAGAATTCTGATATGGCTGATATTAGTGCTGAGGAGCAGTCTGATGAAATGGCTACTGAGAAGGTGGTGGAGACCAGCCAGGCTGATCATTCCTCCATGAGAAATTTGGGTAATTCCTCCACTCCGGATTATATGAATTGGAGAAAGGCTAATTTTGTGCTTTATTTACCTAGTTCGCTAATTGCATCTGCTCAGAGCCACTCTCCTGAAATACTGGCATAATCGGGCAGTACTGGGTCTTATGGTTCGAATCAACGCATATAGAGCATACCTCTACTACTTTCACAGCCTTCACCTTTTCCAACTCCATAACCTCCAGTCTTCTAGTTAATGTAGCTATTCGGGCTTGAACGTCAATGTCCTCTTTAAGCTTATATCTGCCTACACCAGAAATAGCCCTCAGTGGTTGTGCTGTCAATGAAACTCGATCAGTCCGAGTGTTCCATTATTGTGCGCTCTCAGCAAGATAGTCGAAAAATGGCAATGCTTCATCAGGTTCCTTGCTAAAGAATTCTCCATTGCACAAAGTCTGAACAAACTACTTGCATTGTGGAGTGAGACTAGTGTAATAATTCACCAACCTCCAGGATTCAAAATCGTGATGTGGACAGATGTTCACCAAATCCTTAAATCTTTCCCAGCTGGCCTGGAAAGTCTCGTCAGATTTCTGGTTGAACTAGCTAATCTGCTCTTGTAAATACTGAGTTCTCTGAAAAGAAAATATTTTTTGTAAGAACTCACGTTGCATATCAAACCAACTAGAGATAGAATTAGGCTTCAAAAAATTAAACCAAATCTTCGCTTTATCCTTTAAAAATAAAGGAAATAAACGAAGTCTAATAAATTTATTAGTAGTGGCCCTATTAATAAAAATAGTACAAGCCAACTCAAAATCTGTCAAGTGTTGATAAGGACTCTCAGAATCCATCTCGTGGAACTAAGGTATTACTGACATCATGCCATGCTTAATGGAAAAATTAGGTGCATCATCAGGTAAAATAATACATGATGAAGTAGTGGTGCGAGTAGGCTGCAAATAATCCCTAACAGTGCGTGGTGCAAGTGCAGCCATGGTTTGTTCAATTTCAATGTCCTCGTCTGTAGAAAAAATATAAGAGCTATCTATCTCTAGGTTGTGTATACTACTCTCAGTGCTCGATGTAACTCTAACCAACCTATTTGAATTGTCCCTCATCCATAACATGAAACATCAGTTCGAATAGTATAAGTAGGGTTCAAGTGACTGAGTAGTAGGTGACAAGTAAAACGTATAATCAGAGATAAAATAGTGACATAAACATTTGAGATAAAAAAATAAAAATAAAAATAACGAGTTTAAATTTACGTCAAGCAACTATTCCCTGGCAACGACGCCAAAAACTTGACTCACTAAAAAATGAGCAGCACAAAGGCTATCCCAAGTGCAGGAGGATGTCACGTAATAATTAGAAATAAATTGCTAGATCGTCTTCTCAGGAAAAATTACTTAAAATCAAACTCGTTTAAAATTGTGAAAATATTCAAAAAGAGAAAATAAAAATGATGGTATGTGCAATGAATGGAAGAGTGCAATGAAAATAAAAAGGACATTAGTCATGGACTATATTCATATTTTTGAATTTTTGAGTATCGAAATGAAATGTAAAAGACTAACAAATTGAAATTAACAATCAAGAAATCAACTAAACTAAACAATCTTAATTAATTTGAAAATTAAATAATAAAACTGAAATTATTTAAGTCCTAATTAAGTTTTAATTAATCTAGTATGCAATGGAACTAAGAGATTAATAAAACTAAACTACAAATTAAATTAGATTAGAAAATAATTGACAAAATACGAACTGAAAATTGAAAAATCCCAAAATCAAGATTATAGGGTTCATCCTTGTACTCAAATCACAAATTCTCAAAATCAATCTATAGCAATTGTAATCACTGTTAAATGAAAGCTTAAAGAAGCAAGAAAAATAGTGACATTAAGTAAAATAAATTGCCCAAACTTCTAAGCCAAAAATCTCAAAAATACTCCATAAACTTTCAACTGAAATTAAATAAAAAGTAGATAGGCAATGGAGGAGAAGGCTGGAGCGCAACAATTGGATCTCGAGGTTCTTCACGCCGCGGCATTGTGTGTGTTCAAACCCATTTCGTTTGCGCTCGTATGAAAAAATATTCTCAGAAGTCGTGTCTCCTCTGTCTTTTTTTATTTCTTTTCGGTGCGTCTTGCAGGTCTTGAGTCTTTTAGAGATATAGTCTTTTTTTTTATTTTTTGAATTTCCTTGTTACTTCCGTCCAATATCCAAACATTAAGAGATTGGTGTCTTTTTTACTTCTTTTTGACTTACCTTTTTATTTGACTCTTCTCATGCATTTCTTTGCCTATATAAAAATAAATAAAAATTAGAAAAGAAATAAAATAAAATAAAATATAAAAGAAGAATAGAATATAAAAAAAAATATGTTGTGCATGTTAATGAACATTGTCCAATTAAATCACAAGTTATAAAATTAAGCATAAATCATGCTATTAATCAATTTAAATCACAATTCAGATTTATTCATCTTAACCATTTTTCAATCTAAAACCAATAATAATGTAATGAAATAAATAAAATATATTGGTTTTAAATGTATAAAATATGCAATAACTCAACTCAATCATAAGACAAATCGGGAAAGCACGCCGTATTAACGGCACCACTACCTGAGCTACAAGCCATATCAATGACACCATTGCAGAGGCACACCACATTAAAGGACTCTGATAGAAAGAATAGTAAAATGACAGACTATTGAGGCAGACACGATCTGTCCCCCCGTAGACTCTTGATATAAATAACAAATTTTAGGTACGAGAAACTCTTTCTGATTCCTAGACTCTCTTACTTATTTATAAACTTTCAAGAGATTTTACTGACTTTGGCATTGGAGACTTCTTGGTCCCAAGGCCACCCTCTCCCAGTTGTTTTCTTCTCTATTTTCATAGGCCCAGTTCTGGAGACCTGTGATCTTGAAACCTGGTCCAAAGGTGTATGAAACACAACGTTAACAATTAGTAATTGCTAATTTATTATTGTCTAATTATACTAGTATCTAACTTATTAGTGAGATTAATTTATTAGTTATTACTATTAGTGATATTAACTTAGTATAGTATAATTAGTGAGATCAACTTATTATACTACACTTATTTCTATATTAGACTACTAGTAAGTAGTATAGTGGTGTTTAATTTATTTCCATACTATGTCTAAGTCCATATTATTATACTAGTATCCAACTTATTTCTATATTTGATTATATATATTAGTGATAATATGATGGTTACATATACTAAAACTATTAATCTATTTCTATTATAATATAGGTATATTATTTTATAATATACCTACGCATACTAGTATAATATTAAAGTTTCCTATAGTCTATATAAGTTAGACTATACACATTTTATATGAATATATATGATCAAATGTGTAGAAATTTATTTATAAAAAAGGATTTATATTATAATTCATTATGCTATAAAATGTATTTATCCTTGATATATATATATATATATATATATATATATATAA
Organism: Juglans mandshurica; assembly: GCA_022457165.1. Taxonomy (NCBI): domain Eukaryota; kingdom Viridiplantae; phylum Streptophyta; class Magnoliopsida; order Fagales; family Juglandaceae; genus Juglans; species Juglans mandshurica. The sequence goes on from CM039624.1 coordinate 17,037,286, forward strand.
AGTAGGTTTATTTGAAAAACTTAAATTAATGATCATGTTTAAGATTAAAATTTTATATTATATTAATTTTAATATTTTATGTTTTAAATTTAAAATTTATATGTTGTATCAAATGTTATTACTTATATTAAGATTTATTATATAAATTTTATGTTATTAGATTATTAGACATGAATAATAAGATTTTAAAATTTGATGTTATATTAATTAGCAATTTAACATATAATATCTATTATATAATTTAGAAAAAATTATATATAATATAAAAAATAGTTTCTATATAATTTAAAAAACAAAAAAGATATATACATATATGAACCGGTTCGGTCTGATGTTATAAAAAAGTAAAACCAGAACCAGACTGATTTTGAACCAGTTTTGCAAAATTGGAACTAGTTTTATATCGGACTGACCACACTGATTTGGTGCGGTCGGTCCAGTTCACCGGTTTTTTGATTTTTTTAACCTTAGAATCTAGTATCTACATTCTCTACCTGTACCCGCCTAAATGTATGGGATGGGCAGGTAGAGAATCCAATTATCGACCTGGTAGAAATTGGGTAGTTGCTCGTATGAATCCAGATTTTTTATGGAATAAAGAAAAAATAGACCCAAATAAATAGTTAAGACCCCGTTTGGATGTTGAGATGGTCTCAACCCATCTCATCCCATCCCAATATCCAAACACCATTAAAAAATAAACATATTTTAATTTCAAATTTTCAACTTTTTCATCTAATAATTACTTAATGATTATAACTTTATCAAACTTTTAAACAAAATATAAAAAATAATTCAATTTTTTCAAAATTTAAAGCAAAAATAATATTATAACAATATTTTAACTTTATACTATTTTTATTCAATTTTTTTTCTCTTATTTTCTCAAATTCCATAAAACATATTAACACAAACCATTCACTATTATTCACAAACCATTTCACTACTATTCAAATATTTTTTATATCATCTCATCTCAACATCCAAATGAGACTTTAACCTAACTAGTAAAATAGTTGTAAAAATTTCTTGGTGTACCATTCCCTTATTAGAAAATATAGAGCATGTAGGGGATGTTTGGAAGTAGTTTTCATCTCATCTAATTTCATCTAATTTCATCTAATTTCATTCTCAAATATTACTCAAATACAAACACTTGCAAACTAATAATTACAACTTTTTAAAATTAATTATTACAATTTTTCTAAACTTTTAAACAAAAAATAATAAATAATTCAACTTTTTCAAATCTAAAAATAAAAATTATATTCTAATAATATTTTAACTTTATAATATTTTTTATTTAATTTTTTTTTTCTCATTTTCCAAAACCCCATATCACCAAACATGGGTTGTGTTTGGATAGTGAGATCATTTCACAACTATTTAATATTTTATCATTATTTTTCACATATTTTTTACTAGTTTTTACTAGTATTTATTATTATTCAATATTTTATAATATTTTTTATAATATTTTTTCATTACTATTTATAGATCATCTAAGATCATCTCACTACTTAAATATAATTTAACTCAAATTATCTTACTATTATTTACAAATTATCTTATTACTATTCATAAAATTCTCATTTCTAAACATTTTAAGATATGTTGATTGTAATTTATTCCTAAAAAAGAGTGGTGCTACGTCCACCGCTCTTAGCTACCGTTAAGCTTAATTTATCTTTTATTTTGGTTATTTTTTTATGTATTTTTTAATATTTTTAAATATTTTTTAAAAAATAAAAAAATCAGTTAAAAAATATTTCTTAAGTAAAAAAATTAAAAAATCAAAAATCAAAACGAGAAAATGGAGCGGTGAGAATAATATTTTCTCCTAAAAAAATACCCTCTTTCGCCATAGATAGAATAATAGATCGATAGATGATATCATGATAGGGTAATAGACCAACAAAATCTAGGGCACGATCTTCCAATCGCGTCCCAAGCTCCCAAAATGGACGAAATGGCCGCCTACTACCAACATCCCCACTACCCCTACTATCAACCACCGCCACCGGCTCCTCCCACTCAACTTGGCGCGCCACCGATACATTCTCATACGGCGGAGGCGCCACCGCTACATCACCACCACCTGGCTCAGCCATATCTCACTCACCCGCAGCCACCTTACGGTTCCTACGCGCCTCCTCTTGTCCTTCAGGCTTCGCACGACGAGGTCAGAACCCTTTTCGTCGCTGGGCTCCCGGAGGATGTGAAGGCCCGCGAAATCTACAATCTGTTTCGGGAGTTCCCGGGTTATGAGTCTTCGCATCTTCGGACCCCGACCGAAACGTCTCAGGTATTTGATTTAGCTGCACATCTTTTTTTTTTTTTTTTGTAATGTGAATTTCAAGTTAATTCTCGTTTCTATGCATGAGTTTAATGCATCATATGTTTTGCTAATTTGGTGAATGGCTTGTGTCAAATTTTCATACCTAAAGGGGGGGGGGGGGGATCTGATAGGTCCCGGTATGAAATAAATATGGATGGAATAAAAAGATAGAAAGGAGATAGTCTCCACTTGGGGCGCGGCGGAAACCACGGTAGGAACAGTTTAGATTTCTAAACACCCTGGTAACTTATACTACAATCCTACAGAACCGCCACCTACACCACTACATAACTTATCTAGTTGCCATGTACATAAATGATCACACAGATTTAATAGTTACATAATAATTGCTGGTCTACTTAATAACTACTGCTTATGGTCTGAAACTTGCAAGTAACTGCTCTCCATTACATAATAACTGCTATTCTCCATGTCAACACAATTCTGGAAGCTTTGGGGTGTGATATCCTATATGATATGGATAAGAGTTGGTGGTGTATGGGATCCCACATTGCTTGGGAAGGAGAAATTCTTGCTCTTTATAAGGTTCCAATAAGGCTCTAATTGTATCATTGACTAGTTTTTTTGGAGTATAGGTTATGTAGTTTGGGCCTTCTATTGGGGCGTTATAAATGGTATCAAAGCCTATTCCAACCAGAAATGTGGAACTTGAGCCTTGCCACCTACAACGGACAGGCCCGACGAGGACATCAGTAATTTAAGTGGGGTAGATTGTGATACCCTATATGATTTGGATAAGGGTTGGTAGTGTATGAGATCCCATTGCTTGGGAAGGAGAAGTTCTTGCTCTTTATAAGGTTCCAATGTGATTCTAATTGTATCATTGACTAGTCCTTTTGAAGTATAGGCCATGTGGTTTGGGCTTTCCATTGGGGCGTTACATGGGGTCTATCAGAAGCTAAGTTGAAGGTATTCAATGAATGGAGATGTGTTGTCTCAGCTTAATGAGTGCATTATTGGGTTGCTATGGGAGTGAGTAAACTTGTATTTCTGAGGGTTTATTTTCTTAGCTGGCCTACTGGGCACTTTGGGAGTTACTTGTCACAAATCTGATAATACAGCTTAGGCTGATGGGCGTGTAGTTTTCTTGCTGCTTCCATGCAAGAAAACTAGGATCAGTTGGTTTGCAGAAGATTGACATTGCGCATTACAATGTTGAACGAATAATGATCATGAAAAACTTATGCTTTTGCTATTACAAGCTGCGTCTAATGAATTTTAGTGTTGCTTATTTTCTAGCTTGAGAAGCTCATTCCTTCATTGTTGAGTACGAACCATTGAAAATAAGGTTAACAGTTCATCTGGGAGAGAGGAAGTGCAAGGGGAAAGGAAAGGAATGGAATGGTGGATTTTTGGAATGATGAAAAGAATAGGGGGAGTGAATCAAACTTTTACATTCCCTCTACAAAACATCTCATTCCTATCATCAACTAGAGTAATTCATGGTGGGGGATGGCTCTTAGATACGCTTTTGGCATGATGTTTGGTGTGGGGGTCAATCCTTGAGAAGTATTTTCCCAATTCTTTATAGAATCACTTGCATGAAGGAGTCATATGTGGCTGAAATTTATTATCCTTGGTATGATTCATCATTCTATGACAAATTGTATGCATGTATGGTGGATCAAAAAGTGTTGATATGTTACTTTTGACCCCAACTAAGAGGTGTTTTTGAAGTGGTCTTTTTATAAGATGCTATGTAATCATGCCAAGGAACCTTTCCCATGGGAGCTTATTTGGAAGAATAAGGCCCCTCCAAGGGTGGCTTTCTTCACGTGGACAGCGGCTCTAAGGAAAATCCTTACCCTGGATATGATAGTGGTCAACTGGTGCTGCATGTGTAGAAGAAATGAGGAGACCAGGGATCAACTACTTTAACACTGCCCATTCCTTTCCAACCATAGGCACCACATCAAACATAAATGTATCATATTCCAAATAGCAACAATGCCATGACTACCCATAAATCCTTTCCAACAAGCCAAAAGATCCACCACCTTCTTAGGCATCACCCAAGCAATATCCGACCTGTTGAAAATCTCGTCCCAAAAAATCTTGGCCACCTCACAATGCAAAAATAAATGATCATCTGATTCACCATCTTTTTTACACAAATAGTACCAGTCTAAACAGATTTACCGCGCTTTCTCAAATTATCCATTGTCAATATCTTCCCAAGGGACACACTGGCAGAAAAAAGCAACTTTACTGGGCAACTTGGATCTCCAAATACGCTTCCAAGGGAATTGGTTGACACAATGCCAAGTTAGTGTTTTATACAACCTACTGAAAAAAACTGAAACAACAGGCACTTCCCAATCATGAACATCTCTAATAAACCTCACATTCCATTGGAACAAAAAAAAAAAAAAAAGGCCTGGTGAGGTACTGACCTGGCCAGGCCGTGGAATTTTAAAAAGCTCTTGCAGAAGAAATCAAAGAGGTATCAGCCATTGTAGCTTCTTTGTCCCTTGCAATCCTAAAGAGGGAAGGGAAAGCATTCTTAAGAGCCAAGTCCCCACACCAAAGATCATGTCAAAACCGAATCCTATCTCCTCCACCCGCCTTAAACGAAACATGGTTGAGAAATTCCCCCCAGCCATTCTGAATATATTTCCACAAACCCATACCATACACACTCCTTACTTTGTTAGAACACCAACTCCCCCTAGCCCTCCCGTATTTAGCATCAATAATATTTCTCCACAATGCATCTCTCTCTAAATGATACCTCCAAAGCGATTTTCCAATGCGAGCTTTGTTAAAACGTCTCAAATTGCAAATCCCCATTCCTCCACAAGCATTCGATGAACAAACTTTATCCCAACATACTAAATGGAACATTCTATCTTCCCCAAGACCGCCCCACAAAAAATTACGGAAGATTCTTTCAATTCTACAAGCCATCCTAATGGGCATAGGAAAAAGGGAAAGAAAAAGGAAGATTAGATAACGTACTTTTAATCAGAGTAATTCTTCCCCCTTTGGACAAATAAATCATTTTCCATCTAGTCAATCTTCTCTCTATTTTCTCGATCACTCCATCCCAAATCGATGAAGATTTATAAGGAGTGCCCAAGGGAAGGCCTAGATATCTGATAGGGAGGGATGAGATCTTGCGCCCAAGAGAACGTTCGTTGGGAGAATTTAGAGAGTTTTTCTTTCGAACTCTATGTCTTTGGGCAAATGTTCATGTATTGAATGGGGATAATCTACATGATTTTCTTTTATCTTTTCCTAGTTCCTAGTTTCTAGCTTGTATTTAGGTGTTTCCGCTTGTATACTCCCTGTGTACTATGGGCTATACCTATTTACTTGCCTTAATAAAACTTCTTAATTACTTATAAAAAAAAACATTGTGAGGTTGTGAACATTTTATGTAGCATGTTCTTCAATCTCTTTGGGATTATGTGGCAATTGCCTTTAAAGGTGGTGAAGTTGTTAACATGTTGGAATGGACAGTTTGGTCGCCATTTGTATGTTTCATTGTGTAGGATGGTCCTATTGTGTGTGCTATGGTGCATATGGAGAGAGAAACCATTGTAAATTTGAGGGTAGCAAAAGATTGGTGTCGGAGTTAAAGTATTATGTTTTAAACACTTTGTATCAGTGGAAAGAAACCCATTATGATGTTCGCTTTTTTATTCCTAGTTTTTAGGACTTTATAGCTCTTTCCCACTTTGTTGGCTGAGTAAGTTAATATATACTTCATGTATTCTAGGATAATACCCCTTTCTTATTAACAAAATTTGTCCTACTTATCAAAAAATAAAAATAAAAACGAACCCTATCGAATGAGAGCAAATGTAAATAAAAATATAAAATTACATATTCCTCTCCTTTCCATTCCTTTTCTTTATAAGCTCCCAAACATGTTAGAATTTTTTTTTATAAGTAAAAATATTATATATATCAATAGGAGTAACCAAGTACGCTGGATGTATACAATAAAACACCTAACCCATACAAGAAAACGCTGTTGTCACCATTAAAGGTTGCTTCACCTCTGGCATAGTTGTCGTCGTTCCATCGACGATAACATTTCTTGTAGGTGCTCCACCCCCCGACAACCCTTTCTGTGCCACTTTGTCAGACTCTACTACTCTCTCAGGAGGCATAGAACAGGTAGGGGGAACACTACCTTCTGTTACCCCATTTTCATCTTCTGAAAGAAGCTCGTTTGTTTCTTCCAAAGAACTCAAAATCCTGGAAGGACCCCATCTTCAACTGAAAGTGAACCCTGGAAAAATGTACCAACCCCAATTGCAATTGGTGAATGAGGGTAGTCAGACGGCAAACTGTTGTGAACAGTTATGCCGGTGTCCGACGACCCTATCTATGATGGCTGGCTTCGAAGTGCCCTTTGTCAGCATAGTTGAGCCCCCCCCCCCGGTGTCCAATTTACTCCTTATCCACATTAATCATAAGATCTCTCACATACTCCATAACTCCCGTCAATTGAGCTTTAACAGCCCACAAGACCCCCTCCACTTCTCCCACATTAGAATGTTAACGCTCTAATCATTCCTTTAATCTTAATTTATTCTTTCTTTTCCATTTATTTAAACTTTCATTTCCTCAATGGGAAGTAGAGTCAAGCAGCTTAGGATTGTGGTTTTATTACTTCACCTTATTTATGTTAGGCTGTATTCTCTCTAATTAAGATTGGGTGGGGAATACAAGATGCGTTGGAGCATATTGAAGAGGGGTGTCTCAAGTGAAGTCCTTTTATGAAGCACTAGTGCTCCTCTGCTTGGATGGCTGCACTTGGTAAGACCCTTCCTTTGGGATTTTTTTTATAAGTTTTAATTATTTATTAATAAGTGCAAAGGCGAAATTTAGACAAGTGGGAAGTATACAAAAGAAACGCCTCGCTAAGAGGCTAAAGATGCCATAAAATCATGTAGTCTAGGCCATTAAAGTCTATGAGGCAGTCCAAGATAGAAGAGTATTGATAAAATAAATTTATGAGCTCCTGCATGGTCCTTTCTTAGTCCTCATTTCCTTTTCTTCCAAATGCGCCAAGGCAAGTGTGAACCACCTTCCACACATCTGCAATTTGTTGGCCGCCCCCTAATCCTCTCCAAGAAGAAAATTGATCTACAACTCTGTTGGGCATGACCCAAGCTAAACCAATCCAACTTAAAAAGTTACTCCACATGGCACTTACAGTTTCGTAATGAAGTAAAAGATTAGCAACTGACTCCGCACTTCTCTTACTCATACAACAATTGATTATCACCATATGTCTTTAAATTTTTCGTGGTAATAATCTTTCCTATTGAACGCTAAACATCCCATTTTTGGACAGGACCCAGAGAATCGTGTCTTCACTTTTGCTTCTTAATCTAGCGGAATACAACATATTAAAATACTCGCTAAATGCATCCAGCTTCTTATCTTGAGCTGCTCTGATGAAGCTTATATTCCATTGAAGAGAGTCACTACTACAAATTATCTGGCTATTGGAGCCTCCTTAGAGCGAGCAGATGTTGTTGGGAAAATCTGATCCTGGAGCCATCTCCACCTCAAGTCTTGTGGGCAAGCTTCCCTCATTTTTTCCTTATATTATTCCATAGTCTAACCTCATGGGGTCCTTGTGGACCTCATTTGAACACCGCCCACTCCACATGCATCCATTTATAATCCACTACTACTCTCCATCACTTCTCTCTCTCGTTCTGGCAGTGCCAAAGACACTTTTTTCAATAATGGATGGTTAAACATGAGCATAGTCTGAAACCCCAAACCACCCTCAGTAATCGCAGAGCAAATCTTGGCCTAGCTCACTAACTGATGTTTTGCCACTTCCCCTGAACCTCCCCAAAGGAAATTCTGCTGTGAAGTGGAGGGAAAGATATGCAATATGTAGGCAAATTCGTCAAAGTACTTTTATCAATGTAATCCTGCCTCCATTGGATAGATACATCCTATTCCAGTCAGCCAGCTGACGCTCAATCTTCTCAAAAAACTTCATCCCAAATTGTCTTTGCTTTGAACGTAACTGCCAAGGGAAGGCCAAGATACTTCGTGGGTAAGAAAAATGCCCTGCTCTCCAAGTATCTGCCAATCTCTCCACACTTTCCACATGGCCCACCGGAACTAACTCCGACTTAGCCAAATTAATCTTCAATCCCAAGACAGCTTCAAAAACATAAGAATATAGCTCACAAGCCCCAAAGGTAATGTGGATTTGCCTCACAGAACACCATTGTTTCATTTGCACATTGAAGATGATTTAGGTGAAGCCACCCAACATTTATATTCCTCACAGAAAAACCTGAAATAAATCCCCTTCAGTAGACATTAATAACATCCTGCTGAGTGCCTCCATAACTATGATAACAAGCAAAGGAAGCGACACATCATACTTATAAAAAAGGAAGCAACAAGTCATGGTGGTAGAATGTGGTGTGTGTGTAAGCAAGATGGGGAGTCTCTGGATATGTTTAATTGCATTGTGATGTAGCTAGCACATGAGTTGTTCTCAACTTGTTCTAGCTTGTTGGATAATGCTTAGAAGGGTGGTATATGATATATCTCTTTGCATGCTACATGGGGCAATTTCTGACCCTGCATGGTGAGACCTTGTGGAAGATGATTCCGAGTTGCTTGATCTGGTGCATATGGAGGAACATTATGACCAAATTCGAATGCATAGCAAGAAACATTTTTTTTTATAAGTAATAATTTTATTCAAAGAAATAGGCATAAGCTCAAGTACACAGGACGTATACACAGGAAACACCTACAACTTCCAGAAACGAAAAGAAACTAACACCAGAAAACTAAAACAAATGCAGAAAATTATCCTCCATTACAAAAGCTTTAACCCAAAAACTCAAAGTACTCAAGAACAAATCCCTAATCTCTCCCAATGAGTGTTCTTTATCTTTGAAGCATCTCCCATTTCTTTCAAGCCAAATACACCACATAAGACAAGGAGGAATCATCTTCCAAACTCTTGCTTCCAAATGCATAGCAAGAAACATTGAAGACCTCAAGGCTTTCTTTTTTGGTCTCTCGAGATTTACTTTCTAGGACTTTCTTGCTCTTTTCTCTCTTTTCTTTTTCTCAATAGGTGAATTTGTTATATACCCACCGTGTACTTCGATTATGTCTCTCTTACATTTCTTGATCATTAATAAAATTCATCTTATATATATATAATCAGAGTAATATCACCTTAGAAATAGTTAAGATGAGAATCTGCTTCAACATAAGAAATTCAGAACCTAAGTTGGCAGATAATATAAAGTAGTGTTAATGTGATAATAATTGAGTAAGCTTTTCAAGTGACTTTTCTCTTTTCTCTTTTGACTGTTTCTTTGGTTAGGTGAGAGTTGACTACCAATGTTCAGTGGGTAGCTAGTCATCAAAATAATTGCTAGCTGTTGTGCTCATGGAACATCATTTTTCACCTCATCTATCCATGTCATGGCTGTTTCAACTTATTAAAAAAAATTGAAGATGTGGATGTTTCATTATTCTCTTCAAGTCATGCTTATCTGTTTCTTAATTGTATCGGACTCCTCATGTGTCGTGTTCTGACATGATTTTGGGATGTGACAGCCATTCGCTTTTGCTGTATTCTCAGATCAGCAGTCTGCAGTTGTGGCTATGCATGGACTGAATGTAAGACTATCACACCACATTGACTTGTCCATTTAGTACTTGGAAATTGGCATACAAAGTGGATCATTATGTTGTAGCATCATTTGATTTCTTTGTATGATGTAATGCTGTCCTGATATTTCAGGGTTACAAATGCATATTGAAAGATTATGCAAAATTTATATTACATTCAAGTGAAGAAACACTCGGAACCCAATGTGGATGTTCAAAACATTAATACAATATTATATATCTTTAATGAAGAGGACTATACCCCAATTTTATTAGAAACCTTCACTTATGGCAGATGAATGTCGTGGTTACAAGACAAACTTTATGTCAAAGACAAGAAACACGGATCCTATATAACCAACTATACAACCTGCAAAATACATTGAAACAATACAACTATACGAAATGACTACAAAGCTAAACCATTAACTCTAAGGATAGTAAGAGAAAAAATAAAGTTCACTATCTATGTAGGTATTTAAACCTTATGTACATGGGCCATAGCTATAGACTTTAATGGCCTCGATTTGCATGACTTCCTTGTCTCTATTGATTCCACATAGATAGAGCATACCTTTGTATATCTTCTTGTGTACTTGGGCTATGCCTATCATAACTTAATAAAATTGTTTACTTGTAAAAAAAAAATTAAATCTTTGTACTTATCAAAAAGAAAAAAAATTAAATCTTTGTAATTTAGTAGCATGCATTTGTAATTCCCCCAAAGCCATTTTAGGTAACCGAGAAGTAAGAAAATAAGCATCTGAAATCCCTGCAGCCCCTGATTTGGCGAAATGATCTGCTACAAGATTACCTTCCCTGTATGTATGTTGAATAGAAAATGGCAACACTTGTTGAAATGAAAGAATATCATCCCATAAGCTATAATACTGCCATGGAGGGGAAGCTGAATGTAGGAACCAATGGACTATAACACATCAAGTAATCAGGAAATCCTATTTGTACGCAATATAACAACCCTTGTTTCAAAGACATCAACTCTGTGAAGGTGTTAGTGCCAACCCCAAAATGGAGAGAGAAGCCAAAAATAAAAGCACCATTGTTAGAATGAAGAATACCCCCACAACCTGCCATACCAGGATTCCCAAAGGCCTAACCATCAATGTTGAATTTGAGAATCGCATGTGAAGGAGGCGGCCAGCAAACTAAAACAGATCTTTACATCTAACCTGAATGGAATTTAAGCCCAAAGTCCTCAAGGAAAATTTTGAACTAAATCTCCAAGCTGTGATGGCTTAACAAATGCATTAATTTAGAAAAGCCAGCTTGTAATCTTATGAATAACTGCAGAAAATACTGGCTTCTTTTCATTAAAGCAGTGCTCATTCCTAGATAACAATATATCCCGTATAATGAGTAAGGGAGTTCTGGAAGCAAGTGGAGAAATTTTATCTTTCCTGTGATTAGTCATCCACCATCTTGATAACCTTCCTTCCAATGAAATTCCAGTGAAGATGGAAATAACAAAAAGGGCAGCATAGTGTCTCTCCATACAGCTGAGGCTAATTCGGGGAAGTTAGTCTCAATACTTGCATTACTCTTGCAGCAGTAACACTTTGAAGCTAAAGGAATACCACAAATCTTAACAGCTGAATCAACTGGCACAGCATCAACACATCCAACCAAAAACAGAGATTTTTTGGGAACTAATGGATTCCATAGAACTTTTGCCAAATGAAAATCTGGGTGTGCCAATTGTATAATCTGCCCTGCAAATTTCACATAAAAAGTTCCATCTGTAATGTTTCCAAATTCTCTCATCAATGCCAAGTCTTGAAGATGACTGAAAATTTGGAAATTTCTTGCGCTAAAGCAGGACCCGCAGTCTTTATCGTAGAGAAACTTCAGCTAGAGCCCACTATAAGATCTTTGAGCAAAAGGTGACGATGAGTAACTGTAAAACCTTTCTGCATAAGAGAGAGCCATCTCCACATCAATTTTCGGCGCACAGATTAATAATCCCCTCTCTGATCTTCTAGGTTCTTCAGCTAAGATGAGAGGTAGAAATCTACCAATAGATTTCCAAAGGGAGGAATGAGAAGCTCGGACCTTTGGCTGAGAGATTTCATGCGAGTAGGTCATACTCTTTTTTTTTTTTTTTATACCAATAAACAAGATTTTATTGATAAAAAAAAATAGGCAAAAGCCCAAGAATACGGGACATATACAAGAGCTAGTTTAGGATACAAGGAATTCATGAAATGACAAGCCATTAAAATCAATTACAATCGACCAATAGAGTAAAGTATTGAAAAATAGACTTCTAAGCTCTTCCGTTGACCGTGCTTGATCTTCAAAACTTCTTTCGTTCCTCTTCCTCCAAATACACCACCATAAACATATTGGAACCATCTTCCAAATAGAGGCAATTTGAGAGTTACCCTGAATGGCTTTCCAAGAAGCTAGGAGGTCCACTATCTGTCTCGACATGACCCAAGCTAATCCCACCCGAGCAAAAACATCATTCCATAATGTCCTGGCAATCTCACAATGAATTAGTAGATGGTCAACCGACTCTCCACTCTTTTTACACATACAACACCAATCCAAGACTATGATTCGACGTTTCCTTAGATTGTTTAGAGTGAGGATCTTCCCCAAGTTGTCCATACAAAAAACTTTGCCTTTAGGGACACTTTTGTCTTCCAAATGCTTTTGCTTTTTTTATAAGTAAAAATATTATATATATATATATATATATCAAAAGGAGTAACCAAGTACACTGATGTATACAAGAGAACACATTGACCATAATAGAAAACCCCTAATAACCCAAAAAGCCAGTGAAAAACAACCCAAAATACACCAAGCCCGACCCCAACCCCAATCCCTTGCTTCCCGTAGAGCTAAAACTCTGCCCAAAAACCCCACCCCAACCTCTTGTTTCCCGTCTTCACAATGCCCTCCCTTTAGACTTCTCTCTAGTTGAGCTTCCACACTTAGCGTCGTAGTTGATTGCAGAAAAAAGATGCTGTAACTCCCTGCTTTTCTTGAAGCTTGATTTGGTTTCAAGTGCATGGCTTGCCTCGATTGTAGTAATTAGTTTTTTAAATTGGTCTCACATCCTCCATGTGAAATTCTCACAAACTGTTGAATCTCGTTAACTTTAGGCAGAATCCAATCTGCTATTGGAGGAAGAGACCAAGGGAGCCATAATATCCCCAACCACAGTATCCAGCTGCACTCCCGACTCTAGGCATTCCTTTACGCAAGGCAGCAACGCCAAATCCATATTCAAATCTCGTACCTCCTCAGCAACTCCATTGGTTCTCTCCAATGGTATGATATCAAGTCCCTTCACCTCTGGTGACCCTTTATGTGCAACTTCAGCGGATCCTTTCACCAATGGTATGACACCATTTTCCTTCAACTCCGACGAGGGAGCCATAGTTTCTTCGAGTACAGAAGTCACCTGAGGCGAATGACATTCTATTACAGATGTCTCTACGCCGATACCCGATATAGAACCCACTTCAAATAACCCAAACTTCCTTTTGACCCGTCATACTCTTCTAGATCTGGTTATAGGAACAGGCCGAATCCGATTTTCTGTTTTCCTATCTAAGTTTAAAGGATTCGGGCCCATCTTAGTCTTGTTCCTTACATCCTTGTTGCCTCCAGTTGAAAGCAGGTCTATTTTCGTAGACAAAAAAGCTATCGCTGCCTTCAATTCGACAAGTTGGGTTTCCATCTTCTTTAAAGAATTATGCATTGCGACAAGCTGGTTCTGTGGCGTGATCTGCAAACGACTAACATCATTCCCCTCACTATGAACCCCCGAATCATGACCGGTCTTCAAAGCTGCCGCATATGATCGCCTCGCCACTGTGGATGTATTTGGGTCTTTATGATTTATCTCCAAGTTGATGTTCTCATTCTTCTTTTGGTTTTCCTTCTCTAACCCATCAGCAAAAAGCATATTCGCAGCTCTGCGTAATTCCGCAGCAAATTTCTCCCAACCCAAACATTCATACCCTTCAAGAATGACTATAATACTCTGCCGGCCACTTTGCTGTGGCTGATTCATATTTATTCTCTAATAACATGCTGAATTGGAATGTGGAATTTACTAGAGATTTACAGGATTGGGAAGTGAGTGAAGCTGCTGATTTCTTTAAACTTTATGGGTCGAAGATTGATCTGATTAGGGAGGACAAGATGTAGTGGGTTCATGATAGTAAGTTTAGATTCTCGTTGAATTCCTATTACAAGGCATTAAATAGATATGATAATAATACATACCCTTGGAAATGCATTTGGAAAGCTAGAGTGCCCAGTAAAGTTGCATTTTTCTGCTGGTTGGTGTCGCTGGAGAAAATATTAACTACTGATAATTTGAGGAAAAGGGGTTTATATGTGATGGATTGATTTTTTTGTGCAAAAAAGATGGCGAATCAGTAAATCACTTGTTTCTTCATTGCGATATGGTGACTGCTTTATGGAATGAATTATTTGCAAGGGTAGGGGGTGATGCCTTTTCAAGTGGTGGATTTCTTGGCTAGTTGGCAAGGCGCTACGGGATGTGGAGGCAATAAAGCTAAATGAACGATGATTCCTTTGTGTTTGTTCTGGTGCCTTTGGTTGGAGAGAAATAGGAGGTGCTTCGAAGATTGTGAACGCACAATGGGGGACTTAAGGGATTTTTTCTTTAGCACTTTAAATTTTTGGGTGAATAATCTAGTGAAGGACTTGAATATCTTGTAATGCTTTTCATTTTCACTTTGCTTTAGTTTGTATCTAGGTGTATTCTCATGTATACTCCATGTATACTTGGGTTATGCCTATTTACTTGGAATAAAATCTCTTATTACCTATCAAAAATAAAAAATGAAATAACACTCCGCCGGCCTCCTCCACCATATTCGGTGATAGTTAGAAACCTACCATGCTTGTTGGAGCATCTTTGAGCTATGAATGTTCTGTTGCCTTCGCGCAAGTGTTTTGTGAAATCCAAATTTTTCCCCGCTTGTAATACTGCTTCCATCGTAGCCATCATCCATTCTAGACCACTGCGACCCATTACTACAAATCTCCACACCTTTCTGCTCCTCTCCACAATTTTTAATGACGATCTCCATAATTCTGGCAAAAGCTCAAAAGCTTTCGATTCCACCCAAAAGCACACCAACTGACCCATACTGATCAAACCTTCGACTTCAGATGCAGGGGCATCCCACGCTGAAATGCATCATTCTGTTGAGTAAAAGTAGTGCGCGAAGGTGGTTGGAGTTATCAGGTTGGGAAAATAGAGCCCAAAGGCGCACCAGGTTGGTAAAAACACAACCCCTTAACTGAGGTAATGGAAACTTTCACTCGCCGGAGGATGACCGACGTCAGAGGCCCCACAATGGGGTCGCTAGAGTCCGTCAAACACGTCTGTAACGATGGCTAATGCAAAGGCTTAGGTTGCAGTTCGTTGGAGGAAGCAACGGAAAAACAGCAAAATGCTCCCAGTCGCCGACAAAGAACTGACGTCGGATGCCTCACAAAGGACTAGCCAGAGTCCGTCGTCCAAGTCTGTGGCGGTGTTGAAAGTGCACGGTGACAGTACGACACCTTCGACAGAGATGAAGCGAAGAGCCAGTTCGCCGGCAAGGACCTTCGCCGAACGACCCTCAATGAGGACGCCGGGGTCTGCCAGCCTCATCTGTGATGGAGGTGAGATATCGCACTCCGATTGATGATGGGTGAGGTGTGGTGGCGGGTTGGTTGAGTTAGGGTTTCTCGCTCACTGTTCACCCACGGGAATCGCAACTTGTATGGAGAGAAATTCAAATTTTCAAACATCTTGATGCCAGCATATGTTCCAATTTTCAAATCTTCCAAATTCCATGGGAATGAATTTGTACCATGCATTGTCATGGCTTTGTAGAAAGAGCGGGCTGAGAACTTCTCTATCTTAGAAGGGCACCAAAAGATCTTATCTTCAACTCCCGCCATGAACCGGGTGGAGTAAACTTGGTTATAGAACTCCAAAAAAGCCGTCATTTCCCAGTCTTGTGCATCTCTGAGGAATGTGACATTCCATTGTGTAGTGCCATTAGAGAGTATGAAGAGGTCCACAATTGAGGCTTCTTTCATGCTTGGTATGCCATAAATTTGTGAAAAGGTTTCCTTGAGTGCCATTTCGCTACACCAGCATTTTGAGGCTGAGATATTAACTTCTCCATCACCTTAATCTATTTGTCAAAACTTTGGAGAGAATCTTGTACGTCCCGCCCACCTGGTTTTTTTGGACGATAGTCACTTACCTCTACGACTCCTGGTTTTTTTGGAATGAGTGCGATAAAAGTTGCATTAAGGCTTTTTTCAAACCTCCCACTTTTATGAAACTCATGAAAGACCCCCATTATGTCTTCTTTGAGCACTTCCCAACATGTTTGGAAAAAGCCATAGAGAATCCATCCGGGCCTGGAGCTTTGTCACCTGCCATGCTTTTCAAAACTCCCCTTACCTCTGTCTCTTCAAATGACCGTTCAAGCTGTTCAACTTGAGCCAAGGACGTCAAATGTAAGCCCATCTAGTCTCGGTCTCTAGGAGAATTGCTCCAAGAGTACATTCTCATTATATTTTACAATATGATCAGAGATCTCGTCTTGGTTTGAGGAAGCCACCCCATCAATCATCAACGTCTCTATGGCATTGTTTCTCCTATGTGAATTAGCCAATTAGTGCAAAAACTTGGTGCATCTGTCCCCTTCCTTCAACCATAGTGCACTCGACTTTTGTCTCCAAGATATTTCTTCCAGTAGAGAGGCCCTTTCAATATCTGTTGTCACTTGGATTTTGTGAGTCCTCTCCTCCTCCACTCCCTCCAAACCTTTGAGTTCCTCAAAAAGAGTATTTTTTTGGCCTCCCACTTTGCCAAACACATGCTCATTCCATACCTTTAAATCTTTCTTCAAGGACTTCAATTTGCATGCCAAGACATAACTAGGTTTTCCATAGAAGTGATAGGAAGACAACCACTATCTTACTTTATTGAGAAATCCTTCTGACTTGAGCCACATTTTCTCAAACTTGAAGTACCTTGGGCATTCTCGGAGACCTCCACAATCAAGGAGGATAGGAAAGTGACCTGAACACAACCTACGGAGTCGTTTTTGAATGAGATCAGGATAGTGTGCTTCCCATTCCGGTAATACTGGATATCTATCGATCCTTGACCAAGAGGGTAGTTCCCGGTTTCTAGACCACGTGAAAGAGCCATCTGCAAGAGGAATGTCCAATTAATCGTGTTCAAAAGTAAAAGTAGAGAAATCCACCATAGCTGGGTTAAGACTGGAGCCACCCCCAATCTTTCACTCGGGAAGCAAGTGATATTGAAATCACCACCAATACACCAAGGTAAGTCTCATATGCTACTTAGTTCTGCCAACTCATCTCATAATAGACTTCTAGTATGATCTATATTTGGGCCATAAACTCTAGCAAAAGCCCACCGAAATCCGTCTACAACATTCTTAAACGAACAAGCCACCATAAAATCCCCTAAACATTCCCCCATCATTGCCACCACCCTTTTATCCCACATCACTAAGATGCCACCCAAGGCCACTTGGGATGGTAAGTAATGCCACCCCACTTGATGACAACCCCACAAACTCCTTATAATGCAAAGGGGAATAAATTCCAATTTCGTTTCTTGCAAACATACGATTTACACTCTCCATTTATGTAGCATGTTTCTAATTATGAGGCGCTTTCTCTTCTCATTCAGCCCCCTTGCATTCTATAAAACAATTTTTAGATTCATAAAGCAACCTCCATTGTCCTCCCCTTCGGTCTTCTACGGTTAGAGCTCCTCTCACTTACTCCATCATTGACTGTCCAATCAAGCCTTTCTAATTCTCTAGCTTTCTTCTTAGAAGAATTGAGCTCCCTAGGCGATCTAAGATGAGACTGTCCAGCCTCAATTGCTGCCAGGAGAGCCATGAATTGGTCCACAAAGTCTTCACACAAGATTCCTACACAACCTTGGATCTCCTTTGCCTTGTGAAATACCCAATCTGAGGCCTGAATGTTGTTGCTGTTGTTGCTTGGGTGGATAGAAACTAGTGGAGCAGGTCTTCCCAGTGCGCAATTGCATTGACCAGAGGACTTGCTTGTGCCTCCCCCAACTGGTCTGAGTCATGATGTACCATCTTCAAATACTCTCCCTGAGCCCCAGCCGAGTCAACCACTACCAACACGTGGTCTGAAATTTCTTCCTCTCTCATAATACACTCTTCACAGTTCCACTCCACTCATTGAACAAAATTCAGGCTCCTTATCCCTTCAATTTCCATGATTGGCACTGTCTGTGATGAGATCAGGGTGGTCGGACGGACTTTTCTGCTTCAGAAACGATATCCGTAACTGTTGTTTTTGTCGTGGGCGTTGCCACCACGGTTGGCTGGATGTCGACCACTGATTTGCCTTCCTCGGTTGACCTTGTCTGTGATGTCCGCGACCAGAGTGACATCGTCTCCGACGGTGTGGTTGCAGCTCCAGGTGTAGACCTAATTTCGAAGAGCGGGTGACCTGGCATTTTGATCCGCCATTGCTGGATTGGATGGTCTGTTGGGTCCTTAATCTTCATTTTCCCTTTCTCGGCCCACGTAGCCCACCTTTCTTCTGTGCCCAGCCTGCTGTCCTAAGCCCCCTTGGACCTAGCATAACGGGCTTGTCTTCCCTGTCTCGAGCCCAGGCCCATATTCTGGTTTATTTTGTGGATTAAAACATCAAGTCGCTCCCTCAGTTCAAATAGTTCATCTCTGATAGTTAGATTAGAAACTGTTTCTGCATCTCGCCCCTTGAACAGAGAGCCTCCATCCTTTCCTGTGTAAGTACCCCTCTGGCTTTCAGCGCAGCAGCCATGGTCTCTCTACTATTCTTCTTAATGTTATCTTCTATCACCTTCAAAATACTCATACTGCCCTTGGTTTGGCAACCCTACACTTCTCATCTCCTCTGTTTTCCTGTCAACTCCTCTAATGGCTGGTGCTGAACAAGTGACTGCATCAGTGTATGATTTGCAGGCAACTCCTCCACTTGGAGCTTTTGTGCATAGTTGTTGTTTGAGAGTAACAAACCCGCTCTAATCCTTATCACCATTTTTTCCTGCACTTCCATATATCGCACGAAGCTCCGTTGCCATCTTCCTCCAACCTTTACCATCCCCTTCTTCAGGGATGATGATGAGGCTTCTCCTTCCTCCGCCTCTGTACTGTACTATGGTCAGATATCAACCATATTCGATAAAGGACCTTTGTGCTATGTAAGCACTACTGCCTAGGCTGGATGTTCTGATAGATTCCTTGTTACTTTCCGAATGAGAGCATTCATCCAAAGTCTGCACAACCCAGTTCACTGTTGGAGTATTGAGTACTAGCTATTTAGTCACCTTTCTTCCTCTCTATGATGTGCAATGCTCGACTTCCTACCCTTGAAATCTCAAATATCTTTGGTCTCAATCAGGGCTACCTTCGAGCATTCCATCCTTACAATAGTCCTAATGTCACTTATAAAAAAAGAGAAAATATATTTGCAACCGTGAATTGTGCAACCGCCGCGTAACCGCTTTGAAAAAAATAAATAAAACATGGGACCTACATGAAAAAAAAATTAATTTTTAATAGTGGACCCCACTCTTTTTCAAAGTGATTACGCGGCGGTTGTACACTTCACGGTTGTATGTAGAATTACTCAAAAAAAAATAATAGTCCTAATGTCGAACAGAAAATGCTAGAGAATCACCAGCCATAGAACAATCGATTTAGCATAGGATGTGAGAAAGAGTGTACGGAGAGAATCGTTGGAACACCTCCTACAAATAAGCACTATGGTATAGATAATTTCTCCGTATTAACACAAAGGTATTGATATTAAAGTGCGAATTAATATAACTATGGCTGCTACGCCAAAAACAATTAGGCAATGTGCTTTCTTCATAGCAACATTGGGGCAAGTTAACTGACCAAAAGCAGATCTGTGGAGATGTCGCCTATGGGCAATCTTCAATTTCTTTTGAACAGTAGTTATTACTGAAGCTTTATTCCTTGTGGCTGTAAACAATATATGACAATATTTGCCTTATATAGCTCTCTTGTAGGCTTCTTGTATGTTTGAAGTCATAGTAGTCTCTAGTTGTCTCTCTTGTTGAGATTGATTAATTGTACGTTTTTTCAATCTTGTTTGTGCTTTTGGCAAGTTTGTTGCTATAGGAAAAATATTGGGTGGTGGCAAGGCATTATGGTGCTGTAGTTTTTAGATATGGTAACATTCAATACTTTTTTATTCATAATCTTGTTTGCAGGGCATGGTGTTCGATCTTGAGAAGGGGTCAACCCTATATATTGATCTAGCAAAATCTAATTCTAGATCCAAGCGCCAAAGAACAGGTCAACCACTCATTGATTTCTCTTTAATTTGACTATAATTTTATTGTACGGCTTAACTGTTTCAAAACTGAATTTTGTGGATTTGTTGACTATGACAATTAGATGATGAAAGATTTGGCTCAGATAAAAAAGCTAGAGGATCTGCTTTTCCAAGGGGCACTCCTGATTCTGGTAAAGATTATTTACTAAAATTGCTTTGAGATCATGGAATACTTCCTAAAGGTTTCCTTTTTTCCAAAATCTTATCTCAGTTTCCTGGCATACTTTATGCCATCTCTCTCTATACTTGTTTGTTAGTTGTAGTTTTATCTGGCATCTTACTTGGAGTGCAAATTAATTGCTTAGTCACATGGAGGACACATACTTCTAAAAGCTCACATTGCACATGTTTTGCACGCTTGGGCACTAGCAGGTCTTGGCAGCATTCACATGCCTGGAATGGGTAATTCTGCTTACAACACGATTGGTTATCCATCTGCACAAAGGTCATATGCACTGCTTAAGCACATCTCTATTATGTCCAAGTGATTACTTCTAGCTCAATAATAAGCACATTTTTTATTGGTCATAATTACTTCTAGACGAGTTCGAGGACTTAGTGAAAATCAGCCGTTTCCTGAAGTTGGGTATATAGTTTCCCCCCCTCCCCTTTAAGTTATCATTTCTAGCTCATCTAATATATATACTTTCATCTTTCAGTCCTGGAAATTTTGATGGCAGAACTGTAAATGAGACAGCTGCAAATTTGGTAAGGTTACTTTTCAACTTATTTAATTTTTAAGTTATATTCAGCTCCTACAACTTTCTTGGATTACCTATTCGGATGACATAATAATATATGCATTGTTTCATGTCTTATGTGTACTCTGTGAGCTAGTAATCCTTCTTTGTTTCATTTTATCGATCGAATAAAAACTGCTCTTTCTTTCATTTTGAAAAATATTTTTCACTTTCTTCTGGAGTTTGTTTTTATTCTGTGTTTTTCTTGAATACTTTGTTTTCTGGATCTGAACAAACGTTTCTTCACTGACACCTGTATTAGTGTGCATAGTTATGTAATAAAGTGGCCCTTCTTTATGACATTGCTGATTGCTCACTGGCAGTTATGGAAAAACATAAGCAAAAAAATTTTTGAAGCAGGAAAATGATTTTCCGCATTTATCCATGATTGTAGCCAAAACATAAGGCATGAGTGCCAAGCCCAGGGGGCAGTTTCTTCTTTCCTCCCCAGGCACAGTTCACTGCCAACTAACTGGCAAATGGCCCATAAGTTTCTGTGAAAATGATTTTATTTTGGGAAACAAGCCTGAATATTTGAACAATTTTATCATCCATATATAAGATGCCTGAATATGCTTTTAGACATTGGTCCATGTGAAAAAAATTTCCATGTCCATCAAGTTATTCTGGAGACAACTTAAGTAGGCATCCCTATTATCTTTTTAAAAAGTGTTGTGAAGTGGGATGCTATGCAATGGATCACTATGCAACACTTACCCATGGGGTCATTGCATATATTTTATACAGCATATCACTTTTGGACATTTGGATTCATTTTAAATTCAAAAGCATATGATTAGTACTTGCACTATTCTGTAATTTTTAGAGTTCTGGTGGTATTTCTTACAACAGCATAACCCTCCGCCGCCTGGTGTTCCACAAAATGCACAAAATGCCACCTCTTGTCCAACACTTTTTGTGGCTAATTTGGGACCAACCTGTACAGAGCAAGAGCTAATTCAAGTATTTTCAAGGTTTGTAGTAGTTTGTATTATCATTAATTTTCTGTTTGTGATGTCTATAGAACTTGGGTATAAATTTCTAATTATTCATTGTTTCTATCAGATGTCCCGGGTTTTTAAAATTGAAGATGCAGAACTCATATGGTGCTCCAGTTGCCTTTGTTGATTTCAAGGTACTTTTTTGCTGTCCTTTGTGATATCAGTTATAATTTCAAGGAAACTATAGTAGATTTTCTTCAACAAAGGCAAGAATGGTAACTTTATTTTTTCCATTGTTTTTACGTTTATGTAGTAAATTTCTACTATGCACAGAGATGTTTTTTGAGCACTAGTAGCTATCTTCTTTTTAATTCATCGTAAAATTGCAAACTTATATTGCATATTTACTGTTTGATGCATATACTCTTTTTATGAAACGAAGCATTCTCTCTCCCTCTCTCTCTCTCTCTCTCACACACACGCACACATCTACATACTCATCTTGGTATGTGCATGCTATAAAAAAGGATAGTGAGATTTTGAATGACAAGAGAGGGTAAGAGAGTTGTCGAAAAAGGATCAAGGTGGAGATGGGAGGGAGAAGTTGAAAAGTGGGTTGGTTGAAGTCAGTTAAGGAGATTGGAGGGAAATTTTCAAAAGTGGGCAGTTGGAGCCATTAACCTATCTGTATTATATACTTGTATATACAGACCTCGCATGGGCTATGTCCATATGCATGGTTTGATTAATTGGAGATTGAAGGTTATTTTTGTTACTGTCTCTTATGGTTGCTTTTTTAGATCATGAGGGGACAGCCGAATTTATGTTGCAGTTACCCACTCTTGATACACTTCAAGAGTGTAGCTAGCTCTGTTGTTTGGGGTTATGCCATTTTAATGATTTTCTTGTCTATTTCTATTTAGTTCTTTTGTATTCTTCTATCTACTTGGACTATGCCTTTTGCAATTTCTAATCAAGTCATCAATTATTTTTTTAAGAGGAAAAAAATAGCTATCTCAGTTGCTCGATCAATTTGGTCACTGCTGATGGCATGTTCAACGTCTGAAAATGTTCCATCACTTACTCTCTTTCCCATATCTATAGTGTAGATTTTAATTTTGGACGTTCCTAAATTACTGTTCATGTTCAAAAGTATGCAAAAAGTGACAGAGTTGGAATACGACATTATTTTAAAATTTTCGTGTAATTAATTAATGTTTGTACTTGTTAAAAATAGGTGTCAGTTTTGCTAGTTTAGGTCGCAGAAAGTAAAACCTCGGATAGTTTGAGTGTGCAAAATGTTTTTCTCCCATAAAAGTAGTTTCATTCTAGAGATTCTATGTAAAAAAAAAAAAGTACCATCCTACTAAAGTAGCATGAATCATTGCAACAACTACAACTATGATACTCTTGACTACACAATACTTCATTTTTAAGATATTCGTCACGAAAAAATAGTCCAGGTTGACTAGTTTTTACCTCCACCTCTACTGTCAGAATTGGATGAGGATGCAAAGTGTATGTTCTGTAGTTTGGGGAGCAAAATGCAAAACCTCATATAGTTTGAGGGTGCAAAATATCCTTTGCCATTCATGTATCTTTAATGAAAAATTGTCAATGTATATTTTTCTTCATTGCTTTCACATTGTATCTCGTGCTTCAAATTTGAGCGGTTTTGGTTCTGGTTTTGGGGCTTCCCATCTTATTATCAGCATTATCGCTGTGAACTTTTTGTAATTTCCATTTTGCGCTTTTACTTTTGCTTTTGCTTTTGCAATCCTCACATTGCTTGTCTACCCATCTGAAGGATACTGCCTGTTCAAGTGGAGCTATGAATCATCTGCAGGGCACAATTTTGTACTCATCTCCAGCCGGCGAGGGCATGCGGTTACAGTATCCTTTGATAATAACTTCATTTATAGTATTTGTTTACTCTTTTTATGGCTCCCAAGGTTTCACTTAACAAGAAATCCAGGTATGCGAAATCACGGATGGGAATGCGTAAGAAGTCGAGGTAAATTTTTGCACATACATGACTAGGAGACATATGGTCATTTGGTTGTGCGTCTCGACTACTGTAATGCATATCTTACCGCAGTTTGTAACATTCCCGCTTGGTGGAATTTCCTTTTGATTATTCGCCAACTTTTTCATATTGGTAAAATGGATGAGATGCAATTCCGTGTGATGCTACCTTTTTGTTCTTGCACGTACGTGGTTAATGGTGCCATAAATTGGTGGGGTTTGATATATCATGAGTGTAGTAAGCAAAAAGAAGCAGAAATTGATGTTATATTTTGCGGCTATATATAATTAACTGCCATATATAAATTACTGGAAATTAAGTGACAGTCTAAGCTTCTTACCGCAATATTCAGAAAAAACCGAAAATATAATAATTAAATTGGAAGATGAGTTCTGTTATTTAGAAATCACATACCTCTCTTGTGACATCCAGAATAATAATGAAAAGAGAGATTCTACTTTTAGGCTGGTTTACTCTCCAACACTATCGCACACTAGTGATGTGGCAGACCCGGTTTCTTTTGGTCTAATGAAGCTCCCTTTCTCTCTATCTCTCTCTCTCCCTTCCTTGCCGAATCCATCTTCCCCCCACGTCTCTCTGTGAATTCCTCTCCCCCCTCCCAAAGCCACTGTCCTACCGACTCTGCTCTCCCCTCCCTCATTTCTTTGCTCTCTCCCCTCTCTCTGTCGAATCCCTCTCCCCCTCCCAAAATCGGAGTTTAGTCACTCAAGAGGGAGAAAAAGAGATCCAAGTTTTCATTATCCAGTAAAGATGTGGAAAAATCAACCAGTTTGGGCCTTACCCAGAAAAGAACACCACTGAAACTATTAGCGTAAAGTTTTCATCTTTATCACTCTTAGAGCTTTTTACTTAAAATGAAGTAGTGGGAACAGATAAATAAGTCGGCTTTACTATTTGTGAGCCTCTACTCATACTAAATTTCAATTCAATGGTATTGAAAAGAAAAGAAATTTCTCTGTGTTTTGTAGCTTTCTCTTGTTTTGGGGCTTCTCCATATGGATTACTTTCTCCGAAAGGTGTAAACTTTGAAGGTAACTCCAAAAGAGCCACTCTCATCCCTAAAAACGTAAAACAACAAACTCTAAAACATAAAATCTCAATCCATCCTATACGATCCATCCACGCCGTAAAACAATCCACAAAGAGAATGATGTGCCTCAAGAGAGAGACTCTTAGACCCTGCGTGCAGATCTGAAGACAAGAGTCACGACGGAGCAGAGTAAAGCCCACCCTAAGGACGGGGAGGTGGAGAGGGCAGCGGAGGTGGGGCTAGGCGTCGGGGCTTCAGCTATTTGGGCTTGAGCGGTATCAACCAATGAGAGAATAACGACCATGAGAATCATCAACAACGAAGCCTTGGAGATAGCCGCCATTGGTGAGAACCTAATCTCTTCCTTTAGATCTTTGAATTAATGAAAGAGAGAGTTCGATGAATAAGGGTCTGTTGCAGTTCATGAAAATTGTGTTCTTTGGGTGCCTATATGGTGCGAAATTCTCATCTTGCTGCTTTGTTTTTAATGAGAATAAAAATTTCTTTAAAGGATCAACTGTTACGTGAAACCCTGCACAACAGTGAAAGGAAATCGTTGTTTTTCATTTTTAACGATTGCTTGTTTTTGGCATCTTAAGTCATGCAAGAAAAAGGTCCATGTGTTATTTTGTTGGGCTTTGACAGGGAGGGGCGGAGAGTAGAGAAGGAAGCGTAGAGGGAGAACGTGTTAGGAGAAACTTGAATAGAAGATTCGGGAAGAATGTGGAAAATGTGGGGAGTAGTTGAATCGTTTTAAAAAATAAAAATTAAAAGAAAAGCCAGCTCAGCTAGTGTGTGGTGTTGGAGACTTAAGTGGCCTAAGAGTAGAATTACTCATTAAAAAAAACACGTTAACGGTCTCTGAAATATCTATTGCAGGTAAAATTCATAACGGGAAGGTGTACGTTGTGTTTGACTATGTCAAGACATTGTAACGGGAAGGTGTACATTGTGTTTGACTATGTCAAGACATTATTTGAAAATCCCTAATCCCACATCCTCTACACTGTTGGATAGAGTAGGTGGACAAAAATCACTTCTTGAGATGTCAAAAGCTGGAAAGTGAGCTAGCGCTAGACGTCAAAGAGACATGGTAGATTAACTTTAAGCACCTACAAATAAAAAATAAAAGAGGAGTCGAGCAACATCATAGATTGGCTGCTGATCGTATTATATAGAGGCGAGATGTTTTGGGGGAGAGAGAGTGGGGTTGTGTATTTTTCTAGTGGAGATCGGGTGATGATGCGTGCATGGTGGGTGCCATGCCATGCAGCTGGTTAGGGAGGCGACCAAGCTGGGTAGATCATGTGAGACAAGTGTGTGTAAGGCGTTTTGGATCAAAGGGTTGTGTAAACTTCGGTTAGCAAGGGGCTGATGAGGTCCACATGCGTGTGGCTTACACCTTGACCATTTGGAGGCAGTGATTGCCTGGCTGAAAACGAGGGGAGAGAGAGAGAGAGAGAGAGAGAGAGAGAGAGAGAGAGAGAGAGAGAGAGAGAGAGAGAGAGAGAGAGAGAGAGAGAGAGAGAGAGAGAGAGAGAGAGAGAGAGAGAGAGAGAGAGAGAGAAGTCAATGGGGCAAGTGTTGGGTAGGGCAGCCGGAGGCCGTTGTCGATCGGGACTACATGAAAGTACAAAGTTCTCTACAAAAGTGAAAAATAAAATGGGTGGTGCTAGCGGGCCTCCGAGCACTTACTGCTGGCATACTGCTAGTACAAATGTGTAATTTGGTTTTTATTTTATCATTTTTTTGTAAATATTTTTTTAATATCCTTAATTATTAACATAAAATTAAAAAAATATATACAACACCACTAATAATCACTTCCTTAATTACTAACTAAAATAAAAAAATTAAAATATTTGAGCAGTAACATTAAGGGGGCTAAGTAGCATTTTCCAAATAAAATACCTAAAAATGTAGGAAAATGGTTATAAAAAAGGGGAGGGGTTGACTAGAATGAAGGGTATTGGCGGTTAGAAGGGGAAGAATGGAAGAGGTAGAGCTCCTCCCTCAACCTTGGTGGTGGTCTTTGGAGGGCGCATATATGCTGGTGCTAGTTGTAATAGTAGTAGTTTTGACTGAACAACACTCTTTAAAGCTTACCTTTTGTTCACGCATATAATAAAAGAAAAATTCTATTCATCATCTTTACACACCACACATTATTTTTTTTTTTATTAAATATGTAGTATACAGATGATGAATTAAGGAATTCAATAAGTTTAAGAAGAATAAATTAAATAAAATAAAAATTTTAAAAAATAAAAAATATTTGATATATGATTTGTAGAAATAATGAGTAACAAAACTCATAATAAAAAAATAGAATACCCCTTCCAACCCAAAAAGTAAGAAAATTATTCTTACAACACGGTGCTAGTAGACAAAAGGTACTATTGTCGTTTGGCTAGCTAGCGGACTTGTCCCTTTTAAGCATCAAAAGCCTTGTATATTTGCGTGTTTGGCTATTAACGTGATGACTTGCCATTAATACCACACTGTATTTCATCAAAGGTATATTGTCTTCTGCCAACACGTTGATCTTTTAGATTGTTTGTACATTTTTTTTTTCCAAACACTTAGAAAAAAGATAGACACATTATTTAAATTTAAAATAAATGAGAAATGATACTTGCAGTCGTAAGTGTGTAAGTGTCGTGCAGTCATTTTGAAAAAAGTAAATAAATATGAGACTCACGTGAAATGAAATTAATTTTTTAATAGTGGACCCTACTATTTTTCAAAGCGACTGCACAGCGTTTACGCATTCCACGACTGTACGTAACATTATCCTAAATAAATATTGTTTGGATCAACAACAACATTAAAAAGTGTAATACCGCATGCACATTTGATTTTCTTTTTAACTTTCCCGTGAAGTTCGGACAGAAAAACTTAAAAAATTAAAAGTCTTATGTTTCCAGAATAATCTGACCAAATTTGTTGCCCCCAGCAACAAAAATATCCACAACCCTATATGTCCTTAAGCGCCGTGTCTGTCGATTCATTCAATGTATGAGTATGCAAAGCATTGACGTTATGGAGAAGATGAGAATCAAACCACAACGAATTCCAAGTACGTACTCACCTAAAGATTGACTTTAATTCATTAATCGGACCGCCATGCATGCATGCCCCCTTCCCCCCCTCTCTGGTCTCTCTCAAACTATCTTAAAATTAATGTATCTATATAAGCTCATGGCTTCCATCCTAAATTTTCCACGCGTATCTATGACTTCTTTGCAGTCACAAGGCCTCTACAATTAGCCTAGCTACTAGCTTGTCGCCTCATCATTCGGTGCATCTCTCTCTCTGTCTCTCTCTCTTATATATATATATATACACGCATATATATTTATATATAAAATATTGTCAATTGTTTCAACCTTTTGGAAGGTGCATGTACATATATATTGATTTAATAAAGTCCAGTAATTAATTAGCTGCCCCCAAAGACGGCTCACTTGATAGGTTTGGATTTGAAATGGTTTTAGATAAAATATAAAAATTAAATAAAATATTATTAGAATATTATTTTTTAATATTATTATTATTTTAAAATTAAAAAAATTA
Organism: Juglans mandshurica; assembly: GCA_022457165.1. Lineage (NCBI taxonomy): Eukaryota > Viridiplantae > Streptophyta > Magnoliopsida > Fagales > Juglandaceae > Juglans > Juglans mandshurica. The sequence goes on from CM039624.1 coordinate 17,066,048, forward strand.
AATTATTTATTATATTTTATATAAAAATTAAAAAAAATTATAATAATAAAATAAAATGCTTTCCGATTCCAAAAGGGCCAAATTTATAATCATTTCCTGCTGCTGGAAGAAGTCACGTTGTCTTGTTGAGCTCTTCATAATAATTAAGCTGTGCTGCAAACAAGCTCATCATCATCAAATGACAAACATGATCGATCCAGTACGTACTCTTTTCCTCAAGGAAGCCAATTAGATGCACGTATGGTCTGAGATCTTCATTATTGAATTGTACGTACGTATGTAACCATTTAAGTAGTACTCTTGCATGCATGCCTTTCTTGTTAGTGTTGGGAGTCTTGATCTCCACATGCTAGCTGCAAGCGTGCATATACAAAGAGAAATGATACTTACAGTTATGAGTGTACAAGTATTATATAGTTATTTTGAAAAAAATGAATAAATATGATACCCATATGAAAAGAAATTATTTTTTTAATAGTAGACTTTATTTTTTTTCAAAACGACTGCATAGCATTTACGCATTCCACGACTGTATGTAATATTACTCATATTCTATATATATTCAACACAACAGTACTACCATGATGTTCCTTCGTTTGTTTTGCTCCCCAAGTACTTCATGCATGCGACGCGCGTAGATCAGCAAGTGAATGTTCATGCATATATAATCTGTGGTGAATTTATAATATTTTCTCATGAAAAACAACAAGCTAGCAGTCCGATATATATATAATATATATATATAGCAGATCATCACTATCTCCACGTACGGCTTTGATCTATATATATTCCACTCTTCACTGTTTCGATCCTGCATGCAACCACACTTAATGTGATCGATCTACTCATGAAAAACAACATAAATTAATTTGATGTTAGAATATATCTATATATATATGCTCATGAAAAGCTTGCCTAGCTATATATATCCCTAAAGACATTATTTTTTATAAATCCAAATTCACAATAATTAAGAAGTACTACCAGCTCCCTTTTCATAAAATGCGGAATCTGCGGCCACCAACTCAATTCATATTAACATTTTTGTTGTCTAGCGGGTGCAAAAAAATTGAATTTTTCATACTTTTCTATGGTTATATTTCTTTTGCATTGTGTTCAAATCAGAAGTTGAAAGTAAGTACTGACCAAAGGGATGACTTTAAACCTGAAATTTTAACTTATAAATGGATGAAAAGACAAAAAAAAAAAAAACTTTCAACCTCTCTTCTATGTAAAAGACATGTATTTTCGAGCTTAATTAGGCCGTCTCTACCCCTAAATAAAATTTATTATGATTATAAAAGAAGAAATTAAGGCTTCCGAGCTTGACTTAAATATATAATAGGCCACAAGCATATTTGAAATGCCAGTATCAGGAATGCTAGATATCAATCACTATTTACTTTTATATTCTATATTTATAATTTTTTTTTCTTTCATAAGGTATGAAAATGTTTTTCATAAGGTGTGAGTGTGGAATAGTAAATAGCAGTGTTTTAAATTTCGTACCGTACCAGCCGGTACGGTCAAAATTTTTCATTTCGGCCGTCTGGCCGATACAAGTACTATATCTGTTCCATACTGGCTAAAATACCGGTCATACCGGACTAAATTTCGGCCTGTACCAGCCTATATTTCGGCTGGTATCGGCCGATATTTCGGCCTGTGTGTTTTTGTTTTTTTCATTTTTTCAAACTAAAAACTTATTTTTAACCCCTAATTCAGACTAGACTATTTATATTATTTATATGTATGTATTTATATATAATTTATTTATATATAGACTATTATTTTGGAATATAATTTTTATATATATTTATATATAATTTATTTATATATCGACTATCCTGACACATTATTCCGAAACACCATCCCGAAACGGTACCGGTACCGAAATATTTCGTTCTAGTACCTTGACCGGTACAACGTCCGGTACGGTATTCAAAACATTGATAAATAGTGACTTATGAGAAAAATTTTCCTTTTTCATTATATATATATATATGAGAAAAGATACTATGCCGCTCATACTTGACCGCTACAGTGTACCGTTAAGCAATTTTTTTTTTTTACTTAGTGATTAAGAAAGTGAATTTAAGTGTATTGGTGTATTTTTTTAAAAATTTTTTTAAAATATTTAAATATATTAAAAAAATGTGAAAAAAAACTAGCGGTATAATATATATATATATATTCCTCAAATCGGTAAATATTGCGTGCGTAGAGGGAAAAGTCAATTCCTAACGGAATCCATCCACCGACCAATTACTACCTACCACTTTTCTCTTTTGATCGTTTCAAAGTGACACAGGCTGATGGATGTGTTATATATTTTTCTCCTTGAAATTTTGTTCGAGTAATTTTATTTATTATTTTTTCTTTTAATCATCCTTTCATTACTTCATTGTCATGAAAATTATTTATTATTTATTATTTATATATAATCATTAATGTCTAAGGATTGTAGAGATAATAATGATAAAAATATGATAAATAGATTTTTTTTTAAATTTTAATATCCGTACATTTTGTATAAGGTTATATATAGTTGGGATGACATAAATTATAATAGAGTTATTCTATTTTTAAGTGGGTGTGTAAAGCACACGGCCATCAACATCACTTAAATTATAAAATTTAATTTGTAAAATTTAAAATTAATTTCTTAAATTAAATTATGTAATGTAAACATTTTATTATATATGTTCTATTAACCGATTTGATAATATAATTTTTTATTATAATAAAATGAAGTTTTCTTTTTGAAGTTTCTTTTTACAAAAATATATAGAAGGGGAAAAATAATCTTTTCTCCCCTTTTTGTTGCCAAATAGAGCCCAAACAGAAACCCCATCAGATGGATACTTTGTTATTCTTTTTTTGTTTTACTATAAAATATAAAAAACCAAATATATTTTTTTCCCACATATGTCAAATTCTTCTAAAAAAATTAAATATTGATGTGATTTAATGTGATCTATTAAATTATAAAAATAATATATTATTAAATAATAATAATAATTATTATACAACGAAGTCTTCTGTATCCACCACTAAACATATTACAATTTGAGTAGACAAATGCCTTCCAATCTTCCATGCCTTGACATAATAAAATTTAAGTTGCAAAAAATTTAATTTCTAAATTTATCTTGCAAATTAAGTTATTTCATGTTGTGGAATGTATGCTCTCATACCCGTTTGCAAGCAAGATTCTTCTTAATAATATTTAATTTACAACATTTAAAATTTAAAAGTATATTTATATAAAAAAAATCTATTCTCAAGCACACCTAATGTAATGTTTATATGACATAATTTAATTTAAAAGATAAAATTTAAAATTTAAATCTTATCGATCAAATATCATCATTTAAATGACCTAAATGATATGTTCTACTATCGAGTTGAGAATATAATAACTATATGAATAATAATAGTTATAGTCGTGAGTGCGCAAGCGTTGTGCAATCATTTTGAAAAAATAAATAAATCGAGATTCACATAAAAAAAATTAAATTTTTAATAATAAATTTCACTCTTTTCAAAATAACTATAGGACACTTATACATTCCACGAATATACGTAACATTTCTCTCTCTTAAATAAATAAATAAATAAATAAATAAATAAAAAGGGGCACGGAGCATTTGTCGGTGAATTTTGGACCCTCTTTCATTTATTTTGTTTTTTAACCTTTGGAAGAATTAAAACAACGTGGAGGCTTACCCAGATGACAACCTCCGTCGCATGAAATAAAACCTCCTCTCTCTTTCGTTCTGTCCTTCTCAATAAATGGCACTGCCGTGTCTTTTACTCGTTTAGTTTTTATATTTTCATGAAGATTCACCTTCTCCCTCTATAATTCTCGAGTCGATTTTGGTAGAAAGACAGAGGTGCTTCGGAGGTGAGTTGCAGAGATGGAAGGTGGTGTTGGAGGAGAAAGAGGGGAGGCGAGGAGGAAGAGAGGGGTTGTCGAGATGTGCGAGAAACGGTACAAGGGGATAAGGATGAGGAAGTGGGGCAAGTGGGTGGCCGAGATTAGGGAGCCCAATAAGCGGTCCAGGATCTGGCTAGGCTCCTACTCCACCCCCGTCGCTGCCGCTCGAGCCTACGACACCGCCGTATTTTATCTCAGGGGACCCTCCGCTCGCCTCAATTTCCCAGAGTTCTTGGCCCGGGAAGCGCTCGGGAGCGGTGACTTGTCTGCGGCTTCCATAAGAAAGAAGGCGACCGAGGTGGGAGCGCAAGTCGACGCGCTCGAGACGGCTCTGCATCATCGTCTTCATCATCAGCATGCATCGGCGGCGGCGGCGGCGGCGACGAACAAGTTTAATTCTTGTGGTGGGTTTGTGGAACGAGTCGACTTGAATAAGGTGCCCGACCCGGATGATTCGGACGAGGATTGGGAGAGGAACTAGAGGAGAAAGTCCATCTCTTCCTTAATGTGAAGGCCTCTGCTATGTTAGTGCTCAGTACTTCTCTGTACATTTTGTCTTGGCTTTTATTTTCTTTTCCTTTTAACTTTTGTTAGTATTATTATTTTCTAATCAAAAGAAATTTTGGCCTTTGTAAAAAGTGGGAAATGTATATTACCTTTACCTTCTTAATTATTAGCATGTTTGGAGTTTTTTTATTTTATTTTTGGAGTCTTTATCTGTAGTTTATGAATGGAGTTTGAGTGAGATAGAACTTGTTGGTGGGAATTAGGAAAGTTCAAAAAAATGGATACTTGGGAAGAAGAAGGTAAAAGTAGGAGTGTGTATGTGTTTTGAGTGAGGGGAGGCAAAACAGGAGTGACCTCCACTACACTGCATAGACAGCAGTTGGGCGCAAAGAGCCATGCTAATTGCTGCTAACCACTAAAGTTGACAAGTACTAAAAGAGATAAAGATTTTTAAAGAGTTAGGTATTTTCTGCTTCTGCAATGTAGCTGATTGTGATCTGTGTGGGGTACCCCACAGAGAGAGTCTGAGAGAGAGAGAGAGAGAGCTTTGCTGGTTATATGATGATGCCCTGCAACTTTTGGTCGGTGGGGTTTATTTATTTCTTAGTCATCTCTCAGATAGTATTATTATATATGTAAATGGCTGTGAAAATGACCAAAAAATATGTGCTTTTTAGAATGGGAAATTAGCAAGCTGCTTGGCTTGCTTAAAGAGAGGGTTGGTTACACCCAGATCCCAGTTCCGATGAAAAGGTTGTTTGACTCGACTGATTTGGCTGTTAATCCATGTTTTCTATGCCTTTTCCATTAGAGGACAAGAGGATCACTCCCTAATTAGCGGCTAATACCTGCTTTTGAGATATTATCAAATTTTTTAACAAGAAGATTCTTTCACCATAGGAAACTGTGGGGTTGCAGATCTATAATATCCCTTTTGCTATATAGAAGGACGATCATCAGTCCAAAAACTGTTGGGAGGGTTTGTTTTATCGGTGGATACTCACTAGCCTCTATATTTTATTGATTTAAGGATGATTTTGAGTAAACTCAGAGTTCTGAATTTTCCATTCCAAATACTTATCAGAATTTTTTTTTTATTTTTTATTTTAATTTCTAAAGTAACATGATACATTTTGGCATTCATTTGTCAAGATAATGTGAAATGACTAAAATATCCCGTACTTTTTATGCATATTATCCATTTCAAAGTGAAAAAAAAAAATAAAAAAAAATCTTTCTTTTACCATTAAATCATAGTAGTAGTAGCATCATCAATCATCAAAACGGCTAAGGCTTAATTGAAACTTGTTATATAGAACTTGGTTTGATTGAGTTTGCCTAATCAATCCACTGCAGCCGATTTTCCTTATGTAATAGCTAAATGTGGGATATTTTTTGATTTTGCCTATTCAGAATGCTCTAAGGGTATAAATGAAGCAAGTTCGAGCGAATGGTGGGTGGTCAAGCCTTGTTCGTTTAATTTTATCAAGGATTTTATATTCACGAACATGATATTAAGGCAATTTTAAGCTTGTTCAAAGTTGTTTTATTTTAATAAAATATATTATTTATGTTTATTTTTATAAATTTATCATCAAATCTTTACAAATAAATTTTGACTTTTTGCTAATGTTTTTATAAATTGTATAAGTACATATATCAATAATTATATTTATAAGAAATCAAATATCCTGTTTAGTTATTAGGACAAAATTTTCTCTAATCTCTTTAAATATTAAAAATATTTTCATTTATACATAAAAATAATAAATATAAATTTATTCAAGTTTTATACAAATGGAGCGAAGTTATTGAATTGTATTGTTTAATAATCGATCATAATTTAAATAAAAAATCAATTTAAACTCAAGTTATTGTATTGAACACGGGCTTTACACGTTTGAACACATCCAATAGCATCGATATTTTTGAGTCATTTTACTGGTGACAACAATTCTTGATTTCCTGGTCCTTTTTTCTCTATCGCGGGGGGAAATTTCAGGACAATTGCTGGTAGGGGTGTAAATCGGTCCGGTCTCAACTTCGGTCCGGTCGGTTTTTCCGGTCCGGACCGACAACCTTACAGCCGTAATTGTTGGTACCTCAGAATAACAATCACATCAGTGATTTTATACATATACAAGCCAAAATTGTACAATAGAAAGAAGCTGAGATCCTCTGACCTCTCTCTTAGCAGTGTTGGGGGGAGAAATTCAGAAAGTACCTCAATTCAGAACAATTGTTGGTACCTCAACAACCTTGGTTTTGGTAATTACGTATAACAATCACATCAGTGTTCTTATACATATATAAGCCAAAAATTGTATATGGAATGAAGCTGAGATCCTCTGACCTCCCTCTCAACAGTCTCAAGAGCTTGTATGAATGGACCTATTCCTGCTTGCCAAATCGGACAGCCTCAGATTCATACCACAGAGCTAAATTTTATGCCTTCATTTCACTAGCACGTTTTATCTTAAGTGCAGCTCCAACTACATTTCCTCTGGTGATAATTCCAACCTGCAAGTTATACAAAGCGGGTAATTAAGAAGCAGTAAACAGCATGGCAAAGATATAAGGGTGATTTTCGAAGGGAAATTACTTACCAGCTTACCATCAGCATCTACAACAGGAAGCCGGCGATATTTTGTCTTGAGCAATATCCTAAATTTGATAAACCGTCTCAGAATTGTCATTCTAGCTGCAGCTATTCAGAAAGCTGGAAGAAGCAGTAGTAAAGGAAGTGGAGAAAGTGCAAACAGAGAAAAGAACCTGGCAGCGTCCTCAAGATTAGTGGTTTCACGAACTACAACTGGGGCTGGCGTCATCAAATCACCAACCAACTTACCATTGGTTTTACTGAGCAATTTCTGTACCTCATTAAAAGTCTGCAGTGATATATATGCAATTAGAGAATCCCTAGGTTGGACAATCTAACTATTAGAAGGAAAGAAATGAAAAAATCTTTTAACCAGTACTCCAAAGATGCTTTATTAACCACTTAGCAACTAGAAATGACAGACACAAAACATGCTGCTTTCCCAATTTATCCACATCTTGATTGCATCTTGCACTTCTTTAATAAGGTCATCATATCATAATGCTTCACCACATTGCTCTGAACCCATAAGGCACAGACAAGGGACTCAAATATAGACAAGACGAATCACAGCAGTAGAGGTACTAAACAAAGTGGGCACAGAAAGAGCTGAAGTACTTTGGATTGGGATTCCAGCTCACGGGGCTAGAAGTGTTTTAAGTATAAAAGCAATTGAGCAATGAGGGTGAGTTGAGGGGAAAATGACTGATGGAACTCATATACCGAATCGAAAAGATGCACAGCAATAGGGAGGAATTATTTCAATGAAGTGTAAGGCCACCTAAAAGATTCAAGAAAACCCAAAAATATGGTGGTCAACATGGTCAGATAACACTTGAATGTGACAGATAAATGAAAGTTAGGGATCTTGAAGGTAAAGCCTAAATAGTTAAAATATAAGGAACTACCAAGTTAGGGTTCGGTTGAGTTGAATAGCAGATTCTCTCTCTTCTTCCTCTTTTTTTTAACGTTTATCATGTTAAGATCCACACGAGTGAATCAACCCCCCTTTCTCTAGAAGTTAAATGTAAAATGTGCTGAAAGAAGACCAAAAAAGAACCTAAACAAAAAACCACTTTCTAACTAGATGTGAAAGCCAAAATAACATACAGAAATAGGCGGATAATCTGTGCCCCACAAATGATCATCTTGGGGCCATGGAATCCCTGGGGCATAATTCAACCAGTTTGCAGTCACTATAAAAATGAAAAATCATCCCACTCTTATCCCACTATGATGAGCTACATTATCCATCAAGCTTTGATTTTCTTTTTCAAAATAAGAGATGAACCAAGGAAGAGTGTCACATCTACAAAGTGGGATAAAAGTGGGATAGGAGTGTAATACATAGCTACTCCTATATAAATATGCCCAGCTACAATGGTTGAGGCAAGGGGTGACAATTTTTACTCAACCATAGAATCAGCCCCATATAATCCACTGGACAGTTCTCTATGCATATGGTTGCAGCTCTGAGGCACTGTGTCCATCCAAGAGAGGAGGAAAAAAATATCTTCTGCAAATTAATAATCATTTTGGGCCCTATTTTCTTCTCTCCTTATTATTCTACTCAACAAAAGAAAATCTTGAGAACTTTCTTTTATTCACTGCATTGGGATATACTATAAACAATAATGGTTTTGAAAACAGAATCTTCATCAGACCACATATGTAAAATAAAGGTGAGAAAAGGGTAACCATGAATATATAAATTCATTTTAAGAGCGGGAAGGCTCTCCATACTTTCCAAGAGCTGTCAACTTCAGGAAACAAGCTGGTGTCGTTTGGCGTGCCACCTAATTTAAAATATCGAATCCCATCATGTAAGAAACTAACAGTACAAATTGTTCAAAGAAGACAATTCAAATCATGCATTCACATCATTTTCCTCTCGCACCACATAAATTGAAGTCTAGAAGTTCAAATTATTCTTCAAAAAAGAGTTTCATTCAGAAAAGTAATATCGTCAACATGGTTTATGCTTTTGTGGCTTTAATTAGTGAGTACGAAAAACAAGATCTAACTGGCAACAAAGGACAAATAGAAATGTTATGACAACACTTCTTATGATCATCTACTGATGGGAAATATTAACTCGTTTGTACTAGTTTGAACCAACGTCCTATCTTCCATTGTTTGTGTGAGGCGCCAGGAGATGTCACTTCCAAAAACCGTTGATGCATTTAATTTAAGCATTGTAAAACAGCAAAAACTTCTCTCTTCTTGCAATTAACAAAACCATAAAAAAAACGATGAAAAAATAATAAATATTATTCCACCAAATCGGATATCTTGATTTAAAGCCAACAGTTTCCCTCGTACAGGATAATTAGTTTAAGGCTAGCAACTATAAGCCTCTTAAGGAGTGCTTTTATACAAATGAATAACACCAACAAATATTTTTTCTTAGAAACATTAAAAAGGCAGAATATAGGATGGAAATTAACCTAATATGGAGTCCAATGCCAGTAAGTCATAATCTGAAACAAGACCGACCTGCGTTTTAAGAGAACATTCAAAAATCATTCTAGGATATGTTCTACCAACCCACATCACGTCATTCATACAATGTGCATTTGCAAAAGAAAACACAGAGAAGTCAAGAAACTGAAATTAACTATGGATGCATGAGTACAGACAAAACAGCATGAGAAAATTTATATATTGATTTGGAATCTGGATATTTGTTTTGAGTGTAGCAAGAGGTTTTGACATTATGCTGAACAAATTGAAGGAAAGTTCTCTATCTCAGGGAAGCAGGCGAAATTCCTATTTTCAACAATTCATTTTTTCTTTTGAAGAGATGAGACGGGAAGTGACACTCGGATTTGGGGACCTGTGGGAACAGTTGAAATATCTAGTTCTTCTACTTAACTCAAAATGTCCTCAATAATTAGAATATACGCTCATATGGAAATTTTAGAAAGCATTTGCAATGTCTGATACTGGACATTAAAATACATCCAAAACCCATAAATCAGGTAAGCCATTATATCCAAAGACGAAAATATATAGATGATTTGTGAAGGGGTCAGCACGTCTTACCAATTTCCAGTCATCATCAATGACAGGAAAGCCAGTGATTCTGTTTTCTACAAGAGCATCCAGCGCTGTTGGCATGAAGGCTCATAAATTAGGAGATTAAAAAGTTTTCTAGGACGAGTTGTAAATCCAGGGATAACAAACTACCTTCATCCACTGTTGTCGTAGGCTTTACCACAAGCATTTCTTCTCTTCCTGTCATAAAATCACCAACGGTGTATACTCCACTTCTTGGCTGAATGTTAACAAGTCAATGTAGAAGAAGGATAAGGTCATGGAAATCATCATATACTCATCCAAATCATACTTGTTCTTCTGTTCCACCATTAGTAAAAAGGTTGAGCATGCAAATACCTAACTTATTATATACTTCTTATTCAAAACTTTCGACTAGACGGCTACAAGCCTCCTCGCCATTAATTTGTGCTAACTTGCCACTGAAAATCTGTTGCAAACAATATGAATCATAATGTACCGCAACTTCTAATTACTTTATGCTCTTCTTACAATTTACGATGTATTTTTGGGTCTCTTAAGTGTGGAATTTTGTAGATGAAACCGGACCCCATTTCCTACAACTATACAAATAAGCATAAAAAAAAACAAAAAAACAGAAAAAAAAAACCGAGATTTGAAAAAAGATTACGAGGCGAATACTATTCTTCATAAAGACTCGTTAATAAATACCCAAAAAACAAATTAGAGAGGCGAACAAGGAAATAGATAACGTACAGGTACGGAATTAGCCATCAAGGTGCCAGTGGCGGCGAGATCCAAGGACCTCCGGAAACCCAGTAAACGATGGGTGGGCACCTTCACAAGTCTCCTCCCGGGAGGCAATAGGAGAGGGCATGGCACGTGGTAACTGAATGAACGGTGAGCCACGGCGGAGGCGGCGCGGGGGTTACCGACGGCTAGAGGTTTCGAGAGAAGAATGGAGTCCATGTCCTCTCTTGCTTGGCTTCTGGTTGGAATTGACGAACCGTGGGCTCGGAATGGGAGGCCGAACTGTCTGGTAAAGGATGAGAAAAATTTCTACTGTGGCTGCATATATCATTATATTGTGAGGCCATACGACAGAGTTGAAGCATATACCAGCCAAAAATATCATTGATTTCAAAAAATAACAAATAAAAATTTTAGGCTGTTTCACATAAGTGAAATTCTATTTACAGTTCTCATTTGGAAACAGCATATGCAATCCTTTTATTAAATAAGAAAAAATATTATTTTAAGAGGGATAATTTTATAATTTTAAAAAATTTTAAAGTTAAAATAGTCTAAACTTGCATTGCAGTCCTCAAATGGAGATTATACCTAGCATTGCTCTTCACATAAACAAGATAAAAATAAAAGTAAAAAAAAATATAATAATAAAATCGGATTAAATAATACTAAAAATCTTATTTTAAGATCTCTACATTGTATATGATATACCATCTATATATAGAATTAAAATTATCTTTTAAATTAAATTATATCACCTCCGTAATGTGAGATAATAATATAAAGATTTAAAATAGAATTATTCAAATAATATAAACATATAAATCAATAATATTAGAGTGTATCGCAAAATATAAATTAATATTTTAACTCTAATGGTTGGTCTAAGCGGCGAAAATCTTCATCACGAGGTATCACTCTAATCAAAATTTAAAATTTAACACTTCATAAGTATAAACAATTCTTTAGAATTACACCCTTAATGAAAAGTTAACGATTTAACCGATTATGTATAAAAAAAACTTCTGAAAATACGTCGCACGGAACTAAAATTTACTCATCATGGATGGATGTGAAAAACTGTGTCTCGAAGAGGTTCGACATTAAAAAAAATATATAAATTAATATTTAGATATTAAAATAAAGCAATAAAAAAATATGTCACGTGTCCGCCTTCAAGCATGCCACAGTTGCTCGCAAAGAAGTGTCCCTAGTACATGATGATATTTTTTAATAATTAAAAAAATAATATTTTTTTTATAACAACAGCAGGACACATCTCCCTCCGAAAAAATAGTGGCAGCTGCTTGCACTGACCACGTAGGAATTGATCTCCCTCCGTTTGACACATCTCCCATGAAAGACCAAACTTGACTTTTGTTCCTTGTTTCTTTGGTCTTACCCGTAGCCTCCATCTTCTTCTTCTTCTTCTTCTTCTTTACACTTTATTTCTTGATCTCCCTCGATTTCAGGTCTGCAAATCCCTTGTTAATTCTTTTGTTTTTTAATTTTCACCTACCATTTAAACCATATATATCCTCCAACATGTATATATACCGATCGACCCTCAACCTAAAAACCAGTGGAATATTTCGCAAGATTTGAGGACTTAAACTGGTAATTAGTTTTCTATGCTTCTAAAGTTATGTAAGTTTTTAATTTATAGTACTTATGTTAGTTGTGATTATAGATTATTATATGTGTGATTGAATGGTAAAAATTTTGGGAAAAATGGGTCAGGGATCTTGGTTTTGTTATGTAAAACTTGGGTTAATTTATTTTGTGTAGTTAGTGTATATATCATGATGGTGGGATGATATTTGAGGTGTTTGGAGTTGAATTGATGATGAAGAATTGTAGTGATAATTTTGAAGAGAGATTTTAGGGTTTCGATTAGCGCTTTAATTTTAAAGTTTTGAATTTTTAGTTAATAAATCATTTATTTAAATGGATAAAAAAATAATATTTGAGGTTAATTGTGTGTATAAATTTAATTTGGGGTGAAATTGCAATTATAGAAGATTTATAGGTAGTTAGGGGTTTTGATTTTTTATTTTATTTATAAAACTTAAAAGAATGATGAAATCAGTAATCTAGTTTAATGGTACATTAATTTTGATTTAAAATGAATCGTGAAAGTTCTTGGAAAATTAATATGTAACAAAATCTATATGAATAGTGAAATTTAATAATAAGTGTGAATTAGGGTTTTAGAATGTATTTAGGTGTTAAAATGAGTTTTTAATAAAAATAAATTTTTAATAAAAATAAGTTTATGTGAAGTTTATGACGAAAATGATTTTGATGATAAATAGTAAAACTAGAGGTTAAAATGTAACTTTAGCAAAGTTTAGGGACTAAATTACAATTAATAGAGAGTTGGCAAAATTGTAGTTTAACCTAAGGTTAGGGTAAAGTTGAAACTTAAATAAGAAATAATATAAAATATATTTAATGATTTAAATTAAAATTTTGGTAAGTTTAGGGATTAAAATATAAATAATGAAAAGCTAATGGAAGATTGTAATTAAAAAGATGAGGGAGAAAATGGGAATTTCTATAATTTATAGGGTTAGATGAGAAGTTTTTAGAGATTTTAATAGTTAACTAATAATTTTGAAAATGATTGCATAGAAATCGAGGAGGACATAGAAATCAAGAATTTTAAGGGAGATTTGGATTGTAGCATCCCACTAGAAATTTATTGGTGTAATTTCTATTAGTTTTAGGAACATCATGAAATCTCCATAAGATTTCACGAATTAACCAGTCGTATAGGTTTTAGTTTGTCAATATAGTCATTGTTATCACTCACTATGATGCCAGAAGTGTGATTTTAATTATTTGAGGTAGTTAAAAGTGTCAGAATGTATTATGGTATGCATCATTAGACTATTTTCACTATAAGTTAATATGAATATTTAGGATTTTTCAGTACTAAGTTTATTATGCACTTTCTCGGAGTGAATAGTAACCTCGATAAGTGCACCAAGTGCAGTGTTTTCAAAATCACAGTGTGGAATGTCCAAATTAGGTTAGATAATTTTTATTTGAACATTTGGCAAGATCTTAGCCACACATAGTGAATAGTATTAGACACTTGGCACCATGAGGAACGTTTGATGGATTTAAAGGAATCAAGGTGTAAGATCTTGCCACCCAAGCAAAAAACCCTATTCCATCTGACCAAACAAATTGTGCCAAACCAAAGAAGATTTACACCCTAGTAAAACCCTATATGGTTGGAATCCAACTGAGAATCCAAAAGCATGGTTGAAATCGAAATCCTAAACGATTTTTATCCAAACCCTAAAGTTGACCTCCAAACCCTAACTGAATCGATTTCTAACATTGTGTTTAATCATGTTGCTCAAAACTTGATAAATTTATTCCACATGCTATTAATTCTTTAAATTTATCTTATGACATCATTATCCAACCTTTTTAACATTGGATATTTGATTAGGTCAAGAGAAATTGGATTTGGACTTAATAGCCACCCAGACTTTTTTAAAACCTGAAACTGAGGTCCATTCGGTTTAGGCCCACGAATTTGGCCACCTTAGCATTGCTTCTTGGCTAAGTAATTGCACCCCCACATGGCTGATTAGATTTGCTCAAGAGGGTGTAGAGGGTACTTGAAGTAAAGGGCTACAAGGCCACCTCACTCTTTCCATTCTACACTCCACCTAAAGGAAATATCTTGAGCTGATTTTTGTATATTGCCTTGGGTAGAAAAGACCAACACTCAAGCTTCATTTCAGCCTTATCATCTTACATAACTTGTATAGGAAGCCCTCCAGCCCACTACCATGCAAATCATCTCTTCTTTATACTTTTCTTTGAAAGAACACAAAAGACACTCTCGGACAAATTTTCTGAGCTCTTTTGCATGCATTATCCATAGCTCTTGTTAGTGTTTTCTCACAAAGTTTCATTCATGAGAATTGTTCCTTTGTGAGTATAGTTTACATGAATACCTTATTTGTTTCATTTGAAGATCATCACATGGTTTAAAAATGTGTCCTAAAACATATCTAAGCTTTACACTCAAGATCACATGGTTAAAAATCAACGAAAATGTGGATTTAGCTAAGGACATCCATTCTGTGACCTATCTGGATATTTCCTTGCATAAAAATTCATATCTTTGAATATAACATCAAATATCATCAAACTAATATTCTAACATGTATATAAAAGGCTTAGTATCCTCCAAGAAAATTATCAATCATTGGAATAGGTTTAAATCACAAAAGATCCAAACTTTCTTAAAAGAGAAACGGTGTTTCCTCTTCCAGTTTCTAAGTTTCTAGATCTAATAAAATCTTTCATCAAAATCTTTAATCATGCAACAACTCCTCAACCAATAATCATATACACATGTTAACAGTACTCCATAAAACTTTCGGACCAAAATCTATCCATTAGCTTGGTCAAAAACTCCAAAATATAACACTTTCCAGTTTATAGCCCAAAATGAACTTTCTGGGATTCAAACAACATTTGACCGATCAAAAGGTTGATCAAAACTAGTTTAGAAACACAAATCTGTTTTTGAATTTAGAAAGAAACCAAAAATTTCAAGTATTGTTTTAAGTGATTTTGATGATTTTTATTCATGATTCAAAATATGATTATTCTGAGGAATATGTTATGAGTATATTAGAAGAAAAGTTTTGGTTTAATCGTGAGTTTGTAAATTTGAAAGAATTGCAATAAAAATCAAGGAAAATAGCCTATGTAAGTTTCGACCCCTATAGAGTTTTTATGGTTGTGTTTAGTTTTAAATTTTTCTGAATTGATATTTGAGTTTAGGACAAAATTTACATACCTCATGTAAATTTTGGTGATTTTTGGAGTTATGATGCAAAATCCTTAAGTTAAGGGTAAAATGGTAATTTTCTCACATGTAGAGAGTAAAATGATGATTTTACTCTAAGTTAAAATTTTTTCATAGTTATAATTGTTAGTGATTAAGTTCTAACTTTAGAAATCATTACTTTCAGATCCTTGTGATCGCGCTTGAGTTTTGCTTAGAAACGCAAATACAGAGGTTAGTTATCTTTTAACTTGCTATCAGTTTAATGTGTATGTGTGATGAGTAAATGAACTACAGTATATGTATGTATGTTATCATATGTGCCATTACAAGTCATTACATATTCATCTGTTACATAATTTATCCTGTCATGAATTTTTCATCTGTTACACAAGATATTTTGTCACGTATTGCTATACATTGTAACTACGTCATGTTAAGTTTGTTATCTGTTACATGTATGTCATGTTATGTAATATTAACTGTTGCAAGTATGTTGTTTGTTACATGTTATGCCATGTTACAAAATATTTCTATCTCAGGTAAGTCGTATCTTTTGAGTTATTATCAAGTCATGTTGTGTTACGTTAGGGCTTCTGTCCTTTCGTATTCTAGACACGTTTTGTCTCAAATACAGTTTGTGTATTTTGAGAATAATCATATCAAGTTATTAATGTCAATCACGACCCTAAGTGCTAGGATGAGGTAATATCTTAGTGAAACTCATTTGTTCACGTTAGAGTATCTAAATTAGTGTGAAATTTTCTGAGTTGACGAAATACTGTCAACGTAGCGAGAGGAGCCTAACTAGCTGGTCACCGGAGCGCGCCAGACAATAACGCCGATGGAGCCACATTTCAGTTCTCGTGGACCCACAGTCAATGTGGCACACGAAGTATGGGGTCCACAATCAATGTGGCACATACAACTAGGGGTGTAACCGGTTCGATTCGGTCCGATTTTGGACAAAATCTAGGACCGAACCGGTATGTACCGGTTTTGTATTTTTCAAAACCGATTACGCACCGGTTACCCTCATAAACCGGTACTTCCTGTTTTACCGGTTTCCGGTCCTGTCCGGTCCGGTTTTCCAGTTTATGAGGTTGTTGTTTATTGTTGTTGTTGTTATTGTTATTGTACATTTTGGATCTCGGGTAATAACAATAAGAAAAAGCAGCAGGTTTCGTTTTGATTTTGTTTGGGATAGGGATGGATTCCATATTCTGGTGATAAATCTAGAACTCAGATTTCTGTCTGAAATGAGATGACTAGGTCAAATGGCCACAAGGTCAGGGTTTTAGGCGATCAACCTAATTAAGGTTTGAGTAGAATGGTTCATTTCATTACAGGAGAATGGGCATTAGACCAATTCAACGACAAAGCCTAAGCCACAACCAACAACAACCCAATCGGGAATAACAAACACTAATAAATTTCGGATTAAAAAAAAATACCCTAATAAGTAATATCACAAAACCCAATCAACCCAATCGGCAATCGAGATTCACAAAAATCTCAAAATCTAATCACAAAAATCATAATATCACAAAATCCAATCACAAAAATCATAGTAGGCTACTGCTAGTATATAATTTATAAAAAAAAAACTTACCATGGGGGTAGATCGGTAGAGAGATTGAGACAGGGGCCGAGAGAGTTGAGAGAAGAGAGTTGAGAGACGAGAGAGTTGAGAGACGAGAGAGTGAGACACGGGAGAGTTGAGAGTGAAAGATGAAAGAGCTGAGAGACGAGAGAGTGAGAGGCGGGAGAGTTGAGACTTGAGAGTGAGAGACGAGAGAGTGAGAGACGGAGAGAGAGAGCTGCGACTGCGAGAGAGTGAGCCACCGAGCACAGTGCGCACGCGGCTCGACGACACAAGAGACGGAGAGAGCTTGCTGCAAGAGGCGAGAGTAGAGTGAGTGAGAAGTGAGAACTCTGTGACTGAGAAGTGAGAGACGAGAGAGACGAAGGCGCTGACTGCTGAGTTCACGAAAGACGGAAAGAGATGAATTAGATTTTAGGGTTTTGAAATAGATTAAAATGGCGCCGTTTGGCCTTTGGCCCTTTACTATTTAATTAAAGTTTAATTCTTTGAATCTTTTCAATTTGTTTTTTTTAAATGATAATTAAAATTTATATATATTTGTAATACATTTAATAGACTATAGACTATAGTGATTATAGTGATTTAATATAACTATTAACTATATATATTTGTAAAACATTTAATATACTATAGTCAAATATTTTATATATTAGACTATATAATATATATATATATATATATATTTGGTATACATTTAATATGCCATAGTCTAATAGTATTAATATTAGCCTATTATTATAGTTATATATTAGTATTAGTTATAACGATTTAGTATAACTATATTAGTAAAAGTATAACTATAGTCTATAGTCTGCATTAAACTATTAGTATTAGTTAAATAGCTATAGACTTATATATTATTATAGCTATATAATATATTAGACTATATAATAATATTAATATTAGCATATTAGTATAATTATAACTATAGTCTATAGTCTATATTAAACTATTAGTATTAGACTATTAGTTAAATAGTTATAGACTTGTATATTAGTATAGCTATATAATATATTAGACTATATAATAGTATTAATATTAGCCTATTAGTATAGTTATATATTAGAATTAGTTATAAACTTTTAGTAAAAACTTTTAGTATTAATTATAAGTATAACTATAATCTATAGTTTATATTAGACTTAGCCTATTAGTATTAGTTAAATAGTTAAATAGTCTATAACTATTAGTTATAGACTTATATATTAGACTATTGGTATAGTTATAAGTTATAAGTTATATATTAGTATTAGTTATAAACTATATATTTAATATTAGTATTAGTTATAAACTTTTAGTAATTTAGTAGTAACATTTTATGTAATAATTTATAAATTATAATAAGAAATTATTTCATATATGATATTATTTCATATAATATATAATTATTAATTATATATATTATATATAAAAATTTCACATAAAAATTTATAATTATACATAATATATAAAACTTATATATATTAATTCTTATTATTATATATAAAATATTTTGTATAAAACTTATATATACAATAATATAAATATTATTTCTTTATATATATTTTTAATTAATCGGTCCTGTTCGGGCTGAAAAATCCCAAAATTGGAATCGGACCGGAACCGGCCGGTTTTTACATTATAAGAACCGGTCCAGGACCGGATCGATTTTTCGGTTCAAAATTACACCCCTATATACAACGCACTCATAGTTGGTGCGTATACCTGTGTTGTGCTACGGTAATTGGCATGGACACACAGCTCTAGGGGACCCATATAACACCCATAAAGTTAAGTTTAATCAGTTAAAGAACAAGACTCCAAGTTCATGTTAAGTCAATTCTCAGATCAAGTTCATGTCAAATAAGTCAAGTTCATATCATGTTTCAGTTTAAGTTATGTCAGTTATGCTATGTTGTATGTCAAATTATGTTATGCTTACTAATGACTTTGATTATGCATTTATGTTTTTACTGCCATGCATGCATCATTCACCTGTGTGGAGGTTTTATTAACTTGCTAAGATTTGTAATCCAATCTCACTGTGCTAGTTCCAACTACCATTCCCACTAAATGGTAGATCTTGTTATATGATTTGAGAGAGTCGGGAATCGACCAACTGGAAACGGTCGACTAAGTGACGGTTCGACATCGATGAAAATATAGTAGTTAATTTAAATTACTACTTATACTATGGAGTTGAATCTCCAATACTCTTTTGATCACAACCATTTTGAACTAGCATTGTGATATTAGTTATTTAGTATGTCATTATGTGGAAGTATGTTTTAAGTATTTAGGATATTTTCAGTTTGGAGCATAGTATTACTAAAGAAAAAAAATTATCCGTTGAAAATATTGTATAATACTAGATGCATGTTAGGAATATTGCGTCTTATATGTCGTGAACAGGTGCAGGTAACCTTGTGTTGCATGTGTCGATACTTCAAATGTCCGTCCTATCCCAAACAAAATTTGGGGGTGTCACAGGATGGTATCAGAGCAATATGTCTCTGGGTTATAATCCACATCCTTAGGAAATGCACCAAATGCTAGGCTTGAAATTTTAGTTGTCATTGGGCTTGCATTTCTTGAAGTATGAGAGGTAGTACATGGTTATAATACGTGTACTTGTGTGTTTCAGGAAGGGACACATGAATCGTGGTAGGATACCTCAGAACCCTGAGGGAGACACCGATCAGGGGAATCAGAATCCCCCAATGGATGGAGGATTTACTGAAGCTATTCATTTGATGAGTGAAGTGCTTAGACATCATTAGTAACAACAAGCGCACATACCCAGACCCGAAGTTAGGGGTTGTCTGTATGAGAATTTTTTGATTCACCGTTACCCTGATTTTTCTGGTAATGAAGGGCACTAAGAGTTGAGAAATGGATTATGGATCTCGAGAGGACGTACGAGATTGGTGGATGTACCGAGGACCAGAAGGTCCTATATGCTAGATATCTATTCCAAGGAGGAGTTGGAATATGGTGGGATACACGTAGGTAGCTTCTAGTTGGGGAACTAAGAAGTCTGGCTTCACTGACGTGGGAGAGGTTCAAGGAAGAGTTTGACAACAAATTCTTCCCAGATTCTGTCAAACAGCTGAAGGTGCAGGAGTTCACGTATTTAACTCAGGGCAGTTCGACCGTAGAGCAGTACGCTACTAAGTTTATGGCTTTAGGAAGGTTTGCACCACACTTGATTTCTACTCAAAGGATGCAAGCGTAGAAGTTTCAAGAAGGACTGCAGCCTAGGATCCGTAGTCAAATAAATTGCCTTAGAATAGAGAATTACCAAGAGTTGGTAAATGTGGTCGTGATAGCAAAGACTGAGTAAAGAGGTTTGGCGATTCATAACCTTACTGAAAGGAAAAGGGCCATGTTGTTTGCTGCAAGAGGTAGTGCTGAGAAGAAGAGGTATTTTTCCAGCCCAATGAAAGGCAAGGGCATAGTGACCGGAGGGTAGATGCCTTCTTTTTATTCGTTGTGCCCTAAGTGTGGAAGGCAGCATCCTAGAGAATGTCGCAGTGGTCTTGGAGGCTGTTACCGATGCAGGAAACCTGGACATATGGTCAGAGATTGTCCCAGTGCCACTCAAGGTAGTGGAGCTAGTGATTAGAAGCCAAGGCCCCACATCCTGGCACGCGTATATGCAGTAATCCTAGGTGATATCGATGCTGGCGCATCTGAAACTGATGAAGTTGGCGTCATCATTGGTACTTTCCTTTTAGTGGTTCTGCCCATGTAGTTAACAAGAATGTTAGAATTAGTACAATACTAGTCTTGTATTTTACATTTTATTAGGAAACTTCAATCTGTTAAGGTTCACGGCTTGTGCACTATTCGATTCGGGCGCATCGTAGTCCTGTGTTTGTAGCATTTGCACGAATTTGTAGTTTGCAAACTGAGTTATTACCACGACGGGTTGTAGTGTTAATTCCTAACGGGAATACAGTAGCTTGTACCCATTTAGTTAAGGATTTGTACTGTAGAGCTAGGAGGAAGGACGCTGAAGGCTGACTTGCTAGTATTCGGTCAGATGGAGTTTGACCCAATTTTGGGGATGGACTGGCTATTCAAGCACTATGCTAAGATAGATTGTTGGAAACAAGAAGTTGTGTTTGAACCCCCAAGTGAAAACATGATGAGTTACGCGGAAGCATCAGTTAAAGCCATCTTGCTAGTGATTTCGGCTTTACAAGCCTGGAAGTGTATCAAGGATGGAGCCTCAGCTTTTTTTTATGACTGTAGAGAAGACAGTCGGGAATGTAGGAATTGGGGGATACCCGTGGTTGAAGACTTTCTTGAAGTTTTCGACTACGAATTGCCTTGTTTACCACCAGATAGAGAAGCATAATTCGAGATAGAGTTGGAACCGGCAATAGCTTCGACTCACAAGGCGTTGTATCATATGGCCCCCTATCGAATTGAAGAGCTTAAGGGGCAGTTGGAGGAAATTTTGGAAAAGGGTTTTATTCGCCCCAGTTCTTCGCTGTGTGGAGCACTTGTGCTATTCGTGAAGAAGAAAGATGGATCTATGAGGATGTGCATAGACTATAGAGAGTTGAACAAGGTGACGATTAAGAATAAGTATCTTTTACCCTGGATCGACGATTTGTTGGATCAACTTCAAGGAACAGCAGTGTTGTGAAAGATCGGCTTGAGATCTGGATATCATCAGCTGAAAGTCAAGGAATGGGATGTGCTGAATATTCAGGCCCTATCTGGATAGTTTTGTTGGCATATTCATAGATGACATCCTAATTTACTCGAAGAGCCAGGAGGAACACATAAATCATCTAAGTATGACTTTGACTATACTTAAGGAGCATAAGCTTTATGCCAAACTTAGTAAGTGTGAGTTCTGGCTTGAAGAAATGAAGTTTTTAGGTCACGTGATCTCCAGTGGAGGAGTAGAAGTGGACCCGAGCAAGATTGAAGTCATAACGAACTGGCAGAGATCGACAAGTGTGCATGAGATTCGAAGTTTCTTAGGACTGGCTAGTTACTATAGGAGGTTTGTGGAAGGATTCTCTAGTTTGTCTGGACCACTCACCGCCTTGACTAAGAAGAACGTGAAGTTCGCTTGGAGCGATAAGTGTGAAATAAGTTTTCTAGAGTTGAATGAAAGACTTACGATTGCACCGGTACTTACACTGCCAGAGCCTCTTAAGCCTTTTGTGGTGTATAGTGACGCATCTAAAGCAGGATGCGGATGTGTGCTGATGCAAGAAGGGAAAGTAGTTGCTTATGCTTCAAGTCAACTGAAAGATCATGAGCAGAATTATCCTACTCACGATTTGGAGCTAGATGCAGTAGTTTTTGCTCTTAAGATTTGGAGACACTACGTATTCGGCGAGAAATGTGAAGTTTTCATGGATCACAAAAGTCTCAAGTATCTGTTTGAGCAGAAGAACCTTAATATGAGGCAGAGAAGATGGTTGGAATTAATCAGCGACTATCAGTGTGACATCAAGTACCATCCCGGAAAGGCCAAGCGGTAGCTAATGCTTTAAGTTGCAAGAGCAAATCAGAAGTCTCATTTGTTTCGTCGTCAGAAGTAAGTTCCCTCTTATGCAGTATGAGGAAATTGTCGATCGGAAATCGTAGTAAAAAAATTGTGCTAACCGCAGTCTAAGAGCTCATTCCATTGGATTGGGAAGAACTGAAAGACCGTCAGAAGAAAGGCAGTAAACTTGCAGAAGTCGTTAGGAAAGTCGAGAAGTCAAAACGACCGATGGACTTTAGTTTCAGAGAGGATGGGACTTTGTATTACAAGAACCGAAGGGTCATCCCAGCAGACCAAGAGTTAAAGGAAAATGTGCTGAAGGAAGCTCATAACAGCTTACACTGCTAATCTCGAAAGTACAAAGATGTATCAGGATTTGAAGCAGCATTTCTGGTAGGAAGGATGAAGAAGGACGTACCAGTTTGTTAAATCAAAACACCAGAAGTTGCAGGAAGTCACTGCCAATCCCAGATGGAAATGGGAGGATATCTCGATGGATTTTGTTGTGGGTTTTCCAAGGACCTCAGCTGGAAATAATACCATCTGGGTTTTCCAAGGACCTCGATGAATTATGTTTATAGAATTAGATTGCCTTTGGAATTTATTTGAAATATGAATTGATTATATTGAATATTTATGACATACTTAAGAATGATGTTTTATTGACTCTAAATTATAAAATTAGGATTTTTTTTTTTAATTTACCAATACCCCACGTGTTGGGATGGGTATAATTTTAGTAGAACTCTCCTGACCACTCTGAAGCGAGTAAACATTGAGTGGTATTCCTTAGATTGATGAGTAACAATCATTGACCTTGGACGAAGTTTACAAACTTTAGGCAGAGGGCTCGCCTTCTTGCTGTTAACTTTAGGCAGAGGGCTCGCCTTCTCGCGGGTGGGGGTTAGAGAAACTTGGATCACTACAACAAAAAAGAACTATTGGGACGATTTTTCTTTGAAAAGAATTGAAAATCGTCCCAAAAAATGAGATGTAAGGACAAATTTCAAATTTCATTCCAAAAAAATGACGAAATGTCTTTTCCGTTCAAACAGATTATTTTGGAATGAAAAATTTTGTCTCTAATAAGATAACAGTTCAAACATCCAGAAAAAACACTCGAACATACTAAAATGAACATTCAAGTAGAAATTATATACGATTGAACGTTAGCTTGGAGCATTTAGTGAAAAATTTGAGCAGAACATTGACTTAACATTCGAACAACATACAAAAAGGCTCAAACTTTAAGGTTAAACAATGGTCAAATAGATTTTAATTATGATCAAACATTAAATTGGCAGGTTAAGTCAATAAATTTTGGCGCGACATTTGACTTACTGTTCGAACATATTACTATATTGTTCGAATGATAAGTTAATCCATGTTCGAACGTAAAATAAAGTTTTCGAATGGTGATTAGAGGAATGCTACTTTACATATTGAGTTGTTCTACTTATTATCCATACACCATATAATATAAATCAATAATTAATCCAACAAAGACAAAAATGATTTAATTCATAATTAAATCAAACTTGCAAAACACCAGATTATATTGTCCATACCAAAAACAATATATATATATATATATATATATATAAATATATAAAATAGAAAGTACTACTATGATCTCAGCTCTCTGCACATATCCTCGACTGCAGCTAATTGTCTCTCTACCTGTGTCAGTTGAGTATTGAGCGTAACCAGAGTCATAGTAATGGCATGAATCTTTGTACGTAACTTAGAGATGCTAGTATTAAGCTCTGTATGCAACTCAGACATAGCAATATAGACTGCATCGATCATCGCTGATGTGTTCGCAGATCTCTACATGCAGTATGTCTACCATCTCCTCACGAGTAGATGTTCGCGATGCCTCAGCCTGTGTCGATGCCTCACCAGCCGATACTCTAGGATCTCCCGGCTGTGCATCTCTTTGAATATTAGCCTAGTCAGGAACAGGTCAATGAAGACGAAATCTTGTGTGCCGTGCTTCATGATAGGGTGGTGATGTTGATCAGTCTCATCCGCTCATGTGGATACTCAGCAACATCTGGCACGACTCCGGAATATAGCAGAAATAGGGTGATTAGGATCTCGAATGGCAGTATCTCTGTCGTAATGTACTGGGTCTCTGATTGAATCCTCTCGAATATATACCCCACGAGGTCGATAGGATTGCCAAGAGCCACCCGTATCATAAATTTTGCTCGGTCCATGCCAACCTCGGTCTTGTGCTGCTGAGGGTCAATATTGTTGGCGAATTATAAACTATAATGTATATTTAAAAAATAAGTAATATTTGAATTATAATTATTACTTAAAAAATAAGAAACATAAGAATTATTAATAGAATAAAGTCCAAATCTTCTTATGCTACGCCACCATCTCCTTTCTATCCTTCACCTTGTCATTCTGCAACTCCAAAACCATACATCGTATTGGGAACATTACCACAAAATATTAGGCCATCTTACAATCCATGCTCACCATTAACTTCTCCGAAATTACCAACATACTCCAAATTTGTTTCTCCTTCCTCCTCTACCCCTTCTCAAATTATTAATCCTCAACTATTATCTCAGCCTTCTACATCCCCTATTATCATTAAGACTCACTGGCATCCAGTCTTCCCTATCGAGTCCGAAATCCAGCATCTGTCTAATCCTAAAAAATTAATTGATGCATTTCTCTTACCAGACTGGCATTATGTTCCACAAAATATTAAGAAAATCCAGAACTTTTATGAATTCATATTTATAGACACGTAATCCATTATTCTTTTTGAAATCTCTTGTTCTCTTCAAACTCAACCTTCTCCATCTTCATCCCCAATTATTGCCTTTCACAAAGTTACTATTAAACAAGTTCTCATCTTGGAACAATGGGGAAAAAAAATCATATTTAAGAAAGAAATTTTCTCAACCTTATGATTCTCCATATTATGATTATTATGATTACTAAGAAGCATGGACAAAAATGTTTCTTAAACAAAACAAAAATTTGCATCATTCCTGATTTCTCCACTTTGATAAATTACAGAAAATAAAGACACTCCCATGATGGTTTTTACTATGGTGGGATTATTATAGACCTGAGCCCCTTCTTCTTCCTATCCCTCTCCAAAGTTTTCAGATTTTGTCTTCACAAAATGATTATCCACCTTCATTAAAGCATTGTTCACCACTTCTTCTTTTCTTCCTCAAAACAAAATTAAATTGGATTATGAAGTGGAAATATGTCATCAAACCCCATCACTCTCTAAAAAACAACAATATAATATAATACCAATATAATAGCCAATGGCTCGAATACCAATAACGTATCCCAGGTGATATATATTAGATATATATATATTAATATTATAATAGACAGTATAACCAGCCGTATGCATGATACAATATAAACAAGTGGTATAACTGACCATATGCATGAATTAATAATTATATAGATATATATACACCAGTTATGCACGTGTGTCTAGTTGATATTTTTGCTACGTCTCATAACTCCAACATTCCCGAGTTTAATTATGAATAGATAGAGTTTCATTTATATTTGAAGACTTTCTTCCTGATAAAAAAAAATCACATATTATCTGCAAAATATCCATACCTATAACATAGAAATTTCAACCAACATATTTACAACTACACATAAATACTTTGTATGATTGAAAGTTTTGAAGAAAAGTTTTGAAATAGTTATTCTATTCTTTCTGGCACATTATTAACTGACAACACATTAAGCTTATTTTGGCACAATTTTCCAGATTCGTTCATAAGTGCACCAAAGACTATCATCCATTCCCTATCTTGGATTTTGTTTGCAATATTCTCGATATATGAGAGGTAAAAACATATAAAACGGTAATGTATTAACTTTTTTAAACGTACTTAAAAGTATAAATCTTGCCTCCCCTGCATGTTCTACGGGATCTATCGTTGTACAATCCAAAATTCGTTCACCTGTAGATTTGAAAGCGACTACTAGGGTTGATGCACTATCATCATACGCTTCTAAATAAACTCGACATCTAAGAATAGTAAAGAAATTATTATTTGTTAATATTAGCAATTAATATGTTCTAATTATAATGTAAAAATTTTTAAATTCAGAATATGAGAAAAAATGTTTACCTTGGTTGTGAAGTCGCTATTTCTTTGCAACTATAACATAAAAACTTCTCATTTTTTTCATATCCAGTAGTTTTGTTGCAATTTCCACATGACATGTAATAGAATGGTTGATGTAAATCAACCATCGTAAGTTTTCCTCTAACCAAAAATGTCGATTGCTGCATTAAAACGGAACAATTAAATGCATAAATAAAAATTCAACATTACCACATCAACTCAACCCAAC
Organism: Juglans mandshurica; assembly: GCA_022457165.1. Lineage (NCBI taxonomy): Eukaryota > Viridiplantae > Streptophyta > Magnoliopsida > Fagales > Juglandaceae > Juglans > Juglans mandshurica. The sequence goes on from CM039624.1 coordinate 17,093,152, forward strand.
AAACAATCAACATTCCAAATTTAAGCATATGCACAATTCGAAATCCATAGCGCACAATTCAAAAATTTCCATTTTCCATCTCCATTTTATCTCAACCAACCTCCAATCTCCATATCTCAAAACAATATAACAAAACAAAATATTCAAAAGTGTTTACAAAAGTATTTTTATTTAAAAAAAAAAGAGATTTGGTTTTAAACAATAAAATTATACCGTCATTGCTAGTGCATATCTGAGACTTTTTGTAATTTCAGATATCTTTATTATAGGATCAACATAACTGCTTGCAGCTGATGCACCTAGCCTATCAAAGTTGTTTCCAATTATTTCTCCCAGTAATGCATTGTTTTGTGTTGCCCTAAGAATTTGAATTAATAATCAAAGTAAAAACATTGAAACAAGAGAAAATACCTGTTAGATATATATGGTAGTATATCAAAAAAAGGCAATATAAAATTTATATTGCATTTAAATAAGAAATGAAATCGGCTTTTTTAAATAAGTTTACCCTGTACGCAATGGAACAACAGATGGAAGAACAGGCTCAATAGTGAAAACACTTATTGGTCTTGATGACAAGGATAAACCTACATTATAAACATATATGAATAAACATACAAATACAAGATGGATAATTAATAAGAATGTTAATACTAATAGGAAGTACCATTATAAGAAGAATCTCTAATTCATGTTCCAAGAATGATTGGCTTTGCCAGAATAAGGCTATAAATTTTGTGGCACTCATCTTGAACAAAACAATTCCACATCATTAAACGTAGAAATTTTAGACTATCAAAATTATAAATGATGTTAAATTTATAATAATAAAAGTATTATAAGATATTAAATTAAAAAATTCATCAATGCGAGAGGATATATATTTATACCTTGGATCAATCAGGTATACATATTGGTCCAATGCTTTTCCGTGGCTTGTATTCACTTCCTTTGACGTGTTCATATGAATTACAAGTGCCAAAATATCTAATTTACAAAATCTTTTTCGTTAGTCTGTAGTGAGAGAGAACCATATAAAGATATCGACATATTTATATAATAGTTACCTATTTCGGGGTCTGTGTCTTTGTATACACCAAGTTCGTTCAAAGGAATGATGTTATATTTTGGCAGTTTGAGTGCCGGTTCATCATCTTCGATATCTTCAACAATGGTTCTGGAGTTTATTATCCATTAGAAATCATATGCTTCTCTTTTATGTCTTGGATCTAATGGCTTCACGAAGGCATTGGTAATGTAGTAAGATTGGTAGATATGCAGTGTCTAATCACGTAAATCAACTTCTCTCCCAAAGATCACTGCTTGCACGCTATTTTCCTATAAAAAGTCAAGTATAAAATTTATTTCTTTAATTTTAGATGATATATAAAATAATGATATGTAATGAAGAAGAATATTTTAATACCTCAACATCTATTAGTATCAAATTTTGATATTTCATTGGTGAATTTTGCGCCATACGTTTTGGAGACTTCTCTGCGACGATCATTTTAATTTTACAATTTTTTGTGCTTGGAGTGATGTCCTTAATAGACATACACGGTCCACATATTTACTGCAATTAAAAATGAGAAGAGAAACAAATGTTAATATATAACATAAAATTTATAGTATTAGTAAATAAAATGACAATATATGAATAATAATAATATTAAAAGAATTTGAACACTTACAAGGTATTATAATGAATCTGTTAATCTTAAAAAATTCCTATATACAATGTTTTTTGTATAATTTATTTCAAAAACGGTACTTGTTGTTGGCCTTATAAGCACTTTCACTGAATCAGCCGCTTTAGCTCTTGATAGTGCAACATATAATTGTCCATGGGAAAAGACAGATTCTGGTGAATACTTGCCGACAAAATTTAATGTTTGTCCTTGCGATTTATTTATTGTCATTGCAAAATTTAGTCTAATAGGAAATTGTTTTCTTTTAAATGGAATGCCATTATTTTCATTTGTCTTTGGTAAAAATGGAATTCTAGCTATAAATACACTTTTACCAATGTGGTGACCAGCTGAAATTTGTGCATCGATCATATTATGACTGAAGTTGCAACAAGTTAACCATGTTCTGTTGCACAGACCTTCTGAAGGATTGATATTTCTAACTAACATGATAGGACAATTTTTTTAAGTAATAATCGTGTGGCGGTAGTCCATTTGGTGTTAGTGTATTTAAGAAATCTTCCTTAATACCCTGTTCAGATACATCAACTGTTTCGTCAAAACTATAATAGCGTACTACATCGCTGGGAAATTTGTCAACTGTTTCATCTATGAATGAAAGAAAAAAAATGATATTTCCTGGCGATGTACTACGATATTATAGTTTTAACGAAATAGTTGATGTATCTAAATAGGAAATTATGGAAGATTTTTTAAATACGCTAACACCGAACGGACTGCTGCCACACGAATTATTACTTAAAAAAAATTGTCATTTCATGTTAGTTAGAAATATCAATCCTTCAGAGGATCTGTGCAATGGAACACGGTTAACTTGTTGCAACTTCGGTCGTAATATGATCGATGTACAAATTTTAGCTGGTCACCACAGTGGTAAAAGGGTATTTATACCTAAAATTTCATTTTTACTAGAGACAAATGAAAATAACGGCTTTCCATTTTAAAAGAATACAATTTCCTAGTAGACTAAGTTTTGCAATAACAATAAATAAATTGCAAGGACAAACATTAAATTTTGTCGGAATATATTTACCAGAACCTGTCTTTTCCCATGGACAATTATATGTTGCACGATGAAGAGTTAAAACTGCTGATTCAATGAAAGTTCTTATAAGACCAACAACAAGTACCGTTTTTTAAATAAATTATACAAAAAATATTGTATATAGGAATTTTTTAAGATTAACAGATTCATTATAATACCATGTAAGTGTCCAAATTCTTTTAATGTTATTATTATTCATATATTATGTCATTTTACTTACCAGTACTATAAATTTTATGTTATATATTAACATTTGTTTCTCTTCTCATTTTTAATTGCAGTAAATATGCGGACTGTGTACACATCTATTAAGTACATCACTCCAAGCATGAAAAACTGGAAAATTAAAATGATCATCGCAGAGAAGTCGTCAAAACGTGTGACGCAAAATTCACCAACGAAATATCAAAATTTGATACTAATAGATGCTCAGGTATTAAAATATTCTTCTTCATTACTTATTATTATTTTATTTATCATTTAAAATTAAACAAATAAATTTTATACTTGTCGTTCTACAAGGAAATCACGTGCATGCAGTGATCTTTGGGAGAGACGTTGATTTACGTGATGACACACTGCATATCTACGAATCTTACTATATTACCAATGCCTTCGTGAAGCCATTAGATCCAAGACATAAAAGGGAAGCATATGATTTCCAATGGATAACTCCAGAACCATTGTTGAACATATTGAAGATGACGAGCCAGCACTCAGATTGCCAGAATTTAACATCATTCCTTTGAACAAACTTGGCGTATACAAAGACACAGACCCCAAAATAGGTAACTACTATATAAATATGTCGATATCTTTATATGGTTCTCTCTCACTATAGACTAACGAAAAAGATTTCGTAAATTAAATATTTTGGCACTTGTAATTAATATTAACTCATCAAAAGAAGTGAATACAAGCCACGAAAAAGCGTTGGTCCAAGACATACTTCATTGATCCAAGGTATGAATATATATCCTCTCGCATTGATAAAATTTTTAATTTAATATCTTATAATACTTTTATTATAAATTTAACATCATTTATAATTTTGATAGTCTAAAACTTCTACTTTCAACGATGTGGAATCGATTTGTTCACGATGAGTGCCACAAAATTTATAACCTTATTTTGGCAAAGCCTATCATTCTTGGAACACGAATCATAACTTCTTCTTATAATGGTACTTCGTATTAGTATTAACATTCTTATTAATTATCCATCCATTTTTTATATATTTATTCATATATGTTTATAATGTATGCTTATTCTTGTCAACAAGACCAACGGGTGTTTTCACTATTGAGCCTATTCTTCCATCCGCTGTTCCATTGCATACATGGTAAACAACTTATTTAATAATGCAGATTCCATTTCTCATTTAAATGCAATATAAATTTTATATTGCCTTTTTTCGATATACTACCACATATATCTAACATGTATTTTATCGTTTCAATGTTTTTAATTTAATTACTAATTCAAATTCTCAGGGCAACACAAAACAATGCATTATTGGAAGAAATAATTGGAAACAATTTCGATAGGCCAGGCATATCAGCTTCAAGCAGTTCTGTTGATCCGGTAATAAAGATATCTGAAATTGCAGAAAGTCTTAGATATGCACCAATAATGACGGTATAATTTTATTGTTTAAAATCAAGTCTCTTATTTTTTAAAAAAAAAAAAAATTTTTAAACTCTTTTGAATGACTTTTTTTTTAATATTTTTTTGAGATATGGTGATTGGAGATTGGTTGGGATGAAATGGATATGGAGGATGGAAATTTGTGAGTTGTGCTGTGGATTTCAAACTGTGCATATGCTTAAATTTGGAATGTTGATTGTTTGTTGGGTTGAATTGACGTGGTATTGTTAAATTTTTATTTATGCATTTAATTGTTCTGTTTTAACGCATCAATCGGCATTTTTGGTTAGAGGAAAATTTACGATGGTTGATTTACATCAACCATTCTATTACATGTCATGTGAAAATTGCAATAAAACTACTGGATATGAAAAAAATGAGAATTTTTTATGTTATAGTTGCAAAGAAATAGCGACTTCACAACCAAGGTAAATTTTTTTCTCATATTCTGAATTTGAAAATTTTTACATTATAATTAGAACATATTAATTTTTAATATTAACAAATAATAATTTCTTTACTATTCTTAGATGTCGAGTTTATTTAGAAGCATATGATGACAGCGCGTCAACCCTAGTAGTCGCTTTCGGATCTACAGAAGAACGAATTTTGGATTGTACAACGACAAATCTCGTAGAACATGCTAGGGAGGTAAGATTTATACTTTTAAGTACGTTTAAAAAATTAATACATTACCTTTTTATATGTTTTTTTTGTTACAAGAGCACCTCTCATATATCGAGGATATTGCAAACAAAATCGAAGATAGGGAATGGATGATCGTCTTTGGCACACTTATGAACGAAGCTTAATGTGTTGTCTGTTAATAATGTGCCAGAAAGAATAGAATAATTGTTTCAAAACTTTTCTTCAAAACTCTCAATCATTGTAATATATAGGTACAAAGTATTTATGTGTAGTTGTAAATATGTTTGTGGAAATTTCTATATTATAGTTATAGATATTTTGCAGATAATATATGTGATGTTTTTTTCTATCAAGAAGAAAGTCTTAATGTGATACCCCATATGATAAGGATAATGGTAAATGGTGTATGAGATACTGTATTGCTTGGGAAGGAGACGTTCTTGCTCTTTATAAGGTTCCAATGGGCCTCCAATTGTATCATTGACTAGTCCTTTTGGAGTATATGCCATGTGGTTTGGGCCTTCCATTGGAGTGTTACAATTGGTATCAGAGACATGTTTGTGATTTTGCAGAGTATATGGGTTGAAGTTTTGGGAATTTGAGGTTTTAGATTCAATTGGATTATTCTGTAGGCTATAGGACAAGACTTGGATATGGTTTAAGGTTTAGATTTTGAAGTTGACATAAGTTTGATCGAAAGACAAGTTTGAGATTTTTCAGACCATAACATAGGAGGTTTTGGGTTATCTTTGGGTTTAGGAAGTAATTTTAGATTGGAGGTATAGAAATTTGAGGACTAAGAGACAATCATGGGGATATTTTTGGTTTGAAGTTCTAAAAACTATATAGTATATCAGGTTTTGGGTTACCGGCAACTTTAGGAAATAATTTTTAGATTTGATGTTTAGAATTGTGCGGACTGCAATGAAAAATCTTGTTAGTATTAGAGGTATTAGAATCTTCAGGCTTTAGGAAATATGTCTTATGAAATCTGAGGTGTTGGATTTTGTAGATTTTAAGAACTGATTTCATGACGATTGAGGTTTTAAATTTTGTAGACTCATGCTGGGGACTTCACAAATTGATTTTGATAGATTGAAGGCTTAGATTTTGGAAATATATTGTTACTGTACTTGCGTGTACATTTGTTTTTTATATGGGTGCTTTTAGAATTTCAAAGTATTATATACATATTCATTTTATAGTTAAAACCATTTGCATATGTTTATATGAACTTTATATTTTGGAACATTTATTAAATTCCAAGTTTTCTAGATCCCACCTCGTCATTGATTATGAAATATTTCGGATCTGAACGCAACTGAGAATGAAAGAGAGTATTTAAGAGTATAAATGAGTGTGATGAAATTCAAGGTGTGAGATTCTACAGACTATAATAAGGAGTGTGGTGATATTTAAAGTTTGAGATTCTATAGATTTTATGGATTGAGTTTTTGACATATGAGGTTTAGAGATGCTGGATATTTTAAATGTGATTTTGATGAGATTTGGGGTCTTAGAATTTTGCGGGCACCCGGATATGATTTGTTTTTAATGATATGTAAGGTTTTAGCACTTACGGAACTATGGAATATGTCCCACGAAATCAGAGGTTTTAGATTTTGCATATTTTAGGGAAATGATTTTTATGACATTTGATATTTTAGTTCCGGTTGGTATATTTTTTGGACTGTAGGAAATGATTCTGACAACATTTAAGGTTTAGATTTTAAGTTGACTTCTTGGAACGAGTTTTGGTTAGGAACCTGAGGTTTAAACTTGTGATATTGTTGTTTTAGAGGCTACAAACATGTTATAATTTGTGAATTTAGATCTGGCGATTTTAAAAATGTATGAACTGGTTAACCGTGGAGGTTAGTTCTTTTCAGATGGATATGATGGAGATAGAATGTGTTTAGGACTACAAGTTGTTAAAGTTCGCAACAAAAGCGTGATTTTTGGTGATATGATAGTTTGAGAGTTTATTTTACTATTTGTATGAGGTTATTACAGTATGTGGAGAATTAGAAATTTATTATTAGGTTTTTAATTGCATTAATGAGGTTTATATTTTAGACTCGATTCGAACCTTTCAAAGTGTATGATAAGCAATGCAATGTGCGGGAACATGTATGTCTAGGGGAAATATGGGAGGTATCGGACTTCAATATTGGAGGGTTAGAATTTTGAAATATTAGATTTGACAATACGATCGAAGATTGGGATATACATGTAATGGTTGTGGCGGATAAATAATGGGCATGGATTATGAGGGACTAGTATTTAGGCATAACTTTTGATGCAGCAAATTTCGAGGACGAATTGTTTTTTTAAAGTGAGGTGGATGTAACACCTGGGCCCAGCCAAGCCCACTTTCTAAATTTTTCTTGAGTTTGTTTTTATGAACAAGCCCAAGCTCATAAGATCTCGTGCTAGACTCCTCTTCTCACACGGCTACATCACTTCGATTTCCACTCCATGCACGTTCTCTCTCTTCTTCTCCTCTAGGGTTTTAGCTTTCTATATTTATACACACCCTTCTTTCCATATTCAGAGCATCAACAACCCAAGCCCTCTCACGTACAAAATATTGTTTTTCAACTTCCCATCACTCCCTCAAACCGTACATAGCTAGTAACCACCGTGCAAACTTCTCCCCCACCCTTGACGGTTTCTCCCCTTCACTTTCTTTTTGATTTTCAATTTTGCTTGCACCCGTGATCCAATCTTCCACCATCCCAACCATTTTTCTCTTTACAATGCATTTTTTTTTCTCTTGCTCACTTTCAAATTCACAACAGACGCCTCTCACCCTCTCTCTTGTTCTTCCAACGATTTTGGCGGAATCCGTGAGTCCCCATTGGTGGCATCTTCACGCTCGACGACGAGCACTCCTCCCACATCGTCCCATTTCTCCCTACCCAGCAACAACAACCGCATGCTCCTCCCTCATTTGGCAACTCAACGACGAAGCCACTACACCACCCTAGAGCTGGAAGCACCACCCTTGTGAAATAGCCAAACCGTGAGCCCAAAGCCCCACTGTGTGTCACAGCTTTGCACCACCACCTTCCGAGCCTCCTCCACATAGCAGAAACCACCCCAACCCTTCACTTCGCCCACTGCCCAGCCCCACGAGAAACGAACAACCACACCTCGCCCCCAAAGCACACGATCCCTGACCAAAAAGGACAACAATACTGCACTGAGAACCACCAATGTACTAACCACCACTCCAAACTAGCTGCCATTGCATCTCTGAAGTCGCCCCACGTCTCCAACTGCATGTTCGGCCACCCACGCACATCCTCAACGCTTCCCATGTTTTAACCCCAAAAGTAGAGCAATGTTGCTCTTCCTCAAAGCAGCAGTTCCTCCCCGAGCCGTCCAACCCTTCTCTCCTCTCAACCCCACGTCAGAACCATAGTGGTTAGCCTTCGCTGCCTAGAGCTGCCACTGTGCGTCACAGCCATGGACTCCTCTCGGTTAGGTAGTCGCAACTCTCCCTCCCTCCCTCTCTCTCTCTCTCTCTCTCTCTCTCTCTCTCTCTCTCTCTCTCTCTCTCTCTCTCTCTCTCTCGTCATCACTTTATATCCCCCCTTTTTCTAGTGCCCTGCCACCACTCCCAGCTGCGTCGCCATCGACATCCTCCCAGTGCTGCTCTGATCCGCTGTCGCGAGTTTCCTTCACGGTGAACTTGGTTCAATCGCACGATGTTATGCTTTAATCTCATAAATCTGCCATGCATTTGATGATCTTTCCTTAAAATACCCTGTTATTAGGAGGGTTCTATTTTTAAACTTTTGTCTATATATTTCTTTTATTTTGTGAAAGGCTTTGTTTTATTCTAAGATCGTATAAAGAAAATAAATGAGGATTTAAATTATATTATGTTAATTGTAATCCCTTGTCATATAGCATTTGAAAGGCATACTGAAAAAATTGTTTTAAGTTTGATAAAATTATATTATAATAAGTTAAGATTATTTTTAATGATAATAGTATTTATTAGATTTATGATAACTAGATAATTATCAAAGCTATTTTCGTAGTATGAATTTAAGTAGATGGAGAGTTTTAGCAGGTCATTTAGAAGTTTAGTAACATTTAGTATTCCGTATAGATAACGATTGGTATTCATTCAACACGATTGTGGAAAGATTCAGAAAAGCTAAAAAGTCCAGGGAAGCGGGGTTCCTTGCTAGATTTGCATAAAATGAAAATTAACTGAGGTTGGTTTGTATAAATGTGCATGTTATGTTTTGAAAAAAATAAGTGAAAATAACCTCAACTATGTATTCTGCATTCACTCATGAAATCTATATGAAACAGATTTTAAGAAATGTCTTTCATGACACTTGGGGTTTTAGATCAGGTAGGCTTACTTTGTTGACTATAGGTAATGATCTTTTATAAGATTTCAGGTTTAGATTTTGAATCTGGACATAAGTTCAATCGTAAGCCAAGTTTGAGGTTCTGCAGAGTACAACATGAGGTTTTGGAAATCTGGAGGTTTAGGAAGTAAATTCAGATTTGAGGTGTAGAAATTTGGAGACTAAGAGAAGATTATGTGGATATTTTAGCTTTGAGATTCTTTAGGCTTTATGGATTGAGATGTTGGAACTCTGAGATTTAGAGTCTTATGATCTATAGGCATTAGTGATTATGATCTATGAAATTTGAAGTTTTAGATTTGTTAGATGTTTGGAATTGAATGCATAAATTTTTGAGGTTTAGATTCTAAGGACATACGTAAGTTTAAAGCGATGTTAGGTTTGACATATTTCTTGAGGATTAATTAGGCGTGGAAACACTTTCGAGAATGAAATTTTTGTAAGAGGGAGGATCACCAGAGCCCAACATCAAACTCGCGTTCGAAAATAAAATTTGAAAACAATCTCAGTTATGCATTTTGCATTCACTCATGAAATCTATATGAAAAAGAAAAATTGTTTTTTGACATGAATAGTATAGACATGAGTAATATTTGACATGCTTCTGAAATGTGCAAAAGAGCGAATATGAAATCTGAGAATTTTGTACATGTTATATGAAAATTTTTTGGATCTGTTTTCATCATGTGAAAATGATATGAATATGTTCAGCACGTGATTTGATATGATATGTATCTGAAAAACCTTTGGCGTGACTTATCTGTTTTTACTCTGGTTCTAATATGATGATATTGCTTGGTATCAACATGATGTGATATGATATGAGTTCACCCACTTTGGAAGTAAAGTGGTCTTGTATGTGTTCTTCCTGTGTGCACACTCATGGTTTCGAGAATGAATAAGGGGAAGTTTCACGATATGATACTGTCTGGTTTGACCAACAGTGATAGCATAATCCTACCACGAGATTTAAACATGGTATATGATATGGTATGATAAGATGATGATGTTCAGTTATGTTATGTTATGCCAAAGCGTTTTTGAATATGAAAAGGGTCTTTGAATATGAAAATGATTTTTGAATATGAACAATTGGTTTTTGAATATGAACAATTGGTTTTTGAATATGAAATGTGAAGCCCCCATATTCCGCTTAGGATCGAACGGACATCCGAAGTGTCGGGACATACAACACAAGGTTATCTGCCCCCGTTCATGACATATAAGATGCAATGTTTCTAACATGCATCTAGCATTATGCAATATTCGCAGCGGTTATTTTTTTTAAGCAATACTATGCACCAAACTTATAATATCCCAAATAGTTAAAACATAAATCATGCATACTTAAAACATCTACGATTACAGCACGGGTCTCAGAAGACTAATCTCAAAACAAAGGAGACCTGGCTCCATAATTATATTGCCAAAATACACTGTTGGGCTAGTTCATTGTGTAACTCGCGTAACTCGACAAACGATGCCGGAATAATATCCAAAGACCTAACTATGGAGGCTGCAAGCTCCATGTTGCGTCTACGACGTCTAGTCAACCTTCTCCAGTCTGCCAGTGTCTGCTCCCTACTCTGATCCTGATACATCGCCTACCATTCGGGAGGAATGGTAGTTGGGATTATCACGGTGAGATTACAAATCTCAGCAAGTTAACATGAAACTTCCACACAGGTTAATGATGCATGTATGTCAGTAAAAGCATGAATGCATAATCAAAGTCATAAGTAAGCATAGCATAACTTGACATATAACATAGTATAAATGACATAACTTGAACTGAAACTGAAACTTAGCTTGACGTGACATGGCATGTATGTGAACTTAAAACATAACATGGACTAGCAACATAGTATGAACGTGGACTTGAAACAAAACATGGACTTGAAACATAGCATGAACGTGAAAATACATAATTTGAACATGAACATGAACATAACATAAACCTGAGCACAACATAACATAAACATGAACTTGAAACATAACGTGAACATGACATGACATAAAAGTGAACTTGAACATAACATGAACATGAACATGAACATAACATGACATAAACATGAACTTGAAACATATTCTTGTCTCATGGGGTCACCATGATTGAGTAATCTTATCTCATGGGTTACCATGATTGCACATTCTTATCTCATGAGGTCACCATGATTGACATGAACTTGAAACTTGACATGAACATAAACTTGAACATAATATAATGTGAAACATGACTTGAACATGAAATACATGAACTTGGAATCTTATTCAATAGACTTAATTAATAAAAATGACCATACGGTTGCTAAACGGGTCCCCTTGAGCCATGTGTCCCTGCCGATTACTGCATCACAATACATGTGTCTATACCAGTTGTAAGTGCGTTAATACGTACTCCATAGTTGTTGTGGCCCCACGTATTCTACGTCTCAATTGCTGTGTCTCACGTAGTGTAGGCTCTATAGTTGTTGTGGCCCCATACTTCATGCTCTACAGTTGTTGTGGCCCCACGAATTGTTTGTGCCACACTTGTTGTGGACACACGTAACATAAAGTGTGGCTCCATCGTTTTTAGTGTCTGGCGCGCTTCGGTGACCAGGTAGTTAGGTCCCATTCGCAACCTGTTGACTGTACTTCATCAACTCAGGGAATTTCACACCTATTTAGACACTCCAGCATGAACAAAGGAGTTCCACTAGGATATTACCCTATCCTAGCGCTTAGTGTCGTGATTGACATGAATAAGTTTGACATACATGATATTTCGTAACGTGACGTGACATGAACATAAGACGACAACATGACATACTTTGAGACATAAATGTAACAGACAATATTTCGTAACATGGCATAACATGTAACATACAATATTTCGTAACATGGCATAACATGTGACAGTGAATATTATGTGACATGACCTACATGTAACAGATAGCATACGTAATGTGACATACTTGCAACAGATAGTAACAAGAGACATAATATTGTGTAATAGATAAGTATTTCATGACAGAATAATTCATGTAATAGATAAACATGTGATGACATGGCATATATAACAGTATACGAACATAAACTGTAGTCCCCTTAAACATCACACATACATAGTAAACTGATAGTAAGTTAAGAGCTAACTTACTTTAATAGTCGCGTTCTACGAGAATAAGTGCGAAACACGAGGAACTGTAAGAGGGTATTCTAAAAGTTAGAAATTAATTACAAATAATTAGAAATGTGGAAAGAGACAACTTAGAGTAAAATTACCATTTTACACTCTACATGTGGGAAAATGACTATTTTACCCCCTAACTTAAGGATTTCACATCTTAACTCTAACAATTACTAGAATTTTCATTCCTCATGTAAATTTTGTCCTAAAGTCAAATATCAGCTCAGAAAATTTAAAACCATTCACAACTATGGAAAACTCACTATGGCCGAAACCTACATAGGTCATTTCTTTTGATTTTGATTGCAATTCTTTTAAATTTCAAAACTCATGACTAAACCAAAATTTTGTAACAATGAACTTTCTATCCTAAGTTTAAAAACACACTTAAAATATCCATTAAGAAAAAGCTAATCATCAACACCAAACTATTTGTAAAAAGATCCAAACTATTTAACAAAAAGTAAAAGTAAACCCTTAAATCACAAGTTTTGACCTTAATAAAAACATCTCCAAAAATTCCAAAAAGATCAAATCGTACTTCGAACATATTCATAACATCATTCTAAGATCAACCATGATTTAAATCTTCAAACAAAAGTCACTAAAATCACAAAACAACACTCGGAGTTTTTGGTGTGACATTTAGTCCAAAACAGAAACGTTTCTCTCAACTAACTTTGATCAATCTCTTGATCCATGGCTTAAAGACGTGGTATTCAAACTAAAACATCTCATAGTTTACAAATGTGTCCTAAAGAAGATCCAACCATCAAACTTAAAATCACATGCCTAAAACTCAATAAAACATGGATCTAACCCAAAAACATCAAATCTTAGGCCTAACCGAAATTCTCTTGCATAGAAAAATAATATCTTTAAAAATAATACTAAATATATTCAAAATAATATCTTAACATGTATATAATAGGCTTAGGATCATCATATAAAAATATCAAAACCTTTGGAATAAGATTAAACCACAAATATTCAAACTTTCACAAAACAAAAATTGTTTTTTCACTTCCAGTTTTCAAGTTTCTAATTCTAAGAAAATCTATCATCAAAAGCTTTATTCATGCTACAAAATCTCAATGAACATTCATAAACACATGCTAACAATACTCCATAAAATTTTCGGACTAAGATATGTCCATTAGCTTGGTAAAAGATTCCAAAACATAACATACTCTCCAGTTTCACGCCCATAATGACCTTTCCATGGTTAAAAATACTTTTGACTGATCAAAGAGCATGTAATGAGACAAATAAGATATCCACAGAAACTACACTAAAAGAAAAACTTTTATGAATGAGTCATCGTGAGAAAATACTTACAAGGGGTCTAAAATCACCACACAATAAGACCCAGGAATCTGCCCGAGAGAGCTCTCTTGCGTTTCTCTCTAAGAACGGGGTGAAGAAGTGATAAAATGGAGTGAAATGTGCCTTGCACGACTTTAGACTCCTGGAGGGAGAAGTTATGGGCTTGAATGACCCTTGATTGGAGTTGGCTATGTGACATAAATGGAGAATAGTGAGGGGCAAGGACTGCCTATAGCAGTTGTGACAGATGGAGGTTGATAGAGTGGATTTCTCGTTCACATCAAGGCACTAATGGGTGCAGCGGCAGTGGATGGTCTGTCATGTGGGGGAGGAAACTTCTTCAAGAAACTTTGCCAAGGTGGCCAATTTCGTCGGCCTTGGCGGGTCCAACCAAGTGGGCTTCAATTTGGGGTTGAAAGGGGGTTTGGTTAGGATTTGAGATGCAATCAAGCTCAAAACCAATTTTTCTTGGCCCAAACAAATTTCCAAGGTTTAAAAGGCTGGATAATGATGTCATAACAAGGATTTGATTAATTAATAGCATGTGGAAGTGATTTAATCAAGTGATTAAACACAATACTAGAAATCGAGTTAGAAAGGGTTTGGAGACCAACTTTAGGGTTTGGGAAACCGTTTAGAGTTTCGCTAGGATTGAAACCTTGTTTGGTCGGTACAATTTGGTTGATCAGATGAAACAAAACTTTGCTTAGGTGGCATGATCTCACACCTTGATTTCCTCACAAATCGATATAATGGTTCCTCTTTGTGCCAAGTGTCTAGTACGATTCACTATGTTTGGCTAAGATCTTGCTAAGTGTCCAAATAAAACTTCTCTAACCTTTCACTCCAAAAAAAGCATAATAAACTTAGTACTAAAAAATTTTAAATATTCATATTAACCTATAGTGAAAATCGTTTATCGAAATTCAACCCCGAAGTGCCCCTAAAAATAATTTCACTATTTCAAACAGGCGTTTCGTCCGAAATTATGAAAATTGGGTATTGTGCCATAAAATCTGAAATAATCAACTGAGTCTAATGACATAGACTCATATTTAACTACCTCAAATAATTAAACTCATATTTCTAGCATCATAGTGAGTGATAACACTGACTATGTTGACAGACTAAAACATGCGCGACTGGTCGATTCGTAAAAACTTAGGGGTTTTCACGAGGTTCCTAAAGTCATTAGAGATTCCACCAGTGAATTTCTAGCGGGCTGTTACATCCTCCCCTCCTAAAAAAAAGATTTCGTCTTCGAAATCGACGCAAGTATAAACATAAAACGCGCTCAAAAGAAGAAGTTGCTTACCAACCTATTGTCCATCATCGGATGCCTCATCACGCTCATGGGGCAGGTAGCGCTCTTCTTGTGGTAACGCCTTCCTCTCGTAGTCCACATTATTCTTATCTATAACCATCACATGGTTACACAAAATAATTATCACTATAACATAAGGGTATAACACTCCCAAAGGTTATTGCCTAAACTTAATGACTTCTAGGCTGACCTTCTAGGATACTGAATCCTTGCTTAAATGAAATCACTATTCTCCTTACTATTCAAAGAATTATCCACAACGTATATATATCTACCATTTTTAACTCTCTCTCTCTCAAATCATATCAATTTGTATTGGAATCCTTCCTCAAAACAGGTCAAGTCATACCAGCATACTTTCTAAATCTAAAACTTCAAGTATTCACGCAGTTCAATTTGGAAGAATTTAATTCAAATACAACTGGATTCACTTTTTCTATTTCCTCAAGGAGTTCTATCTGCCTAGGACTAGCTTACTCCTTCATAATCACAATGAATTGTTCCTCCTCCTAGGTGGTACCTCGATAAACGATCAGCTATTAATCTCAACTCAAGACTCTCTCTTATGATTGGCATAGCTCTTTTATTCATCATAAGCTGCCTCTTATTCTGACTCTAAATGAAAGGATCTGTTCTTACTGTTCACGTAAATCCTCAAGACCAACATTTACTACCCATATAAAAGTCTCCAATATAATGGCGATCTACGTTTTCCACGAACACAATGCTTTGCCAAAAACACTTGATGGCAGCTAGATAAATCTACCATCATAAGCGAATCTTAGTACGGCCAAAGCGTCTCCCAAACACTCTACTCTTCCGAACACAAATTCCTTTGGATCCTCAAAAATAAAACAACTCCAAATATGCGGAATACTAATTTATTAACCTTCAATATCCTTCCTCCAATTGCTAAAGGGTAGTCAATATCTACACTGATATGAACAATAATACTCTTAATGAGAATTGTTACTCTTACCACCTGGGTAACAATTCAGCTTTCGAACTAAACTCTCGTGTAATACCACAATCTCTAAAAATAGGGACTCACTTGAATCAATAGCGTACAAGTTACAAACTTCAATGACTTGACATTCCCCAAAATAGCAATAATGCAACAATACAATCAAATCAACCTTACATAAGCTTAACAATACCTAGGTCTTAGAAAAAAAAGTACCAGTGACGGTGTTAGCTTCTTTAGTTCCTGGGGCTTCAGCATCTGCGTCTCCCTGAGTGACAACATACACTCTCATGGGCACGTGCTGCCTCGACTTTGGTTTGTAGTCGTTGTTGAGGGAAACCCCATTTCTTTCATTCTTCAAAGCAACACTGGGGCAGTCTTTGATCATATGACCCAGTTGGCCAACTTGAAACAAGTTCCCAATGCGATTCTACACTTGCCTCCATGGTGTTTACTGCACTCTCCACAAGGTGGAAATGTAATCGGCATTGAGCTCCTAGTGTCAATGCCTTTTTTTTTTTAATATGATCCAGTAAACATCTTCTTCCTTTCTGAACTTTCTTCAGCAACATATGATGAAGTTATCTTTCTTTCCGAAATGATCAGAGCAGTCGAACCCTTCTGCTCTGTCTCTGCTATCGCGGCCATGTTTACCAACTCTTGGTAATTCTCTATTCTTAGGCAAGCTACTTGGCTACGAATCCTTAGCTGAAGTCCAGCTTGAAACTTTCGTGCCTGCATCCTTTGAGTAGAAAACAAGTGTGGTGCAAATCTTCCTAACGCCATAAACTTAGCAGCGTATTGTTCTACGGTCAAATTGCCTTGAGTTAAAGTCGTGAACTCCTGCGCCTTCAACTGTTTGACAGAATCTGGGAAGAATCTATTGTCAAACTCTTCCTTAAATCCCTCCCATGACAGTGCAACCAAACTTCCTAGTTCCCTTACTAGAAGCTGTCTTCTCGTATCCCACCATATTCCAGCTTCTCCTTGGAATAGGTATCCAGCATATAGAACCTTCTGGTCCTTAGTACATCCACAAATCTCGTAGGTCCTTTCAAGATCCATAATCTATTTCCCGGCTCTTAGTGGCTCTTCATTACCAGAAAAGTTCGGGTAACGGTGGATCAAGAACTTCTCATACGTACAACCCTTGAATTCGGGTCGGGGTACATGCGCTTATTGTTGTTGTTGTTGTTGTCTAAGCATGCTAGTCAGTAGACGTAAAGCTTCAGTTGATCCTACATCCATCGGGGAATTCTGATTCTCCTGGTTTGTGATCCCTCAAGGTTTCGAGGTATCCTACCGCGAGTCATGTGTCACTTCCAAAAACACTTGAGTACACGTATTACAACCACGTACTATCTCTTATACTTCAAAAAATTCAAGCCTAATGAAGACTAAAATTTTAAGCCTAATATTTGGTGCATTTCCTAAGGACATGTGGATTTAAACCCAGAGACGTATTGCTCTGATACCACCCTGTGACGCCCCTAGATTCCGCTTGGGATCGAACGAACATTCAAAGCGTCAGGACACGCAACACAAGGTTACCTGCTCCCGCATGACAAATAAGATGCAATGTTCCTAACATGCATATAGCATTATGCAATATTCGCAGCGGGTAATTTTTTTTTAGCAATACTATGTACCAAACTTATAATATCCCAAATAGTTAAAATATAAATCATGCATACTTAAAACATCCACGATTATAGCACGAGTCTCAGAAGACTGTAATCTCAAAATAAAGGAGACCTAGCTCCATAATTACATTGCCAAAATACACTATTGGACTAGTTCGTTGAGTAACTCGTGTAACTTGACTAACGATGTCGGAATACTATCCAAAGACCTAACTATGGAGGCTGCAAGCTCCGTGTTGCATCTACGGTGTCTAGTTTACCTTCTCCAGTTTGCCAGTGTCTGCTCCCTGCTCTGATCCTGACACATCACCTACCATTTGGGGGGAATGGTAGTTGAGACTACCACGGTGAGATTTGATTTTAAATCTCAGTAAGTTAACAGGAAACTTCCACACAGGTTAATGATGTATGTATGGCAGTAAAAGCATGAATGCATAATCAAAGCCATAAGTAAGCATAGCATAACTTGACATATAGCATGGCATAAATAACATAACTTGAACTGAAACTTAGCTTGACGTGACATGGCATGTACGTGAACTTAAAACATAACATGGATTAGCAACATAGCATGAACGTGAACTTGAAACATAGTATGAACGTGAACATACATAATTTGAATATGAACTTGAACATAACATGAACCTGAGCACAATATAACATAAACGTGAACTTGAAACATAATGTGAACGTGAACATGACATAACATGAACATGAACGTAAACTTGAACATAACATGAATATGAACATAACATGACATAAACATAAACTTGAAACATATTCTTGTCTCATGGGGTCACCATGATTGAGTAACCTTATCTCATAGGGTTACCATGATTGCGTATTCTTATCTCATGGGGTTACTATGATTGACATGAACTTGAAACTTGACATAAACGTAAACTTAAACATAACATAACATGAAACATGGCTTGAACGTGAAATACATGAACTTAGAATCTTATTCAATAGACTTAATTAATAAAAGTGACCTACACGGGTCCCCTTGAGCCGTGTGCCGCATCACAACACAGATGTCTATACCAGCTGTGAGTGCGTTAATACGTACTCTACAGTTGTTGTGGCCCCATGTATTCAACGTGTCACAATTGTTGTGTCTCATGTAGTGTATGCTCCACAGTTGTTGTAGCCACATACTTCATGCTCCACAGTTTTTGTGGCCCTATGAATTGTTTGTGCCACAATTGTTGTAGACGCACGTAACATAAAGTGTGGCTCCATCGGAGTTAGTGCCTAGCGCGCTCCGGTGACTAGCTAGTTAGGCCTCATTCGCAACCTGTGGACTGTTCTTGGTCAACCCAGGGAATTTTACACCTATTTAGACTCTCCAGCAAGAACAAATGAGTTCCACTAAGATATTATCCTATCGTAGCACTTATGGTCGTGATTGACATGAATAACTTAACTGGCATACATGACATTTTGTAACGTGACGTGACATGAACGTAAGACGACAAACATGACATACATTAAGACATAAATATAACATAGAATATTTCGTAACATGGCATAATATGTAACAGACAATATTTCGTAACATGGCATAACACGTGACAGTGAATATTACATGACATGACATACATGCAACATATAGCATACGTAATGTGATATACCTGCAACATATAATAATATGAGACATAATATATTATGTAACAGATAACTATTTCATGATAGAATAATTCATGTAATAGATAAACATGTGATGACATGGCATATATAACAACATACGAACATAAAATGTAGTTCCCTTACCGATCACACACACAATAAACTGATAGTAAGTTAAGAGCTAACTTATCTCGATAGTCTCGTTCTACGAGAATAAGCGCAAAACACGAGGAACTGTAAGACGGTATTCTAAAAGTTAGAAATTAATTTTTAACAATTAGAAATGTGAAAAGAGACAACTTAGAGTAAAATTACCATTTTACCTTTTACAGGTGGGAAAATGACCATTTTACCCCCTAACTTAAGAATTTCACATCCTAACTTAAAAAATTATCAAAATTTACATGAGAAATGTAAATTATAAACTCAGATATCAACTCAAAAAAATTTAAAACCATTCACAACTATGGAAAACTCACTATGGCCGAAACCTACATAGGCCATTTATCTTGATTTTGGTTGCAATTCTTTCAAATTTCAAAACTCATGATTAAACCAAAATTTTGTAACAACGAACTTCCTACCCTAAGTTTAAAAACACACTTAAAATATATATTAAGAAAAAGCTAATCATCAACACCAAATGTTTTGTAAAATGACCCAAACTTTTTAACAAAAAGTCAACCCTTAAATCACAAGTTTTGACCTTAATAAAAACATCTCCGAAAATTCCAAAAAAATCAAATCTTACTTCTAACATATTCATAACATCATTCTAAGATCAACCATGATTTAAATCATCAAAGAAAAGTCACCAAAATCACAAAACAACATTTGGGGTTTTTGGTTTTACACTCGGTCCAAAATAGAAACTTTTCTCTCAACTAACTTTGATTAGTCTCTTGATCCATGGCTTAAAGACAAGTGATCTTCAAACTAAAACATCTCATGGTATAAAAAGGTGTCTTAAAGAAGATCCAACCATCAAACGTAAAATCACATGGCTAAAACTCAATAAAACATGGGTCTAACCCAAAAACATCAAATCTTAGGCCTAACCGAAATCCTCTTGCATAGAAAAATCATATCTTTAAAACTAATACTAAATATCTTCAAACTAATATCCTAACATGTATATAAGAGGCTTAGGATCATCATATAAAAATATCAAAGCCTTTGGAATAAGATTAAACCACGAAATATTCAAACTTTCACAAAACAAAAACTGTGTTTTCACTTCCAGTTTTCAAGTTTCTTAATCTAAGAAAATCTTTCATCAAAAGCTTTATTCATACAACAAAACCTCAATGCACATTCATAAACACATGCTAACAACACTCCACAAAATATTCGGACCAAGATATGTCCATTACCTTGGTCAAAAAGTCCAAAACATAACATACTCTCCAGTTTCACGCCCAGAATGACTTTTACATGGTAAACAATACGTTTGACTGATCAAAGGAGCATGCAATGAGACAAATAATATATCCACGGAAACTACACTAAGTGATTAATTGCTTTTATGAAGGAGTCATTATGAGAAAATACCTACAAGGGGTCAGGAATCAGCCCGAGCGAGCTCTCTTGAGTTTCTCTCTAAGAACAGGGTGAAGAAGTCATAAAATGGAGTGAAATGTGTCTTGCACGACTTTAGACTCCTGAAGGGGGAAGTTATGAGCTTGAATGACCCTTGATTGGAGTTGGCTATGTGACATAAAGTGGAGAATATGAAGGGCAAGGACTGCCTGCAGCAGCTGTGAGAGATGAAGGTTGATGGAGTGGATTTCTTGTTCACATCAAGGCACTAATGGGTGCAGCCAATGGCAGTGGATGGTTTGCCATGTAGGGGAGGAAACTTCTTCTAGAAGCTTTGCCAAGGTGTCCAATTTTGGGGGCCTTAGTGGGCCTTAACAAAGTAGGCTTCAATTTAGGGTTTAAAGGGGGTTTGGTTAGGGTTTGAGATGCTATCAAGCCAAAAACCAAGTTTTCTTGGCCCAAACAAATTTTCAAGATTTAAAAATTTGGATAATGATGTCATAACAAGGATTTGATAAATTAATAGCATGTGAAAGTGATTTAATCAAGTAATTAAACACAATGCTAGAAATTGGGTTAGAAAGGGTTTGGAGGCCAACTTTAGGGTTTGGGAAACCGTTTAGGGTTTCACTAGGATTGAAACCTTCATTGGTCTGACACAATTTGGTTGATCAGATGAAACAAAGGTTTGCTTAGGTGGCATGATCTCACACCTTGATTTCCTCACAAATCTATATAATGGTTCCTCTTTGTGCCAAGTGTCTAGTACGATTCACTATGTGTGGTTAAGATCTTGACAAGTGTCCAAATAAAACTTCTTTAACCTAATTTGGACATTCTAGACTGCGATTTTGAAAACAATTAGAAATGTGAAAAGAGACAACTTAGAGTAAAATTACCATTTTACCTTTTACACGTGGGAAAATGACTATTTTACCTCATAACATAAGGATTTCGCATCCTTACTCCAAAAATTATCAAAATTTACATTCCTCATGTAAATTTTGTCCCAAACTCAAATATCAACTCAGAAAAATTTAAAACCATTCACAACTACGGAAAACTCATTATGGCTGAAACCTACATAGGCCATTTCTCTTGATTTTGGTTGCAATTCTTTCAAATTTCAAAACTCATGATTAAACCAAAATTTTGTAACAACGAACTTCCTACCCTAAGTTTAAAAACACACTTCAAATATATATTAAGAAAAAGTTAATCATTAACACCAAATGTTTTGTAAAAAGACCCAAACTTTTTAACAAAAAGTAAAACCTTAAATCACAAGTTTTGACCTTAATAAAAACATCTCCAAAAAATCCAAAAAAATCAAATCTTACTTCTAAGATATTCATAACATCATTCTAAGATCAACCTTGATTTAAATCATCAAACAAAAGTCACCAAAATCACAAAATAACATTTGGGGTCTTTGGTTTTACACTTAGTCCAAAATAGAAACTTTTCTCTCTACTAACTTTGATCAATATCTTGATCCATGGCTTAAAGATATATAATCTTCAAACTAAAACATCTCATGGTTTAAAAATGTGTCTTAAAGAAGATCCAACCATCAAACTTAAAATCACATGGTTAAAACTCAATAAAACATGGATCTAACGCAAAACCATAAAATCTTAGGCCTAACTGGAATCCTCTTGCATAGAAAAATCATATCTTTAAAACTAATACTAAATATCTTCAAAATAATATCCTACAATGTATATAAGAGGCTTAGGAGCATCATATAAAAATATCAAAGCCTTTGGAATAAGATTAAACCACGAAATATTGAAACTTTCACAAAACAAAAACAGTTTTTTCGCTTCCAGTTTTCAAGTTTCTTAATCTAAGAAAATCTATCATGAAAAGCTGTACTCATACAACAAAACCTCAATGACAATTCATAAACACATGCTAACAACACTCCACAAAATATTCGGACCAAGATATGTCCATTACCTTGGTCAAAATGTCCAAAACATAACATACTCTCTAGTTTCACGCCTAGACTGACCTTTCCATGGTTAACAATACTTTTGACTGATCAAAGGAGCATGTAATGAGACAAATAATATATCCACGGAAACTACACTAAAAGATTAACAACTTTTATGAAGAAGTCATCGTGTGAAAATACCTGCAAGGGGTCTAAAATCTCCAAGCAATAAGACCCCGGAATCGGCCCGAGAGAGCTCTCTTGACTTTCTCTCTAAGAACAGTGTGAAGAAGTCATAAAATGGAGTGAAATGTGCCTTGTACGACTTTAGACTCCTGGAGGGGGAAGTTATGGGCTTGAATGACCCTTGATTGGAGTTGGCTATGTGACATAAAGGTGAGAATAGTGAGGGGCAAGGACTGCCTGCAACAGCTATGAGAGATGAAGGTTGATGGAGTGGATTTCTCGTTCACATCAAGGCACTAACGGGTGCAGCCAATGGCAGTGGATGGTCTGCCATGTAGGGGAGGAAACTTCTTCAAGAAACTTTGCCAAGGTGTCCAACTTCGGGGGCCTTGGTGGGCCCTAACCAAGTGGGCTTCAATTTGGGGTTTAAAGGGGGTTTGGTTAATCAAGTGATTAAACACAATACTAGAAATCGGGTTAGAAAGGGTTTGGAGGCCAACTTTAGGGTTTGGGAAACCGTTTAGGGTTTCGCTAGGATTGAAACCTCTTTCGTCTGGCACAATTTGGTTGATCAGATGAAACAAAACTTTGCTTAGGTGGCATTATCTCACACCTTGATTTCCTCACAAATCTATATAATGGTTCCTCTTTGTGCCAAGTGTCTAGTACGATTCACTATGTGTGGCTAAGATCTTGCCAAGTGTCCAAATAAAACTGCTTTAACCTAATTTGGACATTCCAGACTGTGATTTTGAAAGTACTGCACTGGGTGCGTTTATCGAGGTTACTATTCATTCCAAAAAAAGCATAATAAACTTATTACTGAAAAATTCTAAATATTGATATTAACCAATTTTGAAATCGTTCACCGAAATTCAACGCCAAAGTGTCCCTAAAAATAATTTCACAATTTCGAACAGGCGTTTTGTTCGAAATTATGAAAATTGGCTATTATGCCATAAAATCCTAAATAATCAGCTGAGTCTAATGGCGTAGACCATAACGCATTCTGACACTTCTAACTATCTCAAAGAATTAAACTCATATTTCTTGCATCATAGTGAGTGATATTACTGACTATGTTGACAGACTAAAACCTGCGCGATTGGTCAATTCGTAAAAACTCTACGATTTTCACGTGGTTCCTAAAGTCAATAGAAATTCCACCGGTGAATTTCTTGTGGGTTGTTACATGAAAATGATATTTGAATATGAGCAGTTGGTTTTTAAGTATGAAAAGATTGAAAAGTCATTCTGATTTTCTGATGACACGTTTTTGAGATCTACATATGAAAATGAAATGTTTTGTTTCTGCATACTGAACTTTCTAAAAAGGCTCATGTTTACTTACTAGTATATGTTCTCTGTTTACTAAGTTCTTGATAACTCACCCATTATCTCCATAACATTTTTTAGATAATTTTGATGGTACGACTGGGGATCAAGACTAGAAATCATGTATAAGGCTACGTGAGCATAGTGTATTAAGTACAAAGATGATATTTTGGTAATGGGAGATTTTATTCCATAGTTATGTTTTCTTTGTTGACTTGGTATCTTGGAAGGTTGATGTTAAATTTGAGATTTTTGTGGTGTTTAGATTAATCTTAATGGAGTAGTTGATCTGAAACAGGTAGTTTATGTGTCGTTGAAAACTTTCGAGTCTATAACTATATGGTTGAAAAATAATTTTGAGTGATAAGGAGTAACTCTCAAATCCATCTGGGACCGGGGCATTATAGCAGCAACCGCTGACCTCCATGCACGTAAGTTTCGCAGCATGCATACACCCAGCCTCCGTCTCGCAGCAGCAAGCTGAGCGAAAAAATGCCCTCGTACAAGCATATCTCTATATCTCTTGCCGCGCCTTCCTCCACGTTCAAAAAATAAAAACCCGATCCCCACACGTTTCTGCAGTTATACCTCCAATCGTTTCCATCCACGATGTCTCATTCGAACCTCCCATAACTACACACTCTCTCGCGTTGCAACTGTTGTCATCAGTGCTCTCTTTACTTTCATCCACATTCGGTAACAACTTCTCCCATATCTCCATTGACTCTCAGTCTCTCTCGTCCGCTTTAGATCAACAGTTTTTACTTTATTTTTTTTTCTTTCCACCACGCTAACATTACTGCCACTGTGCGCACTATAGTCAAACTCATGTTTAGGAGCAAACTAGCCACCTCACTCCGCCACTACTCCAAACCGCATTCTCCTCCCTCTTTTGCCAACCCAACGACGTGGTCATTGCACCACTTTAACGGTTGCACCACCATAGATCCATGCACGGCCAAAATGTTTCCTATACCACACACACGCCATCAACCAACGAGAAGCAGCCCCACGCACACTATTGCAGCCTACTAAAGCCGCAGGTTGTATGGTCTCTAAAGAGTCAGCTACAAGTTGCTCTCAAGGATGTAGCTACAAGTCGTTGATACTAGAATCTTCTTAGCATTCTATTTTGCTATTTTGTTTTATTAGTGAGCTGTATAGTTGGTTATTTTTAGTAAGTGTCAGTTAGGCTATGCACGACAAGCTGTATATATGAGCCCTTCTTGATGATTCAATAGTACAATTTTTACAAAGTATTCTCTGCACATCAATGGCATGAACCTTTCTCTTCTCTTTTGTTTTTTTCCTTTACCTTCTTACATGGTACTAGAGAGACAGGTTCGTTGAATCTGCAAACCAACCATAGTTGAATCTGATAACCTTCTTCCCCTTCTTTCATTTTCTCAAACATGGCAGAAGAACCTCAAAAGGAAAAACCACAAAATAACCAACTCCAGATTTCCCCTTACCTCAACCTCACAGATCCAAATAACCCTTACCGAGTCGAAAATGCTGATAGCACAGCATTTGTTCTTGTTACAGATCTCCTCACCACTGATAATTATGCTACTTGGTCTCGAGCAATGCGTCGAGCACTTAGAGCAAAAAATAAACTGGGTTTCATTAGTGGGAACATTTCTAAACCTACTAATGAAGATGACCCTTTATTTGATCTATGGGAGAGATGTAATGACATGGTGGTTTCCTGGATTCAAAACTCCATAAGTATGGATATCAGATCCAGCATAGCATTCGTCGACGATGCACAAGCTGTGTGGACAGAATTGAAGGACCGATTTACACAACAAAATGGTCTTTGCATCTTTCAGCTCAAGAGGAACTTGGCCAGCCTTCGACAAGATAGAGACTCAGTGAGTGCTTATTTCGGTAACCTCAAAACGCTTTGGGATGAAATAGCCATTTATGACCCTATTCCTGCTTGCACTTGTGGTCAGTTCAGTATATTGAATGATAGACACCAAAGAGACCGTGTCATACAATTTCTTATGGGCCTTAATGTTCAATATGCTAATGCCAGGGATCTGATAATGCTCATTGAACCACTCCCCACTGTTAACAAAAGTTTTCTCCCTAATTCAGCAACAAGAACAACATCACCAATTCACAAATGTTTCTCCAACTTCTGACTCTATGGCATTGGCTACTAAAACTTCCTTAAGAAACAACACAAAGAACATCATGACTCAAAGGAAGGATAGACCCTATTGCACTCATTGTCGAGCTCAAGGGCATACCTTGGAGAATTGCTTCAAAGCTGGAAATGCACTAGCCCCCGTATGCACCCACTGTAATATGGCAGGACATGTTGTTGAAAAATGCTACAAACTCCACGGATATCCCCTGGTCACAAAATGTACATAGGCAAGGGATCAAACACTTTTGCAAATCAGAGCAGCTTATGCATCGAGGAGGAAGTACATGAGGACAAGTTTAATTTTACTAAGGAGCAATATCAGCAACTTATTACCTTGCTCCAACACAAGGATCTTCCCAGCTCTCTTCCTTCAGTGAACCAGTCACAAATTGTGTTTAAAGCCACTTTAGCAGCACCTAAAGCTTCCAAAGTGTCTGGTATCGAGTCTTTTTGCCGCACTTCTTTTCTTTCTAATTCTTCTAATCCAAGCAACATTCCTTGGATTATTGATTCTGGAGCTACAGATCATATGATCTGTAGCCCCTCATTTTTCACATCTAATGCCACAGCAGTATCATACAATGTCAAGTTGCCCAATGGCACTTGTATACCTGTCACACATTTAGGTACTGTTAGGCTCACAAACAACATTATTCTTAGTAATGTTCTGTGCGTACCCTCTTTTTCCTTTAGCCTCATTTCTGTTAAAAGACTCACAGAGAATCTGACCACTTGCTTATTGTTTCTGTCTAACACATGTTTTATATAGGACCTTTCCACTTGGACCACGATTGGGATGGCTGAAGTGAAATGCAACCTCTATCAACTCCTACTTGTTGCTGTTCCACTTGCTGCACTTGCTGATGCTATATCTCTGTCACCCTCTTTTCCCTCAGTTTCTATGTCTGTCAAAAGCAGTGATGATTTTAATGACCTTTGGCATTGTCGCCTAGGTCATATTTCAGATTCTAGGCTTAATTTGATCAAAGACCCCATTGTAAAGAATCACATCATTTTGAATAAAAATTCTCCTTGCTGCATTTGTCCTCTTGCAAAACAACACAAGCTTCCTTTTCCTAGCAGTTCCCATAAATCCTCTACTTTGTTTGAATTAGTCCATTGTGATATTTGGGGCCCTTGTTCCACTATGGCTTATGATGGATCAAAATATTTTTTGACCATCGTTGATGATTTCTCTAGAACCACTTGGATTTACCTGCTTCAAGCAAAATCAGAAACAAGAAATTGCATAGAATCCTTTTGCAACATGATTGAGACTCAATTTAACACCAAAGTCAAAATACTTCAAAGTGATAATGGTCTTGAATTTAAAATGACTGATTTCTTCAATAAAAAGGGAATTACTCACCAAAGATCTTGTGTTGAGACCCCTCAACAAAATGGCATAGTGGAGAGAAAACATCAACACCTTTTGAATGTGGCTTGTGCATTGTTCTTTCAATCTGGTCTCCCTTTGCATTATTGAAATGACTACATTTTGACTGCAGTGCACCTCATAAATAGAACACCAACTCCCTTGCTGAAAAATAAGACTCCTCATGAAGCTCTTTTTTGTGTCAAACCAAGCTACTCCCACCTTAAGGTATTCAGATGTCTTTGCTTTGCATCAACCCTTTCACATGCTCCAAAAAAGTTTGATCCAAGTGGGAAGAAATGTATTTTCCTGGGTTACCCCTTTGGGGTAAAGGGTTATAAGTTGTTAGACCTTGAAACTCACACTATTTTTCTCCTAGGGATGTCCTTTTTCATAAAACTATTTTTCCTTTCCACTCCCCTCTTGTTATTGAATCTGTCAGTCAATCTCAGCCGAACTTCAGTCTTATTTCACCTTTTCCAAAACTAGTATCATCCTCTGAACCAGTGTCACATTCCTTTCCAGAGTCCACCAATACCAATTATCCATCACAAACTGAACTCATTCCTGTTGACCTTCAACCTTCTGGCATTGAACCAAAACCTAATCCATCACTTGATCTTCATGACTCATCTAATGACAGTAATTCATATCCAATCCCATCGTCACCACCTCTTCGTAGGTCATGTAGGACTAGAACAACACCTAATTATCTACAAGATTTCCACTATCAACAAGTTGCATTCACTCCAGAATCTAAGCAATGGTCTAGGTATCTCCCTCTATGACTAGTTGTTCTTTCCCCTTGCATAATTATCTCTCTTATCACTCTTTCTCACCCACATTACAAGCTTTTTCCTCTAGTCTTTCCACTGATTTTGAACCAAGCTCATACTCCCAAGCTGTTAAAGATCCTGGTTGGTGTAAGGCAATGGAAACTGAGTTGTCAGCCTTGGAACAAAATAATACTTGGACTCTCGTTGACTTACCTCTTGATAAAGAAGCAGTAGATTGCAAATATGTTTACAAAATCAAGAAAAATTCAGATGGTAGCATAGAAAGATTGAAAGCAAGGCTTGTTGCAAAGGGGTATACTGAGCAGGAAGGGATCGATTATCATAAGACATTCTCACCAGTGGCCAAGATGGTTACTATGAGATGTCTCCTTTCTATAGCAGCTGTTAGGGGCTAGCATTTACATCAATTTGATGTAAATAATGCCTTCCTCCATGGGCACTTAGAGGAGGATATTTACATGAACAAACCACCAGGTTATACAAAGGGAGGACCTCAACAAGTTTGCAAACTTTTGAAAAGTTTATATGGCTTAAAACAAGCCTCTCGGCAATGGTATGCCAAACTTACTTCATGTTTGTTGGATTTTGGCTTCATTCAATCAAAGGTTGATTATAGCCTTTTTACAATGAAAAATGGTACTTGTTTCACAGCCTTATTAGTGTACGTGGATGATATCTTAGTGGCTAGTGATTCCATGGACTTTATCATTGCTGTCAAAGACTGTTTGCATGCCAAATTGCAGATTAAGGATCTTGGGATATTGAGATACTTCTTAGGCATCGAAGTAGCCAGATCCCCCAAAGAAATACATATTTATCAGCGCAAATATGCACTTGATATACTTGCTGATTCAGGAGTTTTAGACTCAAAACCTTTCAAAGTTCCTATGGAACAAAATTTGAAATTTAGCAAAGATGATGGTTTGCCACTTGCTGATCCTTCTGTGTATCGAAGATTAATTGGCAGGTTACTTTACTTAACCATCACTCATCCAGACCTTAGCTATCCTGTGCAGACCCTAAGCCAGTTTATGGAAAAATGAACCACAAGTCATCTAGCTGCTGCACGCAAGGTTTTGAAGTATATTAAATCTGCACCTGGCCAAGGTCTGCTGCTCTTAGCTTCTTCTAATTTGCAGTTAATAGCTTATTGCGATTTTGATTGGGCATCATGCCCGAACACCCGTAGATCAGTCACTAGATATTGTATGCTCTTAGGCTACTCTTTGATTTCTTGGAAATTCAAGAAACAAAAGGTTGTATCTCGATCCTCAGCTAAAGCCAAGTATAGAGCAATGGCTACTACCTCTTGTGAACTCACTTGGATTCGGTTTCTTCTTGCTGACCTCCAAGTGATTCATCCTCAAGCAGCTGTACTACACTGTGACAACCAGGCTGCCCTCCACATTACAACCAATCCCGTATTCCATTAAAGAACTAAGCACATCGAGTTAGACTGCCACCTCATTAGGGACAAGATTCTTGAAGGATCCATTGCTATTGATCATGTGTCCACTCATCTTCAACGAGCTGATCTTCTCACAAAGGCTCTACCATCATCTCTTCTACAATCTCATTTGCTCAAGCTGGGAATTGTCAACCTCCATTCTCCACCTTCCGCGGGGGGGGGGGGGGGGGGGGGGGGGGGTATTGCAGCCTACTAAAGCTGCAGGTCGTATGGTCTCTAAAGAGTCAGCTACAAGTTGCACTCAAGCTGATGTAGCTACAAGTCGTTGATACTAGAATCTTCTTAGCATTCTATTTTGCTATTTTGTTTTATTAGTGAGCTGTATAGTTGGTTATTTTTAGTAAGTGTCAGTTAGGCTATGCACGACAAGCTGTATATATGAGCCCTTCTTGATGATTCAATAGTACAATTTTTACAGAGTATTCTCTGCACATCAATGGCGTGAACCTTTCTCTTCTCTTTTTTTTTTCCTTTGCCTTCTTACACACATGTCAACCTTCGTTGGAGGACAACTGGACAAGACCACCCATTGCCAGAGCTTCTCCAAGCCGCTGCCATCCTGCACCAAGAACCACCAAACACTGCCTAGGGCCTCCACCTCAAGCTATTACTTCACGCCACGGTCGAGTAAAACATACTATGTTTTTCTACTCCAAAGCAGAGCATGCTATCAATGCCAAACTGAGAGCCAAGCCCACCGTAAGAATAAGAGGAACGTTGCCGAAACCAAGAGCAACCAGAGCACCATTCCACGTCTGCCCAATGCCACTGAGCTGCACCAGCACGTCTCTACGTAGCCTCATCGTAAGGGTCGTTGTACCGCGCACCACCATAGCACACTAGGCCCCTGGTTGTTACACCGTAAGTCTCCGTTGTTACTCTCTCTTTCTCTGTCTCTCTCAGTGCCAAGCCGCCGTGCTCACCACCGTCGACGCCTACCCAGCTCACTGTCCCATCGTGCCTTTCATCGTTTCTCGGTGAGTATGCCTTTGTGTTGCTCAGTTTTGATCTAGGCGTTCCTTTTATTTTTGTCTCACATATTTCTTGTTTCTGGCCATACCTAAAGGGCATGCATGTTCATGTTTTTATTTTCCAGAACGCCCTTTTCATTTAGATGGTTTCATATTGGACTAATTTTATATTAAACTTGTGTTAAGTGGGCTTTGTTTGAAGTATAAGAATTTACATTTACGGATTCAAAGTAAATTACTAAATATTTTTACAACTAATTTAAGTAGTATAATAAGATTTTAATTTTATTCTAAATGCTTTAAAATCGATTTTAAGTCTATCTTACTAAATGCGTTTTCCGCTATTTATATTGTTTAAATTTGATGTAATTATTTTATTAAGTTGTAAATTGTAGGTGTAGTTTGGCTGTTATAATTCAGAAACGGTTGGAACATTTTAAATGAGCTGACTTCATATGAACTTGATGTTTAAATTATATTTGTTGTATTTTCAAAAACTATGTTAATGATTTTTATTGAACTTTATAGTATTGTATTAAGAGACTGATGTATTATTTTAATTTGGGTTGTGTCTAGTTTAAATTAGGCATGATCTTATTCAGATAAAAATATTAGCCATAAACTTGATTTCACATAAAAGATTTAAAGACTTTAATTATATTACTTAGTATTAATTTTTAAAATTTGGGTTTGTAGTAAATTGTAAGTATTTAATCTTTTATTTTAAACACTTTAAATCTATTATATGAAATGAACCTTGTTTGGTTTTAAATTAGATATGATTAGTAATTTGTAATGATTTTTAATATAAGTATTTATTAAAGATATTTTATAAACTACTATTGTTTAAGACATTACAATTTCCTACTACGTTATATGTTACCAGTATTAAATTATTGTTTCAATAATAGTTATTAGAGATATGATTTTTAAATATGATTGAGTTAATTTTTGAAATGAATTTTAGTTGTTTTACCATATTTTATAAAATTATATTATGATAAGTTAAGAAAATACTTTTAATGAAGATAATATTTGTTAGATTTCTGATAACTAAATAATTATTAAAACTATTTTGGTAGTATGAATTTAAGTAAATAGAGAGTTTTAGGAAGGTCTTTTTAGAAGCTTAGTAACGTTTAGTATTCCGTTTATGTGCCAATTGATATTCATTCAGCACGGTTGTGGAAGGATTCAGAAAATTTAAAAGTAAGCGGGGTTCCTATGCTAGATTTGCATAAAAAGAAAATGAATTGAGGTTGTTTTGTAAAAATTTGCATGTTATATTTTGAAAGGAAAATGTGAAAACAACCTCAGTTATGTGTTATGCATTCACTCATGAAATCTGTATGAAAAGAGAAAAATATTTTTTGACATGAATAGTGTAGACATGGGCAATATTTGACATGTTTATGAATTGTGCAAAAGAGCGAATATGATATCCAAAATTTTTTGTACATGTGATATGAAAATGTTTTGGATCAGTTTTTGGATCATATGAAATGATATGAATATGTTCAGCATCTGGTTTGATATGATATGCATCTAAAAAACCTTTGCATTGACTTAACTATTTTTATTCTGATTCTGATTTTGGTTTTGATATGATGATACTGGTTCACGTGATATGTTTGGTATGTACCAACATGATATGATATGATATGATATGAGTGCACCCACTTTAGAAGCAAAGTGGTCTTTTATGTGTTCTTTCATGTGTACACACTCGGGGCTCCGAGAATGAATAAGGGGAAGTTTCACAATATGATACTCTTTGGTTTGCCACCGGGGATAGCACAATCCAACCACAGAGGTTAACATGGTATATGATATGATATGGTGACATGACATGATATGATATGATACGATACGATACGATATGAAAAAATGAAGATGTTCAGTTATGTTATGACAAAGTGTTTTTGAATATGAACAGTTGGTTTTGAAAATGAAAAGTTAGTTTTTTTTTTCTAATATGAAAAGATTGAAAAGTCGCTTTGATTTTCTGATAACGCGTTTTGAGATGTGCATATGAAAATGAAATGTTTTGTTTTTGCCTACCAAACTTTCTGAAAAAGGCTCATGTTTACATACTATTATATGTTCTCTACTTACTGAGTTGTTGATAACTCACCCCTTATCATCACAATATTTTTTAGATGTTTTTGGATGATTCAACTAAGGATCAAGAGTAGAAAGCTTGTATAAGACCACAGGATCATAGTGGAATAAATACAGGAGGGTACTTTGGTTATCTGAGACTTTATTCAATAGTTCTGTTTTTCTTAGTCAGCTTGGTATTCTGGAAGGCCATTGCTTATTTTGAGATTTTGTGGTATTTAGATTAATCATATTGGAGTAGTTGATTAGAAACATTGGGTTTTTTGTGTCATTGAGAACTTTGGAGTCTATGACTATATGGTTGAGACATGTTTTTAAGTGACAATGAATAACACTCCGACCCCTCCGGGACTAGGGCATTACAGTTGGTATCAAAGCTAGGTTTGGGGTTCTGCAGACTATAATATTTGAGATTTTGGATATTTGTGCGCTTGAGGAAATAATTGTCAGATTTGAGGTATAAACATTTGTGGACTATAAGAGATGATTTTATTTGTATTTAAAGTTTTAGAATCTGGCCAGCTTTTGGAAATATGTTCTAGGACATTTGAGGTCTTAGATTTTGTGGATTTTAAGAATTAATCTTCAAGACAATTGAATTGAGGTTTTGAAAAAAAATGAGGTTTAGAGATTATGTAGTAAAAAAAATGATGATTTTGACGAGATTTGAGGCTTTAGATTTTGCAGATTTTAAGAAATGACTTTCATGAAACTTGGGGTTTGTGATCAGGTAGGCTTACTTTCTTGACTATAGGTAATGATCTTTTATAAGATTTCAGGTTTAGATTTTTGAAAGTGAACATCAGTTCAATCGTAAGCCAAGTTTGAGGTTCTGTAGACAATAACATGAGGTTTTGGAAATATGGAGGTTTAGGAAGTAACTTCAGATTTGAGGTGTAGAAATTTGGAGACTAAGAGAAAATTATGTGGATATTTTAGGTTTGAGATTATGTAGGCTTTATGGATTGAGATGTTGGAACTCTGACATTTAGAGTCTTATGATCTATAGGCATTAGTGATTGTGATTGTTGAAGACGTATTTCACCGCTTATCACCCACGATCTCCTGCAACCAAAGGATAAAAGACACCGGGGTGAAGAAGGAGAGCCTCTGATGCTTAAGTCAGTAATAATAGGAGTAATCTCTAGGCCAATTCATTTCTTGAGTATTTTACGTACCTGATCCCTTTAAATAGACCTTTCACTTTTTTCTCATCCTTTGGGTTTAACCACCTTATCTATCATTTTAAACTTGAATCTCACTCCTTCATAGTTATCTGTCTATCTGTTTCTAGTGGATAAATATCCTTAACCATGCCGGGGTAATGGGCGGGAATCTCCCTTATCAGTCTAGGTTGAACTCTATCAGGTTAGATGAGTATGTAGGTCTCATGCGTCTTACTAGGTTGTGGAGGGCCGAGCCCATGTTAACACCCCGCGATCCATTGGGAGTATTTAGACCCTTCCAGTTACCCCGCGAAGTTTCATGGCATTTTATGCCAAAGGACTTTCATTTCAGGCATTTTGAGGTTCTCGGTGCTTGGGCTTAATAACTACTGTTATTGATGAGGCCAAGTCTTGGGCCTCACGATTTGAGCCCAAGTTTGTATGCCCCTTTTAACCACCCTGCGAGTCTTCTCCAAGTGCGAGTGCTTTTGAAGTGGCGGTGATGATGTTTCGGATTCCACGTCGTGGTTCCTGCGCATTTTGTCAGAAGTTGATATGGCTTCCCAACGATACGTATCCTCATCAACTGCCGCTAACTATTTATTGCCACAGTTGCACAAGTCCCTTTTGCTTTCGTGCGCCCGTTTCTCATTTCCTTCTCTTCTTTTCTTCCTTCGTGCTCTCTATACTTTTGCTCCCATGGCTTCTGCTAAGAGTCTAATTGGAAGTTCTTCTCAAGTGTGGGTTCCTCGCGACCTCGCGAGCCCTCTAGGCAGTTTTGGGGGTGCCGGTGATGCTAGGGCTAACCTTAACTGTAACACCTAGGCCCAACAAGAAATTCGCATCCAAATTTATTTTTTATATGGATGAAAAACCCACTGGGATTTTAGCGAGTATTTTTGGAAATAGGTTATGGGCCCAATATTTATTTTGATGAAAAATGGACTTTTTTTAGGTTTGATATGTAGGCTTTGTTCAGTTAATATTTTATGAAACAAGTGTAATTTTTTTTGGTATCAAGCCGACATAGTTAGGGAACGAATTAGACTAGTTTGGACGTAAGTCAAGGCCCAAATATATATATATATATATTTTAACGAGCCCTAAAGCCAAACCGGTGAGATCATGCCATGCACACCTCTTCCTATTTTTCCTAGGGTTTCAACAACCTATTTAGGCATATCTCATGCACGTATAACCTCCCACAGCTAGGGTTGCTCTTCATGCCCGTTTCTCCACGCTCTTGCACTAATGCACGTCTCTCCCTTTTGTTTCTCTAGGGTTTTTATCAGTTTTTGTTTCTATACATATTCACCTTCAACACATCCTGCACACTTTCTCTTCCTCCTAAACACAAGACCCCACGGCAGAACAACCATCCACCTCTGCCCTCCTACACCACGAAACACGTGCACTTCCATAGAGATAGCAACTGCAGCGTTGCATGCCCCTCCCATCGTCCAACTTCAGCGCACGTCCTCACACCCTCTTGAAGACCAGCAGCCGCATCTCCTAGCGTTAACTACGGGACCACAGTGGAACAGCCGCACTGCACCCCAGCCACTGCCATGACTGAGCCCAGCCCGAAACATACGAACCACATCCCCTGTACGACAGAAACCACCGTGTGATATCACTGCCCAGCCCACACTCAGACTCTATATCATAGCATAACCACCACCACCACGTCGTAGTCTCCTCCCTCTCAGCCACCGTGCAAGGTCAAGTGCCTTCACAACACCACCCTACAGCACCGTCGCCCAGCTGTTGTCCCCTGTTTTAACTCCCCGAAACAGAGCAACGACAACCTTGTCCCGATCAACTCGTTTTTGTGCCACCAGCCATGCAAGGAAATACAACGTCGTTGATCAAAAGAGCAACAAAAAATGCCAGCGGTACACCCTTTGTCTGTCGTTTTCCTCATGGTAAGCCCTCGTCAAACGTTTACCACTGCCTCTCCGGCCTTGTTCCCTCACGTTTTGATCCCTCTCACCGTGTTTCTCTATTTCTCATTAGTTGGTCTCTCTCTCTAACTAGTGTTCTACCGCCGCCCCCACCACCGTAAACAACCGCCCAACTATCTGCCTTCATGCCCTCCATCGCTTGATGAGTATGGCTCCACCTGAAGTTATACTGTTATGTATATGAATCTCTATTATTCCCAAAAGAGCCCTTATGCGTTTTGTTTAATTCCTAAAATACCCTTATCATCAGACTAATTATAGGTGGATCATGCTTTTGGTCTATATATATTTGTAGATTTTGTTTTAAATACAAGATTTTATAAAGAAAATAAACAAAGATTTTGAAGTATATTATTAAAGTATGAATTTTAGATGGGACTACTAAGTGCAAGTTTTTATTTTTAAATCCCTTGGAACAGAAAACTAAAGTCTATTTTTAATTAAATGATATTTTTGCTTTGTCTATTTTAATAGATTTTGATATAATTATTTTATCCAATTTTATATTGTATAGTTGAACATCAATAGTAAATAAGTTAGAATTTAATGATTTAGTCGGAGTTATTAAATGGACACGGATGAATTTAGAAAGTGATGGTATTTTAGAGTTAAGAGAAATTCTAGGTTTTGAGGAATTAAAATAAGTTATTTTAGAAGCTTAAGCTTAAATATCGAAATAAGTGATTGATTGGAAATTTACAAGAATTACGTGATTATTTTATAGGTGACGATTGATTTTTGTTCAGTACTACTGTGGAGAAATTCTGATAAGTTAAGAAGTTCAGGTAAGCGGGGTTCCTATGCTAGACTTTGCATAAAATAAAATAAAACGAGGTTGCTTTTGAAAATATGCATGTTTGTTTTGAAAAGAAATCAGAAAACAACCTTAGATATGTGTTCTGCATATGCATAAAAACTGTATAAGAGAAAGTATTTTCTGTCATGACTGGTGTAGACATGAGCTAATTTTGTGCATTATGTTTCTGATCATGCAAAAAGAGCGAATATGAAAATCTAAAAGTTTTTATTGTGAATACTGAAGTTATTTTGATTTTGCTTATTTCGAACATGTGAAATTATCTGAAACTATTCAGTATTTGGTTTTTGATATGATGTGGCATCTGAAAATCTTGGCATGAGATTTATGATTTTGTATTCTAGTTAAAGTTTGATTCTGCTGGTTCTGTTATGTTCTGATAAGGCCCAACCATGGGTGATAATAGTGGATACGGCCCAGCTGCGGGTAATAATAGTGGCATACGGCCAAACTACGGGTAATAATAGTGGATACAACCCTTCCACGGGTTATAATGGTTGTTTATAACCCTACCACGGGGGTTAAACATGGTATACGGCCCTACCACGGGTTATAATAGTAGATACGGCCTTTCCACTGGTTATAATGGTGGTTTATAACCCTACCACGGGGGTTAAACACGGTATCTGTCCCGATGTGATGCTCTGATTGATGAAGATGAGGTTTCAGATTTTGATATGCCAAAGGAATTTTTGAATAAGAATGTTTTCTGAAAGTTTCGCTTTGATATTTTTGTAACATGTTTTGATATTTGCATTCTGAATGTAAATGCTTTGTTTCTACATTCTGAACTCTGTGAAAATGCTCATGTTTACATACTAGCATATATTCTCTGCTTACTGAGTTGTTGATAACTCACGCCTTATCTCCATAACAATTTTTAGATATTTTTATGATTCAGCTGGGAAACAAGAGTAGGAAGTATTGGGAAAGTCTTATGACCACATTTGAATGAGTGTTAAGGGTACTAGTATTTTGGAGGATCATATTTAGTAGTTTTATCTCTAGCGGTTATTTTGGTACGTCAAGTTATGAATAATTTGAGTCTTTGTGGAGATGTTATTTATTTTTTTTATGGTTATTGTTTAGCATTTATGTGGAGGGACACGAATTTTTGGATCAATTAAATAAGTTAAGTATTTTGTGGTGTTTCTGTTTATTTATTATTGATTATTAGAGATGTTCTTGAGTAATAGGAACTAATTCTCCGGACCTCTGGAAACGGGGTGTTACATTAACGCTGATGGAGGTCTTTCCCGTTCTATTTTTTACGGTCATTGCTAGTCTTCTTCTCTCTCCCGTCGTGAGCTGGATGGAGTGAGGGATCAGTTCAATATCCCAGACACTACGGGGTTATTGTTGCCCGGCCAATAGAGGGGAGCAGTAGATGTTAGAGGTATGGCCGTCTCTGTCGTTTTGTATTTAGCTATGTTCACAATGGGGCTTCATCTGCCCTTTGTACGGCTCGTTCACGAGATTTTAGACGTCCTGGGCCTTGCTCCGGCCCAACTGGTGCCGAATGCATGGTGTATCTTGATGGCCTATTGTGTTCTATGGCGACAGGTCCTGGAAAATACTGATGATCATTACCCTAATCTCACTACCCGAGAATTCCTTTCCCTTCATGGGTTCAGGCATTTGGATAGGAATCTATGCAGCTTTAGATCCTATAGTAAACTCGTTCAACTTGAGCGTAAATATCCTCACGCCAAGGATTGGCATAGAAGGTTTTTTTTTTTTGTATCGGGAAGGGGGTGAGAGTTTTCGGCAGATGAGGTTGTACATGGGGAGTTCCCTATTATAGAAGATTGGTTGCACGTTCTTGTTGAACGTGAATTCAAAATTTTATTGTCCCAGCGGGAAGAAGCTCGTATTCACCTAGTTCAATCTTGGGCAATGTCCAACATTAACTCTGCTTGGTCTGACGCCTACAAATATTGATAGATTTTTTATGGTCCCTAATCGCGCCCACGTGCTCGATCGTGAGTTTTTGGGTGCTCTTCCGCCGGCGGGAAACCTAAAGAGGGGGCCCCACAGAGGCGGGGGCAAAGAAGAAGAAAGCCCGTCCAACATTGAAGCCTACGGATGCATCTAGTTCTTCTCGGGGTGTTCCCCTTCCTCCTCTGTTAAACAAAGGCGAGGGGTTAAGGAATCCCCCTTTAGCTCGGTCTGATTCGCTGGATACTATCATGGCTCAAGCGACTGGAGAGCTGGATTTTATTCTAGAAACCGACGAGGCGGAAGCCTTGCTGGCTGACCCTTCCAATAGGCAAACAGTAACTCTAGAGGATGCCTTTCCCGGTGAGGGGGAGGACTTTATTTCTGTTATGGACCCGAACCGTTTTAATGCACCTCCCACCTGCGATCTTCTTCCTTTCTTGCCCAAAGACTCAGATTCTCTCCATTTGGTAGATGTTGGCGAGCATTCGTTTGCTGGCTCGACGGCTTCGAAACTCCTGTATTGCCCTTTCTTTTTCCCAACTTGTCGGCGGCGAGTGGGAGCAAGGTATTGATTTCTTCCCCCCTTTAAGTACTTCCCCGAGAGTACGCGGGGAACCCTCTCTCCTCCTTTGTTGCGGGAGGATGTCGGCATTCCTTCTGTGTTCAACATTTCACTGGGGAGGATTGGAGAGACATCGCCAACATTTTCTGTTGGCGATGGGCAAATGGGATATTTTGATGTCGGTCAACTGATCGGGATTTCACCTTAAGTAAATGCCAATCTGTCACCCTCTCCTGTTCGGGAATTGTTGCTTTCAGAGAACACAGCTGGAGTTTCTCTTCGGACCCCTACCACTTGGGGTGAAGCTTCCTCTTCTCAGCCCAAGGATTCCTCTCAGCCTTTCAAGTCACGTTTGGAGGAAGCATTTTGTTCGACTGTTCTCAAAATTTGCGGTATTCTTTCGCCGGTAAGCCTTTAACTTTACCTTTTGTCGTCCCTCTTTAATTCTTTTCTTCTTTGGATTTGACTCCTTTTTTTTTAGGGGGTTGACCAGCTGGCTAAGATACTTGTGAATGATCATGTGGAGCTTGAAGAGGAAAATGATTCCATGCGTTCGTTTATTGGCCAGGCCCATGGGGCTGTTGCTTCTGCTCGGGAGGAGAATGCAAAGTTGGTTGCGGAGCTTGCTCGGGTTGAAGCCCTTCATGAAGATCAGGTTGCCTCCCTCCAATCTCAATTGGCGAGCACCTGTAAAGAAAGTGAGTTATTCAAAAGCAACGCAACTACTGTAAAAGCCAAACAAAATAATCTTGTTGCCCGCCTGAATGAGATGAAGCAAGAGGTGGAAGCCTTGAGTAAGGCAAAAGCTGATTGTCTGTTGCGCTTTGCTACTTCTGAGGAACAGTAGCGAGAGACCATTCTGAGTTTGAGTGTTACTCAAGGTGAGAAAGCCAAGGCAGAGTAAGACTTGGCTGCTGCCAAGAGTGCCCTCAAAGAACACGATTGCAGTTTGCTGACATTGAATCAGAGCTAGGAGGGCAATAAAAAAGCCTTGGCTACTTTTGAGCGAAAACTCTCTGAGTTTAATCGGGAACTGGGCCTTTTGCTGGAACAAATTACTCGCCTTATCCCTCAAATCAACTCTGCTTGCGCCATTCGGGATCGTGTTTTTGGGATCGGTTTCAAGCTTGGCATCAAACAGTTGCGATCACTTCTTCCTGCACATCCTCAGACTTATCTCCATACCTTAAATTGGAAAGACATTCGTGCAAGTTCAGCCGCTTATCATTATTTTGATTCCATTGGGCGGGACGTGATGCCTGACGCCTTTCCTCCCCCCTCATTTTACTTCTAATGTTTTGTCTTTTACTTTTGTTCTGCGTGGTATGCCCTTTTTATGATTTTTATTTTGACTTTGTAATTTCTAGTTTTGAGAATACTTTCTATTATTGTTTCTCCAAATGGATTTAGTGACTGCTCTTATGCTTGTGTTTTGACTGGAAATGCACTCGTTTCTAAATGAATGTTCATGTATGTCTAAATGAATGGTTAACACAGTTTGCCTAGATTTTAATCAAAATGAGTTCTCAAAACTTATCTAGAAATCCCTTGCTCATCTTGGCCAACGGGGTGACCTTATCTAGTGGAGTGAGGCGGGAGAGATGCTCTACCGCTTCAATTTCTGGCAAGGAGGTGTGGCGGGAGTGATGCTCAACCGCGTAACCTTACCGATTGGAGGAGGGCGGGAGAGGTGCTTGACCACATAGTTAACTGGCGAGAAAGTGTGGTGGGAGTGACATCTCTCCCAGTTAGTTTACTGGCAAGAATGTGTGGAGAAAGTGATGCTTGACCGCTCAGTTTTTTGGTGAGAAGGTGTGGCAACTATTTAATTTCAAAGAGAATTTAGAAAGCCATAGTCATAACATGTTATGAAATAAAAAACTTCGTAAATAATAACAATTAATCAAAAAAGTCTTAGCCATGAAAAGGAAAAGTACTAAATATTTAAACATAAAACTTCCTTAGATGCTCAGCATTCCACAGATGTGGCAGCTCACGTCCCGCCATATCTTTTAGGCGATAGGTTTCCTGCCAGTTGGTCCCTGTAACCAAAGACAATCCTTCCCACCTTGGTCCTAGCTTTCATTCTTCCGTCTTGGTTACTCCTGTCTCCTTTAAGACCAGATCGCCTATTTTGAAGGATCTTGGTCTTATCCTCTTGTTGAAATACTGCTCCGTCTTCTTTTTGTAAGCAGCTACTCTTGTTTCAGCATTTCCCCTTTTTTCTTTGAGGAGGTCCAAATGCTCTTCTAGCTTTTTCTCGTTCTAGCAGTTGTTGAAATGGAGCCTTCTATGACTTGGTATCCCAACTTCCACAGGTATCATGGCCTCAGTTCCGTATGCTAGAGCAAAATGGGTTTTAGCTGTTGATGTCATGGATGTTGTTTTGTAGCCGAGATTTCTCTTGGACACAATGAAGGTATTTTATCAGCTTTGATCCCTTCGTTGAATACTCTCCCGTTACTTGGCCAACCACCACTTGAGAGTCCGCCTTAATTACTACCGCCTGCCCTCCTGATGCTTCAGCTATGACCAAGCCCAAGAGTATTGCTTCGTATTCCGCTTCATTGTTTGTCACTTTGAAGTTCAGTCGGATGGCATGAAATGATTCTACACCATCTTCCGCAACCATGTGGACACCCTCCTGTTCAGCAAGATGAACCATCAACATGTATGAGCCATGGCTTCGTCTCAGGGGCCTTTGGTGTCTCTTAAGGAAAATTCGTTAACTCCGCAACAAAATCTGCCCTTTGACAGATGTTCTAGGGATATAATTGATGTCATACTCACTCAGCTCCATAGACCATTTCACCAAGCACCCCGTAGTTTCGGGTCTTTGCAATACTTTTTGTAAGGGTGTTGAAGTGATGACCCTTATGGGGTGGGCCTGGAAATAAGGACACAACCGCCGTGCTGACGTTACTAGGGCGAAAGCAATTAGCTCAATCTTCG
Source organism: Juglans mandshurica (assembly GCA_022457165.1). Taxonomy (NCBI): domain Eukaryota; kingdom Viridiplantae; phylum Streptophyta; class Magnoliopsida; order Fagales; family Juglandaceae; genus Juglans; species Juglans mandshurica. The sequence goes on from CM039624.1 coordinate 17,135,947, forward strand.
GGTATCTCCTTTCTGCTCCTCTCAAAGCTCTACTTACATAATATACGGGCCTCTGATCCTTCCCTTCGTCTCTGACCAAAGCTGCGGATACTGCTTCCGGAGTGGCAGCCAGATAGATTGACAAGGGCTCTCCTTGCCTAGCCTGACTATAACAGCCCGCTAGAATTTCACTGGTGGAATTTCTATTGACTTTAGGAACCTTATGAAAACCCCATAAGTTTTTACTAATCGACCAATCGCATAGGTTTTAGTTTGTCAACATAGTCAGTGTTATCACTCACTATGGTGCTAAAATTATGAGTTTAATTATTTGTGGTAGTTAGAAGTGTCAGAATATATTTTGGTCTACGCCATTAGACTCAGGTGATTATTTATGATTTATGGCGCAATAACCCATTTTCATAATTTTGGACGAAACGATTGTTTGAAATTTTGAAATTATTTTTAGGGCACTTCGGGGTTGAATTTCGGTAAACGAATCTCACTATAGGTTAATATGAATATTTAGAATTTTTCAGTACTAAGTTTATTTTGCATTTTTTTTGGAGTGAATAGTAACCTGGATAAGCGCACCTAGTGCAGTGTTTTCAAAATCACAGTGTGGAATGCCCAAATTAGGTTAGAGAAGTTTTTTTGGAACACTTGGCAAGATCTTAGCCATACAGTAAATAGTATTAGACACTTGGCACCATGAGGAACCATTAGATGGATTTGTGAAGGAAGTCAAGGTGTGAGATCATGCCACCTAAGCAAAGCTTTGTTTCATCCGATCCACCAATTTGTGCCAGACCAAAGAAGGTTTTAATCCTAGCGAAACCATAAATGGTTGGAATCCAATTGAAACCCCAAAAGTTTGGTTGAAACCGAAACCTTAAACAGTTTCCCAAACCCTAAAGTTGGCCTCCAAACCCTTTCTAACCCGATTTTTAGCATTGTGTTTAATCACTTGATTAAATCACTTCCACATACTATTAATTAATCAAATCCTTGTTATGACTTCATAACACAACCTTTTAAACCTTGGAAATTTGATTGGGCGAAGAAAAATTGGTTTTGGGCTTGATAGCATCTCAAACCCTAACCAAACCCCCTTTAAACCCCAAATTGAAGGACTTGGTTGGGGCCCACAAAGACCCACGAATTTGGCCACCTTGGCAAAGCTTCTTGAAGAAGTTTCCTCCCCTACATGGCAAACCATCCACTGCCATTGGCTGCACCCATTAGTGCCTTGATGTGAAGGAGAAGTCTACTCCATCAACCTCCATCTCTCACAGCTGCTGCAGGCAGTCCTTTGCCCTCATTACTCTCCACTATATGTCACATAGCCAACTCCAATCAAAGGTCTTTCATGCCCATAACTTCCCTCTCCAGGAGTCTAAAGTCGTGCAAGATACACTTCGCTCCATTTTACCACTTCTTCCCCTCGTTCTTAGAGAGAAACCCAAAAGAACTCTCTCGGGCAGATTTCTGGGTCTTTTTACGTGGCCATTTTCGACCCTTATAAGTATTTTTGCACGATGACTCCTTCATAAAAGTTGTTCTTCTTTGAGTATAGTTTTTGTATATATCTTATTAGTCTCATTACATGCTCATGTGATCAGTCAAAAGTAGTTTTAACCATGGAAAGGTCATTCTGGGCTTGAAACTGGAGAGTGTGATATGTTTTGGAATTTTTGACCAAGCTAATGGACATATCTTGGTCCGAAAAGTTTATGTAGTGTTGTTAGCATGTGTTTACGAATGTTCATTGAGTTTTTGTTGCATGAATAAAGCTTTTGATGATAGATTTCCTTAGATTTAGAAACTTGAGAACTGGAAGTGGAAACATAGTTTTTGTTTTGGGAAAGTTTGAATATTTCGTGGGTTTATCTTATTCCAAATGCTTTGATATTTTTATATTATGATTCTATGCCTCTTATATACATGATAGGATGTTATTTTGAAGATATTTAGTATTAGTTTTAAAGATATGATTTTTCTATACAAGAAGATTTCGGTTAGGCCTAAGGTTTGATATGTTTGGGTTAGATCCATGTTTTATGGCGTTTTAGCCATGTGATTTTAAGTTTGATGGTTGGATCTTCTTTAGGACACATTGTTAAACCATGATATGTTTTAGTTTGAAGATCACATGTCTTTAAGCCTTGGATCAAGAGATTGATCAAAGTTAGTTGAGAGAAAAGTTTCTGTTTTTGGACTATGTGTAAAACCAAAAACTCCAAGTGTTGTTTTGTGTTTTTTGTTGACTTTTGTTTGATGATTTAAAGCATGGTTGATCTTAGAATGATGTTAGGAATATGCTAGAAGTAAGATTTGATTTTTTGGAATTCTTGGAGATGTTTTTATTAAGGTCAAAACTTGTGATTAAAGGGTTTACATTTTGTTAAAAAGTTTGGGTCTTTTTACAAAAAGTTTGGTGTTGATGATTAGCTTTTCTTAATGGATATTTTAAGTGTATTTTTAAACTTGGGATAGGAAGATCCTTATTACAAAATTTGGTTTAATCATGGGTTTTGAAGATGGAAGAATTTGCAACCAAAATCAAGAGAAATGTCCTATGAATGTTTCGGCCATTGTGAGTTTTCCATAGTTATGAATGGTTTTAAATTTTTCAGAGTTGATATTTGAGTCTAGGAAAAAATTGTAATTTTTGAAGTTAGGATGTGAAATCCTTAAGTTATGAGTAAAATTGTCATTTTCCCACATGTAGAGGGTAAAATGATAAGTTTACTCTAAATTGTCCCTTTTCACTTTTCTAATTGTTAGTAATTAAATTTCTAACTTTTAGAATACCCTCTTACAGTTTCTCGTGTTTCGCACTTTATTCTCGTAGAATGCGACGATTGAGGTAAGTTAGCTCTTAACTTACTATCAGTTTACTGTGTTAGTGTGATGGGTAAGGGAACTACAATTTATGTTCGTATGTTGTTATATATGCCATGTCATCACATGTTTATCTACTACACGAATTATTCTGTCACGAAATACTTATATGTTACACAATATATTCTGTCTCATGTTACTATCTATTGCAAGTATGTCACATTACGTATTCTATCTGTTATATATATGTCATGTCACATAATATTCACTGTCACATGTTATGCTATGTTACGAAATTTTGTCTATTACATGTTATACCATGTTGTGAAATATTGTATGTTACATGTATGCCATGTTACAAAATGTTGTCTATCACATTTATGTCTCAAAGTATGTCATGTCTGTCATCTTACGTTCATGTCACATCACGTTATGAAATGTCATGTATGCCAGTTAAGTTATTCATGTCAATCACGACCCTAAGCACTATCCGGTAATATCCTAGTCGAACTCCTTTGTTCATGCTGAAGTGTCTAAATATGTGTGAAAATAGGTGTGAAATTTCCTGGGTTGACGAAGTACAGTCAACAAGTTGCGAACGGGGTCTAACTAGCTGCTCACTGGAACTCGCCAGGCACTAACGCCGATGGAGCTACACTTTATGTTATGTGTGTCCACAACAAGTGTGGCACAAACAATTCATGGGGCCACAACAACTATGGAGCATGAAGTATGGGGCCACAACAACTGTGGAGTACGTATTAACGCACTCACAGCTGGTATAGACACCTATGTTGTGATGCGGTAATCGACAGGGACACACGGCTCAAGGGGACCCGTGTAGCACCCGTATGGTCACTGGTCACTTTAATTAATTAAGTCTATTGATTAAGATTCCAAATTCATGTATTTTACGTTCAAGTCATGTTTCACGTTATGTTATGTTCAAGTTTAAGTTCATGTCAAGTTTCAAGTTTATGTCAATCATGGTAACCCCATGAGATAAGAATACGCAATCATGGTGACCCCATGAGATAAGATTACTCAATCATGGTGACCCAATGAGACAATAATATGTTTCAAGTTCCTGTTTATGTCATGTTATGTTCATGTTATGTTCAAGTTCAAGTTCACGTTATGTCATGTTCACGTTCACGTTCATATTCACGTTATGTTTCAAGTTCACGTAATTGTTATGCTGTGCTCAAGTTCATGTTATGTTCAAGTTCATGTTCAAATTATGTATGTTCACGTTCATGTTATGTTTCAAGTCCATGTTATATTTCAAGTTCAAGTTCATACTATGTTGCTAGTCCATATTATGTTTTAAGTTCACGTACATGCCATGTCACGTCAAGCTAAGTTTCAGTTTCAGTTCAAGTTATGTCATTTATGCCAAGCTATATGTCAAGCTATGCTAAGCTTACTTATGACTTTGATTATGCATTCATGCTTTTACTGTCATGCATGCATCCTTAACCTGTATGGAAGTTTCATGTTAACTTGCTAAGATTTGTAATCAAATCTCACCGTAGTAGTTCTAACTACCATTCCCCCCCTGAATTGTAGGCAATGTGTCAGGATCAGAGCAGGGAGCAGACACTGGTAGACTAGAAGAGGTTGACTAGACTCCGTAGACGCAACACGGAGCTTGCAACCTCCATAGTTAGGTCTTTGGATAGTATTCCAATATCGTTAGTCGAGTTACGCGAGTTACTCAACGAACTAGCCCAATAGTGTATTTTGGCAATGTAATTATGGAGCCAGGTCTCCGTTGTTTTGAGATTACAGTCTTCTGAGACCCGTGCTGTAATCATGGATGTTTTAAGTATGCATGGTTTATGTTTTAACTATTTGGGATATTATAAGTTTGGTGCACAGTATTACTAAAAAAAAAATTATCCACTGTGAATATGGCATAATGCTAGATGCATGTTAGGAACATTGCATCTTATATGTCATGAACAGGGGCAGGTAACCTTGTGTTGCATGTCCCGACGCTTCGGATGTCCGTCCGATCCCATGCGAAATCTGGGGGTGTCACACTGATTGAGTAGCGGCGGGTGATTGAGGTATTCCTTTAATTGCATAAATGCCTCTTCACATCGCGTATCCCACTCCTGCGCTTTTTTCAATACTTGGAGAAAGGGCATGCACCTGTTAGTTGAATGGGACACAAACTTGTTGAGAACCACTATCCTCCCCTCTAGCTTTTGTACTTCGTTGAAAGTCGCGGGAGACTTCATCTCGATGCCCCTTTCAGATACTATAAAGCCCAGGAACTTACCCGATTGGACTCCAAACGCACATTTAGTTGAGTTGAGTTCATCTTGTATTGTTGTAGAACGGCAAAGGCTTCCTTTAAATCTTCCACATGCTGCTTGAACTCCATGTTTTTTACCAGTAGGTCGTCCACATATACCTCCATGTTCCAACCTATTTGTTCTTTTAATATTTTATTGACCAGTCTCCGATAGGTTGCTCCTGCGTTCTTCAATCCAAATGGCATAACCGTATAACAGTATAAGCCTTGGTAGATTATAAAGGCCATTTTCTCTTGGTCTGCTTGGTTCATTTTGATTTGATTGTACCCGGAATAGGCATCCATAAAGCTCAACATCTTATGACCAGCCGTGGCGTCGACTATCAAATTTATCCGGGGAAGTGGAAAACTAAAAACTATCTTCCGGGCATGCTTTGTTTAGGTCCTTGAAGTTGACGCACATTCGCCATTCACCTCTGGATTTCTTCACTAGAACAACATTCGAGAGTCATTCTTGATACTGAGTTTCCCTAACAAACCCCACTGCTAATAGACGATCCACCTCTTTGCCATAGCCATATATTTTTTCGTGCTGAAATTTCTCTTCTTTTACTTCACATGACTCAAGTCTGAATTAACATTCAGTCGATGCTCCATCACCTCCTTATTGATTCCCAGCATGTCCTAGTGATTCCATGCAAAAACGTCTTTGTGCTGGTCAAGAAGCTGTATCAGGCGACTTCTTTCTTCTTTCACCATCGTAGTCCCGATCCTTATATGTTTGTTTAGCTGGGATGGATCCAAAGACACGGGTTCCAACAGTTTGTTGGCCTCTCCTTGTCTCAATGCTTCCTCGTCCCTCGTTTCTGCTTCTGTTATAAGAACTATTAGTGGAGGTGAAGGGCAGACTTTCTTGCCATGTTCTTGTGACTCTACTATTTTTACATCTCAATGTCCCCTTTTTGACTCTTGTACATAACATTCTCGAGCGAGTACCTGTTCTTGACGTACCTCACCAACTCCTGACGGCATTAGGAACTTCATTTTTAAGTGATAAGTGGATGTACTCACCTTCAAAGCATTCAACGTTGGTCGACCTATTATGGCATTGTAGGATTATTAAGTTCTAACCACCATAAACTTAGTCATATTGGTGGCAATGCAAGGGTCAATTCCCACTGACATTGGTAGTGTGATGGACCCTATGGGTTGAACCGCGTCCCCCGTAAATCCCTTTAGTGTGGTTGGTGCTGGCCGAAATTAGTTGACATTTAAACCCATCTTTATGAAAGCCTCCCTGAACAAAATGTCTGTCGAGCTCCCTTTGCCTATCAATATTCTTCTCGTCGTATAATTTGTGACCAACATTGCACTACTATCGCGTCATCATATGGGTACACCACCCCCCTAGAATCCTCCTCGTAAAAGATTAGGTGTGAGTTTTGCATCCATGCCTACTTAACAGGCCTCTCTACATTGTAAATTTCTCGTACCTTGCCTGCCTAGCATAAGCCTTTCTCCCCAATGAGGTTGGTCCACCTCCCGCATATCCACCAGTTATAGTACAGACTTCTCCTAGAGGTGGCCTCCGCCTATCTACATCTTGCCTAGACTGTTGGTTTCTTGGTTCTTGCGACCTTCTCGCCTTTTTAGGGGATCTCCACTTTGGGCTTCTACTCTGTCTATCCTCATGTTCTTGCTTTTTTTCATTCCAGCGTCGTGGCGAAGATGTGTTCTAGGCCACAATACACTCCAGCTCCCCACTTCCCTTCAATTCCTTGATTTTTTGTTTGAGCGTATGGGAATCCTCAATTCGATGGCCATTTGTCTCGCCCTATCTTCTTTTGTCTCGCCCTAGTCATGTGCACTGGAATAGTGAACGTGACCACTATTATACCTCCCACCTTTTTGCCTTTTCTCGTACTAATTCTTCCTTGGCTTCTGACTATTTTCTTGAGTCTTCTTAGGGCCCTCCTTTGAAGCATTCTCTTATTTTTGCACCGGCCAGGTGGTGAGGGCGATCAATGTATCTTCAGCATTCACAAAGTCTTCTACCCGATCCATAAACTCTCATAAGGCGGATGGGGTTTTCTTGCTAACTCAGCCATAAAGGGACTCATTGGCCATATGCAACCAACATGATTTTTTCATCTTGTTCGTTTGTCGTCATTCTCTCTTTATTAAATCATGCCAGGTATGCGTTTAGACTCTCGTCTTCCCTCTATTTTACTGTCAATAAGTACATCGTCGGTTGCCTCCTCCGCCGACTGGCCATAAATTGGGTAATGAATTGCCCGCCGAGTTCTTTAAAATTTTCAATGGAGCCCGACCGTAATGTCTCAAACCATCCCCTAGTCGTTCCCTTTAGTGTTAAAGGGAAAGCTCTGCATACAATCTCTCCTGGGAACCCATGGAGGGTCATATGGGCCTGGAAAGTCTCCAAATGTTCCACCGGATCCTTGGAGCCGTCGTACATGTCAATCGACAAGACTTTGAGCTTTGGAGGGAGCGGCCCCGCCATGATCTCTGAGGTGTAGGGTAGGTTGGTGCTGGTTAACAACTGGTCAACAGTTGAGGATGTGTTTACCATTTTGGCCATTTCTTCATATTTATGCATCAGGCTCCGTAAGTCATGGAGCATCTTCTTCGTATCTTCATCCTCCTGATGGCCCTTATTGGCACCCGCACTGTTTACCTCTGTCTCCTATCTGTCAGCTTGATTGGGAGTTGCATCTTCTCCCGACGACCTGTTTCGCACCTTGAGGGTCTCGTTCTCCTTTCGCAGCAAGTCTACTTCTAAGGTGAGTTTCTTCACTATTTCTTCCATTTTCTCAAGTCTTCCCTTCATATTTATTGAAGTCTCTTCCTGATCTCTAGTTGCCTGAGAATGAGTAGTGATGGGCATGTGAAAAGCATGTTAATTTGTAAGATACGACGATCCCACAGACGGTGCCAAATGTTGAAGATGTGTTTCACTACTTATCACCCACTATCTCCTGCAACCAAAGGATAAAAGACATCGGGGCGGAGAAGGGGAGCCTCTGATGCTTAAGTCAATAATAATAGGAGTAATCTCTAGGCCAATTCATTTATTGAGTATTTTACGTACTTGATCCCTTTAAATAGGTATTTCGCTTTTTTCTCATCCTTTGGGTTTAACCACCTTATTTATCCTTTGAAACTTGAATTTCAGTCTTTCAGAGTTATCTATCTATTTCCAGTGGATAAATATTCTTAACCGTGCCGGGGTAATGGGCGAGAATCTCCCTTATCAGTCTAGCTCGAACTCTATCGGGTTAGATGAGTATTTAGGCCTCATACGTCTTACTGGGCTGTGGATGGCCGAGCCCATGTTAAGACCCCGTGATCCATTGGGACTATTTAGAACCTTCCAGTGATCTATGAAATTTGAAGTTTTAGATTTGTCAGATGTTTAGAATTGAATGCACAAATTTTTGAGGTTTAGATTCTAAGGACATATGTAAGTTTAAAGCGATGTTAGGTTTGGCATATTTATTGAGGATTAAATTAGGCGTGGAAACACTTTACAATAGACGCAGCAAATTTCGAGGATGAAATTTTTGTAAGGGGGTGGAGGATGTAACCACCTGGGCCCAACATGAAACTCGCGTTTGAAAAGCAAATGTGAAAACAACCTCAGTTATGTATTCTGCATTCACTCATGAAATCTATATGAAAGAGAAAAATTGTTTTTTGGACATGAATAATGTAAACATGAGTAATATTTGACATGTTTCTTAAATGTGCAAAAGAACGAATATGAAATGTGAGAATTGTGTACATGTTAAATGAAAATGTTTTGGATCTGTTTTGATCATGTGAAAATGATATGAATATGTTCAGCACATGGTTTGATATGATATGCATCTAAAAATCCATTGGCATGACTTATCTGTTTTACTCTGATTTTGATTTTGATTCTGGTTCTGATATGATGATACTGGTTTATATGATATGGTTGGTACCAACATAATATGAGTGCACCCACTTTGGAAGCAAAGTGGTCTTTTATGTGTTCTTTCTTGTGTGCGCACTCAATGCTTCGAGAATAAATAAAGGGAAGTTTCACAATATGACACTGCCTGATTTGGCCACCGGGGATAGCACAACCCTACGACGAGAGTTAAACATGGTATAGGATATGATATGACACGATACGATATGATAAGATGAAGATGTTCAGTTATGTTATGTTATGCCAAAGCATTTTTTAATATGAAAATGGTCTTTGAATATGAAAGGGATAGTTGAATATGAACAGTTGGTTTTTGAATATGAAAATGAACTTTGAATATGAACAATTGGTTTTTGAGTATGAAAAGATTGAAAAGTCGCTCTGATTTTTTGATAACACGTTTATGATATCTACATATGAAAATAAAATGTTTTGTTTCTACGTACTGAACTTTCTTAAAAGGCTTTTGTTTACATACTAGTATATGTTCTCTGCTTACTGAGTTGTTTACATACTAGTATATGTTTCTGAAATGTGCAAAAGAGCGAATATGATATCTGAGAATTTTGTACACGTGAAATGAAAATGTTTTGGATCTGTTTTGATCATGTGAAAATGATATGAATATGTTCAGCACATGGTTTGATATGATATGCATCTAAAAAACCTTTGGCATGACTTATTTGTTTTTATTCTGATTCTGATTCTGATTCTAATATGATTATTCTGGTTCATATGATATGGTTGGTACCAACATGATATGATATGATGAGTGCTTCCAAAGTGTGCATCCACTTTGGACGCAGAATGATATTTTATGTGTTTTTTCGTGTGTGCACACTCGGGGCTCCGAAAATGAATAAGGAGAGTTTCACAATATGATACTACATGGTTTGGCCATCGGGGATAGCACAAGCCTACCAGGGGTTAAACATGGTATATGGTATGATACTATACGATATGATATGATATGATGAAGATGTTTAGTTATGTTATACCAAAGCATTTTTTAATATGAAAATGATCTTTGAATATGAAAAGAATCTTTTGAATATGAACAGTTGGTTTTTGAGTATGAAAAGTCGCTTTGATTTTCTAATAACACGTTTTTGAGTTCTACATATGAAAATGAAATGTTTTGTTTATGCATACCGAACTTTCTGAAAAGGCTCATGTTTACATACTAGTATATATTATCTGCTTACTGAGTTGTTGATAACTCTCCCCTTATCTCCATAACATTTTCAGATAATTTTGATGGTACAGTTGGGGATCAAGACTAGAAATCATGTATCAAGTACAAAGATGGTTTTTTGTTATTGGAGATTTTATTCCATAGTTCTGTTTTGCTCGATTGACTTGGTATCTTGGAAGGTTGATGTTAAATTTGAGATTTTTTGTGGTGTTTAGATTAATTTTATTGGAGTAGTTGATCTGAAACAGTGAGTTGTACGTGTCATTGAAAACTTTGGAGTTTATAAATATATGGTTGAAAAATGATTTTGAGTGAAAATGAGTAACTCTCCAATCCATCCGGAACTAAGGCGTTAATGCCCTGTACCCATATGGGTCGGAGAATTACTACGTCACTTATAAACCTATCTTCCAACATATCTAAAATCTTCAAAGATCTCGAAAACAATAAAAAAACTCATATTTTCCAAATGGACACATAATAATCTCCACAAAGTCATCACTACAATAACAACATAAACTGAGGGGTCCACAATCTCCCAATAGTCTCAACAAAATAAACTGATAAATAATTAAGTCTTTTTGTTTTATAGAGGAAATAGACTTCATTTTATTCATCAAGGAAGTTACAGCTGTGACTGGTCAATACAGAGAGAAACTCAGATTACAAGCCAAACTACACATCTGTTGGAAGCTTTCCCGCAGACAAATTGCTTTGCGTCGGGTATTGTCTTAACTTCTAGAAACTCTCTACTGACAAAACTGGTTTGTCTGATAGTATCACTCTCTGTAATAAACAGAGATAACCAACCCCCACATCCAAAGGAGGAAAGGCTATCCAACCCACATCTTCCAAAGGAGGAGAAGGAAAAACCACCCCCATCCTCCAAAAGAGGAGAAGGAAAACACCACCCCCTCCTCCAAAAGAGGAGAAGGAAAACACCACCCCCTCCTCCAAACAAGGAGGGGGTGCTCCTGCTACGGACAAAACGTGCAATAGTCTATTTCTTTTATTTCTGCTATGGACAAAAGCCCAATAGCCAACTACTTTTATTTACCTAACACAAACATTAGAATAGAAATTACAAACTCTTGAAGAAAAACTATAAAAATGAAAATACATTGAGCAATGAGGCTGTAGTGGTGCGTGAGGGACACATGCCACTCTATTGGTGTGCTGGAGAGTCGATCCTTAAGATGCCGAAGTCGCTGGACCCAAATACGCCATGCGTGGCGATAGCAGAACACTCCTCGTGGCAGCACGTGTAAGCCACGTGCGAACTTTGACTTGCGCATGTGCATCACACGCCGCTCCTTTTGACGAACCCTTCAGCAATCTGGCAGATCGGTCACTGAAAAACTCAAAACGACACTTCTCCATGCTTTGACCGGAAAAACACAAAAACAAAACAAAAAAATACAGACTAGAAGAGAAGCACACCGGAGAGACAGTTTCTGGAATGAGAGGAGGGAGGGGGAAGGAGCCGAAACTCCCACCCCCTCAGGCTGTTTTGGGTTTGGATGTGTTTCTAGAGAGAAGTTAGAGGTTCTCTCTTTAGAAAGTTTTTTGGCATCCATTGTTTCTCATATATATATAATTAAGTCTTACTAAACCAAATACATAAACATATCTAATAGACATCAGAATCCTTTTATTAACATTAACAGTTCTTCTACAAGTACACGGGGTTGGGTACATGGGGGGGAATCGCAGCCAATATATCATTAAAAAAAAAAAGACGAAAAGCACAAAATGAGAGGGAAGTTCATAAATGAAATCGCAAAACCACAGCAGAACCTGTGTGAAACACTGAAAGCCACTGAATCCAACCAAATCCCGTCATTGGCGTCGTTGTGGGTAGGCAGTCGAATAAAACAACCGAATTTGTCCCAACTGGTGGTCGTCGTTGTGGGTAGCCAAAGAGGTCTGGTTCGTGAGTTTGGGGGTGTGGTTCGTTGTGGGTAGCCACCGAATTTTTTTTTCATGATTGGTACTTCAGTGTGTTTTTTTCCTGGTTAATTGGTACTTCAGTGTTTTTTTTTCCAGCTGGTTGGTATTGTTTATCTTTAATGTGAGTTTGCTCTTCAAAAATTAGCTCGATTGTATTTTTGCCTAAGAAACAAATGTTACGGGGATATGGGTTTACAGATCCTCATAGCATGAAGAAAGATATGGGTTTAAAGTTAGATCTTTGTATTAATCTCCATTCAAGTTTATTAGTTTGTTATAGCAGTTCATAGCATCTTGGAACAATAAACTGGGGATAAGTAGAGCAGACATGAACTGAGGCATTTTGACATTGAAGTGGCTTCGACCAAATAAATCCTGCTATATTTTTTTTCTACATTGCATTTTGATATGAATAGATCGATGAATTGAGGCAAGGCCAATGAAAGACTAGATGTTCACTAACAATTTCTGTGTGTTAGTTCGAGCAAAATCTCTTATGAATATGTTGCCTCACCAACGTCTCTTATGAATATGAAAGACTAGATGTTCACTAACACTTGCAATGGCTCGTTTATTGTTGGGTGTCTAAGATGAAGACGAAGGGGAGTCTATCAGTTGAGGGCTGCAAATGAAACGCAGCATTTCTGGCATCCACATGGAGGCCCGTGTACGCGGGGGGTACCTCTCCCGGGTGCAAATAGAGTTTTTCTAACATTAATACCCTAAGGTAGTTGACACCCTCTCCTTAGCTTAACCTTGTTCACATTTTCTATTCCTAGTCCTCTGCTGAACCTTTCTACATCATCTAAAAATATTTTGAAGATAAGGGGTGAGTTATCAACAACTCAGTAAGCTAAACACATATACTAGTGTGTACAACATGAGCCTTTTCAGAGAGTTCAGAATGCAGAAAACAAAAACCTTTCATTTTCATATGCAGATCTCAAAACATATTACCAACATGTCAGAGTGACATTTCAATCTTGTTCATATTTAAAAAAAAAATGTTTTGGCATAACATAACTGAACATCTTCATCTTATCATATCGTATCGTATCGTATAATATCGCATCATATACCATGTTTAACCCCCGTGGTAGTGTTGTGCTATCATTGGTGGCCTAACCAAGCAGTATCATATTGTGGAACTTTCTCTTATTATTCTCGGAACCCCGAATGCAAACACAGGAAAGAACACATAAAAGACCAATTTGTTTTCAAAGTGGGCACGCATATCATATCATGTTGGTACCAATCATATCACGTGAACCATTATCATCATATCAGAATTAGAGTAAAAACAAATAAGTCATGCCAAAGGTTTTTCAGATGACGTGAACCATTATCATCATATCAAACCACGTACTGAACATATTCATATCATTTTCATATGATCAAAAACAGATCCGAAACATTTTCATATCACGTGTACAAAAAATTCTCAGATTTCATATTCGCTCTTTTGCACATTTAAGAAACATGTAAAGTATTGCTCGTGTACACTATTCATGTCAAAAAGCATTTTTCTCTTTCATACATATTTTATGAGTGAATGCAAAACATATACTAAGGTTGTTTTTCACATTTTCCTTTTTTAAAAAACCAAACATGCACATTTTACAAACCAACCTTAGTTCATTTTCCTTTTTGTGCAAATCTAGCAAAGGAATCCCGCTTGCCTGACTCTTGCAGTGTATTCTCTAAATTCTGAAAATATACTCTAGCCATGTCACAATAACCTATATTATAATAATTATGCACACGTTAATAACTATACCAAGCTAGTATACAAACTTAACTAACCA